>CM074862.1:64537500-67087500 GCA_037501455.1 Lantana camara
ACCAAATCATAAAGAATAAAAATAAATGACAAATGCGGAGGCATAGCATGTAGTCTAGTACCAATTCAAGCAAAATAACGGGTTCAGCTAGCACAATGACCTATTCCTGAACATTCATACATAATGTTGATCTCATAGTCATAATCATAGTCATAGCATTTATCATTCTTGAAACATTCAATCTAGTTACAAAATATATATGAAGCGACCTAGACTTAACTAATAAACTTGATAGACTCGATTTCCTAGCACTCCAAACTTGCAAAGAAACTGAAAACAAATCGGGTTCAGTCTTAAAGAGACTGGTGGGTATAAAACAGGGCATAATATAAATGATATCATATAATTTAAACACCCACACATGCAAGATATAATCCCGTGCTAGGTTTTAAGATATTTCCCAAGTGGCTAAAACAAAAGAAAACAACGCCCGGGATTACAACTAATAAGTTCATTTATTCTTTAGAATCATGCGGTCAGTACGTGAGCCCTGGCAGGTGGGCGAATATTTCCAACCTACTCCTCGTGTGTGCATATCATTTCAATCTTTACATTAGCGATCATACACATTCATACATAATCGTTCATATTCATTCATAATCAATCATAATCATTATCGTTCATAAATATAAACACTTACACCTTTTTCCTCCGGGTAGTGGACGGGTTACCAAGACCCGACCACCGGTCCATACATAGGCCAATGGGGGTACATGAATCCCCCAAGGGCACTCAGCTCCCATTCCTCGCTAAACCTCCTAGCGAGGGCCAGTATCACCGTCAATGTGGTGGGACTAGTACAAGGGATCACCGTCGGCCCTTGCCTCCCCGAATCGCCACTTACACTAAGTCCCTGAGTCCGTGTGTTCAATCATGTCCACTCCAAAAATCATAAGGTTGGAATACATAAAAGCTTTACGTTCGAAATCATTGACTCTTTTTAAAAGACTCGATATATATATATATACATAATTATAATATTTTGGCTCGAAACTTTTACATAAGGGATATATCGGGTCGTTATAGCTATTTGAAAAGAAACCCACCTGTTACACCTTACCGACAATACCAAGAAGAAAAGGAGACTCGAAAGTGTCCTATGAACCCGACATCTCCACCCTGGAGAAAACTGTACAAAGGACAACGTAACGTGTTCGTGAGACTCAAGACCCCAAATGAACCAAATATGACCACGACATCCAATGAACATGATATGAATGCATAAAAGATGATATTAGGTAATGAACACGTTCATGTGCACGATTAACGCATTTAAATCATATAAACGAGCCATTCATTTGTTTAAGGAAGCGTTCATATTCATTAAGTTCATAACTTTCACATTTCATACCAAATCAATTCAAGAATTTCACATAACGATCATATCACGTACTAAATAACATTTACAATTAGTGGATAGACAAATAAATGCATTCAATTCAAGATCGAAAATTAGAAAGGAACATGAAATAGATAACAATTTAATTTCCATAATTCAATTAAATCAAATAATATTTAATATATAATAAACATATATATATATATATATATATATATATATATTAACATATATACGTACCACACCATGCATGCATTAACATATATATATAATCATGCACAAAATGTTAATTTTCATGCATACAAATATTCACAAACATAAACATGCATGCAAATATTCACAAACCTAAACATGCATGCAATATATCTATACTTAAACATGCACCTACATACACCACCTTGCATGCATTACTAATATATTATATATACATATACACATTCACCCTACAGGCACAAGAACATAATACATGCACCAACAATTTATTAAACACACATTTCATGCACAAATTAATGCAGCACACACAGAAGCGCTCCAAATTCAATCTCCCCACCCGGGGAGATTTTGTTCACAAAAGTCCCCGCCCGGGGGACTTTCATGCAGAAGGTTTCTGCACAAAGTCTACCCGGCTGGGCCTTTACATGGCCAAAATCTCCCCGCCCGGGGAGATCTATTTCAGTCGCACAACAACAGCTCAAAAACGAAGCTTATCCCTGTTCTAAATGCAAGAATTAACAGCAGCAGGTAGCAGCAACATAAGGCAAGAAATCAGCAGCAAAATGGCACCAAAAGCTCCAAGAAAATAACCGAAAACTGATAGAAATTAAGCAAGAAGGAAGGGCAGCAGCTGACAGCAGCAGTTTAGGTCGAAAAACAGGGCAAAAAGAATGCAAAACAGAGTAGAAGCTGACACACACAATCAACCATCAATCCAGCAACAACAAGGTGCAAAAAAGCCGCAAATGACAGCAAATATAGTCCCAAAATGCAACAGCAGCGGTTTACTACGAGAGGAAGAGAAAAGATCATTTCATGCAATTTTTCAAAGTGCCATTAATAGAATCTCATTAAATCTTTAACTACCATATAATCAATGATCATAAATGAAAAGAGGGATTTAAGACATCCATATTCATGCTTTTTATCAACCAAATCCATCAAGGAATGAAAGAGATCAATAAAATAACATTAACCTAACTATTTCATCATCTCATCAAAATCCCATGCTCACAAGCTCAAAATTGGGGATGCATAGCTTAAAATGACACATATTGAATCTATATCACAACCCTAAACTCACCTTTTGGATTGGATGGAAGATGGAAGAGATTTGAGCTTGAATCTCCAAGGTACACAAGGGTTACGGGATTTTCTGGAGAGCAGGGGTTTTGGCTGATATTTTCTCTAAGTGAGGAATGTGGTTCGGTGGGGAGATGGTATGGAAGGATATTGGGTCTAACTAGGGTTCTATAGGCTCCAACCAAGGTTAATTTGGTCAAGGTTTGAGTGAGATATGGTTAATTTAGTAAAATGTGGCCATTTTGGCTTCCGTTGCATGTTCCGGTTGAATTTCGGGGGTCCAAATGGTCTCAGAAAAATATGAGGCTAAGTTCATTGAACCCGAATTTTCGTTACGAGTTCAACGAAGTTGACGAAACTCGAATCCGAGTTTCCTAGCTCAAGATATCACATACAGAACCAAGGGTGCGCTAATTGCTCATTAGCCCCTGATTTGGATTCCAAGAACAAAATAAATTCGAAACTACTGCCAATGAATCCAAAAACATGAAACAAACATATATTCCTATTCAGGACACGTGTATCTCCAACATATAAAATTTTCACGAAATTTCGATTTCAATTCATATAAGAACGAAACGCGTTTATAACACTCATGAGCAATGCATAAATAAATTCATAATATATAACAAAGTTTAAATTCATATTTAAATATAACTCAAAGTGCACAAATTAAATGTAATTTAAATTAAAGTGCACGAATTAGAAATAAATTTAATATGAAGGTAATTGAGATATAATGTCAACAATTCACATCACTTTAATATTAATAAATTTAAGATATGATTATTTAACATTTAATCAAAAGTTACGAATTAATTCAAATTTTAATCTTAATAAACTGAAATAGAAATAATTAACATTTAATATATAAAATTAAATATATAAAACACTTATAAATAATTAATTTGCGCAAATTGATAAACACATACGTCATGCTATACGACTGAAAAACTGGGGCGTTACAGGTTGTACTGCTTATGTGAAAAGGACAGTGGAGATAAGTTAGAAGCTCGTTCTAACTTATGCTACTTTGTTGGCTATCCTAAGGAATCCATATGGTACTATATCTATAATCAATCTGAACAAAAAGTGTTTGTTTCAAGAAATGCAATTTTTCTTGAGGAATCATTCCTTAAAGAAAAGAAAGACAAGATCACAGAACTCGAAGAAATTCGAGAAGATCTCACACCACCCACGTAGGAGACGTCTCAATCTGATACCCCACAACCAATCATGAACTTCGATACACGTGAAAATCCTCCTCCAAGGCATTTTGAATGCATTTCTTGATAACCTGAGAGATGGTATGGTTTTCTTCATGAAATCTCTCAAGAGGATAAT
This sequence comes from Lantana camara, assembly GCA_037501455.1. Lineage (NCBI taxonomy): Eukaryota > Viridiplantae > Streptophyta > Magnoliopsida > Lamiales > Verbenaceae > Lantana > Lantana camara. The sequence goes on from CM074862.1 coordinate 64,541,480, forward strand.
GATCCTTTAACTTATGAGGAGGGACTGTCAGACTCGGATTCTGAACAGTGGAAACAAGCCATGAAATCCGAAATGGACTCCATGTACTCCAACCAAGTTTGGACCTTGGTAGATTTGCTTGATGACGTAAAACCCATATGGTGCAAATGGATCTTTAAGCGTAAGTTTGGAGAAGATGGTAGTATTGCAGCTTATAAGGCAAGACTTGTTGCCAAAGGATTCACTTAAAGGCCCAGCGTGGACTTTGATGAGACCTTTTCACCAGTTACAATGCAAAAGTCTATTCGGATCATACTTAACATAGTATCATATTGCGACTATGAGATATGGCAAATGGATGTGAAAACTGTCTTTCTCAATGGAGAAATTGATAAAGACATTTATATGGATCAACCCATAGGTTTCACATTCAGTGGGAGTGAACAAAAGGTTTGCAAACTCCAAAGATAAATCTAGGATTGAAATAGGCTTCTAGGAATTGGAACATTCATTTTGATGAAGCAGTCAAAGCGTTTGGCTTCGTTCAAAATTTGAATGAATCCTGCGTGTATAGAAAGGAATTGGAGACTTCAGTGCAATTCTTGGTACTTTATGTTGATGACATCCTTTTAAATTGGGAATTCGAAGGATGACATGAAAGTTACCAAGTCTTGGTTATCGAACCAGTTCGAGATGAAAGATCTTGGTGATGCGTCGTACATTCTCTGCATAAAGATCTATAGAGATATATCTACTAGATTGATAGGACTATCATAATCGATGTAGATAGATAAAGTGCTGAAACGATTCAGCATAGAGGATGCGAAGAATAAGATTCTTCCCAAGAGTGTAGGAACATGTCTTTTTCTAAGAAGATGTGCCCTAAGACAAACCTTGAGAAGAAAAGAATGACTCATGTGCCTTATGCCTCAGCAATAGGTAGCATAATGTATGCAATGGTATGTACTCCACCGGATGTGACTTTTGCTCTTAGCATAACAAGCCGTTTCCAATCTGACCCTGGAGAAGGTCACTGGACTGCCGTGAAGAACATCATAAAGTACTTGAGAAGTACTAAGGATTTGTTCTTAGTATGTGGAGGACAGAAAGATCTAGTTATCGAAGGATACTGCGATACAAACTTTGCATCTGACTTAGATGATTTTAAATCAATGTCAGGATATATTTTCTGTCTTAATAGCGAAGTAGTGAGCTGGAAAAGTTCCATTAAATCAACCACTGGAGATTCGACCACTGATGCCGAATACTTAGCTACAAATACTGCAACTGAGGAAGGTGTTTGTATTAGAAACTTCATTCAAGAGTTGAATATCGTTCCTAGCATGAAAGACCCCATTACTGTGTTTTGTGACAATACTGGGGTAGTTGCTCAAGCAAGAGCACCAAGATCTCACCAACGGATCAAGCACATTATGAGAAAGTATCACCTAATCCACGATATCTTCAAACGAGGTGATGTGCAAATAGAGAGGGTCGCATCAGTAGAGAACGTGGCAGATCCACTTACTAAACCCCTTTATCGAGAAGCATTCCAGGTCATCTTGCGAAGATGGGACTTAGATTAGCTCATGAGTGGCTTTGACGGGCAAGTGGGAGATTGTTAGGAATAGTGCCTTGAAAGCCAATGTAATAGTTTCCTTAGTGCTTTTCCTTTGTAAATCACAGATAATCTTTGAATGATATAACGAACTTTGGCAACACTTCTTTATATGCTCTTGTTTGATTGTATGATTCCTTTAGTTGTGCATGTATAAGAACTCCCCTAATCAATATGACTTGTAGGACTCAACCATTTAGGTGAAATGGTTCATGGAACGATCCATATATCACATAAGTCATGATTAGAAATCACTCCAAGCCGATGAGTCCAAAAGACAGTGGGAGTGTCGATATGACTCATTCGAGGCTTACTCGTGTGATCACGCCCTTAAGAAGGACCATCTTGTTTCACGGGGTGCAAAGGGTATTGATTGATACGTGTGTGATACATGGGGGTGCTTACTTATTCTAAGTAGGTACACTGAGGTGTCCCATGTGAGAAGATTCCTAAATGGGAAAGGAAGTTTCTATTTCTAGAAATAGAAACTTCCAGATTAGGAAATGTAGCACCCCGACACATGGAGATGCCACACCCCCGCACAACAGGTCGATCCACACACGAAATGGATAGTCCGTACATGAACCAACCTACAACGAACGGGTGACAAATAAAAGAAAGAGGCTAGCTAGGCGGGACTAACTCATAACAACTAATAAAATACATGAAATTAAAGCGGAAGCATTAAAATCATCAATACATATAGGTACCATCTCTTATCAATACATTATCATCTCTTGGATATTATACATATCAAAATGTCCAAAATGTGATAATAACGATCATAACATGATACCAAAAGTTCTGTATATGAAAGTGAAATATTAGACTCGGTGGAATGCAAGACCTGACTCGACTCCCGCCTAGCACACGACCGCGACAACCTGAAAAGTAGGGCGTCAGTCCATGGAAGACTGAGTGAGGGCATAAATACATATTAACACAGGTAATAGGCAAGTTATAACGCCGGGTAAGGTTTTATACTAAAGACATTATATTTCAAGAATAACATAGAACTCGCCCGAGATTACAACTATAAAAAACAAGCACTTCATTAACGAATAGTTGATCATGCAATTCAATACAATACACATGTATCACTTTCATGATCTCAATTCAATACTCTTTCACCCCAATGAACTCCTTCACTCCAATGAATCCCCTTCACTCCATGAACTACATCACTCCATGAACTTTTTCACTTCAATGAATCCCCTTCACTCCATGAACAACATCACTCCAATAACGGGAAGGTTGCGAGCCTTCTCCATTCATGGTAACATGGTAAACATGACAAGTAACATGATACACGGCTTTCTTTCAATAAACATGCCTCAAGAGTTAGAAACATTTATAATCATATACACCGTTTGGCCTGAAATCCACATAAAGTTATACAAATTCTATATAACTAGCAATTGACCCTCACCTTTACTGACAAAATATAAATAGGACACGGCCTACAGGGTTGTCTCCTCGTCCTGGGAAAGCTGATCTGTGCAAGCAATACGTGTACACGTGAGACACGACTCTAAACGGACCAAATAGGATGAACGGCGAATATGCAACGAGATGACGTGCAATGACCAATGTAGCATGAAAATCTTGTTTTAGCATGAAATGTATCATATAATCACAAATTGGGGTCAATAAAACCATTGGATTAAAAGTTGAAAATTGGAATTTTATACAGAGAATTTTTGTTCTGCTCGAGGCTTGGGAACCGCCGTTCCGGACCCCCGTACCCAATCGGAAGGATCGTTCCCAGTCTGAATTGGGACGGGAAGGGTCGTTCCCATTAAGCAGAAGCAGCAGAAATAGAGCAGAACATGGGAAAGCTTCGGTAACAACAACAACAACTCAAATAACAAAGTCTCACACATTAAATGCAAGTTTTTCTAGGAATTCACATGCATACATGTTCAATACATAATAAAATGCAATTAAAACATTTAAATCAATCATGATCATCAAGAATCTTAACTTTCAAGCTCACACACCAATTCATCATATATCTTCAAATTCTCCAAGAATTCATGCATCATATCATGATACAATCATATATCCATGTATCTACTAACATATAATCCATATATTTCATAAATCACAAACCCTAGCTTCCATGAAAATCAACAAGAACCACATACTCATGCACACACCCACCTTGAATGAAAGAAAATGGAGGAAGAAGATGAAGATGGATGATAAGCTTCAAAGCTTGGAGTTTTTCTTGGAAATCTTGATGATGATGATGAAATCTCTTATTTTCTTTTCCTCTTGAAGAACCGAGCAAGCAAAAGGGGCAATTATGTTGGTTGATTTTTGGATGAGAATGAGCTTGGAAGCTTGAGGAAGCTTATTACGTGATTCACCAATTTTGAAATTGGTGAAATGCATGAATTACACTTTAATCCCTCAATTATTTAAGTCATGCAATTAAGGATGAAAGCTTTGAAGATTAATCAATTAAGTCCAAGGAAATAAAATGCAATTTGGTCCTTGAATTTCAAAGAAAGATCATTTAAGGACAAGTTGACAATTAAATTATATTTGGCAATTATTTCATGCAATAAATATTCTCAAGTCATGAAATGAATTCTCAATTTAATATGAATTCATAAAATTCCGTTAAAGTATGATAAAATATAATTTATAAAATTATAATTAAACATGAGAAGTTAATGAATGAAAAATCGGGGCGTTACAACAATTCTCCCCCCCCCCCCCCCCCCCTTAAAACTACTGATAAGTTTCAAAATGATGTACAAGCCCTAAGAGAACCCCGTCTCTTAATAAGGAATGAAAGAACCCCGTCTTTCAATAAGAAATGATTGAACCCCGTCTCTCAACAAGAGATGAGAGAACCCCGTCTCTCGAAGTGCACAAAAATAATTCAAGGAAACAGATTGTAGAAACAATTACATAATGTCACATAGGCAAGTATAATCATATTAATCACATAAGGAGCAAGTATACTCAGGTTAATAATAGTAATTCATCCTCCACAAAGAAACATATTATTACTAGTAAGAAATGATAATAGTAAAATCCATGATGCTCGTGATATGCATGTTTAAGTGTACCATTCACCGTTTGATCATGTTATCGGTGTGATGTAATTGATACATCCGTCTGCCACATTCGAATTACCCTGCACACCCTGCACCTCTCTTACTAGATTGTACACATTGTTGGAAAACACGAATCAGAAAGCAGCGGAACTTAAAAAATTTTCCCAACAAAAGGACCTTGGACTCGCAATCGTGTGACCAAATTCGTAAAGATAGAAAACTTACTTTTCTTTTATTCTTTCTTGAAGCGTTTCAAGCCACCCAAGAACGCTCTTCTCGCGGCTTGATCCCCTCTCCTTGGTAAAGCTCGAATCTTCAAACTTCTAACTTGAAGTCTCTAGAGAAAGTCCATCAACTTGATCACAATCTAACTAGTAAGGATGCTAGTTCTCTAGTTAGTGTTTAGGCTTAACCTAGGGTTTAATTTAATCTTGGAGAAAGGAAGGTGTTCAACACATGAACCAAGAATTGTCAATTAGCTCTAAAGGGGAGCATGAGCTCCCCTATATATAGGAAAGGGGAGGGGCGGCCGAACCTAGTCCTAATGGACAAAGGATTTGGTCCCTCTCTCTCCTATTACTTGATGATCAAGTATTTTCCAACTTTGACTTTGAATTCTAATTCTAGTCAACTTTTAAGAGAGCTAAAAATATCCAAACTATTTTTGGATAATTTTATACTTTATTTATTATAAAATAAATAACTTATTTTTATCTAATTAATTAATTCATAATTAATTAACTAGATTATTTTCTCCAAAATTAGACTTTCTTTTTAATTCAAAATTAAACCAAAGTCTTTTAAATAATTAACTAATTAATTATTTAATATATATATATAATATATATATATACACACGTGTGTGACACGTGTCACAGTGACACGTGTCACTCACGTGAGCCACACGTGTGATTTCACACGTGTGGAACCCTCTTGGCCCGATTAACTCGTTTAATCATTTTCAAGCCTCAACTCATGTAACCAAGTTGTTGTGTGTGACCCTCTAGGTTCTCAATTCAATTAGCAGTGACCCTAATTAATTAATTCACTAATTAATTAATCAGTCCACAGATTAAACGACCATAGTCTAGCAACAGGTGTTTAACCCCTAGCTGAATTGGAATGTTCGGATTCGACAGAACCTTTAAGTCATTGATTCATGTGAGATACAATCCTCTTACTTACTATCTCTCAACCAAGATCTAGGGCAAGGGAATAATCAGAACCCTAATAATCCGGTCTTAAAGCTAAGTGCATTTCATATCCATTTGATCTCAATCCAAGAAACCCTTTTCTTGATGTCTTGATCTACTGCCTTGGCCAAGGACTCCATATGGCATATGAATGACTTACACAATAAGAGATCACCTTGCAAATGCAAGTGTAGGTCCTATCTTGATTCTCATTCACTTTCATGAGTCACTTGTGCAGCCCCAGCATAAGCCTTGAATCAGTTGTCTAAGGCGACACCCTTTAAAGCTTATACCTAAGACTACAGAGTTAACTCATAAAGTGACAAGGAACCTCAAGTCTAAGGATCAATTAATCACATCAATGACTCGTGAGATATTTCCTAATCTGGAAGTTTCCATTTCCTGAAATAGAAACTTCCTTTCCCATTTAGGAATGTTCTCACACGGGGCACCTCAGTGAACTTACTTATTAAAGTAAGCACCCTCATGTATCACGCACGTATCAACTATACACTTTGCACCTCCATGAAACAAGGTGGTCCTTCTTAAGGGCGTGATCCCACAAGCAAGCCTTAGAGGAGTCAGGTTGACACTCCCACTGTCTGTAGGACTCATCGGCTTGGAGTATTTTACTAATCATGACTTACGTGATATAGGGCTCGTTTCATGAACCATTTCACCTAAATGGTAGAGTCCTAAAGTCATCAGGATTAGGGGAGTTCTCATACATGCACAGCTAAAGTAAACGCATACCAAACAAGAGCATATAAAGAAGTGTTGCCTCAATTCGTTATTTTATTCAAAGATTGTCTGTGATTACAATAAGGAAAAGCACAAAGCGGATATACAATCGGCTTTCTAGGGCACTATTCCTAACACACATGAGCCTGAACTAGTGGCCTCGCACCCCCCGGCCGGCACTCCCCATTGCTTTGGACACATGTTTGCTAGGTGTTCATTACTTCCACATCGCATACACAAATTTAGACGTTTTCTACAAGCCTCATAGGTATGATTATCACGTCCGCAATGAGTGTAAAGAGGCTTTCCTGACTGTGATGATAATACCATGGTAGGAGCATTTCCTAAAGTCGATTTATCAATCTGGAGCTTTTTCTTTTTAAATCTTTCCTGAAATGGTAGGATCGAATCAGTACCGGACCTTTTCATTGCATTGGAACCTTGTCCTGATCCCAAAACTGGTCCGGTTCAAAGCGAGGAATAGGCCTCCTTGCATTGTCCGAATCCTCTACCTTCAACGCTTTAGTAGTAGCTTTGGTCCAGGTACTTGTATTAGCAGCTTTCAAAGCGTCCTGTATGTCTGGCCTGAGTCCCTATACGAACTGCATTGCCTTGTGAAAGTCATCATTCGCGATATTGGGTACATAGCGAGATAGTCTCGAACTCGGAAATATACTGTCCATAGACCTTCCTCCTTGCTTCAACTTTGTAAACTCTCTCAATCTACAGGTACAGGAAGCTGGAGGAATGAACTTGTTTCTGAACTCTCTAACAAAAACTTCCCACGTGATAGCGGTCCCGGCTGCCTCTAATACTATTTGAATGCTCTCCCACCAGGAGTAAGCCTCGCCCTGAATCATAGTAAGAGTGTAGCGAGCTTTCTCCTGAGTGTCACATGGAATAAGCTGCCAAATTCTTTCAATCTCTTTAAGCCACGTCCCCGCCCGAATGTCATCACCCTTATAGAACTTCAGAGGAGGCTGATTCTGAAATTCTCGTAATATAGCAGAAATAGGGTTCTCTTGTGGTGCTATGGTTGCAGGTGGTGCTGGAGGGAGGGACCCGTTCTTGAAGCCTCTGATCAATTAACCCAACCACTGCATTCAGAAAATCTTGTGGTTGTGCCGAAGGGGGTGAAGGAGGGGGTGATCTATCACGGTAATGATGTCGACGTCTCGGGGATCGATCATGGTGATGTCTATCACGAGCAATCCTGAAATCGAGTCACTATACATTTGTGGTTGATTAATAAAGGCAAATGGGTGCAATTAACTCCATATTGTTAATATAGCACACATTTCAAAGAATTGAAGAGCTCAAAGAATTCAAGAATGCAAGTAAATCATATAATTCAATTAAATGCAAGACTCTCAGGTAATAAGTAATCCTATGCCGTTCGACCTAGACTTACGAGGCACTACACTACAACCTCGGTTTTGCAACCGGTCTCTGATACCACTTAAGATGTAGCACCCCGACACGTGGAGATGCCACATCCCCGCACTACAGGTCGATCCACACACGAAATGGATAGTCCGTACATGAACCAACCTGCAGTGAACGGGTGACAAGTAAAGAAACAGGCTAGCTAGGCGGGACAAACTCATCACAACTAATAAAATACATGAAAGTAAAGCGGAAGCATTAAAATCATCAATAGATATAGGTACTATCTCTTATCAATACATTATCATCTCTTGCATAATATACATATCAAAATGTCCAAAATGTGATAATAACGATCATAACATGATACCAAAAGCTCTGTACATGAAAGTAAAATACTAGACTCGGTGGAATGCAAGACCTGACTCAACTCCCGCCTAGCACACGACCGCGACAACCTGAAAAGTAGGGCGTCAGTCCATGGAAGACTGAGTGAGGGCATAAATACATATTAACACAGGTAATAGGCAAGTTATAACCCCGGGTAAGGTTTTATACTAAAGACATTATATTTCAAGAATAACATAGAACTCGTCCGAGATTACAACTATAAAAAACAAGCACTTTATTAACGAATAGTTGATCATGCAATTCAATACAATACACATGTATCACTTTCATGATCTCAATTCAATACTCTTTCACCCCAATGAGCTCCTTCACTCCAATGAATCCCCTTCACTCCATGAACTACATCACTCCATGAACTTTTTCACTTCAATGAACCCCCTTCACTCCATGAACTACATCACTCTATGAACAACATCACTCCAATAACAGTAAGGTTGCGAGCCTTCTCCATTCACGGTAACATGGTAAACATGACAAGTAACATGATACATGGCTTTCTCTCAATAAACATGCCTCAAGAGTTAGAAACATTTATAATCATATACACCGTTTGGCCTGAAATCCACATAAAGTTATACAAATTCTATATAACTAGAAATTGACCGTCACCTTTACTGACAACATATAAATAGGACACGGCCTACAGGGATTTCTCCTCATCCTGGGAAAGCTGATATGTGCAAGCAATACGTGTACACGTGACACACGACTCTAAACGGACCAAATAGGGTGAACGGCGAATATAAAACGAGACGATGTGCAATGTCCAATGTAGCATGAAAACATCTTGTTTTAGCATGAAATGTATCATATAATCACAAATTGGGGTCAATAAAAACATTGGATTAAAAGTTGAAAATTAGAATTTTATACAGAGAATTTTTGTTCTGCTCGAGGCTTGGGAACCGACGTTCCGGACCCCCGTACCCAATCGGAAGGACCGTTCCCAGTCTCGCTCGCGCCTGCTTGTTTAAAAAGATGGGAATGGCCGTTCCCAGAATGAACTGGGACGGAAGGGTCGTTCCCATTGAGCAGAAGCAGCAGAAACAGAGCAGAACAGGGGAAAGCTTCGGCAACAACAACAACAACTCAAATAACAAAGTCTCACTCATTAAATGCAAGTTTTTCTGGGAATTCACATGCATACATGTTCAATACATAATAAAATGCAATTAAAACACTTAAATCAATCATGATCATCAAGAATCATAAGTTTCAAGCTCACACACCAATTCATCATATATCTTCAAATTCTCCAAGAATTCATGCATCATATCATGATATAATCATATATCCATGTATCTACTAACATATAATCCATATATTTCATAAATCACAAACCCTAGCTTCCATGAAAATCAACAAGAACCACATACTCATGCACACACCCACCTTGAATGAAAGAAAATGGAGGAAGAAGATGAAGATGGATGATAAGCTCCAAAGCTTGGAGTTTTTCTTGGAAATCTTGATGATGATGATGAAATCTCTTATTTTCTTTTCCTCTTGAAGAACCGAGCAAGCAAAAAGGGCAATTATGTTGGTTGATTTTTGGATGGAAATGAGCTTGGAAGCTTGAGGACGCTTATTACGTGATTCACCAATTTTGAAATTAGTGAAATGCATGACTTACACTTTAATCCCTCAATTATTTAAGTCATGCAATTAAGGATGAAAGATTTGAAGATTAATCAATTAAGTCCAAGGAAATAAAATGCAATTTGGTCCTTGAATTTCAAAGAAAGATCATTTAAGGACAAGTTGACAATTAAATCATATTCGACAATTATTTCACGCAATAAATATTCTCCAGTCATGAAATGAATTCTCAATTTAATATGAATTCATAAAATTCCATGAAAGTATGATAAAATATAATTTATAAAATTATAATTAAACATGAGAAGTTAATGAATGAAAAATCGGGGCGTTACAGGAAATATCTCATGAGTCATTGATGTGATTAAGTAGTCCTTAGACTTGAGATTCCATCGATGTTTTGTGGGCTAACTCTTTAGTCTTAAGTATAAGCTTTAAAGGGTGTCGCCTTAGACAACTGATTCAACAAGCATATGAGAATCAACAAAGGACCTACAACTTACATTAGCAAGTTGATCTCTTATTGTGTAAGTCATTGATATGCCATAATGGAGTCATTGGCCAAGGCAGTGGATCGAGATCAAGAAATGGGTTTCTTGGATCGAGATCGAATGGATATGAAATGTACTTAACATTAACATCGAGATTATCAAGGTTCTAATTATTCCCTTACCTTACATTTTGGTTGAGAGATAGGATGTAGGAGGATTGTATCTCACATGAATCAATGACTTAAAGGTTCTTTCGAATTGAGACATTCTTATTCAGTTAGGGGTCATATACCTGTTGCTAGACTATGGTCGTATGATCTGTGGATTGATTAATTAATTAGGAATTAATTAATTAGGGTCACTGCTAATTGAATTAAGAACCTAGAGGATCACACATAACAACCCAGTCACGTGGGTTAAGGCTTGAATCTATTAAACGAGTTGATCGAACCAATAGGTGATTCGTGTGGGACGTGTGTCCCACATGACACGTATCACGTTAAACAAGGTAAATGCATATAAATGAAAATGATGCATAAAGAATGCAACAAGGTAGCACTTAGATCATATTAAGCTATATTAAATCATATTGAATCATAACTCACATATTTCACGTTAAACAAGTTAATAAATTTCATACAACGGACATAAGGAATTATACAACATGTAAGCAATGCATACACTTCATAAAAAGAACAAGGAAATTACATGCAAGGCAAACAAACAACGTATGAAGTCATGTATGCACGTAAGAGAGCATATTAAGTCATATAATGCATATTTCACGTCAAATAAACCCATAAACTTAATACAACATTCATAACACATTACTCAAACATAAAACATACCAAATTCATGCATCAACAAGTCATAGCACAACATTTCATACATATAAACAAGCATGCATCACATTAGGATCAAGATCGGGGAGGGAAACGAGGAAAATGAACAAACAAACGAAGAAAATGCACAAATGACCAAACTAGGGGGGGGGGAGGGGACTAACGGCCGTTAGTCCCACCCCAGCACAACCTAAGTAATGGTCGTTACCTGGTACAAAAGCCACCAGCTGGGATTAATGGCCGTTACTCCCAAAATGCCCTAGAACCGCTAACGGGCGTTAGCCCGCTCAGGGCTGGAATTTTTGAATTCCAGACCCTGTTCCAGCCCCAAAACTCCAAGAAAACCACCCCATACCCAAGACAACACATTATACAAGGTTTATGCAACAAAGATAAAAAGATTCATGCCTGAAAACATGCAAAAACCGAAGCTAAACTCATGAGAAAGGAAGAGATGCTTAAACAAGTTCATGTTCTTCAAGTCCATGAAAAATCCATTAATGGTGGTCTCATATATACACAAGGAGCACAAAATGGAAGCATAGAAACAAGTCGGGGAGATTCAAATTATCACAAATCATGTATCAAATCTCAAGGAAAACAAGTAGAAGGCATGGATCCAAAAATGACTTCAAACCTAACTATTCATCCTCTTGTCTATGGCATGCTCAAACATGGATGAAATCTTGCAAACTTACAGTTAAAATGATCACAAAGAGATGTAGAGCACAAATAATAACTTACCCTCTTGAGTTGGAAGAGATTTTATCAAGGTTTAAGCTCAAGTTCTTGGAGAGATAAATAGTGGCGGGTTTCTTCATCCTTTCTTGCTTCAGCTGCAAATTCTCTCTTTTCCTTGGCGTGGGGTCCGAAATGGGACAAATAAGTCTTTTTTTTATGTAAAGTAATCCATAGTTTTAAAATTTTCATTAGATAATCCTTTCTTTAATATGTTTGTAGCACCCTAGAGCGAAGGGCACCACATCCCCCCCTCCATAACCCGACATGTGTAACAAAATAGGAGCTCCGTACACGCACCAAGCTATAGCAAATAGGTGACAAAAAAAAATCTCTCCTAGGCTAGGCGGACTAGACCCTAATACAGAGTGCGCAAGAAAAACGAATACCAAAAGCGGAAGCACCAGGATTCAAACATACAGATATACATGCTCAGAATGTAAACAAGATATGCAAAACAAAGCGAGTCGAATTATATACAAGTATCAAGGATCGTATTCAAAACATATCTTATACATGTATTCTCAAATTCAAATCATATTTGCATATACATAAATTCCAAAAGGTCAAAAGTGCAAAATAAACTAAAATAAAATGGATGAGACTCAAAAGTGCTACGAAACTCCAAGACTCGAAAGACAACCGCCGCCTAGCACAACCTCCCAACAAGCACCTGCAACTAAAAAACAAGAAAAAACAAAAAGGGGGAAAAGAAAACAACGAGGAGGGGTCAGTCCTAAAGACTGGTGAGGGGGCTAACACATGCACACGTACATATACGTAAGAGCATAACATATTCAAAATTAAAGAGTTCATGAACCGGGGCGTGGTTTTCACATTCTAAAATATTTTAGCCTGTGATAGTACATAAAGAAAACGGATTAAGGCCGAAGGCCAAAATCAACCTGTAGCGCCCCCACTTTGCTGGTAGAGGGCGGCGCCCCAACCCCCGTACTGAAGCACCCCTTAAGTAATGGTGTGAGCCATCACTCAAGAAATACCCCAGCGAACGGCATATCCATTAACGATTAACAAATAGTGTTTAACTATGTGGCTTATGCAGCGGAAAATAAGAGTATTTTAAAACTTTTCAAAACATGTGCGTAATGGCATATAAACAAGCAAGTACTGATCGTTAAGCAGAAGAGACTATTAACATTACTGTATCAATTGAACGTTGTCACGAGAGCATAAGATAGCAAATGTAGCAGTATCCAAGTAGCAGAAGGATTATTACAAAAGCATAAGGTAAAGTATCAATGCAGCCATATAACATATGCAGGACACAAAATAGATTAATAAAGTAAAGTCCTGACTCAAACAAAATGAACACTCTAGAGCTTCAAGATACCTCTAGACTGCGGCTGCAAGACCTGAAACCATGAGGCCAGAAAACAGGTAGAGGTATTAGTCAAAGTGACTAAGCGAGGGATATCTTTAAAAGAAAGTACTTAAAGTAAACGTTTGAAGTAAAGTTCATAAGGTAAAACCTTTAATGCAAAGCTTTAATGAAGAACTTAAGAATAAGTTCAAGTGATAAAACCCTTTGATGCAATGCTATAAGAAATGAGAGTTTTCAAAACACTTTCATGAATGCTGTCACACGCGCACACATATGCTATGATTTGGTTCATATGATTTTCATAAAACGGGATAAGGGTAGGGAACAACTTTGCAAGATATGAACCAACTTTATGAAAACATTGATGCCCGCAAGCTAGGCTTCTCCATCCTTACTCCAGAAAACATGACCATTAATAGGGTGTCGGACCGAGATCAACAACACCCTAACACATACACACATGCACCATCCTCCACCAAGTTTCACTTCGGGGAGCGACCCCTAGGTGACCATTAACCATTGATTTGGGAATAGATTTGCGGTCCATTCCCGACAATTATCCTGACTTGACCAAACCTCCTGATTAAAGTCGGTATCAATCGCCTAGTGTGGCGGCCGATATTAGTGATGTCGTTGGCGCTCACCTCCCGAGCATCACCTCTACACATAACCGCCGGGCCTATACCATTAACCATTGATTGCTTGCACCATTGATGACATCCAGAATAAATCCGAATGTATGAACCATTGAACATATGCATTGAACCATTGAACATATGCATTGAACCATTGAACCATTGATGCAATACTTTGAAAACATTGAACCATTGATGCAATACTTTGAAAACATTGAACCATTGATGCAATACTTTGAAAACATGTTCCTTTGATCATTGAATAACAAATAAGATTAGGTTCTTTGAAGAATCATCCCTATAAAGGGTGTTTCAAAACAAGAATGTAAAGCACTAGGCTTTGAGTTAACGATTGAATCATTAAGTATTCATGGTTCCAGTTGAAAACATTTATAACCTCACCTATTAATAACAGTAGGTAGGATAGATTATGCAGTGCCCTGGGGATTCCAGTGCTCAACCTTAACTCCTGTAAGTGTGTACTAAGGTGAGCTAAGACACACTTCTATCACGATGCACATAAACATATAAAACAAGTACAGAACATGTAATGACAACAGAGTAATACCATTTAAGGTATTAGAGAAGGATAACACATAAAGGAATCCTTAAAGTGAGTTATCATTAACGTGGGACTATGATCTTACTATAATCGATTAGGAATTAATCAAATTATGAATCCTATCGCAAAACCTTAGGTTATAAAACAAGTCCTCGAAAGAAAACAAATTTTGAAAACACATTTTAGACCCCGGATTTGAAAACCCTAAGTGCAAATGTCTATTAAGAAAGCACAAGTTTTAATTCACTTTTACTATTCAAAAGTACTATTTATAATTACTATTCACTTGTCGGGTCAAAGGGTCGGGTCAAACCCACACACTAAACACACACACGAGCACACTCACACACACACGGCACGCACACACACACCCTAATTTAATTATGATCTTGATTATAACCTATAGTTTCAAGTTCATGTTATTATAAGCAAGTGTGATCTAGGTTAAAGGCATAACCTATGGTTAAGAGGTCTAATTAAAGCATAACATCAAGTTATGAAACACTATTCTATCTTAGGTTATAACATGTGACACTATCAAAGTGTATAACATGTGATCAAGTTCTATCCCATTAATCCACATCATATCATAAGCTCAAGTCATAACATATGAGTCATGTAACATTGTAACAATGTAATAACATATCATAGACATAAGTCATAGCATATCAAGACCATTAATCATGTAACATTTATCAATTGAGACCATATAGTAACTGTTGGAAAACACGAATCAGAAAGCAGCGGAATTTAAAAAATTTTCCCAACAAAAGGATCTAGGACTCGCAATCGTGTAACCAAATTCGTAAAGATAGAAAACTTACTTTTCTTTTATTCTTTCTTGAAGCGTTTCAAGCCACCCAAGAAGGCTCTTCTCGCGGCTTGATCCCCTCTCCTTGGTAAAGCTCGAATCTTCAAACTTCTAACTTGAAGTCTCTAGAGAAAGTCCACCAACTTGATCACAATCTAACTAGTAAGGATGCTAGTTCTCTAGTTAGTGTTTAGGCTTAACCTAGGGTTTAATTTAATCTTGGAGAAAGGAAGGTGTTCAACACATGAACTAAGAATTGTCTATTAGCTCTAAAGGGGAGCATGAGCTCCCCTATATATAGGAAAGGGGAGTGCCGATCCAAATCCTTGTTGGATAAGGATTTGGTTCCTCTCTCTCCTATTACTTGATTATCAAGTATTTTCCAACTTTGACTTTGAATTCTAATTCTAGTCAACTTTTAAGAGAGCTAAAAATATCCAAACTATTTTTGGATAATTTTATACTTTATTTATTATAAAATAAATAACTTATTTTTATCTAATTAATTAATTCATAATTAATTAACTAGATTATTTTCTCCAAAATTAGACTTTCTTTTTAATTCAAAATTAAACCAAAGTCTATTAAATAATTAACTAATTAATTATTTAATATGTATATAATATATACATACACACACGTGTGTGACACGTGTCACAGTGACACGTGTCACTCACATGAGCCACACGTGTGATTTCACACGTGTGGAACCCTCTTGGCCCGATTAACTCGTTTAATCATTTTCAAGCCTCAACTCATGTAACCAAATTGTAGTGTGTGACCCTCTAGGTTCTCAATTCAATTAGCAGTGACCCTAATTAATTAATTCACTAATTAATTAATCAGTCCACAGATTAAACGACCATAGCCTAGCAACAGGTGTTTAACCCCTAGCTGAATTGGAATGTTCGGATTCGACAGAACCTTTAAGCCATTGATTCATGTGAGATACAATCCTCCTACTTACTATCTCTCAACCAAGATCTAGGGCAAGGGAATAATCAGAACCCTAATAATCCGGTCTTAAAGCTAAGTGCATTTCATATCCATTTGATCTCAATCCAAGAAACCCTTTTCTTGATGTCTTGATCTACTGCCTTGGCCAAGGACTCCATATGTCATATGAATGACTTACACAATAAGAGATCACCTTGCAAATGCAAGTGTAGGTCCTTTCTTGATTCTCATTCACTTTCATGAGTCACTTGTGCAGCCCCAACATAAGCCTTGAATCAGTTGTCTAAGGCGATACCCTTTAACGCTTATACCTAAGACTACAGAGTTAACTCATAAAGTGACAAGGAACCTCAAGTCTAAGGATCAATTAATCACATCAATGACTCGTGAGATATTTCCTAATCTGGAAGTTTCCATTTCCTGAAATAGAAACTTCCTTTCCCATTTAGGAATGTTCTCACACGGGGCACCTCAGTGAACTTACTTATTAAAGTAAGCACCCTCATGTATCACGCACGTATCAACTATACACTTTGCACCTCCATGAAACAAGGTGGTCCTTCTTAAGGGCGTGATCCCATAAGCAAGCCTTAGAGGAGTCAGGTTGACACTCCCACTGTCTGTAGGACTCATCGGCTTGGAGTATTTTACTAATCATGACTTATGTGATATAGGGCTCGTTTCATGAACCATTTCACCTAAATGGTAGAGTCCTAAAGTCATCAGGATTAGGGGAGTTCTCATACATGCACAGCTAAAGTAAACGCATACCAAACAAGAGCATATAAAGAAGTGTTGCCTCAATTCGTTATTTTATTCAAAGATTGTCTGTGATTACAATAAGGAAAAGCACAAAGCGGATATACAATCGGCTTTCTAGGGCACTATTCCGAACAATCTCCCACTTGCCCGTCAAAGCCATTCTAAAGCTATTCTAAGTCCCATCTTCTGAAGATGACCTTGGAAAGCTTCTCGACTAAGGGGTTTAGTAAGTGGATCTGCCACGTTCTCTGCTGATGTGACCCTCTCAATTTGCACATCTCCTCTTTTGATAATATCACGGATTAGGTGATACTTCCTCATAATGTGCTTGGTCCGTTGGTGAGATCTTGGTTCTCTTGCTTGAGCAACCGCCCCAGTGTTGTCACAAAACACAGTAATGGGGCCTTTTATGCTAGGAACAACATCCAACTCTTGAATGAAGTTTCTAATCCAAACACCTTCCTTAGCTGCATCATTTGCAGCTAAGTATTCGGCCTCAGTGGTCGAATCTGCAGTGGTAGTCTGCTTGGAACTCTTCCAACTCACTGCTCCGCCGTTTAGGCAGAAAATGTATCCTGACATTGACTTAAAATCATCTAAGTCAGATGCAAAGCTTGCATCGCAGTATCCTTCGACCGTAAGATCTTTCTGACCTCCGTAAACTAAGAATAAATCTTTAGTACTCTTCAAGTACTTAAGAATATTCTTCACGGCAGCCCAGTGACCATCTCCAGGGTCAGATTGGAAACGACTTGTTACACTAAGTGCATAAGCCACATCCGGTCGAGTACATAACATTGCATACATTATGCTACCTATTGCTGATGCATAAGGTGTATGAGTCATTCTTTCCTTCTCAAGGTTAGTCTTAGGACACATCTTCTTTGAAAGACATGTTCCTACACTCATAGGAAGGTTCTTAACCTTTGCTGACTCCATATTGAATCTCTTCAATACTTTGTCAATGTACATCGACTGTGATAGTCCTATTAACCTTCTAGATCTATCTCTATAGATTTTGATTCCAAGGATATGGGACGCATCACCAAGATCTTTCATCTCGAATTGGTTCGATAACCATAACTTAGTCACTTTCATGTCATCCTTCGAATTCCCAATAAGAAGGATGTCATCAACATAAAGTACTAAGAATTGCACTGAGGTCTCCAATTCCTTTCTATACACACATGAATCATTCGAAATTTGGATGAAGCCAAATGCTTTGACCGATTCATCAAATCGAATGTTCCAATTCCTAGAAGCCTGTTTCAATCCATAGATTGATCTTTGGAGTTTGCAAACCTTTTGCTCACTCCCACTGAATGTGAAACCTATGGGTTGCTCCATATAAATGTCTTTGTCAATGTCACCATTGAGAAAGGCAGTTTTCACATCCATTTGCCATATCTCGTAGTCATAATATGCAGCAATGGCAAGCATGATTCGAATAGACTTTTGCATTGCAACTGGTGAAAAGGTTTCGTCAAAGTCCACGCCGGGTCTTTGAGTGAATCCTTTTGCAACCAGTCTTGCTTTGTAGGCCGCAATGCTTCCATCAACTCCAAGCTTTCTCTTAAAGATCCATTTGCAACCTATGGGTTTGACCCCATCAGGCAAATCTACCAAGGTCCAAACTTGGTTGGAGTTCATGGAGTCCATTTCGGATTTCATGGCTTCTATCCACTGTTCAGAGTTAGAATCTGAAAGTGCCTCCTCATATGTTAAAGGATCATTATCCTTTTGAGAGATTTCATGGAAGAATCCATACCATCTCTCCGGCTGTCTAGGAGTGCGTTCAGAACGCCTTAGAGGAGGATTTTCATGTGTATCGAAATTCGTGATTGGTTGTGGTTGATCAGAGTGGGACGTTTCTTCAGTGGGTGGTGTGGGGTCACTTTGTACTTCTTCTAATTCTATGATCTTGCCTTTCTTTTCTTTAAGGAACGGTTCCTCAAGAAAAGTGGCATTTCTGGAAACAAACACCTTTTGCTCAGATTGATCATAGAAATAGTATCCTATGGATTCCTTAGGATAACCTACAAAGTAGCATAAGTTAGAACGAGATTCTAACTTATCTCCCACTGTCCTCTTCACGTAAGCAGGACAACCCCAAATTCTTAAGTAAGAATAACTAGGGATTTTACCATGCCACATTTCATAGGGCGTCTTGGGGACTGACTTAGAGAGAACTAGATTCAGAATCTTTGCTGCACTTTCTAGGGCATAACCCCAGAAAGAAGGTGGTAAGTCAGTGAAACTCATCATGGAACGAACCATATCAAGTAGGGTTCGATTCCTTCTCTCAGAAACTCCATTAAGCTAAGGAGTTCCCGGAGGAGTCCACTGAGGGATAATCCCATTATCCTTGAGATGATTAAGGAATTCTTCACTAAGATATTCGCCTCCTCGATCAGATCGAAGTGCTTTGATCTTGTGACCAGTTTGGTTCTCAACCTCCTTTTGAAATTCTAAGGATTTCTCAAAAGCTTCAGATTTATACTTCATTAAGTATACATAACCATACCGACTAAAGTCATCAGTAAAGGTTATGAAGTACTGATGATTGTTTCTAGTGCTTACACTAAGCGGTCCACAAACATCAATATGAATCAAATCCAAAACCTTAGTGGCACGTTCCACAGTTCCTTTAAAAGGGACTTTGGACATTTTTCCTTTGAGACATGATTCGCAAGAAGTTAACTCTTTGAGATCATTTTCACAGAATGATCCTAAAGTGTTTATCTTGCTAATTCTGTTCTTGGAAATGTGTCCTAATCTAGAGTGCCATAAGGGAGCTGAAATTTTGTCATCTCTCTTACGCTTTGTTTCTCGTTGTATATTCATAATATTGATGTTTTGAGTTAGGTAAAGTCCATTACTTAGAGTACCGATATGAACGAAAGAGTTGTTCCGTTTGATAAAGTATTTACCATTCTTAATATAAGTTTCATAACCTTCACAATCTAATATTGGAACTGAAATTATATTACGAATAATGTTCGGTACATAAAGGACTTTATTTAATACTAACTCAAAACTACCTAAATCTAATCTAATTGTGCCTAAAGCTCGAGTTTCAACGTTTGAGCCATCGCCGATCTTCAAGACACATTCTCCTTCTTTGAGTTGTTGGACTTCACTTAGCATCTGTACATCATTACAGATATGAGTTCCACAACCGGTATCAAGTACCCAAGAACTAGAATTAATAGAAAGATTTACTTCAACGAGAAAGATACCTTTCTTCAGAGTAGCCTTGTACTCTGGGCAGTTTCTCCTCCAATGTCCCTCTTTGCCACAATGGAAGCAAACATCCTCTTTCTAATCACGCTTCTTCTTTTGGGCCTTCCCCTTCGAAATGCCACCAGTGGGCCTAAGGGGTTTCTTCTTCTTCTTTTGGGCTTTCTTGCCCTTACCTTTAGAAGGCCCAGAAGAGGAAGATGGAGCATTCACCATCAAAACCTTATTGTCCTTCTTGATCGTGCTTTCAGCAGTCACAAGCTGACTAATCAGCTCAGCTACAGTAGCACCAGTATGATTCATGTTGAAGTTAATGACAAATGGGTTGAATGATGGTGGGAGCGAAGCTAGCAACAAATCCACTGAAAGCTCATCTTTCAGTGGCATGTCCATGGAAGCAAGTTTCTCAGTAAGGGCAAGAAACTTGAGTCCATATTCATGGACACTTGAACCTTCCCTCATTCTCAAGTGGAACAATTCCTTTGAAGTGTTATACCTTGTAACACGTTCAT
The DNA here is from genome assembly GCA_037501455.1 of Lantana camara. NCBI lineage: Eukaryota > Viridiplantae > Streptophyta > Magnoliopsida > Lamiales > Verbenaceae > Lantana > Lantana camara. The sequence continues at coordinate 64,562,370 of CM074862.1, forward strand.
GAGGGCGGTAAAGTTGCTCTAGGTGGTCGTAAATCTCCCAAGCAAATTCCATGGCCTCATGTTGCCTTTGCAAGTCCGGAGACATGTTAGCCAACATAAGGCAACGGGCTTGGAGATTATCATCCTTCCACTTCTGGATCGCATCCCGCTCGGCCCGAGTGGGAGCCTCCCCTTCGGGACTAGGCTCCCCTTCGAAGAGAACATAAGTTCTCTTCTCAGAATCTAAAATGATTTTTAGATTCCTCAGCCAATCAGAATAGTTGGGACCAGTCAACTTGTTTGACTCGAGGATCGATACAAGAGGGTTTTTGGTTGCCATTTCAAAACACGTAGAGAATCACAGAATCTACGACCTAAATGGTAAAACAGAGAACTAGTGAGCATGCTGAATTATAACGATATACAAAAGATAAGGTCTTTAATCTATTGTAGCTCCCACTGTTTTTCAAAGATCTAGAATTCCCAAAGATCTAAGAGGAACACGTTTCCCAATGGGTACTAAGATCCTAGGCATTTTACCTCGAACCCACGACTCGCGGACATTCTAAGTAAGAACCCTAGGTAGGTACAACTTACCAATTCTAACACCTTTAGAACTCTTAGTAATTATTTTTTGCATCACCTATCTTTCAATATGGACCCACGACTCGTGCGACATCCATATTTACTTAGGCGTTAAGCTAGACCCATCAATCATAAGATCATGACCAAAACTTAGTTCGAATGACCCACGACTCGCGGACATCGCCCTTGCTAAAATTGACCACGAAATATTGATCATTTGAAATGATTAATTAGGTAACTAAGAACTAATAAGCTCCACTAGCTATCCCACGACTCGCGGACAATAACTAGCTTTACTTACTAAACTTAAAACCTATTGATGGAATGCTAGGAATTTAATTCAAAATTTGCATCTCGAATTAAACACCTATTTGTTCGAAATTAGCTTAATATTTAATGGGAATTTTCGAATCAACCGGAGAGTTGTCCGGTTCGACCTCACCAACATATATGTTATCCAATTTTATTAGTCTTGATTAATGCAAGTACACTTAAATGCATTTCAAACAAGCACATAAACAGATGACATGTCCTAGCATGATACTAACATGTAATGATCATGGGTTCTACCTATCTTATGCGTGATATGTGGGAGCCACTCCACAATCACAAGTTCTAACATACATGCCACATAAACAGTTTAAATCACATAAGGGAAAGCGGTAACAAAATACGAGCCCTATCTCTATTACATTTAACAATTGAGATTCCCCTCCCTAACATTTTGAGGGGTCTTCACTTATGGCCTCCTTGTTACTTGAATGTGGTCCATCTTACTCCATGGGTGCATTGTCTCCAAAATGAAAATAAAACCTCACCACCTATCTCTACTCTCAAATTACAATAAAAAAGAAAAAGACATAAAGTAATAAGGCTCAATCTTCATATTGGCCTTAGACAATTACACGGGGCATACCCCGGCCTCAAAAACAGTAATATGGAAAGCCACATTATAAATCACATAACAGTACGCACATAAGCGAGGCTCCAACCTCAATTGAAAAACGCAACTATAGGGCTCCAACCCCAATTTAAACCATCCATGTGCATAAATTAAAACCATACATAGATCTAAACCCATGATCACCTAACATGCTTTTGCAAGAATTTAAATTTAACCAATAAATTAAAATTCTCGCTTTAAGCTCTAATAGCTTAAAACACGACTTGATGCGAGTCTTACTTATAAAAGTTTTCAATAAATCCCAAATTACCAAAACAAATAAAATTCCAATTAATTTCTGAAAATTAATAATTTTATCAAGATGTATTTTCCCAAAATATAAACCGTTTCAATTTCTCAAAAAATCCCAATTTTAAGTTTTATTCAAAAATTAAAATAAATATTCAAAAATAAAATTTTAAAAATTAAAATAAAATTGGGACTGGATTGCACGAAACACGAAAAGGCTGGATCGCGAAAACGGGACCCGTACGCGGAGAAGACCGCACGCACGCTGCGAGCGCAAGCTGCGCGCTGCTGGGCGCGGCTTCCCCGCAAGCATGCGGGCGGGGTGGGCGGCCAGTCTCGGCCGCCCTGGGCGGGCGCGATTCAGGCTTTCTAAAACAATTACAAATACTCAATCGCATCAAGCCTAAGAATTTCTACCAAATTCAGTATAATTGAGACGAATCAGAAACACGATTAACGAGGTGGCTCTGATACCACTTGTTGGAAAACACGAATCAGAAAGCAGCAGAATTTAAAAAATTTTCCCAACAAAAGGATCTAGGACTCCCAATCGTGTAACCAAATTCGTAAAGATAGAAAACTCACTTTTCTTTTATTCTTTCTTGAAGCGTTTCAAGCCACCCAAGAACGCTCTTCACGCGGCTTGATCCCCTCTCCTTGGTAAAGCTCGAATCTTCAAACTTCTAACTTGAAGTCTCTAGAGAAAGTCCACCAACTTGATCACAATCTAACTAGTAAGGATGCTAGTTCTCTAGTTAGTGTTTAGGCTTAACCTAAGGTTTAATTTAATCTTGGAGAAAGGAAGGTGTTCAACACGTGAACCAAGAATTGTCTATTAGCTCTAAAGGGGAGCATGAGCTCCCCTATATATAGGAAAGGGGAGTGCCGATCCAAATCCTTGTTGGACAAGGATTTGGTTCCTCTCTCTCCTATTACTTGGTTATCAAGTATTTTCCAACTTTGACTTTGAATTCTAATTCTAGTCAACTTTTAAGAGAGCTAAAAATATCCAAACTATTTTTGGATAATTTTATACTTTATTTATTATAAAATAAATAACTTCTTTTTATCTAATTAATTAATTCATAATTAATTAACTAGATTATTTTCTCCAAAATTAGACTTTCTTTTTAATTCAAAATTAAACCAAAGTCTATTAAATAATTAACTAATTAATTATTTAATATGTATATAATATATACATACACACACGTGTGTGACACCTGTCACAGTGACACGTGTCACTCACGTGAGCCATCACACATGTGGAACCCTCTTGGCCCGATTAACTCGTTTAATCATTTTCAAGCCTCAACTCATGTAACCAAGTTATTGTGTGTGACCCTCTAGGTTCTCAATTCAATTAGCAGTGACCCTAATTAATTAATTCACTAATTAATTAATCAGTCCACAGATTAAACGACCATAGTCTAGCAACAGGTGTTTAACCCCTAGCTGAATTGGAATGTTCGGATTCGACAGAACCTTTAAGTCATTGATTCATGTGAGATACAATCCTCCTACTTATTATCTCTCAACCAAGATCTAGGGCAAGGGAATAATCAGAACCCTCATAATCCGGTCTTAAAGCTAAGTGCATTTCATATCCATTTGATCTCAATCCAAGAAACCCTTTTCTTGATGTCTTGATCTACTGCCTTGGCCAAGGACTCCATATGGCATATGAATGACTTACACAATAAGAGATCACCTTGCAAATACAAGTGTAGGTCCTTTCTTGATTCTCATTCACTTTCATGAGTCACTTGTGCAGCCCCAGCATAAGCCTTGAATCAGTTGTCTAAGGCGACACCCTTTAAAGCTTATACCTAAGACTACAGAGTTAACTCATAAAGTGACAAGGAACCTCAAGTCTAAGGATCAATTAATCACATCAATGACTCGTGAGATATTTCCTAATCTGGAAGTTTCCATTTCCTGAAATAGAAACTTCCTTTCCCATTTAGGAATGTTCTCACACGGGGCACCTCAGTGAACTTACTTATTAAAGTAAGCACCCTCATGTATCACGCACGTATCAACTATACACTTTGCACCTCCATGAAACAAGGTGGTCCTTCTTAAGGGCGTGATCCCATAAGCAAGCCTTAGAGGAGTCAGGTTGACACTCCCACTGTCTGTAGGACTCATCGGCTTGGAGTATTTTACTAATCATGACTTATGTGATATAGGGCTCGTTTCATGAACCATTTCACCTAAATGGTAGAGTCCTAAAGTCATCAGGATTAGGGGAGTTCACATACATGCACAGCTAAAGTAAACGCATACCAAACAAGAGCATATAAAGAAGTGTTGCCTCAATTCGTTATTTTATTCAAAGATTGTCTGTGATTACAATAAGGAAAAGCACAAAGCGGATATACAATCGGCTTTCTAGGGCACTATTCCTAACAGTAACGTGTAACAAGTTATAATATAATTGATCATAGGTTACTATTCCATTGCATAACATGCTTGAACATAAATTAAATATCATAATCATGCATCAATAATCATCATATAATAGCTCCATAACATGATCATACCATATACTAAAGCAATTCATAACATTTCATAGCATATACTAAACAATTAAATCATAATTCACTACTAACAAACATATCATAAAAACTATATAATAAATGCATAAAATAAAATCCTATATGTCTTAGGGAAGACCCTAAGACCCAACCTAAACACAATATAAACATACCATAACATAAAAACATAAACTAAACTAGAACATAACATAAAAACATAACATAAAATAAAAACAACTAACCTAGCAAAGGGGGGAAGTGCCTCACGGCAAGAGGGGGAGAGAGGGAGGAAGAAAGGGAGTTGTTAACACAACATATGAGCAAGGAATTCAATGGCATGAGGGGGGTATTTATAGGTGTTGGGAAGCCCCTCACCTTGGAAATAAAATGTAGAGAAGGGTAGGAGAGCAAAATGGTAAAACTTCTCTTGGAAGCTAACTTTGTTCTTCAAGCTAAAATGGGACTGCTGGGGGGTATTTCGGTATTTTCACTACCAAAATGTGGAGGTAAGTGTCTGGAAGTATAACCATTCCGACCGGGCAAAAATTAGCTTCGAAACGCATATTCATACGTCGAAATCGGATTTACCATTTAAAAGATACATTACTTTTAGTGAATAAAAGTTTTGAACCCAAAACTCAACACGAGTGAAAAACGACTTTCGAGAATGATTTTCAAGTCCGGATTGTTTCCAAAATTCAAGAAATAAATCGAGAAGCGTTTTGAATCCAATTTCGACTATAAAACGTGTTATCGATATAAAGTTGAAAACGTAGAATGAATAGTAAATTCTTACGTACAAGCGTACGCTTCAAAATTTCGAGCTAGGGTTTGAATCAAGAGTTGTAAAACATTTTCAAAATCTTGAAATAGCTCGAGAAATGCAAATCCAGAGAGAGAACATTTTCCGAATGAAAACCGTTCGTAGAAGAAATAGTGAACTAGGGTTTTCGTAAACATTTTCAATAAAACGAAGTTCGGAATAGAGTTTCAAGTCAAGATTGATTTCAATAGACTCGTTTTGACTCAAGGATCGATTTGACTATAAACTTGGGTAGAAAAGATACCAGAATCAAAAGCTCACTTTCAGATGAATAGTAAATTTGGTCGGTAAGTTCCCAAATGCCCTTATGGTTCAAGGAAGGTTTCTGGAGCTTGGAAAACAAGTTCAAACGATTGGGAAACATGTGATATGAACCTCTAGGGTTCCATTGAAGCATTGGGTAATATAGGCTTGGGAAATGAATAGTAAACTGTATCGAAGGTCAAGAATTCCCCCTTAAAACATGTCAGATCACATATGAGTAGGGGTGTCAAAAGCCAACCCAACCCGAAAACCCAACCTGACCCACCCGACAAAATATCATGTTAGGGTTGAGGGTTTTCGGGTCGGGTCGAAATCGGATCGGACCCGAAATGAACCCGGAGATGAAATAATAGGTTCGGGTGGGTTTCGGGTCGACCCGAATTGACCCGAAAAGGAAGTATATAAGGAAAAACCCTAACCCTAAACTCATTTTTCCCTTCTCCCTTTTACGATTCACAGCCAAGCAGCGGCTCTGCTCCCTTTCTCATCCACCCTTCATCGCCGTCATCTTCTCGCTGTGGGCAACAGGTATCAACCTCTTCCTCTATTCTTCTTTTTTTTCTTCTTCTTCTTTCTTTTTAAATTTCTTCAAGTTTTCCTGTCTTCTTTTTTTTTTTTTTTAGTTGGGATTTGAGGGCTTACTACGGTGCAGCCATCGGTGTACGTCGAGCATCAGGAGGCGGTCACCGGAATAATGTTAATGTCAAGCTTTTCATTTGTTCTTCTTCTTGTTTTTCTAATTTCTTTTATTTACTCTGAAGTTGTGTTCTTGTTCTTGCTTAATTTTCTCTTACAGATCCTTGGACTTCACGGTTGCTTGAAGCTCTCAACAGCAATCTTACCTTAGAATCTTGCTGAAATAAAAGACACAAGACAAAAAGAAAAGGTGAGCCTACAAAATCACAGATCTGAAGTCACTCTAAATATTTTTTCAGTTGATCATTATTGTAAAATGATATTGCAGTTGGCTGATGCCAAGGATGTATTGTTCCAGGTTTTTTAGGCTGCTATGGCAGCTGGAGCAAAAGAAGTTACTGTTTTTGCTACAGCTTCTGAATCCTTTTCCAAATCAAACATAAACTGCAGCATTGAAGATAGTCTCACTAGGTATCGAGATGTTGCCAATGCTGCCAAAAACCATGGAATTCCCATTCGTGGGTATGCCTTAGTCCCTTATTTACAATATTTTAATGTTTTGAGAACAAATTTAACTAGTGCTTCGTTTTTGAAAAATTGATGCTTAATTTTGTCAGATGTGTATCATGTGTTGTGGGTTGTCCAGTGGAAGGAGCGGTGCCTCCATCAAAAGTTGCATATGTTGCTGAAAAACTGTGTTGTAGCGAAATATCCCTTGGAGACACAATCGGTGTCGGTACTCCTGGTATAGCAAAATCGCTTGTAATTCCTCGAATTAGATAAGTGGTCTTATTTAGCCCAATTATACGTAGTCGTAAGATTCAGACATAAATTGTTTCTTGTTCTTTATCAGGTACTGTAGTCCCAATGCTTGAAGCTGTTCTTGATGTTGTTCCCATAGGGAAGCTTGCTGTACATTTCCATGACACATATGGACAAGCCCTATCAAACAAACTTCCCCTGGAATATCGTGTGATTTGGTGTAAGCATACTATTACTATAAGTTCCAATGCAAAATAATGTATCCATAAACAATTAGAGATGACACTGTTATAGTTCATGCATCATTGCATCTAATGTAAGGTAAACTATTTGACACGTGAGCCTTTTGTAATTTCTTAACTTTAGGGGAAGTTTTTGTAATTAAGCCATTCCTCAGGGTATGTCAGCCATAAATTTCCCTAAATTATGTCTCATTTTTAATTTTCTTCAACTTTAAACTCAAATATTCTTGCTTCCCATTTCAGAATTCTCCTAATTTATGAACTTCTAATGTTTCATGGTTCTCTCAACCCACATATCCCTGCACCTTAGTTTCCCAAATAGGGTCCTCGTAGCGTGAATGTTCTTTACTCTGTTCGAACTTAAGTGTCGATTCCTGTTCTTGGACTATATGTATTCCCATCGTCGTCCTTCACAGAACAACAAATAGATTTCTGATCCCATATTTATCATGACAGGTTTTGCAAAGTCCCCATAAATTTCCTGCGAGGACTGAACTCTCCTTTATTGCATTCTGACCCCGGTCGGGTCCGCAGAGTCTTGCCTCTGGAGCTTGTCAAGAGACTCAGACATCTACAACAATGAAAGCTAAGATAGTACGACCACTTATATTGATGATTAAAAGGTAAGTAATATTTCTTACATTTAATAGTTGAATATCATTTTAAGAATCTATTTCTAATTAACTTGCCTATTATTTTTATATAGGATGACATAAGGAAGAGCTTCTTAAGTGGAAGAGAAGTGTTTGAGTTTAAATTTTAAGTGTTTTGAATTTATCTTTTGTGATGTTTGTTTCTTGGGAAAACTGTAATGGCTTTTCATTTGTGCTGTTTGTTTTATGGCTTTGCATTTGTGATGTTTGTTTCATGGGAGGCCTATAATGGCTTTGCATTTGTGGTGTTTGTTTCATGCCACCATTTAAAATGTATGTGTGCTCCATTTTTTGTTAGCCAATTCCCCCAGAATTGAATACCAGCATGCATGTGTGATTCTAGATGTGTGAGAATCTAATTACAGAATAGAAGAGAGTTTGGGGATCATTTCTATTTTGTATATTGCATTAGCACTAATAGCACAGCATCTGCAATTAAATTCAGATCGGGTCGGGTCATCTCGGGTGGGTCGGGTCATTGGGTGACCTGAAAAAAATCAGGTCAACCCGAACCCAACCCGAACCTGATAGGTTCAGGTTAGGGTTGGGGGTTTCGGGTTCATTTCGGGTTCGGGTTGGGTTCGGGTCAGGATTTTTTGTGTAATACCCTTATCCCAACCCGACCCGAACCCACCCGACCCACCCGAATTGACACCCCTACATATGAGCACAAAGTTCATGTAAGAATGCAATGCATGAAGGTTTATAAACTTGGATCACGGTCTATAAACACCTTACCAATGCCCTTAGTTTACCGTTTTCATCCAGGCCCTGTTTTGGGCTGTTACAATCACCCCTCCTTAAAGAGAATCTGTCCTCAGATTCTTCTGCAAACAGCTCGGGGTAATGTTTCTGCATCTTATCCTCTGTTTCTCACATTGCCTTTTCTGTACTGTGTTCCTTCCAAAGGACTTTTACCAAAGGAATCTTCTTATTCCTTAATTCCTGGAACCTTGTATCTAAGATCTTCACCGGTTTCAACATATAAGTCAAGTTTGGTTCTGTCGGTAATTCTTCCACTGGTACTATCTCTTTTTCATCCAAAACCACTTGCGAATCTGAGATATATAGGATACATTGTGGATCGTTGTATGACTTGCAGGTAAATCCAATCTGTAAGTAGTTTCTCCAACCCGTTCCATTATCTGGAAGACTCCAACATATCTTGGGTTTAATTTACCACCTTTCTCAATTCGAGTAAACCATTTCTTCAGTGTCTTTCACTCCATCACTGCTTCGACTTTGATGGATCTACTTTAACTCTGGTTCTGAAAATGATGTGTCCGAGAAATGTAACTCTTTCTAGCCAAAACTCGCATTTGCTGAACTTGGCATATAGCTTGTGATCCAGCAAAGTGCTCAGCACAATTCGGATATGCTCGGCGTGTTCTCTGGTGTCTTTAAGAACACCAAAATGTCATCCAATCGTTTTCTCAACTCTTCCAAGATGACTTCCTTCTTGTAACAATCCAGATTAACATGGTACTTAAACAACCAATCCATTCCAAGGATGATTCCATATCTCGTCATAGGCAACTCAATGAGATTTGACGGGTAGTAGCGATTACCAATGCATATAGGGCAGCGTTTATATACTTGATCTGTAACGAGGTAAGTCCCCAAAGGAGAACTTACTTCAATTTTATATGACAATTATTCAAGTGGAAATTGTAAATGCGCACATAAATTAGATGCAATGAATAAATGCATGGCACCAGGGTCTATAAGACCTTAACTGGCTTGTTAAGAATGTGCACAGTACCTTCCACATCAGACGAAGGATCAACCTCCGCATTACCATCCATTGCATATGCTCTACCTTTAACCACTGGTTTGCTCGTCGTACCCACCACCGCTTTACCCTTCTCTTGAACCCCAAATCTTTTAATCCTGGTAGGACAATGTTCCCGTATATGCTCAGGGGAACCACACCAATAACACTGACCATTCTTCTTATGACAATTTTCCTCATTGTGTCCTTTACGGCTACAGTAGTTACAGACTATCTCCTCTTGAGTGGGCTGAGTTGTTTCATACTGTTGGGGTGCCCTTTGTTGTTGTTGCGGTGCCATCATTGGTTTCTTCCCGGTTCCTTGAAAGGAGGATCCGGCAGGTCGCTTTGTTCCTTGAAAAGTCTTAGGGCTAGAAGGCTCTTGACGACCAATCGTCATCCGGATATCCTTATGGGCTGCCTCGACCTTCAATGCTCTATCAACTGCTCTAGTGTAGGTCTCGTCATCCAAAGAAGCTAGTGCCCAACGGAGCTCAGGTTTCAGACCATCAATGAACCTTTTAGTCTTACGACGTTCATCACTGAGAATGTGGGGTGCATACTTGATTAGCCTAACAAACTTAGCTTCGTATTCCATCACGTTCATAGATCCTTGGACCAAATTCATAAATTCAGCTTCTCTTGCATCACGTGTTACCTGAGGAGTGTATTTCTGCTGAAACTCCTTCACAAACTCAGTCCAGTTTCCATCAACGTTGTTCTCAATCCACATATGTTGAGTATGCCTCCACCAGTTCAACGCCGCTCCTTCCGTTAGAAATGCAGCATACTGAACTCGTCCACGATCTTCAGGGTTGATATCCATAGCTTCAAAGATCTTTTCGAGACTAGTTAACCAATTTTCAGCCTTCAAGTCGTTGGGTTCACCATAAAACTTAGGCGGGTTCACTCTTAGAAACTTTTCTAGTGTTTTCCCATTAGGAGAATTGCAAGCCCTCACGAATTGTCGCAACACATTAGCTAAATCAGGAACTTCCTCCCTTCTAGGAGGTGGTGGCGTAACATCCCTTGGCGGTGTAAGATCCCGTTGTGGCGTGACTTCTCTTTGGGGTGGCGGTGGCGGTACGCGATTACGTGGTGCTCTTCTTGGTGGCATGATGATACTGAAGTTTCACGCATTTAGACATGTGTATAATGCATGACATTAAAGATGATCCACATAATTGGTAACCACGTATTCACATTTCCACATAGTCACATATAATCATGAGAATAACACATTCCCACAGCAAAATATCAACAATAATCCATTATGACATTACCACATAGGCAAGAGCAACTTATAAGCATGAACAACATATCAACATTGATTCATTATTCCATTATCCATTACCATTGACAATTCACGAACATTTATAACATATCAAGTATGATAACAATAAATGAAATGGCATGATCCTATAACGGCCCTAATGGTATCTTGAAGCAACTCTAAGACTCATGCAATGACAGTTATGCAAAGCAGTAAACAGATATCCAACATAAAGCCGAATGTGTCATAAACGTGTAAGGTTTGGAAAAATTTTCTACATTAGGCCACATTTTTAAACAAAATTTAAAATAAGGAGGACCCGATACCATCGAGTTGACTCCCATTCAGGCCTTACCATTCATCCAAACCAAGTGCAAAATACCTCTTGTGCTTCCATGTTGTCTGAAATCCATCATCTGTGGTGCCAAAATTCGAGGATCTTCTACCAAAGCTATACATCCCCTTCGCCAAACAATCCTGTCCATGCCCTGCTAGATCAGCCTCATCATTATCAGATCCATCATTACCTCCATTAGGCTACTCCTAGTCCTGCCTCTGTTCTTTGGTTGACGCCAAGTATAGAAGTGAGTACCTCCTCGGTGAGAAACAACCACAGTACGTGAAGCCTCGAACTGCTCGAAAAAGGTTTCATCCATCTGCTGCTGATTTGGATCATGATACGGCTGAACTACCATGGCTATACAGGAGATACCACAGATATAAACACCAGCGATAGAACCATGCAACTCCAAACAATCTTCCATGATGTGAGCAATCCAGGTCAAGTCTCTTCTTACTTAACCTGGCGCTCTGATACCACTTCAGGCTGTAGCGCCCCCACTTTGCTGGTAGAGGGCGGCGCCCCAACCCCCGCACTGAAGCACCCCTCAAGTAATGGTGTGAGCCAGCACTCAAGAAATACCCCAGCGAACGGCATATCCATTAACGATTAACAAATAGTGTTTAACTATGTGGCTTATGCAGCGAAAAATCAGAGTATTTTAAAACTTTTCAAAACATGTGCGTGATGGCATATAAACAAGCAAGTACTGATCGTTAAGCAAAAGAGACTATTAACATTACTGTATCAATTGAACGTTGTCACGGGAGCATAAGATAGCAATTGTAGCAGTATCCAAGTAGCAGAAGGATTATTACAAAAGCATAAGGTAAAGTATCAATGCAGCCATATAACATATGCAGGACACAAAATAGATTAATAAAGTAAAGTCCTGACTCAAACAAAATGAACACTCTAGAGCTTCAAGATACCTCTAGACTGCGGCTGCAAGACCTGAAACCATGAGGCCAGAAAACAGGTAGAGGTATTAGTCAAAGTGACTAAGCGAGGGATATCTTTAAAAGAAAGTACTTAAAGTAAACGTTTGAAGTAAAGTTCATAAGGTAAAACCTTTAATGCAAAGCTTTAATGAAGAACTTAAGAATAAGTTCAAGTGATAAAACCCTTTGATGCAATGCTATAAGAAATGAGAGTTTTCAAAACACTTTCATGAATGCTGTCACACGCGCACACATATGCTATGATTTGGTTCATATGATTTTCATAAAACGGGATAAGGGTAGGGAATAACTTTGCAAGATATGAACCAACTTTATGAAAACATTGATGCCCGCAACCTAGGCTTCTCCATCCTTACTCCAGAAAACATGACCATTAATAGGGTGTCGGACGGAGATCAGCAACACCCTAACACATACACACATGCACCATCCTCCACCAAGTTTCACTTCGGGGAGCGACCCCTAGGTGACCATTAACCATTGATTTGGGAATAGATTTGCGGTCCATTCCCGACAATTATCCTGACTTAACCAAACCTCCTTATTAAAGTCGGTATCAATCGCCTAGTGTGGCGGCCTGTATTAGTGATGTCGTTGGCGCTCACCTCCCGAGCATCGCCTCTACACATAACCGCCGGGCCCATACCATTAACCATTGATTGCTTGCACCATTGATGACATCCAGAATAAATCCGAATGTATGAACCATTGAACATAAGCATTGAACCATTGATGCAATACTTTGAAAACATTGAACCATTGATGCAATACTTTGAAAACATGTTCCTTTGATCATTGAATAACAAATAAGATTAGGTTCTTTGAAGAATCATCCCTATAAAGGGTGTTTCAAAACAAGAATGTAAAGCACTAGGCTTTGAGTTTCAAAACGATTGAATCATTAAGTATTCATGGTTCCAGTTGAAAACATTTATAACCTCACCTATTAATAACAGTAGGTAGGATAGATTATGCAGTGCCCTGGGGATTCCAGTGCTCAACCTTAACTCCTGTAAGTGTGTACTAAGGTGAGCTAAGACACACTTCTATCACGATGCACATAAACATATAAAACAAGTACATAACATGTAATGACAAGAGAGTAATACCATTTAAGGTATTAGAGAAGGATAACACATAAAGGAATCCTTAAAGTGAGTTATCATTAACGTGGGACTATGATCTTACTATAATCGATTAGGAATTAATCAAATTATGAATCCTATCGCAAAACCGTAGGTTATAAAACAAGTCCTCGAAAGAAAACACATTTTGAAAACACATTTTAGACCCTGGATTTGAAAACCCTAAGTGCAAATGTCTATTAAGAAAGCACAAGTTTTAATTCACTTTTACTATTCAAAAGTACTATTCATAGTTACTATTCACTTGTCGGGTCAAAGGGTCGGGTCAAACCCACACACTAAACACACACACGAGCACACTCACACACACACGGCACGCACACACACACCCTAATTTAATTATGATCTTGATTATAACCTATAGTTTCAAGTTCATGTTATTATAAGCAAGTGTGATCTAGGTTAAAGGCATAACCTATGGTTAAGAGGTCTAATTAAAGCATAACATCAAGTTATGAAACACTATTCTATCTTAGGTTATAACATGTGACACTATCAAAGTGTATAACATGTGATCAAGTTCTATCCCATTAATCCACATCATATCATAAGCTCAAGTCATAACATATGAGTCATGTAACATTGTAACAATGTAATAACATATCATAGACATAAGTCATATCATATCAAGACCATTAATCATGTAACATTTATCAATTGAGACCATATAGTAACATGTAACAAGTTATAATATAATTGATCATAGGTTACTATTCCATTGCATAACATGCTTGAACATAAATTAAATATCATAATCATGCATCAATAATCATCATATAATAGCTCCATAACATGATCATACCATATACTAAAGCAATTCATAACATTTCATAGCATATACTAAACAATTAAATCATAATTCACTACTAACAAACATATCATAAAAACTATATAATAAATGCATAAAATAAAATCCTATATGTCTTAGGGAAGACCCTAAGACCCAACCTAAACACAATATAAACATACCATAACATAAAAACATAAACTAAACTAGAACATAACATAAAAACATAACATAAAATAAAAACAACTAACCTAGCAAAGGGGGGAAGTGCCTCACGGCAAGAGGGGGAGAGAGGGAGGAAGAAAGGGAGTTGTTAACACAACATATGAGCAAGGAATTCAATGGCATGAGGGGGGTATTTATAGGTGTTGGGAAGCCCCTCACCTTGGAAATAAAATGTAGAGAAGGGTAGGAGAGCAAAATGGTAAAACTTCTCTTGGAAGCTAACTTTGTTCTTGAAGCTAAAATAGGACTGCTGGGGGGTATTTCGGTATTTTCACTACCAAAACGTGGAGGTAAGTGTCTGGAAGTATAACCATTCTGACCGGGCAAAAATTAGCTTCGAAACGCATATTCATACGTCGAAATCGGATTTACCGTTTGAAAGATACATTAGTTTTAGTGAATAAAAGTTTTGAACCCGAAACTCAACACGAGTGAAAAACGACTTTCGAGAATGATTTTCAAGTCCGGATTGTTTCCAAAATTCAAGAAATAAATCGAGAAGCGTTTTGAATCCAATATCGACTATAAAACGTTTTATCGATAGAAAGTTGAAAACGTAGAATAAATAGTGAATTCTTACGTACAAGCGTACGCTTCAAAATTTCGAGCTAGGGTTTGAATCAAGAGTTGTAAAACATTTTCAAAATCTTGAAATAGCTCGAGAAATGCAAATCCAGAGAGAGAACATTTTCCGAATGAAAACCGTTCGTAGAAGAAATATTGAACTAGGGTTTTCGTAAACATTTTCAATAAAACGAAGTTCGGAATAGAGTTTCAAGTCAAGATTGATTTCAGTACACTCGTTTTGACTCAAGGATCGATTTGACTGTAAACTTGGGTAGGAAAGATATCAGAATCAAAAGCTCATTTTCAGATGAATAGTAAATTTGGTCGGTAAGTTCCCAAAATGCCCTTATGGTTCAAGGAAGGTTTCTGGAGCTTGGAAAACAAGTTCAAACGATTGGGAAACATGTGATATGAACCTCTAGGGTTCCATTGAAGCATTGGGTAATATAGGCTTGGGAAATGAATAGTAAACTGTATCGAAGGTCAAGAATTCCCCCTTAAAACATGTCAGATCACATATGAGCACAAAGTTCATGTAAGAATGCAATGCATGAAGGTTTATAAACTTGGATCACGGTCTATAAACACCTTACCAATGCCCTTAGTTTACCGTTTTCATCCAGGCCCTGTTTTGGGCTGTTACACAACCAATTTTAGAAGTTAGGAGTCCACTCTCATTTCACGAACCATATTCGGAATCAAAATCACACTAACTCGGCGAGTACGAGTTTCCAAACAACCTACTTCATATTCATAGTCAAAATCAAAGAAAAAACTAAAATCAGAATCAATCACACCTTCGTCGTTTGGGAGAGAGAGGCGCGACCCCTCAACCCGGTTCTCTCGTCAAAAATTTGAGTCGGGGGATCCTACCCGCTCCTTTGACGGTAATTCCACCGACTCAAGAAACCCGCCTTCCCCTCGACCTCCCAAGGTTGAGGGAATCTCTCAAAGTTGGAGTCGTGTTGATGGAAGAGCTCGGCGACCCAACGTCCGACCCGAGTTGCCATACCACTACTCCAGGCCCAGTTTAAACTTCTAAATTTTCTAAATTTTTGAATTTTCCAGACTTTCAAAATCAAAATCTCGCTAGTTTAAAACACACGTTAACCCTTTTTCAAAACAAATAAACGAAAATATATCTTACGTATATATAAAAGCCTTTTCAAAAGAGTTTCAAAACAAAAGGGGCCAATTCCCACAAATACATACTAACCACTTATCTAAATAAATATATATATCTAGGTAAGTCGTATGCGGGCTTAAAATACAAGTAGGGTTGTAGGTCATATTAACCAAAAGAAGAAAACCTCACCTTGTCGACCAAACCGAACGAGGCGAACCAAAAGATTACTAAGGCACCACCTCCTTACCCATGGGACGAACCTCTGAACAAAATAAAGAACAAGAGACGAACTTAGACTCAACATGAACCAATTAGATGCTCGACTAATGCATATGGATGCATATGACGCAATACACATCACATACGTTCAAATTTAGGCATATCGGAGCAATTAGCATATCATCATAGCAACGAAACATAAATCAAGCTCATATCTCATGAAATAACTTCATAACATATCACAATATCATGAGCATTCATGAAGTTAAAACACATAATTAAGGTAACGGACCCCGCGTGGCGTGCCCACCGCTGAGTCACGTGGACCCTTGTCGTGTTGGCCGACTCGAGTTGAGATTTTCGCCCCATGGGGTCATCTCGACCTCAACTTCAAAGTCCGCCCCACCTCACATATGCCCGGATCGAAAGGCTATTGGGGCCGGATCGATACAGGTCTGCTCCCACATAAGCCAAGCTCCATCTCCAAGGGTCCAACCTCTTGGTCACTTTGCAGAGCAAGTAAGGATTGGAGGCTATCTACCCCGCTTGCAAACGCCATGTGTCGAGCCCTTCTTTGAACGCCCAAGACATGTCGCTGTCAAGACGCGTGTCCCGCTCTTGTTCCCCGGCACAGACGCATGCCGGCGCATTTAATGCCTACTGCGTTAGGTCTCACCAAAGAGGGAAAATTGGCACACTTTACGCCCCTCGGGGGATCGAGTACTTCCTATTTAGGATAATCACTCGACCATAGATGTCGTACACGAACTACTGCATTAATCTTCCAAGACCATAAATATGTCCCCCCTTTAAACAGTTCTTGGTAAGCTTTTATGAGCATTTAATAGCACTTATTGCATTATTTCTTTTACTAAAACGTCCCCAATATTGACTTGAGCGTCGGAGAGCCAAACTTAGGCCCAACCCCAAGTCCCCCAATTTGGCCTTCTACCTCACGTGTGTTAGTGTTTTTCAGATCGATTAAGAGCCCAAAATTACAAATTCTTGACTGATCGACCCAAGATTGCAAGCTAGATCATCGTCTCAACCAAACCAATTTTAAGCCAGATCAGTTTGGCGCCGTCTATGGGAATAGCTTTCTCTTTCTCTTTATCTCGATCTTGAGTAAAAAGCGCAAACACACCCCATCTACAACCATGGTGAACATTTAAAAAGCGCAAACACACCCCATCTACAACCATGGTGAACATTTGTCTGACCCAACGCGATGAAGACATAGAGGAGGTTGCCAAAGGCAGGCATGACGCAAACGAGCTGTTTGGTAATGCCTCCACCGCTCTTCCCGCCACTGTGAACTTTGGCACCAACACCATCGTTATCTTGTCCCACCAAGAGACGACCCCTAGGATCACCGTCACTCAGGCGGACCTGGACGCCTTCCTCGACCAATAGCAGGTCGAGATCGAATAGGCCAACGTAGAGGGCCGCGAGCTCAGGCGCCCTGAGCTACCCAGCGCTAGCCCGATCAGTATTCCAAGTCCCATCGTGCCCAATATCGCGGGGCCCTCGGCCCAAGCGTTCGGGTAACCTATCCTGTTTTACATCTATCCACTTGACGGCCAATCACCCCAGGTTATATGGGGGTTCGCCCCCCAGACCGGCCTGGGCCAAACCCCAAGATTCATGCCTCCGCCGCTTCCCCCTGTTGGAAGCAACCATAGCCTACCCGAAGGCCAAGACCAATCCGACCACCCCAGCTGTGCCAACCTTGGCAAGAACGTAGTTGACGAGAACCGCGAAGAATTCAATGACCTACGGACCCATATCCCAGCCGGGTCCGCTAGAAAAGAGGCGGCTCGGATAGCCGCCGCCCGACAGGACAACCAGCCGGATCGATACATTGACCCCCCGAGGAAGAGGGCCCAGGACCGCCTAGGAGATTGAGGTTCATACATCTCCCAGAGGCAGGTCGATCTGCTACAGAGGCTGAACCGTCGCCATCTATGCTTGCAGAGCGATCGAGAAAAGGCCTCACCCTTCTCCAAAGATATCCTCCACACGAGCTGCGAGGTTGAGAGGATCCCAATGGGGTTACCTAATTACAACGGGACGACTGATTCCAAAAAGCATGTGATAGCTTTCAGAACACCATGCTACACCACCCTCACCCCCAACAGATATGGGCCAAGCTCATCGTCACCACATTGACCGGCCCACGGTAAGATTGGTTTATCCGCTTGCCGCCTCGATGCATCACCATCTACAACAGATTTGTGGATCGATTCCTCCTGCAGTTCTCCTCTATGACCGGTGAAAGTTGTCCCCGTCCTACCTCAACAACCTCCGCCAAGAAAAAGGCAAGACCCTCCGAGATTTCTTCACGAGATGAAGTGGTCCGGGTCGAGGACCCGACCGTCGACCACCTACTTCCTGTGGTCTATCGAGCCCTGCGTAAGCGATCCTGGGCCGATGAGATCATGAGGGCGGGACCTCGGAACATGACTGAGATCCAGGACATCGCCCATGGATTTATGAGGGTCGAGGAAATATCCACGCTCACGGGCCCCAGTGCCGATCGGAGGGTCCCCACTTTGGGTCGGGCTCGAACCCCAATCGGGGAGGGAACGAGCCCAAGAAGAACAGGCGAAAAGTCGATCCGTAACCCAGATCGACCGACGAAAATATATCACCTTTAACGCGACCGTCAAACAAATCTTCACGGTCATGGATAAGAAGCTTCCGAAATAGCCGAAGACCGTTCGCGAGGGTCCAAAGGCTCAGAAGTCAGGAAAATTTTGTGGCTGTCACCAACAATATGGCCACACAATGGAGGAATGCAACACCCTTCCCGGTAAGATTGAGAGACTCATCCGCGATGGGCATTTGAAGGAGTTCATTCGCAAAGTTCACCACTTCTCCGAAAAGGCCGGTTGACCCCGGGAGCGCTCTAAATCCAGATCTAGATCCCCAACCTGCCGATCTGGGAAGCAACCGTTCGAAAGGACGGACAACAACAACGACGTAACCCACGGTACGATATACATGATCGCCGGAGGTCACATCGGCAAAGATTCGAATGCGGCCTAGAAGAGAGCTTACCGGAGAGTGGCTCAAGAGTACGTGCCCCGCATGAAGAAGTCTACTGGATCGACCAGGGGGAGGATTGGGTAGGGCAGGAGGTTAGCTTTAGCGATAGCAAAAAGGCAGTGCGCCTAGTTGTCTGATGGTGGTGACCTTAGGCGTGGCAAACTATAATGTAACCAAATGCCTAGTTGATAACGGAAGCTCCACCAACATTATCCTTTACTCCACGCTTGTAAAAGTGAAGTTGCATAATTTGAGATTCGATCCCATCCGAACTCCGCTACAAGGATTCGATGGATCCGAGGTTTTACCCGTAGGGCGTATTCGGCTGCTCACCTCGATGGGAACCGACCCCTATTGGGTAAGCCGAGAGGTCGAGTACGTGGTCGTAAACATGCCCCTACCACATAACATCATCTTTAGCCGACCTAGCCTCATCCAATTTTGTGCCATTATCTCCACCTTCCACAAAAAATTAAGATGCCCACCCCGAACAAAGTGGGAGAGGTCGGCTACGATGTGGTCGATAGTTGGGCATGCTACGCCATCACCGTAAAAAAACCCAAGGATAATGAGGTAGCAGAATGTCTCGATCTACAGACATACGCCGATAGAGAAATCGACCCGCATCGAGGCGAACATGGATCATGAGCACAAAATCATGATGAGCGGTTTTCTCTACAAGAATGTTGATTTTTTTGCCTGGACGACAAAAGACCTCTCAGGCATCAACCTGAAGGTCATCTGTCATCGGCTCGAACTCGACCCATCTCACAAGCCCATCAAGCAGAAGCTAAGGGTTCAAAGCAAGGAGAGAAACAAGATCATTGAGGGTGAGGTCAATAAGCTCCTAGATACGGGCTAGTGATGCCCGTCCAATATATCGACTGGTTGTGCAACATGGTCCTTATTCAAAAAATTGGAGGGAAATAGAGGATGTGCAACGATTTCACCGACCTCAATAAAGCCTGCCCAAAGGACCCATACCCCCTACCCCGCATCGATCAACTTGTCGACTCAACGGCGAGATGCAAAATGCTCAGCATAATGGACGCCTTTCAAGGATACTACCAAATCTCGATGGCACCGGAGGAGAGGCCGCACGCGGCCTTCATAGTGGTGAACGACATCTACTGTTTTAAAGTAATGTCGTTTGGCCTAAAGAATGTGGGTGCCACCTACCAAAGATTGGTGAATTTGATATTTAAGAACGAAATCGGGAAAACTATGGAAGGTCTACGTCGATGACATGATTGTAAAAAGTGAAAGGGCACGAGATCATCTTGACCACCTGCTCGGGCCTTCGACATATTAAGACAATATGGCATGAGGCTCAACCCGAAAAAATGAACCTTTGGGGTCGAGGGAGGTCTTTTTCTAGGATACATGGTAAGCCAACGTAGGATCAAAGCCAACCCCGCTAAGATCAAAGCAATCCAAATCATACCCTGACCTCAATGCATTCGCCAAGTGCAATCCCTAGTCGGTCGGATCATCTTGCTGAACCGCTTCATGTCCCGATCATCGGAAAGAAACCTCCCTTTTTCAAGGTCTTGCACAACTTAAAGAAGTTTCAATGGGACGAAGAGTGCGATAGAGCCTTTGATTAACTTAAAGAGTACCTGTCATCTCCCCGTTGTTGGCCAAGCCCAAAGCGGATCTCTTTTTCCCATGAAACTTTCAGTTCGGTCCTGGTCGCCATTCGGGATAGGAAACACCTGCCCGTGTACTACCTATGCAAAATACTAAATGGACCGAGCTCAACTACTTTGTGATCGAGAAGTTCATGTTCGCATTGGCCCATTCGGCTCGGAAGCTAAGGTCCTATTTTTAGGCGCACCCGATAATAGGGCTCACAAACCAACCCCTTAGGCAAGTTCTCACCAAACCTGATGCTTCGGGTCCGATGATGAAGTGGGCGGTCGAGCTGCGGTAACACGATATCTCTTTCCAACCCCGAGCCACCCAACATGCTCAAGTTCTAGCTGACTTCTTAGTAAAAAAGAACGTGCCTCCCCAAAAATCGATCCCAACCACCTTGAGCTGGATAATGCTCGTGGATAGCTCATCAACCTCTCAAGGTGGAGGGGTAGGGATATCCCTTATCAGCACGGATGACACGTAGTTTAATTTAGTCATCCGCATCGATTTTAAGGTCACTAACAACGAAGCAGAATACGAAGCGCTCTTAGCGGGCCTCAAGTATGCCATCAAACATAAGGTGGAAAAGATAGCCGTTGTCACCAATTTTCTGCTCGTGGCTGGCCAAGTCAACGGAACCTATGAGGCACGAGAGGACTCGACGGTCGCATATCTTAAAATGGTGAAAGATCTAATAGCTCAATTCATGGAGTTCAAGATTGAGCAAGTTCCCTAAGAAGAGAATAGCCGAGCCGATACCTTGTCCAAGTTGGCTAGCGGTTTGCAAGGAACTAGGGATGGAACCATTTCGTACCTTGTCTCTGGAGGTCGTGCAATCGACGAACCCCAACCCGATATCACAGTTATCAGCCCGACGAAGCCTTGTTGGATGAAAGACCTCATAGCATATCTCAAGGATGGCATCATGCCCCAAAACCGAACCGAAGCTAGAAGAGTAAAGTATTGAACCCTGAGATACACGCTCGACCGTGAGGGGAGATTGTTCATGTAACACCCCCGGAGTGAAGGGTGCCACATCCCCCGTACTAAGGTCTAACACGAGTAACGAAATAGGGAGTTCGCACCCATATCAAACCATAGCGAACGGGAGACACACAATACTCACACCCTCGCTAGGCGGCCAAGACCCTCAGATACTGCGCAAATTAAAATCAGAGTAGCGGAAGCAATTTATATTTAACATAATTCCCAAGATCACATATATATATAATCAAAATGGGGGAGGGTCAAGTATTCGTGCTACAAGCTAGATCATATACAGAATATACAATGCCGCCACGGCCAAAATAACACCAGTGTAATCAGAATACATAATCCAAAATACATAAGCAAGAGGAGAAGTAATCCACTACGATGCATGAGACCCAAGCTAAACCACAAGTAAACCCAAAAGACACTTGTCGCCTAGCTTGACTCGGGAGAACCTGCAAACACAAAAGAAAAGGGAAAAGGGGAAAAACAACAACGAGGGTTTGTCCTAGTGACTAGTGAGGGCCTAACTCACGCACCCGATATACATATAGAACAAAGCATGTATCAAAACGGAAGGATCCTTGAACCAAGAGTGGTTTTTGCAAGCCAAATTAATTCCCGTGATATAGATATACATAGGTTAACGTAAAGGCAAAAGGCCAAATCCCAAGTTTTAGGTACTTAGAAATCCACTCTCGTTTCATAGATCATACAAAACTAAACCAACTCGGCGAGTACGAGTTACACTCCAAACTTCATACACGAAGAACAAAGCAGAGCAAAACAAATCAGAATCCATCCCCAACACCGTTTGATAGAAGGGTTGATCGGCCCTAGCTATCCACAAACACAGACGAGACAAGGTTTAATTACTACCTTGAAACCTTCGACGGTTGCCTCCGTCGGCTCAAGAGAAACACCCTTCCTCAACCTCCCAAGGTTGGGTGAAACTCTCAAATGGAGGTGTTGATGGAAGAGCTCGGCGACCCCTCGGCTGTCCCGAGATTACCATACCACACTCCGGGGCCCAAACAGATCACGAAAGTCACATAAACGTATCTCAAAGCGTATCTTTCAAAGCCACATCTCGCTTACACACACACACTTACACAAGGCTAAACTTTTCAAACGAAAGCAAAATAACTTACATATTTATACAAAACGTTTTCCAATTCTCATAAAAAATGGGAGAAATCCCGCAACATATGTATCATACACTTATTTACCATATAATATACGTATTCGTATGCGATGCCTCAAATCAAATAGGGTTATAGGTCGAATAACTAAAAGAACAAAAACCTCACCTTGTCAACGAACGAAGTGGAGACAAAAGGGGAAACCGGATACCTACGGAGCAAGCTCGTCCTCAACAGGAAGATCCTCAGAACAAGGCAAACAACAAGGAACACTCTTAGACTCAATATGAACCACATTGACGCTCGGTACGTGCATATGTATGCTTATGATGCAAATGATATGAAATGCATCCACATTTACGCCATTTACGAGCAACCAATTCATATAAGAACATATATCACAAACGAGGAGGTAAATCAAATCACAAATTCATAACATAAGGCTTAGCACATCATACGACAAGTTAGTCATGCATACATACCAAAAACGAGGCAAGAAGGACCAATAAAAAGCAACGAAAAGGCGAAAGAAATCTCCTCGGATGCCACGTTGTTGGACACGGCCGTGTCAGGCAAATAAATTCGAAAAAAACCATTTTTGAGGGCTCAACACGGCCGTGTCCATTTTCCTTTGTAAACTGACGCGGCCTGGAAAAATTTTTGGCGAAACAAGTCCGAAAATGGAGGCAAAAAAAGGGCATTTCGGTTCTTGGCTTCAAGGAGACTCTTATGCCTTTCAAAATACATACAACATGCAACAAAATAACACCAATTAAACATAGGTTCATGCCCAACAAGTAACCCAAATTTCAGCTCCAAAAAATGCAAGCAATTCAAGGCATGAATGAGAGGGAATGCATCAAGTATCTCATCAAGGCTCAAGAGTTCATTAATGGCAATTTGATCATATCTCAACAACCATAAAAGGAGATGCAATAAATATCAATAATCATGCTCTAGAAGTCATATATCATCATCAAATCTCAAGGGAACAAGAATGGAAGCAAAGAATCAACAATTCTCCCAACTACTACTATTCACATGCTTGCTCTATCTCATGAATCAACCATGAAAACCAACTTAAGAACACATAAAAGAGAGAAGAGAGAGTGTAGAAGACAACCATGAACTTACCTTTCAAATTTGAGAAGCTTAAGTGGTGATTTGAGTTCAAAATCAAGAAAATGGACAAAAGGGTTTCTTCCTTCTTTCTTCCTTGCTTGTTGATCGGTATTGAGGGAGAGAGGGAGAGAATGGATCGGTTCACTTGGGGTTAGGGGCTGAAATGGGTGGTTAACTCAAGTATAACTCATGGTCAACGTTTGGTTGGGGTTTAAGTGGGGTCCATAAGGCTTATTAGGTCAAAAGGTAACTTTCAAGCGTAAGGGGCTCGTTTCGGGTGAAATTCTAAGGTCTTAATGAACTTAGAAAAATATGAGGCTTGACCCATTGAACCCGAATCGTCGAATCGAGTTCAACGGAGGTGACAGAATTCGAATCCGAATTCCCGAGCTCAAAATACGGGTCCCGGAACCCAAGGTGCGCTAAATGCTCTTTAGCCTCCTTTAGGTCCCGTCTCCAAAACGAACTCAAAAAGGAAATCAAAACAAATACCAAAACATACAATGAGCACATAACCGAGTCCAAGAAGTATATAATTAACACATATCACGAATTTACAGAAATCAGAATTAAATACGGATCCAAAACGAACAAAATACAAAGCAAGGAAGTTAAACGTTCAAGTCAGACAAATTCATATCAAAGCAATTAAGTATCAATTAAATTCAATTAATCCATGTTAGCAAATAAATATCACGTAATCCCTTAAAGAAATAATTAAATAGCGCACAAAACAGGTTACCTGAAAGTCTGATCAGTCGGGATGTTGCAAATCTCCCTCCTTCAAAAGGAGCTGTCCTCAGGTCCGAGGCGAGGTCTTGAAAAGTTCCGGATATAACTGTTTCATCTTACCCTCAGTCTCCCAAGTGACTTCTTCGGATTCCTGATCACGCCACAAGACCTTCACAAGAGGGATTTGTCTATTCCTCAACTCCTGCATCTTCCGATCCAACACCTCAACCGGATACTTCTTAAAAGTCAAATCCGGCTCCAAGTGAACTTTCTCAACTGGGAGGATAGAAGACTCATCCGGATAATGTTTCCGAAGCTGCGAGACATGAAACACATTGTGAATCCCGGTCAAACTCGGTGGTAAGTCAAGTCTGTAGGCTACTTCCCCAACTCGATCAAGGATCTCAAAGGGGCCTAAGTAGAGAGGGTTAAGCTTCCCGCCTTTACCCATCCGAGCATACCCTTTTCTAGGAGATGCCTTGAAAAAGACCTTATCTCCTTTCTCAAACTCTAAGGGTCGTCTTCTCTTATCCGCGTAACTTTTCTGCCAGTCTTGTGCCGCTTTCAATCTCTGTCTAATCACTTTCACCCTCTCGATGGTATCCTGAATCTCCTTGTGTTTCTTAGCCCTTTCGAGCTTTCCATCTTTGGTCCATCTCCAGTCGTCAAAATCCCAAAAGAGAGGGGATCGGCATTTCCTTCCATATAAAGCCTCATACGGTGCCATTCCAATAAAAGACTGAAAGCTGTTGTTGTAGGCATACTCAATCAAATCCAATTGTTCGTCCCACGAATCCTGATAATCCAAGGCACAAGCACGAAGCATGTCCTCGAGACATCTTACTAGCCTTTCAGACTGGCCATCCGTCTGTGGGTGGAATGCAGTACGGAAGTGAAGTTTTGTCCCCTAACACTTCTGTAATTCCTGCCAAAAACTGGATGTGAACCGAGGATCTCTATCTGAAACAATGCTGATCGGGGTACCATGTAATCTAACAATCTCCTTCCGATATAACCGGGCCAACTTAGGAACTTTATCGGACATCTTCACCTTAAGAAAATGCGCCGACTTCGACAACCGATCAATAATCACCCAAATTCCATCGGAACCTCCTTTGGTCCTTGGCAAGCCGGACACAAAGTCCATTGTCACTTGCTCCCATTTCCACTCGGGTATTGGAAGTGGTTGGAGAGTTCCTCCCGGTTTCTGGTGCTCTGCTTTCACCACTTGGCATGTTTGACATCTTCTAACATAATTAGCAACGTCTCTCTTCATGCCGTTCCACTAATATAAAGTCCTTAAATCCTTGTACATTTTGGTGGTACCGGGATGAACTGCATATGCTGACTTGTGGGCTTCATCAAGCACCAACTGCTTAAGTTCTCCTGGAACGCAAACCCGAGCTTTAAACCTGAATAACCCTGAATCATCAAATCCAAACTTAGTTTCAGGATCAATCCTTAATTTAGTTACCAATTTCCGAATATCAGGATCCACGGACTGAGCTTCTATCAATCTCTGTTTCAAAGCCGGCTGAACCGAGATATTAGCTAAGCGAGCCTCTGAAACTAGAACCACGGAACCCTGTCCACTAGAACCTGCTTCCAAACCCGAAATACTAGCCTTCCTACTCAAAGCATCCGCCACCACATTAGCTTTACCCGGATGGTACTGAATCTTACGATCATAGTCCTCAAGTAGATCCATCCACCTTCTCTGCCTTACGTTCAAATCCTTCTGAGTAAACAGATACTTAAGAGTCTGATGGTCGGTGAACACTTCAAAAGTAACTCCATAAAGGTAATGTCGCCATTTCATTAAAGCAAACACCACTGCCGCGAGTTCCAAGTCATGAGTGGGATAGTTTTTCTCGTGATCCTTTAACTTCCTTGAGGCGTAGGCTACAACCTTACCATTCTGCATTAACACACAACCAAGACCCTCTTTCGAAGCATCAGTGTAAACTGAGTAGCCTTCTGAACCCTCGGGTAGGGTTAAAACCGGTGCAGTAGTCAATCTTTCCTTAAGAGTTTGGAAACTCTTCTCACACGCCTCATCCCACTCGAATTTAACCTCTTTCTTAGTTAACCGGGTCAACGGGGAAGCAATCTTCGAGAAATCTTTCACAAAGCGCCTATAATACCCTGCTAACCCGAGAAAACTTCTCACTTCCGAGGCATTCTTAGGTTGCTTCCAAAGCATGACTGTCTCAATCTTCACCGGATCCACTTCTATACCATTCCCAGAAATGAAGTGACCCAAAAAGGAAACTCGATCCAACCAGAACTCGCACTTACTGAACTTGGTGAACAACTTGTGCTCCCGAAGTGTAGACAAGACAATACTCAAATGCCGCGCGTGCTCTTCCTCGGACCTCGAATACACCAAAATATCATCTATAAAGATGACCACGAATTTATCGAGGTAAGGCCGGAATATTCGGTGCATCATATCCATAAACGCGGTTGGGGCTTTGGTAAGACCAAAAGGCATGACCACAAACTCAAAATGCCCATACCTTGTGTTGAAACCTGTCTTCGGTATATCTCCCTCCCGGATACGCAACTGGTAATACCCTTGCCTTAAATCCAACTTAGAATAAACACTTGAACCTTGCAGGAGATCGAACAACTCTTCAATGTGAGGAAGTGGGTATTTATTCTTAACCATTAACCGGTTCAGCTCACGGTAGTCAATACACATTCGCAAAGTCCCGTCTTTCTTCTTTACAAATAGGACCGGAGCACCCCACGGAGAAGTGCTCGGGCGAATGTAACCACATTCTAAGAGCTCGTCCAATTGCGTCTTCAACTCCTTCAACTCGGCTGGAGCCATCCTATAGGGAGATTTCGCATACGGTTCTGCTCCGGGATAAAGATCTAACACAAACTCGATGTCCCGATCCGGAGGTAAAGATCCCAAATTCTCCGGGAACACATCGGGGAATTCCTTCACGATCTCCGTCTCTTCGAGCTTGGCCTGATCCTTTAGCTTATTCAAAAGGTAGGCCACATAGCCCGTCACACCGTCCCCGAACAATCTGCTTGCTTCCATAAATGAAACAAACGGGCAGGTCTTCAACCTCTGACCCGCAAAGACCGTAGAATCCAAAGTTACCTTCATGGCAAAACAGTCTATCACTGCTCTATAACGGTACAACCAGTCCATACCCAGAATCACCCCAAACTTCTTGATAGGCATCTTGATCAAATCTGCCGGATACTCTCGATCTTCCACAACCACCGGACAACCACGGTAAACACAATTCGTAGACAAAGTACCACCAAGGGGAGAAGAAACAACAAAAGAATCATCTAAGCAACCAACAGGCAAGGGAAGAGTAGAAACAAGCCGGGAAGCAATAAATGATTGCGTTGCTCCCGGATCAAACAATGCATGCAATGGAATACCATGAATGTGGATAGTACCTTCAACCACGGCGTTGGCATCCACTTCCACATTCTCTTCTTTGCCCTCCAAAGCATAAGCTCTCGCTTGAATCGGTGCTCTCGGAGGCATCACATTCAACGGTTGAGGAGCTCGAGGTTGAGGTGCTCTCACTTGAGGACAAGTGCTAATCAAATGACCGGGCTCTCCACACCTATAGCATCTTCTCAATTTCTTCCGGCATAACTCCTCGGTGTGATTGGGACCCTTGCAATAGCTACACTATATTGGAGCAGGTAGAGCCGGTGCTGCAGGTACCGGAGGTCAAGCTTTCTTGACTGAAGTATTAAGACCTTGGGGTTTGAAGACCGGAGGCCCACTATGGGATGCAGGCCTCTTCCCCAAATAAGAGCTCAAACCTTGGCCCGAAGAGTAAGTCGGCCTCAATCTCGTGTTATTGGCCTCCACTTTGATAGCCTTCGTCGTAGCCTTCTCCTACGTATCCATAGTAGCCTCTTTAAGAGCATTCTGAATCTCATATCTCAAACCATGAATAAAGTTTCGGGCCTTCTGGGTGTCATCATTGGTGATGTGTGGAGCATACGGTGCAAGTCTTTCAAATTCCAAGATATACTCTTCAACCGAACGATTCCCTTGTCTCAATTCCCTGAATTGCTGAAGTCTTCTCTCACGAGCACTTGGTGGAACATACTTGTGACGAAACTCTCTTACAAGGCTTTCCTAATCAAACTCCTCTCCATTTCTCTTCAATCGAGCTCTCATAGCTTTGAGCCAATTGGATGTGGGACCTTGAACAAACCGGGCCGTGATAACCGCTTTTTCATGTGAAAGAGCGGGGCAAATTTCCCAAATTCCCACAATCTCAGACAACCACTTTTCTGCCAGTATGTCATCTCCTCCATACCACTTCGGTGGGTTGTTATTTCTGAACTCCTTGAAGGCCGGAGTTACTTGTCCACCCTGTCCTTCCCATTGAGGATTATCTCTTTGATTCTGCTGAAGTTGATTAAGAAGAGCCTGCGCAATATTCTCGGCATTCATCGGAGGAGGTGGAGGTGCTTGTGGAGGGGGTTGATTAAGATCAGGAGTCTGCTCGCTATCTGCTCTCCTTCTTGGAGGCATCCTGAAAATACATAAATCAAGAAATATCGATGCATGGGGTTCAGTTCATGATCATGAAGTCAATTATCATGAGTTTAAAGCAAATAAGTCACATAGAGATGTAAATGAATGCAAATAATCACATACTCCTATACCGAACGACCTAGACAGACTCAACACGACTCCAGAGATCCGGTTTTACAACCGAGAGCTCTGATACCACGCAAGGATGTAACACCCCCGGAGCGAAGGGTGCCACATCCCCCGCACTAAGGCCTAACACGAGTAACGAAATAGGGAGTTCGCACCCATATCAAACCATAGCGAACGGGAGACACACAAAACTCACACCCTCGCTAGGCTGCCTAGACCCTCAGAAACTGCGCAAATTAAAAATCAGAGTAGCGGAAGCAATTTATATTTAACATAATTCCCAAGATCACATATACACATAATCAAAATGGGGGAGGGTCAAGTATTCGTGCTACAAGCTAGATCATATACAGAATATACAATGCCGCCACGGCCAAAATAACACCAGTGTAATCAGAATATATAATCCAAAATACATAAGCAAGAGGAGAAGTAATCCACTACGATGCATGAGACCCAAGCTAAACAACAAGTAAACCCAAAAGACACTTGCTGCCTATCTTGACTCGGGAGAACCTGCAAACTCAAAAGAAAAGGGAAAAAGGGAAAAACAACAACGAGGGTTTGTCCTAGTGACTAGTGAGGGGCTAACTCACGCACCCGATATACATATAGAACAAAGCATGTATCAAAACGGAAGGATCCTTGAACCGAGAGTGGTTTTTGCAAGCCAAATTAATTCCCGTGATATAGATATACATAGGCTAACGAAAAGGCAAAAGGCCAAATCCCAAGTTTTAGGTAGTTAGAAATCCACTCTCGTTTCATAGATCATACAAAACTAAACCAACTCGGCGAGTACAAGTTACACTCCAAACTTCATACACAAAGAACAAAGTAGAGCAAAACAAATCAAAATCCATCCCCAACACCGTTTGATAGAAGGGTTGATCGGCCCTAGCTATCCACAAACACAGACGAGACAAGGTTTAATTACTACCTTGAGACCTTCGACGGTTGCCTCCGTCGGCTCAAGAGAAACACCCTTCCTCAACCTCCCAAGGTTGGGTGAAACTCTCAAATGGGGGTGTTGATGGAAGAGCTCGGCGACCCCTCGGCCGTCCCGAGATTACCATACCACACTCCGGGGCCCAAACAGATCACGAAAGTCACACAAACATATCTCAAAGCTTATCTTTCAAAGCCATATCTCGCTTACACACACACACTTACACAAGGCTAAACTTTTCAAACGAAAGCAAAATAGCTTACATATTTATACAAAACGTTTTCCAATTCTTATAACAAATGGGAGAAATCCCACAACATATGTATCATACACTTATTTACCATATAATATACGTATTCGCATGCGAGGCCTCAAATCAAATAGGGTTATAGGTCGAATAACTAAAAGAACAAAAACCTCACCTTGTCAACGAACGAAGTGGAGACAAAAAGGGGAAACCGGACACCTACGGAGCAAGCTCGTCCTCAACAGGAAGATCCTCTGAACAAGGCAAACAACAAGGAACACTCTTAGACTCAATATGAACCACATTGACGCTCGGTACGTGCATATGTATGCTTATGATGCAAATGATATGAAATGCATCCACATTTATGCCATTTACAAGCAACCAATTCATATAAGAACATATATCACAAACGAGGAGGTAAATCAAATCACAAATTCATAACATAAGGCTTAGCACATCATACGACAAGTTAGTCATGCATACATACCAAAAACGAGGCAAGAAGGACCAATAAAAAGCAACGAAAAGGCGAAAGAAATCTCCTCGAATGCCACCCTGTTGGACACGGCCGTGTCAGAAAACAAAGGGAAACGGACACGGCCGTGTCAGGTAAATAAATTCGAAAAAAAAAAACCATTTTCGAGGGCTCAACACGGCCGTGTCCATTTTCCTTTGTAAACTGACGCGGCCTGGAAAAAATTTTGGCGAAACAAGTCCGAAAATGGAGGCAAAAACAGGGCATTTCAGTTCTTGGCTTCAAGGAGACTCTTATGCCTTTCAAAATACATACAACATGCAACAAAATAACACCAATTAAACATAGGTTCATGCCCAACAAGTAGCCCAAATTTCAGCTCCGAAAAATGCAAGCAATTCAAGGCATTAATGAGATGGAATGCATCAAGTATCTCATCAAGGCTCAAGAGTTCATTAATGGCAATTTGATCATATCTCAACAACCATAAAAGGAGATGCAATAAATATCAATAATCATGCTCTAGAAGTCATATATCATCATCAAATCTCAAGGGAACAAGAATGGAAGCAAAGAATCAACAATTCTCCCAACTACTACTATTCACATGCTTGCTCTATCTCATGAATCAACCATGAAAACCAACTCAAGAACACATAAAAGAGATAAGAGAGAGTGTAGAAGACAACCATGAACTTACCTTTCAAATTTGAGACTCTTAAGTGGTGATTTGAGCTCAAAATCAAGAAAATGGACAAAAGGGTTTCTTCCTTCCTTCTTTCTTCCTTGCTTGCTGATCGGTATTGAGGGAGAGAGGGAGAGAATGGATCGGTTCACTTGGGGTTAGGGGCTGAAATGGGTGGTTAACTCAAGTATAACTCATGGGCAAGGCTTGGTTGGGGTTTAAGTGGGGTCCACAAGGCTTATTAGGTGAAAAGGTAACTTTCAAGCATAAGGGGCTCGTTTCGGGTGAAATTCGAAGTTCTTAATGAACTTAGAAAAATTTGAGGCTTGACCCAATAAACCCGAATCATCGATACAAGTTCAATGGAGGTGACGGAATTCGAATCCGAATTCCTGAGCTCAAAATACGCGTCCCGGAACCCAAGGTGCGCTAAATGCTCTTTAGCCTCCTTTAGGTCCCGTCTCCAAAATGAACCCAAAAAGACAATCAAAACAAATACCAAAACATACAACGAGCACATAACCGAGTCCAAGAAGCATATAATTAACACAAATCACGAATTCACAGAAATCAGAATTAAATACGGATCCAAAACGAACAAAATACAAAGCAAGGAAGTTAAACGTTCAAGTTAAACAAATTCATATCAAAGCAATTAAGTATCAATTAAATTCAATTAATCCGTTCGCAAATAAATATCATGTAATCCCTTAAAGAATTAATTAAATAGCGCACATAACAGGTTACCTGAAAGTCTGATCAGTCGGGATGTTACAGTTCAAGAAGTCCTTCACAGGACCCCCGCTCAGATGCCTTCGGCCTAATCAAGCTCAGGACGTACTCGAGGAAATCCACGAAGGATGCCGCGGGAACCACTCTGGGGGTCGAGCGCTAGCACGCAAGGTCTTGAGGGGTGGCTACTTCTGGCCGAACCTGGACCGAGATGCGAAGTGATATTCCATGAAATGTCCAAAATGTCAGAAACATGGAAATCTCATCCATCAACACCCTGCGGCAATGGTAGCAGTCAACATCTGATGGCCCTTCGATCAATGGGGGATCGACATTATAGGGCCGTTCCCCCTAACTCCATGACAAAAACGCTTCGCCATTGTGGCAATCGAATATTTCTCAAAGTGGGTCGAGGCCGAAGCAGTCCCAAAGATAACCGATGCAGTGATAAGGAATTTCATCTGGCAATACATAATCTGCCGCTTTGGGGTTCCGAGAGTCTTAATCTGTGACAATGGGCCACAATTTCGAATCGAAAACATAAAGCACTATTGTAGAGACCTCGGGATGACCTTCGATTCACTACCGCCGGCCACCTCCAAGCAAATGGCCAAGCCGAAGTCACCAAAAGAATCATCATCCAGAACCTGAAAACCCGACTCGATACCAAACTAGGCACATGGGCGGATGAGCTCAATGGGGTTCTGTCGGCATACCGGACCACGCCCCACACCGCGATGGGTCAAACCCCATTTTCCTTAGTTTACAGGTTCAAAGCTATGATCCCTTCAGAGTTGCTCCATGAAACGGCTCGATTGTCAGAATACCAGATCGAACTCAACAATGAAAGTCGATCAGACGACCTGTACCTAATTCAGGAAAAGAGGAAAGCACATACCAGTAAGCCGCCACGGCTCGTACCTACAATAAGCACGTTAGACCCCGATCGTTCCAAATTGGG
Source organism: Lantana camara (assembly GCA_037501455.1). Taxonomy (NCBI): domain Eukaryota; kingdom Viridiplantae; phylum Streptophyta; class Magnoliopsida; order Lamiales; family Verbenaceae; genus Lantana; species Lantana camara. Next base: position 64,595,848 of record CM074862.1, read on the forward strand.
GACCTAGTGCTGAAAAAGGTCGAAGTCTTACAGCACGTCGGGAAGTTAGAACCAAATTGGGAAGGTCCCTACAGAGTGGTCAAGATAGGGAAAAACATGGCCTATCGACTTTAATACATGGCCAGTGAACCCTTGCCAGGCCATGGAAGGCTCACAATTTGAAGAAGTTCTATGTGTAAAACTTTAAATGGCACAATCGAAGCGGAATCGACTAAAGATCCGACTTCATTTCCAATGTAATTATGTACATTGAGGTCAGATTCATACCAATTGACCTCACCCAATGCAAGCGATTAAGCCCTCTTTACTTAATTGTTTGCATTCATGTATTTTATTGCTAGCATTCGATCCACGATCATGCCCCAAGAGGGGGGGGGTAAGAGCCCCACTGCCACAAAAATGATAAAGCTTAAACGTAGGATCTGCCAAGGCCCAAAAGGGCCTGACTCTTAGCCTATCTACACAAATTTTTTAGCGTAGTCCAGCAAGGTCATGCAACGATCCAACTCGGCCAGATCAAGCACCGACCCGTTGAGATGAAAACTTCAAATAACCCAAGCTATCAGGTGAGATCGATTTCTAAGAAAGACTCAACAAGGCTAATCGCATTCCAATGAGATCAAGTCGCACGCGTCGATCTTAATGAGAATAGCAAACGCCCATGTCAATGGTCAGAAACATGCATCCACATCGATACGTTTGAAAAATAAAGCATGCACCCCAACTGAGTAAAAGGACTCTGCAAGTATGGAAAACCAAAAATGCATCGGGAAATCGACCTTATCCGCGATATGGATCAACCCGTAATTTAAAGAGGACACCGGGCTCACTCTCGATGTGGGCCGATGCCTTCGAGTATTAAGGCAACAAGACATCAAAGAAAAATACAAGTATTTACCCGGTCACAACCCGACCGGTAGGTCGAATAAACCATCTCAAGGCACTTAGAGAAATTACGAGAAATTTATGGCAATAAAGCTGGGGTTGAGCCGCTAAGGGGAGGCTCTATTGAAGCGGGAGCCTTGGCGTGCCTAAGCCGGGTCGGAGGTAGAAAACCGTCGACCTCGATGGGCTGCGGAAGCTCACACATGGCAAGCCTTTTGTCCCGCTTCAAGTAAGCCATCTCGACCGCGAACCCATATTTATGTTGGGACCAATCGATCTGGATGGGTTCCTTCTCTTCCTTTTCTTTTAGTTCAGGATCAGGATCAGGTAGGTGGCATCCAATTCATGCGAAATTAAAGCCCTTGGGGAATAAGTTCAACTTTTTGATCTGATTTACAGCCAACCTAAATCCCTCCTGCACGTCGGAGGTAGCTGTGATGGCATTGGCCTCTTCAAAGGCTGGCCCTTCGAGGAACTCCCTCACTGCATACCTCTCGATCTCAGACTTCACCTCCCTCACCGACCTCACGACGACATCAATCTTATCTTGCACTTCCTCAAGCCCATAATTCTTGCCATCTTCTCGACCAGACGCCTTGGCCTGTTGTGCACCCGCAGTCGCTTGAGCCTCGAGGTTGCTCAGGTCGATGGCATGATTCATGGTGAGGTGATTGATCTCATCTAGAGCGCTTCGTAGCTCAGTAACTTTAGGTTGGGCTTTCTCCTCTCTTTGGGTCCGGTCCTGCCTCAGCTACTCGTTCTCCTTCTCCAGCACCTCGATCCGACCCGCATCAATGGATCCCAACCTCTTTTTCGCAGCCCAGTACTTGGCTTTGTACTTAGTCATTTGAGCCTCGAAGACCTCAGACCTCTGAAAAGAGTTGATCATAGTAGGAAGGATGTCCTGTTACAAGGAGGTCTATAAGATTAGGTGGTTTGGGATCGATAATACGCAAACAATATTACTAATGTAAACGTACTTACGCTAAAAATGGCTTTGCTGACATGATATTTCTGGTTCTGGACCTCCTTCGGGAACAACACCTTCTGCTCATCGATCACACATCTTGTATTGAATAACGTACCCAGCAGATCGATGTTGGGCTTCCCAATGCCTAAGTTCTTGATCGACCCATCATCACGTTTACGCACCAACCAGGCTGGCTACTGTGGAGGTGGGTTTTGGTTGAGATCGAGTAACTGTTCCTCCAGGTCCGACCCCTCAGACTTCGTATCGATATCAACCGCGTCTTTTGGGCTCTCGATGCCTCCTCTTGTGCACGTGCTTCCCGATCCCATGCTGTGTGTCCTGAGGAAGAACTAGGTCATAATAATTGGTGTTGGGATTGAAATACAAGTCTATATCATCCAAATTTATTACATTCTCTTGACCCGATGTCAGAGGTGGGCTCGATCTCGCGACTTCGGGGTTGAGGCCGGTAGGCGCTTCCCATTGTGGAGGCTGGACTTGCTACAATTATTCTTGTTGACGTCGCCTCCTGGGTCGTTGTGCCAAGATTTGGGCCTCCGAGAGCAGCTGGTTAATGGCAGCAATGTTATGTTCGATGCAGTCTTCATGGTCCCTTGAACCCTCAGCATCCTAGCCCATCTCGAGGATGTGCAGGCCTGCAAAAGAGGTTGACATTGATTATCACCAAGAGATCGAGAAGAAGTGTAGTACAATTAAAACAAGTCAAGAATAATTGAAACCTTGGGCCAGGTCGAGACAAGCTCAGGTCAAAGAGTGAGGCATACCAAAGCTGAAGTTGGACAACCTCATCCTCGTGACCAGGCCCGCCTCGACCAAGTGCCCGGTCCATGTCAAGTATTTGGGCTCGAGTTCCCCCAGCTTGATCAAGGCTTTGAAGTTCTGGCGAAGCCATGATCGGTGTGAACGAGGCAACCTCTTGGGCTCAAAATTGGACCAGGTGGTGCGAAATGGCAAGGACATCGGACAGTCCAAGAAGAAGAACTTCTCTTTCCAACTCTTGCCATTTGAGGAGGTCGGGATGTCAACGAGCTTACAACCCGCCTTAGCTTGTAAATAATAGTACCCGGGCCCCGATTTGACCGAATTGTTGAGCGTGAAAAATTCGTAAAGATCCTCGATCTGGGGCGGAATCCGAGGCATCGAACTATAATAATCATACTATGCAGCAATGCGATCGAATTGGGCACCAACTAAGCTGGGTATAGATTGAAGCGTTGGAGGAAATCCCACACCAATGCCCCGAAGGGATACCTAAACACGTGAAACACCGACGCGTAGTATAATCCAAAGGAGTTACGCCTCGGGGGGCCCCAACAGTTTCCCCCGTATCGGGAATACGGATCAAGAACCCCTCCGAGAGATCGAAAAGCTAGTTCTGGATGTCCCTGAACTCGTCGTTTGTCAGCTTACAGGGTCGTTGCTCCATCGATGTCAATATTCGATACATGTGCTTAGTTTTCTTCTTTTTATTGGTACTCGGATCGGTGGCCACCTCTTCTTCCTCTCTAACCTCATCATGGAGCTAGAATAATCGTGTTGAGGTCGAGGCCTACCCCCCTCGGTTAGCCATTAACTGTTGAGCCCTGACCTCATCTGATGAATCCAATAAGGCAAAGCTTCGATCCAGGAGCGGAGGGACTGCTTCCTAGATCGATCCGGTGAAGGGGTGAAGGAGCAATTGGCGTTCTCACTCGCGTCGATCTCCTCCACTAGGGGATTCTGAGCCATACTTTTGAAAAAAGAGGAGGAGATGGAGAAAGATTCGAACTCAAAAATTACCTAATTCTCGAACACAAATGGACGATTGACCCCAAAAGCACTCAAAAACGAAGTCGATGCAAGCGGGATCTGGAGTGAAACCTTGAAAGTGTGAGAAATGAAAGCTGAGGCCTCTCCTATTCATAGGAGAGGAGAATTTAATACCTCGAGGCGAACTGGCGCCATCATTGCCAACCCCAGATTGGTTTCTCAAAAGGCGCGCCTACTCCCATCTGATGCCAAAATGGTTCCTCAAAAGAATTGCCTATTCCTATGCGATATCGGATCGATTTCTCAAAAGACCCATCTCATTCAATACGGTGGCGGATCGGTGAAATTACCATCGTGAAATTCTCACGCTAGTTATTTGGGGGGGCCTCTGATATGGCATATTATTACTAGGCCACATGGCGTGCCCACCGCGGAGTAAAGTGGATCCCCCCGTCGTCTTGACCGACCCGAGTTGAGATTTGTGCCCCATGGGGTCATCTCGACCTCGACGTCAAAGTTCGCCCCACCTCACATATGCCCGGATCGAAAGGCTATTGGGACCGGATCGATGCGGGTCTGTGTCCACATGAGCCAAGCTTAATCTCCAAGGGTCCAACCTCTTGGTCACTTTCGCAGAGTAGGTAAGGCTTGGAGGCTATCGACCCCGCTTGCCGATGCCATTCGTCAAGCCCTTCTCTGGACGCTCAAGACACGTCGCTGTCAAGACACATATCCCGCTCTTATTCCCCAGTACAGACGCATGTTGGCGCATTTAATGCCTACTGCGCTAGGTCTTACCAAAGAGGGAAAATTGGTATGCTTTACGCCACTCGGGGGGATCGAATACTTCCTATTCAGGATAATCACTCGACTGTAATTCATGCATAGTTGTTGTACACGAACTACTGCATTAATCTTCCAAGGCTATAAATATATCCCCCTTTGAACAGTTGTTGGTAAGCTTTTATGATCATTTAATAGCACCTATTGCATTATATCTCTCACTAAAACGTCCCCAACACTGACTTGAGCGTCGGCGAGCCAAACTTGGGTCCAACCCAAGTCCCCCAATTTGGCCTTCTAGCTCACGTGTGTTAGTGTTTTTCAGATCGATTAAGAGCCCACAATTACAAATTCTTGACTGATCGACCCGATATTTCCAGCAAGATCGTCGTCTCAGCCAAACCAATTTTGAGCCGGATCAATGAGCATTCACGATGTTAACACACATAAGGAAGGCAACGGGTACAAGGAAAGCAATAAGAGTTAGCATATATGTCCATACACGTATTCATGAATCGAAATAACATAAACAGCATGTAAAACAATACATAACACATTAAATAAACGAGCCAACAACCCCCACAACCCTGTGTTAATCGAAATGATCATAAAAAACCCGGACAAAAAAAAAACTGCAATAAAAAACCCTATATTTTTTAAAATAAACTCACCGCCCCCTAAGCCCATTTGGTCAACAAAAAAAGTTGAAAACCCTATAATGCCCTTACGCTATATTTCAGACAATTCGTTTTCAATTCCATTTCTAGATAACACTCATTTTGCACAAATTCTTGGAGGGAAAACCTTGGAGACAGGCCTTCACGAAAACCCTACACAATCCAATGGGAGAATTCGTGCGACGAGGTGAAATTTGATGGTGAGGTTGTTGAGGAAGGCCTAGTAGTATAATTTCGTCAGTGGGTGTAGGAGTTTCGACGGTTTGTGGAGTACATTAAGGTATGTAGTAGAGAAATGCATTGGTTCAAGATAGGTTTTTTGTGTGAAGGATCTGCGATAAAAGGAGAATCCCTGTGTTTTTCTTGAGATTTCTAAAAATCGAAGTGCGATTTGTTCATCTGCATCACTGGACCTAGTCTTTGTGAAGATTTTCTAAATTTCAGAGTGTTGCTTATTTGTTTTTTGTGGGTTGCTTTTTTTTTTTTTTTTTTTTTTTTTACATGAGGGAACATCATTTTTTCTAGAATGTGGCCGTAGGGGTTTCCGGAGTTGCAATGTAGCTCGCATTGTGTGTTTGGGTTTTCTGAAATAGGGCTTTTTGAAAATAATATCCTACTTAGTTTTCTTCTTCTTTCTAACAGAATGCAGCATCGTATGCATATGTGGATTGAGAGTTATTTCCTAGAGATTCCAGACCGTGACCGGAGGTAAGTGGGTGGAAAGAAATTTATAAGCAACCCCATAAGCCTAGATTTTTTCTCTGACAGGAAACTTTGGGACTTTTATCGAATGTGTGGTGGTCGTGGGATGGTTGTCGAGTTTCAATACTTAGAGCCTGGTTACAATTTGAATAATGGGTTGAGGCCACTTAATAATGAATTGGCCTTTGTTCAAATGCAAGAGGACTACAATGATCATAATGAATGGGCCTTTGTGTATGCTTGACACCGATGGCATCGACGTTACAATGATGGTTATAGCTGCAGACCAAGGACAACCCATATTAATGTTAAGAGAGGACAATGAGCCTGAGATACCGGAGAATGTTGAAGGGAATGATCCTGAAGCGAGAGTCACACAAGAGGATGGGATACTTGCACAGGAAGAGATACATCCATCTGTTCCTTCTTGTTCAAGACCCCAACCAACTCAAACCACACCTGAGGTTGAGGATCCCTTTTTTTATTTTGAAATTAAAGTAGATCCTGAAGTCGGAAATGGATCAGAAACATAATTTGTTAACAATACAAAAGGTATACATACAAGTATAATATTGAAGTTATATATTCAACTGTGATATATGCAATTATGATGATATATACTTTTGTTGATATTGGACATGTAGATCAACATGGCTAGGAGTTAAATGATGAGGAAATAGATGTTGCTGGACATGATGCTGGGAATGAAGATGATGATGAGGATGATGTTGGTGTAGACTTTGAAGCAGGGAATGAAGCTGATGTTGAAACTGAAGCAGGTGAAAACTCCCAGGGACCACCTTCTCAGTTAAATACTCCTACTGCTGCACAAGCTCCAGCTGCACAAACATCACAAAGGACTTCTGCTTCTCATGTTGCACCAAGTTCTTCATCCCAAATACCCAGATCTAGTCTTCCGCAGAGACAACCTGCACAACCTTCAACTGCTCAAACAACCCCTACAGCAGCTGTAGCCCAAACTTCAACTGCTCAAGTGCAGTTTTAGTCTGCTACAAGTGCTAAGATGGTTGTTGGGGCCCAAACATCAACTACACAAGGGCAGTTCCAATCTGTTGCAACTGCTGCTCCAAGAACTCAGCCACAATAATGCAGGGGCCTAGAATAAAAGAACAACTGAAGCGGAGGCCATCCGGAATGTGAGTGTGAGGGTAGCTGTAAAAAGAAATCAAACACCATGGAGGCCCTGAATGAGCAGTTTTACACAACCCAACCATAGATCTAGATCTGATATGCTATTGGAATCTTTTTGATGCTTAAACAATGCTTTATTACTTAGATACTGTAAATGGTGGACCACTTTTTGTATTAGTATTGTGGGTGTGTGTATCCCCACTTTGGCATCTAGTATTAGTTAATGGCTTTTGCTACTTGAATACAGATATTATTGTACCTCCTTTTGAGATTGCCATTGTTATGACTTTAATTCATGTTGGACTGCTGGTTGAAGTGTAAAACTACTTTCACAGTTTGCAGTTGCATTTTAATACACATTTCAATGATGTTTACAGTGCATTGGGAATATTGTCTGACAGGGTTTTCTGCGCATCATTTTACAAGCACAGGGTTTTCTATGGAAGATAATGAAACTGGAGGTATCTGGTACATATTTAAACAACCTTCATCAAGCATGCAAAAATTCTTCATTTCATTTCAAACATTGGATATTACATGCGTTTAAAACCCAGAAAAAAAAGGGAAAGATGAACACCACGAAGAATTTTACAGATTAATACTTCATTTTATAAGGATAATGACCAATAACAACAACAAACCCACACAAATAACCAAAAGATTCACATTTTTCCTTTCTTGCAACCTAATTGTGGATACCCCAATTTCAGAAACCCTAGAAGTGTTGGGTCCCTCACATTCATCCTCACAATCATCAAATACTTTCACATTGCTTCCTTCTTCAACGGCTACATCCCATTTAGATTGAATAGGATACACCCACCGAAAATATCCACATTTGGATGAGCTGCAAGAGTAGTAAATAAGGCCTTTTGTGGGTTTGTTCCATGATTCAACCACCTTAATAATAACCTTCAACCCACAAGTACAGTTAGGGATGGGTGGGTAACAAACTTCAAGCTCGGATTTCAGCTTCTTCAATCTCTTATCTGCGTAAGTCATTAAAGAATCCATTAACGTGTCTCTGGAGCTCTTGGAATGATGAAGAAGGAGAACAAAATTGATTTCAAAATTTGAAAATGAGATCTAAAAATTAAAGGAACTAAAGCAGGGCATAAAAGATATTTCGCACCCATAAAGTGTCCGAAAACACTGTCATACTCGTAGTCAACGCACGTGAGCCACACTTCCTAATTTCAGGGTTTTCTATGCATATTTTCAAAAACACAGGATTTTTTATGGTACTTTTTTTTGTCAGGGTTTTTTTTGCTACATCCGTGTTACACAGGGTAACTGGATGAAAATTTCCCTTAAATAAACACATAATATATCAAATTATACCATAGCTCATGCATATATAAGGTAAAAGTACATAATTCACGTAAATAAATAATTTAAATGCACACGTAGCTCTCCCGTGATTGCGTACCTATACGACCGGACGAGCGGGATGTTATAATGTCTAATAAAATAAATATTAAATATAATTATTTTTTACGTGCCCGGATCGACATGTCGATCTTAAGAATTTTTTTCTTTATTTTCTTTTATTCTTTATTTTCTATTATTATTTTTATTCATCTTGATCTTCAAGAGTTTTGAAAATCGAGATCTTAATCTTCAAGTGATCGATATGTTGATCGTAGTGATCGACAATAATGGATCACATGTCGATCACATGTTGGTCCATGTCGATCACTATGATCTATATGTCAATCTTAAATAACTTTGAAGATTGATATCTCGATTTTCAACATATCTGGAATCTCAAACCAAAAATAGGAGAAGAAAATTACAGAAGAAAAAATAACATAAAACAATAAGATTTGTATTGATTTTCAAACATCAAATTATTTCTTTATCATTTTTTCTTAATCGTGGTTGTAGAAGGCGAGAAAACGCAGGTGAGAAGACGAATGCAGGTGACGACCAATAGGCGACGATTTCAGAGTTTCATCCATTTCATCGTTGAAGGAGAGAAGGATAAAATTTGAAGAAAATAGAATTTGATATGGGTGGATGAGAGATTTTAAATTTGCAATTACGGTGTGTCTATTGAAATAATATAAAAAAGAAAATTAAATTAAAGAGGTCACATCAGATAATAGAAGGGAAAAAAAAAAAAAGGAAATAAGGATTAAAAGAAAATTTCTATATCTGAGATTTTCTCAAGTTCATCTCTTATTTCTATAAACTCAGCTTCTATTGTTCTTGCCTTTTTAGGTTTAGGACATTCTCATAATTTATGACCTTCTTCTCCACGATTCCAACACCTACATTTTGTAGGGTTTTTATTAATTTTTTGTTTTCTTTTAAAAAAATTTCTCTTTCGTTTTATATTTTTTCTATCAAACTTTTTATATCTTTTGTATAATTTTCTTTTGAATTTTCTCTTTTTATTGGGTTTATATCTATTTTTCTTTCCGCAACCCCATTGTGTAGGCATGTCTAATCTTGAAAAATAAAGCTCATTTGACGAGCCTTTCTGGTGGAGTAGCATTTTGGATCTTTTTTAGCCTAGTGAAAGTCAGATGTATTTCTTATATAACTGTTGTTCATAGCAAAGCCTTTTTAGTTCGTTTATCAAAACTCTTATTCTTCCTCCTAAATTATTAGGTGTATTTGATTTATTATCTTCCCATACTTTATTTATATGCATATTCCAAGAATTTGAAAATTTAGAATAAAACATATTAAGGTATATGTCTTGTAATTAACCACTATAATATTGCTTAAAAAAGTATTCCCAAAATTTTTCTATACATTCTCGAAGATAATAAATTGAAGAGATTGCAATATTTATAAGTTTAGTTCTTGCTTCTTCTTTTTCTTTTTACTTTCTTGTTCAGCATTGCTAATCTAAGATTCTCCGAAGAATTCATCTGATATATAATATATTATAGCTTCTACTATATAATCCCTTGTATATTAGAAGAAACGCTTTCCCACCAGTTATATATTATTTCATCAAAAGTATATATTATGTATTCAGTTCGTCTAGAAGCCGTAGTATATATTTCATCTTAATTTAAAAAGTAGGCAATCATATCATTTTGCCACTTGATTAAAACTTCTCTTTTATCTCTTTTAAAGTTTAGGCTTAACTTACTACCATTTACATTTATAGGTTCTGAATAGTTATCATTAAGTTTATATTTAACATTATAGTTTTTTGATCTTATATCGTTTTGTTTATTTTTCTTTGCACTAAAATAGGTAGGATAACTTTTACGTTCATTTGAACCCATAGAGTCGTCTGGATCCTCTATTGTTGATCCATCATCTCTTTTGGCTCCTGAACTACTACCTTTATTTATTCTTATTTCATATTCTACAATGTCTTCAAAGTTTATTTTTTCAAAATCTTCTATTAAATAATCTAATTTCTTCATGATTCTATTTCCTTTTGATCTTGATTTTCTTCGTTACTGTCATTTTTTTAAGGTAATTCCTTTAGTAATAAGTGTAGCACCCGAAGCGCAAAGATGTCACATCCCCGTACTATAGCTCAATCGACATATGAGATAGACAACCCATACATGAACTAAGCTATAGCGAACGAGAGACAATAATAATAAAATGACAACTAGCTAGGCGAGACTAACCCCAAACCACGTAATCAATTTATACTAATTTAAGCGGAAGCATAAGCAATATTAATGAACATACGACATGCACCATAATGTATACAATATTCTTTACATGCGCTTCAATACAATATATCAAATAGTAACCCTAGCATAAATACTTCATAAACTTTCCCGACACATAACAATGAAATGAACCGTGCAAGACCTGAATGAAAGACTGGACACGACTCTAATCCCGCCTAGCATGCACCTACAAGAACCTGAAAGGTGGAGGTGTCAGTCTATGAAGACTGAGTGAGGGGCACAAATAAATATTAGCGCAAATAACATGCAAGTTATATCCTCGGGTGAAGTTTTAGAAAAGAAATGATATATAATCCATAATAAAGCAAACATCGCCAGAGAATACAACTATCAGGTTTAACATTTCATTTAATCAATTTCATTCAATACGTGGGCCGACGAGTGAGGGCAATTCTCCAACCTTACACCAATAGTGAACAATACATGCTTGCTTTATTAGTAAACATGTGATCATGCAATTCAATTACAGTGTAGTAGTGCGGTAATGTATTCAATCAGTACAATCAATGAGTGCAATCAATATAATAACCCGATGACAGCCAGTGGTGCCGGACCCATCCCTAGTCTCCTTCTCCCTCCAATGATGGGAAGGTAGCGAGCCTTCACCATCCACGACATGGTGTATGTCAGGAACATGACTCCCACGCACGGGACTCCTTCCTCCACCAAACCTCCGGGCGGATTCAGGGGTGATGCCACATGATGAGGGGAGTGCAGAGTTACCCATCAGCCCTATGCTTTCTCGGTTGGCTCACACACTAGCCTTCGGGCCCAAAGTGAACATGATTACTCGCCAAACATGCTTGATTCAGTACAACACATGACTTGCTTTCTTGAACATGGCTTGCTTCCAATTTAGTTAAGATTTTTGGAGAAACTATAGATATAAATACCTTTTTGGCCGAAATCTCACGTAAGGTTTGTATAGATTCTATGTAACTAGAAATTAAACCTAACCTGACAAACGACAAACGACTCAAGGATGCATGAACGTGCTTAGTCGACCAATAATCTCTGCCCTGGAGAAGAACTGCACAAGAAAGGGGAACATAGTGCACTCGTGAGACATGACTCAGTAATGGTACCAAATATGACGCACGGCGTGATCAAGTAACGAGATGACATGCAATACCCAATGTAGCATATAAACATCATGTTATGACATGTAATTGATCATATAATAACATGTATGGGTCATTTAAGGGTAAAGAAAAGGAATTAGAATTCTCAATTTTATGCAGAAAGTCTCTGCCTCTCCAGAGGCCTGCGAACGGCCGTTCGGGCCCTTAGTTCAAAATGGGAAGGGTCGTTCCCAGCTCCCCGAAGCTGCTCCCTGAAAATGGGAAGGGCCGTTCCCGGCTGTGAGCCAAAGTGGGAACGGTCGTTCCCGCTCTCACCGGCATACACACAATTCGAACATGGGAACGACCGTTCCCCAAAACAACTGGGAACGAGAAGGGTCGTTCCCGTTACACAGACAGTGCAGAAACAGAGCATGAAATAGGGGATGCTCGAACCATAACCAAAATCATTCAAACTTCATGCTTTCATTCATAATAGGCAAGAATTTTAGGAATTAATACACATATATGCTCAAGATACAATAAAGCTTCTTATAAACACTCAAATCATCCATGATCTTCATGAATCATCTCTTCAAGTTCATATATGAATTCATCATATAATTTCATAATTTCCAAGAATTCATGCACCGATTCATGTTGAAAGCTTAGAATCATGCTTCTAACAATTAAAACACAAGTTATTAAATCAAAATCATAACCCTAGCTTCATATATTAGTAGCAATAAATCATACATATCTCATATTTATACCTTGAATGAAAATAGATGGAAATGGATGTTTGAGCTCCAAAACATGGCATTTCCTTGGAAAACTTGAATGGAAACAATGAAATCTCTCCTTCTCTTCTTCATGTTTGAACCGAGAGCAACAAGGAGTAAAGTGTTGGATGATTTTGATGAAATGAAATAAATAGAAGAATGAAGAAGCATATAACGTGATATCATCTCCTCAAATTTAATGAAATGTATTAATTGCAATTAAATCCTCCAAAGATATAAGTTCATGCAATTAAGGATGAAAGGATCAAAGAATAATCATTTAAGTCCTAAGGATGGGTGTGCAATTTGGTCCTCACATTTAAAATAACAATCAATTAAGGACATATAAGCAATTAAGGCACGTTCGGGAATTAATTCACGTAACCACTAAATCCAATGTGTGCAATGATTCCCGAATTGTCATGGATTTCACATATTCTCACGTACACATGTTGAAATATAATTCATATAATTTTCATGAAATGTAGGAATATAATTTCTAAAATTATCATGAAAGGTATAAATTCAATAAACGAAAGGATTAAATAAATCCTAACTCTCGAAAAATCACACATGTCTTGCGTACCTGAGTGAACGGAATTTGGGGCGTTACAATTCTCTCCCCTTTAAGAGAATCTGTCCTCGGATTCACCCTTTCGTGTTCATCCCACGCGGGTTGGCCATTCCCCATCAAGGATTAGTTCGAAAGAGGTCTTCAATCAAGAAGGTTCCTTCAATGCTATCATGTCACGACCCTCAACTTCTCGAAACCTGAACACTCGAAAGAAAATCTAACCTTCCACTAGAACAGGTTTAAACAAGTAGCAAGTGGTAATGAAAGTGTCCCGTCTCTCAAACAACAACAAGAGAACCTCGTCTCTTGACAAGCAAAGAGAGAACCCCGTCCCTCGAACAACACTGAGAGAATCCCCGTCTCTCACGCACACAAAATAAAATCCAGGCGAACAATTAGATAAATATTTCACAATTATCACTTAAAGAGCAGGTAAAAGGTATCGATTACCTCAATTTGTTGTTCACATAAAAGAACAAAGTAACAATAAACAAGGAATCATATATGGCAATAATAAAATAAATGATGCACGTGATATGCATGATTAAGTGTACCATTCACCGGAGATTGAAGTTCTTGCATTGTAACAATTCGACTGAATGGTTGATTCTAAGATTAAAATTTCTTCTCACCGTACCACCCTGGTTCAAGTTTCAATTCTTGACAGCTACTTCAGCCCCAGTGCTATTTTCTAACATAATCTGTGAATCATCATTAATCACCACATTTTTATACCCGTTTCAATCTCAGATTTGTCGGTTGAATCATTCTTAGGCTGATTCACACATTCACTTTTTGTTTTGAAGTTGAAAGTAACCTTTGTTTCTTGTTAGGGAGTGGTTGTGTATCCAAGCTTAAAAGTCTGGCTTTGTGTCCCAATCAAACTCTTTATTCGGAAAATAGAAAGAACAGATTTTACCATATCATTCGCGAGAGTAACTCAGCCAGCGCACTCGTATGGAACCAAAGGACTCAGGTACTAATGAAATGTCTTCCTTTTTTATCCTTAAAATTTGATGACATATTTGACAACTCTACGAAATATCTCGAAAGAGAAGATCAATCTTCGATCTGTAATTCTCAAGGCTTCAATCTTCTCAGATGTGTTGACATGGAAGAAATCATCAATTTCACTGTAAGAGGCGACGCAGACAGCACACATGGAGGGGCGGTTCACATTTGCAGGCATCTCTAGGGTATAAGTAACAACTTCGTATGAAAACTCTTGTCGAAGTTGACATATTAAAAACTTGGGATTGATCCAAATATAAACCAAGTTGAATCTTTTTCTATTTACTGAGCCAACTGATAACCCGATACTACAAGAGGATCATAAAATAGAAGAACCCATATTCTGTGAACGGTAATAAGCAAAGGTACTGTCCATGATGAGACTTTTCTTCGGGTAAGAGGGAGAAAAGGTTTAAGTTATTGAAGACTTCTTTCACATGGTTCTGATAAAGGCTCCAGCAAGAATTAGTTTTCTGGAAGTTCCAACTCTCCCGGGTAAGGTCTACTTCCGGCTTTGATTTATTTCCAGACCGGCTCTCCCCCTTAAGAAAATAGAAATTTTCTAATTCCTTGAATTGGTTTACCACTTCTCAATTCCTCCAACTCACTTCTCTTGAAATCTACGTTTTAGTTAAGCTACGTGTTTAATGATCTTTGTTTCAAGTGAATGAATACCCCCAGTAATACCCCAAACGGAAACCTTTTCCACTCTCTTGATTCAATATAATTGGATGCACGTGTTTATGAATGCATTGAACCTGTCACCGTAGTAATGCTAGGTTTTAATCAGGTATCCATTCCTTGTTGATCAAATTACGAGCTTGTCTTAAGCTGTTGACCATTCTCTAGTTTTCCCACAGTCTCTTAAATCTTCAAAATTCTCCGGCTTCAATTCGGACCTTTCCTTGACTTGGTTTGGAAATTTCTTGAACCTGACTCTTTCTCGGTTATCAATGTCTAAATGGTTCCCGAACCTTCACCATGATTAATTCCTTGATTAAAACCTTCCTTGTAGTATCTTGTGTAACTTGATGATCCGAGATTGTAATTCTTGAATTCAATTGTTTCTACACTCATGTCGTTCATATCTCGATATTTCTCATGGAATTAGTCTCCAACGGTGGTCCCGGTATTCACCCTAGTTGTCACTTTGCTTTTCTTTATTATTCCCATTTACTGCTCCATACCTTCCAATTCAGCCTCGCAACCCGACAATTCAGCTTGGATCAAGAAAATAGACTCCGGCCGAACATAGAATCTTGAGCATCCTTCTTCCATAAAATTGCGAACCTTCCCTTATAACTGACCGAAACTCCGATCTAATTTTCAAACCACAATCTCAAACTACGCAACCTATGAAGCCTGAATCTTTGTATATCATTCCCATACTTCTTTACTTCTTTCTTGAAGTGGATAACTTTGGTGACTTATCAACCCCGAGCCACTCCACCATTAATTCCTCAAGGATCACCTTTTCCTTGTAGCTAGAAACCCCGAATTTAAGCATCTTCGAAATATTATATTTTTTTTTCAACCTTCTGAATCTTGTAAGTGATTTCCACACTTGATTCTTCTTTTCTGGATCTCATCGCTTGTATTTTAACCCGATGGAAAAAGATAATGGCTCTCGAATCCTTGTATAAATTTTTTTTTTTCGGGCACACTTCTTTACCCTTCCCAAGTTAGAGAAGAAAGAACTTGTAGTATACTGGGATGTCGTAAAGATTGGTCGTGGTTCGATATCATCTTCATAGCCTATAACTCACAACTTCTTTTGAAAATAAATTCATGTGGGTAAGGTATGCTCATGTCATACAATTGTCACCAAAATGGGAATTAGATGTAGAAGCAACAATTAATTCAACAATTTACAATCGATCATATTGAACATGTAAATCTTCAAGTAATGTAATGTCAATTAATTGACAATAATAAACAAAATCCATGCAATGCACAATTTATCACGTAATTCAATGAATTCAAATAATTCAAGTAGGTCAGATAATTTCAAATAAATGCAAGACTATCAGATTAACAATTAATTTCCCATGTCGTACGACCTAGACTTGACACGACACGACACTAGAACCTCGATTTTGCAACCGGGCTCTGATACCACCTAAGATGTAGCAACTGAAGCGCAAAGATGCCACATCCCCGCACTATAGCTCAATCCATATATGAGATAAACGACCCAAACATGAACTAAACTATAGCGAATGGGAGACAATAATAATAAAATGACAACTAGATAAGTGGGACTAACCCCAAACCACGTAATCAATTTATACTAATTTAAGCGGAAGCATAAGCAATACTAATGAACATACGACATGCACCATAATGTATACAATATTCATTACATGCGCTTCAATACAATATATCAAATAGTAACCCTAGCATAAATGCCTCATCAACTTTCCCGACACATAACAATGAAATGAACCGTACAAGACCTGAATGAAAGACTAGACACGACTCTAATCCGGCCTAGCATGCACCTGCAAGAACCTGAAAGGTTGAGGCGTCAGTCTATGAAGACTGGGTGAGGGGCATAAATAAATATTAGCGCAAACAACATGCAAGTTATATCCTCGGGTGAAGTTTCAGAAAAGAAATGATATATAATCCATAATAAAGTAAACATCGCCCGAGAATACAACTATCAAGTTTAACATTTCATTTAATCAATTTCATTCAATACGTGGCCCAACGAGTGAGGGCAATTCTCCAACCATACACCAATAATGAACAATACATGCTCGCTTTATTAGTTAACATGTGATCATGCAATTCAATTACAGTGTAGTAGTGCGGTAGTGTATTCAATCAGTACAATCAATGAGTGCAATCAATATAATAATCCGAGGACAGCCAGTGGTGTCGGACCCATCCCCAGTCTCCTTCTCCCTCCAATGATGGGAAGGTAACGAGCTTTCACCATCCATGACATGGTGTACGTCAAGAACATGACTCCCACGCACGGGACTCCTTCCTCCACCAAACCACCTGGCGGATTCAGGGGTGATGCCACATGATGAGGGGAGTGCAGAGTTACCCGTCAACCCTATGCTTTCCCGGTTGGCTCACACACTAGCCCGCGGGCCCAAAGTGAACATGATTACTCTCCAAATATGCTTGATTCAGTACAATACATGACTTGCTTTCTTAAACATGGCTTGCTTCCAATTTAGTTAAGAGTTTTGGAGAAACTATAGATATAAATACCTTTTTGGCCGAAATCAAAAGTAAGGTTTGTATAGGTTCTATGTAAATAGAAATTAAACCTCACCTGACAGGCGACAAAACGACTCAAGGATGCATAAACGTGCTTAGTCGACCAATAATCTCCGCCCTGGAGAAGAACTGGACAAGAAAGGGGAGCAAAGTGTTGGATGATTTTGATGAAATGAAATGAATAGAAGAATGAAGAAGCATATAACGTGATATCATCTCCTCAAATTTAATGAAATATATTAATTGCAATTAAATTCTCCAAAGATATAAGTTCATGCAATTAAGGGTGAAAGGATCAAAGAATAATCATTTAAGTCCTAATGACGGGTGTGCAATTTGGTCCTCACATTTAAAATAACAATCAATTAAGGACATATAAGCAATTAAGGCACGTTCGGGAATTAATTCACGTAACCACTAAATCCAATGTGTGTAATGATTCCCGAATTGTCACGGATTTCACATATTCTCACGTACAAATGTTAAAATATAATTCATAATTTTCATGAAATGTAGGAATATAATTTCTAAAATTATCATGAAAGGTATGAATTCAATTAACGAAAGGATTAAATAAATCCTAACTCTCGAAAAATCACACGTGTCCTGCATACCTGAATGACCGGAATTGGGGCGTTACATTAAGCCTTCTACGAGCTCTTTCAGAATTCTCTTCTTGCTTTTTTAGCATTTTTGGAACTATTGTATTTAACATATAATCAAATTCACACACACACACACACTAGTCACGCCACACACACACACACACACATCCAAGAACATTAAGAACATGTTCTTGAGCTTATTTGAATATTCAAAGAGGGTGTGTAACATGTTCAATCATATTCATATTTATAACATAGAATTGAAGCACATTAAAGCAAAATATATGAATTCTCTATGAAACATAATTCTAAATAAATTACTCTAGGCATGAATTTAATCAAACAAGATCATAATTATTTAAATACCTACTCACATTATATCATATCATAATTCATGCATTTAATTAAATAAAATTTTGTAATGTACACATATTGTATTTAAAACTAACAATTATGCACATACTTCATAAAATAAAATTCCTAAAGCATAATTTAATTAATCCTAGACATGCTACTATTATTATTATACTAAGAACATAATATAAAACATGAAATAATAAAAGAAAAACTAACCTTGTAGAGAGAGGGAGGGAATGTCGTGAGGTTTAGGGGGGAGAGAGAGTGATTTTTGTGTTGATTTTGTAAGTTATAAATGATGCTTGAGGGGGGTATTTATAGGTAGTCATGAGGGGTCTTTGAGCAATTTATGAAAGTTTAAGGGAGATGTGGATGTCTCTTAATTCAAACAAATGCTTGGTAATTATTTAAGAGATGTGGTTGAATTACATTTTAAACAAATGCTTGGTAATACTATAAGAAATGCGGAGAAATTATACTCATTTATTTAAACTTTCTAGAAGGCTATGTTGTCATGGATGATGTCATGTTGAATAAAAATAAATATAAAATGATATAAAATTTATTCAAGAGTCGAGAGGTGAAACCATGAAGTAGTAAACTAATGAAAGAACGAGTGAAAAATAAGCTTCGTTTTGATTATAAATGTGGAGTATTTAGAGTTTTCGTTTATAAATTATGAATATTAAAGATGATGAAAATCATAAGAAAATTATATAAACGAAGCTATGATAGAGTTTAAAGTTTGGAAAAATCATTATAATTTAGAGAAAAATTGAAGAATCGTTTTAAGTATAATTTCGAATATTGAATAAAAGTTAATTTGTTTAAAATAAAATTGTACTTTTTAAAAAAGAAAATATTTATAAAATATGCTATAGGTGGAATCGAGTTTTGGTAAATGTATAAAAATTCATAAAATAATTCAAGGATCGTTTTGACTATAATATCGGATAGGTAAGGTATTTCGGAGAATGTAGGAAAATTCTAGGGCTTTAGGGTATTTTTGTAATCTTCAACCTAAAACTGTAGGAATGGGTTTTGAAGCATATGAAGGGGTTTTAGGTGCTAGAAGGGAATGAATACTAGATTTCTAGGATTCTATGAAAAGAGTTTCGAGGTACAAGTTAAATAGAGGAAAGAATTAAATTTACGAACATTTAATTAAACTATAGCACATAAAAGCACATAAGTCCCATAAAATCCAATGCATGAAGAGAATTAATAGGGATCGAGGTTATAAACGCTTCCTGAATAACCCTTTACTTACCTCTCTCGACTTGGCCCTGAGTACGGCTGTTACAATCTTCCCCCCTTTAAAAGAATCTGTCCTCAGATTCTATTACTGTCCCTGAAAAATTCTTGATAATGTTTCAACATCTTTTCCTCTGTTTCCCAAGTCTGTTCTTCTGTACCATTTCTTTTCCATAAGATTCTAACGAGAGGAATTCTTCAGTTTCTCAATTCTTGGAATTTCCTATCCAAGATTCTGACTGGTTTCACTTCATATGTAAGGTCGGGTTCTAGTGGTACTTCTTCAAATGGTAGAATGTGTGAATCATCAACAAAGTACTTTCGGAGTTGGGACACATGGAATACGTTATGTATCCCAGTAAGACTTGCTGGTAGGTCTAGGCGGTAGGCTGTTGGACCGATACGTTCTAGTATCTCAAAAGGTCCAATATATCGATGGTTTAACTTTCCTCCTTTCCCAATTCGTATAAACCCTTTTCTTGGAGATGCTTTCAAGAATACCTTCTCGCCTACTGCAAATTCTATGTCCCTTCTCGATTATCAGCATAGCTTTTCTGCCGATCTTGGGCAGCTTTCATTCTTTGCTTGATGATTTCAACTTTTTCTGTTGCTTCTTCTACCCAACTCTTAGCAATATTCCCTTGGGGTTTCCTTTGAACTCCTTTGGTTTCTTCCATATCCCACTATAATGGGGATCTACATTTCCTTCCATATAAGGCCTCGTAAGGTGCCGCTTGGATAGAAGCCTGATAACTGTTGTTTTATGCAAACTTCACAAGGGGTAAGCAATCCTTCCAATTATCTTGGAAATCTAAGGCACAAGCCCTCAACATATCTTCCAGGTATCTGATGGTTCTTTCAGATTGTCCATCAGTTTGAGGATGTGTTGTTATGCTGAAGTTCAGCTTGGTACCCATCATTTCTTGAATGTTTTGCCAAAGTTGTGAGGTGAACTTTGGGTCCCTGTCTAAAACTATACTAATAGGTACTCCATGCAACCGAATAATTTCCTTTTGATAGAGCTTGGCTAGCGAGTTAACTTTATCGGTTGCCTTGACAGGTAAGAAATGTACGGATTTTGTTAATCTATCAGTGATAACCCAAATACCATCAAATCCTCCTTTAACCTTGGGTAATCCGTAAACAAAATCCATGGTTACCTGATCCCATTTCCAGGTAGGGATAGGTAATGGTTGCAACAATCCTCCAGGTCTTTGATGTTCTGCTCTAACTCGTTGACAGGTTAGACATTTCTTGATGTAATTGGCTATGTCTCTTTTCATACCGTTCCAACAAAAATACATTTTAAGGTCTTGATACATCTTAGTCCCTCCAGGATGTATCGAATAACGAGTTTTGTGTACCTCATCCAATATCACCTTTCGAATTATACCAGGCACGCAGACCCGATCCTTGTATCTTAAAATCCCTTGATCATCGGTTTCGAATTTTTCCTCGAGATCCCTTTCTTTGGATTTGAGACATTTCTGAATCCACTCATCCTGAACTTGAGCTTCTTTTATCATCTCCTTGAGTGGTGGTAATGCCACTAAGTTTGCTAATCGAGTTCTTGAGACTACTTTCATAGATTTTCGTAGGTTACCTGAAGGCTTTCCTGAGAGTGATGCTAAGCTTAACTTTCGACTTAAAGCGTCAGCCACTACGTTAGCCTTTCCTAGATGGTACTGGATTATACAGTCGTAATCCTCCAGAAATTCCATCCATCTTCTTTGCCTCATATTCAACTCCTTTTGAGTAAAAAGGTATCGTAGGCTCTTGTGATCAATGAAAACTTCAAAAGTGACCCCGTAGAGATAATGTCTCCACTTGGTGAGAGCAAATACAATTGCTGCTAATTCCAAGTCATTAGTAGGATAATTCTCTTCGTGAGGTTTGAGTTTTCTTGAGGCATAGGCTATAACTTTTCCTTGTTGCATCAATACACAACCTAACCCTTCTTTAGAGGCATCGGTATAAACCGTATAACCTTCTTTTCCTCCAGGTAAGGTTAAGACTGGTGCAGAGGTCAACCGTTGCTTTAATTCTTGAAAACTTTGTTCGCACCGTTCGGTCCATTCAAATTTTCTTTCCTTCTTTGTTAACTTTGTGAGAGGTGCAGCTATCTTGGAGAAGTCCTTTACAAACCTTTGATAGTAGCCTGGAAGTCCTAGAAAGCTTCTCACCTCTGATGGATTTCTTGGTATTTTCCAGTTTGTAATTGCTTCAATCTTCGAAGGATCTACCTCAACACCTGATCCCGAGATTACATGTCCGAGGAATGTGACTTTTTCTATCCAGAAATCACATTTACTGAACTTAGCATATAGCTTATGATCTCGCAAAGTGCTTAACACTATGCGAAGATGTTCAGCATGTTCCTCATGCGTTTTTGAAAATACCAGAATGTCATCGATGAAATGACCACAAATTTATCCAGATATGGTCGGAATATCCAATGCATCATGTCCATGAATGCAGCGGGTGCATTAGTCAATCCAAAAGGCATTACTATGAACTCAAAGTGTCCATAGCAGGTATTGAAAGTTGTTTTAGGGATATCCTCCTCCCTAATCTTTAATTGATAGTACCCTTGCCTTAAATCTAACTTGGAATAGACTTGAGATCCTTGAAGGACATCAAATAACTCCTCTACATGGGGTAGAGGGTATTTGTTCTTTATGGTCATTCGGTTAAGTACTCAGTAGTCGATGCACATTCGTAATGACCCATCTTTCTTCTTTACAAATAGTACTGGTGCTCCCCAGGGTGATGTACTAAGACGGATATCTTGATTCAATCAACTCATCAAGTGGTTTTCTCAATTCTTGAAGTTCGGCTGGGGCCATCCAATAAGGGGTCTTAGAGAAAGGCTCTACCCCATGAATTGTATCGATTACAAATTCTAACTCGCGATCTGGAGGTAGCGAGTTTAAATGTTCTGGGATTACGTCGAGAAACTCATTTACCACTTCTACCTCCTCAACCTTAAGTTGGTCCTTTGGACTATTTAGGAGATAGGCAACGAATCCTGTAGCTCCCTTCTGAACCAACTTCTTAGCTTCTGTTATAGAAATCATTGCCACTGATCTTTTGCCTTGAGAAATACAACTTTCATCTTGTCCTAAGATGATTTTCTTCTTGAAACAATCCAATTTAGCATGGTATTTGTAGAGACAATCCATTCCCAGAATGATTCCATATCTTGTCATCGGGAGTTCGATGAGGTCCATATGGTAGTATTGGTCACGGATTTGTATATGGCAGCGTTTATATACTCGATCCGTTATGAAACAAGCTCCCAGAGGGGAACTTACTTCGAAATTATATGATGAACATTCAAGTGGAAAATTTAAACGCGCACATAAATTTAATGCAATGAATGAATGCGTGGCACCAGGGTCATATAAGACTTTAACTGGCGTGTTTAGAATGTGTACCATACCTTCGACAACATCCGAAGGGCCTGGATCTTCATTTCCATCCAATGCATAGGCTCTACCATTGACAAGTGGCTTTCCTGGTTTTCCCACAACTTTTCCTTTTTCTTTGGGTCATGGTCTCTTTGGGCATGAATTAAACTGGTGATCAGGGTTTCCACACCATAAACACGTGCCAGCTTTCTTTCGGCATTCTTGTTCAGTATGTCCCGGTTTGTGACAATATTCACAAGTGATCTCTTCTTGTGAATTGGACGGGACTGACTTAGGCTTTTGTTGGGCTGGTGTGGGTTTCTTCCCAAATTTCTGGCTAGATGGTCCAGCGGGGCATTTCATTCCTTGAGAAGGTTCATTTTGAGGGGGACCAGGGCGATTAGCTGCCAAACAAATATTCTTATGGGCTGCTTCTGTAACACCCCAACTTTTTATATTCTAGTGTGACGTATGTATTTACCAATTTACGCGAATTAATTGTCACTAAGTGTTTAATTATTATTTTATTTCGTCTAAATTTATTACATTAATATTATTTATTTTATGTTATAAATAATTGAATTAATTGAATTTGAAATTTTATGGAGTTTTGAATAATTTGCGTTTGCATGAATTGTTTACGTGCCGCTTCTATATGAAATGAATTCCAAATTTCATGAAAATTTAATATGTTGGATCTATGTATGTCATGAATGTGCATGTATGCTCGTTTTATGTTTTCGGATTCGTTTGCATGAGTTATGAATTTATTTTGATTTTGGAATCCAAAACGGGGGCTAACGAGCAATTAGCGCACCATTGGTTTCTTATTTGATAACTTGGGCTCGGGAACTCGGAATCGAGTTCTGTCATCTCCATTGGACTCATATCGACGATTCGAGATCAATGGGCTAAGCCTTGTATTTTTCTAAGACCATTTGGATCCTCAAAATTCAATCGAAGTTAGCACCTCGCACTTAAAACGACAACCATTAACCAATGGGAGACTACGGCCCTACCCTAATGACCCTAGGCCCTAGCCCTTGACTATTATACACCTAGACACACTCTTCCCTCTCCCTTATCAGCTCCCCACCGAACCACCCCTCTCCCATTAGCCAAAATTCAGCCAAAAGAAAAGAAAGAGGGAAGAAAGAAGGGAAGAAGAAAGAACTATTCAAACCTTGGAGAATTGAGCTCATCTCCCTACCATTTCTCATCCTTTCTCGAAGGTAAGCTCATATTTGTGTAGTATATCTTCTTGTAATCATTTTATGCTAAATTTTACATGATTTCACAAAGTTATGAATTAGGATTGGAGAAGATGATGAATAGTTAGGTTTTATGTCATTTTGTTGATCTCTTTCTTTCCTTGAAGGTTTTGGTTGATTCAAAGCATGAATTTGGTTGTCTTAACTCCCTCTTTGCAATTATGGTAATGTATTATGTGGTAGATGAAGCATTCATGAGTTGCCCATTAATGGACATTTGAAGTTTTTGTATGAAATTATCACGTCTTCCTTCTCCTTACGTTTGATCACTTTGGGAGCATGTTTAAGTGTTGTTTTAGAGTTATTTTGTTACATATTTTTTGCCTTTACATACCTGGGCTTGTTGGTTAATGTTTGGCTTGAGTTTTACCTTGCTTGTTGTGTGTTTTTGGCCACTGACCTAAATCCACGAGGGTGGATTTTAACTTTGGAAAAATCCATGGGGGTGGATTTGAGTCGGTGGTGTTTCTGACCAGAATCAATGGGGGTAGATTCTACCCTGCCTATTTTTGTTACTCCGATTCCGTTTTTCTTCGCTTGTTTGATCTTTCTCCACCTCTTTTATGACTCCTATGCTATACTAACATGCTTTATGAGGTGTTTTGATTAATGTATGAAGTTTATGACTTGAATTGCTATGAAATATGAAAGTTATGAACGAAGGAACTTGATAACTCCATGTATTGAATGTACTTGAATGAATTATGTGATAATGTGCCTTCATGACATGATTTTTACTTCATATACATTGCTAACGTGTATTATCTTGGGTATTATGAAATTTTATGATTTTTCATGGAATATTTTACAAGTTATGCCTCAACGCGTCTTAATTGCTCCTAATATGCGCATGCATGGATCTTGACTCTCAATGTGCACCCTAATTGCTTATGTAAATCTTAGTTTATCACTTGTATGATATGTATACATGTTATATCACGTGTTATGATTATTATTTGAATTTCTCGGATTTATTTGGTATGAAATATGGAAGTTATGAACTCGAACGGATATGAACGTCTCTTGGAATGAATGAATGACTTGTTTACATGACTTTAAGTAATGAATTGTTCTTATGAATGTTTCCATGATACCATATCATCTCTTATGCATTCATATCATATTCATAACATTGCCGTGCGTCGTATTTGGTTCATTTGGAGTCTTGAGTCTTACGTGTACCCTCTATTGTCCTTTGTACAGTTTTCTCCAGGGCGGAGACTTGCCGAGTTCATAAGACACTTTCAAGTCCTCTTGTTTTCTTCTTGGTATTGGTCGGTAAGGTGTAAAGATGGGTTTCTCTTCTATTAGTTAACTGACCCTATATACTCCCAATGTGTAAAGATTTCGGCCAAAACTATTATACGTATATAGATTCACTTTTCAAGAGTAAATGTTTGCAACGTCAAGCCCTTATTTTATGAACCCTACCAAATGTTTTGGCGAGAATGAAAGAATGAATGTTATGCATAGAATGGGGCCCAGAGACTTGGTGTGAGTGGTGACCCGAGGAGGCATGGCCTGACGGTGAACCCTCACACTAGTCCCACCAATGAACGGCGTAATCGGACCTCGTTAGGAGTTAGCGAGGAATGGACGTTGAGTGCCATCTGGGGAGTCATGTTCCCCTTTTGGTCAATGAATGGATGGTTCGGGCCGATCGCCCGGCCATCACCCGGAGGAACAAGGTGTAAATGTTCATGAATGTGCACAAAAGAATGTTATGCATGAATGAAAGAAAGAAAGAAAGAAAGAAAGAATGTTTAATGAACTACACGAGGTGTTGGTTGGAGATAATGCACGCCTACTCGCCCGGCCACAAAAGACCTAAAGAATGAAAATGAACGTTATAATCCCTTTTGATGACTTCTTTATCTTACCCACTTGGGAAAATGCTCAAAAACCCTCATTTGGGATTATAACTTGCATGTGAATGTTAAATATTGTTGTATATGCTATTTATGCCTCATTTTATACCCACCAGTCTCGTATAGATTGAACCCGGATTATTTTCAGTGTTCTTGCAGGTTTGGAGTGCTAGGCGGGAAGTCTTCTTTGTTCTGTCGTTCGGATAGGTTAGAGTCGGTCCATGTACATAATGAATCATGATTTGTTTAAGTTGTAGAGAATGTATGATTGGTATTGATTGTTACCACTATCATGAATTATGAATGAGTTTATAAGAAACCATAATGGAAGTGCTATGATTTATTGATTTTCGGGATTAGGTACCTATGCTAGTTGAACCCGTTGTTGTTTGCTTATCCTATTATTGATATATGTATGTTGCTTCCGCTTTGGTAATATTTCGGTTTATTGTCTCTTTGGTTGCGAAAGTTAGCTCCCGCCTAGCTTAGCGAGTGTGTTTGTCCCCGTTCACCGTGATCTAGCTCGGGTATGGATTGTCCATTTCATATTCGGGTCGGGTCTCGGTACGGGGGATATGGTACCTCGCGCTCGGGTGCTACAGCTTCTGTTTTCAGGGCTTTATCTACCGCCTTATTGTAAGTTTCAATATCCAATGACGCTAAAGCCCATCGAAGGTCTGGCTTGAGTCCATCAATGAATCGCTTGGTCTTTCGTCGTTCATCATTCAGAATGTGTGGAGCATACTGAATTAGTCTCACAAACTTTACCTCGTATTCAGCCACTGACATATAACCCTGAGTTAAATTCATGAATTCATCCTCTCGAGTATCCCTTATCACTTGAGGACTATATTTATTCTGAAACTCCTTTACAAATTCCGCCCAACGGTAATCAGTCTGGTCTTCTATCCAGGTTAGCTTGACATGCTTCCACCAACTCAAAGTGGGTCCTTCCAAGAGGAAGGCTGCGTACTGCACTAGTTCCCGTTCCTTGGGAAATATATCCATAGCCTCATAAATCTTTTCTAAATCGGCTATCCAGTTTTCAGCCTTCAGGTCGTTAGGTTCTCCAAAGAATTTTGGGGAATTCATTCGGAGAAACCTTTCTAAGGATCGCTCGTTGGTAGGGTTAATCCCAGGTGTACAGGTTCGGACAAACTGCCTTAAGGCTTCTACAAGTTCTGGGTGTCCTGGTGGGTCTTGTGGCGATGGTGAGTTGTTTCGTAGTGTTCTTCGTAGAGGCATTATGAATGCTGAAATCACAATCACATATGGCTTAAGGCAGAACTTGTAGAAGCCTTAAGACCACATAGGAAACAAAACCTGTAACGCCCCCACCCGTACCAGAACAAGAGGAGAGCGGCGTCTCAACCCCCGCACTGAAGCACCTCTCAAGTAATGGTGTGAGCCATCACTCAAGAAATACTCCAGCGAACGGCTGTCTATCAGAACTATACATGTACAACGATGTGGCTATGCAGCGGAAAATCAGAGTATTTTAAAACTTTTCAAAACATGTCCGTGATGGCATGTAACAAGCAAGAACATATTGATCGTGTAAGAGAGACTCGGCATATCAGAACATATAACAGATTCACATATAAGTACCAATACAGCAGAGTTCAAAATATCAGTAATAGAGCAGCAGGATGAGTATAACAAAGATACTCAAGTATTAAGAAGCATATACAGAAACATAAAGTGATGCAGCCATAAACATATGCAGGACACAAAAGGAAGTAATACTAAGTCCTGACTGAAACAAAAATGATAATCTAGAGCTTCAAGATACCTCTAGACTGCGGCTGCAAGACCTGAAACCACAAGGCAAGAAAACGGGAGAGGTATTAGTCAAAAGGACTAAGTGAGGGAATACTTTAAAGAAAGTACTGAATGATAAAGAACTTGAAGTAAAGTTCAGAACTGTTAATGTAATGCTTTAAAGAAGAACTTGAAACAAGTTCGGTTGATAAAACTCTTTGAATGTGATGCTGTAAGGAATGCACGTTATAAAACATTTTCATGAATGCTATCACACGCGCACACATATTCTGTTGATAGTTCATAGTTCTTTCATAAAACGGGATAAGGGTAAAGTGAACTTTTCCAGATATGAACCATCCTTTATGAAACAGAATTTTGCCCGCAAGCTAGGCTCCTCCATCCTTACTCCAGAAAACATGATTTGGTTGAGCATCGGACCAGGATCAACAATAATTCCACATATAGTAGAGTATCGGACCAAGATCAACAATAACCCCACATAAAGTAGAGCATTGGACCAAGGTCAACAACAACTCCGCACATAGTAGACTATCGGACCAAGGTCAACAACAACTCTTACCAACGCATACAAACATGCACCATCCTCCACCGGTTGTCACTTCGGGTAGCTAGCCCTACACGACCTGTAAACATGTAATGGGAACAGATTTGCTGTCCGTTCCCAGACAGATTGTCCTGACTTAACAAACCTCCTGTTAAAAGTCGGTGTCAATAGTCTAAGTGTGGCGGCCGGTATTGGTGATGTCGTTGGCGCTCACCTCCCGAGCATCACCTCCACACATAACCGCCGGGCCCAAACTGTAAACTGTACTTTGAAAACATATGCAAAACATGTAACTGTCTTTGAACAAGAATGCAGAACTTTGGAAAACATGTACTGTAGATCAAGGTATACTATTAAAGTATGAATGATCCTTTCAAGAGAATGTCCCGATAAAAGGGATAGTTCAAAACGAGGTTTAGCTTTGAATTTCAAAACATATGATACGATAGTATAATCGTGGTTCCAGTTGGAAAACATTTATAACTTCACCTCACCTAATAGTACCAAAAGGTAGGTAGACAGATTATGCGGTGCCCTGGGGATCCCAGTGCTCAACTTTAATTCCTGTAGGTGGTGTACTAGAGTGAGCTTAAGAACTAAGACCCACTACAACCAAGATGCATATGAAATGCATGAAACAATGAACAAGGAACATGTAAAGAACATGTAACACAAGAGAGTAATACCATTTAAGGTATTCAAGAAAGGTAACACACAAAGGAATACGTCAAAGTGAGTTACTCTTAACGTTAGACTATGATCTTACTATAATCGAGTAAGCTTTAGTCAAATTATGAATCCTATCGCAAACCTTAGGTTAAGAAACAAGTCCACGAAAGAAAACACATTTTGAAAACACATTTTAGACCCTAGATATGGAAACCCTAGGTGCAAATGTCTATTAAGAAAGCACAAGTTTTAATTCATTTTTACTATTCAAAAGCACTATTCAAGATGACTATTCATGATTACTATTCACAGGCTATTCACATGTCGGGTCAAAGGGTCGGGTCAAACCCTTACTATACACACACCTACCCACACACGGTACACACACACACCATGCACGAACACACACACACACACCCTAATTAAATTATGATCTTGATTATAACCTATAGTTTCAAGTTCATGTTAATATAATCAAGTGTGATCTAGGTTAAAGGTATAACCTATAGTTAAGAGATCCAATTAAGGCATAAGATCAAGTTATGAAACACTAATCTATCTTAGGTTATAACATGTGACACTATTAAAGTGTATAACATGATCAAGGCACTAATCCATTAATCCAAAACATACCATAAGCTCAAATCATAATTCAAGAATCATATAACAATGTGACAACATGTCACAACATTTCTCATCTCATATCATATCATATATCATGAACCTTTAGGCATGTAACATGTAACAATTTACTTCAATACCAACATGTA
The DNA here is from genome assembly GCA_037501455.1 of Lantana camara. Classification (NCBI taxonomy): domain Eukaryota; kingdom Viridiplantae; phylum Streptophyta; class Magnoliopsida; order Lamiales; family Verbenaceae; genus Lantana; species Lantana camara. The sequence continues at coordinate 64,625,659 of CM074862.1, forward strand.
ACAAGTTGTGACATAATAAATTGTAAATCACTATTCCATTAGCTAGCATGCATGAATATAATTCAAATTCCATAATCATGCATCAATTCTCATAATATAACAATCATATTACATGATCATAGCATATACTAGAGCAATTCATAACATATTCATGCATATACTAAACAATTAAAACATATAAACAACTATCAAAACATATCATGAAAACTATATAATAAATGCATAAAATAAAATCCTATATGGCTTAGGGAAGACCCTAAGACCCAACCTAAACATAATATAAACATACCATAACATAAAAACATAAACTAAACTAACATAACATAAAACAAAACAAACTAACTTAGCTAAGGGGAGGGGATGCCGACGGCAATGAGGGAAAGGAGGGAGAGAGGAGTGCTTGTTAACACAAGACTTTGAGCAAGGAATGAAATGCCATGAGAGGGGTATTTATAGTTGTGAAGAAGCCCCTCACCTTGCAATTAGAGATGGCTTAAGGGTAGGAGAGCAAAACAAGAGTTCATCCACTTGTATCTTCTAGAAGCTTTAGGGATTATGAAGGTAAAATGGGACTGCTGGGGGTATTTCTGTAATTTTGTCCCCCAAGACTCAAGGATAAGTGGCTGGAAGTATAACCATCCCGACGGCAAGAAAATTAGCTTCGAAACGCATATTCATTCATCGAAATCGGATTTACCGTTTGAAAGATACATTAGTTTTAGTGAATAAAAGTTTTGAGCTCGAAACTCAACACGAGTGAAAAACGACTTTCTAGAATGATTTTCAAGTCCGAATTGCTTCCAAAATTCAAGAAATAAATCGAGAAGCATTTTGAGTCCAAAATCGACTATAAAACGTTTTACCGTTAAAAAGTTGAAAATGTAGGATGAATAGTGAATTCTCACGTACGAACGTACGCTTCAAAATTTCAAGCTAGGGTTTGAATCAAGAGTTGTAAAACATCTCAAAAATCTTGAAATAGCTCAAGTAGTGCAAATCCGAAGAGAAAACATTTTCCGAATGAAAACCGTTCATAAAAGGAATAGTAAACTAGGGTTTTCAAAAACGTTTTCAATAAAACAAAGTTCCGGAATGGATTTCCAAGCCAAGAATGATTTCAAAAGACTCGTCTCGACTCAAGGATCGATTCGACTGTAACTTGAGTAGGAAAAGGTATCAGAATCAAAAGCTCATTTTCTGATGAATAGTAACTTTGGTCTGTAAGTTCCAAAAATACCCTTATGGCTCAAGAAAGACTCTCTGAGCTCAGGAAACAAGTTCAAACAATTGGGAAACATGTGTGATGAACCTCTAGGGTTCGAGTAGCAATATGAACAAAGTAGGCTCGGGTTATGAATAGTAAACTGTATCAAAGGTCAAGAATTTCCCCTTAAAGCATGTCAGATCATATACGAGCACAAAGTTCATGTAAAAATGCAATGCATGATGATTCAAAAAGTTGGATCACGGTCTATAAACGCTTTACCACTGCCTTAACTTACTGTTTTCATCCAGGCCCGGTTTTGGGCTGTTACAAAACCCGAAAGTGCTTCAAACTACCAAATTGTCCCTAAATATATTCATTTCTAAAACTTATATCCTTAATTGCATAATTTAAACATCTTAAGGATTAGAGTGTAAATATTGGCATTTCACAAGTTTCAAAATTTGGATGGATCGATATATTTCTTCCATGTTCTTTCTTGATCAATTATCATCAACAATCTCCCACATATCCATCTCTCTCACTCTCGGTTCGTTCAAGCAAGAAGAAGGAAGAGATTTTCCTACTTTTCCTCAAGAATTTCCAAGAAATATTTCAAGAATTGACACTTGATCATCTTCTCCATCGCTTCTCTTCATCTCTTTCATTTCAAGGTCACGAGGTCGTGAACGAGGAGCAGGCTCCTTAAAGCATATCCTTATTGTATTTTGTACGAAAGGGGAGGTTTAGTTATTAATTAAATAGAACCCTATAACCTTTATGTGAACTTTCAAGCCAAAAAGGTATTTATATATATTTTCCTAAAATTCTTTTCAAACGTCTAAGGTATTTTCAAACAAATCGGGCTCATGCAAAGCAATGCATGTGGTTTGATTAATAGCAAAATCATGCAAAGCAATGCATGTATTGTAACTATATCGTGATTGTTTATTGGCGAGTAGCATGATAACACATTGGGCCCGAGGGCATGTGTATGAGCCAACCGGGAAAGCATAGGGCTGACGGGTAACTCTACACACCCCTCAACACTGGGATGACCCACTGAATCCACTAGGAGGTTGGTGGAGGAAGGAATCCCGCATGTGGGAGTCATGCTCCCGACATGCGTAGCATGGATGGATAGGGCTTTGCAAACCCACCATCACCCGGAGTGAAGGAGTTATGAACTGAATACATGTGCACCGTAAATGAATTGCTTGATCTCATGATAATTAATCTAGCATGTAATGATTCACTATTGGTGTAAGGTTGGAAACGCCCTCACTTGCCAGGGCCACGTAACGAAGCATGAAACTGATTTAATAAACTGGATAGTTGTAATCTCGGGCGATGTGTATTATATCTTTGAACTTATATTACTTTTATTGCAAAAGCATTACCCAAGGTCGCAACTTGCATGTTACCTGTGTGATATATATATTTGTTGCCCCTCACTCAGTCTTCGGTAGACTGATACTTCACTTTTCAGGTACTTGAGAGCTTGGTCGTGCTAGGCGGGAGTGTAGTCAAGCCTTGCATTGCACGAATCTAGCCTTGTACATTTCGTGTATAAACTTTTGCTAGTTTCATGTTATGATCATAGTCTCACGTTTTGGATACCTGAACATGTATAGAATATTAAGAGATGATAATGTATTGATGGTTAAGTTTGGTATCTATTATATATCTATTTGGTAAATATGGTACCTACATGTATGATCGTTTTATTGCTTCCGCTTTCATTATCATACTGGATTTGAGTATGTTGGGGAGAGTGTCCCGCCTAGCCCGTTTATTTTATTTGTCATCCGTTCGCTATAGTTTTGGTTTATGTATGAACTGTCCATTTCATGCGTGGATCGAGGCTATAGTGCGGGGGATGTAGTGCTCGGGGGTTAGGGTGCTACAGCATTTATAGGTAGTCATGAGGGGTCTTTGAGCAGTTTATGAAAGTTTAAGGGAGATGTGGATGGCTCTTAATTCAAACAAATGCTTGGTAATTATTTAAGAGATGTGGTTGAATTACATTTTAAACAAACGCTTGGTAATATTATAAGAAATGTGGAGAAATTATATTCATTTATTTAAACTTTCTAGATGGCTATGTTGTCATGGATGATGTCATGTTGAATAAAAATAAATATAAAATGATATAAAATTTATTCAAGAGTCGAGAGGTGAAACCTTGAAGTAGTAAATTAATGAAAGAACGAGTGAAAAATAAGCTTCGTTTTGATTATAAATGTGGGGTATTTAGAGTTTTCGTTTATAAATTATGAATATTAAAGATGATGAAAATCATAAGAAAATTATATAAACGAAGCTATGATAAAGTTTAAAGTTTGGAAAAATCATTATAATTTAGAGAAAAATTCAAGAATCGTTTTAAGTACAATTTCGAATATTGAATAAAAGTTAATTTGTTTAAAATAAAATGGTAATTTTTAAAAAGGAAAATATTTTTAAAATATGCTATGGGTGGAATCGAGTTTTGGTAAATGTATGAAAATTCATAAAATAATTCAAGGATCATTTTGACTATAATATCGGATAGGTAAAGTATTTCGGAGAATATGGGAAAATTCTAGGGCTTTAGGGTATTTTTGTAATTTTCAACCTAAAACTGTAGGAATGAGTTTTGAAACATATGAAGGGGTTTTAGGTGCTAGAAGGGAATGAATACTAGATTTCTAGTATTCTATGAAAAGAGTTTCAAGGTACAAGTTAAATAGAGGAAAGATTAAATTTACGAACATTTAATTAAACTATAGCACATAAAAGCACATAAGTCACATAAAATGCAATGCATGAAGAGAATTAATAGGGATCGAGGTTATAAACGCTTCCTGAATAACCCTTTACTTACCTCTCTCGACTTGGCCCTGAGTACGGTTGTTACATGAAGCCTGAGGTAGATCTTCTATCATTTGGGTTTCCAGCCCAATCTGCATCTGTGTAAGCCTCAATGACCAAGTGACCATATCGACCGAACATGATTCCAGTCCCTACTGTCCCTTTTAGATACCTCAAGATCCTTACTACTGTTTCCATGTGACACTTTTGAGGTTGGTGCATAAACTGACTGTAACGCCCCGACGAGGGCATCCACGCCTATCTCGCTCTACGGACCTAGCTTGTATATAGAATTGCTATCCATATACCCATCGGTACCGCAGCAAGCGGTGACAAACGGACAACCTAGCTAGGCGGTACTAGACTCACAAAGCGAGTAAACAAACACAAGTATGCGGAAGCTTAAATCATAACATGACAAGTGAATAAATTCATTCATTCACCAAATAGAGTGACCACCACGGTCCAACATGAAATGCTCAAAGTACGGAATGTAAAATCATCCTTATGGCCATCCCGGTCCAAACTAGCAAAATAAGACATCATACATATTAAATCCATAAATCCCAAAACAAAACATAAGACATAAGTAACAAAGTATGCTACAAGCATAACGAGTACAAACTAGACCACTTAAACAAGACTCTCAAAAGACCCCGCCTAGCTTGACTCCAAAACGCAACCTGCGGACACGAAAGGTAAAGGGAGTCAGCTCAAAAGGAACCAGTGAGGAGAAGTTTACATAAATGAATAGCATAAGGGTTCAATGCATTCTCAAAACACGACGTCCATGATCCAACTCATTTTCAAAGTAAATGCAAGTTTTAGAAAATATGGATCATAAACCACACAAAACTGGCTCGGCGAGAACGAGCACTCCAACCGATCTTCCCAATCCAAGAAATCAAATCAAGCCATCCATTACACCGTTGATGATGAGGGTGTACGGCCCCCAATCATCCATAACATAGAGAATTCGGTCCATGAAACCTAGCTCTCTCCAAGAAGACTTCAACCCCGAAAACCTCCTCGGAGTCTTAGTAAACTTGTCCACAGTGGGAACTTTGTATGAGGACATCCGTCGGCCCTTGCCTTCCCGGAATATCACTCACCTCCATCCCCGAGCTCACATAAGAATTCCCCAAGCAAGCTTCCTTGCAAGGTACATCATAACCTCGCTACACAACTCACACATACATAATATTCAAGTGAAAGTTCCGAAACCATTTCAGGTATCTATCCCATATACCAAAACTCAAGTTTTACTTGTAAACCATTTTCCATAAGCAAATATTCATAATACGAGCAAAGCTCACAAAACTTGGCTTATAAAGCCTACATATACATTTTGAAAACGGGAGTTTAAATCATCAAATATGATGGGCCATATGTGTCCACAGTTTTGAAAACATCTTATATATATATAACTCCTCACCTTCACCAAGAACTTCGTAGGCCAACCACGAGAAACACGCTACTCGACCGGATACTCACCGCCTAACAAGACAAACGTACTAACAAAGATAAAACTCGACTCAACACCAAATAAGACGACGCATGGCTTAAAAGAATGCAAATATGCTCATGATGTGCGATGAATGTCCAAGTATAGCATAATTGCAGCAATGATGATCACACAACATTATATAAGTCATATAACAAGCTTTCAAGCGTAAGATAAGCAAATAACAACATGTGAACCATGCTTAGCACAATCTTACACATAATCGAAGCATGCAAGACATTATAATGCATATAAACATGATTCTAAGTCATATATATCATATTAGGGGTGTAAGAAGTACAAAGGAAGTGAAAACGAAGCAAACGATCAAGATCACTAAAACTCAAAAATTAGACCCGAGAGCACCCAAACGGGCGTTTGGTGTTTGTGAAGGAAATGCAAACGGGCATTTGGCCCTGAAAATTCGTCACAGTAGGTTCTCACACGGGGGGTTTGGTGTTTCAATGCAATTTCCACACGGGCATTTGGCATGTTACTGTTGCAAATCGGATTTACGAACATATGCTTGAAAATGGTGAAAATTAAGCTCCAAATACTCCTAAACATCAAATATCATGTTATGAACATTTAAGAATGAATATACATCAAAATTCCAACAAATTACAAACATGAACTTCATCTTCTTAACAAATTCAAGCTTCAAGCTCAACAATGGTGAAATCTTCAATCATGCAAGAAACTTAAGGAAATTAATCACATTCTTCATGAAATTGCTCAAGGAACAAGAATCTAACACGAAATCAAGCAAAAACATAAAAGAACATGAACATGCAAGAATTCTCCAAAAAGCTTCAAAGGTCAACAATGGTGGATTTCACATAAGAGCGTAAAAGCAAGAAATTCTCATACCAAAATGTTCCCAACATCAAAATAAGCACATTTCCAACAAGAAATTAGAATTCAATCCAACATATAAGAACCCTAGTTCAAATTCAAGTTCAAAAGCTTCAAGAACATAAACCCATCAAAGAAGCACATAAACTTTACCTTAAGAGCTGGAAATCGAAGAGAAAGTCGAGTTCGTCAACCTTGAATCTCTAGCTTCAATCTCTAATCTTGTCTCTTGAAAATGGTTGAAGGTTTTCTTGAGAGAATATGAATAGGTTGGAGAGAAAAGTGAGGAAGAGAGGGTTTGAATCTTGCAAATTAACGTAAATGAGTCTCAAGGTGTTAAAATCTGAATTAGTAAATTGGGTCAACTATTTGGGTCACGAACCGGGTCAATTGGAGTGGGTTATAAGTGAAATTGGGTCTCAAATTGGGCAAATTTTGAAATTGGGTCGGAGGTCAAGCTTAAAGGATTAAAAGGTTGACTTTTCGTAAAATGGCCATATCTTCTTCGTCCGAACTCCAAATCGAGCGATTCAAGAACCCACGAACTCGTAATCGAGTTATCTACTCAATTTCATTAAGTTCTATCCAGTTCCAGGCTTAGAAAATAAATTGACCATTTAGTCCCTAAATTATGCTTTAATGTCCAAATAAACATATAGTTTCGATTAATCGCGAAGCATGCTATCAAAGCTCAATAAGAACAATACGAGCACATAATTAACACGTCAAATGATCATGTATTTCATACGAACCACATATTTCACATAAACACGAAACGGTTATCATTTAAGGCATAATCTCACATAATTCATGCATAAAAAGGTAAATCGTTCACTCTCGTAACAAAGCTTACCTTGATCGAAAAACGGGGCATCACAACCTCCCCTCCTTAAAGAAATCTGGTCCCCAGATTCACCATCGGAAAACAACTCAAGGTGAAAACTCCGCATCTTCTCTTCCGTTTCCCAAGTTGCTTCTTCGGACTTAAGATCTTTCCAAAGTACCTTAACCAATGGAATTTGTCAATTCCTCAACTCTTGAACCTTCCTATCCAAGATCTTTACCGATTGTTGCTTAAATGTCAAGTCCGGATCCAATTGTGCCTTTTCAATCGGCATAGTTTCCATCTCATCCCGAAAATACGTCCTCAATTGTGACACATGAAACACGTTGTGAATTCCCGTGAGATTCGGAGGCAAATCTAAGCGATAGGCAACTTCCCCAATACGTTCCACAATCTCAAACAGACTAATGAACCTCGGATTTAACTTACCACCCTTTCCAATTCATGAGAAACCCTTTCTGTGCGTTGCCTTCAAGAAAATCCGATCACCCACTTCGAATTCCAAATCTTTCCTTCTCCGATCGGCATAACTCTTTTGCCGGTCTTGTGCCGCTTTCATATGTTGCTCAATCTTTTCCACTTTCTCAATTGCTCCCTTAATTAAATCTGGCTAGGTTCCTCGCTCCAAAACTTTTTCCTCGATCCATTTCCAATCCTCAAGATTCCAATAGAGAGGAGACCTACACTTACGGCCATACAAAGCTTTATACTGTGCCATCTTGATCGAAGATTGGTAACTATTGTTGTAGGCAAATTCGACCAAAGTCAATTCCTTATCCCACTCATTCGAAAAGTCCAATATACAAGCCCTTAATAGATCCTCAAGAAACTTAATTACCCGTACGGATTGTCCATCGTTTTGTGGATGAAATGTGGTACTAAAACTCAACTTCGTACCCCATAATCTGTTAAGAACCTTCCACAACTTACAAGTGAAACGAGGATTTCTATCCGAAATGATGCTAGCAGGTATCCCATGCTATCTCACAATTTCTCGGTGATACAACTCCGCTAATTTCTCCACTTTATCGGTCGATCTAATCGGTAGAAAGTGTGTAGATTTGGTGAGGCGATCTACGACAACCCATGTAACATCCTGCTACTTCGGTAATTCTAGGTACGCATTACGAGAGAGTTTAATTCCGTATTTATGTGATTCGTATGCCTTAAATGTCAACGTGTAATTTATTTAAATTACATGCACCTTAGATTAAATTAATTGTTTGGGCTCGAATGTCCAATATCTGAAAGATTAGGGACCTAATTATAATTAGGGTGTTTTGTCCTCCGTGGCAATTTTGAGCTCGGGGATTCGAATTCGAATTTCGACCCCTTCATTGAGTTTGTTTCGATGATTCGGATTCAATGAATTAACCTTTTATTCTCTAAAGCCGTTTGATCGCCCTATCGTTTTAAAATCCGATCCGAATGGACTGGATCTTTTGACCCGACTCGTTCGGTTAACCCGACCCCTTTCTTGGCCTTAAGAGGAACCGGATCCCCTTTCTTTCCTCATTTTTGGTTCGGTCCAAGCAAGAATAGGGAGAGAAGAGATGGAAATAACCCCTTTGACCATTAAGCTTTGAGCTCAAGTTTCGACTCCAACTTTCATCCAATCAACGAGCCAAGGTAAGCAATGTGATCCTCTCGTTACGTACTTCATTTCTACCGATTGTATTTCTTTGTTCTTGCTTGATTTCTTCGATATGGTGATTTGATGAATAGTGCCTAAACACGATAACTTGCTCCCAACATGCTTATTTGCGATTTAATTTGATGCTAATATGATATATATGTGTATTTTGATGCATTTTGGTGTATTAATTGATCGGAATGTGGTTTGGGGTGGTTTGGGAACCACCCCCGTCGAGCTCTTGCTTTGCTGCAATGTTTTTTTGGAGAAGACGACCCAACACGGCCGTGTCAGCCCCTAGTTCATTTCCGACACGGCCGTGTCAGCTTCAGGGCCAATTTTGACACGGCCGTGCTGACCTCGTTTGAACTTGGATTAGCCTGATTTTTTAACCCACGGAAACCTCTTGAAGTCTAGAACATCTCCAATTTGAATCAACTCAAAATTCATTCTAGACTATGAGAAATAACCGTTTGAAATTTTTGTCGCCATCTCGCCGAAATTCTGCTTTCGTCCAACTTCAAACGTACGCCATTTTCGCCTCGGTTTGAACCACGTTTTGAGCCACCTACCATTTTAAAGATCTGCGTGTCTAGTTTGATTTCCAAGAAACAAAACTCAATTCTCATTTCTCAAACTCAAGTTATGATCGTTTTTCTACAGCTTGTCCGTTTTGGAAATTTTCCAGCTTTTGTCCGTTTTTGCTCGGAACAATCCCTTGAGCTTTTCTTCCGCTTTTCTTGCACCTTGCCACCTCCGAACCCATTCCCAACTTGTTTTCACTTGCTTATGTGTATGAATGTGTTGTTATATATGTTTTATGTTGCTTGAGTAATATGAATTATTTGCACAAAACACCTATGCACCTTGATATGTATCTCCACCTTGTAATATGCATTAATTGTGCACTTGAACGAGTTATATGATTATAAATGAATATGTTAAGCTATGTACTGTTTTGGATTGCATGTAATTGATTCGAATATGTGTGGTACTTACGTGTTTGCATCTCCTACATGCTTGATCATATGTCGTGCGTCTGTGTGGTTCATTCTTGAGTCTAAGTCTTGTCTTTTGCCTTCAGTTTGTTCAGGTGCACCCGAGGTGGTGTTTTTTTTGTCAAGTTGATTCCGAGGTGAATCAAGTGCGTTGTCTCCGGCTTCGTTTAGTGTCAGGTGAGGTTTCTTTCTTTTAGTTATTATGACCTATGACCCTAAATGTGTTAAACCTGCATGTGACCTATGAATATATATATACTTAGATACGTGTTTGATAAGTAATTTGTGGAAATTGGCCCTTTTGTTATGAACGTTTGAAAAATGCTTTTAAGTATAAGTAAGCTGTATTTTGTTCTTTGTTTTGAAAAGGGTTGGTGTGCGTGCGTGTTAAGTTTTGGCGAGATAAGCTTTTTGTGATAAGTATAAGCTTTGTGAGTTATGTTTGTGTGAGTTCTGTGATCTGTCTGGGCCCCGGAGTTGTGTGGTTCGGGAGACCCGGGATGACCATCGGGTTCGCCGGTTGCAACCCCAGGACCCCTCTCCACCAACGGGAGACTTAGTTCTCCTATGCCGACGGAGCGTATTTTGGCTGGCCATCGAAAGAACCGGGCGGGATCCTCCGGTTCACAAGTTTCGTTCTGTGGAGAGTTGAGAGGGGCACCTCTCTTCCCCAATGGTGTAAAGGTGGGATTGTTTTATGAGTTTTGCTTTGTTATGAAGTAAATGTGTGAGAACTCGTTCTCGCTTAGTTAGTTACGTATCGTATATGGTTATGAAACGAGAGTGGCTTTCTGACTTTGAAAACATGGTTGATTTTGGCCTTCGGCCTTAGATTTCTTTCTTTATATATCTATTACCACGTGTTAAAACATTTTAGAATGCAAAAACCACGCCCGGTTCATGAACCCCCTTCAGCTTTGAATATGCTTTGCTCTTATGTATATGTACGGTGCGTGTGTTAGCCCCCTCACCAGTCGTTAGGACTGACCTCTCTTCGTTGTTTCCTTTTTCCCCTTTTCTTTATTTGAGTTGCAGGTTGCTTTTGGAGTTCGTTGGTGCTAGGCGGTTGAGTCGAGTCTTTCGTTTTGTCCAAGTTGAGTTTGGTCTTCGCATTTGTATATGTCTTGCATACATTTGAATTCGTTATACGTTGTAATTTGTATAAGTTTAATTCATTCGTTATGATATGATATTCGGGACAGGTTAGGACAGATTCTGAATTAGTTGAACCTGTTTTGTTGTATGATATTCGGGACAGGTTAGGACAGGTTTTCTTAACTAGTTGAACCCGTTTAGCTAATGTTGATTTATTTTCTGGGATGTATTGAATATGTTTCTTATTTGAAGTTTTTTTTGATAATTCGTATTTTGCACCGCTTTCGCATTCGGGTTTTGTATATTTTCACTTGTACACGGTTTAGGTACCGCCTAGCTTAGGTTGGATTTTTGGTTGGTCACCCGTTCGCCATGGCTTGATGCGTGGACGGAGTTCCTATTTCGTTTCACGTGTTGGGCTATGGTGCGGGGGGTTGTTCGCCCCACCACTTGGGGTGTTACATCTGGAGTGGTATCAGAACCCCAGGTTGCAAACCGAGGTTCGATGTCGTGTCGTGTCTGTCTAGGTCGTACGGCATAGGATAATTTGGTTATGTGCACGTTTGCATCATGATTTGATTTGCTTTGCATGTGAAAATTTCTATTACTTGGTTTTTTTTTATTGAGCAATGCATTGCATCTCTTAATTGCTCTTGATTGGTTTAATTATGTGACATATGCACATACTAATCGACACGCATATACCTCTATTGTAGTTGTTGAGATTTGCAAGATACCATCACGTCGTTAACACTACGATTAACTTCCTCACCAACACCCGTATAATCAAGAGCTTTGAAAGTCGAAACGTGGATTATGACAAGAGGTACAAAAAAGGATGAATCGGGGCTTAGACTTGAATCGGGTCTATGCTCCATTGTACAAGTAGAAGAAAGATCTTGCCAATCCGGGAATTGAACCAAGAAGATCCGTGGGAAGAAGCAGAAGATCGGGAATTCTTCAAAACCAAAGAAAGAGTTTCAACCTTGTACCCATTGTGGAGGAAGCAACCATGCCTACGACGAGTGTTGGGATAGGTTGAGAAGATACTATGCTTGCGGATCAATTGAGCACGAGGTCTCCAAGTGTAATAGATCGAAAGCTAATAGGCACCTAATGCGAGGACAAAGGCTTTAAATTGTAGACTTACTCGAACCTGGGAATTAAGGTATTTGCATTCATGGCACGAGCATCTATAATATATTCAATTTTTCACCTATTTACTCCATATATTGAAATTGTTGCTTGTAACATTTCTAGGTGTTTAAGTGAAATTATGTGATGCATAGCATCGGCATATGTAACCCATCATGCATATTTGGTGATTGCTTTATAGATGATGTTTCCCTATAATCGAGGATGATCAACAACATTAGAAGATATTGCAAGGAAGGGGTTAAGTTGGATAATTTCTTTGGCAGCCACGAACACAACAAGAATGGATTGGGCTGAAGAACCTATAAATTGGAATTGAAGATTTTAACTCGGGAAAATAGAGCATTAAGAAGTATTTTAATAGTGGCGTAATTTCGGGGAAACTATCACCGACGATAGAACAAGGATTCGACCTAAAACTTGGAAGGCGATTGAAACTCACTTTGAAGGAAAAATCAAATTTTCTTGATGAGGTATCGTGATGGAAGTGCCGAAATTAAATGATTAATCCACGATGGACATTAGGGATAATTCTATTTTCGGGCACAAAATTTGGGCTAACCAACAGTCGGTTGGAGGTTCCTTACGTGGAAATATCTCATGGCATGGAGAGTGATTCTCTATTCAATTGTACCTTTAAAGAAGGAGTTAAAAGAGAATTGAAAGAAGGTTTTGGTTGGGCTTTTAAGGGACTTCAATAGGTTGAGATAAAAGTCTTAGACAAAGTCGTGGGCTAAGGGGGAAATAACAAGAGGCAAATTTGGCAATGAAGAAGGGTACTCGGGCGAGAAGAAATTAGGGAATGTACCGGTGTGCAAGTTGGGGGACTTCGGGATTTCCTAACAACAAGGATAACGCAAGAAGATGTCTCTGGGTTGGAAGAGGAGTTTAATGAGAATTACTAAGTGGTTCTGGACGCACTTCTCTTACTTTCCAAGAAAAGAGTGGTGCTAAATATGAGAATCGACGCGGTACTTTGAAGGACTTTAGTGAAGAGAAACTATGATTACAAGTCAATACCTCTTCTTTATGATTTCTGCCAGCAAGTATTTGAATGGAGGAAATTGTTCAAAGATTTGATCGAGCCTATATTAGACTTTGAATTTCGAAAGAAGCAGAGAATTAACAAGATCCTTTCTTGGAGCTTCTACAAAGAAAACCATTGGGCAAAGAAATTCAAGTCGTAAAGTTGACAATGATTACCAGACTCTTGAGTCATATGGAGCATCATAGCGATTAATCGGAATCCGAGGAGTCCAAGCTCTTAAGAACGGAAACAAGACCTAGAGAACACTCAAGAAGGAAAGGTCGGGTTTGGGAAAGAATTCAAGAGTAGAAAACGATCGTGGATTAAAGATAACAGAAATTATTGAAGTGTCAAGGCATCGAGGATTTCAAGACTTGTTGGTGGGCAAAAGATTTTTGATGATGATTAAATCACCACGAACATTCATACATTGGTGAACGGTACACTTAAACATACATATCACGTGCATCATGCATCTTTAGTTTTATCTTGTGTTTTGAGTGTTCGAGAGTGTTGTTTTAGTAAGATGAGGGTCGAGCTTTGCAACATTCCAACCGGTCTCTTGAAGAGTCGGTGAAGTATGAAGAGGGCTCGGATGTTAGGCATTTCGAACCCCGAATCCTGTGCAAGGAGGAGATTAGGTTTGAGCTTGGTCGTGGAGTGGTATGGCTCAGTTCAAGAGTTGACTCAAATGAACTCAGACGGTGAGAGCTGAATCTATTTAGACCCTCTTTATCGTGTGAGTCAATCGAGCAATTCGAATGATCGGATCGAGTTGAAGTGAAGAGTCAAACCCCTTGGCGCATGAAGACCTTTCTCGAGCTAACCCTCGTCGGGACGTCATGAACCTCGAACTTGGGTGAATACGAGAGAGTTGCTCGTAGTTTTTTTTACTCGAGCGGTAGGACCTGAGGACAGGTCCTCTTTAAGGGGGAGAGTTTGTAACATCCCGCTACTTCGGCAATTCTAGGTATGCATTACGAGAGAGTTTAATTCCGTATTTATGTGATTCATATGCCTTAAATGTCAACGTGTAATTTATTTAAATTACATGCGCCTTAGATTAAATTAATTGTTTGGGCTCGAATGTCCAATATCTGAAAGATTAGGGACCTAATTATAATTAGGGTGTTTTGTCCTCCGTGGCAATTTTGAGCTCGGGGATTCGAATTCGAATTCCGACCCCTTCATTGAGTTTGTTTCGATGATTCGGATTCAATGAATTAACCTTTTATTCTCTAAAGCCGTTTGACCGCCCTATCGTTTTAAAATCCGATCCGAATGGACCGGATCTTTTGACCCGACTCGTTCGGTTAACCCGACCCTTTTCTTGGCCTTAAGAGGAACCGGATCCCCTTTCTTTCCTCATTTTTGGTTCGGTCCAAGCAAGAAGAGGGAGAGAAGAGATGGAAACAACCCCTTTGGCCATTAAGCTTTGAGCTTAAGTTTTGACTCCAACTTTCGCCCAATCAACGAGCCAAGGTAAGCAATGTGATCCTCTCGTTACGTACTTCATTTCTACCTATTGCATTTCTTTGTTCTTGCTTGATTTCTTCGATATGGTGATTTGATGAATAGTGCCTAAACACGATAACTTGCTCCCAACATGCTTATTTGCGATTTAATTTGATGCTAATATGTTATATATGTGTATTTTGATGCATTTTGGTGTATTAATTGATCGAAATGTCTGCTATGTTTTTTCGGAGAAGATGACCCAACACGGCCGGGTCAAGCCCTCGACTTTGAATTTTTTTATTCGGCCGTGTCAGCTTCCAGGCCAATTTTGACACGGTCGTGATGACTTCGTTTGAACTCGGATTAGCCTGATTTTTGAACCCACGAAAACCTATTGAAGCCTAGAACATCCTCCAATTTGAATCAACTCAAAATTCATTCTAGACTATGAGGTATAACCGTTTGAAATTTGTGTCACCGTCTAGCCGAAATTCTGCTTTCGTCCAACTTCAAACGTACGCCATTTTCGCCTCGGTTTGAACCACGTTTTGAGCCACCTACCATTTTAAAGATATGTGTGTCTAGTTTCATTTACAAGAAACGAAACTCAATTCCCATTTCTCAAACTCAAGTTATGATCGTTTTTCTACAGCTTGTCCGTTTTGGAAAATTTCCAGCTTTTGCCCGTTTTTGCTCGGAACAATCCCTTGAGCTTTTCTTCCGCTTTTCTTGCACCTTGCCACCTCCGAACCCATTCCCAACTTGTTTTCACTTGCTTATGTGTATGAATGTGTTGTGATATATGTTTTATGTTGCTTGAGCAATATGAATTATTTGCACAAAACACCTATGCACCTTGATATGTATCTCCACCTTGTAATATGGATTAATTGTGCACATGAACGTGTTATATGATTATAAATGAATATGTTAAGCTATGTAATGTCTTAGATTACATGTAATTGATTCGAATATGTGTGGTACTTACGTGTTTGCATCTCCTATATGCTTGATCATACGTCGTGCGTCTATGTGGTTCATTCTTGAGTCTAAGTCTTGTCTTTTGCCTTCAGTTTGTTCAGGTACACCCGGGGTGGTGTTTTGTTTGTCAAGTTGATTCTGGGGTAAATCAAGTGCGTTGTCTCCGGCTTCGTTTAGTGTCAGGTGAGGTTTCTTTCTTTTAGTTATTATGACCTACGACCCTAAATGTGTTTTAAGTCTGCATGTGACCTATAAATATATATATACTTAGATACGTGTTTGATAAGTAATTTGTGGGAATTGGCCCTTTTGTTATGAACGTTTGAAAAATGCTTTTAAGTATAAGTAAGCTATATTTTGTTCTTTGTTTTGAAAAGGGTTGGTGTGCGTGCTTGTTAAGTTTTGGCGAGATAAGCTTTTTGTGATAAGTATAAGCTTTGTGAGTTATGTTTGTGTGAGTTCTGTGATCTGTTTAGGCCCCGGAGTTGTGTGGTTCGGGAGACCCGAGACGACCATCGGGGTCGCCGATTGCAATCCCTGGACCCCTCTCCACCAACGGGAGACTTAGTTCTCCTATGCCGACGGAGCGCATTTTGGCTAGCCGTCGAAGGAACCCAGCGGGATCCTCCGGTTCACAAGTTTCGTTCTGTGGAAGGTTGAGAGGGGCACCTCTCTTCCCCAATGGTGTAAAGGTGGGATTGTTTTATGAGTTTTGCTTTGTTATGAAGTAAATGTGTGAGAACTCGTTCTCGCTGAGTTAGTTATGTATCGTATATGGTTATGAAACGGGAGTGGCTTTCTAACTTCGAAAACTTGGATGATTTTGGCCTTCGGCCTTAGATTTCTTTCTTTATATATCTATTACCACGGGTTAAAACGTTTTAGAATGCAAAAACCACGCCCGGTTCATGAACCCCCTTCAGCTTTGAATATGCTTAGCTCTTATGTATATGTACGGGTGCGTGTGTTAGCCCCCTCACCAGTCGTTAGGACTGACCCCTCTTCGTTGTTTCCTTTTTTCCCCTTTTCTTTGTTTGAGTTGCAGGTTGCTTTTGGAGTTCGTTGGTGCTAGGCGGTTGAGTCGAGTCTTTCGTTTTGTCCAAGTTGAGTTTGGTCTTCGCATTTGTATATGTCTTTCATACATTTGAATTCGTTATACGTTGTAATTTATATAAGTTTAATTCATTCGTTATGATATGATATTGGGAACAGGTTAGGACAGATTCTGAATTAGTTGAACCTGTTTTGTTGTATGATATCCGGGACAGGTTAGGACAGGTTTCCTTAACTAGTTGAACCCGTTTAGCTGATGCTGATTTATTTTCTGGGATGTATTGAATATGTTTCTAGTTTGAAGTTTTTTTTGATAATTCATATTTTGCACCGCTTTCGCATTCGGGTTTTGTATATTTTCACTTGTACAGGGTTTAGGTACCGCCTAGCCTAGGTTGGATTTTTGGTTGGTCACCCGTTCGCCATGGTTTGATGCGTGGACGGAGTTCCCATTTCGTTTCACGTGTTGGGCTATGGTGCGGGGGGTGTGCGCCCCACAGCTTGGGGTGTTACAACCCAAATTCCATCAAACCCCTTTCGAACCCTCGGAAGCCCGGTCACGAAATCCATGGTAACTTGTTCCCATTTCCACTCGGGTATCGGTATCGGTTGCAACTTACCCGTCCCTAATTGATGTTCGGCCTTAACTTGTTGACAAACCCGACATCTCTTAACAAAATTAGCTACATCCCGTTTCGTTCCATGCCACCAAAAGTACTTCTTAAGATCCCGGTACATCTTGTTGCCACCCCGATGCATCGTACTGACTGTCTTATGTGCTTCTTCAAGCACCAACCTTTGTAACCCATCCGATATACATACTCGGCCCTTGTACCTAAAGATCCCAAAATCATAGAATCCAAACTTAGACTTCGGATTAGCTCTTGCCCGAACCACTTGTCTTTGAATCCACTCATCCTTTGGTTGAGCATCTAGGATTCGTTACCTCAAATCCGGTTTTATAGTGATGCTAGCCAACCTCGATTGTGAAACAAGGATCTCGACTTCACCCTTTCCGGAAACGACCTTAAGATTAGCAATCTTTGCTTTCCGACTTAAGGCATCCGCAACTACATTCGCTTTCCCTGGATGATATTGTATGACACAATCGTAGTCTTCCAAGAATTCCATCCACCGACATTGTCTCATGTTTAAATCTTTTTGTGTGAACAAGTAACGGAGACTCTTGTGCTCGGTGAACAACTCAAACTTAATTCCATAGAGATAGTGTCGCCATTTCGCTAAGGCAAATATCACCGCGGCCAACTCAAGATCAATTTCCTCAAAGCATAAGCAATCACCCGACCATTTTGCATAAGCACACCCCCGAACCCTTCCTTGGATGCGTCGGTGTAAACTGAAAACCCATCCGAACCTTCCGGTAAAGTCACCAGAGCCGTTGTCAATTTCTCCTTAAGCCCTCGAAAGCTCTCTTCACAAGCTTCATCCCACACAAACTTTGTTTCCTTCTTAGTTAATCGTGTGAGAGGTGCGGCAATCTTAGAAAAATCCTTGACGAATCGGCGGTAATAACCTGCTAAGCCGAGAAAACTCCTTACTTCCGACACATTCTTCGGTTGCTCCCAAAGAGAAACTGTTTCTATCTTAGAAGGATCCACTGAAATCCCATCACCGGAAATAATATGCCCCAAGAATGATACCCGATCAATCCAGAAGTCACATTTGCTAAACTTAGCGTACAACTTGTGCTCACGAAGCTTCTCACGTACCAAACGAAGATGTAGAGCGTGTTCCTCAACCGACTTAGAGAAAACCAAGATGTCATCAATGAATATAACAACGAACTTGTCCAAGAACTCCTTGAAAACACGGTGCATTAATTCCATAAAAGCTGTGGGTGCGTTGGTAAGTCTGAAGGGCATCACAACGAACTCATAGTGTCCGTATCTCGTGTTAAAGCCCGTCTTCCGTATATCCGACTCCTTAATCCTTAACTGATAGTATCCTTGTAGGAGATCGAGCTTCGAATATACCTTCGAACCTTGCAACAAATCGAACAACTCTTCGATGTGCGGGAGGGGATACTTGTTCTTCACCGTCATCCTACTCAACTCCCGATAGTCTATGCACATACGAAGTGTCCCATCCTTCTTCTTCACGAACAACACCGGAGCACCCCAAGGTGAAGTACTCGGCCGTACAAACCCACACGCCAATAACTCGTCTAGTTGAGTTTTAAGTTCCTTGAGTTCGGCGGGAGCCATTCTATACGGCGTCTTCGAGAACGGCTCGGCCTCTTGGAATAGATCAATAACAAATTCGATCTCTCTTTCCGGTGGCAAAGTCCCCAAACTTTCTGGAAAGACATCGGGGAACTCGTTTTCCACTTTCGTCTCTTCAAGCTTAACTTGATCTTTAGGTCGGTTCAACACATACGCCACATACCCGGTAGCTCCATCACGAATAAGCTTCTTAGCTTCCATCAAACAAATAAACGGACTCCCACGAACACTCGAACCCGTAATCATACCGGTACCCAACTCAACCTTCTTCCCGAAACAGTCCATCTTCGCCCGATGCGCATACAACCAATCCATACCGAGTATCACGTCGTACTTCTTTATCTGATTAGCAATCAAGTTCGCCGGGTAAACGCATCCCTGAATACTCACCGGATAATTACGGTACAAGCAATCAGTTCTAATTATACCACCCAAAGGAGAACACACAATATAAAGCATAGAATCACTCGCAAGAGGCAAATTTAACATTGTAGCTATAGAAGGTGTAACAAACGAATGAGATGCACCCGGATCATATAATGCATGTATGGGAATGTCATGTATGTGGAGTGTACCTTCCACCACGGCAGTACGGTCAATCTCGGCATTCTCTTGCTTCCCATCCAAAGCATAAGCACGAGCATGAGCCACGGGCCTTGTTCCATCACCCGATCCTTTAGTCTTCGGTTTATCACAATTCTTTGCCAAGTGCTCAATGCTACCACAATTGAAGCATTTACCTTGTTTCCACCAACAATTATCCCCGGAGTGTGAAGTACCCCCCATAATGAGTACATGGCTCCTTCTTCTTAGTAGTTGGAGGAGTTTGCTTTCCTTTTCCCTTGTTGCCCATAAACGACCCCTAGAAGATGGTTGTGGTGACTTAGAGAACGATTGTGGAGTTGTCCTCTTAAATCCCGAACCGGAACCCATAATACCCTTCTTAGTTCCAAGCCTTTGTTCTTCCGCTTCCAATTTCAAAGCTAACTCGGTAGCATCAGCCCAATTATCAATGTGCACCGGAGCTAAAGATCTTGAAATCTCCCCACGAAGTCCTTCCACAAATTTCTCACACTTGCGGTCTTCCTCATCGGTAATATGAGGTGCATATGGAGACAATCGGTTGAACTCGGCAATGTACTCGGTCACAGACATATTCCCTTGCTCCAAATTCGTGAATTCCCTCTCACGGCGCTTCCTTGCTTGTTTCGGTATGTAGTGTGCCCGAAACTCTCTTGCAAACATCTCCCAAGTAACATTGTCTTCACCAACCCCAAGGCGGGATATGGTGCTACACCACCAATTATAAGCTTCATCGCGTAGGAGATCAATAGCACACAAAGCCTTCTCCATTTCGGTACAAGTAACAACCCGGAAAATCCTCTCAATGGTAGTGATCCAATACTCCGCTTTCAAATCATCCGTAGTGCCCGGAAATATAGGTGGACGGCGCCTACTAAATCGGTCATAAACACTCTCAACCGGAACCGGTGGTGGAGGAGGTGCTTGCGCGGCTTGTTGAGCGGCTTGTTGTGCATTCACGGCTTGCACAAACTGAGTCATCAGAGCCATAAGATCCGCTGCATTAGGTAGAGGCGGCAGTGGAGATGGATTTTGATTATTCCCCGGAGGATCTTGCTCATTTCCACGAGTCGGAGAACGGTCACGACGACGTGGAGGCATCCTACACAATTTGATCATGTATGCATGTTGGTTAGTCATATGCTCATGTCACGTAATATCAAGTAAAAAATACGATTACATGAATTTAAAGCAAGAATTAACAAGATATAAGTAACATAGAGTCATACGCAAAAGCAGAATAAATAAACACGAAAGCACATTATCCCTATGCCGTACGACCTAGACGACTCAAGAGCCCGATTTTGAACCATTGGCTCTGATACCAATCAAATAGGGGTGTAACGGCCCAACGAGGGCATCTACGCCTATCCCGCGCTACGGACCTAGATTGTATATAGAATTGCTATCCATATACCCGCCGGTACCGAAGCAAGCGGTGACAAACGGACAACCTAGCTAGGCGGTACTAGACTCACAAAGCGAGTAAACAAACACAAGTATACGGAACTTAAATCATAACATGACAAGTGCATAAATTCATTCATTCACCAAATAAAGTGACCACCACGGTCCAACATAAAATGCTCAAAGTACGGAAGGTAAAATTATCCTTATGACCATCACGGTCCAAACTAGCATAATAAGATATCATACATATTAAATCCATAAATCCCAAAACAAAACATAAGACATAAGTGACAAAGTATGCTACAAGCATAACAAGTACAAACTAGACCACTTAAACAAGACTCTCAAAAGACCCCGCCTAGCTTGACTCCAAAACGCAACCTGCGGACACGAAAGGTAAAGGGAGTCAGCTCAAAAGGAACCGGTGAGGAGAAGTTTACATAAATGAATAGCATAAGGGTTCAATGCATGCTCAAAACACGACGTCCATGATCCAACTCATTTTCAAAGTAAATGCAAGTTTTAGAAAATATGGATCATAAACCACACAAAACTGGCTCGGCGAGAACAAGCACTCCAACCGATCTTCCCAAACCAAGAAATCAAATCAAGCCATCCATTACACCGTTGATGATGAGGATGTACGACCCCCAATCATCCATAACATAGAGAATTCGGTCCATGAAACCTAGCTCTCTCCAAGAAGACTTCAACCCCGAAAACCTCCTCGGAGTCTTAGTAAACTTGTCCATAGTGGGAACTTTGTATGAGGACATCCGTCGGCCCTTGCCTTCCCGGAATATCACTCACCTCCATCCCCGAGCTCATATAAGAATTCCCCTAGCAAGCGTCCTTGCAAGGTACATCATAACCTCGCTACACAACTCACACATACATAATATTCAAGTGAAAGTTCCAAAACCATTTCGGGTATCTATCCTATATACCAAAACTCAAGTTTTACTTGTAAACCATTTTCCATAAGCAAATATTCATAATACGAGCAAAGCTCATAAAACTTAGCTTATAAAGCCTACATATACATTTTGAAAACGGGAGTTTAAATCATCAAATATGATAGGTCATATGTGTCCACAGTTTTGAAAACATCTTATATATATATAACTCCTCACCTTCACCAAGAACATCATAGGCCAACCACGAGCAACAAGCTACACAACCGGAGACTCATCACCTAACAAGACAAACGTACTAACAAAGGTAAGACTTGACTCAACACCAAATAAGACAACGCACGCTTAAAAGAATACAAATATGCTCATGATGTGCGATGAATGTCCAAGTATAGCATAATTGTAGCAATGATGATCACACAACATCATATAAGTCATATAACAAGCTTTCAAGTCATAAGATAAGCAAATAACAACATGTGAACCATACTTAGCACAATCTTACACATAATCGAAGCATGCAAGATATTATAATGCATATAAGTCATATAACAAGCTTTCAAGTCATAAGATAAGCAAATAACAACATGTGAACCATACTTAGCACAATCTTACACATAATCAAAGCATGCAAGACATTATAATACATATAACCATGATTCTAAGTCATATATATATATCATATTAGGGGTGTAAGAAGTACAAAGGAAGTGAAAACGAAGCAAAACGATCAAGATCACAAAAACTCCAAAATTAGACCCGAGAGCACCCAAACGGGCGTTTGGTGTTTGTGGAGGATTTAGGAACATATGCTTAAAAATGGTGAAAATTAAGCTCCAAATACTCCTAAATCATGCTCCAAAGCTAATGCAATATGTATAAATGAATTTAAACATCAAATATCATGTTATGAACATTTAGGAATGAATATGCATCAAAATTCCAACAAATTACAAACATGAACTTCATCTTCTTCACACATTCAAGCTTCAAGCTCAACAATGGTGAAATCTTCAATCATGCAAGAAACTTAAGGAAATTAATCACATTCTTCATGAAATTGCTCAAGGAACAAGAATCTAACACGAAATCAAGCAAAAACATAAAAGAACATGAACATGCAAGAATTCTCCAAAAAGCATCAAAGGTCAACAATGGTGGATTTCACATAAGAGCGTAAAAGCAAGAAATTCTCATACCAAAATGTTCCCAACATCAAAATAAGCACATTTCCAACAAGAAATTCGAATTCAATCCAACACATAAGAACCCTAGTTCAAATTCAATTTCAAAAGCTTCAAGAAAATAAACCCATCAAAGAAGCACATAAACTTTACCTTAAGAGCTGGAAATCGAAGAGAAAGTCGAGTTCGTCAACCTTGAATCTCTAGCTTCAATCTCTAATCTTGTCTCTTGAAAATGGTTGAAGGTGTTCTTGAGAGAATATGAATAGGTTGGAGAGAAAAGTGAGGAAGAGAGGGTTTGAATCTTGCAAAATAACGTAAATGAGTCTCAAGGTGTTAAAATCTGAATTAGTAAATTGCGTCAACTATTTAGTTCACGAACGGGGTCAATTGGAGCGGGTTATAAGTGAAATTGGGTCTCAAATTGGGCAAATTTTGAAATTGGGTCGCAGGTCAAGCTTAAAGGCTTAAAAAGTTGACTTTTCGTAAAATGGCCATATCTTCTTCGTCCGAACTCCAAATCGAGCGATTCAAGAACCCACGGACTCGTAATCGAATTATCTACTCAATTTTATTAAGTTCTATCCAGTTCCAGGCTTCGAAAATAAATTTACCATTTAGTCCCTAAATTATGCTTCAATGTCCAAATAAGCACATAGTTTCGATTAATCGCGAAGCATACTATCAAAGCTCAATAAGAACAATACGAGCACATAATTAACACGTCAAATGATCATGTATTTCATACAAACCATATATTTCACATAAACACGAAACGGTTATCATTTAAGGCATAATCTCACATAATTCATGCATAAAAAGGTAAATCGTTCACTCTCGTAACAAAGCTTACCTTGATCGAGAAACGGGGCGTCACACTGACTAACCACTCCCACAGCATAGGCGATGCTAGGCCGAGTATGAGACAGGTAAATTAGCTTTCCAACCAGTCGTTGGTACTTTCCTTTGTCTACTAGTTCCTAGCCCTCATCCCTCTTGAGCTGGTGATTCACCTGGATTGGAGTATCTGCTGGTTTACAATCCAACATTCTGGTCTCAGTGAGCAGGTCCAGTATATATTTCCTCTGCGAGATAAAGATTCCGTGTCTGGATCTTAGAACTTCTATCCCGAGGAAGTACTTCAATCCTCCCAAATCCTTCATTTCGAATTCTCTGAACAGATTCTCCCGGAGCTTCCCAATTTCTTCCTCAGATAGTAGTACTCTGTTTCCAAGAACTCACAATCCATGGTGACAATGATGCGGCGCGTGACAGGATCATAGCACCGATACCCCTTTTGATGAGGGGCATATCCAACAAAGACACATTTTGAGCGCAGGGGTCAAGTTTTGTTCGCTCATGCTTGGGAATATATACAAATACTGAACACCCAAATATCCGAGGTGGCATTGTGAGAAATGGAAGGACGTCTGTTTGTGTCTGAAGGACAGATAAGGTTGTATGATGATCAATTATTTTGGTGGGTAATCTGTTGGTAAGGTATGTGGCGGTGGCAACAACTTCAGGCCAGAAATGGTTCGGGACATGAGATTCTGTCATAAGGGATCGAGATATCTCAAGTAAGGTTCAGTTTTTTCGTTCGGCAACGCCGTTTTGTTGGGGTGTTTTTGGACAACTTGTCTGGTGGATAAGGCCATGTTTATGAAAGAAATCCCCCATTTTTTGGTTAACATATTCCCTCCCATTGTCTGATCTCAGGATCTGAATTTTATGGTTGAATTGGGTTTGAACCATATTAAAGAATCGAAGAAATGTGTCAAAAACTTCAGATTTATGTTTAAGAAAATAGACCCATGTCATTCGAGAATAATCATCAATGAATAACACAAAATATTGAAACCGACTTTGACTAGCAATAAGGGTAGGTCCCCAAACGTCTGAATAAATCAAAGAAAACAATTTCTGAACCCGAGTATTTGAGGTTTTAAAAGAGGTCCTATGAATCTTAGCTACTGAGCATGTTTGGCAAGATAAATCAACATGCGTTTTATTCTGAAATAAAGTAGGAAATAATAGACGAAGATACCCAACAGACGGGTGCCCCAGGCAACGATACCAAAGCCAAATCTGTATTTCTTGAGTGCCTTTGGATAGAAGAGCCTTGGAAGGACAGTCCATTTCATCAACATAGTAGAGTCCATCGCGCTCAGTACCACGCCCAACTATCTCCTTTGTATGAATGTCTTGTATAAGACAGAACAGAGGATACATTAGGACCGTACAGTTCAATTCTTTTGTCAGATGACTAATGGAGAGAAGTTTACATGATAATGAAGGAACATGAAGACAATTTTTCAGTTTTAATTTCTGAGATAGAGAAATTTCTCCCTCTCGTGCAACCTCAACCGGGGTTCCATTTGCTGTCTGGATGAAAGGTGTTTCGGGTTCACTGGGATCATGTATATCAGAGATATCGAAGGTCATAGTATCAGTTGAATTCTTTTGTCAGATGACTAATGGAGAGAAGTTTACATGATAATGAAGGAACATGAAGACAATTTTTCAGTTTTAATTTCTGAGATAGAGAAATTTCTCCCTCTCGTGCAACCTCAACCGGGGTTCCATTTGCTCTGGATGAAAGGTGTTTCGGGTTCACTGGGATCATGTATATCAGAGATATCGAAGGTCATAGTATCAGTTGGACCACTATCAAAAATCCACTGAGATACTTTTGGGGGTTGTTTTTTTGTGTGAAGGGCCTGACCATCATTTAGATTCGAATTTGGGGTGTAAGTGGAACAGGGAATTTTATAGGGATCTTTACATAATTTAGCTAAACTTTGGGGTTGTTGTGCAAATAAGGAACAAAAAGAGGTATTAAATAAAAAACCACTAGGGTTTGGGACATTACCCCCAAACCCATTACCTCCGCCGCTTTCCATGTCTGTTCCGCCTCTTGCAACTGCGCAGGCGGCGTTGGCTCGCCAGACGCCACTTGCCGCCGCACTGGAGTCTCCCCGACCGATGACACTTGCGGCGGCGTGAGTTTGCCGCCTTTCTTCCTCCACCGTTATTTCTGGATGGGCTTCACTCACGACAACGTTGGCCCTCCTGGCTCCGCCGCCGGTAGTTGCTGGTTTGGTGGAGCTTTTCCGGCGCCCTTCCCACCAGTCAGGGTACCCCAATACCTCGAAACACTCCTCCGCGATGTGGCGTGGCTTCCCACAGTATCCGCACACCAAGTCGTCCCTGTCCTCGCGCTGTGATGAACGGCGCCCGGTATCAGTGACACGCCCAGCGCCGTCTGAGCGCACCCTCTTTCCAGATCCATTCCGCCCTGTTTTCTCCCTTCTCGCCGCCAAGCCCGCACCGATTCCCTTCGAATCACTTTCGCCGCCGACTGCTCCTTTCAAGATGTAAAGGCGAGCAACCTCCCTTCTAATGGTGGCGTACGCCGATTCCGGCGAGGGCTTTGTTTCTTGTTTCAGTAGATCAGCTCTGATGTGGTCGAATTTCTCGTCAATTCCTGTGAGAAATTGGTAAAGCCTTTGTTCTTGGGTGATTCGGTTGTAGGTGTTGATATCTTCGGGGCATTTTATCGGATTAGGTTGTTTCCGACCGATTGTCGTCCAAATTGATTGAAGTTTGTGCCAGAAAATTTCAAGGCTATCTTGGCCTTGCATCTGTGTGTTTACCTTTCGATGTAAATCGAAGAGTTGCAGCGGATCCGAGCCACTACCGTACTTGGTTGCGAGGCCATCCCACAATGCTTTTGCCGTCGGATAGTGTAAGATATTATTCACTAGATTTACTTCAATATTTTGTATAATCCAAGTGAACATGTTTTAATCCGTTTGTTCCCAATTGTCATATGTTGGATCTGTTTCGAGTGGAGCCGGTGGATTTCCCGTTAGATGTGCGCGGCATCCCCTGCCTCCAATCGCCATCTTCATTAATCTTGCCCAAGCAGGATAGTTGTCGTTGTTTAGTTTGAAACCGATCGACAAGCTATCGTAATTGGACAGGTGAGTTTGTGGTTGCATATTGGTTTTCAGGATGTTAGCTATTTGGATTGAAAGGTCTGTGTTGGCTTCTTTTTTGATTTCTGGGTTTTCTTCAATGGTTGCTTTTTCAGTTTTGGTGACCTGATCTTAGGCCGATTTGGTTGGGAAAGGGTTAGAGACGATGATGATTATGATTCTGAGTCTCACGGATCGAAAGAACTGCTCTTGATACCATGTTTGTTGTATGAAAGTAATGTATTTCATTCAATTGTATTTGGATTACAGAGAAAATCCTAGATCAATAGCCAAAGACTCCTACTAATCAGGGATTATAGAGAATCAGTGGGATTATAGAGAATCAGTTACACAAGGTAATTCGTATCTTTCCCTAATTTACGCTAATATTCCTAAACTTTTATAAAACTCAAGGTTTTGTTATCTAGTTTTTGAAACAGGGTGTTTATTTTACACTATTGGTATATTGTAGGGTTTTTTTATGCAATTATCGCCGTATTGAAGTAAAAAAGCCACCTCGTTATTTTGCAAAAAACTCTACTCTTCAATCTTCGCAAAAAAAATGCGACTGTTGACGCTTTCTTAGTCAATAGAATGGGGAACAGTATAGATAGATCGAAAACGCACAATATTGGGATTTAGGGTTTAGGCTTTCGATTTTGACCGCCCGAGACCTTACCCCTCTCTCTGCAATGGCGAATCGTACAGATCCGCTGGCGAAGAGCATAAGGGGTACGAACCCGCAAAACTTGGTGGAGAAGATTTTGAGGACGAAGATATATCAGCACACGTATTGGAAGGAGCAATGCTTCGGGCTGACCGCCGAGACGCTCGTCGACAAGGCCATGGAGCTCGACCACCTCGGCGGAACCTATGGCGGCAACCGCAAGCCTACCCCTTTCATGTGTCTCGTTATGAAGATGCTCCAGATTCAACCCGACAAGGAAATCGTTGTCGAGTTCATAAAAAATCCCGAGTACAAGTAATTACATTTTATACTCGATTCTGTTTCATTTGGTTTCCTTAGTATGATAACGCTAGCATGTGTATTTTTCCGAATTTGAACGGACGGGTTTCAACTTCTCTCTCTGAGGGTTCAATTCCCCGTGCAAGTTGTTTTCTGGATTTGTAAAATGCAACTTCGAAGATCATATTTGTTCGACTGCTCACTTGGGGCCACACTCTGTTTCTCTTATCTTTCTTCTTTTGTGTGATATTTAACTCTGATAAGTTTCGAGTGTTACTTGTGGTTTTATGTTCTATGTCACACAACAAAAATGCATTATTGTGAATTTGATGCATTTCTTTGTTTGCAGATATGTCCGTGTGCTTGGAGCTTTTTATTTGCGACTTACAGGAACAGACATTGATATTTATCGTTACTTGGAACCTTTGTACAATGATTACCGCAAGTTGAGGGAGAAGCTAAATGATGGAAGTAAGATATTCTGATCCTTATTTGAGTATTAGGTAACCTCTTAGGAAGCACGTGGAATGTTGATGAAGGTATTAGGACTTTAACGAAGAATTTGGAGCCAAGGATTTCATAACTCTGAATATTTGGCTGATTTGAGTTCCACTATAATGGTGGAAATAAATAGCACACAGTTGACGCTAAAGGATTTGAAATTTATTTTAACTGGGAAATTCCCTTTACCAGCCCGCCCCATAAATTTGTTATTCTCTATTTGAAATCATTAGGTCGCACTTTTTTAGCATCACAAATTCTTATAGTTTGTAATATTGCTTTCACTTATTCTCATGTTGCTTGAATTGTATCAGAATTCACATTGACACATGTTGATGAGTACATCGATGAACTTCTGACAAAGGATTACTCGTGTGATATTGCATTACCGCGTATCAAGAAAAGGTATGTTGCAAAAGTTGCTGTTGGTATTTGTGGTTTTTATCTGTCTCTTACATGGTACATTTCATGTCATTACATATTTTTATGCTGAGTAACATTGTATGTACGCCTGATTTTGCACTGGTGAGAAGTTCGTAGGTATCTTCTTACTTTAAAAGTTAAAATTCGACCTTTCTCTTTTGACAATTATCTGCGAAACTGCACGTGTGAAACCTGAACTTAGAACAATGGATGGTTGATTAAAGTGGATGATGAAACTCAACAAAATGAATTTCGTTCATGATATATGGTGTCTCTGAGCATGGCCTTTTGATTATCTGAATGGATTACTGCTCTTCTTTTTTCCTAGAAGTCTGCAGGGTGGTTTTTACAAAAAGGAATACAGAGTTGGTTAATTATGCTTGGCAAGCTGTTTACCCTCTTGTCTTTGCAGTGCATCCAACCGCAATGTATATATGTGATATCCATTAAAAATTAATAATTTTTGCTTTCATCAGTTTAGCAACACCTTTTGGTATGGAGTACACCACAATTTTAGCAAAATTTAAGATGGTGGATGAGGAGAAGCACATTTTTCCTTTCTGTTATATGTTTAACTGCCAGTCTGGCAGTATATGAAGTATGAACAGAGCAATTTCTTTGTTTGGTGAAACTTGTCTTCTTTGGTCTGTTAGACACTTTGATGCATCTTTGTTTAGAACTTTTCCTACATTTAAGGGTAATTGTTTCAACTTTCGATTGTCCTGGCCCTTAACTAAAATTTTCAGCTTTGGCCATTGTTTCTTGTTTAACTCATTTCTGCTTAATTTTGTCACCCCAGATGGACACTTGAAGCAATTGGTTCACTAGAACCTCGAAGAAGTGCTCTGGAAGATGATTTTGAGGAGGAAGAAGAAAAAGATGATGAGGACCAACTGGCAGATGGATTAGATGTTGGGGCCAATGACAAGGTCTAATAGCATGCAGTTTATATTTCCTTTACATTTTTGTTTCATGACCCTATCTTATCAGTTTATTGTCATACAACAGGATTACTACCGAGGCCGAAGTCCAACTAGGGAGAAAGAGAGAGACAGGAAACGAGATAGTCATAGATACAGGTATATTATTTCATGTCCATCTTTTTGTCCTTTTAGTCTCACTCATTTGACTATTCTGCATGAGTTGCTGGTTCTTCACTGTTGATGTTTCTCATATAGATCTTGATATGAGCTACTTCTGCTCATATGTTGGCAACCTGCTCCCTATTTGTTTGGATTGGCATAACTTAGGACATTTAATGAATTTATTCAACATTAACGACGTTAGTAGCCTTTAATTTTGGACAGTGCTGACACTTGAAATGAAGGGAATTTCATCTTTTCTTGCATGATAGTATTAACTTTTATGATACCCATTACCCTACTTGTAGTTTATATTTATATTATATTCAATATTAACTTCTAAATATAAATGAGGGTGACCTTGATGAGATTTTATTTCCAGCAACTTAACAGCTGGTTTTCATTCTTAGTATTGTGTCTTACTGGCTTTAGTGAATTAGGCTAAGGTTTACTTGTAATCCATGTCCATGGTTATGAGAGTGGGACCATATGCTTTGGTTTTCTTTGTCCTTTTTTTCTTCTTTTTCATCCAAATGATGAGTTGGAAGCTGTTACCTGAACCAAAAAAGTATAAAGTTATCCCATACTTCACTTGTATGTTGATTTCCTGACCACCATGGCATTTCAAGCCTACGTGGAATTTAACAGCATCCGAGATTAAAATATATTTCGATCCTGCCAGGTTTCTCTGCATTGGCAGTGTGCAGCTGAGAAGTATGATGGATCGTACAATTGTACTTTTTGAATTAGTTGAACTTTCCGAAAGCTCTGGTTCCATTTGATTGCTTGCATTGGCGCATCTTCTCTTTTTCCGTGACTGGCATTTTTTAGGTACTAGACGGCTAATTTTGGTGCTAATTGGTCAACTAATTGCAGTTTGTTGATGATGTCAATCATTACTTGTTTAGGGTGCTTCATACTTGTTTATTCTCTATTGATACTGATTTAATGTTCAATGAGATATGATTCAAAGCTGATATGGATCTGTGACTTGTATCATTTTTGGTTATAGCAATTATAATTATTTTAATCATTTTGATTCTTTTTTTTTTTTTTTTTTTTTTTTAGTTTTATCTTAGTTTTTCCTTCGTTAAAAGGAAATGCATCTCAAATGTTCTATTTTTTGCTATAGATGTTGCCTTTCTGCTTCCCTCGGTCACAAGAAAAATAAGAAGGGAAAAAATAAAGTAAAACTGTAGCTACCCAAATTACATTTCCTTCCCATCCGTTTTACCTTATTAATTATTTATGGTTTAACAATATAAAATAAAATTATAGAGAAACAGTACTAACATAAATTTGGACTATGCTTTCAGGGACCGAGACTATGAAAGGGATCGAGATTATGACAGAGACTATGACAGAGACCGAGGTAGAGGCCGTGACAGAGACAGAGACCGAGATAGGGAAAAAGACAGGGATCGGCACCGCCTTAGGGACGACAAGGATTATGGTCGTGAGAGAGAGAGAGATAGACGGGATAGGAGGAGGAGGAGCCATTCAAGGAGCTGGAGCAGAAGTAGAGACCGAAAGGATCACCGTGATGGTGATGAGCGTCGCAGAAGACACCATTCAAGTGCTAGTCCTAAAAGGCGTGCTGACGATGAGCCCAAAAAGAAGAAAGAGAAGAAAGCTAAGAAAGATGATGGAACTGATCATCCTGATCCTGAGATTGCTGAACAGAACAGGATCAGGGCATCTCTTGGATTGAAGCCTCTTAGGGTGTGAGAATGGTTTGTGATGCAATTGATTGATGTGGTTTTAGTATCTATAGCTATTTGTTGATGAAAATGTAGCCTGGTTCTGAGTTGGTGACTTTAGTTGCAAAAATGTTGTGGGAGGTGTTGAATATATGTCTTCAGTTTATTAAGTTTTGCTGTGAGAAAAAGGTTTTCCTTTCCCGAGAAACACCTCTCTTAGAAATCCTTTTTGTTCTCACAAAACAGTATCTGAAGTTTATTTAAAGTTGTTGTGTCAATGGGAAATACAAAGGTTGAAAAAGTTGAGATTCATGACTGCACGAGGATTGTAAATTTTACGGTATAATTATACTATTTCTGCAGTTTTTTTTCATAATTACACAAATTTAAAATTGTCTGAGGTTTAATCGTGTTTTTCAGGATAGTTTGTGCAACTTTTAAGACATTAGGTATGTAGATATGTCGGTGTAAATTATCCCAAAGATTGAATAGCAGTGACGACATTGAAAAACTTAATAAATGCAGAAGTTGATATTCATGCCTACACAGATTGAAAATCCTAAATATTTGAATTAGTATGCCCAAAGTCTATCCCTCTTCATGTAGAAAAAACATCTTCTGGTAAAAGAATCCCATGCTTGTCATAGTGAAGGACACCTGATACATTCAAAGGCCTGCATTTCTCTCCCATTAGTATCCTCTTCTTGCATAGTTCCAACCCTTCCGTGTCGCACCGCATCTTCGTTTCCGCCTCATTAGCATCAAGAGAAGATCCCTTACTCTCAATGGCTTTCCATTTCCTCAAAGATTGAATAGCAGTTCCTCAAAGATATGTCGGTGTAAATTATCCCAAAGATTGAATAGCAGTGACGACATTGAAAAACTTAATAAATGCAGAAGTTGATATTCATGCCTACACAGATTGAAAATCCTAAATATTTGAATTAGTATGCCCAAAGTCTGTCCCTCTTCATGTAGAAAAAACATCTTCTGGTAAAAGAATCCCATGCTTGTCATAGTGAAGGACACCTGATACATTCAAAGGCCTGCATTTCTCTCCCATTAGTATCCTCTTCTTGCATAGTTCCAACCCTTCCGTCTCGCACCGCATATTCGTTTCCGCCTCATTAGCATCAAGAGAAGATCCCTTACTCTCAATGGCTTTCCATTTCCTCAAACTGAAACTCACTCTCTTTCTAAACATCCCAATGAGGGTTTTAGCAGCCTTATGTGATCGTTTCTCGTATTTTTCAACTTTAGGCTTTCGATCTTTGCTCGAACGAGACTTGTACGGCACAACTTGATGGTTCTCTTCCTCTTCCCCCACATCAAACCATATCTCATGCGGCTGTGTCATTCTGCCACAAGCAATGGCAATGAGATCGCCGATCTTCTTCGCCAGAATGCACCGTCTGTTCTTTGGCCCGTTTCGCCAATCCGCAATGGTTTGATCGTTGCTGCTGTCGTTCACATCCTCCATGCCTTTGACTAGTATCTTGGAAAGGGTGGTGTTTGCCTTGCATTGAGTGATGGTCATGGGATGAAGATCTTTGCTAAATGGGATTATGGCTGATTCAGTATTAACTGAATCTTGTCCCATTTCGATCGATCTTTTTGCCTTAGGAGAAGTGCTCGTGGCTGTTAAGGTAGTCGAATAGTGGGGGAAGTTAAGGTAGAAAGAAGGGGAAGTGGGTGTACAAAGATGGCCTATTCTTTAGGTGATCGTTGTAGAATTCTCTCTTATTCTTTTTCCATTTTTCTTTTGAAATGATTTATTTTCTACAAAGGAGGTAGATTATTTTCTTTTTCTTTCTTTGACCATATGAGGTGGATTATTCTAAACCAGTGACCTTGCACACTCGATGCGTGCGTACAAAAATTATATATATTAAATTAAAAATTTTATGGTATTACTTAATTTATAGTTATTTTTAATATAATTATAATTTTTTAATAAATAAATAAATAAGATAAGATAATATCAAATTAGTATAAAGTAATAGTTCAAATAAAAAATAAAATATTAAAAAAAGAAAAGAAAATTTAAAAATTGGAATGATGTGAAAAAAAAAAAGAAATAAATAAGTAATAAAAGAAATAAAAATAAATAAATTTGAGAGTCAGAAAGAGATTAAACAGAAAACTGGTAAAATACGTGGTTAGAATTTATGTTCAAAAAAAAAAAAGGAGTCCATGACACTAAAGGAGTCTCTCACTTAATATAATAACTAGCAACCCTGCACACCCGATGTGTGTGCAAAAAGAAAAATATTTAATTAAAATTTTCATATTATTTCTTAATTTATAATTATTTTTAATATAATTATAATTATATGATAAATAAATTAAATTCTTGTCCAAAAAAAGATAAATAAATTAAATAAGATAATATCAAATTGAGGGAAAAAAAAACTAAAGATAAAAAAGTGATAACTATATCTATATCTATATCTTCTATCTCTATATAAAAAAGGAAGCACATTTTGTGTGACACCCCAATTTCTCGACCGTACAGGTACACGCGCCACGCATGTGAGTTTTGAGATTTAGGATTTATTTAATTTCTTTTATTACTTTACTTGCGTGATTTAATTTATTTAATTTGAATTCTTGTGTATTATGTGATTTTAAATTTCTATTTTCGTGAATTTGATTACGTGAGTTGTATATTTTAATTTCCCGAGCATGATTAAGCGTTTAATTATTCGTAATTGTGAAATTCTATGCCTATTTGACCTCAATTGAAACTTTATATAACTTATGCACTTAATTGATAATTGGGTAAGGACTTATTTGTAACTTTTATAACTTGTGAACTCAATTGCATAACTTTAATTTTGTTAAGGACTAAGTTGCAATATCCCTTTATTCTCCCTTCCTCTTTCACGATACAAACATATACACACACATACACCTCTTGTTCTTCATTCCTTTCACACAACACACAAGACACAACCCTTCCATCTCTTCCTCCCTCATTTCGGTACATCCAAGGAAGCAAGAGGACCAAGATTTTCATCCATCTTCACCAAGAATTCAAGCTCCACACCTTGTTCTCTTCTTCCCCTTGTTATCTTCCAACAAGGTGAGTTATATATATGTATATATTTAATGAGTTCTTGAAGTATGGTTAGGGTTTTTGAATTTTAATGAGTTCTTGAATTAATATGGAGTATATGTGATGTTTATGAGTCAGTTTTATGCATATATAACATGAGTTTTGTGAAGTTGAAGCTTGAGTGATCACTTTCTATTTCAAGGGTTTCATGAATGAATTTTGATGGATCAAAGCATGTATTCTTGGTTTATATGTTACCTAAATGATATATATGAGTTGTATGCATGATTTATGATGGTTTTGGAATGTTCTTGTTGTTGTTGTTTGATGTGGGAGCCATTCCTCGTGTGAGACTAATGTTTCTTCTCTATTTTTCGTCCCAGGCAGCTCCCAAACGGCCTTTTGGAGTCCCAGTTCATTCTGGAAACGATCGTTTGGAAGGCGACTGACCCCTCCTTCAGCGAGCCTCGAAACTGTCGTTGGGTTTCCAGTGTAAACTGAAAACGATCGTTTTGGAGGTGTCTGTCCTGTTTTTATGTTTTGCTCGTTTTGCGTGCTTTCTGTAATAGCCTAAGGTGCTTGTCCCACATCGGTTGGAGAGGGGAACAAAGCCTCCTTTATAAGGGGGTGGATACCTTTCCGTTGTTGAGGCCTTTTCCCGGATGGTGATCTTAGCCATTGGGAGGAACAAAACCGTGAGGGTGGTGTCGCATAGCCCACCAAAGCGGACAATATCGACAGGCGGGTTTTCGGGCTGTTACACTTTCACTTTTATATCTTTTCCTCGACTCTTTTAAGTGTTTTAGATTGCTTGCATGTTAATTTCTCGCTTACGCTTGAGTGAATATTTGAATGTGAAATTTCACTTTATGCCTTATATTCGTTTATTCAATACTTGGGACATTAATTGTGCACATGAACATGTTATTGATATTATGATCTCATATTCATGCCATATGCATTTGAATCACTTGTCGTGCATCATACTTGGTTCATATTGAGTCGAGTCTCACTCGTATCCTGTTTCTCTTGTCCAGAGGGTTCTCAAGAGGGTGACGAGCCAGCTGTGTATGGTTCGGGGAGTTTGTTTCTTTCCTTTATGGTTCAGTACAGGTGAGAAATTGATAGGTTATATATTAAACCCTACAACCCTCTTATGTGTTGATTTGACCAAAAACTTAACTTATATATCTATACGTTGTTTTAAAATGATCAAATGTTTTCAAAATGCACCCGTGACCTGATCCTGTCCTGTTTTGGCGAGAATCTTGCACTTCCTGGGCACCAGGGGCTTGTGTATTGAGAGAACCGGGGAAACATGGGCTGACGGCTATCTCTTGCATAAGCCCCAACCTTCTAGGACTTACCCGAACATCCACCAGGAGGTTTGGTAGATCGATGGGACTCCGGTCAATGGGATTCATGTACCCATTGATCACCCTGTCCTGGGTGGTAAGGGCTAGCTACCCGAACCACCAACCCGAAGGAAAAAAGGAGTAATTTCGCACCTGAATTGAATCCTGTAACAAGTGAAACTTAATCGTTGCATGAACACTTAATGACTTTATCTTGTACACTAAAAGAGTAAGGCTGGAGATTGGTCACTCGCCGAGCCACTGATCACTTATCTTGAATTAAACTTGATAGTTGTAATTCCATACATTGATATCCCATGTTCCTTGTTTCTTTAAAAACCTTGGATGGAATTATGGCTCGCATGAATTGTACTACTATATATATATTATTTATGCCATTCACTCAGTCTTGTAGAGACTGACCTCTCCCTTCTTTGTCCCTCAGGTCTTCGCTGGCGTAGCTAGGCGGGAAACTATAATTTTTAGTGTATTTTCGTGTCTAGCTAAGTTTCACTCATATTCTGTACCACACACTTATTGATATCTATTTTTGTTTTGTATTATTATTGAGGCCACGTGGACCGAATACTCTTACTTGTGAAGGATATGTATTTAAAATTTAGAGAATTGTATATTATGATAGACTTGATATAATTATGCTCCTGAAACTCCTGATCTTATTCCTGTTAGATATATGAATTGTTGGTATAGGGTTAGTCCCGCCTAGCCAGGGTCCGTGTCGTGTCTCCGTTCTCTATGATTAGACTTATATACGAACTATATTCGTATATGAGTTTGGTCCTAGTGCGGGGGATGTGGTGACCCACATTCGGGTGTCACATCCTAAAGTGGTATCAGAGCACTAGGTTGCAAAACTGCAGTTCTAGTGTCGAGTCTGTCTATGTCGTACGGCTTAAGAACAACTTGTCAACGTGTTCTTGCATTGTTAGTTTCTTGATTTTGTGAATTATTGAGTGTTGCATTATTTGCTTTCATGAGCATAAATTAATCAAACATGCATTTTTAGTGTTTGATTTTATAGGATGCCTCCCCGAAAAGATCGTGTTCATTCTCCGGGTCCTCGCCATCGCTGTGACTGCTCTCCTACTCCTCAAGGGAGAAACCCACAAGCTACACCCGAAAACTTTATGGAAGCGGTCATGAACTATGTAGAGAGGAGACTTTGTGAGAATCCACCGCCACCACCACCACCGGCTCCTGCCCCGATTCAAGAAGGGGGATTATCTCAAGCCCAAAGAGATTTTCGCTCCTACCATCCATCGAAATTTCTTGGTGGCAATGATGTTCAAGCGGAAGATTGGCTTGTGGAGATACAATACATATTTCGGGTATGCAGTTATAGCCCGTAAGAAATGGTTGACCTCTCTACCTTCCAATTCCAAGGAGAAGCGAGTATCCGAATTCAAGCTAATGGGGATGAATTGACTTGGAAAACTTTTGTGAGAGAATTCAAAAACAATTATATACGACCATTGGCGAGGAATCGAAGGCTTAAGGAATTCCTTGATCTAAAGCATGCGGGAAGGACGGTGAATGAATATATTTTGGAATTTAATCGGTTAGCTCCTTATGCTTCACATATTGCCGGGGATGATGAGCTCAAAGCTTTGCAATTTGTGGATGGTCTCAGGTATGAGATCTAAGATGTGATTGGGGTTTCTAATGTAAGCACATGGGTGAAGGCCACGGATAAAGCTTTAAAGGCCGAGGCCAAGATATTGAAGAGTAAATCCAGGACCTTTCATGCTGGTTCGGGTACGGGAGTGGGAAAAAGGCTCGTATTTCAACAAATTCAAGCCCCCAAGAACAATGTTAAGAAGCAAAAATCTACGGGGAACGCTGTGACACCCAGGTTTTTCGGTCGTACAGGTACGCCCTTACAAGAGAGCTAAATACGCATTTAAATTATTTATTTATGTAACTGTTTATTTATTTTAATGATTAATTGCTATTTTTAAATAATTTGAATTATTTGTTAATTATACTTTTGAATATTTAAACGTTTTTTAGCTTTTGAACTTGTTTTTATTTCGTTTAAGTTTCAATTTATTTCGAAATTTCATGAAAATTTGATGTGCATGAATTATACGTGTTATGAATTCGTTTATGTGCTCGTTTTAATTTTTCGGACTTGTTTGATATGGTAACGCACCATATTTTAATTGTTAGGGATTCGAGGGCCTAACTAGTTTTAGCGCGCCTTGGGTTCCGGAGACCGTAACTTGAGCTCGGGAATTCGGATTCGAATTGCGGAAGTAACGCTAGACTCGTAACGAAGAATGGGAGCTAAGGAACCTATCCTTGTATTTTTCTAAGCCCGTTTGAGCCTCCGAAATTTGTCCGAACCGAGCCTTACGCACAGATTCGCTACCTTGGAGTATTTTGGCCATATCTATCTCATTCCTTAACCAAATGAGTTGATTCTTGAGCTCACTTAACCCTAGTTAAGTCCAATATCTCTCTCCATAACCCTCATTTCGAAATTAGACCTGGAGAGAGAGGAAGAAGCAGCTGAACCGAGAGAGAGAGGGAGAAGAGAATCTGTACTATTCACTTTTGTAATTCCAAGCTCAATACTTCTCCGATTCGCCTCAAATTCGAAAGGTAAGTCCATGATTTGATTCTCCATATTCTCCTATTTCTTTTAAGTGTTGGTTTGCTGAATTTCATGGAGGTTTGAGCATGCAATGAATTTTTTATGTGAATGGTTAGGTTTTCTCTTCAATTCTTGAATCCATAGCTGTTGTTCGTTTTTTGTGAATTGATGCATAAATATTGTTTCTTTGAGGTCCATAATCTGATTTATTGCCTCCCTTTTTATGGTTTATGCATTAGTGATGTTTCACCATTGTTTAGAGCTTGATCATGGCTGAAATTGGCATGAATTTGATGCATGATTGGAACCTTCTTCCTTGTTGCTCTTGCTGTCAGTTTTTCCTTGTTTTCCTGCTGTTTTTGCTGCTGTGTTGTTGCTGCTACTTTGCCCTGCTGTTGCTGCTTGAGAAGGGAAGAAGAACAGGGGGGAAACGAGGTTGTTGCTGCCTTTTCCGTCTGCACCATTCTCCCCAGGCTGGGAGAATTTGTAAGTGAGGAGTACCCGGCCGGGGAGGCGTTATGCAGTAGCTTTCTGCATCTTTCCTTCCTTCTTTTTGAATGTGTTGTGGTTTGTTATGCATGCATGTGATTTGTTTAAGGTGCTGCATAGTTTTATTTTATGCATGTGTGCTTGTGTACGTGCATGCATGAGTATATATATTTATGTTAGTATATTATGTATATTAAACATATGAGTGAATGTGTAATTTATATATATATATATATATATATATATATATATATATATATATATATGTGTGTGTGTGTGTGTGTGTGTATTATAAAATGTGTTATGTAATTAATTATTTAATTACTTGATTTATTTTTATATAGTATGATCTTAATAATTCGAGCTTGTATATATGAACTTTATCCCTATGAACGTCTACGGTATGCTATTTAATGGTGTGATATGAGCTTATTTGATATGTTATGAATTTATTTGACGTGATAGGAGTTCGATTCTTGAATTATTCGGGTGATATTATGTTATTTACTTCGATATGCCGAAGTGTGAATTTATATGACGTGCATTGCATCATTTGCATCCATATGCAGTAGCCGAGCGTTCCTATGGTTCATATGGAGTCTTAGCCTTGTTCTTGTGTTTAGATTATTTGAAGGGAGTTTCTCGTGGAGTGCTTTGGACAGTCCGTTTGGTTTGTATACCAAGGTGAGGTTTTAGGTTTGTTATAGTTAATGCGACCTACAACCCTATATATTCGTTTTCAAGCCCGCATGCGATTATATTATTATATTTATATAATATATATGTGTATATATGATATGTTTATGACTTTGTCATACGATTAAATGTTTTAAACTATATATACGAGCGTATGTAAGCTTGAAAATGTTTTGCAACGAGGCTATACTCCAAATCGTGTGTCTTCATGCTAGCTAT
The DNA here is from genome assembly GCA_037501455.1 of Lantana camara. NCBI lineage: Eukaryota > Viridiplantae > Streptophyta > Magnoliopsida > Lamiales > Verbenaceae > Lantana > Lantana camara. The sequence goes on from CM074862.1 coordinate 64,665,739, forward strand.
GGATTAGGATGACACGGAGAGGTATGTCTATAACATATGCTAAGTTGCAAGGTAAGGTATGCACTGATAAGGTACATAAGCTTTATAATGTTAATGATTTGTATCGAACGAGAAGGTATTGATAATGTAATGATAATGATGGGCCCTGGAGGTGTGAGTAAGGGAGACCCGGGATGGCCATGGGGTCACTGGTTATGACCCCTGTGCACATTCTCCTGTTGGATAGGATTAACCCGGAACCCACTAGGAGGTTTGGTGGGGGATGGAATGTAGCACCCTGCACGTGGGATACCACATCCCCCGCACTAAGACCCGAACCCGAGTACGAAATAGGAAATCCGTATCCAAGTCCAAATCATAGCGAATGGGAGACATACACACCCACTATGCTAGGCGGAGCTAAAACCAGACTCAGAGCGCGCAAAAAAAACAAATAAGAAAGTACAACAACATAATAGCGGAAGCACTTTACATATATTAACATCAAAAGTCGGGTAGATCAAATATATACAAGAGTGGTAAAGTCATAAATCATAACCCGTAGGATATATACATATAATCCCAAAAGTATCAAAACATATGCACGTGCAGCCAGAATGCAACCTAACTCGACCTAAACAACGAAGTGTGACTCGAAAGACGCACTTCTCCGCCTAGCTCGAGCTTAAAAAGACCAAACATGAAAATATAAGGGACGTGTCAGTCCACGACTGAGTGAGGGGCTAACGCACACCCACACACTATAAATATATAAAGAGCAAAGCATTTATTAAAAGGAGGAATCATGAACCGGGATTAAGTTTTGCATACCAAAGTGTTTTCAAAAGAAAACAAAACCTATACATACGTATACTAAGTCAAAATGTTTCATAAATTCTTTCCCCGTTTCATAATTCCAAACATAAACATAATGCTTGCGCGAGAAACGAGCTTCCAACCTTACTTCTCATACATAATCATAAAAACCGAAATCAAATATACAATCCCCCCAAACTCCACGATAGAAGAGCCACGTGAACTCTAACTATCCATAAATAACAAAACCTCGAGGGGTAGTACGCCCCCAACGAGTCTTTCCCGGTTTTTACACCGCGAGCATCGAAGAGAACGCCTTCCCAACTCCCAGGGGACGCGCGTAACACTTCAGATGGAACTATGCTAAGGAGTGATAATCCCGACGGCCCTACGGCGTCCCGGGTGTCCTCGCCCAGAGATCCGGGGCCCAAACATACGGGACATATCATACATATACCAATCTTTCATGGTTTAACTCGCTAGCATATTATATCATAACTTAACATATCATATCATGTCATAAGGTTTTCAAAATCAAGCTTACATATGCCCATATAACTAATTTCAAAATCCAAAGGTGATTCATAAGATCATCACATATATATTCAACACATATCTACGTATATATAATTTATAATCGCATGCGGGCTTAGAAATACGAGCATATAGGGGTTTTAGGTCATTTAACTAAAAGAAAATTCGTAAACCTCACCTTATACACAAGAACAAAAGAAACACATGCGTGCCGACCACCAACAACTAGGTCTCGGGCTCAACAACCTCCTTGGGAAATTCCTCTGTAACAAACAAACACAAAACTGTTAGGAATAGTGCCCTAGAAAGCCGATTCGATGTAATCTGCTTTGGGACTTTTCTTGTATCACAAACAATCTTTGAATAATATACGACTGATCATAGGCAAAACACTTCTTTATATGCCAATACGTGTTTTGAGTGTTTCCATTATGTGCGCATGTATGAGAACTCCCCTAATCCTGATGACTTTAGGACTCTACCATTTAGGAGAAATGGTTCATGAAACGAGCCCTATATCACATGAGTCTTGATTAGTAAAATACTCCAAGCCGATGAGTCCTACAGACAGTGGGAGTGTCAACCTGACTCCTCTAAGGCTTGCTTGTGGGATCACGCCCTTAAGAAGGACCACCTTGTTTCATGGAGGTGCAAAGTGTATAGTTGATACGTGCATGATACATGAGGGTGCTTACTTTAATAAGTAAGTTCACTGAGGTGCCCCGTGTGAGAAGATTCCTAAATGGGAAAGGAAGTTTCTATTTCAGGAAATGGAAACTTCCAGATTAGGAAATATCTCACGAGTCATTTATGTGATTAAGTGATCCTTAGACTTGAGGTTCCTTGTCACTTTATGAGTTAACTCTGTAGTCTTAGGTATAAGCTTTAAAGGGTGTCGCCTTAGACAATTGATCAAGGCTTATGCTATGGCTGCACAAGTGATTCATGAAAGTGAATGAGAATCAAGAAAGGACCTACACTTGCATTTGCAAGGTGATCTCTTATTGTGTAAGTCATTCATATACCATATGGAGTCCTTGGCCAAGGCAGTAGATCAAGACATCAAGAAAAGGGTTTCTTGGATTGAGATCAAATGGATATGAAATGCACTTAGCTTTAAGACCAGATTATTAGGGTTCTGATTATTCCCTTGCCCTAGATCTTGGTTGAGAGATATTAAGTAGGAGGATTGTGTCTCACATGAATCAATGACTTAAAGGTTCTGTCGAATCCGAATATTCCAATTCAGCTAGGGGTTAAACACCTGTTGCTAGACTATGGTCGTTTAATCTGTGGACTGATTAATTAATTAGTGAATTAATTAATTAGGGTCACTGCTAATTGAATTGAGAACCTAGAGGGTCACACACAACAACTAGGTTACATGAGTTGAGGCTTGAAAATGATTAAACGAGTTAATCGGGCCTAGAGGGTTCCACACGTGTGAAATCACACGTGTGGGTCACGTGAAGAGCACGTGTCCTTGGGACACGTGCCTCACACGTGTATATGTATATATATATGATATATATTAAATAATTAAATGAGTTAATTATTTAATAGACTTTGGTTTAATTTTGAATTAAAAGAAAAGTCTTATTTTGGAGAAAAATAATCTAGTTAATTAATTATGAATTAATTAATTAGATAAAATAAGTTATTTATTTTAAATAAATAAAGTATAAAATTATCCAAAAATAGTTTGGATATTTTTAGCTCTCTTGAAAGTTGATTTGAATTAGAATTCAAAGTCAAAGTCAAATTACTTGATGATCAAGTAATAGGAGAGAGAGAGACCAAAATCCTAGCCCATAAAGGACTAGGAATTTTCGGCCACTTCCCTCCTATATATAGGGGAGCTCGAGCTCCCCTTAGAGCTAATCGAGAATTCTTTTGGTTCATGTGTTGAACACCATCCTTTCTCCAAGATAAATAAAACCCTAGGTTAAGCCTAAACACTAACTAGAGAACTAGCATCCTTACTAGTTTGATTGTAGCCAAGTTGGTGGACTATCTCTAGAGAACTTCAAGTTAGAAGTTTTAAAGATTCGAGCTTTATCAAAAGTGGGGATCAAGCAAAACGATCAGATGGGATGATGAAACGATTCTGAACCCGACATGAAACGAATGAAAAAATCGAACCAAAGAAGATGGCGAAAACCGTTCGTCCATATCCTGAAGGATGAATTTTTTCACGAGGGTTTTGTGACTGGCAGTTTTCTACTTTCGCGAAACTGGTTTTCGAAGGGAGTTTCAATCCTGCTTTTCTCGTTTCATGTTTCTTTCTTTATGTTATATTGTTAAGAACTTCCCTAACATGAATTGAATCTAGGTTGGTTTGGATTGCTATCCCGACAATGGATTCTGAAGTAGAAAGAGACTTTCGAGGGACGGGTTGTCAAGCCGCGAGAAGAGCGTTCTTGGGTGGCTTGAAACGCTTCAAGAAAGAATAAAAGAAAAGTAAGTTTTCTATCTTTACGAATTTGGTTACACGATTGCGAGTCCTAGATCCTTTTGTTGGGAAAATTTTTTAAATTCCGCTGCTTTCTGATTCGTGTTTTCCAACAAGTGGTATCAGAGCCACCTCGTAAATCGTGTTTCTGATTCGTCTCAATTAAATTCTTAGGCTTGATGCGATTGAGTATTTGTAATTGTTTTAGAAAACCTGAATTACGAAACTGTATTTTTTCCTGAAAGTTTCTGAAAATTGGTTTTTGCAAAATTTAATTTTTGAAAACTATTTTAGATTTCAAACTGTATAAACTGTTTTTGGATTTCTTGGATTGGTTTTGCTTTTGAACAAAAACACGAAAACGAAAACCCGGATTACGACGGACAAACGAAACCCCGCGGGCGAAGGCGTCGCGCGCGCGGGCTTCGCGCACCAGCCGCCCGCCTTCCCAGGCGCGCGCATGGGCGACGCCGCCCAGCACCCTCCCGTAACCGCGCGGGAGGCCCTAGGCGCGCCTGCCCAGGGCGGCCGAGACTGGCCGCCCAACCCCGCCCGCCACTCAGCCGACAAGGCTGCGCGCATCGGCGCGCAGCGTGCGCACTCACGCTGCCTTTGCCGCGCGCTGTGCGCGCCTGCCGTGCGTGCGCGCGCGCGCCATGTGCACGGCCTTTTCCGTGTGCGGGGCCCGTTTTCGTGATTTGATCTTTTCGTGTTTCGTGCAATCCAGTCCCAATTTTATTTTAATTTTAAAATTTTATTTTTTTGAATATTTATTTTAATTTTTGAATAAAACTTAAAATTGGGATTTTTGAGAAATTGAAACTGTTTATATTTTGGGAAAATACAATCTTTGATAAAATTATTAATTTTCAGAAATTAATTGGAATTTTATTTGTTTTGGTAATTTGGGATTTATTGAAAACTTTTATAAACAAGACTCGCATCAAGTCGTGTTTTAAGTCATTAGGACTTGAAACGAGAATTTTAATTTATTGGTTAAATTTAAATTCTCGCAAAAGCATGTTAGGTGATCATGGGTTTAGATCTATGTATGGTTTTAATATATGCACATGGATGGTTTAAATTGGGGTTGGAGCCCTATAGTTGCGTTTTTCAATTGAGGTTGGAGCCTCACTTATGTGCGTACTATTATGTGATTTATTATGTGGCTTTCCATATTACTGTTTTTGAGGCCGGGGTATGCCCCGTGTAATTGTCTAAGGCCAATATGAAGATTGAGCCTTATTACTTTATGTCTTTTTCTTTTTATTGTAATTTGAGAGTAGAGATAGGTGGTGAGGTTTTATTTTCATTTTGGAGACAATGCACCCATGGAGTAAGATGGACCACATTCAAGTAACAAGGAGGCCATAAGTGAAGACCCCTCAAAATGTTAGGGAGGGGAATCTCAATTGTTAAATGTAATAGAGATAGGGCTCGTATTTTGTTACCGCTTTCCCTTATGTGATTTAAACTGTTTATGTGGCATGTATGTTAGAACTTGTGATTGTGGAGTGGCTCCCACATATCACGCATAAGATAGGTAGAACCCATGATCATTACATGTTAGTATCATGCTAGGACATGTTATCTGTTTATGTGCTTGTTTGAAATGCATTTAAGTTGTACTTGCATTAATCAAGACTAATTAAATTGGATAACATATATGTTGGTGAGGTCGAACCGAACAACTCTTCGGTTGATTCGAAATTTCCCATTAAATATTAAGCTCATTTCGAATAATAGGTATTTAATTCGAGATGCAAATTTCGAATTAAATTCCTAGCATTCCATCAATAGGTTTTAAGTTTAGTAAGTAAAGCTAGTTATTGTCCGCGAGTCGTGGGATAGCTAGTGGAGCTTATTAGTTCTTAGTTACCTAATTTATCATTTTAAATGATCAATATTTCGTGGTTAATTTTGGCAAGGGCGATGTCCGCTAGTCGTGGGTCGTTCGAACTAAGTTTTGATCATGATCTTATGATTGATGGGTCTGGCTTAACACCTAAGTAAATATGGATGTCGCACGAGTCGTGGGTCCATATTGAAAGATGGGTGATGCAAAAACAATTACTAAGAGTTCTAAAGGTGTTAGAATTGGTAAGTTGTACCTACCTAGGATTTTACTTAGAATGTCCGCGAGTCGTGGGTTCGAGGTAAAATGCTTAGGATCTTAGTACCCGTTGGGAAACGTGTTCCTCTTAGGTCTTTGGGAATTATAGATCTTTGAAAAACAGTGGGAGCTACATTAGATTAAAGACCTTATCTTATGTATATCGTTATTATTCAGCATGCTCACCTAGTTCTCTGCTTAGCATTTAGGTTGTAGTTCTGTGATTCTCTACAATATGAAATGCAAACCCATTCGTATCCATCCTTAAGTAAAAAAAGTTGACTAAGTCCTAACTAACTCTAATTGGCTTCGGACCCTAAAATTCGTTTTAGATTCCGAATAGAGAAAGGTGTTCTCTAAAGGGCGAAGTTTTCAATTATGAAAATTCGACCCGAGCCAAAAGAGAAGCAATCTGAGGTGAATGGATTTATCCAAACCACTTAAGAGCAATTGAACCACCTCATAAAAATGTTACAAGGTATAACATTATGGAATTATTCAATATTCCAAATGAGGAAACAAGTGCACACGAACAAGGTCTAAAGATCTTATTTGGAGATCTTATGGTCTCGATCATCAACCGAGAAAAGAGTTCTCTATGCACTGATTGCTTACATTGCTTCCACCATCATTCAAACCCTTTGTGCTCAACTAGAATGATGCTAATGTAGCATAGTTAATCATTTAGTTGATAATGGTTGAGAGCATCCTTAAGAAGGAATAAAAGGTTGAGATGGTTAATTCTTCTTCTAAACTCCCTAAGTTAAAGGCTTGAACGCCTAAAGAAGAAGAAACCCTTAAGAGCCCAATGGAGGGGCATGTAAGGGGTGCGCCCAAAAGACACTAGAGATCAAATAGGACGTTTGCTTCTATGATAGCAAATAAGGACTTTGAAAGGGAACTGCGAAGAGTATGAGTACTCTGAAATGTTACCTCGTTTAGTAATTCTACTAGGAATAGAATTCACTAGTCTTGAGTCAGTTCTGCATAATCCGTTGTGCAAAGACTCAAGGCACTAATGTTCTGAACATACAACGAGATAACAAAAGTAAGTGAGATGACAAAGCTTCGAATTACTTTGGAACGTTGAGATATAAAAGGATTAGCAAGTCAGACACCTTAGGATCATTCTATGAAAATGAACCTATAGAGTTGACTTCCTGTGAATCCTATCTCAAAGGGAAAACGTTCCCGGAACATTGTTTAGGTGAAACATGGAACGTTCCAAAATTATATTGGATTTCGATCCATACTGATGGGTGTAAAATGCTTAATGTAAGCACTAGATACAATTGTCATTTTAATCATTATGAATGAATGTACTTGTTAAAGTACAAATTCGAAACTTATATGATATTCTTAGAATTTCAAAAAGGAGGTTAGGAACCAAAGTAGTCATAGGTTATAGGCAAATCGATATGATCGAGATAGCCAATATCTTATCAACTAATTCCTTAGTCATCTTAGAAATAATAGGATTATCTCTCAGTAAACTAATTCGAGAACACCTTAGTGTTTCCGAATGAGGGAATGAAACCTTATAGGATATGGTCCATTCCATAGCAAGCTTTACTGACTTATAATCATTCTAGGAATAAACTCCCAGAATATGCAGTTAGAGACTTTGAATTTTGCACCTTCCAAAATCAGTCCTTTAGATGCACTATGCAATGTGGCACACTAAATTCCCTAATTATTCTTGTCCAAGAATTTAGTGGAATCCTCTTAAGTAAAGAGGATAGTGGGAGATAGGCTTGAAATGAGTTCAAGTTTATGCAAACAATATTGGATATCATTTCTACGATTCCCTTAGACAAAGGTTGTTTGTCTCAAGGAATGTATCTTTCTTAAGGAATCGTTCCTATAGAAGAAGAAAGACAAGCAAGCAGACCTCAAAGAAATTTGAGAATAAATATCCACGCCACATATAGAAGAAACGAGCCCATCTGATAAAACTTAGCCAAATATTAGAGCATGTACACGTGTGAAACCCTTGTCTTAAGACGTGTTTAGAACGCGTTCCTAGATAGCCAAGGAATTACTTGAAGAGGAGACACTGTCGGATTTGGAATCTGAGTAGTGTAAGCAAGCCTTAAAATCCAATATCGATTCCATATACTCGAACCAAGTTTTGACCTTGGTTGATCCACCTGATAGGATCAAGCTCGTGGAGCTTCGAGTGAATGAAAGCATTACAACCTTCTTGACGATTGAAATGCAAAAGTCCATTTGGATTGTGTTTACCACATCCTCATATTCTGACTATGAGATATGATAAATGAATATGAGAACTATCTTGTTCAATATGAGATTGAAAGAGACTGAAATAAGGTATTTCTAAAAGTCTCATATTCAGTGGGAGTATGCATAAGGTCCCTAAAGTCAATCTGTGGATTGATAAAGGCTTCTAGGAGTTAGACAATTCTATTCCATAGGATAGTCAAATCGTTTGACACAGATGGAAGTCGAATAAGTCTTAAAAGTGTACATATGAAAGTTAGTGATGTAAGAGTCAATTTTTGGTTCTTTAGAAGACAATGTCCTTCTCATTAGGAATGTGAAGGATAATATGAAAGTTACCAATTCTTGTTTAAGAAACAATTTGACATGAAAGATCTTAGTGATTATCCTAGATTCTCGACATTCAGATCTATAGAAGATAGATCTAAGAGAATAAAAGGATTATCACAAAATGAGTACATAACCACGGTACTAAAAGGAGTTTAGTATGGACAATGGAACATATCTTTTGAAGAGTATGTGTCCTAAGATAACTTTAAGAAAGTTAGAATGTCCAAAATCCCTTTAAGTGAAAGGGTGCATAATGTATGAAAAGTTATGTACTAAATTAGATATGGCGCAACACTAAGCGTAGTAGGCCGAATCTAAAATGACCTCAGAGAAGGTCATTAGATTTCTGTAAAGGATGTCCTCAGAGTACTTGAGAAGAAATGAGGATATGTATTAGTTTACAGAGCCCAAAAGATCTCATCATTAAAAGGATATTTTGATGTAATTGTTTCATCAAACATAGATGATTATGAAATCATTGAAAGGATACAACTTCTACCAGAATGGTAATGCAATGTGTTGGAAAGGGGTTCCAAGGACGGACATTGCAAAACTCGACTATCGTAGTTGAGAACTTAGTCGTATTATATAACGCTAAGTTAAGTGTTTGGGTAAGAAACTCCATCTAACTAGTTAGATGAAGTTCCTAGCATGAAACAACTCATTTATCATATTGTATGATAAAATGGACGGTTACTCAAGTAAGAGAACCAAGACCTCACCAAGAGACTGAACACGTGATCACGAATCACTTTATAAGCAAAAGGTGTTTCCTAAGAGATGTGTAAACAAGAGGGTAACATCAGCAGAGAACATAGCAGATCCACTTTGGAAACGCCCAAAGTCAATAGGCTCTCAAATTGCATCTTGAGAAGATGGGACTTAGAGTACCTAAATGGCTTTTACGGGCAAGTGGGAGATTCTTAGGAATAGTGCCCTAGAAAGCCGATTCGATGTAATCTGCTTTGGGACTTTTCTTGTATCACAGACAATCTTTGAATAATATACGATTGATGATAGGCAAAACACTTATTTATATGCCAATACGTGTTTTGAGTGTTTCCATTATGTGCGCATGTATGAGAACTCCCCTAATCCTGATGACTTTAGGACTCTACCATTTAGGAGAAACGGTTCATGAAACGAGCCCTATATCACATGAGTCATGATTAGTAAAATACTCCAAGCCGATGAGTCCTACAGACAGTGGGAGTGTCAACCTGACTCCTCTAAGGCTTGCTTGTGGGATCACGCCCTTAAGAAGGACCACCTTGTTTCATGGAGGTGCAAAGTGAATAGTTGATACGTGCGTGATACATGAGGGTGCTTACTTTAATAAGTAAGTTCACTGAGGTGCCCCGTGTGAGAAGATTCCTAAATGGGAAAGAAAGTTTCTATTTCAGGAAATGGAAACTTCCAGATTAGGAAATATCTCACGAGTCATTGATGTGATTAAGTGATCCTTAGACTTGAGGTTCCTTGTCACTTTATGAGTTAACTCTGTAGTCTTAGGTATAAGCTATAAAGGGTGTCGCCTTAGACAACTGATCAAGGCTTATGCTGGGGCTGCACAAGTGATTCATGAAAGTGAATGAGAATCAAGAAAGGACCTACACTTGCATTTGCAAGGTGATCTCTTATTGTGTAAGTCATTCATATGCCATATGGAGTCCTTGGCCAAGGCAGTAGATCAAGACATCAAGAAAAGGGTTTCTTGGATTGAGATCAAATGGATATGAAATGCACTTAGCTTTAAGACCGGATTATTAGGGTTCTGATTATTCCCTTGCCCTAGATCTTGGTTGAGAGATAGTAAGTAGGAGGATTGTATCTCACATGAATCAATGACTTAAAGGTTCTGTCGAATCCGAATATTCCAATTCAGCTAGGGGTTAAACACCTGTTGCTAGACTATGGTCGTTTAATCTGTGGACTGATTAATTAATTAGTGAATTAATTAATTAGGGTCACTGCTAATTGAATTGAGAACCTAGAGGGTCACACACAACAAGTAGGTTACATGAGTTGAGGCTTGAAAATGATTAAACGAGTTAATCGGGCCTAGAGGGTTCCACACGTGTGAAATCACACGTGCGGGTCACGTGAAGAGCACGTGTCCTTGGGACACGTGCCTCACACGTGTATATGTATATATATGATATATATTAAATAATTAAATGTGTTAATTATTTAATAGACTTTGGTTTAATTTTGAATTAAAAGAAAAGTCTTATTTTGGAGAAAAATAATCTAGTTAATTAATTATGAATTAATTAATTAGATAAAATAAGTTATTTATTTTAAATAAATAAAGTATAAAATTATCCAAAAATAGTTTGGATATTTTTAGCTCTCTTGAAAGTTTATTTGAATTAGAATTCAAAGTCAAAGTCAAATTACTTGATGATCAAGTAATAGGAGAGAGAGAGACCAAAATCCTAGCCCATAAAGGACTAGGAATTTTCGGCCACTTCCCTCCTATATATAGGGGAGCTCGAGCTCCCCTTAGAGCTAATCGAGACTTCTTTTGGTTCATGTGTTGAACACCATCCTTTCTCCAAGATAAATAAAAGCCTAGGTTAAGCCTAAACACTAACTAGAGAACTAGCATCCTTACTAGTTAGATTGTAGCCAAGTTGGTGGACTATCTCTAGAGAACTTCAAGTTAGAAGTTTTGAAAATTCGAGCTTTACCAAAAGTGGGGATCAAGCAAAACGATCAGAAGGGATGATGAAACGATTCTGAACCCGACATGAAACGAATGTAAAAAATCGAACCAAAGAAGATGGCGAAAACCGTTCGTCCGTATCCTGAAGGATGAATTTTTTCATGAGGGTTTTGTGACTGGCAGTTTTCTACTTTCGCGAAACTAGTTTTCGAAGGGAGTTTCAATCCTGCTTTTCTCGTTTCATGTTTCTTTCTTTATGTTATATTGTTAAGAACTTCCCTAACATGAATTGAATCTAGGTTGGTTTGGATTGCTGTCCCGACAATGGATTCTGAAGTAGAAAGAGACTTTCGAGGGACGGGTTGTCAAGCCGCGAGAAGAGCGTTCTTGGGTGGCTTGAAACGCTTCAAGAAAGAATAAAAGAAAAGTAAGTTTTCTATCTTTACGAATTTGGTTACACGATTGCAAGTCCTAGATCCTTTTGTTGGGAAAATTTTTTAAATTCCGCTGCTTTCTGATTCGTGTTTTCCAACGAAAACCCGAGACTTAGACTCGATCATGTACCAAATAGACGCACGGCGATGCGAATGTATGTAATTCATGCATATGAGATGCGAGAATGCGACAATTAAACCATTCAAGGTTGTAACACGTATAACACATATTAAATTAAATCATAAAATTAAACAAAGAATTATAACACTTCATATAACAAATTAATATTACAAATAAATTAATTCATGGAATTAAAATTAGGCTAAAAATAAATATCATTCATTTAAATTAAATTCATAAAATTAAATTAAACTTATAAATTATATCACTCATTAAAATTCATAATTTAAAACATTGATTATAATATATTATATGACATATTAATATAATTACACATAATTACATATTATTACATACTATATATAATAGATTAATATTATATTATATATAACAAATTGATAAACATGTAAACGTATCAACAATTTCATGAACAATTAAGGAATGCATGCAGTACGTAACACACCTGCACAAGTCCATGCATGATTAATATTATATATATACATATACACATATATATCATGCATGCACGTAACACACAATACACATGCACTTCATGCAAATCCTCGAGGTATTTAATCAATCTCTCTGATTGTCCATCCGTCTGAGGATGGAAAACGGTGCTAAACTTGAGTCTTGTACCCAACCGTTTCTGAAGATCTTGCCAGAACTTAGCTGTAAACCGAGGATCATGATCTGAAACGATACTAGCAGGAGCTCCATGTAACCTTACAATCTCATCACAATACAAATCTGCTAGCTTAGGAGTTTTGTAGGACATCTTAACTTTGAGAAAATGAGCTGACTTGGTTAGGTGGTCAACTATCACCCATATTCCATCATACCCTCCTCTTCAACTCGGTAAGCCGGACACGAAGTCCATTGTCACTTGCTCCCATTTCCACTCGGGGATTGGAAGTGGTTGGAGGGTTCCTCCCGGTTTTTGATGCTCAGCTTTCACCACTTGACACGTGAGACATCACTTCACAAAGTTTACGACATCCCTCTTCATGCCACTCCACCAAAATAATTCCTTCAAATCTCGGTACATCTTAGTACCACCGGGATGAATTGAGTAACCCGAGCGATGTGCCTCCTCAAGTATTAACCTCTTGAGCTCTTCTGGAACACATGCTCTCGCCTTGAACCTGAATAAACCCGAGTCATCAAACCCAAACTTGGTCTCTGGATCAACTCTCGACCGAGCAACCAATCTTTGAATCTCTGGATCCATGGCCTGACCATCAATTAGCCTTTGTTTTAAGTCTGGCTGAACTGTGATGTTAGCCAAACATGCAACTGAAACCACAACCATTGAACTCTGCCTCGAAGAACCTGCTTCCAAACTTGAAACACTTGCTTTGCGACTTAAAGCATCGGTAACCATATTTGCCTTTACAGGGTGGTACTGAATCGTGCAGTCATAGTCCTCTAAAAGCTCCACCCAACGCCTCTGTCTCAGGTTAAGATCCTTCTGAGTAAACAAATACTTGAGGCTCTTGTGATCGGTAAAGACTTCAAAAGTGGTACCGTAGAGGTAGTGACGCCACTTAGACAAAGCAAAGACAACAGCCGCAAGCTCCAAATCATGAGTGGGGTAATTCTTCTCGTGTTCTTTCAACTTTCTTGAAGCATAGGCCACTACTCGACCATCTTGCATAAGAACACAACCGAGGCCTTCCTTGGAAGCATCCGTGTAAACCTCATAGCCATCGCTTCCCTCAGGCAGGGTAAGCACTAGTGCTGAAGTTAACTTCTCTTTTAAAGTTTGAAAACTTTCCTCACACCTATCATCCCACTCGAATTTCACCTCTTTCTTTGTTAACTGAGTCAACGGGACCGCAATCTTGGAGAAATCCTTCACAAATATCCGGTAGTAACCCGCTAATCCAAGAAAACTTCTTACCTCGGAGGCATTTCTCGGTCTCTCCCACTGCGAGACTGCTTCAATCTTGGTTGGATCAACCTCTATTCCCTTGCCTGAAATGATATGGCCAAGGAACATCACTCTGTCGATCCAAAACTCGCATTTGCTAAACTTGGCATAAAGCTTATGCTCTCTGAGCGTTTCCAAGACGATCCGAAGATGCTGTGGATGTTCTTCAACAGGCCTCGAATACACCAGAATGTCGTCTATAAAGATCACCACGAACTTATCGAGAAACGGTTTAAACACTCGGTGCATCATGTCCATGAACACAGCGGGGGCATTAGTCAACCCAAAAGGCATTACCACAAACTCAAAATGCCCGTACCGAGTATTAAACCCAGTCTTCGGAATATCCTCCTCCCTGATACGCAGCTGGTAGTATCCTTGCCTCAAATCTAACTTAGAGTATACTCGAGAACCTTGCAATAGATCAAACAACTCTTCAATATTAGGCAACTGATACTTGTTCTCTACCGTCATCCGGTTTAACTCGCGGTAATCGATGCACATCCGTAATGTTCCATCTTTCTTCTTTACAAATAGAACAGGAGCACCCCAAGGTGAAATACTCGGACGAATGTACCCATAAGCTAGAAGTTCACCAAGCTGCGACTTCAACTCTATAGGGAGTCTTCGAAAAGGGCTCAGCTCCAGGATAAAGGTCTACCACAAACTCGATGTCCCTATCGGGAGGTAAAGATCCCAAATTCTCAGGGAAAACCTCAGGGTATTCTTGTACAACCTCTGTCTCCTCAAGTTTGGCTTGATCCTTTGGTTTGTTAAGGAGATAAGCCACAAAACCCTTTGCTCCATCCCGGACAAGCTTACTTGCTTCCATAAACGAAACAAATGGGCTAGTCTTCAACCTCTCGCCTGCGAACACCACTGAACCCAAGGAAACCTTCTTCTCATAACAATCCATATTGGCACGGTGTCGAGAGAGCCAATCTATCCCGAGGATTACTCCAAACTTCTTCATCGACATTACTATCAGATCCACAGGGAAAACACAACCCTCGAAACTCACCGGGCACTCTCGAAAAACTCTATCCGTCACCAAACTTCCTCCCAAAGGAGAGCTCACAACATACACATGCGCAGTTAATTCAACAGGCAAAGTCAAAGAAGCAGCTATATCCCGGGAAATAAAAGAATGCGTAGCCCCGGGATCAAATAATGCATGTAATGAGATGCCATGTATGTTGATCGTACCTTCCACCACGGCATTCGGGTCAAGCTCGGCTTCTTCTTCCTCGCCCTCGAGGGCATAAGCACGTGCCTGGATCACTGGTCTCTGATTTCCCCTATCCGCGGGAGCAAACTTCTTTTTCGGGCATTTATCAACCATCTGGTCTGGAGATCCACACCCGTAGCATCTTCCCAAGAGCTTCCAACATTTCTCGACCGGGTGTCTTCCTTGACAATAAGTACATTGGACGGGTGCAGGTAGTGCTAGAGGTGCTGCGGGGCCCGGAAGGCGAAGTTTCTTGTTGTTGTTGTTGTTGGGCTTGGTATTTCCTTGAGGCCGGAAAATAGAAGTACCCATTGGAGGTGCGAGCCTCTTGCCCAAATTCATGCCCGAACTAGAACCACGACCCGACTGATAAGTTTGTAACTTAAACCTCATTCGTTCCGCCTCAACCCAAATTGTTTTCTTAGTTGCTTTAGCCCAAGTATCAACAGTCACGGCTTGTAGAGCCTCTTGAAGCTCCATCCGAAGGCTACGAACAAAGCTCCCCGCCTTTAACTTGTCATCATTGGTGATGTGAGTAGTATAAGGCGCGAGCCTCTCAAACTCGAGGATGTAACCCTCCACCGTTCTATTTCCTTGTTTCAAATCAGAGAACTCTTGTAATCTCCTATCTCTTGCACTTTGAGGTATATACTTCTCACGAAACTCTTGAACAAAGGATTCCCAATTGAATTCCAGCCCATTTCTATCAAGCCCTGCTCGAACTCCCTTTAGCCAAGTTGAAGCCTGCCTTTGAATAAACCGGGCCGTACATATAGCCTTATCTTGTGGACTTGCCGGACAGATCTCCCATATCCCATTGATCTCACTAAGCCACTCCTCAGCTTTAATATCATCCCCACCCAACCATTTCGGAGGATTTTTACTCCGAAATTCCTTATAAACCGCCGAGGTAGCTCCATCTTGACCATCAACGGGAGGCGGTTGGTTTCTCTGATTCTGTTGAAGCTGATTCAATAAAGCTTGAACAATGTTTTCAGCATTCAACGGTGGTGGCGGAGGTGGATTCTGTTGTGCCGGAGGGGGTTGATTAAGATCAGGAGTTTGATCACGATCTCTCCTTCTTGGCGGCATCCTGAAATCCACAAATCAAGGTAAATATCGATGCGTGTAGGTTAGTGCAAATATCGATGCTGTTTTTGCTGCTGTGTTGTTGCTGATACTTTGCCCTGCTATTGCTGCTTGAGAAGGGAAGAAGAACAGAGGGGAAACGAGGTTGCTGCTGCCTTTTCCGTCTGCACCATTCTCCCAGGGCTGGGAGAATTTGTACTTGAGGAGTACCCGGCCGGGGAGGCGTTATGCAGTAGCTTTCTGCATCTTTCCTTCCTTCTTTTTTTATGTGTTGTGGTTTGTTATGCATGCATGTGATTTGTTTAAGGTGCTGCATGGTTTTATTTTATGCATGTGTGCTTGTGTACGTGCATGCATGAGTATATATATTTATGTTAGTATATTATGTATATTAAACATATGCGTGAATGTGTAATATATATATATATATATATGTATATATATATGGTGTATATATGTATGTATATATATATATATGTGTGTGTGTGTGTGTGTGTGTGTGTATTATAAAATGTGTTATGTAATTATTTATTTAATTACTTGATTTATTTTTATATAGTATGATCTTAATAATTCGAGCTTGTATATATGAACTTTAACCCTATGAACGTCTACGGTATGCTATTTAATGGTGTGATATGAGCTTATTTGATATGTTATGAATTTATTTTACGTGATAGGAGTTCGATTCTTGAATTATTCGGGCGATATTATGTTATTTACTTCGATATGCCGAAGTGTGAATTTATATGACGTGCATTGCATCATTTGTATCCATATGCAGTAGCCGAGCGTTTCTATGGTTCATATGGAGTCTTAGCCTTGTTCTTGTGTTTAGATTATTTGAAGGGAGTTTCTCGTGGAGTGCTTTGGGCAGTCCGTTTGGTTTGTATGCCAAGGTGAGGTTTTAGGTTTGTTATAGTTAATGCGACCTACAACCCTATATATTCGTTTTCAAGCCCGCATGCGATTATATTATTATATTTATATAATATATATGTGTATATATGATATGTTTATGACTTTGTCATACGATTAAATGTTTTAAACTATATATACAAGCGTATGTAAGCTTGAAAATGTTTTGCAACGAGGCTATACTCCAAATCGTGTGTCTTCATGCTAGCTATGGATTAGGATGACATGGAGAGGTACGTCTATAACATATGCTAAGTTGCAAGGTAAGGTATACACTGATAAGGTACATAAGCTTTATAATGTTAATGATTTGTATCGAGCGAGAAGGTATTGATAATGTAATGATAACGATGGGCCCTGGAGGTGTGAGTAAGGGAGACCCGGGATGGCCATGGGGTCATCGGTTATGACCCCTATGCACATTCTCCTGTTGGATAGGATTAACCCGGAACCCACTAGGAGGTTTGGTGGGGGATGGAATGTAGCACCCTGCACGTGGGATACCACATCCCCCGCACTAAGACCCGAACCCGAGTACGAAATAGGAAATCCGTATCCAAGTCCAAATCATAGCGAATGGGAGACATACACACCCACTATGCTAGGCGGAGCTAAAACCAGACTCAGAGCGCACAAAAAAAACAAATAAGAAAGTACAACAACATAATAGCGGAAGCACTTTACATATATTAACATCAAAAGTCGGGTAGATCAAATATATACAAGAGTGGTAAAGTCATAAATCATAACCCGTAGGATATATACATATAATCCCAAAAGTATCAAAACATATGCACGTGCAGCCAAAATGCAACCTAACTCGACCTAAACAACGAAGTGTGACTCGAAAGACGCACTTCTCCGCCTAGCTCGAGCTCAAAAAGACAAAACCTGAAAATATAAGGGAGGTGTCAGTCCACGACTGAGTGAGGGGCTAACACACACCCACACACTATAAATATATAAAGAGCAAAACACTTATTAAAAGGAGGAATCATGAACCGGGATTAAGTTTTCCATACCAAAGTGTTTTCAACAGAAAACAAAACATATACATACATATACTAAGTCAAAATGTTTCATAAATTATTTCCCCGTTTCATAATTCCAAACATAAACATAATGCTTGCGCGAGAAACGAGCTTCCAACCTTAATTCTCATACATAATCATAAAAACCGAAATCAAATATACAATCCCCCCAAACTCCACGATAGAAGAGCCACGTGAACTCTAACTATCCATAAATAACAAAACCTCGAGGGGTAGTACTCCCCCTACGAGCCTTTCCCGGTTTTTACACCGCGAGCATCGAAGAGAACGCCTTCCCAACTCCCAGGGGACGCGCGTAACAATTCGGATGGAATTATGCTAAGGAGTGATAATCCCGATAGCCCTATGCCATCCCGGGTGTCCTCGCTCATAGATCCGGGGCCCAAACATACGGGACATATCATACATATACCAATCTTTCATGGTTTAACTCGCTAGCATATTATATCATAACTTAACATATCATATCATATCATATCATAAGGTTTTCAAAATCAAGCTTACATATGCCAATATAACTAATTTCAAAATCCAAAGGTGATTCATAAGATCATAACATATATATTCAACACATATCTACGTATATATAATATATAATCGCATGCGGGCTTAGAAATACGAGCATATAGGGGTTTTAGGTCATTTAACTAAAAGAAAATTCCTAAACCTCACCTTATACACAAGAACAAAAGAAACACGTGCGTGCCGACCACCAACAACTAGGTCTTGGGCTCAACAACCTCCTTGGGAACTTCCTCTGTAACAAACAAACACAAAACCCGAGACTTAGACTCGATCATGTACCAAATAGACGCATGGCGATGCGAATGTATGTAATTCATGCATATGAGATGCGAGAATGCGACAATTAAGCCATTCAAGGTTGTAACACGTATAACACATATTAAATTAAATCATAAAATTAAACAAAGAATTATAACACTTCATATAACAAATTAATATTACAAATAAATTAATTCATGGAATTAAAATTAGGCTAAAAATAAATATCATTCATTTAAATTAAATTCATAAAATTAAATTAAACTTATAAATTATATCACTCATTAAAATTCATAATTTAAAACATTGATTATAATATATTATCTGACATATTAATATAATTACACATAATTACATAATATTACATACTATATATAATATATTAATATTATATTATATATAACAAATTGATAAACATGTAAACGTATCAACAATTTCATGAACAATTAAGGAATGCATGCAGTACGTAACACACCTGCACAAGTCCATGCATGATTAATATTATATATATACATATACACATATATATCATGCATGCACGTAACACACAATACACATACACTTCATGCAACAATTTAACAATTAGTCTACATGCAAACAACAAAGCAAACTCATGCACATGCACAAAATTCATGCAACAAGCAGTAAAAGGACTCCACAGCAGGCTCTCCGCCCGGGGAAAAACCTGCACGAAAACCACCCGGCCGGGGAAGGGAGAGGCAGAAACTTCTACTCAAATCTCCCCTCCCGGGGAAGAAAACACCACACAATCTCCCCGGCCGGGGAGATTGTTACAGCAAGAAAGAAGAGCAGCAGCAGAGCTGCTACGTGGGGAGAAAATTCAAGGCAACAACAGCTGAAACAGGGCAGTAAAAGCACAGAAACAACGCAACAAAAATACAATTGTGACAGAAGTTCATTTGAGCACAAAAATAAACCAAAACGCAGCTGAAACGAAGGGAAAAATAGGGTAATATCAACGTGAAGCAGGGGCAGCAGATAGCACAATGTATCAGGTCATTTCTCATGCATTTTATGTTAGGAATAGTACCCTAGAAAGCCGATTGTATATCCGCTTTGTGCTTTTCCTTATTGTAATCACAGACAATCTTTGAATGAAATAACGAATTAAGGCAACACTTCTTTATATGCTCTTGTTTGGTATGCGTTTATTTTAGCTGTGCATGTATGAGAACTCCCCTAATCCTGATGACTTTAGGACTCTACCATTTAGGTGAAATGGTTCATGAAACGAGCCCTATATCACATAAGTCATGATTAGTAAAATGCTCCAAGCCGATGAGTCCTACAGACAGTGGGAGTGTCAACCTGACTCCTCTAAGGCTTGCTTGTGGGATCACGCCCTTAAGAAGGACCACCTTGTTTCATGGAGGTGGAAAGTGTATAGTTGATACGTGCGTGATACATGAGGGTGCTTACTTTAATAAGTAAGTTCACTGAGGTGCCCCGTGTGAGAACATTCCTAAATGGGAAAGGAAGTTTCTATTTCAGGAAATGGAAACTTCCAGATTAGGAAATATCTCACGAGTCATTGATGTGATTAATTGATCCTTAGACTTGAGGTTCCTTGTCACTTTATGAGTTAACTCTGTAGTCTTAGCTATAAGCTTTAAAGGGTGTCGCCTTAGACAACTGATTCAAGGCTTATGCTGGGGCTGCACAAGTGACTCATGAAAGTGAATGAGAATCAAGATAGGACCTACACTTGCATTTGCAAGGTGATCTCTTATTGTGTAAGTCATTCATATGCCATATGGAGTCCTTGGCCAAGGCAGTAGATCAAGACATCAAGAAAAGGGTTTCTTGGATTGAGATCAAATGGATATGAAATGCACTTAGCTTTAAGACCGGATTATTAGGGTTCTGATTATTCCCTTGCCCTAGATCTTGGTTGAGAGATAGTAAGTAGGAGGATTGTATCTCACATGAATCAATGACTTAAAGGTTCTATCGAATCCGAACATTCCAATTCAGCTAGGGGTTAAACACCTGTTGCTAGACTATGGTCGTTTAATCTGTGGACTGATTAATTAATTAGTGAATTAATTAATTGGGGTCACTGCTAATTGAATTGAGAACCTAGAGGGTCACACACAACAACTTGGTTACATGAGTTGAGGCTTGAAAATGATTAAACGAGTTAATCGGGCCAAGAGGGTTCCACACGTGTGAAATCACACGTGTGGCTCACGTGAGTGACACGTGTCACACACGTGTGAATATATATATTATATATATATACGTATTAAATAATTAAAGGTGTTAATTATTTAATAGACTTTGGTTTAATTTTGAATTAAAAAGAAAGTCTTATTTTGGAGAAAATAATCTAGTTAATTAATTACGAATTAATTAATTTGATAAAAAATAAGTTACTTATTTTATATTAAATAAAGTATAAAATTATCCAAAAATAGTTTGGATATTTTTAGCTCTCCTAAAAGTTGACTTGAATTAGAATTCAAAGTCAAAGTTGGAAATTACTTGAAGATCAAGTAATAGGAGAGAGGAACCAAAACCCTTGCCTATGAGGACAAGTATTTCGGCCGCCCCTCCCCTTTCCTATATATAGGGGAGCTCATGCTCCCCTTTAGAGCTAATTGGCAATTCTTTTGGTTCATGTGTTGAACACCTTCCTTTCTCCAAGATTAGATTAAACCCTAGGTTAAGCCTAAACACTAACTAGAGAACTAGCATCCTTACTAGTTAGATTGTGATCAAGTTGGTGGACTTTCTCTAGAAACTTCAAGTTAGAAGTTTGAAGATTCGAGCTTTACCAAGGAGAGGGGATCAAGTCGCGAGAAGAGCGTTCTTGGGTGGCTTGAAAAGCTTCAAGAAAGAACAAAAGAAAAGTAAGTTTTCTATCTTTACGAATTTGGTTACACGATTGCGAGTTCAAGATCCTTTTGTTGGGAAAAATTTTTAAATTCCGCTGCTTTCTGATTCGTGTTTTCCAACAAGTGGTATCAGAGCCACTCGTTAATCGTGTTTCTGATTCGTCTCAATTATTCTGAATTTGGTAGAAATTCTTAGGCTTGATGCGATTGAGTATTTGTAATTGTTTTAGAAAGCCTGAATTACGTAACTGTAATTTTTTCCTGAAAGTTTCTGAAAATTGGTTTTTGCAAAATTTAATTTTTGAAAACAATTTTAGATTTGAAACTGTATAAACTGTTATTGGATTTCTTGGATTGGTTTTGCTTTTGAACGAAAACACGAAACGAAAAACCAGATCACGACGAACACGCGAAACCCCGCGCGCGAAGGCGTCGCGCGCGCGGGTTTCGCGCGCCACCGCCCGCCTGTCCTAGGCGTGCGCAGGGCAGCCGCCCAACACCTCCCGCACACCTGTGCGGGAGCCTTCCGGGCGCTCCTAGGCGCGCCCACCCAGGGCGGCCGAGACTGGCCGCCCATCGCCCACCGTCGCCCGACAGGGCGCAGGCGCGCGGCATGTGCGCGCCTGCCGTGCGCGTCCGCGCGCGCTTGGGACGCGTGCGCCCCGTTTCGCGTATGGGCCCCGTTTTTTGATCCGAACTTTCGTATTTCGTGCAATCCAGTCCCAATTTTGTTTTTTAATTTTAAAATTTTATTTTGAATATTTATTTTAATTTTTGAATAAAAACTTGAAATTGGGAGTTTTGAGAAATTGAAACGGTTTATATTTTGGGAAAATACACCTTTGATAAAATTATTAATTTTCAGAAATTAATTGGAATTTTATTTGTTTTGGTAATTTGGGATTTATTGAAAACTTTTATAAATAAGACTCGCATCAAGTCGTGTTTTAAGTCATTAGGACTTGAAACGAGAATTTTAATTTGTTGGCTAAATTTAAATTCTCGCAAGAGCATGTTAGGTGATCATGGGTTTAGACTTATGTATGGTTTTAATTTATGCACATGGATGGTTTAAATTGGGGTTGGAGCCCTATAGTTGCGTTTTTCAATTGAGGTTGGAGCCTCACTTATGTGCGTACTGTTATGTGATTTATTATGTGGCTTTCCATATTACTTTTTTGAGGCCGGGGTATGCCCCGTGTAATTGTCTAAGGCCAATATGAAGATTGAGCCTTATTACTTTATGTCTTTTTCCTTTTATTGTAATTTGAGAGTAGAGATAGGTGGTGAGGTTTTATTTTCATTTTGGAGACAATGCACCCATGGAGTAAGATGGACCACATTCAAGTAACAAGGAGGCCATAAGTGAAGACCCCTCAAAATGTTAGGGAGGGGAATCTCAATTGTTAAATGTAATAGAGATAGGGCTCGTATTTTGTTACCGCTTTCCCTTATGTGATTTAAACTGTTTATGTGGCATGTATGTTAGAACTTGTGATTGTGGAGTGGCTCCCACATATCACGCATAAGATAGGTGGAACCCATGATCATTACATGTTAGTATCATGCTAGGACATGTTATCTGTTTATCTGCTTGTTTGATATGCATTTAAGAGTACTTGCATTAATCAAGACTAATAAAATTGGATAACATATATGTTGGTGAGGTCGAACCGGACAACTCTCCGGTTGATTCGAAAATTCCCATTAAATATTAAGCTAATTTCGAACAAATAGGTGTTTAATTCGAGATGCAAATTTTGAATTAAATTCCTAGCATTCCATCAATAGGTTTTAAGTTTAGTAAGTAAAGCTAGTTATTGTCCGCGAGTCGTGGGATAGCTAGTGGAGCTTATTAGTTCTTAGTTACCTAATTAATCATTTTAAATGATCAACATTTCGTGGTCAATTTTAGCAAGGGTGATGTCCGCGAGTCGTGGGTCGTTCGAACTAAGTTTTGGTCATGATCTTATGATTGATGGGTCTAGCTTAACGCCTAAGTAAATATGGATGTCGCACGAGTTGTGGGTCCATATTGAAAGATAGGTGATGCAAAAACAATTACTAAGAGTTCTAAAGGTGTTAGAATTGGTAAGTTGTACCTACCTAGGGTTCTTATTTAGAATGTCCGCGAGTCGTGGGTTCGAGGTAAAATGCCTAGGATCTTAGTACCCATTGGGAAACGTGTTCCTCTTAGATCTTTGGGAATTCTAGATCTTTGAAAAACAGTGGGAGCTACATTAGATTAAAAGACCTTATCCTTTGTATATCGTTATAATTCAGCATGCTCACTAGTTCTCTGTTTTACCATTTAGGTCGTAGATTCTATGATTCTCTACGTGTTTTGAAATGGCAACCAAAAACCCTCTTGTATCGATCCTCGAGTCAAACAAGTTGACTGGTCCCAACTATTCTGATTGGCTGAGGAATCTAAAAATCATTTTAGATTCTGAGAAGAGAACTTATGTTCTCTTCGAAGGGGAGCCTAGTCCCGAAGGGGAGGCTCCCACTCGGGCCGAGCGGGACGCGATTCAGAAGTGGAAGGATGATAATCTCCAAGCCCGTTGCCTTATGTTGGCTAACATGTCTCCGGACTTGCAAAGGCAACATGAGGCCATGGAATTTGCTTGGGAGATTTACGACCACTTAGAGCAACTTTACCGCCCTCATGAACGTGTTACAAGGTATAACACTTCAAAGGAATTGTTCCACTTGAGAATGAGGGAAGGTTCAAGTGTCCATGAATATGGACTCAAGTTTCTTGCCCTTACTGAGAAACTTGCTTCCATGGACATGCCGCTGAAAGATGAGCTTTCAGTGGACTTGTTGCTAGCTTCGCTCCCACCATCGTTCAACCCATTTGTTCTTAACTTCAACATGAATCATGCTGGTGCTACTGTAGCTGAGCTGATTAGTCAGCTTGTGACTGCTGAAAGCACGATCAAGAAGGACAATAAGGTTCTGATGGTCAATGCTCCATCTTTCTCTTCTGGGCCTTCTAAAGGTAAGGGCAGGAAAGCCCAAAAGAAGAAGAAGAAACCACTTAGGCCCACTGGTGGCATTTCGAAGGGGAAGGCCCAAAAGAAGAAACGTGATCAAAAAGAGGATGTTTGCTTCCATTGTGGCAAAGCGGGACATTAGAGGAGAAACTGCCCAGAGTACAAGGCTACTCTAAAGAAAGGTATCTTTCTCGTTGAAGTAAATCTTTCTATTAATTCTAGTTCTTGGGTACTTGATACCGGTTGTGGAACTCATATCTGTAATGATGTACAGATGCTAAGTGAAGTCCAACAACTCAAAGAAGGAGAATGTGTCTTGAAGATCGGTGATGGCTCAAACGTTGAAGCTAGAGCTTTAGGCACAATTAGATTAGATTTAGGTAGTTTTGAGTTAGTATTAAATAAAGTCCTTTATGTACCGAGCATTATTCGTAATATAATTTCAGTTCCAATATTGGATTGTAAAGGTTATGAAACTTATATTAAGAATGGTAAATATTTTATCAAACGGAACAACTCTTCCGTTCACATCGGTACTCTAAGTAATGGACTTTACCTAACTCAAAATATCAATATTATGAATATACAACGAGAAACAAAGCGTAAGAGAGATGACAAAGTTTCAGCTCCCTTATGACACGCTAGATTAGGACACATTTCCAAGAACAGAATTAGCAAGATAAACACTTTAGGATCATTCTCTGAAAATGATCTTAAGGAGTTAACTTCTTGCGAATCCTGTCTCAAAGGAAAAATGTCCAAAGTCCCTTTTAAAGGAACTGTGGAACGTGCCACTAAGGTTTTGGATTTGATCCATACTGATGTTTGTGGACCGCTTAGTGTAAGCACTAGAAACAATCATCAGTATTTCATAACCTTTACCGATGACTTTAGTCGATATGGTTATGTATACTTAATGAAGTATAAATCTGAAGCTTTTGAGAAATTCTTAGAATTTCAAAAGGAGGTTGAGAACCAAACTGGTCACAAGATCAAAGCACTTCGATCTGATCGAGGAGGCGAGTATCTTAGTGAAGAATTCCTTAATCATCTCAAAGATAATGGGATTATCTCTCAGTGGACTCCTCCAGGAACTCCTCACCTTAATGGAGTTTCTGAGAGAAGGAATCGAACCTTACTCGATATGGTTCGTTCCATGATGAGTTTCACTGACTTACCACCTTCTTTCTGGGGTTATGCCCTAGAAAGTGCAACAAAGATTCTGAATCTAGTTCCCTCTAAGTCAGTCCCCAAGACGCCCTATGAAATGTGGCATGGTAAAATCCCTAGTTATTCTTACTTAAGAATTTGGGGTTGTCCTGCTTACGTGAAGAGGACAGTGGGAGATAAGTTAGAATCTCATTCTAACTTATGCTACTTTGTAGGTTATCCTAAGGAATCCATAGGATACTACTTCTATGATCAATCTGAGCAAAAGGTGTATGTTTCCAGAAATGCCACTTTTCTTGAGGAACCGTTCCTTAAAGGAAAGAAAGGCAAGATCATAGAATTAGAAGAAGTACAAAGTAACCCCACGCCACCCACTGAAGAAACGTCCCCTACTGATCAACCACAACCAATCACAAATTTCGATACACATGTAAATCCTCCTCTAAGGCGTTCTGAACGGACTCCTAGACAGTCGGAGAGATGGTATGGATTCTTCCATGAAATCTCTCAAAAGGATAATGATCCTTCAACATATGAGGAGGAACTTTCAGATTCTGACTCTGAACAGTGGATAGAAGCCATGAAATCCGAAATGGACTCCATGAACTCCAACCAAGTTTGGACCTTGGGAGATTTGCCTGATGGTGTCAAACCCATAGGTTGCAAATGGGTCTTTAAGAGAAAGCTTGGAGTTGATGGAAGCATTGCAGCCTACAAAGCAAGACTGGTTGCAAAAGGATTCACTCAAAGACCCGGCGTGGACTTTGACGAAACCTTTTCACCAGTTGCAATGCAAAAGTCCATTCGAATCATGCTTGCCATTGCTGCATATTATGACTATGAGATATGGCAAATGGATGTGAAAACTGCCTTTCTCAATGGTGACATTGACAAAGACATTTATATGGAGCAACCCATAGGTTTCACATTCAGTGGGAGTGAGCAAAAGGTTTGCAAACTCCAAAGATCAATCTATGGATTGAAACAGGCTTCTAGGAATTGGAACATTCGATTTGATGAATCAGTAAAAGCGTTTGGCTTCATGCAAATTTCGAATGAATCATGTGTGTATAGAAAGGAATTGGAGACCTCAGTGCAATTCTTAGTACTTTATGTTGATGACATCCTTCTTATTGGGAATTCGAGGGATGACATGAAAGTGACTAAGTTATGGTTATCGAACCAATTCGAGATGAAAGATCTTGGTGATGCATCCTATATCCTTGGAATTAAAATCTATAGAGATAGATCTAGAAGGTTAATAGGACTATCACAGTCGATGTACATTGACAAAGTATTGAAGAGATTCAATATGGAGTCAGCAAAGGTTAAGAATCTTCCTATGAGTGTAGGAACATGTCTTTCAAAGAAGATGTGTCCTAAGACTAACCTTGAGAAGGAGAGAATGACTCATACACCTTAAGCGTCGGCAATAGGTAGCATAATGTATGCAATGTTATGTACTCGACCGGATGTGGCTTATGCACTTAGTGTGACAAGTCGTTTCCAATCTGACCCTGGAGATGGTCACTGGGCTGCCGTGAAGAATATTCTTAAGTACTTGAAAAGTACTAAAGATTTATTCTTAGTTTACGGAGGTCAGAAAGATCTTACTATCGAAGGATACTGCGATGCAAGCTTTGCATCTGACTTAGATGATTTTAAGTCAATGTCAGGATACATTTTCTGCCTGAACGGCGGAGCAGTGAGTTGGAAGAGTTCCAAGCAAACAACCACTGCAGATTCGACCACTGAGGCCGAATACTTAGCTGCAAATGATGCAGCTAAGGAAGGTGTTTGGATTAGAAACTTCATTCAAGAGTTAAATGTTGTTCCTAGCATGAAAGACCCCATTACTGTGTTTTGTGACAACACTGGGGCGGTTGCTCAAGCAAGAGAACCAAGATCTCACCAACGGACGAAGCACATTATGAGAAAGTATCACCTAATCCGTGATATTATCAAAAGAGGAGATGTGCAAATTGAGAGGGTCACATCAGCAGAGAACGTGGCAGGTCCACTTACTAAACCCCTTAGTCGAGAAGCTTTCCAAGGTCATCTTCAGAAGATGGGACTTAGAGTAGATTAAGAATGGCTTTGACGGGCAAGTGGGAGATTGTTAGGAATAGTGCCCTAGAAAGCCGATTGTATATCCACTTTGTGCTTTTCCTTATTGTAATCACAGACAATCTTTGAATGAAATAACGAATTAAGGCAACACTTCTTTATATGCTCTTGTTTGGTATGCGTTTACTTTAGCTGTGCATGTATGAGAACTCCCCTAATCCTGATGACTTTAGGACTCTACCATTTAGGTGAAATGGTTCATGAAACGAGCCCTATATCACATAAGTCATGATTAGTAAAATGCTCCAAGCCGATGAGTCCTACAGACAGTGGGAGTGTCAACCTGACTCAACCTGACTCCTCTAAGGCTTGCTTGTGGGATCACGCCCTTAAGAAGGACCACCTTGTTTCATAGAGGTGGAAAGTGTATAGTTGATACGTGCGTGATACATGAGGGTGCTTACTTTAATAAGTAAGTTCACTGAGGTGCCCCGTGTGAGAACATTCCTAAATGGGAAAGGAAGTTTCTATTTCAGGAAATGGAAACTTCCAGATTAGGAAATATCTCACGAGTCATTGATGTGATTAATTGATCCTTAGACTTGAGGTTCCTTGTCACTTTATGAGTTAACTCTGTAGTCTTAGGTATAAGCTTTAAAGGGTGTCGCCTTAGACAACTGATTCAAGGCTTATGCTGGGGCTGCACAAGTGACTCATGAAAGTGAATGAGAATCAAGATAGGACCTACACTTGCATTTGCAAGGTGATCTCTTATTGTGTAAGTCATTCATATGCCATATGGAGTCCTTGGCCAAGGCAGTAGATCAAGACATCAAGAAAAGGGTTTCTTGGATTGAGATCAAATGGATATGAAATGCACTTAGCTTTAAGACCGGATTATTAGGGTTCTGATTATTCCCTTGCCCTAGATCTTGGTTGAGAGATAGTAAGTAGGAGGATTGTATCTCACATGAATCAATGACTTAAAGGTTCTGTCGAATCCGAACATTCCAATTCAGCTAGGGGTTAAACACCTGTTGCTAGACTATGGTCGTTTAATCTGTGGACTGATTAATTAATTAGTGAATTAATTAATTGGGGTCACTGCTAATTGAATTGAGAACCTAGAGGGTCACACACAACAACTTGGTTACATGAGTTGAGGCTTGAAAATGATTAAACGAGTTAATCGGGCCAAGAGGGTTCCACACGTGTGAAATCACACGTGTGGCTCACGTGAGTGACACGTGTCACACACGTGTGAATATATATATTATATATATATATATATATGTATTAAATAATTAAAGGTGTTAATTATTTAATAGACTTTGGTTTAATTTTGAATTAAAAAGAAAGTCTTATTTTGGAGAAAATAATCTAGTTAATTAATTATGAATTAATTAATTAGATAAAAAATAAGTTACTTATTTTATAATAAATAAAGTATAAAATTATCCAAAAATAGTTTGGATATTTTTAGCTCTCCTAAAAGTTGACTTGAATTAGAATTCAAAGTCAAAGTTGGAAATTACTTGAAGATCAAGTAATAGGAGAGAGGAACCAAAACCCTTGCCTATGAGGACAAGGATTTCGGCCACCCCTCCCCTTTCCTATATATAGGGGAGCTCATGCTCCCCTTTAGAGCTAATTGGCAATTCTTTTGGTTCATGTGTTGAACACCTTCCTTTCTCCAAGATTAGATTAAACCCTAGGTTAAGCCTAAACACTAACTAGAGAACTAGCATCCTTACTAGTTAGATTGTGATCAAGTTGGTGGACTTTCTCTAGAGACTTCAAGTTAGAAGTTTGAAGATTCGAGCTTTACCAAGGAGAGGGGATCAAGCCGCGAGAAGAGCGTTCTTGGGTGGCTTGAAACGCTTCAAGAAAGAACAAAAGAAAAGTAAGTTTTCTATCTTTACGAATTTGGTTACACGATTGCGAGTTCAAGATCCTTTTATTGGGAAATTTTTTTAAATTCCGCTGCTTTATGATTCGTGTTTTCCAACATTTTATGCACCAAAACCATGAAAAATTCCCAAAAACGCAGCAGCACATTCACGTTAAAAAGAGCTCCTGACAGCAGTTCAGTTTTTGCCAAAAATCCCCCAAATTCCATTCCTAAGCTCAAGTTCATTAATGGTAGGAGTTAATAAACACAACAAACATGTAATTAATGCAAAGAAACAAGAGCTAAAAGCATTAATGAACTCATTCTCAGCCATAAAACTCAAGAAATGCACCTAAGAGCAAGTATGCACAAACTTGAAGAAAACATAACTATTCCTCAATCTTTTCACTCATGCATGATACCTTGAATTCAAGACATAAAATGGAGCATATATTGAAGCATAAATCATAAGGAACATAGATCTTACCTCTGATCGTTGAGAGACGAAGAAAACAAGAAAATCTTGATCAATTTAATGAAGAAGATGATGAATAGTGAAAAAGTCTCCTCCTTGCTTCTTGTGCTGCTAAATATCGATGGTAAGGGAAAGAAATGAACATGAATTGGTATAAATTGGCTTAAGTTCAGATCGTAAGGTCAAAGTGGGGCCGACTCTTGAGTTTAGGTTCAAATGGGCTAAAAATGGCTTCGTCGGGGGTTCAAACGACACCGAAAAAAAAACGAGGTTAAATCCACTGGGTCCAGATCGTCGAAATGAGTTCATCGCCACAAACGGATCTCGAATCCGAGTTTCGTAGCTCAAGGTACGAATTAAAGAAGCTTAAGGGGTCTTATTTTGAAATAGGTACTTTCAAAAAGTGGCAAATAGGCCCAAAGCCTATTTTCAATTAAGCCCTAAAACTATAAAACTCATGGAATTAAATCCAAATTAAATATAATTCAATTAAATTCATATAATTTCAAGAAATTAGCATGCTAGAAAATTAATTGCATATCATATAAATTCACATATTACAAGATTTCAAATAATTTAAATACTTAGGCATAGATATGACATTTAAATCAAATAATTCAAATAATTTCATATAAATATCAAATAAAGAGCATATTTCAAAATATAAACAAATTAAAGTATATAAAATTAAGGGCAAATACGAAAATTAAACTCACACGTGGCACAAACCTATACGGTCAGACAAACGGGGTGTCACATGGGATCCTCGGGCATGAGCGTCATGAAACTCACGACCCATACATAACGTAATAGATGGTTAGGGTCGCGCAACCCTTCCATCGTCGGAGAAGGAGGTTTATTCTTTAATGTTACTTTTGTTTTAATGTGTAATGTATGTTTTAAGAAGCCCGGGATGGGATATCTGCTCGTACTCGTCGAGTTTTTATACGGTATGTTGATTATGAAACGGGAGAGGACTTTTAAGTTAAAGATACGCTATGCTTTTGATATAATATGTATACGTTTGTTTTAAAAATGGATTTTGGTGTGCAAAACCCTATTCCCGGTTCATAGTCTTTTGTTTAATACGTGCTATGCTCTATATTTATGTATCGCGTGTGTGTGTTTAGGCCCCCTCACTCATTCGAGTTGTTGACTGACCCCTCTCCTTTTTCCCCTTTAGTTGCAGGTGCGAGGTTCGGTTCGAGCTAGGCAGCGGTCTTCTTTTGGGTCCTTAAGTCGAGTTGTTTGACTCTTTTGCATTCTGTATCTTTATCCTTACGCTTTGGAATTTTGAATATGTATAAGCTTATGATTATGTATTTGATATATCTTATTGATTTGATATGATTCGGGACAGGCTTCTAGGGATAGAATGAACCCGTTGTGTATTTATGTTTTATAATTGATTTACGGGATTAGGTATCTATGCTAGTTCAACCCGTCACCTGTTTCTATTTGATATCTCGCATGAATGTATTTGTTGATCCTGTCGCTTCCGCCTTCAATTTTATTTTATTGCGCACTCTGTATTAGGGTCTAGACCGCCTAGCCTAGTGGTTTGTTTTGTTTGTCTTATGTTCGCCATGGCTTGGTGCGTGTGTAGAGTTTCCATTTCGTTACACGTGTTGGGCTATGGTGCAGGGGATGTGGTGCCCTTCGCTCTGCGGTGTTACAAACGCTCCGGCACTACCGGCTCCACCACTACAAAAAGAGAGGCCCGGATGTACTCGTTATGGACATTCTTCTCACACTTATCCCAGTTGTCGACGCCGTTTGGGTTTGTGTTTGAGATGTGGTAAAGCGGAGCACAAGATCGATGCATGTCCTGAGCCGCCACCGGGGGCACAACAAGGGGCCCAAAGGCCATTGATTCGAGCCTGTGGATATGCTATTGGAGGAGAAGAGCAAGATGCCGATGTTGACCCTAATGCCGTGGTAGAAGGTACCGTATACATTCATGGTATGCATATTCATACATTGTTTGATCCGAGTGCCACACACTCTTTTCTTTCCCGTGGTGTGGTTCCTTCTTTGCCTATGCTTGTTGCTTGCACTTCTTCTTGTTATGTGATTAGTTCTCCTCTCGGGGGGGGGGGGGGGGGAGCTTAGATGAACTGTGTGTTTAAGGGGGTTCCGGTGAGCATTGAGGGTCGTGTTTTTCCAGCAGATTTGATAGAGATGCCCATGGACACATATATGGGGCTATCTTGGGCATGGATTGGCTTTTTCTTCATAGGGCCACGGTCGATTCTTTTGAGAAGAAAGTTTATTTGGATTCGGATGTTTTTTTGGTGAAGGTTCGAAGAATCCACCACTTCTTTCTTTTACTGAAGCTTACAAGTTAGTTCGTGATGGGGCTACGGGTTTTGTGGCTTATCTTCTCAACAAGCCAAAGGATCAAGATAAGATTGAGGAAACTGAGGTTGTTAAGGACTTTCTCAGTGTATTTCCCAAGACTTTGGATTCTTTGCCACTTGAGTGGGAAATTGAGTTTGTGATTGACTTGTTTCCGGGAGCAGAGCCATGTTCGAAGTCTCCATACCGAATGGCTCTAGCCGATTTGAAAGAGTTGAAAACTCAACTTGATGAGCTCCTTGTTAGTGGTTATATCCGACCCAGTTGTTCGCTGTGGGGTGCACCGGTTCTATTTGTAAAGAAGAAAGATGGGATCTTGAGAATGTGCATTGACTATCGCGAGCTAAATAGGATAACAATCAAGAACAAGTCCCCTCTCGCTCACATTGAAGAGCTTTCCGACTTGCTACATGGATCAAAGGTTTTATTCAAAACTTGATCTCCGACAAAGGTACTATCAGTTGCGAATCCAAGAAGAGGATATTCCCAAGATGGGATTTAACACTTGGTATGGGCATTTTGAGTTCGTAGTGGCGCCATTTGGTTTAACAAATACCCCTGCAGCTTTCATGGATATGATGAACAGGATTTTTCATCCGTACCTTGATAAGTTCGTGGTGATTTTCATTGACGATATCATTGTGTATTCCAAATCTCCCAAAGAGCATGCACAATACCTTAAGATTGTGCTAGAGAATCTTACAGAGCACCAACTGTTAGCCAAATTCAGCAAGTGTGAATTTTGGATTGATCGTGTGACTTGGGCCACGTAGTATCCGATAATGGAGTAGAGGTGGATCCCTCTAAGATTGAAACAGTGGAGCATTGGGAGAAACCGAAGAACGCCTCAGAAGTAAGAAGTTTCTTGGGTCTAGCAGGATATTACCAGAGATTTGTGAAGGATTTCTCCAAGATTGCTGCTCCTTTGACCTGACTTACTAAGAAAGAGATAAAGTTTGAGTGGGATGAGACTTTCAAGGTAAGTTTCCAAGTCTTGAAGGAGAAGTTAACTTCAGCTCTAGTGTTAGCCCTACTCGAGGGTTCTGAAGGGTACGCCGTGTTTACTGATGCCTCGAAGGAAGGTCTGGGTTGTGTTTTCATGCAGAATGGTAGAGTAATAGCTTATACTTCGAGAAAGCTGAAAGACCAAGAGAAGAATTATCCCACTCATGACCTCGAGTTAGCTGTCGTGGTTTTCGCTTTGGCAAAGTGGCACCATTATCTCTACGGGGTTTCTTTTGAGATCTTTTCTGACCACAAAAGCCTCAAGTACTTATTCACTCAGAAGGAATTGATTATGAGGCAAAGGCGTTGGATGGAATTTCTTGAAGATTATGATTGTACCATCTATTACCATCTGGGTAAAGCTATTGTGGTCATGGATGGTCTAAGTAGGAAGGCTAGCGTGTCTTCTTTGGAAGTTGATTTGGGAGAAAGTATCGAGCCTACCATGTTGAAGGCTCGTGTGGCTAATATTAAGATACAATCCGATTTGAAGCAGAGATTGTACGAAGCTCAAGCTACAGATCCTGTGATTTAGAAATTGGTGTTGATAACCCAAGATGATCCAGAGTGTTCGTTTGGTTTTGATGACACGGGGTTCTTCAGATTCAGGCTAGATTCGGTGTACCTGAAGAGCTGAAACGAGTGATTCTTGAAAAAGCTCACAGGTCGGCTTACTCTATCCACCTGGGAGGTACAAAAATAGATCGGGACTTGAAGAAGTTCTATTGGTGGAGAGGTTTGAAGAAGGATGTGGTCGAGTTTGTGAAACATTACAAGACGTGCCAAATGGTAAAGGCGGAACACCAAAAGCACGGAGGCTTATTACAACCTTTACCTATTCCGGAATGGAAGTGGGAATAAGTCACCATGGATTTCGTATCCGGATTATCTAAAGCTAAGGGTGGACTTCATAGAATGTGGGTGATAATTGATCGGTTAACTAAGTCAGCGCACTTCCTTGCAGTTTGGATGCCTGACAAGATAAGTAGGCTTGCGGATAAGTATTGCAGAAAGATAGTCAGACTTCATGGTACTCCTCTTAGTACTATCCGAGGTTTACTTCCAAGTTGTGGCAAGAACTTCAGAACAGGTTGGGTACTAGCTCAAGTTTAGTATAGCTTCGCACCCTCAGACAGAAGGGCAGTCAGAGAGGTTATTTCAGTATTTGGAGGACATGCTTCGGGCTTGTGCATTAGATTTCCAAATGATCCAAGTTGTGGCAAGAACTTCAGAACAGGTTGGGTACTAGCTCAAGTTCAGTACTGCTTCGCACCCTCAGACAGAAGGGTAGTCAGAGAGGTTATTTCAGTATTTGGAGGACATGCTTCGGGCTTGTGCATTGGATTTCCAAATGAAGTGGGATGACCACTTGCACTTGATCGAGTTTTCTTATAATAACAACTACCAAGCCTCGATCAAAGCAGCCCCTTATGCGATCTTGTATGGTCAGAAGTGTCGACTACCATTGTTCTTCGATCTTGAAGAGTGGAGATGGCTTAAACAAGAAGGTGTTCAAAGAGATGTTAGAAAGATAAACTCTTGGAAGCCACTCAAGATGCGGTTCAGAAAGTTTAGATCATA
Organism: Lantana camara; assembly: GCA_037501455.1. Taxonomy (NCBI): domain Eukaryota; kingdom Viridiplantae; phylum Streptophyta; class Magnoliopsida; order Lamiales; family Verbenaceae; genus Lantana; species Lantana camara. The sequence goes on from CM074862.1 coordinate 64,700,834, forward strand.
TGACAATGTATGAAAGCCGCCCAAGATCAACAGAAGAGTTACGTTGATCACCGAAGAAGAAACCTCAAGTTTGAGGTTGGTAATCGTGTGTTCTTGAAAGCATCTCCTCGTAAGGGTTTTGCGAATTGGTTAAGGAGGAAAGTTGAACCCTCGATACTTAGGTCCTTTCGAGATTCTTGAGAAAGTTGGAGAAGTTGCTTAACCATTGGACCTACCACCAAATCTAACCGGGATTTACAATATCTTCCATGTGTCTCAGTTGAGGAAGTATTATCCCGAGGATTTAGAGATCATTCCCCTTGAAGAAGTCAAAGTTGAACCGGATTTAACTTTAGTCTAAAAGCCGATTAAGATATTGGATCAGAAATTCTACGAGTTGGGAAACCGACGTATTCCCTTGGTTAAGGTTTTGTGGAGATGCGATAACATCGAAGAAGCTACTTAGGAGACGAAGGACAAAATGAGAAGATTTTATTCAGAGTTGTTTCCAGGCGAGCAGAGATTTAGGATTTATTTAATTTCTTTTGTCATTTTACTTGCGCGATTTAATTTATTTAATTTGAATTCTTGCGTATTATGTGATTTTAAATTTCTATTTTCGTGTATTTAATTACGTGAGTTATGTATTTTAATTTCCCGAGCATGATTAAGTGTTCCATTATTCGTAATTATGAAATTCTATGCCTATTTAACCCCAATTGAAACTTTATATAACTTACGGACTTCATTGATAATTGGGTAAGGATTTATTTGTAAATTTTATAACTTGTGAACTCAATCGCATAACTTTAATTTTGTTAAGGACTAAGTTGCAATATCCCTTTATTCTCCCTTCCTCTTTCACGATACAAACATATACACACACATACACCTCTTGTTCTTCATTCCTTTCACACAACTCACAAGATACAACTCTTCCATCTCTACCTCCCTCATTTCGGTACATCCAAGGAAGCAAGAGGACCAAGATTTTCATCCATCTTCACCAAGAATTCAAGCTCCACACCTTGTTCTCTCCTTCTCCTTCTTCTCTTCCAACAAGGTGAGTTAAATATATGTATATATTTAATGAGTACTTGAAGTATGGTTAGGGTTTTTGAATTTTAATGAGTTCTTGAATTAATATGGAGTATATGTGATGTTTATGAGTTAGTTTTATGTATATATAACATGAGTTTTGTGAAGTTGAAGCTTGAGTGATCACTTTCCATTTCAAGGGTTTCATGAATGAATTTTGATGGATCAAAGCATGTATTCTTGGTTTATATGTTACCTAAATGATATATATGAGTTGTATGCATGATATATGATTGTTTTAGAGTGTTCTTGTTATTGTTGTTTGGTGCGGGAATGGCTTCCTGTGAGACCCCTGTTTCTGCTCTGTTTTTCGTCCCAAGAAGCTCGAAAACGGCAGTTTGGAGTCCCAGTTCATTCTTGAAACGGTCATTTGGAAGGCTACTGACCCCTCCTTCAGCGAGCCTCGAAACGTCCGTTTGGGTTTCCAGTGTAAACTAGAAACGACTGTTTCGGAGGTGTCTGTCCCGTTTTTGTGTTTTGCTCGTTTCGCGTGCTTTCTTCGTGCTTTAACTTTTATATCTTTTCTTCGACTCTTTTAAGTGTTTTAGATTGCTTGCATGTTAATTTCTCGCTTATGCATGAGTGAATATTTGAATGTAAAATTTCACTTTATGCTTTATATTCGTTTATTCAATACTTGGGACATTAATTGTGCACATGAACATGTTATTGATATTATGATCTCATACTCATGCCATATGCATTTGAATCACTTGTCGTACATCATACTTGGTTCATATTGAGTCGAGTCTCACTCCTATCCTATTTCTCTTGTCCAGAGGGTTCTAAAGAGGGTGACGAGCCAGCTGTGTAGGGTTCGGGGAGTTTGTTTTTTTCCTTTTTGGTTCGGTACAGGTGATGAATTAATAGGTTATATATTAAACCCTACAACCCTCTTATGTGTTGATTTGGCTAAAAACCTAACTTATATATCTATATCTTGTTTTAATATGACTATATGAGTTCTCAATTATCCAAATCTAATTCTCCTTTCTAAGGATCAAGTTATGAATTCTACAAATTCAATTTTCAGTTGTACCTAATGAATTGCCAATTTAACAAATTTCTCAAATCTACAAATTGAATTTTCAATTATAGGTTATGATGCATGGTGATACATACACAATACGATACATATATCGCGATATGAATTTTTCCTTAAAATTTTCTCTTGGAAAAATGTCAAATATGGTGGTTGACACGACATGATGATGAACCGATATTTTTAGAATTGTTGATGTATTTGAGACTATACATCATGAATTATCGATTCAACAAATTCGATTCTCTTTTCTATGACTTGATTTCTGAGTTATGCAATTTTAATTCTTTGTTTCATAAATTGAGTCAAGAATTTAATATTCAGATATACTAAATGAATTATCCGCAACCAATTTTGGTTACCTCCTCTATTCAAACTTTATTAGTACTAACTATACGTTTGAAAAATTAAATTTTTGTTCAATCCCTATTTTACATAAAATTACTCTATTATTCATAAGAGAGAAAAACAAAGACCTACTTCTCCTTACTATTGCAGTTTGCGGTTTCACTTCCAACAAAATAAAAAGAGACGTTTTGCGAATAAAAAAAGCAATAGATGTTTATCGATATAAAGAGAGACGACGACAACAAAGGGAGAAAGAGATAAAAGAGAGAACCATTAGTGGAGAGACAAAGAACATAAAGAGAAGCAATGATCTCGTAGAAGAGAGATTGACGATAACGAAGTATGATTTAAAGAAATCAAGATACTAAAATATACAAAGTGAAGTATGATTCTCATAGCAAGATATTGAGTATAACATATAAATATTAAGGTAGTTAGTTTCAGAGACGAAGAAGAGATAGATTAACGACAGCGGAGTATGATTTAGAGAAATCAAGCTACCAAAATATACAATGTGAAGTATGATTTTCTTATAGCGAGGTATTTTGTATAACATATGAATATTATAGTACTCAATTTTCAAAATAAGGTACTGAATTGAGAACATAAGGTACTAGTATGATTCGTCATCAGTTCTGACATGACATAAGTCCAATGGGCCACGTGGCTCCCAAGTGGCACGCCTTCTTGGGTGCCACATGGACCCCAAGCCAATCTGGACAACCCAGAAATAGCCACGTGGACAACATGTGGTGACAAGCCCGATTCAGATTGAAACGTCGATCCCAGCTACCCTAGTGAATCACCTACAACAAAGGCATTAATGGCTGTATCGATCCGACCCTATTGGGCTACGACCTCGATCTGGTGACTCCTAGGTCGATCCTGAACTTGGTTTTCCTGGTACAGATAGCAGAACGTCGATCGTCGTATCGATGTCCTACGTCAACAGACACCAAGATACCTTAAAATATCTTTATTGGGACACGTGTGGGCCTCTCATTCCCTAGGACAAGTGTACCAAGGAGCATTGAATGCCCTTCTGTACCCGTCTATACCAAAAGGGGAATGAAGCACCCCGAGCGCAAGGCGCCACATCCCCCACACTAGAACCCGACACGTGTAAAAAAATAGAGAATCCGTACACACACCAAGCACTAGCGAATGGGTGACAAACAAAAGACCTTCCTAAGCTAGGAGGTCTAAACCCTCAAACAAAGCGCGCAAAAAGCAAACATACAAAAGCGGAAGCATTAAACGAACTTAAACAAGGCATATTGTCAAGGTTACAAACTACTTCAACCGGATTATTTACAAACTTAACAAAATGGTACCAAAAGTTACAAATACAAAATAAACTCTCAAAATACAAACTTCAAAAGTACAAAATCAGAGTGAACTAAATACGAAAATGCGGACTCAACTAGACTGACAAGACTCCGACCGACAACAAACCGCCTAGCTCGAAACGACAGACCGGTACCTGCAAACTAAAAACATAAAGAGGGAGGGGTCAGTCACACTGACTGAGTGAGGGGCTACACACGCATGCGTACATCCGTATAGAGAGCATAGCATATATCACATAAGGGAGTTCATGAACCGGGGTGTGGTTTTTACATTCTAAACCATTTTCACAAGTGATACTAGTTATATGGAATTAAAGAGTTAGGCCGAAGGCCAAAACAACCAAATTTTATTAATTAAGAATCCACTCCCGTTTCACGAACTAATTCTTAACAGACTAACGTAACAGAAATCAAACATAACTCACACACCATCCGTCGACCTAAAATGAGTCGTCCTGGATTTAGAACACACGCACACATCCGTCGACCTAAAATGAGCCATCTCGGATTCAAAACACACACACGCTCAGATATATTCGAAATCAGAATCAGAATCAGAATCAGAATCAGAATCACACTTACCCGGAACATACACATCCAACACACTTACCATAACCCATATCACACGTTCTTATCACCTACATACAAACCATACCACACACCCGTACATACTTACCACATGCACAGTTATCAAACATACACACTTACATACTTGTCATATGCATACGTATCATGCATACACACATACATACGTATCATACATACACATTGCATACTCACACACACACACGTACACCCACACACATCATACGTAGACTTACACATAGTGTATCTTATTCCACAATATATAACATAATCGCACATATTCATATCGCACACGTATTTACATATACTTAAGGCTTATAATCACATGCATACATATCGGTCACATATCTTTAGGGTGTAACTATAACTAACCTCACCTTTACACCGATGAAACGAGGCAAACGGGGACAAAACCAACACCTATGGAGCAACCACATCACCAACGGGATACTCCTCTGAACAAGACAACATCAAAGACATACTTAGACTCATAATGAACCATATAAACGCTCGGCAAATGCTTATGAATGCGAATGATGCAATGCAAGTCATAATCATTCAAAGTCAAACACATCAAATAAAATACCACATTATCATGTCAATAACATATAAATCGAATTCATAAGACATCATATAATAGCATATCAAAAGCATATAGGAAGTTAAAACACATAAGGAAGCAATAAGAGATCACACATGGAGCATACAAGTTCACATCTTGCATAAAGGCATCGAAATTCCATAAACGACATGTAAAACAAACACATAGCATGTCAAATAATCACATAATATATCACTTTATATCATAACATATGCACATTCAAGTTTAAATCACGTAAACAAGGTAAGAGATGCAAAGAGATATCATTCGTATCACTCAAACACATATCGATTCAAATCACGTTTACACTTATCAAATGAAGTCATAAAATTAGAATAATTAAGCAAATATATCATATAATAACATATTAACACGGTAGGATCATAATTGGGGTGGGAGAAATCAAATAAAAGTGAATAGAACCAAGAAAACAAAGTTCGGAGCAAAGGGAGCTACTGCCTCAAATCCACCCCGGTGGATTATTTTCAAAGGGAAAATCCACCCCGGTGGATTCGGGTTAGAAAATTTCCAAAGAGGGTCTGCCTTAAATCCACCCCCGCGGATTTTTTTCAAAGGAAGAATCCACCCTCGTGGATTTGAGTCAGGGGCTAAATTTTTGAGAAAAATCTTGCAAACACCCTAAAAACTCCAAAAAACCACATAAACACCAATATAAAACATAAATTAAGATATATGCAGCAAGGATAAAAGGATTCATGCCCTAATTCATAAAAAAACCGAAGCTAAAGTGAGGAGAAAGGGATGCTCACAAGGTTCAAGGTCATGTAAAGTTCATCTATGGCACAGTTATGAATCCTTAACTATAACTCAAACTAAGTTCATATAAATCAAATAGGATGTCATGGATCATATAACTGTTGGAAAAGTGCCCTAGAAAGCCGATTAGTCATAATCCATTTTGGGACTTTCCTAGTATCACAGACAATCTTTGAATAATATACGATTGATTAATATCATAGGCAAACACTTCTTTATATGCCAATATATGTTTTCGTGTGTTTCCATTATGTGTGCATGTATTAGAACTCCCCTAATCAATATGACTTATAGGACTCAACCATTTAGGCAAAATGGGTCATGAAACGAGACCTATATCACATAAGTCATGATTAGTAAAATACTCCAAGCTGATGAGTCCTAGTGGGAGTGTCAACCTGACTCCTTTAAGGCTTGCTTGTGGGATTACGACCTTAAGAAGGAACACCTTGTTTCATGGAGGTGCAAAGTGTATAGTTGATACGTGCGTGATACATGAGGGTGCTTACTTCCATAAGTAAGTTCACTGAGGTGCCCCGTGAGAGAAGATTCCTAAATGAGAAAGGAAGTTTCTATTTTATGAAATGGAAACTTCCAGATTAGGAAATATCTCACGAGTCATTGATGTGATTAATTGATCCTTAGACTTGAGGTTCCATGTCACTTTATGAGTTAACTCTATAGTCTTAGGTATAAGCTTTAAAGGGTGTCGCCTTAGACAACTGATTCAAGGCTTATGCTGGGGCTGCACAAGTGATTCATGAAAGTGAATGAGAGTCAGGAAAGGACCTACACTTGCATTTGCAAGGTGATCTCTTATTGTGTAAGTCATTCATATGCCATATGGAGTCCTTGGCCAAGGCAATAGATCAAGACATCAAGAAAAGGGTTTCTTGGATTGAGATCAAATGGTTATTGTAACGCCCTAGTTTTTCTTATTTGTACAGCATGACGTATGTGTTTATCAAATTGCGCGAAATAATTATTTATACGTGATTTACGTATTTAATTGTATTAAATGTTAATTAATTATGCATGGATGAATTTATAAATTATATACGTAGTTATTTTATATTATTTGTAATAGTATGAATTTTATTGTTATATTGCATAGGAGTGACATTACGTGCTTCGTTTCTATATGAATTGATACCGAAATTTCGTGCAAATTTAATATGTTGGACTTATGTGTGTCTTGTATATGAATATATGTTCGTTTCATGATTTCGGATTTAATTGATTGAGTTTTGGAATATTTGAATAAATTAAGTGTTCAGGTTTGAAGTTTTAAACGTTTAAATCCTTTTCGAACCGTTTTTGATTCGTTTAACTCCGTTTTCAATTCCAATTTTTGTGCCAACTTGGTATACTTGAATTATGTGAGTTATTAACGTGTTTACATGCTTACATTTTTAGGCTCGTTTGATTTAGTTTTCATTTCGGTTTTTGGGAGACGGAACTTATAGGGCTTAAAACGCTTTTAGCGCGTCCTGGGTCCCGGACGACATATCTTGAGCTCAGGAATTCGGATTCGAATTCCGTCACCTCCGTTGCCTTTGTATAGACGATTCGGAGACAATGTAACAAGCCTCATACCTTTTTGAGATCATTAAGACCTCCGAAATCCAACCGTAACGAACAACTCGTGCAAGAGTAACCCTTTTGTTGACTAGTCTTCATGGTGGGACCCTTTAGGCCAACCTAAAGCTAACCATGCTTTAACCCATGACTTATGTACTTGAGTTAACCCCTTTCTCCTCCTTTTACCAGCAAAAAACCGAGCCAAACTCCCTCATTTTCTGCAGCAACAGATCGAGACAAGAGATGAGAGGAGAAGAGAAGAGAAACCCTTGGCCCTTGTGATTTTTGAGCTCAAATCACTTCCTTTCTTCTCCATATCTTGAAGGTATGAATATTTATGTATCCTATACTCTTATATACATGATTTCATCCATTTATTACTTGCTTTGCATCAGATTTGATAAGGGTTTGGTCTAAGAGCATGAATAGGACTTTTGGGGATTTTTGCTCTAATGACCTACCTAGTTGTATAGCTGATTTCCTTGCTTATAAATGATTATCTGAGCTTGTTTCTTAGCCTATTTGTTTCCTAAATGATATTATATGATGTTAGGATGATTTTCTCTTTAGACCCTTTGATGAAATTATGAGATATAGAGCTCCAAACTTGATGATCAAAACTGTCTCCCCTGTTTTGGGACTGCTGTGTGGAATTATGCTTTGTTGCTTGATCAAATGGCCTTCTTTGCGTGTGAATTTGCATGGTGATGATGTAAACTCATTGTTTTATATGTTAGGATTCATATTTCAAGCCTTTGGATCCATTTTAAGCCCCAAAACCGAAATACATCACCTGTTTTTATGCATAATCCATGACAGAACTGGGCTGCTGCTGCTGTTGCATTTTTGTGGTTTGTTGGTCATCCTAATGTGCTTCAATTCGTGTCAATTTGCATATACATGGAGTATATTAGTTTTTTATCATGTTAGTGTGCATTCCATAAAGTTGCAGCTTCAAATTCAGCCACTTAGTAATTGATCATGGCATGATTGAATCAACCGAGCTCATATGTGCGGTTTTGGTGTCCCAGACTTGCTCCATGGTTTTGGTACTCTTAACCTGTGTTTTGGCCTTAGAATTCTAAATGAAATATGTTCCTAACATGCTAAATATGTTGTATATTAAGTTTCATAAGATTTGGAGTTGATTTGGTATGCTTTTGGGACTGATATTGTATAGGGTCTGTTTTACCGGTAAGCTTTGTTTGCGTTTTTGGGTCTGTACCGTGACACCCCCGTGTCTCATTTGCTTTGTAATGGGTGACACCCCCGTGTCATGCAATTTTTGCAGGTCTGTACTGAGACACCCCCGTGTCTCAGTCTATTCAATTTGAGGGACACGGGCGTGTCCCTCCCCCTGCGCATTTCTTGTCTTTTCCTTTTTGGTTTTTGATTGTTTCACCTCTTTAATGACTTTATCTTCATTTGTGATGAACTATGAACTTGTTATCCTATGTGTTGGGAGTGTTGTGGTTTAATTTCATAGCATTTGGATGAGGCTTGGGCATGCTTTTGATGAATGCCGTTTATGTGCGTTTTGTAGCGTTTGTGATTTCCGTAACCCATTTCCCTTATCATATGATTTCTTCTTGTTCTCAAACTTTGGAAATATGTTACATTATGTAATATAATGTTTATAGTGGAGTTTTGTGAAAGATTGAATACGTTTGAATGTATGTAATTGTTTATTTTCTAAATAGAAATGTGATCTAACTTGTGCTATGATTATATTTGAATTTCTTGAATTGAATCGATTGGAAATGAGAATTGATGAATTCGAATGAAAGTGAATGAATGAATGAATGACTTGATTATATGATTTAAATTCCTTTGACGTGAAATGTGAAGGGTATGAACTCGTTTGAATACGAATGCTTCAATGAATGAACGAATTGAATGTTTATATGTCTTTAAGACTTTAATAGTGTACATGAACGTGTTCATTACATTATAGCATCTTTTCTTCATTCATATCATGATCATTACATTGCTGAGCGTCCTATTTGGTCATGTTGAGTCTCACCTCACCTTTATTGTGCAGATTTGATTCCGTTGGAGACGAGGCTGGTCCGAGAGGCTTTTGTGTTCTTCTTTTACCGTTTAAGGTGGGTTTCTCTTCTATGTAGATAGATGACCCTATATATACCTTCAATGTGAAAAGATTTCGGCCAAAAGTATATATATGTATATAGAGTCGTTTTCAAGAGTAAATGTTTTCAACGTAAAGCCCTTCTTTCATGAATCCTACCTAATGTTTTGGCGAGAATGAATAAATGTTCACAATGAATGGGGCCCAGGGACTTGGTGTGAGTGGGGATCCGATGAGGCATGGGCTGACGGTAAACCCTCACACTAGTCCCACCAATGAACGGCGTAACTGGACCTCGTTAGGAGTTAGAGAGGAATGGACGCTGAGCGCCATCTGGGGAGTCATGTTCCCCTTTTGGTCAATGAATGGGTGGATGGGCCTTGCAAACCCGCCACCAACCCGGAGGAAGAAGGTGGAATGTTATTGAATGCGCACGAAAGAATGATATGCATGAAAAGAATGAATGAATGTTAATGAATATTAATGAATTACACGAGGTGTTGGTTGGAGATAATGCACGCCCACTCGCCGGGCCACTAATGACCTTGACCTAATGTAAATGAATCGTTATAATCCCTTTTGATGATTTCTATTTGCCCACTTGGAAAATCCTTTAAAAACCTCACTTGGGATTATAACTTGCATGTGATTGTTAAATTCCGTCGTATATTACATTTATGCCCTATTTTTATACCCACCAGTCCCGTTTGGACTGAACCCGTTTGGTTTTCAGTTGTGTTGTGCAGGTGTCTTGGGAGCTAGGCGGGATTTCGAGTCATAGGTTTTACTTTCGTCTTTAACTCTTGTATTTTGGGTCTTACACTTGCATATTGCACATTGGATCATTGTATATGAAGAATAATGGAGCGTACTTGTTGTTTGAGCCTTGATGGCATTTGATAATGTATATGATCGATTTTTGGAGCTTGAATGATCATGGTTTATATTATGGCCAGTTATTGCTTCCGCAATTGTATTTTCTTTGATTTTATGGTTCAAGGGTTAGTCCCGCCTAGCATTGAGTGTGTGTATGTCCCCGTTCGCCGGGATTTAGCTCGGGTATGGATCGTCCATTTCATATCTGGGTTGGGTCTCGGTGCGGGGGATGTGGTACCTTGTGCTCGGGTGCTACAGATATAAAATGTACTTAACTTTAAGACCAGATTATTAAGGTTCTAATTATTCCCTTACCATAGATCTTGGTTGAGAGATGGGATGTAGGAGGATTGTATCTCACATGAATCAATGACTTAAAGGTTCTGTCGAATCGAGACATTCTTATTCAGCTAGGGGCCAAACACCTGTTGCTAGACAATGGTCGTTTGATCTGTGGACTAATTAATTAATTAGAGAATTAATTAATTAGGGTCACTGCTAATTGAATTAAGAACCTAGAGGGTAACACACAACAACCGTGTCACGTGGGTAAAGGCTTGAATCGATTAAACGAGTTGATCGAACCATTAAGCGAATGGAGGGACCCACACGTGTGAATCACACGTGTGGGAGGCGTGAAAAACACGTCTCCTTATGGACACGTGTAGGCATGTGCAAGCATGTGTATAAATGTTAAATAATTAATGTGTTAATTATTTAATGGACTTTGATTTAATTTTGAATTAATTTTAAAGTCCTAATTTGGAGAAATAAAGTCTAATAAATAATTAATTATTAGTCTTCAATTTATTTATTGTAAAATAAATAAAGTAAAATTAAATGTCTAAAGAGTTAGACTAGATTCTTGCTTTCCAAGTTGATCAAAAGGAGACTTTTGATCAAAGTAAGAGACTTGGTCTTCAAGCAAGATATCCCTTTCCAAAAGGGATAAGGGGTTCGAACCCTATCGTTATAAATAAGGGGGTTCGACCCCTATGGGAGATATACAAAATTTCTCCTTCTCTATAATTATACACTAACCCCTTAGAGCCTAAACACCGAATATAGAACTAGCATCCTCCCTATTCGGATCGTGGTCGCGGTTGGTGGACTATTTCTCTAGAGGGCTTCTATCGTGAAGTCTTGAAAGATTCGAAGGAACTTTTGGGGATCAAGCAAAACGACCACAAGGGTTGGTGAAACGATTCTGAACCCAATAGAATAGGAGTGAAAAAATCGAACCAAAGAAGATGGTGAAAACCGTTCGTCCATATCCTGAAGGATGAATTTTTTCACGAGGGTTTTATGGCAGGCAGATTTCTACTTTCGCAAAATTAGTTTTCGAAGGGAGTTTCAATCATGCCTTTCTCGTTTCACGTTTCATTCTTTATGTTATATTGTTAAGCACTTTACCTAGCATGATTTGAATCTAGGTTGGTGTGGATTGTTGTCCCTACAATGGATTCTGAAGTAGAAAGAGATTTTCGAGGGACGGGTTACCATTACCGCATCAAGCGCGTTTGAGGGTGGCTTAAAACGTGTCAAGAAAGCTATTACCTAACTGAGTTTCTTGATCTCTACGAATCTGGAAATAGGAATTGCAAGTTTTCGATTCTATCTTTTGGGAAAATTTTTAAATTTCCGCTGCGTTTCTGTCTCGTTTTCCCAACAAGTGGTATCAGAGCTAACTTGCAAGGCCTATTTCTAATTCGTCTCAATTATTCTGAATTTGGTAGAAACTCTGAGACTTAGATGTAAATTGAGTATTCTTGAGTTCTTTTAGAAAGCCTGAAATACGAAACTGTGATTTTCCTAAAAATTTCTGAAAACTGTTTTCTTAATTCTGTTTTTGAAAAGCTGTTTTAGTTGAAATTCGTTTAAATCGTAGTTTTTAATTTTGGATTGAATTGGGTTTTGGAGAAACCTGTGATACGAAAAATGAAACGCGAAACGAACACGCGGGATTGGGACGTGCCAATGTGTAGCACGCCCTAACCCCGCGAGCACCTCCCGCAACCGCGCGGGAGCTGCCTAGACTAGCCCGCACAGGCGTCCCGCAACCGCACGGGAAGCCCAGACGGAATCCCCCCAAGCCGCGCGCGCGCTACTGCGCGCACGACGCGTAGCCAGCGTGTGCACACATACGACAACTGCCCCACGCTGTACGCGATACCGCGCGACGGTGCTTCAGCATTCCGGGGTTCCGGGCCATTTTTCGTGTTTTCGTGTTTTTCGTATTTTCGGTCCTTGAAATCCCGATTTAATTTTTCTGTAATTTTTTTATTTATTAAATTTGAATTATTTTTGAAATAATTGTTTAAATTGGGATTTCGAGAAATTAAGACAATTTAAATTTTGGAAAAATTGCAAACTTTATTTTACAAACTTTGTTTGGTGACTTTTAGAGTGTATCGGGAGTGTCCGGTTAGCTTTGAGGGTCGAGTTTTCCTTTCCGAGTTGGTTGAGATGCCGATGCAGAGGTATATCTGATCCTTGGAATGGACCGGTTGTTTGAGCATAGAGATATGATGGATTGTCGTGGGAAGAAGGTGTCTTTGGGTTCAGTGGTTTTCACGGGCGAGAGGTTGAAGTCCAGCCCGTTTGTTTCTTTTGTTGAGGCAACTAAACTGGTCCGGGACTGTGCGACAGGTTTTGTGGCCTGTCTCTTGAATAAACCTAAGGATCAGGCCAAACTTGAGGAGACGGAGGTCGTGCAAGAGTATGCCGATGTTTTCCCTGAGACGTTGGGCTCTCTACCGCCCGATAGGGACATCGAGTTTGTAATAGACCTCTATCCCAGAGCAGAGCCTTTCTCAAAGACTCCCTATAGGATGGCTCCTGCTGAGTTAAAGGAGTTGAAAGCGCAGCTTGATGAGCTTCTATCTTACGGGTACATCCGTCCGAGCACTTCTCCGTGGGGTGCTCCCATTTTGTTTGTAAAGAAGAAGGATGGAACGTTATGGATGTGCATAGATTACCATGAGTTGAACAGGATGATCGTGAAGAACAAATACCCATTGCCTCATATCGAGGAGTTGTTTGATATTCAGCATGGTACTCAGGTTTACTCCAAGTTAGATTTGAGGCAGGGTTATTATCAGCTGCGGATCAGGGAGGAGGATATTTTGAAGATCGGGATCAATACTCGGTATGGGAATTTCGAATTCGTTGTGATGCCGTTTGGGTTGATGAATGCCCCGGCTATGTTTATGGACATGATGCACTGAGTGTTCAGGTCGTTCCTTGACAAGTTCGTGGTGATCTTTATAGACGACATTCTGGTGTATTCAAGGTTTGCTGAAGAGCATGCATAATATCTACGGATTATCTTGGTAACTCTGAGGGAACACAAGCTTTATGCTAAGTTCAGCAAGTGTGAGTTTTGGATTAACAGGGTCATTTTCCTTGGCCATATAATTTCAGGCAACAGAGTTGAAGTTGATCCGTCCAAGATTGAGTCAGTACTTCATTGGGAGAGACTGAGAAATACCTCAGAGATCAGAAGTTTTCTTGGGTTGGCAGGGTATTACCACAGGTTTGTTAAGGACTTCTCCAAGATTGCTGCCCCGTTGACCCAGTTGATGAAGAAAGAGGTACGATTTGAATGGGATGACAAGTGTGAGGCCAGTTTTCAGACTCTAAAGGTGAAGTTAACTTCAGCACCAGTTCTTACCCTACCCGAAGGTACCAAGGGTTATACCGTATATGCAGATGCTTCCAAGGAAGGTCTTGGTTGTGTGTTGATGTAGAATGGTAGAGTGGTAGCTTATGCTTCAAGGAAGTTGAAGGAGCATGAGAAGAATTACCCTACCCATGATCTTGAGTTGGCCGCCGTTGTGTTTGTTTTATTGAAGTGGCGACATTACCTGTATGGTACAACTTTTGAGGTGTTTACCGATCATCAAAGCCTCAAGTATCTCTTTTCTCAGAAGGATCTTAACATGAGACAGAGGCGTTGGATGAAGTTTTTGGAGGACTACGACTGCACGATTCAGTACCACCCCGGTAAGGCCAACGTGGTGGCCGATGCCTTGAGTAGGAAGGCGAGTTTGGCTAGTTTGGAAGCTGGTTCTTCAAGTTCTAGTTCAGAAGGTTCAGATATGTTGGTGTTGGGGACTTGGTTGTCTAATCTCACTGTCAAGCCAGATTTGAAGCAACAGTTGTTAGAAGCTCAGACTTCGGATGCCGAGATTCAGAAACTGGTTGCCCGATCAAGAGTGGATCCGAATTCCAAGTTCAGTTTAGATGGTTCGGGTTTGTTGAGATTTGAAGTGAGAATATGTGTCCCAGAAGAGCTCAAGAGGCTTATACTTGAGGAGGCAAATTGCTCAAGGTACTCGATCCATCCGGGAGGTACCAAGTTGTATCGGGATTTGAAACAACAATTCTGGTGGAGTGGCATGAAAAGGGATGTCGTGAACTTCGTGAAGCAATGTCTAACTTGCCCAAGGGTGAAGGCAGAGAACCAAAAGCCGGGAGGAACTCTCCAACCGCTTCCTATTCCCGAATGGAAGTGGGAGCAAATGACTATGGACTTCATGTCCGGCTTGCCTAGAGTTAAAGGAAGGTTTGATGGAATATGGTAATTGTTGACAAACTCACTAAGTCAGCCCATTTCCTTAAGGTTCGGATGTTTGACAAGGTTCCAAAACTAGCCGAGTTATATTGCAAGGAGATCGTCAGACTACATGGGGTCCGGGCTAGTATTATTTCAGATAGAGATCCGAGGTTCACTTCGATCTTTGGGCAGAATCTTCAGAAGTGTTTGGGCACCCGGCTCAAGTTTAGCACCGCTTTGCATCCTCAGACAGATGGACAATCTGAAAGGCTAATTCAATATCTCGAGGATTTGCTTAGGGCTTGTGCTCTGGATTTTCAAGATAAGTGGGACGAGCACCTCCCGTTGGTTGAATTTGATTACAAGAACAGTTATCAGGCTTCGATCAAGATGGCTCCGTACGAGGCACTTTACGGGAGGAAGTGTAGGTCTCCTTTATTTTGGGATATAGAGGATTGGGGGTGGACCGAGGAAGATAAGCTCGAGAGAGCAGAACCTAAGGAGAAGATTACTGCTACCATTGAGAAGGTTCAGCAAGTCCGACAACGGATGAAAGTAGCTCAGGCTCATTAGAAGAGTTATGCTGACAAGAGAAGAAGGCCTTTGGAGTTTGAAGTCAGAGACAGAGTCTTTCTAAAAGCATCTCCTAGGAAGGGCATCACTCGAATAGGTAAAGGTGGAAAGCTCAATCCACGATACCTCGGGCCTTTTGAGATCCTAGAATGGATTGGTGAGACGGTGTATAGGTTGGATCTACCGCCAAATTTGACCGGGATGCACAATGCGTTTCATGTCTATCAGCTTCGCAAGTATTATCCCGACGAGGTAACTGTTCTCCCTATTGAAGAAGTTCAGTTACAGCCGGATTTGACGACCAAGAAGCACCCGGTTGCGATTCAGGACCGAAAGTTGCAAGACTTAAGAAACCGGTAGATTCCCTTGGTCAGAGTTCATTGGAGAGATCAAAAGTCTGAAGACTCGATTTAGGAGACCGAGGAGAAGATGAGGGAGTTGTACCACGAGTTATTCTTTCTTGAAATGAACCTGGGGACCAGGTTCATTGAAGAAGGGGAGGTTATGACACCCTAGCCGACCACAAGTACAGGTTTGTGCCATGTGTGAGTTTAATTTCCGTATTTTTTTTTCTTGCATGTTAATTGATGCATTCATTAATTGATTTTTATATTCTTTTGTGACTCTTTAGATTTATTTGTTACGATTTTTGCCCTATACGATTTTGAATCCCGAGCATGCTAACTTTGTAAATTATATGTTGTATTTTATTCTTGGACTTAATTTCAAGTTTTAAACTTGTTTTAGGCTTGATTGTTCGTTAGTGGATTCAATTGCTCTTTGTTTTAACTTTTGGGGCCAATTTGCAATTTGGCCATTATTGAGTCCGCCCCCAGCGGTAAGCGTTAAGCCTGAACCACCCAACCCCATTCTTATGGTTTTTTAATTCATAACTTGAGCTAGGGAACCGGAATCAAGTTCCGTCTTTGCCATTGGACTCAAATCGATGATTCAGAAATAATGGAACAAGCCTTGTCCTTTTTTGATACCGTTTCGACCCCTAACGACGTAGATTTCACCGTACGTACCCTAAAACGCCCCTATGAACCACTTGCTTGCTAGACTATCATTACCTTGTCCCTCTCCTTGCTTTTTAAACCAAAATCAGCTCTCACTCTCTCTCCCACTTGCTGAGTTCGAACCAAAGGAGGAAGAAAGAGGAGAAGAGAAGCTCCCAAGCTTTCATCCATTGTTGAACTTTGTAAAGCTCAAGTTTTTTGCCTTTCTACTCCATTCCTCCAAGATAATCCATGATTTTTGCTCTCCTTTATATGGTGATCATTTTTCACTCCTTCAATCTTGTTTATATGTTAGAGAAGCATGGATTTGATATAGAGTGAATAGTTAGGTTTTGGAGATTTTTGGATATATGCATCTCTTGACTATGTGTTGCTTAAAACTTGATATGTTGAGCATGTTAGAGGATTAATCGCATATCTTGGGTCCTATTTAATGTTACAAGTATGGTTGTTGAGTTGCCATTTGTTGGAAATCACGAATCAGAAAACAGCGGAATTTAAAAAATTTTCCCAACAAAAGGATCTTGGACTCGCAATCATGTAACCAAATTCGTAGCGATAAGAAACTTACTTTTCTTTTATTCTTTCTTGAAGCGTTTCAAGCCACCCAAGAACGCTCTTCTCGCGGCTTCATCCCCGTTCCTTTGCAAAGCTCGAATCTTCAAACTTCTAACTTGAATCTCTCTTGAGATAGTCCACCAACTTGACTTCAATCTAACTAGTAAGGATGCTAGTTCTCTAGTTAGTGTTTAGGCTTAACCTAGGGTTTCGTTTATCTTGGAGAAAGGATGGTGTTCAACACATGAACCAAAAAGAATTGCCAATTAGCTCTAAGCGGAGCTCGAGCTCCCCTATTTATAATAAAGGGAGGACCGAAAATCCTAGTCCTTATGGGCTAGGGTTTTGGTCTCTCTCTCTCCTATTACTTGATCATCAAGTAATTTTGACTTTGACTTTAAATTCAAATTCAAATCAACTTTCAAGAGAGCTAAAAATATTCAAACTATTTTTGGATAATTTTATAATTTATTTATTTAAAATAAATAACTTATTTTATCTAATTAATTAATTCATAATTAATTAACTAGATTATTTTTCTCCAAAATAAGACTTTCTTTTTAATTCAAAATTAAACCAAAGTCTATTAAATAATTAATAAGATTAATTATTTAACACATAAATAAATATACACATATATTTACACACGTGTGAGACACGTGTCACAAGGACACGTGTCACTCACGTGAGCCACACGTGTGGTTCACACGTGTGGAACCTTCTTGGCCCGATTAACTCGTTTAATCATTTTAAAGCCTCAACTCATGTAAACAAGTTGTTGTGTGTGACCCTCTAGGTTCTCAATTCAATTAGCAGTGACCCTAATTAATTAATTCACTAATTAATTAATCAGTCCACAGATTAAACGACCATGGTCTAGCAACAGGTGTTTAACCTCTAGCTGAATTGGAATGTTCGGATTCGACAGAACCTTTAAGTAATTGATTCATGTGAGATACAATCCTCCTACTTACTATCTCTTAACCAAGATCTAGGGCGAGGGAATAATCAGAACCCTAATAATCCGGTCTTAAAGCTAAGTGCATTTCATATCCATTTGATCTCAATCCAAGAAACCCTTTTCTTGATGTCTTGATCTACTGCCTTGGCCAAGGACTCCATATGGCATATGAATGACTTACACAATAAGAGATCACCTTGCAAATGCAAGTGTAGGTCCTTTCTTGATTCTCATTCACTTTCATGAATCACTTGTGCAGCCCCAGCATAAGCCTTGAATCAGTTGTCTAAGGCGACACCCTCTAAAGCTTATACCTAAGACTACAGAGTTAACACATAAAGTGACAAGGAACCTCAAGTCTAAGGATCAATTAATCACATCAATGACTCGTGAGATATTTCCTAATCTGGAAGTTTCTATTTCCTGAAATAGAAACTTCCTTTCCCATTTAGGAATGTTCTCACACGGGGCACCTTAGTGAACTTACTTATTAAAGTAAGCACCCTCATGTATCATGCACGTATCAAATATACACTTTGCACCTCCATGAAACAAGGTGGTCCTTCTTAAGGGCGTGATCCCACAAGCAAGCCTTAGAGGAGTCAGGTTGACACTCCCACTGTCTGTAGGACTCATCGGCTTGGAGTATTTTACTAATCATGACTTATGTGATATAGGGCTCGTTTCATAAACCATTTCACCTAAATGGTAGAGTCCTAAAGTCATCAGGATTAGGGGAGTTCTCATACATGTACAGCTAAAGTAAACGCATACCAAACAAGAGAATATAAAGAAGTGTTGCCTCAATTCGTTATTTGATTCAAAGATTGTCTGTGATTTCAATAAGGAAAAGCACAAAGCGGATATACAATCGGCTTTCTAGGGCACTATTCCTAACAATCTCCTACTTGCCCGTCAAAGCCATTCTAAAGCTACTCTAAGTCCCATCTTCTGAAGATGACCTTGGAAAGGTTCTCGACTAAGGGGTTTAGTAAGTGGATCTACCACGTTCTCTGCTGATGTGACCCTCTCAATTTGCACATCTCCTCTTTTGATAATATCACGGATTAGGTGATACTTCCTCATAATGTGCTTGGTCGGTTGGTGAGATCTTGGTTCTCTTGCTTGAGCAACCACCCCAGTGTTGTCACAAAACACAGTAACGGGGTCTTTCATGCTAGGAACAACATTCAACTCTTGAATGAAGTTTCTAATCCAAACACCTTCCTTAGCTGCATCATTTGCAGCTAAGTATTCGGCCTCAGTGGTCGAATCTGCAGTGGTCGTTTGCTTGGAACTCTTCCAACTCACTGCTCCGCCATTTAGGCAGAAAATGTATCCTGACATTGACTTAAAATCATCCAAGTCAGATGCAAATCTTGCATCGCAGTATCCTTCAACAGTAAGATCTTTCTGAGCTCCGTAAACTAAGAATAAATCTTTAGTACTTTTCAAGTACTTGAGAATATTCTTCACGGCAGCCCAGTGACCATCTCCAGAGTCAAATTGGAAACGAGTTGTTACACTAAGTGCATAAGCCACATCCGGTCGAGTACATAACATTGCATACATTATGCTACCTATTGCTGATGCATAAGGTGTATGAGTCATTCTTTCCTTCTCAAGATTAGTCTTAGGACACATCTTCTATGAAAGACATGTTCCTACACTCATAGGAAGGTTCTTAACCTTTGCTGACTCGATATTGAATCTCTTGAATACTTTGTCAATGTACATCGACTGTGATAGTCCTATTAACCTTCTAGATCTATCTCTATAGATTTTAATTCCAAGGATATAGGACGCATCACCCAGATCTTTCATCTCGAATTGGTTCGATAACCATAACTTAGTCACTTTCATGTCATCCTTCGAATTCCCAATAAGAAGGATGTCATCAACATAAAGTACTAAGAATTGCACTGAGGTCTCCAATTCCTTTCTATAAACACATGATTCATTCGAAATTTGAATGAAGCCAAACGCTTTGACTGGTTCATCAAATCGAATATTCCAATTCCTAGAAGCCTGTTTCAATCCATAGATTGATCTTTGGAGTTTGCAAACCTTTTGCTCACTCCTACAGAATGTGAAACCTATGGGTTGCTCCATATAAATGTCTTTATCAATGTCTCCATTGAGAAAGGCAGTTTTCACATCCATTTGCCATATCTCGTAGTCATAATGCGCAACAATGGCAAACATGATCCGAATAGACTTTTGCATTGCAACTGGTGAAAAGGTTTCATCAAAGTCCACGCCGGGTCTTTGAGTGAATCCTTTTGCAACCAGTCTTGCTTTGTAGGCTGAAATGCTTCCATCAACTCCAAACTTTCTCTTAAAGATCCATTTCCAACCTATGGGTTTGACCCCATCAGGCAAATCTACCAAGGTCCAAACTTGGTTGGAGTTCATAGAATCCATTTCGAATTTTATGGCTTCTATCCACTGTGCAGAGTCATAATCTGAAAGTGCCTCCTCATATGTTAAAGGATCATTATCCTTTTGAGAGATTTCATGGAAGAATCCATACCATCTCTCCGGCTGTCTAGGAGTGCGTTAAGAACGCCTTAGAGGAGGATTTTCATGTGTATCGAAATTCATGATTGGTTGTGGTTGGTCAGAAGGGGACGTTTCTTCAGTGGGTGGTGTGAAATCACTTTGTACTTCTTCTAATTCTATGATCTTGCCTTTCTTTTCTTTAAGGAACAGTTCCTCTAGAAAAGTGGCATTTCTGGAAACAAACACTTTTTGCTCAGATTGATCATAGAAGTAGTATCCTATGGATTCCTTAGGATAACCTACAAAGTAGCATAAGTTAGAACGAGATTCTAACTTATCTCCCACTATCCTCTTCACGTAAGCAGGACACCCCCAAATTCTTAAGTAAGAATAACTAGGGATTTTTCCATGCCACATTACATAGGGCGTTTTAGGGACTGACTTAGAGGGAACTAGATTCAAAATCTTTACTGCACTTTCTAGGGCATAACCCCAGAAAGAAGGTGGTAAGTCAGTGAAACTCATCATGGAATGAACAATATCTAGGAGGGTTCGATTCCTTCTCTCAGAAACTCCATTAAGCAGAGGAGTTCCCGGAGGAGTCCACTGAGAGATAATCCTATTATCTTTGAGATGATTAAGGAATTCTTCACTAAGATACTCGCCTCCTCGATCAGATCGAAGTGCTTTGATCTTGTGACCAATTTGGTTCTCAACCTCCTTTTGAAATTCTAAGAATTTTTTAACAGCTTCAGATTTATACTTCATTAAGTATACATAACCATACTGACTAAAGTCATCAGTAAAGGTTATGAAATACTGATGATTGTTTCTTGTGCTTACACTAAGCGGTCCACAAACATCAGCATGAATCAAATCCAAAACCTTAATGGCACGTTCCACAGTTCCTTTAAAAGGGACTTTGGACATTTTTCCTTTGAGACAGGATTCGCAAGAAGTTAACTCCTTAAGATCATTTTCAGAGAATGATCCTAAAGTGTTTATCTTGCTAATTCTGTTCTTGGAAATG
Organism: Lantana camara; assembly: GCA_037501455.1. Classification (NCBI taxonomy): domain Eukaryota; kingdom Viridiplantae; phylum Streptophyta; class Magnoliopsida; order Lamiales; family Verbenaceae; genus Lantana; species Lantana camara. The sequence goes on from CM074862.1 coordinate 64,722,360, forward strand.
TGTCATACTCTAGCGTGTCATCAGGGAGCTGAAACTTTGTCATCTCTCTTACGCTTCGTTTCTCGTTGTATATTCATAATATTGATATTCTGAGTTAGATAAAGTCCATTACTTAGAGTACCGACGTGAACGGAAGAGTTTTTCCGTTTGATAAAGTATTTACCATTCTTAATATAAGTTTCATAACCTTCACAATCTAAAATTGGAACATAAATTATATTACGAATAATGCTCGGTACATAAAGGACTTTATTTAAGACTAACTCAAAACTACCTAAATCTAATCTAATTTTGCCTAGAGCTCGAGCTTCAACGTTTGAGCCATCGCCGATCTTCAAGACACATTCTCCTTCTTTGAGTTGTTGGACTTCACTTAGCATCTGTACATCATTACAGATATGAGTTCCACAGCCGGTATCAAGTACCCAAGAACTAGAATTAATAGAAAGATTTATTTCAACGAGAAAGATACCTTTCTTTAGAGTAGCCTTGTACTCTGGGTAGTTTCTCCTCCAATATCCCGCTTTGCCACAATGGAAGCAAACATCCTCTTTCTGATCACGCTTCTTCTTTTGGGCCTTCCCCTTCGAAACGCCAGCAGTGGGTCTAAGGGGTTTCTTCTTCTTCTTTTGGGCTTTCTTGCCCTTACCTTTAGAAGGCCCAAAAGAGGAAGATGGAGCATTCACCATCAAAACCTTATTGTCCTTCTTGATCGTGCTTTCAGCAGTCACAAGCTGACTAGTCAACTCAGCTACAGTAGCACCAGCATGATTCATATTGAAGTTAAGGACAAATGGGTTGAATGATGGTGGGAGCGAAGCTAGCAACAAATCCACTGAAAGCTCAATAAGGGCAAGAAACTTGAGTCCATATTCATGGACACTTGAACCTTCCCTCATTCTTAAGTGGAACAATTCCGTTGAAGTGTTATACCTTGTAACACGTTCATGAGGGCGGTAAAGTTCCTCTAAGTGGTCGTAAATCTCCCAAGCGAATTCCATGGCCTCATGTTGCCTTTGCAAGTCCGGAGACATGTTAGCTAACATAAGGCAACGGGCTTGGAGATTATCATCCTTCCATTTCTGAATCGCGTCCTGCTCGGCCCGAGTGGGAGCCTCCACTTCGGGACTAGGCTCCCCTTCGAAGAGAACATAAGTTCTCTTCTCAGAATCTAAAATGATTTTTAGATACCTCAGCCAATCAGAATAGTTGGGACCAGTCAACTTGTTTGACTCGAGGATCGATACAAGAGGGTTTTTGGTTGCTATTTCAAAACACATAGAGAATCACAGAATCTACGACCTAAATGGTAAAACAGAGATCTAGTGAGCATGCTGAATTATAACGATGTACAAAAGATAAGGTCTTTAATCTAATGTAGCTCCCACTGTTTTTCAAAGATCTATAATTCCCAAAGATCTAAGAGGAACACGTTTCCCAATGGGTACTAAGATCCTAGGCATTTTACCTCGAAGCTACGACTCGCGGACATTCTAAGTAAAACCCTAGGTAGGTACAACTTACCAATTCTAACACCTTTAGTACTCTTAGTAATTGTTTTTGCATCACCTATCATTCAATATGGACTCACGACTCGTGCGACATCCATATTTACTTAGGTGTTAAGCTAGACCCATCAATTATAAGATCATGACCAAAACTTAGTTCGAACGAAACATCGCCCTTGCTAAAATTGATCACGAAATATTGATCATTTAAAATGATCAATTAGGTAACTAAGAACTAATAAGCTCCACTAGCTATCCCACGACTCGCGGACAATAACTAGCTTCACTTTCTAAACTTAAAACCTATTGATGGAATGCTAGGAATTTAATTCACAATTTGCATCTCGAATTAAACACCTATTTGTTCGAAATTAGCTTAATATTTAATGGGAATTTTTGAATCAACCGGAGAGTTGTCCGGTTCGACCTCACCAACATATATGTTATCCAATTTTATTAGTCTTGATTAATGCAAGTACACTTAAATGCATGTCAAACAAGCACATAAACAGATAACATGTCCTAGCATGATACTAACATGTAATGATCATGGGTTATACCTATCTTATGCGTAATATGTGGGAGCCACTCCACAATCACAAGTTCTAACATACATGCCACATAAACAGTTTAAATCACATAAGGGAAAGCGGTAACAAAATACGAGCCCTATCTCTATTACATTTTTACAATTGAGATTCCCCTCCCTAACATTTTGAGGGGTCTTCACTTATGGCCTCCTTGTTACTTGAATGTGGTCCATCTTACGCCATGGGTGCATTGTCTCCAAAATGAAAATAAAACCTCACCACCTATCTCTACTCTCAAATTACATTAAAAAGAAAAAGACATAAAGTAATAAGGCTCAACCTTCATATTGGCCTTAGACAATTACACGGGGCATACCCCGGCCTCAAAAACAGTAATATGGAAAGCCACATAGTAAATCACATAACAGTACGCACATAAGTGAGGCTCCAACCTCAATTGAAAAACGCAACTATAGGGCTCCAACCCCAATTGAAACCATCCATGTGCATAAATTAAAACCATACATAAGTCTAAACCCATGATAACCTAACATGCTTTTGCAAGAATTTAAATTTAACCAATAAATTAAAATTCTCGCTTTAAGCTCTAATAGCTTAAAACACGACTTAGATGCAATTCTTGTTCAAGAGCCTTTTCAATAAAACCCGAAAAACAATAGACTAATAAAATTCCAATTAATTTCTGAAAATTAATAATTTTATTCTTTCATTATTTTCAGAAAATAAAGTTTGCAATTTTTTTCAAAAATTAAATCGATCAACTTCTCAAAAACCCCAATTTAATCAAAATTTTAAAATAATTTTATTTTAGCAAAACTGATTTTAAAAGATAAAATTAAAATAAAATTAAATGGGATTTTAAGGACCGAAAATACGAAACACGAGAAACACGAAAACACGGGCCCGGGACGACATGGGATCACCCGCCCGCTGCACAGGAACGCGGCTAGGCGTGCACGCCAGGCGCGCGCCCTTACGTGCAAGCATGCGGCATGGACAGGCAGTCCCTTCCATCCCTGGGTGGGCGCTCCCGTGCGGTTACGGGAGGAGCAGGCGGCTGTCCCGTAAGGTTGCGGGACAGGCGAGCGGGGTGCCTAGGCGGGCGGGAGGCCTCCCGCACGGATGCGGGAGGGCTGCGCGACGGTGACGGGCCTTGGGCGTGCGACGTGCTAGCAAACCCAGACCCGTTCTTTTCGTGTCTCGTTTCGTATTTTTGGGTTTCTCCAAAACCTGGTTCAATCCATAATCAGAAAAATTCGATTTAAATAGATTTCAATCAAAACGGTTTTCAAAAACACAATTCAAGAAAACAGTTTCAGAAATTCAAGAAAAATTACTGTTTCGTAATTCAGGCTTTCTAAAAGAACTCATGAATACCTAATTCACATCTAAGCCTAAGAATTTCTAACAAATTTAGAATAATTGAGACGAATCAGAAACACGATTTACGAGGTGGCTCTGATACCACTTGTTGGAAAACACGAATCAGAAAGCAGCGGAATTTAAAAAAATTTCCTAACAAAAGGATCTTGGACTCACAATCGTGTAACCAAATTCGTAGAGATAAGGAACTTACTTTTCTTTTATTCTTTCTTGAAGCGTTTCAAGCCACCCAAGAACGCTCTTCTCGCGGCTTGATCCCCTCTCCTTGGTAAAGCTCGAATCTTCAAACTTCTAACTTGAAGCTCTCTAGAGATAGTCCACCAACTTGACTACAATCTAACTAGTAAGGATACTAGTTCTCTAGTCAATGTTTAGGCTTAACCTAGGGTTTCGTTTATCTTGGAGAAAGGATGGTGTTCAACACATGAACCAAAAAGAATTGCCAATTAGCTCTAAGGGGAGCTCGAGCTCCCCTATTTATAATAAAGGGAGGACCGAAAATCCTAGTCCTTATGGGCTAGGGTTTTGGTCTCTCTCTCTCCTATTACTTGATCATCAAGTAATTTTGACTTTGACTTTGAATTCAAATTCAAATCAACTTTCAAGAGAGCTAAAAATATCCAAACTATTTTTGGAAAATTTTATACTTTATTTATTTAAAATAAATAACTTATTTTATCTAATTAATTAATTCATAATTAATTAACTAGATTATTTTTCTCCAAAATAAGACTTTCTTTTTAATTCAAAATTAAACCAAAGTCTATTAAATAATTAATAACATTAATTATTTAACACATAAATAAATATACACATATATTTACACACGTGTGAGACACGTGTCACAAGGACACGTGTCCCTCACGTGAGCCACACGTGTGGTTCACACGTGTGGAACCTTCTTGGCCCGATTAACTCGTTTAATCATTTTAAAGCCTCAACTCATGTAAACAAGTTGTTGTGTGTGACCCTCTGGGTTCTCAATTCAATTAGCAGTGACCCTAATTAATTAATTAACTAATTAATTAATCAGTCCACATATTAAACGACCATAGTCTAGCAACAGGTGTTTAACCCCTAGCTGAATTGGAATGTTCAGATTTGACAGAACCTTTAAGTCATTGATTCATGTGAGATACAATCCTCCTACTTACTATCTCTCAACCAAGATCTAGGGCAAGGGAATAATCAGAACCCTAATAATCCGGTCTTAAAGCTAAGTGCATTTCATATCCATTTGATCTCAATCCAAGAAACCCTTTTCTTGATGTCTTGATCTACTGCCTTGGCCAAGGACTCCATATGGCATATGAATGACTTACACAATAAGAGATCACCTTGCAAATGCAAGTGTAGGTCCTTTCTTGATTCTCATTCACTTTCATGAATCACTTGTGCAGCCCCAGCATAAGCCTTGAATCAGTTGTCTGAGGCGACACCCTTTAAAGCTTATACCTAAGACTACAGAGTTAACTCATAAAGTGACAAGGAACCTCAAGTCTAAGGATCAATTAATCACATCAATGACTCGTGAGATATTTTTTAATCTGGAAGTTTCTATTTCATGAAATAGAAATTTCCTTTCCCATTTAGGAATGTTCTCACACGGGGCACCTCAATGAACTTACTTATTAAAGTAAGCACCCTCATGTATCATGCACGTATCAACTATACACTTTGCACCTCCATGAAACAAGGTGGTCCTTCTTAAGGGCGTGATCCCACAAACAAGCCTTAGAGGAGTCAGGTTGACACTCCCACTGTCTGTAGGACTCATCGACTTAGAGTATTTTACTAATCATGACTTATGTGATATAGGGCTCGTTTCATGAACCATTTCACCTAAATGGTAGAGTCCTAAAGTCATCAGGATTGGGGGAGTTCTCATACATGCACAACTAAAGTAAACGCATACCAAACAAGAGAATATAAAGAAATGTTGCCTCAATTCGTTATTTCATTCAAAGATTGTCTGTGGTTACAATAAGGAAAAGCACAAAGCGGATATACAATCGGCTTTCTAGGGCACTATTCCTAACACCATTAATGTGCTTGGGGGATTTTGCAAGAATTTGATTCCATTTAATGCCTTAACTTGAACCCTACCTATGCCATTCTTTGTTTGCTTGATTTGTGGAGTTTTGATGCATGAATTCTTGGTTAATTGGAGCCTTAGCATGCCTTACTTCTTTATTTTGGAGTTGTGAAGGTTGTGTGTGAGTTTCAGGGGTGTTTAGAGCTGGAAATTGCACTTATTCTAGCCCCGGAGAAACTAACGTCCATTAGGGAAAATCTATGCTTTGAGGGGTAACGGCCGTTACCCCATCACCCCTGGCCTTTGACGATGGGCATTAGCCCTTTCTTGTGTAAGTGAGGGTAACATCTGTTAGTCCTAGGCCAGTCGCCACTGACCTAGGTAATGGCCGTTAGGGGCTTGTGTGTGTTTTTGGGGCTAACGGTCGTTAGCCCCTTATTTACTTGTGTGTGTGTGTTGTTTGCTTGATTTCTTGCTTTGTTTGCTCTTTTCTTGCCTCGTACTTGATATGTATGCTTCGTATACTTGCTTAGTTATGTGTTATGAGTTCCATATTAAGTTTATGCCTTGATTTGATACGTTATTTGTAAGTTATGAACATGAATGACTTTAGTGTTGCATTCTTGCACTTCATATGCATACCTTGCACTCATGAGCATTGTCGGACATCTACTTGGTACATATTTGAGTCCAAGTCTTAGGTGTTGTGTTCTTGTGTTTCAGAACCTCTTTCGGAAGCCAACGAACCCGGGGTTTAGGTGGTTGTTTGCTCGTTTTGGCCTGTATGCTCCCACTCTTTTGCTATAAGTTGAGGTTTAGGACTTTTTCTCTTAGATATAAATCCTATGGCCTTTAAGTGATGAATTCTCACCCCACATGCGGCTATATACTTATTACATAGTAAATATGAGTGCTTAAGCTATGTTTATGATCATATGAATCCCCTTGGAATTTATGAAATGGTATAAGTATGAGCATACGTAAGCTAAGCTTTGAATCCCTTTTTGTACATTTATGTTTGGTATGAGCGAGGTATGCCCTGAAAGATGGGAAGTTTGGTATGATGGGCCCCGGGAATTATGGGTAAGGAATGCCCGGGATGGCAAGGGCCGTCGGGTTTGGCCTATACATGATTCCCATTTTGAAGTATTCACGCGTGACTCGTGCAAGTAGGGAAGGCGTGGTGCTTTGAGCCCTCGGTGGATAACCGGGGAACGCATAGTGTGAGTTAGCTACCTCGTATGTATTTGTATTACAGGTGGAAAGGGTTTGATTCCCGATCACCGTTGATGTTGGGGTTGGATTGGTATTTATGATTTATGCATTTTATGTTACGCTTTGACACGAGGAGATATTGGACGTCAGTAGTCGCCGGACATGTGCTTATGTTGGTATTAGTGGATTGTGAATCTGGATAGGTTTTCTTTATATATAATATGTAAAGTTTTGAAGTGCTTGGTATGCAAAACCCTAGCCCCAGTTCTTGATCACCCCTTTTGATATATGCTCTGTTATATACGTATTTATGGGTGTGGGTGTGCGTTAGCCCCCTCACTCAGTCGAGTTTGTGGACTGACCCTCTCCTTTAACCCTCCCCCCCCTTCAGGTTTGCTCGAGCTAGGCGAGGAAGTGCATCGTGTAGAGTTGGCTTACGTCGAGTCTGCATATGTTTATGTTCCATTTTGGATACTCTTACTCCTTTTATGACTAAGTATATGAATTGTAACTATGTCACCCTTATATACTCAATCTATTTTTGAGCAAGTGGCCATTGTATATAAGTTATATGTTATAATGAGCTCTTATATGGATCCTGTTTGTTGCTTCCGCTTATTTGATGTCTGTCTTGCGCGCTCTGTTTGGTTGTAGCCCCACTTAGCCTAGTGTGTGTGTGTAGGTACCCGTTCGCTTAGACTTGGGCTTATGTATGGAAATCCATTTCATATGTGGGTTCGGGGTCTAGGTGCGGGGGATATGGAGACCCGACGCTGCGGGTGGTACATAGCAGGCTGCATTAATTTCGCCTACGCTAAGTACTGTGTTAGACATCCTGACAGGAGCAGAAAAACAGTACTTTAGCTGGAAAAGCATTGTTCCGGCAACCAGCCTTTGCTCTCCCACCAGACCAAATCCACACTTTCTTGGAGGTGTACTTACACCTAGGGAGTCCATCTCCCTCCTATATAAGCCCATCCCAGTCATTGCCAAAGGTAAGCTTTCCTTTACACTCTGAGTCCTTACTCACTTTGCATTTTCGACCCAGAGCTTGAGCTGACTTGAGCTTCGGAGTGCCATAACGGGTCTAACCCCACCTTCCCCCATTTGGCCTTTGAGTTCACGTTTGTTTCATCCTTTTCAGCCTAGGAAAGCATCAGGGTTGCCCCACGCAAACAAAAATCTTGGGTGATTGGGAGACCTAATCTGCAGTCTAGTGCATAGCCAAAATTTGACACCATCAGTGGGTAATCCCTGAACTAAAAGCCTAAACCTTTTCCAGCAAACTACGTTAATCCTTCGCAAGCATGGTTCAAACCCATCACGGACGTCGTATCTACGGTAAGAACGGTGAAGAGATCTTCCCTGATCTCAACAGCCCAGGAGAAAACTTCCCACCCCCCATGGTGGGGATAGCTGCTTTGAAGGCCGACCTAAGTGCACCAGGCCGGGTGATCCTGTCAGAGGTGGATTTGACCGCCTACGTTGAGCAATACAGGGTGGCTACGAGAGAAAATAGGGAGCCCAACATGCCGGCTCCCCCACGGAAAGCCCCCTCGTACTAACCCCGCAAAACACTGCCTACCCCACGGTCCAAGGGCCCTCAGCTCCCTTGGCGTACGATGTCCTACAGCCTACGAACCAACCCAGCTTTTGGGGGTATCCGCCACTCCCCTATGCTCAAAACCAGTATGCCCAACCTCAAACCATCTACATCGCCCCGGCTGTAGGAGTCCAGTGCCAAGTCCATCTTGGGGCTCACACCGAGGAAGGTTTCGTTGATAACGACAACCCTCATCCCCGCCAGGAGCCCATGAGAAGAAGGTTAGACCAAGAAGAGGAACGCTCCTCACAGATCCTCAGAAATGTGAGGGAGGAAGATAGAGGTGCCCGCTACATCGCTGGGACTGCAAGTGAAATGAACAGGGATACGCCTGTTCCCAGAAACATCCCAGTGTTTGACCGCTTGGGGGCTTGGGTCCATCCTGACACCTACCTGTGGGCCAACCGTGGTCACTAGGTCGGCCCAGGCGACCTCCAAAACCAGCTCCCTCGGAGAGGGTAGCAACAGCAACAACAACAACGACAGCAGCAACAGCAGTAGCAATACCTCCCCGACCCAGGCCATCGGTCGGAATTGTGACAGCCCGGTTCGGGACCGGATCAATAAAGGTAAACTAAGGGCGACGTAAGGGCGTTTATAGAACTTGATCCGTATTTTAAATAAATCATATCATGCATCCCTACATGAATTGAGTGCTCATATGTGATATTAGGTGACCAAAGGGGGGGGGGGGGGAAACTACCTTTAAACCCTATAGGCACTACTTATTTCCGAACCAGCACTATACCGTTTTATTCAAGAGGCCTCAAAGAACCTATACCTACTTTCTTGGAATTTTTCAACTCTCTTTTCAATGCTTTGAGGTTTCGTTTATGTGTCCAGAGCAATTTAAGAATTTATTTTCAAATAAGAATTCCCGTCGGTAAGAAATATTTCCTTCGTTAGAATGATTTAGCCCTTGAGATCATCACCATAACGTTCCTCGAATTTTTCTACATTTTTGGAAAGCCTTTCGGATCTTCAAATCTTATCCTAGTATTTATTTCATAATTTAATTAATTTTCGAAATTCAAGAAAATCAAATCTTCCGAAGCTTATAACTTTTAAACCGTACGTCCGATTTCAACCCGTGAGTAACCGTTTCGAAGCTAATTTTATTTCCTAGCTCTTGGACACTTTTCCAACTTCAAAAATACGCAGGAGAAAGGTGAAATTACCAGAATACCCCTGCTGTGACAATTATGTAAAGAAGGAAACCAATTTTTGGAAATTTCGTAAAGTACCCCACCTTAAGTCCCTAAAATAAATATTATTTGCACTTTGGTCCTTCCCAACAACTATAAATAAGTGTGTTGGGGTCTCATTTTGTGCTCACTCCATTCTCTTCCTCTCCCCCTAGTGGCCGAACTCCTCCCCCCTTTAAGGTTAGTTTTCTTATTTTTTTTTTATGTTTTAATTAGTTTAATTTATGTTTTAATTTGTGTTTTATTTTATGTTTTAATTTATTTATTAATTATGCTAGGTTTAGGATTTAATTTATGTTTTATTTTGTACATGAATTATGTGATTTAATTTATGCTTTAATTATTCATGAATTATGAATTATATTTCTTATAGTATAGTTTATTATGAAATGTGTTACATAATTTAATTTTGTGACAAATTAATTATGTGACAATTATGCTAGCATGTTATATGTTACATTTTAATTATTTTATGATCATACTTAAGTAATTTTATTTATTTCATGATTTAATTAAATGTTACATGTTATTTAATGTTACATAATTAAAGTATAACCTATAGTTTTAAATGTTACATGTTTAATTAATTGTTACATATAATTACTTGACCAATTGATATATGTTATGGTATACATGTATAATATACGTATACGTATTTGATTCCAATACGTATAAATACGTGTATACTTTCGTATAAATACTATGTGTATTTCCCCAATAAATACGTATGTACTTTTGTATAAATACCGTATGTATTCTAGTATAAATACTGCATGTATTCTTGTATAAATACTGTATGTACCTTGTATAAATACTGTATAAATACGGTAGGTATCCCCGTATAAATACCGTATACATACAGTAAAAATACCGTATACATACTATATAAATACACGTATACATACAGTACAAGTACAGTATACATACAGTATATATACCGTATACTTGAATAGTGACCTTTGACCTTTGACCCTTGACTTTGAGTTTGACTTTGACTTTGACCTTGACCAAGAATTTTGACTTTTAACCTAATTGATCATTTTAAAGAGACGAATTCAACGGTCAAAGCCTTTTTCGAAAATTCTCAAAAACAAGGGATCAAAGTAGAATTCAAAGTTCACATTGGGGTTGTTCTAAGACCCTAAGAACATACCCCTAAGCTTTTGATACGAGCTTTCTAATGAGACTAATCGTTTGCCCGAATTCTTTCTTCGTGAAAGATTATCCCTTGTTTAAATGTGTCGTATTCTTTTCAATCTTACACTTCAATACTTGACTACCCGCACTCAATCATGCATCATTAATCATGTGTGGGACTCAGACCCTTAAGCTCATAGTAGTCTGTCACTTACAGGAGATAATACCGAGTTCTGGGATCCGCAGGGTACTGTGTGAACCCTGTCTTCTACCAACTATCAGCTTATCTAAATAAATAGGTGAGGTTTAAACTATTTCAACTGGAACCATGAATATTCCTTCGTTTTCAAATGATTTCAAAATCAACGCCTTCGGGTGCAAAGATTCCTATCTTTCAAGTTAACGTTTTCCCGTTTGGGACAATGCTTCGAGTTTAAAGTCAATGATCTCTGATATACGTTCTGTTCACTGTTATACTGCTTTGATTAAAGGTTCAGTCATCTGAACTCTGTGTGCTTATGCACCTTTGTTATTCTGAAAGCAAGCTTTGGAAACTTTGTTATGTTGGACCCTGGCGGTATGGTTAGTAGTAGACCGGGAGGCGTGCGCCAATGGCTACTATGATACTGGCCGCCATAATGACCTTGATGATGGTTTAATCGGAGGTTGGTTACTCCACATCGAAGGTCGGGAGAGGTGGTAAATTCTTCCCGTTTTGCACGTCACCGCGGGGTAGCTCCCTGGGCGCGACATTAAGGGGAGAAGGGGTGGTGCATGTGATTATGGGTGTTGGGGTCCTAACGAATCTCGATACCAACTTTGTAAATGTTTTGAGGAGTAAAGGATGGATATGGCCTAGCTTGCGGGCAAACTTTGGTTTTAAAGTCTGGTTCATACTTTTGGAAAATATCCCGTACCCTGTTCCCCGTTTTAAAGTATATATGAACCAGAACCTCTGATGTGTGTGCTTGTGTGTGCTTGTAAAAAATCCCGTTTTAAGATAAAAGAGTTTCTTTCCGGTTTGAGGAAAGTCGCTAAGAAAGTCTTTCAAAACCCTTCCAGTCCAATTACTCTTTCTCACTGCAAATTACCTCACTTAGTCCCTTTTGACTAATAGCTCTTCCCTGTTTTCTGACCTCATGGTTTCAGGTAGGCAGCCCGGCGCTTCCTAGAGGTATCTTGAAGCTGTAAGAGGTCTTTTGTTAAGTCAGGATTGCTAGTTACTTTCCTTTGTCCTGCATAGTCGTGGTTACCTCTACCTTTACGTTGCATGTTTTACTATGAGAACTTGTTCAGGCTACGACCTGAATTACTTGGACTCCGTTTTTATTATGTTCCTTTGTTTTCCTATTGGACTAAGGTTTTATGTTAATATTATGGCTACTTGTTTCGGTGGTTATGCATATACTACTGTGTTGCATTCATGTTTTCAAAAGTTTAAAATTATTCTGAAATTCCTCTGCGTTGGCAACACTGGTTACTCTGATCTTTGTTATGTTATGTCCGTTCGCCGAAGTATCTCTCGAGTAATAAAGCTTCCTAGTTACTTGGGTGATACAATGGTGCGGGGTTGTGGCGTTGGGGCGCTACAGGAATACTTCGACCCATAGGAGGAAGTGTCATCTCACGTTCCTCGCAGGTAAGCCGAAGAGGCGCCCACCATGACGATCACCCTCCACAGCGTCATGGGAGGATGTATCGCAGCGAAAGGGAGGCGAGATCCCCCTTTTGTGACACAATCATCGAAGCCAAGGTGGTGGATAAGGTCCCCACCAATCTGCTAACTTATCACGGAAACACCGATCCCGTGAAGTATTATACAAAATTTGAGGCTCATGTCAGCCTCTACGGCCACTCCAACCTCATCTGGGAAAAAATCTTCGAAACCATGCTCAAGGGTCCAGCCCAAGACTGGTTTGAAAGGCTTGCTCCCCATAGCATTAGAGACTATACCCATCTGTCCGAAAAATTCAAGGCCCACTTCTTCTCCATGGCGGGAGTCAAGCTCCCCGTCAACTTATCTGTATAACATCGTATAAGAGGAGGGTGAGACCTTGAGGAGTTTCTTCGCCCGCTTCAATGGAGCCTTTGTCAAGGTTGAGCATCTGGGGAGTGATATCTTGACCCAAACCCTTCACAAAGCCATCCGCCACGCGGAATGTGCCGATGAAATCATCCTCCAGTCCCCACAAAACATGGAGGAGAGCATGGCCATCGCCCGTCGTTTTATGCGCCTAGAAGATGTCAAGTCAACCACTCACGTGCAAGGACAAAGGAATGAAAGGCGAACTTATGAGCTCATCGCCGACCGATTTCCTAGGTCTAACCCACCTCGGTCGGAACCTCCAGGCTCTCAAGCCAGATGGAGCAAAGGATCAAGAGGGAGATGCCCTCTGGCAGCGGAGTGAAGAAAGCATATACGCCACTGGTCTGCCCCGTTGAGGAAATCTATGAAATTATGGATAGAGGGTTGCTCAAGAAGCCTAAGCAACTGAAAGAGACTAAAAAGGCCAAGGAAACGGGCAAATGATGTGCCTACCATATGAAATTTGGGCATTGGACCTTTGAATGGATCGCCCTGAGGGAGAGAGTAGAGAGGTTGCTCCAGGGAGGCCATCTAATGGAGTTCGTCAAGAAATTGGATGAGCAAGCCGGCCAGGCTTTCGACCCGAGAGACTCCCCACCACCAAGGAAAAGGACGTAAGCCGCCGCTCGAGAAACCTGAAGAAGGAAGCCCCCACAACCTACCTACCAATGAGATATTCATGATCGCAGGGGGCCCCACGGGGGGAGACTCGAAGACTGCCCGCAAGCGGTCGTGCCTACAGGTGGGTCGAGCGCTCTACGGGCCCAGGGAAGTGATGCAGGTGGAGTCTGGACGTGAATGGCTAGAGCAAGAGATTTCTTTTAGTGATAGGGACTTTGTACTAGTGATGCCACGGGATGGCGGAATGCCGAGTTGTTCGATGGTGGTCACACTTGACGTTGCTAATTGCGATGCGCACAATGTTAGGAATAGTACCCTAGAAAGCCGATTGTATATCCGGTTTATACTTTTCCTTATTGTAATCACTGATAATCTTTGAATAAAATAACGAATTGAGGCAACACTTCTTTATATGGTCTTGTTTGGTATGCGTTTACTTTAACTGTGCATGTATGAGAACTCCCCTAATCCTGATGACTTTAGGACTCTACCATTTAGGTGAAATGGGTCATGAAACGAGCCCTATATCACATAAGTCATGATTAGTAAAATACTCCAAGCCGATGACTCCTACAGTCAGTGGGAGTGTCAACCTGACTCCTGTAAGGCTTGCTTGTGGGATCACGCCCTTAAGAAGGACCACCTTATTTCATGGAGGTGCAAAGTGTATAGTTGATACGTGCGTGATACATGAGGGTGCTTACTTCCATAAGTAAGTTCACTTAGGTGCCCCGTGTGAGAAGATTCCTAAATGGGAAATGAAGTTTCTATTTCAGGAAATGTAAACTTCCAGATTAGGAAATATCTCACGAGTCATTGATGTGATTAATTGATCCTTAGACTTGAGGTTCCATGTCACTTTGTGAGTTAACTCTGTAGTCTTAGGTATAAGCTTTAAAGGGTGTCGCCTTAGACAACTGATTCAAGGCTTATGCTGGGGCTGCACAAGTGACTCATGAAAGTGAATGAGAATCAAGAAAGGACGTGCACTTGCATTTTCAAGGTGATCTCTTATTGTGTAAGTCATTCATATGCCATATGGAGTCTTTGGCCAAGGTAGTAGATCAAGACATCAAGAAAAAGGTTTCTTGGATTGAGATCAAATGGATATGAAATGCACTTAGCTTTGAGACCAGATTATTAGGGTTCTGATTATTCCCTTACCCTAGATCTTGGTTAAGAGATAGTAAGTAGGAGGATTGTATCTCACATGAATCAATGACTTAAAGGTTCTGTCGAATCGAGACATTCCAATTCAACTAGGGGTTAAACACCTGTTGCTAGACTATGGTCGTTTAATCTGTGGGCTGATTAATTAATTAGTGAATTAATTAATTTGGGTCACTGCTAATTGAATTGAGAACTTAGAGGGTCACACACAACAACTTGGTTACATGAGTTGAGGCTTTAAAATGATTAAACGAGTTGATCATACTAAGAGGGTTCCACACGTGTGAAACACACGTGTGGGTCACGTGCGTGACACGTGTCATACATGGACACTTGTGCACCACACGTGTATAATTATTTATGTTAAATAATTAATGTGTTAATTATTTAATAGACTTTGGTTTAATTTTGAATTAAAATGAAAGTCTTATTTTGGAGAAATTAATCGATTTAATTAATTAATTAGATAAATAAGTTATTTATTTGTTCATAAATAATGTATAATATTATCCAAAAGAAGTTTGGATATTTTTAGTTCTCTTAAAAGTTTATTTGAATTAGAATTCAAAGTCAAAGTTTGCAATTACTTGATGATCAAGTAAAAAGAGAGAGGGACCAAATCCTTAGTCCAATAGGACTAAGTTTCGGACGCCCCTCCCTTGGCTATATATAGGGGAGCACGAGCTCCCCTTAGAGAGTAATTGACAATTCTTTTGGTTCATGTGTTGAACACCATCCTTTCTCCAAGATCAAATAAACCCTAGGTTAAGCCTAAACAATAACTAGAGAACTAGCATCCTTACTAGTTAGATTGTAGTCAAGTTGGTGGACTATCTCTAGAGAGCTTCAAGTTAGAAGTTTTTAAAGATTCGAGCTTTACCAAGGAGAGGGGATCAAGCCACGAGAAGAGCGTTCTTGGGTGGCTTGAAACGCTTCAAGAAAGATTATTGAAAGTAAGTTTCTTTACCTTACGAATTTGGATTCGTGATTTCGAGTTTCGATCCTTTTGTTGGAAAATTTTTAAATTTCTGCTGCTTTCTGATTCCTGTTATCCAACAAGTGGTATCAGAGCTACCTCGTTAATCGTGTTTCTGATTCGTCACCACTTAACTGAATTTGGTAGAAATTCTTAGGCTTGATGCGATTGAGTATTTGTAACTGTTTTAGAAAGCCTGAATTACGAAACAGTATTTTTCCTGAAAGTTTCTGAAAACTGTTTTGTAAAAATTTGTTTTTTGAAAACTGTTTTTGGAACGCCCGAGCGCGAGACGTCACATCCCCCCCCGCACCATGACCCGACCCGTATACGAAATGGATTTCCATACACGTGTCGAATCATAGCGAATGGAGACATACACACTCGCTAAGCCAGGCGGGACTAACCTATAACTTAAACCCCAATAACAACCACAATACTCAGAGTAACAGAAATGCGGAAGCAATCATTCATATATTACATATTGAGCTAGAGCTCTAGGTACCAACATGCATTCCATATATAGATTGAGCTATACGCTCTATGTACCAATAGTTCAAGGAAGATACATATAGGTACCAATATCATGTACGCTCCAAGCATATACAATTCCAAAGTAACAAAATGAAATCATATGCGTGTAAAGGAAAGGCTAGACACGATGCAAGACTCTCACGGACTGGTATCCCGCCTAGCATCCCCCTCCTGCAAAAACAACTGAAACAACTCCGGGTTCAGTCTTAGACAGACTGGTGGGTATAAAAACAGAGGCATAATATCATAATATTGCGAAAATGAAACACATACATGCAAGTTATAATCCTTATTCGAGGTTTAGAAGCATTTCTCCCAAGCGGGAACATAAAGTACAACGAATAGGATTATAACAATTCATTCGTTCATTAGGTTGTTCATAGCCCGGCGAGAGGGCGTGCATTATCTCCAACCACCACCACGTGTAATCCATTAATCATTCATTCATTCGTTCATTCATTCATTCATTACATTCTTTCGTGCACATACATTAGAACATTCATTCGTTCATTCATATACTCCTTTTCCCTCCGGGTAGGGAACGGGTTTGCAAGGCCCAAGCCCTCATTCATTAATGCTAGAGGGGTACATGAATCCCCAAAAGCCGGGACCCCTTTCATCCACTAATCTCCTAGTGAAATCCAGGTTGCCGAAATTGTTGGAACTAGTATATGTGGATTCCCGTCAGCCCATGCTTCCCCGGTTCACCAATACACTAAGTCCCGGGCCCTCATTCATTGTGATCATTCATACATTTCTCGCCGAAACATTTTGGTAGGACATTCATAATAAAGGCTTTCGTTCAAAAACATTTGCTAGTTAAAACTTGGCATAAATACCTATATAGGGTTTTGGCTAAAATCTTGCACATTAGGTGTTTGGGTCATATTGTTATCTAATAGAAGAAAAACCCACCTGGTAGACAAAAGAACCCGACACGCTCTCACTGCCCGACCTCGTCACCCACTGGATCAAGATCTGTGTGACAAAGGTAGTGTGAGACTCAATCATGACCACATTAGACGCTCGGCTATGCAATAACATGCTATGGAATGCTTAAAATGCAATAATATGTTCAATTATGGTAATGAATATCATATAATTCAATTAAACACATAATTCACCAAGTTTCGTTCATTATACGGTAAAACCATATTCGTTCCCGTTCATATCATTCATACTTTCATACTTTCATTCATAAGGTCAACAATATCATACACCAATCATAAAACATTACTTTAACATAATCATGTTACATATAATTCATAAATACGAATAATAAACGCAAAATAAGCAATAAAAGAGTTCCACTAAAGCTGCCATTTCAAATGACACGGCCGTGTTGAGTTTTCAAAGGAAACGGACACGGCCGTGTCTGAGGATTAAAATCGGAAAAATTCAAAGTCGAGGGCTTGACACGGCCGTGTTGAGTTTTAAAAGCATTTGGACATGGCCGTGTCCGAGATTTAAATTCAGAAAAATCAAAGTCGAGATCCCAACACGGCCGTGTCTATTTTCAGTTCAAAGCTGACACGGCCGTGTCAGCTCGTTGTTCTGCGAGGAAAAACAGAGTAGTTTTTCGTGGGAAAAGCTTTCCAAAACAGGGGCAGCTCTAAGGAAGCTCTTGTACACTCATAGACATGCTTATAATTCATAAAACTCATATATAACATGAACTCCATTCATATATGTAAGAATTCACACCCAAAGTTGGCCAAAGATCACCCAAAGACAAACTTTCATTCATGGAAGCTTCAAACTTCATTAATGGCATAACATGCTATGATCAACCAACACAAAATCTTAGCATCTAGAAATGATAGGGAAGCTACAAGCAACAATTTCCATAACTCAAAACCCAAGTTAAACCATTGAAACTCATGGAATCAAGAATTCATAACATAAAACTCATTTTCAAACTTTTCTCATATCACATGATTCTCCAACTCATACCAAGATGTAATCGGAAGGAAATGGAGGGGAGAAAGAGAGAAAAACAATACATATCTTACCTTGGAAGAAGAAGGAAGATTGGTTGATCTTGAGCTTAGGGCTTGGATGATCAAAATGGAGGGTTTCTTGGAGCTCTCCTCTTCTCTCTCTTGGATGATGAAGATCGATGAATGTGATGAAGCAAGGAGAAAGGAAATGCTGATATTTAGTGCTAAATGGGTAGGATTCAGGTCGGTTTAAGTCCGGTTCGTTTAGTAAACGATTCAAACAAGTTATAAGAAACGAGGTTGTGGAAAGATTAGTTGTCACAGGTTCAAACGGTATCGAAATAATACAAGGTCAAGTTTAATGGGTTGGTAATGTCGAAACAAATTCAACGCCGGTTACGGATCTCGATTTCGAGGTCCGGAGCTCAAGATATCGCGAAAACCGTTCAGGGTTGCCTATATTCAAATAGGTCCCTAAACTTTCAAAAAGTGGCAATTAAGCCCAAACTCAATTTCCAATTGAGTCCAAAACGTTCAAATAAGTTACAATCAAGCCCTCGTATTACACGAAACACATAATTTCATTCAATTAACACCGAAATCACGAAATTCACATTTTCACAATTTCATTCATATGTTCATAACACATTTGGAATTCATATAAATTTTAAACAATTAAATCAAATTAGAAACAAATTCAATTAGTAAAACATGATATAAACTCATATAAATAAATGTAAATGCGCACGTAACTCTTACCTGCACGTGTGAAAACACGGGGCGTTACAACCTCTCCCCCTTAAAAAGAATCCGTCCTCGGATTCATTGCTCGATCGGAAACAACTCTGGATAGAACTTCTTCATTTTCTCTTCTGTTTCCCAAGTGGCTTCTTCCGTCTTATCACTTCGCCACAACACTTTCACCAAGGGAAACCGTCTGTTCCGAAGTTCTTGAAATTTCCAATCCAGAATCTTAACTGGTTTCTGAACAAAAGTGAGATTCGGTTCGAGCTCAACCTCTTCAATCGGTATGATCACTGACTCATCGGGGTAATACTTCCGAAGTTGTGATACATGGAAGACTTTGTGAAGACCCGTTAAACTTGGAGGCAAATCCAATCTGTAAGCTGTATCTCCGATTCTCTCCAAAATCTCTTAAGGTCCCAAATATCGGGGATTCAACTTTCCTCCTTTTCCAATTCGGGTAAATCCTTTCCGAGGTGAAGCTTTCAGGAATACCCTATCCCCAACTTCAAATTCAAGATCTTTCCTTCGCTTATCTGCATAACTTTTCTGTCGATCTTCAGCTACCTTCATCCGTTGTCGGATAATTTGAACCTTTTCAATAGCATCCTGAATAACCTTGGAAGGTTTATCTTTCCTTTCACCTCTTTGTACCCCTTCTTGCTTACTCCACTTCCACTCTTCCAAATCGAAAAATAACGGAGATCGGCACTTCCTTCCATAAAGAAACTCATACGGTGCCATCTCTATCGAAGCTTGGTAACTGTTATTGTAGGCAAACTCAATTAAGGGCAATTGTTCATTCCATGAACTCGAGAAATCCAACGCACACGCCCTTAACATATCCTCAAGATATCTAATTAATCTTTCAGATTACCCGTCAGTCTTTGGATGAAAAGCTGTACTGAACTGAAGCTTAGTTCCCAAACACTTCTGTAACTCTTGCCAGAACTTGGAAGTGAATCTCGGATCCCTGTCTGAAACAATACTAGCTGGCACTCCATGTAACCGAACAATCTCATCACAATACCTCTTAGCCAACTTACCTATCTTATCTGACATCCGAACTGCAAGAAAATGTGCTGACTTGGTTAACCTGTCCACTATTACCCAAATTCCATCGAATCCCCCCTTCATTCTAGGTAAACCAGATACAAAATCCATTGCTATTTGTTCCCACTTCCATTCGGGAATAGGTAGTGGCTGTAATAATCCTGACGGCTTCTGATGCTCAGCTTTTACTAGCTGACAAGTCAGACAATGCTTCACATAACTTACCACATCTCTCTTCAATCCGTTCCACCAAAAATACTGTTTCAAGTCCCGATACATCTTGTTTCCACCAGGATGTACCGAATACACAGTTTTATGAACTTCATCCAAAATAGCTCTTCTCAACTCTTTTGGAACTACCACTCTATCCTTAAACCGAAAAATTCCCGTATCATCGAATCCAAACGGACACTCGGAGTCTAATCGAGCCTTCACAATGAACTTCTGAATCTCAACATCCGTCCGTTGTGCCTCAAATATCTGTTGCCTTAACTCGGGACGTACTGAGATATTACCAATACGAGCCTTTATCTTAATAATTCCATTGGTTGTCCAAAATTTACCTTCAAATTGGATACACTAGCCTTCCTGCTCAATGCATCCGCGACCACATTAGCTTTGCCTGGGTGATACTTAATCACACAATCATAGTCCTCGAGAGTCTCCATCCATCTTCGTTACCTTCTATTCAACTCCTTCTGAGAGAATAAGTACTGAAGACTCTTATGATCGGTGAAAATCTCAAAAGAAGTTCCATACAAGTAATGTCTCCACTTCCCTAAGGCAAAAATCACCGCTGCAAGTTCAAGGTCGTGGGTGGGGTAATTCTTCTCATGCTCTTTCAATTTCCTAGAGGCATAAGCAATTACTCTCCCATTCTGCATCAAAACACAACCTAAGCCTTCATGGGAAGCATCCGTATACACCATAAAACCTTCAATACCATCCGGAAGTGCAAGTATCGGTGCAGAAGTTAACTTATCTTTCAAGAGCTGAAAACTGGCTTCACACTTCTCATCCCAATTAAACCGAACTTCCTTCTTGGTTAATCGGGTTAACGGAGCCGCTATCTTAGAAAAATCCTTAACAAATCTTCGATAATAACCGGCTAAACCCAAGAAACTTCGGATCTCAGAAACATTCTTAGGACTCTGCCACCCCAAAACTGCCTCTACTTTCGAAGGATCCACTTCTAATCCTTTGCTCGAAATAATATGTCCCAAGAAACTCACCCTATCAATCCAAAACTCGCATTTACTGAATTTGGCATAGAGCTGGTTATCTCTTAAAGCTTCCAATACCAATCTCAAATGCCGAGCCTGATCCTCTTCTGACCTTGAGTACACCAAAATATCATCAATGAAGATCACAACAAACTTATCCAAATACGGCGGGAAAATCCGACGCATCATGTCCATAAAAGCTGCCGGCGCATTAGTTAATCCAAATGGCATCATCACGAATTCATAATGTCCATACCGGGTATTAAATCCTGTCTTAGGAATATCTTCCTCCTTGATCTTTAGCTGATAATATCCTTGCCTTAAATCGAGCTTGGCATACACTCTTGACCTTTGTAACATATCAAACAAATCCTGTATGTTAGGCAATGGATATTTATTCTTTACAGTCATCCGATTCAACTCCCGGTAGTCAATGCACATCCTTAAGGTTCCATCTTTCTTCTTAACAAAGAGAACCGGCGCGCCCCACGGTAACGAACTTGGCCGAATATAACCGTTCTTGAGAAGATCTTCCAATTGAACTTTCAACTCCTGTAACTCTGCCGGTGCCATCCAGTAAGGAGTCTTGGAATAAGGTTCAGATCCCGGATATAAGTCTATTACAAATTCGATCTCTCTATCCGGAGGCAAAGAACCTAAACTTCGGGAAACACTTCCAGATATTCCTTCACCACTTCTGTCTCTTCGAGTTTCACCTGATCTTTCGGCTTATTCAAGATATAGGCGATAAATCCCGTTGCTCCATTCCTTATCAACTTGTGAGCCTCAGTGAACGACAAAAGAGATGCAATCTCCGATTCTTTTCTTACTACCACTTCTTCTCCCAACTTGACTGTCTTGGAGAAACAATCAACCGTGGCGTGGTGTCGAAACAAACAATCCATTCCCAGAATAACCCCATATCTGTTCATCGGCATTACCACCAAATCTGCCTGATATACTTTGCTTTCAAACCCAAACACACAATCTCTGACCACCCGATCCGTCTCAAGACTTCCACCCAACGGCGAACTCACCACATAACAAGCATTCAAGCACGTAACAGGCAAACACAAAGTATCAATTAATTTGCAAGATATAAAAGAATGAGTAGCGTCAGGGTCAAATAATGCATGTATGTTCGTGTTATGGACGAGCTGGGATCATCGGCCTCTGAGCTCCCGGTTGATAGCCCGGAGTCTTGTCTGGACAAGTATTGGCCATGTGTGTTGCCTTCCCGCAAATCAGACATTGTCCCAACCTCCTTCGGCAAGTATTGTAGGTGTGGGTAGGGCCTCCACAATGCATACAAGGCGGCCTATCATGTCGAGGATCATTAGCAGCTGGAGGTGCTTGTGGCTTCGGCGGTGCAGCTCCCATGGGTTGAAACTTCTTATTCTGCCCTTGAAATGGCTGAGGAGGAGATACCATAGGCCTTTTCCCTTTTCCGAACCCCGATCCTTGTCCCATTTGCATACGAGGTATAGGGTCCTTTTTCTTGTACTCCTCTTCCAATACCAATGCCCTCTGTACAGTGTCAGCAAAAGATTCAAAGTTATGGCCCGCGTGCCCATGCCTCAGATCCTGCCTCAATCCGGCTATAAACTTCTTTCCCTTTCTCTTTTCATCCCTTGTAATGTGAGGTGCATACTTTCCAAGCCTGTTGAAAAGAGAAAGATACTGAGCCACCGTTCGAGTCCCTTGCTTTAAATCCATAAACTCTTGTTCTGTCCTTTCTCGAACGACCTCGGGCACAAAAGCTTCTCTAAACTCCCTTAGAAAAACTTCCCAATTAATTTCTTCTCCTTCCACTTCGAGCTTCTCTCTAGTACGTTCCCACCAATCATATGCCTCTCCGTCTAATTGAAAGATAGCAAACTGGGCCTTTTCTTGAGATGTGAATTGTCGAACATTAAAAATCCTCTCAATCCTTGTGAGCCATCCTTCCGATATAGCATCATCAACATAACCCGAAAATCTGGGAGGGTTATAGCTTAAAAACAACCCATGGTGATCTCTCGGGTTATTTGGAGGAGGTGCTTGATGTTCAGCCTGTGGTTGTACTGGAGGATCATGAGCCCTTCTATGCTCCACGTAGTTATATACCGCTTCCATAAAATGCTCCATATTCATAGGCGGTTGTGGAGGATTAGTAGAACGATCTCTATGATGATGACGATCCGGAGACCTTTCCCGATGTCTTCTAGGAGGCATCCTGTTCACTCAAACACTAACATGCGTGCTAGATTTAGTTCATGCGTGACAATGCATTAAATCAATCAATCATTCAAGTCAGAGATCGACACCTTATCACATAAAAATGCAAATGCTCCAAATTACAAGTAATTCCTACAGCCGAACGACCTACTGTCTCCACACGACACTAGAACCCTGGTTTTGCAACCTTGGGCTCTGATACCACTCAAAGGATGTAACGCCCGAGCGCGAGACGTCACATCCCCCCCTCCCCCCCCCCCCCCCCGCCCGGCGCACCATGACCCGACCCGTATACGAAATGGATTTCCATACACGTGTCGAATCATAGCGAATGGAGACATACACACTCGCTAAGCCAGGCGGGACTAACCTATAACTTAAACCCCAATAACAACCACAATACTCAGAGTAACAGAAATGCGGAAGCAATCATTCATATATTACATATTGAGCTAGAGCTCTAGGTACCAACATGCATTCCATATATAGATTGAGCTATACGCTCTATGTACCAATAGTTCAAGGAAGATACATATAGGTACCAATATCATGTACGCTCCAAACATATATAATTCAAAAGTAACGAAATGAAATCAAATGCGTGTAAAGGAAAGGCTAGACACGATGCAAGACTCTCACGGACTGGTATCCCGCCTAACATCCCCCTCCTGCAAAAACAACTGAAACAACTCCGGGTTCAGTCTTAGACAGACTGGTGGGTATAAAAACAGAGGCATAATATCATAATATTGCGAAAATGAAACACATACATGCAAGTTATAATCCTTATTCGAGGTTTAGAAGCATTTCTCCCAAGCGGGAACATAAAGTACAACGAATAGGATTATAACAATTCATTCGTTCATTAGGTCGTTCATAGCCCGGCGAGAGGGCGTGCATTATCTCCAACCACCACCACGTGTAATCCATTAATAATTCATTCATTCGTTCATTCATTCATTCATTCATTACATTCTTTCGTGCACATACATTAGAACATTCATTCGTTCATTCATATACTCCTTTTTCCTCCGGGTAGGGAGCGGGTTTGCAAGGCCCGAGCCTTCATTCATTAATGCTAGAGGGGTACATGAATCCCCAAAAGCCGGGACCCCTTTCATCCACTAATCTCCTAGTGAAATCCAGGTTGCCGAAATTGTTGGAACTAGTATATGTGGATTCCCGTCAGCCCATGCTTCCCCGGTTCACCAATACACTAAGTCCCGGGCCCTCATTCATTGTGATCATTCATACATTTCTCGCCAAAACATTTTGGTAGGACATTCATAATAAAGGCTTTCGTTCAAAAACGTTTGCTAGTTAAAACTTGGCATAAATACCTATATAGGGTTTTGGCTAAAATCTTGCACATTAGGTGTTCGGGTCATATTGTTATCTAATAGAAGAAAAACCCACCTGGTAGACAAAAGAACCCGACACGCTCTCACTGCCCGACCTCGTCACCCACTGGATCAAGATCTGTGTGACAAAGGTAGTGTGAGACTCAATCATGACCACATTAGACGCTCGGCTATGCAATAACATGCTATGGAATGCTTAAAATGGAATAATATGTTCAATTATGGTCATGAATATCATAGAATTCAATTAAACACATAATTCACCAAGTTTCGTTCATTATACGGTAAAACCGTATTCGTTCCCGTTCATATCGTTCATACTTTCATACTTTCATTCATAAGGTCAACAATATCATACACCAATCATAAAACATTACTTTAACATAATCATGTTACATATAATTCATAAATACGAATAATAAACGCAAAACAAGCAATAAAAGAGTTCCCCCAAAGCTGCCACTTCAAATGACACGGCCGTGTTGAGTTTTCAAAGGAAACTGACACGGCCGTGTCCGTGGATTAAAATCGGAAAAATTCAAAGTCGAGGGCTTGACACGGCCGTGTTGAGTTTTCAAAGCATTTGGACACGGCCGTGTCCGAGATTTAAATTCAAAAAAATCAAAGTCGAGAGCCCAACACGGCCGTGTCCATTTTCAGTTCAAAGCTGACACGGCCGTGTCAGCTCGTCGTTCTGCGAGGAAAAAACAGAGTAGAAGCTCTGTTTTTCGTGGGAAAAGCTTTGCAAAACAGGGGCAGCTCTAAGGAAGCTCTTGTACACTCATAGACATGCTTATAATTCATAAAACTCATATATAACATGCACTCCATTCATATATGTAAGAATTCACACCCAAAGTTGGCCAAAGATCACCCAAAGACAAACTTTCATTCATGGAAGCTTCAAACTTCATTAATGGCATAACATGCTATGATCAACCAACACAAAATCTTAGCATCTAGAAATGATAGGGAAGCTACAAGCAACAATTTCCATAACTCAAAACCCAAATTAAACCATTGAAACTCATGGAATCAAGAATTCATAACATAAAACTCATTTTCAAACTTTTCTCATATCACATGATTCTCCAACTCATACCAAGATGTAATCGGAAGGAAATGGAGGGGAGAAAGAGAGAAAAACAATACATATCTTACCTTGGAAGAAGATGGAAGATTGGTTAATCTTGAGCTTAGGGTTTGGATGATCAAAATGGAGGGTTTCTTGGAGCTCTCCTCTTCTCTCTCTTGGATGATGAAGATCGATGAATGTGATGAAGCAAGGAGAAAGGAAATGCTGATATTTAGTGCTAAATGGGTAGGATTCGGGTCGGTTCAAGTCCGGTTCGTTTAGTAAACGGTTCAAACAAGTTATAAGAAACGAGGTTGTGGAAAGATTCGTTGTCACAGGTTCAAACGGTATCGAAATAATACAAGGTCAAGTTTAATGGATACGTAACGCCGAAACAAATTCAATGCCGATTACGGATCTCGATTTCGAGGTCCGGAGCTCAAGATATCGCGAAAACCGTTCAGGGTTGCCTATATTCAAATAGGTCCCTAAACTTTCAAAAAGTGGCAATTAAGCCCAAACTCAATTTCCAATTGAGTCCAAAACGTTCAAATAAGTTACAATCAAGCCCACGTATTACACGAAACACGTAATTTCATTCAATTAACACCGAAATCACGAAATTCACATTTTCACAATTTCATTCATATATTCATAACACATTTGGAATTCATATAAATTTTAAACAATTAAATAAAATTAGAAACAAATTCAATTAGTAAAACATGATATAAACTCATATAAATAAATGTAAATGCGCACGTAACTCTTACCTGCACGTGTGAAAACACGGGGTGTT
The DNA here is from genome assembly GCA_037501455.1 of Lantana camara. Classification (NCBI taxonomy): domain Eukaryota; kingdom Viridiplantae; phylum Streptophyta; class Magnoliopsida; order Lamiales; family Verbenaceae; genus Lantana; species Lantana camara. The sequence goes on from CM074862.1 coordinate 64,748,796, forward strand.
GCAGTTTTTAGATTTGAAACTGCATAAACTGTTTTTGAATTTCTTGGATTGCTTTTGCTTTTGAACGAAAACACTAGATGAAAACCCGGATTACGACGAACACGCGAAAACACTAGACGAAAACCCGGATTGTAGGAGGGCCTCGGGCGCCGTCGCCCGCCTGACCTAGGGGTGCGCAGGCCTTGCGCCTAGTACCTCCCGCAACCGCGCGGGAGGCGTTCCGGGCGCGCCTAGGCTGACGGGATCGCCCGCAAGAGGCCGAGAGGGCCAGCGACGCGTGCAACCCTCTTCGCATACGGGCCCCGTTTTTTCCCCTCGTAATCCGTTTTCATATTTCATGCAATCCAATCCCGATTTTAATTTTATTTTTATTATTTAAAAAAATTATTTTATTTATATTTATTTTAATAGAATTTAAAATTGGAATTTTTTGAGAAATAGAAACGGTTTATAATTTTGGGAAACTACATCTTTGATAAAATTATTAATTTTCATAAATTATTTGGAATTTTATTAGTTTTAGTAATTTGGGATTTATTGAAAACTTTTATGAACAAGACTCGCATCAAGTCGTGTTTTAAGTCATTAGGGCTTGAAATGGGAATTTTAATTTATTGGTTAAATTTAAATTCTCCCAAGAAGCATGTTAGGTGATCATGGGTTTAGACTTATGTATGGTTTTAATTTATGCACATGGATGGTTTAAATTGGGGTTGGAGCCGAATAGTTACGTTTTTCAATTGAGGTTGGAGCCTCACTTATGTGCGTACTGTTATGTGATTTATTATGTTGCTTTCCATATTACCGTTTTGAGGCCGGGGTATGCCCCGTGTATTTGTCTAAGCCCAATATGAAGATTGAGCCTTATTACTTTCAGTACTTTTTCATTTTTTGAGAGTAGAATAGGTGGTGAGGTTTTTATTTTCATTTTGGAGATAGTGCACCCATGGAGTAAGATGGACCACATTCAAGTAACAAAGAGGCCATAAGTGAAGACCCCTCAAAATGTTAGGGAGGGGAATCTCAATTGAAGATGTAATAGAGATAGGGCTCGTATTTTGTTACTGCTTTCCCTTATGTGATTTAAACTGTTTATGTGGCATGTATGTTAGAACTTGTGATTGTGGAGTGGCTCCCACATATCACGCACAAGATAGGTAGAACCCATGATCATCACATGTTAGTATCATGCTAGGACATGTTATCTGCTAAGTGCTTATGTGAAATGCATTTAAGTTGTACTTGCATTAATCAAGACTAATTAAAATTGGATAACATATATGTTGGTGAGGTCGAACCGGAAACTCTCTGGTTGATTCGAAAATTCCTGTTAAATATTAAGCTAATTTCGAACAATAGGTATTTAATTTGAGGTGCAAATTTTGAATTAAATTCCTAGCATTCCATCAATAGGTTTTAAGTTTAGTAAGTGAAGCTAGTTATTGTCCGCGAGTCGTGGGATAGCTAGTGGAGCTTATTAGTTCTTAGTTACCTAATTGATCATTTTAAATGATCAATATTTTGTGGCTACTTTTGGTAAGGGCGATGTCCGCGAGTCGTGGGTCGTTCGAACTAAGTTTTGATCATGATCTTATGATTGATGGGTCTAGCTGAACGCCTAAGTAAATATGGATGTCGCACGAGTCATGGGTCTATATTGAAAGATAGGTGATGTAAAAACAATTACTAAGAGTTCCAAAGGTGTTAGAATTGGTAAGCTGTACCTACCTAGGGTTTTACTTAGAATGTCCGCGAGTCGTGGGTTCAAGGTGAAATGCTTAGTGTGACGCTCGAGTTTTCACACGTGCGGGTAAGTATTATGTGCGTATTTATATTTAATTATTTGATTTTATATTTTGAGTTGCTAATTGAATGAAATTATGTGTTTCGTGTAATCCGTGGACTTAATTGTAATGTATTCGAATGTTTTGGACTCAATTGGAAATTGAGTTTGGACTTAATTACCACTTTTTGAAAGTTTAGGGACCTATTCGTATAATAGGCAACCCTGAACGGTTTTCGCGATATCTTGAGCTCCGGACCTCGAAATCGAGATCCGTAACCGGCGTTGAACTTGTTTCGACGTTACCTATCCTTTGAACTTGACCTTGTACCTTTTCGGTATCATTTGAACCTTCGACAACGTTTCATAGCCTCGACCTTATAACTTGTTTGACCCTTTTCTTAAACGAACCGGACTTGGACCAACCCGTACCCTACCCATTTCTCCACTAGATATCAGCATTTCTACCCTTTTCTTCCCATTTTTGATCGATCAAAATCAGCCAAGGCAAGAGCAAGGAAGAGATAGCTAAGAAACCCTCCATTTTTGGATCAACCAAACTTGAGCTCAAGTCTAGCTTCCATCCGATCTTTTTCCAAGGTGAGCTAGGATTTGTAACCTCCATCTTCCCCTCTATATTTTCATCTCTTTGAGGCTTGATAGAAGTTGGGGTTTCTTGTGTTTGAATGTATGAGCATGAATTGAGGGTTTGGTTTGATCCTTGGTTTTCATGGTTTGAATTGAGATTTGGTGCTTGGTAAATGATTCTTGTAAGCTTTCCATCATTCCTACATGTTTAAATTTAAGGTTTGTTAAGGAGGGCATGAGTTGCCATTGGGGGAGCTTCAAGCTCCATGTTTGTTGATCATGTGGATTGATGATATTTTGGGCCATTTTAAGCATGTATTTTTGTGTTTTACTTGAGTTGCATGTTGTATATGAATAATATGGATTAAAAGCATGTCTATATGTGGTTTGAGAGCTTCTTGGTGGCTGCCCTGTTTTCCTTAAGCTTTTCCCTCGCGTAACAGAGCTGATGCTCTATTATTTCTTTCAAAACGATGAGCTGACACGGCCGTGTCAGCTTTGCACTGAAAATGGACACGGCTGTGTTGGGCTCTCGACTTTGTTTTTTTCTGATTTTAACCTCGGACACGGCCGTGTCCAAATCCTTTGAAAATGTAACACGGCCGTGTCAAGCCCTCGACTTTGAATTTTCTGATTTTTAAACCTCGGACACGGCCGTATCCATTTTCCTTTGAAACTCAACACGGCCGTGTCATTTAAATTGGCAGCCTTGAGAAGTCTCTTTTCTTGCTTGATTTGCTTGAGTGGCTCGTATTTGTGGGTTTTATTGAGCGTGACTCCAATTAAGCTTTGTTCATGATTGTTATATAATGCAAGAATGCAATCATGATAGTTATGATCGGTTATATGTTTCAAGACATTAATAGTGCACACGAACATGTCCATTATAATTGTTTATACGTTCATATCATAAGCATGGAATTGTCGAGCGTCTTAATTGGTCATTAGAGTCTCACTCACTTGTTTTGCACAGATTTTGATTCCTTTGGAGACGAGGCCGGTCAGTGAGGCTCGTGTGTTCTTCTTTTGCCGTTCGAGGTGGGTTTTTCTTCTACTTAGCTATATGACCCTATAAATACCTTAATGTGGAACGTTTTCGGCCAAAGTATGTATATATAGAGTCATTTTCATAGAGTAAATGTTTACAACGTAAAGCCTTAATTTCTAAATCCTACCCAATGTTTTGGCGAGAAAGAAAGAATGAATGTTATGCACGAATGGGGCCCAGGGACTTAGTGTGAGTGGCTATCCGGGGAGGCATGGGCCGACGGTGATCCCTCACATTAGTTCCACCAATTAACGGCGTAACCGGACCTTGTTAGGAGTTAGCGAGGAATGGACGCTGAGCGCCATCTGGGGAGTCATGTAACCCCTTTTGGTCAATGAATGGGTGGTCGGGTCTTGCAAGCCCGTCACCAAACCGGAGGAAGAAGGTGTAAATGTTATTGAATGTGCACACAAGATTGAAATGCATGAACAGAACGAATGAAAGAATGTTTAAATGTTTTACACAAGGTGTTGGTTGGAGATAATGCATGGCCACTCGCCGGGCTAATAATGACCTAATGTTAATGATTCGTTATAATCCCTTTTGATGATTTTCATTCACCCACTTGGGAAAATTCTTTACAAACCTCACTTGGGATTATAGCTTGCATGTGAATGTTAATTACCGTCATATATACTATTATGCCCTGTTTTATACCCACCAGTCCCTTTTGGACTGAACCCGTTTGGTTTTCAGTTTTTGTGCAGGTGTTGAGGGAGCTAGGCGGGAATACGAGTCGTAGGTCTTGCATTCGCTTCTAGCTCTAGTATTTTGGTGTTACACTTGCATACTCGTACTTTTGGTTATTGTATATGGTTATTGTTTTGAGCCGTGATGGCATACGAATATTAATTGGGAGCGTAATGGTATTGAATTTTAACTTTCGTGAATTTAATTGTGGGTACTTAGAGCATAGAGCTCAATATATGGAATAACCGTTGGTACCTAGAGCATATAGCTCAATCTATGATTTATGATTTGTTGCTTCCGCTTTTCTGTTATTCTGCTACTTTGAGTGTTGATGTTATTGGGGTTTAAGTGATAGGCTAGTCCCGCCTGGCTTAGATGTGTGTGTGTGTCCCCGTTCGCCGTGATTTGGCTCGGGTATGGATCGTCCATTTCATATACGGGCCGGGTCATGGTGCGGTGGATGTGGTACCTCGCGCTCGGGTGCTACACTTAGGATCTTAGTACCCATTGGGAAACGTGTTCCTCTTAGATCTTTGGGAATTATAGATCTTTGAAAAACAGTGGGAGCTACATTAGATTAAAGACCTTATCTTTTGTATATCGTTATAATTCAGCATGCTCACTAGTTCTCTGTTTTACCATTTAGGTCGTAGATTCTGTGATTCTCTACGGGTTTTGAAATGGCAACCAAAAACCCTCTTGTATCGATCCTCAAGTCAAACAAGTTGACTGGTCCAAACTATTCTGATTGGCTGAGGAATCTGAAAATCATTTTAGATTCTGAGAAGAGAACTTATGTAACGCCCGAGCGTGAGGTGCCACATCCCCCGCACCGAGACCCGACCCGCATAGGAAACGGAAAATCCCTACACTTGTCAAATCGCGGTGAACGAGGACACAACAAACACACTAAGCTAGGCGGGAGCTAACCCTTCAACCAAACAATAACCAACATGAATTCAATCGAGAAATAAATGCAATAGAGGAAGCAATAAACATAATTATTCACATTGAGCATCCAAGCTCCAAAAATAGATCAACCTATACAATACGTGGTAGCAATGCCCTCACGGCTGAAAATAACATAATTCGCTCCATACAAATCCAAAATACAAAATATAAGTACGAATGAGTGTAAAGGAAATGCTAGACACAAATGCAAGACCTAGACGACTCGAATTCCCGCCTAGCACCTCCAAACCTGCATGAAACAACTGAAAACAAACCGGGTTCAGTCTAAAAGAGACTGGTGGGTATAAAAGCGTGGCATAAGTATAAATATCGCGGAATTGAAACATATACATGCAAGCCCTAATCCCATAGAAGTTTGATAAGAAATTTCCCAAGCGGGCAAAGCAAATAAAACATCAATGGGATTACGACTATCATATTCAGTCATAATTAACATAGGGTTTAAGGCCCGGCGAGTGGACGTGCATCATCTCTAACCTTCTCCTCGTGTAATCATATTCATAATTTCATAAGTTATCATACATAACATATGTGCACATACATAATGATCATAATCATTCATATACACCTTCTTCCTCCGGCGGTGGACGAGTTTGCAAGACTCGACCACCTCATACATAATGGCTAGTGAGGTACATGAATCCTCAAAAGCCCGACTAGCGTTTTCTCGTCAAAACTCCTGACGAGATCCGTTTCGACGGAAAATGGTTGGAACTAGTGCATGGGTTCACCGTCGGCCCTTGCCTCCCCGGCTTACCACGAGATACTAAGCTCCGAGGCCCGTGATCATAACATACATGCAATCTCGCCAAAACAAAAGGTAGGTTTTCATAAAGAAGGGCTTAACAATTGAAAATCATAAGACTCTTTAAAAGACTCGTTAATTATAAATATAACTTTTGGCTTAAAACGGTCACATAAGGGTTATATTAGGTCAAGATAACTATTAGTAGAGAAACCCACCTCGAACCGACAAAAGAAGACACGAAAGCCTCAAGGACCGACCTCGTCTCCAACGGGATCGAAATCTGTGCAAGAAAGGTGACGTGAGACTCAAAATGACCAAATATGATGCTCGGCAATGAAATGATCATGCTATGAATATGTAAAAGAGTATGTTATGTAGTGAACATGTTTATGTGTACTATTAAGGAATTTAAATCATACAATCAAAATATATGTATATATATATACACATGCATACATACACAACAAGCAAGAAACCACAAAATGCATGAAAACAGAAGGTGACAAGCCCGTGTTACCAACACAAAGCAATCCGTGACACCCCCGTGTCACGGTACAGCGGAACAAGAAATCAGAAGGTGACACGCCCGTGTCACCACCACAAGGCAAACCGTGACACCCCCGTGTCTCGGTACAGCAGAACCAAACAATCAAGCACCCCCGTGTCACCCTAAAGAAGAAAGGGGTGACACGCCCGTGTCACGCACTCAGCAGAGAAAAAACGCAGCAGAAAACAGAGCATAACCAAGTCACAACATTCTCAACACATTCAATCAACAAAAGACAACCAAGATGTAATGAAACCACTTAAAAACAACTCCCAATCATGCTCCCAAAACCTTAAAACGTGAGATGTAGTGTGTGGTGATCAAATCTTACCAAAACTTCAATAACTCATTAATGGTGGCTCATAAATACCTCAACTAACAACTAATACATCACTATAAATGTAAAGAGGAGATCAAAAAAATCATTTCCATGCTTGAAATCATCCAAAAAGCTCAAGAATTGAAAGAGATCAACCAAAATGCTGAAAACCTAAATATATATCCATCTTTGCCAAACCTCATGGAACCATGCTCAAATTTAGGGATGAATGAATGAAAATGACTCATATTGAATGTACATAACATATCCAAGCTTACCTTGTGTATTAATGGAGGTTTGGGAGGAGATTTGAGCTTGGATCTCCAAGGAGGGCTTAAGTGACGGGATTTCTGGAATGCAGAGGATGTTTGGCCAATTTACTCCAAGTGGGAAGGGTTATCTAGGTTTGAGGGGTTAAGGGATGAATAAAGGGTTGAGTTAGGGTTCCATAGAGTCTAACCATGGTTAATTTGGTCAACAAATGAATAAGTTATAGCCATTTAAGTGCAGCAAGGTCAGTTTAGGCGTCCGTTGTATGTTTCGGTTGAATTTCAGACGTTCAAATGGCTTTGGAAAAATATAAGGCTAAGCTCATCAAACTCGAATTTTTGATACGAATTCAACGAAGTTGAAGAAACTCGAAACCGAGTTTCCTAGCTCAAGTTATCAAATAAGGAACCAATGGTGCGCTAATTGCTCGTTAGCCCCCGTTTTGGATTCCGAATCCAAAATAAATTCAAAACTCAATCAAACAACCCGAAAACATAAAACGAGCATATAACCATATTCATAACACATATAAGTCCAACATATTAAACTTGCACGAGAATTCCGAAATCATTCACGTAGAAACGACAAGTAATAAATTCGTTCAACCGCAAATAGTTCAAAGAAAATTCATATAAATTCAAATTCAAATATTTCAAATAACTAAATATTTCTCTAATTAATATAATATAAGATAAAGAAATGAAATAACGTAATTAAAATAAATTAAACGCGCACGTAATTATCACATAATTTATACCTGAACGATTTGGGGAAAAATCGGGCCGTCACAACTTATGTTCTCTTCGAAGGGGAGCCTAATCCCGAAGGGGATGCTCCCACTCGGGACCGAGTGGGACACGATCCAGAAGTGGAAGGATGATAATCTCCAAGCCCGTTGCCTTATGTTGGCTAACATGTCTCCGGACTTGAAAAGACAACATGAGACCATGGAATTTGCTTGGGAGACTTACGCCCACTTAGAGCAGCTTTACCGCCCTCATGAACGTGTTACGAGGTACAACACTTCAAAGGAATTGTTCCACTTCAGAATGAGGGAAGGTTCAAGTGTCCATGAATATGGTGTTAGGAATAGTGCCCTAGAAAGCCGATTGTATATCCGCTTTGTGCTTTTCCTTATTGTAATCACAGACAATCTTTGAATGAAATAACGAATTGAGGCAACACTTCTTTATATGCTCTTGTTTGGTATGTGTTTACTTTATCTGTGCATGTATGAGAACTCCCCTAATCCTGATGACTTTAGGACTCTACCATTTAGGTGAAATGGTTCACGAAACGAGCCTTATATCACATAAGTCATGATTAGTAAAATACTCCAAGCCGATGAGTCCTACAGACAGTGGGAGTGTCAACCTGACTCCTCAAAGGCTTGCTTGTGGGATCACGCCCTTAAGAAGGACCACCTTGTTTCATGGAGGTGCAAAGTGTATAGTTGATACGTGCGTGATACATGAGGGTGCTTACTTTAATAAGTAAGTTCACTGAGGTGCCCCGTGTGAGAACATTCCTAAATGGGAAAGGAAGTTTCTATTTCAGGAAATGGAAACTTCCAGATTAGGAAATATCTCACGAGTCATTGATGTGATTAATTGATCCTTAGACTTGAGGTTCCTTGTCACTTTCTGAGTTAACTCTGTAGTTTTAGGTATAAGCTTTAAAGGGTGTCGCCTTAGACAACTGATTCAAGGCTTATGCTGGGGCTGCACAAGTGATTCATGAAAGTGAATGAGAATCAAGAATGGACCTACACTTGCATATGGAAGGTGATCTCTTATTGTGTAAGTCATTCATATGCCATATGGAGTCCTTGGCCAAGGCAGTAGATCAACACTTCAAGAAAAGGGTTTCTTGGATTGAGATCAAATGGATATGAAATGCACTTAGCTTTAAGACCGGATTATTAGGGTTGTAATTATTCCCTTACCCTAGATCTTGGTTGAGAGATAGTAAGTTGGAGGATTGTATCTCACATGAATCAATGACTTAAAGGTTCTGTCGAATCTGAACATTCCAATTCAGCTAGGGGTTAAACACCTGTTGCTAGACTATGGTCGTTTAGTCTGTGGACTGATTAATTAATTAGGGTCACTGCTAATTGAATTGAGAACCTAGAGGGTCACACACAACAACTTGGTTACATGAGTTGAGGCTTGAAAATGATTAAACGAGTTAATCGGGCCTAGAGGGTTCCACACGTGTGAAACCACACGTGTGGGTCACGTGACTGGACACGTGTCATTGGGACACGTGTGCCACACGTGATTATTTAATAAACTTTGGTTTTATCTTATTTTGGAGAAAAATAATCTAGTTAATTAATTACGAATTAATTAATTAGATAAAATAATTTATTTATTTTAAATAAATAAAGTATAAAATTATCCAAAAATAGTTTGGATATTTTAGCTCTCTTGAAAGTTGATTTGAATTTAAATTTAAAGTCAAAGTCAAAATTACTTGATGATCAAGTAATAGGAGAGAGGGACCAAATCCTTAGTCCATAAGGACTAGGAATTTCGGCCACTTCCCTCACCTATATATAGGGGAGCTCGAGCTCCCCTTAGAGCTAATTGGCAATTCTTTTGGTTCATGTGTTGAACACCATCCTTTCTCCAAGATAAACGAAACCCTAGGTTAAGCCTAAACACTAAGTAGAGAACTAGCAATCTTACTAGTTAGATTGTGATCAAGTTGGTGGACTATCTCTAGAGAGCTTCAAGTTAGAAGTTTGAAGATTCAAGCTTTACCAAGGAGAGGGGATCAAGCCGCGAGAAGAGCGTTCTTGGGTGGCTTGAAACGCTTCAAGAAAGAATAAAAGAAAAGTATGTTTCTTATCTCTACGAATTTGGATACACGATTGCGAGTCCAAGGTCCTTTTGTTGGAAAATTTTTAAATTTCCGTTGCTTTCTGATTCGTGTTTTCCAACAAGTGGTCTCAAGTTTCTCTCCCTTACTGAGAAACTTGCTTCCATGGACATGCCACTGAAAGATGAGCTTTCAGTGGACTTGTTGCTAGCCTCCCTCCCACCATCATTCAACCCATTTGTCCTTAACTTCAATATGAATCATGCTGGTGCTACTGTAGCTGAGCTGATTAGTCATCTTGTGACTGCTGAAAGCACGATCAAGAAGGACAATAAGGTTTTGATGGTGAATACTCCATCTTCCTCTTTTGGGCCTTCTAAAGGTAAGGGCAAGAAAGCCCAAAAGAAGAAGAAGAAACCCCTTAGGCCCACTGCTGGCATTTCGAAGGGGAAGGCCCAAAAGAAGAAGCGTGATCAGAAAGAGGATGTTTGCTTCCATTGTGGCAAAGCGGGACATTGGAGGAGAAATTGCCCAGAGTACAAGGCTACTCTAAAGAAAGGTATATTTCTCGTTGAAGTAAATCTTTCTATTAATTCTAATTCTTGGGTACTTGATACCGGTTGTGGAGCTCATATCTGTAATGATGTATAGATGCTAAATGAAGTCCAACAACTCAGAGAAGGAGAATGTGTCTTCAAGATCGGTGATGGCTCAAATGTTGAAGCTCGAGCTTTAGGCATAATTAGATTAGATTTAGGTAGTTTTGAGTTAGTTTTAAATAAAGTCCTTTATGTACCGAGCATTATTCGTAATATAATTTCAGTTCCAATTTGAGATTGTGAAGGTTATGAAACTTATATTAAGAATGGTAAATACTTTATCAAACGGAACAACTCTTCCGTTCACATCGGTACTCTAAGTAATGGACTTTATCTAACTCAGAATATCAATATTATGAATATACAATGAGAAACGAAATGTAAGAGAGATGACAAAGTTTCAGCTCCCTTATGGCACGCTAGATTATGACACATTTCCAAGAACAGAATTAGCAAGATAAACACTTTAGGATCATTCTCTGAAAATGATCGCAAAGAGTGAACTTCTTGCAAGTCCTGTCTTAAAGGAAAGATGTCCAAAGTTCCTTTTAAAGGAACTGTGGAACGTGCCACTAAGGTCTTAGATTTGATCCATTTTGATGTTTGTGGATCACTTAGTGTAAGCACAAGACACAATCATCAGTATTTCATCACCTTTACCGATGACTTTAGTAGGTATGGTTATGTATACTTAATGAAGTATAAATATGAAGCTTTTGAGAAATTCCTAGAATTTCAAAAGGAGGTTGAGAACCAAACTGGTCACAAGATCAAAGCACTTCGATCTGATTGAGGAGGCGAGTATCTTAGTGAAGAATTCCTTAATCATCTCAAAGATAATGGGATTATCTCTCAGTGGACACCTCAAGGAACTCCTCAACTCAATGGAGTTTCTGAGAGAAGGAATCGAACTCTACTCGATATGGTTCGTTGCATGATGAGTTTCACTGACTTACCACTTTCTTTCTGGGGTTATGCCCTAGAAAGTGCAACAAAGATGTTGAATCTAGTTCCCTCTAAGTCAGTCCCTCAAACGCCCTATGAAATGTGGCATGGTAAAATCCTTTGTTATTCTTACTTAAGAATTTCGGGTTGTCCTGATTAGGTGAAGAGGACAGTGGGAGATAAGTTAGAATCTCGTTCTAACTTATGCTACTTTGTAGGTTATCCTAAGGAATCCATAGGATACTACTTCTATGATCAATCTGAGCAAAAGGTGTTTGTTTCCAGAAATGCCACTTTTCTTGAGGAACCGTTCCTTAAAGAAAAGAAAGGAAAGATCATAGAATTAGAGGAAGTGCAAAGTGAGCCCACAGCACCCACTGAAGAGACGTCCCCTACTGATCAACCACAACCAATCACGGATTTCGATACACACGTAAATCCTCCTCTAAGGCGTTCTGAATGCACTCCTAGACAGCCGGAGAGTTGGTATAGATTCTTCCATGAGATCTCTCAAAAGGATAATGATTCTCTAAGATATGAGGAGGCACTTTCAGATTCTGACTCTGAACAGTGGATAGAAGCCATGAAATCCGAAATGGATTCCATGAACTCCAACCAAGTTTGGACCTTGGTAGATTTGCCTGATGGGGTCAAACCCATAGGTTGCAAATGGATCTTTAAGAGAAATCTTGGAGTTGATGGAAGCATTGCAACCTACAAAGCAAGACTGGTTGCAAAAGAATTCACTCAAAGACCCGGTGTGGACTTTGATGAGACTTTTTCACCAGTTGCAATGCAAAAGTCTATTCGGATCATGTTTGCCATTGCTGCATATTATGACTATGAGTTATGGTAAATGGATGTGAAAACTACCTTTCTCAATGGTGATATTGATAAAGACATTTATATGGAGCGACCCATAGGTTTCACATTCAGTGGGAGTGAGCAAAAGGTTTGCAAACTCCAAAGATCAATCTGTGGATTGAAAAAGGCTTCTGGGAATTGGAACATTCAATTTGATGAATCAATCAAAGCGTTTGGCTTCATTCAAATTTCGAATTAATCATGTGTGTATAGAAAGGAATTGGAGACCTCAGTGCAATTCTTAGTACTTTATGTTGATGACATCCTTCTTATTGGGAATTCGAAGGATGACATGAAAGTAACTAAGTTATGGTTATCGAACCAATTCGAGATGAAAGATCTTGGTGATGCATCCTACATCATTGGAATTAAAATCTATCGAGATAGATCTAGAAGGTTGATAGGACTATCACAGTCGATGTACATTGACAAAGTATTGAAGAGATTCAATATGGAGTCAGTAAAGGTTAAGAACCTTCCTATGAGTGTAGGAACATATCTTTCTAAGAAGATGTGTCCTAAGACTAACCTTGAGAAGGAAAGAATGACTCATACACCTTATGCGTCAGTAATAGGTAGCATAATGTATGCAATGTTATGTACTCGACCGGATGTGGCTTATGCACTTAGTGTAACAAGTCATTTCCAATCTAACCCTGGAGATGGTCACTGGGCTACCGTGAATAATATTCTTGAGTACTTGAAAAGTACTAAAGATTTATTCTTAGTTTACGGAGGTCAGAAAGATCTTACTATCGAAGGATACTACGATTCAAGCTTTGCATCTGACATAGATGATTTTAAGTCAATGTCAGGATACATTTTCTGCCTGAACAGCGGAGCAGTGAGTTGGAAGAGTTCCAAGCAAACGACCACTGAGGCCGAATACTTAGCTCCAAATGATGCAGCTAAGGAAGGTGTTTGGATTAGAAACTTCATTCAAGAGTTGAATGTTGTTCCTAGCATGAAAGACTCCATTACTGTGTTTCGTGACAACACTGGGGCAGTTGCTCAAGCAAGAGAACCAAGATCTCACCAACGGACCAAGCACATTATGAGGAAGTATCAACTAATCCGTGATTTTATCAAAAGAGGAGATGTGCAAATTGAGAGGGTCGCATCAGCAGAGAACGTGGCAGATCCACTTACTAAACCCCTTAGTTAGAAGCTTTCCATGGTCATCTTCAGAAGATGGGACTTAGAGTAGCTTTAGAATGGCTTTGACGGGCAAGTGGGAGATTGTTAGGCATAGTACCCTAGAAAGCCGATTGTATATCCACTTTGTACTTTTCCTTATTGCAATCACAAACAATCTTTAAATAAAATAAGTAATTGAGGCAACACTTCTTTATATGCTCTTGTTTGGTATGCGTTTACTTTAACTGTGCATGTATGAGAACTCCCCTAATCCTGATGACTTTAGGACTCTACCATTTAGGTGAAATGGTTCATGAAACGAGCCCTATATCACATAAGTCATGATAAGTAAAATACTCTAAGCCGATGAGTCCTACTGACAGTGGGAGTGTCAACCTGACTCCTCTAAGGCTTGCTTGTGGAATCACGCCCTTAAGAAGGACCACCTTGTTTCATGGAGGTGCAAAGTGTATAGTTGATACGTGTGTGATACATGAGGGTGCTTACTTCCTTAAGTAAGTTCACCTAGGTGCCCCGTGTGAGAAGATTCCTAAATGGGAAAGGAAGTTTCTATTTCAGGAAATAGCAACTTCCAGATTAGGAAATATCTCACGAGTCATTGATTTGATTAATTGATCCTTAGACTTGAGGTTCCATATCACTTTGTGAGTTAACTCTGTAGTCTTAGGTATAAGCTTTAAAGGGTGTCGCCTTAAACAACTGATTCAAGGCTTATGCTGGGGCTGCATAAGTGACTCATGAAAGTGAATGAGAATCAAGAATGGACGTACACTTGCATTTGCAAGGTGATCTCTTATTGTGTAAGTCATTCATATGCCATATGGAGTCCTTGGCCAAGGCAGTAGATCAAGACATTAAGAAAAAGGTTTCTTGGATTGAGATCAAATGGATATGAAATGCACTTAGCTTTGAGACCAGATTGTTAGGGTTCTAATTATTCCCTTACCCTAGATCTTGGTTGAGAGATAGTAAGTAGGAGGATTGTATCTGACATGAATCAATGACTGTTCTGTCGAATCGAGACTTTCCAATTCAGCTAGGGGTTAAACACCTGTTGTTAGACTATGGTCATTTAATCTGTGGACTGATTAATTAATTAGTGAATTAATTAATTTGGGTCACTGCTAATTGAATTGAGAACCTAGAGGGTCACAGACAACAACTTGGTTACATTAGTGAAGGCTTTAAAATGATTAAACGAGTTGATCATACCAAGAGGGTTCCACACGTGTGTGTCACGTGTATAATTATTTATGTTAAATAATTAATGTGTTAATTATTTAATAGACTTTGGTTTAATTTTGAATTAAAATGAAAGACTTATTTTGGAGAAGTTAATCTATTTAATTAATTATGAATTAATTAATTAGATAAATAGGTTATTTATTTATTAATAAATAAAGTATAATATTATCCAAAAGGAGTTTGGATATTTTTAGCTCTCTTAAAGTTTGGAATTACTTGATGATCAAGTAATAAAAGAGAGGGACCAAATCCTTAGTCCAATAGGACTAAGTTTCGGTTGCCCCTCCCTTAGCTATATATAAGGAGCTCGAGCTCCCCTTAGAGCGTAATTGATAATTCTTTTGTTACATGTGTTGAACACCATTCTTTCTCCAAGATCAAATAAACCCTAGGTTAAGCCTAAACACTAACTAGAGAACTATCATCCTTACTAGTTAGATTGTAGTCAAGTTGGTGGACTTTCTCTAGAGATCTTTATGTTAGAAGTTTTTAAAGATTCGAGCTTTACCAAGGAGAGGGGATCAAGCCGCGAGAAGAGCGTTCTTGGGTGGCTTGAAATGCTTCAAGAAAGATTATTGAAAAGTAAGTTTCTTTACCTTACGAATTTGGATTCATGATTTCGAGTTTCGATCCTTTTGTTGGAAAATTTTTAAATTTCCGCTACTTTCTGATTCCTGTTTTCCAACACACAAGACCCTTGTTGATAGTCGAACACTACTAGAAAAACAGGTTTTTGTGACGCCGAAAAGAGTCACGAAAAATGGGTTTTTGTGACGCTTTCGATTTTGTGACGCTATGTAAAAGTGTCACTTGTGTCACCGTCACAATATGATATTGTGACGCTACTATTATGACGGTTTAATGTGTCATTACAGACGTGATGTTGCGATGCTTTTTACGTCACATGTAATGATATTGTGACGCTTTTCAGTGTCACATTTAATATTTAACTACCGTAACTAACTGTTAATGGGACGTTTAAAAGTGTCACAATAGACTTTTTAATGACGCAATAAAGCGTCATAAAAAAGTGTGATATACCGGTTTAAAACTTTATTATGAAAAAAATAACGTCACAATAAATGGTATTATGACACAATAAAGTATCATCAAAACGTTTGTTATGACGGAATTTAGCGTCACAATATCTTATATTATGATCGAATAAAACGTCACATTAAGTGATATTTTGACGGAATAAAGCGTCACATTAAGTGATATTAGGACAAAATAAAATGTCATTAAAACTTATATTTTCCCGAATAATTGTAATTCTATTCTAGTAATTTAATCTCAACAAACAAATGTAAATAACAACATAATTAAAAAAAACCAAATCAAATAACAAAATAATAATATGTTCACGAAATTTTCAATCCAAAATAATATTAGGTACAATTTGGACCTAATATATGATATTGGTCATATGCAACAAAAATGACAAAAGATTTAAGTATCAATACCACTTATAGTACTTGGTGTATCTATGTATTAAACTAAAACAAAACAAGTCTCACAAATGGCCGTTGTCAATCTTGAGCCATAGTAACCTACATAAAAATTCCCTTTCAGTCAATAGTAAATACGAAGTGTCAGTTTATTTACATAAAAGATCTTTATAAGGCTCTACAAAATCTAAATAACACTTGTCTGTTATTGTGATTACGACTAACATGGTCTGACAATGAAAAAAAAAGTATGTCAATGTTCAATTCAAGGGCTTTTTTAAACATTTCAACCATGTTGAGTAGAAAGCACCATCCATTGTCAACAATGAAGTCATAATTAATTACCAACTCAAACATAATATCATCATCAGAGTCGAAAGAAATTCATGAATTTTAGCAAAATCACAAAACTCTTCAGAAATTTCAATAGGTCAAACAAAGATATAGAAAATTCCAGCACAAAAATGAAAAAAAGTCAGCTACCTCGAAAATTCTGCAACTCTTACGGCACAAAAGTCAGCTACCCGAAAATTCTGCAACTCTTGGGCAGCAGCATACAAGAAAAATAAAACGAATAACGACCAACATAATGTCAAGAAGATGTACGAACCATTTCCAATTAACAAGGTAAGAACAACCGTACCGCATATAAGGATTCGATTCAGCTCTCTTTAGAAAAGAATTAGCAATTTGTGTTCAAACATTACCAGCATATATTTATGTTAACAACTTCATTTGACCATTCCCTATATAATAACAGACCAATCATACTCTTAGAACTGCAGCATATGTCGCCAGTGACAGATTAAGACCAGAAAATCCTACAAATGCCTGAAAATGCCTGCACTAAATCATATTACTCCATCCTTCTTTTGAAATTAACGATGAAAAACTTTCAGAAAAGGTATGCATTTATAGCAAAGCTTTGAAGTTGGTTTGCCATATAATCACATTTAATGACAACCTACATTAGAAATAAGGATATGAAATTTTAAGGACTTGCACCAAGTACAACACAAATCAGAGATTTGTTTACCTTGAAATATAACGCAAGCTCTCAAAAACAAATTTGCATATTTAAACTTTTCCTATTTACAGCAACCAAACATCAATAGGTATATGGTTAATACTATAGAATGATGGAAAAACAGGTCAAGTTGATTGTCAATGATGTTATATGATCCCATAATCTTACCAAGTCCCCAGTTTTCCCATTTAACACAACTTGATTGTCAATGATGTTACATGATCAACGAAATTAAGTTTTTACAAGATAATAAACATCTCTGCTAAATGCTACAGATAGAAATAACAATGGGACAAAAGAAATGCTAATAATTATGATATTTTTCCTCTGTTGATAAAATACAAGAGTTCAAATACAGGAATAATTCCACACAGCCAACATATTTTGAAGCTTTAGCCATATTGGACAAGCACCATGACCATTGTTAAATTGGGAAAAAGGTAATTAGTTCGAGCATAATAGAAAAACTGGGAAAACAAAATCCATAGATATCAAAAGTAGTGTAAACTTTAAACTTACTAATAGAAGAACGATTGAGTAGCATCTGATTGAGTTTCATCCGTTTTACACCACTCGTCGTAATAAAAATGTAAGTTTTGCCCATAAATGGTGCCTTGGGTCGATCTGATCAAATAAGCAGCAACAAAAATAAGTGCTCCAGAAAGTACTGGCATAATCCACATTTAATGACAACCTACATTAGAAATAAGGATATGAAATTTTAAGGACTTGCACAGATTTATTTACCTTGAAATATAATGCAAGCTCTCAAAAACAAATTTGCATATTTAAACTTTTCCAGCTTTTGCATATACTCTAAGAAGAAATTATTGAAACAAATAAGTGTAGCACTGAGAGTCAGAAGTTGAAACAAAAGAATGTTAACAAGATCTGTCTCATACGATAATGCTTGATTTCATTGAGTTGAGCATTAGATCGCTGAATTTCTTCTTCCAAAAGCTTCAGTTGTATTTCAGCATCTTCCTGCAATAAAAAACTACACATCATTTAAAATCCTCACCACACATTCTACTACAAAATTCACATTTACATCCTCCGAGAACTCAAAAAGTTTCAATAGCACCTTGGCTTTCGCATTCCCCTTAATCTTATCAAGCAAATCTTTCATCAAGGTCAAGTTTTGCCCGATTCTTAATGGCTTCAGTCCTTTGTTTCTCTATTGCTTCTTTCTCTCTGCATAAAATTTGTGTTTCTTTAGTCAGGTCTTTAAGTGACTTGTCTAACTCCTTGCACTTTTCGTGGACAACTGAAACTCTTTCGTGCAACACATCAGATTTCTCAGAAACCCTGTCTCGATCTTTGTCTATCTGCACAAAATGGAAAAGTTTAAACATAGATGTTGATACAATAATGATGCTTACAACTCTGACATGCAGTAACCAAATGCATCTATAGCAAGCCAAATGTGTTACAAAGACAAGATCAATTAACCTTGATCAAGACCCAATAGGAGAATAAATCAATCAAACTATGTCCAGATTCCTCCAATACAAATCACATACATAGAAAAGAGTCAGAAGTATACAGTTACAGAATTGGCACCATTATCATTATACTAGTACTTTCAGTCTCAAACAATTTAAGTCTCAAACAATTTCGACATCTTCCATACCATTATAACTTTACAAAAAGCATTGCACTGAAGACTTAAAGGATTTTCTGAATATACTACTCTTCATTTAAGATCTGCTTGTAGCCTGTAGCTAACTGTCCACCAACAAACACTTCAATACATAAACCTAATAAGAAAATCAAGAAATTTTCAAGAACTCAACACCCACTTCTAGAATTTATGTTCTAACTCGCAACAACTAAACACTTCTTATATCTAGTGATCAATCATATATTTTTTTTCATACCTACAACACAATATTCATTTATATAGGACAACCAAAAACTGTAAAATTAAAAATAAATTGTGCTTATTGTCTTTTCTTAAAATAATATGAATTGTTAATAAATCCCAAGGGATGGAGATAAACATACTAGGGATTGTGGGATATCTACTTCAAAATTGTTATTGAAATAATAGAATGGTAATCAAAGTTGAATGATGGCAAAGGGGGTCCACCACCAGCCATTCCTTTCAAACCTGTATGAACAAATTGCTCATTAGAATAATGCTATAAATTTATACGTAAAAGATACATCGAAACACGAATCTAATAAACACATACCCTTCCCATATGTTGCATAGATATTTCAGGATTCATTACTCTTTCTTATATCACACCACAAAGACTTCATAGACTCAAAATCACGATAATCTGTATCTATACAGGTTTATCAGCTTCTGCAATCAATTCTTTTTCCTGAAAGCTCAACCTGCAAATATATGCACTAATTCAGCACATCTACTTCATCATAAATCGATAATTTGTTGGGAATTTTCTTAAAAGATTGTGCAGTGTCAAAGTACATAAAGAGAGAAAGAAAAATGTACATTACCAGCTTTTGTTTCAATTCATTGGCTACTTGCTCTGTTTGATTGGCAAAGAACATCAATGACTGAAGGAGAGAAAAAGAGTAAGAACCAAAGAATTAGGCATGCAATCAAGAAAAGCCTGAATTCTTGACTTGTGGTTCTCTTAAGAGATGAAATATTTGACTTTCAACTCAATGATGAAGATATATATAATAAATATATATGTTACAATTGGCTTATCAACTAATTAATGAGTGTTAATGGTCTGATCTGAATTTGTGATTTGTCCACCATTTGGGGTTCATTATAAAACCAGTCATTTTCCCAGTTCCAATTACTATATTATACTCCCTCTTCCAGATTCTTAGGATATGCTACTTCCATCAACTAGTGCCTTCCACCACAATAACACCTTCTCTTTTATATAACCTATTCAGGTCTTAACTTAAGGTGCTATTTACAACTCAACACAAGAATGGACCACTCCATTCGACTTAATTATTTAGGGCTGAGAAAGATTAACAATAATAATAATAAATAACATTTGTAATTAACTTTGGTTGAATAGGTTTACCTAATTTCTCTCTTATCTAACTGAGAAAGTATTATTAGTAAGGAATGAGTTGCACTGACATCCATCAACTCATTTTGATAATTAAAATATGTATATGTAATAAGTAATAACCCATTTGGGTAATTATTAGTTTCCATCCAACAATGTCTTACATAATGATTGCGAAACATCAGAAAAAATTTAATTAGTAAACAACAATGTAATATCTCTACTAGAAAATTTTGTTTGTTTGGCATTGCATATATATATGCCTATGCATGCACCCACACATCAAGCATACTCCAACCAACTCTAATCCAAGATATTATAACATAATATTAATGTTGCTGCAGTCATGCATCTAATCAAACAATTTTTAGTTTGTAGTTATAAGAACATTAAAAATATATATTTCTGGTTTGTTTTCCACCAACATTATACAGCTTCCAATGATTCAAGAAGAAGACATAAAAATGAATCATATGACTTATCCAAACATATGAATTAATAATTTAATATTTGCAACTGTTAATAATGCATAATCTTGAAATCATTGGTTTGAAGCCGTAATCTGTGTCCAGGGGTTTAAAGACAAAAGGTGAATCATTGGAAGAAGGGGAAATTAAATTAAAGTTGTTGTGCCTTCTCTAGGAGCATGAGATTAATACATCAATCAAGGACCTGACATAGTTCAAAATCATTGAAAGAAACAAATTATTCATCTGACAGCCCAGTACCCACGAGCGCCCAGTACAAGAATCAAACTTATTCAAATCAATAAGAATTTCAAACCAGGACTAACATATGTCTTCTTCGATGAATAACGACCCAACCATACAATCACAAACCTATCCATAAAATCCACCCCTTGCGAGTCACTCATGACTCCAACTGAATTCCCACTCAATCTTCTTGCTAAATGACTGACAAGGAAAAGACAACAAACCAAAAGACTATCAACCATAACGTAAAATAGCTGCCTACCCAGGATTAAATCCAACGAGATTTCAAACCCTAATCACCCGCAAAAACTGAATACAAACCACAAACATATATAGACAATGATCATGAACCCTACCATTCACGATTGCCCCCAATTGAATAAAACACAACCTATACAATCACAATCAATCATGAATAAACCACACAACATTTCAAATAGTTACCTGCCAATTTTGGTGGTTAGTGAGAATTGGCCATGGTGAATCTACACAAATAAACGAGGAAGAAGGGTAAGAATTTCTCAAGGGAAAATTTTGAATGCCCAGAAATGGAAATTTAGGCGACTTGGGGTTTTCAAATTGGGGAGAAAATGTAAACACCTGAGCGAGCTCCAACAGAAGAATTGCAGGATTTACTCCGCTCGAGTAAGCAACGGAAGTTCTGAGAATCCGATTAGCAATCCAACTCCAACTAGGAGAGCTCGTCAAATCTTCTTCAACTTCAATTCCTTTCTTACAGGAGACCGATTTCGCGTAGTCGCGATGAATCTGATAAACAGGTGGTGCAGAGGAGAGGTGGGTCTTTCGATTCCTTCAATTTGGAGTAGGGAAAGAAATGGAAGATGAGAAGAAGATATGATGTTGATGATGCTTGAATGATCACAAAACCCACAAATATGAAGCTTGTAATATGAAATCTCTCTACTCCTTCACAAGGGTTTGTCTCGGTTGAGCAAGGAAAGCAAGAACAAAGTATATGAAATGTTTTGTATTAAATGGGAAGGCATGGTACGTGAAATGCTGCTATGAAGGAGAAGAAATTGGACAATTTGCTATTAAGTCCTTCCATTATTTAAGTCATGCAATTAGGTTCAATTCCATAACAATTGATCAATTAGGTCCAATGCAATTATGTCCCCAAAATCATGAAAATGAGCAAGTAAGGCCATAAAGAATTAAATCACGTTCGGGAAATTAATTCATGTTACTATCACGTTCAATATATGCGACAATTATAATATGATATGAATTTCAATAAAAAAAAATAATTAGAATATAATTTTATGAAATTATGTCATGACATGAAAATCAAAGAAATGATCAATTAATAATTAAAATCTAACTCTCAAACTCACACGTGTCGATCATACCTGAAATGCCGAAAGGTGGGGCGTTACAGGTCAAGGCCGGAGGACTTGGCTCTATCACCGGACTAGCATTTGTAGGAGCTGGAATAGCGGCAACCATAGGCTCATTTTCTGTGATCACAAGAGCTGGGGGGAGTGTGGCCAAAGGCGGAATAGCTAGTACAGGGCCGTGTGGGTCTTCGCATTGAATCTCAACAGTTTTTGACCCACTACTCGAGGGGATGAAGGCCGCAAGAAGAGTTTCCTTGGCTTTACCAAGGTCCACAGGCCCCAACAGCTCTAGCTCAGACTCTGGGTGTTTGTCAACTTTGGCATCGGCCCATTCTACGGCCCAGCTGTATGGTCTCATACTCCAATCAGGCTCTTCATCATCACCTTCACCCACCTCTTCCGCTTGAGCTTTCTCCTCCTCAAAAGCGACGCGAGCCAAAAATTGCTCGGGAAAAGTCTTGGGAATATAGCCATTGGCAGCGTTCAACTTGTTGGAATCATTGAGCAGAGAATGGGGGAGGGGATGGTGTAGATGCACTTAAGACAGGCACCTCATGAACCCTGTCTCGATGTCCGATACCCCCAATGTACCGAAGACGGTATCAAAGACGTCTGACCTTAGAAATTCCGCCACTACACTCTCTTTGATCTGCGGCACCAGTTGCTCGAGAGTCCAGAAGGCGGTCTCCTCCCCATTTCTCGACCGTTAACGTAGCCTAACGATTACCCATCCTGCTTTTCTTTCTGATATGCCCTCTCTTTCTTCTCGTTGGCTTTGTCCAATAGACTCTGGGTCGTAGCCAACTCAATCTCCAGCCTCTCTTTCTCAGCTCTAAGACTGGCCACCTCAGTCTCCAAGAGCGACTTCTCCTGGGTCGCTTCCTCGACCTATTTGCTGAGTCGATCCAGGTTGCCCATACATATTCCTTTCATCTCCTCCTTCACCTTTACGAGCCAGGCTGTTTCATCTTTCCAGATTTTAGCTTCCAATATTTCCGCCCTCTCGTTTATCAATTTGCGGCGGGCCTCATCCACTAGTTCCAAACGCGCTGATGACTAGTACTCCCTTACAATCAGCTGGTAAGAAAAGGAGATGTTAGAGAAAATTTATAAAGAACATAAAAGAATGAAAGTCTCAAACAGCGAGATCTTACTGAGCACAACATAGAAATCTTGTTATACGAGAGGGCTACGTTGCTCTTTTTGGCCAACTCCTGATGATCTGCAACGGTTTGTAGAGAGTAATAGGTGGCACCTATGGCGTCCTGGTCAACTTGCCCGGTCGCTATCCTTCTCTCTGACCCATCAGCCTTGAAGTTAGAGACGGCATAGGGGTACTTAGGCCCGACAAAACTTGGAATGTTCATTATCTTTTCAAAATCCCCACACGGTAGCGAGAATCCGGGGGAACTGCCAGATTGGAAGGTAGGGGGTTTCCACCCTTTAGCACGGTTTAGCATTTTGGGATTCTGTTTTGCTGTTTTGGCGGGGCCTTCGTCATCGGCGCTCCCTTGCGCTCTCCTCTTTGAAGTCCTTGGCCCCCTGGGGACTTCGGTCGGGAACGACCCCGAAGTTATCTCCGTATTGGAATCGGGTCGCCCGGCTGATGGGACAGAAACCCCCTTGCCTTTTGGAGGCTTGGCAGTTTTTTCTTTGGGAGCCAAGGGAGCGGGACCATTTTCTGGAGGGACTTAAGCAGCCCCTCTCGCATCCGCAGCTTCTCCGGCAGTGGGGGTATGTGAGTCGGCCCACCTTTGTGCGGCCGCCCTCTCCACCGCGGTGAATTTTGTCTTGGAGTGTTCTGCAGTTGGGCCCTCCGTTTGGGCAATCTCTTCAACTGTGGGGCCGGGGCCATCCGCCTTACCCTCCTGGACCTTCTTGGCCTCCTCAGCCTGTCTCTTCTTGAGCTTGCGATCGACCGCCTAAGCTCGTGTTGCAACTATGATGAATTCTACGCAAGGAAGATAAAAGTTAATGTTAGAAACGATGGATAGTGAGCTAGCCCTGGGAAGCAGGGAAGAAACGTAATACAAAGGGGAGGTAAGAAGGAAGAACGTACTTTGGCCTAAGGCAATTGATGACATAGTTACCCAAGCTGAAGTTTAAATACCGTACCGTACCCGGAGCCAACCCCAAATTTATTAGCAGATGTGCACTTGTGAGAACACGGGACCCCGTTCCAGGTGCACCTGCTCGACATCATTCCAGGCGGTATGGTGTAGGCCTTTCCAGCCCTTGGTGTACCGTACAAACACGTACTTCACTTTCCAGTCTTTCCCATGAGAGCTCCGGTCCGTATCAAATATTTATTGCCAGAGTGGGACCGAAGCTTCACAAACCCCTGCCTGTTCGGAGAAGCAGTCGCATCGACCGAGGCGATGAATAACTCCACAAAATGTTCCACTTATTCCACTTAGCCTAGTACCTTCATTGGCACTCTGAAGTCCATCACCATGGCCTGACCAATGGGGAGCAGTTGGATCGGGCTAATCTGAAGATGATTACACTGCGTAATCTGGAATGGAGAAAGAGGGAGCCGGAACCCGTACTCTATAGCCTTCAGTGAAATCACGATGCATCCTGGCGGAGGGGCCCCCATTTGTTGGTCAGCATTGGGGATGATGACCTCGCAATTTAGGTCCATGTCTCTCTACCCGGTCAGCCTTCTTTACGCTGTCTGCTTCTCCGGACTAGAGACCTCGGATCTAAATTCATGGTAATACTTAAGACACTTCTGCTGCCCCGTCTTCTTCTTCTATTGTGGCCCCACCTCAACTTCAGAGGTAGATACCACCTTGATCACGGGACTCCTCTCCCAGAGACATCTCCTCTATCTCCGTAGCCATATCCTCTATCGCCTCTGCGTCAATCCCCCCTTTTCTCCCTTTACTCAAGGACACGGAATCAACCTCCACCGACCGGTCACTCTCAGTCGCCTCCCGGGGATTGGGTCCAATAACCACTTCAGCCAATTACGGGATATACATCTCCTCATTGGGATCTTCCCACCTATTCTTACCGGGGAGTCTCACCCCAATGATCTCCATTGACACTTCAGGATCCGATGGCACATCCCGTGGCCTATAATTTCTCTGTTGTGGAGCTTTGGGTGGCTTCTGGAGGGTACAACGGCGGACTTTTTGGGGGGCCATGTCTTGAAGTGATGATTTGAGAGAAGAGATGAAGAAAATAGATCTTTATGGATAAGGGGCGTACCTAGGGGATTTACTTGGAATGTTCTTTGGAAATAATTTTCTTACGACAAGCTTTGAATGCTGGGAAATCTTCAATCTTAGGGTTTCTCTTATGGGTAGTGTGACAAGGTGAAAAACCGTCTAAGTCCCCCCTTTATAGCTGGGATTAATCAAATTATAATTAATCTGCACCAGGTGTCAGATAATTAACTCGCTTAGGGAAGAGCGTAGCTCGTTACCCAACAGCGGCTACAAGTAACCGCCTCTTAGGATCTGTGCCCAGCACTCGAAAATTCAAAAGTGCAATCATTGCACTGACAAGGGGAAAACCTAGCATTTCCCGCCTAGTGGATTCCACAAGACATGCGCGCGTGATGCCACTGTCCGGCCACCGACTACCATGGGTCGATGTCAGCTCCTGGATCGATGGGAGTTGGCTCAATGAGTCCTGGCTCGATAAGATCTAGGTCGGCAACACGGGCACTACCCAACCCAGGCGTGCGTAGTTACATGGCTAGTCTTCCTCCTTTCCCAAGAAATCAAGACGCCTTTCTCAAGGTCCGCCACCACTCAAAGTGTGCCGCCTGACCTGGGGGGGGGGGGGGGGGGGGGGATGATAAGGGGAAAATCGAGGATTTATGACTGGGCTCCACATGTCTTGCCACGTAGGAAAACAGAACCAGGTCAGCCTCCCCAAATCTGACCCAGGTCTGTTGGTCTTTCGAGCCAGGGTCCCTCTTCGACCTAGGGTCTCTCTTTGACCGAGAGGCGGCCAACCCAGGCGTCCGATCTACCCACGCGCTACTTGAAAACCGCATTCAATTCATATACCATGTAGCACCCGGAACGCCGAGATACCACACCTCCTCACTATAGCTCAGTCCACATACGAAATGGATAATCCGTACATTAACCAAAACTATAGCAAACGGGTGACAAAAGAAAATAAATCTCTAGCTAGGCGGGACTAACCCTCATTTAATACCAACATGCATAAATAATAAAACGGAAGCATAAGTTACATTCACTTCATTAACAAAATCTTTCCCAACATTTACATAAATCCAATTCCCCAAAGATATCAAAATAAGTCCCAAGGAGATATGAATGCATACAATCAAGTCCCATTCCATGTCAAAAGATCACTTAAATCCATTTATGTTAATGCAATTAAGTTCACAAATTTATGAAATGATCAAGTAAGAACATTTAATCGCATTAATAAATAATTCACGTTAACGCTAATTCATGTAAATACATGAAAATATATTACGTATAATGTTGTGAAATTTAATGTAAAGTAACATAATGTATGAGTGAAAAACGGGGCGTCACAACTCTCCCTCCCTTAACCAGGTCCACTGTCGAGTTTTAAAATGATGCACAAGCAATAAGAGAGCCCCGTCTATTAGACAAGTAATGAGAGAGCCCCGTCTCTCTAACATAAAATGAGAGCACCCCGTCTCTCCAACAAGAAAAGAGAGAAACCCGTCTCTCAAACAAGAAATGAGAGAACCCCGTCTCTCAAACACACTCCAAATAACGATTCAAGGAAACACTTAGAGAAACATTTATATAAATGTCACATAGGGCAAGTTGAAACATATTAATCACATAACTAACATTTATACACAATTAAATTGCAACTAACAAGAAAATAAATACAACAACAACAACAAAATCCGTGATACACGCGATATGCATGGTTAAATGTACCGTTCACCATTGGTTGTGCCGTGAATATAGTTGGTACCTTCCACTTCTATAGTCGGGTCCACGTTTGCATGTTGCACCTTTTTCTCTAGAGCGTTTACACGGGCTTGAATAAACGGTCTTGGACCCCTAAAAGTCATCTCTCGACGCTTCGGACACGTATCTACTTGATGCTCTTTGCTCCCATAACGTATACATAAACCCAACCGCCATCTACAACCCTCAAAAGTATGGTTGTCCCGTCCACAATAAGCGCAAAGAGGTTTCCGCGAAGGTAATATTGAGGATGAGGTATGTGAAACTCTCAAACCCATTCCAATGGCTCGATTCTTCTTCTTCTTCTTTTTCTTATGAGACCCTTCTTGATGTAACGGAGCATGATATTGGATAGACCTCTTTCCATTGTTAAAGTCCTGTTCTAATTCTGAACTTGCAGCCTGTACGGGGTAAGCAATAAGCCTCTTTGCATTCACCGAATCCTCAACCTTAAGAGCCTTTGAGGTGGCCTTCCTCCAAGTACTAGTATTGACGGCTTCAATTGTTGCTTGTATGTCGGGCCTCAATCCTTGCACAAATTGCATGGCTTTATGGAAGTCGTCACTTGCAATGTTGGGCGCATACTTGGATAACCTCTCAAACTCAGCTATATACTCTGCTACAGACCTTCCTCCTTGTTTAAGTTCTGTGAACTCCTTCAGTCTACGAGTCCGAGAAGATGGAGGAATGAACTTATTCTTGAATTCTCGAATGAATACTTCCCAAGTTACCTCTTCAGCGACGACATCTAAAATAATTTTCATACTCTCCCACCACGAGTAAGCCTCACCCTGAATAAGAGAAATGGTACAACGAGCCTTCTCCTGAGACTCACACGGAATCAGCTCCCAAATTCTTTCAACTTCTCTCAACCATTGTTCCGCCTGTATATCATTTCCCTTGTAGAACTTTGGGGGTTGCTGGTTTTGGAATTCCCTGAGTACATCCGAAATCTGTGTTGGTTGTGGCGGTGGTGCTGGAGGAATAAAATTTCTTATCCTCTGATCGACAAGTCGAACTATAGAATTGAGGAAATCTTATGGTTGAGCTGGATGGGGTGGCTGTGGAGGAACCCTATGAGAACGATCCCGGAGATGTCTCCTATAACCTGGAGAATGTTCACAGCGAGGGCGACCTCGAGCCATCCTAAAATTACAACACTATATATGCATGTTTGATTAATGAATGCAAATGAGTATAAATAAAACCACAAGATACAAAGAAAACACATAATCCAAGTAGTTCAAAGAATTCAAGTAAGGTCACATAAGTTCAAGTAAGTTTAAATAAGATGCAAGACTCACAATTAATAAATAATCCTATGCCGTTTGACCTAGACTCACGAAACACGACACTAGAACCGCGGTTTTGCAACCGGGCTCTGATACCACCTAAGATGTAGCACCCGGAACGCCGAGATGCCACACCCCCGCACTATAGCTCAGTCCACATACGAAATGGATAATCCGTACATGAACCAAAACTATAGCAAACGGGTGACAAAAGAAAATAAATCTCTAGCTAGGCGGGACTAACCCTCATTTAATACCAACATGCATAAATAATAAAACGGAAGCATAAGTTACATTCACTTCATTAACAAAATCTTTCCCAACATTTCCATAAATCTAATTCCCCAAAGATATCAAAATAAGTCCTAAGGAGATATGAATGCATACAATCAAGTCCCATTCCATGTCAAAAGATCACTTAAATCCATTTATTTTAATGCAATTAAGTTCACAAATTTATGAAATGATCAAGTAAGGACATTTAATCGCATTAATAAATAATTCACATAAATTTCACGTTAACGCTAATTCATGTAAATACATGAAAATATATTACATATAATGTTGTGAAATTTAATGTAAAGTAACATAATGCATGAGTTAAAAACGGGGCGTTACATACCACCTATAGCAGGCCGCATTAATTTCGTCCACGCTAAGTACTTTGTCAGGTATCCTAGAAGGAGCAGACAAACAGTGCTTTAGCTGGAAAAGCACTGTTCCGGCTACCAGCCGTCGCTCTCCCACCAGATCAGATCCACAGTTTCTTGGAGGTGTACTTGCACCTAGGAAGTCCGTTTCCCTCCTATATAAGCCCATCCCAGCCATGGCCAAAGGTAAGCTTTCCTTTACACTCTGAGTCCTTACTCACTTTGCATTTTCAACCCAGGGCTTGAGCTGACTTGAGCGTTGGAGTGCCATAACAGGTCCAACCCCCACCTTCCCCTGTTTGGCCTTTGAGTTCACGTTTGTTTGATCCTTTTCAGCCTAGGAAAGCATCCGGATTGCCCCACGTAAACAAATATCTTGGGTGATTGGGAGTCCTAATCTGCAGTCCAGTGCATAGCCAGATTTTGACACCATCAGGAACGAAGAGTACGATTGAGCCTTTGATCAACTTAAAGAGTACCTGTCGTCTCCACCGCTGTTAGCTAAACCCAACGAAGGGGAGACCCTGTATCTCTATCTATCTCTCTCCAATGAAACTTTCAACTCGGTTCTTGTTACTATTCGAGATCGAAAACACATGCCAATCTATTACTTGAGAAAAATCCTGCACGGGGCGGAGCAGAACTATCTCGAGGTTGAAAAGTTTTTCTTCGCATTGACGCATGCCTCTCGAAAGCTGCACCCTTATTTTCAAGCGCATCCGATAATTGTCTTGACTGACCAGCCGCTCAGGTAGGTCTTGACGAAGCCCAATGTCTCGGGGCGAATAATGAAGTGGGCAGCCGAGCTAAGTCAACATGACATCTCTTTTCAACCCCGAGCCGCCCAACGGGTCTAATGTAATAGCCCGTATCAGGACCTAGCTGGAAACAGTAAATCAAGAATAACAAGAATTCGTTTATGTACCTTGGTTCATCTTTACAAATGTTCATGCATTGCATTCTTAGGTGAACAATGTGCATTCATTAGTCGTATTGTGCTTTAAGGGGGGATTTCCTTACCACGAACCAAATTTACTATTCATTTCCCGAGCCTACATTTCCCTAGCATCTCATTGGAACCCTAGAGGTTCATAACTCATTTCCCCCCGTCATATGAACATATTTTCCAAGCTTCGAAATCCTTTCTTGATCATTAGGTGCATTTTGGGAATTTGTTAAAAAGTACTATTCATTTTCCCAACTATCACTACTCTGTTTTATTAAAGAAACACTGGAGGATTTACATATATCTTTTCAAAATTTTTCAGTTTGTTTTTCAATGCTTCGAGGCTTCGTTTGTATGTCAAGATCAATTTAGGAATTTATTTTCAAAGAATATTTTCCCGTCGACGGAACATATTTCCATCGGCAAAACCTTTTAACCCTTGAGATCATATGTGACACCCCTGTCCCACATCAGGAAAGTATAAGGATTAAGTTCAGTATATAAGTTAAAAAGTCCAAGTATAACCAATGGATATCCCTTTTGGGCAGTGGTTTAGGCCCAATTTCAGGTTATACTCGGTGGGTTTGGAGACTTGCACTCGCGTCCAACGGGCCCGTTGACCCCGGGGCGTGACAAATGGTATCAGAGCCGCTCGTCAGCTGTAGGAGCTAAGTGCTATACAGGGTAAAGTGCTACGCACATGGGAGCCACCTCTTGAGCCTGCGGGGCAAAGTGCTACATGTGTGAGAGCCACCTCTTGAGCCCGTAGGAGCCACCTCCAGAGTCCCAACGCAGACGAGTCGCTCATGGGCTATGTGTCATGCCGCGACGAGGACGTCGCGATTCTGAAGGAGGGGTGATTGTGACACCCCTGTCCCACATCGGGAAAGTATAAGGATTAAGTTCAGTATATAAGTTAAAGAGTCCAAGTATAACCAATGGATATCCCTTTTGGGCAGTGGTTTAGGCCCAATTTCAGGTTATACTCGGTGGGCTTGGAGACTTGCCCTCGCGTCCAACGGGCCCGCGGACCCGGGCCGTGACATCATAGCCATAACGTTCCTTCTTTTTTTCTACATTTTTGGAAAGCTTTTTGGATCCTTAAATCATACCCTAGCATTTATTTTATAATTAAATCATTTTATGAAATTAAGGAAAATCCTTTCTTCCGAAGCTTATAACTTTTAAACCATAAGTTCGATTTCGACCCATGAGTAACCGTTTCGAAGCTAATTTTATTTTGTAGCTCTTGGGCACTTTTTCAGCTCCTAAAATATACAGGATGGAGGTGAAATTAAGAAAATACCCCTCTCCTAACAATTTTACTAAAAGCAAACCTACTTTATGGTATTTTCTAAAGTTACCCCATTCCAAGTCCCTAAAATAGATATTATTTGCACAAAGGTCCCTCTCCATAACTATAAATAAGTGTGCTAGGATCTCATTTTTGTTCACACCTTCTCTTTTCTCCCAAAAGAGGTCCGACACCCCCCCCCCCCCCCCCCCCCCAATTCTAGGTATGTTTTATTTATTTATTTTTATGTTTTAATTAGTTAATTTATGTTTTAATTTAGGTTTTAATTTATGTTTTTATTAAATGCTTTGATTATGCTAGAATTTAGGTTATATTTTATGATTTATCCATGTATAATTATGTGTTTAAATTTATGCATTAATGTTATGAAATTTATGAATTATGTTACATATAGTATAGTTTATTAGAAAATGTGTTTCATAATTTAATTATTTGACAATTATTATGACATGTTACATATTACATTTTAATTAATTTATGATCATACTTAAGTAATTTAATTTGTTACATGATTTAATTTAATGATTACATGTTATTCAATGTTACATAATTAAAGTTATAACCTATAGTTTAATTGTTACATGTTTAATTAATTATTCCTTAACCAATTGATATATGTTATGACATACATGTATAAAATACGTATATGTACGTGATTCCTCCATGTATAAATATGTATGTATTTTTGTATAAATGCTAAATGTATTTTCAAATAAATACGTATGTATTTTCGTATAAATACAAAATGTATTTATGTACAAATACTGTATATATTGAATAAATACTATATAAATACGATACATATTTTTGTATAATTAATGTATACATATTGCACAAATACAGTATAAATACCGTATAAAATATAGTATACATACCGTATCCATACCGTATACATGAATAGTGACCTTTGACTGTTGACTGTTACTTTGACTTTGAAATTTTGACTTTCAACCTAAACAATCATTTCGAAGAGACGAATTCAATGGTCAAAGCCTTTTTCAAAAATTCTAAAAAACGTGTTTCAAATTAGCTTTCAAACTTCAAATTCTTTTACTAATTAGGGTTGTTTCATGATCCTAAAGAATATATTCTTAAGCAATACGAGCTTTCAATCAATACTAATTGTGTACTCGAATCCTTTCTTCGGAAAAGATATACCTTGTTAAGTTTTACCCTTTCTTGCTAATCTTGTGATTCAATACTTGGATTTCTTCACTCAGTCATGCATCATTAACCATGTTCGGGACTTAGTTCCTTAAGGCTCATATTTATGATCATAAGTTGATTAACGAGTAATCAATTCATGTCAACCTAACAGCTTAAGGATAACTCGTAGTAAATGCTCTATTCTTAGTTAATTCTTTCTCTTTCATTAAATGGTATTACTCTCCTCTGTACTACATTACATGAATTCGATTATGCCTTCATGCCTGAATAATTATTGAATAATTATCATGAAATCTCATTACATGTATGACATGCTTTGATAATGTTTTGTCACGTTCATGTGATATCGTTATATGCTATTGAGTGCTTTGAGGTAGTTCAACTTGCTGAAGTGACTATGTGATTTATGGATAGATACTTATAGTATTCACCACTTACAGGTGAAGTTTGGATTAACTGAGGCTCTGGTTCTGTAGGTGAGGTTTAAACTATTTCAACTGGAACCATGAATATTCTTATGTATTCAAATGATTTCAAAATCAACTCATTCGCGTTCAAAGATTCTATCTTCCCAATTAAACGTTTTCCCATTTTGGGACAATGCTTCAAGTTTAAAGTTAATGGTTTCTGCTATATGCTCTGTTCACTGTTGTACTGTCTTGATTAAAGGTTCAGTTCCTGAACTCTGTGTGCTTCATTCACTTCTGTTATTTTGAAATACAAGTTTTTGAAATCCTGTTCTGTTGGGCCCTGGCGGTATGGTTAAGTAGTAGACCGGGAGGCGTGTGCCAATGGCTACTATGATACTGGCTGCCATAATGACCTTGATGATGGTTTAATCAGAGGTTGGTTACTCCACATCGAAGGTCGGGAGAGGTGGTAAATTCCTTCCATTCTTGTTTAAGTCACCGCAGGGTAGCTTCCTGGACGCAATAATAAGGGGAGAAGGGGTGGTGCATATGTATATGGGTGTTAGGATCCTAATGGATTTCGATACCAACTTTGTTAAATGTTTTCTGGGAGTAAAGGTTGGAGACTGCCTAGCTTGCGTGCAAATTCTGTTTTAAAGACTAGTTCATACTTTCGAAAAATGTACCCTATACCCTATTCCCTTTCGTAAAAGTATGTATGAACTAGAACCTCTGATGTGTGTGCATGTGTGTGCTTGCTTGGAAATCTTGTTTCAAAGTAATACTTTGAAGTACGGTTCTGAATTAAAGTTTTAAAGAAAAAGTTCTGAAATTCAGTTTTAAAGCGCAATTTGAAGTAAACCTCTTCTGAAAGTCTTCAAGCTTTCAAGTACTTATCTTGTTTCAAAGTTATGCCTCACTAAGTCCCTTTGACTAATACCTCTACCCTGTTTTCTGACCTCATGGTTTCAGGTCCTATGATTACTTGATGGCTGGTATCTTGAAGCATAAGAAATCCTTTGTTGTACGCTTTTAGGTCAGGTTCTTTGAGCCATCTTGAAATCCACTCACTTGTTGTTATTGTATCGTTCAGTTGGGCCCTAATCGACTTAGTCTCTTGTGTCGTTTGCTTATCGTTTTCAATAGTTTTAATTCCCTTGATATTTTATCGAAATCTCTCGTTCAACACTTGATCATAGTATAAACCATGTACTTGGTTACTAGCTCCTGGTGTCTCCTGATTTAAGTTTTGAAAGTTTTAAATTACCCATAATTTCACTGTAATATTTGCACTCTAATACTCTGATCCGATAATATAGTGTCTGTTCACCGGTGTGCCTTTTGGGTGCTAGGTCCCCTATCCACTCAAGAGGTACGACGGTGCGGGGTTGTGGCCCCTTCGCGGCACTACAGCCAAGGTGGTATCAGAGCCCTAGTTTGCAGAAATCTGGGGTTCATAGAGTTTCATAAGTATTCTCGTGTCTCTAGTGCTTAAATTGTGATCGATCACTATTTGGGGCGGCTGACCAGCATGTAATTTATTACAATTGTAGTACTGAAACCCTCCCTTATTCAAATCAACCATGTTGTTTTAATCAACTCCAAAATTTTGAGTTTTATTTGGTACTTCAGTGCTTTTGAAAAACAAACAATTCATTAATGGATTCGGTTTTAAGACCTACATCTCCTTCATCGTCCTAGTCGTATTTCAAACTTTTGAAAACCTCTCACTTATACTTCTCCACTCGTTCAAGTCTTAAGTCTTAGAGTCACTTCAAGATACTAACATGGCCAACATTTTGTGTTTTATGTTCTAATCGAATAATGATTACTTGAAAACTGAACATTGATGAACTGTTGTTCTCTGTGTTGACAAGTACTGGCTAATTGTTAATTGATGACCACTGAATTATATTTGTTACTTGAATATTGCTGATTGATTATTAAATACTGGTTTGCTTTGGTTCCCTACCTTGATATGTACTTGATATTTGTCAATAATTGCTCAGTGATATGTGTCCTCATTTCATGAATATCGCCTCTGTGACATTTTGTGAACTATTCTTAACCCACATGCATTATATTTTAGTTGTCGTTTTCGACTTCAAAAAGTACCTATTTTGTAATGAAATGGGGAAAAACTTGGATTTCGCTGACATGGCCAGAAGTACGGTACACGCTCTTAAAACGCCAGTTAAGGTTCTATAACCCTGACGCCATGCATTGATTTCGTAGAAGTTATATGTGTGCGTACTTGTTCCTATTAAGTACTTGATCATGCAAACATCATAATACATTCCTTTTTAGGATTTACTTTGCTGCACAATTGGTAAATAAATGCATAACTTTATTGGGTGTTAATCGCTGCTATCCATTGAATCTTGTCATGCTACTGGTAATGAGGCTTGGGGTCATCCTACGAAAGGATGAAAGTTGGGAAGTAAAAGAAAACGAAGTGTGTGTTATGGGAAGATAAAATGTAATTCTGGTGAGAAGATATCGCTTGTTCTTTGAATTGGTAATAAAGATCGACTCTTATAAGAGAAATGGAGATAGTACGTGAGTTTTTAAAGGAATTTTTTTTACACTCCAATTTGTAGTCTCTTAACCACAAGTATGATAACACTACACAAACTAGGTCCGAAGTAAGTTTCCTTCCGAGGAGCATCACAAAGGGATTTGAGGAGCAACTTATTGAAGTCATGGAATTAAAGTGACATCATCATAGCACTTTGTTGTAAGGAACACTCGCGTTAAGTAAGACACTTAGCTGGTACATTGATTCTAAGAAAATCGAAATACCCTGTACCTTTGATCGAGAAGTTAGTCGGGAAACTATGAGAGTTCCACGTATGCCCAAGTGGTATTTCCAATTCAAGGACACATGAGATTTCTCCAAGGCTAGTTTTAACGATAAACAAAGGACACTTCAATTTTACAGAGATATTATGGAATTGACAATCATATCTACAATAACTGAGAGTGTGCTAGTTTCTCCTAATAGTATCTTGACTGGTTCTTCCTTGCTAACATCCTAAAATATTCAAGGGTCAAGGATATACGTGTTGGAAAACACGAATCAGAAAGCTGCGGAAATTTAAAAATTTTCCAACAAAAGGACCTTGGACTCGCAATCGTGTATCCAAATTCGTAGAGATAAGAAACTTACTTTTCTTTTATTCTTTCTTGAAGCGTTTCAAGCCACCCAAGAACGCTCTTCTCGCAGCTTGATCCCCTCTCCTTGTTAAAGCTAGAATCTTCAAACTTATAACTTGAAGCTCTCTAGAGATAGTCCACCAACTTGATCACAATCTAACTAGTAAGGATGCTAGTTCTCTAGTTAGTGTTTTGGCTTAACCTAGGGTTTCGTTGATCTTGGAGAAAGGATGGTGTTCAACACATGAACCAAAAGAATTGCCAATTAGCTCTAAGGGGAGCTCGAGCTCCCCTATATATAGGTGAGGGAAGTGGCCGAAATTCCTAGTCCTTATGGACTAAGGATTTGGTCCCTCTCTCCTATTACTTGATCATCAAGTAATTTTGACTTTAACTTTGAATTTAAATTCAAATCAACTTTCAAGAGAGCTAAAAAATCCAAACTATTTTTGGATAATTTTATACTTTATTTATTTAAAATAAATAACTTATTTTATCTAATTAATTAATTCATAATTAATTAACTAGATTATCTTTCTCCAAAATAAGACTTTCTTTTTAATACAAAATAAAACCAAAGTCAATTAAATAATTAACAAATTAATTATTTAATATATAATTAAATAATCACGTGTGGCACACGTGTCCCAATGACTCGTGTCCAGTCACGTGACCCACACGTGTGGTTTCACACGTGTAGAACCCTCTAGGCCCGATTAACTCGTTTAATCATTTTCAAGCCTCAACTCATGTAACCAAGTTGTTGTGTGTGACCCTCTAGGTTCTCAATTCAATTAGCAGTGACCCTAATTAATTAATTCACTAATTAATTAATTAGTCCACAGATTAAACGACCATAGTCTAGCAACAGGTGTTTAACCCCTAGCTCAATTGGAATGTTCGGATTCGACAGAACCTTTAAGTCATTGATTCATGTGAGATACAATCCTCCTACTTACTATCTCTCAACCAAGATCTAGGGTAAGGGAATAATTAGACCCCTAATAAACCGGTCTTAAAGCTAAGTGCATTTTATATCCATTTGATCTCAATCCAAGAAACCCTTTTCTTGATGTCTTGATCTACTGCCTTGGCCAAGGACTCCATATGGTATATGAATGACTTACAAAATAAGAGATCACCTTGCATATGCAAGTGTAGGTCCTTTCTTGATTCTCATTCACTTTCATTAATCACTTGTGCAGCCCCAGCACAAGCCTTGAATCAGTTTTCTAAGGTGACACCCTTTAAAGCTTATACCTAAGACTACAGAGTTAACTCATAAAGTGACAAGGAACCTCAAGTCTTAAGGATCAATTAATCACATTAATGACTCGTGAGATATTTCCTAATCTGGAAGTTTCCATTTCCTGAAATAGAAACTTCCTTTCCCATTTAGGAATCTTCTCACACGGGGCACCTCTGTGAACTTACTTTTTGAAGTAAGCACCCTCATGTATCACGCACGTATCAACTATACACTTTGTACCTCCATGAAACAAGGTGGTCCTTCTTAAGGGCGTGACCCCACAAGCAAGCCATAGAGGAGTCAGGTTGACACTCCCACTGTCTGTAGGACTCATCGGCTTGGTGTATTTTACCAATCATGACTTATTTGATATAGGGCTCGTTTCATGAACCATTTCACCTAAATGGTAGAGTCCTAAGTCATCAGGATTAGGGGAGTTCTCATACATGCACAGATAAAGTAAACGCATACCAAACAAGAGCATATAAAGAAGTGTTGCCTCAATTCGTTATTTCATTCAAAGATTGTCTGTGATTACAATAAGGAAAAGCACAAAGCGGATATACAATCGGCTTTCTAGGGCACTATTCCTAACAATCTCCCACTTGCCCGTCAAAGCCATTCTAAAGCTACTCTAAGTCCCATCTTCTGAAGATGACCTTGGAAAGCTTCTCGACTAAGGGGTTTAGTAAGTGGATCTGCCACGTTCTCTGCTTATGTGACCCTCTCAATTTGCACATCTCCTCTTTTGATAATATCACGGATTAGGTGATACTTCCTCATAATGTGCTTGGTCCGTTGGTGAGATCTTGGTTCTCTTGCTTGAGCAACCGCCCCAGTGTTGTCACAAAACACAGTAATGGGGTCTTTCATGCTAGGAACAATATTCAACTCTTGAATGAAGTTTCTAATCCAAACACCTTCCTTAGCTGCATCATTTGCAACTAAGTATTTGGCCTCAGTGGTCGAATCTACAGTGGTCGTTTGCTTGGAACTCTTCCACCTCACTGCTCCGCCGTTTAGGCAGAAAATGTATCCTGACATTGACTTAAAATCATCTAAGTCAGATGCAAAGCTTGCATCGCAGTATCCTTCGACAGTAAGATCTTTCTGACCTCCGTAAACTAAGAATAAATCTTTAGTACTTTTCAAGTACTTGAGAATATGCTTCATGGCAGCCCAGTGACCATCTCCAGGGTCAGATTGGAAACGACTTGTTACACTAAGTGCATAAGCCACATCCGGTCGAGTATATAACATTGCATACATTATACTACCTATTGCTGATGCATAAGGTGTATGAGTCATTCTTTCCTTCTCAAGGTTAGTCTTAGGACACATCTTCTTTGAAAGACATGTTCCTACACTCATAGGAAGGTTCTTAACCTTTGCTGACTCCATATTGAATCTCTTCAATACTTTGTCAATGTACATCGACTGTGATAGTTCTATTAACCTTCTAGATCTATCTCTATAGATTTTAATTCCAAGGATATAGGACGCATCACCCAGATCTTTCATCTCGAATTGGTTCGATAACCATAACTTAATCACTTTCATATCATCCTTCGAATTCCCAATAAGAAGGATGTCATCAACATAAAGTACGAAGAATTGCACTGAGCTCTCCAATTCCTTTCTATACACACATGATTCATTCGAAATTTGAATGAAGCCAAACGCTTTGACTGATTCATCAAATCGAATATTCCAATTCCTAGAAGCCTGTTTCAATCCATAGATTGATCTTTGGAGTTTGCAAACCTTTTGCTCATTCCCACTGAATGTGAAACCCATGGGTTGCTCCAAATAAATGTCTTTATCAATGTCACCATTGAGAAAGGCAGTTTTCACATCCATTTGCCATATCTCGTAGTCATAATACGCAGCAATGACAAGCATGATCCGAATAGACTTTTGCATTGCAACTGGTGAAAAGGTTTCATCAAAGTCCACCCCGGGTCTTTGAGTGAATCCTTTTGCAACCAATCTTGCTTTGTAGGCTGCAATGCATCCATCAACTCCAAGCTTTCTCTTGAAGATCCATTTGCAACCTATGGGTTTGACCCCATCAGGCAAATCTACCAAGGTCCAAACTTAGTTGGAGTTCATGGAATCCATTTCGGATTTCATGGCTTCTATCCACTGTTCAGAGTCAGAATCTGAAAGTGCCTCCTCATATGTTAAAGGATCATTATCCTTTTGAGAGATTTCATGGAAGAATCCATACCTTCTCTCCGGCTGTCTAGGAGTGCTTTCAGAATGCCTTAGAAGAGGGTTCACGTGTGTATCGAAATCCGTGATTGGTTGTGGTTGATCAGTAGGGGACGTCACTTCAGTGGGTGGCGTGGGCTCACTTTGCACTTCCTCTAATTCTATAATCTTCCCTTTCTTTTCTTTAAGGAACGGTTCCTCAAGAAAAGTGGCATTTCTGGAAACAAACACCTTTTGTTCAGATTGATCACAGAAGTAGTATCCTATGGATTCCTTAGGATAACCTACAAAGTAGCATAAGTTAGAACGAGATTCTAACTTATCTCCCACTGTCCTCTTCACGTAAGCAGGACAACCCCAAATTCTTAAGTAAGAATAACCAGGGATTTTACCATGCCACATTTCATAGGGCGTTTTAGGGACTGACTTAGAGGGAACTAGATTCAAAATCTTTACTGCACTTTCTAGGGCATAACCCCAGAAAGAAGGTGGTAAGTCAGTGAAACTCATCATGGAACGAACCATATCAAGTAGGGTTCGATTCCTTCTCTCAGAAACTCCATTAAGTTGAGGAGTTCCCGGAGGAGTCCACTGAGAGATAATCCCATTATCTTTGAGATGATTAACGAATTCTTCACTAAGATACTCGCTTCCTCGATCAGATCGAAGTGCTTTGATCTTGTGACCAGTTTGGTTCTCAACCTCCTTTTGAAATTCTAAGAATTTCTCAAAAGCTTCAGATTTATACTTCATTAAGTATATATAACCATACCGACTAAAGTCATCAGTAAATGTTATGAAATACTGATGATTGTTTCTAGTGCTTACACTAAGCGGTCTACAAACATCAGTATGGATCAAATCCAAGACCTTAGTGGCACGTTCCACAGTTCCTTTAAAAGGAACTTTGGACATTTTCCTTTGAGACAGGATTCGCAAGAAGTTAACTCCTTAATATCATTTTCAGAGAATGATCCTAAAGTGTTTATCTTGCTAATTCTATTCTTGGAAATGTGTCCTAATCTAGCGTGCCATAAGGGAGCTAAAACTTTGTCATCTCTCTTACGCTTCGTATCTCGTTGTATATTCATAATATTGCTATTTTGAGTTAGATAAAGTCCATTACTTAGAGTACCGATGTGAACGGAAGAGTTGTTCCGTTTGATAAAATATTTACCATTCTTAATATAAGTTTCATAACCTTCACTATCTAAAATTGGAACTGAAATTATATTACGAATAATGCTCGGTACATAAAGGACTTTATTTAAGACTAACTCAAAACTACCTAAATCTAATCTAATTGTGCCTAAAGCTCGAGCTTCAACGTTTGAGCCATCGCCGATCTTCAAGACACATTCTCCTTCTTTGAGTTGTTGGACTTCACTTAGCATCTGTACATCATTACATATATGAGTTCCACAACCTGTATCAAGTACCCAAGAACTAGAATTAATAGAAAGATTTACTTCAGAGAAAGATACCTTTCTTTAGAGTAGCCTTGTACTCTGGGCAGTTTCTCCTCCAATGTACCGCTTTACCACAATGGAAGCAAACATCCTCTTTCTGATCTCGCTTCTTCTTTTGGGCCTTCCCCTTCGAAATGCCACCAGTGGGTCTAAGGGGTTTCTTCTTCTTCTTTTGGGCTTTCTTGCCCTTACCTTTAGAAGGCCCAGAAGAGGAAGATGGAGCATTCACCATCAAAACCTTATTGTCCTTCTTGATAGTGCTTTCAGTAGCCACAAGCTGACTAATCAGCTCAGCTACAGTAGCACCAGCATGATTCATATTGAAGTTAAGGACAAATGGGTTGAATGATGGTGGGAGCGAAGCTAGCAACAAATCCATTGAAAGCTCATCTTTCAGTGGCATGTCCATGGAGGCAAGTTTCGCAGTAAGGGCGAGAAACTTGAGTCCATATTCATGGACACTTGAACCTTCCCTCATTCTCAAGTGGAACAATTCCTTTGAAGTGTTATACCTTGTAACACGTTCGTGAGGGCGGTAAAGTTGCTCTAAGTGGTCGTAAATCTCCCAAGCGAATTCCATGGCCTCTTGTTGCCTTTGCAAGTCCGAAAACATGTTAGCCAACATAAGGCAACGTGCTTGGAGATTATCATCCTTCCACTTCTGAATCGCGTCCCGCTCGGCCCGAGTGGGAGCCTCCCCTTCGGGACTAGGCTCCCCTTCGAAGAGAACATAAGTTCTCTTCTCAGAATCTAAAATGATTTTTAGATTCCTCAGCCAATCAGAATAGTTGGGACCAGTCAACTTGTTTAACTCGAGGATCGATACAAGAGGGTTTTTGGTTGCCATTTCAAAACACGTAGAGAATCACAGAATCTACGACCTAAATGGTAAAACAGAGAACTAGTGAGCATGCTGAATTATAACGATATACAAAAGATAAGGTCTTTAATCTAATGTAGCTCCCACTGTTTTTCAAAGATCTATAATTCCCAAAGATCTAAGAGGAACACGTTTCCCAATGGGTACTAAGATTCTAGGCATTTTACCTCGAACCCACGACTCGTGGACATTCTAAGTAAAACCATAGGTAGGTACAACCTACCAATTCTAACACCTTTAGAACTCTTAGTAATTGTTTTGCATCAACTATCTTTCAATATGGACCCACGACACGTGCGACATCCATATTTACTTACGTGTTAAGCTAGACCCATCAATCATAAGATCATGACCAAAACTTAGTTCGAACGACCCACGACTCGCGGACATCGCCCTTGCTAAAATTGATCACAAAATATTGATCATTTAAAATGATCAATTAGGTAACTAAGAACTAATAAGCTCCACTAGCTATCCCACGACTCGCGAACAATAACTAGCTTCACTTACTAAACTTAAAACCTATTGATGGAATGCTAGGAATTTAATTCAAAATTTGCACCTCGAATTAAATACCTATTGTTCGAAATTAGCTTAATATTTAACAGGAATTTTCGAATCAACCGGAGAGTTGTCCGGGTCGACCTCACCAACATATATGTTATCCAATTTTATTAGTCTTGATTAATGCAAGTACACTTAAATTCATTTCAAACAAGCACATAAACAGATAACATGTCCTAGCATGATACTAACATGTAATGATCATGGGTTCTACCTATCTTATGCGTGATATGTCGGAGCCACTCCACAATCACAAGTTCTAATATACATGCCACATAAACAGTTTAAATCACATAAGGGAAAGCGGTAGCAAAATACTAGCCCTATCTCTATTACATTTTTACAATCGAGATTCCCCTCCTTAACATTTTGAGGGGTCTTCACTTATGGCCTCCTTGTTACTTGAATGTGGTCCATCTCACTCCCTGGGTGCATTGTCTCCAAAATGAAAATAAAACCTCACCACCTATCTCTACTCTCAAATTACAATAAAAGGAAAAAGACATAAAGTAATAAGGCTCAATCTTCATATTGGCCTTAGACAATTACACGGGGCATACCCCGGCCTCAAAACAGTAATATGGAAAGCCACATAATAAATCACATAACAGTACGCACATAAGTCTGGCTCCAACCTCCATTGAAAAAACGCAACTATAGGGCTCCAACCCCAATTTAAACCATCCATGTGCATAAATTAAAACCATACATAAGTCTAAACCCATGATCACCTAACATGCTTTTCCGAGAATTTAAATTTACCTAATAAATTAAAATTCCCGTTTCAAGTCTTAATGACTTAAAACACGACTTGATGCGAGTCTTATTTATAACAGTTTTCAATAAATCCCAAATTAACAAAAACAAATAAAATTCCAATTAATTTCTGAAAATTAATAATTTTATCAAAAATGTATTTTCCCAAAATAGAAACCGTTTCTATTTCTCAAAAATCCCAATTTTAAGTTTTAT
This sequence comes from Lantana camara, assembly GCA_037501455.1. Taxonomy (NCBI): domain Eukaryota; kingdom Viridiplantae; phylum Streptophyta; class Magnoliopsida; order Lamiales; family Verbenaceae; genus Lantana; species Lantana camara. Next base: position 64,792,179 of record CM074862.1, read on the forward strand.
TCAAAAATTAAAATAAATATTCAAAAATAAAATTTTAAAATTAAGATAAAAAAAAAAAATTGGGACTGGATTGCACGAAATACGAAAAATCGGATTGCGACGAAAGGGCTGCGCGGGTCGCGCGCGCGCGCTGCAGATGCGCACAGTGCGCGGCCTTGTCATAGGAACATATTTTCCAAGCTTCGAAATCCTAGAGGTTCATAACTCATTTTCCCTAGCATCTCATTGGAACCCTAGAGGTTCATAACTCATTTTCCCCAGTCATATGAACATATTTTCCAAGCTTCGAAATCCTTTCTTGAATATTAGGGGCATTTTGGGAATTTTGTCAAAAAATACTATTCATTTTCCGAACTATCACTAGAGGATTTACGTATCTCTTTTCAAAATTTTTCAGTTTCTTTTTCAATGCTTCGAGGCTTTGTTTGTATGTCAAGAGCAATTTAGGAATTTATTTTCAAAGAATATTTTCCTGTCGACGGAACATATTTCCATCGGCAAAACCTTTTAACCCTTGAGATCATATGTGACACCCCTGTCCCACATCGGGAAAGTATAAGGATTAAGTTCAATATATAAGTTAAAGAGTCCAAGTATAACCAATGGATATCCCTTTTGGGTAGTGGTTTAGCCCCAATTTCAGGTTATACTCGGTGGGTTTGGAGACTTGCACTCGCGTCCAATGGGCCCGTTGACCCGGGGCGTGACAAATGGTATCAGAGCCGCTCGTCAGCTGCAGGAGCTAAGTGCTATACCGGGCAAAGTGCTACGCACATGGGAGCCACCTCTTGAGCCTGCGAGGCAAAGTGCTACATGTTTGAGAGCCACCTCTTGAGCCCGCAGGAGCCACCTCTAGAGTCCCAACGCAGACGAGTCGGTCATGGGTTATATGTCATACCGCGACGAGGACGTCGCGATTCTGAAGGAGGGGTGATTGCGACACCCCTGCCCCACGTCGGGATAGTATAAGGATTAAGTTCAGTATATAAGTTAAAGAGTCCAAGTATAACCAATGGATATCCCTTTTGGGCAGCGGTTTAGGCCCAATTTCAGGTTATACTCAGTGGGCTTGGGGACTTGCACTCGCGTCCAACGGGCCCGCGGACCCGGGGCGTGACATCATAGCCATAACGTTCCTCATTTTTTTCTACATTTTTGGAAAGCTTTTTGGATCCTTAAATCATACCATAGCATTTATTTTATAATTAAATCATTTTATGAAATTAAGGAAAATCCTTTCTTCTGAAGCTTATAACTTTTAAACCGTATGTCCGATTTCGACCCATGAGTAACCGTTTCGAAGCTAATTTTATTTTCTAGCTCTTGGGCACTTTTTCAACTCCTAAAATATACAGGGTGAAGGTGAAATTAAGAAAATACCCCTTTCCTAACAATTTTACTAAGAGCAAACCTACTTTATGGTATTTTCTGAAGTTACCCCATTCCAAGTCCCTAAAATAGATATTATTTCCACAAAGGTCCCTCTTCATAACTATAAATAAGTGTGCTAGGATCTCATTTTTGTTCACACCTTCTCTTTTCTCCCTAAAGAGGTCCGACACCCCCCCTCCCATTCTAGGTATGTTTTATTTATTTATTTTTATGTTTTAATTAGCTAATTTATGTTTTAATTTAGGTTTTAATTTATGTTTTTATTATATGCTTTGATTATGCTAGAATTTAGGTTATATTATATGATTTATCTATGCATAATTTTGTGTTTAAATTTATGCATTAATGTTATGAAATTTATGAATTATGTTACATATAGTATAGTTTAATAGAAAATATGTTTCATAATTTAATTACGTGACAATTATTATGACATGTTACATATTGCATTTTAATTAATTTATGATCATACTTATGTAATTTAATTTTTTACATGATTTAATTTAATGATTACATGTTGTTCAATGTTATATAATTAAAGTTATAACCTATAGTTTAATTGTTACATGTTTACTTAATTATTCCTTAACCAATTGATATATGTTATGACATACATGTATAAAATACGTATATGTACGTGATACCTCCATGTATAAATATGTATGTATTTTTGTATAAATGCTAAATGTATTTTCAAATAAATACGTATGTATTTTCGTATAAATATAAAATGTATTTCTGTACAAATATTGTATATATTGAATTAATACTATATAAATACGATACGTATTTTTGTATAAATATTGTATTCATACTGCACAAATACAGTATACATCCCATATAAATATCGTATACCCATCGTATCCATACCGTATACATGAATAGTGACTATTGACTATTGACTGTTGACTTTGACTTTAAAATTTTGACTTTCAACGTAAACGATCGTTTCGAAGAGACGAATTCAACGGTCAAAGTCGTTTTCGAAAATTCTCAAAAACGTGTTTCAAATTTGCTTTCAAAGTTCAAATTCTTTTACTAATTAGGGTTGTTTCAAGATCCTCAAGAATATATTCTTAAGCCCCTAATACGAACTTTCAATCAAGACTAATTGTTTACTCGAATCCTTTCTTCGGAAAAAGATATACCTTGTTAAGTTTTACACTTTCTTGCTAATCTTTTGATTCAATACTTGAATTTCTTCACTCAGTCATGCATCATTAACCATGTTCGGGACTTAGTTCCTTAAGGCTAGATACGTTGATTAACGAGTAATCAATTCATGTCAACCTAATAGCTTAAGGATAACTCGTAGTAAATGCTCTATTCTTAGTTAATTCTTTCTCTTTCATTAAATGGTATTACTCTCCTCTGTACTACATTACATGAATTCGATTATGCCTTCATGCCTGAATAATTATTGAATAATTATCATGAAATCTCATTACATGTATGACATGCTTTGATAATGTTTTATCATGTTCATGTGATATCGTTATGTGCTATTGAGTGCTTTGAGGTAGTTCAACTTGCTGAAGTGACTATGTGATTTATGGATAGATACTTATAGTATTCACCACTTACAGGTGAAGTTTGGATTAACTGAGGCTCTGGTTCTGTAGGTGAGGTTTAAACTATTTCAACTGGAACCATGAATATTCTTATGTATTCAAATGATTTCAAAATCAACTCATTCGAATTCAAAGATTCTATCTTCCCAGTTAAACGTTTTCCCATTTTGGGACAATGCTTCAAGTTTAAAGTTAATGGTTTCTGCTATACGCTCTGTTCAATGTTGTACTGTCTTGATTAAAGGTTCAGTTCCTGAACTCTGTTTGCTTCATGCACTTCTGTTATTCTGAAATGCATGTTTTTAAAATCCTGTTCTGTTGGGCCCTGGCGGTATGGTTAAGTAGTAGACCGGGAGGCGTGCGCCAATGGCTACTATGATACTGGCCGCCGTAATGACCTTGATGATGGTTTAATCGGAGGTTGGTTACTCCACATCGAAGGTTGGGAGACGTATTAAATTCCTCCCATTCTTGTTTAAGTCACCGGGGGGTAGCTCCCTGGGTGGGAGAATAAGGGGAGAAGGGGTGGTGCATGTGTGTATGGGTGTCGGGATCCTAATGGATTTCGATGCCAACTCTGTCAAATATTTTCTCGGAGTAAAGGTTGGAGACTGCCTATCTTGCGGGCAAATTCTGTTTTAAAGATTGGTTCAAACTTTCGGAAAATGTACCTTATACCCTATTCCCTTTTGTAAAAGTATGCATGAACCAGAACCTCTGATGTGTGTGCATATGTATGCTTGCTTGGAAATCTTGTTTCAAAGTAATGCTTTGAAGTCCGGTTCTGAATTAAAGTTTTAAAGAAAAAGTACTGAAATTCAGTTTTCAAGCGCAATTTGAAGTAAACCTCTTCTGAAAGTCTTAAAGCTTTCAAGTACTTATCTTGTTTCAAAGTTATGCCTCACTTAGTCCCTTTGACTAATACCTCTGCCCCGTTTTCTGACCTCATGGTTTTAGGTCCTATGATTGCTTGATGGCTGGTATCTTGAAGCATAAGAAATCCTTTGTTGTACGCTTTCAGGTTAGGTTCTTTGAGCCATCTTGAAATCCACTCACTTGTTGTTATCGCATCGTTCGGTTGGGCCCTAATCGACTTAGTCTCTAGTGTCGTTTGCTTCTCATTTTCAATAGTTTTAATTCCCTTGATATTCTATTGAAATCTCTCATTCAACACTTGATCATAGTATAAGCCATGCACTTGGTTACTAGCTCCTGGTGTCTCCTGATTTAAGTTTTGAAAGTTTTAAATTACCCATAATTCTGCTGCAATATTTTCACTCTAATGCTTTGATCCGATAATGTAGTGTCCGTTCGCCGACGTGTCTTTTAGGCGCTAGGTCTCCTATCCACTCGAGAGGTACGACGGCCCCTTCGGGTCGCTACACCCAAGTTTTGGCTGACTTCCTGGTCCAAAAGAACACAACCCCAACAAAGATTGTCTCCACTCCCCTGAGTTGGACTATGTACGTCGATGGCTCATTGACCTCTCGGGGGAAAGGGTATAAATATCCCTGGTCAGTTCGGATGTCACGCAATTTGATTTCGCCGTTCGCCTCGATTTCAAAGATACCAACAAGGAGGCAGAGTATGAGGCACTCGTCGCCAGCCTGAAATACACATCTGAGCACCAGGTCAAGAAGCTAGCAGTCGTGACTGACTCGCAGCTTATTGCAGGACAGTTAAACGACATGTATGAGGCCAGGCAGGAATAGATGGCTGCTTACCTCAGGATGGTCAGAGAATTAGCCACGAAGTTCAAGGAATTCAAGATCGAGTAGGTTCCCCACGAAGAAAACAGACGAGCGGATGCCCTGTCCAAGCACGCGAACGGCCTTTAAGTAACCCGGGAAGGGACCATCTCCTACTTGGTGTCGGGGGGCCGAGTCATCGACGAGGGTAAGGTCGAGGTAACCGCCATCGACACACCGGAGCCCTACTAGATGGACGACATCATCGCATACCTGAAGGATGGATCCTTACCCCAGAACCGAACCGAGGCAAGACGAATGGGATATCGATCCCTGTTGTATATTCTCAACAGCGAGGGTAGACAATTCAAGAAATCCTTCTCAGGGCCACCATTGAGATGTCTTCGACCCGATCAAGCCACGGATGTGTTATACACAAAAGATGCTGCGAAAACCACTTATGGGGTCGAGCATTAGTCTATAAGGTCTTGAGAAGCGGCTATTTTTGACCAACCCTCATTCGAGACGCAAAGCCGCATTCCAGGAAGTTCCCCAAGTGTCAGAAACACGGGAACCTCATACACACGCATCCGGCCACCATGATTGTGCTAGGAATAGTGCCCTAGAAAGTCGATTAGTCATAATCTGCTTTGGGACATTCCTTATATCATAGACAATCTTTGAATAATATACGATTGATTATTATCATAGGTAAACACTTCTTTATGTGCAATACATGTTTTGTGCATTTCCATTATGTGCGTATGTATTAGAACTCCCTAATCCATAAGGCCATTAGGGACTTTGTCATCAGGTGAATGACACATGAAACAAGCCCTAACTCAAGGTCGGATTAGAAACCACTCCAAGTTGATGAGTCCAACAAACAGTGGGAGTATTTGTAACGCCCCCACCAGTACCAGAACATGAGGAGAGCGGTGTCTCAACCCCCGCACTGAAGCACCTCTCAAGTAATGGTGTGAGCCATCACTCAAGAAATACTCCAGCGAAAGACTATCAATCAGAACTATACATGTATAACTATGTGGCTATGCAACGGAAAATCAGAGTATTTTAAAACTTTTCAAAACATGTGCGTGATGGCATGTAACAAGCAAGAACATATTGATCGGTAAGAGAGACTTGTCATATCAGAACATATAACATATTCACATATTGATACCTATGTAACAGAGTTCAAGGTATCGGTAGGAGAGTAGCAGAAAGAGTATAACAAAGATACTCAAGTATTCAGAAACTAAAAGTGATGCAGCCATATAACATATGCAGGACACAAAAGAGCAAAATACTATAAGTCCTGACTGAAACAAAAATGATAATCTAGAGCTTCAAGATACCTCTAGACTGTGGCTGCAAGACCTGAAACCACGAGGCAAGAAAACGGGAGAGGTATTAGTCAAAGGGACTAAGTGAGGGAATACTTAAAAGAAAGTATTGAATTAAAGAACTTGAAATGATTCAGAACCTTTGAAGTCAAATTGTGTAGCACCCCGAGCGAAAGGGTACCACATCCCCGCACCATAGCCTGACACGTGTAAAGAAATGGGAACTCCGCACACGCACCAAGCCATGGCGAATGGGTGAAAAAAAATACACAACCTAGCTAGGCGGTTTAGACCCTATTATAGAGCGCGTAATAAATATCATTCACAGAAGCTATTAAATTCAAGTCGTAACATGCTAGCAATTATCATAACATAGCTATCATATATAACTCATACACATTAAATAAATAACAAGCATACAAATCTTATCCCAGGCCAGAGTCTAAGTACCGAATTATACATATTCCAAAATTAACTAAGGGCATAAAATAAATGAAATACAATGTATGTGACTCGAGCTATCCTTAAACCCCAACACCAAGACAACTGCCTAGCTTGAAACCCCCAAAAGTACATGTAACTTAATAAAAAGGGAAAAAGAGAAACGAAAACGAGGGTCATTCTTAAAGACTGGTGAGGGGGCTAACACACATACCCATAAATACGTATAGAGCAAAGCACATAGCAATTCGAAAAGAATCCATGAACCGGGGATGGTTTTTGCAAGCTAAATTATTTCCCGTGATAATAGATATATATACTTAGAAGAAGTTTAGGGCCAAAGGCAAAAATAACCAATTGTAAGTAATTAAGAGTCCATTCCCGTTTCATAGATTTCTACATAATCACACTAACTCGGTGAGTACGATTTCTCCATCCAAACTCCTTTCATAATCAAAGACATAATCATAACTAAGCATAAATCATAAATCCTCGTTCTTCGGGTGATGGAAGGGTAGCAAGCCCTAGCTATCGGTCATAAATCACACGAGACAAGGCTTAATCACGTCCTTGAAACCTTCGGCGGTGGCTCCCTCCGGCTCAAGAGAAACACCCTTCCTCAACCTCCTAAGGTCGAGTGAGACTCTCAAATGGAAAATGTTGATGGTGGAGCTCGACGACCCCACGGTCGTCCCGAGATGCCATACCACTCTCCGGGCCCCATTCACAACTTAAAAATCATAATTTTCATAACTTATCTTTCAAAGTTCAAAGCTCGCTACACACTCACACATATTCAAAGCTTTTCAAAACGAAAACCAAAATAGAACTTAGATATGTATAAAAGCCTTTTCAAAGTCTTATAAAAAAATGGGACGAGCGGTCAAATTACATCTCATACATGTATTTATCATATAATATACCTAATTCGCATGCGGGCTTCAAAACATATTGGGTTGTAGGTCATAATAGCTAAAAGGAAGAGAACCTCACCTTTCCAATGTAGTGGAGCAAAAAGGATATAAAACAGATGCAAATGGACGCCTATGGGACCTCCTTGTTACTCACCGAAACAAAATCTGAGCAAAGGAAATAACAAAGGAAGTTTTCATACTCAAAATGTACCAAATTGACGCTTGACGAATGCATATGAAATGCAACACTTAAGGTATATGCGTTCATATTTTACGTATTTCATATTAAATGGATTCATAAATGCAATACTATAAAGGTAACACATAATTTAACATGTTAACATATCACTCAAGTCATACAAGAAATAAGAGATTAGCACATTATGCAAAATAAACAAAGTTCTAACTCATTCATGCACATTAAAAAACACTTAAGTCACTTAGGAGCACATGAGAGCATAAATAAAAAATGAGCATCTAAAATCAATCATAAATTTATATAATACAAGGTAACACATAATACAACATGTTATCAATGCATACATTTTATAAAAGTAGCAAGAAGAGATCATACGAGGCGAATAAATGGAGCATTCATTCAAGTATGCACATAAGGTAGCATATAGGACATATGAGTACATAACTTGGAAACGAGCATGTAAAACGAGCCATGAATTCATAACATAAAGCTTAACACATAATATAACAAGTTAATCATGCATAGAAGTCATGAACGAGACGAGAAAAGCCAACGAAAAGCAACGAAATGACGAAAGAAACTCCCCCAGGCCACCACCTACGAAGCTGACACGACCATGTCCAAAATACACATAAAACCGACATGGCCGTGTCCGATTTAAAAAAAATCAGGGCCCCAACTCAATAACACAACACGGACATGTCAAGAATCAACTGATTTTGGACCCTGGCCGTGTCAAGTCCAATTTTTTGAAAAAAAAGAGTTGCGCAGCTTTCGGTTTTGGGAACAAAAACAGGGCATCTCGGGGCCAGCCATTAGGGAATCTCCTAGGGCATGAAAACACACTAAAACAAGCATGAAATGGAAATCAAAACATCATATATTCAGGCCATAATTTTTAGCAACAAGGATCACTTCAAACATTCAAGAAAACTGATGCAAGGAAAGACATGAATTCAACATACATTTCATTAAGTTTGGGACTGAATTAAAGGCTAAAAGCTTGAAAAAACAGAGCTAACATGTAAACCAACTCAAATACTTCATAACCATGTAATTTCACATGAAATGGAGTTCAAGAAATCAACAAACAAACATAAAATCCTGACAGCAGTTCGGTAAGAAAGGAGCAGATTTTGCAACAAGTTTCAAGCTCAAAACCTCATCAAATAACCATAGGGTTTTAATGGAAAATCATCCATAACTCATATACCAAGTGTTAAGTATCAAGAAAGGAGAAAAACAAGCTCATATGATCAGGTTTAAGTACCCAAAACAACCATAAACACAAGTTATGCCAAGAGAGCAAGAATCACCTTTAACTTCCTATTCATGTATCATCCCAAGCCCTTATTAAATCTGATGCAAAACATGAATAATATAGATCAAAACATGCATAAAAGAGTGGAGAATACATAAATATACTTTCCTTTAAGAGATGGGGAAGCAAGAAAGTGATTAGAGCTCAAAATCACAAAAGGGGTAAAATCGGGTTCTTCTCTTCTCTTCTTCTCTTCACTTGAGCTGAGATTTCTTGTGTTTTGGGAGGTGAGGTTCGAATCTCAGCGGTTATGGATCAGAGGTGGAGTTAAATCAAGGCCATTATTCAAGGTTTAGGCTTGGTTAACGTTAAGGAGGGTCCCACCTCTCAAGGTTAGGTCAAAAGGTGTTATTTAGGTACGAGGTGCTCGTTTCGGTCAAATTTTGGAGGTCTAAATGAACTTAGAAAAGTGTGAGGCTTGTTCCATTGAACCTGAATTATCGAAACGAGTCCAACGGAGGTGACGGAATTTGAATCCGAATTCCCGAACTCAAGATATGTCGCCCGAAACCCAAGGTGGACTAAATGCCCTTTAGCCTCCTTTAGGTCCCGTCTCCCAAAAACGAATTGAAAGACAAACCAAACAAATTCCAAAACATAAAACGAGCATATAAACAAGTTCGTAACTCAAATAATTCACATATATAAAAAATTCACAAAAAAAAGAAGTGAATTCGGATATAAATAGAGAAAATCACAAGGTATAAAAGCGTAAACGTTTAAAATCAAGTTCATACTTAAACAATTAAATTCAATAAATTCACATAAACATTTAAAATATCAAACAATTACATAATTAAATAATTTAAATGCGCAATTAGCACTCTCGTTACAACGTACTTGTACCACCGGACAAGCGGGATGTTACAAATTGTAATTGAAGAACTTGTAACAAGTTCAATGATAAAACTGTTTGAATGCAATGCTTGTAAAAGAATACAAGTTTCAAAACTCTTTTATGAATGTTGTCACACGCACACACACATATGCTATTGATGGTTCATAATACTTTTAGAAACGGGATAAGGGTACAGTGAACTTTTCCAAATATGAACCATCATTCATGAAACAGAATATTGCCCGCAAGCTAGGCTTCTCCAACCTTACTCCAGAAAACATGATGAAGTAGTGTATCAGACCTGGATCAATAATAACTCCACATATAATAGAGTATCGGACCAAGGTCAACAATACCCCATCAACACATACAAACATGCACCATCCTCCACCGGTTGTCACTTCGGGTAGCCAGCCCTAGGCAACCTGTAAACATGTAATGGGAATAGATTTGCGGTCCATTCCCAGACAGATTGTCCTAACATAACAAACCTCCTGTTAAAAGTCAGTGTCAATTGTCTATTGTGGCGGTCGGTATTATTGATGTCGTTGGCGCACACCTCCCGAACATCACCTCTACACATAACCGCCAGGCCCAAACTGTAAACTAAATGCTTGCATTTCAGATTAGCAGTGACCTGAGTACCACTCCGGGTGCTAACTATGAACATGTAAAACTGTAACTGTAACATGTGATGCTGTCTGTAAAACATGTGATGTTGTCTGTAAAACATATGATGTTGTCCTGTAAAACATGTGATGATGTCTTGTAAAACATATGAACATGTGAAACTGTACTTTGAAAACATATGCAGAACATTTAACTGTCTTTGAACAAGATTGCAGAACTTTGGAAAACATGTGCTTTAGATCAAGGTATACTATTAAAATGTTAATGATCCTTTCAAAAGAATGTCCTGATAAAAGGGATAGTTCAAAACAAGGTTTAACTTTGAATTTCAAAAACATATGATACTAACGTAGAATCATAGTTCCAGTTGGAAAACATTTTAACTTCGCCTCACCTAATAGTAACAAATGGTAGGTAGACAGATTACGCGGTGCCCTGGGGATCCCAGTGCTCGACTTTAACTCCTGTAGGTGGTGTACTAGAGTGAGCATAAGAACTAAGACCCACTACTAAACATGATGCATATGAAATGCATGAAACAAATGAACAAGGAACATGTAAAGAACATATAACACAAGAGAGTAATACCATTTATGGTATTCAAGAAAGGTAACACACAAAGGAATACGTTAAAGTGAGTTATTCTTAACGTGAGACTATGATTTTACTATAATCGAGTAAGCTTTATTCAAATTATGAATCCTATCGCAAACCTTAGGTTAAGAAACAAGTCCACGAAAGAAAACACATTCTGAAAACACATTTTAGGCCCTGGATATGGAAACCCTAGGTGCAAATATCTATTAAGAAAGCACAAGTTTTATTTTATTTTTACTATTCAAAAGCACTATTCAAAATTACTATTCAGGATTACTATTCCAGATTACTATTGTAACGCCACAAATTCCGGTTATTCAGGTACGCAAGACATGTGTGATTTTCCGAGACTTATGATTTATTTTAATTCTTTCTTTTATTAATTTCTTACCTTTCATGAAAAATTATATGGATTATATTTCAACATATTTATGTGAAATATGTGAAATTTGTGTCAACTTGAGAATTATTTTATAAGCTGGATTTAATTGTTACGTGAATTAAGTCCCAAACGTGCCTTAATTGCTTATATGTCCTTAATTGATCATTATTTTAAATACGAGGACCAAATTGCATGATCAATTCATTGGACTAAAGTGACCATTTTTCATGAAATAGAACTTAATTGCATAACTGATACATGATGAAGTAGAGTATCGGACCAGGATCAACAATAACTCTACATATAGTAGAGCATCGGACTAAGGTTAACAATACTCCACCAACACATACAAACACGCACCATCCTCCACCGGTTGTCACTTCGGGTAGCTAGTCCTAGGCGACCTGTAAACATGTAATGGGAACAGATTTGTTGTCCTTTCCCAGACAGATTGTCCGGACTTAACAAACCTCCTGTTAAAAGTCGGTGTCAATTGTCTAATTGCAGCGGCCGGTATTGGTGATGTCGTTAGTGCACAACTCCCGAACATCACCTCCACACATAACCGCCGGGCCCAAACTGTAAACTGTATGCTTGCATTTCAAGATTAGCAGTGACCAGAGTACCACTCTGGGTGCTAACTATAACATGTGAAACTGTCTGTAAACATATGATGATGTTTGTAAAACATGTGATGCTGCATGTAAAACATGCGATGTTGTACTTTGAAAACATATGCAGAACATGTAACTGTCTTTGAACAAAAATGCAGAACTTTGGAAAACATGTGTTGTTGATCAAGTTATACTATGAAAGTATGAATGATCCTTTCAAAAGAATGTCCCAATAAAAGGGATAGTTCAAAACGAGGTTTAGCTTTGAATTTCAAAACATATGATACGATAGTATAATCGTGGTTCCAGTTTGGAAACATCTTTAACTTCACCTCACCTAATAGTAACAAAAGGTAGGTAGATAGATTACGCGGTGCCCTGGGGATCCCAGTGCTCGACTTTAACTCCTGTAGGTGGTGTACTAGAGTGAGCTTAATAACTAAGACCCACTACTAACCATGATGCATATGAAATGCATGAAACAAATGAAAAAGGAACATGTAAAGAACATGTAACACAAGAGAGTAATACCATTTAAGGTATTCAAGAAAGGTAACACACAAAGGAATACGTTAAAGTGAGTTAATCTTAACGTGGGACTATGATCTTACTTTAACCGAATAAGGATTAATCAAATTATGAATCCTATCGCAAAACCTTGGGTTATGAAACAAGTCCACGAAAGAAAACACATTTTGAAAACCAATTTTTGACCCTGGATTTGAAAACCCTAGGTGCAAATGTCTATTAAGAAAGCACAAGTTTTATTTCATTTTTACTATTCAAAAGCACTATTTAAAATTACTATTCATGATTACTATTCATGATTACTATTCACATATCGGGTCAAAGGTTCGGGTCAAACCCTTACTGTACATACACACACACACGACATACACACAAAACATACACACAAGTCACAGACATACACACACACACACACGGCATGCACACATGCACACACCCTAATTCAATTATGATCTTGATTATAACCTATAGTTTCAAGTTCATGTTATTATAATCAAGTGTGATCTAGGTTAAAGGTATAACCTATAGTTAAGAGGTCTAATTAAGTCATAACATCAAGTTTTGAAACACTATTCTATCTTAGGTTATAACATGTGATACTATTCAAGTGTATAACATATCATCAAAGCACTATTCCATTAATCCATATCATATCATAAGCTCAATTCATAATTCATGAATCATATAACCATATAAGAACATGTCACAACATAATTCATATCAAATCATGATCATAGAACATGTAATATGTAACAATTTAAATTAAATGCCAACATGTAACAAGTTGTGACATAATTAATTGTAAATCACTATTCTATTAGCTAGCATGCTTGAACATAATTCAAATTCCATAATCATGCATCAATTCTCATAATATAACAACCATATCACATGATCATAGCATATACTAGAGCATTTCATAACATATTCAAGCATATACTAAACAATTAAAACATATGCACAGCTATTCAAACATTTCATAAAAACCATATAATAAATGCATAAAATAAAATCCTATATAGCTTAGGGAAGACCCTAAAACCCAATCTAAACATAATATAAACGTACCATAACATAAAAACATAAACTAAACTAAACTATAACATAAAAACATAACAAAAATAAAACAACATCTAACCTACCGGGGGGGGGAGGGGGCGGGGGAGGAGGAAGGAGAGAAAGGGTGTTGTTAACACAACTTTAAGCAAAGAATGTGATGCCTCTTGCCCACTATTTATAGTTGTTGGGAAGCCCCTCACATTGGAAATAAAGTTAAGGTAAGGTATGAGAGCAAAAGTGTATAGCTTATCTTGGAAGCTTCATCATTCTTGGAACAAGAATAGGGGCTGCTGGGTTTTTTTTGGTAATTTCACTACCAAAACTCGAGGATAAGTGTCTGGAAGTTTTCTCATTCCATTGGCACAAAAATTAGCTTCGAAACGCTTATTCATACGTTGAAATCGGATTTACCGTTTAAAAGATACATTAGTTCAAAGTATAGAAAGTTTGAACCCTGAACTTAAACACGAGTGTAAAACGACTTTCGGGAATGATTTTCGAGTCCGGAATATTTTGAAAAATCATAAAATAAATCGAGAAGTATTTTGAGTCCAATATCGACTATGAAACGTTTTACCGATAAAAGTTGAAAACGTAGAATAAATAGTGAATTCTCACGTACAAGCATTCGTTTCAGAATCTCAAGCTAGGGTTTGAATCAAGGGTTGTAAAACATCTCAAAAATCTTGAAATAGCTCAAGTAATGCAAATCCGAAGAGAAAAAATTTTCCGAATGAACATCGTTCGTAGTAGGAAAAGTGAATTAGGGTTTTTGTAAACATTTTCAATAAAACAAAGCTCAAAATAGATTTCCAAGTCAAGAATAATTTCAAAAGACTCTTCTTGACTCAAGGATCGATATAACTATAAACATGGGTAGGAAAAGATATCAGAATCAAAAGCTCATTTTTAGATAAATTGTAACTTTGGTCGGTAAGTTCCATAAATGCCCTTATGGTTCAAGAAAGACTCTTTGAGCTTGGGAAACAAGTTCAAACGATTGGGAAACATAAGTTGTGAACCTCTAGGGTTCGAGTAGCAATATGAACATGGTAGACTCGGTTATGAATAGTGAACTGTATCAAAGGTCAAGAATTTCCCCTTAAACACTGTCGGTCACATATAAGCACTTTGATCATGTAAGAATGCAATGCATTAAGGTTTTAAAGTTGGATCATGGTCTATAAATGCTTTACCAATGCCCTTAGCTTACCGTTTTCATCCAGACCCTGTTTTGGGCTGTTACAATCACCCCTCCTTAAAGAGAATCTGTCCTCAGATTCTTCCGCTGTAATTGCAAACAACTCAGGGTGATGATTCTGCATTTTCTCTTATGTCTCCCAGGTTGCCTCTTCTTTTCCATGTCCCTTCCAAAGTACTTTAAACAAAGGAATCTTCATGTTCCTTAATTCCTGAAACTTCCTATTTACAATCTTAGTGGGCTTCAAAACATAACTCAAATTCGGTTCCAACGGTATCTCCTCTACATGCTCAACCTCTGTCTCATCCGAGAAACATTTGCCAAGCTGAGATACATGGAATACATTGTGGATTCCTGTAAGACTCGCAAGTGAATCCAATCTATAAGTAGTCGGTCCGACTCTCTCCAATATCTCATACGGTCCAACATATCTCGGGTTTAGCTTTCCTCCTTTCCCCAATTCGGGTAAACCCTTTCCTTGGCGATGCCTTCAGAAATACCTTTTCGCCTACTGTGAATTCCAAATCTCTTCTTCGTCGATCAGCATAACTCTTCTGCCTATCCTGGATAATCTAAATCTTCTCAGTCGCTTCTCTCGTCCATTTAGCTGAATTCACTCTGGTTGGTCCCTCCGCAGTACATCTTGCTTCATCCAAATCCTAGTATAACAGGGATCTACATTTCCTTCCATACAGGACTTCATATGGAGCAGCTTTAATAGAAGCTTGATAACTATTGTTGTATGCAAACTCCACAAGAGGTAAACAATCTTTCCAACTTTCCTGGAATTCCAAAGCGCAAGCTCTTAGCATGTCCTCCAAGTACTTAATCATTTTTTCTGATTGTCCATCCATCTGAGGATGCGCTGCAGTACTGAAGTTCAACTTCGTTCCCATCAAAGTCTGAATTCCTTGCCATAACTGCGACGTGAATTTCGGATCTTTGTCCGACACTATGCTGTTCGGAACTCCATGTAGTCTGACAATCTCTTGCTGATACAGCTTTGCCAACGTGCTGACCTTATCCGTCCTCTTTTCTGGAAAAAAGTGTGTTGACTTTATCAATCGATCAATGATCACCCAGATGCTATCTTGTCCTCCTTTCACTTGGGGTAATCTTGTGACAAAATCCATCGTGATTTGTTGCCATTTCCATGTCGAAATCTTTAATGGTTGCAACTTCCCACTCGGCTTCTGGTGCTCAGCTTTAACTTTCTGACAAGTTAAGCACTTCTTGACATAGTTAGCTATGTCTCTCTTCATTCCGTTCCACCAAAAATGCGTCTTAACATCTTGCTACATCTTAGTGCCTCCGGGATGTATCGTGTACTTAGTCTTATGCGCTTCGTCTAGAATTTCTTTCCTCAAAACAGTTGGTACGACCTTTGTACCTCAATATTTCATGTTCATCAATTCTGAACTTAGTCTCATCATCTTTCTCCTTAGATTTGAGGCATTTCTTGATCCAATCGTCGTTCTTCTGTGCTTCCAACACTCGCTCTTTCAACGGTGATATCATCACAACATTCGCGATTCGAGCTTTAGTTATCACCTCCATTCTCTTTCTTCGATCAATCTCGAGATTGGCAGAAATCTATGCCAAACAAACTTTCCTGCTTAATGCATTGGCTACAACATTTGCCTTTACTGGATGGTACTGAATAATGCAATCGTAGTCTTCCAGAAATTCCATCAATCTCCTCTGTCGCATATTCAACTCCTTCTGAGTGAATAGATATAGCAGGCTCTTATGATCAGTAAAGATTTCAAAGGTAATGTCTCCACTTTCCAAGAGCGAAAATTATCACGGCTAATTCCAAATCATTTGTCGGGCAGTTAACTTCATCCGTTTTGAGTTTCCTTGATGCATACGCAATCACTTTTCCATTCTGCATCAAAACTCCTCCTAGTCCTTCTTTCGAAGCGTCGGTGTAGACGGTATAACCTTCTTTTCCTTCTGGCAATGCTAACACGGGTATAGTTGTTAGCATCTCCTTCAATCATTGAAAACTTTGCTCACACTTCTCAGCCCATTCGAATTTCCCTTCCTTCTTTGTCAACCTAGTGAGAGGTGTAGCTATCTTCGTGAAATCTTTGACAAACCTTCGGTAGTAACCAGCTAATCCCAGAAAACTCCTCACTTCTGAAGGATTCCTCAGTGACTTCCAATCCACAATCGTTTTGATCTTTAAGGGATCTTCTTTGATTCAGGACCCTGATATGACGTGTCCGAGAAACGAAGCTCTCTCAAGCCAAAATTCACATTTGCTGAACTTTGCATATAGCTTCTGATCCAACAAAGTGTGTAACACGATTCGAAGATGTTCAGCATGTTCCTCCGGTGTCTTTGAAAACACCAAGATATCAACGATGAAGATCACTACAAACTTGTCGAGAAACGGCTTGAATATACGGTGCATCAAATCCATGAATGCAGCTGGTGTGTTCGTCAAACCAAACGACATTACTATAAACTCATAATGTCCGTATCGACTGTTGAAAGCAGTCTTCGGAATATCTGCTTCCCTGATCTTCAATTGATAATACCCTTGTCTAAGATCTAACTTATAGTAGACCTTCGATCCTTGTAGTATATCGAATAACTCTTCGATATGAGGGAGAGGATACTTATTCTTGATTGTCTTCCTGTTCAGCTCCCGATAGCCAATGCATAAACGCAACGATCCATCTTTCTTCTTAACGAAAAGCACGGGCGCTCCCCACGGAGAGGTGCTCGGTCGAACATATCCAGACTCTATCAGTTCGTCCAATTGCTTTCTCAACTCTTCCAATTCAGCTGGAGCCATTCTATAAGGTGTCTTGGAGTACGGCTCAGCTCCCGATATTGGCTCGATTGTAAATTCCAACTCTCGGTCAAGAGGTAACGAATTCAAATATTCAGGAAACACATCTAGGAATTTGTTCACCACTTCCACTTCTTCGATCTTAAGTTGGTTTTTTGGTCTATTCAAAATATAAGTAACGAATCCACTAGCTCCTTTCTGAATCAACTTTTTAGCTTCCATCGTGGAAACCATCGATAACTTCTCTACTTTCCTTTCTGATGTCCGACATTCATCGTCTTCCAAGATAACCTTTTTCTTGTAACAATCCAACTTAGCTCGGTACTTAAACAACCAATCCATACCGAGTATAACTTCGTATCTTATCATCGGCAACTCAATAAGATCCGTCGGCTAACAACGGGTACCAATACATATAGGGCAGCATTTATATACTTGATCCGTAACAAAGCAAGTTCTCAAAGGAGAACTCACTTCAAATTTATATGGCAAGTATTCAAGTGGAAACTGTAAATGCGCACACAATTTAGATGCAACAAATGAATGCGTGGCACCAGGGTCATACAAGACCTTAACTGGCGTGTTAAGAATGTGCACAACACCTTCCACAACAGACGAAGGATCAACCTCCTCATTACCATCCAAAGCATATGCTCTGCCTTTGACCACCGGTTTGTTCGTCGTACCCACCACTGCTTTTCCTTTATCTTGGACCCCAAATCTCTTGATCTTGTTCTGGCAGCTACCCATCTGGTGCTCAGGAGAACCACACACGAAACACTCTCCAGCTTTCTTGCGACAGTTCTCCTCAGTGTGTCCCATTCGGTGACAATATCTGCAAACAATTTCCTCTTGACCTGGTTGAGGTGCTCTCTGCTGCCGCGGTGCCCTCTGTTGTTGCTGTGGGGCTTTCTGCTTCAGTTTCTATGGAGCTTTCTGCTGTTGCGGTGCTACCATGGGTTTTGTAACGCCCCCACCCGTACCAGAACAAGAGGAGAGCGGCGTCTCAACCCCCGCACTGAAGCACCTCTCAAGCAACGGTGTGAGCCATCACTCAAGAAATACTCCAGCGAACGGCTATCTATCAGAACTATACATGTACAACGATGTGGCTATGCAACGGAAAATCAGAGTATTTTAAAACTTTTCAAAACATGTGCGTGATGGCATGTAACAAGCAAGAACATATTGATCGTGTAAGAGAGACTCGGCATATCAGAACATATAACATATTCACATATAAGTACCGATATAGCAGAGTTCAAAATATCGGTAACAGAGTAGCAGAAAGAGTATAACAAAGATACTCAAGTATTCAGAAACATATACAGAAACATAAAGTGATGCAGCCATAAAACATATGCAGGATGCAAAATAGGAAGTAATGCTAAGTCCTGACTGAAACAAAAATGACAATCTAGAGCTTCAAGATACCTCTAGACTGCAGCTGCAAGACCTAAAACCACGAGGCAAGAAAACGGGAGAGGTATTAGTCAAAAGGACTAAGTGAGGGAATACTTTAAAGAAAGTACTGAATTAAAGAACTTGAAGTAAAGTTCGAAACTGTTAAATGCAATGCTTCAAAGAAGAACTCGAAACAAGTTCGGTTGATAAAACTCTTTGAATGTGATGCTGTAAAAGAATGCACGTTAAAACATTTTCATGAATGCTATCACACGCGCACACATATGTTGTTGATGGTTCATAATTCTTTTCATAAAACGGGATAAGGGTAAAGTGAACTTTTCCAGATATGAACCTTCCTTTATGAAATAGAATTTTGCCCGCAAGCTAGGCTCCTCCATCCTTACTCCAGAAAAACATGATTCGGTAGAGTATCGGACCAGGATCAACGATAATTCCACGTTTAGTAGAGTATCGGACCAAGATCAACAATAACCCCACATATAGTAGAGCATCGGATCAAGGTCAACAACAACTCTGCACATAGTAGACTATCGGACCAAGGTCAACAACAACTCTTACCAACGCATACAAACATGCACCATCCTCCACCGGTTGTCACTTCGGGTAGCTAGCCCTAGGCGACCTGTAAACATGTAATGGGAACAGATTTGTTGTCCGTTCCCAGACAGATTGTCCTGACTTAACAAACCTCCTGTTAAAAGTCGGTGTCAATTGTCTAAGTGTGGCGGCCGGTATTGGTGATGTCGTTGGCGCTCACCTCCCGAGCATCACCTCCACACATAACCGCTGGGCCTAAACTGTAAACTGTATGCTTGCATTTAAGATTAGCAGTGACCAGAGTACCACTCCAGTATGCTAACTATAACATGTGAAACTGTAACTGTAACATATGATGCTGTCTGTAAAACATATGATTCTGTCTGAAAACATGTGATGCTGTCTGTAAAACATATGATTCTATCTGTAAACTGTACTTTGAAAACATATGCAAAACATGTAACTGTCTTTGAACAAGAATGCAAACTTTGGAAAACATGTATTGTTGATCAACGTATACTATTAAAGTATGAATGATCCTTTCAAGAGAATGTCCCGATAAAAGGGATAGTTCAAAACGAGGTTTAGCTTTGAATTTCAAAACATATGATACGATAGTATAATCGTGGTTCCAGTTGGAAAACATTTATAACTTCACCTCACCTAATAGTAACAAAAGGCAGGTAGACATATTATGTGGTGCCCTGGGGATCCCAGTGCTCAACTTTAACTCCTGTAGGTGGTGTACTAGAGTGAGCTTAAGAACTAAGACCCACTACAACCAAGATGCATATGAAATGCATGAAACAATGAACAAGGAACATGTAAAGAACATGTAACACTAGAGAGTAATACCATTTAAGGTATTCAAGAAAAGTAACACACAAAGGAATACGTCAAACTGAGTTACTCTTAACGTTAGACTATGATCTTACTATAACCGAGTAAGCTTTAGTCAAATTATGAATCCTATCGCAAACCTTAGGTTAAGAAACAAGTCCACGAAAGAAAACACATTTTGAAAACACATTTTAGACCCTGGATATGGAAACCCTAGGTGCAAATGTCTATTAAGAAAGCACAAGTTTTAATTCATTTTCACTATTCAAAAGTACTATTCAAGATTACTATTCCAGAATACTATTCACATGTCGGGTCAAAGGGTCGGGTCAAACCCTTACTATACACACACCCACACACACACGGTACACACACACACCATGCACGAACACACACACACACACGGCATGCACACACATACACACCCTAATTAAATTATGATCTTGATTATAACCTATAGTTTCAAGTCCATGTTCATATGATCAAGTGTGATCTAGGTTAAAGGTATAACCTATAGTTAAGAGATCCAATTAAGGCATAAGATCAAGTTATGAAACACTATTCTATCTTAGGTTATAACATGTGACACTATTAAAGTGTATAACATGATCAAGGCACTAATCCAATAATCCAAATCATATCATAAGCTCAATTCATGATTCAAGAAGCATATAACAATGTCACAACATGTCACAACATATCTCATATCATATCATATCATATATCATGAACCTTTGGGCATGTAACATGTAACAATTTAATTCAATACCAACATGTACCAAGTTGTGACATAACAAATTGTAAATCACTAATCCATTAGCTAGCATGCATGAACATAATTCAAATTCCATAATCATGCATCAATTCTCATAATATAACAATCATATCACATGATCATAGCATATACTAGAGCAATTCATAACATATTCAAGCATATACTAAACAATTAAAACATATAAACAACTATCAAAACATATCATGAAAACTATATAATAAATGCATAAAATAAAATCCTATATGGCTTAGGGAAGACCCTAAGACCCAACCTAAACATAATATAAACATACCATAACATAAAAAAATAAACTAACAAAACATAACATAAAACAAAACAAACTAACCTAGCTAAGGGGAGGGGAGGCCGACGGCCAAGAGGGGGAGAGGGAGAGAAGAAAGGGTGTTGTTAACACAACTTTGAGCAAGGAATGAAATGCCATGAACCCTCTATTTATAGTTGAAGAGAAGCCCCTCACCTTGGAAATAAAATGTGGAGAAGGGTATGAGAGCAAAATGGGATAGCTACTCTTGGAAGCTTTAGGCATATGAAGCTAAAAATGGGCTGCTGGGGGTATTTCTGTAATTTTGTCCCCGAAGGCTCGAGGATAAGTGGCTGGAAGTGTAACCATTCCGACGACAAGAAAATTAGCTTCGAAACGCATATTCATTCGTCGAAATCGGATTTACCGTTTGAAAGATACATTAGTTTTAGTGAATAAAAGTTTTGAGCTCGAAACTCGACATGAGTGAAAAACGACTTTATTGAATGATTTTCAAGTCCGGATTGTTTCCAAAATTCAAGAAATAAATCGAGAAGCGTTTTGAGTCCAAAATCGACTATAAACCGTTTTACCGTTAAAAAGTTGAAAACGTAGAGTGAATAGTGAATTTTCACGTACGAACGTACGCTTCAAAATTTCAAGCTAGGGTTTGAATCAAGAGTTGTAAAACATCTTAAAAATCTTGAAATAGCTCAAGTAGTGCAAATCCAGAGAGAAAACATTTTCCGAATGAAAACCGTTCGAAAAAGGAATAGTGAACTAGGGTTTTTCGAAAACCTTTTCAATAAAACAAAGTTCTGGAATAGATTTCCAAGCCAAGAATGATTTCAAAAGATTCATCTCGACTCAAGGATCGATTCGACTGTAAACTTGGGTAGAAAAGGCATCAGAATCAAAAGCTCATTTTCTGATGAATAGTAACTTTGGTCGGTAAGTTCCAAAAATACCCTTATGGTTCAAGAAAGACTCTCTGAGCTCAGGAAACAAGTTCAAACAATTGGGAAACATGTGTGATGAACCTCTAGGGTTCGAGTAGCAATATGAACAAGGTAGGCTCGGGTTATGAATAGTAAATTGTATCAAAAGTCAAGAATTCCCCCTTAAAACATGTCAGATCATATACGAGCACAAAGTTCATGTAAGAATGCAATGCATGATGATTCAAAAAGTTGGATCACGGTCTATAAACGCTTTACCACTGCCTTAACTTACTGTTTTCATCCAGGCCCTATTTTGGGCTGTTACAATCACCCTTCCTTAAAGAGAATCTATCCTCAGATTCTTCCGTTGTAACTGCAAACAACTCAGGGTGATGCTTCTGCATTTTCTCTTCTGTCTCCCAGGTTGCCTCTTCTGTCCCATGTCCCTTCCAAAGGACTTTAACTAAAGGAATTTTCCTATTCCTCAGCTCTTGAAACTTCCTGTCTAGAATCTTAGCGGGCTTCAAAACATAAGTCAGATCCGGTTCCAACGGTATCTCCTCTACCGGTACAACCTCTGTCTCATCCGAGAAACACTTGCGAAGCTGAGATACATGAAATACGTTGTGGATTCCTGTTAGACCTACAGGCAAATCCAATCTATAAGCAGTCGATCCGACTCTCTCCAGTATCTCATACGGTCTAACATATCTCGGGTTTAACTTTCCACCTTTCCCAATTCGGGAAAACCCTTTTCTTGGCGATGCCTTCAGAAATACCTTTTCGCCCACTGCGAATTCCAAATCTCTTCTTCGTCGATCAGCATAACTCTTCTGCCTGTCCTAGGCAGCTTTCATTCTCTGGCGAATGATCTGAATCTTTTCTGTCGCTTCTCTTATCCATTTAGCTGAATTCACTCTGATCGGTCCTTCCTCAGTCCATCTTGCTTCATCCAAATCCCAGTATAACGGGGATCTACATTTCCTTCCATACAGAGCTTCATATGGAGCAGCTTTAATAGAAGCTTGATAACTATTATTGTATGCAAACTCCACAAGAGGTAAACAATCTTTCCAACTTTCCTGGAAGTCCAAAGTGCAAGCTCTTAGCATATCTTCCAAGTATTTGATCATCCTTTCTGATTGTCCATCCGTCTGAGGATGCGCTGCAGTACTGAAGTTCAACTTCGTTCCCATCAAAGTCTGAATCTCTTTCCACAAGTGCGACGTGCATTTCGGATCTCTGTCCGATACTATGTTGTTTGGAACTCCATGTAGTCTAACAATCTCTTGTTGATACAACTTTGCCAACATGTTGACCTTATCTGTCGTCTTTACTGGCAAAAAGTGCGCTGACTTTGTCAATCGATCAATGATCACCCAGATACTATCTTGTCCTCCTCTGACTTTGGGTAATCCAGTGACAAAATCCATCGTGATTTGCTCCCACTTCCAAGTTGGAATCGGTAATGGTTGCAACTTCCTACTCGGCTTCTGGTGCTCAGCTTTAACTTTCTGACAAGTTAAGCACATCTTGACATAGTTGGCTATGTCTCTCTTCATTCCGTTCCACCAGAAATGCGTCTTAACATCTTGATACATCTTAGTGCCTCTGGGATGTATCGTGTACCTAGTCTTGTGCGCTTCGTCGAGAATCTCTTTCCTCAAAACAGTCGGCACGCATACTCGACCTTTGTACCTCAATATTCCATGTTCATCAACCTTGAACTTGGTCTCATCATCTTTCTCCTTAGATTCGAGACATTTCTTGATCCACTCGTCGTTCTTCTGTGCTTCCAGCACTTGTTCTTTCAAAGGTGATATCATCACAACGTTCGCGACTCGAGCTTTAGTTATCACCTCCATTCTTTCTCTTTTATCAGTCTCGGGGTTGGCAGAAATCAGTGCCAAACGAACTTTCCTGCTTAGAGCATCTGCTACAACATTCGTCTTTCCTGGATGGTACTGAATAATGCAATCGTAGTCCTCCAGAAATTCCATCCATCTCCTTTGTCGCATATTCAACTCCTTCTGAGTGAATAGATATCGTAGGCTCTTATGATCAGCAAAGATCTCAAACGTAACTCCATATAGGTAATGTCTCCACTTTCCAAGAGCAAAAATTATCACGGCTAACTCCAAATCATGTGTCGGGTAGTTGACTTCATGCGTTTTGAGTTTCCTTGATGCATACGCAATCACCTTTCCATTCTGCATCAAAACTCCTCCTAATCCTTCTTTCGAAGCATCGGTGTAAACAGTGTATCCTTCTTTTCCTTCTGGTATTGCTAACACGGGTGCAATTGTTAGCATCTCCTTCAATCTTTGAAAACTTTGCTCACACTTCTCCGTCCATTCAAACTTCCCTTCTTTCTTTGTCAACTTAGTGAGAGGTGTAGCTATCTTCGGGAAATCTTGGACAAACCTCCGGTAGTAACCAGCTAATCCCAGAAAACTCCTCACTTCTGAAGGATTCTTCGGTGATTTCCAATCCATAATCGTCTCGATCTTCGAGGGATCTACTTCGATTCCAGATCCTAATATGATGTGTCCGAGAAACGTAACTCTCTCAAGCCAGAACTCACATTTACTGAACTTTGCATATAGCTTGTGATCCAGCAAAGTGCATAACACGATTCGAAGATGTTCATCATGTTCCGGTGTCTTTGAAAATACCAAGATATCGTCGATGAAGATCACTATAAACTTGTCAAGAAACGGCTTGAATATACGGTGCATCATATCCATGAATGCAGCTGGTGCGTTCGTCAAACCAAACGGCATTACTACAAACTCATAATGTCCATATCGGCTGTTGAAAGCAGTCTTCGGAATATCTGCTTCCCTGATCTTCAATTGATAATACCCTTGTCTAAGATCTAACTTGGAGTAGACCTTTGATCCTTGTAGTATGTCGAACAGCTCTTCGATATGAGGGAGAGGATATTTATTCTTGATTGTCATCCTGTTCAACTCCTGATAGTCAATGCATAAACGCAATGATCCATCCTTCTTCTTAACGAAAAGCACAGGCGCTCCCCACGGCGACGTGCTCGGTCGAACATATCCTGACTCAATCAACTCGTCCAATTGCTTTCTCAGTTCATCCAATTCAGCTGGAGCCATTCTGTAAGGTGTCTTCGAGTACGGCTCAGCTCCTGATATCGTCTCGATCGTAAACTCCAACTCTCTGTCAGGAGGTAACGAATCCAAATACTCAGGAAACACATCTAGGAATTCGTTCACCACTTCCACTTCTTCGATCTTAAGTTGATCTTTCGGTCTATTCAAAAGATAAGCAACAAATCCACTAGCTCCTTTCTGAATCAACTTCTTAGCTTCCATCGAAGAAATCACTGATAACTTCTCAACTTTCCCTTCTGATGTCCCACTTTCATCTTCTTCCAAGATGATCTCTTTCTTGTAACAATGCAACTTAGCTCGGTACTTAGACAACCAATCCATGCCAAGTATAACATCGTATCTTGTCATCGGCAACTCAATAAGATCCTTCGGGTAACAACGGGTACCAATACATATAGGGCAGCGTTTATATACTTGATCCGTAACAAGGCAAGTTCCCAAAGGAGAACTCACTTCAAATTTATATGGCAAGTATTCAAGCGGAAACTGTAAATGCGCACATAATTTAGAAGCAACAAATGAATGCGTGGCACCAGGGTTATACAAGACCTTAACTGGCGTGTTAAGAATGTGCACAATACCTTTCACAACAGACGAAGGATCAACCTCCTCCTTACCATCCAAAGCATAAGCTCTGCCTTTGACCACCGGTTTGTTCGTCGTACCCACCACTCCTTTTCCTTTATCCTGGACCCCAAATCTCCTGATCTTGTGCGGGCAACTATCCATCTGGTGCTCAGGGGAACCACACGCGAAACACTGTCCAGCTTTCTTGCGACAGTTCTCCTCAGTGTGTCCCGTTCGGCGACAATATCGGCAAACAATTTCCTCTGGACCTGGCTGAGGTGCTCTCTGCTGTTGTGGCGCCCTCTGGTACTGCTGTGGCGCTATCTCCTTCTGTGCTTGCTATTTCAGTGGAGCGTTCTGCTGCTGACGCTGTGGTGTTACCATTGGCCTCTTTCCAGTTCCTTGGGGAAAAGATCCGGATGGTCGCTTATTCCCTTGATAAGGCTTAGGGTTAGAAGGTCCTTGACGGGCAGTAGTTATCTTGATCTCCTTGTGTGCAGCCTCAACCCTTAGCCCTCTATCAACAGCCTGGTTGTAGGTCTCAATAACCAAAGAAGCAAGTGCCAACCCAAGTTTGGGCTTCAGTCTATTAATAAACCTCTTCGTCTTGCGACGCTCATCATTCAGAATATGAGGCGCATACTTGATCAGCCTCATAAACCTAGCCTCATACTCCATCACATTCATAGTTCCCTGAACCAGACTCATAAACTCAGCCTCTCGTGCATCACGAGTCACTTGAGGCGTATACTTCTGCTGAAACTCTCTGATAAACTCATCCCAACTTCCTTCAACGTTATTTTCAATCCACATGTGCTGAACGTGCTTCTACCAATTTTATGCAGCTCCTTCCATAAGAAAAGTAGCATATCGAACTCGTTCACGATCCTCTGGGTAGATCTCCATAGCCTCGAAAATCTTCTCAAGACTAGTAATCCAATTCTCAGCCTTTAGGTCGTTCGGTTCTCCATAGAACTTAGGTGGATTCATCCTCATAAACTTCTCCAATGACCTTTCATTAGGAGGGTTATCTCTCGGTGCACAAGCCCTCATAAATTGTCGTAGCACATCCTTTAATTCCGGAGTTCCTTCCCGTTCCGGGGGTGGTGTGACATCTCTTTGGGGTTGCAGTGGTGGTACACGATTCCGGGGTACTCTTCTCGGTGGCATGTTGTTACTGAATTCATAAGCATTCAGATACATATATTCGATGCATGACATATAATGATTCACAGAATCCGTAACCACGTATTCACATTCTCACGTAGTCACACATACGTATGAGAACAACACATTCCCATAACAACATGTCAGCAAAGATTCAAGATCTCCAAACATATCATATAATCAGAAACAATTGTCAGACAACATATAAACGGGAACAGAAGCTCGGGTAACATTTCAACATATCAGAAACATGTATAACATATCCCAAAACATGATCAACATGTAAACGGGAACAGAACGTGTGCTGTCATAACAACAAGAACTGTAACATGATCAGAAGTATGATCAACATATCCGGAAGCGTATTCCGCATATCAAGAATAATAGCATGCTAACAATAAATGAAATGGCATGATCCTATCAACGGTCCTAATGGTATCTTGAAGCAACTCTAAGACTCATGCAATGACAGTTATGGAAAACAGTAAACAGATATCCAACATAAAGCCGAAAGTGTTATAACTGTGCAAGGTTTGGTAAAATTTACTACAGGCCACATGTTAACAGTATTAATTCAAAATGGGGAGGACCCGATACTATCGAGTTGACTCCCTTACAGGCCTTACCAATCCGTCCAACCCTACTGAAAATAACCTAGTAGGTACCAAGTCATCTGAACCGTCATCCGTGGTGCCAAAAGTCGGGGATCATCTACTAGAGCTATACATCCCCTCATCCAAAAGTCAGTCCTGAACTGTCCCGGCTATACGTCCGCCATCCATAGATAGATATATATGCATCAGTACTATATACAGAAATCTCCCATCAGCAATCAACCCTGATAACTGTGGTCCAAAGAACCCCTGGTGGTGTCATCAGAAACGGCAACAACCTCACCTTGTCCGTGTCCTGCTGGCTCATCTCCGTCATCATTATCATCATCAGACCCTCCATCGCCTCCATCAGACTGATCCTGCATAGGCTCGGGCTCCTGAGAGGCCTGACTGACATCCTGACCCTCGACCTCCTCAACTGCCTGCTCATCGGATAAGTGATAGGTATCATACAGGTGAGCTCTCACGCGGGCACGGTAGTACTGGTGACGCTCCATAGAGGTGTCGCGATCGATAGTCATCTGCATAAGATCTGCCTTCAGCTCAGCAATACGAGCAGCTCTCTGATCAGCAATATGAGTCATCTCTGCAGCATGCTCACGAGCGATGTCCCTATCAATCTGGTACTGCAATGACTGATCCTGATGGCGCATAGACTCCAACCTGACCTCACGGGTCCTCTGATACTCCTGGAAGTAACCATCTCTCTCAGACTCGAGATAGTGCACAACTCTGTTAGGATAGGAATACCCAGGTCTGCCACTGTTCGTAGACCGACGCCAAGTGTAGAACCGAGTGCCTCCACGGCGAGGAACTACCATAGTACGCGGGGCCTCAAACTGCTCAAAGAAAGCCTCATCCATCTGCTGATTAGGATCCTGGTGTGGCTGAACTGCCATAGCTCTACAGAAGATACCACAGATATGAAATCCAGATAACAGAACCATGCAATCCCCAAATATCCTGTCTCGATGCAATATGAGAATGATCCTGGATGCAATGCGTGAACAATCCATGATGCAACATGAGAGCAATCTAGGTTAAGTCTCTACTTACTTAACCCGATGCTCTGATACCACCTCAGGCTGTAACGCCCCCACCCGTACCAGAACAAGAGGAGAGCGGCGTCTCAACCCCCGCACTGAAGCACCTCTCAAGTAATGGTGTGAGCCATCACTCAAGAAATACTCTAGCGAACGGCTATCTATCAGAACTATACATGTACAACGATGTGGCTATGCAGCGGAAAATCAGAGTATTTTAAAACTTTTCAAAACATGTGCGTGATGGCATGTAACAAGCAAGAACATATTGATCGTGTAAGAGAGACTCGGCATATCAGAACATATAACATATTCACATATAAGTACCGATACAGCAGAGTTCAAAATATCGGTAACAGAGTAGCAGAAAGAATATAACAAAGATACTCAAGTATTCAGAAACATATACAGAAACATAAAGTGATGCAGCCATAAAACATATGCAGGACGCAAAATAGGAAGTAATACTAAGTCCTGACTGAAATAAAAATGACAATCTAGAGCTTCAAGATACCTCTAGACTGCGGCTGCAAGACCTGAAACCACGAGGCAAGAAAACGGGAGAGGTATTAGTCAAAAGGACTAAGTGAGGGAATACTTTAAAGAAAGTACTGAATTAAAGAACTTGAAGTAAAGTTCAAAACTGTTAAATGCAATGCTTCAAAGAAGAACTCGAAACAAGTTCGGTTGATAAAACTCTTTGAATGTGATGCTGTAAAAGAATGCACGTTAAAACATTTTCATGAATGCTATCACACGCGCACACATATGTTGTTGATGGTTCATAATTCTTTTCATAAAACGGGATAAGGGTAAAGTGAACTTTTCCAGATATGAACCATCCTTTATGAAACGGAATTTTGCCCGTAAGCTAGGCTCCTCCATCCTTACTCCAGAAAAACATGATTCGGTAGAGTATCAGACCAGGATCAACGATAATTCCACGTTTAGTAGAGTATCGGACGAAGATCAACAATAACCCCACATATAGTAGAGCATCGGATCAAGGTCAACAACAACTCCGCACATAGTAGACTATCGGACCAAGGTCAACAACAACTCTTACCAACGCATACAAACATGCACCATCCTCCACCGGTTGTCACTTCGGGTAGCTAGCCCTAGGCGACCTGTAAACTTGTAATGAGAACAGATTTGCTATCCGTTCCCAGACAGATTATCCTGACTTAACAAACCTCCTGTTAAAAGTTGGTGTCAATTGTCTAAGTGTGGCGGCCGGTATTGGTGATGTCGTTGGCGCTCACCTCCCGAGCATCACCTCCACACATAACCGTCGGGCCCAAACTGTAAACTGTATGCTTGCATTTAAGATTAGCAGTGACCAGAGTACCACTCTAGTATGCTAACTATAACATGTGAAACTGTAACTGTAACATATGATGTTGTCTGTAAAACATATGATTCTGTCTGAAAACATGTGATGCTGTCTGTAAAACATATGATTCTGTCTGTAAACTGTACTTTGAAAACATATGCAAAACATGTAACTGTCTTTGAACAAGAATGCAGAACTTTGGAAAACATGTACTGTTGATCAAGGTATACTATTAAACTATGAATGATCCTTTCAAGAGAATGTCCCGATAAAAGGGATAGTTCAAAACGAGGTTTAGCTTTGAATTTCAAAACATATGATACGATAGTATAATCGTGGTTCCAATTGGAAAACATTTATAACTTCACCTCACCTAATAGTAACAAAAGGCAGGTAGACAGATTACGCGGTGCCCTGGGGATCCCAGTGCTCAACTTTAACTCCTGTAGGTGGTGTACTAGAGTGAGCTTAAGAACTAAGACCCACTACAACCAAGATGCATATGAAATGCATGAAACAATGAACAAGGAACATGTAAAGAACATGTAACACTAGAGAGTAATACCATTTAAGGTATTCAAGAAAAGTAACACACAAAGGAATACGTCAAACTGAGTAACTCTTAACATTAGACTATGATCTTACTAAAACCGAGTAAGCTTTAGTCAAATTATGAATCCTATCGCAAACCTTAGGTTAAGAAACAAGTCCACGAAAGAAAACACATTTTGAAAACACATTTTAGACCCTGGATATGGAAACCCTAGGTGAAAATGTCTATTAAGAAAGCACAAGTTTTAATTCATTTTTACTATTCAAAAGTACTATTCAAGATTACTATTCCAGAATACTATTCACATGTCGGGTCAAAGGGTCGGGTCAAACCCTTACTATACACACACCCACACACACACGGTACACACACACACCATGCACGAACACACACACACACACGGCATGCACACATATACACACCCTAATTAAATTATGATCTTGATTATAACCTATAGTTTCAAGTCCATGTTCATATAATCAAGTGTGATCTAGGTTAAAGGTATAACCTATAGTTAAGAGATCCAATTAAGGCATAAGATCAAGTTATGAAACACTATTCTATCTTAGGTTATAACATGTGACACTATTAAAGTGTATAACATGATCAAGGCACTAATCCAATAATCCAAATCATATCATAAGCTCAATTCATAATTCAAGAAGCATATAACAATGTGACAACATGTCACAACATATCTCATATCATATCATATCATATATCATGAACCTTTGGGCATGTAACATGTAACAATTTAATTCAATACCAACATGTACCAAGTTGTGACATAATAAATTGTAAATCACTAATCCATTAGCTAGCATGCATGAACATAATTCAAATTCCATAATCATGCATCAATTCTCATAATATAACAATCATATCACATGATCATAGCATATACTAGAGCAATTCATAACATATTCAAGCATATACTAAACAATTAAAACATATAAACAACTATCAAAACATATCATGAAAACTATATAATAAATGCATAAAATAAAATCCTATATGGCTTAGGGAAGACCCTAAGACCCAACCTAAACATAATATAAACATACCATAACATAAAAAAATAAACTAACAAAACATAACATAAAACAAAACAAACTAACCTAGCTAAGGGGAGGGGAGGCCGACGGCCAAGAGGGGGAGAGGGAGAGAAGAAAGGGTGTTGTTAACACAACTTTGAGCAAGGAATGAAATGCCATGAGCCCTCTATTTATAGTTGAAGAGAAGCCCCTCACCTTGGAAATAAAATGTGGAGAAGGGTATGAGAGCAAAATGGGATAGCTTCTCTTGGAAGATTTAGGCATATGAAGCTAAAAATGGGCTGCTGGGGGTATTTCTGTAATTTCATCCCCCAAGGCTCGAGGATATGTGGCTGGAAGTATAACCATTCCGACGGCAAGAAAATTAGCTTTGAAACGCATATTCATTCGTCGAAATCGGATTTACCGTTTGAAAGATACATTAGTTTTAGTGAATAAAAGTTTTGAGCTCGAAATTCGACATGAGTGAATAACGACTTTCTGGAATGATTTTCAAGTCCGGATTGTTTCCAAAATTCAAGAAATAAATCGAGAAGCGTTTTGAGTCCAAAATCGACTATAAAACGTTTTACCGTTAAAAAGTTGAAAATGTAGAGTGAATAGTGAATTCTCACGTACGAACGTACGCTTCAAAATTTCAAGCTAGGGTTTGAATCAAGAGTTGTAAAACATCTTAAAAATCTTGAAATAGCTCAAGTAGTGCAAATCCAGAGAGAAAACATTTTCCGAATGAAAACCGTTCGAAAAAGGAATAGTGAACTAGGGTTTTTCGAAAATGTTTTCAATAAAACAAAGTTCCGGAATAGATTTCCAAGCCAAGAATGATTTCAAAAGATTCGTCTCGACTAAAGGATCGATTCGATTGTAAACTTGGGTAGAAAAGGCATCAGAATCAAAAGCTCATTTTCTGATGAATAGTAACATTAGTCTGTAAGTTCCAAAAATACCCTTATGGTTCAAGAAAGACTCTCTAAGCTCGGGAAACAAGTTTAAACAATTGGGAAACATGTGTGATGAACCTCTAGGGTTCGAGTAGCAATATGAACAAGGTAGGCTCGGGTTATGAATAGTAAATTGTATCAAAGGTCAAGAATTTCCCCTTAAAACATGTCAGATCTTATACGAGCACAAAGTTTATGTAAGAATGCAATGCATGATGATTCAAAAAGTTGGATCACGGTCTATGAACGCTTTACCACTGCCTTAACTTACTGTTTTCATCCAGGCCCTGTTTTGGGCTGTTACAGGTTTCTTCCCAGTTCCTTGGAGAAAAGATCCGGAAGGTCGCTTGTTCCCTTGATAAGGCTTAGGGTGAGAAGGTCCTTGACGTACAGAAGTTATCTTGATCTCCTTGTGGGCTGATTCAACCTTTAGTGCCTTGTCAACGGCCCTGTTGTAGTTCTCAATATCCAAAGAAGCAAGTGCCCACCGAAGTTCGGGCTTCAGTCCATCAATAAACCTCTTCGTCATGCAACTCTCATCATTCAGAACATGAGGCGCATACTTGATCAACCTCATGAACCTAGCCTCATAATCCATCACATTCATAGTTCCTTGAGCCAGGTTCATAAACTCAGCCTCTCGTGCGTCACGAATCACTTGAGGGGTGTACTTCTGTTGAAACTCTCTGATAAACTCAACCCAGCTTCCTTTGACGTTGTTCTCAATACACATGTGTTGAACGTGCTTCCACCAATTGTATGCAACTCCTTCCATGAGAAAAGTAGCATACCGAACTCGTTCACGATCCTCTGGGTAGATTTCCATAGTGTAACGCCCCGGTTTTTCATTCGTACAATTATGTCATATATGTTTATAAATTGCACGAATTAATTGTTTTTACGTGTTTTATATTTAATCTTATTATAAATTGTTATTATATTATTTTAATTTGTTTTATTTCAAATTAATATTAATTTATATATATATATATATATATATATATATATATATATATATATATATATATTACATTACCTTAAGTGATTATTTTAAATTATTATTAATTTAATGATTAATGTTAATTAAGTGAGTTATGCTAATTAATCATGTTTAACCATATTAATTAATTTATTCAAATATATATACGTTGACTTTAATTTTATTTAATATTAGAATGTAATTTATTTGGTTTAATTTTATTATGCATGGAATTTTAGGAAAATATGTACGGTTGTTTAATTGTGCATCGTTCTTATATGAAATGATATCGAAATGTCGTGAAATTGAAGTATGTCGTAAATATATGTGTTATGAACATGTCTATATCCTCGTTGTGTGTTTTCGAACTCGTTTGATGCATTAACGAATTTAATTTGAATTATGGAACCAAATCGGGGGCTAACGAGCACTTAGCGTACCCTTGGTTCCGAATTTAATATCTTGAGCTCGGGAACTCGGATTCGAGTTTCGTCAACTCCGCTTAACTTGTAACAAAAGTTCGAGTTAAGTAAACTTAGCCTTATATTTTTCCAAAGTCATTTGAACCTCCAAAATCCAACCGAAAAACGAAACCGCGACCAAACTGACCTTGCTGCACAAAAATGGCCATATCTCATCCAAACTTTAACCAAATTAACCATGGTTTGATTCTATTGATCCCTAACTCAACCACATAACCTGATATATCATGCCCTAACCAAACCAACCCTCACACAATCCCCAAATCTCAGCCAAAGTCTCTGCAATTCCAGTCAGTCCCGTAACTGTGCAAATCCTTGAGGTTTTGGAGCCCAAATCTCAATCTACTTTCATCCAATCAACAAGGTGAGTTAGGATTATGATGTACATGCATCTCTGGTTATTTTCATCCATTTTTTACTAATTTTAACTCAGATTTCATGGGGATTTTAAAGATGCGAATGAGCAGTTAGGTTATGAGTTTTTGTTGATTTCTTGAATTTCTTTGATCCCTGATGTGTTTCGGTGATATATATATGATCTTTCTTCCTTCATTTATGACTGAGTATACTTATATTAATTGTTGGTTAAGAGGTAGGTGAGATATCATCAATGAAATGTATATGTATTGATTTAACTTCAAACTGGAATTTCTTCTTCCTTCACGTACCATTCTGTTGCCAGCTTTTGGGGTTTGTTTTGATGTTAATTGTTGTCTCTTTTTACCTCTTTTGTTGAAGGAAAAATCGGTTGATTGATATCGTTAAGCTTGCTCTGTTCTTTTTCAGTCTTCCCCTGTTTTTCTCTCGCGCGAACTGCTTCTGTTTCTTGTGTTTTGTTGCATGCTTTGAGGTTAATTCCAGGCTTGATTGTTGTGCATTCGAAACCTCTTCTTATCCTGAGTGTTGGCATGAATTGATTGTAAACTATATGCATGGTTTGGCTTGCTCTTGTTCATCGTTTTTCCTCCCCTATTTTTGTTCATTCCTGCGCTGCTTCTGTAACTGCTGCATGCTTTTGACACCGGGGTGTCATTCCTTGTCTCTCCAGCGTGAAACGGGGGTGCGGGTTGGCCTGATATTTCTGTACCGAGACACGGGGGTGTCTCGGTTTGCCCTAGGTTGGTGACACGGGGGTGTCTCGGTTTGCCCTAGGTTGGTGACACGGGGGTGTCAACCTGTTTATTCCAGACTTAATCCTACGCTTGCATGCATGTGTGTGATTGCTGTAAATATATATATCTACTGTTGTGTGTGCATGCATGGCTGGGTGGGTGTGTGCGTGCCAAGCTATATATATATATATACATAAATTACTTAACTATTTTGCATGCATGTATAATATATATATAAATATAGTGTGTGTAAATTACATGCATGTATTAACTTAATGCATGAAATTGCATGCGTTAGTATGTTATATATATAAATGTTTAAATATAAATTGCATGCATGCATTGTTGTTGTTGAACGTGCATGAAATATATATATATATATATATATATATATATATATATATATATATATATATATATATTGTATATTTATATATATTTATTAAATATTAAATGTTATTTGATTTAATTGAATTATAGAATTTAATTGTTACCTATTTCATATTTGATTTAAATTCCTTTAACGTGGAATGTGAAGGATATGAACTCGTTTGAATACGAATGCCTCATTGACTGAATAAATTGAATGTTTATATGTCTTTAAGATTTTAATAGTGCACATGAACATTTTATGATATAATATCATTTTTTTTACGCATTCATATCATGTTCATTGCACGCCGTGTGTCTTATATGGTGCTTTGGAGTCTCGAGTCTCACGAACACGTCATGTTATCTTTTGTACAGTTTATCTCCAGGGTAGAGAATCTTGATCAACTAGGCACTCGATAACTCGTATCCTTGTATCGCCATGTTCCAGGTGAGGGTGTTTTTGTTTTAGTTACATATTAACCCTACAACCTTATGTGACCAGCTTTGGCCAAAACCTTATGTATATATACATGTTACTTTTAAAATATAGTTATCGAGTAAATATTGATCGAGTAAACCCCTTTTCAAATGAATTATGAAATATGATATGTTTCACATGAACTGATATGTTTTGGCGAGATTATACATGTATGTTATGGGCCCAGGAATTTAGTACATGTAGCTATCCGGGGAGGCAAGGGCTGACGGTGATCCCATGTGCTGATTCCATTATGTTAACGGCGAAACGGACCTCGTCAAGGAGTTTTTGACGAGGAAACGCTAACTGGGCTTTGAGGCCTCATGAACCTCATAGCCACAATGATATGTTTAGGTGGTCGGGCCTTGCAAACCCGTCCACCACCCGGAGGAAGAAGGTTGGAACTTACTTTATGAATATGGTTATGTTATGATTGATATGCACCGTGCGGGAAGGCCGAGACACAGATTGCCCAAACGAATATGTCTTAGGATATGATATATGATCTGTGTGTATTATGATATATTGCATGATCACCTATTTAAAGTATTAATGATATGTGTCGTACACAGTCGGAGTTTGGTTGGAGAGGATGCACGCTCACTCGCCGAGCCTTATGTTTATGTATGAATTATGAACGTAATGAATTAATATGATTAGTCGTAAAATCCGAGTATTGCTTGGTTGTTCTCTTGCCCTTTAGGAACTAATTTCAAATAAAACCTTGCTCGGGATTTATGACTTGCATGTGCATGTTTTAGATATATGTATATATCGCTCCTACTCACTCAGTCTTCTAGAGACTGACCCTCTCCTTTCCCCAACACTTTAGTGTGCAGGTTTGGCTTTGGAGTTTCGAGCTAGGCGGACTTATGTTGAGTTTGAGTCGGTCAAGTTAAGTTAGAAGCGTGTCTGCATTCACCTTATGTATTTAAATTTTGAATGAATCAACCTTGTAAGATTATGGAGTTGAATCTTGTATATTTTCTATTGAATTGCTTTTGTTGGGCTTTGATTATGAGTTTAAAAGAGGCCTGAAGAGCCCAAGTCTGCTTATAGTTTGTGTGTTTGAATTTTAGTTTTCTGATGCATTATATTTTGTTGATTGGTTAGTATTGCAGGGTCTAAGTTCCGCCTAGCTTAGGAGGGTTTTCTGTTTGTCTCCCGTTCGCTATGGTTTGATATGGGTGCGGAATTACCATTTCATTACTCGTGTTGAGCCATAGTGCGTTGGATGTGGTGCCTCAGGTATGGGGTTCTACATCCTTAAGTGGTATCAGAGCCCGGTTGCAAAACCGGTGTTCTCGAGTCATGTTTGAGTCAGTCTAGGTCGTACGACTTAGTGACTATGTGATCGTGTGTGCATTGCATCGATCTTAAACATGAAATTTGGCTTTCCTTTTGAATTCTGTTGAACTATCTGCTGCATTATTATATGGATCCTTGCCTCTAGTGCTGAATACGTGGCATGAGCATGCACTAATCGCATGCATATATTCTCGAAATAAGTTATGATTTCCAGGTTATAAAGATAATATCAAACCACGGCCAAGTTCTATGATCGCAACAATCTATTACAATTCTTTCGGAGGCACGAAAGATAGGAAGGATGCCCGGGGAGGAATGTGGAGAATGCTAGATGCGTTGCTTCATAGACGGAGTTAGAATTAATGGTTACGATTCAGAATGGGAGGTTTGACTTTGGAGATACGAGGGTAGAGGGACATTTGATGAAATAGGAGTTAATCACGGGATGGTTGTAACTCAGAAGATCAATCTATGTGAATCCACGACTTAGGGTGCTTCACTTGGATTCAAGGGATTGCTCAACCTAAGGAGTGGGGTATATCAACCTTGAAGGTATTTTAGTTCAGGGTTCAGGTAAAATGGATCTGGAGGGAATTAAGCCCAAGGGTTGTCAAAAGGCTTCTAAATAAAACTGGTAATTAGAAATCGAGTTTTAGAAGTCAAGATTAGAAAGAGGTTGGGTTCGGCTGCTCGGAATTTTGATTAAGATGGGAAGCTAGTCAAGAAGGGGTTAGAGAAAGATAAGTAATATGATACACATAATTGATGGAGGGTGATAATGCTAAGGGTAGGATTTGAGTTCATTCTCCAAATCCAAGCTGAATTGGCATGTTGTGAGGTTGAATTGGAAGATATGGAGCAACAAATGAGAATGATAAAGAAAGGCGAAGCCTGGTTGAAGGATGATTCTCGGGGAGAAATTCAGATATAACTCAAGTGATGTAGAAGAAATTAGGGATCGTGAAATTTCAACTCCGGATGGTGGAAGGTACAAGTTGATATACAAGAATTCTTGGAAATCTTAAAGACCGTGGGAAAAGGCAAGGAATAATCAGCAAGTCAAAGTAACTCCGGGATTTGGAGGAACGAGGAAAAGTTATCGAGTTAACAGCTTACTATATTGGTGACAGGTTCCAAAGCATTCATAGCACGTGCATCATACTTCGCATCAAATTATTTATTTTCCCTTACTTATATACGTGTGCACATTTTATTGATTTCGTTGCTCTAATGTACTGCATACTTAATTGTCGCAAGTGTGCAATATCCATCGTCATTTTTAACCCGACATGCATTCTAGTGTTTAATTAATAGGAAGTTCTTTCGTCTCACTATCAAGTATCAGTTCAACCGAGCCGCAGCCGAGTTATGAGGAAGAGAAATAATAGGATGACACGTTGTAAGGAAGGTGACTTTGGGAAATAAGAACTTCAAGTAAGGGATAGGTTAACGGAAACAAGAATTCAGAAGGAGAAGTGAGACTAGAGTTTGTTAGGAATAGTGCCCTAGAAAGCCGATTCGAAGTAATCCGTTTTGGGACTTTCCTAGTATCATAGACAATCTTTGAATAATATACGATTGATTAATATCATAGGCAAACACTTCTTTATATGCTCTTGTTTGGTATGCGTTTACTTTAGCTGTGCATGTTTGAGAACTCCCCTAATCCTGATGACTTTAGGACTCTACCATTTAGGTGAAATGGTTCATGAAACGAGCCCTATATCACATAAGTCATGATAGTAAAATACTCCAAGCCGATGAGTCCTACAGACAGTGGGAGTGTCAAGCTGACTCCTCTAAGGCTTGCTTGTGGGATCACGCCCTTAAGAAGGACCACCTTGTTTCATGGAGGTGCAAAGTGTATAGTTGATACGTGCGTGATACATGAGGGTACTTACTTTAATAAGTAAGTTCACTGAGGTGCCCCGTGTGAGAAGATTCCTAAATGGGAAAGGAAGTTTCTATTTCAGGAAATGGAAACTTCCAGATTAGGAAATATCTCACGAGTCATTGATGTGATTAATTGATCCTTAGACTTGAGGTTCCATGTCACTTTATGAGTTAACTCTGTAATCTTTGGTATAAGCTTTAAAGGGTGTCGCCTTAGACAACTGATTCAAGGCTTATGCTGGGGCTGTACAAGTGACTCATGAAAGTGAACGAGAATCAAGAAAGGACCTACACTTGCATTTGCAAGGTGATCTCTTATTGTGTAAGTCATTCATATGCCATATGGAGTCCTTGGCCAAGGCAGTAGATCAAGACGTCAAGAAAAGGGTTTCTTGGATTGAGATCAAATGGATATGAAATGCACTTAGCTTTAATACCGGATTATTAGGGTTCTGATTATTCCCTTGCCCTAGATCTTGGTTGAGAGATAGTAAGTAGGAGGATTGTATCTCACATGAATCAATGACTTAATGGTTCTGTCGAATCCGAACATTCTAATTCAGCTAGGGGTTAAACACCTGTTGCTAGACTATAGTCGTTTAATCTGTGGACTGATTAATTAATTAGTGAATTAATTAATTAGGGTCACTGCTAATTGAATTGAGAACCTAGAGGGTCACACACAACAACTTGGTTACATGAGTTGAGGCTTGAAAATGATTAAACGAATTAATCGGGCCTAGAGGGTTCCACACGTGTGAAATCACACGTGTGGGTCACGTGAGGAACACGTGTCCTTGGGACACATGCCTCACATGTGTATATGTATATATATGATATATATTAAATAATTAAATGTGTTAATTATTTAATAGACTTTGGTTTAATTTTGAATTAAAAAGAAAGTCTTATTTTGGAGAAAAATAATCTAGTTAATTAATTATGAATTAATTAATTAGATAAAATAAGTTATTTATTTTAAATAAATAAAGTATAAAATTATCCAAAAATAGTTTGGATAATTTTAGCTCTCTTGAAAGTTGATTTGAATTAGAATTCAAAGTCAAAGTCAAATTACTTGATGATCAAGTAATAGGAGAGAGAGAGAGACCAAAATCCTAGCCCATTTCGCTTATAAATAGGGGAACTCGAGCTCCCCTTAGAGCTAATCGAGAATTCTTTTGGTTCATGTGTTGAACACCATCCTTTCTCCAAGATAAATAAAAACCCTAGGTTAAGCCTAAACACTAACTAGAGAACTAGCATCCTTACTAGTTAGATTGTAGCCAAGTTGGTGGACTATCTCTAGAGAACTTCAAGTTAGAAGTTTTGAAGATTCGAGCTTTACCAAAAGTGGGGATCAGGCAAAACGATCAGAAGGGATGATGAAACGATTCTGAACCTGACATGAAACGAATGAAAAAATCGAACCAAAGAAGATGGCGAAAACCGTTCGTCCATAACCTGAAGGATGAATTTTTTCACGAGGGTTTTGTGACTGGCAGTTTTCTACTTTCGTAAAATTGGTTTTCGAAGGGAGTATCAATCATGCTTTTCTCGTTTCATGTTTCTTTCTTTATGTTATATTGTTAAGAACTTCTCTAACATGATATGAATCTAGGTTGGTGTGGATTGTTATCCCTACAATGGATTCTGAAGTAGAAAGAGACTTTCGAGGGACGGGTTGTCAAGCCGCAAGAAGAGCGTTCTTGGATGGCTTGAAACGCTTCAAGAAAGAATAAAAGAAACGTAAGTTTTCTATCTCTACGAATTTGGTTACACGATTGCGAGTCCTAGATCCTTTTGTTGGGAAAATTTTTTAAATTCCGCTGCTTTCTGATTCGTGTTTTCCAACAAGTGGTATCAGAGCCACCTCGTAAATCGTGTTTTTGATTCGTCTCAATTATACTGAATTTGGTAGAAATTCTTAGGCTTGATGCGATTGAGTATTTGTAATTGTTTTAGAAAACCTGAATTACGAAACTGTATTTTTTCCTGAAAGTTTCTGAAAATTGGTTTTTGCAAAATTTAATTTTTGAAAACTATTTTAGATTTGAAACTGTATAAACTGTTTTTGGATTTTTTGGATTGGTTTTGCTTTTGAACGAAAACATGAAAACGAAAACACGGATTACGACGGACACGCGAAACCCCGCGCGCGAAGGTGTCGCGCGCGCGCATGGGCGACGCCGCCCAGCACCCTCCCGCAACCACGCGGGAGGCCCTTTCGGGCGCGCCAGGGCGGCCGAGACTGGCCGCCCAACCCCGCCCGCCACTCAGCCGAGAAGGCTGCGCGCATCGGCGAGTAGCGTGCGCGCGTAGCGTGCGCACTCGCGCGGCCTTGGCCGCGCTGTGCGCGCCTGCCGTGCTCGCGCGCAGGCGATGTGAGCGGCCTTTTCCGTGTGCGGGGCCCGTTTTCATGATTCGTTCTTTTCGTGTTTCGTGCAATCCAGTCCCAATTTTATTTTAATTTTAAAATTTTATTTTTGAATATTTATTTGAATTTTTGAATAAAAACTTGAAATTGGGATTTTTGAGAAATTGAAACGGTTTATATTTTGGAAAAATACACCTTTGATAAAATTATTAATTTTCAGAAATTAATTGGAATTTTATTTGTTTTGGTAATTTGGGATTTATTGAAAACTTTTATAAATAAGACTCGCATCAAGTCGTGTTTTAAGTCATTAGGACTTGAAACGAGAATTTTAATTTATTGGCTAAATTTAAATTCTCGCAAGAGCATGTTAGGTGATCATGGGTTTAGACTTATATATGGTTTTAATTTATGCACATGGATGGTTTAAATTGAGGTTGGAGCCCTATAGTTGCGTTTTTCAATTGAGGTTGGAGCCTCACTTATGTGCGTACTGTTATGTGATTTATTATGTGGCTTTCCATATTACTGTTTTTGAGGCCGGGGTATGCCCCGTGTAATTGTCTAAGGCCAATATGAAGATTGAGCCTTATTACTTTATGTCTTTTTCCTTTTATTGTAATTTGAGAGTAGAGATAGGTGGTGAGGTTTTATTTTCATTTTGGAGACAATGCACCCATGGAGTAAGATGGACCACATTCAAGTAACAAGGAGGCCATAAGTGAAGACCCCTCAAAATGTTAGGGAGGGGAATCTCAATTGTAAAAATGTAATAGAGATAGGGCTCGTATTTTGTTACCGCTTTCCCTTATGTGATTTAAACTTTTTATGTGGCATGTATGTTAGAACTTGTGATTGTGGAGTGGCTCCCACATATCACGCATAAGATAGGTAGAACCCATGATCATTACATGTTAGTATCATGCTAGGACATGTTATCTGTTTATGTGCTTGTTTGAAATGCATTTAAGTTGTACTTGCATTAATCAAGACTAATAAAATTGGATAACATATATGTTGGTGAGGTCGAACCGGACAACTCTCCGGTTGATTCGAAAATTCCCATTAAATATTAAGCTCATTTCGAATAATAGGAATTTAATTTGAGATGCAAATTTTGAATTAAATTCCTAGCATTCCATCAATAGGTTTTAAGTTTAGTAAGTAAAGCTAGTTATTGTCCGCGAGTCGTGGGATAGCTAGTGGAGCTTATTAGTTCTTAGTTACCTAATTGATCATTTTAAATGATCAATATTTCGTGGTTAATTTTGGCAAGGGCGATGTCCGCGAGTCGTGGGTCGTTCGAACTAAGTTTTGATCATGATCTTATGATTGATGGGTCTGGCTTAACGCCTAAGTAAATATGGATGTCGCACGAGTCGTGGGTCCATATTGAAAGATAGGTGATGCAAAAACAATTACTAAGAGTTCTAAAGGTGTTAGAATTGGTAAGTTGTGCTTACCTAGGATTTTACTTAGAATGTCCGCGAGTCGTGGGTTCGAGGTAAAATGCTTAGGATCTTAGTACCCATTGGGAAACGCGTTCCTCTTAGATCTTTGGGAATTATAGATCTTTGAAAAACAGTGGGAGCTACATTAGATTAAAGACCTTATCTTTTGTATATCATTATAATTCAGCATGCTCACATTTTCTCTGCTTAGCATTTAGGTTGTAGTTCTGTGATTCTCTACAATATGAAATGCAAACCCATTCGTATCCATCCTTAAGTCAAAAGAGTTGACTAAGTCCTAACTAACTCTAATTGGCTTCGGACCCTAAAATTCGTTTTAGATTCCGAATAGGGAAAGGTGTTCTCTAAAGGGCGAAGTTTTCAATTATGAAAATTCGACCCGGGCCAAAAGAGAAGCAATCTGAGGTGAATGGATTTCTCCAAACCACTTAAGAGCAATTGAACCACCTCATAAAAATGTTACAAGGTATAACATTGTGGAATTATTCAATATTCCAAATGAGGAAACAAGTGCACATGAACAAGGTCTAAAGATCTTATTTGAAGATCTTGTGGTCTCAATCATTAACTGAGAAAAGAGTTCTCAATGCACTGATTGC
This sequence comes from Lantana camara, assembly GCA_037501455.1. Taxonomy (NCBI): domain Eukaryota; kingdom Viridiplantae; phylum Streptophyta; class Magnoliopsida; order Lamiales; family Verbenaceae; genus Lantana; species Lantana camara. The sequence continues at coordinate 64,835,977 of CM074862.1, forward strand.
TTACATTGCTTCCACCATCATTTAAACCCTTTATGCTAGAATGATGCTAATGTAGCATAGTTAATCATTTAGTTGATAATGGTTGAGAGCATCCTTAAGAAGGAATAAAAGGTTGAGATGGTTAATTCTTCTTCTAAACTCCCTAAGTTAAAGGCTTGAACGCCTAAAGAAGAAGAAACCCTTAAGAGCCCAACGGAGGGGCATGTAAGGGGTGCGCCCAAAAGACACTAGAGATCAAATAGGACGTTTGCTTCTATGATAGTAAATAAGGACTTTGAAAGGGAACTGCGAAGAGTATGAGTACTCTGAAATGTTACCTCGTTTAGTAATTCTACTAGGAATAGAATTCCCTAGTCTTGAGTCAGTTCTGCATAATCCGTTGTGCAAAGACTCAAGGCACTAATGTTCTGAACATACAACGAGATAACAAAAGTAAGTGAGATGACAATGCTTCGAATTACTTTGGAACGTTGAGATATAAAAGGATTAGCAAGTCAGACACCTTAGGATCATTCTATGTAAATGAACCTATAGAGTTGACTTCCTGTGAATCCTATCTCAAAGGGAAAACGTTCCCGGAACATTGTTTAGGTGAAACATGGAACGTTCCAAAATTATATTGGATTTCGATCCATGCTGATGAGTGTAAAATGCTTAATGTAAGCCCTAGATACAATCGTCAGTTTAATCATTATGAATGAATGTACTTGTTAAAGTACAAATTCGAAACTTATATGGAATTCTTAGAATTTCAAAAGGAGGTTAGGAACCGAAGTAGTCATAAGTTATAGGCAAATCGATATGATCGAGATAGCCAATATCTTATCAACTAATTCCTTAGTCATCTTAGAAATAATAGGATTATCTCTCAGTAAACTAATTCGAGAACACCTTAGTGTTTCCGAATGAGGGAATGAAACCTTATAGGATATGGTCCATTCCGTAGCGAACTTTACTGACTTATAATCATTCTAGGAATAAACTCCCTGAATATGCAGTTAGGGATTTTGAATTTAGTACCTTCTATAATCAGTCCTTTAGTTGCACTATGCAATGTGGCACACTAAATTCCCTAATTATTCTTGTCCAAGAATTTGGTGGAATCCTCTTAAGTAAAGAGGATAATGGGAGATAGGCTTGAAATGAGTTCAAGTTTATGCAAACAATATTGGATATCATTTCTGCGATTCCCTTAGACAAAGGTTGTTTGTCTCAAGGAATGTATCTTTCTTAAGGAATCGTTCCTATAGAAGAAGAAAGACAAGCAAGCAGACCTCAAAGAAATTTGAGAATAAATATCCACGCCACATATAGAAGAAACGAGCCCATCTGATGAAACTTAGCCAAATTTTAGAGCATGTACACGTGTGAAACCCTTCTCTTAAGATGCGTTTAGAACGCATTCCTAGATAGCCAAGGAATTACTTGAAGAGGAGACACTGTCGGATTTGGAATCTGAGTAGTGTAAGCAAGCCTTGAAATCCAATATGGATTCCATATACTCAAACCAAGTTTTGACCTTGATTGATCCGCCTGATAGGATCAAGCTCGTGGAGCTTCGAGTAAATGGAAAGCATTACAACCTTCTTGACGATTGAAATGCAAAAGTCCATTCGGATTATGTTTACCACATCCTCATATTCTGACTATGAGATATGATAAATGAATATGAGAACTATCTTGTTCAATATGAGATTGAAAGAGGCTGAAATAAGGTATTTCTGTAAATCTCATATTCAGTGGGAGTATGCATAAGGTATGAAAATCCCTAAAGTCAATCTGTGGATTGATAAAGGCTTCTAGGAGTTAGACAATTCGATTCCATAGGATAGTCAAATCGTTTGACACAGATGGAAGTCGAATAAGTCTCAAAAGTGTACATAAGAAAGTTAGTGATGTAAGAGTCAATTTTGGTTCTTTAGAAAACGACATCCTTCTCATTAGGAATGCCAAGGATGACGTGAAAGTTACCAATTCTTGTTTAGGAAACAATTTGACATGAAAGATCTTAGTGATTATCCTAAATTCTCGACATTCAGATCTATAGAAGATAGATCTGAGAGCATAAATGGATTATCACAAAATGAGTACATAACCACGGTACTAAAAGGAGTTTAGTATGGACAATGGAACATCTCTTTTGAAGAGTATGTGTCCTAAGATAACTTTAAGAAAGTTAGAATGTCCAAAATCCCTTTAAGTGAAAGGGTGCATAATGTATGAAAAGTTATGTACTAAATTAGATATGGCGCAACACTAAGCGTAGTAGGCCGAATCGAAAATGACCTCAGAGAAGGTCATTAGATTTCTGTAAAGGATGACCTCAGAGTACTTGAGAAGAAATGAGGATATGTATTAGTTTACAGAGCCCAAAAGATCTCATCATTAAAAGGATATTTTGATGTAATTGTTTCATCAAACATAGATGATTATGAAATCATTGAAAGGATACAACTTCTACCAGAATGGTAATGCAATGTGTTGGAAAGGGGTTCCAAGGACGGACATTGCAAAACTCGACTATCGTAGTTGAGAACTTAGTCGTATTATATAACGCTAAGTTAAATGTTTGGGTAAGAAACTCCATCCAACTGGTTAGATGAAGTTCCTAGCATGAAACAACTCCTTTATCATATTGTATGATAAAATGGATGGTTGCTCAAGTAAGAGAACCAAGACCTCACCAAGAGACTGAACACGTGATTACGAATCACTTTATAAGGAAAAGGTGTTTCCTAAGAGATGTGTAAACAAGAGGGTCACATCAGCAGAGAATATAGCAGATCCACTTTGGAAACGCCCAAAGTCAATAGGCTCTCAAAGTGCATCTTGAGAAGATGGGACTTAGAGTACCTAAATGGCTTTTACGGGCAAGTGGGAGATTGTTAGGAATAGTGCCCTAGAAAGCCGATTCGAAGTAATCCGTTTCGGGACTTTCCTAGTATCATAGACAATCTTTGAATAATATACGATTGATTAATATCATAGGCAAACACTTCTTTATATGCTCTTGTTTAGTATGCGTTTACTTTAGCTGTGCATGTATGAGAACTCCCCTAATCCTAATGACTTTAGGACTCTACCATTTAGGTGAAATGGTTCATGAAACGAGCCCTATATCACATAAGTCATGATTAGTAAAATACTCCAAGCCGATGAGTCCTACAGACAGTGAGAGTGTCAACCTGACTCCTCTAAGGCTTGCTTGTGGGATCACGCCCTTAAGAAGGACCACCTTGTTTCATAGAGGTGCAAAGTGTATAGTTGATACGTGCGTGATACATGAGGGTGCTTACTTTAATAAGTAAGTTCACTGAGGTGCCCCGTGTGAGAAGATTCCTAAATGGGAAAGGAAGTTTCTATTTCAGGAAATGGAAACTTCCAGATTAGGAAATATCTCACGAGTCATTGATGTGATTAATTGATCCTTAGACTTGAGGTTCCATGTCACTTTATGAGTTAACTCTGTAATCTTTGGTATAAGCTTTAAAGGGTGTTGCCTTAGACAACTGATTCAAGGCTTATGCTGGGGCTGCACAAGTGACTCATGAAAGTGAATGAGAATCAAGAAAGGACCTACACTTGCATTTGCAAGGTGATCTCTTATTGTGTAAGTCATTCATATGCCATATGGAGTCCTTGGCCAAGGCAGTAGATCAAGACATCAAGAAAAGGGTTTCTTGGATTGAGATCAAATGGATATGAAATGCACTTAGCTTTAAGACCGGATTATTAGGGTTCTGATTATTCCCTTGCCCTAGATCTTGGTTGAGAGATAGTAAGTAGGAGGATTGTGTTGGAAAACACGAATCAGAAAGCAGCGGAATTTAAAAATTTTTCCCAACAAAAGGATCTTGAACTCGCAATCGTGTAACCAAATTCGTAAAGATAGAAAACTTACTTTTCTTTTGTTCTTTCTTGAAGCGTTTCAAGCCACCCAAGAATGCTCTTCTCGTGGCTTGATCCCCTCTCCTTGGTAAAGCTCGAATCTTCAAACTTCTAACTTGAAGTCTCTAGAGAAAGTCCACCAACTTGATCACAATCTAACTAGTAAGGATGCTAGTTCTCTAGTTAGTGTTTAGGCTTAACCTAGGGTTTAATTTAATCTTGGAGAAAGGAAGGTGTTCAACACATGAACCAAAAGAATTGCCAATTAGCTCTAAAGGGGAGCATGAGCTCCCCTATATATAGGAAAGGGGAGGGGCGGCCGAAATCCTTGTCCTCATAGGCAAGGGTTTTGGTTCCTCTCTCCTATTACTTGATCTTCAAGTAATTTCCAACTTTGACTTTGAATTCTAATTCAAGTCAACTTTTAAGAGAGCTAAAAATATCCAAACTATTTTTGGATAATTTTATACTTTATTTATTATAAAATAAATAACTTATTTTTATCTAATTAATTAATTCGTAATTAATTAACTAGATTATTTTCTCCAAAATAAGACTTTCTTTTTAATTCAAAATTAAACCAAAGTCTATTAAATAATTAACACCTTTAATTATTTAATACATATATATATATATATAATATATATATATATATTCACACGTGTGTGACATATGTCACAGTGACACGTGTCACTCACGTGAGCCACACGTGTGATTTCACACGTGTGGAACCCTCTTGGCCCGATTAACTCGTTTAATCATTTTCAAGCCTCAAGTCATGTAACCAAGTTGTTGTGTGTGACCCTCTAGGTTCTCAATTCAATTAGCAGTGACCCCAATTAATTAATTCACTAATTAATTAATCAGTCCACAGATTAAACGACCATAGTCTAGCAACAGGTGTTTAACCCCTAGCTGAATTGGAATGTTCGGATTCGACAGAACCTTTAAGTCATTGATTCATGCGAGATACAATCCTCCTACTTACTATCTCTCAACCAAGATCTAGGGCAAGGGAATAATCAGAACCCTAATAATCCGGTCTTAAAGCTAAGTGCATTTCATATCCATTTGATCTCAATCCAAGAAACCCTTTTCTTGATGTCTTGATCTACTGCCTTGGCCAAGGACTCCATATGGCATATGAATGACTTACACAATAAGAGATCACCTTGCAAATGCAAGTGTAGGTCCTTTCTTGATTCTCATTCACTTTCATGAGTCACTTGTGCAGCCCCAGCATAAGCCTTGAATCAGTTGTCTAAGGCAACACCCTTTAAAGCTTATACCAAAGATTACAGAGTTAACTCATAAAGTGACATGGAACCTCAAGTCTAAGGATCAATTAATCACATCAATGACTCGTGAGATATTTCCTAATCTGGACGTTTCCATTTCCTGAAATAGAAACTTCCTTTCCCATTTAGGAATGTTCTCACACGGGGCACCTCAGTGAACCTACTTATTAAAGTAAGCACCCTCATGTATCACGCACGTATCAACTATACACTTTCCACCTCCATGAAACAAGGTGGTCCTTCTTAAGGGCGTGATCCCACAAGCAAGCCTTAGAGGAGTCAGGTTGACACTCCCACTGTCTGTAGGACTCATCGGCTTGGAGCATTTTACTAATCATGACTTATGTGATATAGGGCTCGTATCATGAACCATTTCACCTAAATGGTAGAGTCCTAAAGTCATCAGGATTAGGGGAGTTCTCATACATGCACAACTAAAGTAAACGCATACCAAACAAGAGCATATAAAGAAGTGTTGCCTTAATTCGTTATTTCGTTCAAAGATTGTCTGTGATTACATTAAGGAAAAGCACAAAGCGGATATAAAATCGGCTTTCTAGGGTACTATTCCTAACAATCTCCCACTTGCCCATCAAAGCCATTCTAAAGCTATTCTAAGTCCCATCTTCTGAAGATGACCTTGGAAAGCTTCTCGACTAAGGGGTTTAGTAAGTGGATCTGCCACGTTCTCTGCTGATGTGACCCTCTCAATTTGCACATCTCCTCTTTTGATAATATCACGGATTAGGTGATACTTCCTCATAATGTGCTTGGTCCGTTGGTTAGATCTTGGTTCTCTTGCTTGAGCAACCGCCCCAGTGTTGTCACAAAAACCAGTAATAGGGTCTTTCATGCTAGGAACAACATTCAACTCTTGAATGAAGTTTCTAATCCAAACACCTTCCTTAGCTGCATCATTTGCAGCTAAGTATTCGGCCTCAGTGGTCGAATCTGCAGTGGTTGTTTGCTTGGAACTCTTCCAACTCACTGCTCCGCCGTTCAGGCAGAAAATGTATCCTGACATTGACTTAAAATCATCTAAGTCAGATGCAAAGCTTGCATCGCAGTATCCTTCGACAGTAAGATCTTTCTGACCTCCGTAAACTAAGAATAAATCTTTAGTACTTTTCAAGTACTTAAGAATATTCTTCACGGCAGCCCAGTGACCATCTCCAGGGTCAGATTGGAAACGACTTGTCACACTAAGTGCATAAGCCACATCCGGTCGAGTACATAACATTGCATGCATTATGCTACCTATTGCCGATGCATAAGGTGTATGAGTCATTCTCTCCTTCTCAAGGTTAGCCTTAGGACACATCTTCTTTGAAAGACATGTTCCTACACTCATAGGAAGGTTCTTAACCTTTGCTGACTCCATATTGAATCTCTTCAATACTTTGTCAATGTACATCGACTGTGATAGTCCTATTAACCTTCTAGATCTATCTCTATAGATTTTAATTCCAAGGATATAGGACGCATCACCAAGATCTTTCATCTCGAATTGGTTCGATAACCATAACTTAGTCACTTTTATGTCATCCTTCGAATTCCCAATAAGAAGGATGTCATCAACATAAAGTACTAAGAATTGCACTGAGGTCTCCAATTCCTTTCTATACACACATGATTTATTCAAAATTTGCATGAAGCCAAACGCTTTGACTGATTCATCAAATCGAATGTTCAAATTCCTAGAAGCCTGTTTCAATCCATAGATTGATCTTTGGAGTTTGCAAACCTTTTGCTCACTCCCTCTGAATGTGAAACCTATGGGTTGCTCCATATAAATGTCTTTGTCAATGTCACCATTGAGAAAGGCAGTTTTCACATCCATTTGCCATATCTTATAGTCATAATATGTAGCAATGGCAAGCATGATTCGAATGGACTTTTGCATTGCAATTGGTGAAAAGGTTTCGTCAAAGTCCACGCCGGGTCTTTGAGTGAATCCTTTTGCAACCAGTCTTGCTTTGTAGGCTGCAATGCTTCCATCAACTCCAAGCTTTCTCTTAAAGACCCATTTGCAACCTATGGGTTTGACACCATCAGGCAAATCTCCCAAGGTCCAAACTTGGTTGGAGTTCATGGAGTCCATTTCGGATTTCATGGCTTCTATCCACTGTTCAGAGTCAGAATCTGAAAGTGCCTCCTCATACGTTGAAGGATCATTATCCTTTTGAGAGATTTCATGGAAGAATCCATACCATCTCTCCGGCTGTCTAGGAGTGCGTTCAGAACGCCTTAGAGGAGGATTTACATGTGTATCAAAATTTGTGATTGGTTGTGGTTGATCAGTAGGGGACGTTTCTTCAGTGGGTGGCGTGGGGTTACTTTGTACTTCTTCTAATTCTATGATCTTGCCTTTCTTTCCTTTAAGGAACGATTCCTCAAGAAAAGTGGCATTTCTGGAAACAAACACCTTTTGCTCAGATTGATCATAGAAGTAGTACCCTATGGATTCCTTAGGATAACCTACAAAGTAGCATAAGTTAGAACGAGATTCTAACTTATCTCCCACTGTCCTCTTCACGTAAGCAGGACAACCCCAAATTCTTAAGTAAGAATAACTAGGGATTTTACCATGCCACATTTCATAGGGCGTCTTGGGGATTGACTTAGAGGGAACTAGATTCAGAATCTTTGCTGCACTTTCTAGGGCATAACCCTAGAAAGAAGGTGGTAAGTCAGTGAAACTCATCATGGAACGAACCATATCGAGTAAGGTTCGATTCCTTCTCTCAGAAACTCCATTAAGCTGAGGAGTTCCCGGAGGAGTCCACTGAGAGATAATCCCATTATCTTTGAGATGATTAAGGAATTCTTCACTAAGATACTCGCCTCCTCGATCAGATCGAAGTGCTTTGATCTTGTGACCAGTTTGGTTCTCAACCTCCTTTTGAAATTCTAAGAATTTCTCAAAAGCTTCAGATTTATACTTCATTAAGTATACATAACTATATCGACTAAAGTCATCGGTAAAGGTTATGAAATACTGATGATTGTTTCTAGTGCTTACACTAAGCGGTCCACAAACATCAGTATGGATCAAATCCAAAACCTTAGTGGCACGTTCCACAGTTCCTTTAAAAGGGACTTTGGACATTTTTCCTTTGAGACAGGATTCACAAGAAGTTAACTTCTTAAGATCATTTTCAGAGAATGATCCTAAAGTGTTTATCTTGCTAATTCTGTTCTTGGAAATGTGTCCTAATCTAGCGTGCCATAAGGGAGCTGAAACTTTGTCATCTCTCTTACGCTTTGTTTCTCGTTGTATATTCATAATATTGATATTTTGAGTTAGGTAAAGTCCATTACTTAGAGTACCGATGTGAACGGAAGAGTTGTTCCGTTTGATAAAATATTTACCATTCTTAATATAAGTTTCATAACCTTCACAATCCAATATTGGAACTGAAATTATATTACGAATAATGCTCGGTACATAAAGGACTTTATTTAATACTAACTCAAAACTACCTAAATCTAATCTAATTATGCCTAAAGCTGTAGCTTCAACGTTTGAGCCATCACCGATCTTCAAGACACATTCTCCTTCTTTGAGTTGTTGGACTTCACTTAGCATCTGTACATCATTACAGATATGAGTTCCACAACCGGTATCAAGTACCCAAGAACTAGAATTAATAGAAAGATTTACTTCAACGAGAAAGATACCTTTCTTTAGAGTAGCCTTGTACTCTGGGCAGTTTCTCCTCCAATGTCCCGCTTTGCCACAATGGAAGCAAACATCCTCTTTCTGATCACGCTTCTTCTTTTGGGCCTTCCCCTTCGAAATGCCACCAGTGGGCCTAAGGGGTTTCTTCTTCTTCTTTTGGGCTTTCCTGCCCTTACCTTTAGAAGGCCCAAAAGAGGAAGATGGAGCATTCACCATCAAAACCTTATTGTCCTTCTTGATCGTGCTTTCAGCAGTCACAAGCTGACTAATCAGCTCAGCTACAGTAGCACCAGCATGATTCATGTTGAAGTTAAGGACAAATGGGTTGAACGATGGTGGGAGCGAAGCTAGCAACAAGTCCACTGAAAGCTCATCTTTCAGTGGCATGTCCATGGAAGCAAGTTTCTCAGTAAGGGCAAGAAACTTGAGTCCATATTCATGGACACTTGAACCTTCCCTCATTCTCAAGTGGAACAATTCCTTTGAAGTGTTATACCTTGTAACACGTTCATGAGGGCGGTAAAGTTGCTCTAAGTGGTCGTAAATCTCCCAAGCGAATTCCATGGCCTCATGTTGCCTTTGCAAGTCCGGAGACATGTTAGCCAACATAAGGCAACGGGCTTGGAGATTATCATCCTTCCACTTCTGAATCGCGTCCCGCTCGGCCCGAGTGGGAGCCTCCCCTTCGAAGAGAACATAAGTTCTCTTCTCAGAATCTAAAATGATTTTTAGATTCCTCAACCAATCAGAATAGTTGGGACCAGTCAACTTGTTTGACTCGAGGATCCATACAAGAGGGTTTTTGGTTGCCATTTCAAAACACGTAGAGAATCACAGAATCTACGACCTAAATGGTAAAACAGAGAACTAGTGAGCATGCTGAATTATAACGATATACAAAAGATAAGGTCTTTAATCTAATGTAGCTCCCACTGTTTTTCAAAGATCTAGAATTCCCAAAGATCTAAGAGGAACACGTTTCCCAATGGGTACTAAGATCCTAGGCATTTTACCTCGAACCCACGACTCGCGGACATTCTAAGTAAGAACCCTAGGTAGGTACAACTTACCAATTCTAACACCTTTAGAACTCTTAGTAATTGTTTTTGCATCACCTATCTTTCAATATGGACCCACGACTCGTGCGACATCCATATTTACTTAGGCGTTAAGCTAGACCCATCAATCATAAGATCATGACCAAAACTTAGTTCGAACGACCCACGACTAGCGGACATCGCCCTTGCTAAAATTGACCACGAAATATTGATCATTTAAAATGATTAATTAGGTAACTAAGAACTAATAAGCTCCACTAGCTATCCCACGACTCGCGGACAATAACTAGCTTTACTTACTAAACTTAAAACCTATTGATGGAATGCTAGGAATTTAATTCAAAATTTGCATCTCGAATTAAACACCTATTTGTTCGAAATGAGCTTAATTTTTAATGGGAATTTTCGAATCAACCGGAGAGTTGTCCGGTTCGACCTCACCAACATATATGTTATCCAATTTTATTAGTCTTGATTAATGCAAGTACAACTTAAATGCATTTCAAACAAGCACATAAACAGATAACATGTCCTAGCATGATACTAACATGTAATGATCATGGGTTCTACCTATCTTATGCGTGATATGTGGGAGCCACTCCACAATCACAAGTTATAACATACATGCCACATAAACAGTTTAAATCACATAAGGGAAAGCGGTAACAAAATACGAGCCCTATCTCTATTACATTTTTACAATTGAGATTCCCCTCCCTAACATTTTGAGGGGTCTTCACTTATGGCCTCCTTGTTACTTGAATGTGGTCCATCTTACTCCATGGGTGCATTGTCTCCAAAATGAAAATAAAACCTCACCACCTATCTCTACTCTCAAATTACAATAAAAGGAAAAAGACATAAAGTAATAAGGTTCAATCTTCATATTGGCCTTAGACAATTACACGGGGCATACCCCGGCCTCAAAAACAGTAATATGGAAAGCCACATAATAAATCACATAACAGTACGCACATAAGTGAGGCTCCAACCTCAATTGAAAAACGCAACTATAGGGCTCCAACCCCAATTTAAACCATCCATGTGCATAAATTAAAACCATACATAAGTCTAAACCCATGATCACCTAACATGCTCTTGCGAGAATTTAAATTTAGCCAATAAATTAAAATTCTCGTTTCAAGTCCTAATGACTTAAAACACGACTTGATGCGAGTCTTATTTATAAAAGTTTTCAATAAATCCCAAATTACCAAAACAAATAAAATTCCAATTAATTTCTGAAAATTAATAATTTTATCAAAGGTGTATTTTCCCAAAATATAAACCGTTTTAATTTCTCAAAAATCCCAATTTCAAGTTTTTATTCAAAAATTCAAATAAATATTCAAAAATAAAATTTTAAAATTAAAAAACAAAATTGGGACTGGATTGCACGAAATACGAAAGTTCGGATCAGAAAACGGGGCCCATACGCGAAACGGGGCGGACGCGTCGCAAGCGCGCGCGGACGCGCACGGCAGGCCCGCACAGAACCCGGCCAAGGCCGGGCGAGTGCGCGCCTGGCGCGCGCGCCCTATCGGGCGACGGTGGGCGATGGGCGGCCAGTCTCGGCTGCCCTGGGCGCCCCCGGAAGGCTCCCGCACAGGCGTGCGGGAGGTGCTAGGCGGCTGCCCTGCGCACGCCTAGGACAGACGGGCGGTGGCGCGCGAAGCCCGGGCGCGCGACGCCTCCGAGCGCGGGGTTTCGCGTGTTCGTCGTGATCCGATTTTTCGTTTCGTGTTTTCGTTCAAAAGCAAAACCAATCTAAGAAATCCAATAACAGTTTATACAGTTTCAAATCTAAAATTGTTTTCAAAAATTAAATTTTGCAAAAACCAATTTTCAAAAACTTTCAGGAAAAAAATTACAGTTTCGTAATTCAGGCTTTCTAAAACAATTACAAATACTCAATCGCATCAAGCCTAAGAATTTCTACCAAATTCAGAATAATTGAGACGAATCAGAAACACGATTAACGAGGTGGCTCTGATACCACTTGTTGGAAAACACGAATCAGAAAGCAGCGGAATTTAAAATTTTTTCCCAACAAAAGGATATTGAACTCGCAATCGTGTAACCAAATTCGTAAAGATAGAAAACTTACTTTTCTTTTGTTCTTTCTTGAAGCGTTTCAAGCCACCCAAGAACGCTCTTCTCGCGGCTTGATCCCCTCTCCTTGGTAAAGCTCGAATCTTCAGACTTCTAACTTGAAGTCTCTAGAGAAAGTCCACCAACTTGATCACAATCTAACTAGTAAGGATGCTAGTTCTCTAGTTAGTGTTTAGGCTTAACCTAGGGTTTAATTTAATCTTGGCGAAAGGAAGGTGTTCAACACATGAACCAAAAGAATTGCCAATTAGCTCTAAAGGGGAGCATGAGCTCCCCTATATATAGGAAAGGGGAGGGGCGGCCGAAATCCTTGTCCTCATAGGCAAGGGTTTTGGTTCCTCTCTCCTATTACTTGATCTTCAAGTAATTTCCAACTTTGACTTTGAATTCTAATTCAAGTCAACTTTTAAGAGAGCTAAAAATATCCAAACTATTTTTGGATAATTTTATACTTTATTTATTATAAAATAAATAACTTATTTTTATCTAATTAATTAATTCGTAATTAATTAACTAGATTATTTTTTCCAAAATAAGACTTTCTTTTTAATTCAAAATTAAACCAAAGTCTATTAAATAATTAACACCTTTAATTATTTAATAAATATATATATATATATAATATATATATATATATTTTCACACGTGTGTGACACGTCTCACAGTGACACGTGTCACTCACGTGAGCCACACGTGTGATTTCACATGTGTGGAACCCTCTAGGCCCGATTAACTCGTTTAATCATTTTCAAGCCTCAACTCATGTAACCAAGTTGTTGTGTGTGACCCTCTAGGTTCTCAATTCAATTAGCAGTGACCCCAATTAATTAATTCACAAATTAATTAATCAGTCCACAGATTAAACGACCATAGTCTAGCAACAGGTGTTTAACCCCTAGCTGAATTGGAATGTTCGGATTCGACAGAACCTTTAAGTCATTGATTCATGCGAGATACAATCCTCCTACTTACTATCTCTCAACCAAGATCTAGGGCAAGGGAATAATCAGAACCCTAATAATCCGGTCTTAAAGCTAAGTGCATTTCATATCCATTTGATCTCAATCCAAGAAACCCTTTTCTTGATGTCTTGATCTACTGCCTTGGCCAAGGACTCCATATGGCATATGAATGACTTACACAATAAGAGATCACCTTGCAAATGCAAGTGTAGGTCCTATCTTGATTCTCATTCACTTTCATGAGTCACTTGTGCAGCCCCAGCATAAGCCTTGAATCAGTTGTCTAAGGCGACACCCTTTAAAGCTTATACCTAAGACTACAGAGTTAACTCATAAAGTGACAAGGAACCTCAAGTCCAAGGATCAATTAATCACATCAATGACTCGTGAGATATTTCCTAATCTGGAAGTTTCCATTTCCTGAAATAGAAACTTCCTTTCCCATTTAGGAATGTTCTCACACGGGACACCTCAGTGAACCTACTTATTAAACTAAGCACCCTCATGTATCATGCACGTATCAACTATACACTTTCGACCTCCATGAAACAAGGTGGTCCTTCTTAAGGGCGTGATCCCACAAGCAAGCCTTAGAGGAGTCAGGTTGACACTCCCACTGTCTGTAGGACTCATCGGCTTGGAGCATTTTACTAATCATGACTTATGTGATATAGGGCTCGTTTCATGAACCATTTCACCTAAATGGTAGAGTCCTAAAGTCATCAGGATTAGGGGAGTTCTCATACATGCACAGCTAAAGTAAACGCATACCAAACAAGAGTATATAAAGAAGTGTTGCCTTAATTCGTTATTTCATTCAAAGATTGTCTGTGATTACAATAAGGAAAAGCACAAAGCGGATATACAATCGGCTTTCTAGGGCACTATTCCTAACAGATTGTATCTCAAATGAATCAATGACTTAAAAGTTCTGTCGAATCCGAACATTCCAATTCAGCCAGGGGTTAAACACCTGTTGCTAGACTATGGTCGTTTAATCTGTGGACTGATTAATTAATTAGTGAATTAATTAATTAGGGTCACTGCTAATTGAATTGAGAACCTAGAGGGTCGCACACAACAACTTGGTTACATGAGTTGAGGCTTGAAAATGATTAAACGAGTTAATCGGGCCTAGAGGGTTCCACAAGTGTGAAATCACACGTGTGGGTCACGTGAGGAGCACGTGTCCTTGGGACACGTGCCTCACATGTGTATATGTATATATATGATATATATTTATTAAATAATTAAATGTGTTAATTATTTAATAGACTTTGGTTTAATTTTGAATTAAAAAGAAAGTCTTATTTTGGAGAAAAATAATCTAGTTAATTAATTATGAATTAATTAATTAGATAAAATAAGTTATTTATTTTAAATAAATAATGTATAAAATTATCCAAAAATAGTTTGGATAATTTTAGCTCTCTTGAAAGTTGATTTGAATTAGAATTCAAAGTCAAAGTCAAAATTACTTGATGATCAAGTAATAGGAGAGAGAGAGACCAAAATCCTAGCCCATTAAGGACTAGGAATTTTGGCACTCCCTCGCTTATAAATAGGGGAGCTACGAGCTGTTAGGATATGAATACCCAGGTCTGCCACTGTTCCTAGACCTACGCCAGGTATATAAACGAGTGCCTCCAGGGCGAGAAACTGCCACAGTACGCGGGGCCTCAAACTGCTCAAAGAAAGCCTCATCCATCTACTGATGATTAGGAACCTGGTGTGGCTGAACTGCCATAGCTATACAGAAGATACCACATATATGAAATCCAGATAACAGAATGATGCAATCCCCAAATATCCTGTCTCGATGCAATATGATAATGATCCTGGATGTAATGCGTGAACAATCCATGATGTAACATGAGAGCAATCTAGGTTAAGTCTCTTCTTACTTAACCTGATGCTCTGATACCACCTCAGGCTGTAGTGCCCCCACCCTTACCAGAACATGAGGAGAGCGGCGTCTCAACCCCCGTACTAAAGCACCTCTCAAGTAATGGTGTGAGCCATCACTCAAGAAACACTCCAGCGAACGGCTATCAATCAGAACTATACATGTATAACGATGTGGCTATTCAACGGAAAATCAGAGTAGTTTAAAACTTTTCATAACATGTGCGTACATGTAACAAGCAAGAACATATTGATCGGTAAGAGAGACTTGTCATGTAACGCCCCGATTTTTCAGTCGTATAATATGACGTATGTGCTTACCGAATTAATTGTTCATAAGTGTTTTGTATATTTAATTTTATATTAAATATTAAAATGTTAATTATTTATATTTTAAGTTTATGAATATTAAAATTAAATTAATTCGTACCACTTTGATTTTTTTTAAATATAATTAATTAGTGCTCTTTAATTATAATTATAATATTAATTAATTATATTAATTATATTTAATTCGTTACACTTTAATAGCTATAATGCAATTTAATTTATAGTTGAAATATTTGAATTTTTAAAGGAATTGTTGAATGTTATGCACTTATGTGTTTTGATCATGTGTCGTTCTTATGTGAATTGATTTCGAAATTTGGTGTGATTTTAGCATGTTGTAGATTTATGTGTTGTGAACATGTGTACGTGCTCATTTCATGTTTTCGATTTTTTTTGGTGTGTTAACGAATTTTATTTTGGAGACGAGACCAAGTCGGGGGGATTAAGAAAACTATGCGCACCTTTGGTTCCGGAGGCCGTAACCTGAGCTCGGGAGTTCAGATTCGAATTCCGGAAGAGGCGCCGAACTCGTAACAAAGAGAGGAAACCAAGGAACCTCAATTCATATTTTTCCAAGCCCATTTGGACCCCCGAATTTTGCCAGTATTATACTTCATCCAAGTATATGACCACCTTTTACCATTTTGCTCACATCTCCCTCAATACTTAAGCTTTTTATCCAATTCTTGGCCCCACTTTTTCCTAATACATAGCTCTATCACTCTCTCTTTCATTCATTTCGTCCAAGGCAAGAAGAGGAGGAGAAATTGCTGCAATATGGAGACCTAACTACTATTCCCATAACTATTCACTCTTGCCCAAATTCAAGCTCAAATCTCCATCAACTCTTCTCCAAATTGAAAGGTAAGTTTATGATCTTGTTGTACAACTTCTTTGCTCTCTTTTAAGTGCTAAATTTCTGATTTTCATGGAGTGTTGAGCATGTTATGGAGTTACACATGAATAGTAAGGGTTTATGAAGAATTTGATGAATTCTTGAGAAATATTCAGGCATCTCTTCATATGAAGTCATTTATGTGATCTAGATAGCTCATATGTTTCATTTTTCAAGTATGAAATTCATGGAATTGGCTACCTTCTTGATCTTCAAGGCTGAAACTGTTTTTTTGAAGCAATTGGGCCTGATTTGCTCCTTTGCCTTTGTTGCGTGTGTGTGTGTTGTTTAGGAATGGTTTTGCTGCTTTTTTATGTCCCTTTTGTTGCCTTATTTTCTATAATTGCTGCCTTGCTTTGTTCCTTGCTGCTGCTATAAGTTTTAGAAGAGAAGCAGGGGCGTTCTGCTCTAGTTTTGCGACTGCACGCAGCAGTTGCAGCTGCGACCGTATGGAGTCCATTTTGGGTCGTGCCCACGACCCAAATTCTGCCGTCTTTTGACTTCTTCTTACTGGAACTGCTGTGGATGTGCTGGTAGTGGCCGCGACCAGTTTTGAACTGAAATTGGTCGCGGCCGTGACCTCTTTTTGGAGCTATTACGGACCATTTTGGGGTTGTTGCTGCGTGATGGCTTCTCTTTCGTTTTAACCTTATTTGCTTGGCTTTCCTTGCTTATGAGTGTTTATTTATGTCTCTAAATTACTGTATATCATGTATATATATATATATATATATATATATATATATATATATATATATATGTGTGTGTGTGTGTGTGTGTGTAATAAGTAGTGTGGGTGTGCATGTGATGAGTATATACATTATATATTATGCATAGAGTTTGTGTAATGCGTGCATGGTTTTGTTTCAACTTCTTGCTGCATGCATGGGTATTATACATATGTGTAAGTGGGTATATAATTTGCATGCATGTAGTATACATGGTTATATATATATATATATATTAGATATATATATATGCATATTTGAATTTTGTGTAAAGTGTTTAGTTGTTTACTTCTAATATTATGTGTATGGGTGTATATACATGTTTAATTGTTTATTTTAATATATATGTATGTGTTAATGGATTGATAAATATGGTATATCATGTATTATTTAATCTATTTGAATTATGGAAGTAAATGGATACCATTTCATGTTTCATTAAGAAAATGTTGTGTAATCTCGATATTGTTTATACGCGATATATGACATTAATTGTCTTCTATGCCCTTATACGTGCATACATGCAAGAATGCCTCGTTTATTCAACTCATGTGCTATTCCTTTGTTCCTTTATAACATGCATGAATTGTTAACAAGTCATATTGTGAGCTATAATCGTTAAATGAAATTCATGACTTGAATTGATATGATTTATGAAATATATGGAATGAATGGATATGAAACCTTCATGCATTTTATCGACTTGAACTATTTAAGTGAATTACTTGACTTCATGACATGTTATCATCTCCTACATATATCATATCACATTCATTTCATTGTCGTGCGTCATATGGGCCTCTTTTGGAGTCTTGAGTCTCACAAGTACATTACATTGTCCTTTGTACAGCTTTCTCCAGGGTGGAGATGCCGGGTTCATAGGTTATCCTCAAACACTCTTGTCTTCTTGGTTTTGGTAAGGTGTAACAGGTGGGTTTCTCTTCTATTAGTTACGATGACCCGATGTATCCTTTATGTGAAAGATTTGAGCCAAAATATTATATATATGTATATTTATCGAGTCTTTTCAAAAGAGTCTATGATTTTCAACGTAAAGCACTTCTTTTATGTATCCACACCTTATGATGTTTAGCGTGGACATGATTATGATTGCACGGGCCTAGGGACTTAGTGCAAGTCGCTATCCGGGGAGGCATGGGCCGACGGTGATCCCTTGTACTAGTCCCACCACATTTACGGTGATATCGGCCCTCGCTAGGAGGTTTAGCGGGGAGTGGGAGCTGAGTGCCCTTGGGGGATTCATGTACCCCCATTAGCCTATGTATGGACCGGTGGTCGGGTCTTGCTAACCCGTCCACGACCCGGAGGAAGAAGGTGTAAGTGTTTATGATATGAATATGCATGATATGAATATGATATGATTATGATTATAAACGAATATGTATGAATGTGTATGGTCGCTAAAATAAAAACTGAGCTGATATGCACACACGAGGAGTAGGTTGGAGATGTTCGCCCACCCGCCAGGGCTCACGTATTGACTGTATGAACAAATATGATTATGAATTATGAAATTGATCGTTGTAATCCCGAGCGTTGTCTTCCTTTGTTTTCACCCACTTGGGAAATATCTCAAAAACCTCCCACGGGATTATAGCATGCATGTGGGTGTGTTTAAATTCGGTAATATTATCTATGATATGCCCTGTTTTATACTCACCAGGCTCCTATAGACTGAACCTGACTTCGTTTTCAGTTCTTCTGTAGGTTTGGACTGCTAGGCTGAGTCTGTCAAGTCTCATATTTAAGTCTAAGTCACTTCTGTAGCACCCCGCACGTGAGGCGCCACATCCCCCGCACTATGGCTCAACACGAGTAACGAAATGGTAAAATCCGCACCCTTATCAAACCATAGCGAACGGGCGACAAACAGAAAAACCCTCCTAAGCTAGGCGGAACTTAGACCCTGCAAATATAGTAAATCAACAAAAACATAATGTAACAAAGAATTAAAACCAAACACATGCATTGGCCACTGGCCTGCAGAAATTAAACACTCGAACCATAGGCAGACTTGGGCTCCTCAGGCCTCTTTTAATTCATAATAAAGCCCGACAAGGCAATTCGATAACAATTACATAAAGAGTTAAATTCATGATCTTACAGAGTCGAATCAAACGCAATATAAGTACATATATAAGTGCAGTGACTCTTGTAGATTAACTAACCGACTCAAAGACTCAACACAAATCCACCTAGCTCGAACTCCAAAGCCAAACCTGCGCACTGAGAGGTTGGGGAGGGAGAGGGTCAGTCTCTAGAAGACTGAGTGAGTAGGAGCGATATACGTATATATATAGAACATGCACATGCAAGTCATAAATCCCGAGCAAGGTTTTATTTAAAATTAGTTCCCAAAAAGGGCAAGGAAATGACTAAGCGATGCTTGAACTTTACGACTAATCATATTAAATTTCTTAAGTTTATAATTCATACATAAACATAAAGGCTCGGCGAGTGAGCGTGCATTACCTCCAACCATACTCCGACTGTGTACGACAAATAGCATTAATACTTTAAATAGGTGACCATGCAATATATCATAATACACATACATCATATATCATATCATAAGACACATTCGTTTGGGCAATCCGTGTCCCGGCCTTCCCGCACGGTGCATATCAATCATAATATAATCATAATCATAAAGTAAGTTCCAACCTTCTTCCTCCGGGTGGTGGACGGGTTTGCAAGGCCCGACCACCTAAACATATCATTGTGGCTATGAGGTTCATGAGTCCTCAAAGCCCGGTTAGCGTTTCCTCGTCAAAAACTCCTTGACGAAGTCCGTTTCGCCGTTAAACATAATGGAATCAGCACATGGGTTCACCGTCGGCCCTTGCCTCCCCGGATAGCCACATGTACTAATTCCTGGGCCCGTGAACATAACATACATACATAATCTTGCCAAAACATTTCAATTTATAAGAAACATAACATATTTCATAATTCATTAGAAACGGTTTTACTCGATCACAATTTACTCGATAAATTCATTTGAAAATCATATATATAAATATATTATGTTTTTGGCAAAACTCGTCACATAGGGTTGTAGGGTTTAATATGTAACTAGAACGAAAACACCCTCACCTGGCAAGTCGATACTAGGATACGAGTTACCGAGTGCCTAGTTGATCAAGACTTCTCCGCCCTGGAGATAAACTGTACAAAGGACAACGTAACGTGTTTGTGAGACTCAAGACTACCAATGAACCATATAAGACGCACGGCATGCAATGAACATGATATAAATGCGTAAAAGATGATATTATATCATAAAAATGTTCATGTGCACTATTAATGCATTTAAGGCATATAAACAAGCCATTCATTCAAGTACTTTCAAGAAATGAAGGTATCATGCTCATTTGTTTCATATCCTTTCCTGAATCATGTCAAGTCGAGTCAATCAATCAATTTTAATCAATAAACGAAGGTTTTCCATTCTTTCAACTCGTAATTCATAGTACTTTAAGTCAAGAATTCCAAACAACAATTTATAATTTAAACGAATTACGCATTCCAATCATTCCATGAATTAAATCCATAATTCATAAATCATATATGTCACATTTTATAACAATTCAATTCAAGAATTCAAATAACAATCATATCACGTACTATAACACGTTAATTCTTAGAAAATAAACATTTAATTACATTCAAATCATAATCGGAAATTAAATATCATAAAATAGATAACAATTTAATTTCTATAATTCAATTGAATCAAATAATATTTAATATATAATAAATATATATCTATATATATATATATATTACGTATGTGCCATGCAAGTTATTCATGCATGCAAGTATGATAAATAAATCAACTATTTATTACATGCATGCAAACATAATTAAATTCACATGCATGCCTTTATATATACGTAATACCATGCATGAAAGTTTAATTTAACTTCAACATGAATGCAGACTTTTAATATTGATCAATTTCATGCAATCAAATATCCACATGCACACACAATGCATGCATTACATGCGAAGAAGAAAAGGAAAGAAGCAGCAACACAACGCAGTACACAGCAGCTCCAAATCAACTAACATTTAACAATTTAAAGAAAGCAATGAAATGCGACAGCAAGCAGCAGAGTTTCTGCTCAACAAGGTACCCAGCCGGGTACTTTCATGTATAGAAATCTCCCCGGCCGGGGAGCTGTATTACAGACGCAGCAGCAGAAGGCAAACGCAGCAATCCCCTGTTTCTTGGTCATGAATATGCAACAGCAAAGAGCAGCAACCAAAAGCCATGAAATACAGCAGAATTAAAGCATGAACAACCCACCTAAAAGACTAAAAACTGATAGTAATGAAGCACGGCAAGTAACAGCAATGACAGCAGCAAAAATTCCAGTCCAAAATAGGGTATAACGAGGCAAAAAACAGGGCAGTAACTGATCTAATTCGTCCCCTCAACTTCAGGTAAGTTAGGCCATCCAATATGCAGAAAAATCACTCCAAACCAGCATATAAATCAGTCCCCAAGAATGCTCAAACGGAGGTGGAGTTATATATATGTTTATTTCATGCATTTTCTCAAAGTCCCATTAATGAAATCTCATGAATACTTCAACTACCATATAATCAATGATCATAAATGAGAAGAGAGAGTCAAGACAATCATTTTCATGCTTTGAATCAACTAAAAGCATCAAGGAATCAAAGAGATCAACATATATCTCCAATACCTAACTATTTCATATTCTCAGCCAAAAACTCATGAAAGCATGCTCAAAATTGGGGATGAATAGCTTAAAATGACACATATTGAATGTATATCACAACCCTAAACTCACCTTGTTGATTGGATGGAAGATGGAAGAGATTTGAGCTTGAATCTCCAAGGTTGGCATGAGTTAAAGGAATGACTGGAAGCAGGAGTTGGGGCTGATATTTCTCTGGTGTGTGAGGGTTAGTTCGGTTGATGGGAATAACGATCAGATAGTGTGCTTAACTAGGGTTCCATAGCCTCCAACCATGGTTAATTTGGTCAAGGTTTGAATAAGTTATGGCTCTTTTTAGTAAAAGGTGGCAGTTTTGGTGCAGTTTTGGTTTTCGGTTGGATTTCGGAGGTTCAAATGATTTCGGAAAATTATAAGGCTAAGTTCATTAAACCCGAATCTTTGATACGAGTTCAATGAAGTTGACGGAACTTGAATCCGAGTTCCCGAGCTCAAGATATCACGTACGGAACCAAGGGTGCGCTAATTGCTCGTTAGCCCCCGATTTGGTTCCACGATTCAAATTAAATTCGTTAACACTTCAAATGAATTCGAAAACATAAACCGAGCATATAGGCATGTTCATAACACATATATTTACAACATACTACATTTCCACGATATTTCGATATCATTTCATATAAGAACGAAGCGCGATTAATACACTCATGTGCAAACATTAAAATTCATAACGTTTGAAATTAATAATAAGATTGAAATCTATTTTAAAATTAAATATGAAGGTGTAACAGCCCTAACCTGGGCCGAGTTGGAAAAGGTAAAGTAAAGGGGTTATTCAAGAAGCATTTATAATCTCGGTCCTTATTTATTCTCTTCATGCATTACATTCTATGTGACTTATGTGCTTTTATGTGTTACACTTTAATTAAATGATCGTAGATTTAATTATTTCCTTTATTTAACTCGTACCTTGAAACTCTTCTCATAAAATCCTAGAATTCTAGTATTCATTCCCTTTTAGCACCTAAAACCCTTTCATATGCTTCAAAACCCATTCCTACAGTTTTAGGGTGGAAATTATGAAGATACCCCTACAGTTCAAAAATATTCCTACGTTCCCCGAAACACTTTCACTACCCAATATTGTAACCAAAAGAATCCTCACATTATTTCGAAGATCGTGATACTCTCCGTGAACCATAATTCCCATCCTAACTCCCGTAGCATCAAAAACCGGCGAAAACCCTAGTTTATGATTCGATCATAAATAAATCCTTGCTCATCTACTTTTTGATATTCAATATTATAACCAAAACGATCCTCAAATTATTTTATGAATTTTCATGCATTTACCAAAAACTCGATTTCACCATAGCATATTTTATAAATATTTTCTTTTCTAAAAATCACCATTTTATTTTAAACGATTAGCTTTTATTCGAGAGTCGAAATTATACTTAAAACGATCCTTGAATTTTTCTCTACAATATAGTGATTTTTCCAAACTCTAAACCTTATCATAGCTTCGTTTATATAATTTTCCTATGATTTTCATCATCTTTATTATTCATAACTTATGAACGAAAAGTCCAAATATTTCACAATTATAATCAAAACGAAGCCCGTTTTTCACTCGATCTTTCATTAATTCACTACTTCAAGATTTTACCTCTCGACTCTTGAATAAATTTTACATTTATTTTTATTTCAAGATGACATCATCCATGACCTCATGCTCTTCTAGAAGGATTAATTAAATGAACATAATTTCTCCACATTTCCTAACTAATTACCTAGCATTTGTTCATAATATAATTTAACCACATCTCCTAATTAATCACCAAGCATTTGTATGAATTAGGAGACATCCACATCTCTCTTAAACTTTCATTTATTGCTTAGAGACCCCTCATGACTACCTATAAATACCCCCTTAAGCCTCATTTATAACTCACAAATCAACACACAAAAATCACTCCCTCTCTCCCCAATACTCACGCCACTTTCTCCCTCTCTCTACAAGGTGAGTTTTTCTTCTATTATTTCATGCTTTATATTATGTTCTTAGTGTAATAATAATAATAGCATGTCTAGGATTAATTAAATTATGCTTTAGGAATTTTATTTTATGAAATATGTGCATAATTGTTAGTTAAATACAATGTGTGCACATTATGGAATTTTATTTAATTAAATGCATGAATTATGATATGATATAATGTGAGTATGTATTTAAATGATTATGATCTTGTTTGATTAAATTCATGCCTAGAATAATTTATTTAGAATTATTTTTCATAGAAAGTTTATATATTTTGCTATATTATACTTCAAATCTTATGTTATGAATATGAATATAATCAAGCATGTGTAGAACATTTTATGAATACTTGAAGATATGAATAAATTCATGTTTAGGAATTTATTTATGAATCATATTTCATGAAAAGTTTATATATTATGCTCATTTATTCTTTAATCTTATGTTATGACTATGAATTTGATCAAGAATGCCTAGAACATCTTATGGATATTCAAACATGATGAAGAACATGTTCTTGATGTTCTTGAAATATGTGTGTACCGTGTGCTAGTGTGTGTAAGTGTGTGTTTGATTTTATGTTTAAAAGTATTTAATCCCCTATGTTTAAATAGTAACCGTTTTTCAATAATAACTTTGACTTTTGACTTTAAATATGAATTTTGACCAATAATATCATGTAGTAATTTCAAGAATTAATATAAAATAAAATTTGGTTTTATTTAAGAAAGGACTTTTGTCTAACGATTTCAAAATCGGGGATTAAATAACGTTTTCAAAATCCGGTTCACCTTTATTAAAAATAAACCTTAATTTGGATTTATAAATTGAATAAGAATTTCTTGGTTAATTCGGTTGTATGACTTTGGTATCAGTGTGTTTTATAATAATATTTCAATTCTAGATTACCGAATTTCCTGTACCTTACTGTTACACCTTGTTACAATATGCCTTAATTGTACTCATTCATGTGTCGCATTAGTATAGAAAGAACCTAGTTCTCTAAGTCCGTAGTAGTTCACTACTTTCAGGAACTAGGTCTGGACAGTGGAACCCCGAATACCTTACTTGATTCTGTATCGTAGCAGGTGAGGTTAAAATATTTTCAACTGGGATCATGAGTCTACATATAAAATATTTTATTATTTATGCTAATAAGGATTCAGTCTTATTTTCCCTAATTATAGTATTATCCCCTTTCTGGGAAATATCTGATATAAGGATATCTATTATCCTATTATATAAAACAAAATCCTTGTTCAAGTATATGTTACAAACATATCATACTCAAGTCCATTGTGGCGAGTATTGATATAATGTAACTCAATTCTATATCCAAAATGCAAGATCTGTATCTGTATCTGTATCTGTTGGGCCCGGTGGTACGGTAGAACTAATAGCCGGGTGGCAAGGGCCATCGTCTATTACTATACCTGCCGCCAAATCTGATCTTAATGATGGTTTAACTGGAGGTTAGTTATTCCACATTAAGTCACGGGAAAGGTACGTCCCTCCCTCTGTCTGTATCTGGATCTCGAGGGGTTGCTCCCGACAGATCATGGAGGAAGAAGGCTGGATTGATTCTGTTATTTCTGATTTCATTCTATTTAAGGAGTAAAGGATGGAGAACGCCTACTTGTAGGGCATTAATCCTTTATTGTCATATGGTTCATATTTTCAAGAATCTGATACCCAGTCCCCTTATTCCCTTTTTCTCAAAATAAATATGAACCAAATATTTGTATTCATTATTATTTTATTGATTTCCGGTATAGTATTATTAATATATTATTTTATTAATAGTATCAAACTCCAACTTTTATAGTCAAACACTTTTCAAATATACCTATACGTATATATGTAGTTCCAACTACCCCCTCACTTAGTCACTTTGACTAACCCTCGCACTTTACAACTCATGGTTTCAGGTTTAACCGGCGCTTACTAGAAGGTATCTTGAAGCCTAGTGTGTCTTCCCGTTAGCATAATAGTCAAGGTTATTTAGAATAAGTTATGCTTCTGAGCTTGTAATTATCTATTACGGCATGGTCACTACTTTTGATATCTATACTATGCCATTACTGGCTTATTTATTGCATTCCCCTATCATAGTTTTGAAAGTTTCAAAATTATAAAATTTCCACTGCAGTGTTCCAATACTCTGATATTGTATAGCATTGTCCGTTCGCCGGAGTGTTTCTCGGGTGCTAGGTCTCACATCCACTCGGGAGATACTTTGGTGCGGGGTTGTAGTGTATAGGGGCGCTACAACTAAAGTGGTATCAGAGCAACCGGGTTACTCTAGTACCCTAGGTGCTCTTTCTTGAAAAATTTAACTTTTTCAAAAATACGACACTTTAAAATACTTTATTGTTACTCTTCTGCATGTTCATATCTCGAGTCCTAGGAATTGCTTCAAGATACCCGTAGGGCCGTTAGTGCATCATGCTTATTCCGTGTACATATTATGTGTTCATAACTTCAGTGTTATATTTGAATTTATTACCTTGTGTCAATCTGTGAATCTGTGAATCATTATTTAACCTCCATGCATTATATTTTCCAATGCGATTGTGATTCTAGCATCATAATGTCACCACCAAGGACCCCACACAATCAGACACCATCAGCCATAACAACTCCCATAGGAGCACTAGATATAGCAGAGGCCTTTAGACAGTTTATGCAAACATATGTGCCAGTACCTAATCATGGAAATGAAAGAACTTTGGAAAAGTTCCTTCAGTTGAATCCACCAAAGTTCTTCGGGGAACCCAATGACCTTAAGGCAGAAAATTGGATTGCAAGCCTTGAAAAGATATATGAGGCAATGGATATTTACCCCGAAGATCCAAAACGAGTACAATATGCAACCTTCTTATTGGAAGAGGCAGCATTAAGTTGGTGGAAGCATGTCAAGCAGAGATGGTTGGATACCGGAATTCAAAGTAATTGGATTGAGTTCGTAAGGGAATTTCAGCATAAGTACATTCCTCAAGTAACCAGGGATGCTCGAGAGGCCGAGTTCATGAACTTAGTACAAGGGTATATGTCAGTAGCCGAATACGAGGCCAAGTTTGTTAGGTTAATACAATATGCACCACACATCTTGAGTGACGAGTGTCGGAAAACAAAGAGATTTGTTGATGGATTGAAACCGGACCTACGATGGGCATTGGCTCCTTTTGATATTGAGGGATATACCCGGGCTGTGGATAAAGCCCTAAACACTGAGGCAACACACAAGAGTATTCACCTGAATTCAAAACATCAAAACCCAACTAATGATAAACTACCACAAGGAGAGAAACGAGTTGCCAGCCAAATTGCTCATATACAAAAGAAGAAATCTAGGCATACCCAACAACAATCCTCGCAAGTACCCCTAAAGGTCCAAGATGAAACCATTTGGGACTTCTGTCATGGGCCGCGGCATACTGAAGAAAATTGTTGGAAAAAGGCCGGCTTATGTTTGCGATGTGGTAGTGATGAACACCAGATCCGTGAATGCCCAAAGAAAGCCAAACAAGGGCAACCAAGGAAAGGAAAAACTATTATCGGAACTTCAAGAAATCCGTTAGAAAAAGGTAGAGCCAACGCTATGGACGGAGATGTGCACCCCAAACCTTCAAGTAATGTGATGGGTACGGTACATGTTCTTCACACGCCAGTTAAGGTCCTATGACCCTGGCATCATGCATTCATTCATTGCATTACAATTATGTGCTTATTTATTTTCTGAGTGCCTCTTATAGGGATTTAGGTCATTATGATATATATATATATACACTTCCTTTCTGGGCTAGTAATCATTACTACCCCCTAGTTTATGAAGTTATTAATGACAAAATATGAGATCATCCTAGAAAAGGATGAAAAATACTATTAAAATTATTTTATGACAAAATGAGAATCTGAGGACAGATTCTTTTTAAGGGGGGTGGATTGTAACAGCCCTAACCTGGGCCGAGTTGGAAAAGGTAAAGTAAAGGGGTTATTCAAGAAGCATTTATAATCTCGGTCCTTATTTATTTTCTTCATGCATTACATTCTATGTGACTTATGTGCTTTTATGTGTTACACTTTAATTAAATGATCGTAGATTTAATTATTTCCTTTATTTAACTCGTACCTTGAAACTCTTCTCATAAAATCCTAAAATTCTAGTATTCATTCCCTTTTAGCACCTAAAACCCTTTCATATGCTTCAAAACCCATTCCTACAGTTTTAGGGTGGAAATTACGAAGATACCCCTACAGTTCAAAAATATTCCTACGTTCCCCGAAACACTTTCACTACCCAATATTGTAACCAAAAGAATCCTCACATTATTTCGAGGATCGTGATACTCTCCGTGAACCATAATTCCCATCCTAACTCCAGTAGCATAAAAAACCGGCGAAAACCCTAGTTTATGATTCGATCATAAATAAATCCTTGCTCATCTACTTTTTGATATTCAATATTATAACCAAAACAATCCTCAAATTATTTTATGAATTTTCATGCATTTACCAAAAACTCGATTTCACCATAGCATATTTTATAAATATTTTCTTTTCTAAAAATCACCATTTTATTTTAAACGATTAGCTTTTATTCGAGAGTCGAAACTATACTTAAAACGATCCTTGAATTTTTCTCTACAATATAGTGATTTTTCCAAACTCTAAACCTTATCATAGCTTCGTTTATATAATTTTCCTATGATTTTCATCATCTTTATTATTCATAACTTATGAACGAAAAGTCCAAATATTTCACAATTATAATCAAAACGAAGCCCGTTTTTCACTCGATCTTTCATTAATTCACTACTTCAAGATTTTACCTCTCGACTCTTGAATAAATTTTACATTTATTTTTATTTCAAGATGACATCATCCATGACCTCATGCTCTTCTAGAAGGATTAATTAAATGAACATAATTTCTCCACATTTCCTAACTAATTACCTAGCATTTGTTCATAATATAATTTAACCACATCTCCTAATTAATCACCAAGCATTTGTATGAATTAGGAGACATCCATATCTCCCTTAAACTTTCATTTATTGCTTAGAGACCCCTCATGACTACCTATAATACCCCCTTAAGCCTCATTTATAACTCACAAATCAACACACAAAAATCACTCCCTCTCTCCCCAATACTCACGCCACTTTCTCCCTCTCTCTACAAGGTGAGTTTTTCTTCTATTATTTCATGCTTTATATTATGTTCTTAGTGTAATAATAATAATAGCATGTCTAGGATTAATTAAATTATGCTTTAGGAATTTTATTTTATGAAATATGTGCATAATTGTTAGTTAAATACAATGTGTGCACATTATGGAATTTTATTTAATTAAATGCATGAATTATGATATGATATAATGTGAGTATGTATTTAAATGATTATGATCTTGTTTGATTAAATTCATGCCTAGAATAATTTATTTAGAATTATTTTTCATAGAAAGTTTATATATTTTGCTATATTATACTTCAAATCTTATGTTATGAATATGAATATAATCAAGCATGTGTAGAACATTTTATGAATACTTGAAGATATGAATAAATTCATGTTTAGGAATTTATTTATGAATCATATTTCATGAAAAGTTTATATATTATGCTCATTTATTCTTTAATCTTATGTTATGACTATGAATTTGATCAAGAATGCCTAGAACATCTTATGGATATTCAAACATGATGAAGAACATGTTCTTGATGTTCTTGAAATATGTGTGTACCGTGTGCTAGTGTGTGTAAGTGTGTGTTTGATTTTATGTTTAAAAGTATTTAATCCCCTATGTTTAAATAGTAACCGTTTTTCAATAATAACTTTGACTTTTGACTTTAAATATGAATTTTGACCAATAATATCATGTAGTAATTTCAAGAATTAATATAAAATAAAATTTGGTTTTATTTAAGAAAGGACTTTTGTCTAAAGATTTCAAAATCGGGGATTAAATAACGTTTTCAAAATCGGGTTCACCTTTATTAAAAATAAACCTTAATTTGGATTTATAAATTGAATAAGAATTTCTTGGTTAATTCGGTTGTATGACTTTGGTATCAGTGTGTTTTATAATAATATTTCAATTCTAAATTACCGAATTTCCTGTACCTTACTGTTACACCTTGTTACAATATGCCTTAATTGTACTCATTCATGTGTCGCATTAGTATAGAAAGAACCTAGTTCTCTAAGTCCGTAGTAGTTCACTACTTTCAGGAACTAGGTCTGGACAGTGGAACCCCGAATACCTTACTTGATTCTGTATCGTAGCAGGTGAGGTTAAAATATTTTCAACTGGGATCATGAGTCTACATATAAAATATTTTATTATTTATCCTAATAAGGATTCAGTCTTATTTTCCCTAATTATAGTATTATCCCCTTTCTGGGAAATATCTGATATAAGGATATCTATTATCCTATTATATAAAACAAAATCCTTGTTCAAGTATATGTTACAAACATATCATACTCAAGTCCAATGTGGCGAGTATTGATATAATGTAACTCAATTCTGTATCCAAAATGCAAGATCTGTATCTGTATCTGTATCTGTTGGGCCCGGTGGTACGATAGAACTAATAGCCGGGTGGCAAGGGCCATCATCTATTACTATACCTGCCCCCAAATCTGATCTTAATGATGGTTTAACTGGAGGTTAGTTATTCCACGTTAAGTGACGGGAAAGGTACGTCCCTCCCTCTGTCTGTATCTGGATCTCGAGGGGTTGCTCCCGACAGATCATGGAGGAAGAAGGTTGGATTGATTCTGTTATTTCTGATTTCATTCTATTTAATGAGTAAAGGATGGAGAACGCCTACTTGCAGGGCATTAATCCTTTATTGTCATATGGTTCATATTTACAAGAATCTGATACCCAGTCCCCTTATTCCCTTTTTCTCAAAATAAATATGAACCAAATATTTGTATTGATTATTATTTTATTGATTTCCGGTATAGTACTATTAATATATTATTTTATTAATAGTATCAAACTCCAACTTTTATAGTCAAACACTTTTCAAATATACCTATACGTATATATGTAGTTCCAACTACCCCCTCACTTAGTCACTTTGACTAACCCTCGCACTTTACAACTCATGGTTTCAGGTTTAACGGGCGCTTACTAGAAGGTATCTTGAAGCCTAGTGTGTCTTCCCATTAGCATAATAGTCAAGGTTATTTAGAATAAGTTATGCTTCTGAGCTTGTAATTATCTATTACGACATGGTCACTACTTTTGATATCTATACTATGCCATTACTGGCTTATTTATTGCATTCCCCTATCATAGTTTTGAAAGTTTCAAAATTATAAAATTTCCGCTGCAGTGTTCCAATACTCTGATATTGTATAGAACTGTCCGTTCGCCGGAGTGTTTCTCGGGTGCTAGGTCTCACATCCACTCGGGAGATACTTTGGTGTGGGGTTGTAGTGTATAGGGGCGCTACAGAAGGTCAATGACTAAAATATAGAAATTAATTAACATAATTACGGAAATACTTAATTAACATTAAACCTTAATTAACAATTTAAAATATTAAATTAACGAAATGAAATATTATAAATAAAATAATATAGAATAATAAGAATTTATAATAAAATTAAATATTTAACAATTATAAACAATTAATCAAATAATTAAATAATTTAAATGCGCAATTTATAAGCAAATACGACATATTAGTATAAATGAGAAAGCGGGGCGTTACAACTTCATACGCATTTTGTACATTTGATAGCTTACAAGAATGTATATTTGGAAATATTTATGTATGAATCTTCGGGACTAGGTATATATGTTAGATGGACCCGTCAATTGCTCATTGGATTTATGATTGATTATATATTTTGCTTCCGCACATGTATTTTTATTCCTTGGAATTATATATTTGTTTTCGCAGTTTAGTTCCCGCCTAGCCTAGCGAGTGAGTGAGTCCCCATTCGCCGTGATTCGGCTCGTGTATGGACTCTCCATTTCATATGTGGGTCAGGTCTCGGTGTGGGGGATGTGGTGCCTTCCGTTTGGGGTGCTACATCCTTAAGTGGTATCAGAGCCCGGTTGCAAAACCGGTGTTCTCGTGTTGTGATTGAGTCAGTCTAGGTCGTACGGCTTAGGAACTATGTGACAATGTGTACATTGCATCGATCTTGAGCATGAATTGCCTTCCCTTTTAAATCTTGTTGAATTACGTGTTGCATTCTTGCATTGAATCCATGTTTTTTGTGTTGAATACGTGACATGAGCATACACTGATCGCATGCATATATCCTTGAAATGAGTTATGATTTGTAGGTTATGAAGATAATATCAAACCACGGCCAAGTTTTACGATAGCAACGATCTATTGCAAGTTCTTTCACAGGCATGGAAGATAGGGAGGATGCACCGGGGAAGAATATAGAGAATTCGAGACGTGTGGACTTCCTGGATGGAGCTAGAGTTCAAGGGTTAGGAACCGGAGTGGGAGGTTCGACTTTGGAAATACAGCGATAGAGAAATACTTGGTGAAATAGGGGTTGATTGAGGAATGGTGGTGATTGAAAAGATTGATGTATGTGATTCTTCTACATAGGGTGCCTTAATTGGATTTAACGG
The DNA here is from genome assembly GCA_037501455.1 of Lantana camara. Taxonomy (NCBI): domain Eukaryota; kingdom Viridiplantae; phylum Streptophyta; class Magnoliopsida; order Lamiales; family Verbenaceae; genus Lantana; species Lantana camara. The sequence continues at coordinate 64,868,226 of CM074862.1, forward strand.
GATCGTTCAACCTAAGGAATGAAGTGAATGAATCTCAAAGGTCCAGTAGGAGTTAAGAGCCAAGGGTCGTCAAAGAAGAATTTTTAAATAAATCTAACTATTAGAAATCGAGTTTGTGGAAGCCAAGATCGGGAAGAGTTCGAAATCAGGTCCTCTGGATTTTGACTAAGATGGAAGATGAGTCGAGAAGAGATTAAAGAAAGGCAAGTAATATGATAAATACAAATTCATGGAAGGTGATAATACTAAGGACAGAATTTGAGTTCATTTTCCAAATCCGAGCTGAATTGTCATGTTGGGAGGCCAAATTTGGAAATATGGAGCAACAAATGGAAATAGTAGAGAAAGGCAAAGACTCTTTGGGAGGAAATCATGTGCTCAAGTATAAGACAGCGGAAAACGAGTTTAATTCACTAATCTCAACTCATAAAGGATAAGAACGGGAGTCTTAATCACGGTGATGATGAGAAGTAGGGTTTAGAACTACATTAGGGTTCAATTTTGTAAGAGAATTTAGGCAATGTTGAAGGGTGATTCTTGGGGAGAAATTCAGATGCTAATTCACTGGACGTCGAAGAAGTCAGGGATCGCGAAATTGCAATTCCAAACCGTGGAAGATACAACTGATGCACAAAGATTCATGGAAAATCTTGAAGACCGTGGGAAAAATAAGGAATGATCATCAAGTCAAAGTAAACTCGCAATTAGAGAAACGAGGACAAGCCACCGAGCTAACAACTTACTATATTGGTGACAGGTTCCAAAACATTCATGGCACGTGCATCATACTTCGCATCAAATTATTATTTTTCTTTACTTATGTTTGTGCGCGCATCTCTATTTGATTTCACTGCTCTAATGTGTTGCATATTTAATTGTTTGCAATTATGTCACGTGCATTGGCATTTTGATCCAACATGCATTTTAGTGTTTAGGTGATAGGAAGTTCTTTCACCTCACCTATCAAGTATCCTTCCAAACGAGCTACCTTCGAACTAAGATAAGAAGAAATCATTAGGTTACAGAAGATGATTTTGGGAGATTAAGAACTCCAAATAAGGGATAGGTTGATAGAAATAGAACTTCGGGGGCTCGGACCGAACCAGAATAGAGAAAGGACTTTCGGACCTCAAGAGAATTAGAAGATAAGTTACAAAGAAAAATTTTCAGGTTACTATTTCGGTTAAAACCCTCTCTAATGAAAAATTGTTTATTCAGAATTTAGATGAAAGAAGGATAGATGGAGTTCAATATGTAAACGCGGAGACTTTTAAGGGGAAGAGCTCAACTAAAGGATAAGCTTAAATTCATGGTTTCGCTTGAAGAAGATATTATTAGTGGAAACAGTAGAAATACAAGTTACGGTATGCATGAAAGATGCTGATGACAGCGATGGGGAGAAAGAGACTACTTTAGCGATTAAACTATTAAGAAGAGAGTTATGTCACTAAAATTGGGGTCGAAGATTATTACGTGCTATTGGAGGAAGTGATTCTTTAGGCATACGTACATACGGGAATCAAATACCGAAGATGGTGGTGTTATCAGGGAACTTCTAATAGATTTCTAAAATAACTTCGGAAAAAGAAAAAAAGGGAGATTGATTAAGTTGTCATGTTTTAAAGATGATGGTAACAACTTCTAGTTAACCAAGTCTTCAATAGAGAACTAAAATAGCATGCTCAGATACTAAAGATGATGGGATTATGTGAAAGTCATCGTTCGCTATATTGGGAGCGTAACCAGACAATCTTTCAAACTCTGAAATGTACTCGCCAACTGATCTCCCTTCTTGTTTCAACTCAATAAATTCCCTTAACCAACGAGTATGGGAAGCTGGTGGAATGAACTTATTTTTGAATTCCCGAACGAATACTTCCCAAGTAATAGCTTCCCCGGCAGCCTCTAGTACAATGTGAGTACTTTCCCACCATGAATAAGCCTCGCCCTGGATCAGAGTAAGAGTGTAGCGAGCCTTTTCCTGAGTGCCACATTGGATAAGCTGCCAAACTCTTTCTACCTCCTTTAACCACATCTCTGCCTGAATATCGTCGCCCCTATAAAACTTGGGAGGTTGTTGATTCTGAAATTCCCGTAATATCACGGAGATAGGGTTCTCTTGTGGGGCTAATGGTGCAGGCGGTGCTGGAGGAACCCGTTCTTGAAGTCTCTGATCAATTAACCCAACAACTGCATTCATGAAATCTTGTGGTTGAGCGGAAGGGGGTGAAGGAGCACGAGGAGAATGATTGTGGTGATGTCCCCTATGTTCGGGAGAAAGATCACGACGAGATTTATCTCGAGGCATCCTGTAACCGAAACACTAGATATGTATGTTGGATTAAGAAGTGCTAATGAGCATAATTGAGTTCATAAGATGCAAGTATAACACATAATTCAAATAGTTTAAGATCAATTAATTGACAACTAATAGCAGAAATCAATGCAAGGCTCAAGTTATCAAGTAATTTAATTAATTCAAGTAAGTTCAAATAGATTCACGTAGTTCCAATTAAGATACAAGACTCACAATTTACCAATTAATCCTACGTCGTTCGACCTAGACTTGACACGACACGACACTAGAACCTCGGTTTTGCAACCGGGCCCTGATACCACCTTAGATGTAGCACCCCTTAACACGTGGAGGTACCACACCCCCACACTATAGATCAATCCACATACGAAACGGCCAATCCGTACATGAACCAACCTATAGCGAACGGGTGACAATGCAATACACGACAAGCTAGCTAGGCGGGACTAGACCCTCAAATGAAATAAATCCGAAACATGAAATTCATAAGCGGAAGCATAATAACATTATATCATCATATCAATACAGTATCATCTCTCAAATAACATTCACGTATAAGTGCTCAGAACTATTAACGTTATACTCTGAAATGCTGATACATGGAAAGAAAACTATGCTAGACTCAGCTGGATAAACGACACGACCCGACTCCCGCCTAGCACGCCACGAACTAAACCTGAAAGGTGGAGGTGTCAGTCTGTGAAGACCGAATGAGGGGCATAAATATATATAACACAAGTAGCATGCAAGTTATAATCTCGGGTAAGGTTTTGTAACTATAATAATATAAATGCAAGAATAACATAAACTCGCCCAAGATTACAACTATCAAGTTTAACACGAGAATCACGCTTATTATAACAATCAGTGGCCCTGGCGAGGGGCGTGCACGATCTCCAACCAATCTCGACAGTGAACAAGGCTTGCACTTTCATTTAATTAAGTTATCATGCAAGTCATTAAAGTGCCCACGATCAATAACACGAAATCCACCCTTCACCATTGGTGGTGGGTTTGCAAGGCCCGAACCACCCACGATAACACGTTGCACGTCGGGAGCATGACTCCCACGTATGGGACTCTTTCCTCCACCAAACCTCCAGGTGGATTCAGGGGGCATCCCCACGGTGTGAGAGAGGTGTTATGAGTTACTCGTCAGCCCTATGCTTTCCCGGTTGGCTCAAACACTCACCCTCGGGCCCAAAAACACGATACACGATACACGGTACACGATAATTCGCCAAACACGATCACGGTAACACGATGACACGATTCATTGCTTGATTATAGCACGATACACGATTTGCTTGTCATGAACATGATTAGTTTCAGGAAACACGATTTGTAACATGATACACGAGTAGTTATTAAATCCCTTGTTGTTGGAAAACGATTATAAAGCTATACGCATGTGTAATTTGGCCGAAATCCATATAGGGGTTATAGGGTTCTAGATAATTAATAACTAAACCTCACCTTTACCGACAAAATGCAAGTCAAGACATGGCCTACGGCCCCTGCTCCACGTCACGAGATGGTAGTCTGTGCAAGGAATACATGTATACGTGAGACTTGACCCTAAAATGGACCAAATATGACGAACGGCAGAAATGCAACGAGATGACGAGAAAAATGCAATGTGGCATGATAGCATCTTGTTTCAGTACATATTGGATCATATAATAACAATTTGGGGTCAAGGAAGTCATTGGATCGAGGGGCTAAAAATGTAATTTTGTGCATAAAGTTTTGTTCTGTCAGCGAGGTGGGAACGGCCGTTCCGGGTTCCCTTTGTAAATGGGAACGGTCGTTCCCATAAATCCCAAAACGCGCCAACGACTTCCATGTGAAAAATGCGCCTTAGATGGGAACGGCCCTTCCGGCACCAAGGCCAAAATGGGAACGGCCGTTCCCATGCTCGGCCGCCTAGTTTTGATTTAAAAGGTGGGAACGCCCGTTCCAGCAATGTCTTGAGGCTGGGAACGGTCGTTCCCAGTTTCTGCAACTTACAGAAGCAGAGCAAAACAGGGGAGGGCTACGGGAATGCATAACAACAACACCAAAATTCCATTTTCAATCAACCAAGTTATTCACTTCTGGAAATATGATGCATAAACATTCATAGAATAATAATATCACCCTTAAACACATAAAACATGCTATGTCATCAAGATTTCCAAGGTTTCTAACTCAAGTTCATATTGATCATTCAAGCTTGATTTTCCATTAAATTCATGCACAAATCATGCCATAATTCATGAGATGATCACATAACCATGCTTCCAACTCCAATTAACTCATCTAACATATAATTCCCAAACCCTAGCTCAATCAAATATGCCCAAGAATCAAGAATTCATGCACAACCAACCTTGAATGAGAAAGAAATGAAGATGGTGGATGAAGATGATGATCCAGTTTCAATTCTTGAAATATTTCTTGGAAATTCTTGATACAAAGGATGAAAATCTCTTCCCTTTTCATTCTTGAACAAACCGAGAGTGAGGAGCAAATGTGTTGGGTGAATTTTGGGTGAAAATGAGAGCAAGGAAGCTTGGAGATGCATATTACGTGATTCATCATCCTTGATTTATGTGAAATATTGAAATTACAATTTAATCCTTTGCTTTATGAAATCATGCAATCAAGTATATGTTGTTTTGAAATATGATCAATTAAGTCCTTGAAATGTTAAACAATTAAGTCCCTAGAGTTTAAGACATATCTAACTAGGGACAAATCAGGAATTAAATCATACTCGGTAAATATTTTACGAAATGATATTTTCAAGTCATGAAAGAAAATCTCAATTTGATATAAATTCATAAAATTTTCATGAAAGTATTTTAAAATATAATTTATAAAATTATTTTAAAACATGAGGTATTAATAAATGAAAATCGGGGTGTTACAATTACCATAGATGTAGCACCCCTTAACACGTGGAGGTACCACACCCCCACACTATAGATCAATCCACATATGAAACGGCCAATCCGTACATGAACCAACCTATAGTGAACGGGTGACAATGCAATACACGACAATCTAGCTAGGCGGGACTAGACCCTCAAATGAAATAAATCCGAAACATGAAATTCATAATCGGAAGCATAATAACATTATATCATCATATCAATACAGTATCATCTCTCAAATAACATTCACGTATAAGTGCTCAGAACTATTAACATGATACTCTGAAATGCTGATACATGGAAAGAAAACTATGCTAGACTCAGCTGGATAAACGACACGACACGACTCCCGCCTAGCACGCCACGAACCAAACCTGAAAGGTGGAGGCGTCAGTCTGTGAAGTCCGAGTGAGGGGCATAAATATATATAACACAAGTAGCATGCAAGTTATAATCTCGGGTAAGGTTTTGTAACTATAATAATATAAATGCAAGAATAACATAAACTCGCCCGAGATTACAACTATCAAGTTTAACACGAGAATCACGCTTATTATAACAATCAGTGGCCCTGGCGAGGGGCGTGCACGATCTCCAACCAATCTTGACAGTGAACAAGGGTTGCACTTTCATTTAATTAAGTTATCATGCAAGTCATTAAAGTGCCAATGATTAATAACACGAAATCCACCCTTCACCATTGGTGGTGGGTTTACAAGGCCCGAACCACCCACGATAACACGTTGCACGTCGGGAGCATGACTCCCACGTACGGGACTCCTTCCTCCACCAAACCTCCTGGTGGATTCAGGGGGGCATCCACACGGTGTGAGAGAGGTGTTATGAGTTACCCGTCAGCCCTATGCTTTCCCGGTTGGCTCAAACACTCACCCTCGGGCCCAAAAACACGATACACGATACACGGTACACGATAATTCGCCAAACACGATCACAGTAACACGATGACACGATTCATGGCTTGATTATAACGCGATACACGATTTGCTTGTAATGAACATGATTAGTTTCAGGAAACACGATTTGTAACATGATACACGAGTAGTTATTAAATCCCTTGTTGTTGGAAAACGATTATAAAGCTATACGCATGTGTAATTTGGCCGAAATCCATATAAGGGTTATAAGGTTCTAGATAATTAATAACTAAACCTCACCTTTACCGACAAAATGCAAGTCAAGACATGGCCTACGGCCCCTGCTCCACGTCACGAGATGGTAGTCTGTGCAAGGAATACATTTATATGTGAGACTTGACCCTAAAATGGACCAAATATGACGAACGGCAGAAATGCAACGAGATGACGAGAAAAATGCAATGTGGCATGATAGCATCTTGTTTCAGTACATAGTGGACCATATAATAGCAATTTGGGGTCAAGGAAGTCATTGGATCGAGGGGCTAAAAATGTAATTTTGTGCATAAAGTTTTGTTCTGTCAGCGAGGTGGGAACGGCCGTTCCGGGTTCCCTTTGTAAATGGGAACGGTCGTTCCCATAAATCCCAAAACGCGCCAACGACTTCCATGTGAAAAATGTGCCTTAGATGGGAATGGCCCTTCCGGCACCAAGGCCAAAATGGGAACGGCCGTTCCCATGCTCGGCCGCCTAGTTTTGATTTAAAAGGTGGGAACGCCCGTTCCAGCAATGCCTTGAGGCTGGGAACGGTCGTTCCCAGTTTCTGCAACTTACAGAAGCAGAGCAAAACAGGGGAGGGCTACGGGAATGCATAACAACAACACCAAAATTCCATTTTCAATCAACCAAATTATTCACTTCTGGAAATATGATCCATAAACATTCATAGAATAATAATATCACCCATAAACACATAAAACATGCTATGTCATCAAGATTTCCAAGGTTTCTAACTCAAGTTCATATTGATCATTCAAGCTCGATTTTCCATTAAATTCATGCACAAATCATGCCATAATTCATGATATGATCACATAACCATGCTTCCAACTCCAATTAACTCATCTAACATATAATTCCCAAACACTAGCTCAATCAAATATGCCCAAGAATCAAGAATTCATGCACAACCAACCTTGAATGAGAAAGAAATGAAGATGGTGGATGAAGATGATGATCCAGTTTCAATTCTTGAAATATTTCTTGGAAATTCTTGATACAAAGGATGAAAATCTCTTCCCTTTTCTTTCTTGAACAAACCGAGAGTGAGGAGCAAATGTGTTGGGTGAATTTTGGATGAAAATGAGAGCAAGGAAGCTTGGAGATGCATATTACGTGATTCATCATCCTTGATTTATGTGAAATATTCAAATTACAATTTAATCCTTTGCTTTATGAAATCATGCAATCAAGTATTTGTTGTTTTGAAATATGATCAATTAAGTCCTTGAAATGTTATACAATTAGGTCCCTAGAGTTTAAGACATATCTAACTAGGGACAAATCAGTAATTAAATCATACTCGATAAATATTTTACGAAATGAATATTTTCAAGTCATGAAAGAAATTCTCAATTTGATATAAATTCATAAATTTTCATGAAAGTATTTTAAAATATAATTTACAAAATTATTCTAGAACATAAGGTATTAATAAATGAAAATCGGGGCGTTACAATTCTCCCCCCCCTTAAAAGGACCTAGTCCCCAGGTCCACTGTCGAGTTTCAATGATGCACAAGCCATAAGAGACCCCATCTCTTGAACAAGAATGAAAGAAACCCGTCTTTCAACAAGAAGTGAGAAAACCCCGTTTCTCGGTAAGGATGGGAGTGCCCCGTTTCTCGAACAAGTTAGGAGAGAACCCCGTCTCTTGAATATACACCAAGTAATAATTCAAAACAATGATAGAAACATTTATCACAAAAGAAGCAAGTATAGTCACGCCAATCACATTTATTTATCTTTTACACCGAAGCACATTGTTGCTAGCAATAATTTTATTAATAATAAAATTCATGATGCTCGTGATATGCATGTTTGAAGATACCGTTCACCGTTGTTCTTGCCTGTTAGATGATCTCTGACCCCCGGTGGACCGCTCTTTCCTTTTTGGACACGTATCTATTTGATGCTCAGAACTTCCACAACGGAAACATAACCGCAAACGCTTTCTACATCCATCATAGGTATGTGTATCCCATCCACAATAAGTGAAAAGCGGTTTCCCTGATCGTGATGGCAATGTAACAGATACCTTCTCTGAAGTTGACTTATCGATCTGGGACTTTTTCCTTTTGGTCCTTCCCTGGGAAAGTGAAATTGAAGCAGCATTGGACCTTTTCATTGTGCTGGAATCCTGTCCTGATCCAACGGATGGATCCGGCTCAAAGCGAGGAATAGACGTTCTTGCATTATCCGAATCTTCAACTTTCAATGCTTTAGTGGTAGCCTTGGCCCAGGTACTCGTGTTGGCAACTTTCAAGGCATCTTGGATATCCGGCCTAAGTCCCTGCACGAATTGTGTTGCCTTGTGGAAGTCATTGTTCGCTATATTGGGAGCGTAACGAGACAATCTTTCAAACTCTGCAATGTACTCGCCAACTGATATCCCTTCTTGTTTCAACTCGGTAAATTCCCTGAACCCACGAGTACCGGAAGCTGGTGGAAAGAACTTATTTTTGAATTCCCGAACGAATACTTCCCAAGTAATAGCTTCCCCGGCAGCCTCTAGTACAATGTGAGTACTTTCCCACCATGAATAAGCCTCGCCCTGGATCAGAGTAAGAGTGCAGCGAGCCTTTTCCTGAGTGTCACACGGGATAAGCTGCCAAACTCTTTCAACCTCCTTTAACCACATCTCTACCTGAATATCATCACCCCTATAAAACTTGGGAGGTTGTTGATTCTGAAATTCCCGTAAAATCGCGGACATAGGGTTCTCTTGTGGGGCTAATGGTGCAGGTGGTGCTGGAGGAACCCGTTCTTGAAGTCTCTAATCAATTAACCCAACAACCGTATTCATGAAATCTTGTGGTTGAGCGGAAGGGGGTGAAGGAGCACGAGGAGAATGATTGTGGTGATGTCCCCTATGTTCGGGAGAAATATCACGATGAGATTTATCTCGAGGCATCCTGTAACCGAAACACTAGATATGCATGTTGGATTAAGAAGTGCTAATGAGTATAATTGAGTTCATAAGATGCAAGTATAACACATAATTCAAATAGTTTAAGATCAATTAATTGACAACTAATAGCAGAAATCAATGCAAAGCTCAAGTTATCAAGTAATTTAATTAATTCAAGTAAGTTCAAATAGATTCACGTAGTTCCAATTAAGATGCAAGACTCACAATTTACCAATTAATCCTATGCCGTTCGACCTAGACTTGACACGACACGACACTAGAACCTCGGTTTTGCAACCGAGCTCTGATACCACCTTAGATGTAGCACCCCTTAACACGTGGAGGTACCACACCCCCGCACTATAGATCAATCCACATACGAAACGGCCAATCCGTACATGAACCAACCTATAGCGAACGGGTGACAATGCAATACACGACAAGCTAGCTAGGCGGGACTAGACCCTCAAATGAAATAAATCCGAAACATGAAATTCATAAGCGGAAGCATAATAACATTATATCATCATATCAATACAGTATCATCTCTCAAATAACATTCACGTATAAGTGCTCAGAACTATTAACGTTATACTCTGAAATGCTGATACATGGAAAGAAAACTATGCTAGACTCAGCTGGATAAACGACACGACCCGACTCCCGCCTAGCACGCCACGAACTAAACCTGAAAGGTGGAGGTGTCAGTCTGTGAAGACCGAGTGAGGGGCATAAATATATATAACACAAGTAGCATGCAAGTTATAATCTCGGGTAAGGTTTTGTAACTATAATAATATAAATACAAGAATAACATAAACTCGCCCGAGATTACAACTATCAAGTTTAACACGAGAATCACGCTTATTATAACAATCAGTGGCCCTGGCGAGGGGCGTGCACGATCTCCAACCAATCTCGACAGTGAACAAGGCTTGCACTTTCATTTAATTAAGTTATCATGCAAGTCATTAAAGTGCCCACGATCAATAACACGAAATCCACCCTTCACCATTGGTGGTGGGTTTGCAAGGCCCGAACCACCCACGATAACACGTTGCACGTCGGGAGCATGCCTCCCACGTATGGGACTCCTTCCTCCACCAAACCTCCTGGTGGATTCAGGGGGCATCCCCACGGTGTGAGAGAGGTGTTATGAGTTACCCGTCAGCCTTATGCTTTCCCGGTTGGCTCAAACACTGACCCTCGGGCCCAAAAGCACGATACATGAAACACGGTACACGATAATTCGCCAAACACGATCACGGTAACACGATGACACGATTCATTGCTTGATTATAACACGATACACGATTTGCTTGTCATGAACATGATTAGTTTCAGGAAACACGATTTGTAACATGATACACGAGTAGTTATTAATTCCCTTATTGTTAGAAAACGATTATAAAGCTATACGCATGTGTAATTTAGCCGAAATCCATATAAGGGTTATAGGGTTCTAGATAATTAATAACTAAACCTCACCTTTACCGATAAAATGCAAGTCAAGACATGGCCTACGGCCCCTGCTCCACGTCACGAGATGGTAGTCTGTGCAAGGAATACATGTATACGTGAGACTTAACCCTAAAATGGACCAAATATGACGAACGGCAGAAATACAATGAGATGACGAGAAAAATGCAATGTGGCATGATAGCATCTTGTTTCAGCACATATTGGATCATATAATAGCAATTTGGGGTCAAGGAAGTCATTGGATCGAGGGGCTAAAAATGTAATTTTGTGCAGAAAGTTTTGTTCTGTCATCGAGGTGGGAACGACCGTTCTGGGTTCCCTTTGTAAATGGGAACGGTCGTTCCCATAAATCCCAAAACGCGCCAACGACTCCCATGTTAAAAATGCGCCTTAGATGGGAACGGCCCTTCCGGCACCAAGGCCAAAATGGGAACGGCCGTTCCCATGCTCGGCCGCCTAGTTTTGATTTAAAAGGTGGGAACGCCCGTTCCCGCAATGCCTTGAGGCTAGGAACGGTCGTTCCCAGTTTCTGCAACTTACAGAAGCAGAGCAAAACAGGGGAGGGCTACGGGAATGCATAACAACAATACCAAAATTCCATTTTCAATCAACCAAGTTATTCACTTCTGGAAATATGATGCATTAACATTCATAGAATAATAATATCACCCTTAAACACATAAAACATGCTATGTCATCAAGATTTCCAAGGTTTCTAACTCAAGTTCATATTGATCATTCAAGCTTGATTTTCCATTAAATTCATGCACAAATCATGCCATAATTCATGATATGATCACATAACCATGCTTCCAACTCCAATTAACTCATCTAACATATAATTCCCAAACCCTAGCTCAATCAAATATGCCCAAGAATCAAGAATTCATGCACAACCAACCTTGAATGAGAAAGAAATGAAGATGGTGGATGAAGATGATGATCCAGTTTCAATTCTTGAAATATTTCTTGGAAATTCTTGATACAAAGGATGAAAATCTCTTCCCTTTTCTTTCTTGAACAAACCGAGAGTGAGAAGCAAATGTGTTGGGTGAATTTTGGATGAAAATGAGAGCAAGGAAGCTTGGAGATGCATATTACGTGATTCATCATCCTTGATTTATGTGAAATATTCAAATTACAATTTAATCCTTTGCTTTATGAAATCATGCAATCAAGTATTTGTTGTTTTGAAATATGATCAATTAAGTCCTTGAAATGTTATACAATTAAGTCCTTAGAGTTTAAGACATATCTAACTAGGGACAAATCAGTAATTAAATCATACTCGATAAATATTTTACGAAATGAATATTTTCAAGTCATGAAAGAAATACTCAATTTGATATAAATTCATAAATTTTCATGAAAGTATTTTAAAATATAATTTATAAAATTATTTTAGAACATAAGGTATTAATAAATGAAAATCGGGGCGTTACACTTACTGTAGCACCCGAGCGCAAGGTACCGCATCCCCCGCACCGAGACCCAACCCGAATATGAAATGGACAATCCATACTCGAGCTAAATCATGGCGAACGGGGACATACACACACTCTATACTAGGCGGGCTAACCCTTAAACCATACGAATCAGAGTTAAACATTAAAGCGGAAGCAAAACTGAACATATGTCATATATATATACCACGAGCATCAAAGCTCCAAAATTAATTCATATACATCATCACATGCCGACACGGCCCAAAACATGTATGCTCCATAATAATATTCATATAAAATGGTCAGAAGTAAGAGTATGCAAGCGTAAGACCCAAAATACAAGAGCTAGAGACGAATGCAAGACCTAATGAATTGAATTCCCGCCTAGCTCCCTGACACCTGCATAACACAACTGAAAACCAAACGAGTTCATTCCAAAAGGGACTGGTGGGTATAAAAACAGGGCATAAATATAATATACGACTATATTTAAACATTCACATGCAATATATAATCCCAAGTGAGGTTTTTAAAGAATTTCCCAATTGGGTGAAACAGAGAAATCATCAAAAGGGATTATAACGATTCATTTACAATAGGTCATTCTTGGCCCGGCAAGTGGGCGTGCATTATCTCCAACCAAAACCTTGTGTAATTCATTAAACATTCATTCATTCTTTCTTTTCATGCATAACATTCTTTTGTGCACATTCATTAACATTTACACCTTCTTCCTCCGGGTTGGTGGTGGGTTTGCAAGGCCCGACCACCCACTCATTGACTAAAAGTGGAACATGACTCCCCAGATGGCACTCAACGTCCATTCCTCGCTAACTCCTAACGAGGTCCGGTTACGCCGTTCATTGGTTGGAACTAGTGTGAGGGATCACCGTCGGCCTATGCCTTCCCGGATAGCAACTCACACTAAGTCACTGGGCCCCATTCGTGCATTCATTCATTTCTCGCCAAAACATTTGGTAGGATTCATAAAATAAAGGCTTTACGTTGCACACATTTACTCTTTGAAACGACTCTATATACATATATTAATTTTGGTCGAAAACTTTTTACATTGAAGGTATATAGGGTCATATAACTAGATAGAAGAGAAACCCACCTGCACAACTGTAACAGCCCAAAACAAGGGCTGGATGAAAAAAGTAAGTTAAGGGCATTGGTAAAATGTTTATAGACCGTGATCCAACTTTTTGAACCTTCATGCATTGCATTCTTACATGAACTTTGTGCTCGTATATGATCTGACATGTTTTAAGGGGGAATTGTTAACCTTTGATAGAGTTTACTATTCATAACCCGATCCTACCTTGTTCATATTGCTACTTGAACCCTAGAGGTTCATCACACATGTTTCCCAATCGTTTGAACTTGTTTCCCAAGTTTAGAGAGTCTTTCTTGAACCACAAGGGCATTTTTGGAACTTACCGACCAAAGTTACTATTCATCTGAAAATGAGCTTTTGATTCTGATACCTTTCCTACCCAAGTTTACAGTCAAATCGACCCTTGAGTCGAGAAGAGTCTTTTGAAATCATTCTTGACTTGGAAATCCATTTTGAGCATTGGTTTTATTGAAAATGTTTATGAAAACCTAGTTCACTATTCCTTCTACGAACGATTTTCATTCGGAAAATGTTTTCTCTTCGGATTTGCACTACTTGAGCTATTTCAATATTTTTGAGATGTTTTACAACTCTTGATTCAAACCCTAGCTTGAAATATTGAAGCGTACACTTGTACGTAAGAAGTCACTATTCATTCTACGTTTTCAACTTTTTAACGGTAAAATGTTTTGTAATCGATATTGGACTCAAAACGCTTCTCGATTTATTTCTTGAATTTTGGAAACAATCCGGACTTGAAAATCATTCTAGAAAGTCGTTTTTCACTCGTGTTGAGTTTCGAGCTCAAAACTTTTATTCACTAAAACTAATGTATCTTTCAAACGGTAAATCCGATTTCGACGTATGAATATGCGTTTCGAAGCTAATTTTTGTCCGGATGGAATGGTTATACTTCCAGCCACTTACCTTCATGTTTTGTCACTGAAATTACCGAAATATCCCCCAGCAGTCCCAATTTTGTTTCATGAATGATGAAGCTTCCAAGAGAAGATATCAAGTTTTGCTCTCATGCCTTTACCTCAAGTTTATTTCCAATGTGAGGGGCTTCCCAAAAACTATAAATACCGCCCTCATTCCATTAGAATCCTTACTCAAATTCTTGTGTTAACAAGCACTCCTCTCTCCCTCCTTTCTTCCCTTGGCCGTGAGCCTCCCCTCCCCCTAGGTTAGTTGTTTTATTTATTTTATGCTATGGTTTTTATGTTATGTTTTAGTTAGTTTATGTTTTTATGTTATGCTATGTTTATATTATGTTGAGGTTGGGTCTTAGGGTCTTCCCTAAGCCATATAGGATTTTATTTTATGCATTTATTATATAGTTTTCATGATATGTTTGAATATATGTTTATATGTTTTAATTGTTTAGTATATGCTTGAATATGTTATGAAATGCCCTAGTATATGATATGATCATGCGATATGGTTGTTATATTATGAGAATTGATGCTTGATTATGGAATTTGAATTATGTTCTTGCATGTTAGCTAATGGAATAGTATTCTATGATCAATTATATCACAACTTGTTACATGTTGATATTAAATTTAATTGTTACGTGTTACATGCCTAAGGTTCATGATATAATATGATATATGTTGTGACATGTTGTCACATTGTTATATGATTCTTGAATTATTAATTGAGCTTATGATATGATATGGAGTAATGGATTAAAGCCTTGATCATATGTTATACACTTTAATAGTGTCACATGTTATAACCTAAGATAGAATAGTGTTTCATAACTTGACATTATGCCTTAATTGGATCTCTTAACCATAGATTATACCTTTAACCTAGATCACACTTGATTATAGTAACATGAACTTGAAACTATAGGTTATAGTCAAGATAATAATTTAATTAGGGTGTGTGTGTGTGTGCATGCTCTGTGTGTGTGTGTACGTGCATGGTGTGTGTGTGTGTGGTGTGTGTGGGTGTGTGTGTATAGTAAGGGTTTGACCCGACCCTTTGACCCGACATGTGAATAGTAACCTGTGAATAGTAACTATGAATAGTAATCCTGAATAGTACTTTTGAATAGTGCTTTTCAATAGTAAAAATGAAATAAAACTTGTGCTTTCTTAATAGAAATTTGCACCTAGGGATTCCATATCCAGGGTCTAAAATGTGTTTTCAAAATGTGTTTTCTTTCGTGGACTTGTTTCTTAACTTAAGGTTTGCGATAGGATTCATAATTTGACTAAAGCTTACTCGGTTATAGTAAGATCATAGTCCAACGTTAAGATCATACTCGGGTATTTTGCAGCCAGCTCCCTTGTAGTTTGAGAAATGTTCAAGAAAAACCTTGTAGTATAAAATATAATGTAAAAACCCCTAAGGTTTTAAAAACTATACAAGTAGAACCTCAAACTCGTTACGTGGAATGCACGCGTCCATTTTGAGACTAGGCTTCCGTTTTTCATGCATAATTCGACGTGAAATGTCCTTTTTACCCTTGTACTACACCTAAAGTAAATGGTCCTCAAATAATGATTAATATGTTACCCAGAAAACCCTGTGCTTTAAATAATATGCGATAAAAACCTTGAACCACCAAAATAAATGTCAGTACCCAACAATTGCATACACCAATACACTTCAATTAATAAATTCACTGCACACATATCTCAAAGCCAACAACTGCAAATGGGTATATAATAGAATTTTTTGGATACCAAAAAACAAGCTAACACATGTTGAAGAAAAGCACAAAAGTTTAGCAACAGAGCAAGGACCACATGCTGCTCCCCAAAAAAGCTGGTCCCCAAAAACTTGTGGCCAGAACGCCACAAACTTCACCAATTTCAACATACTTAATAAAGTTTGATAAAATACATCCGAAGCATTCCAAAGATGCAACATGTAAATCCCTTTAGGGCTTCCATATCCTTGTCGGCCTCTTCTCCTTAGACCTGTCCCTTATATTCTGCAGAACTTGACCCACCGACGGTCGTCTAACCCTTAGCTTCTGTGGTGCAGGAGTTGATGAAGTAGCAGCTGGTGCAAAAGGATGTGCAGATGAGGAAGAAGTTGGTGGCCCTGGACTCTGGACTGATGAAGTCATTGAAGAAGCTGGAACTGCATCAGGTCCTGGTGGTTGAGCCCTATAAGCCAGAACAAAAATTCTTCCAGATCTAGCAAATCTGGATGATGCAAGTGGCCTATGAGTAGATCTATTAGATCTAGAAGATGGTGGAGGGATTCCTGATGCGTTTTCCTGCTGCATAAAGTTATGGAAGGTAAATTATATACTTTGTTAATATAACCAATATGCAAATACCATACAAGTACATATAAACAAGTATAACCTGATCTACTCCTATATGGGAGTTTGAGGATGTTGGCTCCGTTGGTCCAGCTGGTACAGCCCCCTAGAATAAATGAAGTGAGACAAATTAGATACAAATTCAAAGTTTATGAAGTGAAATAAAATTAAATTCAAGGTCACGTACTGTGTAAAATTTAGATCTTGGATCAGTGGGGTTTGTGCAGGTTCGCTTGTTGTGGCCTAAAACAAGACAATTGCTACATGTAGTAGTCAACCCTTGTCTTGTCCCACTATTTCCAACTTCATCCGCACCCTTTCTTCGCTTTTTCTTTGGCCTCCCCATTTTTCTTGTAAATTTAGGTGCTTTCAATGGTTCCCAAGGGGTTTTTATATATTGCTTTTTTCCTGGAACCCCATGAATCATGTGCCTGTATACAGAAAGGTAGGCATCTTTCTTGTAACAGTCATGGATGAAGTCTTCCATCTGCAATCTCCTTTTTCTAATTGCTGAGCATGCATGCTTGCAAGGATAACCTGTTAATTGAAACATCCCACATGTACAGGTTCTCTTGTCAAGTTTGACCACAAAATTATCATGATCATCCTCTACCTGAAATTCCAACTCACCACACCAGACTGTGAAACAATGTCTTGCCAAATCACATTGCTTGTCAACCTGCTGCATAACATTTGGACAAACCTTCCCAACATAATTATCCATGCCCTTTTTCTTAGTTTGAATTCTCTGCATCAGCCTATTCCTTATGCAGTCAAACATAGATATAACAGGCAAGTCTCTAGCATCAATTCTTCCAAAAACCAGACCCAATTCTCTCTATTCTCAACTCTTACATATGCCATAGCAATGGGATATAGGTTGTCATTTCCATCCTTAGCTACTGCAGTTAGTAGCTGGCCTCCAAATACAGTCTTGATGAAGCAACCATCTAGGCTAATGAGTGGTCTACAGCCCTGCAACAATCCATCAATCATGGGTTTCAAAGAAAAAAACATTTTCTGAAACCTTAAAGGGTTGGTTCCTTCTTCTTTCTTCAACAGAAGCTTGCTACCAGGATTTTTATCCCTCACTGTTTCACAATAATCCCATAGTAGCTCAAACTCCTTACCATGATCTCCCTCAATTAAGTCTCTTGCATACCTTTTTGCACGCAAGGCTACATTGTAGGTCACCTCAACCCCAAGCTTCCTCCTGATAACTCTTCTAAATGGTTCAACACCTATGTCCATGTTATCTTTGATGTAATGTAATAGCTTATCTCCAATGTAAGATGAACTGCATCTGAAGTTGTCACTGCTCCTTGCACAATTGTGTCTGCCTTTTAATGTCTTAATTTGGAACTCTTCCTTCTGCTGGATACAGGAAGCATGGACCCTCCAATTGCAGTTCTCACTGGCACATACTGCAGTCACTCTCATCCTCTCACTCTTCTGAAAATCCAACACATAGCCTTTCCAGATGCTCCAATCTATCAGCACTTTCTTATAAGAATCTACATTGCCAAATGTATACCCCACTGAAGGTTTGAATTTTTTTATAGAGTCCCCATCTCTCCAGTGTGGGTATCTTTTCTTTCCTTCATCATCTGATAAGGGTAGCTCATCAAAGTTCCTGTCATCATCAGGCTCACTGTACCAGTCTTCATGTTCTACTTCCATTTCTTCATCACTGATCACATGCTTTCTCTTTGCTTTGGCTCCTTGTCTCATTTTCTGTAATTTTGCCTTTTTTGCAGCCCTACTCCTGTCCCTTGGTGCAAAAATATCATCATCTAAGCTGTCCTCTATGTCATCATAAAAGTCTGATTCTTCAATGTAGTTCTCATCTTCAGAATCAGATGGATCAGAGCTATTCTCAGAACCATCTGGTACTGGACTGTCCTCAGGATCATGTACAGTTGCATTTTGCCTCTTCCTTGAAGATTCTGATGGTTTTTCCTTCCCTTTGTCCTTTTGAGCATTGGATTGTTTCTTCTTTTTCTTGTTCTTAGAAGCATTAGATTGTTTCTTCTTCGTTCTACATACAGGTTCCTCATGGACTGCATCTTCTTCAGGTTCATGCGCTTGCTCACCATCCTCTTGGAAACTTAAATCTTCACCAAGATTTAAGTTGAATTGCTCATCAAGGAATACATAGTGATCATCATCCACACTTGAAGGCTGCACATAATCACAATATTTGTTAGACTTCAGTTATTTAATCACACGAAGTTGAAGAAAAAATCCAGCTAATATTGTATAATACCTTATTCAGGTTTGAAGTATGCAAAGCTTCCTCATTCAGCAATGTAGTCTGCACATGATCATAAGCATCATTCAGAGTTGAAGGTTACAAACATTCCTCATTTTGGGAACAAGACTGCCCTTAAGGATACAAAATTTGTAAGTCTTCAATTATTATATCACATAAGGCTAGAAAATATGCAACTAATAATATACAATACCTTATTCAGATTTGCTTCTTGTACAACTTCATCATTCAGATTTGAAGTCTGCAAACAATCACAATATTCATATGTCTTCAATTATTTAATCACCTAAAGTTACAAAATAACCAAATAATCATGTATAATACCTCATTCAGGTTTGAAGGTTGCATAAGTTCCTGCTCTTGTGTCAGATCAGGCTCATCTTGGGACTGTGTTAACAACCCCATGACCTCCTCTGTAGTCCTTCTTCTTGTAGTTGATGATTCAGGCTCATTGATCTCTATATTTTGTGTTACAACAGGTTGTATATCAGGTTCCTGTTCTTGCTGGGGTGGTGGCCCACCAGGAAACGTTAGATACTTAATGGTTTCAGGCTCTTCACCATCTCTTCCTGGCTTAATGGAAACATAGAGCCATCAACATCAAATGCAGCATGAATACTTTCATCATCTCTCACAGAGTACAACATAACATCACTTGTAATATGGTGTGCGTTTTGTATCTCTACAAAGGACCAATTACCCCAAATATGTCGTACTGCATGCTCATCGGTCATTGGAAGACAAGGGTGTTTGTAATAGAAGGTGACACCAGTACCCTTCCCACCAGCAATCCTGTACATGTCCCATATGCCTTTTCAATCAAAATAATCTAAATCATACTGCCCTGTGTACACTTTTTTCCCATTCACATATGCTAGTGCACCACTGCGAATCAAAGCCCATTCACCACCCACATGCATGTACATTTTCTTCATTGGACCATCATCGTCCTCCTCCATTCTGTAATTACAAAAAAAAAAAAAAAAAGAATAGAGATTTAGGCAGACCCATGGCCTTCATCTACGCAAAACAAACTCAGTTATAACAAAAACCCCTAATAGATTCACGTATTTCGAAAAAATGAGGAATTTAAGAAAAATAAACTTACAAAGACGGACACCATGCCCTGGATTTTTCAAAAATCGATGAAAAAACCCCAACACACCAAGAATGTAACAAGATATTGTATGGTCTCACCCACAAACCAAAGTCGCGCACAAGAATAACAAAGAGGATACAAAACCCTAAATCGCGAAATAAGTCAGCAGGAAAGCGGCGAGCCTGGATGGTGCGAACACTTTGTCGTCTTCAATGGGTGGTTTAGTGTGCGAAATCCTTGTCTAGATCAAGCCCCAAATCTCTGCAACTCTCCTGCTTCGTTTCTGGCTCACTTACCAAGACGCTGTGAAATCTGATTTTCACTTAGGTTAACTTTGGGTGAAATAACGTTACAACCTTATGCAATTATCAAGAGGCCAATTAAGGTATTTCACCCTCAAAACGTGCTAGAATCCTTTAAGGGGGCGGTGAGCCGAAGTTTAAAATCATAAGGTTTTACGTATGATTTTCCAAAACATAGGGTTTTTTCCGCCACTTTTAAAAACCATAGGGTTTTTGGTGCATATAGCTCGTTTTCAAAGTACCGTTTCACAAGTTTTACAGACAGCATCACATGTTTTACAGACGACATCACATGTTTTACAGACAGCATCATATCTTTACAGACAGTTTCACATGTTATAGTTAGCACCCGGAGTGGTACTCTGGCCACTGCTAATCTTGAAATGCAAGCATACAGTTTACAGTTTGGGCCTGGTGGTTATGTGTGGAGGTGATGTTCGGAAGGTGTGCGCCAACGACACCACCAATACCGGCCGCCACAATTAGACAGTTGACACCGAATTTTAACAGGAGGTTTGTTAAGTCAGGATAATCTGTCTGGGAACGGACAGCAAATCTGTTCCCATTACATGTTTACAGGTCGCCTAGGGCTAGCTACCCGAAGTGAGAACCGGTGGAGGATGGTGCATGTTTGTATGTGTTGGTGCAGTATTGTTGACCTTGGTCCGATGCTCTACTATATGTGGAGTTATTGTTGATCCTGGTCCGATACTCTACTTCATCATGTTTTTCTGGAGTAAGGATGGAGAAGCCTAGCTTGCAGGAAAAATTCTGTTTCATAAAGGATGGTTCATATTTGGAAAAGTTCACTTTACCCGTATCCCGTTTTATGAAAGAACTATGAACCATCTACAGCATATGTGTGCCCGTGTGATAGCATTCATGAAAAGAGTTTTGAAACTCATATTCTTTTATAGCATTGCATTCAAACAGTTTTATCAATCGAACTTATTTCAAGTTCTTCTTTAAAGCTTTGCATTAACAGTTTTGAATTACACTTCATGTTCTTTATCATTCAGTACTTTCTTTTAAAGTATTCCCTCACTTAGTCCTTTTGACTAATACCTCTCCCGTTTTCTTGCCTCGTGGTTTCAGGTCTTGCAGCCGCACTCTAGAGGTATCTTGAAGCTCTAGATTGTCATTTTTGTTTCAGTCAGGGCCTAGTATTATTTCTCTTTTGTGTCCTACTTATGTTTTATGGATGCATCACTTTATGTTTATGAATACTTGAGTATCTTTGATATACTCTTAATGCTACTCTGTTACCGATATCTTGAACTCTGCTATATCGGTGTTTATATGTGAATATGTTATATGTTCTGATATGCCGAGTCTCTCTTACACGATCAATATGTTCTTGCTCGTTACATGCCATCACGCACATGTTTTGAAAAGTTTTAAAATACTCTGATTTTCCATTGCATAGCCACATTGTTATACATGTATAGTTCTGAGATAGATAGTCGTTCGCTGGAGTATTTATTGAGTGATGGCTCACACCATTACTTGAGAGGTGCTTCAGTGTGGGGGTTGAGACGCCGCTCTCCTCTTGTTCCAGTACAGGTGGGGGCGTTACAGCCTGTGGTGGTGTCAGAGCATCGGGTTAAGTAAGAAGAGACTTAACCTAGATTGCTCTCATGGTGGATCATGGATTGTTCACGCAATGCATCCAGGATCATTCGCATCTTGCACCGAGACAGGATATTTGGAGATTGCATGGTTCTGTTATCTGGATTTCATATCTGTGGTATCTTTTGTATAGCTATGGCAGTTCAGCCACACCAGGATCCTAATTAGCAGATGGATGAGGGTTTCTTTTAGCCGTTTGAGGCCCCGCGTACTGTGTCAGTTTCTCGCCGTGGAGGCACTCGTTTCTATACCTGGCGCAGGTCTAGGAACAGTGGCAGGCCTGGGTATTCCTATCCTAACAGAATTTTGCACTATCTTGAGTCTGAGAGAGATGGTTACTTTTAGGAGTATCGAGGACCCGTGAGGTCAGGTTGGAGTCTATGCGCCATCAGGATCAGTCACTGCAGTACCAGATTGATAGGGACATTGCTCGTGAGCATGTTGCAGAGACGACTCATATTGCTGATCAGAGAGCTGCTCGTATTGCTGAGTTGGAGGTAGATCTTATGCAGATGACTATCGACCGCGACACTTCTATGGAGCGTCACCAGCACTACCGTGCACGCGTGAGAGCTTGCCTGTATGATACCTATCACTTATCCGATGAGCAGGCAGTTGAGGAGGTCGAGGTTTAGGATGACAGTCAGGCTTCTCAGGAGCCCGAGCCTATGCAGGAGCAGTCTGATGGAGGCGATGGAGATTCTGATGACGATGATGACGATGGCGGAGATGACCCAGCAGGACACAGACAGGGCGAGGTCGTTGCTGTTTCTGATGACACCACCAGGGGTTCTTTGGACCACAGCTACCAAGGTTGATTGTTGATGGAGGTTTCTATATATAGTACCGATGCATACATATCTATCTTTGGATGGCGGACGTATAGCCGGGACAGTTCCGGACTAACTTTTGGATGAGGGGATGTATAGCTATGGTAGATGATCCCCGACTTTTGGCACCACGGATGACGGTTCAGATGACTTGGTACCTACTAGGTTATTTTTAGCAGGGTTGGACGGATTGGTAAGGCCTGTAAGGGAGTCAACTCGATAGTATCGGGTCCTCCCCATTTTGCATGTGGCCTGTAGTAAATTTTACCAAACCTTGCACAGTTATAACACTTTCGGCTTTATATTATCTGTTTACTGCTTTCCATAACTGTCATTGCATGAGTCCTAGAGTGCTTCAAGATACCATTAGGGCTGATAGTAGGATCATGCCATTTCATTTATTGATAGCATGCTATTATCCTTGATATGTTGAATATGCTTCTGGATATGTTGATCATACTTTTGATCATCTTACAGTTCTGGTTGATATGACAGTACGTGTTCTGTTCTTGTTTATATGTTGATCATGTTTCGGGATATGTTATACATGTTTTTGATATGTTGATATGTTACACGAGCTTTTGTTCCCGTTTACATGTTGTCTGATAGTTGTTCTTGATTATATGTTATGTTGGAATCTTTGCAGACATGTTGTTGTGGGAATGAATTGTTCTCATACTTATATGTGACTGCGTGGAAATGTGAATACGTGGTTACAGATTTTGTGAATCATTATATGTCATGCATCGAACATATATCTGAATACTTGTGAATTCAGTAACAACATGCCACCGAGAAGAGCACCTCGAAATCGTGTACCACCACTACCACCCCAAAGAGATGTCACGCCACCCCCTGAACGGTAGGGAACTCCAGACATAAGGGATGTGCTACGAAAATTCCCAAGAGCCTGTAATCAGAGAGATAATCCTCATAATGAAAGGTCACTAGAAAAATTTCTGAGGATGAATCCACCTAAGTTCTATGGAGAACCGTACAACCTAAAGGCTGAGAATTGGATTACTAATCTTGAGAAGATTTTCGAGGCTATGGAAATCTACCCAGAGGATCGTGAACGAGTTCGGTATTCTACTTTTCTTATGGAAGGAGCTGCATACAATTGGTGGAAGCACGTTCACCACATGTGGATTGAGAACAACGTTGAAGGAAGTTGGGATGAGTTTATCGGAGAGTTCCAGCAGATGTATACGCCTCAAGTAACTCGTGACGCACGAGAGGCTGAGTTTATGAGTTTGGTCAGGGAACTATGAACGTGATGGAGTATGAGGCTAGGTTTGTGAGGCTGATCAAGTATGCGCCTCATATTCTGAATGATGAGCGTCGCAAGACGAAGAGGTTTATTGGTGGACTGAAGCCCGAACTTCGGTGGGTACTTGCTTCTTTGGACATTGAGACCTACAACCGGGCTATCGATAGAGCGCTAATGGTTGAAGCTGCACAGAAGGAGATCAAGATAACTACTGCATGTCAAGGACCTTCTAACCCTAAGCCTTATCAAGGGAACAAGCGATCATCCGGATCTTTTCTCCAAGGAAACAAAAAGAAGCCAATGGTAGCACCACAACCTCACCAGCAGAAGGCTCCACAGAGACAACAAGCACAGAAGCAGAAAGCGCCACAGCAGTATCAGAGGGCGCCACAACAACAGAGAGCACCTCAGCCAGGTCCAGAGGAAATTGTTTGCCGATATTGTTGCCAAACGGGACACACTGAGGAGAACTGTCGCAAGAAAATTGGACAGTGTTTCGTGTATGGTTCGCCTGAGCACCAGATGGATAGCTGCCCGAACAAGATTAAGAGATTTGGGGTCTAGGATAAAGGAAAAGCGGTGGTGGGTACGACGAACAAACCGGTGGTCAAAGGCACAACATATGCTTTGGATGGTAAGGAGGAGGTTGATCCTTCGTCTGTTGTGGAAGGTATTGTGCACATTCTTAACACGCCAGTTAAGGTCTTGTATGACCCCGGTGCCACGCATTCATTTGTTGCATCTAAATTATGTGCGCATTTACAGTTTCCACTTGAATACTTGCCATATAAATTTGAAGTGAGTTCTCCTTTGGGAGCTTGCCTTGTTACGGATCAAGTATATAAACGCTGTCCTATATGTATTGGTACCCGTTGTTACCCGACGGATCTTATTGAGTTGCCGATGACAAGTTACGATGTTATACTTGGTATGGATTGGTTGTCTAAGTACCGAGCTAAGTTGGATTGTTACAAGAAAGAGATTATCTTGGAAGAAGATAAAAATCGGACATCAGAAAGGAAAATTGAGAAGTTATCAGTGATTTCTTCGATGGAAGCTAAGAAGCTGATTCAGAAAGGAGCCAGTGGATTTGTTGCTTATCTTCTGAATCGACCGAAAGATCAACTTAAGACCGAAGAAGTGGAAGTGGTGAACGAATTCTTAGATGTGTTTCCTAAACATTTGAATTCGTTACCTCCTGACCGAGAGTTGGAGTTTACGATCGAGACGATATCAAGAGCTGAGCCGTACTCCAAGACACCTTACAGAATGGCTCCAGCTGAATTGGAAGAACTGAGGAAGCAATTGGATGAACTGATTGAGTCAGGATATGTTCGACCGAGTACATCGCCATGGGGAGCGCCTGTGCTTTTAATTAAGAAGAAGGATGGATCATTGCGTTTATGCATTGACTATCGGGAGCTAAATAGGATGACGATCAAGAATAAGTATCCTCTCCCTCATATTGAAGAGTTGTTCGATATACTTTAAGGGTCGAAGGTCTACTCTAAGTTAGATCTAAGACAAGGGTATTATCAATTGAAGATCAGGGAAGCAGATATTCCAAAGACTACTTTCAACAGCCGATACGGACATTATGAGTTTGTAGTAATGCCGTTTGGTTTGACGAATGCACCAGCTGCATTCATGGATATGATGCACCGTATATTCAAGCTGTTTCTCGATAAGTTTGTAGTAATCTTCATCGACGATATCTTAGTGTTTTCAAAGACACCGGAGGAACATGCTGAACATCTTCGAATCGTGTTACGCACTTTGCTGGATCACAAGCTATATGCAAAGTTCAGCAAATGTGAATTCTGGCTTGAGAGAGTTACATTTCTCGGACACATCATATCAGGATCAGGAATCGAAGTACATCCCTCGAAGATCAAAACGATCATGGATTGGAAATCACCGAAGAATCCTTCAGAAGTGAGGAGTTTTCTGGGATTAGCTGGTAACTACCGAAGGTTTGTCAAAGATTTCTCGAAGATAGCTACACCTCTCACTAAGTTGACAAAGAAAGAAGGGAAATTTGAATGGACTGAGAAGTGTGAGCAAAGTTTTCAAAGATTGAAGGAGATGCTAACAACTGCACCCGTATTAGCGTTACCAGAAGGAAAAGAAGGATACAATGTCTACACCGATGCTTCGAAAGAAGGACTAGGAGGAGTTTTGATGCAGAATGGAAAAGTGATTGCGTATGCATCAAGGAAGCTCAAAACACATGAGATTAACTACCCGATACATGATTTGGAGTTAGCCGCGATAATTTTCGCTCTGCGTAAGTGGAGACATTACCTGTATGGAGTTACATTTGAGATCTTTACTGATCATAAGAGCCTGCGATATCTATTCACTCAGAAGGAGTTGAATATGCGACAGAGAAGGTGGATGGAATTTCTGGAGGACTACAATTGCATTATTCAGTACCATCCAAGAAAGGCGAATATTGTAGCCGATGCACTAAGCAGAAAAGTTCGTCTGGCATAAATTGCTGCCAATCCCGAGATTGATCGAAGAGAAAGGTTGGAGGTGATAACTAAAGCTCGAATCGCGAATGTTGTGATGATATCACCCTTGAAAGAGCTAGTGTTGGAAGCTCAGAAGAACGACGATTGGATCAAGAAATGTCTCAAATCTAAGGAGAAAGATGATAAGACTAAGTTTAGGGTTGATGAACATGGAATATTGAGGTACAAAAGTCGAATATGCGCACCAACTGCTTTGAGGAAAGAGATTCTTGATGAAGCGCACAAGACTAAGTACACGATACATCCCGGAGGCACTAAGATGTATCAAGATGTTAAGACGCATTTCTGGTGGAACGGAATGAAGAGAGATATAGCCAACTATGTCAAGAAGTGCTTAACTTGTCAGAAAGTTAAAGCTGAGCACCAGAAGCCGAGTGGGAAGTTACAGCCATTACCGATTCCGACATGGAAATGGGAGCAAATCACGATGGATTTTGTCACTAGTTACCCAATGTCAGAGGAGGACAAGATAGTATCTGGGTGATCATTGATCGATTGACAAAGTCTGCGCACTTTTTGCTAGTAAAGACGACGGATAAGGTCAGCACGTTGGCAAAGCTGTATCAGCAAGAGATTGTCAGACTACATGGAGTTCCGAACAGCATAGTATCGGACAGAGATCCGAAATTCATGTTGCAATTGTGGAAAGAAATTCAGACTTTGATGGGAACTAAGATGAACTTTAGTACTGCAGCACATCCTCAAACGGATGGACAATCAGAAAGGATGATTAAATACTTGGAAGATATGCTAAGTGTAGCACCCCGCACGTGAGGCACCACATCCCCCGCACTATGGCTCAACACGAGTAACGAAATAGTAAATCCGCACCCGTATCAAACCATAGCGAACGGGAGACAAACATAAAACTTCCTAAGCTAGGCGGAACTAGACCCTGTAATGATAACCAATCAACAAAATATAATGCATCGGCGTACTCAAATTCAAACATATAATTCATAAGCATAATTGGGCTCTTCAGGCCTCTTTTAAATTCATAGCAAAACTCAGTAAAGCCAATTTCATAATAAATACATAGGTATCCAATTTCATGATATAACAGAAATGAATCATACATAGTTCCAATACATATGTGAGTGCAGAGACTCTCCTAACCTACTTGACCAACTCAAAGACTCCAAACACCTCCGCCTAGCTCGAAACTCCAAAGCCAAGCCTGCACACTAAAGTGTTGGGGAGGGAGAGGGTCAGTCTCTAGAAGACTGAGTGAGCGGGAGCGATACATATATATAAGAAACATGCACATGCAAGTCATAAATCCCGAGCAAAGGTTTTATTTGAAATTAGTTCCCACGAAGGGCAAGAAAATTGATAAACAATGCTCGAACTTTACGACTAACTCATATTCAATTCATTACATTCATAAATCATACATATACATAAGGCTCGGCGAGTGAGCGTGCACAATCTCCAACCAAACTCCGACCGTGTACGACAAATATCATTAATATGTTGATTAGGCGATCATGCAATATATCATAATACACACAGACCACAAATCGTATCATAAACATATTCATAAGCATAATCATAAATCATAACCAACCTTCTTCCTCCGGGTGGTGGACGGGTTTGCAAGGCCTGACCACCAAATCATATCAATGCGGCTATGAGGTTCATGAAGCCTCAAAGCCCGGTTAGCGTTTCCCCATCAAGAACCTCCCTTGACGAAGTCCGTTTCGCCGTAAGTTGGAACTAGTATATGGGATCCCCGTCAGCCCTTGCTTCCTCGGTTAGCCACATATACTAAGTCCCGGGGCCCGTGCAATCATAATCATGTCTCGCCAAAACATATCAATTCATACGAACATAACATAATCATAAATCATTTGAAAAGGATTTACTCGATCAATAATTACTCGGTACGTTCATTTGAAAACCATATATTTAACTATATTAGGTTTTTGGCCAAAGCTTGTCACATACGGTTGTAGGGTTTTATACATAACTAGAACGAAAACACCCTCACCTGGTACAAGACGAAACAAGGATACGAGTTACCGAGTGTCCGAAAGATCAAGATCTCTCCACCCTGGAGATAAACTGTACAAAGACAACATGACGTGTTTGTGAGACTCAAGACTCTTAATGAACCATATACGACGCACGGCATGTTATGCACATGATATGAATGCATAAAAGATGATATTATGTCATGAAAATGTTCATGTGCACTATCAAAGAATTTAAATCATATAGACGAGCCATTCACTTGATATTATAAACGTTCATATTCATTCAAGTTCAATCTTTTCATATCTTTCGTAATTCATAGCAATATCTAACAAAGTCTTGGAACCATATTCACATTATACCTTCCAACATGTTTACATTAAGTATGATACATAAAAAGGCAAAGAACATCACTTAAGACATCAAAAGGATGCAAGAAGGTACTTTATATTTCACATAGAAGCACTCAAGCCACGTCATAGCAATTCACCAAAAGCATGGTTTAAACCTCATACAAAAGCTATGAAATTAAACCACAATGTTCCCAACATATAGAAAAACAAGTTCATAGTTCAACACAAAAGGAGATAAAGTCATTAAGGAGGTGAAATAAATCAAAAACCGAAAAGGAAGCAACAAGGACTGCGCAGGGGAAGGGACACGGGGGTGTCACCCTCCTTAGCTAAACTGAGCCACGACCGTGGCTCAGTACAGACCTTCCCAGAAGGTGTGACACGCCCGTGTCTCACATTTTAGTGTAAATGAGACACGGGGGTGTCACGGTACAGAACCAAAACGCGCACAAGACTTTACCTGCAAAACTGAACCCATACAAAATCAATCCAAAAGCATACCAAATCAACTCCAAATGCTCTGAAACTTAACATACAACATATTTAGAATGTTAGGAACATATTCCATTTAGAGTGAAACGGCTAAATCACACATTAAGAGCACCTAAATCATGCAACAAAACTGGGTCGCCAAAAACCGAACTTATGAGCCCTATTGATTAAATCATGCCTTGATCAAGTACTTAGGGGTTGAATTTGGATCTGAAACCTTGGGGAATGCATGCTAACATACTAAACAACTAATATACTTCATATATATGCAAAATGGCACAAATTAAAGCACATTAGAATGACCAACAAGCACACAATTGCAACAGCAGCAAATCTGTGACGGAGCATGCACAAAAACAGGTCAAGTATTTCGTTTTTTAGGCTTAAATTGGATCCAAATACTTGCAACATGAATGCTAACATATAGAGCAATCAGTGTACATCATCTCCATGCAAATTCACACGAAAAGGAGGCCATATGATCAAGCAACAACACATAAATTCACACAGCAGTCACAAAACAGGGGAGACAGTTTGATCATCATGTTTGGAGCTCCATAACTCATAATTTCATTAAAGGGTCAATAGATAAAATCCTCCTAACATCATATACTATCAGTTAGGAAAGAAATAGGCCAAGAAACAAGTTCATATAATCATGTACAAGCAAGAAAATCAGCTACCCAAGTAATTTGGTCACAAGAGCAAAAATCCCTAAAAGTTCATATCAAACCCATAATTCAAACCCTACCCAAATCTGATCCAAATCATGTATTAAGTAGACGAAATCAAGCATAATAGATTAGAGAAGACATAATTATTCATACCTTAAAGATTTGGTGAAGGAGGGAAGGGATTTGAGCTCAAAATCACAAAGGGCCAAGGTTTTTCCTCTCTTCTCCTCTTCTTCTCTCTCTCGTTCAGTTCCAGCAGAAAAAGGGGGATATTATCTCGGTTTCAGAGCTAAAGGGAAGAGAAAGGGCTTAACTCAAGGTACACAAGTCATGGTTAAAGCATGGTTAGGTTAAGGAGGTGGTAAGGGGTCCCACCATGAAGACTAGTCAACAAAAGGAGTTTTTCTTGCATGAGTTGTCCGTTACGGTTGGATTTAGAAGGTCTTAATGATTTCAAAAAGGTATGAGGCTTGTTCCATTGTCTCTGAATCGTCGATACGAAGGCAACGGAGGTGACGAAATTCGAATCCGAATTCCCGAGCTCAAGATATCACGTACGGAACCAAGGGTGCGCTAATTGCTCGTTAGCCCCCGACTTGGTTCCACAAATCAAATTAAATTCGTTAACACGTCAAATGAATCCGAAAACATAAACCGAGCATATAGACATGTTCATAACACACATATTCATGACATACTAAATTTCCGTACCATTCCGATATCATTACATATAGGAACGAAGCACAAATAGAACACTCATGCGCATGAATGAATTCATATCGTTATAAATTAATTACTAAAACTTAAATCCCATTTTAAATAAATTTAAAGCCAACTTATAATATGTTGAAATTAATTAACGAAATTAACGAGATAGTTAAGGTAACATGAAACCTTAATTAAGAAGTTAAACACTAGAGATCAAATTAAGATAAAATGAATAAAATTAAAATAACCATAGTTTATAGTTTAGAACAAATGCAAACATTTATAAACAAATAATCATATAATTAAATAATTAAACTGCATAATTTATAAACAAATACGCCACGTTAGTTTAACTGAAAAACCGGGGCGTTACACTAAGAGCTTGTGCTTTGGACTTCCAAGAAAGTTGGAAAGAGTGTTTACCTCTTGTGGAGTTTGCAAAGAACAACAGTTATCAAGCTTCTATTAAAGCTGCTCCATATGAAGCCCTGTATGGAAGGAAATGTAGATCCCCGTTGTATTGGGATTTGGATGAAGCAAGATGTACTGAGGAGGGACCGATCAGAGTGAATTCAGCTAAATGGATAAGAGAAGCGACGGAGAAGATTCAGATCATTTGCCAGAGAATGAAAGCTGCCCAAGACATTGTGCATTCTCAGCTTCGCAAGTGTTTCTCAGATGAGACAGAGGTTGTGTCGGTAGAGGAGATACCGTTGGAACCGAATTTGACTTATGTTTTGAAGCCCGCTAAGAATCTAGATAGGAAGTTTCAAGAGCTAAGGAATAGGAAAATTCCTTTGGTTAAAGTCCTTTGGAAGGGACATGGGACAGAAGAGGCAACCTGGGAGACAGAAGAGAAAATGCAGAAGCGTCACCCCGAGTTATTTGCAGTTACAGCGGAAGAATCTGAGGACAGATTCTCTATAAGGAGGGGTGATTGTAACAGCCCAAAACAGGCCTAGATGAAAACAGTAAGTTAAGGGCATTGGTAAAGCGTTTATAGACCCGTGATCCAACATTTTGAACCTTCATGGATTGCATTCTTACATGAACTTTGTGCTCGTATATAATCTGACATGTTTTAAGGGGGAATTCTTGACCTTTGATATAGTTTACTATTCATAACCCGAGCCTACCTTGTTCAAATTGCTACTCGAACCCTAGAGGTTCATCACACATGTTTGCCAATCGTTTGAACTTGTTTCCCAAGCTCAGAGAGTCTTTCATGAACCATAAGGGTATTTTTGGAACTTACCGACCAAAGTTTCTATTCATCTAAAAATGAGCTTTCGATTCTGATACCTTTCCTACCCAAGTTTACAGTCAAATCGACCCTTGAGTCGAGATGAGTCTTTTGAAATCATTCTTGACTTGGAAATCTATTTTGAGCATTGATTTTATTGAAAATGTTTACGAAAACCCTAGTTCACTATTCCTTCTACGAAAGGTTTTCATTCGGAAAATACTTTCTCTTCGGATTTGCACTACTTGAGCTATTTCAAGATTTTTGAGATGTTTTACAACTCTTGATTCAAACCCTAGCTTGAAATATTGAAGCGTACGCTTGTACTTAAGAATTCACTATTCATTCTACGTTTTCAAGTTTTTAACGGTACAATGTTTTACAGTCGATATTGGACTCAAAACGCTTCTCGATTTATTTCTTGAATTTTGGAAACAATCCGGACTTGAAAATCATTCTAGAAAGTCGTTTTTCACTCGTGTTGAGTTTTGAGCTCAAAACTTTTATTCACTAAAACTAATGTATCTTTCAAACGGTAAATCCGATTTCGACGTATGAATATGCAATTCGAAGCTAATTTTTGCCCGGATGGAATGGTTATACTTCCAGCCACTTAAATTCACGTTTTGGTAGTGAAATTACCAAAATACCCCCCAGCAGTCCCAATTTTGTTTCATGAATGATGAAGCTTCCAAGAGAAGATATCAACTTTTGCTCTCATGCCCTTACCTCAAGTTTATATCCAATGTGAGGGGCTTCCCAACAACTATAAATACCCCCCTCATGCCATTAGAATCCTTGCTCAAAGTCTTGTGTTAACAAGCACTCCTCTCTCCCTCCTTTCTTCCTTTGGCCGTGAGCCTCCCCTCCCCCTAGGTTAGTTGTTTGATTTATTTTATGTTATGGTTTTTATGTTATGTTTTAGTTAGTTTATGTTTTTATGTTATACTATGTTTATATTATGTTTAGGTTGGGTCTTAGGGTCTTCCCTAAGCCATATAGGATTTTATTTTATGCATTTATTATATAGTTTTCATGATATGTTTGAATATATGTTTATATGTTTTAATTGTTTAGTATATGCTTGAATATGTTATGAATTGCTCTAGTATATGCTATGATCATGTGATATGGTTGTTATATTATGAGAATTGATGCTTGATTATGGAATTTGAATTATGTTCTTGCATGTTAGCTAATGGAATAGTTTTCTATGATTAATTATGTCACAACTTATTACATGTTGATATTGAATTTAATTGTTACATGTTACATGCCTAAGGTTCATGATATGATATGATATATGTTGTGACATGTTGTCACATTGGTATATGATTCTTGAATTATTAATTGAGCTTATGATATGATATGGATTAATGGCTTAAAGCCTTGATCATATGTTATACACTGTAATAGTGTCACATGTTATAACCTAAGATAGAATAGTGTTTCATAACTTGATCTTATGCCTTAATTGGATCTCTTAACCATAGGTTATACCTTTAACCTAGATCACACTTGATTATAATAACACGAACTTGAAACTATAGGTTATAGTCAAGATCATAATTTAATTAGGGTGTGTGTGTGTGTACATGCATGGTGTGTGTGTGTGTCGTGTGTGTGTGTATAGTAAGGGTTTGACCCGACCCTTTGACCCGACATTTGAATAGTAACCTGTGAATAGTAACTATGAATAGTAATCTGGAATAGTAATCCTGAATAGTACTTTTGAATAGTGCTTTTGAATAGTAAAAATGAAATAAAACTTGTGTTTTCTTAATAGATATTTGCACCTAGGGATTCCATATCCAGGGTCTAAAATGTGTTCTCAAAATGTGTTTTCTTTCGTGGACTTTTTTCTTAACTTAAGGTTTGCGATAGGATTCATAATTTGACTAAAGCTTACTCGGTTATAGTAAGATCATAGTCCAACGTTAAGAGTAACTCACTTTAACGTATTCCTTTGTGTGTTACCTTTCTTGAATACCTTAAATGGTATTACTCTCTTGTGTTACATGTTCTTTACCTGTTCCTTGTTCATTGTTTCATGCATTTCATATGCATCTTGGTTAGTAGTGGGTCTTAGTTCTGAAGCTCACTCTAGTACACCACCTACAGGAGTTAAAGTTGAGCACTGGGATCCCCAGGGCACCGTGTAATCTGTCTACCTACCTTTTGTTACTAATAGGTGAGGTGAAGTTAAAGATGTTTCCAAACTGGAACCACGATTATACTATCGTATCATATGTTTTGAAATTCAAAGCTAAACCTCGTTTTGAACTATCCCTTTTATTGGGACATTTTTTGAAAGGATCATTCATACTTTCATAGTATAACTTGATCAACAGCACATGTTTTCCAAAGTTCTGCACTCTTGTTCAAAGACAGTTACATGTTCTGCATATGTTTTCAAAGTACCGTTTCACATGTTTTACAGACAGCATCACATGTTTTACAGACAGCATCATATGTTTCCAGACAGTTTCACATGTTATAGTTAGCACCCGGAGTGGTACTCTGGTCACTGCTAATCTTGAAATGCAAGCATACAGTTTACAGTTTGGGCCCGGCGGTTATGTGTGGAGGTGATGTTCGGGAGGTGTGCGCCAATGACACCACCAATACCGGCCGCCACAATTAGACAGTTGACACCGACTTTTAACAGGAGGTTTGTTAAGTCAGGATAATCTGTCTGGGAATGGACAGCAAATCTGTTCCCATTACATGTTTACAGGTCGCCTAGGGCTAGCTACCCGAAGTGACAACCGGTGGAGGATGGTGCATGTTTGTATGTGTTGGTGGAGTATTGTTGACCTTAGTCCGATGCTCTAGTATATGTGGAGTTATTGTTGATCCTGGTCCGATACTCTACTTCATCATGTTTTTCTGGAGTAAGGATGGAGAAACCTAGCTTGCGGGCAAAATTCTGTTTCATAAAGGATGGTTCATATTTGGAAAAGTTCACTTTACCCGTATCCCGTTTTAGAACTATGAACCATCTACAACATATGTGTGCGCATGTGATAGCATTCATGAAAAGAGTTTTGAAACTCATATTCTTTTACAGCATTGCATTCAAACAGTTTTATCAATCGAACTTATTCGAAGTTCTTCTTTAAAGCTTTGCATTAATAGTTTTGAATTACACTTCAAGTTCTTTATCATTCAGTACTTTCTTTTAAAGTATTCCCTCACTTAGTCCTTTTAACTAATACCTCTCCCGTTTTCTTGCCTCGTGGTTTCAGGTCTTGCAGCCGCAGTCTAGAGGTATCTTGAAGCTCTAGATTATCATTTTTGTTTCAGTCAGGGCCTAGTATTATTTCTCTTTTGTGTCCTGCTTATGTTTTATGGCTGCATCACTTTATGTTTCTGAATACTTGAGTATCTTTGTTATACTCTTACTGCAACTCTGTTACCGATATCTTGAACTCTGCTATATCGGTGTTTATATGTGAATATGTTATATGGTTTGATATGCCGAGTCTCTCTTACACGATCAATATGTTCTTGCTCGTTACATGCCATCACGCACATGTTTTGAAAAGTTTTAAAATACTCTGATTTTCCGCTGAATAGCTACATCGTTATACATGTATAGTTCTGAGATAGATAGCTGTTCGCTGGAGTATTTCTTGAGTGATGGCTCACACCA
Source organism: Lantana camara (assembly GCA_037501455.1). NCBI lineage: Eukaryota > Viridiplantae > Streptophyta > Magnoliopsida > Lamiales > Verbenaceae > Lantana > Lantana camara. Next base: position 64,903,899 of record CM074862.1, read on the forward strand.
TTACTTGAGAGGTGCTTCAGTGCGGGGGTTGAGACGCCGCTCTCCTCTTGTTCCAGTACGGGTGGGGGCGTTACACGAACACCAGAAGAAAAGAAAACTTGAGAGTGTCCTATGAACCCGACAAGTCTCCGCCCTGGAGAAATTGTACCAGAGAAGGAACAATGTGTACTCGTGAGAAATGACTCAATAAGAAACCACATAGATGCACGGCATGTTATGTACATGATATGAGATGCATCAAGAGCATAAATCATGTTATGATGTAATATAATCAAGTAATTCATTCAAAACGTTCAATACATGGTGGTTTCAAATTCATGCGTTTCATATCTTTCAAGATTCATATCAAATTGGGCCATAAACTTCATATAGTATTCATAGCACATATTTAAACATGTTTACAATGCATATAATAGCATACATTGGGAATTCATAAAGTTAAAGTTCATATAATGGCAACGAATACAAAGGAAGCGATATAAGGTAACACATAAAGGCATATGAGTTCATAATTCGAAAACGGGCATTTCAATTAGGCCATAAATTTGAAATATACAACCTAATACATAATATAACGTGTTAAATAAGCATATGAATCAATTAGAACACATACAGAAATCAAGAGGGTGAAAGGAATGCAAGAAGATGGATTTTGACGAAAGTTGACAGTTTTTCGAGAATGAACAAGCTGTAGAAAATTAGATATATCTCAAGTTTTAGAAGTTGGAATTAGGTTTTGTTTATTGGAAATGAAATTAGACATATATAGATTTTCAATGGTATGTTGCACGAATCTTGTTTCAAATCGAGGTGAAAATGGCGTAGGTTTGAAGTTGGGTCAAAGCAGAATTCCAGTGAAGTGGCGACACAATTTTCAAGCAACCATAAATAAAAAATGAGAAAATATATTGAGGTGATTCCAATTTCAGGATATTCTATACTTCAAGAGGTTTCCTTGGGTGTAAAAATCAGGTCAATCCGAGTTCATTTGAATAGTGAACGGTCGTTTGAATTCCCTGTAGAAAACCAGGAACGACCGTTCGGAGGGCAGAATGGTTCTGTTCGGTTGAACGGCCGTTCAAAGGAACCGAACGACCGTTCAGAGTGTTCTGGGTCGAAAAAAAGGCCATTTCAATGGTATAACGTGAAGGGGAAGGTCCCAAACACGTCCAACTCCGATTCCAAACAAAATACACCATATAAACACCTCAATACCCATATATATACACATATCATTCAACAATTCATGAATTAGTCCATCAAATTCATAACCCATATTCTTATACACACACACACACATATATATATATATATATATATATATATATATATATATATATATGTTGCTACAAGAATTCATAAAACTCATGAATTAACATGTAGTCATGCATATTCACACAAGATTCCAAGTTATTAAGGAAGAATCACACAATCCTAGTTATCATCTAACAAAGCCATATATATAAACACATATACCTTGGAGGGAATGGAAGGAGAAGAAGAAGATTATGAGAGCTTAAGTTCTTGTCTAGAATGAAGAAGAATAGAGCTTGAATCCTTGGGCCAAAACTTGAAGAAATCCTCTTGTCTCCTTGTTTGTTGCTTGGCTCGATTTTGGGGAAGGAGAAAGGAAGGGTTTGGAGCTTGGTGCTGGGAGGAAATGGAAGAATAAGAATGGGGTGTGAGGGTGTGTGTGTGTATATTGGGTAATGCAAGAGGGAAAAAGGGAAAAATTGTACATTGGTCCCTTATCAATTTAAGTGATCGATTTGGGTCCCAAGGTTTGGATAGGTGAGCAATTGGGGTCAAATTCAAAATTCGATTGATTCCAAGGATTTCATATAAGATCAAATAAATACATAATTAAAATCACATAACACTCGGTCTAATCCCACTCATGACGTCATACCTGTACGGCCGAAAAGTCGGGGTGTTACACTTACCAAATTGCACGAATTAATTGTTCATAAGTGTTTTGTATATTTAATTTTATATTAAATATTAAAATGTTAATTATTTATATTTTAAGTTTATTAATATTAAAATTAAATTAATTCGTACCACTTTGATTTTTTTTAAAGTATAATTAATTAGTGCTCTTTAATTATAATTATAATATTAATTAATTTTATTAATTATATTTAATTCGTTACACTTTAATCAAAATCTATAATGGAATTTAATTTATAATTGAAATATTTGAATTTTTAAAGGAATTCTTGAATGTTATGCACTTATGTGTTTTGGTCGCGTACCGTTCTTACGTAAATTTATTTCGGAATTTGGCGTGATTTTAGCATGTTGCAGATTTATGTGTTATGAACATGTGTACGTGCTCATTTCATGTTTTCGATTTTGTTTGGTGTGTTAACGAATTTTATTTTGGAGACGAGACCAAGTTGGGGGATTAAGAAAACTATGCGCACCTTTGGTTCCGGAGGCCGTAACCTGAGCTCGGGAGTTCAGATTCGAATTCCGGAAGAGGTGCCAGACTCGTAACAAAGAGAGAAAACCATGGAACCTAAATTCATATTTTTCTAAGCCCATTTGGAGCCCCGAATTTTGCCCGTATTATACTTCATCCGCATATATGACCCCCTTTTTACCATTTTGCTCATATCTCCCTCAATACTTAAGTTTTTTATCCAATTCTTGGCCCCACTTTTTCCTAATACATAGCTCTATCACTCCCTCCCTCATTCATTTCGTCCAAGGCAAGAAGAGAAGGATAAATTGCTGCAAGTTGGAGACCTAACTACTATTCCCATCACTATTCACTCTTGCCCAAATTCAAGCTCAAATCTCCATCAACTCTTCTTCAAATTGAAAGGTAAGTTTATGATCTTGTTGTCCATCTTCTTTGATCTCTTTTAAGTGCTATATTTCTGATTTTCATGGAGTGTTGAGCATGTTATGGAGTTACACATGAATAGTAAGGGTTTATGAAGAATTTGATGAATTCTTGAGAAATATTCAGGCATCTCTTGATATGAAGTCATTTATGTGATCTAGATAGCTCATATGTTTCATTTTTCAAGTATGAAATTCGTGGAATTGGCTGCCTTCTTGATCTTCATGGATGAAACTGTTTTTTTGAAGCAATTGAGCCTGATTTACTCCTTTGCCTTTACTGCGTGTGTGTGTGTGTTGTTTAGGAATGGTTTTGCTGCGTATATATGTCCCTTTTGTTGCCTTATTTGCTGTAATTGTTGCCTTGCTTTGTTCCTTGTTGCTGCTGTAAGTTTTGGAAGAGAAGCAGGGGCGTTCTGCTCCAGTTTTGCGACTGCGCGCAGCAGTCGCGGCCGTGACCGTATGGAGTCCATTTTGGGTCGCGCCCGCAGCCCAAATTCTGCCATCTTTCGACTTCTTCTTACTAGAACTACTGCGGATGTGCTGGTAGCGGCGACGATCAGTTTTGAACTGAAATTGGTCGTGGTCGTGACCTCTTTTTGGAGCTGTTTCGGACCATTTTGGGGTTGTTGCTGCGTGATGGCTTCTCTTTCGTTTTAACCTTATTTGCTTGGCTTTCCTTGCTTATGAGTGTTTATTTTTGTCCCTAAATTATTGTATATCATGTATATATATATATATATATATATATATATATATGTGTGTGTGTGTGTGTGTGTAATAAGCAGTGTGGGTGTGCATGTGATGAGTATATATATTATATATTATGCATGGAGTTTGTGTAATGCGTGCATGGTTTTGTTTCAACTTCTTGCTGCATGCATGGGTATTATACATATGTGTAAGTGGGTATATAATTTGCATGCATGTAGTATACGTGGTTATATATATTTATATTACATATATATATGCATGTTTGAATTTTGTGTAAAGTGTTTAGTTGTTTACTTCTAATATTATGTGTATGGGTGTATATACATTTTTAATTGTTTATTTTAATATATATGTATGTGTTAATGGATTGATAAATATGGTATATCATGTATTATTTAATCTATTTGAATTATGGAAGTAAATGGATACCATTTCATGTTTCATTAGGAAAATGTTGTGTAATCTTGATATTGTTTATACGCGATATATGACATTAATTGTCTTATATGCCCCTATACGTGCATACATGCAAGAATGCCTCGTTTATTCAACTCATGTGCTATTCCTTTGTTCCTTTATAACATGCATGAATTGTTAACAAGTCATATGGTGAGCTATAATCGTTAAATGAAATTCTTGACTTGAATTGATATGATTTATGAAATATATGGAACTAATGGATATGAAACCTTCATGCATTGTATCGACTTGAACTATTTAAGTGAATTACTTGACTTCATGACATGTTATTGTGGGAATAGTGCCCTAAAAATTCAATTTGTTGAATTAATTAAACTGAATTTACAGCAAGTTATGAGTATTTCACATATTAATAATTAATGACGTGTGGTGGTATTCTTATATGAAATGTGTTTCATTGGAAAAGACTTTGAATACCGAAATCATGTGTCATTAAAGGTCTAGTCGGTAAGATAAGAATATGTTCTTATCAAGACTATAACGTGGTTGTAGCACCCACACGTAGGGCCACATCCCCCGCACCATAATCCAAACCCGAATACGAAATGGAATGTCCGTACCCGAATCCGAATCATAGCGAACGGGATACCAAACACACACTCTAGGCTAGGCGGAGCTAAGCAAACTAAACCAGAGTACGCGGAAGCGGATAAATAAAACAGCAACAAAAGATCATCTCATATATACTTATAGGTACCATCACGTATATATCCATATTATTTACATATAGGTACCAACACTTAATTCCTGTACAAACGCCATCACGGCTCAAGCAACATATAAGTATCCAAAATAGACATATACAAAATGGCAAAATGTGCAGGTGAGTAAATGCTACTAGCAAAACCTAGACCGACAAGTGCAAGCAAGACACACTTCTCCGCCTAGCTCAAGCCCCCAAAGAACCTGCAACTAAAAGAATAAACGAGGTCAGTCAACTGACTGAGTGAGGGGGGCTAATGCACACCCACACCCTATATAAATATAAAGCATAGCACGTAACAAAAGGTGGACCTATGAACCGGAATAGGTTTTTCAAACCTAACTTTCCAAAACAAATACATATACTTTAAACATTTTCACAAACACTATCCCGATTCATAGTTCCCGAACAAAGCATAACATAACATAATGCTCAGCGAGAACGAGCTTCCAACCTTTACTCCTCATAACATAAAACATAAAACATAATAAACATTCTCTCCTCCAATGAGGGAAGAGCCACGCGTTGGCCCTAACCATCCATATCATAACAAACCCCCGAGAGGTAGCTAACCTACAACGGGTCCTCCCCGATAAACCGAAGGCATCGGAATATCACGCCTTCCCTAGCTCCCGAGGTCACACGTGATACTCCGGGTGGAGACTATGCACAGGTTTAACCTCGACGGCACATGCCGTCCCGAGGGCTCCTTACCCATAGCTCCTCGAGCTCAAAAACACAAAACACATCATATAACCAGTCTTTTATGGTTCCACTCGCTAACAAACATAAATAAAACCCTTTTCGAATGGCTTACATATACCTTCATATTACTTTTCGAAATCAAAGTTGGTCACAAACTCATAACATATATTACATAACACTTATTCACATGTACATATAATTTATCCACATGCAGGGCAAGAAAACGACATATAAAGGTCGTAGGTCGAGTAGCTATACAAACACCTAATCCTCACCTTGTGCATAGGAAGTAAAGAAAGTGATCACCCTAAGCCTCGGGCTCGACCCCGGCCGCTCCGTCTGAAAAGGAAAACAAAAGCCCACGACTTAGACACTAAATGGACCAATTAAGACGCTCGGAATATGCTTGACCCATGCTTGGATGTGAAACAATTGTGAAATGAAGCATATAAATCACAAAACATAACATAAAACAATTATTCCGAATTTATTAAACAATTAAAATTAGGTTATAACCTTAAACAAGCAAAAGAAAAGCCAAGAAAGGCTTAAGTATGCACAAAATGGAAAAATGGAAAGCAGTAGCAACTCCCAGGATTCGGCTGGCTTGGGAACGGCCCTTTCACTATAGGGAACGGTCGTTCCTGGCCTCGCTAAAAGTTTCTGGAAGATGGGAATGGCCGTTCCCAGTTTGTACTGGGGACGGGAAGGGTCGTTCCCAACTTCCCGAAGTTCGGGAAGTTGGGAACGGCCCTTCCCATTCCCAGTTCAAACTGGGAACGGCCGTTCCCACTCTCGGCAGAGGTCATGAACAGGGCCCGGAAGGGCCGTTCCCAGTTTATAATTGGGATGGGAACGGCCGTTCCGGCCTGGTTCGAATTACAGAAGCAAAAATTAGAATAGGGGAAGCTTCAAAAATGGCCAAAAATGGCAAAATCCAAGACCTAAGAGCTGCAACAACTTACCAATATGCACAAACAATACATAAAAATCATGCTTGACTGAAACCACTCATAAAGCTCAAGGAAAACGGAATTAAACATCAATGATCAAAGAATGAAAAAGTTAAGCATAAACACATGATCACACTGAAAGCTCAACTAACACATGCTTTCATGTAATAAATGCAACATATACCACATGTATAACTCACATATAAAGATAGGATTCAAATATAACAAGTATAGAACTCATATTTCAAAATTTAAGCTAAACCCTTACTATTCACATCATGATCAAAAGAAACCATCCAAGGCTCCAAGAGAAGAATTTAAACCATAGAAATGACGAGCATATCGAGAGGTTTCCGAAACTTACTTAAGCTCAGAGATTGGTCAAGAAATGGAGAAGTTATGGTTGATTGAAGCTTGAATCAAAATGGAGGGTTTGCTTCTTTCTTGGCCAAAAGCTACTGCTGCTATTACGTGAGAATGAGAGAAGGAAGGAAGAATGGTTCACTCTTAAGGCTTAATCGGGTTCGGTTCACGGGTTTAGTTTAAGATTTCCTGTTCGGTTTAATTCGGTTTAAGAGGTTCGCTAAGTCCAAAACACCAAAATCACATAATCAATTAATTCGAATAAGTTCAAATAAATTCATATAATTCATACACAATTAATTAAAACCCAATTAATATTAAACCACATAATCTACCTGTACCGATTGTAGGTCGGGGTGTCACAACCTCCCCCCTTCGAAAAACCTGGTCCCCAGGTTCACTGCCTGACCTGAGAACAATACCGGATACAACTGTCTCATCTTCTCCTCTGTCTCCCAAGTAGATTCTTCTGATTTCTGATCTGTCCACAATACACGGACCAAGGGAATCTGTTTATTTCTCAACACTTGTATCTTTCGGTCTTGAATCTCAACTAGGTGCCTTACTATTGTTAAATCCGGTTCAAGTTGTATCTCTTCAACGAGGAGTATGGTTGCTTCTTCGGGATAAAACTTTCTGAGCCGAGAGACATGAAATACATTGTGTATCCCAGTCAAATTTGGTGGCAAATCCAACCTGTATGCCACTTCTCCAATCTTCTCAAGAATTCCAAAAGGTCCAAGGTATCTCGGGTTAAGCTTTCCACCTCGACCTATTCGGGAGAAACCCTTCCTAGGCGATGCTTTCAAGAAAACTCGGTCTCCTACTTCAAATTCAAGGGGTCTTCTTCTCTTATCCGCATAGCTCTTTTGACAGTCCTGAGCTGCTTTCATTCTCTGTTGGATAAGTTTAACTTTAGCAGTAGTTTTATCCAACCTCTCCCGAGGTGTGGCTCTCTCAAGTTTATTCTCCTTAGTCCATCGCCAATCTTCAAGATCCCAAAAGAGAGGCGATCTACACTTCCTTCCATAAAGTGCTTCGTACGGAGCCATACTAATAGAAGCCTGAAAACTGTTGTTATAAGCAAACTCGACCAGAGCTAGATGTTTATCCCATTTGCCTTTGAAATCCAGAGCACACGCCCTTAACAAGTCCTCCAAATACTTAATCAACCTCTCTGATTGTCCATCGGTCTGAGGGTGAAAAGCGGTGCTGAAATTAAGCTTAGTACCCAATCGTTTCTGTAGATCCTGCCAGAACTTAGCTGTGAATCACGGATCACGATCTGAAACAATACTAGCAGGTGCTCCATGCAATCTCACAACTTCATTACAATAAAGCTCAGCCAACTTTGGTGTTTCAAAGGACATCTTAACCTTAAGGAAGTGAGCTGACTTGGTTAGACGATCAACTATCACCCAAATTCCATCAAATCCCCCTCTCGACCTCGGTAAACCAGACACAAAATCCATAGTTATCTGCTCCCATTTCCATTCAGGTATTGGAAGTGGTTGGAGAACTCCTCCCGGTTTTTGGTGTTCGGCCTTGACAACTTGGCACGTGAGACATCGCCTTACAAAGTTAGCAATATCCCTCTTCCTACCATTCCACCAAAAGAACTCTTTCAAATCCCGATACGTTTTAGTACCACCGGGATGAATGGAATATCCTGAACGGTGTCCTTCTTCCAGTACTAGCTTCTTAAGCTCTTTCGGAACACAAACTCTTGTTTTGAACCTGAATACCCCGGAATCATCAAACCCAAACTTTGACTCTGGATCTATCTTAGAACGAAGTGCCAATTTCTGAATCTCTGAATCTGTAGCCTGAGCCTCAATTATTCTCTATTTTAAATCAGGCTAAACCAAAATATTAGCTAATCGAGCCACTGAAACCACAACTGCTGAACTCTGCTCTGAAACCTCTGCTTTTAACCCGAAAACACTCGCTTTTCTACTCAAAGCATCGGCCACCACATTAGCCTTACCCGGATGATACTGAATCGTGCAGTCATAATCTTCTAAAAATTCCATCCAGCGCCTCTGTATGTTATTAAGATCCTTCTGAGTAAAAAGATATTTCAGACTCTTATGATCCGTAAAAATCTCAAATGTCGTCCCGTAGAGGTAGTGGCGCCACTTCAACAAAGCAAAAACAACCACTGCAAGATCAAGATCGTGAGTGGGGTAGTTTTTCCCGTGATCCTTCAACTTCCTAGAAGCGTAGGCTACCACCCGGCCATCTTGCATTAACACACATCCGAGGCCTTCCTTTGATGCATCTGTAAAAACTGAATAGCCTTCGGATCCCTCGGGTAGGATAAGAATTGGTGCTGAAGTTAATCTTTCCTTCAAGGCTCGAAAACTCCTTTCGCACGCATCATCCCACTCATACTTTACCTCCTTCTTGGTTAATCGAGTCAACGGGCACGCAATCTTGGAGAAATCCTTCACGAATCTCCTATAGTAACCCGCTAACCCAAGGAAACTTCTCACTTCGGAAACATTCTTCGGTCTTTCCCACTGGGCCACGGTTTCAATCTTGGAGGGGTCGACCTCAATTCCTTTACCCGAAATGATATGGCCAAGGAATGTGACGCGATCAATCCAAAACTCACATTTACTAAACTTAGCATAAAGCTTGTGCTTCCTTAGAGTTTCCAAGACAAGTCTCAAGTGATAAGCATGTTCTTCTGCAATTCTCGAATACACCGAAATATCATCTATAAAGATAACCACAAACTTGTCGAGATACGGTCTGAATACTCGATGCATCATATCCATAAACACGGTTGGAGCATTAGTCAACCCAAAAGGCATCGCCACGAACTCAAAGTGTCCATACCGGGTGTTGAAAGCTGTCTTAGAAATGTCTTCATCCCGAATACGGAGTTGGTAATAACCTTGTCTTAAATCCAACTTGGAATACACTTGGGACCCTTGCAAAATATCGAACAATTCTTCAATTCGAGGTAATGGGTACTTATTTTTCACTGTCATCCAGTTTAGTTCACGGTAGTCTATGCACATCCTTAGAGATCCATCCTTCTTTTTCACAAACAAAACCGGAGCACCCCAAGGTGAAATACTCGGACGAATATAACCACAAGCTAACAACTCATCAAGTTGATTCCTCAATTCTTTCAACTCAGCCGGAGGCATTCGGTACGGGGCTTTAGAAAACGGTTCAGCTCCAGGATAGAGATCAATCACAAATTCAATATCCCTATCGGGTGGCAAGTAACCCAAATTCTCGGGGAACGCATCAAGAAATTCCCTTACAACTTCAGTCTCTTCAAGTTTAGTCTGGTCCTTTGGCTTGTTAAGAAGATAAGCCACGAACCCTGCTGCACCTTCCCGGAGGAATTTATTAGCTTCCATAAAAGATACAAATGGGCTAAATTTCAATCTTTCACCCGTAAACACCACAGTATCCAAAGAAATCTTCTTAGCGTAACAATCCAACTGAGCTCGATGTCGGAAGAGAAAATCCGTACCAAAGATAACCCCATACTTCTTCATCGGTATAATAATCAAATCTACGGGGAATACTCTGCCTTCAAAACTCACGGGACACTCTCTGAACACCCTGTCAACCTCCAAAGAACCTCCGAACGGTGTACTCACCACATACACATGCGCAGATAATTCATCATGCAAAGGCAGAGAAGCAACAAGATCCCAGGAAATAAATGAATGCGTAGCCCCGGGATCAAATAATGCATGAAATGATATGCCATGAATGTTTATAGTACCTTCAATCACGGCATTCGGATCCACATGAGCTGCTTCCTCTTCCCCTTCAAGAGCATACACACGTGCTGGAACCGCAGGCCTCTTCTTTGGACAAGTATCAACCTTGTGCTCAGAGGATCCACACATGTAGCACTTGCCTAAAAGTCTCCAACAACGCTCAACCGGATGCTTTCCCTGACAAAATGAACAAAGAGGTGGAATCTGAGCAGGGGCCGGTAAAGCAGGAACTGCAGGAGGTGCCACGGGACCGGTAAATCTGGGCTTTTTGTTCCCAAAACCCTGGGGACGAAAAGCCGGTGGAACAGGAGCTCTCGGAGCATAAGAAACGGGTCTTTTACCCGATCCGGAGCCGGATCCCGAACTCTGAGAAGAAGAGAAAGATGGAGGCTTCAACCTTATATTTTGGGCTTCAACTTGCAATGCCCTCTTTGTAACCTTAGCCCAAGTGCTCACATTGGCGGCTTTGAGTGACTCTTGAATGTCCCAATGAAGTCCATGAAGAAATTTACGGGCTTTGTGATCATCATGATCGGTGATGTGAGTAGCATAAGGCGCGAGTCTCTCAAATTCCAGAATATATTCCTCCACCGTCCGAGTACCTTGCCTCAAATCCGTAAACTCTTGCAACCGACGTTCTTGAGCACTATGAGGTACATACTTCTCATAAAACTCTCGTACAAAAGTTTCCCAATTGAATTCTATTCTATTCCTTTCCAACTTGGACCGAACACTCCTAAGCCAAACCGCCGCTTGTCCTTGAATAATACGACCTGTACAAACCGTTTTATCTTGGGAGCTCCCCGGACATATTTCCCAAATTCCTCGAATCTCGGATAGCCATTCCTCCTCTTTGATATCATCTCCCCCATACCACTTTGGAGGATTGTTGCTACGGAAATCCTTATATACACCGGAAATATCCTGGCCTTCACCCGGGTTTTTATTTCCTTTGGTTTTGTTGAAGTTGATTAAGGAGAGCTTGAACAATGTTCTCCGCATTCATAGGAGGTGGCGGAGGAGCATTTTGTGCAGCCGGTTCATTAAGATCGGGAGTACGTTCGCGGTTATTTTGTCTCCTTGGAGGCATCCTGAAATTCACAATTCAAATAAAATGGATGCGTGTGGATTAGTATATGACCATGTATACAAGTAAAAGTTAGTCAAGTAATCAAGTAATTACATATTCAAGTCTTATATTTACATAATCACATATTCATGTTGTCCTAAGCCGTACGACCTAGACAGACTCACACGATACTAGAGCCCGATTTTGCAACCGCGCTCTGATACCACTTAAGGATGTAGCACCCACACGTAGGGCCACATCCCCCGCACCATAATCCAAACCCGAATACGAAACGGAATGTCCGTACCCAAATCCGAATCATAGCGAACGGGAGACCAAACACACACTCTAGGCTAGGCGGAGCTAAGCAAACTAAACCAGAGTACGCGGAAGCGAATAAATAAAACAGCAACAAAAGATCATCTCATATATACATATAGGTACCATCACGTATATATCCATATTATTTACATATAGGTACCAACACTTAATTCCTGTACAAACGCCATCACGGCTCAAGCAACATATAAGTATCCAAAATAGACATATACAAAACGGTAAAATGTGCAGGTGAGTAAATGCTACTAGCAAAACCTAGACCGACAAGTGCAAGCAAGACACACTTCTAAGCCTAGCTCAAGCCCCCAAAGAACCTGCAACTAAAAGAATAAACGAGGTCAGTCAACTGACTGAGTGAGGGGGCCTAACGCACACCAACGTTTACTCCTCATAACATAAAACATAAAACATAATTAACATCCTCTCCTCCAATGACGGAAGAGCCACGCGTTGGCCCTAACTATCCATATCATAACAAACCCCGAGAGGTAGCTAACCTACAACGGGTCCTTCCCGGTAAACCGAAGGCATCGGAATATCACGCCTTCCCTAGCTCCCGAGGTCACACGTGATACTCCGGGTGGAGACTATGCACAGGTTTAACCTCGACGGCCCGATGCCGTCCCGAGGGCTCCTTACCCATAGCTCCTCGAGCTCAAAAACATAAAACACATCATATAACCAGTCTTTCATGGTTCCACTCGCTAACAAACATAAATAAAACCCTTTCCGAATGGCTTACATATACCTTCATATTATTTTTCGAAATCAAAGTTGGTTCACAAACTCATAACATATATTACATAACACTTATTTACATATACATATAATTTATCCACATGCAGGGTAAGAAAACGACATATAAAGGTCGTAGGTCGAGTACCTATACAAACACCTAATCCTCACCTTGTGCGTAGGAAGTAAAGAAAGTGATCACCCTAAGCCTCGGGCTCGACCCCGGCCGCTCCGTCTGAAAAGGAAAACAAAAGCCCACGACTTAGACACTAAATGGACCAATTAAGACGCTCGGCATATGCTTGACCCATGCTTGGATGTGAATCAATTGTGAAATGAAGCATATAAATCACAAAACATAACATAAAACAATTATTCCGAATTTATTAAACAATTAAAATTACGTTATAACCTTAAACAAGCAAAAGAAAAGCAAAGAAAGGCTTAAGTATGCACAAAATGGAAAAATGGAAAGCAGTAGCAACTCCCAGGATTCGGCTGGCCTGGGAATGACCCTTTCACTGTAGGGAACGGCCGTTCCTGGCCTCGCTAAAAGTTTCTGGAAGATGGGAACAGCCGTTCCCAGTTTGTACTGGGGACGGGAAGGGCCGTTCCCAACTACCCGAACTTCTCCCCGCTCGTCTGTAACTTGAACTAAAAATTTTGATCATGGGAACGGCCCTTCCCATTCCCAATTCAAACTAGGAACGGCCGTTCCCACTCTCGGCAGAGGTCATGAACAGGGCCCGGAAGGGCCGTTCCGGCCTGGTTCGAATTACAGAAGCAAAAATTAGAACAGGGGAAGCTTAAAAAATGGCCAAAAATGGCAAAATCCAAGACCTAAGAGCTGCAACAACTTACCAATATGCACAAACAATACATAAAAATCATGCTTGACTGAAACCACTCATAAAGCTCAAGGAAAACGGAATTAAACATCAATGATCCAAGAATGAAAAAGTTAAGCATAAACACATAATCACATTGAATGCTCAACTAACACATGCTTTCATGTAATAAATGCAACATATACCACATGTATAACTCACATATAAAGATAGGATTCAAATAAAACAAGTATAGAACTCATATTTCAAAATTGAAGTTAAACCCTTATTGTTCACATCATGATCAAAAGAAACCATCCAAGGCTCCAAGAGAAGAATTTAAACCATAGAAATGACGAACATGTCGAGAGGTTTCCGAAACTTACTTAAGCTCAGAGATTGGTCAAGAAATGGAGAAGTTATGGTTGATTGAAGCTTGAATCAAAATGGAGGGTTTGCTTCTTTCTTGGCCAAAAGCTACTGCTGCTGTTACGTGAGAATGAGAGAAGGAAGGAAGAATGGTTCACTTTTAAGGCTTAACCGGGTTCGGTTCACGGGTTTGGTTTAAGATTTCCGGTTCGGTTTAATTCGGTTTAAGAGGTTCGCTAAGTCCAAAACACCAAAATCACATAATCAATTAATTCGAATAAGTTCAAATAAATTCATATAATTCATACACAATTAATTAAAACGCAATTAATATTAAACCACATAATCTACCTGTACCGACTGTAGGTCGGGGTGTTACATTGGTTATATAAGATGATTAGTCTTTCGTCATAGGGAATGGTGATTCCAATTATAACACGTTGATGATTTTCAATAGGATTGGAAACATCGAACTGGACCACTGAGATAATTCATTTTATACTGCTATCTAAAATGAATAAAATCTCAGGGAGCATTGCACTTTTAATCCTGATAATATTTTGGCTTTAGGCATGTAGTGTTAGTCACTGTAACATACTCGAAGTGAGGTCTCGGTAACGGGTGGCCAAAATACTTTGTATGATTCGGTGACAACATGAAATGTGCTAAAGAGTTATATTAATCAAGGAATATGTGGCCTTGCTGGAAGGTAAAAGATATCCTTGAAATAGATTTGCAAAAGTTCGAATTAAGACTTTGGCCAAAGCACTTCGTGTGATACATCACCAAAGTTGTATGTTGAATGTGTTTCACATACAGAGAATTTGAACTTAAGGAGAATCAATAAATTTCAAATTAGAGATGAAAAAATAAATGATAGTAGTCGCAATTTATTTTTCATGGATATCTACACGGAGGAGTAAAATGTGAAATTATTCTAGATTGAGAAATTCGTGAATAATTTAATTAATTTTAGAGTGCAACAATATTTATTTAGTGGAATTAAATATTGTTAAACGACAATTAATTATGATCATGGGATGATAATATATTAATCCGTTTGGAGCTAAAATTAATTAGTCCTGCAGGCCCCCCTGCAAGCCCCAATTGAAAACTCGAAGAGAAAATATTAAAAGGAAAAAGAGAAATGAATTTTCAAAGTGTTTGAAAATAAGCCAAGTGATTTATTTTAAGAAAATAAATTAAGTTCCAAAGAGCTGGAAATGCCCGGAATTTTATTTTGGAGAAAATAAAATTTTAAATTTAAAAAAAAAAATTTACTGACGTGGCAGGTGACGTGGCACTGACGTGTCACGCCACGTCAGCAGCGTGGGTCCAGATGGTGCTGAGTGGGCGGCCGCGTGGCTCACCACGTGTGCGGATAGGATCGCGCCAAGTCGGCGCGTAAGGACGGTCCAGATTCGATCTAGTCGGGCCGATCAACGGGTCGGAAAATCGGGTCAACGGGTCGGGTCTCGGATAGGGTCGGATCGGGCCCAGCCAGAAGCGGCCATGTGAGCTCCAAACCCTAGCCACGGGTGAAATACACGCGCCGCCACACGGCGATGGATTCGTGGCGATGAAACCTTGAACGTGGTCACCTCGGTTTTCGTGTCCAAGTTGGCTACGCAAGTGGGATGTGAAATTACCATTTTACCCTTGCTTTTGTATCCAAAATGACCAAAACGCCCTCGGTTTTTCCCCTATAAATAGGGGCCTTGGGTCATTCAACATTTTGGGAGAGGTTTTGGCTAGTTCTTAGCTTTGAAACCATATCCCTTTTCTCCTAGTTAATTCCGATTGATTTTGGAATTAATTTTAATTAGGTGTTTTTATAAAACGCCTAATTTCGGGAGAATAAACCCTGAAAAGGGTTTTTTAGTTTAAAGTTTATTTTCTCTAAGTATTTAGAGAAATACTTTCGGAGCGCACACTCCGAGGGTGTCCCTGGGGTTATTGCAGGGAAGCTCTGCAGGTTTCAGGAGGAGATCGGGTATCGGGTTCTCGGGAGAAGAATTCGGGAGCTGGAAAAATGCCGTTAGATAGCCATGTTTGCAGTACGGTAATATTTTACAGTTGTTTTATTTTAAGCATGATAAATTATGTGCTCTTAAGTGTTAATTGCATGTTAGATATTTGTCTGCTTAAGTGATTTAAAATTTATTATCAATTGCATGTATATACTTGAGTAGATCCGGCTAGTCTTCCGCTTTTGTATTAAAATGTTTTAGAAATATTTTAATACTTGTATTATAATAAAAAAAATTTTAAAATGTGGTCCCAGACCGCTACTGTTGTGGGCCCGCTGTCCCAGCAGTTATCATCTCCTACACATATCATATCATGTTCATTTCATTGCCGTGCGTCATATGTGCTTCATTTGGAGTCTTGAGTCTCACGAGTACATTACATTGTCCTTTGTACAGCTTTCTCCAGGGCAGAGATGCCGGGTTCATAAGTTATCCTCAAGTCCTCTTGTCTTCTTGGTTTTGGTAAGGTGTAACAGGTGGGTTTCTCTTCTATTAGTTACGAGATCCGATGTATCCTTTATGTGAAAGATTTGAGCCAAAATATTATATATATGTATATTTATCGAGTCTTTTCAAAAGATTCTATGATTTTCAACGTAAAGCCCTTCTTTTATGTATCCCCATCTTATGATTTTTGGCGTGGACATGATTATGATTGCACGGGCCCAGGGACTTAGTGCAAGTGGCTATCCGGGGAGGCATGGGCCGACGGTGATCCCTTGTACTAGTCCCACCACATTTACGATGAAACCGGCCCTCGCTAGGAGGTTTAGCGGGGAGTGGGAGCTGAGTGCCCCTGGGGGATTCATGTACCCCCATTGGCCTATGTATGGACCGGTGGTCAGGTCTTACTAACCCGTCCACCACCCGGAGGAAGAAGGTGTAAGTGTTTGTGATATGAATATGCATGATATGAATATGATATGATTATGATTATGAACGAATATGTATGAATGTGTATGATCGCTAAAATAAAAACTAAGCTGATATGCACACACGAGGAGTAGGTTGGAGATGTTCGCCCACCCGCCAAGGCTCACGTAATGACCGCATGAACGAATATGATTATGAATTACGAAATTAATCGTTGTAATCGCGAGCATTATCTCCCTTTGTCTTCACCCACTTGGGAAATATCTCAAAAACCTCGCACGGGATTATAACATGCATGTGGGTGTGTTTAAATTCGGTAATATTATCTATGATATGCCCTGTTTTATACTCACCAGTCTCCTATAGACTGAACTCGACTTCGTTTTCAGTTCTTTTGCAGGTTTGGAGTGCTAGGCGGGGTTCTGAATCTGCCAAGTCTCATATTTAAGTCTAAGTCACTTCATATACATTTTGTACATTTGATAGCTTACAAGAATGTATATTTGGAAATATTTATGTATGAATCTTCGGGACTAGGTATCTATGTTAGTTGAACCCATCAATTGCTCATTAGATTTATGATCGATTATATATTTTGCTTTGGCACATGCATTTTTATTCCTTGGAATTGTGTATTTGATTTCATAGTTTAGTTCCCGCCTAGCCTAGTGAGTGAGTGAGCCCCCGTTCGCCGTGATTCAGCTCGTGTATGGACTCTCCATTTCATATGCGGGTCGGGTCTCGGTGTGGGGGATGTGGTGCCTTCCGTTTGGGGCGCTACATGTCATATCAGAACATATAACGTATTCACATATTGATACCTATATAACAGAGTTCAAGGTATCAGTAGTAGAGTAGCAGAAAGTGTATAACAAAGATAGTCAAGTATTTAGAAACATAAAGTGATGCAGCCATATAACATATGCAGGACACAAAAGAGCAAAATACTATAAGTCCTGACTGAAACAAAAATGGCAATTTAGAGCTTTAAGATACCTCTAGACTGCGGCTGCAAGACCTGAAACCATGAGGCAAGAAAACGGGAGAGGTATTAGTCAAACGGACTAAGTGAGGGAATACTTAAAAGAAAGTATTGAACTAAAGAACTTGAAATGATTCAGAACCTTTGAAGTCAAATTGTAATTGAAGAACTTGAAACAAGTTCAGTGATAATACTATTTGAATGCAATGCTTGTAAAAGAATACAAGTTTCAAAACTCTTTTATGAATGATGTCACACGTACACAAATATGCTATGGATGGTTTATAATACTTTTAGAAACGGGATAAGGGTACAGTGAACTTTTCCAAATATGAACCATCATTCATGAAACAAAATTTTTCCCGCAAGCTAGGCTTCTCTAACCTTACTCCAGAAAACATGATGAAGTAGAGTATCGGACCAGGATCAACAATAACTCCACATATAATAGAGTTTCGGACCAAGGTCAATAATACCTCACCAACACATACAAACATGCACCATCCTCCACCGGTTGTCACTTCGGGTAGCTAGCCCTAGGCGACCTGTAAACATGTAATGGGAATAGATTTGCAGTCCATTCCCAGACAGATTGTCCTGACTTAACAAACCTCCTGTTAAAAGTCGGTGTCAATTGTCTATTGTGGCGGCCGGTAATAGTGATGTCGTTGGCGCACACCTCCCAAACATCACTTCTACATATAACCGCCGGGCCCAAACTGTAAACTGTATACTTGTATTTCAGATTAGCAATGACCAGAGTACCACTCCGGGTGCTAACTATTAACATGTGAAACTGTAACTGTAACATGTGATGTTGTCTGTAAAATGTGTGATGTTGTCTGTAAAACATGTGATGTTGTCTTGTAAAACATGTGATGTTGTCTTGTAAAACATATGAATATGTGAAACTGTACTTTGAAAATATATGAAGAACATGTAACTGTCTTTGAATAAGAATGTAGAACTTTGGAAAACATGTGCTTTAGATCAAGGTATACTATTAAAGTGTGAAGATCCTTTCAAAAGAATGTCCCAATAAAAGGGATAGTTCAAAACGAGGTTTAACTTTGAATTTTAAAAACATATGATACTAACATAGAATCATGGTTCCAATTGGAAAACATTTTAACTTCACCTCACCTAATAGTAACAAAAGGTAGGTAGACAGATTACACGGTGCCCTAGGGATCTCAGTGCTCGACTTTAACTCCTGTAGGTGGTGTACTAGAGTGAGCATAAGAACTAAGACCCACTACTAAACATGATGCATATGAAATGCATAAAACAAATGAACAAGGAACATGTAAAGAACATATAACACAAGAGAGTAATACCATTTATGGTATTCAAGAAAGGTAACACACAAAGGAATACGTTAAAGTGAGTTACTCTTAACGTGGGACTATGATCTTACTATAACCGAATAAGCATTAATCAAATTATGAATCCTATCGCAAAACCTTAGGTTATGAAACATGACCACGAAAGAAAACACATTTTGAAAACACATTTTAGACCCTGGATTTGAAAACCCTAGGTGCAAATTCCGGTTATTCAGGTACGCAAGACACGTGTGATTTCCCGAGAGTTAGGATTTATTTTAATTCTTTCTTTTGTTAATTTCTTACCTTTCATGAAAAATTATATGCATTATATTTCAACATATTTATGTGAAATATGTGAAATACATGTCAACTTGAGAATTATTTTATAAGCTGGATTTAATTGTTACATGAATTAAGTCCCGAACGTGCCTTAATTGCTTATATGTCCTTAATTGATCATTATTTTAAATACGAGGACCAAATTGCATGATCAATTCATTGGACTAAAGTGACCATTTTTCATAAAATAGAACTTAATTGCATAACTTATACATTTGAGGGACTTAATTGCAATTTATGCATTTCACTAATTTTGAGGAGCCAAATCACGTAATAAACCTTCTCCTCTCTTCCATTTTCATTTCATTCAAAGTTTCATCCATACTTTGCTTCTTTGTTGCTCTCGGTTGAACCGTCAAGAAAGGGAGAGGAGATTTTGTTGGTTCTAATCCAATTTTCCAAGGAAATTTCATGTTTTAGGGCTCAATCATCCATTTCCATCATCTTCTTCCATCTATTTTCACTCAAGGTGGGTGTGTTCATGAATATGTGATTTCTTGATAAATTATATGGAAGCTAGGGTTCATGAGTTCTTGAGATAAACGGGTTAATTGTGGTTTGAGGCATGAATACATGATTCTAACTTGAAATCATGCATGAATTCTTGGAAAAATTGAAGTCATATGATGAGTGGTTATATGAGCTTGAAGTTGATGACCTGAGATAATCAAGCATGAATTAGGTATTTATATTGGAACTTATTGTACCTCAAGCATCCATATATGTTTCTTTACATGAATTCTAGTATTTCGGATTGAATTATAAGTGTTTGATGTGTTTTCAATGTGGTTCGTGGCTCCCCTGTTCTTCTGCTCTGTTTCTGTATCTCCTGCGTAACGGGAACGGCCCTTCTCGTTCCCTTTGTACTTGGGAACGGTCGTTCCCATGTTTAAAATACATGCATGCTGGTGAGAATGGGAACGACCGTTCCCACTTTGGCTTATAGCCGGGAACGACCCTTCCCATTTTCAGGGAAGAGTTTCGGGGAGCTGGGAACGGCCCTTCCCATTTTAAACTAAAGGCCCGAACGGCCGTTCCCATACCCCTGGAGAGGCAGAATATTTCTGCATAAATTCCATATTTCCAAATCCTTCTTCAATCATTTATTTGACCCCAACGTTGTATTATATGATCAATATCATGCACTAATATGATTATATCATGCTACATTTATCAATGCACGTCATCTTGTTACTTGATCAGGCCGTGCGTCATATTTGGTACCATTATTGAGTTGTTGTCTCACATGTGCACGATGTCCCGTTTCTTGTCCAGTTCGTCTCCAGGGCGGAGATTATTGATCAATGAGCACGTTCATGCACCCTTAAGTCGTCGTGTCGCCTGTCAGGTGAGGTTTAATTTCTAGTTACATAGAACTTATACAACCCTTACGTGAGCTTTCGGCCAAAAGTTATTTATATTTACAGTTTCTCCAAAAACCTTAATTAAATCGCAACAAGCCATGTTCATGAGAGCAAGTCATGTATTGTACTAAATCAAGCATGTTTGGCGAGTAATCATGTTCACTTTGGGCCCGAGGGTTAGTGTAAGAGCCAACTGGGAAAGCATAGGGCTGACGGGTAACTCTGCTCTCCCCTCATCATGTGGGATCACCTCTGAATCCACCAGGAGGTTTGTTGGACGAAGAAATCTCGTGCGTCGGAGTCATGTTCCTGACGTACACCATGTCGTGGATGGTGAAGGCTCACGACCTTCCCATCATTGGAGGGAGAAGGAGACTGGGGACGGGTCCGGCACCACGGGCTGTCCTCGAGTTACTGCATTGATTTCACTTATTAATTGTATTGATTGAATACACTGTCGCACTACTACACTGTAACTGAATTGCATGATCACCTGTTAACTAATAAAGCAAACATGTATTATTCACTATTGGTGTAAGGTTGGAGATTTGCCCTCACTCGTCGGGCCACGTATTGCATGAAACTGGATTAATGAATTGTTAAATTGGATAGTGGTACTCTCGGGTGAAGAATATTCCATTCTTGAACTTATATTATTATCCTTTCTAAAACTTTACCCAAGAATATAACTTGCATGTTATTTGTGCTAATATTTAATTATGAACCTCACTCAGTCTTCGTAGACTGACACGTCCACCTTTTATGTTTGTGCAGGTACATGCTAAGCGGGAATCGAGTCAAGTCCAGTCTTTGCAGTCGAGTCATGCACGGTTCATTTATTAATTATTATTGCATATGATTTATTGTTTGTAACGCCCCTGTTTTTTCGTTATTCAAAGTATGACGTATATGTTTAACAATATGTGTAACTAAATTAATTTTATATAATTTCAATTATTATTTCTCTTATTAGTTTAATTTTGTAAATGAATTCTTGAAAGGTTTATGCCTATGTGATTGTGTTTGAATATCATTTCTCTTTTGATTCGATTTCTGTTTTTTAGTGAAAACATGGTATGAGTGAATTATGTAACCCGTGATTATATTTATATGCTTGTCGCATGATTTTATTCTCATATGTGTGAGTTTTGGATTCGATTGTGTGATCGGAACCGAAAAGGGAACTAAAGAGCATTTAGCGCACCTTGCGTTCCGGGCGGCGTAACTTGAGCTCGGGAACTCGGAACCGAGTTCCGTCACCTCCATTGGACTCGAATCGATGATTCGGGATCAATGGGCTAAGCCTCATATTTTTCTAAGACTATTTGGATCCCCAAAATTCAATCGAAGTGAGCACGTCGCACTTAAAACGACAACCATTGACCAACGGGAGACTACGGCCCTACCCTAACGTCCCTAGACCCTAGCCCTTGACTATTATACACCTAGACACACCCATCCCTCTCCCTTATCAGCTCCCCACCGAACCACCCCTCTCCCATTAGCCAAAATTCAGCAAAAAGAAAAGAAAGAGGGAGAAAGAAGGGAAGAAGAAAGAACTATTCAAACCTTGGAGATTTGAGCTCATATCCCCTCCATTCCTTCTCCAACTTGAAAGGTAAGACCATATTTGTTATCTACATCTCCATATGGTTATTTTAAGTTAGAATTTGCATGATTTCACCATGATTTAAGTTAGGATTGGAGAAGATGATGAATAGTAAGGGTTTGTGAAACTTTGATGAATCTTGCATGAGTTCTTGTGATTTATGTTAGTATGAAGCATGGTATATGATTCTAAGACTTCTATTTGAGTTTCCTTGAACTTATATTGCATGATAAATGAGTTATGTGCAAGTTACCATTAATGGATTCTCATGAAACTTGAAGAATATGAACCTTTGTGAGCATCTCTTCCATTCTCATGATTTAGCTTCGGTTTTTGTATGAATTAGGACATGAATCTCTATATATTTATATGCTTTTTATTGAGTTATAAGTTGGTAACATGGTTCTTTTCCTTTCCCTTTCGTTTTGCCCTGTTGTTGTGTTTTTTTTAGCTACTGAGCCAAATCCACGGGGGTGGATTTGGGTGAGTGGGTTTTTGGACCAGATCCATGGGCGTGGATTTTTCCCTCTGGAAAAATCCATGGGGGTGGATTTTGTCCAGCCTATCCTCATGACTCCGGTTCCGTTTTTTGTCGCTTGTTTGATCTTCCTCCACCTCTTTTATGACTTATATGCTATACTAATATGTTTTATAATGTGTTATCTTATTTATTATAAATTTTCATGATTTTTTTGTGGAATATTTTAGGAGTTATGATTTAATATGTCATCAATGCTCCAAGTACGTGCATATATGGATCGTTGCTATCAATATGATCCCTACTTGCGTATTTATCTTTTCTTTTATGATTCATATGAATTGTATACTTGTTGAAATATGTGTTATGATCTTTGTTTGGAATTAATGGATGGATTTGATACTATACATGGGAGATATGAACTCGAGTGACTATGAAAGCTCCAAGAATGAATAAAATGATTGATTATGTGCCTTAATGCATCTCCATGCCATGACTTACTCTCTTATGCATATCATAAGACATTCATTGCAGTGTCGTGCGTCATATATGGTTCATTTAGAGTCTTGAGTCTCACGAATACATTGTATCGTCTTGTGTACAGTTTTCTCCAGGGCAGAGATATGCCGGGTTCATAGGACACCTCAAGTCTTTCTTTCTTTTGGTATTGTCGGTAAGGTGTAACAGGTGGGTTTCTCTTCTATTAGTTATGACGACCCGATATATCCCTTATGTGAAGGTTTTAAGCCAAGTATGTATTTATATATATATATATATATATATATATCGAGTCTTTTCAAAAAGAGTCTATGCTTTACAATGTAAGCCCTTTTCTTTTATGAACCCCTACCCAATGTTTTGGCGAGATCAGTGAACACAATGGTTAATGGGGCCCGGGACTATGTGTACGTGGCTATCCGAGAAAGCTCGGGCTGACGGTGATCCCCGTGCACTAGTCCCAACAAACAATGACGACGCAACCGACCTCGTTAGGAGTTTTAGCGAGGAAGGGGAATTGGGCTCTTGAGGACTCATGAACCTCACTAGCCACTATGTATGAGGTGGTCGGGTCTTGCTAACCCGTCCACCACCCGGAGGAAGAAGGTTGGAACTTATTTTATGATATGATTATGAATGATATGATTATGAATGTATGCTAATGAGCGAATGCATGAATGAATGAATGAATGTGATATGATCACTAATGGATGATTGAATAAATGAATGAATGAATTAATGCACACACGAGGAGAAGGTTGGAGAATTCTCCCTCTCGCCGGGCTCAGGTAATGACCACATGATTGAATGAATAAATGAAATTGATTGTTGTAATCCCGAATGTTGTTTTACTTTGCTTTCACCCACTTGGGAAATATTTAAACAAACCTCACACGGGATTAAAGCTTGCATGTGGGCGTGTTTAAATTCTGCAATATTATTTATGTTATGCCCTGTTTTATACCCTCCAGTCTCCTATAGACTGAACCCGGATTGTTTTCAGTTTCTTGCAGGTTTTGGAGTGCTAGGCGGGATTTTTGGGTCTGTCGAGTCCTATGGTTAGGTCTGAGTCACACCACACGTATATTGTAAATTGATTTAGTTATGTATTGAATGTATGAATATTATGATTCACGTTTATGATATTCGGGACTAGGTATTATGTTAGTTGAACCCGTTACTTGATACTGGTAATTTTATTTGATTACATGATATGCTTCCGCACGTGCATTTTATCTTATTGTATTGCTTGTTTGGTTTCGAGGTTCTAACTCCCGCCTAGTATAGTGTGTGAGTGGTCTCCCGTTCGCTATGATTCGGATTCGGGTACGGACTTCCCATTTCGTAACCGGGTTTGGGTCATAGTGCGGGGGATGTGGTGCTTTCCGTTTGGGGCGCTACATCCTTAAGTGGTATCAGAGCCCTAGGTTGCAAAACCGGGTTCTCATGTCGTGATTGATTCAGTTTAGGTCGCGCGGCATAGGAACAACTTGTCTACGTATGCATTGTATTGA
The DNA here is from genome assembly GCA_037501455.1 of Lantana camara. Lineage (NCBI taxonomy): Eukaryota > Viridiplantae > Streptophyta > Magnoliopsida > Lamiales > Verbenaceae > Lantana > Lantana camara. Next base: position 64,928,773 of record CM074862.1, read on the forward strand.
TTTCATTGCTAAATTACTACTAATTGTTGGAAATTACTTGTTACATGTGTCTCAATTTTAATTTTGTTTACTTATGTGCTATATTTTGCATCAAATACGTGCTCTTGGTGCTAATTATGTGTCATATGCAAGTACTAATTAACATGCATTTATATTTGAGATGAGTTATAATTGTAGGATCTTCTTACAACATCAAACCACGGCCAATCCTCACGATCAAAACAACTCACCATGAGCTCTACTTTTAAGCATGGAGGATGCAAGGAATACACTGGGGAGTTCATACAAGAATTCGAGAGTCGTGGCCTTCCTTAATTGGGCTATGATTCGAGTGGTGGAATATGGGTTGGAAAAATTCAACTTGTAGGATTAATCGACAAGTTCTACCAAGGTTGATGAGTATTCGAAGGGATAGTAGTGGGTGTACGATGTCTACCATTCACAAGATCAACACATACACCTACACTACCGGGGGGGTTAATCAATTGGATTCCTTAGGATTACTTAATTCAAGAAAGAAGCAAAGGAAAACCTCAAAGGAACTTTATTTCGAGGTTTGGATCGACAAAGGGGTGATGATAACCAAGAGGACTTAAGGTAAAATAGGTTGCTGAGAAGTGAGCAACGAAGATCGTTGAGGATGAGCTTCCAAGTAAATCAATTTCAAAGAATAATATTATAGGGCTCTTCTCTCTCCTCCGTTCTTTGAGTTACCGCTAGGGTTCCACCTCTATGGAGTTACCGCCACCGGCGGAACCCCCATTGGAACCATTGATTAAAAACACAGAGTCGCGAACCACTGATGGCAGCCGGCCCAGTTATGCAGCGGCACTATCCGATACTCGTCGGCCACAGACATCCCTGCATGCCAAACCTGGCGCAGGCTCGCACAATCGGGCTAAAATTCACGTTTTTGACCGCTCAGATCAAGTAAGAAAATTTGGCACAGTCTCGGAACGAAACGGCCTTACACATATCCAATTCTCTAACACAGAGATAGCCAGGCTTTCAGAGTCTTTCAAACATGCGTTGGTGGGCAAATTCTCGCACGGCTATCCATCTATGTCACGTTTACATGAACTCTTCATGGAACTTGAACTTTCAGGTGAGTTTAAGTTGGGACTCATTAACATGAAACATGTCCTAATCCGCCTGAATTGCAAAGAAGATGTTACCAAGTTATGGCTTCGGAAAATTATCATGTTCGATGGCTTTCCAATGAGGATCTTTAAATGGACGCCGACTTTCAATCCTAGTGTTGAATCATCTGTCGTTCCGGTGTGGATTCGTTTTCCTGGCATTCGGACACAATTCTTTGATGAAGATGCGATTTATGATATTGCACGAGTGATTGGAGAACCGCTCTGTTGCGATGATGGTACTCTCGATGCAAACAGGCCGGAATTTGCCAGGGTCTGTGTGGAACTAGATCTCCTCAAGCCTCTCAAACATCAGATTACCTTGGGTTATGAAGGAGGTATTCAGATTCAAGAAATTATCTATGAAAGACTCCCAGCTTATTGCAACAAGTGCTCTAGACTCGGCCACAAAAAGGAGGAATGCTACTTGACAGACAATGCCGATCAGGGCGGACAAACAGAGAATAATCAGGACATGCGGGAACTGATACAAGAGAAACGCAGCGGCGGGGATAATGGGGTGAGACAAGGCGTAAATAAAGGAAAGAAAGGAAATCAAGCAGCTCAGGGAAATCAACCTCAGCAAGAAAAAGAAACAAAGAAGAAAACCATTTAACAGAAGAAAAAATCTGAAAATTCAACTAAGAGTGGAGTAGAGGGTATTAAGAACACAAAAACTTGGGTGGAAAAAACCTTCTACCCTGGGGGCAATAAGGAAGCTCCACCTGATGGGCTGCAGAAGGAACAACAAAATAAGCAGCAGGAAATAAGACACGAAACAGTTGATGAAAGAGCTCACACTCCTCATGGAGCAGAGCATGACAGTGTGCCTCATGTGCAGAGCCAGGATGCCGAGGAGATTACACCGCTAGAAAATGAAGCCATACAAATTAATTCCATCGAAATTGTACTTCCCATGAGGGAATCAACCGAAGATAGGACACATGAGGATGACATGGGCAGAGTGGAGGATAGTTTCGGCAGTGACAAACATTCCGAAAGCGAACAGGAGGAAGATAATAAATCGGATGAGGACGAAGATGACGCTCCAACCGAAAAAATCCAAGCTACTCTGAGACGATCGTATTCGGATGAGGGAAGTGGCTTCACTGAAGTCCAAAATCGCCGGAAGAAGAAAAAACAAATGCCCCCTGCACTAGCCCCTAAAAGGATGGCCACTCGGTCATTGGGTGATAAACACGGTCAATCATGATTTTAAACGGACTAGTGTGGAATATAAGGGGGATATGTAACCAAGGCCGCCAACGTATCCTCAAAAGATATCGGCGGAAGAACAACCTCAATTTTATGGCGATCTTAGAGCCTATGGTTCCTTTAGAGATAAATCTGTTTTCTCATACGTTTAACTTTCCTAAGATTTTGGCTAATGTCTCAAATCATATTTGGCTCTTCTGTGATCAGGAAACAGAAGTTGAAGTTATGGAAGATAACCGCCAATTCCTCCACATTAAGGTGATAAATAAAAACTGGAGGAAGCCAACTCTTCTTACCATTGTTTATGCTAAGTCCACCACTAGTGGAAGAAGAGAAATCTGGGAGACCATGAGAATGAGACAGGAATCATCTGACCCGTGGATTTTGCCTGGGGATTTCAATATCATAACTAAGATAGAAGAACGCCGAGGAGGTAACCAACCGGACCTCACTGGTATGGCGGAGTTTAATACTTTTATCCAGGATTGTAACCTAGTGGAACCGCGGTTTGAGGGGTCAAACTTTACTTGGGCTAAGGGGTCGATGAGGCAACGGCTGGACAGAGTCCTGGTTAACAAAGCTTGGGCTGATAGCTTTCCGAATATCTTTGTTAAGCACCTCCCTCGTGGGACTTCAGATCACAACCCTCTTCTCATTTGCTACAGGGATGACTCGGGTCGCCGACCCTCCTCTTTTCGTTTCCAAGAGATGTGGCTTAGACATCCAGAGATTGAAGATATCATTAGTAACATCTGGGCCCAACCGGTACAAGCTAACGGCATGTGGGGCATGCACGTCAAGTTAATTAGACTCAAGCAACACCTTAAGGAGTGGAACAAGCAAGTTTTTGGTAATATATTTGACAACGTGGACGATGCAGAGAATAATGTGAAGCTTGCTGAGGAAAGATATGATGACTGCCCTAATGATAACAATCTTATTGAACTCAACAGACGTATTGCACTGCGTAATCAAGCTACGGCGATGGAAGAAGATTTCTGGAGACAAAAAGCTGCGTGTAAGTGGATCGAAGACGGAGAGAGAAATACGAAATACTTTCATGCTCTTGTCAAGAAGAAAAGGTTTCGTGGGCAAATTCAGTCTGTAAAGGAAGGGAGTGAGGATATTTCTAATGTCGAACAGATGAGAACTTCGGCGAAGAATTATTTTCAGAAGCTTCTAACTTCTGAGGGGATCCCGTCTGAATTTAATGAGATGTTTGAGCATATACATCCGGTCCTTAGTCTGGAGGAGGGGTTGAAGCTTACCTCAATGCCGACGAGGGAAGAAGTGAAGGAGGCCGTGTATAGCATTAGTCCCCACAGCGCCGTGGGTCCGGATGGGTTTGGGGCTCGGTTTTATCAACATTTCTGGAACATAATTGCCGATGACGTGGTATCGGCTGTGCTGGACTTTTTTCGTGGAACACCGCTGCCTAAAGCTTACTCAGCCACCACAATTGTTTTAATTGAAAAAAAAGACAATCCCTCGCACTGGTCGGATTTTCGACCAATCAGCCTATGCAATGTGAAAAATAAGATTATCTCGAAACTATTAAACTCCAGGCTAGCTGAATTCCTCCCAAAGGTCATCTCTCCTAGTCATAGTGGCTTTGTCAAAGGCCGTCTCATCAGTGATAATATACTCATGGCACAAGAAATGATACATTCCTTGGACTCCCGTGGTGGAGACAAAAACGTGTTGCTTAAACTTGATATGGCGAAGGCCTACGATCGAATGGAATGGCATTTCCTGATAGAAGTCCTGCGGAGGAAAGGTTTTCCAGAAAAGTGGGTTAATTGGATGCGAGCGGCTATTAGCAACGTTTGGTTCTCGGTTATGGTTAATGGTGGTTCTGCTGGAAATTTTCACTCTACACGTGGTTTAAGACAGGGCGACCCCCTCTCCCCGTCTCTCTTTGTTATCGGAGCTGATTACCTTTCCATCTTACTTGATAGATATATGAATGTCGAAACGGGTGCTAGATTTAAAACTCCGGCTTCTGTGGTGATATCCCACTTAGCTTACGCCGACGACACTATTATTTTTACCAACTGCCGCCGAAAATCTCTCCAAGGGGTCAAAAGGATTCTTGATCAATGTGAGAGTGCCTCTGGGCAGAAGCTGAACACGAATAAGAGCTCGTATGTCGTTGGGAACAACTCAGAGAGGGCTGCCTCGATGGTCCAGGAGGTGTTAAACTTCTCGCGGGATTACTTGCCGATTAAATACCTCTGTACTCCTCTCTTTCGAGGTAGACAAAAGATAGTGCTATTTGATGAGATCATTGTGAAAATTAGAGGTAGATTACAAGGGTGGGAAACGGCCAGACTCTCGCACGATGGCCGGTTGCAACGAATAAAATCGATGCTCTACTCTATCCCCTTACATACGCTGCAAATTCTCAACCCCCCTAAGTCCGTTGTGAGATCTATGGAGATCATGCTTAACAGGTTCTTCTGGGGTACCTCTAATGATAGAAGACGAGTTCATTGGACATCTTGGAAAAGAATGTGTTTCCTGGTGGAAGAAGGCGGTCTGGGGTTCCGAGATTTAGATGATATTGTTGAGTCCTTCTCTTACAAACTCTGGTGGAGACTCCGGACAAGTAACGCGCTCTGGGCGACTTACATGAGAGATAGATACTGTAAGGATATACACCCAACCATAGCCAGTGTGAATTACGGCCATTCGCACACTTGGAGGACATTATGTGGGGTGCGGGAAAAGGCGAAAAAGTCGATAAGATGGCTGTTGGGTCAGGGGCAGATCTCGTTTTGGTATGACAAATGGACTGTGGAAGGTGATCTCTCCACTCGAATGGCACTTGGACATACGGATATGCAAGTCAAGGAGTTCTGGGAGTATGATGAATGGGATACGAATAAATTAAATGCGGTGGTGGGACAAGACTTTACTTCAATGGTATCCAACATTCCTTTCGACCCCGCGGGAATAGACACAGCCCTTTGGAGTCTCAATTCGAGTGGATATTTCTCTATTAAATCCACCTGGAATAGTATTAGGAAAAAAAAAAACACATCTCAGCTCATTCGTCTGATTTGGAGCGCGGACTTAACCCCCACAATAATGATCTTTTTGTGGAGATTAATTAATGACTGGATACCTGTCGACGAAAGGTTGCACCGTAAAGGGATGGTTTTCCCCTCTAAGTGTCAATGTTGTGCGCAGTTGGAAACTCTCGAACATCTGTTCATTCTTGGGGACAAAGCGAGAAGCGTTTGGGGTCACTTTGCTAACCTATTTGGCGTCAATATGACAAGCCTTGAGACCCCGGCCATGGTCTTCCAAGGTTGGATTAATGCTTCAGCGTTCAGCTGCAAAAACCATATCAGAGTCATCTTACCTGGGCTAATCTTCTGGTATATTTGGACTGAGAGAAATAGAGCCAAACACAGAAACGCGGGATTTAGTGTGTACAATATCATTCGTCGTGTTCGGCTGCATCTACTTTGCTGGAGCAAGACCTCTAGGATGAACCGACAAAAATGGAGGGGAGATATATTTAGAGCGAGAAACTTTGGTATCCAGCTTCAACGACCGGCCATTCCCAGACCTAAGATGGTTTTGTGGGAGTGTCCTAGGCAAGGACAAATGAAACTTAATACCGACGGAGCCTCGAGAGGCAATCCGGGTATAGCGGGAATAGGTGGGGTCATACGGGACTCTACAGGTACTGTGTTACGCGCTTTCAGTGATGGTATCGGTATTGCTACGAATACTACGGCGGAGCTTATGGCCATTATTCACGAAGTTAAGCTTGCCAAGGGAATGGGATGCACCAGACTTTGGATTGAAACAGATGCTAAAGCTGTCCTTGCAATTATTCAACGAAGGCGATCCGGAGAGCTCAGAGTTAATCAGCTCATCGTTGATTTTTTCAGGATGATTGCACCTATGCAAGTCTCCGTTACGCACATATATCGTGAAGGCAATCATGCGGCAGACTTCCTTGCTAAGCGAGGAGCAGAAAAACAAACCCCGTGGGACTTCCCCGAAGAACTGATGGGCAAATATTTTAGAGGGATTATCAACATCGACAAATGGGGTCTTCCTTGTTTCAGATGGACCTGATGTTGCGGAACTTCAGAAAGGTGCCTATATGGCTTCGGTTAAAGTTTGTACCTCCCCTGTTTTATTGCGCTGACAGGAAATGCAGACCTTTCGGCTCTGTTTTGGGGAACTTAAACATGGTAACGGATAGACTTTTGCAGAGCAGAAGCAAGCTGAACTCCTTGCACTTGATGAGTTGCACTTTTTGGCCCTCGATCTGTTTTGTGAGTACTTGGATGGGGCATTTTTGCATTCTTTCTCTGTTTGATAGTTGGATCATGGCTTGTATGAACTCTTGGTTTCCTAGTTGGATTTATATGAGATGAGGTGGGAGCCTCGGTAAAAATCCCACGGTCCCTTTGGCCGGTTCCTTAAAAAAAATAAAATAAAAAATAAAATAAAAATACAAAGAATAATAGGACCAATGAAAGGTTAATGATACAAACTATCAAGAAAGAATTTTCAAATTAACTAATACATTAGAAGTTGAGTACGGGGAACAAGGAAAAGAAATGGTGACTTGTGATACTTGGATTCTGGACAAGGTAGAAATCGAACTTAGAGAAGTTAAAGAAAGTCAAATAACACAAAGATATGGAGTAATAAATGGCAACGATAAGGAAAGACAAAGAGCTTTTAGAGTAGATTATGAAACCAAGTGTAAGCAATTAGAGGGCGAGTGCATTCCACCGATTCGAACTCATAAGGGATAGGCCAAGAGAATTTCGAGCAGGGTGAAAATCAAGGTCAAGATTTAGATAACCTTTGGAGGTCGATACTTGGGAGTAAGTGGAAATACTGATTCCATAGACGAAGAAGACATTGGGTTCGAGAAATTACAATTTCGGGTCTTGGAGATATGCAAGTTGATGCAAGAAGATTATGGAGATTTGAAGACCGTGGGAAAAATAAGAAATGACCAACGAGTTCAAAGTAAGCCGTAATTAAGGAAATGAAGAACAAGTTATCGAGCTAAAAGCTTACCACCACGATGACAGGTTTAACATATTAAATTATTTAATTTCCTCTACTTATATGCGCATTTCTAATTGATATAATTGCTCCAACATGTTGCATCTTTAATTGTTTGCAAGTGTACTACGTGCTTCATAACATTGGCATTTTAACCCGACATGCATTACCTTAGTGTTTACTTGTTAGCATGCCTTCCCCGCGAGATACTTCAACTATACTTGTTAGCATGCCTTCCCCGCGTGATACTTCAACTACTACTTCAATCAAAGTTCTGCCAAACCAAATTGAAGAAGAAGAATATTTTGGTGATGGGGCTAAGACAGAGAGGATAATTTTAATTCAGGGATTAAGAGTTTGGGTCGACTCAGAGATGTTCAGATCGAATGAGGAAAGAGATTGGGATTCTGGACTTCGAGAAAATTAGAAGAGGATTTGGAAAGCAAAGGATTTGGAATGTTCTTTCAACTCATCACTTTAAGTGAAGAAGAGTAACACACCGAACACCACCCCTAACAAGGATTGCTCATTTTGAGTCGATCAAGAAATTCGATTATAAGATGGGGGATAAAGCTCGACCTAAGAAGGTGGAAACTGTTAAGGGAGGGAGCACGACCAAGAGACAAACTTGAAATGCAAGGTTTCGCTCAAAGAAGTATTTTAGTAGGAAAAATGGAAATACAAACCGTGGAAGATATGAAAGTTCTAATGATGAAGATAGGAAAGGAATGAAACGGCCTTATGAGTTAAACCTTCAAAGTGGAGGTTAAGCTACCAAACTCGGGTTGAAAATTACTATGAGGAATGAAGAGATTGGCTCGATCGACATTTATACGAATGGAATTCGGATCTTGAAGATGATGAAATTATGAAGAAGCGTCTATTGAACCTTTCGGTCAGTTCTGTAGAAAGAAAACCAGATCAAAGTACCATATTCCCGGATGGTGACAATGAAGGTAAATTCAACCAAGTATTAAAAGGGATTCAGGCGACATAACAAAATTAAATCTTTAATAAATCGCCAGTCATCTTTCCCTGATGACTTGGAAAGTTTTAAGATGAGAAGAATCGAAGAAAGGGTAGTTATTGAAGGACTTGGATCAAACCTCAAGAATCATCAAAGAGGTCTTATTTTCGGTGAAAGAATTGAATGGGTTGGAATTGAAGGTACACTTGAAGACTTGAAGAGGATGAAGGCTCCACGAAAGATCGATTAAAAAATTTTTGGAACCGGTGATCAAAACCCGGGTTGGAAAGAACTCATCAAGAAGGTTATGATTGTTAATCAAAAAGGCTATTGAATTTCAAGGGTTTCACCAAATTACAGAAGGAGACATGAACCGTGAATAAGACCGGTCTGAAATCTGAAGATGTAGGGTAAAACCCGTTTTGGAAGGGCAGGCTGGTTGGATCAGGGTCAACACATAACCGAGAGATGGAAGAAGGTAAGAAGAGATAAGAATCAGAGTGGAATCAATAATAGGACTAGTCAAGAGCCTTATCAGTTTCTCAGGTGGGCACGTTGAAGCTATTAAAGACAAACCAATAGTCGAGCTAGCTTTTGGGTTCAGACCATACCTTGGGACCATGAAAGCTTTAGCTTCAAATTCGTTTCCACGGTGAACGGTACCTCAGACGTTCATGGCATATGCATACACGCATTTTTAATTTAAATAATTTTAATAATATGTGCTTTGACTCTTTGGTGTGTTAACTACTATTGTATAATCGATGTTTTGCTGCCTTCTACTTGTGTTATTATTTTCTGTTGTAATTGTGCTTTGTTCCTTGGAGCCCTTTTGTATTGTTGTTGGAGAGACGGGGTTCTCTCCTTGTTGTTCGAGACACGGGGTTCTCTCCTTGTTGTTCGAGAGACGGGGTTCTCTCATTGTTGTTCGAGAGATGGGGTTCTCTCCTTGTTGCTTATGAGAGACGGGGCTCTCTCATTGTTTGTTCTGGGCGTATAGTGAATCCGAGGACTGATTCTTTTAAGGGGGAGAGATTGTAACACCCCAGTTTTTCCGTTATTCAAAGTATGACGTATATGTTTAACAATATGTGTAATTAAATTAATTTTATATAATTTCAGTTATTATTTCTCTTATTAGTTTAATTTTGAAAATGAATTCTTGAAAGGTTTATGCATATGTGATTGTGTTTGAATGTCATTTCTCTTTTGATTCGATTTCTTTTTTTTAGTGAAAACTTGGTATGAGTGAATTATGTAACCCGTGATTATATTTATATGCTTGTCGCATGATTTTATTCTCGTATGTGTGAGTTTTGGATTCGTTAGTGTGATCGGAACCGAAAAGGGGGCTATAGGGCATTTAGCGTACCTTGCGTTCCGGGCGGCGTAACTTGAGCTCGGGAACTCAGAACTGAGTTTCGTCACCTCCATTGGACTCGAATCAACGATTCGGGAGAAATGGGCTAAGCCTCATATTTTTCTAAGACCATTTGGATCCTCAAAATTCAATCGAAGTGAGCATCTCGCACTTAAAACGACAACCATTGACCAATGGGAGACTACGGCCCTACCCTAACGCCCCTAGACCCTAGCCCTTGACTATTATACACCTAGGCACACCCATCCCTCTCCCTTATCAGCTCCCCACCGAACCACCCCTATCCCATTAGCCAAAATTCAGCCAAAAGAAAAGAAAGAGGGAGAAAGAAGGGAAGAAAGAAGGGAAGAAGAAAGAACTATTCAAACCTTGGAGATTTGAGCTCATCTCCCCTCCATTTCTTCTCCATCTTGAAAGGTAAGACCATATTTGTTATCTACATCTCCATATGGTTATTCGAAATTAGAATTTGGATGATTTCACCATGATTTGAGTTAGGATTGGAGAAGATGATGAATAGTAAGGGTTTGTGAAACTTTGATGAATCTTGCATGAGTTCTTGTGATTTATGTTAGTATGAAGCATGGTATATGATTCTAAGACTTCTATTTGAGTTTCCTTGAACTTATATTGCATGATAAATGAGTTATGTGCAAGTTACCATTAATGGATTCTCATGAAACTTGAAGAATATGAACCTTTGTGAGCATCTCTTCCATTCTTATGATTTAGCTTCGGTTTTTGTATGAATTAGGACATGAATCTCTATATATTTATATGCTTTTTATTGAGTTATAAGTTGGTAATATGCTTCTTTTCCTTTCCCTTTCGTTTTGCCCTGTTGTTGTGTTTTTTTTAGCTACTGAGCCAAATCGACGGGGGTGGATTTGGGTGAGTGGGCTTCTGGGCCAGATCCATGGGGGTGGATTTTTCCCTTTGGAAAAACCCATGGGGGTGGATTTTGTCCAGCCTATCCTCATGACTCCGGTTCCGTTTTTCGTCGCTTGTTTGATCATCCTCCACCTCTTTTATGACTTCTATGTTATACTAACATGTTTTATAATGTGTTATCTTATTTATTGTAAATTTTCATGATTTTTTTGGGGAATATTTTACGAGTTATGATTTAATATGTCATCAATGCTCCAAGTACGTGCATATATGGATCTTTGCTATCAATATGAACCCTACTTGCTTATTTATCATTTCTTTTATGATTCATATGAATTGTATACTTGTTGAAATATGTGTTATGATCTTTGTTCGGAATTAATGGATGGATTTGATACTATACATGGGAGACATGAACTCGAGTGACTATGAAAGCTCCAAGAATGAATGAAATGATTGATTATGTGCCTTAATGCATCTCCATGCCATGACTTACTCTCTTATGCATATCATTAGACATTCATTGCATTGTCGTGCGTCATATATGGTTCATTTAGAGGCTGGAGTCTCACGAATGCATTGTATCGTCTTATGTACAGTTTTCTCCAGAGCGGAGATATGCCGGGTTCATAGGACACCTCAAGTCTTTCTTTCTTTAGGTATTGTCGGTAAGGTGTAACAGGTGGGTTTCTCTTCTATTAGTTATGACGACCCGATATATCCCTTATGTGAAGGTTTTAAGCCAAGTATGTATTTATATATATATATATATATATATATATATATATATATATATATATATCGAGTCTTTTCAAAAAGAGTCTATGCTTTACAATGTAAGCCCTTTTCTTTTATGAACCCCTACCCAATGTTTTGGCGAGATCAGTGAACACAATGGTTAATGGGGCCCGGGACTATGTGTACGTGGCTATCCGAGGATGCTCGGGCTGACGGTGATCCCCGTGCACTAGTCCCAACAAACAATGACGACGCAATCGACCTCGTTAGGAGTTTTAGCGAGGAAGGGGAATCGGGCTCTTGAGCACTCATGAACCTCACTAGCCACTATGTATGAGGTGGTCGGGTCTTGCTAACCCGTCCACCACCCGGAGGAAGAAGGTTGGAACTTATTTTATGATATGATTATGAATGTATGCTAATGAACGAATGCATGAACGAATGTGTGAATGTGATATGATCACTAATGGATGATTGAATAAATGAATGAATTAATTAATGCACACACGAGGAGAAGGTTGGAGAATTCGCCCTCTCGCCAGGCTCACGTAATGACCACATGATTGAATGAATAAATGAAATTGATTGTTGTAATCCCGAGTGTTGTTTTACTTTGTTTTCACCTACTTGGAAAATATTTAAACAAACCTCACGCGGGATTATAGCTTGCATGTGGGCGTGTTTAAATTCTGCAATATTATTTATGTTATGCCCTATTTTATACCCACCAGTCTCCTATAGACTGAACCCGGATTGTTTTCAGTTTCTTGTAGGTTTTGGAGTGCTAGCCGGGATTTTTGGGTCTGTCGAGTCCTATGGTTAGGTCTGAGTCACACCACACGCATATTGTAAATTGATTTAGTTATGTATTGAATGTATGAATATTATGATTTATGTTTATGATATTCGGGACTAGGTATTATGTTAGTTGAACCCGTTACTTGATACTGGTAATTTTGTTTGATTACATGATATCCTTCCGCACGTGCATTTTATCTTATTGTATTGCTTGTTTGGTTTCGAGGTTCTAACTCCCGCCTAGTATAGTGTGTGAGTGGTCTCCCGTTCGCTATGATTCGGATTCGGGTACGGACTTCCCATTTTGTAATCGGGTTTGGGTCATAGTGTGGGGGATGTGGTGCTTTCCGTTTGAGGTGCTACATTGTTATTGTTCTTATTAGGTATCTTGGAGATGATAATGTATTGATATATGGATATAGTGGAAATAGCATGCTTTCGATGTTGGTATTTGATATTTAACATATTATGCTTCCGCTTTATTTTGACGCATTATGAAGTGATTATGTGGTTTGGGGTTAGTCCCGCCTAGCTAGTTGTCAATTATTTTTATTGTCTCTCGTTCGCTATAGTTTAGTTCATGTATAGGTCGTCAATCTCATATGTGGATTGAGCTATAGTGCGGGGATGTGGCATCTTTGCGTTTCGGGTGCTACAACTATTCACGATTACTATTCATAGTTACTATTTATAGATTACTATTCACGTATCGGGTCAAACCTTATTATACATATACACACACACACACGTACACACACACACACATACGGCATGCACACATGCACACACGCTAATTCAATTATGATCTTGATTATAACCTATAGTTTCAAGTTCATGTTATTATAATCAAGTGTGATCTAGGTTAAAGGTATAACCTATATTTAAGAGGTCTAATTAAGGCATAACATCAAGTTATGAAACACTATTCTATCTTAGGTTATAACATGTGACACTATTAAAGTGTATAACATATGATCAAGGCATTATTCCATTAATCCATATCATATCATAAGCTCAATTCATAATTCATGATTCATATAACCATATAAGAACATGTCACAACATAATTAATATCATATCATGATCATAGAACATGTAACATGTAACAATTTAAATTAAATGCCAACTTGTAACAAGTTGTGACATAATTAATTGTAAATCACTATTCTATTAGCTAGCATGCTTGAACATAATTCAAATTCCATAATCATGCATCAATTCTCATAATATAACAACCATATCACATGATCATAGCATATACTAGAGCATTTCATAACATATTCAAGCATATACTAAATAATTAAAACATATGCACAACTATTCAAACATTTCATAAAAACCATATAATAAATGCATAAAATAAAATCTTATATGGCTTAGGGAAGACCTTAAGACCCAACTTAAACATAATATAAACCTACCATAACATAACAACATAAACTAAACTAAACTATAACATAAAAACATAACAAAAATAAAACAACATCTAACCTAAGAGAGGGGGGGAGGCCGGCGGCCACAAGAGGGGGAGGAGAAAGGGTGTTGTTAACACAACTTTGAGCAAAGAATGTGATGCCTCTTGCCCTCTATTTATAGTTGTTGGGAAGCCCCTCATTGGAAATAAAGTTAAGGTAAGGGTATGAGAGCAAAAGCGTATAGCTTATCTTGGAAGCTTCATCATTCATGGAACAAGAATAGGGGCTGCAGGGTTTTTTTCGGTAATTTCACTACCAAAAATCGAGGATAAGTGGCTGGAAGTTTGCTCATTCCATTGGCACAAAAATTAGCTTCGAAACGCCTATTCATACATCGAAATGGGATTTACCGTTTAAAAGAAACATTAGTTCAAAGTATAGAAAGTTTGAACCCTAAACTTAAACACGACTGTAAAACGACTTTCGGGAATGATTTTCAAGTCCGGAATATTTTGAAAAATCGTAAAATAAATCGAGCAGCGTTTTGAGTCCAATATCGATTATGAAACGTTTTACCGATAAAAGTTGAAAACGTAGAATGAATAGTGAATTCTCACGTACAAACGTTCGTTTCAAAATCTCAAGCTAGGGTTTGAATCAAGGGTTGTAAAACATCTCAAAAATCTTGAAATAGCTCAAGTAATGCAAATCTGAAGAGAAAACATTTTCCGAATGAAAATCGTTCGTAGTAAGAATAGTGAACTAGGGTTTTCGTAAATATTTTCAATAAAACAAAGCTCAAAATAGATTTCCAAGTCAAGAATAATTTCAAAAGACTCATCTTGACTCAAGGATCGATTTCACTACAAACTTGGGTAGGAAAAGAAATCAGAATCTAAAGCTTATTTTCAGATGAATAATAACTTTGGTCGGTAAGTTCCAAAAATGCCCTTATGGTTCAAGAAAGACTCTCTGAGCTTGGGAAACAAGTTCAAACGATTGGGAAACAAAAGTTGTGAACCTCTAGGGTTCGAGTAGCAATATGAACAAGGTAGGCTCGGGTTATAAATAGTAAATTGTATCACAGGTTAAGAATTCCCCCCTTAAACACTGTCGGTCACATATAAGCACTTTGATCATGTACGACTGCAATGCATGAAGGTTTTAAAGTTGGACCACGGTCTATAAATGTAGCACCCCTTACACGTGGAGGTACCACACCCCCACACTTTAGGTCAATCCACACACGAAACGACCAATCTGTGCATGAACTAACCTATAGCGAACGGGCGACAATGCAATAACTGACTAGCTAGGCCGGATTAACTTATAGTGCAACGGAATAGAGCAGAAGCATAAAATATTCTCTATCAATTATTTCCATTTATCAGGTCATGACATTTCTCATTTACCAAATAAAATATATTCTAACTTCTCATATCAATACATTATCATCTTCAAATAAAACAATAACAATAACTATAATTTCATAATTAACAATAAATAACCAAATACACGAACCATGGTTGACTCGACTACATGAACTGGACTCGACTCGACTCAACTCTCGCCTAGCATGCACCTGCAATAACCTGAAAGGTGGAGGCTTCAGTCTGTGAAGACCGAGTGAAGGGGTTTAAATACATATTAGCGCAAATAACATGCAAGTTATATTCTCGGGTAAAGGTTTATAAAAGATAACGTATAAGTTCAAGAATGTACTCTTCGCCCGAGAATACAACTATCAATATTAAATACTTGTTCATTTTAATGCAATCAATACATGGCCCTGGCTAGTGAGGGCAGTCTCCAACCGTACTCCAAATGAACATGAAACATGCTTGCTTGATTGTTAATTAATAGGTGATCATGCAATTCAATTTACCGTGCAATCTTGCGATAGTGTATTCATGTAACACATTCATGGAATGGAAATCATGCAATAACCTGAGGACAATCCGTGGTGCCGGACCCGTCCCCAGTCTCCTTCTTCCTCCGGTTGATGATAGGATTGCAAGGCCCTATCATCCATGCTCATTGAGCGGAGGGTACATGAATCCCTAAGCCCGGAACTCCTTCCTCCACTAATCTCCTAGCGGATTCAGGGGTCATCCCAAATGTGGTGAGGATAGTGCCAGAGTTACCCGTCAGCCCTTGCTTTCCCAGTTGGCTCTAGTCACTACCCTCGGGCCCAACGTGAACGGTCATGCTACTCACCTAAAACATGCATAAAACATGGCTTGCTTGCTTGCTTGCTTTTCATAATCATGACTTGAAATGATAAATAATTTCATGGAAATTATAGATATAAATACCTTTGGCCGAAAGATCACGTAAAGGTTATACGGGTTCTATATAACTAGCAATTAAACCTCACCTGACAGGCGACACAATGACTTGTGGACACATGAACGTGCTCATGCTCGACAATCTCCTCCCTGGAGAGTAACTGAAAAAGAAACGAGATAATGTACGTGCATGAGACCATAATTCAAGCATACTACTCCATAGAAGACGCATGGCGTGATTAAGTACGAGACATCGTGTAATAAACAATGTAGCATGTAAATATCATATTTTGGCATGTAATTAATCATATAATCACAAATTGAGGTCAATTAATCCATTGGAATTGGAATCCAAAATTATAATTTTATGCAGAATGTTTCTGCACTTCCAGAGGGCTGGGAACGGCCATTCCAGGTTTTAGTACAAAATGGGAAGGGTCATTCCCCACTCCCGAAGGTGCTCCCCGAAGATGGGAACGACCGTTCCCGTCTGTGAGACAAAGTGGGAACCGTCGTTCCCGTCCTCGCCGCCAGGCACACTATTCAAAATATGGGAACGGTCGTTCCCCCAATTACAAAGGGAACGGGAAGGGTCGTTCCTATTATGCAGAAGATACAGAAAACAGGGGAGAAGAACAGAGCATACACGAACCACACTCAAAGTTCATCATAATCTAACTTCTAACATTATAATTCATGGAAAAGAACATATATGCATGCTTTAGGTACAATAATATTCAATATAAACACTTATTTCATGCTTGATCATGCCAAATTCATCGATTAAGTCTATAATCCTACCACAAGCAATCAAGCTCCAATCTTCATAATTTCAAGTGATAAATGCATAAAATCAACCCAACATCATCAGCTATATATCATATAATCCCATGGAATGAAAATAACCATAACCCTAGCTTTGTATATAAATTCCAAGAAATCATGTATGCTTCCATCTCTACCTTGAATGAAAGAAGGAGAAGAAAGGATGAAGAGATGATGAAGATGATTCCCCAAGACTCCCAATTCCTCAAAGATTTTAGCTTGAAATGATGAAATTCCCTTTTCTTTTCCTTGGAGGTTTGGCTCGGTGAAGGAGGAAGCAAATGGTATGTTTTTGATGAAAATGAAAATGAAGATTGGAGAAGAGATGTATATAACGATATATTTTGGGTAAAATGTAATATTTGTGATTAAATCCTCCAAGTTCTATAAGTTATACAATTGAGTATCAAAGGTTTGGAAATGGTCAATTAGGTCCAAAAGGTTTTCATGCAATTTGGTCCTCATATTCACAAAATAATCATTTAGGGACAATTAAGCAATTAAATCATGTTTGGTAATTATTTCACGTAACAGTTAATTTCAAGTTACACTATAATTTCCGATTAACACGTTTTCACATATTTTTACGTAAACATTTTGAAATACGATTTATAGAATTAATATAACACGTATAAATTGAGTAAACAAAATAATAAAATAAAATCCTAACGATCGAAACTCACACGTGTCGAGCGTACCTGACTGTCTGAAATTTGGGGGGTTACAATAAATGCTTTGCCAATGCCCTTAGCTTACCGCTTTCATCCGGACCCTATTTTGGGCTGTAACAGTATTGATTTGGCTCTACTGATACTTGTTCGTGGGATTGCATCCTTAAGAAGGAGCATTCTTCTTCATGGGGTGTAAAGTGCATAAGTTGATGCCTACGCAATACATAAGGGTGCTCCTTATTAGAACGGGTACACTGAGGTGTCCCGCATGAGAAGATTCCTAAATGGGAAAGGAAGTTTCCACTTCAGGAAGAGGAAACTTCCAGATTAGGAAATATCTCACAGGTCAATGGCATGAGTAAAGTAATCCTTTGAGTTGAGATTCCATCGATGCTTTGTGGGATAACTCTATAGTCTTTAGTATAAGCTTTAAAGGATGTCTCCCGAGACAGCTGATTCAAGGCTTATGTCTGGGCTACACAAGTGGCGCATGGAAGCATATGAGAATCAACAAAGGACCTACACTTGCTTAAATGGAAGAAGATCTCTTATTACATAAGTCGTTCATATGCCATACTAAACCCTCAGCCGAGGTAGTGGATCCAGAAATCAAGAAAAGAGTTAGATTGAGATCAAATGGATATGAAACGAACTTAGCTTTATGATCGAGATTAGTGGGGCTCTCATTATTCCCATGCCTTAGATCTTAATCGGGAGATGGGATGGTAGGAGGAACGTACCTCACAGCTGTCATTGACTAAAAGCTTCTTTCGAATATATATTCATTGTTCGGGTAGGGGTCACACACCTGTTGCTAGACTATGGTCGTGTGATCTATGAACTAATTAATTAATAAAGTGTAATAATTAAATAGACTCACTGCTAACTGAAAATGAACCTAGGGGGTCACACACAAATCCCAGGTTCAAAGGGTATATTAAAGGAAAGATGAAATAGTTGATCGAAACGAGAACACACGTGTAAAAGTACACATGTGGCGCGTGAGAGAGATTTGGGCGTGTGGTCCAATTGAGAAATTGGACCATGTGTTAATTAATTAGAGAATTAATTATAAAGCCCAAATATAATTAGTTAGAGAATTAATTATAAATCCCTAAATATAATTAATTAGAGAATTAATTATAAAGTCAAATAAAATTAATTAGATAATTAATTTTAGCCCGTTAGAATTAATTAGAGAATTAATTCTAAGGCCCTTCATGGAATTAATTCAAAGTATTTAATTATTTAGTTACTCTAATTTGATTAGAATAAATAAATATAAGATATCTTCTATTTATTATTCTAAGAAATATTAATTCTAATATGATTAGAATAAACATTAATTAGTTAAGATATTTAATTATTATTAGAATAATTAAATATTTCTAATTTGATTAGGAGCTCTTTTTCTAGAAGAATAATATCTTATTTAGATAAAAGGTTATTACTTGGAGAGAAAGAAAATAGAAGAAAAGCCAAAGTAGAAATCTTGTTTCTATATAGACTTGGGATTTAAGAAAACCCATATAAAGGCTGGTGCAAAGATTTTTTTAAATGATATATTCCGATTGAAGAAATACGATTTGCTGGGGAAGGTGATGTCGAATCATACAGAAGACGAGCCGACGTGTGACGCCCCGTATTTCCAGACAAGTCAGGTATGACATCACGAGTGAGGTCAGGTCGAGTGTTAATTGTTTATTTATGTTTTAACTGTTAGTTGTGTATTTAATTTGTTTAATTGTGTGAATAAATTTGCTATTTCATACTTTAATTGTTTAATTATCCTTAATTGCATTCTTATGTAAATATATGTACTTAATTGAAATATGTGTTTTGTACCTATTTGATTATTAAGTGAAATTGTGTGGGCCAATTTCCATTTATTAAAAGTTAGTGTAACAGCCCAAAACAGGGCCTGGATGAAAACGGTAAGCTAAGGGCATTGGTAAAGCGTTTATAGACTGTGATCCAACTTTTTGAACCTTCATGCATTGCATTCTTACATGAACTTTGTGCTCATATATGATCTGACATGTTTTAAGGGGGAATTCTTGACCTTTGATACAGTTTACTATTCATAACCCGAGCCTACCTTGTTCATATGGCTACTCGAACCCTAGAGGTTCACCACACATTTTTCCCAATCGTTTGAACTTGTTTCCCAAGCTTAGAGAGTCTTTCTTGAACCATAAGGGTACTTTTGGAACTTACCGACCAAAGTTACTATTCATCTGAAAATGAGCTTTTGATTCTGATATCTTTTCCTACCCAAGTTTACAGTCAAATCGACCCTTGAGTCGAGACGAGTCTTTTGAAATCATTCTTGACTTGGAAATCTATTTTGAGCATTGGTTTTATTGAAAATGTTTACAAAAACCCTATTTCACTATTCTTTCTACGAACGGTTTTCAATCGGAAAATGTTTTCTCTTCGGAATTACACTACTTGAGCTATTTCAAGATTTTTAAGATGTTTTACAACTCTTGATTCAAACCCTAGCTTGAAATTTTGATGCGTACGTCTGTACGTAAGAATTCACTATTCATTCTACGTTTTCAACTTTTTAACGGTAAAATGTTTTATAGTCGATATTGGACTCAAAAGGCTTCCCGATTTATTTCTTGAATTTTGGAAACAATCCGGACTTGAAAATCATTCTAGAAAGTCGTTTTTCACTCGTGTTGAGTTTGAAGCTCAAAACTTTATTTACTAAAACTAATGTATCTTTCAAACGGTAAATCCGATTTCGACGTATGATTATGCGTTTCGAAGCTAATTTTTGCCCAGATGGAATGGTTATACTTCCAGCCACTCACCTTCACGTTTTGGCAGTGAAATTGCCGAAATACCCCCAGCAGTCCCAATTTGTTTCATGAATAATGAAGCTTTCAAGAGAAGCTAACCCATTTTTGCTCTCATACCCTTACCTCAAGTTATTTCCAATGTGAGGGGCTTCCCAACACCTATAAATACCCCCCTCATGCCATTAGAATCCTTGCTCAAAGTTGTGTTGAGAACACCCTTTCTTCTCCCTCTCTTCGCCCTCTTTGGCCGTCAGCCACCCCCCCCCCCCCCCCCCGAGCTAGGTTAGTTTTATTCATTTTATGCTTTATTTTATGTTATGTTTTAGTTAGTTTATGTTTTTATGTTATGGTATGTTTATATTATGTTTAGGTTGGGTCTTAGGGTCTTCCCTAAGCCATATAGGATTTTATTTTATGCATTTATTATATAGTTTTCATGATATGTTTGAATATATGTTTATATGTTTTAATTGTTTAGTATATGCTTGAATATGTTATGGAATGCTTTAGCATATGCTATGATCATGTGATATGGTTGTTATATTATGAGAATTGATGCATGATTATGGAATTTGAATTATATTCTTGCATGTTAGCTAATGGAATAGTATTCTATGATCAATTATGTCTCAACTTGTTACATGTTGATATTGAATTTAATTTGTTACATGTTACAGGCCCAAGGTTCATGATATGATATGATATATGTTGCGACATGTTCTTATATGGTTATATGATTCATGAATTATGAATTGAGCTTATGATATGATATGGATTAATAAGCCTTGATCATATGTTATACACTTTAATAGTGTCACATGTTATAACCTAAGATAGAATAGTGTTTCATAACTTGATCTTATGCCTTAATTGGATCTCTTAACCATAGGTTATACCTTTAAAATAGATCACACTTGATTATATTAACATGAACTTGAAACTATAGGTTATAATCAAGATCATAATTTAATTAGGGTGTGTGTGTGTGTGTGTGTGTGTACGTGCATGATTTGTGTGTGTGTGTGTCGTGCGTGTGGGTGTGTGTGTATAGTAAGGGTTTGACCCAACCCTTTGACCCGACATATGAATAGTAACCTATGAATAGTAATCATGAATAGTAATCTGGAGTAGTGCTTTTGAATAGTAAAATGAAATAAAACTTGTGCTTTCTTAATAGACATTTGCACCTAGGGTTTCCATATCCAGGGTATAAAATGTGTTTTCAAAATGTGTTTTCTTTCGTGGACTTGTTTCTTAACCTAAGGTTTGCGATAGGATTCATAATTTGACTAAAGCTTACTCGATTATAGTAAGATCATAGTCTCACGTTAAGAATAACTGACTTTAACGTATCCCTTTGTGTGTTACCTTTCTTGAATACCGTAAATAGTATTACTCTCTTGTGTTACATGTTCCTTGTTCATTGTTTCATGCATTTCATACGCATCATGGTTCGTAGTGGGTCTTAGTTCTTAAGCTCACTCTAGTACACCACCTACAGGAGTTAAAGTCGAGCACTGGGATCCCCAGGGCACCGCGTGATCTGTCTACCTACCTTTTGTTACTATTAGGTGAGGTGAAGTTAAAATGTTTTCAAACTGGAACCACGATTATACTATCGTATCATATGTTTTGAAATTCAAAGCTAAACCTCGTTTTGAACTATCCCTTTTATTGGGACATTCTTTTGAAAGGATCATTCATACTTTAATAGTATAACTTGATCAACAGCACATGTTTTCCAAAGTTCTGCGTTCTTGTTCAAAGACAGTTACATGTTCTGCATATGTTTTCAAAGTACAGTTTCACATGTTTTACAGACAGCATCACATGTTTTACAGACAACATTACGTGTTTTACTGTAACACCCGAGCGCAAGGTGTCACATCCCCCGTACCGAGACCCGACCTGAACATGAAATGAACGATCCATAGCCGAGCTAGATCACGGCGAACGGGAACAAACACACACTCTAAGCTAGGCGGGCTAACCCTTAAACCAAAAAGTCAGTGTAAAACATTAAAGCGGAAGCAATAAACGAACATACATTATATATATATATATAATGAGCGTCACAACTCCAAAAATAAGTCATACAGATCATCAATTTCCATCACGGCTCAAACAAGTACGCTCCAATATAACAATATTCATATACAAATATCAAAAGTAAGCGTATGCAAGTGTAAGACCCAAAAGTACAGATCTAGGGACGAATGCAAGACCTAGGACTCGTATTCCCGCCTAGCTTCCTCGACACCTACACGACACAGCTGAAAACCAAACGGGTTCAGTCCAAAAGGGACTAGTGGGTATAAAACAGGGCATAAATATAGTATACGACGGTAATTAACAATCACATGCAAGCTACAATCCCAAGTGAGGTTTGTAAAGAATTTCCCAAGTGGGTGAATAGAAATCATCAAAAGGGATTATAACAAATCATTAACATTAGGTCATTATTGGCCCCGCGAGTGGGCATGCATTATCTCCAACCAACACATTGTGTAAATCATTAAACATTCATTCATTCGTTCTTTTCATGAAAATCATTCTATTGTGCACAATCATTAACATTTACACTTCTTTCTCCGGGTTGGTGGTGGGTTTGCAAGGCCCGACCACCCATTCATTGACCAAAAGGGGTTACATGACTCCCCAGATGGCGCTCAGCATCCATCCCTCGCTAGCTCCTAACGAGGTCCGGTTACGCAGTTCATTGGTGGAACTAGTGTGAGGGATCACCGTCGGCCTGTGCCTCCTCGGATAGCCACTCACACTAAGTCCGTAGGCCCCATTCGTGCATTCGTTCATTTCTCGCCAAAACATTAGGTAGGGTTCATAAAACAAGGCTTTACTTTGAAATCATTTACTCTAGAAAACGACTCTTTATACATATAATAGTTTTTAGCTAAAATCTTTACACGTTGGGAGTATATAGGGTCATTTATCTATTAGTAGAGAAACCCACCTTAAACCGCAAAAAGGAGAAAACACGAGCCTCACGGATCGGCCTCGTCTCCAACTGAATCAAAATCTGTGCAAGAAAGGTGAAGTGAGACTCAATATGACCAAATAAGACGCTCGGCAATGCAATGCTCATGAGGTGAATATGTACAAGATAAGATTATGTTATGAAAATGTTCATGCGCACTATTAAGGAATTTAAATCATATATTCAAGTCATTCAATGATTCATTCGAATTCACAATCCCATATTTTCAATCAAATCAATCCAAATAATATTTAATATTCACTAAACATATATAAATATGTAATTATATTACATTATATATATATATATATATATATGTATATATATATATATATTTATATATAACACATGCACGTACAGTAGCATGCAACCACAAAATGCATGAAATCAGAAGGTGACACGCCCGTGTCACCATTATGCAATAAGCCGTGACACCCTCGTGTCTCAGTACAGCGGACAATATGCATGAAAATAGAAGGTGACACGTCCGTGTCACCATTACAAAGCAAACCGTGACACCCCCGTGTCATGGTACAGTGGAACCAGACCATCATGCACCCCCGTGTCATGCTGAAGAAGGAAAAGGTGACACGCCCGTGCCACGTACGTAGCAGAGAAAAAACAGAACACACAGCAGAGCAATAACGTACCAAAACCCAATCACCCAAAAACGGATCAAACTCACGTTTAAATGCTCAAATATCATGATATACACCTACTAGCATACAAATAGATCAATAGCAATTCATAAAAACACATTTTTCCACATTAGATCATCAAGAATTCTTCAAATGAAACCCATATCATCAATCATGCTCCAAGTCCATAAATCTCAAGATAAATGCATATAACCTAAGCTCAAAGTTCCTAAACATATTTCCAATAACAAATACACACATTAACCAATATATAGCAAAGCCCTATCTATACCATAAATTCAAGAAAATCACCAAAGTTCCAAAATTACCTCAAATGCAAGAAATGGATGCTAAGATGAAGTGATGGTGTTGGTGATGCTAGAATGATCACAAATCCCACAAATATGAAGCTTGAAAGATGAAATCTCCCTACACTTTGGCAAGGGTTTTGGTTCGGTTGGCAAGGGAAGCAAGAGCAAATATGTATGTAATGTTTGTATGAATGAGAAGCAAATGGTTCGTGATTGCTGCTAAGAAGGAGAAAGAAATGGCCAATTTGCTATTAAGTCCTCCCATTAATTAAGTCATGCAATTAGGTTCAATTCCATAACAAATGAGCAATTAAGTCCAATGCAATTAAGTCCCAAAATTCATGAAAACAAGCAAGTAAGGCCATAAAAGAATTAAATCACGTTCGGGAAGTTAATTCACGTTGCAATCAAGTTCGATTTGTGCAATAAATATCAATTTGATATGAATTTCACAAAAATACTTAATATTAAATAACTTAGGATATAATCATTAACCTGATATAATCATTAACATAATTAACATTATTAACATCTAATATATTTAAAATAAAATTAACTATATAAACACGTAAAAATAATTATTTCGCGCAATTTGGTAAACACTTTTGTCATACCTGTACGGCCGAATTATCGGGGCGTCACAACCTCTCCCCCTTAAAAGAATTCGTCCTCGGATTCATTGATCGCCCGGAAACAATTCGGGATGAAATCTTTTCATCTTATCTTCTGTCTCCCACGTAGCCTCTTCCGTTTTATCACTTCTCCGTAAGACTTTAACTAGTGGGATCCGCTGATTTCGAAGCTCTTGAAATTTACGATCCAATATCTTAATCGGCTTCTGAACGAAGGTGAGATTCGGTTCTAACTCCACTTCTTCAACGGGTATGATCTCGGATTCATCCGGATAATATTTCCGAAGCTGTGAAACATGAAATACATTATGAATTCCGGTCAAACTCGGGGGTAGGTCCAAACGGTAGGCCGTATCTCCAATTTTCTCCAAAATCTCATACGGTCCTAGATACCGAGGATTTAATTTCCCTCCTTTTCCAATCCTCGAAAATCCCTTACGAGATGAGGCTTTCAAGAATACCCTATCACCAACCTCAAATTGAAGATCTTTCCTTCGGTGATCGGCATAGCTTTTCTGTCGGCCCTGGGCTGCTTTCATCCGTTGTCTGATTATTTGAACCGTATCAATTGCCTCTTGCACGGCCTTAGAGGGTTTTTCCTTTTTTTCTCCTCGTTTCACACCCTCTTGCTTCGTCCAATTCCATTCTTCAAAATCAAAGAATAACGGTGACCTGCATTTCCGTCCGTAGAGAGCCTCATATGGAGCCATTTCTATCGATGCTTGAAAACTGTTATTATAGGTGAATTCAATCAAAGGAAATTGTTCGTTCCACGAACTCGAAAAGTCCAATGCACATGCCCTCAACATATCCTCTAAATATTTAATTAATCTCTCTGTTTGCCCGTCTGTCTGAGGATGGAAAGTTGTGCTGAATTGAAGCCTTGTGCCCAGATTCCTTTACAATTCTTGCGAAAATCTAGAAGTAAACCTCGGATCCCGATCTGATACAATGCTAACCGGTACCCCATGAAGTCGAACAATTTCATCCACATACTTCTTAGCTAACTTACTCACCTTATCCGACATCCGAATAGCCAGAAAATATGCCGATTTCGTTAATCGATCCACTATTACCCAAATTCCATCCAAACCACCTTTCACTCGTGGAAGACCCTTAACGAAATCCATCGCCACTTGCTGCCATTTCCATTCTGGAATAGGTAACGGTTGAAGTAGCCCCGATGGCTTCTGATGCTCTGCTTTCACCACTTGGCAAGTCAAACAATGTCTCACGAAATTGATCACATCCCGCTTAAGTCCATTCCACCAATAAAATTTCTTTAAATCCTTATACATCTTATTTCCCCCGGGATGTATCGAATACCCTGATCGATGAGCTTCTTCCAATATCAACCGTCTCAACTCTTCCGGAACCACAATTCTGTTCTTAAACCTTAGAAGTCCAGTATCATCAAATCCGAACGGACTCTCTGAATCATTTCTTGCTTTCTGCAATAACCTCTGAACCTCGGAATCCACTCTCTGAGCTTCAAACAATCTCTGCTGAAGATCCGGTTGAACCGTAATATTCCGAATACTAGCTCTTAGCTTAAAAGATCCAGATTCATCCATAGTTTCCACTTTAACACCCGACACGCTAGCCTTCCTACTAAGCGCATCCGCGACCATGTTGGCCTTTCCTGGATGGTATCGAATCGTACATTCATAATCCGCCAACATCTCCATCCAACGCCTCTGTCTCTTATTTAATTCCTTCTGAGAAAACAAATACTGGAGACTCTTGTGGTTGGAAAAGATCTCAAAAGAAACTCCGTAAAGATAGTGTCTCCACTTTCCCAAAGCGAAGATCACTGCCGTAAGCTCGAGATCGTGAGTGGGATAATTCTGTTCATGATCTTTCAATTTCCTCGAGGCATAAGCTATCACCTTACCATTCTGCATCAAAACACATCCCAACCCTTCTTTCGAGGCGTCCGTATAAACCATGTATCCTTCAGTGGCTTTAGGGAGTGCTAATACCGGTGCAGTGGTTAATTTTTCCTTCAAGAGTTGAAAACTCGCTTCACATGCCTCGTCCCACTCAAATTTAGCTTCCTTCTTAGTTAATCAGGTTAAAGGATCGACGATCTTTGAAAAATCCTTTACAAACCTTCGGTAATAACCTGCCAATCCCAAGAAACTTCTAATCTCGGAAGCATTCTTCGGACTCTGCCACTGAATAACCGTCTTGATCTTTGAAGGATCAACTTCCAAACCCTTACTTGAGATAATATGGCCTAGAAAAGCAACCCGGTCGATCCAAAACTCACACTTACTAAACTTCGCATACAACCGGTGCTCTCTCAAAGTCTCCAATACCAAATTGAGATGTCTAGCATGATCTTCCGGAGTCTTCGAATACACAAGAATGTCATCGATGAAGATTACTACGAATTTATCCAAATAATGCCGAAAAATCCGATGCATCATATCCATAAATGTTGCAGGGGAATTTATCAAACCAAAAGGCATCACTACGAACTCATAATGACCATACCAGGTATTAAATCCTGTCTTTGGTATATCCTCTTCCCGGATTTTCAACTGGTAGTAGCCTTGCCTTAAATCCAATTTCGAATAAACCCTTGAACCTTGCAGCATATCAAATAAATCCTCAATGTGGGGAAACGGGTACTTATTCTTGATAGTCATCCGATTAAGCTCCCGGTAATCTATACACATCCTCAACGACCCATCTTTCTTTTTGACAAAGAGGACCGGAGCACCCCACGGAGATGAACTCGGTCGGATATATCCACTCTTAAGTAATTCCTCGAGTTGAATCTTCAGCTCCTTCAACTCTGCCGGAGCCATTCTATAAGGAGTCTTAGAATAAGGTTCTGATCCCGGATATAAATCAACAACAAATTCAATCTCCCGATCCGGTGGTAGAGAACCCAAATTTTCTGGAAATACATCGGGATATTCCTTTATCACAGCCGTCTCCTCAAAACTTGATTGATCCTTTGGTTTATTAAGAAGATAGGCAATAAATCCCGTGGCTCCATCCTTTACCAACTTGCGAGCTTCCATAAACGATAATAGAGGTACATTCTTCGACCCAACTTCTCCAATCAACTCTTCACCCAACTTTATCTTCTTCTTAAAACAATCCACTTTGGCCCGGTGCTGATACAACCAATCCATCCCGAGGATTACCCCATACTTCTTCATAGGCATAACAATAAAATCTGTCGGATAATCTTTCCCCTCTATCAAAACTGAACAACCCCTGACAATCCGATCTGTCTGCAAACTACCTCCAAGAGGCGAACTCACAAAATAACAAGAATTTGAGCAAATAACAGGTAGGCTCAGAGAGGCACATAGATCAGAAGGTATAAAAGTATGCGTGGCACCCGGATCGAATAATACATGAATGCTCGTGTTATGAATGCAAATGGTACCTTCCACCACGGCGTTTGGATCAACCTCGACATTCTGCTCCTCGCTCTCTAGGGCATAAGCTCGTGCTTAAACCATCGGTCGCTAAGCTCCAGCTTGATATCCTGGAATCTTGTTCGGGCATGCAAACGCCATATGATCTCTTTTCCCGCAAATCAAACACAACTTCAATCTTTTTCGGCAAATGTTATAAGAATGAGTTGGCCATCCACAATAAGTACATGATGGTTGATCATTGTGAGATCCTTTAGGAGCTGGTGGAGCCTGAGGTGCTCGTGGAACGGGTGCAATC
Source organism: Lantana camara (assembly GCA_037501455.1). Taxonomy (NCBI): domain Eukaryota; kingdom Viridiplantae; phylum Streptophyta; class Magnoliopsida; order Lamiales; family Verbenaceae; genus Lantana; species Lantana camara. The sequence continues at coordinate 64,957,232 of CM074862.1, forward strand.
TGACCTCCGATTCTCGGCTTCCTGAAAGGCCCTTTTTGTGGTGGAGCTGGTACATTCATCGGCCTCTTTCCTTTGTTAAATCCCCAGCCGGATCCTGATCCTTGTCCTTGGTGATAAACTGGCCTCCTAGTATTCACAGAATCTTCAACCTTAAAGGCTTTTGAAGTAGCCTTCGCCCAAGTGCTCGTATTAACTGCCTCTAGAGTTGTCTGGATGTCCGGTCGAAGCCCCTGAACAAACTGCATAGCCTTATGGAAGTCATCGCCTGCTATATTTGGTGCATAGCGGGATAACCTCTCATACTCTGAAATATATTCGACCACAGACCTCGATCCTTGCTTCAATTCGGTAAATTCTCTCAATCTTCGAGTACGGGATGCGGGAGGAATGAACTTATTCTTGAATTCCCTTTTAAATACTTCCCAATTGATCTCTTCTCCAGCTGCTTCCAATACAATCCGTGTGCTTTCCCACCAAGAGTAGGCTTCTCCTTGTATTAAAGTGATGGTGCATCGAGCCTTCTCTCGGGTCTCACATGGAATGAGCTCCCATATCCTCTCAACTTTCCTTCAGCCACATTTCCGCCTGCATATCATTTCCCTTGAAGAACTTGGGAGGTCTTTGATTCTGAAACTCCCTAAGTATAACAGAAATCGGTGCCTCGGGCGGTACAATAGGTGCAGGTGGTGCTGGAGGTGCCGGTGGTACATAATCTCGTAGCCTTTGATCTATGATATTGATAACTGAGTTAACGAAGGCCTCTACCGGCGGTGGTTGTGGAGGTGGAGATGTAGGAGTACGATCACGATGATGACGTCGTCCTGGAGATCGATCACATGATCCCGAGCGCAAGGTGTCACATCCCCCGCAACGAGACCTGACCCGAATATGAAATGGACGATCCATACCCGAGCTAGATCACGGCGAACGGGGACAAACACACACTCTAAGCTTGGCGGGCTAACCCTTAAACCAAAAAGTCAGCGTAAAACATTAAAGCGGAAGCAATAAACAAACATACATTATATATATATATATAATGAGCATCACAGCTCCAAAAATAAGTCATACACATCATCAATTGCCATCACGGCTCAAACAAGTATGCTCCAATATAACAATATTCATATACAAATATCAAAAGTAAGCGTATGCAAGTGTAAGACCCAAAAGTACAGATCTAGGGACGAATGCAAGACCTAGGACTCGTATTCCCGCCTAGCTCCCTTGACACCTGCACGACACAGCTGAAAACCAAACGGGTTCAGTCCAAAAGGGACTGGTGGGTATAAAACAGGGCATAAATATAGTATACGACGGTAATTAAACAATCACATGTAAGCTATAATCCCAAGTGAGGTTTGTAAAGAATTTCCTAAGTGGGAGATTAGAAATCATCAAAAGGGATTATAACAAATCATTAACATAAGGTCATTATTGGCTCGGCGAGTGGGCATGCACTATCTCCAACCAACACCTTGTGTAAATCATTAAACATTCATTCATTCGTTCTTTTCATGCAAATCATTCTTTTGTACACAATCATTAACATTTACACCTTCTTCCTCCGGGTTGGTGGTGGGTTTGCAAGGCCCGACCACCCATTCATTGACCAAAAGGGGTTACATGACTCCCCAGATGGCGCTCAGTGTCCATCCCTCGCTAACTCCTAACGAGGTCCGGTTACGCCGTTCATTGGTGGAACTAGTGTGAGGGATCACCGTCGGCCGGTGCCTCCCCGGATAGCCACTCACACTAAGTCCCTAGGCCCCATTCGTGCATTCGTTCATTTCTCGCCAAAACATTAGGTAGGGTTCATAAAACAAGGCTTTACTTTGAAATTATTTACTCTAGAAAACGACTCTTTATACATATAATAGTTTTTAGCTAAAATCTTTACACGTTGGGAGTATATAGGGTCATTTATCTAATAGTAGAGAAACCCACCTTAAACCGCAAAAAGGAGAAAACACGAGCCTCACGGATCGGCCTCGTCTCCAACTGAATCAAAATTTGTGCAAGAAAGGTGAAGTGAGACTCAATATGACCAAATAAGATGCTCGGCAATGCAATGCTCATGAGGTGAATATGTACAAGATAAGATTATGTTATGAAAATGTTCATGTGCACTATTAAGGAATTTAAATCATATATTCAAGTCATTCAATGATTCATTCGAATTCACAATCCCACATTTTCAATCAAATCAATCCAAATAATATTTAATATTCACTAAACATATATAAATGTGTAATTATATTACATTATATAATATATATATATATATATATATATATATATATATATAACATATGTACGTACAGTAGCATGCAACCACAAAATGCATGAAATCAAAAGGTGACACGCCCGTATCACCATTATACAATAAGCCATGACACCCCCGTGTCTCAGTACAGCGGACAATATGCATGAAAATAGAAGGTGACACGCCCGTGTCACCATTACAAAGCAAACCGTGACACCCCCGTGTCACGGTACAGCGGAACCAGACCATCATGCACCCCCGTGTCATGTTGAAGAAGGAAAAGGTGACACGCCCGTGTCACGTACGCAGCAGAGAAAAAACAGAGCACACAGCCGAGCAATAACGTACCAAAACCCAATCACCCAAAAATGGATCAAACTCACGTTTAAATGCTCAAATATCATGATATACACCTATTAGCATACAAATAGATCAATAACAATTCATAAAAACACATTTTTCCACATTAGATCATCAAGAATTCTTCAAATGAAACCCATATCATCAATTATGCTCCAAGTCCATAAATCTCAAGATAAATGCATATAACGTAAGCTCAAAGTTCCTAAACATATTTCCAATAACAAATACACATATTAACCAATAGCAAAGCCCTATCTATACCATAAATTCAAGAAAATCACCAAAGTTCCAAAATTACCTCAAATGCAAGAAATGGATGCTAAGATGAAGTGATGGTGTTGGTGATGCTAGAATGATCACAAATCCCACAAATATGAAGCTTGAAAGATGAAATCTCCCTACACTTTGGCAAGGGTTTTGGTTCGGTTAGCAGGGGAAGCAAGAGCAAATGTGTATGTAATGTTTGTATGAATGAGAAGCAAATGGTACGTGATTGCTGCTAAGAAGGAGAAAGAATTGTCCAATTTGCTATTAAGTCCTCCCATTAATTAAGTCATGTAATTAGGTTCAATTCCATAACAAATGATGCAACGCCCGAGCGCAAGACGTCACATCCCCCACACCACGACCCGACCCATATATGAAATTAATTTTCATACACGTGCCGAATCATAGCGAACGGAGACATACACACTCGCTAAGCCAAGCGGGACTAGCCTATCACTTAAACCCCAACATCAACAACAACAATCAGAGTAACAGAACAGCGGAAGCAATATATTCATATTCCATATATTGAGCTATATGCTCTAGGTACCAACAGTTAATATTCAAGTACAATACATATAGGTACCATATACATGTACGTGTTGGAAAACACGAATCAGAAAGCAGCGGAATTTAAAAATTTTTCCCAACAAAAGGATCTTGAACTCGCAATCGTGTAACCAAATTCGTAAAGATAGAAAACTTACTTTTCTTTTGTTCTTTCTTGAAGCGTTTCAAGCCACCCAAGAACGCTCTTCTCGCGGATTGATCCCCTCTCCTTGGTAAAGCTCGAATCTTCAAACTTCTAACTTGAAGTCTCTAGAACAAGTCCACCAACTTGATCACAATCTAACTAGTAAGGATGCTAGTTCTCTAGTTAGTGTTTAGGCTTAACCTAGGGTTTAATTTAATCTTGGAGAAAGGAAGGTGTTCAACACATGAACCAAAAGAATTGCCAATTAGCTCTAAAGGGGAGCATGAGCTCCCCTATATATAGGAAAGGGGAGGGGCGGCCGAAATCCTTGTCCTCATAGGCAAGGGTTTTGGTTCCTCTCTCCTATTACTTGATCTTCAAGTAATTTCCAACTTTGACTTTGAACTCTAATTCAAGTCAACTTTTAAGAGAGCTAAAAATATCCAAACTATTTTTGGATAATTTTATACTTTATTTATTATAAAATAAATAACTTATTTTTATCTAATTAATTAATTCGTAATTAATTAACTAGATTATTTTGTCCAAAATAAGACTTTCTTTTTAATTCAAAATTAAACTAAAGTCTATTAAATAATTAACACCTTTAATTATTTAATATATATATATATATATATATATATATATATAATATATATATTCACACGTGTGTGTGATACGTGTCACAGTGGCACGTGTCACTCACGTGAGCCACACGTGTGATTTCACACGTGTGGAACCCTCTTGGCCCGATTAACTCGTTTAATCATTTTCAAGCCTCAACTCATGTAACCAAGTTGTTGTGTGTGACCCTCTAGGTTCTCAATTCAATTAGCAGTGACCCCAATTAATTAATTCACTAATTAATTAATCAGTCCACAGATTAAATGACCATAGTCTAGCAACAGGTGTTTAACCCCTAGCTGAATTGGAATGTTCGGATTCGACAGAACCTTTAAGTCATTGATTCATGCTAGATACAATCCTCCAATTTACTATCTCTCAACCAAGATCTAGGGCAAGGGAATAATCAGAACACTAATAATCCGGTCTTAAAGCTAAGTGCATTTCATATCCATTTGATCTCAATCCAAGAAACCCTTTTCTTGATGTCTTGATCTACTGCCTTGGCCAAGGACTCCATATGGCATATGAATGACTTACACAATAAGAGATCACCTTGCAAATGCAAGTGTAGATCCTATCTTGATTCTCATTCACTTTCATGAGTCACTTGTGCAGCCCCAGCATAAGCCTTGAATCAGTTGTCTAAGGCGACACCCTTTAAAGCTTATACCTAAGACTACAGAGTTAACTCATAAAGTGACAACGAACCTCAAGTCTAAGGATCAATTAATCACATCAATGACTCGTGAGATATTTCCTAATCTGGAAGTTTCCATTTCCTGAAATAGAAACTTCCTTTCCCATTTAGGAATGTTCTCACACGGGGTACCTCAGTGAACTTACTTATTAAAGTAAGCACCCTCATGTATCACGCACGTATCAACTATACACTTTCCACCTCCATGAAACAAGGTGGTCCTTCTTAAGGGCGTGATCCCACAAGCAAGCCTTAGAGGAGTCAGGTTGACACTCCCACTGTCTGTAGGACTCATCGGCTTGGAGCATTTTACTAATCATGACTTATGCGATATAGGGCTCGTTTCATGAACCATTTCACCTAAATGGCAGAGTCCTAAAGTCATCAGGATTAGGGGAGTTCTCATGCATGCACAGCTAAAGTAAACGCATACCAAACAAGAGCATATAAAGAAATGTTGCCTCAATTCGTTATTTTATTCAAAGATTGTCTGTGATTACAATAAGGAAAAGCACAAAGCGGATATACAATCGGCTTTTAGGGCACTATTCCTAACAATCTCCCACTTGCCCGTCAAAGCCATTCTAAAGCTACTCTAAGTCCCATCTTCTGAAGATGACCTTGGAAAGCTTCTCGACTAAGGGGTTTAGTAAGTGGATCCGCCACGTTCTCTGCTGATGTGACCCTCTCAATTTGCACATCTCCTCTTTTGATAATATCACGGATTAGGTGATACTTCCTCATAATATGCTTGGTCCGTTGGTGAGATCTTGGTTCTCTTGCTTGAGCAACCGCCCCAGTGTTGTCACAAAACACAGTAATGGGGTCTTTCATGCTAGGAACAACATTCAACTCTTGAATGAAGTTTCTAATCCAAACACCTTCCTTAGCTGCAACATTTGCAGCTAAGTATTCGGCCTCAGTGGTCGAATCTGCAGTGGTTGTTTACTTGGAACTCTTCCAACTCACTGCTCCGCCGTTCAGGCAGAAAATGTATCCTGACATTGACTTAAAATCATCTAAGTCAGATGCAAAGCTTGCATCGCAGTATCCTTCGACAGTAAGATCTTTCTGACCTCCGTAAACTAAGAATAAATCTTTAGTACTTTTCAAGTATTTAAGAATATTCTTCACGGCAGCCCAGTGACCATCTCCAGGGTCAGATTGGAAACGACTCGTTACACTAAGTGCATAAGCCACATCCGGTCGAGTACATAACATTGCATACATTATGCTACCTATTGCTGATGCATAAGGTGTATGAGTGATTCTTTCCTTCTCAAGGTTAGTCTTAGGACACATCTTCTTTGAAAGACATGTTCCTACACTCATAGGAAGGTTCTTAACCTTTGCTGACTCCATATTGAATCTCTTCAATACTTTGTCAATGTACATCGACTGTGATAGTCCTATTAACCTTCTAGATCTATCTCTATAGATTTTAATTCCAAGGATATAGGACGCATCACCAAGATCTTTCATCTCGAATTGGTTCGATAACCATAACTTAGTCACTTTCATGTCATCCTTCGAATTTCCCAATAAGAAGGATGTCATCAACATAAAGTACTAAGAATTGCACTGAGGTCTCCAATTCCTTTCTATACACACATGATTCATTCGAAATTTGCATGAAGCCAAACGCTTTGACTGATTCATCAAATCGAATGTTCCCATTCCTAGAAGCCTGTTTCAATCCATAGATTGATCTTTGGAGTTTGCAAACCTTTTGCTCACTCCCACTGAATGTGAAACCTATGGGTTGCTCCATATAAATGTCTTTGTCAATGTCACCATTGAGAAAGGCAGTTTTCACATCCATTTGCCATATCTCATAGTCATAATATGCAGCAATGGCAAGCATAATTCGAATGGACTTTTGCATTGCAACTGGTGAAAAGGTTTCGTCAAAGTCCACGCCGGGTCTTTGAGTGAATACTTTTGCAACCAGTCTTGCTTTGTAGGCTGCAATGCTTCCATCAACTCCAAGCTTTCTCTTAAAGATCCATTTGCAACCTATGGGTTTGACCCCATCAGGTAAATCTACCAAGGTCCAAACTTGGTTGGAGTTCATGGATTCCATTTCGGATTTCATGGCTTTTATTCACTGTTCAGAGTCAGAATCTGAAAGTGCCTCCTCATATGTTGAAGGATCATTATCCTTTTGAGAGATTTCATGGAAGAATCCATACCATCTCTCCGGCTATCAAGGAGTGCGTTCAGAACGCCTTAGAGGAGGATTTACATGTGTATCGAAATTCGTGATTGGTTGTGGTTGATCAGAGTGGGACGTTTCTTCAGTGGGTGGTATGGGGTCACTTTGTACTTCTTCTAATTCTATGATCTTACCTTTCTTTCCTTTAAGGAACGGTTCCTCAAGAAAAGTGGCATTTCTGGAAACAAACACCTTTTGCTCAGATTGATCATAGAAGTAGTATCCTATGGATTCCTTAGGATAACCTACAAAGTAGCATAAGTTAGAACGAGATTCTAACTTATCTCCCACTGTCCTCTTCACGTAAGCAGGACAACCCCAAATTCTTAAGTAAGAATAACTAGGGATTTTACCATGCCACATTTCATAGGGCGTCTTGGGGACTGACTTAGAGGGAACTAGATTCAGAATCTTTGCTGCACTTTCTAGGGCATAACCCCAGAAAGAAGGTGGTAAGTCAGTGAAACTCATCATGGAACGAACCATATCGAGTAAGGTTCGATTCCTTCTCTCAGAAACTCCATTAAGCTGAGGAGTTCCCGGAGGAGTCCACTGAGAGATAATCCCATTATCTTTGAGATGATTAAGGAATTCTTCACTAAGATACTCGCCCCCTCGATCAGATCGAAGTGCTCTGATCTTGTGACCAGTTTGGTTCTCAACCTCCTTTTGAAATTCTAAGAATTTCTCAAAAGCTTCAGATTTATACTTCGTTAAGTATACATAACCATATCGACTAAAGTCATCGGTAAAGGTTATGAAATACTGATGATTGTTTCTAGTGCTTACACTAAGCGGTCCACAAACATCAGTATGGATCAAATCCAAAACTTTAGTGGCACGTTCCACAGTTCCTTTAAAAGGGACTTTGGACATTTTTGCTTTGAGACAGGATTTGCAAGAAGTTAACTCCTTAAGATCATTTTCAGAGAATGATCCTAAAGTGTTTATCTTGCTAATTCAGTTCTTGGAAATGTGTCCTAATCTAGCGTGCTATAAGGGAGCTGAAACTTTGTCATCTCTCTTACGCTTTGTTTCTCGTTGTATATTCATAATATTGATATTTTGAGTTAGGTAAAGTCCATTACTTAGAGTACCGATGTGAACGGAAGAGTTGTTCCGTTTGATAAAATATTTACCATTCTTATTATAAGTTTCATAACCTTCACAATCCAATATTGGAACTGAAATTATATTACGAATAATGCTCGGTACATAAAGGACTTTGTTCAATACTAACTCAAAACTACCTAAATCTAATCTAATTGTGCCTAAAGCTCTAGCTTCAACGTTTGAGCCATCACCGATCTTCAAGACACATTCTCCTTCTTTGAGTTGTTGGACTTCACTTAGCATCTGTACATCATTACAGATATGAGTTCCACAACCGGTATCAAGTACCCAAGAACTAGAATTAATAGAAAGATTTACTTCAACGAGAAAGATACCTTTCTTTAGAGTAGCCTTGTACTCTGGGCAGTTTCTCCTCCAATGTCCCGCTTTGCCACAATGGAAGCAAACATCCTCTTTCTGATCACGCTTCTTCTTTTGGGCCTTCCCCTTCGAAATGCCACCAGTGGGCCTAAGGGGTTTCTTCTTCTTCTTTTGGGCTTTCCTGCCCTTACCTTTAGAAGGCCCAGAAGAGGAAGATGGAGCATTCACCATCAAAACCTTATTGTCCTTCTTGATCGTGCTTTTAGCAGTCACAAGCTGACTAATCAGCTCAGCTACAGTAGCACCAGCATGATTCATGTTGAAGTTAAGGATAAACGGGTTGAACGATGGTGGGAGCGAAGCTAGCAACAGGTCCACTGAAAGCTCATCTTTCAGCGGCGTGTCCATGGAAGCAAGTTTCTCAGTAAGGGCAAGAAACTTGAGTCCATATTCATGGACACTTGAACCTTCCCTCATTCTCAAGTGGAACAATTCCTTTGAAGTGTTATACCTCGTAACACGTTCATGAGGGCGGTAAAGTTGCTCTAAGTGGTCGTAAATCTCCCAAGCAAATTCCATGGCCTCATGTTGCCTTTGCAAGTCCGGAGACATGTTAGCCAACATAAGGCAACGGGCTTGGAGATTATCATCCTTCCACTTCTGAATCGCGTCCCGCTCGGCCCGAGTGGGAGCCTCCCCTTCGGGACTAGGCTCCCCTTCGAAGAGAACATAAGTTCTCTTCTCAGAATCTAAAATGATTTTTAGATTCCTCAGCCAATCAGAATAGTTGGGACCAGTCAACTTGTTTGACTCGAGGATCGATACAAGAGGGTTTTTGGTTGTCATTTCAAAACACGTAGAGAATCACAGAATCTACGACCTAAATGGTAAAACAGAGAACTAGTGAGCATGCTGAATTATAACGATATACAAAAGATAAGGTCTTTAATCTAATGTAGCTCCCACTGTTTTTCAAAGATCTAGAATTCCCAAAGATCTAAGAGGAACACGTTTCCCAATGGGTACTAAGATCCTAGGCATTTTACCTCGAACCCACGACTCGCGGACATTCTAAGTAAGAACCCTAGGTAGGTACAACTTACCAATTCTAACACCTTTCGAACTCTTAGTAATTGTTTTTGCATCACCTATCTTTCAATATGGACCCACGACTCGTGCGACATCCATATTTACTTAGGCGTTAAGCTAGACCCATCAATCATAAGATCATGACCAAAACTTAGTTCGAACGACCCACGACTCGCGGACATCGCCCTTGCTAAAATTGACCACGAAATATTGATCATTTAAAATGATTAATTAGGTAACTAAGAACTAATAAGCTCCACTAGCTATCCCACGACTCGCGGACAATAACTAGCTTTACTTACTAAACTTAAAACCTATTGATGGAATGCTAGGAATTTAATTCAAAATTTGCATCTCGAATTAAACACCTATTTGTTCGAAATTAGCTTAATATTTAATGGGAATTTTCGAATCAACCGGAGAGTTGTCCGGTTCGACCTCACCAACATATATGTTATCCAATTTTATTAGTCTTGATTAATGCATGTACACTTAAATGCATATCAAACAAGCACATAAACAGATAACATGTCCTAGCATGATACTAACATGTAATGATCATGGGTTCTACCTATCTTATGCGTGATATGTGGGAGCCACTCCACAATCACAAGTTCTAACATACATGCCACATAAACAGTTTAAATCACATAAGGGAAAGCGGTAACAAAATACGAGCCCTATCTCTATTACATTTAACAATTGAGATTCCCCTCCGTAACATTTTGAGGGGTCTTCACTTATGGCCTCCTTGTTACTTGAATGTGGTTCATCTTACTCCATGGGTGCATTGTCTCCAAAATGAAAATAAAACCTCACCACCTATCTCTACTCTCAAATTACAATAAAAAGAAAAAGACATAAAGTAATAAGGCTCAATCTTCATATTGGCCTTAGACAATTACACGGGGCATACCCCGGCCTCAAAAACAGTAATATGGAAAGCCACATAATAAATCACATAACAGTACGCACATAAGTGAGGCTCCAACCTCAATTGAAAAACGCAACTATAGGGCTCCAACCCCAATTTAAACCATCCATGTGCATAAATTAAAACCATACATAAGTCTAAACCCATGATCACCTAACATGCTCTTGCGAGAATTTAAATTTAGCCAAAAAATTAAAATTCTCGTTTCAAGTCCTAATGACTTAAAACACGACTTGATGCGAGTCTTATTTATAAAAGTTTTCAATAAATCCCAAATTACCAAAACAAATAAAATTCCAATTAATTTCTGAAAATTAATAATTTTATCAAAGGTGTATTTTCCCAAAATATAAACCGTTTCAATTTCTCAAAAATCCCAATTTCAAGTTTCTATTCAAAAATTAAAATAAATATTCAAAAATAAAATTTTAAAATTAAAAAACAAAATTGGGACTGGATTGCACGAAATACGAAAGTTCGGATCAGAAAACGGGGCCCATACGTGAGACGGGGCGCACGCGTCGCAAGCGCTCGCGCATGCCGCGCGCCTGGCGCGAGCGCGCCCTGTCGGGCGACGGTGGGCGATGGGCGGCCAGTCTCGGTCGCCCTGGGCGGGCGCGCCTAGGCACGCCCGGAAGGCTCCCGCACAGGCGGGCGGTGGCGCACGAAGCCCGCGCGCGGGGTTTCGCATGTTCGTCGTGATCCGGTTTTTCGTTTCGTGTTTTCGTTCAAAAGCAAAACCAATCCAAGAAATCCAATAACAGTTTATACAGTTTCAAATCTAAAATTGTTTTAAAAAATTAAATTTTGCAAAAACCAATTTTCAGAAACTTTCAGGAAAAATTACAGTTTCGTAATTCAGGCTTTCTAAAACAATTACAAATACTCAATCGCATCAAGCCTAAGAATTTCTACCAAATTCAGAATAATTGAGACGAATCAGAAACACGATTAACGAGGTGGCTCTGATACCACTTGTTGGAAAACACGAATCAGAAAGCAGCGGAATTTAAAAAATTTTCCCAACAAAAGGATCTTGAACTCGCAATCGTGTAACCAAATTCGTAACGATAGAAAACTTACTTTTCTATTGTTCTTTCTTGAAGCGTTTCAAGCCACCCAAGAACGCTCTTCTCGCGGCTTGATCCCCTCTCCTTGGTAAAGCTCGAATCTTCAAACTTCTAACTTGAAGTCTCTAGAACAAGTCCACCAACTTGATCACAATCTAACTAGTAAGGATGCTAGTTCTCTAGTTAGTGTTTAGGCTTAACCTAGGGTTTAATTTAATCTTGGAGAAAGGAAGGTGTTCAACACATGAACCAAAAGAATTGCCAATTAGCTCTAAAGGGGAGCATGAGCTCCCCTATACATAGGAAAGGGGAGGGGCGGCCGAAATCCTTGTCCTTATAGGCAAGGGTTTTGGTTCCTCTCTCCTATTACTTGATCTTCAAGTAATTTCCAACTTTGACTTTGAATTCTAATTCAAGTCAACTTTTAAGAGAACTAAAAATATCCAAACTATTTTTGGATAATTTTATACTTTATTTATTTTAAAATAAATAACTTATTTTTATCTAATTAATTAATTCGTAATTAATTAACTAGATTATTTTCTCCAAAATAAGACTTTCTTTTTAATTCAAAATTAAACCAAAGTCTATTAAATAATTAACACCTTTAATTATTTAATACATATATATATATATATGTAATATATATATTCACATGTGTGTGACACGTGTCACAGTGACACGTGTCACTCACGTGAGCCACACGTGTGATTTCACACGTGTGGAACCCTCTTGGCCCGATTAACTCGTTTAATCATTTTCAAGCCTCAACTCATGTAACCAAGTTGTTGTGTGTGACCCTCTAGGTTCTCAATTCAATTAGCAGTGACCCCAATTAATTAATTCACTAATTAATTAATCAGTCCACAGATTAAACGACCATAGTCTAGCAACAAGTGTTTAACCCCTAGCTGAATTGGAATGTTCGGATTCGACAGAACCTTTAAGTCATTGATTCATGCGGGATACAATCCTCCTACTTACTATCTCTCAACCAAGATCTAGGGCAAGGGAAAAATCAGAACCCTAATAATCCGGTCTTAAAGCTAAGTGCATTTCATATCCATTTGATCTCAATCCAAGAAACCCTTTTCTTGATGTCTTGATCTACTGCCTTGGCCAAGGACTCCATATGGCATATGAATGACTTACACAATAAGAGATCACCTTGCAAATGCAAGTGTAGGTCCTATCTTGATTCTCATTCACTTTCATGAGTCAATTGTGCAGCCCCAGCATAAGCCTTGAATCAGTTGTCTAAGGCGACACCCTTTAAAGCTTATACCTAAGACTACAGAGTTAACTCATAAAGTGACAAGGAACCTCAAGTCTAAGGATCAATTAATCACATCAATGACTCGTGAGATATTTCCTAATCTTGAAGTTTCCATTTCCTGAAATAGAAACTTCCTTTCCCATTTAGGAATGTTCTCACACGGGGCACCTCAGTGAACTTACTTATTAAAGTAAGCACCCTCATATATCACGCACGTATCAACTATACACTTTCCATCTCCATGAAACAAGGTGGTCCTTCTTAAGGGCGTGATCCCACAAGCAAGCCTTAGAGGAGTCAGGTTGACACTCCCACTGTCTGTAGGACTCATCGGCTTGGAGCATTTTACTAATCATGACTTATGTGATATAGGGCTCGTTTCATGAACCATTTTACCTAAATGGCAGGGTCCTAAAGTCATCAGGATTAGGGGAGTTCTCATACATGCACAGCTAAAGTAAACGCATACCAAACAAGAGCATATAAAGAAGTGTTGCCTCAATTCGCTATTTTATTCAAAGATTGTCTGTGATTACAATAAGGAAAAGCACAAAGCGGATATACAATCGACTTTTAGGGCACTATTCCTAACAGTACGCTCTCAAGTCATATACAATATTCCAAAATGATCAAAAGAGTAAGCATATGCGTGTAAAAGAAAGAAGGCTAGACACCATGCAAGACTCTCCCAGACTTGTATCACGCCTAGCATCCCCTTCCTACAAAAACAACTGAAACAACTCCGGGTTCAGTCTTAGACAGACTGATGGGTATAAAAAGAGAGGCATAATATCATAATATTGCGGAATTTAAACACGTACATGCAAGTTATAATCCATATTCGAGGTTTAGAAGCATTTTTCCCAAGTGGGAAATAAAATACAACAAATAAGATTATAACAATTCATTTCATTCATTAGGTCATTAGTAGCCCGGCGAGAGGGCGTGCAATATCTCCAACCACCACCTCGTGTAATTCATTAATCATTCATTCATTCATTCATGCATGCATTCTTTCTTTCGTGCACATTCATTCGATCATTCCTTCGATCATTCATATACTCCTTTTTCCTCCGGGTAGGGAACGGGTTTGTAAGGCCCGAACCCTCATTCATTAATGCTAGAGGGGTACATGAATCCCCAAAAGCGCGGGTCCCCTTTCATTCACTAATCTCCTAGTGAAATCCAGGTTGCCGAAATTGTTGGAACTAGTATAAATGGATTCCCGTCAGCCCAAGCTTCCCCGGTTCACCACCACACTAAGTCCCAGGCCCCCATTCATTGTGATCACTCATTCATTACTCGCCAAAACATTTCGGTAGGATATTCAAGAAAAAGGCTTTCGTTTAAAACATTTGTTCGTTAAAACTTGGTATAAATACCTATATAGGGTTTTGGCCAAACTCTTGCACATTAGGTGTTCGGGGTCATATTGTTAACTAATAGAAGAAAACCCACCTGGTAGACAAAAGAACCCGACAAAGCTCTCACTGCTCAACCTCGTCACCCACTAGACCAACACCTTGGAAGAAGATTGGATGAAAGTTGATCTTGAGCTTAGGGTTTGGACGATCAAACAAGGGTTTTCTTGGAGCTTCTCCTTGGCCTCTTGAGATGATGATGATCGATGAAATGAGATGCATAAGGGACAAATGCTGATATTTAGTGATAAAATGGGTAGAATACGGGTCGGTTCAAGTCCGGTTCGATTAGTAAACAGTTCAAACAAGTTATAAGGTCGAGGTTGTGGAAAGATTTATTGTCGAAGGTTCAAATGATATCGAAAAGATACAAGGCCGAGTTTAATGGATAGGTAACGTCAAAAAAAGTTCAACGCCGGTTACGGATCTCGATTTCGAGGTCCGGACCTCAAGATATCACGAAAACCGTTCAGGGTTGCCTAATATTCAATTAGGTCCCTAAACTTTCAAAAAGTGGCAATTAAGCCCAAACTCAATTCCCAATTGAGTCCAAAACATTCAAATAAGTTACAATCAAGTCCACGAAACATGTAATTTCATTCAATAACACCGAATTCACGAAATTCACATTCTCACAAATTCATTCATATATTCATAACTCAAATTGACATACATATGGAATTTAAACAAATAATTCAATTTAGAAACGAATTCAATTAGTAAATCAATATATAAAATCATATAATTAAATAAAAATGCGCACGTAACACTTACCGACACGTGTGAAAACACGGGGCGTTACAAATGAGCAATTAAGTCCAATGCAATTAAGTCCCAAAATTCATGAAAACGAGCAAGTAAGGCCATAAAAGAATTAAATCACGTTCGGGAAGTTAATGTTGGAAAACACGAATCAGAAAACAGCGGAATTTAAAAAAATTTCCCAACAAAAGGACCTTGAACTCGGAATCGTGTAACCAAATTCGTAAAGATAGAAAACTTACTTTTCTTTTATTCTTTCTTGAAGCGTTTCAAGCCACCCAAGAACGCTCTTCTCGCGGCTTGATCCCCTCTCCTTGGTAAAGATCGAATCTTCAAACTTCTAACTTGAAGTCTCTAGAGAAAGTCCACCAACTTGATCACAATCTAACTAGTAAGGATGCTAGTTCTCTAGTTAGTGTTTAGGCTTAACCTAGGGTTTAATATAATCTTGGAGAAAGGAAGGTGTTCAACACATGAACCAAAAGAATTGTCTATTAGCTCTAAAGGGGAGCTCGACCTCCCCTATATATAGGAGGGAGTGCCAATCCAAATCCTTGTTGGACAAGGATTTGGTTCCTCTCTCTCCTATTACTTGATTATCAAGTATTTTCCAACTTTGACTTTGAATTCTAATTCTAGTCAACTTTTAAGAGAGCTAAAAATATCCAAACTATTTTTGGATAATTTTATACTTTATTTATTATAAAATAAATAACTTATTTTTATCTAATTAATTAATTCATAATTAATTAACTAGATTATTTTCTCCAAAATTAGACTTTCTTTTTAATTCAAAATTAAACCAAAGTCTATTAAATAATTAACACATTAATTATTTAACATCACATAATCACGTGTGGCACACGTGTCTTAATGACACATGTCCAATCACGTGAGCCACACGTATGATTTCACACGTGTGGAACCCCTTAGGCTCGATTAACTCGTTTAATCATTTTTAAGCCTCAACTCATGTAACCAAGTTGTTGTGTGTGACCCTCTAGGTTCTCAATTCAATTAGCAGTGACCCCAATTAATTTCACTAATTAATTAATCAGTCCACAGATTAAACGACCATAGTCTAGCAACAGGTGTTTAACCCCTAGCTGAATTGGAATGTTCGGATTCGACAGAACCTTTAAGTCATTGATTCATGTGAGATACAATCCTCCTACTTACTATCTCTCAACCAAGATCTAGGGCAAGGGAATAATCAGAACCCTAATAATCCGGTCTTAAAGCTAAGTGCATTTCATATCCATTTGATCTCAATCCAAGAAACCCTTTTCTTGATGTCTTGATCTACTGCCTTGGCCAAGGACTCCATATGGCATATGAATGACTTACACAATAAGAGATCACCTTGCAAATGCAAGTGTAGGTCCTATCTTGATTCTCATTCACTTTCATGAGTCACTTGTGCAGCCCCAGCATAAGCCTTGAATCAGTTGTCTAAGGCGACACCCTTTAGAGCTTATACCTAAGACTACAGAGTTAACTCATAAAGTGACAAGGAACCTCAAGTCTAAGGATCAATTAATCACATCAATGACTCGTGAGATATTTCCTAATCTGGAAGTTTCCATTTCCTGAAATAGAAACTTCCTTTCCCATTTAGGAATGTTCTCACACGGGGCACCTCAGTGAACTTACTTATTAAAGTAAGCACCCTTATGTATCACGCACGTATCAACTATACACTTTGCACCTCCATGAAACAAGGTGGTCCTTCTTAAGGGCGTGATCCCACAAGCAAGCCTTAGAGGAGTCAGGTTGACACTCCCACTGTCTGTAGGACTCATCGGCTTGGAGTATTTTACTAATCATGACTTATGTGATATAGGGCTCGTTTCATGAACCATTTCACCTAAATGGTAGAGTCCTAAAGTCATCAGGATTAGGGGAGTTCTCATACATGCACAGCTAAAGTAAACGCATACCAAACAAGAGCATATAAAGAAGTGTTGCCTCAATTCGTTATTTCATTCAAAGATTGTCTGTGATTACAATAAGGAAAAGCACAAAGCGGATATACAATCGGCTTTCTAGGGCACTATTCCTAACAATCTCCCACTTGCCCGTCAAAGCCATTCTAAAGCTACTCTAAGTCCCATCTTCTGAAGATGACCTTGGAAAGCTTCTCGACTAAGGGGTTTAGTAAGTGGATCCGCCACGTTCTCTGCTGATGTGACCCTCTCAATTAGCACATCTCCTCTTTTGATAATATCACGGATTAGGTGATACTTCCTCATAATGTGCTTGGTCCGTTGGTGAGATCTTGGTTCTCTTGCTTGAGCAACCGCCCCAGTGTTGTCACAAAAACACAGTAATGGGGTCTTTCATGCTAGGAACAACATTCAACTCTTGAATGAAGTTTCTAATCCAAACACCTTCCTTAGCTGCATCATTTGCAGCTAAGTATTCGGCCTCAGTGGTCGAATCTGCAGTGGTTGTTTGCTTGGAACTCTTCCAACTCACTGCTCCGCCGTTTAGGCAGAAAATGTATCCTGACATTGACTTAAAATCATCTAAGTCAGATGCAAAGCTTGCATCGCAGTATCCTTCGACATTAAGATTTTTCTGACCTCCATAAACTAAGAATAAATCTTTAGTACTTTTCAAGTATTTAAGAATATTCTTCACGGCAGCCCAGTGACCATCTCCAGGGTCAGATTGGAAACGACTCGTTACACTAAGTGCATAAGCCACATCCGGTCGAGTACATAACATTGCATACATTATGCTACCTATTGCTGATGCATAAGGTGTATGAGTGATTCTTTCCTTCTCAAGGTTAGTCTTAGGACACATCTTCTTTGAAAGACATGTTCCTACACTCATAGGAAGGTTCTTAACCTTTGCTGACTCCATATTGAATCTCTTCAATACTTTGTCAATGTACATCGACTGTGATAGTCCTATTAACCTTCTAGATCTATCTCTATAGATTTTAATTCCAAGGATATAGGACGCATCACCAAGATCTTTCATCTCGAATTGGTTCGATAACCATAACTTAGTCACTTTCATGTCATCCTTCGAATTTCCCAATAAGAAGGATGTCATCAACATAAAGTACTAAGAATTGCACTGAGGTCTCCAATTCCTTTCTATACACATATGATTCATTCGAAATTTGGGTGAAGCCAAACGCTTTGACCGATTCATCAAATCGAATGTTCCAATTCCTAGAAGCCTGTTTCAATCCATAGATTGATCTTTGGAGTTTGCAAACCTTTTGCTCACTCCCACTGAATGTGAAACCTATGGGTTGCTCCATATAAATGTCTTTGTCAATGTCACCATTGAGAAAGGCAGTTTTCACATCCATTTGTCATATCTCATAGTCATAATATGCAGCAATGGCAAGCATGATTCGAATGAACTTTTGCATTGCAACTGGTGAAAAGGTTTCGTCAAAGTCCACGCAGGGTCTTTGAGTGAATCCTTTTGCAACCAGTCTTGCTTTGTAGGCTGCAATGCTTCCATCAACTCCAAGCTTTCTCTTAAAGATCCATTTGCAACCTATGGGTTTGACCCCATCAGGCAAATCTACCAAGGTCCAAACTTGGTTGGAGTTCATGGAGTCCATTTCGGATTTCATGGCTTCTATCCACTGTTCAGAGTCAGAATCTGAAAGTGCCTCCTTATATGTTAAAGGATCATTATCCTTTTGAGAGATTTCATGGAAGAATCCATACCATCTCTCCGGCTGTCTAGGAGTGCGTTCAGAATGCCTTAGAGGAGGATGTACATGTGTATCGAAATTCGTGATTGGTTGTAGTTGATCAGAGTGGGACGTTTCTTCAGTGGGTGGTGTGGGGTCACTTTGTACTTCTTCTAATTCTATGATCTTGCCTTTCTTTTCTTTAAGGAACGGTTCCTTAAGAAAAGTGGCATTTCTGGAAACAAACACCTTTTGCTCAGATTGATCATAGAAATAGTATCCTATGGATTCCTTAGGATAACCTACAAAGTAGCATAAGTTAGAACGAGATTCTAACTTATCTCCCACTGTCCTCTTCACGTAAGCAGGACAACCCCAAATTCTTAAGTAAGAATAACTAGGGATTTTACCATGCCACATTTCATAGGGCGTTTTAGGGACTGACTTAGAGGGAACTAGATTCAGAATCTTTGCTGCACTTTCTAGGGCATAACCCCAGAAAGAAGGTGGTAAGTCAGTGAAACTCATCATGGAACGAACCATATCAAGTAGGGTACGATTCCTTCTCTCAGAAACTCCATTAAGCTGAGGAGTTCCCGGAGGAGTCCACTGAGAGATAATCCCATTATCTTTGAGATGATTAAGGAATTCTTCACTGAGATATTCGCCTCCTCGATCAGATCGAAGTGCTTTTATCTTGTGACCAGTTTGGTTCTCAACCTCCTTTTGAAATTCTAAGAATTTCTCAAAAGCTTCAGATTTATACTTCATTAAGTATACATAACCATACCGACTAAAGTCATCAGTAAAGGTTATGAAGTACTGATGATTGTTTCTAGTGCTTACACTAAGCGGTCCACAAACATCAGTATGGATCAAATCCAAAACCTCAGTGGCACGTTCCACAGTTCCTTTAAAAGGGACTTTGGACATTTTTCCTTTGAGACAGGATTCGCAAGAAGTTAACTCTTTGAGATCATTTTCAGAGAATGATCCTAAAGTGTTTATCTTGCTAATTCTGTTCTTGGAAATGTGTCCTAATCTAGCGTGCCATAAGGGAGCTGAAACTTTGTCATCTCTCTTACGCTTTGTTTCTCGTTGTATATTCATAATATTGATATTTTGAGTTAGGTAAAGTCTATTACTTAGAGTACCGATGTGAACGGAAGAGTTGTTCCGTTTGATAAAATATTTACCATTCTTAATATAAGTTTCATAACCTTCACAATCTAATATTGGAACTGAAATTATATTACGAATAATGCTCGGTACATAAAGGACTTTATTTAATACTAACTCAAAACTACCTAAATCTAATCTAATTGTGCCTAAAGCTCGAGCTTCAACGTTTGAGCCATCGCCGATCTTCAAGACACATTCTCCTTCTTTGAGTTGTTGGACTTCACTTAGCATCTGTACATCATTACAGATATGAGTTCCACAACCGGTATCAAGTACCCAAGAACTAGAATTAATAGAAAGATTTACTTCAACGAGAAAGATACCTTTCTTTAGAGTAGCCTTGTACTCTGGGCAGTTTCTCCTCCAATGTCCCGCTTTGCCACAATGGAAGCAAACATCCTCTTTCTGATCACGCTTCTTCTTTTGGGCTTTCCCCTTCGAAATGCCACCAGTGGGCCTAAGGGGTTTCTTCTTCTTCTTATGGGCTTTCTTGCCCTTACCTTTAGAAGGCCCAGAAGAGGAAGATGGAGCATTCACCATCAAAACCTTATTGTCCTTCTTGATCGTGCTTTCAGCAGTCACAAGCTGACTAATCAGCTCAGCTACAGTAGCACCAGCATGATTCATGTTGAAGTTAAGGACAAATGGGTTGAATGATGGTGGGAGCGAAGCCAGCAACAAATCCACTGAAAGCTCATCTTTCAGCGGCATGTCCATGGAAGCAAGTTTCTCAGTAAGGGCAAGAAACTTGAGTCCATATTCATGGACACTTGAACCTTCCCTCATTCTCAAGTGGAATAATTCCTTTGAAGTGTTATACCTTGTAACACGTTCATGAGGGCGGTAAAGTTGCTCTAAGTGGTCGTAAATCTCCCAAGCAAATTCCATGGCCTCATGTTGCCTTTGCAAGTCCGGAGACATGTTAGCCAACATAAGGCAACGGGCTTGGAGATTATCATCCTTCCACTTCTGAATCGCTTCCCGCTCGGCCCGAGTGGGAGCCTCCCCTTCGGGATTAGGCTCCACTTCGAAGAGAACATAAGTTCTCTTCTCAGAATCTAAAATGATTTTTAGATTCCTCAGCCAATCAGAATAGTTGGGACCAGTCAACTTGTTTGACTCGAGGATCGATACAAGAGGGTTTTTGGTTGCCATTTCAAAACACGTAGAGAATCACAGAATCTACGACCTAAATGGTAAAACAGAGAACTAGTGAGCATGCTGAATTATAACGATATACAAAAGATAAGGTCTTTAATCTATTGTAGCTCCCACTGTTTTTCAAAGATCTAGAATTCCCAAAGATCTAAGAGGAACACGTTTCCCAATGGGTACTAAGATCCTAGGCATTTTACCTCGAACCCACGACTCGCGGACATTCTAAGTAAGAACCCTAGGTAGGTACAACTTACCAATTCTAACACCTTTAGAACTCTTAGTAATTGTTTTTGCATCACCTATCTTTCAATATGGACCCACGACTCGTGCGACATCCATATTTACTTAGGCGTTAAGCTAGACCCATCAATCATAAGATCATGACCAAAACTTAGTTCGAACGACCCACGACTCGCGGACATCGCCCTTGCTAAAATTGACCACGAAATATTGATCATTTGAAATGATTAATTAGGTAACTAAGAACTAATAAGCTCCACTAGCTATCCCACGACTCGCGGACAATAACTAGCTTTACTTACTAAACTTAAAACCTATTGATGGAATGCTAGGAATTTAATTCAAAACTTGCATCTCGAATTAAACACCTATTTGTTCGAAATTAGCTTAATATTTAATGGGAATTTTCGAATCAACCGGAGAGTTGTCCGGTTCGACCTCACCAACATATATGTTATCCAATTTTATTAGTCTTGATTAATGCAAGTACACTTAAATGCATTTCAAACAAGCACATAAACAGATAACATGTCCTAGCATGATACTAACATGTAATGATCATGGGTTCTACCTATCTTATGCGTGATATGTGGGAGCCACTCCACAATCACAAGTTCTAACATACATGCCACATAAACAGTTCAAATCACATAAGGGAAAGCGGTAACAAAATACGAGCCCTATCTCTATTACATTTAACAATTGAGATTCCCCTCCGTAACATTTTGAGGGGTCTTCACTTATGGCCTCCTTGTTACTTGAATGTGGTCCATCTTACTCCATGGGTGCATTGTCTCCAAAATGAAAATAAAACCTCACCACCTATCTCTACTCTCAAATTACAATAAAAAGAAAAAGACATAAAGTAATAAGGCTCAATCTTCATATTGGCCTTAGACAATTACACGGGGCATACCCCGGCCTCAAAAACTGTAATATGGAAAGCCACATAATAAATCACATAACAGTACGCACATAAGTGAGGCTCCAACCTCAATTGAAAAACGCAACTATAGGCTCCAACCCCAATTTAAACCATCCATGTGCATAAATTAAAACCATACATAGATCTAAACCCATGATCACCTAACATGCTTTTGCAAGAATTTAAATTTAACCAATAAATTAAAATTCTCGCTTTAAGCTCTAATAGCTTAAAACACGACTTGATGTGAGTCTTATTTATAAAAGTTTTCAATAAATCCCAAATTACCAAAACAAATAAAATTCCAATTAATTTCTGAAAATTAATAATTTTATAAAGATGTATTTTCCCAAAATATAAACCGTTTCAATTTCTCAAAAAAATCCCAATTTTAAGTTTTATTCAAAATTAAAATAAATATTCAAAATTAAATTTTAAAATTCAAATAAAATTGGGAATGGATTGCACGAAACACGAAAAGGCCGGATCGCGAAAACGGGACCCGCACGCGGAGAAGGCCGGATCGCGAAATCCGAACAGGCGCGCTGCTGGGCGCGGCTTTCCCGCAAGCATGCGGGCGGGGTGGGCGGCCAGTCTCGGCCGCCCTGGGCGGGCGCGCCTAGAAGGCTCCCGCACAGGCGTGCGGGAGGTGCTGGGCTACTGGCCGGTCTGTCCCGGCCAGGCCTGGGCGGCGACGGGCGGCACGCCCGGGAGGGCCTCCCGCGCGGTTGCGGGAGGGTGGCGCGCGAAGCCTGCACGCGCGACGCATTCGCGCGCGGGGTTTCGCGTGTTCGTCGTGATCCGGGTTTTCGTTTCGTGTTTTCGTTCAAAAGCAAAACCAATCCAAGAAATCCAAAAACAGTTTATACAGTTTCAAATCTAAAATTGTTTTCAAAAATTAATTTTTGCAAAAACCAATTTTCAGAAACTTTCAGGAAAAAATACAGTTTCGTAATTCAGGCTTTCTAAAACAATTACAAATACTCAATCGCATCAAGCCTAAGAAATTCTACCAAATTCAGTATAATTGAGACGAATCAGAAACACGATTAACGAGGTGGCTCTGATACCACTTGTTGGAAAACACGAATCAGAAAACAGCGGAATTTAAAAAATTTTCCCAACAAAAGGACCTTGAACTCGGAATCGTGTAACCAAATTCGTAAAGATAGAAAACTTACTTTTCTTTTATTCTTTCTTGAAGCGTTTCAAGCCACCCAAGAACGCTCTTCTCGCGGCTTGATCCCCTCTCCTTGGTAAAGCTCGAATCTTCAAACTTCTAACTTGAAGTCTCTAGAGAAAGTCCACCAACTTGATCACAATCTAACTAGTAAGGATGCTAGTTCTCTAGTTAGTGTTTAGGCTTAACCTAGGGTTTAATATAATCTTGGAGAAAGGAAGGTGTTCAACACATGAACCAAAAGAATTGTCTATTAGCTCTAAAGGGGAGCTCGAGCTCCCCTATATATAGGAGGGAGTGCCGATCCAAATCCTTGTTGGACAAGGATTTGGTTCCTCTCTCTCCTATTACTTGATTATCAAGTATTTTCCAACTTTGACTTTGAATTCTAATTCTAGTCAACTTTTAAGAGAGCTAAAAATATCCAAACTATTTTTGGATAATTTTATACTTTATTTATTATAAAATAAATAACTTATTTTTATCTAATTAATTAATTCATAATTAATTAACTAGATTATTTTCTCCAAAATTAGACTTTCTTTTTAATTCAAAATTAAACCAAAGTCTATTAAATAATTAACACATTAATTATTTAACATCACATAATCACGTGTGGCACACGTGTCTTAATGACACGTGTCCAATCACGTGAGCCACACGTGTGATTTCACACGTGTGGAACCCCTTAGGCTCGATTAACTCGTTTAATCATTTTTAAGCCTCAACTCATGTAACCAAGTTGTTGTGTGTGACCCTCTAGGTTCTCAATTCAATTAGCAGTGACCCCAATTAATTTCACTAATTAATTAATCAGTCCACAGATTAAACGACCATAGTCTAGCAACAGGTGTTTAACCCCTAGCTGAATTGGAATGTTCGGATTCGACAGAACCTTTAAGTCATTGATTCATGTGAGATACAATCCTCCTACTTACTATCTCTCAACCAAGATCTAGGGCAAGGGAATAATCAGAACCCTAATAATCCGGTCTTAAAGCTAAGTGCATTTCATATCCATTTGATCTCAATCCAAGAAACCCTTTTCTTGATGTCTTGATCTACTGCCTTGGCCAAGGACTCCATATGGCATATGAATGACTTACACAATAAGAGATCACCTTGCAAATGCAAGTGCAGGTTCTATCTTGATTCTCATTCACTTTCATGAGTCACTTGTGCAGCCCCAGCATAAACCTTGAATCAGTTGTCTAAGGCGACACCCTTTAGAGCTTATACCTAAGACTACAGAGTTAACTCATAAAGTGACAAGGAACCTCAAGTCTAAGGATCAATTAATCACATCAATGACTCGTGAGATATTTCCTAATCTGGAAGTTTCCATTTCCTGAAATAGAAACTTCCTTTCCCATTTAGGAATGTTCTCACACGGGGCACCTCAGTGAACTTACTTATTAAAGTAAGCACCCTTATGTATCACGCACGTATCAACTATACACTTTGCACCTCCATGAAACAAGGTGGTCCTTCTTAAGGGCGTGATCCCACAAGCAAGCCTTAGAGGAGTCAGGTTGACACTCCCACTGTCTGTAGGACTCATCGGCTTGGAGTATTTTACTAATCATGACTTATGTGATATAGGGCTCGTTTCATGAACCATTTCACCTAAATGGTAGAGTCCTAAAGTCATCAGGATTAGGGGAGTTCTCATACATGCACAGCTAAAGTAAACGCATACCAAACAAGAGCATATAAAGAAGTGTTGCCTCAATTCGTTATTTCATTCAAAGATTGTCTGTGATTACAATAAGGAAAAGCACAAAGCGGATATACAATCGGCTTTCTAGGGCACTATTCCTAACAGTTAATTTACATTGCAATCAAGTTCGATTTATGCAATAAGTATCAATTTGATATGAATTTCACAAAAATACTTAATATTAAATAACTTAGGATATAATCATTAACATAATTAACATTATTACCATCTAATCTATTTAAAATAAAATTAACTATATAAACACTTAAAAATAATTATTTCGCGCAATTTGGTAAACACTTGCGTCATACCTGTACGGCCGAATTGTCGGGGCGTCACATTTACAGACAGCATCACATGTTTTACAAACAGCATCATATATTTACAGACAATTTCACATGTTATAGTTAGCACCCAGAGTGGTACTCTGGTCACTGCTAATCTTGAAATGCAAGCATACAGTTTACAGTTTGGGCCCAGCGGTTATGTGTGGAGGTGATGTTCGGGAGGTGTGCGCCAACGATATCACCAATACAGGCCGCCACAATTGGACAATTGAAACCGACTTTTAACAGGAGGTTTGTTAAGTCAGGACAATCTGTCTGGGAACGGATAGCAAATCTGTTCCCATTACATGTTTACAGGTCGCCTAGGGCTAGCTACCCGAAGTGACAACCGGTGGAGGATGGTGCATGTTTGTATGTATTGGTGGAGTATTGTTGACCTTGGTCCGATGCTCTACTATATGTGGAGTTATTGTTGATCCTGGTCCGATACTCTACTTCATCATGTTTTTCTGGAGTAAGGATGGAGAAGCCTAGCTTGCGGGCAAAATTCTGTTTCATAAAGGATGGTTCATATTTGGAAAAGTTCACTTTACCCGTATCCCGTTTTATGAAAGAACTATGAACCATCTACAGCATATGTGTGCGTGTGTGATAGCATTCATGAAAAGAGTTTTGAAATTCATATTCTTTTACGGCATTGCATTCAAACAGTTTTATCAATCGAACTTGTTTCAAGTTCTTCTTTAAGCTTTGCACTAACAGTTTTGAACTACACTTCAAGTTCTTTATCACTCAGTACTTTCTTTTAAGTATTCCCTCACTTAGTCCTTTTGACTAATAGCTCTCCCGTTTTCTTGCCTCGTG
The DNA here is from genome assembly GCA_037501455.1 of Lantana camara. NCBI lineage: Eukaryota > Viridiplantae > Streptophyta > Magnoliopsida > Lamiales > Verbenaceae > Lantana > Lantana camara. The sequence continues at coordinate 64,983,570 of CM074862.1, forward strand.
ATTTCAGGTCTTGCAGCAGCAGTCTAGAGGTATCTTGTGGCTCTAGATTGTCACTTTTGTTTCAGTCAGGACTTAATATTACTTTCTGTTGTGTCCTGCATAAGTTTTACGGCTGCATCACTTCATGTTTCTGAATACTTGAGTATCTTTTTTATACTCTTTCTGCTACTCTGTTACCGATATCTTGAACTCTACTATATCGGTGTTTATATGTGAATATGTTATATGTTCTGACATGCCAAGTCTCTCTTACACAATCAATATGTTCTTGCTTGTTACATACCATCACGCACATGTTTTGAAATTTTTTAAAATACTCTGATTTTCCACAGCATAGCCACATCCTTATACATGTATAGTTCTGAGATAGATAGCCGTTCGCTGGAGTATTTCTTGAGTAGTAGTTCACACCATTACTTGAGAGGTGCTTCAGCGGGTTGAGACGCCGCTTTCCTCATATTCCAGTACGGGTGGGGGCGTTACAGTTAGGGTTCTTTATTTAATTATGAAATTTTAATTGGACTTGTTAATTTTTTCTTTAAAATCTTAGAGTTACTTTTATAATTTTGAAATCTTTAATTTGGCCTCAATTGATCTTGTTTAAAATTTGTGAACTTGATTGCATAACTTTATTAATTGAGGGGCTTGATTATAATTACGAAAGATGGGAACCCTTTATCAAACATAACCCTAGCCTTCTTCTTCATTTCCTCCTCTCATTTCACTCAGCCGCGCAGCAACCTTCTCCTTCTTCAGAATCGTCGCCACCGCTGCTCCGTCGCCAACCACACCCGCCGGCAACTAGCCTAAATCCAGCCTCCACCACCACCTTCGGTCATCTTCACCAACACTAACTACCACAGAACCGCAGCCACCATCCCTCCTCTCTCTTCTCTCTCGCCACCATCACCCACCGTCTCCGCGCCGATCAACCACAACAGCCTGGATCACTGCCATTCCCAGCCTTCTCGTCAACCACGTGCCGACCGTCAAGCCCCACTGTTATCTCTCTAATTCAGCAAACCCCGAATCGAAAGTAGGCAGAAGGCCATCACCGCTGAACCATCAATCGGCTATCTCCCTCATCTCCGGTCATCCACGACCAGATTTCCCTTCTCAGCCAACAGAACTCCCGTCGCTTCAACTCCAGCAGCCTTCACCATTGCCTCATCTCCTGGTGTGATCAATTTCAGTCACCGCACATCTAATTCCATTCAACCGAACTTCGGCCAACACCTCCAGCTATAGCAACATTCAATATCCAACTTCTGCTGTAACTCTTTGAATTGTAAACCCGTATTCCCAAACTTTTGATTTTATTTTATTTGATGCCAGTTGTTAAATTGTAATTGATTCCCGAATTGGCTGCAGAAATTAAAATAAATTGTTTGTTTACCATATGTAAATATTTGTAGGTTATCCTCAAATTTAATTGTCATTTTGATTTACAAAATCTGATTTTTTATTCTTTGGATTTTGTGGTAATAATATGAATAGTATATGATACAATGTTTAAGCTTTGGAAGTTTGAAAATTATAAACTTATAAAATCGTGTATGGTACAAGTTGAGGACTTTCAGTTATGTCATGCTCATTTGGGGGAGAATTAATAAAGATTTAATTATTGTGATAAATGCACATATGAGATATAATTTGCATTAGCGATGGTAATGTGTTCATGAAATTCTCTATATTGTGTTTAGCGGATCGTGGGAGTAAATGTGCTTTTGATATTAAAAAAAAAAAAAGTCTAAAAGGGGTCCTTGATACTGTATTTAACTTGTTTGAATATAAGATTACTTATTAAATTAAAACTTGGTTGGTGTGTGTGAGTCAGCATGTTTTGTATGGTTTTGGAGTTGTAATTGCTTTAATATGACAACGGCTTTCATTTACATATGTTAAATTACAGAATATTGAAATGAATTAGTTCTCCTGTATTTAAATTGAAACCTTGTGCTTTAGTGATTGTTAATGTGTGTTATTCGTGGATTTATAACTCTCAGGCTAATCAGTGTTATGATTAAGGCATGATTGGGTATGCGAGTGGCATTAAATACGTGATTGATCTTGTAGGATACATTATGACCTTATTTGATCCTTAAACGTGCCTAACTATTCCTATATGTACATTAATTTCATCTCACTTCATGTTACTTTTGAACATTTTCGTGCGTCTATGTGGTTTCATATTATGTCGTGTCTCACGAGTACACTATCATATTTCTCTTGTACAGTTCGCTAGGGTGGAGACCACCAATCTAGTAGGCACTACCTTGCATGCTTGTCTTGTCCTGTCGCTTGTCAGGTGAGGGTGTTTTCGTTCTTGTTATGTATTAAACCCTAAAACCTACATGAATGAGTTTAGCCTAAAATCACATTTATATTTATATTGTTTTCAAGACGGTAATCGAGTAAACTTTTATTGAATTGAACCTACTATTATTGTTATTTACTGACCCTTCCTATTTTCGCGAGATATTGTACTGCACATCGATTGGGGCCCAGGGTTGAGTGTATTGAGCAATCCGGGGAGGTATCGGGCCGACGGTGATCTCTTGCACTCCCCACATTGCTGAGATGAACCCAGAATCCACTAGGAGGTTAGTGGAGGATGGAGTCTCGGTCCTTCGGGATTCATGCACCCATTGACCACATTAACTGGATGGCAAGGGCTAGCTACCCGAACCATCGCTTGGAGGAAGAAGGATGGAACTGATTGTCCACTGTTACTGAATTGATTGTTTTGTAATGATTGAAACCTAATAAGAAGCTTGTCACTGTCACACTGTCGGAGTTTGGTTGGAGATTATGCATGCTCACTCGTTGAGCCACTGATAGTCTAAAATTGTAACTAATTGTATAAATTGATAGTTGTAAAGTCCGAGCATTGATTAATTGACTTCTTGCCCATCACGGAACTACTTTACCCAAAACTTTGCTCGGGATTTACAACTTGCATGTGCCTGTTTATATATATACATATACCTCCTGCTCACTCAGCCTTCTAGAGACTGACCCTTCCTTCCCCTTTTTTCCAGCTTCTTTACAGGTGGTTGCTAGGCGGAGTTGAGTCGTCGTGTCCTTGTTCGAGTCCTGCACTTGTACACTCACTGCATATTGTATTTTTTTAGTGTATTGGTTTATTTATTAGGCCGGCGCGCCTTTTATTGAATTGATTTGATTTGGGACAGGTTAGGACAGGATTCTGGATTTAGTTGAACACGGTTTTATGATTATTGTGTTGTATTGATTCGGGCCAGGTTAGGACAGGTTCATTGAATTAGTTGAACCCGTATTTAAATTCTTATTGGAATTGCGTTTACTTTGTTGCTAGTGAATGTAACTGCCTTGCTTCCACAGTTTAGTTACTGTTGGTTGTTCCAGGGTCAGATTCCGCCTAGTCAGGACAGTCTTTTTCTTGTCTTTCGTTCGCTGTGAGTTTGGTTTATGTATAGACTAGTCCATTTCATATGTGGACCGAACTTATGGTGCGGGGGATGTGGTGTCGTTGTCTTGGGTGCTACATCTTTAAGTGGTATCAGAGCTCCAGGTTGCAAAACCGGAGTTCTAGTGTCGTGTCGTGTCAACTCTAGGTCGTACGGCTTAGGAACTAATTGATAACTTGTGAATTGCATCGTTCTTGAACCTTGAAATGTATTTCTTTCAAAATATTGTTGATTTATATGTTGCATTTTGCATCGAATTCCTACTTTTGGTGCTAATTATATGACATGAGCATATACTAATCGCATGCATTTATTTTGAAATGAGTTATGACTTATAGGTTACGAAGATAATATCAAACCACGGTCAATCTCTACTATAACGACAATCTATCACAAGCTCTTTTCTTTAGCTTGGAAGTTGTAAGGAGGCACTGGGGAATTTAATACAAGAATTCAAGAGTCATGGTCTGTTCTAATTGGGCTATGGTTCGAGTGACAAGTTCTGGAATAGAAGGATCAATTGTGGAGTAACTTACAAGTTCTACTGAAGTTTGTGGGTACTCAACGAGATAGTGGTAGGGTATGATGCTTACAACTCGCAAGATCAACATTCACACGCCTATATAACAAAAGTCATTTCAACCGGACTCTATAGGGCTACCTAACTCGAGATAGAAATGAAAAAAAAAAAATGGGATCACCTAATTCAAGTTATTGGCAGCCAACTCAGGTAAGGGAGAGAGGAAGAGGTGAATTGAGACACTTCGGATTGGGTAAATAAGAAGTTGGAATGTAAAGAGTTAAAGAGAATCGGTCAATATAACAATTTCAAGTTTAGGGAAAGCCAAGATACTAAAGGTTCTATCTTCGGTCGAATTGAGTTTATTTTTCCAGATCCAAGCTGAATTGTCGTGTTGTGAGGTCAAATTAGGAGATATGAAGCAACAAATGGAAACGATAAAGAAAGGCAAAGAACTTCTGGAGGAAAATTTTGTGCTCAAGTGTAAACAATTATAAGACAAGTCATACAACCAAATTGAAGTTACGAAGAGTAAATCAAGGGGACTTCAGTCAAGCTGACGACTAGGTAAAGATTTGGGACAACAATTGGAGACCAATTATTAAGGAGAAGTCAAGATGCTAATTCCAAGGGTATAGAAGAATTTGGGTTCAGGGGATTTCTGTAGCACCCCGCACGTGAGGCGCCACATCCCCCGCACTAAGGCTCAACACGAGTAACGAAATAGTAAATCCGCACCCGTATCAAACCCTAGCGAACGGGAGACAAACATAAAACCCTTCCTAAGCCAGGCGAAGCTAGACCCTGCAATGATAACCAATCAACAAAATATATTGCATAGCAAACCAAAGTTCGATCATACAAACCATAAACGGAATTTGGGCTCTTCAGGCCTCTTTTAAATCATAGCAAAACCCAGTAAGGTCAATTCAATAACGGTTACATAAATATTCAAGATCGGAACTACAGAATCGAATCAAACATAAATCAAGTACATGAGTGAGTGCAAAGACTCTCCTAACCTAACTCGACCAACTTAAAGACTCCAAACACCTCCGCCTAGCCCGAAACTCCACAGTCAAACCTGCACACTAAAAGATTGGGGAGGGAGAGGGTCAGTCTCTAGAAGACTGAGTGAGCAGGAGCGATACATATATATAAAACATGCACATGCAAGTCATAAATCCCGAGCAAGGTTTTATTTGAATTTAGTTCTCGAAAAGGCCAAGAAGATAGATAGACAATGCTCGACCTTTACGACTAATTCATATTAAATTCATTACATTCATAAATCATACATAAATATAAGGCTCGGCGAGTGAGCTTGCACAATCTCCAACCAAACTCCGACCGTGTACGACAAATATCAATAATATATTGATTAGGCGATCATGCGATATATCATAATACACACAGACCATAAATCATAAATCATAAATATATTCGTTTGGGCAATCCGTGTCCCGGCCTTCCCGCACGGTGCATAAACATAATAAAATCATAACATAAATCATAAATCATTTCCAACCTTCTTCCTCCGGGTGGTGGACGGGTTAGCAAGACCCGACCACCTCAATCATGGGCCAATGGGCTTTCATGACTCCCCCAAGGCACTCAGCTCCCATTCCCCGCTAAACCTCCTAGCGAGGGCCGGTATCACCGTAGTTGGTTGGGACTAGTATATGGGATCCCCGTCAGCCCTTGCTTCCTCGGTTAGCCACATATACTAAGTCCCGGGGCCCGTTCAGTCATAAATCAGAAATGTGACTCGCCAAAACATATCAATTCATAAGTACATATCATAATTCATAAATCATTTGAAAAGGGTTTACTCGATCAATACATACTATAAGAAATCATACCTTACCGTGTAATTCGGCATATGCTATATACGTACCTCTCCGTGTCATCCTATTCCGTAGCTAGCATGAAGACACACGGTTTGGAGCATAGCCTCATTACCAAACCATTTTTAAGTTATATGCTCATACGCATAATTCAAAAGGGTTTACTGGATAACTTCATTTGAAAATCATATATATATATAATCATAAGGTTTTGGCCAAAGCTTTTCACATAAGGGTTGTAGGGTTTGTTACATAGCTAAAACGAAAACCACCCTCACCTGAACCGTGAAGTTACAAGGATCGAGCACCAAGTGCCTGAACGATCAAAAGCTCTCCACCCTGGAGACAAACTGTACAAAAGACCACAAGACGTGCTCGTGAGATTCAAGACTCTAATGAACCATATATGACGCATGGCAATGCATAAGCATGATATGAAGGCATAAAGATCATATTAAGTCATGAAAATCATATACCCAATTCATTCACTAGTTCGATCATAAATCATTTAAATTCTTCAATTCATATGTCCAATCAATTTATTTCAAGAACTCAAATAGGAGCATAGAACATATTCAAGCTCTCCCAACAAGCTACTATATACCTCATATTACATAAGATAGCATATTTCCAAGGTTTGACAACAAGAAGAAATCATATGATATGGAAAATAAGTTATGCGATTCATAAACGACATATAAACACACATAAACAGCATTACGTAAAAGCATGCCTATAACACATCCAAAAGCCATGAAATTACACCATATTACTCCTAACATATAGTAAAACAAGTTCATAGTTTAACACAAAAGGAGATAAAGCCATTCAAGAGGTGAAACAAATCAAAAACCGAAAAGGAAGCACCACGGACTGCACAGGGGAAGGGACACGGGGGTGTCACCAACCCTAGCCAAACTGAGCCACGGGCGTGGCTCAGTACAGAGCTGTCCAGAAGGTGTGACACGCCTGTGTCTCACTCTTATGAGTAAATGAGACACGGGGGTGTCACGGTACAGAACTTGGGGCGTTCACAGAGTTTTTCGGCAAAACTGAACTCATACCAAATCAATCCAAAAACATACCAAATGAACTCCAAATGCTCTGAAACTTAATATACAACATATTTAGCATGTTATGAACATTTTTCATTTAGAGTGCAAAGGCTAAATCACACGTTAAGATCATCGAATCCATGCAACAAAACTGGGTCGCCAAAATCGCACATATGAACCCTAATGATTCTATCATGCCTTGATCAAGTACATAGGGCTTGAATTTGGGTCTGAAACTTTGGGGAATGCATGCTAACATACTAAACAACTAATATACATCATATATATGCAAAATGGCACAATTTAAAGCACATTAGGGTGACCAACAACCACACATAGGCAACAACAACAAATCTGTCATGGAGCATGCATAAAAACAGGCCATGTATTTCTGTTTTGAGACTTCAAATGGAACCAAATACTTAAAGCATGAATGTTAACATGTAGAGCAATAAGTGTACATCAACTCCATGCATTTTCACACGAAATGAAGGCCATATGATCAAGCTACAACACATAAATTCACACAGCACTTCAAAAACAGGGGAATCAATTAGATCATCAAGTTTGGAGCTCCATATCTCAAAATTTTATAAAAGGAGCAAGAGATGAAATCCTCATAACATCATATACTATCAGTTAGAAAATAAATAAGCCAAGAAAGAAGCTCATACACTCATTTACAAGCAAGGAAATCAGCTACACAAGCAAATAGGTCATAAGAGCAAAATCCCTAAAAGTTCATATAAAACTCATCCCCCAAACCCTAACCAATTCTGACCCAAATCATGATGTAAGTAGATGAAATCAAGTATAATAGAGTACAGAAGACATAAATATTCATACCTTGAAGATTTGGGAGAGAAAGGTGGTGGTTTGAGCTCCAAAACCACAAAAATGGCCAAGGTTTTCTCTCTTCTCCTCTTCTTCCCTCTCTCGTTTCAGTTGCAGCTGGAAATGGAGGTATGTGGTTCGGTTTTCAGAGCTAAAGAGGAGAGAAAGGACTTAACCCAAGGTACACAAGTCATGGTTAATCTTTGGTTAGGTTTGGTTAAGTATAAAGGGTCCCACCAAGGAGACTAGTCAACAAAAGGAGCTCTTCTTGCACGAGTTGTCCGTTACGGTTGGATTTCGAAGGTCATAATGATTTCAAAAAGGTATGAGGCTTGTTCCATTGTCTTCGAATCGTCGATACGAAGGCAACGGAGTTGAGGGAATTCGAATCCGAATTCCCGAGCTCAAGATATCACGCACGGAACCAAGGGTGCGCTAATTGCTCGTTAGCCCCCGATTTGGTTCCACAATCAAAATTAAATTCATAAACACGTCAAATGAATCCGAAAACATAAACCGAGCACATAGGCATGTTCATAACACACATATTTACGACATACTAAATTTCCATACCAATCCGATATCATTACATATATGAACGAAGCGCAAATAGAACACTCATGCGCATGAACGAATTCATATAGTTATAAATGAATTACTAAAACTCAAATTCCATATTAAATAAATTTAAAGCCAACTTATAACATGTTGAAATTAATTAACGAAATTACCGAAATAGTTAAGGTAACACAAAACCTTAATTGAGAAATTAACACTAAATATCAAAGTAGAAATAAAATGAATTAAATTAAATATTAATAGTTTACAGTGTAAATCAAATAAAAACACTTTTAAACGATTAATCATATAATTAAATAATTAATTTGCGCAATTTATAAACAAATACGCCACATTATTAAAACTGAAAAACTGGGGCGTTACAATTTCAATCTCGTACAATAGAGACACATAAGTTGATACAAGGAAACTTTGAAGAATTGAAAGACCGTGGGAAAATAAGAGATGACCAACAATTCGAGACAAGCTTGTAATTCAGTAAACAAGGAATAAGTACCGGATTAAAGCTTATCACAACTACGGTGACAGGTTCAATGCATTCATAAGCACGTGCATCATACATTGCGTTAAATTATTTAACTTATTCCCTTATCTATATATGTGCATATATATAATTAACATAATTGTTCGAATGTGTTGCATCTTTAATTGTTTGAAATTGTACTATGTGCATTGGCATCTTAACCCGACATGCATTGTTTAGTGTTTACTTGATAGGAAGTTTCCTCCACTGCACCCATCAAGTGTTATTTCCACCGAGCCACATTTGAATCAAGATAGGAAGAATTTTGAGAAGCAAAGGATTCAGGTCACTATTCAAGCGATCACTCCAAAGTGAACAAGAATAACACACCGAACACGCTCCCTTGCAAGGTTGCTCATTTTGAGGAAATAACTTCGAGAAATCAAGAAATTTGATTAAGGGATGATGGATAGAGTCCAACAAGTGAAGGCAAGAATTCTTAAGGGGGAGAGCACAACTAGACATAAACTTAAATTCACAGTTGTGTTCGAGGAAGTTACTTCTCGTAGCAACAACGAAAATGCAAGCCATGACGGACATGAAAGACCCAATGATAGTGACAGGAAAAGAATAAGACGGCTTTATTAGTTTAAACCTTTAAAGCGGAAGTTAAGTTACCACAACAGGGTTGAAGATTCCCATTGGGCGTCGAAGAGATTTGGTTCGTTTGGGTATTCATACGTACATGATTCGAATACTGAAGATGATGGTATTATCAGGGAATTTCTGATGGATTTTTAAATCAATTTTGAGAAAGGGAAGCTGATCGAATTGTCATCTTTAAAGGTGATGTAAACGAGTTCAAGATAACCAAGTCCACAACAAAGAACTAAACCAGGTTATCTAGGAGATTAGAAAGTGGAGATTAGGTCGACGTCGGATTTCTCTCAACTATCCAGGAAAAAGAAAAGTTATATAATTTCACAAAACTCTTAGGATACTATTGACCATTCATAATGTCAAGTACGTGGTAGAGTCCAGTATGGTCAAAGATAGTGGAAGTAAACTTGGTGCCGGGATGAATGTTCTGAAGGTATATCATATAAATTAGAGCTCGGTTAACTAGGGAGTTGATCGTGCTAGAGAAGATTTTCAGGTTGATGGTAAAAGATTGAAGAAGACAGAGATCATTATGTTCGAAAGGTCTAATTGAATCCCAAGAACTTCACCAAATTAAAGAAGATAACCGTAGGTAAGGATCAAAATGAAAGTCAAGAATTGGGTCAACTGAGGGTTTGTCTTGTAACACCCCCGGAGCGAAGGGTGCCACATCCCCCGCACTAAGGTCTAACATGAGTAACGAAATAGGGAGTTCGTACCCGTATCAAACCGTAGCGAACGGGAGACACACAAAACTCACACTCTTGCTAGGCGGCCTAGACCCTCAAGAACTGCACAAATTAAAATCAGAGTAGCGGAAGCAATTCACTAACATATATAAATCCCAAGATCAACACATATATATATACCTAATCAAAAAGGGAAGGGTCAAGTATGCTGGGAGGCGGGCCCAGAACAGTAGCGGTCCGTGGCCATATTTTAAATTTTTTTTATTATAATACAAGTATTAAAATATTTCTAAAACATTTTAATACAATAACGGAAGGCTAGCCGGATCTACTCAAGTATATACATGCAATTGATAATAAATTTTAAATCACTTAAGCAGATAAATATCTAACATGCAATTAACACTTAAGAGCACATAATTTATCATGCTTAAAATAAAATAACTGAAAACTATTACCGTACTGCAATCATGGCTATCTAACGGCATTTTTCCAGCTCCCGAATTCACCTCCTGAGAACCCGATCTCCTCGTGAAATCGACAGAGCTTCCCTGCAATAACCCCAGGGACACCCTCGGAGTGTGGGCTCCGAAAGTATTTCTCTAAATACTTAGAGAAAATAAACTTTAAACTAGAAAACCCTTTTCAGGGTTTATTCTCCCGAAATTAGGCGTTTTATATAAACACCTAATTAAAATTAATTCCAAAATCAATCGGAATTAACTAGGAGAAAAGGGATATGGTTTCAAAGCTAAGAACTAGCCAAAACCTCTCCCAAAATGTTGAATGAGAAATGAGGACCCAAGGCCCCTATTTATAGGGGAAAAACCGAGGGCATTTTGGTCATTTTGGATACAAAAGCAAGGATATAATGGTCATTTCACCTCTCCACTTGCGTGTACAACTTGGACACGAACACCAAGGACACTACATTGAAGGTCTCATCACCGCGAGTTCAACGCCGCCGAGCACGCGCCCATCGGAGCACGCACGCGCCCACACGTGCCGCCCACCAACCACTCGCGGCTAGGGTTTGAGGCTGACGTGGCCTCTTCTGAAGCGGCCACGTGTCCGGGTCGGTCCGGCCCGAAACTGGACCCTGTCCGACCCTATCCGAAACCCGATGCCCTGACCCGTTGACCGGCCTGATCCAGACAAATATGGACCGTTGCTTTGCGACTACATGGCACAATCTGGGCCGTCCACGTGTCGCACACGTGGCGTGCCACGCGGTTACCCAGTCAGCGCCACCTTGGCTCACCTTGCTAACGTGGCATGCCACGTCAGCTGCCACGTCATCACCGAAATTTTTTTTTTCCGATGAAAATTTTATTTTCTCCAAAATAAAATTCCGGGCATTTCCAACTCTTTGGAACTTTAATTTATTTTCTTAAAATAAATTCCTTGGCCATTTTCAAATACTTTGAAAATTCATTTCTCTTTCTCCTTTTAATATTTTCTCTTTGGGTTTTCAATTGGGGCTTGCAGGGGGATCTGCAGGACTAATTAATTTTAGCTCCAAACGGATTAATATATTATCATCTCATGATAATAATTAATTACCGTTTAACAATATTTAATTCCACTAAATGAATATTGTTGCACTCTAAAATTAATTAAATTATTCACGAATTTCTCGATCTAGAATAATTTTGCATTTTACTCCTCCGTGTTGATATCCATGAAAAATAAATTGCAACTACTATCATTTATTTTTCATTTCTAATTTGAAATTTATTGATTCGCTTCAAGTTCAAATTCTCTGTATGTGAAACACATTCAACATACAACTTCGGTGACGTATCACGCGAAGTGCTTTGGCCAAAGTCTTAATTCGAACTTTTGCAAATCTATTTCAAGGATATCTTTTACCTTCCAGCAAGGCCACAGATTCCTCGATCAATATAACTCTTTAGCACATTTCATGTTGTCACCGAATCATACAAAGTATTTTGGCCACCCGTTACCGAGACCTCACTTCAAGTATGTTACAGTGACTAACACTACATGCCTAAAGCCGAAATATTATCAGGATTAAGAGTACAATGCTTCCTGAGATTTTATTCATTTTAGATAGCAGTATAAAATGAATTATCTCAGTGGTCCAGTTCGATGTTTCCAATCCTATTGAAAATCATCAACGTGTTGTAATTGGAATCAACATTCCCTATGACGAAAGACTAATCATCTTATATAACCACGTTATAGTCTTGATAAGAACATATTCTTATCTTACCAACTAGAACTTTAATGACACGTGATTTCGGTATTCAAAGTTTTTTCCTATGAAACACATTTCATATAAGAATACCATCACACGTCATTAATTATTAATATGTGAAATACTCACAACTTGCTGCAAATTCAGTTTTATTAATTCAATAAATTGAATTTTCAGGGCACTATTCCCAACAATCTCCCACTTGCCCTAAATTCAATTTGGCCATACATCTAAGTCTTATTCCTTTCACACGAGTGTCAAAACTCGTTTTGCAGTCTTTTACGCCAATACTTTAGTGAAGGAATCTTTTAGACGTTTCTCTGAGCCAAGAACTAGGAAATCATGAATCCAATACATCTAACTGGTTGCTTCTCAAGCTACCATATATTTGACTTTCATGGCGGTGTAAGTAATACAAGTCTGCCTCGCATTCTCCAATTAACAGTTGCTCTTTCTAGAGTAAACACGTATTCTGATGTCAAACATCTAGAATACAAATGAGATTGTATATCCGAATCTGTGTACTCTATTGAAATGAGCTCACCACTGTGGTAGACAAGCATATAATCTCAAGTCCTTCTCAAGTACTCCAATATATGCTTTCACTACTACCCAGTATCAGATTCTAGGGTTTGACTAATATCTACTGACTTAGACCTATTTCATAATAGCCAGCTGGTCTTGTACATAATATGACATACATAAAGCTTCCGCTGCGGAACTCTAATTATGTCTTCTGTCTCTTCAGTTGTCTCAGGACACTGATCCCGAGATAGATAATTTCCATATCTAAAAGGTAATAGACCTTCCTTGGAATTTGTCATATTATACCTTGCCAGCATCTTATGTATATATGCTTCTTGTAATAAACTAATCTCCTTATTCCTATGATCACGACAAAGGTCTGATCCTTGGAATAACATTGGTCTCGCATAGGTCTTTTCTTGTCAAAATGATTTGACGCTCGAATCTTGACCACTGACAAAATTCTTGCATCATTCCCAATGAGCAGAATATTAATTACGTACAAAGTGAAAATGTTACAACACTATCATGATGTCATTTTGTACACTTGATGGTTCATCAGGCAATTATGTAAATCCCAAGAATCTAAATTGCCTTATAATTCTGATGCTCCATAATCTAGACGCTTGCTTAAGATCATAAATCGATCTATTAAGCTTGTATTATATGCACCTGATTTCTGACTGTGAAGCCTTCAGGTTGTACCATGTATCTCTTCTTCTTGAAATTACCAGTTCAAGAACATAGTCTTTACATCCATTTATCTAATCTCATAATCGATAATGAGATAAAATGGAGAGGATAATGGACTTAAGCATTTCTATAGGCGAGAAGACCTCATAAATGATTTCTTCTTTCTGGGTAAAATCCCTTGCCATAGGTTTGCTCTAAAGTCTCTACTTTTCGTCCATTTGTCCTTTTATCGTCTTATAGAACCCAATTGTACCTAATAGGGTTTAATGCCTTCAGGCGCCTCTACAAGTTCAAGACTTAGTTAGAATACAGAGATTCTAATTTAGATTCCATGGCTTTTGACCAAAACGGTCAGCGTCTATATCATCCACAACTTCATTACTCTTGACAGGATTAGATACGTTAGATTTAACCTCTTGGGTTAATCTTAGGTATCTTGTCAGGTGTCCTGACAATCCTCCCACCACAATGATGCTTTCGTGTATACATCTCTACATCACATGTTGTATTTGGTACATCACATGTATCTAATACATTTTCAATTATCACGGGTTTATGGAAATCAGTATCTAATACTGTTATTTCTTTTAACACTACTTTGCCTCTACCCTTTGTGGTTATCTATGTAATTATCTTTGAAATATTCACAAACATCTTTTGTGATTTCTCAAATTACAAAATATACCACCTCTCGTTCTTCTTAGGATAACCTTAGAACAAGTAAACCTTTGTTCTTTATTCTAACTTGTCAGGATCCATCCATAACTCGCGGGCCAGACTACCTTAAATCCAAAGATAAAATATACAGGGTTTTCACCCTAGCTATAGATCCATTAGTGTTTTAGGAACTGACTTAGATAGAACTAGGTTTGTCGTTTTGTGTGCAAGACCCCAAAATGAAATTCATAGGGTAGCATGACTTTTCATGAATCTTACCATCATTATCAGAGTTCTATTTCTCCTTTCTGCAATACATCTTTGCTAAGACGTATCTCATATATATAGTTGAGATCTAATCTCATTTGAGAAATTATATTTAACTTTGAACTTAGATATTTATCACTACTTCAATCTAATCGAAGTGTTTCGATAAGTTTTCTAATTTGACTTTTTGACTTTAGTCTTATATTCTTTGAACTCTTCAACAATTACAGACTTAAGTCTCAACAAATAAACATATATGTATCTAGAGTAATCATTCAAATGAATGATGAAGTACGCAAAAACTTTCTCTTACTTGAACATTCATAGTATCATATGTCCGTATGAACTAACTCAAGCAAGTTCATGGCTTAATACCTTTTGTCTTAAAAGGAACCTTCTTGGTCATTTTACTTTTCTAAACAGGATTCGTAAACTGACAGCTGTCAATTTGAAAAGACTCGATAATCAGTCTTTGGATCTTATTCGGATAAAAGTGACCAAGTCATTGATGCCACGTAGAAGTTTTTCCTCTTAGACGGTAAGTCAAGCTTCTTAATGTTAAACTTAAATTAGGGTTTTTCATTGAGGTATAAAAGACCATCTTTTATTATGCCAGAGCAAATAAACATTTTTTTTTGTTTAATGGTAAACTTTTGTTCAAAACAAACAGTTAAATAACTTACAAAAATCAGATTTCTGTATATATGGCAGGTATAAGATAAAAACCCTATTGCCAAAATATGACTTTATAGTCCTTACTGCTAATACAATTAGACTTGTATTATCCCCGAGCAGTAGTTGTGTGCTGGCCGTTTTTCAAACTTCCTGGTTAGTTTGAATCTTCGCAACGAATTGCAAATATGATTACTTGATCTCATGTTCACACACCAGCAGTGTAACATCCCGACCTTCCGGATTTACAGGTATGTATTTATGGGGTGTTAAATGTGTTATTATTTATTTAATTATGTCTTTTATTTCTTTTAATGTTCTTAATTAATTGATCTTACTTGTTTAATTGCTATTTGAATTTTGAACGTTTATGCCCTTTCGCTTGTATTTTGTTTCTTACGTGCCCTTAATTGATTCCGACTTTTCTGAATTCTTGATATACGTGACCTATGTGAGTTATTTACGTGTTAGCATGCTCGTTTGGTGTTTTGGGTTTTGTTTGGTGTGGCTTTGTGCTCGTTTTGTCTTTTCGGAACCTAGAGGATGGTTAAAGAGCATTTAGCGTACCTCGGGTTCCGGGCGTCATATCTTGAGCTAGGGAATTCGGATTCGAATTCCGGAAGAGGAGTTGGACTCGTGGTGAGATTTCAAAGCTTTGGAATCTATCCTCACACTTTTCTAAGAACATTTGGACCCTCAAAAATTGACCGGAACGAGCCTTTGATGCAAGATAGCCCTCCTTTGTTGACTAGTCAATACTTGTGGACCCCTAAACTTAACCAAACCGTCCTTAACCTTGGTTAATGATCTAAACTCAGCAAATACTCTCTCTCCCTCTCCCATTTCGTGCACCACCTCCCAAGGAAGCAATAAAAGTTCCCCAAATTCAGCTCGAAAGAGAAACCAAGGAAAAAGATAGAGCACTATTGCATTTTTGAAGATTTTGGCCAATCTACTCCTCCATTTCTTCTCAAATTTTGAAGGTAAGCATATTTTTGAGTTCTCCAAGTTTGTATGGTTCTATTAAGTGTATTATTCTGAGATTTATCTTTGAATTTCATGAGAATGAGCATACCACATGAATAGTAAGGGTTTGGTGGATTTTGAATTCTCTAGCATGTTTCCTTGTGAATTATTTGAGCTTGATGCATGATTATGATTCCTTAGTCATCCCTTTTGAGTTGTTTGGACTTGGTTTTAGGGTTAGAGCTGATTACTTCAATCCACCTGACACGGGGGTGCTTGTTGTCTGGTCCTCTCTGTACCGAGATACGGAGGTGTCTCGGTTTGCTCTATGTTGGTGACACGGGCGTGTTACCTTCTGGAACCCGTTGTTCGTCTCCTGTACTGAGACACGGGGGTGTCTCAGTTTGCTCTTCCAGGGGGGCACGGGCGTGTCCCCTAGGAGTTCTCGTTTTCGCCCGTCTTTGCATGGTTTTGCTTCCTTTTCATTGCTTTTAGTTACCTTTCTTGTCTTGTTTATGACTTTTATGCTTCATTAACTTGTTACATCATGTGTTAAGCTTAATGTTGTGAATCCTTGACTTTTTTTATGCCCTCGTTTGTGAATTATGAACTTATATGCAATGCATGCTCTCATATGACTTAAGTGTGAATTTATTTTATGTCCTTTGCATCATGAATATACATATGCATTTACCGAGCGTTAATGTGGTTCATTTTGAGTCTAAGAGTACACCTTTGTTGTTTGTTTTGTTCAGAGGGTCTTCCCGTGGACGACGAGGTTGCCCCCTAAGTGCCCGATTACTTTCTTTTATCTCCGTTATCGGTGTTAAGGTGAGGTTTTTTTTCTTTTAGTTATTTGACCTACAACCCCTATATGGTTTGAAGCCTCGTAGGCGAAATACGTATATTATATGATAGATAAGTGTAAGATATGTATCTTGAGGGCTTGGCCCATTTGTTATATGATCTTGAAAACGCTTTGTATAAGTATATAAGCTATTTTGCCTTTGTTTTAAAAAGCCTTTGATTAAGCGTGTGTGTGTATAAGCAAGATATGTGGCTTTGAAAGATAAGCTTTGCCTTTTGTGTGATTTTTGTTATGTGTTTGTGCCGCGGAGAATGGTATGGTAATCTCGGGTCGGCCGTGGGGTTGCTGAGCTCTTCCATCAACATTTTCCTTTTGAGAGTCTCACCTAACCTCGGGAGGTTTGGGGAAGGGTGTTTCTCTTGAGCCGGCGGAAGCAACCGTCTATGGTTTCAAGGTCGTAATTAAGCCTTGTCTCTTGTGATTTTTGGATAGTTAGGGCCGTCAACCCTTCTATCACCCGGTGTGAAGGTTGGATTTTATTTTGTTTTGCTTTATTTTGTCTCTTTTTTATGGAAGTTTGGAGATGTGACTCGTACTCACCGAGTTAGTGGATCTTGTACAATCTATGGAAAAAGAAAGGATTTATAAGTGCTTAAAACTTGTTATTTGGCCTCCGGCCCTTGTTTTCTCTAAAGTATGTATATATCTATAACACGGGGAAAACACTTTGGCTTGCAAAAACCATTCACGGTCCATGGATTCTTTATGTTGTTAAGTGCTATGCTCTATATGTATATCGGGTGTGTGAGTTTAACCCCCTCACTAGTCTTTAGGACTAACCCTCGTTGTTTTTCTTTCTTTTTCCCTTTTCTTTTGAGTTGCAGGTACTTCTTGAGTCGAGCTAGGCGGCAAGAGTCTGTCGAGTTATCTTGTGGTGTAGCTCGGGTCTCATGCATTTGTTTTTGGATTATGTACCTTAACTTTATGCACTTTTGACTTATGTTTCTTGATTACTCATGCTATTTTGGGCCCGGATGGGCATTGTCTATGATGTATATACATATTTGTTCTTATAGTTTACATTGACAACTTGAACCCTAATATGCTATGATTTGAGATTTTGGGATTTTTGTATGCATGTTTACGCTTTCGCTACTCTCATTTTAATTTGCCCAGTTCTTAAGGGTCTAGGCCGCCTTGCGAGGGTGTGTTTTGCGTGTCTCCCATTCGCTATGGTTTGATTCGGGTGCGAACCCTCAATTTTGTTATTCGGATTAGACCTTAGTGCGGGGGATGTGGCGCCCTTCGCTCCGGGAGTGTTACATCCTTACGTGGTATCAGAGCCCTTGGTTTCAAAACCGGAGCTCTAGTGTCGTGTTGAGTTGTCTAGGTCGATCGGCTTAGGAGTATGTGATTCTTTGCATTTTATGTGACTTATTTGTTTAAAGTGATGGCATTTGATCTCATGAACATGTATTGAACTTCATGCATCGATATTTCTTGAAATTGTGATTTTCAGAATACCTCCACGAAGAAGAGTGGATAGGGAGCAAACTCCGGATCTTAATCAACCGCCTCCACAAGGTCAAGGACCACCGCCTCCACCTCCCTTGAATGCCGAAAATATTGTATAGGCTCTCTTGAATCAGTTACAACAAAATCAGAGAAATAACCCTAATTGGGAGGGACAAGAAGGACAAGTAACTCCGGCCTTCAAGGAGTTCAGGAACAACAACCCTCCTAAATGGTATGGAGGCGATGATATTAAAGCAGAGGAATGGTTGTCAGAAATTTCAGGAATATGGGAAATCTGCCCCGCTCCCTCACTTGAGAAAGCCATTTGCACGGCTCGGTTCATTCAAGGACCCGCTTCAAATTGGCTCAAGTTTATGAGAGCCCGGTTGGAAAGAGAAGGAGAAGAATTCAATTGGGAAAGTTTCACAAGAGAATTTCGCCACAAATATATTCCCCCGAGTGCCCGAGAGAGAAGACTCCAGGAATTCACGGAGTTGAGACAAGGAAACCGGACAGTTGAGGACTACATCTTGGAATTTGAAAGGCTTGCTCCATATGCTCCCCACATTACAAATGATGATACTCAAAAGGCCCGAAATTTTATTCATGGATTGAGATATGAATTCAGAATGCCCTTAAAGCCGCTACTGTGGACACTTGGGAAAAAGCTACAAGGAAGGCCTTGAAAGTGGAAGCTAATAATTTGAGATTGAGGCCCCCGGCCTATTCTTCGGGGCAAGGTTCGGGATCTAACTTAGGTAAGAGGCCTACCTCTCAAAGTGGGCCTCCGGTCTTCAAAACCCAAGGTTCCAACACTTCTTTCAAGAAAGCCCGACCTCCTGTACCGACAGCACCCGCTCTGTTGGAAAACACGAATCAGAAAGCAGCGGAATTTAAAAAATTTTCCCAACAAAAGGATCTTGGACTCGCAATCGTGTAACCAAATTCGTAGAGATAAGAAACTTACTTTTCATTTATTCTTTCTTGAAGCATTTCAAGCCACCTAGGAACGCTCTTCTCGCGGCTTGATCCCCTCTCCTTGGTAAAGCTCGAATCTTCAAACTTCTAACTTGAAGCTCTCTAGAGATAGTCCACCAACTTGACTACAATCTAACTAGTAAGGATGCTAGTTCTCTATTTAGTGTTTAGGCTTAACCTAGGGTTTTGTTTATCTTGGAGAAAGGATGGTGTTCAACACATGAACCAAAAGAATTGCCAATTAGCTCTAAGGGGAGCTTTATAATAAAGGGAGGACCGAAAATCCTAGTCCTTATGGGCTAGGGTTTTGGTCTCTCTCTCCTATTACTTGATCATCAAGTAATTTTAACTTTGATTTTGAATTCAAATTCAAATCAACTTTCAAGAGAGCTAAAAATATCCAAACTATTTTTGGATAATTTTATACTTTATTTATTTAAAATAAATAACTTATTTTATCTAATTAATTAATTCATAATTAATTAACTAGATTAGTTTTCTCCAAAATAAGACTTTCTTTTTAATTCAAAATTAAACCAAAGTCTATTAAATAATTAATCACATTAATTATTTAACACATAAATAAATATACACATATATTTACACACGTGTGGTTCACACGTGTGGAACCCTCTTGGCCCGATTAATTCGTTTAATCATTTTAAAGCCTCAACTCATGTAACCAAGCTGTTGTGTGTGACCCTCTAGGTTCTCAATTCAATTAGCAGTGACCCTAATTAATTAATTCACTAATTAATTAATCAATCCACAGATTAAACGACCATAGTCTAGCAACAGGTGTTTAACCCCTAGCTGAATTTGAATGTTCGGATTCGATAGAACCTTTAAGTCATTGATTCATGTGAGATACAATCCTCCTACTTTCTATCTCTCAACCAAGATCTAGGGCAAGGGAATAATCAGAACCCTAATAATCCGGTCTTAAAGCTAAGTGCATTTCATATCCATTTGATCTCAATCCAAGAAACCCTTTTCTTGATGTCTTGATCTACTGCCTTGGCCAAGGACTCCATATGGCATATGAATGACTTACACAATAAGAGATCACCTTGCAAATGCAAGTGTAGGTCCTTTCTTGATTCTCATTCACTTTCATGAATCACTTGTGCAGCCCCAGCATAAGCCTTGAATCAGTTGTCTAAGGCGACACCCTTTAAAGCTTATACCTAAGACTACAGAGTTAACTCATAAAGTGTCAAGGAACCTCAAGTCTAAGGATCAATCAATCACATCAATGACTCGTGAGATATTTCCTAATCTGGAAGTTTCTATTTCCTGAAATAGAAACTTCCTTTCCCATTTAGGAATGTTCTCACACGGGGCACCTCAGTGAACTTACTTATTAAAGTAAGCACCCTCATGTATCACGCACGTATCAACTATACACTTTGCACGTCCATGAAACAAGGTGGTCCTTCTTAAGGGCGTGATCCCACAAGCAAGCCTTAGAGGAGTCAGGTTGACACTCCCACTGTCTGTAGGACTCATCGGCTTGGAGTATTTTACTAATCATGACTTATGTGATATAGGACTCGATTCATGAACCATTTCACCTAAATGGTAGAGTCCTAAAGTCATCAGGATTAGGGGAGTTCTCATACATACACAGCTAAAGTAAACGCATACCAAACAAGAGCATATAAAGAAGTGTTGCCTCAATTCGTTATTTCATTCAAAGATTGTTTGTGATTACAATAAGGAAAAGCACAAAGCGGATATACAATCCGCTTTCTAGGGCACTATTCCTAACAATCTCCCACTTGCCCGTCAAAGCCATTCTAAAGCTACTCTAAGTCCCATCTTCTAAAGATGACCTTGGAAAGCTTCTCGACTAAGGGGTTTAGTAAGTGGATCTGCCACGTTCTCTGCTGATGTGACCCTCTCAATTTGCACATCTCCTCTTTTGATAATATCACAGATTAGGTCATAGTTCCTCATAATGTGCTTGGTCCGTTGGTGAGATCTTGGTTCTCTTGCTTGAGCAACCACCCCAGTGTTGTCACAAAACACAGTAACGGGGTCTTTCATGCCAGGAACAACATTCAACTCTTGAATGAAGTTTCTAATCCAAACACCTTCCTTAGCTGCATCATTTACAGCTAAGTATTCGGCCTCAGTGGTCGAATCTGCAGTGGTCGTTTGCTTGGAACTCTTCCAACTCACTGCTCCGCCGTTTAGGCAGAAAATGTATCCTGACATTGACTTAAAATCATCCAAGTCAGATGCAAAGCTTGCATCGCAATATTCTTCGACAGTAAGATCTTTCTGACCTCCGTAAACTAAGAATAAATCTTTATTACTTTTCAAGTACATGAGAATATTCTTCACGGCAGCCCATTGACCATCTCCAGGGTCAGATTGAAAACGACTTGTTACAGTAAGTGCATAAGCCACATCCGGTCGAGTACATAACATTGCATACATTATGCTACCTATTGCTGATGCATAAGGTGTATGAGTCATTCTTTCCTTCTCAAGGTTAGTCTTAGGACACATCTTCTTTGAAAGACATGTTCCTACACTCATAGGAAGGTTCTTAACCTTTGCTGACTCCATATTGAATCTCTTCAATACTTTGTCAATGTACATCGACTGTGATAGTCCTATTAACCTTCTAGATCTATCTCTATAGATTTTAATTCCAAGGATATAGAACGCATCACCCAGATCTTTCATCTCGAATTGGTTCGATAACCATAACTTAGTCACATTCATGTCATCCTTCGAATTCCCAATAAGAAGGATGTCATCAACATAAAGTACTAAGAATTGCACTGAGGTCTCCAATTCCTTTCTATACACACATGATTCATTCGAAATTTGAATGAAGCCAAACGCTTTGACTGATTCATCAAATCGAATATTCCAATTCCTAGAAGCCTCTTTCAATCCATAGATTGATGTTTGGAGTTTACAAACCTTTTTCTCGCTCCCACTGAATGTGAAACCTATGGGTTGCTCCATATAAATGTCTTTATCAATGTCACCATTGAGAAAGGCAGTTTTCACATCCATTTGCCATATCTCGTAGTCATAATACGCAGCAATAGCAAGCATGATCCGAATAGACTTTTGCATTGCAACTGGTGAAAAGGTTTCATCAATGTACACGCCGGGTCTTTGAGTGAATCCTTTTGCAACCAGTCTTGCTTTGTAGGCTGCAATGCTTCCATCAACTCCAAGCTTTCTCTTAAAGATCCATTTGCAACCTATGGGTTTGACCCCATTAGGCAAATCTACCAAGGTCCAAACTTGGTTGTAGTTCATGGAATCCATTTCGGATTTCATGGCTTCTATCCACTGTTCAGAGTCAGAATCTGAAAGTGCCTCCTCATATGTTAAAGGATCATTATCCTTTTGAGAGATTTCATGGAAGAATCCATACCATCTCTCCGGCTGTCTAGGAGTGCGTTCAGAACGCCTTAGAGGAGGATTTTCGTGTGTATTGAAATTCGTGATTGATTGTGGTTGGTCAGAAGGGGACGTTTCTTCAGTGGGTGGTGTGGGATCACTTTATACTTCTTCTAATTCTATGATCTTGCCTTTCTTTTCTTTAAGGAACGGTTCCTCTAGAAAAGTGGCATTTCTGGAAACAAACACTTTTTGCTCAGATTGATCATAGAAGTAGTATCCTATGGATTACTTAGGATAACCTACAAAGTAGCATAAGATAGAACGAGATTCTAACTTATCTCCCACTGTCCTCTTCACGTAAGCAGGACACCCCCAAATTCTTAAGTAAGAATAACTAGGGATTTTTCCATGCCACATTTCATAGGGCGTTTTAGGGACTGACTTAGAGGGAACTAGATTCAAAATCTTTGCTGCACTTTCTAGGGCATAACCCCAGAAAGAAGGTGGTAAGTCAGTGAAACTCATCATGGAACGAACCATATCTAGTAGGGTTCGATTCCTTCTTTCAGAAACTCCATTAAGCTGAGGAGTTCCCGGAGGAGTCCACCGAGAGATAATCCCATTATCTTTGAGATGATTAAGGAATTCTTCACTAAGATACTCGCCTCCTCGATCAGATCGAAGTGTTTTGATCTTGTGACCAGTTTGGTTCTCAACCTCCTTTTGAAATTCTAAGAATTTTTCAAAAGCTTCAGATTTATACTTCATTAAGTATACATAACCATACCGACTAAAGTCATCAGTAAAGGTTATGAAATACAGATGATTGTTTCTTGTGATTACACTAAGCGGTCCACAAACATCAGTATGGATCAAATCCAAAACCTTAATGGCACGTTCCACAGTTCCTTTAAAAGGGACTTTAGACATTTTTCCTTTGAGACAGGATTCACAAGAAGTTAACTCCTTAAGATCATTTTCAGAGAATGATCCTAAAGTGTTTATCTTGCTAATTCTGTTCTTTGAAATGTGTCCTAATCTAGCGTGCCATAAGGGAGCTGAAACTTTGTCATCTCTCTTACGCTTCGTTTCTCGTTGTATATTCATAATATTGATATTCTGAGTTAGATAAAGTCCATTATTTAGAGTACCGATGTGAACGGAAGAGTTGTTCCGTTTGATAAAGTATTTACCATTCTTAATATAAGTTTCATAACCTTCACAATCTAAAATTGCAACAGAAATTATATTACGAATAATGCTCGGTACATAAAGGACTTTATTTAAGACTAACTCAAAACTACCTAAATCTAATCTAATTGCGCCTAAAGCTCGAGCTTCTACGTTTGAGCCATCGCCAATCTTCAAGACATATTCTCCTTCTTTGAGTTGTTGGACTTCACTTAGCATCTGTACATCATTACAGATATGAGTTCCACAACCGGTATCAAGTACCCAAGAACTAGAATTAATAGAAAGATTTATTTCAACGAGAAAGATACCTTTCTTTAGAGTAGCCTTGTACTCTGGGCAGTTTCTCCTCCAATGTCCCGCTTTGCCACAATGGAAGCAAACATCCTCTTTCTGATCATGCTTCTTCTTTTGGGTCTTCCCCTTCGAAACTCCACCAGTGGGCCTAAGGGGTTTCTTCTTCTTCTTTTGGGCTTTCTTGCCCTTACCTTTAGAAGGCCCAGAAGAGGAAGATGGAGAATTCACCATCAAAACCTTATTGTCCTTCTTGATCGTGCTTTCAGCAGTCACAAGCTGACTAATCAGCTCAGCTACAGTAGCACCAGCATGATTCATATTGAAGTTAAGGACAAATGGGTTGAATGATGGTGGGAGCGAAGCTAGCAACAAATCCACTGAAAGCTCATCTTTCAGTGGCATGTCCATGGAGGCAAGTTTCTCAGTAAGGGCAAGAAACTTGAGTCCATATTCATGGACACTTGAACCTTCCCTCATTCTTAAGTGGAACAATTCCTTTGAAGTGTTATACCACACGTTCATGAGGGCGGTAAAGTTGCTCTAAGTGGTCGTAAATCTCCCAAGCGAATTCCATGGCCTCATGTTGCCTTTGCAAGTCCGGAGACATGTTAGCTAACATAAGGCAACGGGCTTGGATATTATCATCCTTCCACATCTGAATCGCGTCCCGCTCGGCCCGAGTGGGAGCCTCCCCTTCGGGACTAGGCTCCCCTTAGAAGAGAACATAAGTTCTCTTCTCAGAATCTAAAATGATTTTTAGATTCCTCAGCTAATCAGAATAGTTGGGACGAGTCAACTTGTTTGACTCGAGGATCGATACAAGAGGGTTTTTGGTTGCCATTCCAAAACACGTAGAGAATCACAGAATCTACGACCTAAATGGTAAAACAGAGAACTAGTGAGCATGCTGAATTATAACGATATACAAAAAGTAAGGTCTTTAATCTAATGTAGCTCCCACTGTTTTTCAAAGATCTATAATTCCCAAAGATCTAAGAGGAACACGTTTCCCAATGGGTACTAAGATCCTAGGCATTTTACCTCGAACCCACGACTCGCAGACATTCTAAGTAAAACCCTAGGTAGGTACAACTTACCAATTCTAACACCTTTAGAACTCTTAGTAATTGTTTTTGCATCACCTATCTTTCAATATGGACCCACGACTCGTGCGACATCCATATTTACTTAGGTGTTAAGCTAGACCCATCAATCATAAGATAATGACCAAAACTTAGTTCGAACGACCCACGACTCACGGACATCGCCCTTGCTAAAATTGATCACGAAATATTGATCATTTAAAATGATCAATTAGGTAACTAAGAACTATTAAGCTCCACTAGCTATCCCACGACTCGCGGACAATAACTAGCTTCACTTACTAAACTTAAAACCTATTGATGGAATGCTAGGAATTTAATTCAAAATTTGCATCTCGAATTAAACACCTATTTGCTCGAAATTAGCTTAATATTTAATGGGAATTTTCGAATCAACCGGAGAGTTGTCCGGTTCGACCTCACCAACGTATATGTTATCCAATTTTATTAGTCTTGATTAATGCAAGTAAACTTAAATGCATTTCAAACAAGCACATAAACAGATAACATGTCCTAGCATGATACTAACATGTAATGATCATGGGTTCTACCTATCTTATGCGTGATATGTGGGAACCACTCCACAATCACAAGTTCTAACATACATGCCACATAAACAGTTTAAATCACATAAGGGAAAGCGGTAACAAAATACGAGCCCTATCTCTATTACATTTTTACAATTGAGATTCCCCCCCCTCCCCCCCCTAACATTTTGAGGGGTCTTCACTTATGGCATCCTTGTTACTTGAATGTGGTCCATCTTACTCCATGGGTGCATTGTCTCCAAAATGAAAATAAAACCTCACCACCTATCTCTACTCTCAAATTACAATAAAAAGAAAAAGACATAAAGTAATAAGGCTCAATCTTCATATTGGCCTTAGACAATTATACGGGGCATACCCCGGCCTAAAAAACAGTAAAATGGAAAGCCACATAATAAATCACATAACAGTACGCACATAAGTGAGGCTCCAACCTCAATTGAAAAACGCAATTATAGGGCTCCAACCCCAATTTAAACCATCCATGTGCATAAATTAAAACCATACATAAGTCTAAACCCATGATCACCTAACATGCTTTTGCAAGAATTTAAATTTAACCAATAAATTAAAATTCTCGCTTTAAGCTCTAATAGCTTAAAACACGACTTAGATGCAATTCTTGTTCAAGAGCCTTTTCAATAAAACCCGAAAAACAATAGACTAATAAAATTCCAATTAATTTCTAAAATTAATAATTTTATTCTTTCAATATTTTCAGAAAATAAAGTTTTCAAATTTTCTCAAAATTTAAATCGATCAACTTCTCAAAAATCCGAATTTAATCAAACTTTTAAAATAATTTTATTTTAGCAAAACTGATTTTAAAAGATAAAATTAAAATAAAATTAAATGGGATTTTAAGGACCGAAAATACGAAACACGAGAAACACGAAAACACGGGCACGGGACGACGTGGGATCGCCCGCCCGCCGCACAGGAAAGCGGGCAAGGCGCGCGCCAGCGCTGCGCACAGCCGGCGGCGATTGCTTAGGCGCGCGCCTTTACGCGCAGGTATGCGGCGTGGGCGGGCGCTCCCGCGCGGTTGTGGGAGGAGCAGGCGGCTGTCCCGCACGGATGTGGGACAGTCGAGCGGGGCGCCTAGGCGGGCGGGAGGGCTGGGGGGCGGTGACGGGACTTGGGCGTGCGACGTGCTAGCACGCCCAGGCCCATTCTTTTCGTGTCTTGTTTCGTTTTTTTGGGTTTCCCCAAAACTCGATTCAATCCATAATCAGAAATTTTCGATTTAAATAGATTTCAATCAAAACGTTTTTCAAAAACACAATTCAAGAAAACAGTTTCAGAAATTCAAGAAAAATTACAGTTTCGTAATTTAGGCTTTCTAAAAGAACTCATGAATACCTAATTCGCATCTAAGACTAAGAATTTCAAACAAATTCAGAATAATTGAGACGAATCAAAAACACGATTTACGAGTTGGCTCTGATACCACTTGTTGGAAAACACGAATCAGAAAGCAGCGGAATTTAAAAAATTTTCCCAACAAAAGGATCTTGGACTCGCAATCGTGTAACCAAATTCGTAGAGATAAGAAACTTACTTTTCTTTTATTCTTTCTTAAAGCGTTTCAAGCCACCCAAGAACGCTCTTCTCGCGGCTTGATCTCCTCTCCTTGGTAAAGCTCGAATCTTCAAACTTCTAACTTGAAGCTCTCTAGAGATAGTCCACCAACTTGACTACAATCTAACTAGTAAGGATGCTAGTTCTCTAGTTAGTGTTTAGGCTTAACCTAGGGTTTTGTTTATCTTGGAGAAAGGATGGTGTTCAACACATGAACCAAAAGAATTGCCAATTAGCTCTAAGGGGAGCTCGAGCTCCCCTATTTATAATAAAGGGAGGACCGAAAATCCTAGTCCTTATGGGCTAGGGTTTTGGTCTCTCTCTCCTATTACTTGTGTTGGAAAACACGAATCAGAAAGCAGCGGAATTTAAAAAATTTTCCCAACAAAAGGACCTTGAACTCGCAATCGTGTAACCAAATTCGTAAAGATAGAAAACTTACTTTTCTTTTATTCTTTCTTGAAGCGTTTCAAGCCACCCAAGAACGCTCTTCTCGCGGCTTGATCCCCTCTCCTTGGTAAAGCTCGAATCTTCAAACTTCTAACTTGAAGTCTCTAGAGAAAGTCCACCAACTTGATCACAATCTAACTAGTAAGGATGCTAGTTCTCTAGTTAGTGTTTAGGCTTAACCTAGGGTTTAATTTAATCTTGGAGAAAGGAAGGTGTTCAACACATGAACCAAGAATTGTCTATTAGCTCCATAAGGAGCTCGAGCTCCCCTATTTATAGGGAGGGGGTGCCGAAATTCCTAGTCCTTTATGGGCTAGGATTTTGGCCCCTCTCTCCTATTACTTGATCATCAAGTATTTTCCAACATTGACTTTGAATTCTAATTCAAGTCAACTTCTAAGAGAGCTAAGAATATCCAAACTATTTTTGGATAATTTTATACTTTATTTATTATAAAATAAATAACTTATTTTTTTATCTAATTAATTAATTCATAATTAATTAACTAGATTATTTTCTCCAAAATTAGACTTTCTTTTTAATTCAAAATTAAACCAAAGTCTATTAAATAATTAACTAATTAATTATTTAATATATATAATAAATATATATATACACACGTGTGTGACACGTGTCACAGTGACACGTGTCACAGTGACACGTGTCACTCACGTGAGCCACACGTGTGACTTCACACGTGTGGAACCCTCTTGGCCCGATTAACTCGTTTAATCATTTTAAAGCCTCAACTCATGTAACCAAGTTGTTGTGTGTGACCCTCTAGGTTCTCAATTCAATTAGCAGTGACCCTAATTAATAAATTCACTAATTAATTAATCAGTCCATAGGTTAAACGACCATAGTCTAGCAACAGGTGTTTAACCCCTAGCTGAATTGGAATGTTCGGATTCGACAGAACCTTTAAGTCATTGATTCATGTGAGATACAATCCTCCTACTTACTATCTCTCAACCAAGATCTAGGGCAAGGGAATAATCAGAACCCTAATAATCCGGTCTTAAAGCTAAGTGCATTTCATATCCATTTGATCTCAATCCAAGAAACCCTTTTCTTGATGTCTTGATCTACTGCCTTGGCCAAGGACTCCATATGGCATATGAATGACTTACACAATAAGAGATCACCTTGCATATGCAAGTGTAGGTCCTTTCTTGATTCTTATTCACTTTCATGAATCACTTGTGCAGCCCCAGCATAAGCCTTGAATCAGTTGTCTAAGGCGACACCCTTTAAAGCCTATACCAAAGACTACAGAGTTAACTCATAAAGTAACATGGAACCTCAAGTCTAAGGATCAATTAATCACATCAATGACTCGTGAGATATTTCCTAATCTGGAAGTTTCCATTTCCTGAAATAGAAACTTCCTTTCCCATTTAGGAATGTTCTCACACGGGGCACCTCAGTGAACTTACTTATTAAAGCAAGCACCCTCATGTATCACGCATGTATCAACTATACACTTTCCACCTCCATGAAACAAGGTGGTCCTTCTTAAGGGCGTGAACCCACAAGCAAGCCTTAGAGGAGTCAGGTTGACACTCCCACTGTCTGTAGGACTCATCGGCTTGGAGTATTTTACTAATCATGACTTATGTGATATGGGGCTCGTTTCATGAACCATTTCACCTAAATGGTAGAGTCCTAAAGTCATCAGGATTAGGGGAGTTCTCATACATGCACAGCTAAAGTAAACGCATACCAAACAAGAGCATATAAAGAAGTGTTGCCTCAATTCGTTATTTTATTCAAAGATTGTCTGTGATTACAATAAGGAAAAGCACAAAGCGGATATACAATCGGCTTTTAGGGCACTATTCCTAACAATCTCCCACTTGCCCGTCAAAGCCATTCTAAAGCTACTCTAAGTCCCATCTTCTGAAGATGACCTTGGAAAGCTTCTCGACTAAGGGGTTTAGTAAGTGGATCTGCCACGTTCTCTGCTGATGTGACCCTCTCAATTAGCACATCTCCTCTTTTGATAATATCACGGATTAGGTGATACTTCCTCATAATGTGCTTGGTCCGTTGGTGAGATCTTGGTTCTCTTGCTTGAGCAACCGCCCCAGTGTTGTCACAAAACACAGTAATGGGGTCTTTCATGCTAGGAACAACATTCAACTCTTGAATGAAGTTTCTAATCCAAACACCTTCCTAAGCTGCATCATTTGCAGCTAAGTATTCGCCCTCAGTGGTCGAATCTGCAGTGGTAGTTTGCTTGGAACTCTTCCAACTCAATGCTCCGCCGTTTAGGCAGAAAATGTATCCTGACATTGACTTAAAATCATCTAAGTCAGATGCAAAGCTTGCATCGCAGTATCCTTCGACAGTAAGATCTTTCTGACCTCCGTAAACTAAGAATAAATCTTTAGTACTTTTCAAGTACTTAAGAATATTCTTCACGGCAGCCCAGTGACCATCTCCAGGGTCGGATTGGAAACGACTCGTTACACTAAGTGCATAAGCCACATCCGGTCGAGTACATAACATTGCATACATTATGCTACCTATTGCTGACGCATAAGGTGTATGAGTCATTCTCTCCTTCTCAAGGTTAGTCTTAGGACACATCTTCTTTGAAAGACATGTTCCTACACTCATAGGAAGGTTCTTAACCTTTGCTGACTCCATATTGAATCTCTTCAATACTTTGTCAATGTACATCGATTGTGATAGTCCTATTAACCTTCTAGATCTATCTCTATAGATTTTAATTCCAAGGATATAGGACACATCACCAAGATCTTTCATCTAGAATTGGTTCGATAACCATAACTTAGTTACTTTCATGTCATCCTTCGAATTCCCAATAAGAAGGATGTCATCAACATAAAGTACTAAGAATTGCACTGAGGTCTCCAATTCCTTTCTATACACACGTGATTCATTCGTAATTTGGATGAAGCCAAACGCTTTGATCGATTCATCAAATCGAATGTTCCAATTCCTAGAAGCCTGTTTCAATCCATAGATTGATCTTTGGAGTTTGCAAACCTTTTGCTCACTCCCACTGAATGTGAAACCTATGGGTTGCTCCATATAAATGTCTTTATCAATGTCACCATTGAGAAAGGCAGTTTTCACATCCATTTGCCATATCTCATAGTCATAATATGCAGCAATGGCAAGCATGATTCGAATGGACTTTTGCATTGCAACTGGTGAAAAGGTTTCGTCAAAGTCTACGCCGGGTCTTTGAGTGAATCCTTTTGCAACCAGTCTTGCCTTGTATTCTGCAATGCTTCCATCAACTCCAAGCTTTCTCTTAAAGATCCATTTGCAACCTATGGGTTTGACCCCATCAGGCAAATCTACCAAGGTCCAAACTTGGTTGGAGTTCATGGAATCCATTTCGGATTTCATGGCTTCTATCCACTGTTCAGAGTCAGAATCTTAAAGTGCCTCCTCATATGTTAAAGGATCATTATCCTTTTGAGAGATTTCATGGAAGAATCCATACCATCTCTCCGGCTGTCTAGGAGTGCGTTCAGAACGCCTTAGAGGAGGATTTTCATGTGTATCGAAATTCATGATTGGTTGTGGTTGATCAGAGTGGGACGTTTCTTCAGTGGGTGGTGTGGGGTCACTTTGTACTTCTTCTAATTCTATGATCTTGCCTTTCTTTTCTTTAAGCAACGGTTCCTCAAGAAAAGTGGCATTTCTGGAAACAAACACCTTTTGCTCAGATTGATCATGGAAATAGTATCCTATGGATTCCTTAGGATAACCTACAAAGTAGCATAAGTTAGAACGAGATTCTAACTTATCTCCCACTGTCCTCTTCACGTAAGCAGGACAACCCCAAATTCTTAAGTAAGAATAACTAGGGATTTTACCATGCCACATTTCATAGGGCGTCTTGGGGACTGACTTAGAGGGAACTAGATTCAGAATCTTTGTTGCACTTTCTAGAGCATAACCCCAGAAAGAAGGTGGTAAGTCAGTGAAACTCATCATGGAATGAACCATATCATGTAGTGTTCGATTCCTTCTCTCAGAAACTCCATTAAGCTGAGGAGTTCCCGGAGGAGTCCACTGAGAGATAATCCCATTATCTTTGAGATGATTAAGGAATTCTTCACTAAGATACTCGCCTGATCAGATCGAAGTACTTTGATCTTGTGACCAGTTTGGTTCTCAGCCTCCTTTTGAAATTCTAAGAATTTCTCAAAAGCTTCAGATTTATACTTCATTAAGTATACATAACCATACAGACTAAAGTCATCAGTAAAGGTTATGAAGTACTGATGATTGTTTCTAGTGCTTACACTAAGCGGTCCACAAACATCAGTATGGATCAAATCCAAAACCTCAGTGGCACGTTCCACAGTTCCTTTAAAAGGAACTTTGGACATCTTTCCTTTGAGACAGGATTCGCAAGAGGTCAACTCTTTGAGATCATTTTCAGAGAATGATCCTAAAGTGTTTATCTTGCTAATTCTGTTCTTGGAAATGTGTCCTAATCTAGCGTGCCATAAGGGAGCTGAAACTTTGTCATCTCTCTTACGCTTTGTTTCTCGTTGTATATTCATAATATTGATATTTTGAGTTAGGTAAAGTCCGTTACTTAGAGTACCGATGTGAACGGAAGAGTTGTTCTGTTTGATAAAATATTTACCATTCTTAATATAAGTTTCATAACCTTCACAATCTAATATTGGAACTGAAATTATATTACGAATAATGCTCGGTACATAAAGGACTTTGTTCAATACTAACTCAAAACTACCTAAATCTAATCTAATTGTGCCTAAAGCTCGAGCTTCAACGTTTGAGCCATCGCCGATCTTCAAGACACATTCTCCTTCTTTGAGTTGTTGGACCTCACTTAGAATCTGTACATCATTACAGATATGAGTTCCACAACCGGTATCAAGTACCCAAGAACTAGAATTAATAGAAAGATTTACTTCAACGAGAAAGATACCTTTCTTTAGAGTAGCCTTGTACTCTGGGCAGTTTCTCCTCCAATGTCCCGCTTTGCCACAATGGAAGCAAACATCCTCTTTCTGATCACGCTTCTTCTTTTGGGTCTTCCCCTTCGAAATGCCACCAGCGGGCCTAAGGGGTTTCTTCTTCTTCTTTTGGGCTTTCTTGCCCTTACCTTTAGAAGGCCCAGAAGAGGAAGATGGAGCATTCACCATCAAAACCTTATTGTCCTTCTTGATCGTGCTTTCAGCAGTCACAAGCTGACTAATCAGCTCAGCTACAGTAGCACCAGCATGATTCATGTTGAAGTTAAGGACAAATGGGTTGAATGATGGTGGGAGCGAAGCTAGCAACAAATCCACTGAAAACTCATCTTTCAGTGGCATGTCCATGGAAGCAAGTTTCTCAGTAAGGGCAAGAAACTTGAGTCCATATTCATGGACACTTGAACCTTCCCTCATTCTCAAGTGGAACAATTCCTTTGAAGTGTTATACCTTGTAACACGTTCATGAGGGCGGTAAAGTTGCTCTAAGTGGTCGTAAATCTCCCAAGCAAATTCCATGGCCTCATGTTGCCTTTGCAAGTCTGGAGACATGTTAGCCAACATAAGGCAACGGGCTTGGAGATTATCATCCTTCCACTTCTGAATCGCGTCCCGCTCGGCCCGAGTGGGAGCCTCCCCTTCGGGACTAGGCTCCCCTTCGAAGAGAACATAAGTTCTCTTCTCAGAATCTAAAATGATTTTTAGATTCCTCAGCCAATCAGAATAGTTGGGACCAGTCAACTTGTTTGACTCGAGGATCGATACAAGAGGGTTTTTGGTTGCCATTTCAAAACACGTAGAGAATCACAGAATCTACGACCTAAATGGTAAAATAGAGAACTAGTGAGCATGCTGAATTATAACGATATACAAAAGATAAGGTCTTTAATCTATTGTAGCTCCCACTGTTTTTCAAAGATCTAGAATTCCCAAAGATCTAAGAGGAACACGTTTCCCAATGGGTACTAAGATCCTAGGCATTTTACCTCGAACCCACGACTCGCGGACATTCTAAGTAAGAACCCTAGGTAGGTACAACTTGCCAATTCTAACACCTTTAGAATTCTTAGTAATTGTTTTTGCATCACCTATCTTTCAATATGGACCCACGACTCGTGCGACATCCATATTTACTTAGGCGTTAAGCTAGACCCATCAATCATAAGATCATGACCAAAACTTAGTTCGAACGACCCACGACTTGCGGACATCGCCCTTGCTAAAATTGACCACGAAATATTGACCATTTAAAAATGATTAATTAGGTAACTAAGAACTAATAAGCTCCACTAGCTATCCGACGACTCGCGGACAATAACTAGCTTTACTTACTAAACTTAAAACCTATTGATGGAATGCTAGGAATTTAATTCAAAATTTGCATCTCGAATTAAACACCTATTTGCTCGAAATTAGCTTAATATTTAATGGGAATTTTCGAATCAACCGGAGAGTTGTCCGGTTCGACCTCACCAACATATATGTTATCCAATTTTATTAGTCTTGATTAATGCAAGTACACTTAAATGCATTTCAAACAAGCACATAAACAGATAACATGTCCTAGCATGATACTAACATGTAATGATCATGGGTTCTACCTATCTTATGCGTGATATGTGGGAGCCACTCCACAATCACAAGTTCTAACATACATGCCACATAAACCGTTCAAATCACATAAGGGAAAGCGGTAACAAAATACGAGCCCTATCTCTATTACATTTAACAATTGAGATTCCCCTCCCTAACATTTTGAGGGGTCTTCACTTATGGCCTCCTTGTTACTTGAATGTGGTCCATCTTACTCCATGGGTGCATTGTCTCCAAAATGAAAATAAAACCTCACCACCTATCTCTACTCTCAAATTACAATAAAAAGAAAAAGACATAAAGTAATAAGGCTCAATCTTCATATTGGCCTTAGACAATTACACGGGGCATACCCCGGCCTCAAAAACAGTAATATGGAAAGCCACATAATAAATCACATAACAGTACGCACATAAGTGAGGCTCCAACCTCAATTGAAAAACGCAACTATAGGGCTCCAACCCCAATTTAAACCATCCATGTGCATAAATTAAAACCATACATAGATCTAAACCCATGATCACCTAACATGCTTTTGCGAGAATTTAAATTTAGCCAATAAATTAAAATTCTCGTTTCAAGTCCTAATGACTTAAAACACGACTTAGATGCAATTCTTGTTCAAGAGCCTTTTCAATAAAACCCGAAAAACAATAAACCAATAAAATTCCAATTAATTTCCAAAATTAATAATTTTATTCTTTCATTATTTTCAGAAAATAAAATTCATAATTTTCCCAAAATCCAAATCGCTTCAATTTCTCAAAAATCCCAATTTAATCAAAATTTTAAAATATTTTTATTTTAACAAAACTGATTTTAAAAGATAAAATTAAAATAAAATTAATTCGGGATTTTACGGACCGAAAACACGAAAAACACGAAACACGAAAAACGAGCCCAAAAAAAGTGCCCAGCCGCGTGAGGCACCGCCGCGCAGCAGCAGCGCCCGCCGCGACTAGGCGGGCTGAGCAGGCGTCCCGCGCGGTTGCGGGACTAGGCGCGCCCGGGATGGCTCCCGCGTTGTTGCGGGAGGAGCTGGGCGGCGGCGACAGGCCTGGGCGTGCGACGTGCTAGCACGCCTAGGCTCGTTGCTTTTCGTGTTCGTTTCGTATTTCTGGGTTTCTCGAAAATCCGGTTCAATCCAAAAATTAAAAATTCGATTTAAACATATTTCAATCAAAACGGTTTTCAAAATCATAATTTAAGAAAACAGTTTCAGAAATTCAGGAAAAATTACAGTTTCGTATTTCAGGCTTTCTAAAAGAACTCATGAATACCTAATTCGCATCTAAGCCTAAGAATTTCTACCAAATTCAGAATAATTGAGACGAATCAGAAACACGATTAACAAGGTGGCTCTGATACCACTTGTTGGAAAACACGAATCAGAAAGCAGCGGAATTTAAAAAATTTTCCCAACAAAAGGACCTTGAACTCGCATTCGTGTAACCAAATTCGTAAAGATAGAAAAATTACTTTTCTTTTATTCTTTCTTGAAGCGTTTCAAGCCACCCAAGAATGCTCTTCTCGCGGCTTGATCCCCTCTCCTTGGTAAAGCTCGAATCTTCAAACTTCTAACTTGAAGTCTCTAGAGAAAGTCCACCAACTTGATCACAATCTAACTAGTAAGGATGCTAGTTCTCTAGTTAGTGTTTAGGCTTAACCTAGGGTTTAATTTAATCTTGGAGAAAGGAAGGTGTTCAACACATGAACCAAGAATTGTCTATTAGCTCCATAAGCAGCTCGAGCTCCCCTATTTATAGGGAGGGGGTGCCGAAATTCCTAGTCCTTTATGGGCTAGGATTTTGGCCCCTCTCTCCTATTACTTGATCATCAAGTATTTTCCAACTTTGACTTTGAATTCTAATTCAAGTCAACTTCTAAGAGAGCTAAGAATATCCAAACTATTTTTGGATAATTTTATACTTTATTTATTATAAAATAAATAACTTATTTTTTTATCTAATTAATTAATTCATAATTAATTAACTAGATTATTTTCTCCAAAATTAGACTTTCTTTTTAATTCAAAATTAAACCAAAGTCTATTAAATAATTAACTAATTAATTATTTAATATATATATAATATATATATATACACACGTGTGTGACACGTGTCACAGTGACACGTGTCACTCACGTGAGCCACACGTGTGACTTCACACGTGTGGAACCCTCTTGGCCCGATTAACTCGTTTAATCATTTTAAAGCCTCAACTCATGTAACCAAGTTGTTGTGTGTGACCCTCTAGGTTCTCAATTCAATTAGCAGTGACCCTAATTAATTAATTCACTAATTAATTAATCAGTCCACAGATTAAACGACCATAGTCTAGCAACAGGTGTTTAACCCCTAGCTGAATTGGAATGTTCGGATTCGACAGAACCTTTAAGTCATTGATTCATGTGAGATACAATCCTCCTACTTACTATCTCTCAACCAAGATCTAGGGCAAGGGAATAATCAGAACCCTAATAATCCGGTCTTAAAGCTAAGTGCATTTCATATCCATTTGATCTCAATCCAAGAAACCCTTTTCTTGATGTCTTGATCTACTGCCTTGGCCAAGGACTCCATATGGCATATGAATGACTTACACAATAAGAGATCACCTTGCATATGCAAGTGTAGGTCCTTTCTTGATTCTCATTCACTTTCATGAATCAATTGTGCAGCCCCAGCATAAGCCTTGAATCAGTTGTCTAAGGCGACACCCTTTAAAGCCTATACCAAAGACTACAGAGTTAACTCATAAAGTAACATGGAACCTCAAGTCTAAGGATCAATTAATCACATCAATGACTCGTGAGATATTTCCTAATCTGGAAGTTTCCATTTCCTGAAATAGAAACTTCCTTTCCCATTTAGGAATGTTCTCACACGGGGCACCTCAGTGAACTTACTTATTAAAGCAAGCACCCTCATGTATCACGCACGTATCAACTATACACTTTCCACCTCCATGAAACAAGGTGGTCCTTCTTAAGGGCGTGATCCCACAAGCAAGCCTTAGAGGAGTCAGGTTGACACTCCCACTGTCTGTAGGACTCATCGGCTTGGAGTATTTTACTAATCATGACTTATGTGATATAGGGCTCGTTTCATGAACCATTTCACCTAAATGGTAGAGTCCTAAAGTCATCAGGATTAGGGGAGTTCTCATACATGCACAGCTAAAGTAAACGCATACCAAACAAGAGCATATAAAGAAGTGTTGCCTCAATTCGTTATTTCATTCAAAGATTGTCTGTGATTACAATAAGGAAAAGCACAAAGCGGATATACAATCGGCTTTTAGGGCACTATTCCTAACAACTTGATCATCAAGTAATTTTGACTTTGACTTTGAATTCAAATTCAAATCAACTTTCAAGAGAGCTAAAAATATCCAAACTATTTTTGGATAATTTTATACTTTATTTATTTAAAATAAATAACTTATTTTATCTAATTAATTAATTCATATTAATTAACTAGATTATTTTTCTCCAAAATAAGACTTTCTTTTTAATTCAAAATTAAACCAAAGTCTATTAAATAATTAATCACATTAATTATTTAACACATAAATAAATATACACATATATTTACACACGTGTGGGACACGTGAGCCACACGTGTGGTTCGCACGTGTGGAACCCTCTTGGCCCGATTAACTCGTTTAATCATTTTAAAGGCTCAACTCATGTAACCAAGTTGTTGTGTGTGACCCTCTAGGTTCTCAATTCAATTATCAATTACCCTAATTAATTAATTCACTAATTAATTAATCAGTCCACAGATTAAACGACCATAGTCTAGCAACAGGTGTTTAACCCCTAGCTGAATTGGAATGTTCGGATTCGATAGAACCTTTAAGTCATTGATTCATGTGAGATACAATCCTCCTACTTTCTATCTCTCAACCAAGATCTAGGGCAAGGGAATAATCAGAACCCTAATAATCCGGTCTGAAAGCTAAGTGCATTTCATATCCATTTCATCTCAATCCAAGAAACCCTTTTCTTGTTGTCTTGATCTACTGCCTTGGCCAAGGACTCCATATGACATATGAATGACTTACACAATAAGAGATCACCTTGCAAATGCAACTGTAGGTCCTTTCTTGATTCTCATTCACTTTCATGAATCACTTGTGCAGCCCCAGCATAAGCCTTGAATCAGTTGTCTAAGGCGACACCCTTTAAAGCTTATACCTAAGACTACAGAGTTAACTCATAAAGTGACAAGGAACCTCAAGTCTAAGGATCAATTAATCACATCAATGACTCGTGAGATATTTCCTAATCTGGAAGTTTCTATTTCTTGAAATAGAAACTTCCTTTCCCATTTAGGAATGTTCTCACATGGGGCACCTCCGTGAACTTACTTATTAAAGTAAGCACCCTCATGTATCACTCACGTATCAACTATACACTTTGCACCTCCATAAAACAAGGTGGTCCTTATTAAGGGCGTGATCCCATAAGCAAGCCTTAGAGGAGTCAGGTTGACACTCCCACTGTCTGTAGGACTCATCGGCTTGGAGTATTTTACTAATCATGACTTATGTGATATAGGGCTCGTTTCATGAACCATTTCACCTAAATGGTAGAGTTCTAAAGTCATCAGGATTAGGGGAGTTCTCATACATGCACAGCTAAAGTAAATGCATACCAAACAAGAGCATATAAAGAAGTGTTACCTCAATTCGTTATTTCATTCAAAGATTATCTGTGATTACAATAAGGAAAAGCACAAAGCGGATATACAATCGGCTTTCTAGGGCACTAT
This sequence comes from Lantana camara, assembly GCA_037501455.1. Taxonomy (NCBI): domain Eukaryota; kingdom Viridiplantae; phylum Streptophyta; class Magnoliopsida; order Lamiales; family Verbenaceae; genus Lantana; species Lantana camara. The sequence goes on from CM074862.1 coordinate 65,022,878, forward strand.
TCCTAACACGCTCTACCGGCGCCGATACAATGTGCCTTTTGTAAGGGTCCCAATCACACCGAGGAGACATGTCGGAAGAAACGTAATAGATGTTACAAGTGTGGAGAAGCCGGTCACTTGATCAACGCTTGCCCTCAATTGAGAGTTCCTCAACCTCGAGCTCCTCAACCATTGAATGTGACGCCTCCGAGAGCTCCTATCCAAGCGCGGGCTTATGCTTTGGAGGGTGAAGAGGAGAACGTGGAAGTGGATGCCAACGCCATCATTGAAGGTACCGTTAGCATACATGGCATTCCATTGCAAGCATTGTTTGACCCGAGAGCAACGCATTCATTTATTGCTTCCCGGCTTGTTCATACTCTTTCCTTGCCTGTTGCTTGTTTTGATAATTCTTTTATTGTTACTTCTCCTCTTGGTGGTAACTTGGTTACGAATTGTGTCTTCCGTGGTTGTCCGGTGGTTGTGGAAGATCAAGAATTTCCGGCCGATTTGATTAAGATGCCTATAAAGAAGTTTGGGATGATTTTGGGTATGGATTGGTTGTCTCGGCACCGAGCAGAGATGGATTGTTTCGCAAAGAAAGTGACTTTGGGTTCTATGGTATTTTTCGGTCAGAGATTGAAGGCTTGCCCGTTGATTTCCTTTGTGGAAGCTAGCAAGATGTTTCGGAACGGCGCGACGGGCTACGTGGCTTATCTTTTAAACAAGCCAAAAGATCAAGCCAAGCTCGAAGAGACGGAGATTGTGAAGGATTTTCCCAATGTCTTTCCGGAGAGTTTGAGGTCCCTACCTCTGGATCGAGACATCGAGTTTGAAATTGATCTCTATCCCGGAGCAGAACCGTTTGCGAAGTCTCCCTATAGGATAGCTCCGGCTGAGTTGAAGGAGCTGAAGGCGCAACTTGATGAACGCGGATGTGTATTGACTACTGAGAGTTGAACCGGTTAACGGTTAAGAACAAATACCCACTTCCTCATATAGAAGAGTTGTTCAATCTGCTCCAAGGTTCGTGTGTCTACTCCAAGTTAGATTTGAGGCAAGGGTATTATCAATTGCGCATCCGGGAGGAAGATGTACCGAAGACGGGTTTCAACACGCGCTATGGGTATTTTGAGTTCGTGCTTATGCCCTTTGGTCTTACCAATGCTCCAGCCGCGTTTATGGACATGATGCACCGAATATTCCGGCCTTACTTCGATAAATTCGTGGTCATCTTTATAGATGATATTTTAGTGTATTCGAGGTCCGAGGAAGAGCATGTCCGGCACTTGAGGACGGTTTTGTCTACACTACGAGATCACCATTTGTTTGCTAAGTTCAGTAAGTGCGAGTTTTGGTTGGATCGGGTTTCGTTCTTGGGTCACTTCATCTAAGGGAAAGGTGTAGAGGTGGATCAGGCGAAAATTGAGTTGGTAATGCTTTGGAAACAACCGAAGAATGCCTCAGAGGTGAGAAGTTTTCTAGGTTTGGCAGGGTATTATAGGCGCTTTGTGAAAGATTTCTCGAAAATTGCCTCCCCGTTGACCCGGTTAACAAAGAAAGAGGCGAAATTTGAGTGGAATGAGGCGTGTGAGAAGAGTTTCCAAACTCTTAAAGAGAAGTTGACTACTGCACCGGTTTTAACCTTACCCAAAGGTTCAGAAGGCTACTCAGTTTACACCGATGCTTCTAAGGAAGGGCTCGGTTGTGTGTTGATGCAGAAAGGTAAAGTAGTGGCCTACGCCTCGAGGAAGTTAAAGGATCACGAGAGGAATTATCCCACTCATGATTTGGAACTCGCCGCGGTTGTGTTTGCCTTGTTGAAATGGCGTCATTATTTGTACGGGGCTACCTTCGACGTGTTTACCGATCACCAGAGTTTGAAGTATTTGTTCACCCAAAAGGATTTGAATGTAAGGCAACGACGTTGGGTGGAACTTCTTGAGGATTATGATTGTCGAATTCAATACCATCCGGGTAAAGCCAATGTGGTTGCAGATGCTTTGAGCTGCAAAGCGAGTGTTTCGGGTTTGGAAGCAGGTTCTAGTAAGAAGGTTTTGGTAACTCTAGTTTCGGAAGCTCACCTAGCAAATATCTCGGTTCAACTAGTCTTGAAGCAAAGATTGATTGAAGCTCAATCTAAGGATCCGGGAATGCAGAGATTAGTGGCGAAAGCAAAGGTTGATCCGGAAACTAAGTTTGGACTTGATGATTCGGGTTTGTTTCGGTTTAAGGCTCGGGTTTGTGTTCCAGGAATAGTTGAAGAAGGTGGTTTTGGACGAGGCACATAAGTCGGCTTACACGGTACATCCCGGTACCACCAAGATGTATAGAGATTTGAAGACTCTATATTGGTGGAATGGCATGAAGAGGGACGTTGCTAACTATGTTAGAAGATGTCAAACGTGCCAAGTGGTGAAAGCCGAACACCAAAAACCGGGAGGAACTCTCCAACCGCTTCCAATTCCTAAATGGAAGTGGGAGCAAGTGACAATGGACTTTGTGTCCGGCATGCCGAGGACCAAAGGAGGTTTTGATGGGATATGGGTCATTATTGATCGGTTAACGAAGTCGGCCCATTTTCTCAAGGTTCGAATGTCCGACAAGGTGCCTAAGCTTGCCCAGTTGTACCGAAAAGAGATTGTTAGACTTCATGGTGCTCCGGTAAGTATTGTTTCGGGTAGGGATCCTCGGTTCACCTCGAGTTTTTGGCAATAATTGCAGAAGTGTTTGGGTACGAAGCTTCAGTTTAGCACCGCATTTCACCCACAAACGGACGGACAGTCCGAGAGGTTGATAAGGTATCTCGAGGGCATGCTTCGTGCTTGTGCCTTGGATTTTCAAGATTCGTGGGATGAGCAATTGGATTTGGTTGAGTACGCCTACAATAACAGCTTTCTGTCCTCAATTAGTATGGCTCCGTATGAAGCTTTGTGTGGAAGAAAGTGTCGATCCCCACTCTTTTGGGATATTGATGAGTGGAGATGGACCAAAGATGGAAAGCTCGAAAGAGCTAAGAAACCGAAGGAGATCCAAGATACCATTGAGAAGGTTAAGGTAATTAAACAGAGGTTGAAAGCGGCACAAGACCGACAGAAAAGTTATGCGGATAAGAGGAGATGTCCCTTGGAGTTTGAAGTCGGAGATAAGGTCTTTCTAAAGGCATCTCCTAGAAAAGGGATTGCTCGGATTGGTAAAGGTGGGAAACTTAACCCACGCTACTTAGGCCCCTTTGAGATCCTTGATCGAGTTGGGGAAGTAGCTTATAGTTTGGAATTACCACCGAGCTTAACCGGGATACACAATGTTTTCCATGTTTCTCAGTTAAGGAAATTCTATCCCAATGAGTCTTCTATTCTACCGGTTGAAGAGGTGCAACTTGAGCCAGATCTAACAATCAAGAAGCACCCGGTTAAGATTTTGGACCGGAAGATGCAAGAGTTGAGGAGCCGGCACATACCTCTTGTTAAAGTGTTATGGCGTGATCAGAAATCCGAGGAAGCCACGTGGGAGACAGAGGCTAAGATGGTTCAGTTATATCCGGAGCTTTTCAAGACCCTCACTTCGGACCTGAGGACAGGTCCTTTTGAAGGAGGGGAGGTTGTAACATCCCGACCTTCCGGATCTACAGGTATGTATTTACGGGATGTTAAATGTGTTATTATTTATTTAATTATGTCTTTTATTTCTTTTAATGTTCTTAATTAATTGATCTTACTTGTTTAATTGCTATTTGAATTTGAACGTTTATGCCCTTTCGCTTGTATTTTGTTTCTTACGTAACCTTCTTTGATTCCAACTTTTGTGAATTCTTGATATACGTGACCTATGTGAGTTATTTACGTGTTAGCATGCTCGTTTGGTGTTTCGTGTTTTGTTTGGTATGACTTTGTGCTCATTTTGTTTTTTTGGAACCTAGAGGATGGTTAAAGAGCATTTAGCGCACCTCGGGTTTCGGGCGTCATATCTTGAGCTGACGAGATTTTCAAACTTTGGAATCTATCCTCACACTTTCCAAAGAACATTTGGAAGCTCGAAAATCGACCGGAACGAGCCTTTGATGCAAGATAGCCCTCCTTTGTTGACTAGTCAATACTTGTGGACCCCTAAACTTAGCCAAACCTTCCTTAACCTTGGTTAATGATCTAAACTCAGCATATACCCTCTCTCCCTCTCCCATTTCGTGCACCACCTGCCAAGGAAGCAAGAAAAGTTCCCCAAATTCAGCTCCAAAGAGAAACCAAGGAATAAGATAGAGCACTATTGCATTTTTGAAGATTTTGGCCAATCTACTCCTCCATTTCTTCTCAAATTTTGGAGGTAAGCATATTTTTGAGTTCTCCAAGCTTGTATGGTTCTATTAAGTGTATTATGCTGAGCTTTATCTTTGAATTTCATGAGAATGAGCATACCACATGAATAGTAAGGGTTTGGTGGATTTTGAATTCTCTAGCATGTTTCCTTGTGAATTATTTGAGCTTGATGCATGATTATGATTCCTTAGTCATCCATTTTGAGTTGTTTGGACTTTCTTTTAGGGTTAGAGCTGATGACTTCAATCCACCTGACACGGGGGTGCTTGCTGTCTGGTCCTCTCTATACTGAGACACGGGGGGTATCTCGGTTTGCTCTATGTTGGTGACACGGGCGTGTCACCTTCTGGAACCCATTGTTCGTCTCCCGTACTGAGACACGGGGGTGTCTCAGTTTGCTCTTCCAAGGGGGCACGGGTGTGTCCCCTAGGAGTTCTCGTTTTCGCCCGTCTTTGCATGGTTTTGCTTCCTTTTCATTGCTTTTAGTTAGCTTTCTTGTCTTGTTTATGACTTTTATGTTTCATTAACTTGTTACATCATGTGTCAAGCTTAATGTTGTGAATCCTTGACTTGTTTTATGCCCTCGTTTGTGAATTATGAACTTATATGCAATGCATGCTCTCATATGACTTAAGTGTGAATTTATTTTATGTCCTTTGGATCATGAACATACATATGCATTTACCGAGCGTTAATGTGGTTCATTTTGAGTCTAAGAGTACACCTTTGTTATTTGTTTTGTTCAGAGGGTCTTTCCGTGGACGACGAGGTTGCCCCCTAAGTGCCCGATTACTTTCTTTTATCTCCGTTATCGGTGTTAAGGTGAGGTTTTGTTTCTTTTAGTTATTTGACCTACAACCCCTATATGGTTTGAAGCCTCGCATGCGAAATACGTATATTATATGATAGATAAGTGTAAGATATGTATCTTGAGGGCTTGGCCCATTTGTTATATGATCTTGAAAACGCTTTGTATAAGTATATAAGTTATTTTACCTTTGTTTTGAAAAGCCTTTGATTAAGCGTGTGTGTGTATAAGCGAGATATGTGGCTTTGAAAGATAAGCTTTGCCCTTTGTGTGATTTGCGTGATGTGTTTGGGCCCTGGAGAATGGTATTGTAATCTCGGGTCGGCCGTGGGGTCGCCGAGCTCTTCCATCAACATTTTCCTTTTGAGAGTCTCACCTAACCTCGGGAGGTTTGGGGAAGGGTGTTTCTCTTGAGCCGGCGGAAGCAATCATCGAAGGTTTCAAGGTCGTAATTAAGCCTTGTCTCTTGTGATTTTTGGATAGTTAAGGCCGTCAACCCTTCTATCACCCGGTGTGAAGGTTGGATTTTGTTTTGTTTTGCTTTGTTTTGTCCCTTTGTTTATGGAAGTTTGGAGATGTGACTCGTACTCGCCGAGTAAGTGGATCTTATACAATCTATGGAACGAGAAAGGATTTATAAGCGGTTAAAACTTGTTATTTGGCCCCGGCCCTTGTTTTCTCTAAAGTATGTATATATCTATAACACGGGGAAAACACTTTGGCTTGCAAAAACCATTCGCGGTCCATGGATTCTTTATGTTGTTAAGTGCTATGCTCTATATGTATATCGGGTGTGTGAGTTTAACCCCCTCACTAGTCTTTAGGACTAACCCTCGTTGTTTTTCTTTCTTTTTCCCTTTTCTTTTGAGTTGCAGGTACTTCTTGAGCCGAGCTAGGCGGCAAGAGTCTGTCGAGTTGTCTTGTGGTGTAGCTCGGGTCTCATGCATTTGTTTTTGGATTATGTACCTTAGCTTTATGCACTTTTTACTTATGTTTCTTGATTACTCATGCTATTTTGGCCCCGGATGGGCATTGTCTATGATGTATATACATATTTGTTCTTATAGTTTACCTTGACAACTTGAACCCTAATATGTTATGATTTGATATTTTGGGATTTTTGTATGCATGTTTACGCTTCCGCTACTCTTATTTTAATTTGCCCAGTTCTTAAGGGTCTAGGCCGCCTAGCGAGGGTGTGTTTTGTGTGTCTCCCGTTTGATTCGGTTGCGAACCCTCAATTTCGTTACTCGGATTAGACCTTAGTGCGGGGGATGTGGCGCCCTTCGCTCTGGGGGTGTTACAAGGAGTCCGGTGAATTTTCAACTAAACATATTTTCAACGAGTAAGATATTTTCATATCTTATCCAAACAGCTTAGCAAATAGACAAACTAAGTATTTTGGACAATTTCTTTTCCAATACCCATTACCACCGAAATGGAAACACTTTTCCATTGCCGGATTTGGCTTTCTATTTTTGAACCTTAGATTGGGAACTTTTCCTTTTATTTTTTCCACTTACTGGCTTTCTAGGCCGTGGATATTGATGTCTGATTAAAGAGAACTTTTTCCCTTAGTCTAGATCACCCTTTCTGCCGTATTGAGGTCGTTCATTGGTTTTATAAAAAAAATATTTAAAATAATCTTGAACGTCCAAATGACTTAGGCAGAGACTATAGGATCGTATCCTATCTATTAAGATTGTCTCTTTAAGCACAGAGGCTTTCAATCTCGTTCAGATTAACTATCATATTCATAATATGATTCTGAAACAGTGATCCTTCAAACATCTTTAACTGACAACCGTTTTCATGGCTCGTACCTTCGTACGACTCTGTCTTCAACACATGTTCTTATCAGTGGACATCTCATGCGTCTGATGCTCAAGAACTTTTAAGACAGATGTCAGGATATAAGACTAGCCAGATCATCACAGTTGATCCATTTAGAATAAGCGTCTTTCTAATCCTGACTGGTTGTAGTTTCCGAAATTTTTCGGATAAGGTTCAGTGAGTACGTAAACTTTAGTGTCTCAACACGATGTCAAGATTCATTTCATAGTCAGCAAAATTGAACCCTTACTAGCCTATTTCTTATAGACATATAGTTGGGAGTGGGCTAAGAGAGATCGTAATTATTATAAAACTGAAATAAATAAAATTATGCAAGTTATGATTATGTATTTCACTTTCTTCTGCGTCCAACCAATAAATGAAATCCACGTAAGCATTTTGATTTACGCAATGGTGACTTAACTAACCGCAGTTGACTCCCTGGAGGCGAGGTCGAAAACCGCTTAGAAAAGTATGAACTATTCTTAATTACAATGTCATCTAGGTAACTTTTGCCAAACAATGTTAATCCACCACGTCAACCCTTAGCCTCTAAGTGAATGTAACATAGCTCCGAAGAGAGGTTAATACATTACTTAGTCAAGTGCGTACCATTACCTAGAAGTCCGTACGAGTAAGTCAAGACACTCCATGGAGGCGTGGTCGAGCTGACTTTCGTCGCATTTCATTCTATCCGTAGAAGTCTAATCTTGTATACCGCGAATACATACCCGCCAAAGGGAGTAGTATATATTCACTATACTATAGACGGGTAATGGAGGCCATGAGAATCCAACTCTTTTCATCTCGCTCCCACTTGAATTTTTAAAAGGTGTGGATTATCTGTTGATTATTTAATAATCACTTTTGGCGTCTTATTGTTGGAAGTGATTAATCTAATTAATACCCTCCCACTAGGATTACTAAATCACATTTAAAATCCCAATAATAATATTTTAAGGCAATTTAATAACTATTTATTAATTAGGCCAAAAAATATTAGTTTAATTATGCATCGCGTCTAATCTCTATTAAACAATACTATTTAATCACATTAAATAAAATATGCATAATTGAAATATCATAATATCTCATATTATCATGATCATGGCATAAAATAAAATAATTAAGCATGCTTTCATATAATTATCACATAATTATCATGCTTAAAATTTTAAATGACACAAAATAAATATGCCATAAATTAAATCAATTAAGCATGCTGGTATAATTATCACATAATTATCATGCTTAAAATAAATGGCATAAAGTAAACATGTTATAAATAAATTATCTCATAATTTAAATCATGTTTACTGATTCGGTAATTAACCAGGAAGATTATTGAAATCGATTCCCAGAAAATTACCATTGCACGTAAATTCCCAGGAAACACTGGACGGGTCACAATGGTCCCACTTAAAAACCAGTCTCCTTTGACAAAATTTACGTGCACAGTAGCAGATTTAAAATTATGCATCACATGCATCATATCAATGCATGTATATATCTAGAGCACGGCTCTGATACCAGTTGCTGGGAGGCGGGCCCAGAACAGTAGCCGTCCGTGACCATATTTTAAATTTTTTTTATTAGAATACAAGTATTAAAATATTTCTAAAATATTTTAATACAATAGCGGAAGACTAGCCGGATCTACTCAAGTATATACATGCAATTGACAATAAATTTTAAATCACTTAAACAGATAAATATCTAACATGCAATTAACACTTAAGAGCACATAATTTATCATGCTTAAAATAAAATAACTGAAAACTATTACCGTACTACAATCATAGCTATCTAACGGCATTTTTCCAGCTCCCGAATTCACCTCCTGGGAACCCGATCTCCTCGTGAAACCAGCAGAGCTTCCCTGCAATAACCCCAGGGACACCCTCGGAGTGTGGGCTTCGAAAGTATTTCTCTAAATACTTAGAGAAAATAAACTTTAAACTAGAAAACCCTTTTCAGGGTTTATTCTCCCGAAATTAGGCGTTTTATATAAACACCTAATTAAAATTAATTCCAAAATCAATCGGAATTAACTAGGAGAAAAGTGATATGGTTTCAAAGCTAAGAACTAGCCAAAACCTCTCCCAAAATGTTGAATGAGAAACGAGGACCCAAGGCCCCTATTTATAGGGGAAAAACCGAGGGCGTTTTGGTTATTTTGGATACAAAAGCAAAGGTATAATGGTCATTTCACCTCTCCACTTGCGTGTACAACTTGGACACGAAAACCAAGGACACTACGTTGAAGGTCTCGTCACCATGAGTTCAACGCCGCCGAGCACGCGCCCATCGGAGCACGCACGCGCCCACACGCGCCGCCCAAAGGCGGCGCGTGTCAACCACTCGCGGCTAGGGTTTGAGGCTGACGTGGCCTCTTCTGAAGCAGCCACGTGTCCGGGTCGGTCTAGCCCGAAACCGGACCCGGTTCGACCCTACTCGAAACCCGACCCGTTGACCGGCCCGGTCCAGACAAATCTGGACCGTTGCTTTGCGGCTACGTGGTACAATCTGGGCCGTCCACGTGTCGCACACGTGGCGTGCCACGTGGCTGTCCAGTCAGCACCACCTGGGCCCACCTTGCTGACGTGGCATGCCACGTCATCACCGAATTTTTTATTTTTTTTTTTTCCGATGAAAATTTTATTTTCTCCAAAATAAAATTCCGGGCATTTCCAACTCTTTAGAACTTTAATTTATTTTCTTAAAATAAATTCCTTGGCCATTTTCAAACACTTTGAAAATTCATTTCTCTTTCTCCTTTTAATATTTTCTTTTTGGGTTTTCAGTTGGGGCTTGCAGGCGGACCTACAGGACTAATTAATTTTAGCTCCAAACGGATTAATATATTATCATCTTATGATAATAATTAATTACCGTTTAACAATATTTAATTCCACTAAATGAATATTGTTGCACTCTAAAATTAATTAAATTATTCACGAATTTCTCGATCTAGAATAATTTTGCATTTTACTCCTCCGTGTTGATATCCATGAAAAATAAATTGCAACTACTATCATTTATTTTTCATTTCTAATTTGAAATTTATTGATTCGCTTCAAGTTCAAATTCTCTGTATGTGAATCACATTCAACATACAACTTCGGTGACGTATCACGCGAAGTGCTTTGGCCAAAGTCTTAATTCGAACTTTTGTAAATCTATTTCAAGGATATCTTTTACCTTCCAGCAAGGCCACAGATTCCTCGATCAATATAACTCTTTAGCACATTTCATGTTGTCACCGAATCATACAAAGTATTTTGGCCACCCGTTACCGAGACCTCACTTCAAGTATGTTACAGTGACTAACACTACATGCCTAAAGCCGAAATATTATCAGGATTAAGAGTACAATGCTTCCTGAGATTTTATTCATTTTAGATAGCAGTATAAAATGAATTATCTCAATGGTCCAGTTCGATGTTTCCAATCCTATTGAGAATCATCAACGTGTTATAATTGGAATCACCATTCCCTATGACGAAAGACTAATCATCTTATATAACCACGTTATAGTCTTGATAAGAACATATTCTTATCTTACCGACTAGAACTTTAATGACACGTGATTTCGGTATTCAAAGTCTTTTCCTATGAAACACATTTCATATAAGAATACCAAAACACGTCGTTAATTATTAATATGTGAAATACTCATAACTTGCTGCAAATTCAGTTTTATTAATTCATTAAATTGAATTTTCAGGGCACTATTCCCAACAAAGTACACAAGCTACATGCTAGATCATATACAAAATATACAATACCGTCACGGCCAAAATAGCACAAGTGTATTCAGAATACATAATCCAAAATACATAAGTGAGAGGGTAAGTAATCCACTACCATGCATGCGGACTCAAGCTACACCACAAGTAAACCAAAAGACACTTGCCGCCTAACTTTACTCGGAAGAACCTGCAAACTCAAAAGAAAGGAAAAAGGAAAAAACAACAACAAGGGTTAGTCCTAGTGACTAGTGAGGGGGCTAACTCACGCACCCGATATACATATAGAGCAAAGCATTTATCAAAACGGAAAGATCCTTGAACCGAGAGTGGTTTTTACAAGCCAAATTAATTCCCGTGATATAGATATATATATAGGTTAAAGAAAAGGCAAAAGGAGCAAATGCCAAATCCCAAGCTTTAGGTAATTAGGAATCCACTCTCGTTCCATAGATCATACAAAACTAAACCAACTCGGCGAGTACGAGTTACACTCCAAACTTCCATATACGAAGAATAAAGCAAAGCAAAACAAATCAGAATCCATCCCCAACACCGGTTGATAGAAGGGTTGATCGGCCCTAACTATCCACATACACAGACGAGACAAGGTTTAATCACTACCTTGAAACCTTCGGCGGTTGCCTCCGCCGCCTCAAGAGAAACACCCTTCCTCAACCGCCCAAGGTTGGGTGAGACTCTCAAATGGAGGTGTTGATGGAAGAGCTCTGCGACCCCTTGGCCGTCCCGAGATTACCATACCACACTCCGAGGCCCAAACAGATCATGAAAGTCACACAAACATCACAAAGCTTATCTTTCAAAGCCACATCTCGCTTACACACACACACTTGCACAAAACTAAACTTTTCAAACAAAAGCAAAATAATTTATATACTTATACAAAACGTTTTCAAACTCTTATAACAAATGGGACAAATCCCGCAACATAAGTATCATACACTTATTTACCATATGTTATACATATTCGCATGCGAGGTTTCAAATCAAATAGGGTCATAGGTCGAATAACTAAAAGAACAAAAACCTCACCTTGACGACGAACGTAGTGGAGACAAAAGTGTGACAACCGGACACCTACGGAGCAAGCTCGTCCTCAACAGGAAGATCCTCTGAACAAGATAAACAACAAGGAACACTCTTAGACTCAATATGAACCACATTGACACTCGCTACATGCATATGTATGCTTATGATGCAAAAGATATGAAATGCATCCACATTTATGCCATTTACGAGCAAACATTGCACATAGGAACATATATCATAAACGAGGAGGTAAATCAAAGCACAAATTCATAACATAAGGCTTAACACATCATATAACAAGTTAATCATGCATACACATAAAGAACGAGGCAAGAAGATACAACAAGAAGCAATGACAAGGTGAAAGAAATCTCCTCGGACGCCACCCATTCGCTATAGGTTGGTTCGTGTACGGAGTACCCGTTTCGTATGTGGATTGACCTATAGTGCGGGGGTGTGGCATCCTTACAAATTGGGGTGCTACAGGGAGAGAATGGATCGGTTACTTGGGGTTAAGGGGCTGAAATGGATGGTTCACTCATGTATAACTCAAAGCATAAATCATGGTTAAGGCTTAGTTGGGTTTTAAGTGGGGTCCACAAGCTTATATTAGGTTAAAAGGTAGCTTTCAAGCGTAAGGGGCTCATTACGGGTGAAATTCGAGGGTCTTAATGAAATTAGAAAAATGTGAGGCTTGTCCCATTATACCCAAATCGTCGAAACGAGTTCAACAAAGGTGACGAAATTCGAATTCGAATTCCCGAACTCAAAATACGCGTCCCGGAACCCAAGGTGCGCTAAATGCTCTTTAGCCTCCCTTAGGTCCCGTCTCCAAAACAAACCAAAAAGGCAAGAAAAGCAAATACCAAAACATACAACGAGCATATAATCGAGTCCATGAAGCATATAATTAACACATATCACGAATTCACAAAAAAATCAGAATTAAATATGGAACCAAAACGACTAAAATACAAAGCAAAGGAAAGTTAAAACATTTAAGCAGCTAAATCCACGTTAGAAATTAAATATCACATAATCACTTAAAGGAATAATTAAATAGCGCACATAATAGGTTACCTGAAAAGTCTGATCAGTCGGGATGTTACAAACCTCCCTCCTTAAAAAGGACCTGTCCTCAGGTCCGAGGCGAGGTCTTGAAAAGATCCGGATACAGTTGTTTCATCTTATCCTCGGTCTCCCAAGTGGCTTCCTCGGTTTCTTGATCATGCCACAAGACCTTCACAAGAGGGATTTGTCTATTTCTCAACTCTTGCATCTTCCGATCCAACACCTCAACCGGATACTTCTTAAAAGTCAAATCTGGCTCCAACTGAACTTTCTCAACTGGAAGAATAGAAGACTCATCGGGATAATGTTTCCGAAGCTATGAAACATGAAACACATTGTGAATCCCGGTCAAACTCGGTCGTAAATCAAGTCTGTAGGCTACTTCCCCAACTCGATCAAGGATCTCAAAGGGGCCTAAGTAGCGAGGGTTAAGCTTCCCGCCTTTACCAATCCGAGCATACCCTTTTCTAGGAGATGCCTTTAAAAAGACCTTATCTCCTTTCTCAAACTCTAAGGGTCGTCTTCTCTTATCTGCATAACTTTTCTGCCTGTCTTGTGCCGCTTTCAACCTCTGTCTAATCACTTTCACCCTCTCGATGGTATCCTGAATCTCCTTGGGTTTCTTAGCCCTTTCGAGCTTTCCATCTTTAGTCCATCTCCACTCATCTATATCCCAAAAGAGAGGGGATCGGAATTTCCTTCCATATAAAGCCTCGTACGGTGCCATGCCAAGGAAAGACTGAAAGTTGTTGTTGTAGGTAAACTCAATCAAATCCAACTGTTCATCCCACGAATCCTGATAATCCAAGGCACAAGCACGAAGCATGTCCTCGAGATATCTTATTAGCCTTTCAGACTGGCCATCCGTCTGTGGGTGGAATGCAGTGCTAAATTGAAGCTTCGTCCCCAAACACTTCTGTAATTCCTGCCAAAAACTGGATGTGAACCGAGGATCCCTATCCGAAACAATGCTGACCAGGGTACCATGTAATCTAACAATCTCCTTCCGATATAACCGGGCCAACTTAGGAACCTTATCGGACATTTTCACCTTAAGAAAATGCGCCGACTTCGTCAACCGATCAATAATCACCCAAATTCCATCGGAACCTCCTTTGGTCCTTGGCAAGCCGGACACGAAGTCCATTGTCACTTGCTCCCACTTCCACTCGGGTATTGGAAGTGGTTGGAGAGTTCCTCCCGGTTTCTGGTGTTCTGCTTTCACCACTTGGCATGTTTAACATCTTCTAACATAGTTAGCAACGTCTCTCTTCATGCCGTTCCACCAATATAAAGTCCTTAAATCCTTGTACATTTTGGTGGATCCGGGATATGCTGCATATGTTGATTTGTGGGCTTCTTAAAGTACCAACTGCTTAAGTTCATCAGGAATACAAACCCGAGTTTTAAATCTGAACAACCCTGAATCATCAAATCCAAACTTAGTTTCAGGATCAATCCTTGACTTAGTTACCAATTTCTAAATCTCGGGATCCACAGATTGAACTTCTATCAATCTCTGCTTCAAATCCGGCTGAACTGAAATATTAGCCAAACGAGCCTCTGAAATTAAAACCACCGAACCCTGTCCACTAGAACCTGCTTCTAAACCTGAAATACTAGCCTTCCTACTTAAATCATCCTCTACCATGTTAGCTTTACCCGGATGGTACTGAATCTTACAATCATAGTCCTCAAGTAGCTCCATCCACCTTCTCTACCTTACGTTCAAATCTTTCTGAATAAACAGATACTTAAGACTCTGGTGGTCGGTGAACACTTCAAAAGTAACTCCATAGAGGTAATGTCGCCATTTCATCAAAGCAAACACCACTTCCGCGAGTTCCAAGTCATGAGTGGGATAGTTTTTCTTGTGATCCTTTAACTTCCTTGAGACGTAGGATACAACCTTACCATTCTGCATTAACACACAACCGAGACCTTCCTTCGAAGCATCGGTGTAAACTGAGTAGCCTTCTGAACCCTCGGGTAGGATTAAAATCGGTGCAGTAGTCAATCTTTCCTTAAGAGTTTGGAAACTCTTCTCACACGCCTCATCCCACTCGAATTTAACCTCTTTCTTAGTTAACCGGGTCAACGGGGAAGCAATCTTCGAGAAATTTTTCACAAAGCGCCTATAATACCCTGCTAACCCGAGAAAACTTCTCACTTCCGAGGCATTCTTAGGTTGCTTCCAAAGCATAACCGTTTCAACCTTCACCAGATCCACCTCTATACCATTACCAGAAATGAAGTGACCCAAAAAGGAAACTCGATCCAACCAGAACTCGTACTTACTGAACTTGGCGAACAACTTGTGCTCCCGAAGCGTAGACAAGACAATACTCAAATGCCGCGTGTGCTCTTCCTCGGACCTCGAATACACCAGAATATCATCTATAAAGATGACCACAAATTTATCGAGGTAAGGCCGGAATATTCGGTGCATCATATCCATAAATGCGGCTGGGGCATTAGTAAGAACCAAAGGCATGACCACAAACTCGAAATGCCCATATCTTGTGTTGAAACCTGTCTTCGGTATATCTCCCTCCCGGATACGCAACTGGTAATACCCTTGCCTTAAATCCAACTTAGAATAAACACTTAAACCTTGCAGGAGATCGAACAACTCTTCAATGTGAGGAAGTGGGTATTTGTTCTTAACCGTTAACCGGCTCAGCTCACGGTAGTTAATACACATTCGCAAAGTCCCGTCTTTCTTCTTTACAAACAGGACCGGAGAACCCCACGGAGAAGTGCTCGGGCGAATGTAACCACATTCTAAGAGCTCGTCCAATTGCCTCTTCAACTCCTTCAACTCGGCTTGAGCCATCCTATAGGGAGATTTTGCATACGGTTCTGCTCCGGGATAGAGATCTATCACAAACTCGACGTCCCGATCCGGAGGTAAAGATCCCAAGTTCTCCGGAAACACATCGGGGAATTCCTTCATGATCTCCGTCTCCTCGAGCTTGGCCTGATCCTTTGGCTTATTCAAAAGGTAGGCCACGTAGCCCGTCGCACCATCCCGGAACAGTCTACTCGCTTCCATGAAGGAAATAAACGGGCAGGTCTTCAACCTCTGACCCGCAAAGACCGTAGAACCCAAAGTCACCTTCTTAGCAAAATAATCTATCATAGCTCGATAACGATACAACCTGTCCATACCCAGAATCACCTCATACTTCTTGATAGGCATCTTGATCAAATCTGCCGGATACTCTTGATCTTCCACAACCACCGAACAACCACGGTAAACAGAATTTGTAGATAAAGCACCACCAAGGGGAGAAGTAACAACAAAAGAATCATCTAGGTAAGCAACAGGCAAGGGAAGAGTAGAAACAAGCCGGGAAGCAATAAATGAATGTGTTGCTCCCGGATCAAACAATGCATGCAATGGAATGCCATGAATGTGGATAGTACCTTCAACAACGGCGTTGGCATCCACTTCCACATTCTCTTCCTCGCCCTCCAAAGCATAAGCTATCGCTTGGATCGGTGCTCTCGGAGGCATCACATTCATTGGTTGAGGAGCTCGTGGCTGAGGTGCTCTCACTTGAGGACAAGTGCTAATCAAGTGACTGGGCTCTCCACACTTATAGCATCTTCTCAATTTCTTCCGGCATGACTCCTCGGTGTGATTGGGACCTTTACAATAACTACACTGTATCGGAGCAGGTAGAGCTGGTACCGGAGGTCGGGCTTTCTTGATTAAAGTATTAGGACCTTGGGGTTTGAAGACCGGAGGCCCACTATGTGATGCAGGCCTCTTCCCCAAATTAGAGCTCGAGCCTTGTCCCGAGGAGTAGGTCGGCCTCAATCTCGTGTTATTGGCCTCCACTTTGATAGCCTTCCTCGTAGCCTTCTCCCACGTATCCACTGTAGCCGCCTTAAGAGCATTCTGGATCTCATATCTCAACCCATGAATGAAATTCTGAGCCTTCTGGGTGTCATCATTGGTGATGTGTGGAGCATACGGTGCAAGTCTTTTAAATTCCAAGATACACTCTTCAACCGAACGGTTCCCTTGTCTCAATTCTGTAAATTGCTGAAGTCTTCTCTCGCGAGCACTAGGTGGAACATACTTGTGACGAAACTCTCTTACAAAGCTTTCCCAATCAAACTCCTCTACATTTCTCTCCAATCGAGCTCTCATAGCTTTGAGCCAATTGGATGCAGGACCTTGAACAAACCGGGCCGTGCAAACATCTTTCTCATGCGAAGGAGCGGGGCAAATTTCCCAAATTCCCGCAACCTCTGACAACCACTCTTCTGCTTGTATGTCATCTCCTCCATACCACTTCGGTGGGTTGTTATTTCTAAACTCCTTAAAGGCCGGAGTTACTTGTCCACCTTGTCTTTCCCATTGTGGATTATTTATCTGATTCTGCTGAAGCTGGTTAAGAAGAGCCTGCACAATATTCTCAGTATTCATCGGAAGAAGTGGAGGTGCTTGTGGAGGGGGTTGATTAAGATCAGGAGTCTGCTCTCTATCTGCTCTCCTTCTTGGAGGCATCCTGAAAATACACAAATCAAGAAAATATCGATGCATGGGGTTCAGTTCATGATCATGAAGTCAATTATCACGAATTTAAAACAAATAAGTCACGTAGAGATGTAGAAGAATGCAAATAATCACATACTCCTATACCGAACGACCTAGACAGACTCAACACGACTCTAGAGCTCCGGTTTTGCAACCGAGAGCTCTGATACCACGCAAGGATGTAACACCCCCGGAGCGAAGGGTGCCACATCCCCCGCACTAAGGTCTAACACGAGTAACGAAATAGGGAGTTCGCACCCGTATCAAACCGTAGCGAACGGGAGACACACAAAACTCACACTCTTGCTAGGCAGCCTAGACCCTCAAGAACTGCGCAAATTAAAATCAGAGTAGCGGAAGCAATTCACCAACATACATAAATCCCAAGATCAACACATATATATATACCTAATCAAAAAGGGAAGGGTCAAGTACACAACCTACATGCTAGATCATATACAAAATATACAATGCCGTCACGGCCAAAATAGCGCAAGTGTATTCAGAATACATAATCCAAAATACATAAGTGAGAGGGTAAGTAATCCTCTACCATGCATGCGGAACGAAACTATACCACAAGTAAATCAAAGGAATGGCTAAAGGGGTTTCTCCTTCCATCTTGCTTTGCTTAAGTTGATCGGTATTGAGGGAGAGAGGAAGTGTAAGGTCCCAATTTCTGGCTTTCCAGGTACGCACGACACGTGTAAATTTTCCGAGAATTAGGATTATTTTAATCCTTGCAATTATTAAATTTCTATGCTTTATAATAAATCTGATAAATTATATTTCAATGTGATTACGTGAAATATGTATCAATTTGAGCATTATTTTATAAATTGACTTTAATTGTTACGTAAATTAACTACCGAACATGCCATAATTGTTTAAATGTCCTTAATTGATCATTATTTTAAATTAGTAGACTAAATTGCATAAATATATTCTTGGACTAAATTGATCATTCTCTAAACTTCATATCCTTAATTGCATAGCTTATATAACTTAAGGGACTTAATTGCAATTTGTCCCATTTTATTAATTTCAAGAGATGAATCACGTTAAATGTTTCTTCATGCTTCCATTTCATATCATGTTTCATTATATACAAGATATACATACATATTTGCTCCCTTCTCTTACCGAACCACAACCCTTCAAGAAAGGGAGAGGAATTCATCATCTCAAGCCATTAATTTGGAGGAATCATGGGTTTTGAAGTATCTTCATCATCTATCTTTATCTCTTTTCTTCTAATTTTCATTCCAACGAATACATGAGTTATTATATATATTCTTGAAGTTTATATTGGAGGCTAGGGTTTATGAATTCATGGAACAATTGGATTATTTGATGTTAGAAGGATGATCATGTGCTTGTACCTTGAATTTCATGCTTATATCTTGAGAATTACGGAGTTTTATGGTATACATGTTCATGAGAGTTGATCTTGAATTCTTGGTGAATTAAGCTTGAACTAATTGTTTATGTTTGATTTTATTATACCTTGAGCATATATGCATATTAATTTCCAGAGTTCTTGCAATTAGAAATGGATTCAATGGTATTTTATGAAGGTTTGATGGTATTTCGTGCATCCCCTGTTTCTTCCCCTGTTTCTGCATCTTCTGCGTAACGGGGAACGGCCCTTCCCGTTCCCTTTGTATTTGGGGAACGGTCGTTCCCATAGTTTGAATCATATGCATAGCGGCGAGGACGGGAACGGCCCTTCCCGTTTTGGCTCTTAAGCCGAAACGGCCGTTCCCATCTTCGGGGCACAATATCGGGAGGCTGGGAACGACCCTTCCCATTTTATGCTAAAACACCGGAACAGCCGTTCCCAGGGCTCTGGAAGGACAGAAAGTTTCTGCATAAAATATGAATTTCCATTTCCTTTTCTTTACCTCTATTTGGTCCCAATCTGCTATTATATGATCAATATCATGTCATAATATGAATATATTACGCTACATTGTTCATTGCAAGCCATCTCGTCACTTGATCATGCCGTTTGTTTTATCTGATAGCGTTATCAAGTTATGGTCTAATGAGGGTACAAATGTTTCTATTCCTGGCCCAGTGTTTTCCAGAACAGAGATCGGGATCAATAAGCGCGTTCATACATTCATGAATCGTCGTGTCAACCGTTAGCAAGCAAGTCAGGTCATGTAAAGCCATGCACGTACCGTGGTTATCGTGTTATTATCTGGATCATGCAAAGAAATGCCGGCACCGTGTTATCGTGATCATTGTGTTTATCGTGTCATCGTGACTATCGTGTTATCGTGTAACGCTCGTCAGCCGCAGGAGCTAAGTGCTATGCGGGGCAGCGTGTTACGCACATGGGAGCCACCTCTTGAACCTGCGGGGCAAAGTGCTACATGTGCCGGAGCCACCTCCTGAACCCGTAGGAGCCACCTCTAGAATCCTGACGCTACGAGTATCGTGTTATCGTGAATGGTGAAGGCTCGCTACCTTTCCATTTTCGTGTTATCGTGATTGGAGTGATGGAGGGATTGGAGTGATGGAGTGATGGAGTATATTGGAGTGATGGAGAGATTGGAGTGATGGTGTTTATTGGTGTAATAGGGTTCATGGGAGTGATGGAGTTATTCGGGAAATCATTATACATGCCGTGTTCTTGCAGGTATATTTTAGGCGGGAATCGAGCTGAGTCGAGTCCTTGCATTCGAGCCCCGCAAGGTGTATTTATTTATTTGTTTATCATTTCCAAGGAATTATTGGCAAGACTACTTGTTATGTATTTAGGAGATGATAATGTATTGATAGGTAAAATCCAATTGTAAATTACTTGATAAATGATCGATAGTATAGCATGCTTCCGCTTTGTTCTGTTACATGTATGAGTTAATCTCGTTTAGCTTGTTGTTTTATTTGCATCGTCACCCGTTCGCTATAGGTTGGTTTGTGTATGGAGTACCCGTTTCGTATTTGGATTGACCTATAGTGCGGGGGTGTGGCATCTTTACAAATTGGGGTGCTACATCTTAAGTGGTATCAGAGCCCGGTTGCAAAACCGATGTTCTAGTGTCGTGCCGTGTCAAGTCTAGGTCGAACGACGTAGGAATTATTTGATAATTTGTACATTGCATTCATCCTTGACATTTATTGCTCATCAAGTGACTTTATATGACTTGGCAAATCACATGATCAACGTTCCTACTTGAACTTTGTGGAACTAATTGTTATATCTTACATTTTAAATTGCGTCTAAATGTGACACGTGCATCATAAACCTCATCGTTATTATAGTTAACCCCTTGTTAGTTGGCTTTATTTTGTTGCACAAGAGAAGGGTGAATCCGAGGATGGATTCTCTTAAGGGGAATTGTAACTTCCCAATTTTCGGCTTTCCAGGTACGCACGACACGTGTAAATTTTCCGAGAATTAGGATTATTTTAATCCTTGCAATTATTAAATTTCTATGCTTTATAATAAATCATATAAATTATATTTCAATGTGATTACGTGAAATATGTATCAATTTGAGCATTATTTTATAAATTGACTTTAATTGTTATGTACATTAACTATCGAACATGCCTTAATTGTTTAAATGTCCTTAATTGATTATTATTTTAAATTAGTAGACTAAATTGCATAAATATATTCTTGGACTAAATTGATCATTCTCTAAACTTCATATCCTTAATTGCATAACTTATATAACTTAAGGGACTTAATTGCAATTTGTCCCATTTCATTAATTTCAAGAGATGAATCACGTTAAATGCTTCTTCATGCTTCCATTTCATATCATGTTTCATTATATACAAGATATAAATACATATTTGCTCCCTTCTCTTACCGAACCACAACCCTTCAAGAAAGGGAGAGGAATTCATCATCTCAAGCCATTAATTTGGAGGAATCATGGGTTTTGAAGCATCTTCTATCTTTATCTCTTTTCTTCTAATTTTCATTCCAAGGAATACATGAGTTATTATATGAATTCTTGAAGTTTATATTGGAGGCTAGGGTTTATGAATTCATGGAACAATTGGATTATTTGATGTTAGAAGGATGATCATGTGCTTTTACCTTGAATTTCATGCTTATATCTTGAGAATTATGGAGTTTTACGGTATACATGTTCATGAGAGTTGATCTTGAATTCTTGGTGAATTAAGCTTGAACTAATTGTTTATGTTAGATTTTATTATACCTTGAGCATATATGCATATTAATTTCCAGAGTTCTTGCAATTAGAAATGGATTCAATAGTATTTTATGAAGGTTTGATGTTATTTCGTGCATCCCCTGTTTCTGCATCTTCTGCGTAACGGGAACAACCCTTCCCGTTCCCTTTGTATTTGGGGAAAGGCCGTTCCCATAGTTTGAATCATATGCATGGCGGCGAGGACGGGAACGACCCTTCCCATTTTGGCTCTTAAGCCGGAACGGCCGTTCCCATCTTCGGGGCACAGTATCGGGAGGCTGGGAACGACCCTTCCCATTTTATGCTAAAACACCAGAACGGCCGTTCCCAGGGCTCTAGAAGGACAGAAAGTTTCTGCATAAAACACGAATTTTCATTTCCTTTTCTTTACCTCTATTTGGTCCCAATCTGCTATTATATGATCAATATCATGTCATAATATGAATATATTATGCTACATTGTTCATTGCATGCCATCTCGTCACTTGATCATGCCGTGTGTTTTATCTGATAGCGTTATCAAGTTATGGTCTAATGAGGGTACAAATGTTTCTATTCCTTGCCCAGTGTTTTCCAGAACAGAGATCGGGATCAATAAGCGCGTTCATACATTCATGAATCATCGTGTCAACCGTTAGCAAGCCAGTCAGGTCATGCAAAGCCATGCACGTACCGTGGTTATCGTGTTATTGTCAGGATCATGCAAAGCAATGCCGACATCGTGTTATCGTGATCATCGTGTTTATCGTGTCATCGTGACTATCGTGTTATCGTGTAACGCTCGTCAGCCGCAGGAGCTAAGTGCTATGCGGGACAGCGTGGTACGCACATGAGAGCCACCTCTTGAACCTGCGGGGCAAAGTGCTACATGTGCCGGAGCCACCTCCTGAACCCGTAGGAGCCACCTCTAGAATGCTGACGCTACGAGTATCGTGTTATCGTGAATGGTGAAGGCTCGCTACCTTCCCATTATCGTGTTATCGTGATTGGAGTGATGGAGGGATTGGAGTGATGGAGTATATTGGAATGATGGAGAGATTGGAGTGATGGTGTTTATTGGTGTAATAGGGTTCATGGGAGTGATGGAGTTATTCGGGAAATCATTATACATGTCGTGTTCTTGCAGGTACATTCTAGGCGGGAATCGAGCTGAGTCGAGTCCTTGCATTTGAGCCCCGCAAGGTGTATTTATTTATTTGTTTATCATTTCCAAGGAATTATTGTCAAGACTACTTGTTATGTATTTAGGAGATGATAATGTATTGATAGGTAAAATCCATGTGTAAATTACTTGATAAATGATCGATAGCATAGCATGCTTCCGCTTTGTTCTGTTACATGTATGAGTTAATCTCGTCTAGCTTGTTGTTTTATTTGTATTGTCACCCGTTCGCTATATGTTGGTTCGTGTACGGAGTACCCGTTTCGTATGTGGATTGACCTATAGTGCGGGTGTGTGGCATCTTTACAAATTGGGGTGCTACATCTTAAGTGGTATCAGAGCCCGGTTGCAAAACCGAGGTTCTAGTGTCGTGCCGTGTCAAGTCTAGGTCTAACGACGTAGGAATTATTTGATAATTTGCAAGTCTAGGTCGAACGACGTAGGAATTATTTGATAATTTGTACATTGCATTCATCCTTGACATTTATTGCTCCTCAAGTGACTTTATATGACTTGGCAAATCACATGATCAACGTGCTTACTTGAACTTTGTGGAACTAATTGTTACATCTTACATTTTAAAGTGCGTCTAAATGTGACACGTGCATCATAAACCTCATCGTTATTATATTTAACCCCTTGTTAGTTGGCTTTATTTTGTTGCACAAGAGAAGGGTGAATCCGAGGATGGATTCTCTTAAGGGGAATTGTAACTTCCCAATTTTCGGCTTTCCAGGTACGCACGACACGTGTAAATTTTCCGAGAATTAGGATTATTTTAATCCTTGCAATTATTAAATTTCTATGCTTTATAATAAATCATATAAATTATATTTCAATGTGATTACGTGAAATATGTATCAATTTGAGCATTATTTTATAAATTGACTTTAATTGTTATGTAAATTAACTATCGAACATGCCTTAATTGTTTAAATGTCCTTAATTGATTATTATTTTAAATTAGTAGACTAAATTGCATAAATATATTCTTGGACTAAATTGATCATTCTCTAAACTTCATATCCTTAATTGCATAACTTATATAACTTAAGGGACTTAATTGCAATTTGTCCCATTTCATTAATTTCAAGAGATGAATCACGTTAAATGCTTCTTCATGCTTCCATTTCATATCATGTTTCATTATATACAAGATATAAATACATATTTGCTCCCTTCTCTTACCGAACCACAACCCTTCAAGAAAGGGAGAGGAATTCATCATCTCAAGCCATTAATTTGGAGGAATCATGGGTTTTGAAGCATCTTCATCATCTATCTTTATCTCTTTTCTTCTAATTTTCATTCCAAGGAATACATGAGTTATTATATGAATTCTTGAAGTTTATATTGGAGGCTAGGGTTTATGAATTCATGGAACAATTGGATTATTTGATGTTAGAAGGATGATCATGTGCTTGTACCTTAAATTTCATGCTTATATCTTGAGAATTATGGAGTTTTATGGTATACATGTTCATGAGAGTTGATCTTGAATTCTTGGTGAATTAAGCTTGAACTAATTGTTTATGTTAGATTTTATTATACCTTGAGCATATATGCATATTAATTTCCAGAGTTCTTGCAATTAGAACTGGATTCAATAGTATTTTATGAAGGTTTGATGGTATTTCGTGCATCCCCTGTTTCTGCATCTTCTGCGTAACGGGAACAGCCCTTCCCGTTCCCTTTGTACTTGGGGAACGGCCGTTCCCATAGTTTGAATCATATGCATGGCGGCGAGGATGGGAACGACCCTTCCCGTTTTGGCTCTTAAGCCGGAACGGCCGTTCCCATCTTCGGGGCACAGTATCGGGAGGCTAGGAACGGCCCTTCCCATTTTATGCTAAAACACCAGAACGGCCATTCCCAGGGCTCTAGAAGGACAAAAAGTCTCTGCATAAAACATGAATTTTCATTTCCTTTTCTTTACCTCGATTTGGTCCCAATCTGCTATTATATGATCAATATCATGTCATAATATGAATATATTATGCTACATTGTTCATTGCATGCCATCTCGTCACTTGATCATGCCGTGTGTTTTATCTGATAGCATTATCAAGTTATGGTCTAATGAGGGTACAAATGTTTCTATTCCTTGCCCAGTGTTTTCCAGAACAGAGATCGGGATCAATAAACGCGTTCATATATTCATGAATCGTCGTGTCAACCGTTAGCAAGCCAGTCAGGTCATGCAAAGCCATGCACGTACCGTGGTTATCGTGTTATTATCAGGATCATGCAAAGCAATGCCGGCACTGTGTTATCGTGATCATCGTGTTTATCGTGTCATCGTGACTATCGTGTTATCGTGTAACGCTCGTCAGCCGCAGGAGCTAAGTGCTATGCGGGGCAGCGTGGTACGCACATGAGAGCCACCTCTTGAACCTGCGGGGCAAAGTGCTACATGTGCCGGAGCCACCTCCTGAACCCGTAGGAGCCACCTCTAGAATCCTGACGCTACGAGTATCGTGTTATCGTGAATGGTGAAGGCTCGCTACCTTCCCATTATCGTGTTATCGTGATTGGAGTGATGGAGGGATTGGAGTGAAGGAGTATATTGAAGTGATGGAGAGATTGGAGTGATGGTGTTTATTGGTGTAATAGGGTTCATGGGAGTGATGGAGTTATTCGGGAAATCATTATACATGTCGTGTTCTTGCAGGTACATTCTAGGCGGGAATCGAGCTGAGTCGAGTCCACGCATTTGAGCCCCGCAAGGTGTATTTATTTATTTGTTTATCATTTCCAAGGAATTATTGTCAAGACTACTTGTTATGTATTTAGGAGATGATAATGTATTGATAGGTAAAATCCAAGTGTAAATTACTTGATAAATGATCGATAACATAGCATGCTTCCGCTTTGTTCTGTTACATGTATGAGTTAATCTCGTTTAGCTTGTTGTTTTATTTGCATTGTCACCCGTTCGCTATATGTTGGTTCGTGTACGGAGTACCCGTTTCGTATGTGGATTGACCTATAGTGCGGGTGTGTGGCATCTTTACAAATTGGGGTGCTACATCTTAAGTGGTATCAGAGCCCGGTTGCAAAACCGAGGTTCTATTGTCGTGCCGTGTCAAGTTTAGGTCAAACGACGTAGGAATTATTTGATAATTTGTACATTGCATTCATCCTTGACATTTATTGCTCCTCAAGTGACTTTATATGACATGGCAAATCACATGATCAATGTGCCTACTTGAACTTTGTGGAACTAATTGTTACATCTTACATTTTAAATTGCTTCTAAATGTGACATGTGCATCATATACCTCATCGTTATTATATTTAACCCCTTGTTAGTTGGCTTTATTTTGTTGCACAAGAGAAGGGTGAATCCGAGGACGGATTCTCTTAAGGGTGAGGGAATTGTAACTTCCCAATTTTCGGCTTTCCAGGTACGCACGACATGTAACACCTGAGCGCAAGGTGTCACATCCGACCCGAATATGAAATGGACGATCCATACCTGAGCCAAATCACGGCGAATGGGGACAAACACACACTCTATGCTAGGCGGGCTAACCCTTAAAACCATAAAACAACATAAAACATTAAAGCGGAAGCAATAAACGAACATATACCATATATATATGTACCATGGGCATCCAAGCTCCAAAAATAAGTTATATACATCATCAATTGCCATCACGGCTCAAACAAGTACGCTCCACTAATAATCATATACAGTGATCAAAATAAGAGTATGCAAGTGTAAGTCTCCAAATACAGAGCTAGAGACGAATGCAAGACCTAGGACTCGTATTCCTGCCTAGCTCCCTCAACACCTGCACAAAACAACTGAAAACCAAACGGGTTCAGTCCAAAAGGGACTGGTAGGTATAAAATAGGGCATAAATAGAATATATGACGGTAATTAAACAATCACATGCAAGCTATAATCCTAAGTGAGGTTTTAAAGAATTTCCCAAGTGGGTGAATAGAAATCATCAAAAGGGATTATAACGAATCATTAACATTAGGTCATTAGTGGCCCGGCGAGTGGGAGTGCATTATCTCCAACCAACACCTTGTGTAAATCATTTAAACATTCATTCTTTTCATGCAATCAATCTTTTGTGCACAATCATTAACATTTACACCTTCTTCCTCCGGGTTGGTGGTGGGTTTGCAAGGCCCGACCACCCATTCATTGACCAAAAGGGGTTACATGATTCCCCAGTTGGCGCTCAGCGTCCATTCCTCGCTAACTCCTAACGAGGTCCGGTTACGCCGTTCATTGGTGGAACTAGTGTGAGGGATCACCGTCGGCCCGTGCCTCCCCGGATAGCCACTCATACTAAGTCCCTGGGCCCCATTCGTGCATTCGATCATTTCTCGCCAAAACATTAGGTAGGGTTCATAAAACAAGGCTTTACGTTGAAAACGTTTACTCTTTAAAACGACTCTCTATATATATATTAATTTTGGTCGAAAACTTTCACATTGAAGGTATATATAGGGTCTTATATCTACATAGAAGAGAAACCCACCTTAAACCGTCAAAAGAAGAAAGCACGAGCCTCACTGACCAGCCTCGTCTCCAACTGGATCAAAATCTGTGCAAGAACGGTGAAGTGAGACTCATTATAACCAAATAAGACGCGCGGCAATGCTATGATCATGATATGAATATGTACAAGATAAGATTATGTTATGAAATGTTCATGTGCACTATTAATACATTTAAATCATATAACCAAGTCATTCGAATTCATAGATTCACGTTTCAATCAAATTAATTCAAGTAATAATTAATTATTCACTAAACATATATAAATGTGTAAATATGTTACATTATAAAACATATATGTATATATATATAATACATGCATACGTATAGCCATGCATGCAAAGCAAATGCATGAAAAACAGAGGGTGACACGCCCGTGTCACCTCAATGCACTAAGCCGTGACACCCCCGTGTCATGCTGAAGAAAGGAAAAGTGACACGCCCGTGTCACTGTACGTAGCAGAAAAAAACAGGGCATCAACGCAACAACAACAACACCCAACCAAAACACCAATTCCAATCAACAAATGCAACCAAAACTTGAAGAAACATGTATCCATACTTAAAGCACAATAAAATCTAACATATATACTCATGTCATGCATTGATCACCAAGATTTATCAATACCAAACCCATTTCATCATTCATGCTCCAAGTCCATAATTCACAAGATAAATGCATACAACTTAAGTTCAAAGTTCACAAACATGCTTCCAACAACAATTACTCAATTCAACCAATTCATACAAAAGCCCTAGCTATCATATTCAATTCAAGAATTCATCAAATCTCCAAAATTACCTTAAATGAAAGAAATGGATGCTAAGATGAAAAGATGGTGTTGATTGTAACGCCCCCACCCATACCATAACAAGAGGAGAGTGGCGTCTAAACCCCCGCACTGAAGCACCTCTCAAGTAATGGTGTGAGCCATCACTCAAGAAATACTCCAGCGAACGGCTATCTATCAGAACTATACATGTACAACGATGTGGCTATGCAGTGGAAAATCAGAGTATTTTAAAACTTTTCAAAACATGTGCGTGATGGCATGTGACAAGTAAGAACATATTGATCGTGTAAGAGAGAATCGGCATATCAGAACATATAACATATTCACATATAAGTACCGATACAGCAGAGTTCAAAATATCGGTAACAAAGTAGCAGAAAGAGTATAACAAAGATACTCAAGTATTCAGAAACAAAAGTAATGCAGCCATAAAACATATGCAGGACGCAAAAGAAAGTAATACTAAGTCCTGACTGAAACAAAAATGACAATCTAGAGCTTCAAGATACCTCTAGACTGCGGCTGCAAGACCTGAAACCATGAGGCAAGAAAACGGGAGAGGTATTAGTCAAAAGGACTAAGTGAGGGAATACTTTAAAGAAAGTACTGAATGATAAAGAACTTGAAGTAAAGTTCGAAACTGTTAAATGCAAAGCTTTAAAGAAGAACTCGAAACAAGTTCGGTTGATAAAACTCTTTGAATGTGATGCTGTAAAAGAATGCACGTTAAAAACATTTTCATGAATGCTATCACACGCGCACACATATGCTGTTGATGGTTCATAGTTCTTTCATAAAACGGGATAAGGGTAAAGTGAACTTTTTCAGATATGAACCATCCTTTATGAAACAGAATTTTGCCCGCAAGCTAGGCTCCTCCAACCTTACTCCAGAAAAATATGATTCGGTAGAGCATCGGACCAGGATCAATGATAATTCCACGTTTAGTAGAGTATCGGACCAAGATCAACAATAACCCCACATATAGTAGAGCATCGGACCAAGGTCAACAACAACTCCACACATAGTAGACTATCGGACCAAGGTCAACAACAACTCTTACCAACGCATACAAACATGCACCATCCTCCACCGGTTGTCACTTCGGGTAGCTAGCCCTAGGCGACCTGTAAACATGTATTTGCTGTCAGTTCCCAGACAGATTGTCCTGACTTAACAAACCTCCTGTTAAAAGTCGGTGTCAATTGTCTAAGTGTGGCGGCCGGTATTGGTGATGTAGTTGGCGCTCACCTCCCGAGCATCACCTCCACACATAACCGCCGGGCCCAAACTGTAAACTGTATGCTTGCATTTAAGATTTAGCAGTGACCAGAGTACCACTCCAGTATGCTAACAATAACATGTGAAACTGTAACTGTAACATATGATGCTATCTGTAAAACATAAGATTCTGTCTGAAAACATGTGATTCTGTCTGTAAACATGTGATTCTGTCTGTAAACTGTACTTTGAAAACATATGTAAAACATGTAACTGTCTTTGAACAAGAATGCAGAACTTTGGAAAACATGTACTGTTGATCAAGGTATATTATTAAAGTATGAATGATCCTTTCAAGAGAATGTCCCGATAAAAGGGATAGTTCAAAACGAGGTTTAGCTTTGAAACATATGATACGATAGTATAATCGTGGTTCCAGTTGGAAAACATTTATAACTTCACCTCACCTAATAGTAACAAAAGGCAGGTAGACAGATTATGCGGTGCCCTGGGGATCCCAGTGCTCAACTTTAACTCCTGTAGGTGGTGTACTAGAGTGAGCTTAAGAACTAAGACCCACTACTAACCAAGATGCATACGAAATGCATGAAACAAATGAACAAGGAACATGTAAATAACATGTAACACAAGAGAGTAATACCATTTAAGGTATTCAAGAAAGGTAACACACAAAGGAATACGTCAAAATGAGTTACTCTTAACGTTAGACTATGATCTTACTATAACCGAGTAAGCTTTAGTCAAATTATGAATCCTATCGCAAACCTTAGGTTAAGAAACAAGTCCACGAAAGAAAACACATTTTGAAAACACATTTTAGACCCTGGATATGGAAACCCTAGGTGCAAATGTCTATTAAGAAAGCACAAGTTTTAATTCATTTTTACTATTCAAAAGCACTATTCAAAAGTACTATTCAAGATTACTATTCCAGATTACTATTCACATGTTACTATTCACATGTCGGGTCAAAGGGTCGGGTCAAACCCTTACTATACACACACCCACACACACACGGTACACACACACCATGCACGAACACACACACACACGGCATGCACACACACACACACCCTAATTAAATTATGATCTTGATTATAACCTATAGTTTCAAGTTCATATAATCAAGTGTGATTTAGGTTAAAGGTATAACCTATAGTTAAGAGATCCAATTAAGGCATAAGATCAAGTTATGAAACACTATTCTATCTTAGGTTATAACATGTGACACTATTAAAGTGTATAACATGATCAAGGCACTAATCCAATAATCCATAACATACCATAAGCTCAAATCATAATTCAAGAGTCATATAACAATGTGACAACATGTCACATCATATCTCATATCATATCATATCATATATCATGAACCTTTGGGCATGTAACATGTAACAATTTAATTCCAATATCAACATGTAACAAGTTGTGACATAATTAATTGTAAATCACTAATCCATTAGCTAGCATGCATGAACATAATTCAAATTCCATAATCATGCATCAATTCTCATAATATAACAATCATATCACATGATCATAGCATATACTAGAGCAATTCATAACATATTCAAGCATATACTAAACAATGAAAACATATAAACAACTATCAAAACATATCATGAAAACTATATAATAAATGCATAAAATAAAATCCTATATGGCTTAGGGAAGACCCTAAGACCCAACCTAAACATAATATAAACATACCATAACATAAAAACATAAACTAAAGTAACATAACATAAACTAAAGCATAAAATAAAACAAACCTAGCTCTAGAGGGGGGAGTGCCGACGGCAAGAGGGGGAGGAGAGGGAGAGAAAGGGTGTTGTTAACACAACATTGAGCAAGGATTCAAATGCCTCTTGGCCTCTATTTATAGTTGAAGAGAAGCCCCTCACCTTGGAAATAAAATGTCGAGAAGGGTAGGAGAGCAAAATTTGGATAGATTCTCTTGGAAGCTTTAGGCATGTTGAAGCTAAAATGGGACTGCTAGGGGTAATTCTGTAATTTGGTCCCCCAAGACTCAAGGATAAGTGGCTGGAAGTTTAACCATTCCGACGGCAAGAAAATTGGCTTCGAAACGCATATTCATTCGTCGAAATCGGATTTACCGTTTGAAAGATACATTAGTTTTAGTGAATAAAAGTTTTGAGCTCGAAACTCAACACGAGTGAAAAATGACTTTCTAGAATGTTTTTCAAGTCCGGATTGTTTCCAAAATTCAAGAAATAAATCGAGAAGCGTTTTGAGTCCAAAATCGACTATAAAACGTTTTACCGTTAAAAAGTTGAAAACGTAGAGTGAATAGTGAATTCTCACGTACGAACGTACGTTTCAAATTTCAAGCTAGGGTTTGAATCAAGAGTTATAAAACATCTCAAAAATCTTGAAATAGCTCAAGTAGTGTAAATCCAGAGAGAAAACATTTTCCGAATGAAAACCGTTCGAAAAAGGAATAGTGAAGTAGGGTTTTCGAAAACGTTTTCAATAAAATAAAGTTCCAGAATAGATTTCCAAGCCAAGAATAATATCAAAAGACTCGTCTCGACTCAAGGATCGATTAGACTGTAACTTGGGTAGAAAAAGGTATCAGAATCAAAAGCTCATTTTCTGATGAATAGTTACTTTGGTCGGTAAGTTCCAAAAATACCCTTATGGTTCAAGAAAGACTTTCTGAGCTCGGAAAACAAGTTCAAACAATTGGGAAACATGTGTGATGTACCTCTAGGGTTCGAGTAGCAATATGAACAAGGTAGGCTCGGGTTATGAATAGTAAACTGTATCAAAGGTCAAGAATTCCCCCTTAAAACATGTCAGATCATATACGAGCATAAAGTTCATGTAAGAATGCAATACACGATGATTCAAAAAGTTGGATCACGGTCTATAAACGCTTTACAAATGCCCTTAACTTACTGTTTTCCTCCGGGCCCTGTTTTGGGCTGTTACAATCACCCCTCCTTAAAGAGAATCTGTCCTCAGATTCTTCCGCTGTAACTGCAAACAACTCAGGGTGATGCTTCTGCATTTTCTCTTCTGTCTCCCAGGTTGCCTCTTCTGTCTCATATCCCTTCCAAAGGACTTTAACTAAAGGAATTTTCCTATTCCTCAGCTCTTGAAAC
Source organism: Lantana camara (assembly GCA_037501455.1). Taxonomy (NCBI): domain Eukaryota; kingdom Viridiplantae; phylum Streptophyta; class Magnoliopsida; order Lamiales; family Verbenaceae; genus Lantana; species Lantana camara. The sequence continues at coordinate 65,055,262 of CM074862.1, forward strand.
TTCCTGTCTAGAATCTTAGCGGGCTTCAAAACATAAGTCAGATCCGGTTCCAACGGTATCTCCTCTACCGGCACAACCTCTGTCTCATCCGAGAAACACTTGCGAAGCTGAGATATATGAAATACGTTGTGGATTCCTGTTAGACCTACAGGCAAATCCAATCTATAAGCAGTCGGTCCAACTCTCTCTAGTATCTCATACGGTCCAACATATCTCGGGTTTAACTTTCCTCCTTTTCCAATTCGGGAAAACCCTTTTCTTGGTGATGCCTTCAGAAATACCTTTTCGCCCACTGCAAATTCCAAGTCCCTTCTTCGTCGATCAGCATAACTCTTCTGCCTGTCCTGGGCAGCTTTCATTATCTGGCGAATGATCTGAATCTTTTCTGTCGCTTCTCTTATCCATTTAGCTGAATACACTCTGATCGGTCCTTCCTCAGTACATCTTGCTTCATCCAAATCCCAGTATAACGGGGATCTACATTTCCTTCCATACAGAGCTTCATATGGAGCAGCTTTAATAGAAGCTTGATAACTATTGTTGTATGCAAACTCCACAAGAGGTAAACAATCTTTCCAACTTTCCTGGAAGTCCAAAGCGCAAGCTCTTAGCATATCTTCCAAGTATTTGATCATCCTTTCTAATTGTCCATCCGTCTGAGGATGCGCTGCAGTACTGAAGTTCAACTTTGTTCCCATCAAAGTCTGAATTGCTTTCCACAAGTGCGACGTGAATTTCAGATCTCTGTCCGAGACTATACTGTTCGGAACTCCACGTAGTCTAACAATCTCTTGTTGATACAGCTTTGCCAACGTGTTGACCTTATCTGTCGTCTTTACTGGCAAAAAGTGCGCTGACTTTGTCAATCGATCAATGACCACCCAGATACTATCTTGTCCTCCTCTGACTTTGGGTAATCCGGTGACAAAATCCATCGTGATTTGCTCCCATTTCCTTGTCGGAATCGGTAATGGTTGTAACTTCCCACTCGGCTTCTGGTGCTCAGCTTTAACTTTCTGACAAGTTAAGCACTTCTTGACATAGTTGGCTATGTCTCTCTTCATTCCGTTCCACCAGAAATGCGTTTTAACATCTTGATACATCTTAGTACCTCCGGGATGTATCGTGTACTTAGTCTTATGCGCTTCGTCGAGAATCTCTTTCCTCAAAACAGTTGGTACGCATACTCGACCTTTGTACCTCAATATTCCATGTTCATCAACCTTGAACTTGGTCTCATCATCTTTCTCCTTAGATTCGAGACATTTCTTGATCCACTCGTCGTTCTTCTGCGCCTCCAGCACTTGTTCTTTCAAAGGTGATATCATCACAACGTTCGCGACTCGAGCTTTAGTTATCACCTCCATTCTCTCTCTTTTATCAGTCTCGGGGTTGGCAGAAATCTGTGCCAAACGAACTTTCCTGCTTAGAGCATTTGCTACAACATTTGCCTTTCCTGGATGGTATTGGATAATGCAATCGTAGTCCTCCAGAAATTCCATCCATCTCCTTTGTCGCATATTCAACTCCTTCTGAGTGAATAGATATCGCAGGCTCTTATGATCTGTAAAGATCTCAAACGTAACTCCATACAGGTAATGTCTCCACTTTCCAAGAGCAAAAATTATCGCGGCTAACACCAAATCATGTGTCGGGTAGTTGACTTCATGTGTTTTGAGTTTCCTTGATGCATACGCAATCACCTTTCCATTCTGCATCAAAACTCCTCCTAGTCCTTCTTTCGAAGCATCGGTGTAGACTGTGTATCCTTCTTTTCCTTCTGGTAATGCTAACACGGGTGCAGTTGTTAGCATCTCCTTCAATCTTTGAAAACTTTCCTCACACTTCTCCGTCCATTCAAACTTCCCTTCTTTCTTTGTCAACTTTGTGAGAGGTGTAGCTATCTTCGAGAAATCTTGGACAAACCTCCGGTAGTAACCAGCTAATCCCAGAAAACTCCTCACTTCTGAAGGATTCTTCGGTGACTTCCAATCTATGATTGTTTCGATCTTTGAGGGATCTACTTCGATTCCAGATCCTGATATGATGTGTCCGAGAAACGTAACTCTCTCAAGCCAGAACTCACATTTACTGAACTTTGCATATAGCTTGTGATCCAGCAAAGTGCGTAACACGATTCGAAGATGTTCAGCATGTTCCTCCGGTGTCTTTGAAAATACCAAAATATCGTCGATGAAGATCACTACAAACTTGTCGAGAAACGGCTTGAATATACGGTGCATCATATCCATGAATGCAGCTGGTGCGTTCGTCAAACCAAACGGCATTACTACAAACTCATAATGTCCATATCGGCTGTTGAAAGCAGTCTTCGGAATATTTGCTTCCCTGATCTTCAACTGATAATACCCTTGTCTAATAACTTGGAGTAGACCTTTGATCCTTGTAGTATGTCGAACAGCTCTTCGATATGAGGGAGAGGATATTTATTCTTGATTGTCATCCTGTTCAGCTCCCGATAGTCAATGCATAAACGCAATGATCCATCCTTCTTCTTAACGAAAAGCACAGGCGCTCCCCACGACGATGTGCTCGGTCGAACATATCTTGACTCAATCAACTTGTCCAATTGCTTTCTCAGTTCATCTAATTCAGCTGGAGCCATTCTATAAGGTGTCTTCGAGTACGGTTCAGCTCCTGATATCGTCTCGATCGTAAACTCCAACTCTCGGTCAGGGGGTAACGAATCCAAATGCTCAGGAAACACATCTAGGAATTCGTTCACCACTTCCACTTCTTCAATCTTAAGTTGATCTTTCGGTCTATTCAAAAGATAAGCCAAAAATCCACTAGCTCCTTTCTGAATCAACTTCTTAGCTTCCATCGAAGAAATCACTGATAACTTCTCAACTTTCCCTTCTGATGTCCGACTTTCATCTTCTTCCAAGATGATCTCTTTCTTGTAATAATCCAACTTAGCTCGGTACTTAGACAACCAATCCATACCAAGTATAACATCGTATCTTGTCATCGGTAACTCAATAAGATCCGTCGGGTAACAACGGGAACCAATACATATAGGGCAGCGTTTATATACTTGATCCGTAACAAGGCAAGTTCCCAAAAGAGAACTCACTTCAAATTTATATGGCAAGTATTCAAGCGGAAACTGTAAATGCGCACATAATTTAGAAGCAACAAATGAATGCGTGGCACCAGGGTCATACAAGACCTTAACTGGCGTGTTAAGAAGGTGCACAATACCTTCCACCACAGACGAAGGATCAACCTCCTCCTTACCATCCAAAGCATAAGCTCTGCCTTTGACCACCGGTTTGTTCGTCGTACCCACCACTCCTTTTCCTTTATCCTGGACCCCAAATCTCCTGATCTTGTGCGGGGAACTATCCATCTGGTGCTCAGGGGAACCACACGCAAAACACTGTCCAGCTTTCTTGCGACAGTTCTCCTCAGTGTATCCCGTTCGACGACAATATCGGCAAACAATTTCCTCTGGACCTGGCTGAGGTGCTCTCTGCTATTGTGGCGCCCTCTGGTACTGTTGTGGCACTTTCTGCTTCGGTGCTTGCTGTTTCGGTGGAGCGTTCTGCTGCTGACGCTGTGGTGTTACCATTGGCCTCTTTCCAGTTCCTTGGGGAAAAGATCCGGAAGGTCGCTTATTCCCTTGATAAGGCTTAGGGTTAGAAGGTCCTTGACGGGCAGTAGTTATCTTGATCTCCTTGTGTACAGCTTCAACCCTTAGCGCTCTATCAACCGCCTGGTTGTAGGTCTCAATAACCAAAGAAGCAAGTGCCAACCGAAGTTCGGGCTTCAGTCCATCGATAAACCTCTTCGTCTTGCGACGCTCATCATTCAGAATATGAGACGCATACTTGATTAGCCTCACAAACCTAGCCTCATACTCCATCACATTCATAGTTCCCTGAACCAGATTTATAAACTCAGCCTCTCGTGCATCACGAGTCACTTGAGGCGTATACTTCTGCTGAAACTCTCTGATAAACTCATCCCAACTTCCTTCAACGTTATTCTCAATCCACATGTGCTGAACGTGCTTCCACCAATTGTATGCAGCTCCTTCCATAAGAAAAGTAGCATATCGAACTCGTTCACGATCCTCTGGGTAGATCTCCATAGCCTCGAAAATCTTCTCAAGACTAGTAATCCAATTCTCAGCCTTTAGGTCGTTCGGTTCTCCATAGAACTTAGGCGGATTCATCCTCAGAAACTTCTCCAATGACCTTTCATTAGGAGGGTTATCTCTCGGTGCACAAGCCCTCATAAATTGTCATAGCACATCCCTTAATTCCGGAGTTCCTTCCCGTTCAGGGGGTGGCGTGACATCTCTTTGGGGTGGCAGTGGTGGTACACGATTCCGGGGTGCTCTTCTCGGTGGCATGTTGTTACTGAATTCATAAGCATTCAGATACATATATTCGATGCATGACATATAATGATACACAGAATCCGTAAGCACGTATTCACATTCTCACGTAGTCACACATAAGTATGAGAACAACACATTCCCATAACAACATGTCAGCAAAGATTCAAGATCTCCAAACGTATCATATAATCAGAAACAATTGTCAGATAACATGTAAACGGGAACAGAAGCTCGGGTAACATATCAACATATCAGAAACATGTATAACATATCCCAAAACATGATCAACATGTAAAACGGGAACAGAACGTGTACTGTCATAACAACAAGAACTGTAATATGATCAGAAGTATGATCAACATATCCAGAAGCGTATTCAACATATCAAGAATAATAGCATGCTAACAATAAATGAAATGGCATGATCCTATCAACGGTCCTAATGGTATCTTGAAGCAACTCTAAGACTCATGCAATGACAGTTATGGAAAGCAGTAAACAGATATTCAACATAAAGCCGAAAGTGTTATAACTATGCAAGGTTTGGTAAAATTTACTACAGGCCACATGTTAACAGTATTAATTCAAAATGGGAAGGACCCGATACTATCGAGTTGATTCCCTTACAGGCCTTACCAATCCGTCCAACCCTGCTGAAAATAACCTAGTAGGTACCAAGTCATCTGAACCGTCATCCGTGGTGCCAAAAGTCGGGGATCATCTACCAGAGCTATACATCCCCTCATCCAAAAGTCAGTCCTGAACTGTCCCGGCTATACGTCCGCCATCCATAGATAGATATATATGCATCAGTACTATATACAGAAATCTCCCATCAGCAATCAACCCTGATAACTGTGGTCCAAAGAACCCCTGGTGGTGTCATCAGAAATAGCAACAACCTCACCCTGTCCGTGTCCTGCTGGCTCATCTCCGCCATCATCATCATCATCAGACCCTCCATCGCCTCCATCAGACTGATCCTGCATAGGCTCGGGCTCCTGAGAGGCCTGACTGACATCCTGACCTTCGACCTCCTCAACTGCCTGCTCATCGGATAAGTGATAGGTATCATACAGGCGAGCTCTCACACGGGCACGGTAGTGCTGGTGACGCTCCATAGAGGTGTCGCGATCGATAGTCATCTGCATAAGATCTGCCTCCAGCTCAGCAATACGAGCAGCCCTCTGATCAGCAATATGAGTCATCTCTGCAGCATGCTCACGAGGGATGTCCCTATCAATCTGGTACTGTAGTGACTGATCCTGATGGCGCATAGACTCCAACCTGACCTCACGGGTCCTCTGATACTCCTTAAAGTAACCATCTCTCTCAGACTCGAGATAGTGCACAACTCCGTTAGGATAGGAATACCCAGGTCTGCCACTGTTCCTAGACCTACGCTAAGTGTAGAAATGAGTGCCTCCACGGCGAGAAACTGCCACAGTACGCGGGGCCTCAAACTGCTCAAAGAAAGCCTCATCCATCTGCTGATTAGGATCCTGGTGTGGCTGAACTTCCATAGCTATACAGAAGATACCACAGATATGAAATCCAGATAACAGAACCATGCAATCCCCAAATATCCTGTCTCGATGCAATATGAGAATGATCCTGGATGCAATGCGTGAACAATCCATGATGCAACATGAGAGCAATCTAGGTTAAGTCTCTTCTTACTTAACCCGATACTCTGATACCACCTCAGGCTGTAACGCCCCCACCCGTACCAGAACAAGAGGAGAACGGCGTCTCAACCCCCGCACTGAAGCACCTCTCAAGTAATGGTGTGAGCCATCACTCAAGAAATACTCCAGCGAATGGCTATCTATCAGAACTATACATGTACAACGATGTGGCTATGCAGCGGAAAATCAGAGTATTTTAAAACTTTTCAAAACATGTGCGTGATGGCATGTAACAAGCAAGAACATATTGATCGTGTAAGAGAGACTCGGCATATCAGAACATATAACATATTCACATATAAGTACCGATACAGCAGAGTTCAAAATATCGGTAACAGAGTAGCAGAAAGAGTATAACAAAGATACTCAAGTATTCAGAAACAAAAGTAATGCAACCATAAAACATATACAGGACGCAAAAGAAAGTAATACTAAGTCCTGACTGAAACAAAAATGACAATCTAGAGCTTCAAGATACCTCTAGACTGCGGCTGCAAGACCTGAAACCACTAGGCAAGAAAACGGGAGAGGTATTAGTCAAAAGGACTAAGTGAGGGAATACTTTAAAGAAAGTACTGAATGATAAAGAACTTGAAGTAAAGTTCGAAACTGTTAAATGCAAAGCTTTAAAGAAGAACTCGAAACAAGTTCGATTGATAAAACTCTTTGAATGTGATGCTGTAAAAGAATGCACGTTGAAAACATTTTCATGAATGCTATCACACGCGCACACATATGCTGTTGATGGTTCATAGTTCTTTCATAAAACGGGATAAGGGTAAAGTGAACTTTTTCAGATATGAACCATCCTTTATGAAACAGAATTTTGCCCGCAAGCTATGCTCCTCCAACCTTACTCCAGAAAAACATGATTCGGTAGAGCATCGGACCAGGATCAACGATAATTCCACGTTTAGTAAAGTATCGGACCAAGATCAACAATAACCCCACATATAGTAGAGCATCGGACCAAGGTCAACAACAACTCCGCACATAGTAGACTATCGGACCAAGGTCAACAACAACTCTTACCAACGCATACAAACATGCACCATCCTCCACCGGTTGTCACTTCGGGTAGCTAGCCCTAGGCGACCTGTAAACATGTATTTGCTGTCCGTTCCCAGACAGATTGTCCTGACTTAACAAACCTCCTGTTAAAAGTCGGTGTCAATTGTCTAAGTGTGGCGGCCGGTATTGGTGATGTCGTTGGCGCTCACCTCCCGAGCATCACCTCCACACATAACCGCCGGGCCCAAACTGTAAACTGTATGCTTGCATTTAAGATTTAGCAGTGACCAGAGTACCACTCCAGTATGCTAACAATAACATGTGAAACTGTAACTGTAACATATGATGCTATCTATAAAACATATGATTCTGTCTGAAAACATGTGATTCTGTCTGTAAACATGTGGTTCTGTCTGTAAACTGTACTTTGAAAACATATGCAAAACATGTAACTGTCTTTGAACAAGAATGCAGAACTTTGGAAAACATGTACTATTGATCAAGGTATACTATTAAAGTATGAATGATCCTTTCAAGAGAATGTCCCGATAAAAGGGATAGTTCAAAACGAGGTTTAGCTTTGAATTTCAAAACTTATGATACGATAGTATAATCGTGGTTCCAGTTGGAAAACATTTATAACTTCACCTCACCTAATAGTAACAAAAGGCAGGTAGACAGATTATGCGGTGCCCTGGGGATCCCAGTGCTCAACTTTAACTCCTGTAGGTGGTGTACTAGAGTGAGCTTAAGAACTAAGACCCACTACTAACCAAGATGCATACGAAATGCATGAAACAAATGAACAAGGAACATGTAAATAACATGTAACACAAGAGAGTAATACCATTTAAGGTATTCAAGAAAGGTAACACACAAAGGAATACGTCAAAATGAGTTACTCTTAACGTTAGACTATGATCTTACTATAACCGAGTAAGCTTTAGTCAAATTATGAATCCTATCGCAAACCTTAGGTTAAGAAACAAGTCCACGAAAGAAAACACATTTTGAAAACACATTTTAGACCCTGGATATGGAAACCCTAGGTGCAAATGTCTATTAAGAAAGCACAAGTTTTAATTCATTTTTACTATTCAAAAGCACTATTCAAAAGTACTATTCAAGATTACTATTCCAGATTACTATTCACATGTTACTATTCACATGTCGGGTCAAAGGGTCGGGTCAAACCCTTACTATACACACACCCACACACACACGGTACACACACACCATGCACGAACACACACACACACACGGCATGCACACACACACACACCCTAATTAAATTATGATCTTGATTATAACCTATAGTTTCAAGTTCATATAATCAAGTGTGATTTAGGTTAAAGGTATAACCTATAGTTAAGAGATCCAATTAAGGCATAAGATCAAGTTATGAAACACTATTCTATCTTAGGTTATAACATGTGACACTATTAAAGTGTATAACATGATCAAGGCACTAATCCAATAATCCATAACATACCATAAGCTCAAATCATAATTCAAGAGTCATATAACAATGTGACAACATGTCACATCATATCTCATATCATATCATATCATATATCATGAACCTTTGGGCATGTAACATGTAACAATTTAATTCCAATATCAACATGTAACAAGTTGTGACATAATTAATTGTAAATCACTAATCCATTAGCTAGCATGCATGAACATAATTCAAATTCCATAATCATGCATCAATTCTCATAATATAACAATCATATCACATGATCATAGCATATACTAGAGCAATTCATAACATATTCAAGCATATACTAAACAATGAAAACATATAAACAACTATCAAAACATATCATGAAAACTATATAATAAATGCATAAAATAAAATCCTATATGGCTTAGGGAAGACCCTAAGACCCAACCTAAACATAATATAAACATACCATAACATAAAAACATAAACTAAAGTAACATAACATAAACTAAAGCATAAAATAAAACAAACCTAGCTCTAGAGGGGGGGAGTGCCGACGGCAAGAGGGGGAGGAGAGGGAGAGAAAGGGTGTTGTTAACACAACATTGAGCAAGGATTCAAATGCCTCTTGGCCTCTATTTATAGTTGAAGAGAAGCCCCTCACCTTGGAAATAAAATGTCGAGAAGGGTAGGAGAGCAAAATTTGGATAGATTCTCTTGGAAGCTTTAGGCATGTTGAAGCTAAAATGGGACTGCTAGGGGTAATTCTGTAATTTGGTCCCCCAAGACTCAAGGATAAGTGGCTGGAAGTTGAACCATTCCGACGGCAAGAAAATTGGCTTCGAAACGCATATTCATTCGTCGAAATCGGATTTACCGTTTGAAAGATACATTAGTTTTAGTGAATAAAAGTTTTGAGCTCGAAACTCAACACGAGTGAAAAATGACTTTCTAGAATGATTTTCAAGTCCGGATTGTTTCCAAAATTCAAGAAATAAATCGAGAAGCGTTTTGAGTCCAAAATCGACTATAAAACGTTTTACCGTTAAAAAGTTGAAAACGTAGAGTGAATAGTGAATTCTCACGTACGAACGTACGCTTCAAATTTCAAGCTAGGGTTTGAATCAAGAGTTATAAAACATCTCAAAAATCTTGAAATAGCTCAAGTAGTGTAAATCCAGAGAGAAAACATTTTCCGAATGAAAACCGTTCGAAAAAGGAATAGTGAACTAGGGTTTTCGAAAACGTTTTCAATAAAATAAAGTTCCAGAATAGATTTCCAAGCCAAGAATAATATCAAAAGACTCGTCTCGACTCAAGGATCGATTCGACTGTAACTTGGGTAGAAAAAGGTATCAGAATCAAAAGCTCATTTTCTGATGAATAGTTACTTTGGTCGGTAAGTTCCAAAAATACCCTTATGGTTCAAGAAAGACTTTCTGAGCTCGGAAAACAAGTTCAAACAATTGGGAAACATGTGTGATGAACCTCTAGGGTTCGAGTAGCAATATGAACAAGGTAGGCTCGGGTTATGAATAGTAAACTGTATCAAAGGTCAAGAATTCCCCCTTAAAACATGTCAGATCATATACGAGCACAAAGTTCATGTAAGAATGCAATGCACGATGATTCAAAAACTTGGATCACGGTCTATAAACGCTTTACCAATGCCCTCAACTTACAGTTTTCATCCAGGCCCTGTTTTGGGCTGTCACATTAATGATGCTTGAATGATCACAAAACTCACAATTATAAAGCTTGAAAGATGAAATCTTCCCCCACTTTGGCAAGGGTTTTGATCGGTTGGCTTGGGAGCAAGAACAAGAATGTATGTAATGTTTGTATGACTGAAAGAAAGGGATGGAACGTAATATGCTGCTTTGTATGTAGAAGAAATGACAAATTTGCTATTGAGTCCTCCAAATTAATAAGATATGCAAGTGAGTCCCCAAACTTTTGAAATGTAAACTATTAAGTCCATGCAATTAGGTCCTCAAAGTTTCATGAAATGATCAAATATGGTCACAACGAAATTAAGTCAATTCGGGAAATTAATTCCCGTTGCAAGCAAGTTCAATTTATGCAATAAATATCAATTTGATATGAATTCGCAAAATACTTAATATTAAATAACGTACACAATTAACATATATATATATATATATATATATATATATATATAAGAACAATAAAATAAAGGAGATAACATTTAACACATTTAAAATAAAATCAACTATATAAACACATAAAATAGTTATTTTGTGCAATTTGGTAAACAATTACGTCATACATGTACGGCCGAATTATCGGGGCGTCACAACCTCTCCCCCTTAAAAGAATCCGTCCTCGGATTCATTGATCGCTCGGAAACAATTCGGGATGAAATCTCTTCATCTTATCCTCCATCTCCCACGTAGCCTCTTCCGTTTTATCACTTCTCCATAAGACTTTAACTAGTGGGATCTGCCGATTTCGAAGTTCTTGAAATTTACGATCCAATATCTTAATCGGCTTCTGAACGAAGGTGAGATTAGGCTCAATTTCTACTTCTTCAACGGGTATAACTTCCGACTCATCCGGATAATATTTCCGAAGCTGTGAAACATGAAATACATTATGAATTCCAGTCAAACTCAGGGGTAGGTCCAAACGGTAGGCCGTATCTCCAATTTTCTCCAAAATCTCATACAGTCCTAGATACCGAGGATTCAATTTCCCTCCTTTTCCAATCCTCGAAAATCCCTTACGAGGTGAGGCTTTCAAGAATACCCTATCACCAACCTCAAACTTAAGATCTTTCCTTCGGTGATCGGCATAGCTTTTCTGTCTGTCCTGGGCTGCTTTCATCCGTTGTCTGATTATTTGGACCTTATCAATTGCCTCTTGCACGGCCTTAGAGGGTTTTTCCTTTTTCTCTCCTCGTCTCACCCCCTCTTGCTTCGTCCAATTCCATTCTTCCAAATCAAAGAACAACGGTGACCTGCATTTCCATCTGTAGAGAGCCTCATATGGAGCCATTTCTATCGATGCTTGAAAGCTGTTGTTATAGGCGAATTCAATCAAAGGCAATTGTTCGTTCCACGAACTCGAAAAATCCAATGCACATGCTCTTAACATATCCTCCAAATATTTGATTAATCTCTCTGATTACCCGTTTGTGTGAGGATGGAAAGCTGTGCTGAATTGAAGCCTTGTGCCCAGATTCCTTTGCAATTCTTGCCAAAATCTAGAAGTAAACCTCGGATCCCGATCTGATACAATGCTAACCGGTACCCCATGAAGTCGAACAATTTCATCCTCATACTTCTTAGCTAACTTACTCACCTTATCCGACATCCGAATAGCCAGAAAATATGCCGATTTCGTTAATCGATCCACTATTACCCAAATTCCATCCAAACCACCTTTCACTCGTGGAAGACCCTTAACGAAATCCATCGCCACTTGCTGCCATTTCCATTCTGGAATAGGTAACGATTGAAGTAGCCCCGATGGCTTCTGATGCTCTGCTTTCACCACTTGGAAAGTCAAACAATGTCTCACGAAATTGATCACATCCCGCTTAAGTCCATTCCACCAATAAAATTTCTTTAAATCCTTATACATCTTATTTCCCCCGGGATGTATCGAATACCCTGATCGATGAGCTTCTTCCAATATCAACCGTCTCAACTCTTCCGGAACCACAACTTTGTTCTTAAACCTTAGAAGTCCAGTATCATCAAATCCGAACGGACTCTCTGAATCATTTCTTGCTTTCTGCAATAACCTCTGAACCTCGGAATCCACTCTCTGAGCTTCAAACAATCTCTGCTGAAGATCCGGTTGAACGGTAATATTCCGAATACTAGCTCTTAGCTTAAAAGATCCAGATTCATCCATAGTTTCCACTTTAACACCCGACACGCTAGCCTTCCTACTAAGTGCATCCGTGACCATGTTGGCCTTTCCTGGATGGCATCGAATCGTACACTCATAATCCGCGAATGTAGCACCCGGAACGCCGAGATGCCACACCCCCGCACCATAAGTCTAGCTCACACATGAAATGGGTAGTCCATATGTGAACCGGACTCATGGCGAACGGGTGACAACAAAACTCAAAAGCTAGGCGGGTACCCTCAAATACTACCAATAAACAATTCAGAGCAATAAAAGTGGAAGCAATAGCAATCAATACTTTTAGGTACCATATTTACATATTTATTTATAGATACCAACATTTATATATATCAATACAATATCATCTCCAAGTATAAATCCAAAACAAGCTACAAAATAACTAGTATCAATACAAGAACAAAGTATGGAGGTGAAGTGCTAGACCCGAATAAAAGACACGAGACTCTAATTCCCGCCTAGCACGAACCTGCAAAAACTGAAAAGTTGAGGTGTCAGTCCAACATGGACTGAGCGAGGGGTTTAAAAATAAATAATAGCGCAATTACCATGCAAGCCATAATCTCGGGTAAGGGTTTATAAAATAGAGACAATATAAGTTCAATATTAAGATAGATCTCGCCCGAGATTACAACTAATCCATTCAATCAATATAAACCTTATCAGTTCAATTCAATTCACTCAGTGGCCCGGCGAGTGAGGGCAATCTCCAACCTTACTCCAATTAGTGAACAATACCATCTTTAGGTTTTATTTCAATAATTATCATACAATCATTAGTGCACACTTAACATTTTCACGAACTCCTTCTTCCTCCAGTGATGGTGGGATTGCAAGGCCCAACCATCCATGAACGGTGTACGTCGGGAACATGACTCCCACGCACGGGATTTCATCCTCCACCAAACCTCCTGGTGGATTCAGAGGTGATCCCAAAAATTGGTGAGGATAGTGCAAGAGTTACCCGTCAGCCCTTGCTTTCCCGGTTGGCTCAATACACTAGCCTCGGGCCCATGTGAACACGATATGCTTACTCGCCAAAACCCGATCAATCACGATAACACGATTATTCATTAGATCAATCTGGTACTGTAGTGACTGATCCTGATGGCGCATAGACTCCAACCTGACCTCACGGGTCCTCTGATACTCCTTAAAGTAACCATCTCTCTCAGACTCGAGATAGTGCACAACTCTGTTAGGATAGGAATACCCAGGTTTGCCACTGTTCCTAGACCTACGCCAAGTGTAGAAATGAGTGCCTCCACGGCGAGAAACTGCCACAGTACGCGGGGCCTCAAACTGCTCAAAGAAAGCCTCATCCATCTGCTGATTAGGATCCTGGTGTGGCTGAACTTCCATACCTATACAGAAGATACCACAGATATGAAATCCAGATAACAGAACCATGCAATCCCCAAATATCCTGTCTCGATGCAATATGAGAATGATCCTGGATGCAATGCGTGAACAATCCATGATGCAACATGAGAGCAATCTAGGTTAAGTCTCTTCTTACTTAACCCGATACTCTGATACCACCTCAGGCTGTAACGCCCCCACCCGTACCAGAACAAGAGGAGAACGGCGTCTCAACCCCCGCACTGAAGCACCTCTCAAGTAATGGTGTGAGCCATCACTCAAGAAATACTCCAGCGAATGGCTATCTATCAGAACTATACATGTACAACGATGTGGCTATGCAGCGGAAAATCAGAGTATTTTAAAACTTTTCAAAACATGTGCGTGATGGCATGTAACAAGCAAGAACATATTGATCGTGTAAGAGAGACTGGGCATATCAGAACATATAACATATTCACATATAAGTACCGATACAGCAGAGTTCAAAATATCGGTAACAGAGTAGCAGAAAGAGTATAACAAAGATACTCAAGTATTCAGAAACAAAAGTAATGCAACCATAAAACATATACAGGACGCAAAAGAAAGTAATACTAAGTCCTGACTGAAACAAAAATGACAATCTAGAGCTTCAAGATACCTCTAGACTGCGGCTGCAAGACCTGAAACCACTAGGCAAGAAAACGGGAGAGGTATTAGTCAAAAGGACTAAGTGAGGGAATACTTTAAAGAAAGTACTGAATGATAAAGAACTTGAAGTAAAGTTCGAAACTGTTAAATGCAAAGCTTTAAAGAAGAACTCGAAACAAGTTCGATTGATAAAACTCTTTGAATGTGATGCTGTAAAAGAATGCACGTTAAAAACATTTTCATGAATGCTATCACACGCGCACACATATGCTGTTGATGGTTCATAGTTCTTTCATAAAACGGGATAAGGGTAAAGTGAACTTTTTCAGATATGAACCATCCTTTATGAAACAGAATTTTGCCCGCAAGCTAGGCTCCTCCAACCTTACTCCAGAAAAACATGATTCGGTAGAGCATCGGACCAGGATCAACGATAATTCCACGTTTAGTAAAGTATCGGACCAAGATCAACAATAACCCCACATATAGTAGAGCATCGGACCAAGGTCAACAACAACTCCGCACATAGTAGACTATCGGACCAAGGTCAACAACAACTCTTACCAACGCATACAAACATGCACCATCCTCCACCGGTTGTCACTTCGGGTAGCTAGCCCTAGGCGACATGTAAACATGTATTTGCTGTCCGTTCCCAGACAGATTGTCCTGACTTAACAAACCTCCTGTTAAAAGTCGGTGTCAATTGTCTAAGTGTGGCGGCCGGTATTGGTGATGTCGTTGGCGCTCACCTCCCGAGCATCACCTCCACACATAACCGCCGGGCCCAAACTGTAAACTGTATGCTTGCATTTAAGATTTAGCAGTGACCAGAGTACCACTCCAGTATGCTAACAATAACATGTGAAACTGTAACTGTAACATATGATGCTATCTATAAAACATATGATTCTGTCTGAAAACATGTGATTCTGTCTGTAAACATGTGATTCTGTCTGTAAACTGTACTTTGAAAACATATGCAAAACATGTAACTGTCTTTGAACAAGAATGCAGAACTTTGGAAAACATGTACTATTGATCAAGGTATACTATTAAAGTATGAATGATCCTTTCAAGAGAATGTCCCGATAAAAGGGATAGTTCAAAACGAGGTTTAGCTTTGAATTTCAAAACTTATGATACGATAGTATAATCGTGGTTCCAGTTGGAAAACATTTATAACTTCACCTCACCTAATAGTAACAAAAGGCAGGTAGACAGATTATGCGGTGCCCTGGGGATCCCAGAGCTCAACTTTAACTCCTGTAGGTGGTGTACTAGAGTGAGCTTAAGAACTAAGACCCACTACTAACCAAGATGCATACGAAATGCATGAAACAAATGAACAAGGAACATGTAAATAACATGTAACACAAGAGAGTAATACCATTTAAGGTATTCAAGAAAGGTAACACACAAAGGAATACGTCAAAGTGAGTTACTCTTAACGTTAGACTATGATCTTACTATAACCGAGTAAGCTTTAGTCAAATTATGAATCCTATCGCAAACCTTAGGTTAAGAAACAAGTCCACGAAAGAAAACACATTTTGAAAACACATTTTAGACCCTGGATATGGAAACCCTAGGTGCAAATGTCTATTAAGAAAGCACAAGTTTTAATTCATTTTTACTATTCAAAAGCACTATTCAAAAGTACTATTCAAGATTACTATTCCAGATTACTATTCATATGTTACTATTCACATGTCGGGTCAAAGGGTCGGGTCAAACCCTTACTATACACACACCCACACACACACGGTACACACACACACCATGCACGAACACACACACACACACGGCATGCACACACACACACACCCTAATTAAACTATGATCTTGATTATAACCTATAGTTTCAAGTTCATATAATCAAGTGTGATCTAGGTTAAAGGTATAACCTATAGTTAAGAGATCCAATTAAGGCATAAGATCAAGTTATGAAACACTATTCTATCTTAGGTTATAACATGTGACACTATTAAAGTGTATAACATGATCAAGGCACTAATCCAATAATCCATAACATACCATAAGCTCAAATCATAATTCAAGAGTCATATAACAATGTGACAACATGTGACAACATATCTCATGTCATATCATATCATATATCATGAACCTTTGGGCATGTAACATGTAACAATTTAATTCCAATATCAACATGTAACAAGTTGTGACATAATTAATTGTAAATCACTAATCCATTAGCTAGCATGCATGAACATAATTCAAATTCCATAATCATGCATCAATTCTCATAATATAACAATCATATCACATGATCATAGCATATACTAGAGCAATTCATAACATATTCAAGCATATACTAAACAATTAAAACATATAAACAACTATCAAAACATATCATGAAAACTATATAATAAATGCATAAAATAAAATCCTATATGGCTTAGGGAAGACCCTAAGACCCAACCTAAACATAATATAAACATACCATAACATAAAAACATAAACTAAACTAACATAACATAAACTAAAGCATAAAATAAAACAAACCTAACTCTAGAGGGGGGGAGTGCCGACGGCAAGAGGGGGAGGAGAGGGAGAGAAAGGGTGTTGTTAACACAACATTGAGCAAGGATTCAAATGCCTCTTGGCCTCTATTTATAGTTGAAGAGAAGCCCCTCACCTTGGAAATAAAATGTGAAGAAGGGTAGGAGAGCAAAATTTGGATAGATTCTCTTGGAAGCTTTAGGCATGTTGAAGCTAAAATGGGACTGCTGGGGGTATTTCTGTAATTTCGTCCCCCAAGACTCAAGGATAAGTGGCTGGAAGTTTAACCATTTCGACGGCAAGAAAATTAGCTTCGAAACGCATATTCATTCGTCGAAATCGGATTTACCGTTTGAAAGATACATTAGTTTTAGTGAATAAAAGTTTTGAGCTCGAAACTCAACACGAGTGAAAAACGACTTTCTAGAATGATTTTCAAGTCCGGATTGTTTCCAAAATTCAAGAAATAAATCGAGAAGCATTTTGAGTCCAAAATCGACTATAAAACGTTTTACCGTTAAAAAGTTGAAAACGTAGAGTGAATAGTGAATTCTCACGTACGAACGTACGCTTCAAAATTTCAAGCTAGGGTTTGAATCAAGAGTTATAAAACATCTCAAAAATCTTGAAATAGCTCAAGTAGTGTAAATCCAGAGAGAAAACATTTTCCGAATGAAAACCGTTCGAAAAAGGAATAGTGAACTAGGGTTTTCGAAAACGTTTTCAATAAAACAAAGTTCCAGAATAGATTTCCAAGCCAAGAATAATATCAAAAGACTCATCTCGACTCAAGGATCGATTCGACTGCAACTTGGGTAGAAAAAGGTATCAGAATCAAAAGCTCATTTTCTGATGAATAGTTACTTTGGTCGGTAAGTTCCAAAAATACCCTTATGGTTCAAGAAAGACTTTCTGAGCTCGGAAAACAAGTTCAAACAATTAGGAAACATGTGTGATGAACCTCTAGGGTTCGAGTGGCAATATGAACAAGGTAGGCTCGGGTTATGAATAGTAAACTGTATCAAAGGTCAAGAATTCCCCCTTAAAACATGTCAGATCATATACGAGCACAAAGTTCATGTAAGAATGCAATGCACGATGATTCAAAAACTTGGATCACGGTCTATAAACGCTTTACCGATGCCCTCAACTTACAGTTTTCATCCAGGCCCTGTTTTGGGCTGTCACATTAATGATGCTTGAATGATCACAAAACTCACAATTATGAAGCTTGAAAGATGAAATCTTCCCCCACTTTGGCAAGGGTTTTGATCGGTTGGCTTGGGAGCAAGAACAAGAATGTATGTAATGTTTGTATGACTGAAAGAAAGGGATGGAACGTAATATGCTGCTTTGTATGTAGAAGAAATGACAAATTTGCTATTGAGTCCTCCAAATTAATAAGTTATGCAAGTGAGCCCCCAAACTTTTGAAATGTAAACTATTAAGTCCATGCAATTAGGTCCTCAAAGTTTCATGAAATGATCAAATATGGTCACAACGAAATTAAGTCAATTCGGGAAATTAATTCTCGTTGCAAGCAAGTTCAATTTATGCAATAAATATCAATTTGATATGAATTCGCAAAATACTTAATATTAAATAACGTACACAATATATATATATATATATATATATATATATATATATAAGAACAATAAAATAAAGGAGATAACATTTAACACATTTAAAATAAAATCAACTATATAAACACATAAAATAGTTATTTTGTGCAATTTGGTAAACAATTACGTCATACATGTACGGCCGAATTATCAGGGCGTCACAACCTCTCCCCCTTAAAAGAATCCGTCCTCGGATTCATTGATCGCTCGGAAACAATTCGGGATGAAATCTCTTCATCTTATCCTCCATCTCCCACGTAGCCTCTTCCGTTTTATCACTTCTCCATAAGACTTTAACTAGTGGGATCTGCCGATTTCGAAGTTCTTGAAATTTACGATCCAATATCTTAATCGGCTTCTGAACGAAGGTGAGATTAGGCTCAATTTCTACTTCTTCAACGGGTATAACTTCCGACTCATCCGGATAATATTTCCGAAGCTGTGAAACATGAAATACATTATGAATTCCAGTCAAACTCAGGGGTAGGTCCAAACGGTAGGCCGTATCTCCAATTTTCTCCAAAATCTCATACAGTCCTAGATACCGAGGATTCAATTTCCCTCCTTTTCCAATCCTCGAAAATCCCTTACGAGGTGAGGCTTTCAAGAATACCCTATCACCAACCTCAAACTTAAGATCTTTCCTTCGGTGATCGGCATAGCTTTTCTGTCTGTCCTGGGCTGCTTTCATCCGTTGTCTGATTATTTGGACCTTATCAATTGCCTCTTGCACGGCCTTAGAGGGTTTTTCCTTTTTCTCTCCTCGTCTCACCCCCTCTTGCTTCGTCCAATTCCATTCTTCCAAATCAAAGAACAACGGTGACCTGCATTTCCATCCGTAGAGAGCCTCATATGGAGCCATTTCTATCGATGCTTGAAAGCTGTTGTTATAGGCGAATTCAATCAAAGGCAATTGTTCGTTCCACGAACTCGAAAAATCCAATGCACATGCTCTTAACATATCCTCCAAATATTTGATTAATCTCTTTGATTACCCGTTTGTGTGAGGATGGAAAGCTGTGCTGAATTGAAGCCTTGTGCCCAGATTCCTTTGCAATTCTTGCCAAAATCTAGAAGTAAACCTCGGATCCCGATCTGATACAATGCTAACCAGTACCCCATGAAGTCGAACAATTTCATCCTCATACTTCTTAGCTAACTTACTCACCTTATCCGACATCCGAATAGCCAGAAAATATGCCGATTTCGTTAATCGATCCACTATTACCCAAATTCCATCCAAACCACCTTTCACTCGTGGAAGACCCTTAACGAAATCCATCGCCACTTGCTGCCATTTCCATTCTGGAATAGGTAACGATTGAAGTAGCCCCGATGGCTTCTGATGCTCTGCTTTCACCACTTGGAAAGTCAAACAATGTCTCACGAAATTGATCACATCCCGCTTAAGTCCATTCCACCAATAAAATTTCTTTAAATCCTTATACATCTTATTTCCCCCGGGATGTATCGAATACCCTGATCGATGAGCTTCTTCCAATATCAACCGTCTCAACTCTTCCGGAACCACAACTTTGTTCTTAAACCTTAGAAGTCCAGTATCATCAAATCCGAACGGACTCTCTGAATCATTTCTTGCTTTCTGCAATAACCTCTGAACCTCGGAATCCACTCTCTGAGCTTCAAACAATCTCTGCTGAAGATCCGGTTGAACGGTAATATTCCGAATACTAGCTCTTAGCTTAAAAGATCCAGATTCATCCATAGTTTCCACTTTAACACCCGACACGCTAGCCTTCCTACTAAGTGCATCCGTGACCATGTTGGCCTTTCCTGGATGGCATCGAATCGTACACTTATAATCCGCGAATGTAGCACCCGGAACGCCGAGATGCCACACCCCCGCACCATAAGTCTAGCTCACACATGAAATGGGTAGCCCATATGTGAACCGGACTCATGGCGAACGGGTGACAACAAAACTCAAAAGCTAGGCGGGTACCCTCAAATACTACCAATAAACAATTCAGAGCAATAAAAGTGGAAGCAATAGCAATCAATACTTTTAGGTACCATATTTACATATTTATTTATAGATACCAACATTTATATATATCAATACAATATCATCTCCAAGTATAAATCCAAAACAAGCTACAAAATAACTAGTATCAATACAAGAACAAAGTATGGAGGTGAAGTGCTAGACCCGAATAAAAGACACGAGACTCTAATTCCCGCCTAGCACGAACCTGCAAAAACTGAAAAGTTGAGGTGTCAGTCCAACATGGACTGAGCGAGGGGTTTAAAAATAAATAATAGCTCAATTACCATGCAAGCCATAATCTCGGGTAAGGGTTTATAAAATAGAGACAATATAAGTTCAATATTAAGATAGATCTCGCCCGAGATTACAACTAATCCATTCAATCAATATAAACCTTATCAGTTCAATTCAATTCACTCAGTGGCCCGGCGAGTGAGGGCAATCTCCAACCTTACTCCAATTAGTGAACAATACCATCTTTAGGTTTTATTTCAATAATTATCATACAATCATTAGTGCACACTTAACATTTTCACGAACTCCTTCTTCCTCCAGTGATGGTGGGATTGCAAGGCCCAACCATCCATGAACGGTGTACGTCGGGAACATGACTCCCACGCACGGGATTTCTTCCTCCACCAAACCTCCTGGTGGATTCAGAGGTGATCCCAAAAATTGGTGAGGATAGTGCAAGAGTTACCCGTCAGCCCTTGCTTTCCCGGTTGGCTCAATACACTAGCCTCGGGCCCATGTGAACACGATATACTTACTCGCCAAAACCCGATCAATCACGATAACACGATTATTCATTAGATCACGAAATCATTTGCAATCGGTAGAGATTGTGGAAATGTACATGTTGTGGGAAAACTGGAATATCTTAAATTCTAGAAGTGGGAATTGAGTTTTGTTTGTTGGATATGAAAGTATACACATAGACCTTTCCAACGCTATATGGCACGTTTTCTAATTCAAACCGAGGTGAAAATGGCGTTCGTTCGAAGTTGGACAAAATACAGGAAAGTGACACGCCCGTGTCACCAATTCAAGGCAAACCGTGACACCCCCGTGTCACGGTACAGAAAATCCCAACTCTCCAACATGCACCCCCGTGTCACCCAACACAAAGCAAAGATGACACGGGCGTGTCATCTGTGCGTGACAGAAAAACAGGGCAAAAACAGGGGTTTCCATGCACAAACCAACTCCAAACCAACATAATCCAAACTCCAACCATAACAAATGTTGAAACACCTCATATATACATCATACTTCAAGTATTCATCATTTCATCCAACAAATAAACATCTAAGCATCAAGAATTCCTCATGAAAACCCCAAAAATATACATGCTTTCCAAACTTCACATAACTTCATGTTTTATGCAAGAAATGAAGGGAATATGAGCTAAACATGCTTCTAATCATGAACACACATGAAAGCATCAAGCTAACATCAAACCCTACTCATATAGTCAATCAATAGATTCAATCCATTCTCATGTTATACCTTGAAATGAAAAAAGAATGAGATGAGGATGAAGAGATGAAGATGTTGATGCTTCTAGCTTCAAAGTTCCTCAAAATAACTTGGATGATGAGATGAATTCTTCTCCTTCTCTTGAGGTGTAAATATCGATCCTCACTAGGTGTGTGTGTGTTCTCTTGTATGAAAATGTATGTATGAGCAAGTGATGGAAGAGATGCATATATGATATATAATATCATCCACTAACATAACAAATGTACCCAATTTGCAAACAAGTCCCTATGTTATTTAAATGAATGCAATCAAGTATCATCTCTAACAATTAGACATTTACTTCCAGTTCATGAAATGCAATTAAGTCCATAAATTTAATGAAATGTTCAATTAAAGTCACGTAAGACACTTAAGCACATTATCACTTAATTCACAAATTTCACATTAAGGATAATTCATATAAAGCATGAACTTATAATACATATAATATTATGAAATGTAGATAAATCTTCACATAATGTGTAAATTGAAAACGGGGTGTTACAATTCTCTCCCCCTTAAGAGGACCTGGTCCCCAGGTCCATACTCAAGTTCTAAATCTCTAAAGCAAGCGGTGAGAGAGCCCCGTCTCTCAAACAAGCAAGGAGAGTACCCCGACTCTCACAAAAGCAAGGAGAGTACCCCGACTCTCACCAAAGCAAGAATTACAAGAGAACCCCGTCTCTTAAACACGCCAAAAGAGAACCCCGTCTCTTAAACACGCCAAAAGAGAACCCCGTCTCTTAAACACGCCAAAAGAGAACCCCGTCTCTTAAACACGCCAAAAGAGAACCCCGTCTCTTAAACACGAAATGAAAGAACCCCGTCTCGCAACAAGAAATTAGAGAACCCCATCTCTCAACAAGAAATGAGAGAACCCCGTCTCTCACACACACGCCAAAACAACGATTCAAGAAGGCAAATTGTAGAAACGTTCACGTATATGTCACATAAAGCAGGTAGCATCACGTTAATCACATAACTAATGCTTTTACACAACTAAAATTGCAACTAATAAGAATTAAATACAATAGCAATAGATTTCATGATGCACGTGATATGCATGGTTAGGGTACCGTTCACCGTTGATTATGCCATAAATATAGTTGATACCTTCGGCTACCACATTCGGATGAGCATTCATATTGTGCACCTCTCTCTCCAGAGCATATGCACGAGCCTGAACAAGTGGCCTCTGTCCCCCGGCAGACAACTCTCGTCGCTTCGGACACGTGTCTACTAGGTGCTCATTGCTTCCACAGCGCAGACATAGATTCAAACATTTCCTACAAGCCTCATAAGTATGTGTATCACGTCCGCAATAGGTGCAAAGAGGTTTTCCCGAAGATGATGTTGAAGTTGGTACACTTGGAGCTTTCGAGGCCGATCCTATTGATTGAGCCTTTTTCTGAGATCCTTCCTGAGGTGGCGAGGATTGATAAGAAATAGGCCTCTTTCCATTATTAGAATTTTGTCCGGAGTGAGGTACAGGCCTTCTCGCATTCACCGAGTCTTCAACTTTCAAAGCTTTCGTGGTAGCCTTGACCCAAGTACTCGTGTTAACCGCTTCCAAGGCTCTCTGTATGTCCGGTCGGAGTCCTTGTACGAACTGCATAGCTTTGTGAAAATCATCACTCGCTATATTGGGTGCATAGCGAGATAACCTTTCATACTCTGAAATATACTCGGCCACAGACCTCGATCCTTGCTTCAATTCGGTAAATTCTCTCAACCTTCGAGTACGTGATGAGGGAGGGATGAACTTGTTCTTAAATTCTCTTGTAAATATTTCCCAATTAATCTCCTCTCCAGTTGCCTCCAATACAATCCGCATGCTTTCCCACCAAGAGTAGGCTTCCCCTTGTATTAAAGTGATGGTGCATCGAGCCTTCTCTCGGGACTCACATGGAATGAGCTCCCATATCCTCTCTACCTCTTTCAGCCACATTTCCGCCTGTATATCATTTCCCTTGAAGAACTTGGGAGGTCTTTGATTCTGAAACTCCCTAAGTATAACAGAAAGCGGTGCCTCAGGCGGTACAACAGGTGCAGGTGGTGCTGGAGGTGCCGGTGGTACATAATCTCGTAGCCTTTGATCTATAATATTGATAACTGAGTTAACAAAGGCCTCTGCCGGCGGTGGTTGTGGAGGTGCAGGTGTAGGAGTACGATCACGATGATGACGTCGTCCTGGAGATCGATCATGATGTCTTCGTGGAGGCATCCTGTCAATAAACACTAAAATGCGTGCTATTTTTAGTCTATGCATGTTAATGCAAATAATTCAATCAGAATTCAAAATTTAAATCAATTAAGCACAAATGAGAGGTATATATGCAACACATTGTCAAGTAGTCCCTAAGCCGTACGACCTAGACTCACAAAACACAACACTAGAACCACGATTTTGCAACCGGGCTCT
This sequence comes from Lantana camara, assembly GCA_037501455.1. NCBI lineage: Eukaryota > Viridiplantae > Streptophyta > Magnoliopsida > Lamiales > Verbenaceae > Lantana > Lantana camara. The sequence continues at coordinate 65,079,774 of CM074862.1, forward strand.
GATACCACTTAAGATGTAGCACCCGGAACGCCGAGATGCCACACCCCCGCACCATAAGTCTAGCTCACACATGAAATGGGTAGTCCATATGTGAACCGGACTCATGGCGAACGGGTGACAACAAAACTCAAAAGCTAGGCGGGTACCCTCAAATACTACCAATACACAATTCAGAGCAATAAAAGTGGAAGTAATAGCAATCAATACTTTTAGGTACCATATTTACATATTTATTTATAGATACCAACATTTATATATATCAATACAATATCATCTCCAAGTATAAATCCAAAACAAGCTACAAAATAACTAGTATCAATACAAGAACAAAGTATGGAGGTGAAGTGCTAGACCCGAATAAAAGACACGAGACTCTAATTCCCGCCTAGCACGAACCTGCAAAAACTGAAAAGTTGAGGTGTCAGTCCAACATGGACTGAGCGAGGGGTTTAAAAATAAATAATAGCGCAATTACCATGCAAGCCATAATCTCGGGTAAGGGTTTATAAAATAGAGACAATATAAGTTCAATATTAAGATAGATCTCGCCCGAGATTACAACTAATCCATTCAATCAATATAAACCTTATCAGTTCGATTCAATTCACTCAGTGGCCCGGCGAGTGAGGGCAATCTCCAACCTTACTCCAATTAGTGAACAATACCATCTTTAGGTTTTATTTCAATAATTATCATACAATCATTAGTGCACACTTAACATTTTCACGAACTCCTTATTCCTCCAGTGATGGTGGGATTACAAGGCCCAACCATCCATGAACGGTGTACGTCGGGAACATGACTCCCACGCACGGGATTTCTTCCTCCACCAAACCTCCTGGTGGATTCAGAGATGATCCCAAAAATTGGTGAGGATAGTGCAAGAGTTACCCGTCAGCCCTTGCTTTCCCGGTTGGCTCAATACACTACCCTCGGGCCCATGTGAACACGATATGCTTACTCGCCAAAACCCGATCAATCACGATAACACGATTATTCATTAGATCACGAAATCATTTGCAATCGGTAGAGATTGTGGGAAAGATATACACATATATATATATATATACATTTTAGCAGAAAACATCACGTAGGGTTGTAAGGGTTCTATATATATCTAGTAATTAAACCTCACCTCTACCAACCAAAAGAAGCAAGGAAGCACCCTACGGACCGTGCCCCTCGTCTCCGGGACCAAAATCTGTGCAACAAGGATAAGTGTACATAAGACTCAACTCGAATGAACCAATTGAGACGCACGGCGAAGTCATAATCAAGATATTATGCAACAACAATCAAGGAGTGTCAAATAGGAGCATGATTATCAATTAAGAAAGTATATATATCACATAATTCACATATAGGAGCCAAGGAAGTGAAAGAAATGCAATAAGAAAGGTTTTGGTGAAGTTTGGCCAAAACCGACAATTTTTGGAAATGTACATGTTGTCGGAAAACTGGAATATATTAAATTCTAGAAGTGGGAATTGAGTTTTCTTTGTTGGATATGAAAGTAGACACATAGACCTTTCCAACGCTATATGACACGTTTTCTAATTCAAACCGAGGTGAAAATGGCGTTCGTCCGAAGTTGGACAAAATACAGGAAAGTGACACGCCCGTGTCACCAATTCAAGGCAAACCGTGACACCCCCGTGTCACGGTACAGAAAATCCCAACTCTCCAACATGCACCCCCGTGTCACCCAACACAAAGCAAAGATGACACGCCCGTGTCATCTGTGCGTGACAGAAAAACAGGGCAAAAACAGGGGTTTCCATGCACAAACCAACTCCAAACCAACATAATCCAAACTCCAACCATAACAAATGTTGAAACACCTCATATATACATCATACTTCAAGTATTCATCATTTCATCCAAGAAATAAACATCTAAGCATCAAGAATTCCTCATGAAAAGCCCAAAAATATACATGCTTTCCAAACTTCACATAACTTCATGTTTTATGCAAGAAATGAAGGGAATATGAGCTAAACATGCTTCTAATCATGAACACACATGAAAGCATCAAGCTAACATCAAACCCTACTCATATAGTCAATCAATAGATTCAATCCATTCTCATGTTATACCTTGAAATGAAAAAAGAATGAGATGAGGATGAAGAGATGAAGATGTTGATGCTTCTAGCTTCAAAGTTCCTCAAAATAACTTGGATGATGAGATGAATTCTTCTCCTTCTCTTGAGGTGTAAATATCGATCCTCACTAGGTGTGTGTGTGTTCTCTTGTATGAAAATGTATGTATGAGCAAGTGATGGAAGAGATGCATATATGATATATAATATCATCCACTAACATAACAAATGTACCCAATTTGCAAACAAGTCCCTATGTTATTTAAATGAATGCAATCAAGTATCATCTCTAACAATTAGACATTTACTCCCAGTTCATGAAATGCAATTAAGTCCATAAATTTAATGAAATGTTCAATTAAAGTCACGTAAGACACTTAAGCACATTATCACTTAATTCAAAAATTTCACATTAAGGATAATTCATATAAAGCATGAACTTATAATATATATAATATTATGAAATGTAGATAAATCTTCACATAATGTGTAAATTGAAAACGGGGTGTTACAGCGAACATCTCCATCCAACGCCTCTGTCTCTTATTTAATTCCTTATGAGAAAACAAATACTGGAGACTCTTGTGGTTGGAAAAGATCTCAAAAGAAACTCCGTAAAGATAGTGTCTCCACTTTCCCAAAGCGAAGATCACTGCCGCAAGCTCGAGATCGTGAGTGGGATAATTCTGTTCTTGATCTTTCAATTTCCTCGAGGCATAAGCTATCACCTTACCATTCTGCATCAAAACACATCCCAACCCTTCTTTCGAGGCGTCCGTATAAACCATGTATCCTTCAGTGCCTTCAGGGAGTGCTAATACCGGTGCAGTGGTTAATTTTTCCTTCAAGAGTTGAAAACTCGCTTCACATGCCTCGTCCCACTCAAATTTAGCTTCCTTCTTAGTTAATCGAGTTAAAGGACCGACAATCTTTGAAAAATCCTTTACAAACCTTCGGTAATAACCTGCCAATCCCAAGAAACTTCTAATCTCGGAAACATTCTTCGGACTCTGCCACTGAATAACCGTCTCGATCTTTGAAGGATCAACTTCCAAACCCTTACTTGAGATAATATGGCCTAGAAAAGCAACTCGGTCGATCCAAAACTCACACTTACTAAACTTCGCATACAACCGGTGCTCTCTCAAAGTCTCCAATACCAAATTGAGATGTCTAGCATGATCTTCCGGAATCTTCGAATACACAAGAATGTCATCGATGAAGATTACTACGAATTTATCCAAATAATGCCGAAAAATCTGATTCATCATATCCATAAATGCTGCAGGGGAATTTGTCAAACCAAAAGGCATCACTACGAACTCATAATGACCATACCGGGTATTAAATCCTATCTTTGGTATATCCTCTTCCCGGATTTTCAACTGGTAGTAGCCTTGCCTTAAATCCAATTTCGAATAAACCCTTGAACCTTGCAGCATATCAAATAAATCCTCAATGTGGGGAAACGGGTACTTATTCTTGATAGTCATCCGATTAAGCTCCCGGTAATCTATACACATCCTCAACGACCCATCTTTCTTTTTGACAAAGAGGACCGGAGCACCCCACAAAGATGAACTCGGTCGGATATATCCACTTTTAAGTAATTCCTCGAGTTGAATCTTCAGCTCCTTCAACTCTGCCGTAGCCATTCTATAAGGAGTCTTAGAATAAGGTTCTGATCCCGGATATAAATAAACAACAAATTCAATCTCCCGATCCGGTGGTAGAGAACCCAAATTTTCATCAACATACTTCTTTGCCAACTTAGGTACCTTATCCAACATCCGAACAGCTAGAAAATGTGCCGATTTCGTCAGTTGATCCACTATCACCCAAATTCCATCTAAACCACCTTTCACTCGTGGAAGACCCGTAACGAAATCCATCGCCACTTGCTGCCATTTCCATTCTGGAATAGGTAACGGTTGCAGTAGCCCCGATGGCTTCTGATGCTCTGCTTTCACCACTTGGCAAGTCAAGCAATGTCTCACGAAGTTGATCACATCCCGTTTAAGTCCATTCCACCAATAAAATTTCTTTAAGTCCTTATACATCTTATTTCCCCCGGGATGTATCGAATACCCTGATCGATGAGCTTCTTCCAATATCAACCGTCTCAACTCTTCCGGAACCACCACTCTATTCTTAAACCTTAGAAGCCCGGTGTCATCAAATCCGAACGGACTCTCTGAATCATTTCTAGCTTTCTGCACTAACCTCTGAACCTCGGAATCCACTCTCTGAGCTTCAAATAACCTCTGCTGAAGATCTGGTTATACCGTAATATTCAGAATACTAGCTCTCAGCTTAAAAGATTCAGATTCATCCTCAACTCTCACCTTAACACTTGACACGCTAGCTTTCCTACTAAGCTCATCCACGACCACATTGGCCTTTCCTGGATGGTATCGAATCGTACATTCATAATCCACCAACATCTCCATCCAACGTCTCTGTCTCTTGTTTAATTCATTCTGAGAAAACAAATACTAGAGACTCTTGTGGTCGGAAAAGATCTCAAAAGAAACTCCGTAAAGATAGTGTCTCCACTTTCCCAAAGCGAAGAACACTGCTGCAAGCTCGAGATCGTGAGTGGGATAATTCTGTTCATGGTCTTTCAATTTCCTCGAGGCATAAGTTATCACCTTACCATTCTGCATCAAAACACATCCCAACCCTTCTTTCGAGGCGTCCGTATAAACCATGTATCCTTCAATGCCTTCAGGGAGTGCTAATACCGGTGCAGTGGTTAATTTTTCCTTCAAGAGTTGAAAACTAGCTTCACATGCCTCGTCCCACTCAAATTTTGCTTCCTTCTTAGTTAATCGAGTTAAAGGACCGGCTATCTTCGAAAAATCCTTTACAAACCTTCGGTAATAACCTGCCAATCCCAAGAAACTTCTAACCTCGGAAGCATCTTTCGGACTCTACCACTGAATAACCATCTCGATCTTTGAAGGATCAACTTCCAAACCCTTATTTGAAATAATATGGCCTAGAAAAGCAACCCGGTCGATCCAAAACTCACACTTACTAAACTTCGCATACAACCGGTGCTCTCTCAACATCTCCAATACCAAATTGAGATGTCTAGCATGATCTTTCGGAGTCTTTGAATACACAAGAATGTCATCAATGAAGATTACGACGAATTTATCCAAATACGGCCGAAAAATCCGATGCATCATATGCATAAATGCTGCAGGAGAATTTGTTAAACCAAAAGGCATCACTACGAACTCATAATGCCCATACCGGGTATTAAATCCTGTCTTTGGTATATCCTCTTCCCGGATTTTCCACTGGTAGTAGCCTTGCCTTAAATCCAATTTCGAATAAACCTCTGAACCTTGCAGCATATCAAATAAATCCTCAATGTGGGGCAACGGGTACTTATTCTTGATAGTCATCCGATTAAGCTCCCAGTAATCTATACACATTCTTAACGACCCATCTTTCTTTTTTGACAAAGAGAACTGGAGCACCCCACGGAGATGAACTCGGTCGGATATATCCACTCTTAAGTAATTCCTCGAGTTGAACCTTCAGCTCCTTCAACTCTGTCGGAGCCATTCTATAAGGAGTCTTGGAGTAAGGTTCTGATCCCGAATATAAATCAATAACAAACTCAATCTCCCGATCCGGTGGTAGAGAACCCAAATTTTCTAGAAATACGTCGGGATATCCCTTTACCACGGCCATCTCCTCAAAACTTGATTGATCCTTTGGTTTATTAAGGAGATAGGCAATAAATCCCGTGGCTCCATCCTTTACCAACTTGCGAGCTTCCATAAACGACAAAAGAGGTACATTCTTCGACCCAACTTCTCCAATCAACTCTTCACCCAATTTTATCTTCTTCTTAAAACAATCAACTTCGGCTCGGTGCCGATATAACTAATCCATCCCGAAGATTACCCCATACTTCTTCATAGGCATAACAATGAAATCTGCCGGATAATCTTTCCCCTCAATCAAAACTGAACAGCCCCTGACAACCCAATCTATCTGTAAACTTCCTCCCAGAGGCGAACTCACAAAATAACAGGAATTTGAGCAAATAACAGGTAGGCACAGAGAGGCACATAGATCAGAAGATATAAAAGAATGCGTGGCACCCGGATCGAACAATGCATGAATGCTCGTGTTATGAATGCAAACGGTGCCTTCCACCACGGCGTTTGGGTCGACCTCGACATTCTGCTCCTCGCTCTCAAGGGCATAGGCTCGTGCCTGAACCATCGGTCTCTGAGCTCCAGCTTGATATCCTGGAATCTTATCCGGGCATGCAAAAGCCATGTGATCTCCTTTCCCGCAAATCAAGCACAACTTCAATCTTTTTCGGCAATTGTTATATGAATGAGTTGGCCATCCACAATAGGTACACGGTGGCTGATCGTTGCGAGATCCTTTAGAAGTTGGTAGAGCCTGAGGTGGTCGTGGAATGGGTGCAATCGGACCTCCAATTCTCGGCTTCTTGAAAGGCCCTTGTGGTGGTGGAGTTGGTACATTCATCGGCCTCTTTCCTTTGTTAAATCCCCAGCCGGATCCTGACCCTTGTCCTTGACGAGAAACTGGCCTCCTAGCATTCACAGAATCTTCAACCTTTAGGGCTTTTGAAGTAGCCTTTGCCCAAGTGCTCGTATTAACTGCCTCTAGAGCTGTCTGGATATCCGGTCGAAGCCCCTGAACAAACTGCATAGCCTTATGGAAGTCATCGCCTGCTATATTTGGTGCATAGTGGGATAACCTCTCATACTCGGAAATATACTCGGCCACAGACCTCGATCCTTGCTTCAATTCGGTAAATTCCCTAAGCCTTCGAGTCCGGGATGCGGGAGGGATGAACTTATTCTTGAATTCCCTTGTAAAGATTTCCCAATTGATCTCCTCTCCAGCTGCCTCCAATACAATCCATGTGCTTTCCCACCAAGAGTAGGCTTCCCCTTGTATCAAAGTGATGGTGCATCGAGCCTTCTCTCGGGACTCACATGGAATGAGCTCCCATATCCTCTCTACCTCTTTCAGCCACATTTCCGCTTGTATGTCATTTCCCTTGAAGAATTTGGGAGGTCTTTGATTCTGAAACTCCCTAAGTATAACAGAAAGCGGTGCCTCAGGCGGTACAACAGGTGCAGGTGGTGCTGGAGGTGCCGGTGGTACATAATCTCGTAGCCTTTGATCTATGATATTGATAACTGGGTTAACAACGGCCTCTACCGGTGGTGGTTGTGGAGGTGGAGGTGTAGGAGTACGATCACGATGATGACATCGTCCTGGAGATCGATCTCGATGTCTATGTGGAGGCATCCTGTCAATAAACACTAAAATACGTGCTATTTTTAGTCTATGCGTGTTAATGCAAATAATTCAATCAGAATTCAAAATTTAAATCAATTAAGCACAAAAGAGATGCATATGCAACACATTGTCAAGTAATCCCTAAGCCGAACGACCTAGACTGACTCACACGACACGAAAGCCCGGGTTTTGCAACCCTAAGCTCTGATACCACTTAAGGGTGTAACACCCGAGTGCAAGGTGTCACATCTCCCGCACCGAGATCCGACCCGAATATGAAATGGACAATCCATACCCAAGCCAAATCACGGCGAACGGGGACAAACACACACTCTAAGCTTGGCGAGCTAACCCTTAAAACCATAAAACAACATAAAACATTAAAGCGGAAGCAATAAACGAACATATACCATATATATATATGTACCATGAGCATCCAAACTCCAAAAATAAGTCATATACATCATCAATTGCCATCACGGCTCAAACAAGTATGCTCCACTAATAATCATATACAGTGATCAAAATAAGAGTATGCAAGTGTAAGACTCCAAATACAGAGCTAGAGACGAATGCAAGACCTAGGACTCGTATTCCCGCCTAGCTCCCTCAACACCTGCACAAAACAACTGAAAACCAAACAGGTTCAGTCCAAAAGGGACTGATGGGCATAAAACAGGGCATAAATAGAATATATGACGGTAATTAAACAATCACATGCAAGCTATAATCCCAAGTGAGGTTTTAAAGAATTTTCCAAGTGGGTGAATAGAAATCATCAAAAGGGATTATAACGAATCATTAACATTAGGTCATTAGTGGCCCGGCGAGTGGGAGTGCATTATCTCCAACCAACACCTTGTGTAAATCATTTAAACATTCATTCTTTTCATGCAATCAATCTTTTGTGCACAATCATTAACATTTACACCTTCTTCCTCCGGGTTGGTGGTGGGTTTGCAAGGCCCGACCACCCATTCATTGACCAAAAGGGGTTACATGACTCCCCAGTTGGCGCTCAGCGTCCATTCCTCGCTAACTCCTAACGAGGTCTGGTTACGCCGTTCATTGGTGGAACTAGTGTGAGGGATCACCGTCGGCCCGTGCCTCCCCGGATAGCCACTCACACTAAGTCCCTGGGCCCCATTCGTGCATTCGATCATTTCTCGCCAAAACATTAGGTAGGGTTCATAAAACAAGGCTTTACGTTGAAAACGTTTACTCTTTAAACGACTCTCTATATATATATATTAATTTTGGTCGAAAACTTTCACATTGAAGGTATATATAGGGTCTTATATCTACATAGAAGAGAAACCCACCTTAAACCGTCAAAAGAAGAAAGCACGAGCCTCACTGACTAGCCTCGTCTCCAACTGGATCAAAATCTGTGCAAGAACAGTGAAGTGAGACTCGTTATGACCAAATAAGACGCTCGGCAATGCTATGATCATGATATGAATATGTACAAGATAAGATTACGTTATGAAATGTCCATGTGCACTATTAATACATTTAAATCATATAATCAAGTCATTCGAATTCATAAATTCACGTTTCAATCAAATTAATTCAAGTAATAATTAATTATTCACTAAACATATATAAATGTGTAAATATGTTACATTATAAAACATATATATATATATAATACATGCATACGTACAGCCATGCATGCAAAGCAAATGCATGAAAAACAGAATGTGACACGCCCGTGTCACCTCAATGCACCAAGCCGTGACACCCCCGTGTCATGCTGAAGAAAGGAAAAGTGATACGCCCGTGTCACTGTGCGTAGCAGAAAAAAAAAATAGGGCATCAACGCAACAACAACAACACCCAACCAAAACACCAATTCCAACCAACAAATGCAACCAAAACTTGAAGAAACATGTATCCACACTTAAAGCACAATAAAATCTAACATATATACTCATGTCATGCATTGATCACCAAGATTTATCAATACCAAACCCATTTCATCATTCATGCTCCAAGTCCATAATTCATAAGATAAATGCATACAACTTAAGTTCAAAGTTCACAAACATGCTTCCAACAACAATTACTCAATTCAACCAATTCATACAAAAGCCCTAGCTATCACATTCAATTCAACAATTCATCAAATCTCCAAAATTACCTTAAATGAAAGAAATGGATGCTAAGATGAAGAGATGGTGTTGATGATGCAATGATCACAAAACTCACAATTATGAAGCTTGAAAGATGAAATCTTCCCCCACTTTGGCAAGGGTTTTGATCGGTTGGCTTGGGAGCAAGAACAAGAATGTATGTAATGTTTGTATGACTGAAAGAAAGGGATGGAACGTAATATGCTGCTTTGTATGTAGAAGAAATGGCCAATTTGCTATTGAGTCCTCCAAATTAATAAGTTATGCAAGTGAGTCCCCAAACTTTTGAAATGTAAACAATTAAGTCCATGCAATTAGGTCCTCAAAGTTTCATGAAATGATCAAATATGGTCACAACGAAATTAAGTCAATTCGGGAAATTAATTCCCGTTGCAAGCAAGTTCATTTTATGCAATAAATATCAATTTGATATGAATTCGCAAAATACTAAATATTAAATAACGTACACAATTAACATATATATATATATATATATATATATATATATATATATATATATATATATATATATATATATAACACAACAATAAAATAAAGGAGATAACATCTAACACATTTAAAATAAAATCAACTATATAAACACATAAAATAGTTATTTTGCGTAATTTGGTAAACAATTACGTCATACCTATACGGCCGAATTATCGGGGCGTCACACGACACGTGTAAATTTTTCAAGAATTAGGATTATTTTAATCCTTGCAATTATTAAATTTATATGCTTTATAATAAATCATATAAATTATATTTCAAGGTGATTACGTGAAATATGTGTCAATTTGAGCATTATTTTATAAATTGACTTTAATTGTTACGTAAATTAACTACCGAACATGCCTTAATTGTTTCAATGTCCTTAATTGATCATTATTTTAAATTAGTAGACTAAATTGCATAAATATATTCTTGGACTAAATTGATCATTCTCTAAACTTCATATCCTTAATTGCATAACTTATATAACTTAAGGGACTTAATTGCAATTTGTGTCATTTCATTAATTTCAAGAGATGAATCACGTTAAATGCTTCTTCATGCTTCCATTTCATATCATGTTTCATTATATACAAGATATACATACATATTTGCTCCCTTCTCTTACCGAACCACAACCCTTCAAGAAAGGGAGAGGAATTCATCATCTCAAGCCATTAATTTGGAGGAATCATGGGTTTTTAAGCATCTTCATCATCTATCTTTATCTCTTTTCTTCTAATTTTCATTCCAAGGAATACATGAGTGTTAGGAATAGTGCCCTAAAAGCCGATTGTATATCCGCTTTGTGCTTTTCCTTATTGTAATCACAGACAATCTTTGAATAAAATAACGAATTGAGGTAACACTTCTTTATATACTCTTGTTTGGTATGCGTTTACTTTAGCTGTGCATGTATGAGAACTCCCCTAATCCTGATGACTTTAGGACTCTACCATTTAGGTGAAATGGTTCATGAAACGAGCCCTATATCACATAAGTCATGATTAGTAAAATACTCCAAGCCGATGAGTCCTACAGACAGTGGGAGTGTCAACCTGACTCCTCTAAGGCTTGCTTGTGGGATCACGCCCTTAAGAAGGACCACCTTGTTTCATGGAGGTGCAAAGTGTATAGTTGATATGTGCGTGATACATGAGGGTGCTTACTTTAATAAGTAAGTTCACTTAGGTGCCCCGTGTGAGAACATTCCTAAATGGGAAAGGAAGTTTCTATTTCAGGAAATGGAAACTTCCAGATTAGGAAATATCTCACGAGCCATTGATGTGATTAATTGATCCTTAGACTTGAGGTTCCTTGTCACTTTATGAGTTAACTCTGTAGTCTCAGGTATAAGCTTTAAAGGGTGTCGCCTTGGACAACTGATTCAAGGCTTATGCTGGGACTGCACAAGTGATTCATGAAAGTGAATGAGAATCAAGAAAGGACCTACACTTGCATTTGCAAGGTGATCTCTTATTGTGTAAGTCATTCATATGCCATATGGAGTCCTTGGCCAAGGTAGTAGATCAAGACATCGAGAAAAGGGTTTCTTGGATTGAGATCAAATGGATATGAAATGCACTTAGCTTTAAGACCGGATTATTAGGGTTCTGATTATTCCCTTGCCCTAGATCTTGGTTGAGAGATAGTAAGTAGGAGGATTGTATCTCACATGAATCAATGACTTAAAGGTTCTGTCGAATGCGAACATTCCAATTCAGCTAGGGGTTAAACACCTGTTGCTAGACTATGGTCGTTTAATCTGTGGACTGATTAATTAATTAGTGAATTTATTAATTAGGGTCACTGCTAATTGAATTGAGAACCTAGAGGGTCACACACAACAACTTGGTTACATGAGTTGAGGCTTTAAAATGATTAAACGAGTTAATCGGGCCAAGAGGGTTCCACACGTGTGAAATCACACGTGTGGCTCACGTGAGTGACACGTGTCACTGTGACACGTGTCACACACGTGTGAATATATATATATTATATATATTTGTATTAAATATTTAAATGTGTTAATTATTTAATAGACTTTGGTTTAATTTTGAATTAAAAAGAAAGTCTTATTTTGGAGAAAATAATCTAGTTAATTAATTACGAATTAATTAATTAGATAAAAATAAGTTATTTATTTTATAATAAATAAAGTATAAAATTATCCAAAAATAGTTTGGATATTTTTAGCTCTTTTAAAAGTTGACTTGAATTAGAATTCAATGTCAAAGTTGGAAAATACTTGATGATCAAGTAATAGGAGAGAGAGGAACCAAATCCTTGTCCAACAAGGAATAGGTTCGGCCGTCCCTCTCCCTTTCCTATATATAGGGGAGCTCATGCTCCCCTTTAGAGCTAATTGGCAATTCTTTTGGTTCATGTGTTGAACACCTTCCTTTCTCCAAGATCAAATAAACCCTAGGTTAAGCCTAAACACTAACTAGAGAACTAGCATCCTTACTAGTTAGATTGTGATCAAGTTGGTGGACTTTCTCTAGAGACTTCAAGTTAGAAGTTTGAAGATTCGAGCTTTACCAAGGAGAGGGGATCAAGCCGCGAGAAGAGCGTTCTTGGGTGGCTTGAAACGCTTCAAGAAAGAACAAAAGAAAAGTAAGTTTTCTGTCTCTACGAATTTGGTTACACGATTGCGAGTCCAAGGTCCTTTTGTTGGGAAAATTTTTTTAAATTGCGCTGCTTTCTGATTCGTGTTTTCCAACAAGGAGTTATTGTATGAATTCTTGAAGTTTATATTGGAGGCTAGGGTTTATGAATTCATGGAACAATTGGATTATTTGATGTTAGAAGGATGATCATGTGCTTGTACCTTGAATTTCATGCTTATATCTTGAGAATTATGGAGTTTTATGGTATACATGTTCATGAGAGTTGATCTTGAATTCTTGGTGAATTAAGCTTGAACTAAGTGTTTATGTTAGATTTTATTATACCTTGAGCATATATGCATATTAACTTCCAGAGTTCTTGCAATTAGAAATGGATTCAATGGTATTTTATGAAGGTTTGATGGTATTTCATGCATCCCCTGTTTCTTCCCCTATTTCTGCATCTTCTGCGTAACGGGAACAACCCTTCCCGTTCCCTTTGTATTTGGGGAACGGCCGTTCCCATAGTTTGAATCATATGCATGGCGGCGAGGACGGGAACGACCCTTCCCGTTTTGGCTCTTAAGCCAGAACGGCTATTCCCATCTTTGGGGCACAGTATCGGGAGGCTGGGAACGACCCTTCCCATTTTATGCCAAAACTCCGGAACGGCCGTTCCCAGGGCTCTGGAAGGACAGAAAGTTTCTACATAAAACATGAATTTCCATTTCCTTTTCTTTACCTCTATTTGGTCCCAATCTGCTATTATATGATCAATATCATGGCATAATATGAATATATTATGCTACATTGTTCATTACATGCCATCTCGTCACTTGATCATACCATGTGTTTTATCTGATAGCGTTATCAAGTTATGGTCTAATGAGGGTATAAATGTTTCTATTCCTTGCCCAGTATTTTCCAGAACAGAGATCGGGATCAATAACCGCGTTCACACATTCATGAATCGTCGTGTCAACCGTTTTGATAGAAATTAATTTAATTCGTGTTTTTGAATTTTGGATTGTTTTGGTTTTTGAACTAAAAATACAAAACACGAAATCGCGTTACGAAAACGCGAGCCTGGACGTGCTAAGGCGTAGCACGCCAGGCCCACGCGCCCGCCCGCCCAGCAGTCCCGCCACCGCGCGGGACTGCCCCCCACTGCCGTCCGCCAGCACCTAGGAGAGCCCGCCTGCACCTCCCGCAACCGCACGGGAGCCTCCCCGCCGCGATCGCCCGCCTCGCCCAGCTGATGCGCGCGACGCGCGCAAGGATGCGCGCCATGCGCACGCACGCTGGCAGCTTACGCTGTCGGCTGTGCGCAGCGCTGGCGCGCGTGTCCGAGCGCGCGATGCTGTGCGTCAGCCGGGCTTGGTCTCGGGTGGACGTGCAGTCCGTTCCGGGCACTTCGTTTCGTGATCTTGATTTTCGTGTTTAGTCCAATCCAATCCCGATTTAATTTTTCTGAAAATTTTATTTAATTTGAATTATTTTTGAAATAATTGATTAAATTGAGATTTTAGAAATTTAAGCGATTTGAACTTTGGAAAAATTACAAATTTTATTTTCTGAAAATAATGAAAGAATAAAATTATTGATTTTGGAAATTAATTGGAATTTTATTGGTTTATTGTTTTTTCGGGTTTTATTGAAAAGGCTCTTGAACAAGAATTGCATCTAAGTCGTGTTTTAAGTCATTAGGACTTGAAACGGGAATTTTAATTTATTGGCTAAATTTAAATTCTCGCAAAAGCATGTTAGGTGATCATGGGTTTAGATCTATGTATGGTTTTAATTTATGCACATGGATGGTTTAAATTGGGGTTGGAGCCCTATAGTTGCGTTTTTCAATTGAGGTTGGAGCCTCACTTATGTTCGTACTGTTATGTGATTTATTATGTGGCTTTCCATATTACTGTTTTTTAGGCCGGGGTATGCCCCGTGTAATTGTCTAAGGCCAATATGAAGATTGAGCCTTATTACTTTATGTCTTTTTCTTTTTATTGTTATTTGAGAGTAGAGATAGGTGGTGAGGTTTTATTTTCATTTTGGAGACAATGCACCCATGGAGTAAGATGGACCACATTCAAGTAACAAGGAGGCCATAAGTGAAGACCCCTCAAAATGTTAGGGAGGGGAATCTCAATTGTTAAATGTAATAGAGATAGGGCTCGTATTTTGTTACCGCTTTCCCTTATGTGATTTGAACTGTTTATGTGGCATGTATGTTAGAACTTGTGATTGTGGAGTGGCTCCCACATATCACGCATAAGATAGGTAGAACCCATGATCATTACATGTTAGTATCACGCTAGGACATGTTATCTGTTTATGTGCTTGTTTGAAATGCATTTAAGTGTACTTGCATTAATCAAGACTAATAAAATTGGATAACATATATGTTGGTGAGGTCGAACCGGACAACTCTCCGGTTGATTCGAAAATTCCCATTAAATATTAAGCTAATTTCGAACAAATAGGTATTTAATTCGAGATGCAAATTTTGAATTAAATTCCTAGCATTCCATCAATAGGTTTTAAGTTTAGTAAGTAAGGCTAGTTATTGTCCGCTAGTCGTGGGATAGCTAGTGGAGCTTATTAGTTCTTAGTTACCTAATTGATCATTTTAAATGATCAATATTTCATGATCGATTTTAGCAAGGGCGATGTCCGCGAGTCGTGGGTCGTTCGAACTAAGTTTTGGTCATGATCTTATGATTGATGGGTCTAGCTTAACGCCTAAGTAAATATGGATGTCGCATGAGTCGTGGGTCCATATTGAAAGATAGGTGATGCAAAAACAATTACTAAGAGTTCTAAAGGTGTTAGAATTGTTAAGTTGTACCTACCTAGGGTTCTTACTGAGAATGTCCGCGAGTCGTGGGTTCGAGGTAAAATGCCTAGGATCTTAGTACCCACTGGGAAACGTGTTCCTCTTAGATCTTTGGGAATTATAGATCTTTGAAAAATAGTGGGAGCTACAATAGATTAAAGACCTTATCTTTTGTATATCGTTATAAATCAGCATGCTCACTAGTTCTCTGTTTTACCATTTAGATCGTAGATTCTGTGATTCTCTACGTGTTTTGAAATGGCAACCAAAAACCCTCTTGTATCGATCCTCGAGTCAAACAAGTTGACTGGTTCCAACTATTCTGATTGGCTGAGGAATCTAAAAATCATTTTAGATTCTGAGAAGAGAACTTATGTTCTCTTCGAAGGGGAGCCCAGTCCCGAAGGGGAGGCTCCCACTCGGGCCGAGCGGGATGCGATTCAGAAGTGGAAGGATGATAATCTCCAAGCCCGTTGCCTTATGTTGGCTAACATGTCTCCGGACTTGCAAAGGCAACATGAGGCCATGGAATTCGCTTGGGAGATTTACGACCACTTAGAGCAACTTTACCGCCCTAATGAACGTGTTACAAGGTATAACACTTCAAAGGAATTGTTCCACTTGAGAATGAGGGAAGGTTCAAGTGTCCATGAATATAGACTCAAGTTTCTTGCCCTTACTGAGAAACTCGCTTCCATGGACATGCCACTGAAAGATGAGCTTTCAGTGGATTTGTTGCTAGCTTCGCTCCCACCATCATTCAACCCATTTTTCCTTAACTTCAACATGAATCATGCTGGTGCTACTGTAGCTGAGCTGATTAGTCAGCTTGTGACTGCTGAAAGCACGATCAAGAAGGACAATAAGGTTTTGATGGTGAATGCTCCATCTTCCTCTTCTGGGCCTTCTAAAGGTAAGGGCAAGAAAGCCCAAAAGAAGAAGAAGAAACCCCTTAGGCCCAGTGGTGGCATTTCGAAGGGAAAGGCCCAAAAGAAGAAGCGTGATCAGAAAGAGGATGTTTGCTTCCATTGTGGCAAAGCGGGACATTGGAGGAGAAACTGCCCAGAGTACAAGGCTACTCTAAAGAAAGGTATCTTTCTCGTTGAAATAAATCTTTCTATTAATTCTCGTTCTTGGGTACTTGATACCGGTTGTGGAACTCATATCTGTAATGATGTACAGATGCTAAGTGAAGTCCAACAACTCAAAAAAGGAGAATATGTCTTGAAGATCGGTGATGGCTCAAACGTTGAAGCTCGAGCTTTAGGCACAATTAGATTAGATTTAAGTAGTTTTGAGTTAGTCTTAAATAAAGTCCTTTATGTACCGCGCATTATTCGTAATATAATTTCAGTTCCAATATTAGATTGTGAAGGTTATGAAACTTATATTAAGAATGGTAAATATTTTATCAAACGGAACAACTCTTCCGTTCACATCGGTACTCTAAGTAATGGACTTTACCTAACTCAAAATATCAATATTATTAATATACAACGAGAAACAAAGCGTAAGAGAGATGACAAAGTTTCAGCTCCCTTATGGCACGCTAGATTAGGACACATTTCCAAAAACAGAATTAGCAAGATAAACACTTTAGGATCATTCTCTGAAAATGATCTCAAAGAGTTAACTTCTTGCGAATCCTGTCTCAAAGGAAAAATGTCCAAAGTTCCTTTTAAAGGAACTGTGGAACGTGCCACTAAGGTTTTGGATTTGATCCATACTGATGTTTGTGGACCGCTTAGTGTAAGCACTAGAAACAATCATCAGTATTTCATAACCTTTACTGATGACTTTAGTCGGTATGGTTATGTATACTTAATGAAGTATAAATCTGAAGCTTTTGAGAAATTCTTAGAATTTCAAAAGGAGGTTGAGAACCAAACTGGTCACAAGATCAAAGCACTTCGATCTGATCAAGGAGGCGAATATCTTAGTGAAGAATTCCTTAATCATCTCAAAGATAATGGGATTATCTCTCAGTGGACTCCTCCGGGAACTCCTCAGCTTAATGGAGTTTCTGAGAGAAGGAATCGAACCTTACTTGATATGGTTCGTTCCATGATGAGTTTCACTGACTTACCACCTTCTTTCTGGGGTTATGCCCTAGAAAGTGCAGCAAAGATTTTGAATCTAGTTCCCTCTAAGTCAGTCCCTAAAATGCCCCATGAAATGTGGCATGGTAAAATCCCTAGCTATTCTTACTTAAGAATTTGGGGTTGTCCTGCATACGTGAAGAGGACAGTGGGAGATAAGTTAGAATCTCGTTCTAACTTATGCTACTTTGTAGGTTATCCTAAGGAATCCATAGGATACTACTTCTATGATCAATCTGAGCAAAAGGTGTTTGTTTCCAGAAATGCCACTTTTCTTGAGGAACCGTTCCTTAAAGAAAAGAAAGGCAAGATCATAGAATTAGAAGAAGTACAAAGTAACCCCACGCCACCCACTGAAGAAACGTCCCCTACTGATCAACCATAACCAATCACGAATTTCGATACACATGTAAATCCTCCTCTAAGGCGTTCTGAACGCACTCCTAGACAGCCGGAGAGATGGTATGGATTCTTCCATGAAATCTCTCAAAAGGATAATGATCCTTCAACATATGAGGAGGCACTTTCAGATTCTGACTCTGAACAGTGGATAGAAGCCATGAAATCCGAAATGGATTCCATGAACTCCAACCAAGTTTGGACCTTGGTAGATTTGCCTGATGGGGTCAAACCCATAGGTTGCAAATGGATCTTTAAGAGAAAGCTTGGAGTTGATGGAAGCATTGCAGCCTACAAAGCAAGACTGGTTGCAAAAGGATTCACTCAAAGACCCGGCGTGGACTTTGACGAAACCTTTTCACCAGTTGCAATGCAAAAGTCCATTCGAATCATGCTTGCCATTGCTGCATATTATGACTATGAGATATGGCAAATGGATGTGAAAACTGCCTTTCTCAATGGTGACATTGACAAAGACATTTATATGGAGCAACCCATAGGTTTCACATTCAGTGGGAGTGAGCAAAAGGTTTGCAAACTCCAAAGATCAATCTATGGATTGAAACAGGCTTCTAGGAATTGGAACATTCGATTTGATGAATCAGTCAAAGCGTTTGGCTTCATGCAAATTTCGAATTAATCATGTGTGTATAGAAAGGAATTGGAGACCTCAGTGCAATTCTTAGTACTTTATGTTGATGACATCCTTCTTATTGGGAATTCGAAGGAT
This sequence comes from Lantana camara, assembly GCA_037501455.1. Lineage (NCBI taxonomy): Eukaryota > Viridiplantae > Streptophyta > Magnoliopsida > Lamiales > Verbenaceae > Lantana > Lantana camara. The sequence continues at coordinate 65,098,488 of CM074862.1, forward strand.
GACATGAAAGTGACTAAGTTATGGTTATCGAACCAATTCGAGATGAAAGATCTTGGTGATGCGTCATATATCCTTGAAATTAAAATCTATAGAGATAGATCTAGAAGGTTAATAGGACTATCACAGTCGATGTACATTGACAAAGTATTGAAGAGATTCAACATGGAGTCAGCAAAGGTTAAGAACCTTCCTATGAGTGTAGGAACATGTCTTTCAAAGAAGATGTGTCCTAAGACTAACCTTGAGAAGGAGAGAATGACTCATACACCTTATACGTCAGCAATAGGTAGCATAATGTATGCAATGTTATGTACTCGACTGGATGTGGCTTATGCACTTAGTGTGACAAGTCGTTTCCAATCTGACCCTGGAGATGGTCACTGGGCTGTCGTGAAGAATATTCTTAAGTACTTGAAAAGTACTAAAGATTTATTCTTAGTTTACGGAGGTCAGAAAGATCTTACTGTCGAAGGATACTGCGATGCAAGCTTTGCATCAGACTTAGATGATTTTAAGTCAATGTCAGGATACATTTTCTGCCTAAACGGCGGAGCAGTGAGTTGGAAGAGTTCCAAGCAAACAACCACTGCAGATTCGACCACTGAGGCCGAATACTTAGCTGCAAATGATGCAGCTAAGGAAGGTGTTTGGATTAGAAACTTCATTCAAGAGTTGAATGTTGTTCCTAGCATAAAAGACCCCATTACTGTGTTTTGTGACAACACTGGGGCGGTTGCACAAGCAAGAGAACCAAGATCTCACCAACGGACCAATCACATTATGAGGAAGTATCACCTAATCTGTGATATTATCAAAAGATGAGATGTGCAAATTGAGAGGGTCACATCAGCAGAGAACGTGGCAGATCCACTTACTAAACCCCTTAGTCGAGAAGCTTTCCAAGGTCATCTTCAGAAGATGGGACTTAGAGTAGCTTTAGAATGGCTTTGACGGGCAAGTGGGAGATTGTTAGGAATAGTGCCCTAAAAGCCGATTGTATATCCGCTTTGTGCTTTTCCTTATTGTAATCACAGACAATCTTTGAATAAAATAACGAATTGAGGCAACACTTCTTTATATGCTCTTGTTTGGTATGCGTTTACTTTAGCTGTGCATGTATGAGAACTCCCCTAATCCTGATGACTTTAGGACTCTACCATTTAGGTGAAATGGTTCATGAAACGAGCCCTATATCACATAAGTCATCATTAGTAAAATACTCCAAGCCGATGAGTCCTACAGACAGTGGGAGTGTCAACCTGACTCCTCTAAGGCTTGCTTGTGGGATCACGCCCTTAAGAAGGACCACCTTGTTTCATGGAGGTGCAAAGTGTATAGTTGATACGTGCGTGATACATGAGGGTGCTTACTTTAATAAGTAAGTTCACTTAGGTGCCCCGTGTGAGAACATTCCTAAATGGGAAAGGAAGTTTCTATTTCAGGAAATGGAAACTTCCAGATTAGGAAATATCTCACGAGTCATTGATGTGATTAATTGATCCTTAGACTTGAGGTTCCTTGTCACTTTATGAGTTAACTCTGTAGTCTCAGGTATAAGCTTTAAAGGGTGTCGCCTTAGACAACTGATTCAAGGCTTATGCTGGGACTGCACAAGTGATTCATGAAAGTGAATGAGAATCAAGAAAGGACCTACACTTGCATTTGCAAGGTGATCTCTTATTGTGTAAGTCATTCATATGCCATATGGAGTCCTTGGCCAAGGCAGTAGATCAAGACATCAAGAAAAGGGTTTCTTGGATTGAGATCAAATGGATATGAAATGCACTTAGCTTTAAGACCGGATTATTAGGGTTCTGATTATTCCCTTGCCCTAGATCTTGGTTGAGAGATAGTAAGTAGGAGGATTGTATCTCACATGAATCAATAACTTAAAGGTTCTGTCGAATCCGAACATTCCAATTCAGCTAGGGGTTAAACACCTGTTGCTCGACTATGGTCGTTTAACCTATGGACTGATTAATTAATTAGTGAATTTATTAATTAGGGTCACTGCTAATTGAATTGAGAACCTAGAGGGTCACACACAACAACTTGGTTACATGAGTTGAGGCTTTAAAATGATTAAACGAGTTAATCGGGCCAAGAGGGTTCCACACGTGTGAAATCACACGTGTGGCTCACGTGAGTGACACGTGTCACTGTGACACGTGTCACACACGTGTGAATATATATATATTATATATATATGTATTAAATAATTAAATGTGTTAATTATTTAATAGACTTTGGTTTAATTTTGAATTAAAAAGAAAGTCTTATTTTGGAGAAAATAATCTAGTTAATTAATTACGAATTAATTAATTAGATAAAAATAAGTTATTTATTTTATAATAAATAAAGTATAAAATTATCCAAAAATAGTTTCGATATTTTTAGCTCTCTTAAAAGTTGACTTGAATTAGAATTCAAAGTCAAAGTTGGAAAATACTTGATGATCAAGTAATAGGAGAGAGAGGAACCAAATCCTTATCCAACAAGGAATAGGTTCGGCCGTCCCTCTCCCTTTCCTATATATAGGGGAGCTCATGCTCCCCTTTAGAGCTAATTGGAAATTCTTTTGGTTCATGTGTTGAACACCTTCCTTTCTCCAAGATCAAATAAACCCTAGGTTAAGCCTAAACACTAACTAGAGAACTAGCATCCTTACTAGTTAGATTGTGATCAAGTTGGTGGACTTTCTCTAGAGACTTCAAGTTAGAAGTTTGAAGATTCGAGCTTTACCAAGGAGAGGGGATCAAGCCGCGAGAAGAGCATTCTTGGGTGGCTTGAAACGCTTCAAGAAAGAACAAAAGAAAAGTAAGTTTTCTGTCTCTACGAATTTGGTTACACGATTGCGAGTCCAAGGTCCTTTTGTTGGGAAAATTTTTTTAAATTCCGCTGCTTTCTGATTCGTGTTTTCCAACAATGAGTTATTATATGAATTCTTTAAGTTTATATTGGAGGCTAGGGTTTATGAATTCATGGAACAATTGGATTATTTGATGTTAGAAGGATGATCATGTGCTTGTACCTTGAATTTCATGCTTATATCTTGAGAATTATGGAGTTTTATGGTATACATGTTCATGAGAGTTGATCTTGAATTCTTGGTGAATTAAGCTTGAACTAAGTATTTATGTTAGATTTTATTATACCTTGAGCATATATGCATATTAACTTCCAGAGTTCTTGCAATTAGAAATGGATTCAATGGTATTTTATGAAGGTTTGATGGTATTTCATGCATCCCCTGTTTCTTCCCCTATTTCTGCATCTTCTGCGTAATGGGAACGACCCTTCCCGTTCAATTTGTATTTGGGGAACGGCCGTTCCCATAGTTTGAATCATATGCATGGCGGCGAGGACGGGAACGACCCTTCCCGTTTTGGATCTTAAGCCGGAACGGTTGTTCCCATCTTCGGGGCACAGTATCGGGAGGCTGGAACGACCCTTCCCATTTTATGCCAAAACTCCGGAACGGCCGTTCCCAGGGCTCTGGAAGGACAGAAAGTTTCTGCATAAAACATGAATTTCCATTTCCTTTTCTTTACCTCTATTTGGTCCCAATCTACTATTATATGATCAATATCATGTCATAATATGAATATATTATGCTACATTGTTCATTGTATGCCATCTCGTCACTTGATCATGCCATGTGTTTTATCTGATAGCGTTATCAAGTTATGGTCTAATGAGGGTACAAATGTTTCTATTCCTTGCCAAGTATTTTCCAGAACAGAGATCGGGATCAATAAGCGCGTTCATACATTCATGAATCGTCGTGTCAACCGTTTTGATAGAAATTAATTTAATTCGTGTTTTTGAATTTTGGATTGTTTTGGTTTTTGAACTAAAAATACGAAACACGAAATCGCGAGCCTGGACGTACTAAGGCGTAGCACGCCAGGCCCGCGCGCCCACCCGCCCAGCAGTCCCGCAACCGCGCGGGACTGCCCGCCACTGCCGTCCGCCAGTGCCCGCCTGCACCTCCCGCAACCGCGCGGGAGCCTCCCCGCCGCGGCCGCCCGCCTCGCCCAGCTGATGCGCGTGCGCGCAGGCAGCTCACGCTGCCGGCTGTGCGCAACGCTGGCGCGCGCGTCCTAGCGCGCGATGTTGTGCGTCAGCCGGGCTTGGTCTCGGGCGGACGTGCAGTCCGTTCCTGGCACTTCGTTTCGCGATCTTGATTTTCGTGTTTAGTCCAATCCAATCCCGATTTAATTTTTCTGAAAATTTTATTTAATTTGAATTATTTTTGAAATAATTGATTAAATTGAGATTTTAGAAATTTAAGCGATTTGAACTTTGGAAAAATTACAAATTTTATTTTCTGAAAATAATGAAAGAATAAAATTATTGATTTTGGAAATTAATTGGAATTTTATTGGTTTATTGTTTTTTCGGGTTTTATTGAAAAGGCTCTTGAACAAGAATTGCATCTAAGTCGTGTTTTAAGTCATTAGGACTTGAAACGGGAATTTTAATTTTTTGGCTAAATTTAAATTCTCGCAAAAGCATGTTAGGTGATCATGGGTTTAGATCTATGTATGGTTTTAATTTATGCACATGGATGGTTTAAATTGGGGTTGGAGCCCTATAGTTGCGTTTTTCAATTGAGGTTGGAGCTTCACTTATGTGCGTACTGTTATGTGATTTATTATGTGGCTTTCCATATTACTGTTTTTTAGGCCGGGGTATGCCCCGTGTAATTGTCTAAGGCCAATATGAAGATTGAGCCTTATTACTTTATGTCTTTTTCTTTTTATTGTTATTTGAGAGTAGAGATAGGTGGTGAGGTTTTATTTTCATTTTGGAGAAAATGCACCCATGGAGTAAGATGGACCACATTCAAGTAACAAGGAGGCCATAAGTGAAGACCCCTCAAAATGTTAGGGAGGGGAATCTCAATTGTTAAATGTAATAGAGATAGGGCTCGTATTTTGTTACCGCTTTCCCTTATGTGATTTGAACTGTTTATGTGGCATGTATGTTAGAACTTGTGATTGTGGAGTGGCTCCCACATATCACGCATAAGATAGGTAGAACCCATGATCATTACATGTTAGTATCACGCTAGGACATGTTATCTGTTTATGTGCTTGTTTGAAATGCATTTAAGTGTACTTGCATTAATCAAGACTAATAAAATTGGATAACATATATGTTGGTGAGGTCGAACCGGACAACTCTCCGGTTGATTCGAAAATTCCCATTAAATATTAAGCTAATTTCGAACAAATAGGTATTTAATTCGAGATGCAAATTTTGAATTAAATTCCTAGCATTCCATCAATAGGTTTTAAGTTTAGTAAGTAAAGCTAGTTATTGTCCGCGAGTCGTGGGATAGCTAGTGGAGCTTATTAGTTCTTAGTTACCTAATTGATCATTTTAAATGATCAATATTTCATGATCGATTTTAGCAAGGGCGATGTCCGCGAGTCGTGGGTCGTTCGAACTAAGTTTTGGTCATGATCTTATGATTGATGGGTGTAGCTTAACGCCTAAGTAAATATGGATGTCGCATGAGTCGTGGGTCCATATTGAAAGATAGGTTATGCAAAAACAATTACTAAGAGTTCTAAAGGTGTTAGAATTGGTAAGTTGTACCTACCTAGGGTTCTTACTGAGAATGTCCGCGAGTCGTGGGTTCGAGGTAAAATACCTAAGATCTTAGTACCCATTGGGAAACGTGTTCCTCTTAGATCTTTGGGAATTATAGATATTTGAAAAACAGTGGGAGCTACAATAGATTAAAGACCTTATCTTTTGTATATCGTTATAAATCAGCATGCTCACTAGTTCTCTGTTTTACCATTTAGGTCGTAGATTCTGTAATTCTCTACGTGTTTTGAAATGGCAACCAAAAACCCTCTTGTATCGATCCTCGAGTCAAACAAGTTGACTGGTCCCAACTATTCTGATTGGCTGAGGAATCTAAAAATCATTTTAGATTCTGAGAAGAGAACTTATGTTCTCTTCAAAGGGGAGCCCAGTCCCGAAGGGGAGGCTCCCACTCGGGCCGAGCGGGATGCGATTCAGAAGTGGAAGGATGATAATCTCCAAGCCCGTTTCCTTATGTTGGCTAACATGTCTCCGGACTTGCAAAGGCAACATGAGGCCATGGAATTCGCTTGGGAGATTTACGACCACTTAGAGCAACTTTACCGCCCTTATGAACGTGTTACAAGGTATAACACTTCAAAGGAATTGTTCCACTTGAGAATGAGGGAAGGTTCAAGTGTCCATGAATATGGACTCAAGTTTCTTGCCCTTACTGAGAAACTCGCTTCCATGGACATGCCACTGAAAGATGAGCTTTCAGTGGATTTGTTGCTAGCTTCGCTCCCACCATCATTCAACCCATTTGTCCTTAACTTCAACATGAATCATGCTGGTGCTACTGTAGCTGAGCTGATTAGTCAGCTTGTGACAGCTGAAAGCACGATCAAGAAGGACAATAAGGTTTTGATGGTGAATGCTCCATCTTCCTCTTCTGGGCCTTCTAAAGGTAAGGGCAAGAAAGCCCAAAAGAAGAAGAAGAAACCCCTTAGGCCCACTGGTGGCATTTCGAAGGGAAAGGCCCAAAAGAAGAAGCGTGATCAGAAAGTGGATGTTTGCTTCCATTTTGGCAAAGCAGGACATTGGAGGAGAAACTGCCCAGAGTACAAGGCTACTCTAAAGAAAGGTATCTTTCTCGTTGAAATAAATCTTTCTATTAATTCTAGTTCTTGGGTACTTGATACCGGTTGTGGAACTCATATCTGTAATGATGTACAGATGCTAAGTGAAGTCCAACAACTCAAAGATGGAGAATATGTCTTGAAGATCGGCGATGGCTCAAACGTTGAAGCTCGAGCTTTAGGCACAATTAGATTAGATTTAGGTAGTTTTGAGTTAGTCTTAAATAAAGTCCTTTATGTACCGCGCATTATTCGTAATATAATTTCAGTTCCAATATTAGATTGTGAAGGTTATGAAACTTATATTAAGAATGGTAAATATTTTATCAAACGGAACAACTCTTCCGTTCAAATCGGTACTCTAAGTAATGGACTTTACCTAACTCAAAATATCAATATTATGAATATACAACGAGAAACAAAGCGTAAGAGAGATGACAAAGTTTCAGCTCCCTTATGGCACGCTAGATTAGGACACATTTCCAAAAACAGAATTAGCAAGATAAACACTTTAGGATCATTCTCTGAAAATGATCTCAAAGAGTTAACTTCTTGCGAATCCTGTCTCAAAGGAAAAATGTCCAAAGTTCCTTTTAAAGGAACTGTGGAATGTGCCACTAAGGTTTTGGATTTGATCCATACTGATGTTTGTGGACCACTTAGTGTAAGCACTAGAAACAATCATCAGTATTTCATAACATTTACTGATGACTTTAGTCTGTATGGTTATGTATACTTAATGAAGTATAAATCTGAAGCTTTTGAGAAATTCTTAGAATTTCAAAAGGAGGTTGAGAACCAAACTGGTCACAAGATCAAAGCACTTCGATCTGATCGAGGAGGCGAATAACTTAGTGAAGAATTCCTTAATCATCTCAAAGATAATGGGATTATCTCTCAGTGGACTCCTCCGGGAACTCCTCAGCTTAATGGAGTTTCTGAGAGAAGGAATCGAACCTTACTTGATATGGTTCGTTCCATGATGAGTTTCACTGACTTACCACCTTCTTTCTGGGGTTATGCCCTAGAAAGTGCAGCAAAGATTTTGAATCTAGTTCCCTCTAAGTCAGTCCCTAAAACGCCCCATGAAATGTGGCATGGTAAAATCCCTAGCTATTCTTACTTAAGAATTTGGGGTTGTCCTGCATACGTGAAGAGGACAGTGGGAAATAAGTTTAAATCTCGTTCTAACTTATGCTACTTTGTAGGTTATCCTAAGGAATCCATAGGATACTACTTCTATGATCAATCTGAGCAAAAGGTGTTTGTTTCCAGAAATGCCACTTTTCTTGAGGAACCGTTCCTTAAAGAAAAGAAAGGCAAGATCATAGAATTAGAAGAAGTAAAAAGTTATCCCACGCCACCCACTGAAGAAACGTCCCCTACTGATCAACCACAACCAATCACGAATTTCGATACACATGTAAATCCTCCTCTAAGGCGTTCTGAACGCACTCCTAGACAGCCGGAGAGATGGTATGGATTCTTCCATGAAATCTCTCAAAAGGATAATGATCCTTCAACATATGAGGAGGCACTTTCAGATTCTGACTCTGAACAGTGGATAGAAGCCATGAAATCCGAAATGGATTCCATGAACTCCAACCAAGTTTGGACCTTGGTAGATTTGCCTGATGGGGTCAAACCCATAGGTTGCAAATGGATCTTTAAGAGAAAGCTTGGAGTTGATGGAAGCATTGCAGCCTACAAAGCAAGACTGGTTGCAAAAGGATTCACTCAAAGACCCTGCGTGGACTTTGACGAAACCTTTTCACCAGTTGCAATGCAAAAGTCCATTCGAATCATGCTTGCCATTGCTGCATATTATGACTATGAGATATGGCAAATGGATGTGAAAACTGCCTTTCTCAATGGTGACATTGACAAAGACATTTATATGGAGCAACCCATAGGTTTCACATTCAGTGGGAGTGAGCAAAAGGTTTGCAAACTCCAAAGATCAATCTATGGATTGAAACAGGCTTCTAGGAATTGGAACATTCGATTTGATGAATCAGTCAAAGCGTTTGGCTTCATGCAAATTTCGAATGAATCATGTGTGTATAGAAAGGAATTGGAGACCTCAGTGCAATTCTTAGTACTTTATGTTGATGACATCCTTCTTATTGGGAGTTCGAAGGATGACATGAAAGTGACTAAGTTATGGTTTTCGAACCAATTCGAGATGAAAGATCTTGGTGTTGCGTCCTATATCCTTGGATTAAAATCTATAGAGATAGATCTAGAAGGTTAATAGGCCTATCACAGTCGATGTACATTGACAAAGTATTGAAGAGATTCAATATGGAGTCAGCAAAGGTTAAGAACCTTCCTATGAGTGTAGGAACATATCTTTCAAAGAAGATGTGTCCTAAGACTAACCTTGAGAAGGAGAGAATGACTCATACACCTTATTCGTCAGCAATAGGTAGCATAATGTATGCAATGTTATGTACTCGACCGGATGTGGCTTATGCACTTAGTGTGACAAGTCGTTTCCAATCTGACCCTGGAGATGGTCACTGGGCTGCCGTGAAGAATATTCTTAAGTACTTGAAAAGTACTAAAGATTTATTCTTAGTTTACGGAGGTCAAAAAGATCTTACTGTCGAAGGATACTGCGATGCAAGCTTTGCATCAGACTTAGATGATTTTAAGTCAATGTCAGGATACATTTTCTGCCTAAACGGCGGAGCAGTGAGTTGGAAGAGTTCCAAGCAAACAACCACTGCAGATTCGACCACTGAGGCCGAATACTTAGCTGCAAATGATGCAGCTAAGGAAGGTGTTTGGATTAGAAACTTCATTCAAGAGTTGAATGTTGTTCCTAACATGAAAGACCCCATTACTGTGTTTTGTGACAACATTGGGGCGGTTCCTCAAGCAAGAGAACCAAGATCTCACCAACGGACCAAGCACATTATGAGGAAGTATCACCTAATCCGTGATATTATCAAAAGAGGAGATGTGCAAATTGAGAGGGTCACATCAGCAGAGAACGTGGCAGATCCACTTACTAAACCCCTTAGTCGAGAAGCTTTCCAAGGTCATCTTCAGAAGATGGGACTTAGAGTAGCTTTAGAATGGCTTTGACGGGCAAGTGGGAGATTGTTAGGAATAGTGCCCTAAAAGCCGATTGTATATCCGCTTTGTGCTTTTCCTTATTGTAATCACAGACAATCTTTGAATAAAATAACGAATTGAGGCAACACTTCTTTATATGCTCTTGTTTGGTATGCGTTTACTTTAGCTGTGCATGTATGAGAACTCCCCTAATCCTGATGACTTTAGGACTTTACCATTTAGGTGAAATGGTTCATGAAACGAGCCCTATATCACATAAGTCATGATTAGTAAAATACTCCAAGCCGATGAGTCCTACAGACAGTGGGAGTGTCAACCTGACTCCTCTAAGGCTTGCTTGTGGGATCACGCCCTTAAGAAGGACCACCTTGTTTCATGGAGGTGCAAAGTGTATAGTTGATATGTGCGTGATACATGAGGGTGCTTACTTTAATAAGTAAGTTCACTTAGGTGCCCCGTGTGAGAACATTCCTAAATGGGAAAGGAAGTTTCTATTTCAGGAAATGGAAACTTCCAGATTAGGAAATATCTCACGAGTCATTGATGTGATTAATTGATCCTTAGACTTGAGGTTCCTTGTCACTTTATGAGTTAACTCTGTAGTCTCAGGTATAAGCTTTAAAGGGTGTCGTCTTAGACAACTGATTCAAGGCTTGTGCTGGGACTGCACAGGTGATTCATGAAAGTGAATGAGAATCAAGAAAGGACCTACATTTGCATTTGCAAGGTGATCTCTTATTGTGTAAGTCATTCATATGCCATATGGAGTCCTTGGCCAAGGCAGTAGATCAAGACATCAAGAAAAGGGTTTCTTGGATTGAGATCAAATGGATATGAAATGCACTTAGCTTTAAGACCGGATTATTAGGGTTCTGATTATTCCCTTACCCTAGATCTTGGTTGAGAGATAGTAAGTAGGAGGATTGTATCTCACATGAATCAATGACTTAAAGGTTCTGTCGAATCCGAACATTCCAATTCAGCTAGGGGTTAAACACCTGTTGCTAGACTATGGTCGTTTAATCTGTGGACTGATTAATTAATTAGTGAATTTATTAATTAGGGTCACTGCTAATTGAATTGAGAACCTAGAGGGTCACACACAACAACTTGGTTACATGAGTTGAGGCTTTAAAATGATTAAACGAGTTAATCGGGCCAAGAGGGTTCCACACGTGTGAAATCACACGTGTGGCTCACGTGAGTGACACGTGTCACTGTGACACGTGTCACACACGTGTGTATATATATATATATATATATTATATATATATATGTATTAAATAATTAAATGTGTTAATTATTTAATAGACTTTGGTTTAATTTTGAATTAAAAAGAAAGTCTTATTTTGGAGAAAATAATCTAGTTAATTAATTACGAATTAATTAATTAGATAAAAATAAGTTATTTATTTTATAATAAATAAAGTATAAAATTATCCAAAAATAGTTTCGATATTTTTAGCTCTCTTAAAAGTTGACTTGAATTAGAATTCAAAGTCAAAGTTGGAAAATACTTGATGATCAAGTAATAGGAGAGAGAGGAACCAAATCCTTGTCCAACAAGGAATAGGTTCGGCCGTCCCTCTCCCTTTCCTATATATAGGGGAGCTCATGCTCCCCTTTAGAGCTAATTGGCAATTCTTTTGGTTCATGTGTTGAACACCTTCCTTTCTCCAAGATCAAATAAACCCTAGGTTAAGCCTAAACACTAACTAGAGAGCTAGCATCCTTACTAGTTAGATTGTGATCAAGTTGGTGGACTTTCTCTAGAGACTTCAAGTTAGAAGTTTGAAGATTCGAGCTTTACCAAGGAGAGGGGATCAAGCCGCGAGAAGAGCGTTCTTGGGTGGCTTGAAACGCTTCAAGAAAGAACAAAAGAAAAGTAAGTTTTCTGTCTCTACGAATTTGGTTACACGATTGCGAGTCCAAGGTCCTTTCGTTGGGAAAATTTTTTTAAATTCCGCTGCTTTCTGATTCGTGTTTTCCAACAAGGAGTTATTATATGAATTCTTGAAGTTTATATTGGAGGCTAGGGTTTATGAATTCATGGAACAATTGGATTATTTGATGTTAGAAGGATGATCATGTGCTTGTACCTTGAATTTCATGCTTATATCTTGAGAATTATGGAGTTTTATCGTATACATGTTCATGAGAGTTGATCTTGAATTCTTGGTGAATTAAGCTTGAACTAAGTCTTTATGTTAGATTTTATTATACCTTGAGCATATATGCATATTAACTTCCAGAGTTCTTGCAATTAGAAATGGATTCAATGGTATTTTATGAAGGTTTGATGGTATTTCATGCATCCCCTGTTTCTTCCCCTATTTCTGCATCTTCTGCGTAACGGGAACGACCCTTCCCGTTCAATTTGTATTTGGGGAACGGCCGTTCTTATAGTTTGAATCATATGCATGACGGCGAGGACGGGAACGACCCTTCCCGTTTTGGATCTTAAGCCGGAACGGCTGTTCCCATCTTCGGGGCACAGTATCGGGAGGCTGGGAACGACCCTTCCCATTTTATGCCAAAACTCCGGAACGGCCGTTCCCAGGGCTCTGGAAGGACAGAAAGTTTCTGCATAAAACATGAATTTCCATTTCCTTTTCTTTACCTCTATTTGGTCCCAATCTGCTATTATATGATCAATATCATGTCATAATATGAATATATTATGCTTCATTGTTCATTGCATGCCATCTCGTCACTTGATCATACCATGTGTTTTATCTGATAGCGTTATCAAGTTATGGTCTAATGAGGGTACAAATGTTTCTATTCCTTGCCCAGTATATTCCAAAACAGAGATCGGGATCAATAACCGCGTTCATACATTCATGAATCGTCGTGTCAACCGTTTTGATAGAAATTAATTTAATTCGTGTTTTTGAATTTTGGATTGTTTTGGTTTTTGAACTAAAAATACAAAACACGAAATCGCGTTACGAAAACGCGAGCCTGGACGTGCTAAGGCGTAGCACGCCAGGCCCGCGCGCCCGCCCGCCCAGCAGTCCCGCCACCGCGCGGGACTGCCCGCCACTGCCGTCCGCCAGCGCCTAGGCGAGCCCGCCTGCACCTCCCGCAACCGCGCGGGAGCCTCACCGCCGCGATCGCCCGCCTCGCCCAGCTGATGCGCGCGACGCGCGCAAGGATGCGCGCCATGCGCACGCACGCTGGCAGCTTACGCTGTCGGCTGTGCGCAGCGCTAGCGCGAGCGTCCGAGCGCGCGATGCTGTGCGTCAGCCGGGCTTGGTCTCGGGTGGACGTGCAGTCCGTTCCGGGCACTTCGTTTCGCGATCTTGATTTTCGTGTTTAGTCCAATCCATTCCCGATTTAATTTTTCTGAAAATTTTATTTAATTTGAATTATTTTTGAAATAATTGATTAAATTGAGATTTTAGAAATTTAAGCGATTTGAACTTTGGAAAAATTACAAATTTTATTTTCTGAAAATAATGAAAGAATAAAATTATTGATTTTGGAAATTAATTGGAATTTTATTGGTTTATTGTTTTTTCGGGTTTTATTGAAAAGGCTCTTGAACAAGAATTGCATCTAAGTCGTGTTTTAAGTCATTAGGACTTGAAACGGGAATTTTAATTTATTGGCTAAATTTAAATTCTCGCAAAAGCATGTTAGGTGATCATGGGTTTAGATCTATGTATGGTTTTAATTTATGCACATGGATTGTTTAAATTGGGGTTGGAGCCCTATAGTTGCGTTTTTCAATTGAGGTTGGAGCCTCACTTATGTGCGTACTGTTATGTGATTTATTATGTGGCTTTCCATATTACTGTTTTTTAGGCCGGGGTATGCCCCGTGTAATTGTCTAAGGCCAATATGAAGATTGAGCCTTATTACTTTATGTCTTTTTCTTTTTATTGTTATTTGAGAGTAGAGATAGGTGGTGAGGTTTTATTTTCATTTTGGAGACAATGCACCCATGGAGTAAGATGGACCACATTCAAGTAACAAGGAGGCTATAAGTGAAGACCCCTCAAAATGTTAGGGAGGGGAATCTCAATTGTTAAATGTAATAGAGATAGGACTCGTATTTTGTTACCGCTTTCCCTTATGTGATTTGAACTGTTTATGTGGCATGTATGTTAGAACTTGTGATTGTGGAGTGGCTCCCACATATCACGCATAAGATAGGTAGAACCCATGATCATTACATGTTAGTATCATGCTAGGACATGTTATCTGTTTATGTGCTTGTTTGAAATGCATTTAAGTGTACTTGTATTAATCAAGACTAATAAAATTGGATAACATATATATTGGTGAGGTCGAACCGGACAACTCTCCGGTTGATTCGAAAATTCCCATTAAATATTAAGCTAATTTCGAACAAATAGGTATTTAATTCGAGATGCAAATTTTGAATTAAATTCCTAGCATTCCATCAACAGGTTTTAAGTTTAGTAAGTAAAGCTAGTAATTGTCCGCGAGTCGTGGGATAGCTAGTGGAGCTTATTAGTTCTTAGTTACCTAATTGATCATCTTAAATGATCAATATTTCATGATCGATTTTAGCAAGGGCGATGTCCGCGAGTCGTGGGTCGTTCGAACTAAGTTTTGGTCATGATCTTATGATTGATGGGTCTAGCTTAACGCCTAAGTAAATATGGATGTCGCACGAGTCGTGGGTCCATATTGAAAGATAGGTGATGCAAAAACAATTACTAAGAGTTCTAAAGGTGTTAGAATTGGTAAGTTGTACCTACCTAGGGTTCTTACTGAGAATGTCGGCGAGTCGTGGGTTCGAGGTAAAATGCCTAGGATCTTAGTACCCACTGGGAAACGTGTTCCTCTTAGATCTTTGGGAATTATAGATATTTGAAAAACAGTGGGAGCTACAATAGATTAAAGACCTTATCTTTTGTATATCGTTATAAATCAGCATGCTCACTAGTTCTCTGTTTTACCATTTAGGTCGTAGATTCTGTAATTCTCTACGTGTTTTGAAATGGCAACCAAAAACCCTCTTGTATCGATCCTCGAGTCAAACAAGTTGACTGGTCCCAACTATTCTGATTGGCTGAGGAATCTAAAAATCATTTTAGATTCTGAGAAGAGAACTTATGTTCTCTTCGAAGGGGAGCCCAGTCCCGAAGGGGAGGCTCCCACTCGGGCCGAGCGGGATGCGATTCAGAAGTGGAAGGATGATAATTTCCAAGCCCGTTGCCTTATGTTGGCTAACATGTCTCTGGACTTGCAAAGGCAACATGAGGCCATGGAAATCGCTTGGGAGATTTACGACCACTTAGAGCAACTTTACCGCCCTCATGAACGTGTTGCAAGGTATAACACTTCAAAGGAATTGTTCCACTTGAGAATGAGGGAAGGTTCAAGTGTCCATGAATATGGACTCAAGTTTCTTGCCCTTACTGAGAAACTCGCTTCCATGGACATACCACTGAAAGATGAGCTTTCAGTGGATTTGTTGCTAGCTTCGCTCCCACCATCATTCAACCCATTTGTCCTTAACTTCAACATGAATCATGCTGGTGCTACTGTAGCTGAGCTGATTAGTCAGCTTGTGACTGCTGAAAGCACGATCAAGAAGGACAATAAGGTTTTGATGGTGAATGCTCCATCTTCCTCTTCTGGGCCTTCTAAAGGTAAGGGCAAGAAAGCCCAAAAGAAGAAGAAGAAACCCCTTAGGCCCACTGGTGGCATTTCGAAGGGAAAGGCCCAAAAGAAGAAGCGTGATCAGAAAGTGGATGTTTGCTTCCATTGTGGCAAAGCGGGACATTGGAGGAGAAACTGCCCAGAGTACAAGGCTACTCTAAAGAAAGGTATCTTTCTCGTTGAAATAAATCTTTCTATTAATTCTAGTTCTTGGGTACTTGATACCGGTTGTGGAACTCATATCTGTAATGATGTACAGATGCTAAGTGAAGTCCAACAACTCAAAGAAGGAGAATATGTCTTGAAGATCGGCGATGGCTCAAACGTTGAAGCTCGAGCTTTAGGCACAATTAGATTAGATTTAGGTAGTTTTGAGTTAGTCTTAAATAAAGTCCTTTATGTACCGCGCATTATTCGTAATATAATTTCAGTTCCAATGTTAGATTGTGAAGGTTATGAAACTTATATTAAGAATGGTAAATATTTTATCAAACGGAACAATTCTTCCGTTCACATCGGTACTCTAAGTAATGGACTTTACCTAACTCAAAATATCAATATTATGAATATACAACGAGAAACAAAGCGTAAGAGAGATGACAAAGTTTCAGCTCCCTTATGGCACGCTAGATTAGGACACATTTCCAAAAACAGAATTAGCAAGATAAACACTTTAGGATCATTCTCTGAAAATGATCTCAAAGAGTTAACTTCTTGCGAATCCTGTCTCAAAGGAAAAATGTCCAAAGTTCCTTTTAAAGGAACTGTGGAACGTGCCACTAAGGTTTTGGATTTGATCCATACTGATGTTTGTGGACCACTTAGTGTAAGCACTAGAAACAATCATCAGTATTTCATAACCTTTACTGATGACTTTAGTCGGTATGGTTATGTATACTTAATGAAGTATAAATCTGAAGCTTTTGAGAAATTCTTAGAATTTCAAAAGGAGGTTGAGAACCAAACTGGTCACAAGATCAAAGCACTTCGATCTGATCGAGGAGGCGAATATCTTAGTGAAGAATTCCTTAATCATCTCAAAGATAATGGGATTATCTCTCAGTGGACTCCTCCGGGAACTCCTCAGCTTAATGGAGTTTCTGAGAGAAGGAATCGAACCTTACTTGATATGGTTCGTTCCATGATGAGTTTCACTGACTTACCACCTTCTTTCTGGGGTTATGCCCTAGAAAGTGCAGCAAAGATTTTGAATCTAGTTCCCTCTAAGTCAGTCCCTAAAACGCCCCATGAAATGTGGCATGGTAAAATCCCTAGCTATTCTTACTTAAGAATTTGGGGTTGTCCTGCATAAGTGAAGAGGACAGTGGGAGATAAGTTAAAATCTCGTTCTAACTTATGCTACTTTGTAGGTTATCCTAAGGAATCTATAGGATACTACTTCTATGATCAATCTGAGCAAAAGGTGTTTGTTTCCAGAAATGCCACTTTTCTTGAGGAACCGTTCCTTAAAGAAAAGAAAGGCAAGATCATAGAATTAGAAGAAGTACAAAGTAACCCCACGCCACCCACTGAAGAAACGTCCCCTACTGATCAACCACAACCAATCACGAATTTCGATACACATGTAAATCCTCTTCTAAGGCGTTCTGAACGCACTCCTAGACAGCCGGAGAGATGGTATGGATTCTTCCATGAAATCTCTCAAAAGGATAATGATCCTTCAACATATGAGGAGGCACTTTCAGATTCTGACTCAGAACAGTGGATAGAAGCCATGAAATCCGAAATGGATTCCATGAACTCCAACCAAGTTTGGACCTTGGTAGATTTGCCTGATGGGGTCAAACCCATAGGTTGCAAATGGATCTTTAAGAGAAAGCTTGGAGTTGATGGAAGCATTGCAGCCTACAAAGCAAGACTGGTTGCAAAAGGATTCACTCAAAGACCCGGCGTGGACTTTGACGAAACCTTTTCACCAGTTGCAATGCAAAAGTCCATTCGAATCATTCTTGCCATTGCTGCATATTATGACTATGAGATATGGCAAATGGATGTGAAAACTGCCTTTCTCAATGGTGACATTGACAAAGACATTTATATGGAGCAACCCATAGGTTTCACATTCAGTGGGAGTGAGCAAAAGGTTTGCAAACTCCAAAGATCAATCTATGGATTGAAACAGGCTTCTAGGAATTGGAACATTCGATTTGATGAATCAGTCAAAGCGTTTGGCTTCATGCAAATTTCGAATTAATCATGTGTGTATAGAAAGGAATTGGAGACCTCAGTGCAATTCTTAGTACTTTATGTTGATGACATCCTTCTTATTGGGAATTCGAAGGATGACATGAAAGTGACTAAGTTATGGTTATCGAACCAATTCGAGATGAAAGATCTTGGTGATGCGTCCTATATCCTTAGAATTAAAATCTATAGAGATAGATCTAGAAGGTTAATAGGACTATCACAGTCGATGTACATTGACAAAGTATTGAAGAGATTCAATATGTAGTCAGCAAAGGTTAAGAACCTTCCTATGAGTGTAGGAACATGTCTTTCAAAGAAGATGTGTCCTAAGACTAACCTTGAGAAGGAGAGAATGACTCATACACCTTATGCGTCAGCAATAGGTAGCATAATGTATGCAATGTTATGTACTCGACCGGATGTGGCTTATGCACTTAGTGTGACAAGTCGTTTCCAATCTGACCCTGGAGATGGTCACTGGGCTGCCGTGAAGAATATTCTTAAGTACTTGAAAAGTACTAAAGATTTATTCTTAGTTTACGGAGGTCAGAAAGATCTTACTGTCGAAGGATACTGCGATGCAAGCTTTGCATCAGACTTAGATGATTTTAAGTCAATGTCAGGATACATTTTCTGCCTAAACGGCGGAGCAGTGAGTTGGAAGAGTTCCAAGCAAACAACCACTGCAGATTCGACCACTGAGGCCGAATACTTAGCTGCAAATGATGCAGCTAAGGAAGGTGTTTGGATTAGAAACTTCATTCAAGAGTTGAATGTTGTTCCTAACATGAAAGACCCCATTACTGTGTTTTGTGACAACATTGGGGCGGTTCCTCAAGCAAGAGAACCAAGATCTCACCAACGGACCAAGCACATTATGAGGAAGTATCACCTAATCCGTGATATTATCAAAAGAGGAGATGTGCAAATTGAGAGGGTCACATCAGCAGAGAACGTGGCAGATCCACTTACTAAACCCCTTAGTCGAGAAGCTTTCCAAGGTCATCTTCAGAAGATGGGACTTAGAGTAGCTTTAGAATGGCTTTGATGGGCAAGTGGGAGATTGTTAGGAATAGTGCCCTAAAAGCCGATTGTATATCCGCTTTGTGCTTTTCCTTATTGTAATCACAGACAATCTTTGAATAAAATAACGAATTGAGGCAACACTTCTTTATATGCTCTTGTTTGGTATGCGTTTACTTTAGCTGTGCATGTATGAGAACTCCCCTAATCCTGATGACTTTAGGACTCTACCATTTAGGTGAAATGGTTCATGAAACGAGCCCTATATCACATAAGTCATGATTAGTAAAATACTCCAAGCCGATGAGTCCTACAGACAGTGGGAGTGTCAACCTGACTCCTCTAAGGCTTGCTTGTGGGATCAGGCCCTTAAGAAGGACCACCTTGTTTCATGGAGGTGCAAAGTGTATAGTTGATACGTGCGTGATACTGGGTGCTTACTTTAATAAGTAAGTTCACTTAGGTGCCCCGTGTGAGAACATTCCTAAATGGGAAAGGAAGTTTCTATTTCAGGAAATGGAAACTTCCAGATTAGGAAATATCTCACGAGTCATTGATGTGATTAATTGATCCTTAGACTTGAGGTTCCTTGTCACTTTATAAGTTACCTCTGTAGTCTCAGGTATAAGCTTTAAAGGGTGTCGTCTTAGACAACTGATTCAAGGCTTGTGCTGGGACTGCACAAGTGATTCATGAAAGTGAATGAGAATCAAGAAAGGACCTACACTTGCATTTTCAAGGTGATCTCTTATTGTGTAAGTCATTCATATGCCATATGGAGTCCTTGGCCAAGGCAGTAGATCAAGACATCAAGAAAAGGGTTTCTTGGATTGAGATCAAATGGATATGAAATGCACTTAGCTTTAAGACCGGATTATTAGGGTTCTGATTATTCCCTTACCCTAGATCTTGGTTGAGAGATAGTAAGTAGGAGGATTGTATCTCACATGAATCAATGACTTAAAGGTTCTGTCGAATCCGAACATTCCAATTCAGCTAGGGGTTAAACACCTGTTGCTAGACTATGGTCGTTTAATCTGTGGACTGATTAATTAATTAGTGAATTTATTAATTAGGGTCACTGCTAATTGAATTGAGAACCTAGAGGGTCACACACAACAACTTGGTTACATGAGTTGAGGCTTTAAAATGATTAAACGAGTTAATCGGGCCAAGAGGGTTCCACACGTGTGAAATCACACGTGTGGCTCACGTGAGTGACACGTGTCACTGTGACACGTGTCACACACGTGTGAATATATATATATTATATACATATGTATTAAATAATTAAATGTGTTAATTATTTAATAGACTTTGGTTTAATTTTGAATTAAAAAGAAAGTCTTATTTTGGAGAAAATAATCTAGTTAATTAATTACGAATTAATTAATTAGATAAAAATAAGTTATTTATTTTATAATAAATAAAGTATAAAATTATCCAAAAATAGTTTGGATATTTTTAGCTCTCTTAAAAGTTGACTTGAATTAGAATTCAAAGTCAAAGTTGGAAGATACTTGATGATCAAGTAATAGGAGAGAGAGGAACCAAATCCTTGTCCAACAAGGAATAGGTTCGGCCGTCCCTCTCCCTTTCCTATATATAGGGGAGCTCATGCTCCCCTTTAGAGCTAATTGGCAATTCTTTTGGTTCATGTGTTGAACACCTTCCTTTCTCCAAGATCAAATAAACCCTAGGTTAAGCCTAAACACTAACTAGAGAACTAGCATCCTTACTAGTTAGATTGTGATCAAGTTGGTGGACTTTCTCTAGAGACTTCAAGTTAGAAGTTTGAAGATTCGAGCTTTACCAAGGAGAGGGGATCAAGCCGCGACAAGAGCGTTCTTGGGTGGCTTGAAACGCTTCAAGAAAGAACAAAAGAAAAGTAAGTTTTCTGTCTCTACGAATTTGGTTACACGATTGCGAGTCCAAGGTCCTTTTGTTGGGAAATTTTTTTTAAATTCCGCTGCTTTCTGATTCGTGTTTTCCAACAAGGAGTTATTATATGAATTCTTGAAGTTTATATTGGAGGCTAGGGTTTATGAATTCATGGAACAATTGGATTATTTGATGTTAGAAGGATGATCATGTGCTTGTACCTTGAATTTCATGCTTATATCTTGAGAATTATGGAGTTTTATGGTATACATGTTCATGAGAGTTGATCTTGAATTCTTGGTGAATTAAGCTTGAACTAAGTGTTTATATTAGATTTTATTATACCTTGAGCATATATGCGTATTAACTTCCAGAGTTCTTGCAATTAGAAATGGATTCCATGGTATTTTATGAAGGTTTGATGGTATTTCATGCATCCCCTGTTTCTTCCCCTATTTCTGCATCTTCTGCGTAGCGGGAACGACCCTTCCCGTTCCCTTTGTATTTGGGGAACGGCCGTTCCCATAGTTTGAATCATATGCATGGCGGCGAGGACGGGAATGACCCTTCCCGTTTTGGATCTTAAGCCGGAACGGCTGTTCCCATCTTCGGGGCACAGTATCGGGAGGCTGGGAACGACCCTTCCCATTTTATGCCAAAACTCCGGAACGGCCGTTCCCAGGGCTCTGGAAGGACAGAAAGTTTCTGCATAAAACATGAATTTGCATTTCCTTTTCTTTACCTCTATTTGGTCCCAATCTGCTATTATATGATCAATATCATGTCATAATATGAATATATTATGCTACATTGTTCATTGCATGCCATCTCGTCACTTGATCATGCCATGTGTTTTATCTGATAGCGTTATCAAGTTATGGTCTAATGAGGGTACAAATGTTTCTATTCCTTGCCCAGTATTTTCCAGAACAGAGATCGGGATCAATAAGCGCGTTCATACATTCATGAATCGTCGTGTCAACCGTTAGCAAGCAAGTCAGGTCATGCAAGGCCATGTACGTACCGTGGTTATCGTGTTATTTTCAGGATCATGCAAAGCAATGCCGGCACCGTGTTATCGTGATCATCTTGTTTATCGTGTCATCGTGACTATCGTGTTATCATGTAACGCTCGTCAGTCGTAGGAGCTAAGTGCTATGCGGGGCAGCGTGCTACGCACATGGGAGCCACCTCTTGAACCTGCGGGGCAAAGTGCTACATGTGCCGGAGCCACCTCCTGAACCCGTAGGAGCCACCTCTAGAATCCTGACGCTACGAGTATCGTGTTATCGTGTTATCGTGAATGGTGAAGGCTCGCTACCTTCCCATTATCGTGTTATCGTGATTGGAGTGATGGAGGGATTGGAGTGATGGAGTGATGGAGGGATTGGAGTGATGGTGTTTATTGGTGTAATAGGGTTCATGGGAGTGATGGAGTTATTCGGGAAATCATTATACATGTCGTGTTCTTGCAGGTACATTCTAGGCGGGAATCGAGCTGAGTCGAGTCCTTGCATTCGAGCTCCGCAAGGTGTATTTGTTTATTTATTTTATCATTTCCAAGGTATTATTGTCAAGACTACTTGTTATGTATTTAGGAGATGATAATGTATTGATAGGTAAAATCCAATTGTAAATTACTTGATAAATGATCGATAGTATAGCATGCTTCCGCTTTGTTCTGTTACATGTATGTGTTAATCTCGTCTAGCTTGTTGTTTTATTTGCATTGTCACCCATTCGCTATAGGTTGGTTCGTGTACGGAGTACCCGTTTCGTATGTGGATTGACCTATAGTGCGGGGGTGTGGCATCCTTACAAATTGGGGTGCTAGAGGGAGAGAATGGATCGGTTACTTGGGGTTAAGGGGCTGAAATGGATGGTTAACTCAAGTATAACTCAAAGCATAAATCATGGTTAAGGCTTAGTTGGGTTTTAAGTGGGGTCCACTAGTTTATATTAGGTCAAAAGGTAGCTTTCAAGCGTAAGGGGCTCGTTACGGGTGAAATTCGAGGGTCTTAATGAACTTAGAAAAATGTGATGCTTGTCCCATTAAACCCGAATCGTCGAAACGAGTTCAACGGAGGTGACGGAATTCGAATCCGAATTCCCGATCTCAAAATACGCATCCCGGAACCCAAGGTGCGCTAAATGCTCTTTAGCCTCCTTTAGGTCCTGTCTCCAAAACAAACCAAAAAGGCATTCAAAGCAAATACCAAAACATACAACGAGCACATAATCGAGTCCATGAAGCATATAATTAACACATATCACGAATTCACAAAAAAATCAGAATTAAATACGGAACCAAAACGAGAAAAATACAAAGGAAAGGAAAGTTAAACGTTTAAGCAGTTAAATCCACGTTAGAAATTAAATATCACATAATCACTTAAAGGAATAATTAAATAGCGCACATAATAGGTTACCTAAAAAGTCTGATCAGTCGGGATGTTACATGTCTATCTTTCAGCTTAACATACACACAAGGTATGAAAGACATGCCAAGAACGAGCCGCTAGAGATCAGACCATCCAGTCGTGTTACAAAGTTACCAACTTCAAACTTTCTTGCTACGGTGAAAGGTACACAAACATCCTTGGCATATGCATACATGCAACATTAATTCAAACAATTACATGATGTTATGTGCTTTGACCGCCTATTGTATTAACTGCTTTTGTATGAATAATACTCGATGTATTTGATATTTCTTACATGTTCCTTATGTGGCATTTGCGTGATTGTTTATTTAATTGTTCTCCTGGGTTATTGTGTCTGTTGTTTGAGACACAGGGTTCTCTTGTTGTTTGTTCGAGAGACAGGGTGTTGTCATAGTTTATTTGAGAGACGGGGTCTTGTTGTGTGAGAGACGGGGATTCTCTCATTTGTTTCTTACTACCTATTTAGGTTGCCACTGGAGGCAGCTTAGATTTTCGAGTGTTTAGGTTTCGGTGAGTTAAGGGTCATGACTTAGCAGCAAGCTTCACGGAATGCCTACAAAGATTCTTGACATTTCTTGGAAACAATTTGAGTGTCCAAACATTGAACAGTGGTCGTAGTGCAATTGAAGACCCCTTGTTGCTTGAAGATCTATTCCGAACTAATTCCTGATGGGGAGTTGCTAACCCGCGTGGAATGAACACGTGAAAGCTTGCTTAGAGTCCAGAACTCGAGGTAGTGGACCTGGGGACCAGGTCCTCTTAAGGGGGAGAGGTTGTGACGCCCCGTATTTCCAGACAAGTCAGGTATGACGTTACGAGTGAGGTCCGGTCGAGTGTTAAGTGTTTATTTATGTTTTAACTGTTAGTTGTGTATTTAATTTGTTTAATTGTGTGAATAAATTTGCTATTTCATACTTTAATTGTTTAATTATCCTTAATTGCATTTTTATGTAAATATATGTACTTAATTGAAATATATGTTTTGTACCTATTTGACTATTAAGTGAAATTGTGTGGGCCAATTTCTATTTATTAAAAGTTAGGGTTCTTTATTTAATTATGAAATTTTAATTGGACTTGTTAATCTCTTCTTTAAAATCTTGGGGTTACTTTTATAATTTTGAAATCTTTAATTTGGCCTCAATTGATCTTGTTTAAAATTTGTGAACTTGATTGCATAACTTTATTAATTGAGGGGCTTGATTGTAATTTCGGAAGATGGGAAGCCTTTATCAACCGTAACCCTAGCCTTCTTCTTCATTTCCTCCTCTCATTTCACTCAGCCGCGCAGCAGCCTTCTCCTCCTTCAGAATCGCCACCACCGCTGCTCCGTCGCCATCCACACCCGCGGCAACTAGCCTAAATCCGGCCTCTACCACCACCTCCAGTCATCTTCACCAACACCAACCACCACAGAACTGCAGCCACCATCCCTCCTCTCTCTTTTCTCTCGCCACCATCACCCACCGTCTCCACGCTGATCAACCACCACAGCCTGGATCGCTGCCATTCCCAGCCTTCCCGTCAACCACGTGCCGACCGTCAAGCACCCGCTGTTATCTCTCTAATTCAGCAAACCCGGAATCGAAAGGGGGCAGAAAGCCACCACCGCTGAACCATCAATCGGCCATCTCCCTTATCTCCGTCCATCCGCGACCGGATTTCCCCTCTCAGCCACCAGAACTCCCGTCCCTTCAACTCCAGCAGCCTTCACCATTGCCTCATCTCCTGGTGTGATCAATTTCAGTCACCGCACATCTAATTCCATTCAACCCAACTTCGACCAACACCTCCAGCTATAGCAACATTCAATATCCAATTTCTGTTGTAACTCTTTGAATTGTAAACCCGTATTCCCAAACTTTCGAGCATTTTATGATTTTATTTTATTTGATGCCAATTGTTAAATTGTAATTGATTCCCGAATTGGCTGCAGAAATTAAAATAAATTGTTTGTTTACCATATGTAAATATTTATAGGTTATCCTCAAATTTAATTGTCATTTTGATTTACAAAATCTGATTTTTTATTCTTTGGATTTTGTGGTAATAATATGAATAGTGTACGATACAATTTTTAAGCTTTGGAAGTTTGTAAATTATAAACTTATAAAATCGTGTATGGTACAAGCTGAGGACTTTCAGTTATGTCATGCTCATTTGGGGGAGAGTTAATAAAGATTTAATTATTGTGATATATGCACAAATGAGATATAATTGGCATTAGTGATGGTAATGTGTTAACGAAATTCTCTATATTGTGTTTAGTGGATCGTGGGAGTAAATGTGCTTTTGATATTAAAAAAAAAATGTCTAAAGGGGTCCTTGATACTGTATTTAACTTGTTTGAATATAAGATTACTTATTAAATTAAAACTTGGTTGGTGTGTGTGAGTCAGGAACGCACGACACGTGTGATTTTACGAGAGTTAGTATTTATTTAATCCTTTAGTTTATTAAATTCCTACATTTTATGATAAATTATATAAATTATATTTCAATATGATTATGTGAAATATGTATCAATTTGGGGGCAATTTTTGAAAACTCCCCATGAGTTTGAAAACTTCCTTTTAACTACCCATTTTCAAATACATCATTTGGGGTTTTAGATACAGGATTCTTGGATTTAGATACGCAATTCTGGGATTTAGATACGCGATTCTGGGATTTAGATACATGATTTTTTCCTTGTATTTCAAATACATCATTTGGGGTTTTAGATACGTGATTCTTGAGTTTTAATACATCATTTTTGAAAATGGGGAGCTAAAAGGAATTGGACTTATCATTTGGGGAGTTTTCGGGAATTCCCCGATCAATTTGAGCATTATGGCATGAATTGGATTCATTTGTTACATGAATTAATTGCCAAACATGATCTAAGTGCTTAATTGTCCTTAATTGTCACCTATTTAAATGTGAGGACTTAATCGCATAAACAATTCGTGGACCAAAGTGAATAAGATGGTAGGAATAGAACTCAATTGCATGACTTATATAAGTGAGGGACTTAATTACAATTTACATCATTTCATTAAAATCAAGGCATGAATTACGTGATATATGCTTCCTTAATCTTCTTCCACCTTCATTTTCATTTCAAGTCATACAACCATCCTCATCTCTCTCTCGATCAAACCTTCCACAAGAAGAATGATTAGGAGGTTTAAACTTGAATTAGTGCTTGAATTCTTGAAATCATGGAAGGATATGGCGTGAGTTGATATATGAGGAAAGTTAGTGATTATGATGATTAAGGCATAATTTGTATGTTTATATTGGGCTTTATTATTCCTAAAGCATGCATATAAGTTTCTTTCTATAGATTATAGCATTAAGAGTTGAATTATGAGTGTTTGATGCATTTTAGGTTTTGGTTCGTGTTCCCCTGTTCTTCTGCTCTGTTTTCTGCATCTTCTGTAAAACGGGAATGACCCTTCCCGTTCCCTTTTTAATTGGGGAACGACCGTTCCCATATATTTGAAAAATGTGCAGGGCGGGGAGAACGGGAACGACCGTTCCCATTTTGGCTTACAACCGGAACGCCATTCCCACCTTCGGGGAGCCACTTCGGGTAGCTGGGAACGGCCCTTCCCATTTTGAACTAAGGGCCGAAACGGCCGTTCCCAGACCCCTGGAGAGGCAGTAAAGTTTCTGCATAAAATGTGAAATTTCATTCCTTTTCCTTTACCTTTAATTAACCCCAACATGCTATTATATGATCAATTACATGTCATAATATGAATATATCATGCTACATTCGTGAATGCATGTCATCTCGTTGTATAGTTAAGCCGTGCATCCTATTTGGTAACATTGATGAGTTATGGTCTCGCAAGTACACCATGTCCTGTTTCTTCTCCAGTTACTCTCCCGGGGAGGAGATTGTGGTCAGCTGAGCACGTTCACGCATCCATGAGACATCGTGTCGCCTGTCAGGTGAGGTTTAATTGCTAGTTACTTAGAACCCGTATAACCTTATGTGACTTTTGGACCAAACGGCATAAATATATATTTACAAGTGCTTCTAAACTCTCAAGTCATGTTCTTTAAAAGTAAACCGTGTTCATTGAAAGCAAGTTATCTTCCTGAAAGCAAGTCGTGTATCGTGTTACAATCAAGTCGTGTATCGTGTTACAAGCTAGCCATGTACCGTGTTATCGTGATTGAACCGTGATCGTGTTTGGCGAATTATCGTGTATCGTGTATTGTGGGCCCGAGGGTGAGTGTTTGAGCCAACCGGAAAGCATAGGGCTGACGAGTAACTCACACACCTCTCTCAAACCGTGGGGATGCCCCCTGAATCCACCAGGAGGTTTGGTGGAGGAAGGAGTCCCGTACGTGGGAGTCATGTTCCCGACGTACAACGTGATATCGTGGGTGGTTCGGGCC
Organism: Lantana camara; assembly: GCA_037501455.1. NCBI lineage: Eukaryota > Viridiplantae > Streptophyta > Magnoliopsida > Lamiales > Verbenaceae > Lantana > Lantana camara. The sequence continues at coordinate 65,125,843 of CM074862.1, forward strand.
TTGCAAACCCACCACCATTGGAGAAAGGAGAATTTCGTGTTATTGATCGTGTGTACTATAATGACTTGTGTGATAACCTAATTAAGTGGAAGTGTAATTCTTGTTCACTGTCAAGGTTGGTTGGAGATCGTGCACGCCCCTCGCCAGGGCCACTGATTGTTATAATAAACGTGATTATCGTGTTAAACTTGATAGTTGTAATCTCGGGCGAGTTCTATGTTATTCTTGCACTTATATTATTTTAGTTACAAAACCTTATCCGAGGTTATAACTTGCATGTTATTTGCGCTTATATATATCTATGTCTCTCACTCAGTCTTTCATAGACTGACGCCTCCACCTTTCAGGTTCTTGCAGGTGCACGCTAGGCGGGAGTCGAGTCATGTCAAGTCCAGTCCATGTAGTCGAGTCAATCACGGTGCATATTGTTTATCGTTGTTTAGAACGGTTATTATAGTTACTTGTTATTTATATTCGGAGATGATAATGTATTGATATGTAAAGTTAGAACATATTTTATTTTACTTGGCAAACGAGAAATGTCCTGACATGTTTAATAATTATATTTGATAGCGAATAGTTTATGCTTCCGCTTTCACTCGTTGCATGTATACATTAATCCTGCCTAGCTTGTCGTTTATTGCATTGTCACCCGTTCGCTATAGGTTAGTTTATGTACGGATTGCCCGTTTCGTATGTGGATTGACCTATAGTGCGGGGGTGTGGCACCTCCACGTGTAAGAGGTGCTACAATGCATGTTCTTCTTGTCTTGTCGCTTGTCAGGTGAGGGTGTTTTCGTTCTAGTTATGTATTAAACCCTAAAACCTGCATGAATGAGTTTGGCCTAAAATCATATTTATATTTATATAGTTTTCAAGACGGTAATCGAGTAAACTTTTATTGAACTGGACCTACTGTTATTGTTATTTACTGACCCTTCCTGTTTTGGCTAGATATTGTACTGAACATCGATTGGGGCCCAGGGTTGAGTGTATTGAGCAATCCAGGGAGGTATCGAGCCGACGGTGATCTCTTGCACTCCCCACATTGTTGAGATGAACCCGGAATCCACTAGGAGGTTTATGGAGGATGGAGTCTCGGTCCTTGGGGATTCATGCACCCATTGACCACATTGACTGGATGGCGAGGGCTAGCTACCCGAACCATCACTCGGAGGAAGAAGGATGGAACTGATTGTGCACTGTTACTGAATTGATTGTATTGTTACGATTGAAACCTAATAATTGCGTGATCACCTAATAAGAAGCTTGTCACTGTCACACTGTCGGAGTTTGGTTGGACATTGTGCACGCTCACTCGCCGAGCCACTGATAGCCTAAAATTGTAACTAATTGTATAAATTGATAGTTGTAAAGTCCGAGCATTAATTAGTTGACTTATTGCCCATCACGGGAACTAATTTACCCAAAACTTTGCTCGGGATTTACAACTTACATGTCCATGTTTCTATATATACATATACCTCCTGCTCACTCAGCCTTCTAGAGACTGACCCTTCCTTCCTCTTTTCTCCAGCTTCTTTAGAGGTTGTTGCTAGGCGAAGGTGAGTCGTCATGTCCTTGTTCGAGTCCTGCACTTGTACACTCACTGCATATTGTATTTATTTAGTGTATTGGTTTATTTATTGGGCCGGTGCACCATTTATTGAATTGATTTGATTCGGGACAGGTTAGGACAGGATTCCGGATTTAGTTGAACCCGGTTTAATGATTATTGTGTTGTATCGATTCGGGACAGGTTGATTGAATTAGTTGAACCCGTATTTAAATTCTTGTTAGAATTGCGTTTACTTTGTTGCTAGTGAATGAATAACTTCCTTGCTTCTGCATTTTAGTTACTGTTGGTTGTTCCAAGGTTAGATTCCGCCTAGTCAGGACAGTCTTTTTCTTGTCTTCCGTTCGCTGTGAGTTTGGTTTTTGTATGGATTAGCCCATTTCATATGTGGACCGAACTCATAGTGCGGGGGATGTGGTGCCCTCGTTTCGGGTGCTACACGACGAAAAGTTTTTCGAGGCTTCTTTGGCGTGGATTTCTGCCTTCGCCAAATTTGGTTTTGAAGGGATATTTAATTATGCTTTTTCTCTTCTCGTTTCTTGTTTCTTTCTTTACACATATTATACCACTAGCACTCTCCCTGGCATGATTTGAATCTAGGACTGGTGTGGATCATTACTCTAGAGGAGACCTATAATGGAATCTAGTAGAAAGAATCTTTTGAGGGATGGGGTTGCCATTACCGCATGAAACGCGTTTGAGGGGAGCTCAAAATGTGTCAAGAAAGCGTCGATTCTTGTAAGTTCTTGAATCCCTAAGATTTGAAAATAGAAATTGCAAGTCACGATCTTACTTTTGGGAAAAAATTTTAAATTCCACTGTGTTCTTTTTCGTGTTCTTCCCAATAGATAGCTATCGACGTCTCATAGCCCTTCGATCAAAGGGGGATCAACATCATCAGTCCATTACCCCTAGCACCCCGACAAAAGCGGTTCGCAATCGTAGCCGTTGAGGCCAAGTGGGTCGAGGCCGAAGGAGTCCCTAAGATAACCGATGCAGTGATAAGGAACTTCCTCTGGAAGAATATAATTTGCCGCTTTGGGGTTCTGAGGGCTCTCATTTGTGACAATGGACCTCAATTTTGAAGCGAGAACACTAAACACTATTGTCAAGACCTCGGGATCGACCTCAGGTTCACTACAATTGGTCACCCTCAAGCAAATTGCCGAGCAGAAGTCACCAACAGAATCTCCATCCAAAATTTGAAGACCCGCCTCGACGCCAAACTAGGCACATGGGCGGATGAACTTTAAGGTGTTCTATGGGCTTATCGGACCACTCCCTGAACCGCCACAGGCCAAACTCCCTATTCTTTGGTATACGGGTCGGAAGCTATGATTCCTTCAGAGCTATTGCACAAAATAGCTCGCGTCACTCAGTATCAGCTCGACAGGAACAACGGGAATCGATCTGACGACCTCGACCTGATTGAAGAAAAGAGGGAGCGTGCCTACCAAAAGATCAAACAGTATAAAGCGGTCGCGGCCCGATCGTACAACAATCAAGTAAGGCCCAGATCATTTCAGATCGGAGATCTAGTGCTGAAGAAGGTCGAGGTCCTGAAACACGTTGGAAAACTCGAACCTAATTGGGAAGGCCCCCTATCAGGTAACCAAGATTTGCAAGAACATGGCATATCAACTCGAAGACATGGCTGGCGATCCCCTACCCAGACCATGGAATGCTCACAATCTGAAGAAGTTTTATATTTGGACACCCAAAGTTGTTACCGAATCGGAGCAAGCAATGCCCGATCTCGAACTTGTTCTAAATTTATCAACATTCTAAACTGTACATTTCAAGGTCAGATTTGAGAATCGACCCATTTCTAATAGTGTTTTACTTGATTAGCATTCGATCTACGATCATGCTTCTGGGGGGAATGAGACTCCCCACCTATCACTTATTATTTTGTAAAAGCTTAAGTCCAAGGAGATCGCGAATCGATCCAACAAGAACAAGAGCGATAATTCTAGACTTCAAGTCATGTGCCAAGTTCGACTTTAAAGATTGATCGAGACTCCAAGAAAAGCGATTAAAATATTCCACCGAGGTCGAATCACCTCACCGATCCAAATGCGAATAAAATAGCAAACCGACTTCAAAATGACTAAGTATAATCACAGTCGCATCGATGCACACCTACCCCAACTTGTTAACACAAAAACACAAGTATGGAAACACCTACCTCAACTTGTTAACATAAAAAAGGTAAGTATGGAAAAGTCGCATGCATTTGTAAAACGATTACCAACCCCACCACGTCATGAGTGGGTCATGAGAATACACAAGGATAGCGGGCTCACCTTCGATGTGGCCCGATGCCTCAAAAGTATCCAAGCACGTCAAAATACAAACAAATATTCACCCGTCAACATCCCAGCCGGTGGGTCAAATCAAGTGTTTTAAAAATACTAAGAAAAAGTATAAGTCATGATGGCAGAGCTTGTGTCGAGCTGTTGGGTGGAGGTTCTGAGGTCACTGCAGCCTAGTCCCGACCCAACCGCGTCGGCGACAGGAAGCTCTCGATCTCAATAGGGCGTGGGATTTCGTAATAGGCACCCTTTTGTCTCTCTTGGAGTAGGCCAAGTCAATGGCGAACCCATACTTATGATGGATCCAGTCGATCTCAACAGGCGGCTCAGGGTCCTCATCGAGCGGATCAGGTTTGGGATCGGGAAGATGACTCATTGAACTCCGCCAGGGATCAAGCCTTGTTTTTTGATTTGGTTGTAGGCTATCTTAAACCTGGCTTCCATATCGATCGCCCCCATAACAGAATTAGGCTCCTCAAAAGCAAGCCCATCCATAAACTCTCGAACTGCATACCGTTCGATCTCCAGCTTCACCTTCCTGAAAGATTCCACCATCGAATCGATCATTACCTGAGCTTCTGCCAGCGCCTCTGTAACACCCCGCTCGTCTAGCCTTACAGGTACGTCGTAACGAGAGTGATATTTGTGATTTTAAATTATTTATTTATGTGATTATATGTTTATTATATTTTTTAATTGATATTCTTGAATTATTTGAATTATTTGCGAAGTATGTGTTTAGAATTTAGAACGTTTTGCCTCTTATTGCCTCGTTCTTAATTCGTTTGAGTTCAGACTTGTTTTTGATTTTTGTGACTACATGATATGCATGAATTAAATATATTATGGACTTCTTTATATGTTCTTGAACCGTTTTATTTGTTAGGGACTTAAGGGCCTAACTAGTTTTAGCGCGCCTTGGGTTCCGGGAGGCATAACTCGAGATCGGGAATTTGGATTCAAATTCTGAAAGTGGCGTTGGACTCATAACGAAGAAAGGAAGTCAAGGAATCCAACTTTGTATTTTTCTAAACCCGTTTGACCTTCCAAAATTCGCCCAAACTGAGCCTCACGTGCAGATTTGCCACATTTTACGATTTTGCCCATAACTTTTTCATCTCTTGTCCAAATAACCCCACACTTGGACCCACACCACCCTAATTTCCCCCTCTACTCCCCCCCATGCACCCATTTTGGGCCCCAGTAGAGAGAGAGAGAGAGAGACGAGAGAGAGCTGGAAAGGGAAGAAGAAAGGAAAAGAGAAGAGAGCCTCCACCCTCTTTGGCATTTTGAGCTCGTTTCTTCTCCAATATCCGCCATTTCTTCGAGGTATGTATATTTTTGAATTCTCCACAACATACTACAACTTTCTCCTCTTGAATGTTTGAATTTCATCCATGTTTAAGCATGCCATGGACAAGATGATGAATAGTTAGGTTTAAAGCTATTTTTGAATCCATGTTTTCTACTTGTTTTTCTTGAGAATTGATGCATGATTTGTGATAATTTGAAGCTCCATGACTTGTTTTTATGTTCCAATTTTGTGCTCCTTGTGTGTATATAAATCCACCTTAAAGCTTGAAGAACATGAATAGTTTAGGTTTGATTCTTGCAAGATATGATTCATCCTTGTTGCTCCTTGTTATTTCTTGATTTTAGCTTGTGTTTGGAGTGTTATTTTGATGCCTAAGACCCTCCCCTTGTTCCCCTTGCCCTTATATGTGTTTGGGTGTGGTTTGGTGTGTGTTTTGCAGGTGGAAGCTCGAAGAAGGTGAAGTCTGGGTCCGTTAACACCCCGTTAGTGCACTTGTACACTAATGGGGACTAACGGCCGTTAGTGGCTCCCCTGAGCCACTGCCTTGACTAAAAGCTATTTGTGCCTTGTGACTAACGGCCGTTAGTCATTTCTCCTCCCCCGTTCTTGTGCTTTGTTCGTTTCTTTGCTTGTTTCGTTCTTTTCCCTCCCCGTCCTTATTCCTTGAGTGTTGTATGCTTGTTCATGTGTATGTATGGTTGCGTTATAACTTTTTTATGCATGTTTTTGATGTGTTATGAGTATGTTTAATGTGATATCATGTGTTATATGCCTATGTGATGAGTTATGAGCTTAATTGGTGTGTTGTTGCCTTGATAGTATACTATTGCCTCGATATGCCTATAAGTTTGAACTTATGTGATATGTATTGCATCATATGCATCCATATGCATTAGTCGAGTGTCTAATTGGTTCATATTGAGTCTAAGTTTGTCCTTTATTGTTTGTTTTGTCTTTAGGATCTTTCCGTTGGTGACAAGGTGATTTCGTAGGTGTGTTCCGGGTTATTTTGTTCGGTTGGTTCAACAAGGTGAGGATTTCTTTCTTTTAGCTAATATGACCTACAATCCTACATGAGTTTTAAGCCCACATGCGACTTATATATATATATGTGTTTGCGTGTGTGTATATAAATACGTGTTTGATACCTATTTTGTGGGAATTGGCCTGTTTGCTATGAAATCTTTTGAAAACGTTTATATATATATATAGAAGCTGCGTTTTTATTTGTTTGCTTTCGAAAGCGTTGGTGTGTGTTTTGCACTAGCGAGCTTTAGCTTTGAAAGATAAGTCTATGATTATGTGTATACATTTTGCACTTTGCCTTGGGCCTCGAAGAAGTGGTATGGTATCTCGGGCCGGCCGTAGGGTCACCGACCTGTCTCATCAACACAACTCCACCAATGGGAGACTTAGCCCAACCTCGGGAGGTCGAGGGGAAGCTGGGTCTTCTTGAGCCGATGGTAACCCCATCGAAAGAGCAGGTAGGATCCCCCGACTCATATATTTGCCGAGAGTCGGGGTTGAGGGGTAGCGCCTCTCTTCCCCAAACGGAGAAGGTGGGATTGTTTCTGAATTTACTTTTGCCTTTGCTTTTGGTCATGAATGAAGAAGGTTGGTCGGAAACTCGTACTCGCCGAGTCAGTATGTTTTTGCTTCTGCTTATAGTTTGTGAAACGGGAGTGGACTTCTAACATCTAAAATTGGTTGATTTTGGCATTTGGCCTTAAACCTTTTTCTTTATATGTATTATCATGGGTTAAAATGTTTTACAATGCAAAAAACACACCCCGGTTCATAAACTCTTTAATTTTGAGAATGTTATGCTCTTACGTATATGTACGTGTGCGTGAGTTAGTCTCCTCACCAGTCTTTAGAACTGACCCCTCTTCGTTGTTTCTTTTTTCCCCTTTTTTCTTTTGAGTTGCAGGTGCTGGTTTTGGGAGTTTGAGCTAGGCAACGGTCGTCTTTAGAGTCTTGGAGTTTTGTAGTAGAGTCTTTGCATACCTTGCATCTTTACTTTTGATATTAGAATTTTGTATAAGATATGCTTTAGAATTTGGATTTCGAAACTTGTATGAATTTAATTTGGCCCAGCTTGGGTATAGCATGTATAATTGTTTTATTGTATCCCTAATATTGAAGCATGTATGTTTAGTTATCTGAAATCCTGTTGCTTCCGCATTTGATTTGATTATTATGCTCACTTTGTATTAGGGTCTAGACCCCCTAAGATTTTGTTTGTGTCCCGTTCGCTGTAGCTTGGTGCATATACGGAGTTCCTATTTCGTTACACGTGTCGGGCTATGGTGCGGGGGATGTGGTGCCCTTCGCTCCGGGGTGCTACAGCCTCCTTTTTCCCATCGTCTCGGCCGGCCTCCCTCGCCTGCTGAACATCTTGCTGAGTGTGGGCCTCAATTTTTTCCAGCTCGGAGGCATGATTTTTGGTGAAGAGTTCGATCTGCGCCAAGGCACTCTTTAGCTCGACTTCCCTAGTGCGCTCTTTCTCATCTCTCTGACTCCTTTCCCCCTTCAGATCAACAATCTCTTTCTCGAGCTCGGCCATCCTCCCAGCATCTACCGAACTTAGCATCCCCTTCGCAGCCCTATACGTCTCTTTGTATTTTACCATTTCGGCCTCGAAGATATCGAATCATTAAAAGGTGTTGTGGCAATGGAAAGTATCTCCTATCGATCGAAATCAAAGTGAGGTCGATGTCGAAGCAAAACAACACTAAGAATAAACAATGTGAAAATACTTACGTTGAAAAGGGCCTTGTAGAAGCGGTACAGCTGGTTGTTAGATGGTTCTTGGAAGAGAATTTCTGCTCATCGATCACGCACCCAGTGTTGAAGAGCACCCCCAGCAAGTCGATATCAGGCTTGCCAATGGCCAAGTTCCTCACTGACCCATATCCTCGTTCCCTCTCGAACCCGGCAGGCAATTTCGGTGGACTGGTCTGGTGAAAGCCAAGTAGCTTCCTCTCGAGGTCGAAATCGTCAGAATCTATGTAGACATCGACAGTAACATCAGGTTCCCTGTTCTTCCTTTGCGCACGCGCTTCCCGTTCCCATGTTGCGCATCCTGGGGAAGAACCATATCATAAGGGTTAGAGTTGGGATCGATATATATTTCTAGGTGATCCAAATTTATTACTTGTTCTGGGCCCTCTGCATCGGGCTCGTTGACCATCGGGCTGACCGCCAGATTGATCTTCATTTGGCTAAGACTAGGATTGGGGCGAGGAGCCGGAGGACCAGCGTTGCGGGGATTTTGCGCCAAAACCTGAGCCTCAGGCAACGATTGGTTGATGGCCGCGATTGCGGTGTCGATCTCCTCCACAGTAGCTCGAGGGAGTGGGTCCTCTCTGTTCAGCTTCATGGTTGCTTGAACTCTCCTTGCGCAACTCATTCTCAATATATGCAAACCTGCAAGTGTAGCGACATCGATTAGTAACGACGTCGTAGATCGAAAAATACAAGCATAAGAGGTACAGGAAAATAAAATTATGGCAAGGCCTCCCCGATCGGGTAAGGTTAGGTCGGAGAGGGAGGCTTACCAAAGCTAAAATTTTGTAACCTCGTCCCTAGGACCAGACCCGCCTTGATCAGATGATAGGTCCTTGTTAGGTATGTGGGATCGAGAGGCCCCAGTTTGACCAAGTGTTCGAAGCCCCTTGCTCTTGGGGAGCTTCTTGGGCTCGCTAGTGGACCAAGTAGAATAGAAGGGAGGCGATATCGGACAGTTAATGAAAAAGAATTTTTCCTTCCAATCTTTGTCGTTTTGAAGAGGTCGGGATGTCGACAAGCTTCCGACCCGCTTTAGCTTGTAGATAGAAATACCCTCCACCCGATTTGATAGAATTGTTGAGAGTGAAAAACTCCCCAAGATTCTCGATCCTTAGCTCGAACTCGAGGCAATTTATTATGATGATCATGCTATGCATCAAGGCAATGGAGTTCAGAACAAGGTGGGCAGGACATATGTTGAATCGATCGAAGAAGCTTGACATCAGCGGGCTAAAAGGAAACCTATCGAGGCATAGTATAGGCCAAAGGAATTTCGAACTCACGGGGCTCCCACTGTTTCTCCTTCCTTAGGGAGTCGAACTCCAAATCCCTCTGGCATACTCGAGAGCCAATTACAAACCTCCCGAAACTCGTCCTCAGTGATCTTTGAAGTTTGCTGAGTGACCTGAGTCAGGGTCCTGTAGATGTGCTTCAATTTTTCTTTTGAGCTACCTCCTCCACTACCTCCTCTGCCCCGTCGGCTTCAGCTTCATCCTCCTCATCCGCTCGATTGAGCTCCCTCCTCGAGGTCGATGCCTAACCCCCTCGATTTGCCATAAACTTCCATACTTTGTCCTCGTCAGAAGAATTTAAGAGCGACTCAAAACTCACATCCGGGAGTGGAGGGGCTATCCTCGCTTCCCCCGTTTGATTCGACGAGGGAGTAAAAGGTGGGTTGGCGTCGTTGCCCACGTCGACCTCTTCCCTAACTGGAACTTATGTTATTCTTACACAAAGAGAGCGAGGAAAAGATCTCAACATTACCTATCACTGAAACTTGAGCTGAGCGTTCGATCCGGCTGCTTGATCTGAGAAGGCTGAGATAGACAGGAAATCGTGGAGCAACTCAGGCACCTGTTGATGAAAAGTATGAAATGATAGAAAGGGTGGCCACCTATTTATAGAGGGTGAAAAAGGTAACTCCTCAAAATACGAAATGGCGCCATCATTACTCTCCGCGGATCGATTTTCTCCAAAGACGCATCTCATTAATGAGGCCGTACATCAAATCTAACTATTGCGACGGTTCCCCTACCTGATGCCAGGTCGATAAAATTTCCCCCGCGAATTTTCACGCTGGTAATCTGGGGGGGGGGGGGGGGGGAGGGGGGCTTTAACATGGCATAAGTCCAATAGGCCACGTGGCATGCCTTCTTGGGAGCTACGTGGACCCCAAGCCAATTTGGACAACCCAAAAATAGCCATGTAGACCACATGTGGTGACAAACCCGATTCAGATCGAAGCGTCGATCCCAGCTACCCTAGCGAATCACCTGCAATAGAGGCATCAATGGTCGTGTCGATCCAACCCCATTGGGCTATGACCTCGATCTGGCGACTCCTATGTCGATCCTAAACTTGGTTATCCTAGTACAAATAGCGGAACGTCGATCCTCAGATTGACGTCCTGCGTCACCAGACACCAAGATACCTTAAAGCATCTTTGTCGGGACACTTGTAGGTGTCTCATTCCCTAGGACAAGTGTACTAAGGAGCATTCAATGCCCTTCTTGTAGCACTCCGCACGGTGGGTCACCACATCCTCCACACCTAACCCAATCCACATACGAGATGGGAAACCTGTACATGAACCAAGCAGAGGCGAACGGGAGACCGACAGACACACACCTAAGCTAGGCGGAACGTAGACCCTGCAAATTAAAACAAACCACAAAACAAATGCGAATACGGAAGCTTAAAATGCATTCAAATTTAAGAGTACAAACAATAGGCGACGAGTGCAACTAGCACAGATACCTAATCCTGAATATTAACATAACTCGTAAATACAGACGGGTTCAATCTATTTCCTAGAAGCCTGTCACGAAATAACATATCAAAATAAATCATAGGGTATACATACGAACATTCAAACTTATACAAATTACAGAAGTGAGTATGCATGGACTCCGACTTAAAAGAAGACTCGACAGACGCCGCCTAGCACGAACTCCAAGCAACCTACACACTAAAACAAAGGAGAGAGAGGTCAGTCACACTGACTGAGTGAGGGGCTACCCACACACGCTACATATATATAGAGCAAAGCACGTGCAACACATAATGTTTGTGAACTTAGGGATAGTTTTTGTACACTAAAGCATTCACCCGTGATATATACATATAGGGGTTTCTAATCAAAACGGAATAAAACATAGCTTATCCAATTCTTACGTAACAAACATATCATAACAAATCTTAACGTATCAAATCTTATCTGAACATATCAAACATTAACTTACTTTCAGAAGCTCCATATTTTAACTTAATTAAGAGTTTATCCCCGTTTTACGAACTTAACAGAACATATAAACATAACTCGGCGGGTACGAGTACAAAATCCCATCCTGGGCTCCTCAGACATAACATATCAAAACAAAATATTCATAACAAACATATCACCTTCTCCGGTGATGGAAGGGTTGAGCGACCCTATCCATCCATACAGACGAGGGGGGCACGAACACTCAAACCCTCAGGTTCCCGTCCCCCACCAAACCTCCTGGCGGGTTCAGGGTTAGTCCTATCAGAGTGGAGACCACGCTTAGGCTTATCCCGACGGCCCGTTACAGTCCCGGGTGTCCTGACTCATAGACTCCGGGGCCCATCATAACATAACAGATCATACCAGAGCATACCATAACCCGCTACAGAACCTAACATATCAAAACTTACATATCATGCCTTACCTTGCAACAATTATGCTTTACATACCTCTCCATGTCAAATCCATAACATATCCATAGCTTGTAGCACTAGGCTCATAAGAGGCACACAGTTTGAAGCATAGTTTAATGTTGCAACCATAATAGAACATACAAATCAGAAGAAGCGTACATAGGCTTGTACATAGCGTAACATACTTGAAAAAGCTTAACGATGTCATAAACTTATATATCTCGCATATATTTACTTATACGTCAGGTTATAGTTCACATGCATAGAACACGAGCACGTTTCAATAGGGTTTAACTATAACCTAACCTCACGTTACACCGACGGAATCCGAACACGAAGGATGATCCACCCCGGGATCAACACGGTCAACGGGACACCACCCCGGGTGCACCTGAACAAACTGAAGATATAAAATAAGACTTAGACTCAATAATGAACTAAATAGACGTACGGCATATGTAAAGGCACCAAAGAGATGCAAACACGTACAAATACAATATATATTAGTAGCATTGTAACACCCTAAACGGAAGGTGCCACATCCGCCGCACTCAGACCCAACCCGCATATGAAACGGGAAATCCACACACGTGCCAGATCAGAGCGAACGGGGACTCACTCACTCACTATGCTAGGCGGGAACTAAACCTTCGAAACCAAATAAAAAAAAACAAAGGAATATAACAAATGCGGAAGCATAACATGTAATTCATAACCAGTACAAACATCACCACACGGGTTCGACTAACATAGTTACCTAGTCCCAAAAATTCATACATAAACATAAATCACAATCATAAATACGAGTTCAATCTATCCCTAGAAGCCTGTCCCGAATCATTAACATAAAATCAATACAAATCATGGTAATTTAATTAATTACAATATGCGGTGGTGTGACTCGGACTAGACCACAAGACTCGACAGACTCGAACTCCCGCCTAGCGCTCCAAGCCTGCAGAATAAAACTGAAAACAAAGCAGGGTTCAGTCTATAGGAGACTGGTGGGTATAAAACGGGGCATATAATAATAATAATACAGAATTTAAACACACACACACATGCGGGCTATAATCCCTTGCGAGGTTTATGAAATATTTCCGAAGTGGTAAAAACAAGAAAAACAACACGCGAGATTACAACAATCAATTCATTCTTTCATAATCATTCATGAGGTCATTACGTGAGCCCTAGTGGGTGGGCGAATATCTCCAACCTACTCCTCGTGTGTGCATATCGATCAATTCTTTACATTAACGATCATACACATTCATACATAATTGTTCATATTCATTCATAATAAATCATAATCATTATCATTCGTAAACTTAAGCACTTACACCTTTTTCCTCCGGGTGGTAGACGGGCTTGCAAGACCCGACCACCGGTCCATACTGTAACATCCCGCTCGTCCGACTTATAAGGTACGTCATATTTCAACCTTTTTATGTGTCTAATTAGGTGATTTTATGCTTTGCTCGGCCCTATTTTGAACTCTTTAAGAGTTTAGGGGGACTTTTTGTAATTTTCTCTTTTTAGGGGTTTTTCGGTCATTTATCGTTCGATCGAGATTTTGACCATTTTGACCCCTTCAATGCATTCGGGGCATCGAAACGAGTCCGTAGACTTTAAGTTTGCCCTATTCTGAAGTTGTTAGCCTCTCTTATCGATCGTTTTACGCGCGAAAACCCGGGATAAAACACCCGGATCCTCATTAAACATGGCAGAACACGCTTCAGCCCTCTCTCTCTTCTCCCGCTCTCTCTCTCCACGACATTCACATATACTCGAGGTGTGATTTCACACACTACTCAAACTCGATCGATACTCAACGGAATTCGAGGAACCAATAGTCCATTTCGAAGAGCTCGACGACTCGGTCACAACTGTGCCAAGATCTCGGCCAGATGACAACCGACGGTGGAGATATCAGCGAATTTCAATCGCACCAGGCGGGTGGTGGCGGACCGCAGCTTCGCCGCCCTTTCGCGGTGGCTTCCGGTGACCCTCCGGTGACACGCGCCTCATACCCAGTTAGAAGAGTTCCCGACGTTTCATTTGCCATTGGTGGCACGGACAATGGCCACCGGACGGCGTCTCACGCACCGCCTGAAGGTGATGCAACAACGGCGATTCCGCCATTTCGGCGGCTTTTCCCGGCAAAGGATGGTGATTCCTACCCTTTTCCGACCCCCTAAGTTCATTTCCGGCATCAATTTGAGCGAATTTTGGCCGTAGGTGGTGGTTCCGGCGACTATAGCGGCGGCAGAAACTTCGGTGGTCAACGGGGGCCTTTTTCGTCGATCTTTTAGCCACGGGCTCTTCACGAAAGTTATTCGGAACGACGAGAACTATCATCCATTGATCACGCGACTCCAGATTCGGCCGATTGGTGGCGGATTGCGGCGGCACAGTGGCGGCTCAACGGTGGCCGATTCTCCAGCGACCACTATAGGGGTTTCGAAGAGCTCGTCACGGGTAAGACAATACCTCTTTCGGATTCAATTTTCGTTCACCGGTTTGAAAGTAATTTCGATTTGAAAATTTGAGGGTTTTCGTGTTCTTAGATCTAAAATTGGAGAAGATTGGCTCGGATTTTTCGAAAATTGATCGAGGAATTGGATCGAGCATGGGGAATTCTTACACGGGTGAATTTTGGGGATTTTTCCAACATGCTCCGGCGGCGGCCGAGCGGCGGCCCGCCACTATTCCGGAGGCTCCAGTGGCGGCGCTCCGGCGAGCTTCGGACAGTTTGTCCGCCTCGTTGTGGTGAGTTCAATGCCACTTTTCGTTTGTCAATCGGATGTCCGGTTGATTTGTTGTGATTTATTTTGTGTAATTTGAATATTTGAAATTAATTATTTTAATTGCGATAAATTGTTAATTGCTTGATTTGTCGATCAATATGAACTCCAGTGTATACGAAATCCTGTATTAATTGAGTTATGATTTAGATTGATGTTTCGATTTGCAATTTGGATCCCGATATATGAATTTGGACTATTTGTTTAACTTGAAGTGGGGGTGTTTATGTAATATTTCCAAATAGTTGAATTTATCTTGCTAATATGAATAAGAGACATCTGTTGTAAGTGCCTAAACGATAAATGCTTACGTTCTTTCTCGTTTATTTTTCGAGCATGCTAGGAATTGTTTTGTTAAGTTGTTGGAAGCCTTAAGGGGTGTTTGTGTAATTTCTAGAAATTTAAGTTTGTGTAATTTGAATTAATTAAACTCTGTTATCATGCTAATTTTAACTTCATAAAAATAAACTATTATGTTTTGAAGAATTAAATTGAAACTTTCTTGATTAAAGTCTAACCACTTGAGTTATATTCGAAATTATTATGCGATGTATAAATTGTATGAACTTTGAATGGTTAAGTAATTTAATTGGAATTTAAAATGTGACTTTGTGAGTTTAAATGAATTCATAGCATGCAATTTTGTGATCTAATTGCCCTTGTAATATGTGAATTTCGTACGAAATGTGAAATATGAAATGGGAAAGAACAAATAGGATTTAATTAGGAACCTTTGCACGTAAGAATAGTTTAATTGCTCGAATATAGATTTGTTATGCAATATATGAGTTAATATGAATTTCTTTGCCTTTTTTATTTTCCTTATTTACATTAATTGTGCACATGAACGTGTCCTAATATGTAATATGATTCCTCTAAACTATATAACGATTTGTTTTGTTGTTAATTGATATGAATTTGAACCCTGCTTATCTGATTGCATTTCTTAAGTGTCTGAGCATGTGCCGTGCGTCTCTGTGTGGTTGTTTGAGTTTGTCCCAACCCTGTGTTGTGTTTTGTGTGTCCAGTTGGTTCAGCTGCACCCGGGGTGGTGACATGTGGGTCGTGCAGGTTCCGAGGTGGACCGTTTGCTGTGTCTTCAGCTTTGTCTGGTACCAGGTGAGGTTAGGATATAGTTATACCCTATTGAAATGTGCTGGTTTTCGAATGCATGTGACTTATAAGCCTTTATGTATATGTAGATATGTGTAAGATACGTATTTTGTTGGCTTTGCTATAAGTTTGAAAGTATGAAGCTATGTATAAGCCTATGTACGCTTAGTTTTGATTTCGTTATGATTTTGAGGTCGGCGTGATATGTACGTACGATATGCATGTGCTTTGTATAAGTGTAAGTCTAGCGGGTTTAAGCTTCCGATTTTCGTGATAAGTGTAAGTGTAAGTTTGGGCCCCGGAGTTGTGTGGTTCGGGAGACCCGGGACGACCATCGGGGTCGCCGGTTGCAACCCCAGGACACTTCTCCACTAATAGGATCAACCCGAAACCCACTCGGAGGGAGGTGGGGGACGGAGTCCTTGGGAAGTGAGTGATGCGAAACTCACTACCCTAATCGTCACCGCGGATGGTTAGGGGTGTACAACCCTTCCATCACCCGGAGAAAGGAGGTATGTGTATTTTGATTTTGTGTGCTTAAGTCTATGTGTGTTATGAAGGAGTTGGTTGGATGTGTACTCGTACCCGCCGAGTTTCGTTATGTTTGTCGGTTATAAGTTCATGAACATGAAACGGGGATAGACTTTTAAGTTAAGATAAAAATTGGATTTGCTATTAACCTAATAAGTTATGTTCTGATACGTGTGCTAAGTCTGCTTGAGTTTGAACGTATGTTTCGAGATATGTATAAGATAAGTTTTGTTCGTTCTGTTTTGATAAGTCACCCTATATATATATATTATCACGGGAAACTGTTTTGGCGTGCAAAAACTAACCCCGGGTTCACAAGCATTGCTTCTCTACGTGATGTGTTCTATATATATGTAGGTGTGTGTGGGTAGCCCCTCGCTCAGTCTTTGGACTGACCCCTCCCCCTTTTATGTTTTTAGTGTGCAGGTTTCGGTTTGGGTTCGCGTTGGAGTTCGGGCTAGGCGGCGGCGTGTCGTGTCTACTAAGTCTGTGTCTGCACGTTTCAGTTTGTTAAGTATTTTGTTCTGACTTATAATTTGTAAATTCCGTATAAGATATGTTTTGTGCAGGTTTGAAATTATGATTCGGATGTATAAAAATCGGGACAGATTAGGACAGGTGCTTGGATTAGATGAACCCGTTTTGTTGTATGATTGTTCGGGACAGGATAGGATAGGTTTCTTCATTAGTTGAACCCGTGTAGTTGTTGTTCCATTACTTTCTGAACTGTATGGGGTATGCTTTTTGTTTGGAAAGTTTTTGAAAAGTCGGCCTTTCGTACTGCTTCCGCTGTCATGTTTTGCATTCTTTCATGTGTACAGGGTTAGATACCGCCTAGCTAATGTGTGTGTTTTCGTTTGTCACCCGTTCGCTGTGACTTGGTACGTATACGGACTGTTCATTTCGTACACGTGTCGGGTCATAGTGCGGGGGGTGTGGTGCCCCACCGCTTGGGGTGTTACACATACATAAGCCAATGGGTGTACATGAATCCCCCCAAGGGCACTCAGCTCCCATTCCTCGCTAAACCTCCTGGCGAGGGTCGGTATCACCGTAAATTTGGTGGGACTAGTAAAAGGGATCACCGTTGGCCCTTGCCTCCCCAGATAGCCACTTGCAGTAAGTCCCCGGGCCCGTGCAATCATAATCATGTCCACGCTAAAAATCATAAGGTGGGGATATGTAACAGCCATACTCAGGGCCAAGTCGAGAGAGGTAAGTAAAGGGTTACTCAGGAAGCGTTTATAATCTCGATCCCTATTTATTCTTTCATGCATTGCATTCCTATGTAACTTATGTGCTATAGTTTTAATTAAAAGTTCGTAATTTAATTATTTCCTTTATCAAGCATGTATCATGAAAATTTTCTCATAGAATCTTAGAACTCTAGTATTTATTCCTTTCCAACACCTAAAATCCCTTCATATGCTTCAAAACCCATTTCTACAATTTTAGGTTGGAAATTACAAAAATACCCCTATAGTCCTAGAATTTTCCTACATTCCCCGAAGTACTTTTACTACCCAATATTGTGACCAAAAGAATCCTCACATTATTTCAAGGATCTTAACACTCTTCGTGAACCATGATTCCCATCCTAACTCTAGTAGTACCAAAAATCGACAAAAATCCTACCTATAGTTCAACCGTAGATAACTCTTTACTCATCTACTTTTCGATATTCAATATTATAGTCAAAACGACCCTTGAATTATTTTATGAATTTTCATACATTTACCAAAACTCGATTCCACCCATAGCATATTTTATAAATATTTTCCTTTTTAAAAATTATCATTTTATTTTAAATAATTAGCTTTCATTCAATATTCGAAATTTTACTTAAAACGTTTCTTGAAATTTTCTCTAAACTATGATAATTTTTACAACCTTTAAACTTTATCATAGCTTCGTTTATATAATTTTCTCATGATTTTCATCATCTTTAACGTTCATAATTTATAAACGAAAACTCTAAATATTCCACATTTATAATCATAACGAAGCTTATTTTTCACTCGTTCTTTCATTAATTTACTACTTCAAGTTTTCACCTCTCGACTCTTGAATAAATTTTATATCATTTTATATTTATTTTTATTCAACATGACATCATCCATGACAACATAGGCCTTCTAGAAAGCTTAAATAAGTGAATATAATTTCTCCACAATTCCTATACAGTTACCAAGCATTTGTTTAAATTGAGAGACAACCACATTTCTTATATAACTACTGTAACGCCCCGATTTTCATTTATTAATATCTTATGTTTTAAAATATTTTTATAAATTATATTTTATAATACTTTCATGAAATTTTATGAATTTATATCAAATTGAGAATTCCTTTAATCACTTGAAAATATTCATTGCATAACTTGAAAATATTTATTACGTGAAACACTTCCCAGAAGTGATTTAATTATGAAAGTGTCCCTATATGTTTATTCTTTTAAATTTAGGGACCAAATTACATAGCCTTTTATGGATTTAATTGACCATTTAGCAAACATTTTATCCTTGATTGCATGACTCCATAAGATGAGGGATTAAATAGCAATTTATGCATCTCACATTTTTCAAAAATGGATGAATCATGTAATAAATCATCTCCAAGCTTCTTTCTTCATTTTCATCCAAAAATCCATCGGTGTTTGCTCTCCTTGCCTCACCGAACCATAAACTAAGAAAGAAAGAGGAGATTTCATCCATAGGTATCAAGGTTTTCAAGAAATATTTCAAGATTTGGAAGCTTAATCACCATCATCTTCTTCCTTCTCCATTTCTTTAGCTTCAAGGTGGGTGTGTGCATGGTTTGATGATTCTTGATCATTTTGGTTGAGGCTAGGATTTGAGAAATCATGGAATATATGGATTATTAGTTGTTGATATATGAATACATGATTATAGCATGATTTATGGCATGAATTCTTAAGGAATTGAGTTTAGGTGATGATTTGAGTATGAACATGAAGGTGTGAATTCTCAATAATTAAGCATGATTTAAGTGTTTTAGTTGCATCTTGTTGTATATTCAACATGTATACATGTTAGTTCCCAGAAATCTTGCAAGTTAGGATTGATTTGATGATGTTTTGGTTGTGATTGTTTTGTCCCGAGAACCTCCCCTGTTCTGCTCTATTTCTGTACTTGCAGAGGAGCGGGAACGGCCCTTCCCGTCCCCAGTTCATTCTGGGAACGGCCGTTCCCACTCCTTTGAACTCAAGACGGGGCGCGCATTAGGAACGGCCGTTCCCATTTTGGCCTACAAGCCGGAACGGTCGTTCCCAGCATAAAAGCGCCATTTTAAAAATAAAAAGCGCAGGGGTATTTTCTCGGGGCCATGGGAACGGTCCTTCCCATTTTGCACTAAGGGTCAGAACGACTGTTCCCACCTCGCTGACAGAACAAAACATTCTGTACAAAAATGTGATTTTGGAATTTTTACCCAATCACTTCTTTGGCCCCAAATTGTTATTATATGATTGATTACATGCCAAAACATGATATTTGCATGCCACATTGTATATTGCTCATCATCTCATTGCATTTTCGCTGTTCGTCATAATTGGTCCATTTTGAGTCAAGTCTCACGTGTAGATGTCTATCTTGCATAGACCAGCTTCGTCGGGACGAGGAGCAAGCCCCGTAGACCATATCCTACTCGTCTTTTGTCGGTAAAGGTGAGGGTTAATTGTTAGTTATATAGAACCCGTATAACCATTATGTGGATTTCAAGACAAAAGGTATTTATATTTATTTATAATGATTTCTAAACTTATACACAATTGCAAGCAAGCCAAGTTCATGAAAAGCAAGTCATGTATCGTGATTTATCGATTGTCCATGTTTTGGCTAGTAAAGCATGTCGCGTTGGGCCCGAGGATAGTAATTTGAGCCAACCGGGAAAGCATGGGCTGATGGGTAACTCGAATGCTATCCTCACCACATTGGGATGACCCCTGAATCCGCTAGGAGATTAGTGGAGGAAAAAGCTCTGGGCTTAGGGATTCATGTACCCTCTGCTCAATGAGATTTGATGGTGGGGCCTTGCAATCCCACCATCACCGGAGGAAGAAGGAGATTGGGGACCGGTCCGGCACCACGGATTGTCCTCGGGTTATTGTCATGATTGCATTGATTGATTGTCTAGCTTGAACACAATGTGCACAATTGCACGTTAATTGAATTGCATGATCACCCATTAACTAACAAAGCATGCATGTATTGTACACAGTTGGAGTAAGGTTGGAGAATTGCCCTCACTCGCCGGGCCACGTATTGCACGTATCGCATGCATGAAAGTGATTCAAGTATTTAATATTGATAGTTATAATCTCGGGCGAGTTTATGTTATTTTGAACTTATAATACTTTAATTATAAAACCTTACCCGAGGTTATAACTTGCATGTTAATTGTGCTAATATATATTTATGCCCCTCACTCAGTCTTCCATGGACTGACGCCCCACCTTTCAGGTCGTCGCGGTCGCGTGCTAGGCGGGAGTCAGAGTTGTGTCTTGTTGTCCAGCTGAGTCTAGCACTTCATACCCTTTCATGTTATTGTTCTTGATATTTCAGAGTTAGAATGTTATGATTATTATTAACATTTGGAGACTTTTATCTGTGTAATACATAGGAGATGATAATGTATTGGTATCTGTTGGTACCTATTAGTATTTATATCGTTGTTGTAAATATGGTACCTATATGTATTAATGATACAATGCTTCCGCTTTTAAATTTTATATCTCGATTTGGTACTACTTTGAGGTATAGTCCCACCTAGCTAGTCTGTTTCTTTTAATTGTCACCCGTTCGCTATAGGCTAGTGCATGTACGGATTATCCATTTCGTATGTGGATCGGCCTATAGTGCGGGGATGTGGTATCCCTACGTACAGGGGTGCTACATCTTAGGTGGTATCAGAGCCCAGTTGCAAAACCGAGGTTCTAGTGTTGTGTCGTGTCGAGTCTAGGTCGAACGACATTAGATTAATTGACAATTTGCAAGTCTTGCATTTTTTTTGGAGCTACTTGAACTTACCTGAATTTGCTTGATTAATTAAATTACTTGATAACTTGTGCCTTGCATTGATTTCTGCTATTAATTGCTAATTAATTGATTTTGAATCGTTTGAAATTATTTGCTCGACGTGTTTTATTTTAAACATTGATAAATTACTTGTTACAATTTATATTAAATTCTTGTTGTTAGTATTAATTACGTGACAATTGTGTGACATAAGCACGCCTCACCCACATGCAGCTATTTTCAAAGTAAATTGTGAGTTATAGGTTATGGAATGATATCAACCCCACGACCAATTTGTATGACAACCTCAGTATATTACAAGTACTATTTCTTCTGCTTGGAAGGGTTAGAGATGAGCGAAGGAAATTTATACACCTATTTAAGGGCTATTAACTTCTATTGTCGGGTTGTGATTCAAAGAGTAAGATCCGGAATAAAAGAATCAACCGTGGAAATTTATATTTCATTCGAGAGCCAGGTGAAAGGAGAATCGGGGTACTAATTACTCAAGATTCGGGCGTGTTGTCAAATTGCGATTCAGTAATTGGGAAGCAAATTCAAGAAAGAGAAGAAAATCGTTCTGAATTAGCAGAATTAGATAATCAATTCATGGAAGGCTAGCATTCTAGAGACCTTAAAATCGGTTGGATTGAGCTTATTTTCCAGGATCAGGTTGAACAATATTATCAAGCGCGCGAAGTGGGAAGTGAGGAGATAAGTCCTATGACCAATTCAATTCGTCAAAAGTAAATTTAAAGGATTGTAATCACGGTAGTAACTTGATGAATTGGGACAACAGTTGGGGGTTGATTTCTAGGGAAGTCAGGAAATTAATTCCATAAGTGGAGCAGAATTTGAATTCAAGATTTCCTGTTAGAGAAATCATACAATTACACCAGTTAATGCAAGGAAAATTTTGATCAGTAAGGTAAGTATGGTAAAAGGCAACAGAGCTTAAATTCCGTGGAAATAAAGCGAGAAAAGATATGGAAAATAATAGGGTTTGGGATTTCGATTGAGGAAGAAATAAAGGAAGTCAAGTATCGCGATGAATATAAATTTTGGAAGGCAATCATGCTAAAGGTTTATTTAGTTGGAGTATTTTCTAGATCCAAGCTAAATTGTCGTGTTGTGAGGTCACGATAAAAGACATTAAGTAGAAAAAGGAAAAGATAAAGAAAGGCAAAGAATTTTTGGGTGGATTTCGGGTGGTCACGTATAAATAATTGGAAGGGAGTTTCTTTAATCATTTGAACTCCTAAAGAGTACACTAAGAAAGTTTGATCAAAGTGACGACCATGAAGAAGACTTAGGTAACAGGTGGGAAGTAATTATTAAGGAACAGGCAAGATACTAATTCCGTGAGCATAGCGGATTTTGGGTTCAAGCAATTATAACGTCAAGCCGTGGGAATGTCCAAGTTCTGCTAGGTAGATCTGGAGATTAGAAGACCGTGGAAAAGACAAGGAATAATCAACAATTCAAGACAAGTTTATAGTTCAATAAACAAGGAATTAAGTGCCGAGATAAATCTTTCCATTACTACGGTTACAGGTTCAATGCATCCATAAGCACGTGCATTATACGTTACTTTAAATTTTTAAATTTCTATACTTATGTGCGCTTTCCCCGATTAAACATAATTATCCCAAAATGTTGAAGTTACTACTTCCAAGTGTGTTACATGCATTGACATATTAATTCAACATGCATATCTAGTGTCCTAATTACAGGATGTCGCAAAGTCGCCCTTATTGTGAGCGAGTGCCTAAGGTTTCCCCGCATTTACCCCCTCCGGCTAAGCCTCAGGAGTTTTTCGATTCCTTGGTTGGTTGTGGATCAGAAGATAAAAGAGTATGTTTCATTAGTGCCATTAGAGCCATCACCACAACCAGGCCAAATTTCGATAGCGTTTAGGGAAATTCAAAACCAACCACCCTCGAGATCCTTTGAAGGAAATAAGGTTTCTGCCGATTCACAACTTAAGAAAATTAAAAGAGTGTGGGAATTGATTCCGGGCGATTCCTACGAGAAAATCCGAGACATCACCTCTTTAGAGGCAAGGAAGTTTAATCCTCACCCCGGACAGGCTTCAGGTGCAAAATCGGGACAACCTTCGAACAAAGGAAAGCGGCCTATTGCTCATCATAGCCCAGCACTTCAGGAAAGATCTCGAAAGAAAAAGAAACAATCATTTGGATCGAGTTCAGGAACATCACATACCCCAGCTTCAACAACATCTTCCGGGAAACTTCTTTGCAATTATTGTGGACGTGATAACCACACTTATGAGGGTTGTAGGAGACGGTTGGGATTATGTCTCTACTATGGGAGTGACGAGCATCAAATAGACACTTGCTCAAAGCTATGAGGGAAATCGACCGGGGGTGGAAGATTGCTTGCGCGAGTACGGGAAGGTGTTCATGAGAGGGGGTGCGAAATGTAAATGTTAATCTGGTCCAGGAAGAAGAAGGTACCAATTATATGCATGATACACTCAACGGTGAACGGTACATTTAACCATGCATATCACGTGCATCACGAATCTTATTGTTATTGTATTTAATTTCTTGTTCGTTGCAAATTAGTTAATTATAAGTGGTAAGTATGTGATTAAAATGGTTTTACTTGTCTATATGATATTTATGAAATTAATATGATTCTATTTGTTTATGTAACATTCATGCCATTGTTTCTACAATTCGCTCCTTGAATTACTTTCGTGCCTGTTGAGAGACAGGGCTCTCTCATTTCCTGTTGAGAGACGGGGCTCTCTCATTTCTTGCTGAGAAACAGGGATTTCTCATTTCTTGTTGAAAGACGGGGTTCTTTCAATCTTGTTCAAGAGACGGGGTTCTCTTATGGCTTGTGCATCATTCGAAACTTGACAGTGGACCTGGGGACCAGGTCCTTCTAAGGGGAGGAGAATTGTAACGCCTCGATTTTCATTTATTAATATCTTATGTTTTAAAATAATTTTATAAATTATATTTTATAATACTTTCATGAAATTTTATGAATTTATATCAAATTGAGAATTCCTTTCATCACTTGAAAATATTCATTGCATAACTTGAAAACATTTATTACGTGAAACACTTACCGGAAGTGATTTAATTATGAAAGCGTCCCTATATGTTTATTCTTTTAAATTTAGGGACCAAATTGCATAGCCTTTTATGGATTTAATTGACCATTTAGCAAACATTTTATCCTTGATTGCATGACTCCATAAGATGAGGGATTAAATAGCAATTTATGCATCTCACATTTTTCAAAAATGGATGAATCATGTAATAAATCATCTCCAAGCTTCTTTCTTCATTTTCATCCAAAAATCCATCGGTGTTTGCTCTCCTTGCCTCACCGAACCATAAACTAAGAAAGAAAGAGGAGATTTCATCCATAGGCATCAAGGTTTTCAAAAAATATTTCAAGATTTGGAAGCTTAATCACCATCATCTTCTTCCTTCTCCATTTCTTTAGCTTCAAGGTGGGTGTGTGCATGGTTTGATGATTCTTGATCATTTTGGTTGAGGCTCGGGTTTGAGAAATCATGGAATATATGGATTATTGGTTGTTGATATATGAATACATGATTATAGCATGATTTATGGCATGAATTCTTGAGGAAATGAGTTTAGGTGATGATTTGAGGATGAACATGAAGGTGTGAATTCTCAATAATTAAGCATGATTTAAGTGTTTTAGTTGCATCTTGTTGTATATTCAACATGTATACATGTTAGTTCCCAGAAATCTTGCAAGTTAGGATTTATTTGATGATGTTTTGGTTGTGATTGTTTTGTCCTGAGCGCCTCCCCTGTTCTGCTCTGTTTCTGCACTTGCAGAGGAGCGGGAACGGCCTTCCCGTCCCCAGTTCCTTCTGGGAACGGCCGTTCCCACTCCTTTGAACTCAAGACGGCGCGCGCATTGGGAACGGCCGTTCCCATTTTGGCCTACAAGTCGGAACGGCCGTTCCCAGCATAAAAGCGCCATTTTAAAAATAAAAAGCGCAGGGGCATTTTCTCGGGGCCATGGGAACGGTCCTTCTCATTTTGCAGTAAGGGCTGGAACGGCCGTTCCCACCTCGCTGACAGAACAAAACATTCTGTACAAAAATGTGATTTTGGGATTTTTACCCAATCACTTCTTTGGCCCCAAATTGTTATTATATGATTGATTACATGCCAAAACATGATATTTGCATGCCATATTGTATATTGCTCGTCATCTCGTTGCATTTTCGCCGTTCGTCATAATTGGTCCATTTTGAGTCAAGTCTCACGTGTACACGTCTATCTTGCACAGACCAGCTTCGTCGGGACGAGGAACAAGCCCCGTAGACCGTATCCTACTCGTCTTTTGTCGGTAAAGGTAAGGTTTAATTGTTAGTTATATAGAACCCGTATAACCATTATGTGGATTTCAAGCTAAGAGGTATTTATATTCATTTATAATGATTTCTAAACTTATAGACAATTACAAGCAAGCCATGTTCATGAAAATCAAGTCATGTATCGTGATTTATCGATTGTCCATGTTTTGGCTAGTAAAGCATGTCGCGTTGGGCCCGAGGATAGTAGTTTGAGCCAACCGGGAAAGCATAGGCTGACGGGTAACTCGAATGCTATCCTCACCACATTGGGATGACCTCTGAATCCGCTAGGAGATTAGTGGAGGAAGAAGCTCTGGGCTTAGGGATTCATGTACCCTCTGCTCTGTGAGATTTGATGGTGGGGCCTTGCAATCCCACCATCACTGGAGGAAGAAGGAGACTGGGGACGGGTCCGGCACCACGGATTGTCCTCGGGTTATTGTCATGATTGTACTGATTGATTGTCTAGCTTGAACACAATGCGTACAATTGCACGTTAATTGAATTGCATGATCACCCATTAACTAACAAAGCATGCATGTATTGTACACAGTTGGAGTAAGGTTGGAGAATTGCCCTCACTCATCGGGCCACGTATTGCACGTATCGCATGCATGAAAGTGATTCAAGTATTTAATATTGATAGTTATAATCTCGGGCGAGTTTTATGTTATTTTGAACTTATAATACTTTAATTATAAAACCTTACCCGAGGTTATAACTTGCATGTTAATTGTGCTTGATGAGACATAAAACTACGTTCGAATCAGAGCTGTCCACGTGTCAACATCTGGTAATAGATTGACTGGACGCTCGCACTGGTGGGCTCGCGGGCCAACCCAGCCCACTCATTTGCCAACTAGTATAGGCCCTTGAGCCTCGGCCAACTGTTCAAGAAAAGGGGCTGAAACGGCGGGCTCGGCGCTCCTATCCCGGCCCTCGGGGTTACCTTTCTCCGGGAATCACCCGCACGAGGGCCATATTCTTGTCGCTCGGGACTTCGGCGCTCAAAGATAATAAGTCGTGAGGAACCCGTCCGAGCACTCTTCGAGCGTCGCCTATTCGCTCGCGCATGGTCCCCCACCGCCGTGGTGGATCTGAACCCTCATAAAACGGATCCGGGACCCTCCACCCGCGCGACCTTCGTCAACAACCTCTGACACAAAGGTAGTGCGCACCTTGTACCTGACACGCCGCCTACTTTCCAGAGCCATCACTCTTATAAGCACCAATATATGTGGATGACATGATCGTCAAAAGCGAACGCCAGTCTTCTCATCTAGAAGACGTAAAACGAGCGTTCAATATCCTGCGTCGTTACGGTATGAAACTGAATCCTTCCAAATGTACATTTGGCGTGCGGGGTGGCAAATTTTTGGGATACATGGTCAGCCAACGAGGCATAGAGGCAAACCCAGAGAAGATTAAAGCAATCCTGGACATACCCTCCCCTCGCAATCTGAGAGAGGTCTAGGTGCTTGTGGGTAAGATCATTTCATTAAACAGGTTCATCTCCCGCTCAGCAGACAGGAATTTGCCCTTCTTTAAAACCCTGCGTAACGCTCGCAACTTTTCCTGGAGCAAGGACTGCGAAAGGGCCCTGCAGGACATGAAGCAGTACCTTTCGAGTGCGCCTTTGTTGACCAAACCTAACCCGGGGGAGAACTTGTTTGTCTATCTGTCAGTTTCCTTGGAAGCCACGAGCGCTGTCCTCGTGGCCATTCGAGAGCGTAAGCATATGCCGGTGTATTATTTAAGCAAGACTCTACAAGGAGCGGAGAAAAGATACATGGAAATAGAGAAATTTGCTTTTGCGCTCGTTAATGCCTCTCGGAGGTTAAGGCCCTATATTCAAGTGCATTCCATCGTGGTGCTTACAGATCAGCCCCTCAGACAGGTGCTTGCAAAGCCGGACGTCTCAGGGAGATTAATTAAATGGTCAATTGAACTTAGTCAATTCGACATCACCTTCGAGCCTCGTACGGCGATACAGGCTCAGGCCGTGGCTGACCTATTGGTGGAACGTTTCAACTTAGATACCGTGCCCTCAGTAGAGGATGGTTTTGGCTTTTGCACACAGATGGCTCCTCGACCTTACAAGGGGGAGGAGCCGGGGTGACCCTCAGGGACCCTCTCGGAGCTGAAGTTGACTATGCGATCAAGTTGGCGTTCCAAGTCACCAACAACGAAGCTGAGTATGAGGCCCTCATCCAGGGGCTCAGGATTGCACTTCAAAATGGTGCCACTCGGGTCACTGCATATGTTGATTCGCAGTTGATCGCGAGTCAAATTGATGGTTCTTATGAGGCCCCGAGAAGCCACTATGGTGTAGTATCTGGCGAGCGCCAAGGAGGTGATAGCCAAGTTCAAGGAATTCCACCTTTTGCAGGTCCCAAGGGCAGAAAACGAACGTGCTGACGCTCTCTCAAAGTTCGTATCCGCCCTGGATGGTTTTAGCGAGCGTGCTATTATGTTTCTTAGAACCGAGGAGCCGCTGATAAGTAGAGGCGAACCTTCGAAGGAGGTGAATATGATTGACCCCTCCGAGCCCCGTTGGCTCGACGAAATTAGCAGATTCCTCCAGGATGGAACCAGCCCAAGCGACAAAGTTGAGCCTCGGAAAATAAAAAACAAAGCCCCTCGCTTCTCATTGGACGCCGAGGGTCGACTATTCAAGCGATCCTTCCAAGGCCCACCGATGAGATGCTTGAGACCCTCGCAGGCCAAGGAAGTTTTAGAACATGTGCACAATGGAAGTTGCGGGAACACTCGGGCGGTCGAATCTTGGCAAAGAAAGTCTTAAGTAGTGGGTTCTACTGGCCCTCGGTGCTGCAGGATGCCATTAGGTACTCCAAGAAATGCCCTAAGTGCCAATTTCATTCTAACAGCCCTCAGTTGCCGGCAGCTCAAATGATTCCTATTGATGTTTCGTGGCCTTTTGATCAGTGGGGCATTGATATTGTGGGACCCCTCCCAATGGCGGTCGGACAAAAGAAATTCGTAATACTCGTTGTGGATTACTTCACTAAATGGGCCAAAGCTGAAGCAGTCGCGAAAATAACGTTCAAGGTTGTGAGGGACTTCATTTGGAAGAACATCATTTGCAGATACGGCATCCCGAGGGTAATCATCTCAGATAATGGATCCCAATTCATCGCCGCTGACACGCGGGATTGGTGCTACGAACTTGGGATTGAGCAACGTTTCACTTCGGTGGGCCACCCTCAGGCCAACGGTCAAGCGGAGGTAACTAATAGAACCATACTCCAGCATCTGAAGACGATGCTCGAAAGCAAGAAGGGCGAATGGGCTGAAGAACTTCAGGGAGCCCTGTGGGCGTACCATACTACCCCACGAGCGGCAACGGGGGAAACTCCTTACTCCCTCGTTTATGGCTCCGAGGCTATGATACCTGCGAAAATTGCTCAAGAATCCGCATGCGTTGCCTATTTCGAGCCTGCTGCCAACGAGGCCAATGGGGCCTCGAGTTAGATTTGCTGGACGAGAAGAGGAATACTGCTTGGGCACTTATCCACAAATACAAAGCAACCGTGGCTCGCCAATACAACAAACGCGTTAAGGAGAGGACTTTCCAGCTAGGGGACTTGGTCCTCAAAAAAGTTGAAGTCTCCAAACATGTGGGTAAGTTGGACCCCAATTGGGAAGGCCCCTTCAAAGTCGTTCAGGTACGAGCAAATAACACTTACCTGCTGGAGACTTTGCAAGGCGAGCGTCTCCCTAGGCCATGGAATGCATGTAACCTTAGAAGGTTCTACGTGTAAACATCAGTTTTTTTGTAATTGCCCGTTGGCGGCATGGGGTACTTTCTTTTGACAGAAAGCATATTGTATTGATTTTGGAAATTACAAGTATAACAGTAAGCATTTGATTTTTTGATTATGACGTTTATTTGCTTTCTTATTGGTTAATGATTTGAGCAACAAAAGGCCCACTCCGTGTCGAGCATCCTCCACGTCGAACGGCCTAAGTTATACCCCAATCGTTTGGGAGCAACACTATCTGGGTGTTGATAACCATCTACCCGGAATAGTTTGACAATTCGTAAGTGTATAAAATCCTAAGAACGAGCGTGTCAAACAACGGGGAGCAAAATGCTTAATTTACGCCAGCTGAGTGCACGCCACTCCAGCTCGCGCTCGTAAAAACCCCGATGACCCTCAACTTCTTGGGTAAGAGCACACACGTAAAATAGTGGATCCCATAACAATCCTTTCATGGGTCCCTCGAAATGACGCTAACCCCACGGTTACGCTCGCTTTGATCCTATACTTAGCAAATCCTACTATTGATTTCTAAAGTACATACAGCTCCCTGGAGCGTTCAACCTGAAAATGCACATTATTGAGGCCAATACTTAGGCAATTCCTCAGAAGTTTCCTAAGTTCAAATTCGAGCCTCATTACGGATACGGCCAGGGAACCCCCATGGAAAACACCCTCGCGCCCGTATCTACGCCCTTCAAATCGCCGGACGCTGCCAAACCTTAAACTGATGGCGCATTGTGATGAATGCCAGGGCATCCTCAAAGAAAACGCCCTCGTGCACACACACGCCCATCGCAAACGTTCAAACAAGAGAGACCAATATAAAGGCGGCGAGCGCAATGAAACAACATCATTCACCATTCAAAAGTAAAAGAGAAAGCATTCAAACAGCCAAACAGTAAAAAAGAAGAGTTCAAATATATGAAATGGAGCATAAAGGAACCCAGAGCGTTCAAGAAAATAGCTGAAGGGTTAAATACAGACATGAATTATTCATAAGTAAGACAGGGAATTAAACTGGCAAACAAAGGGACTCAACAACCAAGGGATCATCGCTGGGCTTGAGAGTCGGGCTCTGGAGGGGCAGTCGCGAGAGGAACTGGGGCCAAAACGTGGGCATCAGAAGTTTGAGCCTCTCCTGGTTCCTCAACTTCCACTGCATCCATGACAGTGTCCTCGTCCTCTATTCGGATGGGCTCGGGACCTAGAGTGTTGGCAGCTATGAACTCCCATTGGAGCGTTTGCACCAACTCCTGGTACTCCGGCTCAGCCAAACTCTCGGTGGGATCCTCGTCTTGGACCATGGGCTCGCAGTTTTCATCCAGATCCATCGGTCCGGGAGCTGTCAGGAGCCAAGCACAGTTTCACCATCTGCCCGATAGCTTTATGAAAGAAGCGCTGAGCGTTATCAAAGCACTAGATGTTGGCGGCAAATATGAAAGCTTTGGAACGCACGAACTTCATTACTGCTTCCCAGGAGACCCTCGCCGTTAGTCCTTCCACCTTCCCTTGAAGATCAGCGAGTGCCTTCTTGGTATCTTCATTTTGGCAAGTGCTCTCCGCCAGCTGCGTGCTCAACTCCCTAGTTTGGTTCCTTAGCTGGTCACGCTCCACCTTCAATACCCTATGATGCTCGTCAAGGGTAAGATAGGCTGCGTCCGCCTTCTGGAGATTTTCCCTCAGCCTGTCTTTCTCAAGATTGGCTTCAGTCAGCTGAGCGTGGACGTTATTGTAATCCTCTTGCAGTTGGACGGGATCCGAGGCTCGCAGCAATTTCTTGTATTTGGCCTTATGGTTGGAATAGGCCTGCGCTCGCCCCTGCAAGTTCTTCAACCTAGGGATTACCTCCTGGAGAGTCAGAAGTAAAGATTAGCGTTAAAATGGGAACAGTGGAAGTGGGAAAACTTCAGAGGGTACTAAGGACTCACTGTTAGAAGGGCGTGACAGGCGTCATCAGCAACACGAGCGGCGTCATGCTCGTTCAGCTTATCGTGATCGCCGGAAAATTGGAGCTTTCCGACGAAGTCCGAGATGAGGTTCACGGAGTAGGCGCTCTTTTTCAGAAGCACTGGACCCTCGGTCCGCTGGCGCTTGTATCGAGAGTCGCCCTTGCAACCTATCTTCCAGAAGTCCTCATCCTCTGACGAAGAAGTGTCGCCGCCCTCGCCCCTGTACCCCACTACCACTTCTTTTCCTTTGCCAGAAATTGGGATGGAATCTGGCAGCCTCTTCCTCTTCCCTTGACTGTCGGCCCGAAGGGTTTTGTGGATGCGGACTAGTTCCCCCGGGCGGTTTCGAGAGCCACTCGAACTTAGTGATATCGGCCCCTCGGGGGCCGCCGGCGGAGGAGTAGCCCCGCGGACGCCATCAACCGTCAAATCTTCAATGGGGCCCCTACGGGCTTCGTTCCACGTACCCTCGCGAGCGCCATTATGGCCCCGAACGGCTCCTCGCCTAGTTCCTCTACCCCTTGGGGCATTTGGAGGACGGACTTGCTGTTGTTGCGGGGGCTGGCGGTTAACGCTGGTTCCTTGAGCGCCCAGAATACGGGAAAGAGCCTTAGCATTCATGCCTTGCGATAGTAGTTGGACACCTGCAAGAAAGAAGGTACAAGCGTCACAAATTGGTTGTTGGCACCACAAATACAGAAATACAACAATCGAACCAAGTCAGAAGACTATTCTAAAAGTTAGAGCAGTTAGTTCCTAGAATCTAACCGTCGAGGGTCATGATGTCAGCTGGAGGGTTGAGTATCATTTCTGGGGGGCAAGACAAGCCATAACGGAACAGCACCCCCTCGTTTTTCATCAAGATCTCAGCCTTGATCCATTTCTTCTCACACCTCATTACGAGGGCTAATCCCTTGGCCCAGTCCTCGAAATCCTTATTTCTCACACTTTCCCTAATCAAAGGACCCTCGCCGTGTATCATCCACTGTCGATGAACCCCAAAGATTCCCCCTGGAGCCCCCACGAAGAAATACTTCTCCTTCCAATGCTCGCCGTAGGAGGTGGATGGGGAATCTATCATCTTAAAGCCCGACTTGGCCTGGGCGTAATAAAACCCGTCCGAAGGTGACGAGCGTGGCGAACGGGCTACTTGTATCAAACTGTCAAAATTGACAATCGAGGATGCGTGGCCTAAGGCTCTCATCGTTATTATGAAGGTGTTGATTAAGGCTATGCCGTTGGGCAGAATTTGTGAAGGGCAAAGCCCTAAGTGATGGTAGATGATAGCAGCGGCGTGAGCAATTGGAAATCTTAGGCCCCCGGCCAGGACTGCATCCCAGTAAACCGCCATCATCCCAGGCGGCGGACGGTTGGCCCTTTCTCCCTCCTCTGGCAGTCGCATGGGAAATACTGCTTCATCCCAATAAGCTTTCGCCTTCAACTCCTCCAAATCTTCGAGCGTCAAAATACTCTCAATCTCATCCGGAGATCTATCGGTTTGGTGACGGTTATCTTGCCTCACTCGAGTGGCAGGCTCCTTTCCTTTCCTCTGACGCCTTCTGGAAGGTTTAGCCTCAAATTGACGCCCGGGTGGCCCTGCTTCGCCCTCAGGAGCCATCACGGCCACGGTGATCCAGTGATCCTGGGGTCTCACGGCACTATTCAACACCGGGAATACTCTCTCTCCTTGCCTCTGCATTTCCATCACGTTGTGCATCTCTTCAAAGAGGTCATTCACCCCTCCAAGAGCACGCTCGTTCATCCCTTGAACGGCTGCGTCAACCTCTTCATCCCTGGCATCAGTCGGAGCTTGAGCCACTGGAATCGCCATGGGAATCCCCTCACCTGGGGACGCTCTAGCCATGGGAACCGCTGTAGGTACATCTCCGTGAGGGGAAGAGCTCCCCACTGACATCTCATCTATCTCCCTTACATAATCATCAGCTTGGTGTCCGGCCATGTTTGTCTTTCGACTTTCGAAGACGGAGTTCTCTCAGAAAACTCAATAAAGAAGAAAAATTCTGGAATGAATTCAACGGCAGAAGGGGTTCTTTGCTTAGAAGGATCACTCACGCACAACCTAAATCTAAAAGTTAGTATCGGAATATCAGGATTTGTGGAAGCCTTACCAAGAAATTGAAGAAGAAGCTCGCCGGAGTCTGTAAAAGTTGCAGAGATTTCTTGCTGAGTATGTGCTTGAAGGAGTCTGAATGCGTGAAAGAGGCTCCAAGACTCTGCAAATCCCTATTTATAGGGGAGAATTTACATTGATTAGGGTTGGGGATTTGAAAGTGCAATCATTTCCCGCCTTGGGAGACACCCACTTTTGGTAACCGCCTCGCGCCTCCCGGAGTGCACGCGCCCACGTTCCCACTCAGCATTAAATGCGGACATGACACCATTTAATACAATGTCAGATTGTACCCGTTACGGAAGCCAAGCGGTCACCTCCCTTGCTGAGGCTTGGCCCTCGGATAATCCAAAGTTCAAGGCTCCATTCCTATCGAAATTCTACAGTACGCTCGAGCGATACTACAGAATTTGGGGGGCAAAATGATGAGACATAAAACTACGTTCGAATCAGAGTTGTCTACGTGTCAACATCTGGTAATAGATTGACTGGATGCTCGCACTGGTGGGCTCGCGGGCCAACCCAGCCCACTCACTTGCCAACTAGTATAGGCCCTTGAGCCTCGGCCAACTGTTCAAGAAAAGGGGCCGAACCGACGGGCTCGGCGCTCCCATCCCGGCCCTCGGGGTTACCTTTCTCCGGGAATCACCCGCACGAGGGCCATATTCTTGTCTCTCGGGACTTCGGCGCTCAAAGATAATAAGTCGTTAGGAACCCGTCCGAGCACTCTTCGAGCGTCGCCTATTCGCTCGCGCATGGTCCCCCACCGCCGTGGTGGATCTGAACCCTCATAAAACGGATCCGGGACCCTCCACCCACGCGACCTTCGTCAACAACCTCTGACACAAAGGTAGTGCGCACCTTGTACCTGACACGCCGCCTACTTTCCAGAGCCATCACTCTCATATCATCACAGGCAGCCACGTGTTAGGGCAACACAGGTTTGGGACCACACGGTCAGATTACCTAATCTACCCTCACCCCTAACATATAAATAAGGGAGAACACTTGCATTCTCCCCCAAGTCATCTTCACGATACGTACTGCACTCACTGTTCTGGGTCCTTGCCACCATTCTTCTGCATCTTCTCAAGCTTGACCTTACCTGTATCGCAGTTGCATCATCATTGCATCTTGCATTCTTGGTGTTATCCTAGCCGGAAGAACCCACGCTCAAGAGGAAACCCAGATCCTGAGGCCCTTACGCCTGTGATGGTCTTTCCCTTTTCATACAAATACTAAAGTGTGGTTGCATTTTGGGAAGTCTGATTTCCAGCACCATCAGTGCTAATATATATTTATGCCCCTCACTCAGTCTTCCATGGACTGACGCCCCACCTTTCAGGTTGTCGCGGTCGCGTGCTTGGCGGGAGTCAAAGTTGTGTCTTGTTGTCCAGCTGAGTCTAGCACTTCATACCCTTTCATGTTATTGTTCTTGATATTTCAGAGTTAGCATGTTATGATTATTATTAACATTTGGAGATTTTATCTGTGTAATAAATAGGAGATGATAATGTATTGATATCTGTTGGTACCTATTAGTATTTATATTGTTGCTGTAAATATGGTACCTATATGTATTAATGATACAATGCTTCCGCTTTTAAATTTTATGTCTCGATTTGGTACTACTTTGAGGTATAGTCCCGCCTAGCT
The DNA here is from genome assembly GCA_037501455.1 of Lantana camara. NCBI lineage: Eukaryota > Viridiplantae > Streptophyta > Magnoliopsida > Lamiales > Verbenaceae > Lantana > Lantana camara. The sequence continues at coordinate 65,160,900 of CM074862.1, forward strand.
AGTCTGTTTCTTTTAATTGTCACCCGATCGCTATATGCTAGTGCATGTACGGATTATCCATTTCGTATGTGGATCGGCCTATAGTGCGGGGGTGTGGTATCCCTACGTACAGGGGTGCTACAACTACCAAGCATTTGTTTGAATTAGGAGACATCCACATCTCCCTTAAACTCTTATAAATTGCTCAAAGACCCTTCATGACTACCTATAAATACCCCTCTCAAGCATCATTTATAACTCACAAATCAACACAAAAATCACTCCCTCTCTCCCCATAAACCCACGACATCCTCTCCCTCTCTCTACAAGGTGAGTTTTTCTTTTATTATTTCATGCTTTATATTATGTTCTTAGTATAATAATAATAGTAGCATGCTTAGATTTAATTAAATTATGCTTTAGGAATTTTATTTTATGAAATATGTGCATAATTGTTAGTTTTAAATACAATGTGTGTACATTATGAAATTTTATTTAATTAAATGCATGAATTATGATATGATATAATGTAAGTATGTAATTAAATGATTATGATCTTGTTTGATTAAATTCATGCCAAGAATAACTTATTTAGAATTATTTTTCCTAGAGAATTTATATATTTTGCTATATTATGCTTCAAATTCTATGTTATAAATATGAATATGATTAAGCATGTTACACACCTTCTTTGAATCTTCAAATAGACTTAGAACATGTTCTTAGTGTTCTTGGACATGTGTGTGTGTGGCATGTGAATAGTGTGTGTGTGTGTGTGTGAAAGAGTTTGATTTTATGTTATAAGGTGTTTAATTCATAAGAAATAGAATAGTAAATGTTTTCAATAGTAATTTTGACTTTTTGGTCAACTTAAATTCAATTAATTTCGAAATTAATTTAAAAATAATTTTAAAATAGGTTTTGGAATTTTTAAAGAAATATTTTCCCCGAATTTTTCAAAAATCGGTAAATTGTGTAATAATTTTAAAATCTAACTTACATTGTTAAATTAAACCTTAATTTTCATTTCAAATCTTATAATTAGAATTATAATATAGTTAATGAATATTTGATTAGTTAAAGATCTCATAAACCCGAATTTATTAAATAAATTCCCTTAAACGGGTGAATTTAAGGTTTATCGGGAAATCTTTAACATATTGTATAACATGCACCTTGTATAATTATTTAATTATGGTATGGTGTGTAGATAATTAGTTAGAGACTAAGGACCTAGTTCTAAGTCAGTAGCAGTTATTACTTTCAGGCGACGATAGGATCGAAGAGTGGAATCCTCACAATTCCACCTAAATCTCGGTACTCGGTGAGGGTTTAAATCCTTTCAACTGAAATCATGATAAAATATTTCAATTTATTCCCTTGAATTTCCTTTCAAACTATTATTCCTTTTATGGGAAATAATTATAATGTTATCCAAAATTCATATATTTACCCGAAAGTACTTAGTACTTTCTCCCGGTAAATATTCTCGTCTTGCAAGTAAAATTATTATTTTTTTATGGGCCCGGTGGTCTTCGTAGAAGTAGTAGTCCGGGAGGCACGGGTCGAGGTCTACTATTATACCAACCGCTAACTAGATCTTGATGATGGTCTAACCGTAGGTTGGTTATTCCACATCAAGTGACGGGAAAAGGTACGTCCCTCCCACAATCTTGTTCATCGTCACTAGGGTTTGCTCCCCTACGTGACACTAAGGGGTGAATGTAACACCCGAGCGCAAGGTGTCACATCCCCCGCACCGAGACCCGACCCGAATATGAAATGGACGATCCATACCCGAGCCGAATCACGGTGAACGGGGACAAACACACTCTAAGCTAGGCTGGACTAACCCTTGAACCATAAAATCAGAATAAACATTAAAGCAGAAGCAATAAACGAACATATACCATATATATATGTACCATGAGCATCCAAGCTCCAAAAGAATTCATATACATCATCAATTTCCATCACGGCCCAAAACAAGTACGCTCCACTTCATTATACATATACAATGATCAAAATAAAAGTATGCAAGTGTAAGACCAAAATATAAGAGCTAGAGACGAATGCAAGACCTAGGACTCGTATTCCCGCCTAGCTGCCTCAACACCTGCACAACACAGCTGAAAACCAAACGGGTTCAGTCCAAAAGGGACTGGTGGGTATAAAACAGGGCATAAATAGAATATATGACGGTAATTAACAATCACATGCAAGCTATAATCCCAAGTGAGGTTTTTAAAGAATTTCCCAAGTGGGTTAATAGAATCATCAAAAGGGATTATATCGATTTATTAACATTAGGTCATTATTGGCCCGGCGAGTGGGCATGCATTATCTCCAACCAACACCTTGTGTAAATCATTTAAACATTCGTTCATTCATTCTTTTCATGCAATCATTCTTTTGTGCACAATCATTAACATTTACACCTTCTTCCTCCGGGTTGGTGGTAGGTTTGCAAGGCCCGACCACCCATTCATTGACCAAAAGGGGTTACATGACTCCCCAGATGGGGCTCAGCGTCCATTCCTCGTTAACTCCTAACGAGGTCCGGTTACGCCGTTCATTGGTGGAACTAGTGTGAGGGTTCACCGTCGGCCCGTGCCTCTCCGGATAGCCACTCACACTAAGTCCCTGGGCCCCATTCGTGTATTCGATCATTTCTCGCCAAAACATTAGGTAGGGTTCATAAAATAAGGCTTTACGTTGAAAACATTTACTCTTTAAAACGACTCTGTATATATATATTAATTTTGGTCGAAAACTTTCACATTGAAGGTATATATAGGGTCTTATATCTACATAGAAGAAAAACCCACCTTAAACCGTCAAAAGAAGAAAGCACGAGCCTCACTGACCGGCCTCGTCTCCAACTGGATCAAGATCTGTGCAAGAACGGTGAAGTGAGACTCAATATGACCAAATAAGACGCTCGGTAATGCTATGATCATGATATGAATATGTACAAGATAAGATTATGTTATGAAATGTTCATGTGCACTATTAAGATATTAAATCATATATTCAAGTCATTCGAATTCATAAATTCACGTTTCAATCAAATTAATTCAAATAATAATTAATTATTCACTAAACATATATAAATGTGTAAATATGTTACATTATATAAAACATATATATATATATATATATATATATATATATATATATATATATATATATAATACATGCATACGTACAACCATGCATGCAAAACAAATGCATTTCATCATTCATGCTCCAAGTCCATAATTCACAAGATAAATGCATACAACTTGAGCTCAAAGTTCCTAAACATATTTCCAATAACAATTACACACATTAACCAATTCATTACGAAGCCCTATCTATCCATCTTTCCAAGGAATTCATCAAAGTTCCAAAAATTACCTCAAATGCAAGAAATGGATGCTAAGAAGAAGAGATGGTGTTGATGATGCTTGAATGATCACAAAACTCACAATTATGAAGCTTGAAAGATGAAATCTTCCCCCACTTTGGCAAGGGTTTTGATCGGTTGGCTTGGGAGCAAGAACAAAAATGTATGTAATGTTTGTATGAATGAAAGGGATGCATTACGTGATATGCAGCTATGAGGGGAAAAGAATTGGCCAAATTGCTATTGAGTTCTCCAAATTAACAAGTTATGCAAGTGAGTCCCCAAACTTTTGAAATGTAAACAATTAACCATGCAATTAGGTCCTCAAAGTTTCATGAAAAGATCAAATATGGTCACAACGAAATTAAGTCAATTCGGGAAATTAATTCACGTTGCAAGCAAGTTCAAATTATGTAATATATATCAATTTGATATGAATTCACAAAATACTTAATATTAAGTACGTACACAATTAACATATACGTATAGATATATAACAACAATAAAATAAAGGAGATAACATTTAATACATTTAAAATAAAATCAACTATATAAACACGTAAAATAGTTATTTTACGCAATTTGGTAAACAATTACGTCATACCTGTACGGCCGAATTATCGGGGCGTCAAAAAATCCGTCCTCGGATTCATTGATCATTCGGGATGAAATCTTTTCATCTTATCCTCGGTCTCCCACGTAGCCTCTTCCGTTTTATCACTTCTCCATAAGACTTTAACTAGTGGGATCTACCGATTTCGAAGCTCTTGAAATTTACGATCCAAAAACTTAATCGGCTTCTGAGCGAAGGTGAGGTTCGGTTCTAACTCCACTTCCTCAACAGGGATAACTTCCGATTCATCCGGATAATATTTTCGAAGCTGTAAAACATGAAATACATTATGAATTCCGGTCAAACTCGGGGGTAGGTCCAAACGGTAGGCCGTATCTCCAATTTTCTCCAAAATCTCATACGGTCCTAGATACCGAGGATTCAATTTCCCTCCTTTTCCAATCCTCGAAAATCCCTTACGCGATGAAGCTTTCAAGAATACCCTATCACCAACCTCAAACTGAAGATCTTTCCTTCGGTGATCGGTATAGCTTTTCTGTCTGTCCTGGGCTGCTTTCATCCGTTGTCTGATTATTTGGACCTTATCAATTGCCTCTTGCACGGCCTTAGAGGGTTTTTCCTTATTCTCTCCTCGTTTCACACCCTCTTGCTTCGTCCAATTCCACTCTTCCAAATCAAAGAACAACGGTGACCTACATTTCCGTCCGTAGAGAGCCTCATATGGAGCCATTTCTATCGATGCTTGAAGGCTGTTGTTATAGGCAAATTCAATCAAAGGTAATTGTTCGTTCCACGAACTTGAAAAATCAATTGCACGTGCTCTCAACATATCCTCCAAATATTTAATTAATCTCTCCGATTACCCGTCTGTCTGAGGATGGAAAACTGTGCTGAATTAAAGCCTTGTGCCCAGATTCCTTTGCAATTCTTGCCAAAATCTAGAAGTAAACCTTGCATCTCGATCTGATACAATGCTAACCGGTACTCCATGAAGTCGGACGATTTCATTAACATATTTCTTAGCCAATTTATTCACCTTATCCGACATCCGAATAGCAAGAAAATGTGCCGATTTCGTCAGTCGATCCACTATTACCCAAATTCCATCTAAACCACCTTTCACTCGTGGAAGACCCGAAACGAAATCCATCGCTACTTGCTGCCATTTCCATTCTGGGATAGGTAACGGTTGCAGTAGCCCCGATGGCTTTTGATGCTCTGCTTTCACCACTTGGCAAGTCAAGCAATGTCTCACGAAGTTGATCACATCCCGTTTAAGTCCATTCCACCAATAAAATTTCTTTATGTCCTTATACATCTTATTTTCCCCGGGATGTATCGAATATCCTGACCGATGAGCTTCTTCCAAAATCAACCGTCTCAACTCTTCCGGAACCACGACTCTGTTCTTAAACCTTAGAAGTCCGGTGTCATCAAATCCGAACGGACTCTCTGAATCATTTCTAGCTTTCTGCACTAACCTCGGAATCCACTCTCTGAGCTTCAAACAATCTCTGTTGAAGATCCGGCTGAACCGTAATATTCCGAATACTAGCTCTTAGCTTGAAAGACTCAGATTCATCCTCAACTTCCACCTTAACACTTGACACGCTAGCTTTCCTACTAAGCGCATCCGCGACCACGTTGGCCTTTCCCGGATGACATCGAATCGTACACTCATAATCCGCCAACATCTCCATCCAACGCCCCTGTCTCTTGTTTAATTACTTCTGAGAAAACAAATACTGGAGACTCTTGTGGTCGGAAAAGATCTCAAAAGAAACTTCGTAAAGATAGTGTCTCCACTTTCCCAAAGCGAAGATCACTGCTGCAAGCTCGAGATCGTGGGTGGGATAATTCTGTTCATGATCTTTCAATTTCCTCGAGGCATAAGCTATCACCTTACCATTCTACATCAAAACACATCCCAACCCTTCTTTCGAGGCGTCCGTATAAACCATGTATCCTTCAGTGCCCTCGGGAAGTGCTAATACCGGTGCAGTGGTCAATTTTTCCTTCAAGAGTTGAAAACTCGCTTCGCATGCCTCGTCCCACTCAAATTTTGCTTCCTTCTTAGTTAATCGAGTTAAAGGACCGGCTATCTTCGAAAAATCCTTCACAAACCTTCGGTAATAACCTGCCAATCCCAAGAAACTTCTAACCTCGAAAGCATTTTTCGGACTCTGCCACTGAATAACCGTCTCGATCTTTGAAGGATCAACTTCCAAACCCTTACTTGAAATAATATGGCCTAGAAAAGCAACCCGGTCGATCCAAAACTCACACTTACTAAACTTCGCATACAACCGGTGCTCTCTCAAAATCTCCAATACCAAATTGGGATGCCTAACATGATCTTCCGGAGTCTTTGAATACACAAGAATGTCATCAATGAAGATTACGACGAATTTATCCAAATAAGGCCGAAAAATCCGACATCATGTCCATGAAGGCTGCAGGGGCATTTGTTAAACCAAAAGGCATCATTACGAACTCATAATGCCCATACCGGGTATTAAATCCTGTCCTTGGTATATCCTCTTCCCGGATTTTCAACTGGTAATAGCCTTGCCTTAAATCCAATTTCGAATAAACCTTTGAACCTTGCAGTATGTCAAATAAATCCTCAATGTGGGGCAACGGGTACTTATTCTTGATAGTCATCCGATTAAGCTCCCGGTAATCTATACACATTCTCAACGTCCCATCTTTCTTTTTGACAAAGAGAACCGGAGCACCCCACGGAGATGAACTCGGTCGGATATATCCACTCTTAAGTAATTCCTCGAGTTGAATCTTCAGCTCCTTCAACTCTGCTGGAGCCATTCTATAAGGAGTCTTGGAATAAGGTTCTGATCCCGGATATAAATCAATAACAAATTCGATCTCCCGATCCGGTGGTAGAGAACCTAAATTTTCTGGAAATACATCGGGATATTCCTTTACCACGGCCGTCTCCTCAAAACTTGATTAATCTAACCTTTGATTTATTAAGGAGATAAGCAATAAATCCCGTGGCTCCATCCTTTACCAACTTGCGAGCTTCCATAAACGATAAAAGAGACACATTCTTCGACCCAACTTCTCCAATCAACTCTTCACCCAATTTTATCTTCTTCTTAAAACAATCAACTTCGGCCCGGTGCCGATACAACCAATCCATCCCGAAGATTACCCCATACTTCTTCATAGGTATAACAATGAAATCTGCCGGATAATCTTTCCCCTCTATCCAAACTGAGCAACCCCTGACAATCTGATCTGTCTGCAAACTACCACCAAGAGGCGAACTCACAAAATAACAGGAATTTGAGCAAACAACAGGTAGGCACATAGATCAGAAGATATAAAAGTATGCGTGGCACCCGGATCGAATAATGCATGAATGCTCATGTTATGAATGCAAACGGTACCTTCCACCACGGCGTTTGGGTCAACCTCAACATTATGCTCCTTGCTCTCAAGAGCATAGGCTCGTGCCTGAACCATCGGTCACTGAGCTCTAGCTTGATATCCTGGAATCATATCCGGGCATGCAAAAGCCATATGATCTCCTTTCATGCAAATCAAACACAACTTCAATCTTTTTCGGCAGTTGTTGTAAGAATGAGTTGGCCATCCACAATAAGTACACGGTGGCTGATCATTGCGAGATCCTTTAGGAGCCGGTGGAGCCTGAGGTGGTCGTGGAACGGGTGCAATCGGACCTCCTACTCTAGGCTTCTTGAAAGGCCCTTTTTGTGGTGGAGTTGGTACATTCATCGGCCTCTTTCCTTTGTTAAATCCCCAGCCTGATCCTGATCCTTGTCCTTGGAGATAAGCTGGCCTCCTAGCATTCACCGAATCTTCAACCTTTAAGGCTTTTGAAGTAGCCTTTGCCCAAGTTCTCGTATTAACTGCCTCTAGAGCTGTCTGAATGTCCGACCGAAGCCCCTGAACAAACTGCAAAGCCTTATGAAAGTCATCGCCTGCTATATTTGGTGCATAGCGGGATAGCCTCTCATACTCTGAAATATACTCGGCCACAGACCTCGATCCTTGCTTCAATTCGGTAAATTCTCTCAATCTTCGAGTGGGGGATAAGGGAGGGATGAATTTATTCTCGAATTCCCTTGTAAAGATTTCCCAATTGATCTCCTCTCCAGCTGCCTCCAATACAATCCGTGTGCTTTCCCGCCAAGAGTAGGCTTCCCCTTGTATTAAAGTGATGGTGCATCGAGCCTTCTCTCGGGACTCACATGGAATGAGTTCCCATATCCTCTCTACCTCTTTCAGCCACAATTCCGCTTGTATATCATTTCCCTTGAAGAAATTGGGAGGTCTTTGATTCTGAAACTCCCTAAGTATAACAGAAAGCGGTGCCTCGAGCGGTACAACAGGTGCAGGTGGTGCTGGAGGTGTCGGTGGTACATAATCTCGTAGCTTTTGATCTATAATATCGATAACTGAGTTAACAAAGGCCTCTGCCGATAGTGGTTGTGGAGGTGGAGGTGTAGGAGTACGATCACGATGATGACGTCGTCCCGGAGATCTATCTCGATGTCTACGTGGAGGCATCCTATCAATAAAACACTGAAAATGCGTGCTATTTTTAGTCTATGCATATTAATGCAAATAATTCAATCAGAATTCAAAATTTAAATCAATTAAGCACAAAAGAGATGCATATGCAACACATTGTCAAGTAGTCCCTAAGTCGAACGACCTAGACTGCCTCACACGACACGAAAGCCCGGGTTTTGCAACCCTAAGCTCTGATACCACTTAAGGATGTAACACCCGAGCGCAAGGTGTCACATCCCCCGCACCGAGACCCGACCCGAATATGAAATGGATGATCCATACCCGAGCCGAATCACGGCGAACGGGGACAAACACACACTCTAAGCTAGGCGGGACTAACCCTTGAACCATAAAATCAGAATAAACATTAAAGCGGAAGCAATAACCGAACATATACCATATATATATGTACCATGAGCATCCAAGCTCCAAAAGAATTCATATACATCATCAATTGCCATCACGGCCCAAAACAAGTACGCTCCACATCATTATACATATACAATGATCAAAATAAAAGTATGCAAGTGTAAGACCAAAATATAAGAGCTAGAGACGAATGCAAGACCTAGGACTCGTATTCCCGCCTAGCTCCCTCAACACCTGCACAACACAGCTGAAAACCAAACGGGTTCAGTCCAAAAGGGACTGGTGGGTATAAAACAGGGCATAAATAGAATATATGACGGTAATTAACAATCACATGCAAGCTATAATCCCAAGTGAGGTTTTTAAAGAATTTCCCAAGTGGGTGAATAGAATCATCAAAAGGGATTATATCGATTTATTAACATTAGGTCATTATTGGCTCGGCGAGTGGGCGTGCATTATCTCCAACCAACACCTTGTGTAAATCATTTAAACATTCGTTCATTCATTCTTTTCATGCAATCATTCTTTTATGCACAATCATTAACATTTACACCTTCTTCCTCCGGGTTGGTGGTGGGTTTGCAAGGCCCGACCACCCATTCATTGACCAAAAGGGGTTACATGACTCCCCAGATGGCGCTCAGCGTCCATTCCTCGCTAACTCCTAACGAGGTCCGGTTACGCCGTTCATTGGTGGAACTAGTGTGAGGGTTCACCGTCGGCCTGTGCCTCCCCGGATAGCCACTCACACTAAGTCCCTGGGCCCCATTCGTGCATTCGATCATTTCTCGCCAAAACGTTAGGTAGGGTTCATAAAATAAGGCTTTACGTTGAAAACATTTACTCTTTAAAACGACTCTGTATATATATATTAATTTTGGTCGAAAGCTTTCACATTGAAGGTATATATAGGGTCTTAAATCTACATAGAAGAAAAACCCACCTTAAACCGGCAAAAGAAGAAAGCACGAGCCTCACTGACCAGCCTCGTCTCCAACTGGATCAAGATCTGTGCAAGAACGGTGAAGTGAGACTCAATATGACCAAATAAGACGCTCGGCAATGCTATGATCATGATATGAATATGTACAAGATAAGATTATGTTATGAAATGTTCATGTCCACTATTAAGAGATTAAATCATATATTCAAGTCATTCGAATTCATAAATTCACGTTTCAATCAAATTAATTCAAATAATAATTATTTATTCACTAAACATATATAAATGTGTAAATATGTTACATTATATAAAACATATATATATATATATATATATATATATATAATACATTCATACGTACAACCATGCATGCAAAACAAATGCATGAAAAACAGAGGGCGACACGCCCGCGTCACCTAAATGCACTAAGCCGTGACACCCCCGTGTCACAGTACAGCGGACAACAAACCTGAAAACAGAAGGTGACACGCCCGTGTCACCATTACAAAGCCAACCGTGACACCCCCGTGTCACGGTACAGAAAAACCCAACCAACAAGCTGTTGGAAAACACGAATCAGAAAGCAGCGGAACTTAAAAAATTTTCCCAACAAAAGGACCTTGAACTCGCAATCGTGTAACCAAATTCGTAAAGATAGAAAACTTACTTTTCTTTTGTTCTTTCTTGAAACGTTTCAAGCCACCCAAGAACGCTCTTCTCGCGGCTTGATCCCCTCTCCTTGGTAAAGCTCGAATCTTCAAACTTCTAACTTGAAGTCTCTAGAGAAAGTCCACCAACTTGATCACAATCTAACTAGTAAGGATGCTAGTTCTCTAGTTAGTGTTTAGGCTTAACCTAGGGTTTAATTTAATCTTGGAGAAAGGAAGGTGTTCAACACATGAACCAAGAATTGTCTATTAGCTCCATAAGGAGCTCGAGCTCCCCTATTTATAGGGAGGGGGTGCCGAAATTCCTAGTCCTTTATGGGCTAGGATTTTGGTCCCTCTCTCCTATTACTTGATCATCAAGTATTTTCCAACTTTGACTTTGAATTCTAATTCAAGTCAACTTCTAAGAGAGCTAAAAATATCCAAACTATTTTTGGATAATTTTATACTTTATTTATTATAAAATAAATAACTTATTTTTATCTAATTAATTAATTCGTAATTAATCAACTAGATTATTTTCTCCAAAATTAGACTTTCTTTTTAATTCAAAATTAAACCAAAGTCTATTAAATAATTAACTAATTAATTATTTAATATATATATAATATATATATATACACACGTGTGTGACACGTGTCACTCACGTGAGCCACATGTGTGACTTCACACGTGTGGAACCCTCTTGGCCCGATTAACTCGTTTAATCATTTTAAAGCCTCAACTCATGTAACCAAGTTGTTGTGTGTGACCCTCTGGGTTCTCAATTCAATTAGCAGTGACCCTAATTAATTAATTCACTAATTAATTAATCAGTCCACAGATTAAACGACCATAGTCTAGCAACAGGTGTTTAACCCCTAGCTGAATTGGAATGTTCGGATTCGACAGAACCTTTAAGTCATTGATTCATGTGAGATACAATCCTCCTACTTACTATCTCTCAACCAAGATCTAGGGCAAGGGAATAATCAGAACCCTAATAATCCGGTCTTAAAGCTAAGTGCATTTCATATCCATTTGATCTCAATCCAAGAAACCCTTTTCTTGATGTCTTGATCTACTGCCTTGGCCAAGGACTCCATATGGCATATGAATGACTTACACAATAAGAGATCACCTTGTATATGCAAGTGTAGGTCCTTTCTTGATTCTCATTCACTTTCATGAATCACTTGTGCAGCCCCAGCATAAGCCTTGAATCAGTTGTCTAAGGCGACACCCTTTAAAGCTTATACCAAAGACTACAGAGTTAACTCATAAAGTAACATGGAACCTCAAGTCTAAGGATCAATTAATCACATCAATGACTCGTGAGATATTTCCTAATCTGGAAGTTTCCATTTCCTGAAATAGAAACTTCCTTTCCCATTTAGGAATGTTCTCACACGGGGCACCTCAGTGAACTTACTCATTAAAGCAAGCACCCTCATGTATCACGCACGTATCAACCATACACTTTCCACCTCCATGAAACAAGGTGGTCCTTCTTAAGGGCGTGATCCCACAAGCAAGCCTTAGAGGAGTCAGGTTGACACTCCCACTGTCTATAGGACTCATCGGCTTGGAGTATTTTACTAATCATGACTTATGTGATATAGGGCTCGTTTCATGAACCATTTCACCTAAATGGTAGAGTCCTAAAGTCATCAGGATTAGGGGAGTTCTCATACATGCACAGCTAAAGTAAACGCATACCAAACAAGAGCATATAAAGAAGTGTTGCCTCAATTCGTTATTTCATTCAAAGATTGTCTGTGATTACAATAAGGAAAAGCACAAAGCGGATATACAATCGGCTTTTAGGGCACTATTCCTAACAATCTCCCACTTGCCCGTCAAAGTCATTCTAAACCTACTCTAAGTCCCATCTTCTGAAGATGACCTTGGAAAGCTTCTCGACTAAGGGGTTTAGTAAGTGGATCTGCCACGTTCTCTGCTGATGTGACCCTCTCAATTAGCACATCTCCTCTTTTGATAATATCACGGATTAGGTGATACTTCCTCATAATGTGCTTGGTCCGTTGGTGAGATCTTGGTTCTCTTGCTTGAGCAACCGCCCCAGTGTTGTCACAAAACACAGTAATGGGGTCTTTCATGCTAGGAACAACATTCAACTCTTGAATGAAGTTTCTAATCCAAACACCTTCCTTAGCTGCATCATTTGCAGCTAAGTATTCGGCCTCAGTGGTCGAATCTGCAGTGGTAGTTTGCTTGGAACTCTTCCAACTCACTGCTCCGCCGTTTAGGCAGAAAATGTATCCTGACATTGACTTAAAATCATCTAAGTCAGATGCAAAGCTTGCATCGCAATATCCTTCGACAGTAAGATCTTTCTGACCTCCGTAAACTAAGAATAAATCTTTAGTACTTTTCAAGTACTTAAGAATATTCTTCACGGTAGCCCAGTGACCATCTCCAGGGTCAGATTGGAAACGACTCGTTACACTAAGTGCATAAGCCACATCCGGTCGAGTACATAACATTGCATACATTATGCTACCTATTGCTGACGCATAAGGTGTATGAGTCATTCTCTCCTTCTCAAGGTTAGTCTTAGGACACATCTTCTTTGAAAGACATGTTCCTACACTCATAGGAAGGTTCTTAACCTTTGCTGACTCCATATTGAATCTCTTCAATACTTTGTCAATGTACATCGATTGTGATAGTCCTATTAACCTTCTAGATCTATCTCTATAGATTTTAATTCCAAGGATATAGGACGCATCACCAAGATCTTTCATCTCGAATTGGTTCGATAACCATAACTTAGTTACTTTCATGTCATCCTTCGAATTCCCAATAAGAAGGATGTCATCAACATAAAGTACTAAGAATTGCACTGAGGTCTCCAATTCCTTTCTATACACACATGATTCATTCGTAATTTGGATGAAGCCAAACACTTTGACCGATTCATCAAATCGAATGTTCCAATTCCTAGAAGCCTGTTTCAATCCATAGATTGATCTTTGGAGTTTGCAAACCTTTTTCTCACTCCCACTGAATGTGAAACCTATGGGTTGCTCCATATAAATGTCTTTATCAATGTCACCATTGAGAAAGGCAGTTTTCACATCCATCTGCCATATCTCATAGTCATAATATGCAGCAATGGCAAGCATGATTCGAATGGACTTTTGCATTGCAACTGGTGAAAAGGTTTCGTCAAAGTCTACGCCGGGTCTTTGAGTGAATCCTTTTGCAACCAGTCTTGCCTTGTAGGCTGCAATGCTTCCATCAACTCCAAGCTTTCCCTTAAATATCCATTTGGTCCAAACTTGGTTGGAGTTCATGGAATCCATTTCGGATTTCATGGCTTCTATCCACTGTTCAGAGTCAGAATCTGAAAGTGCCTCCTCATATGTTAAAGGATCATTATCCTTTTGAGAGATTTCATGGAAGAATCCATACCATCTCTCCGGCTGTCTAGGAGTGCGTTCAGAACGCCTTAGAGGAGGATTTTCATGTGTATCGAAATTCGTGATTGGTTGTGGTTGATCAGAGTGGGACGTTTCTTCAGTGGGTGGTGTGGGGTCACTTTGTACTTCTTCTAATTCTATGATCTTGCCTTTCTTTTCTTTAAGGAACGGTTCCTCAAGAAAAGTGGCATTTCTGGAAACAAACACCTTTTGCTCAGATTGATCATAGAAATAGTATCCTATGGATTCCTTAGGATAACCTACAAAGTAGCATAAGTTAGAACGAGATTCTAACTTATCTCCCACTGTCCTCTTCACGTAAGCAGGACAACCCCAAATTCTTAAGTAAGAATAACTAGGGATTTTACCATGCCACATTTCATAGGGCGTCTTGGGGACTGACTTAGAGGGAACTAGATTCAGAATCTTTGCTACACTTTCTAGGGCATAACCCCAGAAAGAAGGTGGTAAGTCAGTGAAACTCATCATGGAACGAACCATATCAAGTAGGGTTCGATTCCTTCTCTCAGAAACTCCATTAAGCTGAGGAGTTCCCGGAGGAGTCCACTGAGAGATAATCCCATTATCTTTGAGATGATTAAGGAATTCTTCACTAAGATACTCGCCTCCTCGATCAGATCGAAGTGCTTTGATCTTGTGACCAGTTTGGTTCTCAACCTCCTTTTGAAATTCTAAGAATTTCTCAAAAGCTTCAGATTTATACTTCATTAAGTATACATAACCATACCGACTAAAGTCATCAGTAAAGGTTATGAAGTACTGATGATTGTTTCTAGTGCTTACACTAAGCGGTCCACAAACATCAGTATGGATCAAATCCAAAACCTCAGTGGCACATTCCACAGTTCCTTTAAAAGGAACTTTGGACAACTTTCCTTTGAGACAGGATTCGCAAGAGGTCAACTCTTTGAGATCATTTTCAGAGAATGATCCTAAAGTGTTTATCTTGCTAATTCTGTTCTTGGAAATGTGTCCTAATCTAGCGTGCCATAAGGGAGCTGAAACTTTGTCATCTCTCTTACGCTTTGTTTCTCGTTGTATTTTCATAATATTGATATTTTGAGTTAGGTAAAGTCCATTACTTAGAGTACCGATGTGAAGGGAAGAGTTGTTCCGTTTGATAAAATATTTACCATTCTTAATATAAGTTTCATAACCTTCACAATCTAATATTGGAACTGAAATTATATTACGAATAATGCTCGGTACATAAAGGACTTTGTTTAATACTAACTCAAAACTACCTAAATCTAATCTAATTGTGCCTAAAGCTCGAGCTTCAACGTTTGAGCCATCGCCGATCTTCAAGACACATTCTCCTTCTTTGAGTTGTTGGACCTCACTTAGCATCTGTACATCATTACAGATATGAGTTCCACAACCGGTATCAAGTACCCAACAACTAGAATTAATAGAAAGATTTACTTCAACGAGAAAGATACCTTTCTTTAGAGTAGCCTTGTACTCTGGGCAGTTTCTCCTCCAATGTCCCGCTTTGCCACAATGGAAGCAAACATCCTCTTTCTGATCACGCTTCTTCTTTTGGGCCTTCCCCTTCGAAATGCCACCAGCGGGCCTAAGGGGTTTCTTCTTCTTCTTTTGGGCTTTCTTGCCCTTACCTTTAGAAGGCCCAGAAGAGGAAGATTGAGCATTCACCATCAAAACCTTATTGTCCTTCTTGATCGTGCTTTCAGCAGTCACAAGCTGACTAATCAGCTCAGCTACAGTAGCACCAGCATGATTCATGTTGAAGTTAAGGACAAATGGGTTGAATGATGGTGGGAGCGAAGCTAGCAACAAATCCACTGAAAGCTCATCTTTCAGTGGTATGTCCATGGAAGCAAGTTTCTCAGTAAGGGCAACAAACTTGAGTCCATATTCATGGACACTTGAACCTTCCCTCATTCTCAAGTGGAACAATTCCTTTGAAGTGTTATACCTTGTAACACGTTCATGAGGGCGGTAAAGTTGCTCTAAGTGGTCGTAAATCTCCCAAGCAAATTCCACGGCCTCATGTTGCCTTTGCAAGTCCGGAGACATGTTAGCCAACATAAGGCAACGGGCTTGGAGATTATCATCCTTCCACTTCTGAATCGCGTCCCGCTCGGCCCGAGTGGGAGCCTCCCCTTCGGGACTAGGCTCCCCTTCGAAGAGAACATAAGTTCTCTTCTTAGAATCTAAAATGATTTTTAGATTCCTCAGCCAATCAGAATAGTTGGGACCAGTCAACTTGTTTGACTCAAGGATCGATACAAGAGGGTTTTTGGTTGCCATTTCAAAACACGTAGAGAATCACAGAATCTACGACCTAAATGGTAAAACAGAGAACTAGTGAGCATGCTGAATTATAACGATATACAAAAGATAAGGTCTTTAATCTATTGTAGCTCCCACTGTTTTTCAAAGATCTAGAATTCCCAAAGATCTAAGAGGAACACGTTTCCCAATGGGTACTAAGATCCTAGGCATTTTACCTCGAACCCACGACTCGCGGACATTCTAAGTAAGAACCCTAGGTAGGTACAACTTACCAATTCTAACACCTTTAGAACTCTTAGTAATTGTTTTTGCATCACCTATCTTTCAATATGGACCCACGACTCGTGCGACATCCATATTTACTTAGGCGTTAAGCTAGACCCATCAATCATAAGATCATGACCAAAACTTAGTTCGAACGACCCACGACTCGCGGACATCGCCCTTGCTAAAATTGACCATGAAATATTGATCATTTAAAATGATCAATTAGGTAACTAAGAACTAATAAGCTCCACTAGCTATCCCACGACTCGCGGACAATAACTAGCTTTACTTACTAAACTTAAAACCTATTGATGGAATGCTAGGAATTTAATTCAAAATTTGCATCTCGAATTAAACACCTATTTGTTCGAAATTAGCTTAATATTTAATGGGAATTTTCGAATCAACCGGAGAGTTGTCCGGTTCGACCTCACCAACATATATGTTATCCAATTTTATTAGTCTTGATTAATGCAAGTACACTTAAATGCATTTCAAACAAGCACATAAACAGATAACATGTCCTAGCATGATACTAACATGTAATGATCATGGGTTCTACCTATCTTATACGTGATATGCGGGAGCCACTCCACAATCACAAGTTCTAACATACATGCCACATAAACAGTTTAAATCACATAAGGGAAAGCGGCCCTATCTCTATTACATTTAACAATTGAGATTCCCCTCCCTAACATTTTGAGGGGTCTTCACTTATGGCTTCCTTGTTACTTGAATGTGGTCCATCTTACTCCATGGGTGCATTGTCTCCAAAATGAAAATAAAACCTCACCACCTATCTCTACTCTCAAATTATAATAAAAAGAAAAAGACATAAAGTAATAAGGCTCAATCTTCATATTGGCCTTAGACAATTACACGGGGCATACCCCGGCATCAAAAACAGTAATATGGAAAGCCACATAATAAATCACATAACAGTACGCACATAAGTGAGGCTCCAACCTCAATTGAAAAACGCAACTATAGGGCTCCAACCCCAATTTAAACCATCCATGTGCATAAATTAAAACCATACATAGATCTAAACCCATGATCACCTAACATGCTTTTGCGAGAATTTAAATTTAGCCAATAAATTAAAATTCTCGTTTCAAGTCCTAATGACTTAAAACACGACTTAGATGCAATTCTTGTTCAAGAGCCTTTTCAATAAAACCCGAAAAATAATAAACCAATAAAATTCCAATTAATTTCCAAAATTAATAATTTTATTCTTTCATTATTTTCAGAAAATAAAATTCATAATTTTCCCAAAATCCAAATCGCTTCAATTTCTCAAAAATCCCAATTTAATCAAAATTTTACAATAATTTTATTTTAACAAAACTGATTTTAAAAGATAAAATTAAAATAAAATTAAATCGGGATTTTACGGACCGAAAACACGAAAAACACGAAACACGAAAAACGAGCCCAAAAAAAGTGCCCAGCCGCGTGAGGCACCGCCGCGCAGCAGCGCGCGCAGACGCGCGCCAGCGGCAGTTGCCGCTCGCGTGCGCACGCTGGGCGTGCATCATGCGCGCGCCGCGCGCAGCATCGCCCGGGGCGACTAGGCGGGCTGAGCAGGCGTCCCGCGCGGTTGCAGGACAGACTGGGCAGGGCACCCGGGATGGCTCCCGCGCTGTTGCGGGAGGAGCTGGGCGGCGGCGACGGGCCTGGGCGTACGACGTGCTAGCACGCCTAGGCTCGTTGCTTTTCGTGTTCGTTTCGGATTTCTGGGTTTCTCGAAAACCCGGTTCAATCCAAAAATTAAAAATTCGATTTAAACATATTTCAATCAAAACGGTTTTCAAAATCACAATTTAAGAAAATAGTTTCAGAAATTCAGGAAAAATTACAGTTTCGTATTTCAGGCTTTCTAAAAGAACTCATGAATACCTAATTCGCATCTAAGCCTAAGAATTTCTACCAAATTCAGAATAATTGAGACGAATCAGAAACACGATTAACGAGGTGGCTCTGATACCACTTGTTGGAAAACACGAATCAGAAAGCAGCAGAATTTAAAAAATTTTCCCAACAAAAGGACCTTGAACTCGCAATCGTGTAACCAAATTCGTAAAGATAGAAAACTTACTTTTCTTTTGTTCTTTCTTGAAGCGTTTCAAGCCACCCAAGAACGCTCTTCTCGCGGCTTGATCCCCTCTCCTTGGTAAAGCTCGAATCTTCAAACTTCTAACTTGAAGTCTCTAGAGAAAGTCCACCAACTTAATCACAATCTAACTAGTAAGGATGCTAGTTCTCTAGTTAGTGTTTAGGCTTAACCTAGGGTTTAATTTAATCTTGGAGAAAGGAAGGTGTTCAACACATGAACCAAGAATTGTCTATTAGCTCCATAAGGAGCTCGAGCTCCCCTATTTATAGGGAGGGGGTGCCGAAATTCCTAGTCCTTTATGGGCTAGGATTTTGGTCCCTCTCTCCTATTACTTGATCATCAAGTATTTTCCAACTTTGACTTTGAATTCTAATTCAAGTCAACTTCTAAGAGAGCTAAAAATATCCAAACTATTTTTGGATAATTTTATACTTTATTTATTATAAAATAAATAACTTATTTTTATCTAATTAATTAATTCGTAATTAATCAACTAGATTATTTTCTCCAAAATTAGACTTTCTTTTTAATTCAAAATTAAACCAAAGTCTATTAAATAATTAACTAATTAATTATTTAATATATATATAATATATATATATACACACGTGTGTGACACGTGTCACTCACGTGAGCCACATGTGTGACTTCACACGTGTGGAACCCTCTTGGCCCGATTAACTCGTTTAATCATTTTAAAGCCTCAACTCATGTAACCAATTTGTTGTGTGTGACCCTCTAGGTTCTCAATTCAATTAGCAGTGACCCTAATTAATTAATTCACTAATTAATTAATCAGTCCACAGATTAAACGACCATAGTCTAGCAACAGGTGTTTAACCCCTAGCTGAATTGGAATG
The DNA here is from genome assembly GCA_037501455.1 of Lantana camara. Taxonomy (NCBI): domain Eukaryota; kingdom Viridiplantae; phylum Streptophyta; class Magnoliopsida; order Lamiales; family Verbenaceae; genus Lantana; species Lantana camara. The sequence continues at coordinate 65,180,341 of CM074862.1, forward strand.
TTCGGATTCGACAGAACCTTTAAGTCATTGATTCATGTGAGATACAATCCTCCTACTTACTATCTCTCAACCAAGATCTAGGGCAAGGGAATAATCAGAACCCTAATAATCCGGTCTTAAAGCTAAGTGCATTTCATATCCATTTGATCTCAATCCAAGAAACCATTTTCTTGATATCTTGATCTACTGCCTTGGCCAAGGACTCCATATGGCATATGAATGACTTACACAATAAGAGATCACCTTGCATATGCAAGTGTTGGTCCTTTCTTGATTCTCATTCACTTTCATGAATCACTTGTGCAGCCCCAGCATAAGCCTTGAATCAGTTGTCTAAGGCAACACCCTTTAAAGCTTATACCAAAGACTACAGAGTTAACTCATAAAGTAACATGGAACCTCAAGTCTAAGGATCAATTAATCACATCAATGACTCGTGAGATATTTCCTAATCTGGAAGTTTCCATTTCCTGAAATAGAAACTTCCTTTCCCATTTAGGAATGTTCTCACACGGGGCACCTCAGTGAACTTACTCATTAAAGCAAGCACCCTCATGTATCACGCACGTATCAACCATACACTTTTCACCTCCATGAAACAAGGTGGTCCTTCTTAAGGGCGTGATCCCACAAGCAAGCCTTAGAGGAGTCAGGTTGACACTCCCACTGTCTGTAGGACTCATCGGCTTGGAATATTTTACTAATCATGACTTATGTGATATAGGGCTCGTTTCATGAACCATTTCGCCTAAATGGTAGAGTCCTAAAGTCATCAGGATTAGGGGAGTTCTCATACATGCACAGCTAAAGTAAACGCATACCAAACAAGAGCATATAAAGAAGTGTTGCCTCAATTCGTTATTTCATTCAAAGATTGTCTGTGATTACAATAAGGAAAAGCAGAAAGCGGATATACAATCGGCTTTTAGGGCACTATTCCTAACACAAGCACCCCCGTGTCATGCTGAAGAAAGGAAAAGTGACACGCCCGTGTCACTGTGCGTAGCAGAAAAAAAACAGGGCATCAACGCAACAGCAACAACACCCAACCAAAACACCAATTCCAACCAACAAATGCAACCAAAACTTGAAGAAACATGTATCCATACTTAAAGCACAATAAAATCTAACATATATACTCATGTCATGCGTTGATCACCAAGATTTATCAATACCAAACCCATTTCATCATTCATGCTCCAAGTCCATAATTCACAAGATAAATGCATACAACTTGAGCTCAAAGTTCCTAAACATATTTCCAATAACAATTACACACATTAACCAATTCATTACAAAGCCCTATCTATCCATGTTTCCAAGGAATTCATCAAAGTTCCAAAAATTACCTCAAATGCAAGAAATGGATGCTAAGAAGAAGAGATGGTGTTGATGATGCTTGAATGATCACAAAACTCACAATTATGAAGCTTGAAAGATGAAATCTTCCCCCACTTTGGCAAGGGTTTTGATCGGTTGGCTTGGGAGCAAGAACAAAAATGTATGTAATGTTTGTATGAATGAAAGGGATGCATTACGTGATATGCAGCTATGAGCGGAAAAGAATTGGCCAAATTGCTATTGAGTCCTCCAAATTAATAAGTTATGCAAGTGAGTCCCCAAACTTTTGAAATGTAAACAATTAACCATGCAATTAGGTCCTCAAAGTTTCATGAAAAGATCAAATATGGTCACAACGAAATTAAGTCAATTTGGGAAATTAATTCACGTTGCAAGCAAGTTCAAATTATGCAATAATTATCAATTTGATATGAATTCACAAAATACTTAATATTAAGTACGTACACAATTAACATATACATATAGATATATAACAACAATAAAATAAAGGAGATAATATTTAATACATTTAAAATAAAATCAACTATATAAACACGTAAAATAGTTATTTTGCGCAATTTGGTAAACAATTACGTCATACCTGTACGGCTGAATTATTGGGGCATCACAGTGAAGGCTGGTATTCTCGTATTTGTTTTATTAAGTACCGACACCTTGATCAGTGTCGTTACTATTTTCTCGGGTTTTAAGGAGTTAAGGTTGGAGAAGCCTAGCTTGCGGGCATCAAAATCATTTCTTCAAAACGGTTCATAAATTTTCTAAAGTATAACCTATATTACCCCTACTCCTGTTGTTTCAAACTAATATAAACCGGATATTATTGTCATATAATTATTTGTGTCTATATAGTATATTTTCAAACCAAGTTTTTTCTTGGTCAAAGGATTTCAAAAGAAAAACCTTACTTATAAGCATAAACCTCAAACCCCCGTCACTTAGTCATTTTGACTAACCTTCCTACTCTTTTAATTCATGATTTTAGGAATCTACGCATCAACGCCTTAGAGGTATCTTGAAGCTTTAAGGTGTCACATTTCGATTACTTAGGGTTATCACGAGTGCATTTATATCTTTCAATAAGCACTCTCCTGAGAAGTTAGATCTATCGTTGTAATTACTTATTCAGTCTAATAATATATGTTTCATTATATATTGTCCCCTTTTAATTACTCAAGTTTATTTTTCCTTTGCGTTTAGATTTCGTACTCTGGTATTGTATAGTCTTGTCCGTTCGCCGGAGTATTTCTCGAGTCCTAGGTCTCACATCCACTCGGGAAGTACAATGGTGCGGGGTTGTAGTGTTAAGGGGCACTACAGCTAAGGTGGTATCAGAGCGTCAGGTTTAGTTAGAGAGAACTTAACTTAAAATATTAAGTAGAGAAAGTATTTTACCGTAATCTCTTCACTTGAGTAATTCTTAAAGTGTTCTTCTTATAGTAAAAATGGCCGGCTAAGGTGAGATTCCACATCCCGACAGTGTAGAGTGGCCTGATCAGTATGAGCCTCCCAGGACCTTAGTTGTTACTCGTAGTGGGGGCCCTAGGTATTATCCCTTGCAGAGGATTAGATAGTTTAGTCAGGATCCACATGAGGAGGCCTTTCCCGGGTATGCTTACCCGAACCGAGCAGTCCATCTATTAGAGACCGAGAGAGATGCTTACTTTTATGAGTATCAGTGGACTGGTGAGTGCCGATTGGAAGCTAATAGGAACCGAGAGATGGCTAGACAAACGGCAGTGGATCATGATCATGCCCGAGATCAGTTAGCAGTATCTCAGATAGCTATTTCTCAGATGGCCTCATGCATAGCTGAGCTTGAGGAAGATGTAGTCAATCTGACCCTGGATCGAGAGGCTTCCATCGTGATTCATGACCAGTATCGAGCTCAGGTGAGGAGCCGCTTAGAGGATGCACTTCACCTGAATGACACACAGATCATGGAGGAGGTTCTGGAGATGCAGCCAGCAATAGCCCATTCCGGAGACAGTGAGGCTTCAGAGGCTATAGTTCATTCTGATGACGAGGAGGAGCCTGAGCAGGTTGGTGAGATCGACGAGGGTTCTGACGGATTTCAGGTTGTTCCGAGGAAGAGGACAGTGTTGAGCCCAGCGAGGAGTGGAGTCCTATTAGGGTTCCGGATTCAGATGATACAGTTGATCTCGAGGCAGACACCGGCGATGGGGACTGAGGTTTGATCATGGGATACGGTATATAGGATAGTTACCTGGGGGTATGTCTATAGCAGCCAGTGGAGACACTCCCAATTTTTGCAGCTGTAACATCCCGATCGTTCGGATTTCCAGGTACGCCGTAACGAGAGGGTTTTATGTGCTTTAAATTATTTAATTACGTATTTGAATGTTATTTTAATGCTTATATGATTATTTGAATTTATATGAAATTAATTGTTTATATTTATGAACTTTGAATTTTAACGTTTAAGTTTCGTATGATCGTAATTTGCTCGTTATGTGCCGGAATTCAATTCCGATTTTTGTGAAATTTTGGTATACTTGATATATGTGAGTTATGAATGTGTTTGCATGCTCGTTTTAAGTTTTCGTATTCGTTTGTCGAGGTTTTAAACCTTTGGAATTTGACAAGGGACATGAGGGCCTAACTAGTTTTAGCGCGCCTCTTGTTCCGGAGGCCATAACTTGAGCTAGGGAATTCGGATTCGAATTTTGGAAGATGCGTTGGACTCGTAACGAAGAGATGAAGTCAAGGAACCTGATTTGACATTTTTCTAAGCCCATTTGGACCCTCGTTTTTCGCCCGGAACGAACAGCTTGCACTAAAGCCACCATCTTTGACTAGTCTCACATTTGTGGGCCCAAACTAACCATACCTAAGCCTTAACCATGGTTTACATGAACTTGATTCATCCCTCTCTCTCCCTATCAGCAGCATTTCGTGCTCCTCACCCCCAAGAGAAGGAAAAAGCTGCTGAAATGAAGAAAGAAAGGAGAAGAAGAAAGCCCTCTTCAAGACCTTGTGATTTTTGGAGCCAATCTCTTCCATACTCCATGAACTCTCAAAGGTAAGTATATTTATGTATTCTCCTCTCTTCTATGCTTCATTTGATTCTTTTAATTCATGAAATGCATCAGATTTAATAAGGGAATGGAAGCTTGCATGAATAGTTAGGGTTAGCTCATATTTTTGAATCCATGGCTTAGCTTAAGTTTGTGGCTGATTTGGTGCTTCCTTGTGGATTATATGAGCTTCTTTGCTTCCATGATTTATCTATACTTCATGCGAGATGTGTTAGGGTTGATTCTCCATTGATAACATGATTGAAAGCTTGAGTTTTTGGCCCTGAAAATGGAATTTCCGAACTGCTGCAGTCTGCTCATTTTCACCCAGTTGCTGTCATGTTTTTGAGACCAAATGTTGGAATTTTTGCCTCCAATTTCGTGTGTTAATGCTTGGTTATGTGTTACACATGTTGCTTTATGAATATTCTCGGTTTTGCCTTGAAAACCTTAGTTTATATGATGAGTTTTGAGCTTGAAAACTGCTGCAAAAATCTGCTCGCCCGTATGAACTGCTGTCAGGATTTTGGTTTGGTTTGATGATCTCTTGTGCTTATTTTCGTGTGAAATTGCATGGACATGATGTATATGAGTTTTTCTACATGTTAGCTAGGTTTCCTTAAGCTTTTATGCCCCTTTTCAGCTGTATATATGAGTTAGAATATGACTTGTTTTCATGCCTTTCTTGCATCAGTTTTGTGTGGCTGTTTTGGGGTGCTAAAGCTGATCATATGAACTTATTATGCACCATTTTGGATACTTAACTGATAGTACATGATGTTTGGATGATTTTCTCTGAAGATCCTTTGATGAAATTATGAGTTTTTGAGCCCCAAACCTAGGTTAGAAATCTGCTCCCCTGTTTTGGAACTGCTGTGATGTTTTGTGCCTTGTTGCTTGAGATAATGGCCTCCAATTCGTGTGAATTTGCATGGAGATGTTGTATAATAATTGCTTTACATGTTAACCTTGCTCTTTCAAGCTTTTAGATCCATTTTCAGCTCCTAAATCGAGACATGAGGCCTGTTTGTATGCTATGTGCGAACTGATCTGCTGCTGTTGCATTTTGTGATTAGTTGGTGGTTCTAATGCTCTCCAATTCGTGTCAATTTGCATATACATGGAGTATTTGAGTAGCTTAGCATGTTAGCATTTAGTTCCCAAGCTTTTAACTCCTAACTCAGCCCCTAAGTTGATGATCATAGCATGAATGCATAGTATGCTCTTCTTTGTTCGGTTTTCGTTTCTTGATTTGAATGATCTTTGTTGCTTCTTTCTTTGGCCTTTTAATGTGATTCTTTTGTGTATATTTCATGCATGTTATGTATGTGTTTGAGACCTAAGAAATTCCCCAAGAGCTGCTCCCGAAATGCCCTGTTTTTGCCCTTAAAAATGTTGCTGCCAAAAACGGATTTTTTTTGGAAAAATGAACTGGACACAGCCGTGTCCAGTTTGTATTGATTCTTGACACGGCCGTGTCAAGCTCTCGACTTGGGCATCTGATTTAATTAAATTCGGACACGGCCGTGTGCGTTTCCTTTGCATTTTGGACATGGCCGTGTCATGTGTCACGGTAGTGCCCCGGGGGAGTTTCTTTCGTCGTTTCGTTGCTTTTAATTGCTTTCTCTTGTCCCGTTTGTGGCCTATATGCAATTTTAGCTTAATGTATTATGTGTTAACTTATGTATTATGAATTTATGATTTGAATTATGTGCTCGTTTTCGAATTATGGCTTCATATGTGCGATATACTCCTTTAATATGCGTTTATGACCTTCTGTCTTGTTTATATGCCTTGCATGATCAATCGTTGTTCTTTATATGATATTAATTCTTTGATAACATGCTTTATGATATGATATGTGTGTTATATGAAACTTGTGAATTCGTTTAGTATGATTTATGAGATTTATGGTTTAATATAAACTCGTATGCATTATATGTCAATTTGTTAAGCTTCATACGCATCACTTGCATTCATTTGCATTCGCCGAGCGTCAATATGGTTCATTTTGAGTCTAAGTTTGCCTCTTGCTCTTTGCTTTGCTCTTAGGTTCGTTCCGATATGAGGAAGTGGTTCGTTTGACTCCTTTTGGCCCGTTTTGTCCGGTTTGTTCGACAAGGTGAGGTTTTCTTTCCTTTTAGTTATGATGACCTAAAACCCTATTTGTATTTCGAACTCGCATGTGATATATATATATATATATATAGATATGTGTTTTGATATGTATTTTGTGGGTTTTGTCCCGTTTGTCCTGAGACTTTGAAAACGCTTTTATAAGTATATAAGCTTTATTTTCGTTTGTTTTGACAAGCTTTGATAAGAAGGTGTGTGTAAGCGTGGTATGATCTGTGGATAAGCTTCGTATGGTAAGTATGATAAGTGTGATCAGTGTAAGAATATATGTTTATGTGATGGGCCCCGGAGTTGTGGGTAAGGGAGACCCGGGACGACCATGGGGTCGCCGGTTACGACCCCTGTGCACTTCTCCACCAACGGGAGACTTAGTTCTCCTATGCCGACGGAGCGCATTTTGGCTGGCCGTCGAAGGAACCGGGCGGGATCCTCCGGTTCACAAGTTTCGTTCTGTGGTGGGTTGAGAGGGGCACCTCTCTTCCCCAAACGGTGTGGAGGTGGGATTGATTTATGATTGGTTTTTTATTTCGCTTCGCCTTTGTTTCTGAAGTAAGTGGGTTGGATTTAAGCTTTCGGTTCGTTATGTTTCGTTTATGGTTGTGAAACGGGGGCGGATTTCTAAACTCTAAAACTTGACTGGATTTGGCCTTCGGCCCCAAACTTCTTTCTTTATATATATTACCACGGGTTAAATGTTTTAGAATGCAAAAACCGTGCCCGGTTCATGAACCCTTTCAGCTTTGTATATGCTTTGCCATTATATATATGTATGGGTGCGTGTGTTAGCCCCCTCACCAGTCTGTAGGACTGACCCTCGTTATTTCTATCTTTTTCCCCCTTTAATTTGAGTTACAGGTACCCGTTTTGTGAGATTTGGAGCTAGGCGGTTGTCTTTGAGTCTTAGTTTTGGCGAGCTTGAGTCTCATACACTGTATTTTCGTTTTCTCTATGCATTTTGGCTAATTCTGAAGTATGTATAAGTTATAAATTTAAATTCGAAATTGTAAAGGTTTTGTAACTTGAATTGTTATTTTTGATATGTCTCGAGTATGTTTATTTGTTTTGTGAGTTTCTGGTGCTTCCGCATTCGCTATTTGTTTTTTTTGCACGCTCTAAGTAGGGTTTAGACCGCCTAGCTTAGGTTTGAATTTTGCTGGTCACCCGTTCGCCATGGCTTGATGCGTGGACGGAGTCTCCATTTCGTTTCACGTGTTGAGCTATGGTGCGGGGGATGTGGTGCCCTTCGCTCGAGGTGTTACAACAGCAGTACATTATTAGCAGCAGCAGACGGTAGCAGTTTTGACTTACTAGTAGTGACAGTACTTGTAGGGTGTAACTCGAGGTAGATCGGGTCTACCCAATCTTTTTGCTTTTACTTTTGTAGCTCTTGAAGCATACTAATCTTGATGCATATATATATGACACATTTTGATCATTTTACTCTGTTATTTCATGTTGTTTTACATTTCTTACATAATGAGTCTTAGAGTCGCTTCAAGATACCAGCAGGACCGTGAGTACTCATGTTATTTCCTTATGCACTTTATGTTTGAGGATTCATATTATTTGAAGATTATTGTTCTATGACAATCTCTGAAACACTTTTACCCCACATACATTATATTTCCTATGTGATTGTGATTTCAGCTTCAAAATGCCTCTACAAAGAACTCCACGAAACAATTCACCATCACCACAAGACCCAACAGGACATCCAGAACTTGTAGAAGCCTTAAGACATTTCATTCGTACCTATACACTTGGACATAATCCTTTCAATGAACGATCATTAGAAAGGTTTCTTCGAATGAATCCCCCAAAATTCTTCGGAGAACCTAACGATCTGAAGGCTGAAAATTGGATAGCCAGCTTAGAGAAAATTTATGAAGCTATGGATATATTTCTCGAGGAACGGGAACGAGTACAGTATGCGGCCTGTCTCTTAGAAGGACCCGCTTTGAGTTGGTGGAAACACGTCAAGCAGACCTGGATGGAAGACCAGACTAATTACAATTGGATGGAGTTCGTAAAGGAGTTTCAGAATAAATATATCCCTCAAGTGATAAGAGATACTTGAGAGACTGAGTTCATGAGTTTAATTCAAGGGTGCATGTCAGTAGCAGAGTACGAAGCGAAATTTGTAAAGTTAATTCAGTACGCTCCGCATATTTTGAATGATGAACGGCGAAAGACCAAGCGCTTCATTGATGGACTCAAGCCAGACCTGCGTTGGGCTTTAGCTTCCTTGGATATTGAATCTTATAACAAGGCAGTAGACAAAGCCCTGAAAACCGAAGCAGCTCACAAGAATATTCGCTTGGCAGCCAATCGCCCGGGTCCCCCTCAGAATAAGCCTTCTTAGGGGATAAAGCGTCCTGCTGGACCACCCAGTCAAAAAATTGGGAAAAGACCCACACCAGCCCAGCAAAAGCCTAAGTCAGTCCCGTCCAATCCACAAGAAGAGATCACTTATGAATACTGTCACACACCTGGACAGACTGAACAAGAATGCTGAAAGAAAGCTGGCACATGTTTATGGTGTGGAAACCCTAATCACCAGTTTAATTCATGCCCAAAGAGACCAGGGCCCAAGGAAAAGGGAAAAGTTGTGGGAAAACCAGGAAAGCCACTTGTCAAAGGTAGAGCCTATGCATTGGATGGAAATGAGGATCCAGATCCTTCGGATGTTGTCGAAGGTACGGTACACATTCTAAACACATCAGTTAAAGTCTTATATAACCCTGGTTCCACGCATTCATTCATTGCATTAAATTTATGTGCGCGTTTAAATTTTCCACTTAAATGTTCATCATATAATTTCGAAGTAAGTTCCCCTTTAGGAGCTTGTTTCATAACGGATCGAGTATATAAATGCTGCCCTATACAAATCCGTGACCATTACTACCCTATGGACCTCATCGAACTCCCGATAACGGGATACAGAATCATTCTGGGAATGGATTGGCTCTGCAAATATCACGCTAAATTGGATTGTTTCAAGAAAGAAATCATCTTAGGACAAGATAAAAGTTGGATGTCTAAAGACAAAAGAACAGTGGTAATGATTCTATGACAGAAGCTAAGAAGTTAGTTCAGAAGGGAGCTACAGGATTCGTTGCCTATCTCCTAAATAGGACAAAAGACCAACTCAAGGTTGAGGAGGTGAAGTCGTAAATGAGTTTCTCGACGTATTTCCAGAACATTTAAACTCGCTACCTCCAGATCGCGAGTTAGAATTCGTAATAATTATAATTCCGGGGGCAAAGCCTTTCTCTAAAACCCCTTATCGGATGGCCCCAGCCGAACTTCAAGAGTTGAGAAAACAACTTGATGATTTGATTGAATCAAGATATATCCATCCCAGTATGTCACCCTGGGGAGCATCAGTGTTGTTTGTAAAGAAGAAAGATGGGTCATTACGGATGTGCATCGACTATCGAGAACTTAACCGAATGACCATAAAGAACAAATACTCTCTACCTCACATAGAGGAGTTATTTGATGTCCTTCAAGGATCTCGAGTCTATTCCAAGTTAGATTTAAGGCAAGGGTATTATCAATTAAAGATTAGGGAGGAGGATATCTCTAAAACAGCTTTCAATACCCGCTATTGACACTTTGAGTCCACAGTAATACCTGTTGGATTGACTAATGCACCCGCTGCATTCATGGATATGATGCATCGAATATTTCGGCCACATCTGGATAAATTTGTGGTCATTTTCATCGAAGACATTTTGATGTTTTCAAAAACACCCGAGGAACATGCTGAACATCTTCGCATAGTGTTAAGCACTTTGCGAGAACATAAACTATATGCTAAGTTCAGTAAGTGTGAGTTCTGGATAGAAAAGGTTGCATTCCTCGGACATGTAATCTCGGGATCAGGTGTTGAGGCAGACCCTTCAAAAATTGAAGCAATTACAAACTGGAAAATACCAAGAAATTCATCAGAAGTGAGAAGCTTCCTAGGACTTGCAGGCTATTATCGAAGGTTTGTAAAGGACTTCTCCAAGATAGCTGCACCTCTCACAAGGTTAACAAAGAAGGAAAGAAAATTTGAATGGACTTAACGGTGCGAACAAAGTTTTCAAGAATTAAACCAACGGTGCACCTGTACTAATATTACCAGAAGGAAAAGAAGGTTATACGGTATATACTGATGCCTCTAAAGAAGGACTAGGTTGTGTACTGATGCAACAAGGGAAAGTTATAGCCTATGCCTCAAGAAAGCTTAAACCTCATGAGGAAAATTACCCTACTCATGACTTGGAATTAGCAGCAATTGTGTTTGCTCTTACCAAGTGGAGACACTATCTCTATGGAGTCACTTTTGAAGTTTTCACTGATCACAAAAGCCTACGGTACCTTTTTACTCAAAAGGAGTTGAACATGAGGCAAAGAAGATGGATGGAATTTCTGGAGGATTACGACTGTATAATCCAGTACCATCCAGGAAAGGCTAATGTAGTGGCTGATATGTTAAGTCGAAAATCAAGCTTGGCGTCACTCTTAGGAAAGCCTTCAGGTAACCTACGAAAATCTGTAAAAGTAGTCTCAAGAGCTTGATTAGCAAACTTAGTGGTATTACCACCACTAAAGGATAAGATAAAAGAAGCTCAAGTTTAGGATGAATGGATTCAGAAATGTCTCAAATCCAAAGAAAGGGATCTTGACGAAAAATTCAAAACAGATGATCAAGGGATTTTAAGATACAAGGATCGGGTCTGAGTGCCTGGTATAATTCGAAAGGAAATATTGGATGAGGCACACAAAACTCGTTATTCGATACATTCTGGAGGGACTAAGATGTATCAAGACCTTAAGAGGTATTTCTGGTGGAACGGTATGAAAAGAGACATATCCAATTACTTCAAGAAATGTCTAACTTGTCAACGAGTTAAAGTAGAACATCAAAGACCTGGAGGATTGTTGCAACCATTACCTATCCCTACCTGGAAATGGGATCAGGTAACCATGGATTTTGTTTAAGAATTACCCAAGGTTAAAGGAGGATTTGATGGTATTTGGGTCATCATTGATAGATTAACAAAATCCGCACATTTGTTACCTATCAAAGCAACCGATAAAGTTAACTCGCTAGCCAAGCTCTATCAAAAGGAGATTATTCAGTGACATGGAATACCCATTAGTATAGTATCAGACAGGGATCCACAGTTCACCTCACAACTTCGGCAGAACATTCAAGAAATGATGGGTACTAAGCTAAACTTCAGCACAGCAGCACATCCTCAAACTGATGGACAATCTGAAAGAACCATCAGATACCTAGAAGACATGTTGAGGGCTTGTACCTTGGACTTCCAAGATAACTGGAAGGATTGCCTACCTCTTGTGGAGTTTGCATACAACAACAGTTATCAGGCTTCTATCCAAACTGCACCTTAGGAGGCCTTATATGGAAGGAAATGCAAATCCCCATTATATTGGGATATGGATGAAACCAAAGGAATTAGGAAGCAGAAACCCCAAGGGAATGCTGCTAATAGTTGGGTAGAAGAAGCAACAGAAAAGTTGAAATCATCAAGCAAATAATGAAAGCTGCCCAAGATAGGTAGAAAAGTTATGTTGATAATCGAAGAAAGGATATAGAATTTGCAGTAGGTGAGAAGGTACTCTTGAAAGCATCTCCAAGAAAAGGGTTTATACTAATTGAGAAAGGAGGAAAGTTAAACCCTCGATATATTGGACCTTTTGAGATACTAGAACGTATCAGTCCAACAACCTACCGCCTAGATTTATCAACAAATGTTACTGGGATACATAATGTATTCCATATGTCCCAACTCCTAAAGTACTTTGCTGATGATTCACACATTCTACCAATTGAAGAAGTACCACTAGAACCTGACCTTACTTATGAAGTAAAGCCAGTCAGAATCTTGGATAGGAAATTCCAAGAACTGAGAAACCGAAGGATTCCTCTCGTTAGAATCCTATGGAAAAGAAATGGTACTGAAGACCAAACTTGGGAAACAGAAGAAAAGATGTCGAAACATTATCCAGAATTGTTCAAGGACCGTAATAGAATTTGAGGACAGATTCTTTTCAATGGGGGAAGATTGTAACAGCCGTACTCAGGGCCAAGTCGAGAGAGGTAACTAAAGGATTACTCAGGAAGCGTTTATAATCTCGATCCCTATTTATTCTTTCATGCATTGCATTCCTATGTGACTTATGTGCTATAGTTTTAATTAAAAGTTCGTAATTTAATTATTTCCTTTATCAGGCATGTATCTTGAAATTTTTCTCATAGAATCTTAGAACTCTAGTATTTATTCCTTTCCAACACCTAAAATCCCTTCATATGCTTCAAAACCCATTTCTACAATTTTAGGTTGGAAATTACAAAAACACTCCTATAGTCCTAGAATTTTCCTACATTCCCCGAAGTATTTTTACTACCCAATATTGTGACCAAAAGAATTCTCACATTATTTCAAGGATCTTGACACTCTCCGTGAACCATGATTCCCATCCTAACTCTAGTAGTACCAAAAATCGACAAAAATCCTACCTATAGTTCAACCGTAGATAACTCTTTACTCATCTACTTTTCGATATTCAATATTATAGTCAAAACGACCCTTGAATTATTTTATGAATTTTCATACATTTACCAAAACTTGATTCCACCCATAGCATAATTTATAAATATTTTCCTTTTTAAAAATTATCATTTTATTTTAAACGATTGGCTTTCATTCAATATTCGAAATTTTACTTAAAACGTTTCTTGAATTTTTCTCTAAACTATGATAATTTTTACAACCTTTAAACTTTATCATAGCTTCGTTTATATAACTTTCTCATGATTTTCATCATCTTTAACGTTCATAATTTATAAACGAAAACTCTAAATATTCCACATTTATAATCATAACGAAGCTTATTTTTCAATCGTTCTTTCATTAATTTACTACTTCAAGTTTTCACCTCTCGACTCTTAAATAAATTTTATATCATTTTATATTTATTTTTATTCAACATGACATCATCCATGACAACATAGGCCTTCTAGAAAGCTTAAATAAGTGAATATAATTTCTCCACAATTCCTATATAGTTACCAATCATTTGTTTAAATTGAAAGACAACCACATTTCTTATATAACTACCAAGCATTTGTTTGAATTAGGAGACATCCACATCTCCCTTAAACTCTTATAAATTGATCAAAGACCCCTCATGACTACCTATAAATACCCCTCTCAAGCATCATTTATAACTCACAAATCAACACAAAAATCACTCCCTCTCTCCCCCTAAACCCACGGCATCCTCTCCCTCTCTCTACAAGGTGATTTTTTCTTTTATTATTTCATGCTTTATATTATGTTCTTAGTATAATAATAATAGTAGCATGCTTAGATTTAATTAAATTATTCTTTAGGAATTTTGTTTTATGAAATATGTGCATAATTGTTAGTTTTAAATACAATGTGTGTACATTACGAAATTTTATTTAATTAAATGCGTGAATCATGATATGATATAATGTAATTATGTATTAAAATTATTATAATCTTGTTTGATTAAATTCATGCCTAGAATAATTTATTTAGAATTATTTTTCATAGAGAATTTATATATTTTGCTATATTATGCTTCAAATTCTATGTTATAAATATGAATATGAGTAAGCATGTTACACACGTTATTTGAATCTTCAAATAGACTTAACAATATGTTCTTAGTATTCTTGGATATGTGTGTGTGTGTATGGCGTGTGAATAGTATGAGTTTGATTTTATGTTATAAGGTGTTTAATTCATAAGAAATTGAATAGTAAATGTTTTCAATAGTAATTTTGACTTTTTGGTCAACTTAAATTCAATTAATTTCGAAATTAATTTAAAAATAATTATAAAATAGGTTTTGGAATTTTTAAAGAAAGATTTTCCCTGAATTTTCCAAAAATTGGTAAATTGTTTAATAATTTTAAAATCTAACTTACATTGTCAAATTAAACCTTAATTTTCATTTCAAATCTTATAATTAGAATTATAATATAGTTAATGAATATTTGATTAGTTAAAGATCTCATAAACCCTAATTTATTAAATAAATTCCCTTAAACTGGTGAATTTAAGGTTTATCGGGAAATCTTTAACACATTGTATAACATGTACCTTGTATAATTATTTCATTATGGTATGGTGTGTAGATAATTAGTTAGAGACTAAGGACCTAGTTCTAAGTCAGTAGTAGTTATTACTTTCAGGCGACGATAAGATCGAACAGTGGAATCCGCACAATTCCACCTAAATCTCGGTACTTGGTGAGGGTTTAAATCCTTTCAACTGAAATCATGATAAAATATTTCAATTTATTTCCTTGAATTTCCTTTCAAACTATTATCCCTTTTATGGGAAAATAATTATAATGTTATCCAAAATTCATATATTTACCCGAAAGTACTTTGTACTTTCTCCCGATAAATATTCTCGTCTTGCAAGTAAAATTATTATTTTCTTATGGGCCCGGTGGTCTTGGTAGAAGTAGTAGTCCGGGAGGCACGGGCCGAGGTCTACTATTATACCAACCGCTAACTAGATCTTGATGATGGTCTAACCAGAGGTTGGTTATTCCACATCAAGTAACGGGAAAAGGTACGTCCCTCCCACAATCTTGTTTATCGTCACTAGGGTTTGCTCCCCTACGTGACACTAAGGGGTGAAGGCTGGTATTCTCGTATTTGTTTTATTAAGTACCGACACCTTGATCAGTGTCGTTACTATTTTCTCGGGTTTTAAGGAGTTAAGGTTGGAGAAGCCTAGCTTGCGGGCATCAAAATCATTTCTTCAAAACGGTTCATAAATTTTCTAAAGTATAACCTATATTACCCCTACTCCTGTTGTTTCAAACTAATATGAACCGGATATTATTGTCATATAATTATTTGTGTCTATATAGTATATTTTCAAACCAAGTTTTTTCTTGGTCAAAGGATTTCAAAAGAAAAACCTTACTTATAATCATAAACCTCAAACCCCCATCACTTAGTCATTTTGACTAACCCTCCTACTCTTTTAATTCATGATTTCAGGAATCTACGCATCGACTCCTTAGAGGTATATTGAAGCTTTAAGGTGTCACATTTCGATTACTTAGGGTTATCACGAGTACATGTATATCTTTCAATAAGCACTCTCCTGTGAAGTAAGATATATAATATCCCCTTTTAATTGCTCAAGTTTATTTTTCCGTTGTCTTTAAATTTCGTACTCTGGTATTGTATAGTCTTGTTCGTTCGCCGTAGTATTTCTCGAGTGCTAGGTCTCACATCCACTTGGGAAGTACAACGGTACGGGGTTGTAGTGTTAAGGAGCGCTACAGGATACATAAGAGAAGGGCTTTACATTGAAAATCATAGACTCTTTTGAAAAGACTCGATATATATATTTATAATATTTTGGCTCAAATCTTTCACACAAGGGATATATCGGGTCATCGTAACTAATAGAAGAGAAACCCAACTGATACACCTTACCGAACAATACCAAGAAGAAAAGAAGGCTTGGAAGTAACCTATGAACCTGGCATGTCTCCGCCCTGGAGAAAACTGTACAAGAAACGACATGGTGCATACGTGAGACTCAAAACTCCAAATGAACCATATATGAAGCACGACATGCAATCAACATGATATGAAATGCATACGAGGTATAAATCATGTTATGGAGCCATATAACCAATTAGTTCATTCAACACGTCCCAAACTTGAAGGTTTCACGTTTAACCGTTTCATAGTTCATAGCAATTCAAGTCATAAATTCATATAACATTTATTGTTCAAAGATAACAAGTTTACAATTAGAGAATAGACAAATAAAGACATTCAAGTCATGTTCGGAAATTAAATAACACGAAATAGGTAACAATTAAATTCTAAAATTAAATAAATTAAACAATACTTAATATTTATAATTAATCATGCATTTAAATAATATATATTCATATCAATAAATAAATAAATAAAAATAAATATACATATATATATATATATATATATATATATATATATTAAATTCAACAATCATGTATGCATTATTTACATATATATACAAATACACATGCATGTAATAAAAGCAAAACAATTTAAACAACACCATGCATGCATTTAATATATAAATACTATATATACACATTTGCCTGCATTATAAATGTAATATATATAAATATCACGTGCACATATTACATATAATATATATAATTATATATATATATATATATATATATATATATATATATATATATATATATATATCCCTACGTACACTACATGCACACATATAAATTACACAAATTAAAACACACACATATTACATATATACACAACAAATGCAGTAGTAGTTTACCAAAAAAAACAAAGCAGCAGCACCCCTTTCCCCTCCTGGGGAAAAATTACACAACCACACTCCCCGCCCGGGGAAGAAAGCTACTGGAAGTCGTCTGGAGGTAAGTCCCCGACCGGGGACTTTCAAAGTTTAATTCTCCCCGCCCGGGGAGAATGTTTCAGTCACGGAATTGAGCAGCAGCAGGCCATCTTCGTCCCCTTTTTCAACCCATATCACAGCAGCAACTCTTGAAGACAACATACAACAACCATCAAGACAACAGCCACAAAGTCATGAAATTTAGTCACAAATTCGTTCCACAACCCGGCAACAAAGAGGGATTCAAATAGCTTCACATATCCATGGATGATTTATATACCATTCACCGTAGTAAAGAAATTTGGAGTAGTTTGTTTCATCGTCCAATGCATGATCTATACCGAAAGCTAGCTCAGTGCTTGACTTGTCTTTAATTTCTTCAGTGTATCCCGATGGAGAGATGATGAACCCTCTATTCCTTGTCTTAACTCCAATCCGACTCTTGCCCCTTCTTACCATATCCTATTTGGTGATGTTCTTAAAATTTGAATCTTTTATCTTGGTCAATACTTGAATCTGCTATACTCGAGGGTAACTACTTTCTAGATCTTTAAAGTGTGATTCTCATCTCAAGATGGTTATCACCACGGTTTTCCCCTTCATGGAATCTTCTTTAATCTGAAGGCCTTTAAGTAGTTTGAATTAAGGTCAAGTTGTGGGAGTGAAGAGCTAAGTCAAGATAATTCGAGTTGAGATGGGATCAAGACTTGGGTTCGGGGAGGATTTTTCGAGATTGAAGTTATAATCAGGAATTTAGTCCCCGGGTGAAGAATAAAAGACATTGATTTTGGAAGATGGATCAAGGTGAACTAAGAGACCACTCAACTTTCAGATTCATGAAGGGACAAGTAAGATACTTGGATTGACATTTAAATTCAAGATTCGATGGAAGATGAAGTTGCGTGACCATTGGAATCCTTCAAGGTTAGAATAAGGAAGCTTTAGTCGGGATAGCTATTACGGTAAGGAATTGGTTAAATGAAGAATTGTTCTAGAGAAGATTTGAGGGGACCGAGTCACTCCGATATGGAAGGCTTGGGAGTAAGTAATAACCTCGGATCATGAGAATATACAATTTGATGCAAAGGAATTTTAAAGATCGCCCAATTTTAGATCTTCGAGGTCAATAAGTAGAGAGGCCGGATGACAAAATGATCGAGGGAGATCATGGAGAAGATTTAGACAAATTGGAATCGAAAGTGGGAAGGCTCAAAAGGCTAATTTTCGTGGATATAGAGGAATTGGATTAAATAACATCTTCGGATCGTAAGGTCGCACAAGATGTATAAGGGAGTAAAGATAGCTTGAAATCGGCTTTGGGAAGAATTAAGGTATCAAGATGCTTGGGTGTAGAAGAATTGGGAATTAAACAACACGTTTGGACTTTGGAACACATGGGTGGATGCAAGACAAATCAAGGAAGTTAGAAGACTGTAGGTAAGCAAGAGAGGATCAACGAATTCGAAGAACAAAGGCCAATTTGCCGAGCTAAAGTTACCACTACGATAAAAGGTACTCGCATTCATGGCACGTGCATCATTCATTGCGTATTTATTTAATTCCTTTATATATACATTTAAATGATATAATTGATTAAATTGTTGCATTTCTCAATCATTGAAAATGTGCGGCATGCATCGAGCATTCTTACCCAACATGTATGGTTTGATGTTTGATTGATAGGAAGTCTTCTTCGCACCACTTATCTTGAGTTATTTTAGCCGAGCTATATTTGGGTTAAGAGAAGAATTTCGGGTTTGTAGAGAGGAAATCAGAATAGAACGGGATTTTGGGAGCTAAAGGAATTTGGATGAAAAGAATTGGGAACGAAATAAATTGTGGTTCCTATCCTAACTAATTACTTCAACGGAATATGAGTAGGGGGATCGAACACACTACATGAGTAGAGCCAATCAATTTGAGGAAGGTGATCTTGAAGAAGTTGAGGATTTTGGTTGACGAGATATCGTGTGACGCCCCGTCCGATAGATCGTACAGGTATGCGCCACGAGAGAGTTTACCTTACGCACTTATGTGATTTAATTTCCTTTCTATGTGTTTAATTCCAACTTTGACTGAAAATGTGACTTAATTAACTAAATTGCAAAATTATAAAATATGAATTCTTGCATGACAACTTAGGATTTGAAACTTGGGTGAATTTAAATTAATTGTTGAAGTTGGATTTAAATAGGGCTTGGACCTATTGGTGTGTTTGGGCCTAACTCGAGTTAGGTGAGTTTGGGTCATTCGGGACCAATATGAGCTCAGGAATTCGAATTTGAATTTCGACGCCACCATTGGACTTGATTCGGTGATTTGGGTCCAACGGAATTTATTTTATATTTTTCGGAAACCGTTTAGACCTTAAACCTTTTGATTTTGACTTATTGGGCCGAAAGTCATTTATTTGAGCCCAAATCCTATTAAAGCCTTTAGCCTCATATTATATCTTGGAAACCCTAACCTTGACCTAAAACTATTAGCCACCATATAAATAGCTTTATCCCTTTTCATTTCATTTCAAACCACACAAGTTAGCCTCAAAGAGAATCATGGAGAAACTTCAAGAGAAGATCAAGACTTGAACCATCTTTCATTCTAAGAGCTCATATTCTTTGATTACACATTCCTTCACAAGACAAGGTATGTTTTGGATCTCTTTTGATGAGTATTTCATTTCTATTCTTGGATTGGAGCATGAAATTGTTAGTATGAACTTGAATGATGAG
Organism: Lantana camara; assembly: GCA_037501455.1. Classification (NCBI taxonomy): domain Eukaryota; kingdom Viridiplantae; phylum Streptophyta; class Magnoliopsida; order Lamiales; family Verbenaceae; genus Lantana; species Lantana camara. Next base: position 65,200,066 of record CM074862.1, read on the forward strand.
ATCTTGAATTCCTTAAGCAAGCCTTGATGATTTGAATGCTCCTTATGTGTCTTAGTTGCTGCAAATTCCTGTAGGAAGACTAGGAATTCATATCTTCATGTTTAAGCTTGAAATTCATGAAAATGGGTGTTTGAGATTTTTGGGCAAAAACATTCCTAAACTTGAATTAATTGATGTTTTGATGCTAAGCATGATTTATACGATGTTATACCTGAATTTCGTGATATTTTATGGTGGATTTTGTATTGGATTGACAACTTTTGGTGTTCCCCTTCTTCTTCCCGAAACTGTCAAGTTTCTGATCCAGATCCATGGCCGAAACGGCCGTTCCCGTTTGTGCTTTAAGCCCGGAACGGCCCTTCCGGGCTAGGGTTTAGTTTTGGCAGCCGAACATGGGAACGACCGTTCCCATGTGTGCTTGGACTGGGAACGGTCGTTCCCAGTCTCGCTTGGCCTTGGTGTGGGAAGGACCGTTCCCATGCTATATTGTGCATGGGAATGGTCGTTCCCATGTATCTGTGACCCTGTTTACTTGTTTTTTCATGCGTATTTGATTCGTTTGAGTTGCTACTTGACTTGTATGCTCCGATATGACTTGAAATGCAATCTCTGAACCTTTATACTTCCTTACTTGCATGATTTACTTGAATATTTGAATTATCCCTTGTGACCAATTTGATAAACATCATTCCATTTCGCATGTCATTCATACTTTGTACGCCGTGCGTCTTACATGGTTCATGTAGAGTCTAAGTTTGGGCTTTTGTATGTCTTGTCATAGAGTTTGGTGGTGCAGGTGATCCCGAGGTTTAGTGTGTTTAATTTGGCCCTTCAGACTCTCAGACTCTACTACCACGAGGTGAGTTTTAGGATTTTGTATAGTTATGCAAGCTATGGCCTTTATATGTTGATTTCTACCCTTGCATGCGAGTATATCTTACTATAGATATGTATGTGTTGGATATGATATGTTTATGACCTTATGCGTGCATTCTGCTTGGGCGGGTGCCTTCGGACTATATCCCTGCAGCGTGGGAATGTACGTGTGTGTGTCCTGCGTGGGCGGGGTGCCTTCAGGCTATATCCCTGCAGCGTGGGAATATTTATAAAAACCAGTTTTTTAGGTATATGTAAGCTATTTTGGGAAAACCAGTTGTGTTCTAATTCTGTAGCGAGATTGCCATGAAAGATTGGCGTATGTTCTGTTCTGTTGTGGATCCAAGGAGCTATGGGATAGGTAACCCTGGGACGGTATAGGACCGTCAGGGATCTGTGACGCCCCGTCCAATAGATCGTACAGGTATGCGCCACGAGAGAGTTTATCTTATACACGTATGTGATTTAATTTCCTTTTTATGGGTTTAATTCCAACTTTGATTGAAAATGTGACTTAATTGACTAAAAAACCTAAAATGGTAAAATATGAATTCTTGCATGACAACTTGGGAATGGAACTTGGATGAATTTAAATTAATTGTTGGAATTGGATTTAAATAGGACTTGGACCTATTTGTGTATTTTGGGCCTAACTTGAATTAGGTGAGTTCGGGTCATTCGGGACCATTTTGGGCTCGGGAATTCAAATTCGAATTCCGACACCACCATTGGACTTGAATCGGTGATTCGGGTCCAACGGAATTTATTTATATTTTTCGGAAACCATTTAGACTTTAAACCTTTTAATTGTGACTTATTGGGCCGAAGGTCATTTATTTGAGCCCAAATCCTATTCAAGCCTTTAGCCCCACATTTTATCTTGGAAACCCTAACCTTGACCTAAAACTATTAGCCACCATATAAATAGCTTTATCCCCTTTTCATTTCATTTCAAACCACACAAGTTAGCTTCCAAGAGATTCATGGAGAAATTTCAAGAGAAGATCAAGACTTGAACCATCTTTCATTCTAAGAGCCCATATTCCTTGATTTCTCACTCCTTCACAAGACAAGGTAAGCTTTGGATCTCTTTTAATGAGTATTTCATTTCTATTCTTGGATTGGAGCATGAAATTTGTTGGTATGAACTTGAATGAGGAGATCTTGAATTACTTGAGTAAGCTTTGATGGTATATATATTAATTAATTAATTTAGGTTGGAATTTATCCTTTTTTCGTCCGCTTTTCTTGCTGAAATCGTGAGCAGTGGCTTGCGCTGGAAATGAAATGTTAAAGGAAAAATCATGATTCTCAAATTAATGCCTGAGTATGTCACCTAATTGCTGTGGAATGAAATAATCAGTTCATTACAATTGGAAATAAGAGAAATAAAGGGATTGGTTGAAAAATAAGACTAGGAACTCGAATTAATTGCCTAGTGCCAGCATATCTTATTATTTAATTGAAGTGATGATTACTTGAATATGGAAATGGGAGATTTGGACGAAATAATTCAAATTTCAAACCTGCAGCTCTTGTGCTTTTGAATTTATTAAATACTTGACAGGTGTACTAAAGTTGAAACCGAATTGCTGCGTGTGAGTGCCTAGGGAGCCGTGATGATTTACTTGAAAATGGAATTTGAGAGCTGGACGAATAACAAAATGCATACCTTCAGCTTTTGTATTTAATAATTAAAGAATGCACTACTTACCAAATCTTGGCCTGCATGAATTGTACCTAGGAAACCGTGACATTTTTGCTTGGAATTATTTAAGCTTTGTGGTACATATTCAGTAACAAGTTGGAATTAAAGTCAACATTTCCTCAAATCAAATATGAAAGATGCATTGATTGCTGGAAGTGTAAAATTTGGGTAGCATGACACGCTGCATTCCATTCTTTTAAAATTGGGTATGAATTCTTGTATTTCAATGTCATGCACGCCACCAGACCATACTAATATTAATTGATTCAATATGTGTGTACATTAAATTTTTAGGCGTAAGTTTATGAATTTGAAACGGGTAATGAAATTCGATCCCTTCTTTTATTATTAATTTCGTTCTTCAAATACAAATATTAATTTTTAATATTAAAATGCATTATTTTAAATATTAATGATGTATATATATTTAAGTGATAGTGTAATTATAAGTTCTAAATATGAATGAGAATTCAAGGTAACCCCGCTTTCTTTCTTTGACGGCATTAATGTGTTGTATCCATTTTCTATTTTAGAGTAATTGCTATTATAATCTGACTTGGTTAATTATCGAAAGTGATAGAATATTTTTATATGTTATAAATGCGCTTTTAACCTTAAGAATGATGTGAATTGAGATTGTTTATCTTAGCCTTTGGGTTGCTTGGTATATTATATGTTATGATATTACTTTAATTATGCTCTAAACTCTAGTACTTCATGTTAATTGTGTAATTTATTATTAAATGCATGTCTTATGCTATGTTACGTGACCTATGTGATACATATCATTCCATAATGCATTTCATACATGATGTTCTATGTTGTCGTGCGTCATACTTGGTTCATATAGAGTTTAAGTCTGGGCTTCTGTATGTCTCGTTACAGAGTTTGGTGGTGCCGGTGAGCCCGAGGTTTAGAGTGTTTGGCCCTTCACACTCTCAGACTCTACTACTACGAGGTGAGGTTTAGGATTTTGTATAGTTATGCAACCTATGGCCTTAATATGCTGATTTCAACCCTTGCATGCGAGTATATCTATTGTATGTACGTACGTGTTGGATATGATATGTTTATGACCTTGTGAATCAACTCTGTTTTGGAAAAATTAGATATGAAGGCATATGTAAGCTGTTTTGAAAAGTATGTTACGTTATGTTTCTGTAGCGAGTTGGCCATGAAATATTGGCATCTGTATGTATGTTTGTATGTATGTGGATCCGAGGAGCTATGGGTAAGGAGCCCCCGGGACGGTTAGGGCCGTCGGGGATATACCTGTGCGTAGTTCCATTTGAGATATCTTCACGCGACCCGTGATATAGGGAAGGTGTGGTATCTTGAGCCTTCGGCTAAGGCCGGGGAGGACTCTTGTGGGTTCGCTACCCCTTGAGGGTATGTATGTTCTGGATGGTTTGGGGATGGCACATCCCCTCCATCATTGGTGTGACGGTTGGATTTGATTCTGTATTTTATGTTTTGTTATGTTCTGAGGAGTAAAGGTTGGAAGCTCGTACTCGCCGAGCATGTGATCTGTTATGTCTGGGAATCATGAATCAAGATAGAGTTTCTGAAATGTTTTCTAAAACTTATATAACTATTTTCGGGTACTTTTGGAAATGTCTTTGGTGTGCAACACCTATCTCCGGTTCATGAGTCTACCCGTCTGATATGTGCTATGCTCTATATATATATACTTTGGGTGTGCGTTAGCCCCCTCACTCGGTCAAGTTGACTGACCCCTCATTTACACTTTTAGTTGCAGGTATGTTGACGTTTGCTAGGCGGGAGTAAGTCGTTTGAGTTGCACTTCGTCGGTCTAGCCTTTCTAGTTGCATTTGTCTTTCAGACACTTTATTTATGTTTTGACTTATAGACTTGTGATTATACTTTACTATTCAGTAGCCCTGCGTGGCATTTGTATTCGGCCCCTTGTGGCACTTGATGATTTTTATGTTATGTTGTTCTGACTTTTCGGGACTAGGTATCTATGCTAGTTGAACCCGTCACCTATTATGTTTGTTGTTGATATTTGGGACTAGGTATCTATGCTAGTTGAACCCGTCACTTGTTTTTTTTGAATGTTGATTTAAATGCTTCCGCTATCTTTTTTCGAATGTTCGTTTTGCTTCCGCACTCTGAGTTTGTCAAGTTAGATCCGCCTAGCATAGCGTGTGCGTTTGTCTCCCGTTCGCTCTGATTCGGATTCGGGCATGGATTCCCATTTCATGACCGGGCCTGGGTCATAGCGCGGGGGATGTGGCATCCTCCGTTTGGGGTGCTACATCCTTAAGTGGTATCAGAGCTCTAGGTTGCAAAACCGAGCTCTAGTGTCGTGCCGTGTCTGTCTAGTTGGTACGGCATCGGACAATGTGGTTATGTGACTCATTTACTTGAATACTTGTTTATTTCTAATACTTATATACATCCACACGTGCTAACCCACATGTAACAATATTGCTTGAATCTTTGAAATTCAGGATGCCTCCTAGACGCCGTGACCGAGAGGCTTCACCGGATGCGCCTAATCCGCCTCCGCCACCACCACTAAATGCGGAGAACATTGTTCAGGCACTTCTCAATCAGGTACAGCAGAATCAGAGACAACAGACACCACCAGTTGATGGTCAGGATGGTACTATCTCAGCTGTCTATAGGGAGTTCCGGAACAACAATCCTCCTAAGTGGTTTGGAGGAGATGGCATCAAGGCTGAGGAGTGGTTAGCTGAGATCAGCGGTATTTGGGAGATTTGCCCAGGGAGTTCTCAGGATAGGGCTGTTTGTACTGCTCGATTTATTCAGGGACAGGCAGCTCACTGGCTCAAGGGAGTTCGATCCAGACTTGAGAGGAGTGGTATGGAGTTCACTTGGGAGACTTTTATACATGAGTTCCACGAGAAGTGTATACCTTATAGTGCGCGAGAGCGCAAACTTCAGGAGTTTTCTGAGCTGAAGCAGGGATCCAGATCTGTTGAGGGCTACATTCTGGAGTTTGAGAGACTTGCTCCCTATGCTACCCACATCACTGATATTGATGCACACAGAGCCCGTCACTTTCTTCATGGGCTTCGAGAGGATATTCAGATAGCTCTTCAGGCTGCTGATGTTAGCACTTGGGATGAGGTTACCAAGAGGGCTATTCAGGTCGAGGCTCAGAGACGGAGGTTGGGGCCCCCATCATTCTCTTCGGGGCGTGGTTCGGGTTCTGGTTCGGGCAAGAAGCCCGCTACTCCTGCTTCTACTACTTCTACACCAGCTTTCCGTCCACAGGGCTTCATTAACAAGAAGCCCCGTCCCGCTGCTCCTAGAGGACCACCAGCATTGCCAGCACCAGCTCTAGCCCATTGCTCTCACTGTCAGGGTGCTCATCCGTTGGAGAAATGTTGGAGATATTTGGGTCGATGCCTTGTGTGTGGGTCGGCTGATCACATGGTGGATGCTTTTCCGAAGAAGAGCCCGATGGTTCAGGCTCGTGCTTATGCTTTGGAGGGCGAGGAGGAGATAGCAGATATTGATCAGAATGCTGTAGTGAAAGGTACAATACATATTCATGGCATATCATTACATGCATTGTTTGATCCCGGGGCTACTCATTCTTTTATTGCCCGGGATATTATTGGTTCTTAGCCTTTGCTTGCTGAGATATCTGCGCATGTGTTTATGGTGAGTTCTCCCTTGGGGGGGAGTTTGGAGACGGACAGAGTGTTTCGTGAGTGCCCGGTGAGTTTTGAGGGTCGAATTTTTCCTGTTGATCTGATTGTGATGCCGATGGGGAGGTTTAAGGTGATTCTTGGGATGGATTGGCTTTCCCGACATGGTGCAGTTATGGATTGCCGTTTGAAGAGGATTTCTTTTGATTCTGCGGTGTTTTCAGGAGAGAGTTCGGGGTTCAGACCGTTTATATCCTTTGTTGAGGCTAGTAAGTTAGTCCGGGATGGTGCTACAGGTTTCGTGGCTTATCTTCTGAACAAACCCAAGGACCAGGTCAAGCTTGAGGAGACAGAGGTCGTACGGGAGTATCTGGATGTGTTCCCGGAGAGTGTGGGGTCTTTACCACCAGACAGGGATATTGAGTTTGTAGTGGACCTCTATCCCGGAGCTGAGCCCTATTCGAAGACCCCATACAGGATGGCTCCTGCCGAGTTGAAGGAGTTGAAGAAGCAGTTGGATGAGCTTTTGGTTAGTGGATACATTCGTCCGAGCACTTCTCCATGGGGTGCTCCCGTTCTGTTTGTTAAGAAGAAAGATGGGACGTTAAGAATGTGTATAGACTACCGTGAGCTGAGCAGGATGACAGTTAAGAACAAGTATCCATTGCCCCATATTGAGGAGTTGTTTGATAGCTTGCAGGGTTCGTGAGTGTACTCCAAATTGGATTTGAGGCAGGGTTACTATCAGTTGAGGATTAGAGAGAAGGATATCTCTAAGACTGGATTCAACACGAAATATGGACACTTTGAGTTTGTGGTCATGCCGTTTGGATTGACGAATGCTCCTGCTGCGTTTATGGACATGATGCACCGAGTGTTTAGACCGTTCCTTGATAAGTTCATGGTGATCTTTATAGATGACATCTTGGTGTATTCGAGATCAGTTGAGGAGCAAGCACAGCATCTTCGGATTGTGTTCGAAACACTTAGAGAGCACAAGTTGTATGCTAAGTTCAGTAAGTGTGAGTTTTGGATTGATCGAGTCACTTTTTTGGGTCATATCATCTCAGGCAATGGAATTGAGGTCGACCCCTCTAAGATTGAGACGGTGCTACATTGGGAGAGGCCTAGGAACGCCTCTGAGATACGGAGTTTTCTGGGCTTGGCAGGTTATTATAGGAGGTTTGTGATGGATTTCTCTAAGATTGCAGCCCCATTAACTAAGTTGACCAAGAAGGAAACCAAGTTTGAGTGGGATGATAGTTGTGAGAGGAGTTTTCAGATTTTAAAGGAAAGGTTGACTACTGCACCGATTCTTACCTTACCCGAAGGAGTTGAGGGTTATGCAGTTTATGCAGATGCTTCTAAGGAAGGACTGGGTTGTGTGTTGATGCAGAATGGTCGGGTTGTAGCTTATGCCTCTAGGAAGTTGAAGGTGCATGAGCAGAATTACCCCACCCATGATCTAGAGCTTGCAGCAGTCGTGTTTGCGTTATCTAAGTGGCACCACTACCTCTATGGTGCTACCTTTGAAGTATTCTCGGATCATAAGAGTCTTCAGTACTTGTTTACGCAGAAAGAGCTTAACTTGAGACAGAGGAGATGGGTTGAGTTCTTAGAGGACTATGATTGCACGATGCACTACCATCCCGGTAAGGCAAATGTGGTTGCCGACGCGTTGAGCAAGAAAGTCAGTATTTCAAGTTTAGTGGTTGAGTGTTCTGAGCAGAGTTCGACTGTTTTGGTTTCAGTGGCTAGGTTAGCCAACATCATGGTTCAACCAGATTTGAGGCAGAGAGTGTTGGAGGCTCAGTCTACGGATCCTGAGATTCAGAGGTTGATTGCTCGTTCTAGGGATGATCCAGAGACTAAGTTTGGATTTGATGATTCTGGTTTGTTCAGGTTTAAGGCAAGAGTGTGTGTGTCTAACCAGCTCAAGAGGGTAATACTTGAGGAGGCGCATCGCTCCGGTTATTCCATTTACCCAAGAGGTACGAAGATGTACCGGGACTTGAAAGAGTTATATTGGTGGAGTGGCATGAAGAGGGATGTCGCATTCTTTGTGAAGCGATGTCTGACATGCCAAATGGTTAAGGCAGAACACCAGAATTCGGGAGGTACTCTCCAACCACTTCCGATACCGGAGTGGAAGTGGGAGCAGGTGACTATGGACTTTGTGTCCGGCCTGCCGAGGTCTAGGAGAGGATTCGATGGGATTTGGGTAGTGATAGACCGTTTGACGAAGTCTGCCCATTTCCTTAAGGTTCGGATGACGGATAAGGTACCTAAGTTGGCTTAATTGTATTGTAATGAGATAGTAAGACTACATGGAGTTCCAGCTAGTATCGTGTCAGATCGGGATCCTCGGTTTACAGCTAATTTTTGGCATTATCTTCAGAAGTGCTTGGGTACAAAGCTTAAGTTTAGCAACGCATCACATCCACAGACTGATGGACAATCAGAGCGGCTGATTAAGTATCTCGAGGATATGTTAAGGGCATGTGCATTGGATTTTAAGGATAAATGGGATAAGCACTTGACATTGGTTAAATTCTCTTACAACAACAGTTACCATGCTTCGATTGGTATGACTCCTTACGAGGCACTTTATGGGAGGAAGTGTAGGTCGCCACTATATTAGGATATTGAGGATTGGCGATGGACTAAGGATGGTAAGCTCACGAGAGCTAAGGTCTCGTCTAAGATTGAGAAGATGGTTGAGAAGGTTAAGTTGATTCAGTAGAGAATGAAAGCGGCTCAGGATAGACAGAAGAGTTATGCGGATAAGAGGAGAAGGTCCCTTGAGTTCGAGGTCGGAGATCGTGTCTTCTTGAAGGCATCTCCTAGGAAGGGCTTTTCTCGTATTGGTAGAGGTGGAAAGCTTAGCCCGCGATATCTTGGACCGTTTGAGATTCTAGAGAGGATTGGAGAGGTGGGGTATAGGTTGGACCTACCGCCGAGTTTGACTGGAATTCACAATGTGTTCCACGTTTCACAGCTTCGGAAATTCTACCCCGATGAGTCGACGGTTTTACCGGTTGAAGAGGTACAGCTTGAGTCCGATTTGACGATTGTGAAGCAACCAGTTGAGATTCAGGATCGGAAAGTGCAAGTGTTGAGAAACAAGCAGATTCCCTTGGTCAGAGTTATGGAGAGATCAGAAATCTGAGGAATCGACTTGGGAGACTGAGGAGAAGATGAGGAAGTTGTATCCGGAGTTATTTCAAACAGCGAACCTGAGGACAGGTTCTCCTAAGGGGGGGAGGTTGTGACGCCCCGTCCAATAGATCGTACAGGTATGCGCCACGGGAGAGTTTATCTTATGCACGTATGTGATTTAATTTCCTTTTTATGGGTTTACACTACAAGAAATTCTATAAATTCCGACGGAAAATTCCGAGGGAAGCAAGTCGTCGGAATTCCGGAATTCCGATGGAATTTTTTTTTTTTAATAAAAATTAAATAAATTACAAGGTAGTTACAGATTAGGATGACACGGAGAGGTACGTCTATAGCATATGCTAAGTTACAAGGTAAGGTATGCTCCGATAAGGTACGTAAGCATGATTTTGATACGATATGATAAGTTTGGTGTGTAGCGAGTTATGATCTGATATGTTTTGTTCTGATGTGTTGGACCCTGAGACGTGGGTAAGGGAGACCCGGGACGACCATGGGGTCGCCGGTTATGACCCCTGTGCACGTTCTCATTTGAGATATTCACGTGCGACCTATGGAGGTTGGGAAGGTGTGGTATCTTGAGCCCTCGGTGGATAACCGGGGAAGGCACAGTGTGGGTTAGCTACCCCGTGTGTGTTTGGTATTGGTATGAGTAGTGAGGGTTTGCTCCCGGAACTACATGGTGTTGGGGTTGGATTGTTTATGATATTTGTTTGTTTTCCTTTATGATACGTATGATAAGATATGGAAGTAAGGTGGGAGACCCGTACTCTCCAGGTATATGAATATGATCTGTTATGTTGATTATGAAACGGGATAGTAGCTTTCTCTTTCAATATGTCACTATTATGCTCAGTTGGTTAAGTTTCGAATAAGATAAGTTATGTATAAGTTTGATTTGGAAATGGTTTTGGTATGCAAAACCCTACTCCCGGTTCATGATCTTTCTTTTGATATGTGTTTTGCTCCTTATTATGTATAGTGTGTGTAGCACCCACACGTAGGGCCACATCCCCCGCACCATAACCCGAACCCGAATACGAAATGGAATGTCCGTACCCGAATCCGAATCATAGCGAACGGGAGACCAAACACACACTCTAGGCTAGGCGGAGCTAAACCAAAAGGAAACAGAGTGCGCGGAAGCGAATAAATAAAAGCAATAAGCCAAATCATCACATATATATATATAGGTAGCAACACACACTTATCCTGTACAAAAGCCATCCCGGCTCGAACAAAATAGTGAGTAAGTACAAATCATAACTAGACAACTACAAAATGGTAAAGTGCAGGTATGTAAATGCACCTAACGAGACCTAGACTGACAAGTGCAACAGAAGACACACTTCTCCGCCTAGCTCACGCTCCCAAAACCTGCAACTAAAAGAGTAAACGAGGAGTCAGTCAACTGACTGAGTGAGGGGGCTAACGCACACCCACACCCTACATATATATAGAGCAGAGCACAAAGCAAAGGCGAAATGATGAACCGGAATAGGTTTTACAAACTAAAACTTTCCAAAACAAATACATATACTTTAAAACATTTCATAAACACTATCCCGATTCATACTTCTCAAACATACATAACAAAACATAATGCTCGGCGAGAACGAGCTTCCAACCTTTACTCCTCAGAACAAACAAAACAGAAATCATACATATCAACCTCTACACCAATGATGGAAGAGCCACCGGCGGCCCTAACCATCCAGACATATACAGACTCACGAGGGGTAGCGAACCCACATCGTGCCCTCCCCGGTTTTTACGCCGAAGGCATCGAAATATCACACCTTCCCAAACTCCCAGGGGTCGCGTGTGATATATCGGATGGAGACTACGCACAGGCCGAACCTCGACGGCCCGAACCGTCCCGAGGGTTCCTTACCCGTAGCTCCTTGGATCCACACATACAAATCATATCATATCAAACGCCAAATCTTTCATGGCGATCTCGCTAACAGAATTGTAAAGCCTTTTTCCAAAACATAGCTTACCTAGGCTTAGTTAATATCTTTTCCAGAACAAAGGTGTTCACAAGATCATAAACGTATTCTAATCAACACATACATATCTATACATATAGTATATAGTCACATGCACGGCCGGAAAACATCACATAAGGCTTTAGGTCGTTTAGCTAATAAAATTCCTAAACCTCACCTTGTGCGTGACAAAAATACGAGCAGACGTGAACAACCTACGCCTCGGGCTCGTCAACTGGAACCTCCTCTGAAAAGAAAACACGAAAGCCCAAGACTTAGACTCTATATGAACCAAAGAAGACGCTCGGCAAAATGCATGATTCATGTTCATAGATAAAATGTCACAATTAAATCATAGAATTCACAAATCATAACATAACATAAGTATTTACAATTTATTATGCAAAACAATCAAATTATAACAATTAATATGCAAAAGAAAAGCATTTAAAATCATACAAATGCATAAACAAGGCAAAGAGAAAAAGTGGCAAAATCCACCCCCATGGATTTTTCCAAAGGGAAAAATCCACCCCCGTGGATTTTTCCAAAGGGAAAAATCCACCCTCGCGGATTTGACCCAGTAGAAGGGTTCCGGCCATGGGAACGGCCGTTCCCGTTCCCAGTACAAACTGGGAACGGTCGTTCCCACTCTCGGCATGAACAGTTAAGGGCCTGGGAACGGTCGTTCCCATTTTGAAACTGGGCGGGAACGGCCGTTCCGGCCTGGTTCGAAAAGCTGGAGCAGAAAATTTTTACAGAAAACAGGGGAAGCTCGTTTTTGAGCCAAAAATGGCCAAAATCCAACCCTTAAAATTGCCACAACTTCTCAAAATGCACAAACAAGTCACATAAATCATGCTTGACAAGTTAACACTCAAATAACTCAAGAAAACGGAATTAAAAGGCATGATCAAGGGTATGAAACTTTCAAGCAAAAATCATGATCATTCAATAAATACTCAACCAACCAAAGATTAAATGCAATAAATACAACACATATAACATATACAACTCATATAAGAAGCTAGGAATCAAACACATCAAGCAAAGAGCAAGAAATCTCATTTTTCATGAAACCCTTACTATTCACATAGGGAAGCAAAGGCATATAAAACTCACTCCAAACTCAGAAATCAAACCATAGAAACGACGAGCACGACGAGGGGATTCCGAAACCTACCTAAGTTCGAGAAAAGACGAAGAAACGAGAGAGATATTGGCTTGGGAAGTTGGAATGATCAACTTGGGGTTTTTGCTCTAGCTTGGACAAGAGCTGCTGCTTTTGAACGTAAAATGAAGAGAAAAGGAAGAATGGTTCAGCCTTTAAGGGCTGGACCGGTTCGGTTCACGGGTTCGGTTCAAGGTGTACTGGTTCAAGTTGGTTCGGTTCAACCAATACAGGTTCAAATAAGGCCAACTCAAATTAAAACGAATAAATCACATGCAACATTCATTCACATAATTCATATAAGTTCAAATAATTCAAAATAGTCCTATACAAATAATCTAAAACGCAAATAATATTAAATCACATAATTTCCCTGTACCGACTGTGAGTCGGGGTGTTACAGTGTGTGTGTGTTCAGCCCCCTCACTCAGTCAGTGGACTGATCCTCACCCCATCTATGTTTTTAGCTTGCAGGTGCAGGTTGTTGGAGTTCGAGCTAGGCGGCTTTGAGTCGGGTCTGTCGAGTCTGTGTTGGTCTGTTTGATTTGTTAAGTACTTTGTTTCAATTTGTGTAGGAAGCTATGTATATGAATATTATGCAGGTTGGTACTTATGATTTGTATGTTTGAAATTCGGGACAGGTTAGGACAGGTTCGTGGAATTAGTGGAACCCGTTTTTGTTGTATGATTATCCGGGATAGGTTATGACAGGATTACTTGATTAGTTGAACCCGTTTAATTGTAACTGTTGATTAAAGTTTTTGATAGTTCATATTTTGCATCGCTTCCGCATTAAGGTTTTGCATATTTGACTTATACAGGGTTTAGGTACCGCCTAGCTTAGGTTGGATTTTTTGTTTGTCACCCATTCGCTGTGACTTGGTGCGTGTGCGGACTTTCCATTTCGTACACGTGTCGGGCCATAGTGTGGGGGTGTGGTGCCCCACAGCTTGGGGTGCTACAGATCCAATGAGCCATGGGACCTCACTCAAGCTATAAGGTACAAGTTGGGAAATTTTAATAACCAAAGAATGTCATGGCCGAAATGATTAAGGACTTCTGGAAGATGTTGGGGAAAAACGAGTACTTAAGTGAATAAAAGTCCAAGCTCAATAGATATTCAATAATCATACTGACAAGACGGAAGAACGATAACCAATGATTAGGGATAACACCATTGGCATCTCATTCAAAAATACATACGAATTCAACCGTCTAAGTTTTAAAAGGGTTGAGTTTGTATGGTCAGTTTCAAATTCCAAGGTTAATGGAAGCCTGATGATAACTCGTTATTTCACCATCTTTATGATTAAGTATTGCCCCGAATTGTGCTTTAATTGATATTATTTTGAAAGGAATTGATACTTTGTTGTTTTATTGTAGATTTGGGCCTTAAATACGAATTGCAACAAAATTGGTAGTGTTTATGAAGGAAGTCATGCACAATTTTGTCGACTTACAGCGGGAGAACTATTAAAAGGATTGGGAAGCAATCTTGAAGCTCTGCATGCATATCGTGGCAGTGGGGAGGTGTTGAAGTTGTTTGTAATTACAATTGGCTTGCATTGTTTGGAATTGATTTTGGGCCATGGATTTAATTAAATGGAAGAAGCTCTTATTGGCGTGACTTTAGTGGGCTGCACGTCTAGAGCTTATGGAGAGAGTCCAAATTGATTTGAATTGTTGCATTGTGGAATTGGTGGAGCTGGAATGGGCCGTGTGTGTCTAGAATTAATTAAAGAGGCCCATATTGCTTTTGGGATGGGCTGCCACTATTTTGAGAATAATAGTGGGATAAGGCTGCGTTGTACTTAGGAAAAGAAATCCAATATGTTGGACAATTAGAAGCTTGTTGGGTCAACTTCAAGTGCAAGAAAAGAATTCAATTTTGATGAGAATTCAAGTTGGCTTATATAAATTGGGACAACAATAGGGAGGATCACGTACACTTTTGGAGAGGCAGATTTTTTGGGCGAGCTTGGGAGCAGCTGCCGAGAATTTGTATGCAACATAGAGGAGCCGATTTCGACATCACAATTCTTCCTTAGATTAATTCTTTTGCTTTTTAGTTTATTTATGTTAAAGAATTCCTCTATTGTTTTGATGAATTTTAGTAGCTAAGTTTTTAATTATCTAGCTAGGGATTAAGATTCGATTTTGGATATTGTGAGACCTAAACGTTTTTACTAATTCATGTTTATTTAGGCATTTATCTTATCTCCGTGTTTCGTGTTTATTATGACTAGGCAATTTCGGGATAGTGCACGATCTCTAGGTTGTTTAACTTGCATATTGCCATTCATGATGCTTGAAGTGTAGTAGAGTTTGATTGATAAAAGGTGGTAAATTAGTGATACGGTTTTAGCGATAGAATTCCTCGTTCACTAAGGGATTTGATAATCTAATTTAAATCTTGCGTGTGTCACGACTCGGTTGATTGGGGTTGGTGTTTTTATGGTTCTTAATGCTGCGAATTCATTAAATCCTGTCGAGTGTCTCTAGGGGTTGTGAATTTGTTAGGGAAGATAACTGTCGAGTGTCTCTAGGTTATCCGATTAATTAAGTAAAAACGAGGTTGAGTCGAGTGTCTTTATCAACTATAGCCAACCTGTCTGAATAACTTGAATTTATCTTTGAGTCAATGATCAATATAACAATTCGAATCGAATATCCCTGGCTAGGTAATTTTCCCTCTGATTGATTTAATCCTACGTGAATGTACTTGTTTAGTTTTAGTTAGCTTTTTAATTCTTGTTATTTATTTTAATTGCATACTTAGGTTTTAATAATTCAAAACCCCCCTCTTTAATTGTTTCTTTTCGTGAATAACTTGGAATTGTTAGAAATAAATCAACCAGTCTCTGTGGATCGACCCTGTTTGTGCTATACTCTGTGTTTAGTCATTAAATAGGAACTTTATTTATTTTTTGACGGATTCGACACCTGTCACCTGAAGGAATTATGGGAACGGTGGAAAAAAATATCGGGTAAGGAAAGCTCGATCGGATTATTACATTCTGTGATGGCAAAAGTAGGAATCAAATCAACCAAACCTTGAAGGTGGGGCATAACATGAGTAAGATGGGATTACCGTTTCATCAGTCATTTTTTTTTTTCCATGATAAGTTGGAGACACTTCCAAGGCAAAAAACTATAACTTTGGTTGATAGGAAATTAGTTTGAGCATCCAAGATAGTAAGATGTAACTCATCGTGAAGAGTTAGGCCTGGTTCTTCGAGCTCCAAGAAGATTGGCTCAATCAACCGAGGACTCAAACATAGCTCGTTGGAAAACGAATTAATTGGGGTCGAAGCCAAGAACACAATCAAGAATTTCAAAGAATGATAAGGAAGAGAGCGCATGATAACTAGGAGTTGGTTAGGTAGAGAATCGGATCAATTAAGGACCAGGCTATCTTCTCCGCCAAATACACTTTAAAGGATAGAAAGGGAGGCAAGCCATGAATCAATGTTGGAATGAAGCATTCGTGCAAGTTTTGATCACCAACATCAAATTCCAATTTTCTGCTTCGGTGCACGGTACATTAAAACATTCATGACATATGCATACATGGTACTTTAATTTTAACAATTTCACGATGCTGCGTGTTGTGGGTTGTTAGTTGTATTAATAGCTTTCTATGTATGATAATTGATGTATTTGATTTTTTTTTCCTACCTGCTTCTTGCGTACTTGTTGTGTAACGTAACTGTATTTTGTATGTTGGTGCTTGCTTTGTGCTGAGGGGTGTTGAGCCCTCTCGTGTTGTGTATGGAGTTTCTCTTTCTTTGTGTTTGAGAGATGGGGTTCTCTCATTGTTGTTTTGAGAGACGGGGTTCTCTCGTTGTTTGTTGAGGGACGGGGCTCTCTCTTTGTAGCTTGCTTTTTTATTGGCTTGCTCGATTTACAATTTAGATATTCGAGTGGGTAAGTTCCGGTGAGATAAGGGTCGTGTTTGAACAGCAATTGAAGACCCTTTGCTGCTTCAAGACCTCTTCCGAACTAATTCCTGACGGGGAGTTGCTAACCCGCATGGGATGAACATGGGAGAGTTACTTAAGAGTCCAGAACTCGAGGCGGTGGACCTGAGGATAGGTCCATTTTAAGGGGGAGAGGGTGTAACGCCCCGTATTTTCAAATTATTCAGGTACGCACGCCACATGTGTGAGTTTGAGAGTTAAAATTGTTAAGCATGCTTAATTGAATTATGGGACTAAGTGGATTATGTGAGTAATTGCCTAATTGCTTATGTGATCATTTTTAATTGCAATTCCATTTCTTAACATATGCATAATTTATACATTTCATCTCATAACATGGTATATATATATATATATATATATATATATATACTTGCATAAGCTTAAACTAATTTCATAAGAGTAATATTATATACTATATTCATGAAACATGCATTATATATATATAAAAATTCATCCTACACTAATACTCACACATGCATTATATATGTATATATTAATAGAGCACTATGGAAATTACATACATATAATATACATAATATCTAACTTTATACATATATGATATATATCTATAATTATATTGTATATACACTACATTACATACACACAAGACTCATACAAGAACACACACTAAATCTCTAACTCACACACAACCCTTGCTTTCATTCTCATCACACACACACTCTTGATTCAAGCAAGAAGAAGGAGAAGAAGTAATTTAGGAGGGATCACCATCTTCATCATAACATCATCATCATTTCATCCTTCTTTCTTCATTTCTTCCAAGGTTGGTTACATATTTATTTATGTAGGTGTGTGTATATGTGAGGGTTTGTTAGAATCTTGAGATTTGATTTAATTTCTTGTTGATTAAGCATGATTTCTTGAGCAATCTATATAAATTTATGAATTCTTAGCCTTGTTTCCTTGTAACTTGAATGGTTTGCATTTATCTGAATTTTGGAAGATGTATTATGATTGTTTGGTTTGATCTTTGGCCTCAACTTGAAGTATATGTGTTGTAATTGAAGTATTAGATATGTAGCACCCGTACGCAAGGTACCACATCCCCCGCACCGAGACCCGACACGAATATGAAATGGACAATCCATACCCGAGCTAAATCACAGCGAATAGGGATATACTCACTCCATAGGCTAGGCGGGAACTAAACTTTCGCAACCAAAAAGGACAATTCAACAGAAACATTACCAATACGGAAGCAAAGTACTTTCATAAATAACAAGGTAAGCAGAGAGTAACTGGTTCGACCAGCATAGATACCTAATCCCGAAATTTAATAAAATCATAAAACATCGATATCATATTCTCTCTGTTCCTATAAACTTATTCAGAATTCCTGACAGTAGTAACAATCAATACAAATCATACATTCTCCGAAACTTAAACAAATCATCGTTCAATATGCATATGGACAGACACTGACTTAACCGAAAGACTTAATAGACTTGACTTCCCGCCTAGTACTCCAAACCTGCAAGAACACTAAAAACAATCCGGGTTCAGTCTATAGGAGACTGGTGGGTATAAAATGAGGCATAAGTAGCATATACAACAATATTTAAACATTCACATGCAGGTTATAATCCTAAATGAAGTTTTTAGAACATTTCCCAAGTGGGTAAAATAAAGAAGTCATCAAAAGGGATTATAACGTTCATTTTTTATTGTTTAGGTCTTTCGTGGCCCGGCGAGTAGGCGTGCATTATCTCCAACCAACTCCTCGTGTAGTTCATTACACATTCATTCTTTCTTTCATTCTCTCATGCAGTACATTCTTTTGTGCACATTCATGAACATTTACACCTTCTTCCTCCGGATAATGGTCGGGTGATCGGCCCGAACCATCCATTCATTGACCAAAAGGGGAACATGACTCCCCAGATGGCACTCAGCGTCCATTCCTCGCTAACTCCTAATGAGGTCTGGTTAAGCCGTTCATTGGTGGAACTAGTGTGAGGGATCACCGTCAGCCCATGCCTCCTCGGATCACCACTCACACCAAGTCCCTGGGTCCCATTCTGTGCATTCATTCATTCTTTCTCGCTAAAACATTTGGTAGGTTCATAAAAGAAGGGCTTTACTTTTAAAATCATTAACTCATGTAAACGACTCTATATACATATATACTTTTGGTTGAAATCTTTACACATTGGGAGTATATAGGATCATTTAACTACATAGTAGAGAAACCCACTTGTCCTCAGCTTACCAACCAAAACAAGAAGAAACAAGAGGACCCAGAAGTGTCCTAAGAACCCTGCAAGTCTCCGCCCTGGAGAAAACTGTACAAAGGACAAAAGGAAGGTACGCGTAAGACTCAAGACTCTAAATGAACCACATAGGATGTACAGCAATGCAGTGAATACGATATGAAAGTGTAAGATATGATATCATGTCATAGAAACATTCTTGTGCACAATTAATGTCTTAAAGACATGTATACAAGCCATTCATTCCTTTCAAGAAGCGTTCAAATCCAAATGAGTTCATGACTTTCATTTCTATACCACATAAATCTAAGAAATTCAGATAACGATCATCACACGTAATATAACATGTAAACACTTCATATTAATTATTAAAAGAAGCACAACATCGTTAAGGGTTTAAACATGAAGCTTCAATACCTGCATGTACCATATTGGAGCAAGGAAGACATATTGAGCCATAAACTATGTACAGCAAGCATAACATAGGTTATAAAGGCACAAGAGGTGATATTATGTCAAGGGATTGTTCAAGTGTACGATTAACATCTTAAGGACATATAAACTTCCACTTCATTCATTTCAAGAATCAATCAAATTCATTTAAGTTCATTACTTCCATATTCCATACCAAATTACTTCAAGGAATTCAATTAACAATCATGACACATAGTAGATCATGTATACATATCATATAAGGTATAAAATAATAAATACATAGCAATTAGAGTTCAAGTTTAAGAGCAAAGTCCCATGCATGCATACATTAGGAGCGTTAAGGACACGTTGAAGCATAACTCGGAAAATACTCAACGAAAACTTACCAAATTTCATAACACACAAGATAACACATTATATGACATGTTAATGAAGTGATTGACCCAAAAACAAGCCAAAGAAGCCAAGCATTTAACGTTTGAAATCTGAAAATCTATGCAGAAAATGTGAGGGTCGCGGCCGCGACCCATTTCCTTCATGGAATGGTAGCGGTCGCTACCCATGCAAATTTCTGATTTTTGATCAATTTTTCCATGAACTCGAAACATGGACAAATTAGGGTGTTGGCCGCGACCAGAAATGCATGCAATTCAGGTCGCGGGCGTGACTTGAAGACCTCCAAATGCGTGAGAGGGTCACGGCCGCTACCATTTTCCTTCATGGTTCGATCGCGGCCGCGACCGACCTGTTATAGCAGTAAAATGGAATGAAAAACAGAGCAGAACCATACCACCACTTCACCAACATGCTCAACTACGAAATTATCTCAA
The DNA here is from genome assembly GCA_037501455.1 of Lantana camara. Taxonomy (NCBI): domain Eukaryota; kingdom Viridiplantae; phylum Streptophyta; class Magnoliopsida; order Lamiales; family Verbenaceae; genus Lantana; species Lantana camara. The sequence goes on from CM074862.1 coordinate 65,220,115, forward strand.
ATATGCAATGAAACAACTCCAAAACATCATGCAAACCTGCTCTCCAAGTGTTGAAACGTGAGATGAAGGTATGGATGATCATTTCATAATAAATCTTCAAAATTTCATTAATGGTAACTCATGAATGCTTCAACTACCATGTAATACATCACCATAAATGCCAAGAAGGAATCAAGACCATCATATTCATGCTTGGAATCAACCAAATTCCTCAAGAATTAGAGGAGATCAACATACTTCATCAAAACCTAACTATTTCTTCATTTCAGCCAAAAACCCAAGAAAACATGCTCAAAATTGGGGATGAATGGATCAAAATAACTCATGATGAATGTATAATACAACGCTAAGCTTACCTTGTGGATTAGATGAAGTTTGGAGGAGATTTGAGCTTGAATCTCCAAGGTTGACAAGAGCTACGGGAAAACTGGAAAGCAGGGAATGTTTGGCTGAATTTCTCCAAGTGATGAAGGTTGGTTCGGTTAGTGTGAGTAAGAGCAGGTTAGGTGGTTGAGTTAGGGTTCCAAGGGCTTAAACTATGGTTAATTTAGTCAAGGTTTGAATGCTATGTTGCACGGACACGGACACTGCGACACGGACACGACACGACACGGACACGGCGACACGGATTTTTTAAAAATTTTAGGACACGACACGGCTATATTTTATATAAATAAATATATTTTATATATAAATTAAAATATTTATATAAAAATAAAAATAGTTTATAAGTATAATCTAGATAAAATAAAATATTTTAAAAAAATATGTATAATTAAAAACTAGAATAAGTTTGTTATTTTAGTTTTCACCCCAAAAAATTTTAAAAATATTAAAAAATGCATAAAAAGCTTTATTTAATTAGAAAATTTGCCCCGCCGTGTCCGAGCCGTGTCGGACACTTCACCCCGCCGTGTCCGACACCCTGTCCTATTTTTTTTTTAATTTTTTTTATTTCGGACACGTTTCAGCCGTGTCCGACACGTGTCCGAGCCGTGTCCGAGGCGTGTCCGTGTCCGACACGTGTCGGACACTGCACGGACACGTTTTTTGCCATGTCCGTGCTTTCTAGTTTGCATGAGATATGGATCTTTTAGTAAAAGGTGGCAGATTTAGCTTCCGTTACATGTTTCGGTTGAATTTCGGGGTTTCAAATGGTCTTAGAAAAATATGAGACTAAGTTTATTGAACCTAAATTTTCGTTACAAATTCAACGAAGTTGACGGAACTCGATTCCGAGTTCCCGAGCTCAAGATATCACGTACGGAACCAAGGGTGCGCTAAGTGCTCGTTAGCCCCCGGTTTGGTTCCAATCATACCAAATAAATTTAAAACGCAATCAAACGAATCTGAAAATGTAAAACGAGCATATATACATATTCATGACACACATAGCTCCAACATATTAAATTTTCACAAAATTTCGAATTCAATTCATATAGTAACGGCTCGCAACTTGTCACGTAAATGCATATCGTTCAAGAATTCATATAATTTCAAAATTCAAATAAAATTTAAGAATCCATTTTAAACATTTATTAAAAATATAACGAATTACATATTATTAAAAGATTAATTAAAATACAAGTAGTAATTATCATAAACGATTAGTTAGGCAATTAAATAATTTAAACGCATAATTAAGGAGCACACAAGTTATTCATATTAATTCCAATTCAAATGTTTCATATATCCCAATTAATCACATAATTAACAATTAAATAACGAAATATAAATATAGAAAACACTTATAGCCAATTAATTCGCGCAAATTAGTAAACACATACGTCATATTAGAATACGGAAAAGTTGGGGCGTTACAAGATATATATTGATGTTATATGCTAGTTTTGAGTTGTTTACTTGATGTGGTATGGTGTGGGAGAGGCTTGGGAGCCATTCCCGAGTGTATGCCCTGTTTTTCCTGCATTTTTTTCGGCCCTGGAATGAACCCACGCCCGTGGATTTTGACCCACGGCCGTGGATTTGCGTCCAGAAATCTGGAGACCTTCCCACGGGCTTGGATTTTCATGAAGGAAAAATCCACGGCCGTGGATCCTCCCCTGTTTTCTGCCTGAGTTCGTTTTATCTCATTTACCCCTCAAACGAACTCCGATTGAGCCAACTTTTGAACCCACGGAAATCTCTTGAAGTCTAGAATATTCTACAATTAGAATAACCTCATTATCCTTTCTAATTTGTCAGATATAATCAATTCTTTTTTGTGTCACCACATCATCGATAATCTGGATTCATCAAACTTCGGGCCTACGCCATTTTCACCTCACTTTGAACCATGATCCGAGCCATATATCATTTTAAAGATCTGTGTGTATACTTTCATATCCAACAAACAAAACTTCATTTCAACTTCTAGAACTCAAGATATTCCTGTTTTTCCACAGCTTGTACATTTCCAAAAATTGTCAACTTTTGACAAACTTCGCCAAAAACCCTCATATTGCATTCCTTTCACTTCCTTGACTCTCGTATGTGATTTATATGAATTAAATGTTTGATTAATTGATAATTATGCTCTTATTTGACACTCCTTGGTCTTTACATGTTTAAGTTTGATTGTTTGAATCCGTGCTTGGTATATTAATTGAATTTGTTTGGGTAATTGAGCATATGAGCATGATCACACCATTCCATGACATTCCTATGCTTCATTTCATATTGAATTATGTTATGACACGATACACCACTTCATAAACATTGTCATGCGTCCTATTTGGTATCATATCGAGTCTTACCTCACGAGTACACATTGTTCTCTTTCTTGTACAGCTCATCTCTAGAGCGGAGATATCGTGATCCAATAGGCACCGGCACAGCTCTTATTCTTGTACTGTCGCTTGTCAGGTGAGGGTGTTTTCCGTTCTAGTTATGTATTAACCCTAAAACCTGCATGAGTAAGTTTTGGCCTAAATTCTATAATTATAAGTATATTGATTTCAAACAAGTTATCGAGTAAATGTTAATTGAAACTGAACCTATGGTTATTGTTATTGACTGATCACTCCTGTTTTGGCGAGATACTATACTGCACACTGATTGGGGCCTAGGGTGAGTGTATTGAGTAACCCGGGGAGGCATCGGGCCAACGGTGATCTCTTGCACTTTCCCACATTGTGAGATGAACCCTGAATCCACTAGGAGTTGGTGAAGGAAGGAATCTCGGGCGTGGGAGTCATGTTCCTAACGCTCATCATGACTGGATGGTGAAAGGCTCGCAACCTTCCCATCATTGGAGGGAAAAGGAGACTGGGGGTGAGTCCAGCACCACGGGCTGTCCTTGGGTTACTGTATTGATTGCACTGACTGATTGTACTGATTGAGTACACTATCGCACTACTTTTGGAAAACACGAATCAGAAAGCAGTGGAAATTTTAAAATTTTTCGAACAAAAGGATCTTGGACTCGCAATCGTGTATCCAAATTCGTAGAGATTAGAAACTTACTTTCTTAATCAACTTTCTTGAAGCGTTTCACGCCACCCAAGAACGCTCTTCTCGCAGCTTGATCCCCACTCCTTGGTAAAGCTCGAATCTTCAAACTTCTAACTTGAAGCCCTCTAGAGATAGTCCACCAACTTGACTACAATCTAACTAGTAAGGATGCTAGTTCTCTAGTTAGTGTTTAGGCTTAACCTAGGGTTTAATATATCTTGGAGAAAGGATGGTGTTCAACACATGAACGAAAAGAAATCTCGATTAGCTCCAAGAGGAGCTCGAGCTCCCCTATATATAGGAGGGGAGTGGCCGAAAATCCCTAGTCCTTATGGGCTAAGGATTTTGGTCCCTCTCTCCTATTACTTGATCATCAAGTAATTTTGACTTTGACTTTGAATTCTAATTGAAATCAACTTTTAAGAGAGCTAAAATATCCAAACCCTTTTGGATATTATTATACTTTATATATTTAAAATAAATAACTTATTTTATCTAATTAATTAATTAACTAGATTATTTTTCTCCAAAATAAGACTTTCTTTGTAATTCAAAATTAAACCAAAGTCTATTAAATAATTAATAAATTAATTGTTTAATATATATATATACAATATATATGTTCACGTGTGAGAAACGTGTCACAAGGACACGTGCCACTCACGTGACCCATACGTATGGTTCCACACGTGTGGAACCCTCTTGGCCCGATTAACTCGTTTAATCATTTTAAAGCCTCAACTAATGTAACCAAGTTGTTGTGTGTGACCCTCTAGGTTCTCAATTCAATTAGCAGTGACCCTAATTAATTAATTTTGAAACACCCCAAGCGGTGGGGCATCACACCCCCGCACTATGACCCAACACGTGTACGAAATGGAGAGTCCGCACACGCACCAATTTATAGCGAACGGGTGACAAACGAAGAACGCACCCACTAGCTAGGCGGTACCTAACCCTGTACGAATGAAAAGATGCGAAACATGAAAGCGGAAGCAATGCGAAAAGCCAACTTTCTAAAAACTTTTCATACTTTAAACATACCGCGCATTATAAGTATAAAATCAACTACACGGGTTCAACTAATCCAGCAAACCTGTCCTATCCTGTCCCGAACAATTACACAATAAAACGGGTTCAACTGGCCCTAGAAACCTGTCCCAAATAATCATACAATCAAGACGGGGTTCAACTAATCCAAGCACATGTCCTAACCTGTCCCGAAATTGCAAACATTCAATTCATAAATCCAAACCTGCACAGAACATATCCTATACAGAATTTACGAATTATAAATCAGAACAAAATACTTAACAAACTGAAACATGCAGACACAGACTCAAAAGACAAGACACACCGTCGCCTAGCACGAAATCCAATGCGAACCCAAACCGAAACCTGCACACTAAAAACATAAACGGGGAGGGGTCAGTCCAAAGACTGAGCGAGGGGCTACCCACACACACCTACATATATATAGAGCACAACACGTAATAAAAGTAACATTCGTGAACCCGAGGTTAGTTTTTGTACGCCAAAACAGTTTCCCGTGATAATATATATATTGGGTGACTTATCCGAAACAGAACAAACAAAACTTAACTTATACATAACTCAAAACATACGTTCAAACACATGCAGACTAGCACACATTCATGCGGACTTAGCACACATATCGGAGCATATTTTATTAGATTGAAAGTACACCAAATTTTATCTTAATTTAGGAATCTACCCCCGTTTCACGAACTTGAGACTGACAGACACAACTCAAAACCAAAATGCAAATCATAAAACATAAGGCAAACACACATACCTTTCACCGGATGATGGAAGGGCTGTACAAACCCTAACCATGCACACTAATATGTCAGGTTATGAGTTTCATGACACTCACACCCAAGGACTCCATCCCCCACCTTCCTCATGGTGGGTTCCTGGTTGATCCTATCGTCGGGGCCCCAGGCATAATGCAAAAATCACACTTACACTGATCACGGAAATCGGAAGCTTAACCCGCAACAGACAGACGAATAGACATATCTCATGCATATCATACTTATCATATCGTACGTACATATCACACAGACCGACTTCAAAAGCATAACAAATCGAAATCAAGCATACATAGGCTCATACGTAACGGTTTATACTTTCAAACTTATAACAAAACCATCAAAGTACATATTTCACACATATCTACGTATATACAAGGCTTATAAATCGCACACATTCGAAAACGAGCACACTGCAATAGGGTATAACTATATCCTAACCTCACCTGGAACCAAACACAGCCGAAGACACAGCAGATGGTTCACCCCGGAACCTGCACGACCACAAGTCACCACCCCGGGTGCACCTGTACCAACTGGATACACAAAATACAACACACGACTCAGACTCAGACTTAAACAACCCCATAGAGACGCACGACAAATGCAATCACACAAGCAGGGATCAAATGCCTAGCAATTATTTGCAGAAGAAACATTACATAATTTAATCAAATCATATTATTCATTTATCACATAAACAATTCATGGATTGTATAACAAATTTAATTAACGAAGCTTACTTAATTCATTTCATGCAAATTCACGTAGCACCTATCATACCAATTGACACATATTAATAAATCAAATAAATCATAACAGTATGCTTCCTAATTCATACAAATTTCACGAGGTTACAAATCAAATTCTAACCCTACTCAATTCATACAATTGATATTTTACATATTAAATTCATGTATTACATATTAGATTTAATTACTAAGGTTTACCAATTTAAATTAAACAATTCATACTTTTCCAGAAATTACACAAACACCCCCTCTTAAATTAAACAATTATCAAATTCAACAAACCAGAATTAAATTGCAAATCAAGACGTTCAAATATATCAAATTATATTTCATACAATCATTTCATATACATTGAAGTACAATTCGATCGGCAAATCAAGTATATTGCGTTAAAATCACAATTAGAACAAATAATTAAATATTCACAATTATACAAATAAATTCACAGAAAATAAACCGCGTGTCCGATTAACGAACGGAAAGCGGCAACGGACTCACCATAACGAGACGGACATTCTATCCGAAGCCCGCCGGATCGCCGCCACCAGAGCCGCCGGAACAGTGGCGGGCCGCCGGCCGGCCGCCGCCGGAGCGTGCTGGAAAAATCCCGAAAAAATCATCCGTGCAAGTACTCCTCGTGCTCGTTCCAATTCCTCAACCAATTTCTATAAATTCCAAGCCAATTGTCTCCAATTTCAAATCCAAGAATACGAAAACCCTAAAATCTTCAAACTTCAGTTACTTCCAAACCGGTGAACCAAAATGAGATCCGAAAGAGGCATCGGCTTACCCGTGACGAGCTTTACTAAGGCCCTAAGCTTTCTCGCCGGAAAAATCCCCGGAGGTGGCGCCGCCGTTGAACCGCCTCTGTGCCGCCGCGATCCGCAGCCAATTGGCCGAATCTGGAGTCATGTGATCAAAGGGCACTAGTTCTCGTCGTTCCAAACAACTTTCTTGAAGAGCCCGAGGCCAAAAGATGGCCGGAAAAGGGCCCCGTTGGCCGCTGAAGTTTCTGCCGCCACTCCCATCGCCGGAACCACCACCTACGGCCAAAATTGGGTGAAATCGATGCCGGAAATGAACTCGGGATAGTCGAAAACCTTGGAAAACACTAACCTTCGTCGAAAAAGACCACCGGAGCGGCGGAATCACCGCCACTACAGTGCCGCGCCCCGCCGCCGCGAGCTTCAGGCGGCGCGTGGGGCTGAACTGCTGCCCGGATGACCGCGCCGACAAAGTCCAAGGCTCCGCCGGGACGTCTTCATCATGGGTCTGGGGCGCGTGTCGCCGGAATCCCACCGGGAATCGCCGCGAGGGGCGGTGAAGTGGCGGTGGTCCGCCCTCCGCTCGTCGGTTGGTCAAGATCTTGGTACGGTTGTGACCGTGTCGTCGAGCTTTCCGAAATGGACTATTGGATCGTCGAATTCCGTCGAGAAACGAGCGAGTTTGAGTAGTGTGTGAAAACACACCCTGAGTGTGTGTGAATAGTGACTAAATCGCGGGAGAAGAGAGAGAGAGCTGGGTCTGCTGCTTTTGGCACGAAAAGCGAGAATCCGGGTATATATCTTGGGTTCTCGTACACGAAAACGGTCGGAAGAAGGGGTTAACGACGTCAGAATTGGGCAAACTCAGAGTGTACGAACTCGTTTCGATGCCCCGAACGCATTGAAGGGGTCAAAATGGTCAAAATCTCGTTCGAACGATAAATGACCGAAAAACCCCTAAAAAGAGAAAATTACAAAAAGGCCCCAAAACTCTTAAAGAGTTCAAAACAGGGCCGAACAAAGCACAAAATCACCTAATTAAACACATGAAAAGGTTGAAATGAGGTGTACCTTATAAGTCGGACGAACGGGATGTTACAAACTCCCCTCCTTCAAAAGGACCTGTCCTCACGTCCTAAGGTCGGATCTTGAACGAGGCTGAAACGAGTTCCACTTCAATCTTCCGCTGAGCAACTCTGATCTAGGCGAACTGCAAACTCCTCAGGATACTTCTCCCTCAGTTAGTATCAACTCTCTTCATAGTGCCTCGTTGTCACTGAGGTTCAACTGAGCACTTGACCGTTGGCCACTTCAAACTCGTTTGATCCCCACTAGGCCACTGCACCCAAAGCTTGATACCGTCAAGTCCTCGTTGCTTGCAAACTGTCGTCTGGCCAGAAGTAACGCAACCGCAACAAACAAGAGAGAGAATCCCATCTCTCGACACGCAAGCGAAGGAACCCCGTCCCTCGGCACACACAAAAGAGAAAACCCCATTTCTCAACACACAAAAGAGAGAGCCCCGTCTCTCAGGCACACAATTGAGAGAACCCCGTCTCTCAGCCTAAGTCTATCAGATTTCACATCTTTCAGACATTCTAGTTTGAGAAAATTCGACATTTCTCAAACCCCTAAATTTAAGGAAATCCAGCATCCCTCAAATATCTAAGTACATGAGAATCCAGCATCTCTTGTGCACAGAACTCAGAAAGACTCCAGCATCTTTCTGTCACACAATATAGAGAGAATCCAGCATCTCTCTAACACACAAGTAGGAAGAATCAGCATACCTCTAGCACATAAATATAGAGAATCAAATCTCTCTCACTCAAGCACAAAAGCAGAATCAAAATTACAACAATCAACAAGTATCACAATTGACAGATATACCACATAATAACAAGAATTAATCAAATAAAGAATGCATAGATGCTCGTGCCATGAATGCTTAGTGTACCGTTCACCGTGGTATTTGAAATCTTGACTATAAAGTTGCAATGATGTCATAGAAGCTGGTTAAATTGTTGGTATTGCAGCCCTGTAATAAAAACACTAGAATTGGTGCATGAGGGTTAGATGTGCAAATGAAATGCGGCACTTAAGTCATGTAAGCACAACAATAAAAGCAATCAAAGGCACATTAATAAAATGTTGCACAATCATAATCATATTACACACTTAGTCACATAACTCAATAAAATTCAAACTGAGGAAGCAAAATTACAGGCTAAACGGATGCAATGCGCACATATTCCTATGCAGTACGACCTAGACTGACACGACACGAATCCAGAGCACCGGTTCTGAACCTGGTAGCTCTGATACCACTTAAGATGTAACACCCCAAGCGGTGGGGCATCACACCCCCGCACTATGACCCAACACGTGTACGAACTGGAGAGTCCGCACACGCACCAAGTCATAGCGAACGAGTGACAAACGAAGAACGCACCCACTAGCTAGGCGGTACCTAACCCTGTACGAATGAAAAGATGCGAAACATGACAGCAGAAGCAATGCGAAAAGCCAACTTTCTAAAAACTTTTCATACTTTAAACATACCTCGCATTATAAGTATAAAATCAACTACACGGGTTCAACTAATCCAGCAACCTGTCCTATCCTGTCCCGAACAATTACACAATAAAACGGGTTCAACTGGCCCTAGAAACCTGTCCCGAATAATCATACAATCAAGACGGGTTCAACTAATCCAAACACCTGTCCTAACCTGTCCCAAAATTCCAAACATTCAATTCGTAAATCCAAACCTGCACAGAACTTATCTTATACAGAATTTAGGAATTATAAATCAGAACAAAATACTTAACAAACTGAACCATGCAGACACAGACTCAAAAGACACGACACACCGCCGCCTAGCACGAACTCCAATGCGAACCCAAATCGAAACCTGCACACTAAAAACATAAACGGGGAGGGGTCAGTCCAAAGACTGAGCGAGGGGCTACCCACGCACACCTACATATATATAGAGCACAGCACGTAATAAAAGTAACGTTCGTGAACCCGGGGTTAGTTTTTGCACGCCAAAACAGTTTCCCGTGATAATATATATATAGGGTGACTTATCCGAAACAGAACAAACAAAACTTAACTTATAAATAACTCAAAACATACGTTCACACATGCAGACTAACATACGTTCATGCGGACTTAGCACACATACCGAAGCATATTTTATTACATTGAAAGTACACCAAATTTCATCTTAATTTAGGAATCTACCCCCGTTTCACGAACTTGAGACTGACAGACACAACTCAAAACCAAAATGCAAATCATAAAACATAAGGCAAACACACATACCTTTCACCGGATGATGGAAGGGTTGTACATACCCTAACCATGCACACTAATATGTCAGGGTATGAGTTTCATGACACTCACACCCAAGGACTCCATCCCCCACCTACCTCATGGTGGGTTCCGGGTTGATCCTATCGTCGGGGCCCTAGGCATAACGCAAAAATCACACTTACACTGATCACGGAAATCGGAAGCTTAACCCGCAACAGACAGACAGACAGACGAACAGACATATCTCATGCATATCGTACTTATCATATCGTACGTACATATCACACAGGCCGACTTCAAAAGCATAACAAATCGAAATCAAGCATACATAGGCTCATACATAGCGCTTTATACTTTCAAACTTATAACAAAACCATCAAAGTACATATTTCACACATATCTACGTATATACAAGGCTTATAAAGCGCACACGTTCGAAAACGAGCACATTACAATAGGGTATAACTATATCCTAACCTCACCTGGAACCAAACATAGCCGAAGACACAGCAGATGGTTCACCCCGGAACCTGCACGACCACAAGTCACCACCCCGGGTGCACCTGTACCAACTGGACACACAAAACACAACACACGACTCAGACTCAGACTTAAACAACCCCATAGAGACGCACGACAAATGCAATCACACAAGCAGGGATCAAATGCCTAGCAATTATTTGCAGAAGAAACATTACATAATTTAATCAAATCATATTATTCATTTATCACATAAACAATTCATGGATTGTATAACAAATTTAATTAACGAAGCTTACTTAATTCATTTCATGCAAATTCATGTAGCACCTATCATACCAATTGACACATATTAATAAATCAAATAAATCATAATAGTATGCTTCCTAATTCATACAAATTTCACGAGGTTACAAATCAAATTCTAACCCTATTCAATTCATACAATTCATATTTTACATATTAAATTCATGTATTACATATTAGATTTAATTAATAAGGTTTACCAATTCAAATTAAACAATTCATACTTTTCCAGAAATTACACAAACACCCCCTCTTAAATTAAACAATTATCAAATTCAACAAACCAGAATTAAATTGCAAATCAAGACGTTCAAATATATCAAATTACATTTCATACAATCATTTCTTATACATTGAAGTACAATTCGATCGGCAAATCAAGTATATCGCGTTAAAATCACAATTAGAACAAATAATTAAATATTCACAATTATACAAATAAATTCACAGAAAATAAACCGAGTGTCCGATTAACGAACGGAAAGCGGCAACGGACTCACCGTAAAGAGACGGACATTCTGTCCGAAGCCCCCCTGATCGCCGCCACCGGAGCCGGGGGAGCAATGGCGGGCCGCCGCTCGGCCGCCCCCGGAGCGTGCTGGAAAAATCCCGAAAAAATCATCCGTGCAAGTACTCCTCGTGCTCGTTCCAATTCCTCAACCAATTTCTGCAAATTTCATGCCAATTGTCTCCAATTTCAAATCCAAGAATACAAAAACCCCTAAAATCTTCAAACTTCAATTACTTCCAAACCGGTGAACCGAAATGAGATCCGAAAGAGGCATCGGCTTACCCGTGATGAACTTTACGAAAGCCCTAAGCTTTCTCGCTGGAAAAATCCCCGGAGGTGGCGCCTCCGTTGAACCGCCTCTGTGCCGCTGCGATCCGCCGCCAATTGGCCGAATCTGGAGTCGTGTGATCAAAGGCCACTAGTTCTCGTCGTTCCGAACAACTTTCGTGAAGAGCCCGAGGCCAAAAGATGGCTAGAAAAGGGCCCCGTTGGCCGCCGAAGTTTCTGCCGCCACTCCCATCGCCAGAACCACCACCTACGGCCAAAATTGGGTGAAATCAATGCCGGAAATGAACTCGGGATAGTCGAAAACCTTGGAAAACGCTAACCTTCATCGAAAAAGACCACCGAAGCGACGGAATCGCCGCCGCTACAGTGCCGCGCGCCGCCGCCGTGAGCTTCAGGCGGCGTGTGGGGCTCAACTGCGGCCCGGATGGCTACGCCGCCAACGTCCAAGGCTGCGCCGGGACATCTTCATCATGGGTCTGGGGCGCGTGTCACCGGAATCCCACCGGAAACCGCCGCGAGGGGCGGCGAAGTGGCGGTGGTCTGCCCCCTTTTCTGTCGCGACTGAAAATTGCTGAAATGGGCCTCCTCCGCTCGTCGGTTGGTCGAGATCTTGGTACGGTTGTGACCGCGTCATCGAGCTTTCCGAAATAGACAATTGGATAGTCGAATTTCGTCGAGAAACGAGCGAGTTTGAGTAGTGTGTGAAAACACACCGTGAGTGTATGTGAATAGTGACTGAATCGCGGGAGAAGAGAGAGAGAGCTGGGTCTACTGCGTTCGGCACGAAAAGCGATAATCCGGGTATATATCTTGGGTCCTTGTACACGAAAACGGTCGGAAGAAGGGGTTAACGACGTCAGAATTGGGCAAACTCAGAGTCTACGAACTCATTTCGATGCCCCGAACGCATTGAAGGGGTCAAAATGGTCAAAATCTCGTTAGAACGATAAATGATCGAAAAACCCCTAAAAAGAGAAAATTACAAAAAGTCCCCTAAACTCTTAAAGAGTTCAAAACAGGGCCGAGCAAAGCACAAAATCACCTAATTAAACATATAAAAAGGTTGAAATGAGGCGTACCTTATAAGTCGGATGAACGGGATGTTACAAATTCACTAATTGATTAATCAGTTCTCAGATTAAACGACCATAGTCTAGCAACAGGTGTTTAACCCTAGCTGAATTGGAATGTTCGGATTCGATAGAACCTTTAAGTCATTGATTCATGTGAGATACAATCCTCCTACTTACTATCTCTCAACCAATATCTAGGGTAAGGGAATAATCAGAACCCTAATATTCCGGTCTTAAAGCTAAGTGCATTTCTTATCCATTTGATCTCAATCCAAAAAACCCTTTTCTTGATGTCTTGATCTACTGCCTTGGCCAAGGACTCCATATGGCATATGAATGACTTACACAATAAGAGATCACGTTGCAAAGGCAAGTGTAGGTCCTTTCTTGATTCTCATTCACTTTCATGAATCACTTGTGCAGCCCCATCATAAGCCTTGAATCAATTGTCTAAGGCGACACCCTTTAAAGCTTATGCCTAAGACTACAGAGTTAACTCATAAAGTGACATGGAACCTCAAGTCTAAGGATCAATTAATCACATCAATGACTCGTGAGATATTTCCTAATCTGGAAGTTTCCATTTCCTGAAATAGAAACTTCCTTTCCCATTTAGGAATGGTCTCACACGGGGCACCTCAGTGAACTTACTTATTGAAGTAAGCACCCTCATGTATCACGCACGTATCAACTATACACTTTGCACCTCCATGAAACAAGGTGGTCCTTCTTAAGGGCGTGATCCCACAAGCAAGCCTTAGAGGAGTCAGGTTGACACTCCCACTGTCGGTAGGACTCATCGGCTTAGAGTATTTTACTAATCATGACTTATGTGATATAGGGTTCGTTTCATGAACCATTTCACCTAAATGTTAAAGTCCTAAAGTAATCAGGATTAGGGGAGTTCTCATACATTCATAGATAAAGTAAACGCATACCAAACAAGAGCATATAAAGAAGTGTTGCCTCAATTCGTTATTTTATTCAAAGATTGTCTGTGATTACAATAAGGAAAAGCACAAAGTGGATATATAATCGGCTTTCTAGGGCACTATTCCTAACAATCTCCCACTTGCCCGTCAAAGCCATTCTAAAGCTATTCTAAGTCCCATCTTCTGAAGATGACCTTGGAAAGCTTCTCGACTAAGGGGTTTAGTAAGTGGATCTGCCACGTTCTCTACTGATGTGACCCTTTCAATTTGCACATCTCCTCTTTTGATAATATCACGGATTAGGTGATACTTCCTCATAATGTGCTTGGTCCGTTGGTGAGATCTTGGTTCTCTTGCTTGAGCAACAGCCCCAGTGTTGTCACAAAACACATTAATGGGGTCTTTCATGCTAAGAACAACATTAAATTATTGAATGAAGTTTCTAATCCAAACACCTTCCTTAGCTGCATCATTTGCAGCTAAGTATTCGGCCTCAGTGGTCGAATCTGCAGTGGTCGTTTGCTTGGAACTCTTCCAACTCACTGCTCCGCCGTTTAGGCAGAAAATGTATCCTGACATTGACTTAAAATCATCTAAGTCAGATGCATAGCTCGTATCGCAGTATCCTTCGACAGTAAGATCTTTCTGACCTCCGTAAACTAAGAATAAATCTTTAGTACTTTTCAAGTACTTGAGAATATTCTTCACGGCAGCCCAGTGACCATCTCCAGGGTCAGATTGGAAACGACTTGTTACACTATGTGCATAAGCCACATCCGGTCGAGTACATAACATTGCATACATTATGCTACCTATTGTTGATGCATAAGGTGTATGAGTCATTCTTTCCTTCTCAAGGTTAGTCTTAGGACACATCTTCTTAGAAAGACATGTTCCTACACTCATAGGAAGGTGCTTAACCTTTGCTGACTCCATATTGAATCACTTGAATACTTTGTCAATGTACATCGACTTTGATAGTCCTATTAACCATCTAGATCTATCTCGATAGATTTTAATTCCAAGGATATAGGACGCATCACCAAGATCTTGTTAGGAATAGTGCCCTAGAAAGCCGATTGTATATCCGCTTTGTGCTTTTCCTTATTGTAATCACAGACAATCTTTGAATGAAATAACGAATTAAGGCAACACTTCTTTATATGCTCTTGTTTGGTATGCGTTTACTTTAGCTGTGCATGTATGAGAACTCCCCTAATCCTAATGACTTTAGGACTCTACCATTTACGTGAAATGGTTCATGAAACGAGCCCTATATCACATAAGTCATGATTAGTAAAATACTCCAAGCCGATGAGTCCTACAGACAGTGGGAGTGTCAACCTGACTCCTCTAAGGCTTGCTTGTGGGATCACGCCCTTAAAAAGGACCACCTTGTTTCATGGAGGTGGAAAGTGTATAGTTGATACATGCGTGATACATGAGGGTGCTTACTTTAATAAGTAAGTTCACTGAGGTGCCCCGTGTGAGAACATTCCTAAATGGGAAAGGAAGTTTCTATTTCAGGAAATGGAAACTTCCAGATTAGGAAATATCTCACGAATCATTGATGTGATTTATTGATCCTTAGACTTGAGGTTCCTTGTCACTTTATGAGTTAACTCTGTAGTCTTAGGTATAAGCTTTAAAGGGTGTCGCCTTAGACAACTGATTCAAGGCTTATGCTGGGGCTGCACAAGTGACTCATGAAAGTGAATGAAAATCAAGATAGGACCTACACTTGCATTTGCAAGGTGATCTCTTATTGTGTAAGTCATTCATATGCCAAATGGAGTCCTTGGCCAAGGCAGTAGATCAAGACATCAAGAAAAGGGTTTCTTGGATTGAGATCAAATGGATATGAAATTGCACTTAGTTTTAAGACCGGATTATTAGGGTTCTGATTATTCCCTTGCCCTAGATCTTGGTTGAGATATAGTAAGTAGGAGGATTGTATCTCGCATGAATCAATGACTTAAAGGTTCTGTCGAATCCGAACATTCCAATTCAGCTAGGGGTTAAACACCTGTTGCTAGACTATGGTCGTTTAATCTGTGGACTGATTAATTAATTAGTGAATTAATTAATTGGGGTCACTGCTAATTGAATTGAGAACCTAGAGGGTCACACACAACAACTTGGTTACATGAGTTGAGGCTTGAAAATGATTAAACGAGTTAATCGGGCCAAGAGGGTTCCACACGTGTGAAATCACACGTGTGGCTCACGTGAGTGTCACGTGTCACACACGTGTGAATATATATATATTATATATATATGTATTAAATAATTAAATGTGTTAATTATTTAATAGACTTTGGTTTAATTTTGAATTAAAAAGAAAGTCTTATTTTGGAGAAAATAATCTAGTTAATTAATTACGAATTAATTAATTAGATAAAAATAAGTTATTTATTTTATAATAAATAAAGTATAAAATTATCCAAAAATAGTTTGGATATTTTTAGCTCTCTTAAAAGTTGACTTGAATTAGAATTCAAAGTCAAAGTTGGAAATTACTTGAAGATCAAGTAATAGGAGAGATGAACCAAAACCCTTGCCTATGAGGACAAGGATTTCGGCCGCCCCTCCCCTTTCCTATATATAGGGGAGCTCATGCTCCCCTTTAGAGCTAATTGGCAATTCTTTTGGTTCATGTGTAGAACACCTTCCTTTCTCCAAGATTAAATTAAACCCTAGGTTAAGCCTAAACACTAACTAGAGAACTAGCATCCTTACTAGTTAGATTGTGATCAAGTTGGTGGACTTTCTCTAGAGACTTCAAGTTAGAAGTTTGAAGATTCGAGCTTTACCTAGGAGAGGGGATCAAGCCCCGAGAAGAGCGTTCTTGGGTGGCTTGAAACGCTTCAAGAAAGAACAAAAGAAAAGTAAGTTTTCTATCTTTACGAATTTGGTTACACGATTGCGAGTTCAAGATCCTTTTGTTGGGAAAATTTTTTAAATTCCGCTGCTTTCTGATTCGTGTTTTCCAACAAGTGGTATCAGAGCCACCTCGTTAATCGTGTTTCTGATTCGTCTCAATTATTCTGAATTTGGTAGAAATTCTTAGGCTTGATGCGATTGAGTATTTGTAATTATTTTAGAAAGCCTGAATTACGAAACTGTAATTTTTTCCTGAAAGTTTCTGAAAATTGGTTTTTGCAAAATTTAATTTTTGAAAACAATTTTAGATTTGAAACTGTATAAACTCTTATTAGATTTCTTGGATTGGTTTTGCTTTTGAACGAAAACACGAAATGAAAAACCGGATCACGACGAACACGCGAAACCCCGCGCGCGAAGGCGTCGCGCGAGCGGGCTTCACGCGCCACCGCCCGCCTGTCCTAGGCGTGCGCAGGGCAGCCGCCCAGCACCTCCCGCACACCTGTGCGGGAGCCTTCCGGGCGCGCCTAGGCGCGCCAGCCCAGGGCGGCCGAGACTGGCCGCCCATCGCCCACCGTCGCCCGACAGGGCGCGCGGCATGCGCGCGCACAGCGCCCGGCCAAGTGCGCGTCTGCGCGCGCTTGCGACGCGTGCACCCCGTCTCGCGTATGGGCCCCGTTTTCTGATCCGAAGTTTCGTATTTCGTGCAATCCAGTCCCAATTTTGTTTTTTAATTTTAAAATTTTATTTTTGAATATTTATTTTAATTTTTGAATAAAAACTTGAAATTGGGATTTTTGAGAAATTGAAACGGTTTATATTTTGGGAAAATACACCTTTGACAAAATTATTAATTTTCAGAAATTAATTGGAATTTTATTTGTTTTGGTAATTTGGGATTTATTGAAAACTTTTATAAATAAGACTCGCATCAAGTCGTGTTTTAAGTCATTAGGACTTGAAACGAGAATTTTAATTTATTGGCTAAATTTAAATTCTCGCAAAAGCATGTTAGGTGATCATGGGTTTAGATCTATGTATGGTTTTAATTTATGCACATGAATGGTTTAAATTGGGGTTGGAGCCCTATAGTTGCATTTTTCAATTGAGGTTGGAGCCTCACTTATGTGCGTACTGTTATGTGATTTATTATGTGGCTTTCCATATTACTGTTTTGAGGCCGGGGTATGCCCCGTGTAATTGTCTAAGGCCAATATGAAGATTGAGCCTTATTACTTTATGTCTTTTTCTTTTTATTGTAATTTGAGAGTAGAGATAGGTGGTGAGGTTTTATTTTCATTTTGGAGACAATGCACCCATGGAGTAAGATGGACCACATTCAAGTAACAAGGAGGCCATAAGTGAAGACCCCTCAAAATGTTAGGGAGGGGAATCTCAATTGTTAAATGTAATAGAGATAGGGCTCGTATTTTGTTACCGCTTTCCCTTATGTGATTTGAACTGTTTATGTGGCATGTATGTTAGAACTTGTGCTTGTGGAGTGGCTCCCACATATCACGCATAAGATAGGTAGAACCCATGATCATTACATGTTAGTATCATGCTAGGACATGTTATCTGTTTATGTGCTTGTTTGATATGCATTTTAGTGTACTTGCATTAATCAAGACTAATAAAATTGGATAACATATATGTTGGTGAGGTCGAACCGGACAACTCTCCGGTTGATTCGAAAATTCCCATTAAATATTAAGCTAATTTCGAACAAATAGGTGTTTAATTCGAGATGCAAATTTTGAATTAAATTCCTAGCATTCCATCAATAGGTTTTAAGTTTAGTAAGTAAAGCTAGTTATTGTCCGCGAGTCGTGGGATAGCTAGTGGAGCTTATTAGTTCTTAGTTACCTAATTAATCATTTTTAAATGATCAATATTTCGTGGTCAATTTTAGCAAGGGCGATGTCCGCGAGTCGTGGGTCGTTCGAACTAAGTTTTGGTCATGATCTTATGATTGATGGGTCTAGCTTAACGCCTAAGTAAATATGGATGTAAAACGAGTCGTGGGTCCATATTGAAAGATAGGTGATGCAAAAACAATTACTAAGAGTTCTAAAGGTGTTAGAATTGGTAAGTTGTACCTACCTAGGGTTCTTACTTAGAATGTCCGCGAGTCGTGGGTTCGAGGTAAAATGCCTAGGATCTTAGTACCCATTGGGAAACGTGTTCCTCTTAGATCTTTGGGAATTCTAGATCTTTGAAAAACAGTGGGAGCTACATTAGATTAAAGACCTTATCTTTTGTATATCGTTATAATTCAGCATGCTCACTAGTTCTCTTTTTACCATTTAGGTCATAGATTCTGTGATTCTCTACTTGTTTTGAAATGGCAACCAAAAACCCTCTTGTATCGATCCTCGAGTCAAACAAGTTGACTGGTCCCAACTATTCTGATTGGCTGAGGAATCTAAAAATCATTTTAGATTCTGAGAAGAGAACTTATGTTCTCTTCGAAGGGGAGCCTAGTCCCGAAGGGGAGGCTCCCACTCGGGCCGAGCGGGACGCGATTCAGAAGTGGAAGGATGATAATCTCCAAGCCCGTTGCCTTATGTTGGCTAACATGTCTCCGGACTTGCAAAGGCAACATGAGGCCATGGAATTTGCTTGGGAGATTTACGACCACTTAGAGCAACTTTACCGCCCTCATGAACGTGTTACAAGGTATAACACTTCAAAGGAATTGTTCCACTTGAGAATGAGGGAAGGTTCAAGTGTCCATGATTATGGACTCAAGTTTCTTGCCCTTACTGAGAAACTTGCTTCCATGGACATGCCGCTGAAAGATGAGCTTTCAGTGGACCTATTGCTAACTTCGCTCCCACCATCGTTCAACCCATTTGTCCTTAACTTCAACATGAATCATGCTGGTGCTACTGTAGCTGAGCTGATTAGTCAACTTGTGACTGCTGAAAGCACGATCAAGAAGGACAATAAGGTTTTGATGGTGAATGCTCCATCTTCCTCTTCTGGGCCTTCTAAAGGTAAGGGCAGGAAAGCCCAAAAGAAGAAGAAGAAACCCCTTAGGCCCACTGGTGGCATTTCGAAGGTGAAGGCCCAAAAGAAGAAGCGTAATCAGAAAGAGGATGTTTGCTTCCATTGTGGCAAAGCGGGACATTGGAGGAGAAACTGCCCAGAGTACAAGGCTACTCTAAAGAAAGGTATCTTTCTCGTTGAAGTAAATCTTTCTATTAATTCTAGTTCTTGGGTACTTGATACCGGTTGTGGAACTCATATCTGTAATGATGTACAGATGCTAAGTGAAGTCCAACAACTCAAAGAAGGAGAATGTGTCTTGAAGATCGGTGATGGCTCAAACGTTGAAGCTAGAGCTTTAGGCACAATTAGATTAGATTTAGGTAGTTTTGAGTTAGTATTAAATAAAGTCCTTTGTGTACCGAGCATTATTCGTAATATAATTTCAGTTCCAATATTGGATTGTGAAGGTTATGAAACTTATATTAAGAATGGTAAATATTTTATCAAACTGAACAACTCTTCCGTTCACATCGGTACTCTAAGTAATGGACTTTACCTAACTCAAAATATCAATATTATGAATATACAACGAGAAACAAAGCGTAAGAGAGATGACAAAGTTTCAGCTCCCTTATGGCACGCTAGATTAGGACACATTTCCAAGAACAGAATTAGCAAGATAAACACTTTAGGATCATTCTCTGAAAATGATCTTAAGGAGTTAACTTCTTACGAATCCTGTCTCAAAGGAAAAATGTCCAAAGTCCCTTTTAAAGGAACTGTGGAACGTGCCACTAAGGTTTTGGATTCGATCCATACTGATGTTTGTGGACCGCTTAGTGTAAGCACTAGAAAAAATCATCAGTATTTCATAACCTTTACCGATGACTTTAGTCGATATGGTTATGTATACTTAATGAAGTATAAATCTGAAGCTTTTGAGAAATTCTTAGAATTTCAAAAGGAGGTTGAGAACCAAACTGGTCACAAGATCAAAGCACTTCGATCTGATCGAGGAGGCGAGTATCTTAGTGAAGAATTCCTTAATCATCTCAAAGATAATGGGATTATCTCTCAGTGGACTCCTCCGGGAACTCCTCAGCTTAATGGAGTTTCTGAGAGAAGGAATCGAACCTTACTCGATATGGTTCGTTCCATGATGACTTTCACTGACTTACCACCTTCTTTCTGGGGTTATGCCCTAGAAAGTGCAGCAAAGATTCTGAATCTAGTTCCCTCTAAGTCAGTCCCCAAGACGCCCTATGAAATGTGGCATGGTAAAATCCCTAGTTATTCTTACTTAAGAATTTGGGGTTGTCCTGCTTACGTGAAGAGGACAGTGGGAGATAAGTTAGAATCTCGTTCTAACTTATGCTACTTTGTAGGTTATCCTAAGGAATCCATAGGATACTACTTCTATGATCAATCTGAGCAAAAGGTGTTTGTTTCCAGAAATGCCACTTTTCTTGAGGAACCGTTCCTTAAAGGAAAGAAAGGCAAGATCATAGAATTAGAAGAAGTACAAAGTGACCCCATACCACCCACTGAAGAAACGTCCCACTCTGATCAACCACAACCAATTACGAATTTCGATACACATGTAAATCCTCCTCTAAGGCGTTCTGAACGCACTCCTAGAAAGCCGGAGAGATGGTATGGATTCTTCCATGAAATCTCTCAAATGGATAATGATCCTTCAACATATGAGGAGGCACTTTCAGATTCTGACTCTGAACAGTGGATAGAAGCCATGAAATCCGAAATGGATTCCATGAACTCCAACCAAGTTTGGACCTTGGTAGATTTGCCTGATGGGGTCAAACCCATAGGTTGCAAATGGATCTTTAAGAGAAAGCTTGGAGTTGATGGAAGCATTGCAGCCTACAAAGCAAGACTGGTTGCAAAAGGATTCACTCAAAGACCCGGCGTGGACTTTGACGAAACCTTTTCACCAGTTGCAATGCAAAAGTCCATTTGAATCATGCTTGCCATTGCTGCATATTATGACTATGAGATATGGCAAATGGATGTGAAAACTGCCTTTCTCAATGGTGACATTGACAAAGACATTTATATGGAGCAACCCATAGGTTTCACATTCAGTGGGAGTGAGCAAAAGGTTTGCAAACTCTAAAGATCAATCTATGGATTGAAACAGGCTTCTAGGAATTGGAACATTCGATTTGATGAATCAGTCAAAGCGTTTGGCTTCATGCAAATTTCGAATGAATCATGTGTGTATAGAAAGGAATTGGAGACCTCAGTGCAATTCTTCGTACTTTATGTTGATGACATCCTTCTTATTGGAAATTCGAAGGATGACATGAAAGTGACTAAGTTTTGGTTATCGAACCAATTCGAGATGAAAGATCTTGGTGATGCGTCCTATATCCTTGGAATTAAAATCTATAGAGATAGATCTAGAAGGTTAATAGGACTATCACAGTCGATGTACATTGACAAAGTACTGAAGAGATTCAATATGGAGTCAGCGAAGGTTAAGAACCTTCCTATGAGTGTAGGAACATGTCTTTCAAAGAAGATGTGTCCTAAGACTAACCTTGAGAAGGAGAGAATGACTCATACACCTTATGCATCAGCAATAGGTAGCATAATGTATGCAATGTTATGTACTCGACCGGATGTGGCTTATGCACTTAGTGTGACAAGTTGTTTCCAATCTGACCCTGGAGATGGTCACTGGGCTGCCGTGAAGAATATTCTTAAGTACTTGAAAAGTACTAAAGATTTATTCTTAGTTTACGGAGGTCAGAAAGATCTTACTGTCGAAGGATACTGCGATGCAAGCTTTGCATCTGACTTAGATGATTTTAAGTCAATGTCAGGATACATTTTCTGCCTGAACGGCGGAGCAGTGAGTTGGAAGAGTTCCAAGCAAACAACCACTGCAAATTCGACCACTGAGGCCGAATACTTAGCTGCAAATGATGCAGCTAAGGAAGGTGTTTGGATTAGAAACTTCATTCAAGAGTTGAATGTTGTTCCTAGCATGAAAGACCCCATTACTGTGTTTTGTGACAACACTGGGGCGGTTGCTCAAGCAAGAGAACCAAGATCTCACCAACGGACCAAGCACATTATGAGGAAGTATCACCTAATCCGTGATAATATCAAAAGAGGAGATGTGCAAATTGAGAGGGTCACATCAGCAGAGAACGTGGCAGATCCACTTACTAAACCCCTTAGTCGAGAAGCTTTCCAAGGTCATCTTCAGAAGATGGGACTTAGAATAGCTTTAGAATGGCTTTGACGGGTAAGTGGGAGATTGTTAGGAAAAGTGCCCTAGAAAGCCGATTGTATATCCGCTTTGTGCTTTTCCTTATTGTAATCACAGACAATCTTTGAATGAAATAACGAATTAAGGCAACACTTCTTTATATGCTCTTGTTTGGTATGCGTTTACTTTAGCTGTGCATGTATGAGAACTCCCCTAATCCTGATGACTTTAGGACTCTACCATTTAGGTGAAATGGTTCATGAAACGAGCCCTATATCACATAAGTCATGATTAGTAAAATGCTCCAAGCCGATGAGTCCTACAGACAGTGGGAGTGTCAACCTGACTCCTCTAAGGCTTGCTTGTGGGATCACGCCCTTAAGAAGGACCACCTTGTTTCATGGAGGTGGAAAGTGTATAGTTGATACGTGCGTGATACATGAGGGTGCTTACTTTAATAAGTAAGTTCACTGAGGTGCTCCGTGTGAGAACATTCCTAAATGGGAAAGGAAGTTTCTATTTCAGGAAATGGAAACTTCCAGATTAGGAAATATCTCACGAGTCATTGATGTGATTAATTGATCCTTAGACTTGAGGTTCCTTGTCACTTTATGAGTTAACTCTGTAGTCTTAGGTATAAGCTTTAAAGGGTGTCGCCTTAGACAACTGATTCAAGGCTTATGCTGGGGCTGCACAAGTGACTCATGAAAGTGCATGAGAATCAAGATAGGACCTACACTTGCATTTGCAAGGTGATCTCTTATTGTGTAAGTCATTCATATGCCATATGGAGTCCTTGGCCAATGCAGTAGATCAAGACATCAAGAAAAGGGTTTCTTAGATTGAGATCAAATGGATATGAAATTGCACTTAGCTTTAAGACTGGATTATTAGGGTTCTGATTATTCCCTTGCCCTAGATCTTGGTTGAGATATAGTAAGTAGGAGGATTGTATCTCGCATGAATCAATGACTTAAAGGTTCTGTCGAATCCGAACATTCCAATTCAGCTAGGGGTTAAACACCTGTTGCTAGACTATGGTCGTTTAATCTGTGGACTGATTAATTAATTAGTGAATTAATTAATTGGGGTCACTGCTAATTGAATTGAGAACCTAGAGGGTCACACACAACAACTTGGTTACATGAGTTGAGGCTTGAAAATGATTAAACGAGTTAATCGGGCCAAGAGGGTTTCACACGTGTGAAATCACACGTGTGGCTCACGTGAGTTACACGTGTTACTGTGACACGTGTCACACACGTGTGAATATATATATATATATTATATATATATGTATTAAATAATTAAATGTGTTAATTATTTAATAGACTTTGGTTTAATTTTGAATTAAAAAGAAAGTCTTATTTTGGAGAAAATAATCTAGTTAATTAATTACGAATTAATTAATTAGATAAAAATAAGTTATTTATTTTATAATAAATAAAGTATAAAATTATCCAAAAATAGTTTGGATATGTTTAGCTCTCTTAAAAGTTGACTTGAATTAGAATTCAAAGTCAAAGTTGGAAATTACTTGAAGATCAAGTAATAGGAGAGAGGAACCAAAACCCTTGCCTATGAGGACAAGGATTTCGGCCGCCCTTCCCCTTTTCTATATATAGGGGAGCTCATGCTCCCCTTTAGAGCTAATTGGCAATTCTTTTTGTTCATTTGTTGAACACCTTCCTTTCTCTAAGATTAAATTAAACCCTAGGTTAAGCCTAAACGCTAACTAGAGAACTAGCATCCTTACTAGTTAGATTGTGATCAAGTTGGTGGACTTTCTCTAGAGACTTCAAGTTAGAAGTTTGAAGATTCGAGCTTTACCAAGGAGAGGGGATCAAGCCGCGAGAAGAGCGTTCTTGGGTGGCTTGAAACGCTTCAAGAAAGAACAAAATAAAAGTAAGTTTTCTATCTTTACGAATTTGGTTACACGATTGTGAGTTCAAGATCCTTTTGTTGGGAAAATTTTTTAAATTTCGCTGCTTTCTGATTTGTGTTTTCCAACAGATCTTTCATCTCGAATTGGTTCGATAACCATAACTTAGTCACTTTCATGTCATCCTTCGAATTCCCAATAAGAAGGATGTCATCAACATAAAGTACTAAGAATTGCAGTAAGGTCTCCAATTCCTTTCTATACACACATGATTCATTCGAAATTTGAATGAAGCTAAACGCTTTGACTGATTCATCAAATCGAATATTGCAATTCCTAGAAGCCTGTTTCAATCCATAGATTGATCTTTGGAGTTTGCAAACCTTTTGCTCACTCCCACTGAACGTGAAACCTATGGGTTGCTCCATATAAATGTCTTTATCAATGTCACTATTGAGAAAGGCAGTTTTCACATCCATTTGCCATATCTCATAGTTATAATATGTTGCATTGGCAAGCATGATCCGAATAGACTTTTGCATTGCAACTAGAGAAAAGGTTTCATCAAAGTCCACGCCGGGTCTTTGAGTGAATCCTTTTGCAACCAGTCTTGCTTTGTAGGCTGCAATGCTTCCATCAACTCCAAACTTTCTCTTAAAGATCCATTTGCAACCTATAGGTTTGACCCTATCAGGCAAATCTACCAAGGTCCAAACTTGGTTGGAGTTCCTGGAATCCATTTCGGATTTCATGCCTTCTATCCACTGTTCAGAGTCAGAATCTGAAAGTGCCTCCTCATATGTTAAAGGATCATTATCCTTTTGAGAGATTTCATAGAAGAATCCATACCATCTCTCCGGCTGTCTAGGAGTGCGTTCAGAACGCTTTAGAGGAGGATTTACGTGTGTATCGAAATTCGTGATTAGTTGCAGTTGATCAGAAGAGGACGTTTCTTCAGTTGGCGGCATGGGGTCACTTTGTACTTCCTCTAATTCTATAATCTTGCCTTTCTTTTCTTTAAGGAACGGTTCCTCCAGAAAAGTGGCATTTCTGGAAACAAACACCTTTTGCTCAGATTGATCATAGAAGTAGTATCATATGGATTCCTTAGGATAACCTACAAAGTAGCATAAGTTAGAACGAGATTCTAACTTATCTCCCACTGTCCTCTTCACCTAAGCAGGACAACCCCAAATTCTTAAGTAAGAATAACTAGGGATTTTACCATGCCACATTTCATAGGGCGTTTTAGGGACTGACTTAGAGGGAACCAGATTCAAAATCTTTGCTGCACTTTCTAGGGCATATCCCCACAAAGAAGGTGGTAAGTCAGTGAAACTCATCATGGAACGAACCATATCGAGTAGGGTTCGATTCCTTCTCTCAGAAACTCTATTAAGCTGAGGAGTTCCCGGAGGAGTCCACTGAGAGATAATCCCATTATCTTTGAGATAATTAAGGAATTCTTCACTAAGATACTCGCCTCCTCGATCAGATCGAAGTGCTTTGATCTTGTGACTAGTTTGGTTCTCAACCTCCTTTTGAAATTCTAAGAATTTCTCAAAAGCTTCAGATTTATACTTCATTAAGTATACATAACCATACCAACTAAAGTCATCAGTGAAGGTTATAAAATACTGATGATTGTTTCTTGTGCTTACACTAAGCGGTCCACAAACATCAGTATGGATCAAATCCAAGAACTTAGTGGTACGTTCCACAGTTCCTCTAAAAGGAACTTTAGACATCTTTCCTTTGAGACAGGATTAGCAAGAAATTAACTCTTTAAGACCATTTTCAGAGAATGATCCTAAAGTGTTTATCTTGCTAATTCTGTTTTTGGAAATGTGTCCCAATCTAGCGTGCTATAAGGGAGCTGAAACTTTGTCATCTCTCTTACGTTTAGTTTCTCGTTGTACATTCATAATATTGATATTTTGAGTTAGATAAAGTCCATTACTTAGAGTACCGATGTGAACTGAAGAGTTGTTCCGTTTGATAAAGTATTTACCATTCTTAATATAAGTTTCATAACCTTCACAATCAAAAATTGGAACTGAAATTATATTACGAATAATGCTCGGTACATAAAGGACTTTGTTTAAAACTAACTCAAAACTACCTAAATCTAATCTAATTGTGCCTAAAGCTCGAGCTTCAACATTTGAGCCATCGCCGATCTTCAAGACACATTCTCCTTCTTTGAGTTGTTGGACCTCACTTAGCATCTGTACATCATTACAGATATGAGTTCCACAATCGGTATCAAGTACCCAAGAACTAGAATTAATAGAAAGATTTATTTCAACGAGAAACATACCTTTCTTTAGAGTAGCCTTGTACTCCGGGCAGTTTCTCCTCGAATATCCCGCTTTGCCACAATGGAAGCAAACATCCTCTTTCTGATCACGCTTCTTCTTTTGGGCCTTCCCCTTCGAGACGCCACCAGTGGGCCTAAGGGGTTTCTTCTTCTTCTTTTGGGCTCTCTTGCACTTACCTTTAGAAGGCCCAGAAGAGGAAGATGGAGCATTCACCATCAAAACCTTATTGTCCTTCTTTACCGTGCTTTCAGCAGTCACAAGCTGACTAATCAGCTCAACTATAGTAGCACCAGCATGATTCATATTGAAGTTAAGGACAAATGGGTTGAATGATGGTGGGAGCGAGGCTAGCAACAAATCCTCTGAAAGCTCATCTTTCAGTGGCATGTCCATGGAAGCAAGTTTCTCAGTTAGGGCGAGAAACTTGAGTCCATATTCATGGACACTAGAACCTTCCCTCATTCTCAAGTGGAACAATTCCTTTGAAGTGTTATACCTTGTAACACGTTCATGAGGGCGGTAAAGTTGCTCTAAGTGGTCGTAAATCTCCCAAGCAAATTCTATGGCCTCAAGTTGCCTTTGCAAGTCCGGAGACATGTTAACCAACATAAGGTAACGGGCTTGGAGATTATCATCCTTCCACTTCTAGATCACGTCCCGCTCGGCCCGAGTGGGAGCGTCCCCTTCGGGACTAGGCTCCCCTTCGAAGAGAACATAAGTTCTCTTCTCAAAATCTAAAATGATTTTTAGATTCCTCAGCCAATCAGAATAATTGGGACCAGTCAACTTGTTTGACTCGAGGATCGATACAAGAGGGTTTTTGGTTGCCATTTCAAAACACGTAGAGAATCACAGAATCTACGACCTAAATGGTAAAACAGAGAACTAGTGAGCATGCTGAATTATAACGATATACAAAAGATAAGGTCTTTAATCTAATGTAGCTCCCACTGTTTTTCAAAGATCTATAATTCCCAAAAGATCTAAGAGGAACGCGTTTCCCAATGGGTACTAAGATCCTAAGCATTTTACCTCGAACCCACGACTCGCGGACATTCTAAGTAAAACCCTAGGTAGGTACAACTTACCAATGCTAACACCTTTAGAACTCTTAGTAATTGTTTTTGCATCACCTATCTTTCAATATGGACCCACGACTCGTGCGACATCCATATTTACTTAGGCGTTAAGCTAGACCCATCAATCATAAGATCATGATCAAAACTTAGTTCGAACGACCCACGACTCGTGGATATCGCCCTTGCCAAAATTGACCACGAAATATTGATCATTTAAAATGATCAATTAGGTAATAAGAACTAATAAGCTCCACTAGCTATCCCATGACTCGCGGACAATAACTAGTTTCACTTACTAAACTTAAAACCTATTGATGGAATACTAGGAATTTAATTCGAAATTTGCATCTCGAATTAAACACCTATTTGTTCGAAATTAGCTTAATATTTAATGGGAATTTTCGAATCAACCGGAGAGTTGTCCGGTTCGACCTCATCAACATATATGTTATCCAATTTTATTAGTCTTGATTAATGCAAGTACACTTAAATGCATTTCAAACAAGCACATAAACAGATAACATGTCCTAGCGTGATACTAACATGAGATGATCATGAGTCTATCCTATCTTATGCGTGATAAGTGGGAGCCACTCCACTATCACAATTCTAACATACATGCCACATAAACAGTTTATATCACATAAGGGAAAGCGGTAACAAAATATGAGCCCTATCTCTATTACATTTTTCAATTGAGATTTCCCTCCCTAACATTTTGAGGGGTCTTCACTTATGGCCTCCTTGTTACTTGAATGTGGTCCATCTTACTCCATGGGTGTATTGTCTCCAAAATGAAAAATAAAACCTCACCATCTATCTCTACTCTCAAATTAAAAGAAAAAGACATAAAGTAATAAGGCTCAATCTTCATATTGGTCTTAGACAATTACACGGGGCATACCCCGACCTAAAAAAATAGTAATATGGAAAGCCACATAATAAATCACATAACAGTACGCACATACGTGAGGCTCCAACCTCAATTGAAAAACGCAACTATAGGGCTCCAACCCCAAATGTAAACCATCCATGTGCATAAATGTAAAGCATACATAGAGTAGTACCCATGATGACCTAACATGCTTTTGCGAGAATTTAAATTTAGCCAATAAATTAAAATTCTCGTTTCAAGTCCTAATGACTTAAAACACGACTTGATGCGAGTCTTATTTATAAAAGCTTTCAATAAATCCCAAATTAGCAAAAACTAATAAAATTCCAATTAATTTCTGAAAATTAATAATTTTATCAAAGATGTAGTTTCCCAAAATATAAACCGCTTCTATTTCTCAAAATTCCCAATTTTAAGTTTTTATTCAAAAATTAAAATAAATGTTCATAAAATAAAATTTTAAAATTAAAATAAAAATTGGGACTGGATTGCACGAAACACGAAAACGGATCACGAAAAACGGGACCCGTACGCACGCGCGCACGCGGCAGGCGCAACGCGCGGCCCTCTCGGCCAGTGCGGGCGGCTGGGCGGACGATGGGCGGTGTGCCCGGGAGGCTCCCGCACGCTGTGCGGGAGGGGCTGGGCGGTGTCGCTCATGCGCGCGCCTAGGCAGGCGGGCAGAGCCCGCGAAGCCCGCGCGCCCGACGCCTTCGCGCGTGGGTTTTCGCGTGTTCGTCGTAATCCGGGTTTTCGTTTCGTGTTTTCGTTTAAAAGCAAAACCAATCCAAGAAATCTAAAAACAGTTTATACAGTTTCAAATCTAAAACAGTTTTTAAAACAAATTTTACAAAACAGTTTTCAGAAACTTTCAGGAAAAATACAGTTTCGCAATTCAGGCTTTCTAAAACAATTACAAATACTCAATCGCATCAAGCCTAAGAATTTCTACCAAATTCAATATAATTGAAACGAATCAGAAACACGATTAACGAGGTGGCTCTGATACCACTTGTTGGAAAACACGAATCAGAAAGCAGCGGAAATTTAAAAATTTTTCCAACAAAAGGATCTTAGACTCGCAATCGTGTATCCAAATTCGTAGAGATTAGAAACTTACTTTCTTAATCAACTTTCTTGAAGCATTTCAAGCCACCCAAGAACGCTCTTCTCGCGGCTTGATCCCCACTCCTTGGTAAAGCTCGAATCTTCAAACTTCTAACTTGAATTCCTCTAGAGATAGTCCACCAACTTGACTACAATCTAACTAGTAAGGATGCTAGTTCTCTAGTTAGTGTTTAGGCTTAACCTAGGGTTTAATATATCTTGGAGAAAGGATGGTGTTCAACACATGAACCAAGAGAAATCTCGATTAGCTCCAAGAGGAGCTCGAGCTCCCCTATATATAGGAGGGGAGTGGCCGAAAATCCCTAGTCCTTATGGGCTATGGATTTTGGTCCCTCTCTCCTATTACTTGATCATCAAGTAATTTTGACTTTGACTTTGAATTCTAATCCAAATCAACTTTTAAGAGAGCTAAAGTATCCAAACCCTTTTGGATATTATTATACTTTATTTATTTAAAATAAATAACTTATTTTATCTAATTAATTAATTCACAATTAATTAACTAGATTATTTTTCTCCAAAATAAGACTTTCTTTTTAATTCAAAATTAAACTAAAGTCTATTAAATGATTAATAAATTAACTATTTAATATATATATATACAATATATATATTCACGTGTGAGACACGTGTCACTCACGTGACCTACACGTGTGGTTTCATACGTGTGGAACCCTCTTGGCCCGATTAACTCGTTTAATCATTTTAAAGCCTCAACTCATATAACCAAGTTGTTGTGTGTGACCCTCTAGGTTCTCAATTCAATTAGCAGTGACCCTAATTAATTAATTCACTAATTGATTAATCAGTTCACAGATTAAACGACCATAGTCTAGCAACAGGTGTTTAACTCCTAGCTGAATTGGAATGTTCAGATTCGACAGAACCTTTAAGTCATTGATTCATGTGAGATACAATCTTCCTACTTCCTATCTCTCAACCAAGATCTAGGGTAAGGGAATAATCAGAACCCTAATAATCCGGTCTTAAAGCTAAGTGCATTTCATATCCATTTGATCTCAATCCAAGAAACCCTTTTCTTGATGTCTTGATCTACTGCCTTGACCAAGGACTCCATATGGCATATGAATGACGTACACAATAAGAGATCACCTTGCAAATGCAAGTGTAGGTCCTTTCTTGATTCTCTTTCACTTTCATGAATCACTTGTGCAGCCCCATCATAAGCCTTGAATCAGTTGTCTAAGGCGACACCCTCTAAAGCTTATGCCTAAGACTACAGAGTTAACTCATAAAGTGACGTGGAACCTCAAGTCTAAGGATCAATTAATCACATCAATGACTCGTGAGATATTTCCTAATCTGGAAGTTTCCATTTCCTGAAATAGAAACTTCCTTTGCCATTTAGGAATGTTCTCACACGGGGCACCTCAGTGAACTTACTTATTGAAGTAAGCACCCTCATGTATCACGCACGTATCAACTATACACTTTGCACCTCCATGAAACAAGGTGGTCCTTCTTAAGGGCGTGATCCCACAAGCAAGCCTTAGAGGAGTCAGGTTGACACTCCCACTGTCGGTAGGACTCATCGGCTTAGAGTATTTTACTAATCATGACTTATGTGATATAGGGCTCGTTCACCTAAATGGTAGAGTCCTAAAGTCATCAGGATTAGGGGAGTTCTCATACATGCACAGATAAAGTAAACGCATACAACAAGAGCATATAAAGAAGTGTTGCCTCAATTCGTTATTTTATTCAAAGATTGTGTGTGATTACAATAAGGAAAAGCACAAAGCGGATATACAATCGGCTTTCTAGGGCACTATTCGTAACAACTACTGCACTGTATGGTAACGAATGGATTGCATGATCACCTTTAAAACTGGAACCTAATTATTGTACACTATCGGAGTTCGGTTGGAGATTGTGCAGCCCACTCGCCGAGCAACTGATTGCCTGAATTGTAACTACTTGTATAATTTGATAGTTGTAAAGTCCGGGTGTAGAGAAGCTGATTCCTTGCCCTTTTTGGGAACTATTTTATATAACACGTCACTCGGGATTTACAACTTGCATGCGCATGTTTCTATATATATTTATAACTCCTGCTCACTCAGTCTTCTAGAGACTGACCCCTCTTTTCCCCACTTCTCAGTTCTTTACAGGTTTTCCTAGGCGGGAGTCAAGTCTTAGTGGTTGTCTCGAGTCTCACTCGTACACTCGAGTCATATTTTACATTTAGTATGTTTAATTGTATCATGTATTTAATAGGTCTGGGTGCCAACGTATGATTTATGAATTATTGAATATTGCTTCGGGACAGGTTGCATGTTTAGTTGAACCCGTTGTTAGGTGTATGTTGAATTTAATTATGTTTATGGATTTCGGGCTTGTAGGCCATTGTTGTTTTTGTTGAGCCTGTAAGCTATTGTTTTGATAATTTATTTTTAATTGCTTCCGCACTCGTTGAGTTGTCGAATTATTTGGTATGGGGTTAGATTCCGCCTAGCCAGAGTTATTTTTATTTTGTCACCCGTTCGATATGAGTCCGGTTCATGCTTGGACAATCCATTTCATGTGTGGACTAGACTTGTAGTGCGGGGGATGTAGTGTCTATCGTTGAGGGTGCTACATATCCACTTATTATAATTTGACCACTATTTTAATTCAAATTTGTAAAACATTCCCTAACATCTAATTCACACTTTAATACACTTCTATCTGGGGCATTCCGTTATAAGGGACACGCACGTCTTTTTTTTTTTAGTTATGTAATCCCAAGATTTTAAGTTTTCGTTATATAAACTTTTTTTTAATTTTATCTAATAAAATAAATATTAAATAATTATTTTCCACGTGTTTCAGTCGATTTGTCGATCTAATCTCCATCTTTTAGAATTTTTTTTTCTTTATTTTCTTTTATTCTTTTTTTTTCTCTTTATTATTTTAATTCATCTCGATCTTCAAATCTATGAAGATCGAGTGTTCAATCTTCATAGAATTTTGAAGATCGAGTCTCGATCTTCAAAGTTTTTCTTTATTTTCGTTTATTCCTTTTTCTTTTTTATTTATCTTCTTTTATTTTTTGAAGATCCAGATTTCTTCAAATTTTTTCTTTATTTTCGTTTATTCCTTTTTCTTTTTAGTTATGTTCATTTTTTTTTTTTTTTGAAGATCTACATTTCTTCAAGTGATCGAGTTCTCGATTGCTTCGATCGACCACTCGATTGCTGCAATCAAGTTCTTGATCACAGATATCGAGAACTCGATCGTTGTAATCAAGTGGTCGATCGCTGCTAGATTGCTGCAATCGAATGTCGATCTTCAAAGTATCTAGTATCTCAAAATCAAACCAAAATAAAAGGAAAGAAAAATAGAAGAAGACATAAGAATTCTTGATTTTCTAACGCGATTGCTGAACCGGTTGTAGATGACAAAGATGCAATCAGAAATAGTTGTAGAACACGAATTCGACAGAGGCAAGAAGACGACACAGGCGAGAATGCAGACAGACGAAAATACGGGGATTTCTGTTTTTCATCGTTAAAGGAGAGAAGGAGAATAAAATCATGATTGAAAAAGAGAAGGAGAAGGAGAGAAGAAGAAACGGCGAGAGAAAGAGAGAAGAAGAAAATAGGGTTTAATTTGATGGGAGATCTGGATTTGAATCACGTTAGATAATAGAGAATAAAAAAAAGGAAAAGAAATCGATGGTTACATCCCTCCAAAAAGACTTTGGCGTCCCTTCGGACCTAATTGTCTCCCATTCTCTCGGTTGCCACCACCTTAGCAACTCCACCGCCCACTGCCCTCCATCGCGCCACTGTGCGCGACCGTGTCCTCGAAATCGAGCCCGGACTCGAACCGAAATTGAGTCTGGTCTGAGTAGTTTCGATAGGGTCGAGCTCGATAAAATCGAGCTAATCGCCTGCATTGGCTACACATTTGAGAATTAAAACCCCAATTTCTTAAACCCTCTCCCTCAAACACAATTTCAGTGTATTTGCAGCTATGAGTTCTCTTGCCTCAAAGTTTTTGAAGCTCCGTCGAGTTCCTTCTACCTCCATTTCCTCCTCTTTCTCGAACAGTAAGCCAAGCTATTTGCACTCGTTTTGTTACACAGTTTTTATTAGACATAATTTAGACTAACATTAGGTAGCCAATGTAACGTTTTTCCTTTATTGATTCTCAAAATGGATTGGCGTCGAATTAATTTATTTGTTATATATATATGGGTTTTGCGAAATTGTTGTGGAATGTGTTCGCAAGGTCGCTTGATTGTTTCTACGCAGCTGCGCCTTTTGATATGGACGCTCTTGAAACCCTGTAATCTGTGTACTGCATGTTTTCCATATTCCGTTGAACTGTACGATCACAGTTGTTCATTTGTTTCATTGAAGAATTTCGGTGAATATTGCTCGGCAATACTTGAAATTGTTGATTGGATATGAATATACAAAATTTTGTAGGAAGAATAATCCAAGGGCCTGATATTTTTTCCTTTTCTTTTCTTTCAAATGGAACTTTATTATTATAGGTCTGCAAGGCAGCTCGAAGGCTTTCTTCTCGGCGAGCCCTTTTAACTCGGGCAATGACAATGATGATGCGGGAGCCCGTAGTGGGATGGAAATTGAAGATGATGATTTTATTCCCGAGAAGCCAGAGTTACAACTGCAAGGTGTTGATCCCAGAAAAGGCTGGAATTTTCGTGGTGTCCACAGGGTATGAACATGATATCTCCAGATATCATATGAAAAGTGACGTATTCTCTTGAATGTTAAAATTTGGGTTTGCTAAAACTTATTGGCAGTTGAAAATTTGAGGTATCCATTCTTATTGGTGGCAATCTAGTTTATGTACATATAGTGTTTTAGATGATTGATATTACTCATCGGCAGTTTTAGTTCGTGCAAGTTAATGTGAGCCAGCTACAGCTATAGTCCAATGATATAGATACTTCCATATGGTATTTTATTTTAGCTGACGAGGAGCCCTTTAAGAAATTCGTGAAATTTTTCAGAAGAATAAGTTTGGAACCGATCCATTTTCATGGAACCTCAGATGTTGAATGAATAACACTATCAATGCAGTGCGCCTGCTATTGGAACTTCAGTGGAAGTATTAGGAATTTTTCCAAACTCAAAAGACAAGTGCTTTCTCAAGATTTAGCTTAGAATAGGCAGATGGAATGTTTTGATTTTCTGCTGCTTCTTAAAATAAGCTAGAAGTGTCTTTCGAGGTGCATTTTTAGCTTCTTGGTTCTTTTCTGTATTATTTAAAAGTGTTTTTATACTTTCTTTACCCAAACACTCTTTTGCAACTTCAGCTACTTTAAAAGCCAATTTTGTTACAAACATCCATATTTAGGCTTTTTTCTCTCTTGGGCAAGGCTATTATATGTGGAAAAGTTGGTCAAGCACCTGTCCAAAAGATCTTGAGAAACGGTAGAACTGTAACAACATTCACTGTGGGAACTGGGGGCTTGTTTGATCAGAGGACAATAGGTGCAGATGACTTGCCAAAACCAGCTCAGTGGCATCGCATTGCAGTGCATAACCCTATGCTTGGAGCTTATGCTGTTCAACAAATAGTTAAAAAGTAGGAGTGGAGTATGTATTTAATATTTATTAAGATTTATGCATATATCTTTTAAATTTGAAGTTATCTAACAAATGTTGCTGCTCCAGCTCTTCTGTTTATGTTGAGGGTGACATTGAAACAAGAGTGTATAATGACAGCATCAATGGTGAAGTAAAAAGCATACCAGAAATTTGTGTGCGCCGTGATGGTATTTTATTTGAACTTCTAACTCTTTACTTGCTTCATTTGATTAGTCACTTTCTTGCGCTCTTTTTTTTTTTTTAATTTTATTTCAGAATAAATTTTTATCTATTCTCTCATTATTACCGTTGATTGGTTTGGCTGTCATGAATTCTTTCCGCAATCACATTTGTTTTCATTTACAATCACAATTACACACAAAAATAATCAAACGTTTAAATTTCCATTATTGGTTTAGTATTTTTTTACTTAACTGCCTCAAGACCTATCAGGGCACTTTTATTTCCTTATCGTTCAGTTTCCTCAAGGGCAGTTGATACTCTTTTTCTTCTTACATAATGCACATTCTAGTCTGTGATTCTTTTGTTTCTCGTGATCCACAAATTTTTTAGTTACATTTTTTAACATATCATGTTGCAAATTGTTTCTTCTTGTTTCAGTAAACTATATCTGTCTAAGGCGGAAGACCGAACTTAGAAACATTGTTTTTCGTCATAATATATGTGGTTGGTGTAACAAGTTTGCATTTACTTTCTATTCGTATTAAAATGACAAGATGGTAATTTAGATTAACTACTTGAGTGGAAGAACTCTAACTTGTGAATTTTGAGTACTAATCGAATTTGGAAATGACTGTTGAAAAGGAAGTTAATGAAACATATTGTGATATAACAATTGGAAGAATAACTACATGTCATTGTTTTGAACTGTACTGACATAGATAAGTTAGTGAGACTAGTCCCATATCTCACAGGCATGAATATGCTATTAACAATTGGAAGAATAACTACATGTCATTGTTTTGAACTGTACTGAAATAGATAAGTTAGTGAGACTAGTCCCATATCTCACAGGCATGAATATGCTATTTGGTGTGAACTGATTGATGTTGTAGTAATATTTGAGTTACTGATTTGTGCTATTGATAGTTGACTAAGTTTTGGCTGTTTTGCATGTTTGTAAACACTTCTGAATGTCATGCAAAAGGTGAAGAAGATTATTTTAGTCGTAAGATCTTACAATGTTCGTACAAATAAGACCATGGGCTCATCAGATGTTAATAATGGCAATTGTGTAATTGATGTGATAAATTCATTTTTAAAAAGGAAAATCTTTTCAAAGATAAAATGAACTTAGAAAACTAAGCAAAAACAAGAAAAAAAGAAAAGGGCTGACATCTACAATTGGAAGACATGTTTCTTGTTTTGCCTCTTGAAGTAGTTCGAATCTTGAAAGACTAATGCTTTATTGAACCAAATAAACCAGTATTTCCATGCCATATGCATCCTTGAACTTATAAAATTCTATATACTTGTCAGCATGAGCCATTGTAATATGAACCATTGTTCCCATTTAGTTACAAAATATGAAAAATGTGATGATCAATAGCCCTTCTACAATATAATTAGCTCTTAAATTGATTATTTCTTTTCGTCATAACTCACTGTGGTAAGATGTGCTGCTTTTGCAGGAAGGGTTCGGCTTGTAAAGGCAGGGGAAAGTTTGAGCAGTTTTTCCGTTGATGAGCTGCGTAAGTTATATTTTATACTGGTTCGATCAACGATCTAATTGTTACTATACTCGCGCTATAATTTTAGTTTCTATCCATTGCTTGTAGGTGAAGGATTATCTTAATGGATTTCTGATGGGTAACTGCATAATACACCTTTCTGAATTTACGAGCAGCAAAAGTCTTGAGATGATTCAGATTCCTACGACTACAAATATAGCACTAATAGCAGGAGCCTTGCAAATGTATATTATTCATTTCTGCTGCCTGGAGTTACTTATTATCCCCCAATTCGTTCCTCTTGTTTTTCCAGTGATATTTTCCTTTATTGGAGTTGGGCTGGGGGTTAGAGTTAGCAGTTTTGTTATTAATGGCTTGAGGTTTGCTCCTGTCTTTTTATCTTTCTTCATGAATTTTTGATCAGTTCAATCTCTGTTCTTTTTGCTGTTTTCTGGATTTTATGGCTGAGTATTTACAAAAATGTTATTGCAGGGATTTTAATTCTAAACTTTCAAGTGATTTTACAGCTCAATATGTCACTCGTTTTGATTAAATCTACTATGAAAATTGTTACGGAGATCTCGTAGATGCAGACTCAGATTGAAAACATTAGTGCAAAAATTGCATCTATTTAAAGGTTAGGGATTAATGTGGTCAATTTTCTTGTAAGTAATACATAACATTTGAAGTTTGTTTTTAAACACCTCATTTGCCGGAAATTTTTAGAAGGGTATTAGAGAACAAACTTCAAATGTTATGCATTATTTATACCAAAACGTAAAGATTTGGGGGATAAAATGCAAATACCCCTAATTATGCTTGTTTTAATCTATATATACATAACCAAAATGAAACATATATACATAATGATATGTTTAAATAAACATAATCTCAATACAAATTATTAAATTAAAAAACAAAAATTACGTATAATCAAAGAGTTATAAATAAAAAATCAAATATGACTGTTAGGGTTTTTATGTAGTATATTTGAGTAATTAGTATATCTCACTAATTATATTATTGAAATTGGCTAAAAAAAAATCCTAATACCCATATTTAATTTTTTATTAATAACTCTCTGATTACACGTATTTTTTATTTTTTGATTTTAGTAATTTA
The DNA here is from genome assembly GCA_037501455.1 of Lantana camara. Classification (NCBI taxonomy): domain Eukaryota; kingdom Viridiplantae; phylum Streptophyta; class Magnoliopsida; order Lamiales; family Verbenaceae; genus Lantana; species Lantana camara. The sequence goes on from CM074862.1 coordinate 65,258,630, forward strand.
TATTGAGACCATATTGATTTAGACATGTCTTTTTCTTATATTTTATTTTGGTTATTTATATATTGATAAAATATGCATAACTGGGGGCATTTGCATTTTACTTCCCAAAACTTTACGTTTTGACATAAATAGTAGATAACCTTTGAAGTATGTTCTCTAACAACCCTTCTTAAAATTTTCCGGCGAAAATGTCTGGCCAAATGTAGTGTTTTTGAAAACAAATTTCAAAAGTTATGTATTAATTACATTAAAACATAAAGATTGTCAGTAAAATGCAAAAAATTCCAAAAATTAGAGGGGAAAATGTTATTACCCCTATTATATATAGGAACGGTGTGTTTGTCGCAACTATTTTAATTTTAACCAAATGGTGAGTTTTTAAAAATTAACTTTTTTTTTACTTCTCTTGTGATATCGATATTGGTTGGCTTTATAATTTGAAAGGTGTTATGTTTTTTTCTCCATATATAGTTCCTTATTATTGACAAACCAATGTGAAACAAAAAATTCATGCAAGGGTTTTTAGCTTAAAATTCGCGAGGCTGTGCAGAATTATTCCAGCCACGTCGAGCAAAAGAAGAAAATGAAAAACAAAGAAACAAAAGCAAGGGAAAGAAATATGGGTTGCCTCCCATTAGCCCCCTTGTTTAACGTCATGGACTCGACGATTTCTCAATTTCACACTCAAGCTCCTAGAGGAGGATCCTCTAGATTTATCCCTTCGACCTTGTGCGGATCAAATTCTTCATAAAACGGCATCAGTCCAAGCCCCTTCACCTCTCTATCCGAATTTTCAGTTGCTCGATCAGGGGGCTTAAGGATCTCCATGATAGGCGGGTCTAGCCTATGACAAGCTTCTTTATAGGGCTTAGTGTTGGAAAAGTGCCCTAGAAAGCCGATTAGTCATAATCCATTTTGGGACATTCCTAATATCACAGACAATCTTTGAATAATATACGATTGATTAATATCATAGGCAAACACTTCTTTATATGCCAATACATGTTTTTGTGTGTTTCCATTATGTGCGCATGTATTAGAACTCCCCTAATCAATATGACTTATAGGACTCAACCATTTAGGCGAAATGGTTCATGAAACGAGTCCTATATTACATAAGTCATGATTAGTAAAATACTCTAAGTTGATGAGTCCTACAGACAGTGGGAGTGTCAACCTGACTCCTTTAAGACTTGCTTGTGGGAACACACCCTTAAGAAGGACCACCTTGTTTCATGGAGGTGCAAAGTGTATAGTTGATACGTGCGTGATACATGAGGGTGCTTACTTCCATAAGTAAGTTCACTGAGGTGCCCCGTGTAAGAAGATTCCTAAATAGGAAAGGAAGTTTCTATTTCAGGAAATGGAAACTTCCAAATTAGGAAATATCTCACGAGTCATTGATGTGATTAATTGATCCTTAGACTTGAGGTTCCATGTCACCTTATGACTTAACTCTGTAGTCTTAGGTATAAGCTTTAAAGGGTGTCGCCTTAGACAACTGATTCAAGGCTTATGCTGGGGCTACACAAGTGATTCATGAAAGTGAATGAGAATCAAGATAGGACCTACACTTGTATTTGCAAGGTGATCTCTTATTGTGTAAGTCATTCATATGTCATATGGAGTCCTTGGCCAAGGCAATAGATCAAGACATCAAGAAAAGGGTTTCTTGGATTGAGATCAAATGGATATGAAATGCACTTTTAGCTTTAAGACCATATTATTAGGGTTCTGATTATTCCCTTACCCTAGATCTTGGTTGAGAGATAGTAAGTAGGAGGATTGTATCTCACATGAATCAATGACTTAAAGGTTCTGTCGAATCGAGACATTCTTATTCAGCTAGGGGTCAAACACCTGTTGCTAGACAATGGTCGTTTGATCTGTGGACTAATTAATTAATTAGGGTCACTGCTAATTGAATTAAGAACCTAGAGGGTCACACACAACAACCCGGTCACGTGGGTAAAGGCTTGAATCGATTAAACGAGTTGATCGAACCATTAAGCGAATGGTGGGACCCACACGTGTGAATCACACGTGTGGGAGGCATGAATGACACGTGTCCTTATGGACACGTGTAGTCACATGCAAGCATGTGTATAAATGTTAAATAGTTAATGTGTTAATTATTTAATGGACTTTGATTTAATTTTTAATTAATATTAAAGTCTTAATTTGGAGAAATAAAGTCTGATAAATAATTAATTATGAATTAATTAATTATTAGTCTTCAAGTTATTTATTGTAAAATAAATAAAGTAAAATTAAATGTCTAAAAGAGTTAGACTAGATTCTTACTTTCCAAGTTGATCAAGAGGAGACTTTTGGTCAAAGTAAGAGACTTGGTCTCCAACCAAGATATCCCTTTCCAAAAGGAGTTTGGAATCCTTTTCCAAAAGGGATAAGGGGTTCGAACCCTAGCATTATAAATAGAGGGGTTCGAACCCCATGGGAAGATGATACAAAATTTCTCCTTCTCCATAATTATACACTAACCCCTTAGAGCCTAAACACCGAATATAGAACTAGCATCCTCCCTATTCGGATCGTGGTCGCGGTTGGTGGACTATTTCTCTAGAGGGCTTCTATCGTGAAGTTTTGAAAGATTCGAAGGAACTTTTGAGGATCAAGCAAAACGACCACAAGGGCTAGTGAAACGATTCTGAACCCAACAGAATAGGAGTGAAAAAACCGAACCAAAGAAGATGGCAAAAACCGTTCGTCCATATCCTGAAGGATGAATTTTTTCACGAGGGTTTTATGGCAGACAGATTTCTATTTTCGCAAAACTAGTTTTCGAAGGGAGTTTCAATCATGCCTTTCTCGTTTCATGTTTCTTTCTTTTATGTTATATTGTTAAGCACTTTCCCTAACATGATTTGAATCTAGGTTGGTGTGGATTGTTGTCCCTACAATGGATTCTGAAGTAGAAAGAGATTTTCAAGGGACGGGTTGCCATTACCGCATGAAGCGCCTTTGAGGGAGGCTCAAAACGTGTCAAGAAAGCTACTACCTAAGTGAGTTTCTTGATCTCTACGAATCTGGAAATAGGAATTGCAAGTTTTCGACTCTATCTTTTGGGAAAATTTTTAAATTTTCGCTGCGTTTCTGTCTCGTTTTCCCAACAAGTGGTATCAGAGCCACCTTGCAAGGCCTATTTCTGATTCGTCTCAATTATTCAGAATTTGGTAGAAATTCTTAGGCTTAGATGTGAATTGAGTATTCTTGAGTTCTTTTAGAAAGCCTGAAATACGAAACTGTGTTTTTCCAAAAAATTTCTAAAAACTGTTTTCTTAAATCTGTTTAGTTGAAATTCGTTTAAATCGTAATTTTTAATTTTAGATTGAATTGGGTTTTGGAGAAACCTGTGATACGAAAAATGAAACGCGAAACGAACACGCGGGATTGGGACGTGCCAATGTGTAGCACGCCCTAACCCCGCAAGCACCTCCTACAACCGCGCGGGAGCCGCCTAGACAAGCCTGCATAGGCGTCCCGCAACCGCGTGGGACGTCCCGTACGCACCGTCCCGCAACCACGGGACGTCCCGTACGCACCATCCCGCAACCGTGTGGGACGCCCAGGCGGAATCCCCCCCCAAGCCGCGCGACGCGTGCCCAGCAGCACGCACAGCGTGCGGCACGTTTGTGCTCGCTACCGCGAGGCGGTGATTCGGCATTCCGGGGTTCCGGCCGTTTTTTCGTGTTTTTCGTATTTTCGGTCTTTAAAATCCCGATTTAATTTTTCTGTAAAATTTGTTTTTATTAAATTTGAATTATTTTTGAAATAATTGTTTAAATTGGGATTTTGAGAAATTAAGACGATTTAAAATTTGGAAAAATTACGAACTTTATTTTCTGAAAATATTGAAAGAATAAAATTATTAATTTTCAGAAATTAATTGGAATTTTATTAGCTTATTGTTTTTCAGGTTTTATAGAAAAGACTTTTGAACAAGAATTGCATCTAAGTCATGTTTTAAGCCATTAGCGCTTAAGGCGAGAATTTTAATTTATTGGTTAAATTTAAATTCTTGCGATTTATGCATGTTAGGTGATCATGGGTTTAGACTTATGTATGGTTTTAATTTATGCACATGAATGGTTTAAATCGGGGTTGGAGCCCCATAGTTGCGTTTTTCAATTGGGGTTGGTGCCCCACTTATGTGCGTACTGTTATGTGTTTATTATGTGGCTTTCCATATTACTGTTTTTGAGGCCGGGGTATGCCCCGTGTAATTGTCTAAGGCCAATATGAAGATTGAGCCTTATTACTTTATGTCTTTTCCTTTTTATTGTAATTTGAGAGTAGAGATAGGTGGTGAGGTCTTTTCTTTCATTTTGGAGACAATGCACCCATGAAGTAAGATGGATCCACATAACAAGTAACAAGATGGAGGCTGTAAGTGAAGACCTCTCGAATTGTTAGAGAGGACTACTATTATTGTAATAGATAGAGCATCGTTTTATTTCCAATTCCCTTATGTGATTTAAACTGTTTATGTGGCATATATGTTAGAACTTGTGATTGTGGTGTGTCTCCCACATATCACGCATAAGATAGGTAGAACCCATGATCATCTCATGTTAGTATCATGCTAGGACATGTTATCTGCTAAGTACTTGTGTGAAATGTATTTAAGTTGTACTTGCATTAATCAAGACTAATTAAATTGGATAACATATATGTTGGTGAGGTCGAACCGAACAACTCTTCGGTTGATTCAAAAATTCCCATTAAATATTAAGCTCATTTCGAATAATAGGTGTTTAATTCGAGGTGCAAATTTTGAATTAAATTCCTAGCATTCCATCAATATGTTTTAAGTTTAGTAAGTGAAGCTAGTTATTGTATGCGAGTCGTGGGATAGCTAGTGGAGCTTATTAGTTCTTAGTTACCTAATTGATCATTTTAAATGATCAATATTTCATGGTCAATTTTGGCAAGGGCAATGTCCGCGAGTCGTGGGTCGTTCGAACTAAGTTTTGTTCATGATCTTATGATTGATGGGTCTAGCTTAACGCCTAAGTAAATATGGATGTCGCACGAGTCGTGGGTCCATATTGAAAGATAGGTGATGCAAAAACAATTACTAAGAGTTCTAAAGGTGTTAGAATTGGTAAGTTGTACCTACCTAGGGTTTTACTTAGAATGTCCGCGAGTCGTGGGTTCGAGGTAAAATGCTTGGGATCTTAGTACCCATTGGGAAACGTGTTCCTCTTAGATCTTTGGGAATTATAGATCTTTGAAAAACAGTGGGAGTTACATAGATTAAAGACCTAATCTCATGTATATCGTTATTATTCAGCATGCTCACGTTTTCTTTGCTTAGCATTTAGGTTGTAGTTCTGCGATTCTCTACAATATGAAATGCACACCCATTCGTATCCATCCTTAAGTCAAACAAGTTGACTAAGTCCTAACAAACTCTAAATGGCTTCGGATCCTAAAATTCATTTTAAAATCCGAAAAGAGAAAGTGTTCTCTATAAGGCGAGATTTTCAATTATTTGAAAATTCGACCCGGGCCAAAAGAGAAGCAATCTGAGGTGAATGGATTTTTCCAAACCACTTAAGAGCAATTGAACCACCTCATAAAAATGTTGCAAGGTATAACATCATGGAATTATTCAATATTCCAAATGAGGAAACAAGTGCACACGAACTAGGTCTAAGGATCTTATTTGAAGATCTTATGGTCTCGATCATCAATTGAGAAAAGAGTTCTCAATGCACTGATTACTTATATTGCTTCCACCATCATTTAAACCCTTCATGCTCAACTAGAATGATGCCATTGTAGCATAGTTAATCATTTAGTTGATAATGGTTGAGAGCATCCTTAAGAAGGAATAAAAGGTTGTGATGGTTAATTCTTCTTCTAAACTCACTAAGTTAAAGGTTTGAAGGCCTAAAGAAAAAGAAACCTTAAGAGCCCAATAGAGGGGCATGTAAGGGGTACGCCCAAAATACACTAGAGATCAAATAGGACATTTGCTTCTATGGTAGCACCTAAAGGCTTTGAAAGGGAACTGCAAAGAATATGAGTACTCTGAAATGTTACCTCGTTTAGTAATTCTACTAGGAATAGAATTCACAAGTTTTGAGTTGATTCTGCATAATCCGTTATGCAAAGACTCAAAGCACTAATGTTCTGAACATACAAACGAGATAATAAAAGTAAGTGAGATGAAAAAGCTTCGAATTACTTTGGAACGTTGAGACATAAAAGGATTAGCAAGTTAGACATCTTAGGATCATTTTACGAAAATGAACCTAGAGAGTTAACTTCCTATGAATCCTATCTTAAGGGAAACATTCCCGAAACATGGTTTAGGTGAAACGTGGAACGTGCCAAAATTATAGTGGATTTCGATCCTTGCTGATGAGTGTAAGATGCTTAATGTAAGCACTAGATACAATCATCAGTTTAATCATTATGAATGAGTGTACTTAATGAAGTACAAATTCGAAACTTATATGAAATTCTTAGAATTTCAAAAGGAGGTTAGGAACCGAAGTAGTCATAAGTTATAGGTAAATCGATATGATCGAGATAGCCAATATCTTAGTAACTAATTCCTTAGTCATCTTAGAGATAATAGGATTATATCTCAGTAAGCTAATTCGAGAACACCTTAGTGTTTTCGAATGAGGGAATGAAACCTAATAGGATATAGTGCATTCCATAGTAAGCTTTACTGACTTATAATCATTCTAGGAATAAACTCCCAGAATATGCAGTTAGAGATTTTGAATTTAGTACCTTCTAAAATCAGTCCTTTAGTTACACTATGCAATGTGGCATACCAAATTTCCTAATTATTCTTGTCTAAGAATCTAGGGGAATCCTCTTAATTAAGTGAAGAGAATAGTGGGAGATAAGCTTGAAGAGAGTTCAAGTTTACACAACGATACAGGATATTGTTTCTGTAAATTCCCTTGAACAAAAGTTATTTTTTTCAAGGAATGTACCTTCTTATAAGAGAAGAAAGGCAAGCAAGCAGACCTCAAAGGAATTTGAGGATTAATCCCATGCCACATATAGAAGATACGAGCCCATCTGATAAAACTTAGACAAATTTTAGAGTACAGTACACGTGTGAAAACCTCCTCTTAAGACGCGTTTAGAACGCGTTCCTAGATAGCCGAGGAATTACTTAAAGAGGAGACACTGTCAGATTTGGAATCTGAGTAGTGTAAGCAAGCCTTGAAATCCAATATGGATTCCATATACTCAAACCAAATTTTGACCTTGGTTGATCCACCTGATAGGATCAAGCTCGTGGAGCTTCGAGTGAATGAAAGCATTACAAACTTCTTGACGGTTGAAATGCAAAAGTCCATTTGGATTGTGTTTACCACATCCTCATATTCTGACTATGAGATATGATAAATGAATATGAGAACTATCTTATTCAATATGAGATTGAAAGAGACTAAAATAAGGTATTTCTATAAATCTCATATTCAGTGGGAGTATGCATAAGGTATACAAATCCCTAAAGTCAATCTGTGGATTGATAAAGGCTTCTAGGAGTTAGACAATTCGATTCCATAGGATAGTCAAATCGTTTGACACAGATGGAAGTCGAATAAGTCTCAAAAGTGTACATATGAAAGTTAGTGATGTAAGAGTCAATTTTTAGTTCTTTAGAAGACGACATCTTTCTCATTAGGAATGTCAAGGATGACGTCAAAGTTACCAATTCTTGTTTAAGAAACAATTTGACATGAAAGATCTTAGTGATTATTCTTGATTATCGACATTGAGATCTATGGAAGATAGATTTAAGAGAATAAAAGAATTATCACAAAAGAGTGCATAAACAAAGGTACTAAAAGGAGTTTAGTATGGACAATGGAACATCTCTTTTGAAGAGGAGTGTCCTAAGATAACTTTCAGAAAGTTGGAATGTCCAAATACCCTTTTAAAGGAAAGGGTGCATATTGTGTGAAAAGTTATGTACTAAATTAGATATGGCGCAACACTAAGCGTAGTGGACCGAATCTAATATGACCTCAGAGAAGGTCATTAGATTTCTGTAAAGGATGTCCTCAGAGTACTTGAGAAGAAATGAGGATATGTATTAGTTTACAGAGCCCAAAAGATCTTATCATTGAAAGGATATTTTGATGTAATTGTTGCATCAGACACAGATGATTGTAAATAATTGAAAGGATACAATTTCTGCCTAAATGGCAGAGCAACATGTTGGAAACATTCCAAGCACGAAAGTTGCAAAAATCTCAACTATTGTAGTGGAGTACTTAGTCGTATTGAATACCACTAAGTTAAGTGTTTGGGTAAGAAACTCCATCTAACTAGTTAGATGAAGTTCCTAGCATGAAACAACTTTATTATCATATCGTATGAATAAATGGATGGTTGCTCAAGTAAGAGAACCAAGACCTCACCAAGAAACTGAACACGTGATTACGAATCACTCTATAACGAAAACGTGTTTCCTTAGAGATGTGTAAATAAGAGGGTTACACCAGCAGAGAACATAGCAGATCCACATTGGAAACGTCCAAAGTCAATAGGCTCTCAAAATACATCTTGAGAAGATGGGACCTAGAGTACCTTAATGGCTTTTACGGACAAGTGGGAGATTGTTGGAAAAGTGCCCTAGAAAGCCGATTAGTCATAATCCGTTTTGGGACTTTCCTAATATCACAGACAATCTTTGAATAATATACGATTGATTAATATCATAGGCAAACACTTCTTTATATGCCAATACATGTTTTTGTGTGTTTCCATTATGTGCGCATGTATTAGAACTCCCCTAATCAGTATGACTTATAGGACTCAACCATTTAGGCGAAATGGTTCATGAAATGAGCCCTATATCACATAAGTCATGATTAGTAAAATACTCTAAGTTGATGAGTCCTACAGACAGTAGGAGTGTCAACCTGACTCCTTTAAGGCTTGCTTGTGGGATTACGCACTTAAGAAGGACCACCTTGTTTCATGGAGGTGCAAAGTGTATAGTTGATACGTGCATGATACATGAGGGTGCTTACTTCCATAAGTAAGTTCACTGAGGTGCCCCGTGTGAGAAGATTCCTAACTAGGAAAGGAAGTTTCTATTTCAGGAAATGGAAACTTCCAGATTAGGAAATATCTCACGAGTCGTTGATGTGATTAATTGATCCTTAGACTTGAGGTTCCATGTCACCTTATGACTTAACTCTGTAGTTTTAGGTATAAGCTGTAAAGGGTGTCGCCTTAGACAACTGATTCAAGGCTTATGCTGGGGCTGCACAAGTGATTCATAAAAGTGAATGAGAATCAAGATAGGACCTACACTTGCATTTGCAAGGTGATCTCTTATTGTGTAAGCCATTCATATGCCATATGGAGTCCTTGGCCAAGGCAATAGATCAAGACATCAAGAAAAGGGTTTCTTGGATTAAGATCAAATGGATATGAAATGCACTTTTAGCTTTAAGACCATATTATTAGGGTTCTGATTATTCCCTTACCCTATATCTTGGTTGAGAGATAGTAAGTAGGAGGATTGTATCTCGCATGAATCAATGACTTAAAGGTTCTGTCAAATCGAGACATTCTTATTCAGCTAGGGGTCAAACACCTGTTGCTAGACAATGGTCGTTTGATCTGTGGGCTAATTAATTAATTAGGGCCACTGCTAATTGAATTAAGAACCTAGAGGGTCACACACAACAACCCGGTCACGTGGTGTAACGCCCCAGCTTTCGGCAATTCAGGTATGAACGACACGTGTGCGTTTGAGAGTTGTAATTTAATTATTAATTGATCATTTAATTCATTTTCCTATCATGACATAATTTTATAAAATTATATTCTTAACATTTTATTGAAAATTCATATCATATCATAGTTTTCGGATTTATTGGACGTGATTGCAATGTGAATTATTTTCCCGAATGTGATTTATTTCTTTTATGTCCTTAATTGTTCATTTGCATGAATACGGGATTTAATTGCATCGGCCCTAATTGATCATTGAAAATTGGATTGGGACTTAATTGCTTAACTTAATAAGTGAAGGGATTTAATTGCAAATTGGACATCTTTTCCCTTCTCTTTAGCAGCAACATCACGTACCAATTGCTTCTCATTCATACAAAACATTTCAAACCTTGTTCTTTCTTTTCCACCTTCAACCGAGAGCAATCCTTGTGAAGGAGAGGAAGATTTCAACCATTCAAGTTAATAATTGTGGGTTTTGGGATCATACAAGCATCATCAACATCATTCCATCATCTCTTCTTCCATTTCTTTCTTTTGAGGTAATTATGGAGTTTGAATGATTTTCTTGTAAAAATGGTATATCTAGGGCTTTGTTATATATTGGTTAGATTGTGTATTTGTTGTTATAAATATGTAAGTGAACTATAAGCTTGAGTTTGATGCATATATCTTGAGTTTTATGAACTTGAAGCATGATGGAGTATATGGGTTTCAAATGAGTGATTATTGATGATCTAACATGGGATTATGTGTTTTTATGACTTGTTATTGATCAATATACATGCTAGCATATTTATTGTATCTAATATGTGCATTTGAACTTGGCTTGAAGCCATTTTTATGGTTGTTTGTTGCTTTGCCATGGCTGCTCTGTTCTGTTCTGCATTTACAGCAGCTCACGTATTCTGGGAACGGCCCTTCCCAGCCCCAGTTCAAAACTGGAACGGCCGTTCCCATGATGCTGAGACTAGGCCAGCGAGACTGGGAACGGCCGTTCCCACTTTGGCCTGTGAGCCGGAACGGCCCTTCCCAGCCAAAACGCTTTTTATTTTTAAAAACGCTGGCGCGTCTTTGGTGACCATGGGAACGGCCCTTCCCATTTTCAAAGGGAAGCCGGAACGGCCGTTCCCGTAGTCCAGAAAGTGCAAAAATCCACTGCATAAAATTAAATTTTCACCATCATCCTCCGATCATTTCTTTGATCCCTAATTGCTATTATATGACTGATTACATGTCGAAACGCAATATTTTCATGGTACATTGCATTTTTCTCGTCGTCTCGTTGCATTTCCGCCGTTCGTCCTATTTGGTACATTTTGAGTCGTGTTTCACGGACAATTGTCTTTCTTGCACAGACCAGCTTCCTGGTGGCGAGGAGCAGGCCCCGTGAGCTGTTTCCTTGGATTATTTTGGGTCGTTCAGGTGAGGTTTAATTTTAGATACATAGGACCCGTACAACCCTATGTGAAGTTTTAAGCCAAAACCTATATTTATACTTATAGTTTTCAAATGAGATTGGTTTTCAAATGTTTTATCGAACTATTGAAGAAATTGATTGATTGATTGATTGATTGGGCGAGTATTGTATTGCACTGTGGGCCCGAGGGTAGTGACTCGAGCCAACCGGGAAAGCATGGGCTGACGGGTAACTCGGGAGCTATCCTCACCAAACTGGGATGACCCCTGAACCCTCTAGGAGATTAGGGGAGGAAGGAGTTCCGGGCTTAGGGATTCATGTACCCTCTGCCCAGATTGATTGGATGGTGGGGCCTTGCAATCCCACCATCACCCGGAGGAAGAAGGCGTTATTGAAACTGCTAATTGTGCACATTAATGAATTGCTTGATCACCTAATCACCTAATAATTGATTGATTGATTGTACACAGTCGGTGTAAGGTTGGAGAATTGCCCCACTCGCCGGGCCACTATTGATTGAATTGAATTGATTGAATTGAAATTGGAATAGTTGTAATCTCGGGCGATAGTATCTCTTTTAACCTATTAAATCGTATTGTTTTTCCAAAATTATTACCCGAGGTTATAACTTGCATGTATGTGCGCTTATATTTATTTATACCCCTCGCTCAGTCCGTGTTGGACTGACACCTCAACTTTTCAGTGTTTTGCAGGGCGTGCTAGGCGGGAATTTAGAGTCATGTGGTCTTTAAATTTGGGTCTAGCACACTTCATTCCCACATTTTGTTATGTATAGCTATTTGGGATATTTTGTATACCGCCTTGATATATATATTGCTGGGAGATGTTAATGTATTGATAGTGTGATTATGGTACCTATACGTATCTAATGAATGTTATTGCTTCCGCTTTTTAATACTCTGATTTGATTGTTGGTCGGTTTTAAATTGAGGGTACCCGCCTAGCCTTGAGTCATTTTATTGTCTCCCGTTCGCTATCGCTTTGATTCATGTATGGATTACCCATTTCATATGTGGATTGGAGCTATAGTGCGGGGGATGTGGTGCCTGGCGTTCCGGGTGCTACATCCTACGGTGGTATCAGAGCCCGGTTGCAAAACCGGGTCTCTAGTGTCGTGTCTTGTGAGTCTAGATCGTACGGCATAGGAACTAAGTGTCAATTTGAGAGTCTTGCATCGTTATTTGATACTTGAACCTACTTGACTTATTTGAACTTGGGATGATTTGTTGAGTTTTGAACTTATGTGCAATTGTGAATTATTTGCACACATTGGCATTACTAATCGAACATGCATAATAGTGACTTGATTTCAGGATGGCTCGCGATAGATATCACCGTGATCGTTCTCCTAGACATCGACATCATCGACATCATCGCAGGGAGAGATCACCACCTCCTCCTCCACCTCCTCAGGCTCAGCCACAGGACTTTATGAACGAAGTGGTGGGTCTTATTGATCAGAGAGTTCCGGATTATGTTCCTCCACCACCACCAGTTGCACCACCACAGCCTGGAGGCCAGATATCAGCTGTTTTCAGGGAGTTTCAGAACCAGCATCCTCCCAAGTTTTACAAAGGAAATGATATTCAGGCCGAGCAGTGGCTGAAAGAGATTGAGAGGATATGGGAGCTTATTCCGTGTGAGTCCAGGGAGAAGGCCCGTTGTACCATTTCTTTGATTCAGGGTGAGGCCTACTCTTGGTGGGAGAGTGCCCGGATTGTGTTAGATGCTGCAGGCGAGGAAGTGAACTGGGAAGTGTTTGTCAGAGAATTTCAGAACAAGTTCATTCCTCCATCTTCTCGCACTAGAAGATTGAAGGAATTTACAGAGTTGAAGCAAGGAAACAGGTCGGTCTCAGAGTACATCGCCGAGTTTGAGAGGTTGTCTCGCTATGCCCCTAATATAGCGAGTGATGATTTCCATAAGGCGATGCAGTTTGTTCAGGGCCTTAGACCGGATATTCAGGTAGCGATTGAGGCGGTCAACACGAGCACCTGGGTGAAGGCTACCAAGAAGGTTCTATTGGTTGAGGATTCAGTGAATGCGAGGCGGTCTACCTACCGTTCAGGTTCAGGTTCGGGCTCAGGGTCAGGATCGGGATTCAGAGGTTCTGGATCAGGTTTCAGAGGTGCCGGGTCAGGGTATAAGGGTTCTGGCTCGGGTTCTGCTTCAGGCAAGAGGCCGATGGTTTATTCTTCTCCACCACCAGCTCCACAGGGCCCAGGGAAGAAGCCCCGACCAGCAGGACCAGTGATTAGAGCTCCAGTTGCTCCAGTTGCTCCAGCTTTGCCACCACCACCCGAGAGACCTTATTGTACCTTCTGTGGACAGAGGACACACGTCTATGATAACTGCAGGAGGCGTTTGGGTTTATGCCTACTTTGTGGGAGCGATGAGCATTTGGTAGATGGTTGTCCGGATCGCAGGATACCACCACCGGGGGCACCGAGACCACTGATTAGGGCTCGGGCTTATGCTTTGGATGGTGAGCAGCCGGATGCTGATATTGATCCAGCCGCGGTAGTTGAAGGTACCATTTGCATACATGGCACGAACATTCATACCTTGTTTGATCCGGGAGCTACTCACTCCTTTCTTTCGAGTGCTATATCTGTTTCTTTGCCTTTGCCTGTTTCTCGTTCTTCTGCATGTTATGTGGTTAGTACTCCTTTTGGTGGTAGTTTAGAATCTGATCGGGTGTTCAGAGAGGTTCCGGTGAGCATCGAGGGTCGAGTTTTCTTGTCAGACTTCATTGAGCTGCCGATCACTTGCTATGGATCTATTCTGGGCATGGATTGGTTGTACAGACATTCTGCCACAGTTGATTGTAGAGCGAAGAAGGTTCAGTTGGGATCAGATTTGGTAGTAGGTTGGAGTTCCAAGACTGTACCGCTACTTTCTTTTTCTGAAGCTCATAAGCTGGTTCGAGAGGGAGCCACGGGTTTCATTGCTTATATTCTCAATAAACCCAAGGATCAAAGTAAGTTGGAAGAGACGGAAGTAGTGAAGGAGTTTCCCGAGGTCTTTCCTGAGGAATTGGATTCTTTACCTCCAGAACGTGAAATTGAGTTTGTGATCGACTTGTACCCTAACGCAGAGCCGTACTCCAAGACTCCGTATCGTATGGCTCCGGCCGAGTTGAAAGAGTTGAAGACTCAACTTGATGCGTTGTTGGAGATTGGGTACATTAGACCGAGTTCTTCTCATTGGGGTGCACCGGTTTTGTTTGTAAAGAAGAAGGACGGAACCTTGAGAATGTGCATAGACTATAGAGAGTTGAACCGGATGACGATCAAGAACAAGTATCCTCTTCCACATATCGAGGAGTTGTTTGACATACTTCAGGGATCGAAAGTCTACTCGAAACTGGACTTGAGACAAGGTTACTACCAGCTGCGTATCCGAGCAGGGGATATTTCTAAGACAGGATTTAACACTCGGTACGGGCATTATGAGTTTGTTGTGATGCCGTTTGGTTTGACTAATGCCCCAGCAGCTTTTATGGATATGATGCACAGGATCTTCAGGCCTTTTCTGGATAAGTTCGTGGTCATTTTTATTGATGATATCCTGGTTTTCTCGAAGTCTGCCGAGGAGCATGCAAGACACCTCCAGTTGGTATTAAGGACTTTGAAGGAGCATCAGTTGTTTGCCAAGTTTAGCAAGTGTGAGTTCTGGATTGACAGGTTGTTTGAGGCTCAGAGTACGGATTTGGAAGTTCAGAGATTGGTAGCTAAGGCAAGAGCTGATCCGGAGTGTCCATTCGGGTTCGATGAAACCGGTCTTCTTCGTTTCAAGAACCGAGTGGTTGTGCCCGAAGAGTTGAAACGGGTATTGCTCGAGGAAGCTCACAGATCGGCTTATTCTATCCACCCCGGAGGAAACAAGATGTATAAGGACCTAAGGCAATATTATTGGTGGCGTGGATTGAAGAAAGATGTGGCCGAGTTTGTGAAGCATTGTCTCACTTGTCAGAAAGTGAAAGCCGAGCATCAGAAACCGGGAGGTCTTCTTCAGCCGTTACCTATTCCTGAGTGGAAGTGGGAACAGGTGACGAGGGATTTCGTGTCCGGATTACCTAAGGTGAAAGGTGGATTTGATGGGATTTGGGTGATTGTGGACCGTTTGACGAAGTCTGCACATTTTCTACCGGTTCGGATGTCGTATAAGATTCGCAAGCTAGCTGAGCTTTATAACCGGGAGATTGTTAGACTTCACGGGTTTCCGATTAGTATCGTTTCAGATAGAGATCCACGGTTCACTTCGAGGTTGTGGCGTGAATTGCAAGAGGTTTTGGGTACGAAGCTTCAGTTTAGTACAGCTTTTCATCCTCAGACGGATGGTCAGTCCGAGAGATTAATAAGGTATCTCGAGGATTTGCTTCGAGCTTGTTCTTTGGATTTTCAGTCTTCTTGGCATGATCAGCTACCTTTGATTGAGTTCGCGTACAGCAACAGTTTTCAGGCTTCGATTGGAATGGCACCGTATGAGCTACTTTATGGACGGAAGTGTCGTTCTCCGTTGTTCTTTGACTTGGAAGAGTGGAAGTGGACTAAGCAGGAAGGTGTTAAGAAAGGTGAGAAATTGAAAAAACCTTCCAAGGTCGTTGAAGCTATGATTGAGAAAGTCCAATTGATAAAACAACGGATGAAATCAGCTCAGGACAGACAGAAGAGCTACGCCGATCATCGCAGAAGGGATCTCGAGTTTGAGGTTGGAGACCGGGTATTCTTGAAGGCGTCTCCACGTAAAGGATTTGCTCGGATTGGGAAAGGAGGTAAACTTAAACCTCGTTATTTAGGTCCTTATGAGATTTTGGAAAGAATTGGAGAAGTTGCTTACAGATTGGACCTACCACCGAGCCTCACGGAGATTCATAACGTATTTCACGTGTCTCAGCTAAGGAAATACTACCCCGATGAAACCGAGATCATTCCTGTTGAAGAAGTGGAATTGGAACCGAGTCTTACCTTTGTTCAGAAACCGGTTAAGATATTGGATAAGAAGTTTCAGGAATTAAGAAACCGGAGGATCCCCATGGTTAAGGTTCTTTGGAGAAGTGATAAGACCGAAGAAGCCACGTGGGAGACCGAAGACAAAATGAGACGGTTCCATCCAGAGTTGTTCCCTTCCGATCAGTGAATCTGGGGACCAGATTCTTATAAGGAGGGAGGATTGTAACGCCCCAGCTTTCGGCAATTCAGGTATGAACGACACGTGTGCGTTTGAGAGTTGTAATTTAATTATTAATTGATCATTTAATTCATTTTCCTATCATGACATAATTTTATAAAATTATATTCTTAACATTTTATTGAAAATTCATATCATATCATATTTTTCGGATTTATTGAACGTGATTGTAATGTGAATTATTTTCCCGAATGTGATTTATTTCTTTTATGTCCTTAATTGTTCATTTGCATAAATACGGGATTTAATTGCATTGGCCCTAATTGATCATTGAAAATTGGATTGGGACTTAATTGCTTAACTTAATAAGTGAAGGGATTTAATTGCAAATTGGAC
The DNA here is from genome assembly GCA_037501455.1 of Lantana camara. Classification (NCBI taxonomy): domain Eukaryota; kingdom Viridiplantae; phylum Streptophyta; class Magnoliopsida; order Lamiales; family Verbenaceae; genus Lantana; species Lantana camara. The sequence continues at coordinate 65,275,350 of CM074862.1, forward strand.
ATCTTTTCCCTTCTCTTTAGCAGCAACATCACGTACCAATTGCTTCTCAATCATACAAAACATTTCAAACCTTGTTCTTTCTTTTCCACCTTCAACCGAGAGCAATCCTTGTGAAGGAGAGGAAGATTTCAACCATTCAAGTTAATAATTGTGGGTTTTGGGATCATACAAGCATCATCAACATCATTCCATCATCTCTTCTTCCATTTCTTTCTTTTGAGGTAATTATGGAGTTTGAATGATTTTCTTGTAAAAATGGTATATCTAGGGCTTTGTTATATATTGGTTAGATTGTGTATTTATTGTTATAAATATGTAAGTGAACTATAAGCTTGAGTTTGATACATATATCTTGAGTTTTATGAACTTGAAGCATGATGGAGTATATGGGTTTCAAATGAGTGATTATTGATGATCTAACATGGGATTATGTGTTTTTATGACTTGTTATTGATCAATATACATGCTAGCATATTTATTGTATCTAATATGTGCATTTGAACTTAGCTTGAAGCCATTTTTATGGTTGTTTGTTGCTTTGCCATGGCTGCTCTGTTCTGTTCTGCATTTACAGCAGCTCACGTATTCTGGGAACGGCCCTTCCCAGCCCCAGTTCAAAACTGGAACGGCCGTTCCCATGATGCTGAGACTAGGCCAGCGAGATTGGGAACGACCGTTCCCACTTTGGCCTGTGAGCCGGAACGGCCCTTCCCAGCCAAAACGCTTTTTATTTTTAAAAATGCTGGCGCGTCTTTGGTGACCATGGGAACGGCCCTTCCCATTTTCAAAGGGAAGCCGGAACGGCCGTTCCCGTAGTCCAGAAAGTGCAAAAATCCACTGCATAAAATTAAATTTTCACCATCATCCTCCGATCATTTCTTTGATCCCTAATTGCTATTATATGACTGATTACATGTCGAAACGCAATATTTTCATGGTACATTGCATTTTTCTCGTCGTCTCATTGCATTTCCGCCGTTCGTCCTATTTGGTACATTTTGAGTCGTGTTTCACGGACAATTGTCTTTCTTGCACAGATCAGCTTCCTGGTGGCGAGGAGCAGGCCCCGTGAGCTGTTTCCTTGGATTATTTTGGGTCGTTCAGGTGAGGTTTAATTTTAGATACATAGGACCCGTACAACCCTATGTGAAGTTTTAAGCCAAAACCTATATTTATACTTACAGTTTTCAAATGAGATTGGTTTTCAAATGTTTTATCGAACTATTGAAGAAATTGATTGATTGATTGATTGATTGGGCGAGTATTGTATTGCACTGTGGGCCCGAGGGTAGTGACTCGAGCCAACCGGGAAAGCATGGGCTGACGGGTAACTCGGGAGCTATCCTCACCAAACTGGGATGACCCCTGAACCCTCTAGGAGATTAGGGGAGGAAGGAGTTCCGGGCTTAGGGATTCATGTACCCTCTGCCCAGATTGATTGGATGATGGGGCCTTGCAATCCCACCATCACCCGGAGGAAGAAGGCGTTATTGAAACTGCTAATTGTGCACATTAATGAATTGCTTGATCACCTAATCACCTAATAATTGATTGATTGATTGTACACAGTCGGTGTAAGGTTGGAGAATTGCCCCACTCGCCGGGCCACTATTGATTGAATTGAATTGATTGAATTGAAATTGGAATAGTTGTAATCTCGGGCGATAGTATCTCTTTTAACCTATTAAATCGTATTGTTTTTCCAAAATTATTACCCGAGGTTATAACTTGCATGTATGTGCGCTTATATTTATTTATACCCCTCGCTCAGTCCGTGTTGGACTGACACCTCAACTTTTCAGTGTTTTGCAGGGCGTGCTAGGCGGGAATTTAGAGTCATGTGGTCTTTAAATTTGGGTCTAGCACACTTCATTCCCACATTTTGTTATGTATAGCTATTTGGGATATTTTGTATACCGCCTTGATATATATATTGCTGGGAGATATTAATGTATTGATATTGTGATTATGGTACCTATACGTATCTAATGAATGTTATTGCTTCCGCTTTTTAATACTCTGATTTGATTGTTGGTCGGTTTTAAATTGAGGGTACCCGCCTAGCCTTGAGTCATTTTATTGTCTCCCGTTCGCTATCGCTTTGATTCATGTATGGATTACCCATTTCATATGTGGATTGGAGCTATAGTGCGGGGGATGTGGTGCCTGGCGTTCCGGGTGCTACACGTGGATAAAGGCTTGAATCGATTAAACGAGTTGATCGAACTATTAAGCGAATGGTGGGACCCACACGTGTGAATCACACGTGTGGGAGGCATGAATGAGGACACGTGTAGTCACATGAAAGCATGTGTATAAATGTTAAATAATTAATGTGTTAATTATTTAATGGACTTTGATTTAATTTTGAATTAATATTAAAGTCCTAATTTGGAGAAATAAAGTCTGATAAATAATTAATTATGAATTAATTAATTATTAGTCTTCAAGTTATTTATTGTAAAATAAATAAAGTAAAATTAAATGTCTAAAAGAGCTAGACTAGATTCTTACTTTCCAAGTTGATGAAGAGGAGACTTTTGGTCAAAGTAAGAGACTTGGTCTCCAAGCAAGATATCCCTTTTTAAAAGGAGTTTGGAATCCTTTTCCAAAAGGAATAAGGGGTTCGAACCCTAGCATTATAAATCGAGGGGTTCGAACCCTATGGGAAGATGATACAAAATTTCTCCTTCTCCATAATTATACACTAACCCCTTAGAGCCTAAACACCGAATATAGAACTAGCATCCTCCCTATTCGGATCGTGGTCGCGGTTGGTGGACTATTTCTCTAGAGGGCTTCTATCGTGAAGTTTTGAAATATTCGAAGGAACTTTTGAGGATCAAGCAAAATGACCACAAGGGCTGGTGAAATGATTCTGAACCCAACAGAATAGGAGTGAAAAAATCGAACCAAAGTAGATGGCGAAAACCGTTCGTCCATATCCTGAAGGATGAATTTTTTCACGAGGGTTTTATGGCAGGCAGATTTCTACTTTCGTAAAACTGGTTTTCGAAGGGAGTTTCAATCATGCCTTTCTCGAGTTTCAATCATGCCTTTCTCGTTTCATGTTTCTTTCTTTTATGTTATATTGTTAAGCACTTTCCCTAACATGATTTGAATCTAGGTTGGTGTGGATTGTTGTCCCTACAATGGATTCTGAAGTAGAAAAAGATTTTCGAGGTACGGGTTGCCATTACCGCATGAAGCGCGTTTGAGGGCGGCTCAAAACGTGTCAAGAAAACTACTACCTAAGTGAGTTTCTTGATCTCTACGAATCTGGAAATAGGAATTGCAAGTTTTCGACTCTATCTTTTGGGAAAATTTTTAAATTTTCGCTGCGTTTCTGTCTCGTTTTCCCAACACCTAGCTTCATCCTCTTGGATAATCTTATGTATGCTCGTGAAAAAGCTCAGTGCCTTGTTATTGGCAACGGTCCATTCAATTGCCTCTATCGGTCAGGCTAGCTCCCGAAGTGTTCCGTTCTGAGCCATATCCTGACCGTGATCACTGTCAAGTTCCTTGACAGTCTGCTCTTCAACTTCTAACTGCTGATCAGTTTCACTGTCGGAATCCAGCTCCAACAAATTCGAACATTCACCAACTGCTGCTTGCTCACGAAGGTTCCTAGGCATAAGAAAAGGAAACAAAATCAATTATAACCAATCCCCGGCAACGGTGCCAAAATTTGATGGTTGTCGAGGTGACCAAAAATAAAGTCCCAAGTACGGAACGCAATTAACTTGTAAATAGTGGTAAAAGGGTATTGATCCTCGAAGATTGGGTGAGATTGTACCTCTTAATATGCCAAGGAAATGAAATAAAGCAATTAAAATTTGGGGGGGGGGGGGGGTTAGATTTTGATTAAACTAATAACAATTAAACTAAACAAGGAATAATTAAACTAACTAAATATCAAAGTAAGCTTAAGTAATTCAATGGATAACAAATAGTCGGGAAATTCCTAATTATGCATAGACTACGATCATCGACTCAAGACTTTCGTTGGTTGAATGCTAGATTAGCTATAGTCGCCAACTACCTCTGGCTCTCTCGTTTCTTCTTAGGTTTTAGAGTAATTAAAGAAACTCCTAAAAATTACTCCGTAATTAATCGATAACCTTTTCGAGGCTCTCTCCAAGATTCAATCAATTAACAGCTTTGAGCACCAAAGAAACACTAATCCTAATCGGTTAGGCATAGACTCCTGCTTCACTCAACTAGACCGCAAACTCCTCGATACGAAACCAGACAAGCCTTATGTCCTAGTATCGGTTGCTACAAATTCTAATTATTCAGTTAACACCACCAAATAAATTAGATAGCTATATGTAAATTAACAATTCAAGATTTGGCCAGAATCAAGGAACTAATTAACAAGCAATACGGATAGAATAAACCAACTAATTGAAATAGATTAGTCTCACAAGTCTAGCATAATTGGAAAATCCCAACTAAAACGAAACTAGCAAATTATAACAAAACAGAACAAACAAGGTTCAAAACCATAATCTAAAATAAAGAAAAGAAAGAAAGAAAACTCCGAGATTGCTGCGTGTATTCTTCATGTGTGCAGCGTGTCTTCTGCTTCTGCGTCTCCCCCTCTTTTGTAGTGTAATGGCCGCTGCATTCTTCCCCACTCCTCCATCAAGTTTCTCCACCATAAAAGACCGCTAATTCCACCTTCTTTCTTCAATGCTTTGTAACCCCTCAAATCTCCAAACAAGTTTTGCCCAAAATAAATGACCCATCTCTAAACGTGCTTTCTGAATTAATTCTTTAGAGAATTAGGGAAATTGTGGGCTTCTCTCTTGAAATATTGTATGAGTGGGTTATGAAATTAATGGGCTAAAAAAACTCCTCAAGGCCCACTTCTTATCTTCACAAAACAAATGCATTCGCAAGTGCTGCGTGCTGCTCCAGATTTTTCTAGCAAATACCAAAGTTACTTCTCCCATAGGCCTCCAATTAGAATTAATGGGCCAACACCCCTTGTCTGCCACTAAAATCATCAAAGTCTCCATATTTTGGCGTATCGGCACTTCCTTATCAAGAAACATAAGATCAATTATTAATCCACAATTTAACCAAGTCATGGGGCAAATTATAACAATTTAAGCTCAATGATTCAATGGATATGCAACGTATCACCCCCGTTCGCTACTGCTTGGTTCGTGTACGGATTTCCCATTTCGTATCCGGCTTGGGCTTTAGTGCAGGGGATGTGGTGTCCCAGCGTTTTGGGAGCTACATCTTAAAGTGGTATCAGAGCTACCAAATTCAGAACTGGTGCTCTGGGTCGTGTTGTGTCAAGTATAGGTCGCATGGCATAGGAACTGATTGTCAATGTGTACATTGCATCGAAATGTTTGAAATTTCTTGACTTATGTGTTTTAAATTCTTGTAATTATGTGCTGCATCTGCATTAACGAGGTGCTTTTATTTATTTTCATTACTTGATATATCCACGTACTAACCTGCATGCATTGATATTTGTTCAATTTGTGAATTATAAGGTGTTGCCTCGATGCCAAAAATTGAAGTTGATCGTGACAACCCTTCCCACTTCTACAAATTTATGAAGGAGGATTTGAAACTTCTATATTCTGACTACGTGGACGAAAAGCAAATGAATCTCCACAAGAATTCAACAAAGGGTTCGATGCAAATATTATGGAAACAGGTATCATGCATTCATAGGACGTGCATCATGCATTGGATTAAATTGTAATTATTTTGACCCTTTATTCTACGTGCTTGATTTCTTTTCTTGCTGATTAATGAGTATATGCCATTCACATCCCTAACCCCACATGCATTAGATTCGTGGTTGTAATTTAGGTGTTCATCTACCTGATCCACCAAGTGCTATCTTAGTTGAAGCATCATTGGAATCCGAACAGGGGTTGACCAGAAAATGTACAATCGAGCTAACACAGTCCGGGTATAGGGTGGATAAGAGAAGATGGTTGTATACAAAGAAGACAAGAGATCTTTCCCTGTTGAGATGGCATGAAGTAACAAGGGAGAAATTGAGGCACTTATAGCATTCAAAAACTTTCAAGTAGAGGCCAGATTATATTGAAGAGGCCAACGAGGACAATCGCGCATGTACTAAGGAAAAGAAACTACATAAACTATCGTATTTGGTGATGGTGTCATTAGAGGCCAATGTCACCAAACATTAAGGATAGGGACATAATTTTAGACAACAGTAGCGAAGCAGAAGGCTCTACAAATCACCCTACTCAGAGTATCGAGGGAAACGGTTTAAGATCATTTGAGAACCCGAAGATTTGAGGGAAATACTAAAGATGTGAATTTGAATGGGAAGCTGGAAGTAGGACCAATTAAGGATCTAATCTTTCGTTCAAGTTAAAGAAATTGTCAACCTTAACTTCACTGCTACGGTGAACGGTACACTAAGCATTCATGGTATTTGCACACATGCATCGCATGAGTGATTATATTTTATTTTGCTTGATGGATGTTGTATTGATTTTAATAACGTGGCTAAATGATTTAATTTTCATAACTTAGAATTTATTGTTGCTTGTGAACTCTTATTAAATTGAATGAATAACTTGCTCGTGTGAATTAGTCATGCCTACGTGTTTAAAATTTTCTTAATTGCTCACTAACCCTTCATGCACATACCTATATAATGCAATATTATTTTTACAGGGATTCCATTGCGATATCCCCCTTGAGTTGAGGTATAGATGATGAATTTATACTCTAGGGACACCGATATCAATCGTGTAAAGGTATATTAAACATGCACCACATGTTTTGCATTAAGTGTTATTTTGATGTGTGTATGTATGAATGTTGAGTAAGTGGACTTATGTGCTAGAGAGTTGTTGAGATCTCTCTATTTACGTGTTAGGGAGAAGTGGGATTCTCTTTATTTATGCGATAGAAAGATGTCGGATTCTTTCTCAATTTGTAAGCAAGAGATGCTGGATTCTCTTGGGGTTAGATATTTGAGAGATGCTGGATTCTCTCGAATCTAGGAGTTTGAGAAATGCTGGATTTTCTCAAACTAGGATGTTTGGGAGATGTGGAGTCTGCCAGACATTGGTTGAGAGACGGGGTTCTCTCAATTAGGTGTTTGAGAGACGGGGTTCTCTTGATTATGTTCTTGGGAGACGGGGCTATCTCTTTCTTTTGTGTGCCGAGAGATGGGATTCTCTCTTTGTGCTTGTTTCGTGCTTTTCGTTGGCCCTTCTGAGGTTTGCAAGTGGAAGTAACCAATTGCTTCAAGATCGTGTGCAACCATAGCCATCTACTTTGAAGACGAATCGAAAGAGCTTGAACAACCAATGATTGAGTCCATAGGCACACCTTAACGGTATGAAGGACATTTGAATGGGGATTCGAGCCACGAGCATCCCTTAGCACAAGGTTTATGGTAGTGTTGAAGTGACTGAAGTCGTACTAAACTCAACACTCGAACCTGGGGACCAGGTTCTCTGAAAGGGGGGGGGGGAGTTTGTGACACCTCGCTTTTCCGATCGTCCGAGTAGCCGCCACGTGTTAATTGCCTTGTGTGTTTAATTGTTTAATTTACTTTTTCTTGTTGCTTAACGTGCCTTTCATGTTTTTAATTATGTGATCTCGTGCTTTGCGTGACCCTATTTTTAGCTCTTTAAGAGTTTATGGGCTTTGTAATTTCTTCTTTTAGGGGGTTTTTGGTCATTTCTCGTTCAATCTAGGTTTTGACCTTTTGGACCCCTTTAATACGTTTGGGTTATCAAAACGAGTCCGTAGACTCTAAGTTTGCCCAATTCTGACGTTGTTAGCCCCTTCTACTGATGTTTTGCGTGCGAGGACTGGGATAAAATACCCGGATCCTCGTTATTCGTGCCATAGCTTCAGACTTCAACTTCCTCATTCTCTCTCTCCCTCTTTACGCGATCAACACACACAAAACATCGTAAACACACACTCGTCCCTAACTCGCTCATTTCTCGATGGAATTCGACGAACAATAGTGCTTTTTGAAGAATCGACGACGCGAACATAACTATACCAAGATCTTGGCCCGATGACAACCGGTGGAGGAGATATCATCGATTTTCAGTTGCGATTGGAGGTGGTGGAAGACCACTGTGACTTCGCCGCATCCCACGCCGTTTTCGGTGATATTTTTTATGCACGTGCCCCAAGGTTGGTTAGAGGACTTCCCGGTGCACAATTCCACATTGGCGGCGTGGCCATCGGGGCCGTGGTGGCGCCACACGCGCTGCCTGAAGCTCACAGAGGCGGCGCGTGTTACTGTAGCGGCGCGTTTTGCCGTGTTTCGGCGATCTTTTTCGACGGACTTCAACGGCTTCCGACGCTTTCGACCCTTCTGAGTTCATTTTCGGCCTCCTTTTGTCCGAATCACAGGGGAGATAGGGTTTTTCAGTGTGGCAGTGGTGGAGTTGAATATAGCGACGGGTTCGGCCTTTTCCGGCAAGCATTCTGCAATGGGTTCTTCAGAGAATTTGTTCAACTCAACGAGGCCGAACTTTTCATGTAGGTGGCGACCCAAGAACCGGCCATCGGCGGCGGATCGTGGCGGCGGACCGGCGGGTCAACACTGGTCATTGCTCCGGTAACTTTTTTCGGTGAAAATCATAGGCATTTCGAAGCTCTCGTCGCGGGTAAGCCAATGCCTTTTACGGATTCGATTTTCGTTCACCGGTTTGGAAGTAATTGGATTCTGAAGATTTGGGGGTTTTCGTGTTCTTAGATCTGAAATTGGGGATGATTGGCTTGGAATTTCCATAAATTGATCTAGGATTTGGAACGAGCACGAGGAGTTCTTGCACGGGTTATTTTTGGGGAGTTTTCCCGCACGTTCCGGCGGCAGCCGAACGGCGGCCGACCACTGTTCCGAGGGCTCCGGCGGTCTCTGGACATTTTGTTCTTCTCAATGCGGCGAGTCCAATGTCGCTTTCCTTTCGTCAATCGGATGCCCGGTTGATTTGTTTCGAATTTTTGAAGCTGTCGTGAATTAATTATTAATTGTTCTAATTGTAAATTCGTTCGTGTATATGCTTGATAAGTTGATGAATATGCATTGTATGATATCTGAAAATATGTATTGAATTATGAAATATATGAATTCATGATTTGTTGTTGATAATTGCCTCGTTTTACGCCTATCTACTTGAGAATATTTGTTACTTAAGGGGTGCTGGTGTAATTTTTTAGAAACTAATTGATTATAAAATTTTATGAAACATAAGAAATGAATCGTGAAAGGATACGTTATATTTAATTTGAATGAATTGTTTAAGTATACTAATTGTTGGGAATGTTGTAAATTATGCAAATATATAATTATGAATAAATTGATATGAGATTTATGTTTTATTCTCGTGTGACTTGGAGCATGATAGAATTAAATTATAATGTCACGATTTATCTTCCCTACTTGATGATATGAGTTTTGTAAAGTTTTGCATCACCTAATGTGTGACATGAATGAGATTCGATATAACTGACTTGATTGTAAATGTGGAGTATATGTTGCATCATTTGTATTCATGAGCATGGCCGTGTGTCTTTTTAGTTGTGGGTTGAGTCTGAGTCTTGTGTTCTGTGTGTTCAGTCGTTCAGGGGTTCTCCAGGGAGTGTCTGTCAACTGTTTGGGTTCCAGTAGGATTTCTTGGCTCGTGTATTCCATTCTCGTCGGTGTAAGGTGAGGTTTTAGGTTTGTTTCTTTTTAGTTAATGCGACCTACAACCCTATATGCTCGTTTTCAAGCCCGCATGCGATTATACTATTATATTTATATAATAGATATGTATATATATGATATGTTTATGACCTTGTCATACAATTAAATGTTTTGAATTATATATACGAGCGTATGTAAGCTTGAAAATGTTTTGCAACAAGGCTATGCTCCAAACCGTATGTCTTCATGTTAGCTACGGAATTAGGATGACACAGAGAGGTACGTTTATAGCATATGCTAAGTTGCAAGGTAAGGTATGCTCTCATAAGGTACATAAGTTATGATAAGTTTGATTTGTAGCGAGTTATGATATGATGTGTTCTGTTCTGATTTGCCGAGCCCCAGAGACGTGGGTAAGGAATGCTCGAGGCGGTGTTGGGCCGTCGAGTTTGGCCTGTGCACGATCTCCATTTGAAGTACCTACGCGCGACTCTTGGAGGTTAAAGAGGCGTGGTGCTTTGAGCCCTCGGTGAATAATCAGGGAAGGTACGATGTGGACTAGCTATCCCGCGTATATTGAGTTGCACGATCTGGGCCAGTACCCTGCGTGCAAACTTCCAGATGTTGGGGTTGGATACGGGATTTGATATGATTTGATTTATGTTTCTTTCCGTTTTATTTATGTATGATAATGATATGGAAGCAAGGTTGGAAACCCGTACTCGTCGGGTATAAGATATGTTCTGTTATGTTGATTATGAAACGGGACAAGAGCTTTCTCTTTTGATATGATACGATTATGCTCAGTATGTTATATTTTGAATAAGATAAGATAAGTATACGTTTGATTTGAAAATGGTTTTGGTATGCAAAACCCTACTCTCGGTTCATAATCTTTCTTTTGATACGTACTCTGCTCCTTATTATGTATAGTGTGTGTGTGTTCAGCCCCCTCACTCAGTCAGTGGACTGATCCTCGCCCCACCTATATTTTTAGTTTGCAGGTGCAGGTTGTTGTAGTTCGAGCTAGGCGGCAGTGTGTCTTGGTTGTTGAGTCATGTCATTTGTTGGGTTTGTTAAGTGTTTCTGTTGCGATTATGTCTGTAATTTGTAAACGTATATACTCTGTACAGGTTTATGCTTGTTGATTATATGTATGGAATTCGGGACAGGTTAGGACAGGTTCTTGGATTAGTTGAACCCGTTTTTATTGTGATTATTTCGGGACAGGCTTTTAGGACCAGTTGAACTCCGTGTAACTGATTATGATGGATTTGATATGATTGATGTTTTAAAATTTGAAAATTCGTATTCTTTGCTTTGCTTCCACTTCTAGGTTTTGCTTTATCTACTGCACAGGGTTTAGGTACCGCCTAGCTTAGGCAGATTTTTGTCTGTCTCCCGTTCGCTACTGCTTGGTTCGTGTACGGATTTCCCATTTCGTATGCGGATTGGGCTTTAGTGCAGGGGATGTGGTGGCCTAGCGTTTTGGGCACTACATGCATACCAATTTTTCACAAAAATCAGAATTGAATTCAAATAAGAACGACATGCATTTCATAATCATAACAACATTTCATTCATAATTCAACAGTAAAAATAAATTCCATTTTAAAAATATTCACTAAAAATGCAACGAAATAAAAACAATTAAAATGATTAATTATAATTATAATTATAATAAACACCTAATTACATAATTAATTAATTTAAATGCACAATTACGTAAACACATATGTCATACCTGTACGGCCGGAAAATCTGGAGCGCTACAAGTTACCTATTCATTTATTTATCTCAATTTAATGATTATATTAAAAATAATTATAGAATATATATTTAACAAAAATATTTTAATTTTAATATATTTATATAATAATTAGTTTTTATTTGGCCACGTATCGAATGTACAGAATTCACTTCTCTCATATATAGGGTCGCTGGCATTACACACTGATAAGGCCAGAATCACGCTCGGATCAGCGCTGTACACTTGTCGCCATCCGCACACACAGAGCTGGGACACTCGGATTACGGGACTCACAGATCAGCTTGGCCCATTCATTTGTTGGCTAATCTAGGCCCGTACGCCTTGGCCCACTATTCGAGCGAGCGGTTCAGGCAACCAAGACCCGGTGCTCATGCTGCGGACCCTCAAAGTCGCCCTACCTAGGGAAATGCTTCACGAGGGCATCTCCTTTCGTATGCTCGTTTATTTGACACTCGTGGGTCGTATGCCAGAGGGAACCCTCTCGTACACCCTTTCGAGCGTCACCAACGCTCGGGTTAGATCTGTCTCAAGAAGCATCCGTACCCCTACATAACAGATCTTGAGCATCCCAACGCGCGACGCTCACCAACAACCTCTGACACTGTGGTGGTACGCACCTCGTACCTGACCCTCCGTCCACTTTTCAGAGCCATCCCTATCATGCCGTCACAGGTCACCACGTGTTAAGGCAACACAGGTTTGGGACCGCTTGGTCAAAATACCCAAAGCACCCTCACCCCTAACATATAAATAGGGAGAAGCCCTTGCTTTCTTCCCTAAGTCATCTTCTTCCACAAGAATACTCCGCATAAACTGGGCATTTCCTGTAACGCCCGAGCGCGAGACGTCACATCCCCCGCACCATGACCCGACCCGTATACGAAATGGATTTCCATACTCGTGTCGAATCATAGCGAACGGAGACATACACACTCGCTAAGCCAGGTGGGACTAACCTATAACTTAAACCCCAACAACAACAACAACAACAACAATCAGAGTAACAGAAAGGCGGAAGCAATCATTCATATATTATATATTGAGCTAGATGCTCTAGGTACCAACATGTAATTCATATATTGAGCTATACGCTCTATGTACCAATATTTAATGTTCAAGTAAGATACATATAGGTACCATTTACACATACGCTCCATACATAAACAAAATCCAAAGTATCAATAAAAGTAAGCATATGAGTGTAACGAAAGAAAGGCTAGACACCATGCAAGACTCTCTCTCAGACTTGTATCCCGCCTAGCATCCCTTCCTGCAAAAACAACTGAAACAACTCCGGGTTCATTCTTAGACAGACTGGTGGGTATAAAAAGATAGGCATAATATCAATATATCGCGGAATTTAAACACATACATGCAAGTTATAATCCTTATTCGAGGTTTAGAAGCATTTTTCCCAAGTGGGAAATAAAATACAACGAATAGGATTATAACACTTCATTTCATTCATTAGGTCATTAGTGGCCCGACGAGAGGGCGTGCATTATCTCCAACCACCACCTCGTGTAATTCATTAATCATTCATTCATTCATTCGTTCATGCATTCTTTCTTTCGTGCACATTCATTAGATCATTCATTCGATCATTCATATACTCCTTTTTCCTCCGGGTAGGGAACGGGTTTGCAAGGCCCGAACCCTCATTCATTAATGCTAGAGGGGTACATGAATCCCCAAAAGCGCGGGTCCCCTTTCAGTCACTAATCTCCTAGTGAAATCTAGGTTGCCGAAATTGTTGGAACTAGTATATATGGATTCCCGTCAGCCCATGCTTCCCCGGTTCACCAATACACTAAGTCCCGGGTCCCCCATTCATTGTGATCACTCAATCATTACTCGCCAAAACATTTTGGTAGGATATTCAAGAAAAAGGCTTTCGTTTAAAACATTTGCTCATTAAAAACTTGGTATAAATACCTATATAGGGTTTTGGCCAAAATTTTGCACATTAGGTGTTCGGGGTCATATTGTTAACTAATAGAAGAAAAACCCACCTGGTAGACAAAAAGAACCCGACAAAGCTCTCACTGCTCAACCTCGTCACCCACTAGACCAAAACCTGTGTGACAAAGGTAGTGTGAGACTCAATCATGACCACATTAGACGCTCGGTTATGCAATATCATGTTAAGGAATGCTTAAAATGCAATAATATGTTCAAATATGGTCATGAATGTCATAGAATCCAATTAAACACATAATTCAACAAGTTTCGTTTAATATACGGTAAAACCGTATTCATTCCCGTTCATATCATTCATACTTTCATACTTGCATTCCTAAGGTTATCAATATCATAAATTAATCACAAAACATAGCTTTAATATAATCATGTGACATATAATCCACCATTACGAGCCATAAACGAGATAAAAGCAAGAAAAGAGGTTCCCCAAAGCTGTCATTTCAAATGACACGGCCGTGTTGAGTTTTCAAAGGAAACGGACACGCCCGTGTCCGAGGTTTAAAAATCAAAAAATTCAAAGTCGAGAGCTTGACACGGTCGTGTTGAGTTTTCAAAGGAATTGGACACGGCCGTGTCCGAGGTTAAAATCAGAAAAAATTCAAAGTCGAGAGCCTAACACGGCTGTGTCCATTTTCAGTTCAAAGCTGACACGGCCGTGTCAGCTCATCGTTTTGCCAAGAAAAACAGAGCAAAAGCTCTGTTTCTTGAGGGAAAAGCTTTCCAAAACAGGGGCAGCAACAAGGAAGCTCTTATACACCCTTAGACACGCTTTCAATTCATATAATTCACATATATCATGCAATCCAATCATAGAAGCAAGAATTCACCCTTAAAGTTGGCAAAAGATCACTCAAAACCAAGTTTTCATCCATGGAAGCTTGAAGCTTCAACAATGGGACATCATGTAATACATATCCAACATGAGATTTAAAGATATAGAAATGATAAGGAAGTTACAAGCAACACATTCCATGCATCAACTATCACTTAAAACCAAGGAAAGACATGGAACCAAGAATTCATACCATTTGATTCATTTTCAAACTTTTCTCATAACACAAGATTCTCCAACTTATACCAAGATACAATTGGGAGAAAATAGAGAGGAAATGAGGGAAAAACAATCCATACCTTACCTTGCAGAAGAAGATTGGATGAAAGTTGATCTTGAGCTTAGGGTTTGGATGATCAAACAAGGGTTTTCTTCAAGCTTCTCCTTGGCCTCTTGAGATGATGATGATCGATGAAATGAGATACATAAGGGACAAATGCTGATATTTAGTGATAAAATGGGTAGAATACGGGTCGGTTCAAGTCCGGTTCGTTTAGAAAATGGTTCAAAACAAGTTATAAGGTCGAGGTTGAGGAAAGGTTTGTTGTCGAAGGTTCCAATAATATCAAAAAGATACAAGGCCGAGTTTAATGGATAGGTAACGTCGAAACAAGTTCAACGCCTGTTACGGATCTCGATTTCGAGGTCCGGAGCTCAAGATATCGCGAAAACCGTTCAGGGTTGCCTATTATACGAATAGGTCCCTAAACTTTCAAAAAGTGACAATTAAGCCCAAACCCAATTTCCAATTGAGTCCAAAACATTCAATTAACACCGAATTCACAAAATTCACATTCTCACAAATTCCTTCATATATTCATAGCACACATTGGAATTCATATAAAATTTAAACAATTAAACCAAATTAGAAACGAATTCAATTAATAAAACAAGATATGAAATCATATAATTAAATGTAAATGTGCACGTAACTCTTACCTACACGTGTGAAAACACGGGGCGTTACATTTTCGCTGCATTCCCTTCTTCTTCTCAAGCTTCGCATTCCATTCACCTAAGCTGCATTTCTGTTACACTTGCACTCTTGGTGTTATCCTAACTGGAAGAGTCCACGCTCAAAAGGAAACCCAGTTCCTGAGGCTCAACACCTGTGATGGTCTCCCTTTCCTAAACAAATTTCAAAGTGTTTGGTGTTAAAACAACCTTCTAAGTTTTCGCACCATCACACACGATGAATTTTAAAATATTTCTAATTATTTTTAACTTGTTACTAAAATATTTCCTACTATTTTTTTATTTTTAGTTAATATCTGTACTATTATATTAAGCGAGAGAGGGGACAGATAATAACCGTTTGGTTTCTGGACTTTTTTTTTCTTTTTTTAATTTATTCTTTTTGTTCAACTTTTTTTTTTCTTTTTTTTTTTTGTGTTAATTTTTTTTTTCTTTTCTTTTCTTTATTCTTTTATCACTCCAAAAACTTTCTATTAACCTTTCTTTTCTCTCTTTCTCATTTTTTTTTTCTAAGAACTTCTGTTTTCTCTTACCTCATTTTAATTTTTTGTTTTTGTTTTTCTATGTAATTTTTATTTTCTTTCTCTTCATATTTTAATTTTTCTTAACTAATATAAGATTATCCTATACTATTTATTTATATATTAAATATAATTATAAAATATATATTAATATAAAAATTAATTTTAATATATTTAGATAATAATAAATTTGTACACACCGGGTTACTAGTATACTAATAATTTTCTTCGCCGTTCATGCCATTTATTAAATTTATTACATAATTCTTTTTCTTGCCAACTAGTTTGTCAGATTTGTTTGTTCATTTTAATCGAATTTTCTTCCCAGTGTGGCTCAATTATTATCTAACACATCATGCATTCACTCTTTTGTGGCCCACGCTAAGGCCAACCGTCGGTCGGCTGAACTCCTAACCACCGAGCGTCGAGGATCTCTAAACCTGGAGTAACTTTTTTAGGTGATCTCAAATGGAAATCAGACCCAACTTTTCTCTCTTTCTTCTAGCCTACTTATTGCATCTACTTCTAAAAATTTTATCCTTAAATTTCATTTACAATTAATAAAAAACCATAAAAGGTGGTGTTGTACGCAAAGTGACGAAAAGAAAAACTTGGAAGGTATTACCTATAGTAAATTATGCGATCCTGTGCGAAACTGGTTGGCTCATGTAGCTTTGATTGACCAAACAAGCACATCAAGTATTTGTATTTGGTTGGAACTCCGATTTAAAAGTAGGACAAAAAAGGAAAACAGTGAATTAGATTGAGTGGTCCCGTTGTAGACTCTTCGTATTTAACTTAATAACTGTACTTGAAACTCGATCAAAATTAGAAAAAAGAGAGCTCAAAAGTATTTATTTTGGTTGCTAAATATAATGAATATTGAGACTATTTATAATGATAAGCCTGTACTAACAGGCACGCTCCAAATACATTAGTTGCAACCTACAAGGTGGCTCTACTTGACTAACCCTTGAGTACACGTGGCATGTATCTTTATTATTGTTTTTTTTTTTGTGAAACAAAAAGGGGTTGCACATCAGACGGACTCATCACAGTCAATAAAGAAACAACAAAGTCAAGGCACACAGAAGTTCCTTCGCAGGTCGAAGCCGTATCCCGAGCAAGACGGTACCAAATGTTGGTCAGGCCGCCATGCTGTGTCATTATGTTTAGAACCAAATATTTTTAAAATTTCTGTTTTGCCCTGTTGTTTCGAGAGTTGTGATTTTGAGCATTACCAAAGTTCATACTCATACAAGTATGTTAGATAAATGATAACATAGGATATCACATAGGCAGAAAACATAGACAAGGTAAAGAAGGCTAATGCAATGAGATTAATACAATATAAACAACTTTACTAGATAAGAGAAGACAATAACATTGAAACCAATAACTGGGGAAACCTTCTTGCTTTAAACTCACTTATATATATATTTTTTTCTTCTTTTGTACAGTGAAAGAATTACAAGAAATAGAAAAAGCTGAATACTAACACCAACACCCATCATCAGCAGGACATCCAAAAACCTATTATCACCAATGACATTTGGAAAAGAAGAAAAAAACACCAAAGAAAATGGGAAATATGGCTTGAAAACGATTACAGCCATTGCCAACAGGAGGGAAGGAGACGACCCTCGGCTAGCCACAGTGCAGGACCAGCTGGAAGACCTGTAGCACATCGTGGGACAGCTCTCTTGAGCGCGGTCTCAAATCCCCCAGGAGGGGGATGAGAGGTCTAAGGCCAGAGACGCTCATCCTCCACGCAACCAAATCCCCGGCCGCTAGACCGAGGAAGACAGCGAGGAACATGACCGCGAGGGCGGGAACCACAGGCCTTTGACAGGAGGTTCGCCCCTCATTGATGACGTTCTGATGGCCCGTGCTGGGAAGGGCAAAATTCCCACGTCTGTCAACCGGTACGACGGGACCACAGATCCGGCCGAGCACCTGGATCACTTCGTGCACTTGATGCACCTTTATGAGCATTCCAGTCATTACTGGACCAAGGTATTTGTTACTTCCCTCGTGGGAATGGCTCAGGAGTGGTATAAGAAGCTACCTCCCCACTCCATCCGAGGGTACAACGATTTAACTGATGCCTTCATGAGCCACTTCAGTTCCTTGAAAGCTCTAGCGCCCGCTGCCACGGCTCTCTACAGCCTGGTACAAGGACCCCACGAGATGCTCAGGTCCTTCATGGGCAGATTTAACAAGGAGATTCTATTGGTGGAAAAGCCCTCAATGGATTTTTTGAGGCACTTACTCTTTGGGGCCATCAACATGAAAAACTATGTCAGTAAGGAGTTCGTGGAAGAGGTGGCAAAAAAGAAGCCACACTCGCTGATAAAGATCAGGGATGTAGCTGACTCCTTCTTCACCGTCGAAGACATGTACATTGCGAGGGATAAAAAAATTGCTAATGCCCCTCGAACCAACCGGGGCACGGAGGATAGGGTCGAGTCCAAGAATCGCCGTCGAAGCCCAGTGCCCGCTCGGAGGAATTCCCCACCCCCTCGTGGATACGAGCGCATCGCCCTCAACCGTCCAATTATCGAAGTTTATTCCATGGCGGACAAGAAACTGTTCAAAAGGCCGCCTAAGATGAGGGAAACCGAGGCTAAAAAATGCTCGTGAAAGTACTGCGCCTTCCACAAACAGAAGGGGCACGACACAATTGGCGTGTCGCCAATTGGAAAGCGAGATTCAGAGGCTCATCGCTGGGGGGCACCTCAAAGAATTTGTGAAGGTGCTGGAGAGGTATGATGAACATTGCTCCGAGCGCACGAGAGCCAGAGGAAGGAGCCGCTCGCGCTCAAGAAGCCTGTACCATTACCGCCCTGAGACCAGCGAGCGCAACAAGCAGAAGGCCGCTGACGTGGAGAACCAACCATTTCAGGTCATCCACATAATCGCCGGGGGACCCTCGGGAGGGGATTCTAATGCGTCCCGACGCCGCCATGTCCGAAGCTATGATCAGAGACCTTCCCAGCCCAAGCCTGTACTCTTTGTTAATAGCTATTCACGCTCGAAGGAGAATAACATTGTAGGGTTCACAGAGAAAGACCTAGAGCACATTGTAACACCCCATGGGGTCGGTGAAACCTCTGACTGCCCCATGGTAGTTAGTTTAGACGTTCATAACCACGTTGTAAAGAGGGTCTTAATTGATAGTGGACGCTCTGTGAATGTTCTCCCATACTCAACGTTTCAAAAGATGAAAATAACAAACATTCCCCTCGAACCCCTCAGAACAGCCCTCGTCGGCTTTGGGGGTTCCGAGATTGTCCCTCGCGGATAAATTCGCTTGGCCACCTCTTTTGGTCGCACCCTACAGCGGAAGACTTTGAGCGTCCTTTATGCAATGGTCGAAGTGTAGCACCCTAACCCCCAGGGCACCACATCCCCCGCACTATAGCCTCGATCCACGTATGAAATGGAAAATCCATACATAAACCAAAACTATAGCGAACGGGTGACAAATAAAATGACGAGCTAGGCGGGACACTCTCCCCAACAAGACCAGAGCAAACAGGATAATGAAAGCGGAAGCAATAAAATCATTCATACATATAGGTACCGTATTTACCGAATAGATATGTATAGATACCAACTTAACTATCAATACATTATCATCTCTTAATAATATACATAACCAAGTATTCCAAAAATACTAGTAACGATCAACAATATGAAATGTTCCAAAAGTACTATACATGAAGGTACGGTGCTAGACTCGTGAAAAATGCAAAACTCGAACAACTCCCGCCTAGCACGACCAAGCTAAAAAGGGGTACCTGAAAAGTGAAGTATCAGTCTACCGAAGACTGAGTGAGGGGCAATAAATATATATAACACACATCACATGCAAGGTGTAGTCTCGGGTGAAGACTTTGGTAATAAAAGGAATATATATAGTTCAAGAACTTAATCTTTGCCCGAGATTACCACCAATCTCTTTAACATTTTAACTTGAACATTTCATGAACAAGTGACCCCGGCGAGTAGGGGCGAATCTCCAACCATAACACCAAACGTGACAATACGTGCTTGCTTTATCAATTCAATACATGATCATGCAATTTCATTTAGTGCTCATATAGACAATTTCATGCTTGAAATCATGCGATAACCCGAGGATAACCCGACATGCCGGATTAATCCCCAGTCTCCTTCTTCCTCCGGGTGATAGCGAGTTTGCAAGGCTCGACTATCCACGACATGGTGTGTGTAGAGGACATGACCCTCTAGACACGGAACTCCTTCCACCACTAATCTCCTAGTGGCTTCGGGGGTGATCCCAACAATGTGAGGATAATTCAGGAGTTACCCGTCAGCCCCTGCTTTCCCGGTTGGCTCAAGAATTACCCTCGGGCCCACATGCAATCATGTACTCGCCAAACTTGCTTGAAATCATGACAATCAACACTTTCTTGCTTGAAATGTTTATAACTTTGAAAACGTTTATAATTATAATAGGTTTTGGCCGAAAATAGCACGTAAGGGTGGTAGGGTTCTATAAACATAACCTAAACCTCACCTTTTCTTGCAAAATACAATAATATGGTGTTCTAAGGAGCTTGCTCCCCGTCCACGCCCTCGTGACCTGTGCAAATACAACGTATACACGTGAGACATGACCTAAAATGACCAAAATATGACGAACGGTGGAAATGTATCGAGACGACCATGAAAATGCAATGTGGTATGATAACATGTCGTTTCACATCATATTAGCACATATTATAGCAATTCGGGGTCAAAGAAGTCGTTGGATCGAGGGGTCATTTTCGTAATTTTATGCAGTGAATTTTGTTCTGCAAGTCAGGTGGGAACGGCTGTTCCGGTCCCCTTTTGAAAAATGGGAACAGTCGTTCCCATTACCCACAAAACGTGCCAACGATTTCTTATTTTAAAAACGCGCCTAGCTGGGAACGGCCGTTCCCGCGGTCGGCCGCCTATTTTATTTGAAAAGGTGGGAACGCCCGTTCCCACAATACCTTAAGGCTGGGAACGGTCGTTCCCAGTTTCTGAAACTTTGAAGAACAGAGCAGAAACAGGGGAAGGCTACGGGAAACAACAAAGCAAGCACCAAAAATCCATTTTGATCAACACAAGCATGTATTTTCTGGAAATATGATATGTATAAGTTCAAGAAA
Organism: Lantana camara; assembly: GCA_037501455.1. Classification (NCBI taxonomy): domain Eukaryota; kingdom Viridiplantae; phylum Streptophyta; class Magnoliopsida; order Lamiales; family Verbenaceae; genus Lantana; species Lantana camara. Next base: position 65,296,270 of record CM074862.1, read on the forward strand.
TGATATCCTAGCATTTAAACACTCAAATCACTCAAGATCATCAAGAATTCATGCCTCATGCTCATGATCAAAACTTGCTCATTCATGCTCAATATTCAAAGATTCAAGCCATAAATCATGCCATAATTCAATATAAGATCATATAATCATGCCTCCAATTAGAATTAATCCATCTAGCACATCAAACTCAAACCCTAGCTATACCAATTATGATCAACAATCATCCATTCATGCACAACCAACCTTGAAGATGAAAGAAATGAAGAAGATGGATGATGAGGATGATCAATTTGCCAAAACTTGGATGATTTCTTGAAATCTTGATGATTGAATGAAAATTTACTCCTTCCCTTTTTCTTCCTTGGAACCGAGAGAGAAAAGACGGAGATGATGATGAATTGTAGATGAAAAATGATCATGGAATGTGCAAGAAGAGATGATACGTAATTCATCATCCTTGATTTTTGTGACTTATGCTAATTGCCATTTAATCCCTTGTTTTATGAAGTCATGCTATCAAGTATACAACCATTTAAAATATGCTCAATTAAGTCCTTGGAAGATAATGCACTCAAGTCCCCAAAGTTTTAAAGAACAATCAAGTAGGGACAATTTGGTAATTTAAAACACTCCCGGTAATTATTTCATGCAATAAATATTTTTCGTGTCATGAGATAATATTTTCAACGATATGAATTCAAATAATTGATATAAATAATGTTTCGTGAATTTTATAAAATTATGAATGCCACGTAAGAATATATTATAAAATTAAAAAAATAAAATAAAACCTACGCTCAAACTCACACGTGTCGTGCTTACCTGATCATCCGGAACCGGGGCGTTACAACTCTCCCCCCCCCCCTTAGAAGAATCTGGTCCCCAGATTCTCTAGTCTTGTGTGAACAACTCCGGGTGGAACCGTTTCATTTTATCCTCTGTTTCCCACATAGCTTCTTCGGTTTTATCGCTTCTCCACAACACTTTAACTATGGGAATCCTCCGGTTTCTCAACTCTTGAAATTTCCGATCCATGATTTTAACCGGTCTCTGAACAAATGTCAAATTTGGTTCCAGTTCAACTTCTTCCACGGGGAGAATCGTAGTCTCATCGGGGTAATATTTCCTTAGTTGTGAAATATGAAATACGTTATGAATCCCCGTAAGACTCGGTGGTAGGTCCAGTCGATAGGCTACCTCGCCTATTCTCTCAAGAATTTCAAACGGACCTAAGTAGCGAGGATTAAGTTTTCCTCCTTTCCCGATCCGAGTGAAACCTTTCCTTGGTGACACCTTCAAGAATACCCGGTCATCAACTTCAAATTCTAGATCTCTTCGGCGCTTATCGGCATAACTCTTTTGCCTATCTTGCGCGGCTTTCATCCGTTGTTGAATCATTTGAACTTTCTCAATCATAACCTGAACAACTTTGGAAGGCCTTTCGAATCTTTCACCTTTCTTTACCCCTTCCTGTTTTGACCACTTCCATTCTTCCAAGTCGAAGAACAACGGAGATCGGCACTTTCTTCCATAAAGTAACTCGTAAGGAGCCATCCCAATCGAAGCCTGAAAGCTGTTATTATAAGCAAACTCGATCAAAGGAAGCTGTTCTACCCACGAGTTCTGAAAATCCATCGCGCAAGCCCGAAGAAGATCTTCCAAATACCTGATTAACCTTTCAGTTTGACCGTCTGTTTGCGGGTGGAATGCTGTACTGAACTTAAGTTTCGTTCCCAAGACGGCCTGTAATTCTTGCCACAACTTAGAAGTAAATCTCGGGTCTCGGTCTGATACTATGCTCACCGGAATGCCATGAAGTCGAATAATCTCTCTGTTATAGATTTCAGCCAACTTCGGGATCTTATAGGACATCCGGACCGGTAGAAAGTGAGCAGACTTTGTAAATCTATCCACAATTACCCAAATTCCATCAAACCCGCCTTTAACCTTCGGTAATCCGGAAACAAAGTCCATCGTTACTTGTTCCCACTTCCACTCGGGAATAGGTAACGGTTGTAAAAGTCCTGCGGGCTTTTGGTGTTCAGCTTTCACTTTCTGACAAGTCAAGCAATGTTTCACGTATTCTGCCACGTCTCTTTTCATCCCGTTCCACCAATAATATTGCTTCAAATCCTTATACATTTTATTTCCTCCTGGGTGGATCGAGTAGGCTGACTTGTGAGCTTCTTCAAGTAGGACCCGTCTCAATTCTTCAGGTACTACTACTCTGTTTTTAAACCGAAGCAACCCGGTCTCATCAAACCTAAACGGACTCTCCGGGTCATCCTTAGCTTTACTTGTAAGCTTCTGTACTTCCGAATCCTTATTCTGAGCCTCAAATAACTGATACTTTAATTCCGGCTGGATTGTGATATTAGAAACCCGAGCTTTTAACACAATCGGGGCAACTTCCTCATTTTCCTTTATTTCCAAGCTCGATACACTCGCCTTTCTGCTAAGTGCATCGGCGACTACATTAGCTTTCCCGGGATGGTATTTAATTGTACAATCATAATCCTCTAGCTTTTCCATCCATCGCCGTTGCCTCATGTTCAACTCTTTCTGTGTGAACAAATACTGAAGGCTCTTGTGGTTGGTAAAAATCTCAAAGGAAGTCCCGTAAAGATAATGTCTCCATTTCCCGAGAGCAAAGATCACGGCTGCAAGCTCTAGGTCGTGTGTTGGATAATTCCTTTCATATTCCTTTAGCTTCCGGGAAGCATAGGCGATCACTTTTCCTTTCTGAGTCAAAACACAACCTAAGCCTTCTTTAGAAGCATCAGTGTACACTGCATATCCCTCTGAACCCTCGGGTAAAGTTAACACCGGAGCTGAGACTAACTTTTCTTTCAAAAAGTTGAAGCTTTGATCACACTTCTCGTCCCAGACAAACTTAACATCCTTCTTTGTTAATCGGGTTAACGGCGCCGCAATCTTGGAGAAGTCCTGAACAAATCTTCTATAATAACCGGCCAATCCCAAGAAGCTTCTAATTTCCGAGGCATTCTTTGGTTTCTCCCACTTGAGCACGGCCTCGATTTTCGAGGGATCGACTTCCAACCCTTTTCCTGAAATCACACGTCCCAAAAAGGAAACCCTATCGATCCAAAATTCGCACTTACTGAACTTAGCAAACAACTGATGCTCTTTCATAGTCTGAAGAACGAGCCTGAGATGTCTCGCGTGCTCCTCGGCTGATTTTGAGAAAACCAGAATATCATCAATAAAAATCACCACGAACTGTTAGGAATAGTGCCCTAAAAGCCGATTGTATATCCGCTTTGTGCTTTTCCTTATTGTAATCACAGACAATCTTTGAATAAAATAATGAATTGAGGCAACACTTCTTTATATGCTCTTGTTTGGTATGCGTTTACTTCAGCTGTGCATGTATGAGAACTCCCCTAATCCTGATGACTTTAGGACTCTACCATTTAGGTGAAATGGTTCATGAAACGAGCCCTATATCACATAAGTCATGATTAGTAAAATGCTCCAAGCCGATGAGTCCTACAGACAGTGGGAGTGTCAACCTGACTCCTCTAAGGCTTGCTTGTGGGATCACGCCCTTAAGAAGGACCACCTTGTTTCATGGAGGTGGAAAGTGTATAGTTGATACGTGCGTGATACTTGAGGGTGCTTACTTTAATAAGTAAGTTCACTGAGGTGCCCCGTGTGAGAACATTCCTAAATGGGAAAGGAAGTTTCTATTTCAGGAAATGGAAACTTCCAGATTAGGAAATATCTCACGAGTCATTGATGTGATTAATTGATCCTTAGACTTGAGGTTCCTTGTCACTTTATGAGTTAAGTCTGTAGTCTTAGGTATAAGCTTTAAAGGGTGTCGCCTTAGACAACTGATTCAAGGCTTATGCTGGGGCTGCACAAGTGACTCATGAAAGTGAATGAGAATCAAGATAGGACCTACACTTGCATTTGCAAGGTGATCTCTTATTGTGTAAGTCATTTATATGCCATATGGAGTCCTTGGCCAAGGCAGTAGATCAAGACATCAAGAAAAGGGTTTCTTGGATTGAGATCAAATGGATATGAAATGCACTTAGCTTTAAGACCGGATTATTAGGGTTCTGATTATTCCCTTGCCCTAGATCTTGGTTGAGAGATAGTAAGTAGGAGGATTGTATCTCACATGAATCAATGACTTAAAGGTTCTGTCGAATCCGAACATTCCAATTCAGCTAGGGGTTAAACACCTGTTGCTAGACTATGGTCGTTTAATCTGTGGACTGATTAATTAATTAGTGAATTAATTAATTGGGGTCACTGCTAATTGAATTGAGAACCTAGAGGGTCACACACAACAACTTGGTTACATGAGTTGAGGCTTGAAAATGATTAAACGAGTTAATCGGGCCAAGAGGGTTCCACACGTGTGAAATCACACGTGTGGCTCACGTGAGTGACACGTGTCACACATGTGTGAATATATATATTATATATATATATATGTATTAAATAATTAAAGGTGTTAATTATTTAATAGACTTTGGTTTAATTTTGAATTAAAAAGAAAGTCTTATTTTGGAGAAAATAATCTAGTTAATTAATTACGAATTAATTAATTAGATAAAAATAAGTTATTTATTTTATAATAAATAAAGTATAAAATTATCCAAAAATAGTTTGGATATTTTTAGCTCTCTTAAAAGTTGACTTGAATTAGAATTCAAAGTCAAAGTTGGAAATTACTTGAAGATCAAGTAATAGGAGAGAGGAACCAAAACCCTTGCCTATGAGGACAAGGATTTCGGCCGCCCCTCCCCTTTCCTATATATAGGGGAGCTCATGCTCCCCTTTAGAGCTAATTGGCAATTCTTTTGGTTCATGTGTTGAACACCTTCCTTTCTCCAAGATTAAATTAAACCCTAGGTTAAGCCTAAACACTAACTAGAGAACTAGCATCCTTACTAGTTAGATTGTGATCAAGTTGGTGGACTTTCTCTAGAGACTTCAAGTTAGAAGTTTGAAGATTCGAGCTTTACCAAGGAGAGGGGATCAAGCCGCGAGAAGAGCGTTCTTGGGTGGCTTGAAACGCTTCAAGAAAGAACAAAAGAAAAGTAAGTTTTCTATCTTTACGAATTTGGTTACACGATTGCGAGTTCAAGATCCTTTTGTTGGGAAAAATTTTTAAATTCCGCTGCTTTCTGATTCGTGTTTTCCAACAGAACTTGTCGAGTAAAGGCCTGAATATCCGGTGCATCATATCCATAAAAGCTGCAGGGGCGTTAGTTAATCCAAATGGCATAACCACGAACTCGTAGTGCCCGTACCGAGTATTGAACCCTGTCTTAGGAATATCCTCTACTCGGATTCGCAGCTGATAGTATCCCTGTCTTAAATCCAATTTCGAATAAACTTTGGAACCCTGAAGTATATCGAATAATTCCTCGATATGTGGGAGGGGATACTTGTTCTTGATAGTCATCCTGTTCAATTCCCTGTAATCGATACACATTCTTAAAGTCCCGTCCTTTTTCTTTACAAATAAAACTGGTGCTCCCCACGGCGAAGAACTCGGTCGAATGTACCCAACTTCCAACAATGCTTCCAGTTGGACTTTTAATTCTTTTAATTCAGCTGGAGCCATCCGGTAAGGAGTCTTTGAATACGGCTCAGCATTCGGGAAAAGATCGATCACAAATTCAATCTCTCGTTCAGGAGGTAAGGAATCCAACTTCTCTGGAAATACCTCGGGGAATTCCTTTACCACTTCGGTGTCCTCTAATTTCACCTGATCTTTTGGCTTGTTCAGAATATAGGCAATGAACCCTGTAGCCCCGTCTCTGACTAACTTCTGAGCCTCTGAAAACGAAAGTAGGGGTACGGTCTTTGAAGTACAACCCGTAGTAACCTCTGAACCCAACTGAACCTTTTTAGCCCGGCAATCTACGGTAGCACAATGCCTATATAACAATTCCATCCCCAATATAGCTCCGTATCTCTCCATCGGCATAATAATGAAATCTGTCAGAAACTCCCGGCCTTCAATCACCACTGGAACATCCCTGTAAACCTGATCCGTCTCTCGCCTACTACCGAAAGGAGTACTAACTATATAGTGCACAGAAGTACACATAGCAGGCAAAGACAAAGTAATAGCAATAGAATGCGCAAGAAAGGAGTGTGTAGCTCCTGGATCAAATAATGTATGGATGTTCGTGCCATGGATGCAAATAATACCTTCAACTACTGCGGTAGGATCTATCTCTGCATCCTGCTCCTCTCCTGCGAGTGCATAAGCCCGAGCTCTCACCAGTGGCCTCTGTCCCGCAGGTGGTGGATCCTGACGATCCGGACAGCCGTCAACCATGTGCTCGTCACTCCCGCAAATCAAACACAAACCTAACCGGCGCCTGCAGTTGTCGTAGGTATGTGTAGGAAGTCCACACCATCTGCAGCCCGGTCTCTGAGGTGGCTGGGGTGGTGCTGGAGCTCTCGGACCTCTCGGTAATGGCCCTGTCGCCTTAAGCTTCTTCCCGGGGTTCTTCTGAGCTGGAGGTGCAGAGTAAACCATCGGCCTCTTTCCTGAGCTCGATCCCTGACCTGCTCTCGAGCCCGAAGCCTGTCCAATCCGCGAAGTAGCTTTCCTAGCAATATCCGAATCCTCAACTTTTAGGGCCTTAGTGGTAGCTTTTGCCCAGGTGCTGGTATTGGCTGCTTTCAGCGCATCCTGAATATCTGGCCTGAGTCCCTGGACGAACTGCATCGCCTTGTGAAAGTCATCATTCGCTATGTTGGGTGCATAGCGAGAAAGTCTCTCGAACTCGGCGATATACTGACCCACAGACCTGCCTCCCTGCTTTAGCTCGGTGAACTCTCTCAACCTGCGAGTACGGGAAGCTGGAGGAATATACTTGTTTCTGAACTCCCGTACAAATACCTCCCAAGTAATCTCGGTCCCGGCTGCCTCCAGAACAATCTGTGTGCTTTCCCACCAAGAATAGGCCTCGCCCTGAATAAGAGTAAGTGTACAGCGAGCCTTCTCCTGACTATCACAAGGGATAAGCTGCTAAATCCTTTCGATCTCTTTTAGCCACATCTCTGCCTGGATATCGTCTCCCTTATAGAACTTCGGGGGACGCTGGTTCTGAAATTCTCGCAATATGGCCGAAATGGGGTTCTCCTGAGGTGCTACCGGTGCTGGAGGTGGTGGAGGAACCCTATCCTGTAGCCTCTGATCAATTAGCCCTACTACCGCGTTCATAAAGTCCTGGGGCTGTGCCTGAGCAGGTGGAGGAGGTGGTGATCTCTCGCGGCGATGATGTCGGCGGTGATGATGCCTGTGCCTCGAGCATCGGTCACTGGAACGTCTGTCGTGCTCCATCCTGAAATCAGATCGCTACACATGCGTGGCTTGATTAATAAATGCAAATGTGTGCATACAATTTCCATAATATCAAGTAGCAAATGTTCAAGGAAGATCAAGTAGCTCAATTAATGGAAAGAAATGAGTAAATCAGGTAAGTCAACCAAATGCAGACTCCCAAATACCACATAATCCTATGTCGTGCGACCTAGACTGACTTGACACGACTCGAGAACCTCGGTTTTGCAACCGGGCTCTGATACCACCTATAGATGTAGCACCCTAACCCCCAGGGCACCACATCCCCCGCACTATAGCCTCGATCCACGTATGAAATGGAAAATCCATACATAAACCAAAACTATAGCGAACGGGTGATAAATAAAATGACGAGCTAGGCGGGACACTCTCCCCAACAAGACCAGAGCAAACAGGATAATGAAAGCGGAAGCAATAAAATCATTCATACATATAGGTACCGTATTTACCGAATAGATATGTATAGATACCAACTTAACTATCAATACATTATCATCTCTTAATAATATACATAACCAAGTATTCCAAAAATACTAGTAACGATCAACAATATGAAATGTCCCAAAAGTACTATACATGAAGGTACAGTGCTAGACTCATGAAAAATGCAAAACTCGAACAACTCCCGCCTAGCACGACCACGCTAAAAAGGGGTACCTAAAAAGTGAAGTATCAGTCTACTGAAGACTGAGTGAGGGGCAATAAATATATATAACACACATCACATGCAAGGTGTAGTCTCGGGTGAAGACTTTGGTAATAAAAGGAATATATATAGTTCAAGAACTTAATCTTTGCCCGAGATTACCACCAATCACTTTAACATTTTAACTTGAACATTTCATGAACAAGTGACCCCGGCGAGTAGGGGCGAATCTCCAACCATAACACCAAACGTGACAATACGTGCTTGCTTTATCAATTCAATACATGATCATGCAATTTCATTTAGTGCTCATATAGACAATTTCATGCTTGAAATCATGCGATAACCCGAGGATAACCCGACATGCCGGATTAATCCCCAGTCTCCTTCTTCCTCCGGGTGATAGCGAGTTTGCAAGGCTCGACTATCCACGACATGGTGTGTGTAGAGGACATGACCCTCTAGACACGGAACTCCTTCCACCACTAATCTCCTAGTGGCTTCGGGGGTGATCCCAACAATGTGAGGATAATTCAGGAGTTACCCGTCAGCCCTTGCTTTCCCGGTTGGCTCAAGAATTACCCTCGGGCCCACATGCAATCATGTACTCGCCAAACTTGCTTGAAATCATGACAATCAATACTTTCTTGCTTGAAATGTTTATAACTTTGAAAACGCTTATAATTATAATAGGTTTTGGCCGAAAATAGCACATAAGGGTGGTAGGGTTCTATAATCATAACCTAAACCTCACCTTTTCTTGCAAAATACAATAATATGGTGTTCTAAGGAGCTTGCTCCCCATCCACGCCCTTGTGACCTGTGCAAATACAACGTATACACGTGAGATATGACCTAAAATGACCAAAATATGACGAACGGCGGAAATGTATCGAGACGACCATGAAAATACAATGTGGTATGATAACATGTCGTTTCACATCATATTAGCACATATTATAGCAATTCGGGGTCAAAGAAGTCGTTGGATCGAGGGGTCATTTTCGTAATTTTATGCATTGAATTTTGTTCTGCAAGTCAGGTGGGAACGTCCGTTCCGGTCCCCTTTTGAAAAATGGGAACGGTCGTTCCCATTACCCACAAAACGTGCCAACGACTTCTTATTTTAAAAACGCGCCTAGCTGGGAACGGCCCTTCCGGCTCCAAGGCCAAAATGGGAACGGCCGTTCCCGCGGTCGGCCGCCTATTTTATTTGAAAAGGTGGGAACACCCGTTCCCACAATACCTTAAGGCTGGGAACGGTCGTTCCCAGTTTCTGAAACTTTGAAGAACAGAGCAGGAACAGGGGAAGGCTACGGGAAACAACAAAGCAATCACCAAAAATCCATTTTGATCAACACAAGCATGTATTTTCTGGAAATATGATATGTATAGGTTCAAGAAATGATATCCTAGCATTTAAACACTCAAATCACTCAAGATCATCAAGAATTCATGCCTCATGCTCATGATCAAAAGTTGCTCATTCATGCTCAATATTCAAAGATTCAAGCCATAAATCATGCCATAATTCAATATAAGATCATATAATCATGCCTCCAATTAGAATTAATCCATCTAGCACATCAAACTCAAACCCTAGCTATACCAATTATGATCAACAATCATCCATTCATGCACAACCAACCTTGAAGATGAAAGAAATGAAGAAGATGGATGATGAGGATGATCAATTTGCCAAAACTTGGATGATTTCTTGAAATCTTGATGATTGAATGAAAATTTACTCCTTCCCTTTTTCTTCCTTGGAACCGAGAGAGAAAAGACGGAGATGATGATGAATTGTAGATGAAAAATGATCATGGAATGTGCAAGAAGAGATGATACGTAATTCATCATCCTTGATTTTTGTGACTTATGCTAATTGCCATTTAATCCCTTGTTTTATGAAGTCATGCTATCAAGTATACAACCATTTAAAATATGCTCAATTAAGTCCTTGGAAGATAATGCACTCAAGTCCCCAAAGTTTTAAAGAACAATCAAGTAGGGACAATTTGGTAATTTAAAACACTCCCGGTAATTATTTCATGCAATAAATATTTTTCGTGTCATGAGATAATATTTTCAACGATATGAATTCAAATAATTGATATAAATAATGTTTCGTGAATTTTATAAAATTATGAATGCCACGTAAGAATATATTATAAAATTAAAGAAATAAAATAAAACCTACGCTCAAACTCACACGTGGCGTGCTTACCTGATCATCCGGAACCGGGGCTTTACACGAAGTGGATCTCCCCTACAACATCATCATTGGACGTCCGGCGCTCGTTGACTTCAAAGAAGTTATTTCAACATACCACCAAAAGGTCAAGTTTCCCACCCCCGAGGGAACAGGCGAAGTACTGTGCAATGTTAAGGAGGCTTGGGAATGCTACATCCTTTCCATTCGAAGCCATAAGCCCACACAAACCATCCAAGCAGGTTCCACTAAGAAGTCAATTGATTTTCCCAAGTTAGATGAGGACGGCCTCGAGCGTAAAAGAGCCAAGCTGTATAAGAAAAAGAACAAGAAGAAAGCCACGTGCAAAGGTAAAGGCCCGGAGGACGGCCCTCCCGGCGGTGTCGAGGGTTCCTCTTCAGAGGACGAGGGTCTTGACCCCTCGGTCGAGTTGGATGGTAAGCTCACGGGCAAGAAACGGGCGCTCGAAGCACCTCAGCCTGAAGTTTGCATGGAACCCACTGAAAAATTCCTGACCATCGAATTGGAGCCAGGAAATCCAGATAAAACCATGCAAATAGGCTCCAATCTTGGCGGTCCCTCACGAATCATGATGATCGATTTTCTTCGAGAGAACCTTGATGTGTTTGCATGGAAGGCTTCTGACCTCACTGGAATAGATCCGAGGGTCATTATCCACAGGCTCAATGTGGACCCGGCCTTCAAACCTATCAAACAAAAGAAAAGGGACGTTCATGGATTCAGGAGGCAGGTCATCAAAGAGGAGGTTAACAAACTTCTTGAGGCTCAGTACATAGAGGAGATTCTATATCCTGAGTGGCTCTGCAACGTGGTGCTCGTGCCCAAGAGCGCCAATAAGTGGCGTATGTGCAATGACTTCACAGATCTCAACAAAGCGTGCCCCAAGGACCCCTACCCTCTACCAAGGATTGACCAGCTGGTAGATTCGATAGCTGGTTGTGAACTTATGAGTATGATGGACGCCTTTCAGGGCTATTACCAGATTTTTATGGCACCCGAGGATCGCCCCAAAACCTCCTTTGTAGTCCACGTGGGAGTTTTTTGCTTTCTGGTTATGCCGTTCGGACTTAAGAACGCAGGGGCCACTTATCAGCGCCTTGTCAACAGTATTTTCGAGCGCGAGATTGGAAAGTCCATGGAAGTGTATGTGGATGACATGATTATCAAGAGCGAGTGCCAACCTTTCCACCTGGAAGATCTCAGGCGAGCATTCGACATCCTGCGCCATTACGGTATGAAATTAAACCCATCCAAGTGTACATTTGGTGTTCGAGGTGGCAAGTTTTTGGGGTACATGGTTATTCAAAGGGGCATAGAGGCCAATCCAGAGAAAATAAAGGCAATCCTTGACATTCCCTCCCCTCGAAATGTGAGAGAGGTCCAAGTGCTGGTGGGCAAGATCATTTCTTTGAACAGATTCATCTCCCGCTCGGCTGACATAAATCTACCTTTCTTCAAAATCTTGCGTAACGCTCGTAATTTCACCTGGAGCGAAGAATGTGAGAAAGCCTTGCAAGACATGAAGTAATATCTCTCGAGCGCACCATTGCTGACCAAGCCTAACCCAGGGGAAAACTTACTTATTTACCTCTCAGTCTCCTCAGAAGCCACGAGTTTACTACTTGAGCAAGACCTTGCAAGGGGCGGAGAAAAGATATATGGAGGTAGAAAAATTTGCCTTTATGCTCGTTAATGCCTCCCGGAGGCTGAGACCATATTTCCAAGCCCACACCGTCACGGTGCTTACAGACCAGCCCCTCAAACAGGTGCTCTCGAAACCGGACGTCTCAGGGAGGCTAATCAAGTGGTCTATTGAGCTCAACCAATTCGATGTCACCTTCGAGCCTCGTACGGCGATACAAGCCCAGGCAGTGGCAGATCTGCTGGTAGAACGCTTCAAGTTGGATGCCGCACCCTCGGTTGAGGACGGGCTATGGCTCCTACACACAGATGGCTCCTCGACCTCACAGGGGGGGGAGAGCTGGAGTGACCCTCAGGGATCCTCTTGGAGCTGAGGTAGACTACGCTATCAAGCTGGCATTCTAGGTCACCAATAACGAGGCAGAATATGAGGCTCTGATACAAGGTCTCAGGATAGCCCTTTAGAATGACGCCGCTCGGGTCACTGCGTATGTTGACTCCCAGCTGATCGCAAGTCAAATTGATGGCACTTATGAGGCTCGAGAAGCCACTATGATGTAGCACTTGGCGAGTGCTAAAGAAGCGATCTCCAAATTCAAAGAGTTCCATTTGTTGCAGATTCCAAGAACCAAAAACGAGCGTGCGGATGCTCTTTCTAAGTTCGCATCCGCCCTGGAAGATTCTTGCCAGCGCTCAGTTACATTCCTCAGAACGGAGAAGCCACTGATTCGCGAGACGGGACCCTCGGGTGGGGTGAGCATGATTGATTCCTCCGAACCTTGTTGGCTCGATGACATCATTAGGTTTTTGAGGGACGGAACATGCCCGAGCGATAAGGTGGAAGCACGGAAGGTTAGGAGTAAGGCCCCTCGCTTCTCTCTTGACAGCGACGGTCGATTATTCAAACAGTCTTTCCAGGGTCCACCATTAAGGTGCTTGAGACCCTGGCAAGCCAAGGAAGTGTTAGAGCACGTGCACAATGGAAGCTGTGGGAATCACTCTGGCGGTCGAATTCTGGCTAAGAAAATATTGAGGAGTGGGTTCTACTGGCCCTCGCTATTGCATGATGCCATCAGATACTCCAAGAAATGTCCTAAGTGCCAGTTTTATTCCAACACCCCTCAACTGCCGGCAGCCCAAATGATCCCTATTGACGTTTTGTGGCCCTTCGACCAGTGGGGAATCGATATAGTGGGGCTCCTTCCAATGGCGGTCAGTCAAAAGAAATTTGTAATCCTCGTTGTGGACTATTTCACCAAGTGGGCCAAAGCTGAAGCGGTCGCAAGGATAACGTTCAAAGTGGTGAGGGACTTTATTCGGAAGAACATCATCTGCAGATATGGCATCCCGAGGGTACTCATCTCAGATAACGGTTCCCAATTCACCGCCGTCGACATGCGAGATTGGTGCTACGAACTGGGGATTGAGCAACGTTTCACCTCCGTGGGCCACCCTCAGGCCAGCGGTCAAGCTGAGGTGACAAACCGAACCATACTTCAGTATCTGAAGATAATGCTCGAAAGTAAGAAGGGGGAATGGGCGGAAGAACTTCAAGGAGCCCTCTGGGCGTACCGTACTAACCCACGAGCGGCAACAAGAGAGACCCCCTATTCCCTCGTGTATGGCTCCGAGGCTATGATACCTGTGGAGATTGCTCAAGAGTCGGCACGCGTTGCCTACTTCGAGCCTGCAGCGAACAAGGGTAATCGGACGTTCGAATTGGATTTGCTAAACGAGAGAAGAAATACTGCTTGGGCTCGGATCCACTGTAGCCCACCAGTATAACAAGCGTGTTAAAGAGAGGACCTTCCAGCTAGGGGATTTTGTCCTAAAAAAGGTGGATGTCTCCAAGCATGTGGGTAAGTTGGACCCCAACTGGGAAGGCCCCTTCAAAGTCATTCAGGTACGAGAATAATACCTACTTGCTAGAGAATTTGCGAGGCGAGCGTCTCCCTAGACCGTGGAATGCATGTAACCTTAGACGGTTCTACGTGTAAGCGACAACCTTTGTAATTGCCCGCTCGTGGCACTTTGTACTTTCTTTTGACAGAAAGCATGGCAGTCGTTATTACTATTAATCATAAGCACAGTAGAAAGTATTTTACCAATCATTACTTGTCATTTACTTGTTGTTTCCTTATATTAATAATTTAAGTATTCAATTACATCGAATGGATTGATGACCACTCAACATATCTCTAAATCAACGCTATCTGTGTGTCGAAAATCCTTCACATTGGATAGCTTGACGCTCATGAGTGCGTAAATCCTAAGAATGAGCGTGTCGAAAAGGTGGGACGCTAAATGCTTAGTTTACACCAACTGGATGTTGATCACTCCAGATTGCACTCGTAAACCCCCAATGACCCTCATCCTCTTAGGTATGAGTATGCTCATAAATAGCTAATGCTAGGCTAATTCTCTTATGGATACCTAAGTACAAAGCTAACGACACAGCCTCGCTCGCTTTAATCCCATACTTAGCAAATCCTACAGTTGATTTCTAAGTCCACTGAAGCTACTGAAACGCTCAAATTAGGAGTATGCATCACACGTTTACGGCCAATACTTAGATAAATCCCTAGCGGATTTCTAAGTTCAAATTCAAGCCTAATTATGGATATAACTAGGGTACCCTTGTAAGGAACACCCTCGCGCCCATATAATCCCCCACTAATGCTCATATATTTCTAAGTCCTAATCTTAAAAGTCCATGATGAAAGACAGCCAGGGTACCCTGAAGGGAAACACCCTCATGCTTGTGCGTTGCCATTGCAGACATACAAACACTAGTGAAAACAAGCATCATACAAGAACGGATAAACAGTGCTCCATACCCAATATTGAAGGGAATCAAACTTCAATGGTAGTAATGTTATCGGATAAAAGGCAGAAACCAAGTTAAAATGCATTATCAAAAGTACCAAAAATCAGGTACAGAGATCAAATGTTCACTACAGGAATGTTAGGAATAGTGCCCTAGAAAGCCGATTGTATATCCGCTTTGTACTTTTCCTTATTGTAATCACACACAATCTTTGAATAAAATAACGAATTGAGGCAACACTTCTTTATATGCTCTTGTTTGGTATGCGTTTATTTTAGTTGTGCATGTATGAGAACTCCCCTAATCCTGATGACTTTAGGACTCTACCATTTAGGTGAAATGGTTCATGAAACGAGCCCTATATCACATAAGTCATGATTAGTAAAATACTCCAAGCCGATGAGTCCTATAGACAGTAGGAGTGTCAACCTGACTCCTCTAAGGCTTGCTTGTGGGATCACGCCCTTAAGAAGGACCACCTTGTTTCATGGAGGTGGAAAGTGTATAGTTGATACGTGCGTGATACATGAGGGTGCTTAGTTCAATAAGTAAGTTCACTGAGGTGCCCCGTGTGAGAAGATTCCTAAATGGGAAAGGAAGTTTCTATTTCAGGAAATGGAAACTTCTAGATTAGGAAATATCTCATGAGTCATTGATGTAATTAATTGATCCTTAGACTTGAGGTTCCATGTCACTTTATGAGTTAACTCTGTAGTCTTAGGTATAAGCTTTAAAGGGTGTCGTCTTAGACAACTGATTCAAGGCTTATGCTGGGGCTGCGCAAGTGACTCATAAAAGTGAATGAGAATTAAGAAAGGACCTACACTTGCATTTGCAAGGTGATCTCTTATTGTGTAAGTCCTTGGCCAAGGCAGTGGATTAAGACATCAAGAAAAGGGTTTCTTGGATTGAGATCAAATGGATATGAAATGCACTTAGCTTTAAGACCAGATTATTAGGGTTCTGATTATTCCCTTACCCTAGATCATGGTTGAGAGATAGTAAGTAGGAGGATTGTATCTCGCATGAATCAATGACTTAAAGGTTCTGTCGAATCGAGACATTCCAATTCAGCTAGGGGTTAAACACCTGTCGCTAGACTATGGTCATTTAATCTGTGGACTGATTAATTAATTAGTGAATTAATTAATTAGGGTCACTGCTAATTGAATTGAGAACCTAGAGGGTCACACACGTTAAAATGATTAAACGAGTTAATCGGGCCAAGAGGGTTCCACACGTGTGAACCACACTGTGGCTCACGTGAGTGGCATGTGTCCTTGGGACACGTGTGTAAATATATGTGGATATTTATTTATGTGTTAAATAATTAATGTGATTAATTATTTAATAGACTTTGGTTTAATTTTGAAATAAAAAGAAAGTCTTATTTTGGAGAAATTAATTAATTGTTAATTAATTAATTAGATAAAATAAGTTATTTATTTATTAATAAATAAAGTATAATATCCAAAGGGGTTTTGGATATTTTAGCTCTCTTAAAAGTTGATTTGAATTAGAATTCAAAGTTAAAGTTTGGAATTACTTGGTAATCAAGTAATTAGAGAGAGGGACCAAATCCTTGCCCCAAAAGGACTAGGGTTCGGCGTCCCCCTCCCTTTCCTATATATAGGGGAACTCATGCTCCCCTTGAGAGTGATTGAATTCTTTTGGTTCATGTGTTGAACACCATCCTTTCTCCAAGATAAAACAAACCCTAGGTTAAGCCTAAACACAAACTAGAGAACTAGCATCCTTACTAGTTAGATTGTAGCCAAGTTGGTGGACTATCTCTAGAGAGCTTCAAGTTAGAAGTTTTAAAGATTCGAGCTTTACCAAGGAGAGGGGATCTAGCAGCGAGAAGAGCATTCTTGGGTGGCTTGAAACGCTTCAAGAAAGATTATTGAAAAGTAAGTTTCTAATCTCTACGAATTTGGATTCACGATTGCGAGTCTAAGATCATTTTGTTGGAAAATTATTAAATTTCCGCTGCTTTCTGATTCCTGTTTTACAACAAGTGGTATCAGAGCCACCTCGTTAATCGTGTTTCTAATTCGTCTCCATTTTTCTGAATTTGGTAGAAATTCTTAGGCTTAGATGCGAATTAGGTATTCATGAGTTCTTTTAGAAAGCCTGAATTACGAAACTGTAATTTTTCTTGAATTTCTGAAACTGTTTTCCAAAATTGTGTTTTTGAAAACCGTTTTGATTGAAATCTATTTAATTCCTATTTTTTCGGATTGAACCGGGTTTTGGAGAAACCTAAAATACGAAATGGAACACGAAAAGGACGAGCCTAGACGTGCTAGCACGTCGCACGCCCAGGCCTCGTCGCCGCCGTCCAGCCCTCCCGCATCCGCACTGGAGGCTGCCCGCTCGCGCCTAGGCGCGCCCACTCGCCTGTTCTGCAACCGCGCGGGACAGCCGCCCGCACCGTCCCGCAACAGAGCGGGATGCCCAGGCCAAGACCGGCCGCCCGTGCCGGGCGCTGCTGCGTGCAACGCGCGCGTGCGCCTACTGCCACGCGGCGGTACCCCTTGGGCGGATGGTCTCGGGCCAATCTTCGTGTTTCGTGTTTTCAATCCTTAAAAATCCCGATCTAATTTTATTTTAATTTTATCTTTTAAAATCAGTTTTATTAAAATAAAATTAATTTTAAAATTTTGATTAAATTGGGATTTTGAGAAATTAAAATCGATTTAAATTTTGGGAAAATTGCAAGCTTTATTTTATGAAAATATTGAAAGAATAAAATTATTAATTTTCATAAATTAATTGGAATTTTATTAGTTTATAGTTTTTTTTTTTTTTTTTGGTTTTATAGAAAAGTCTTTTGAACAAGAATTGCATTTAAGTCGTGTTTTAAGCTATTAAAGCTTAAAGCGGGAATTTTAATTTATTGGCTAAATTTAAATTCTCGCAAGTTGCATGTTAGGTGATCATAGGTTTACACTTATGTATGGTTTTAATTTATGCACATGGATGGTTTAAATTGGGGTTGGAGCCCTATAGTTGCGTTTTTCAATTGAGGTTGGAGCCTCACTTATGTGCGTACTGTTATGTGATTTATTTTGTGGCTTTCCATATTACTATTTTGAGGCCGGGGTATGCCCCGGGTATTTGTCTAAGGCCAATATGAAGATTGAGTCTTATTGCTTTTCAGTACTTTTTCATTATTTTTGAGAGTAGAATAGGTGGTGAGGTTTTATTTTCATTTTGGAGACAATGCACCCATTGAGTAAGATGGACCACATTCAAGTAACAAGGAGGTCATAAGTGAAGACCCCTCAAGATGTTAGGGAGGGGAATCTCAATTGAAAATGTAATAGAGATACGGCTCGTATTTTGTTACAGCTTTCCCTTATGTGATTTAAACTGTTTATGTGACACCCAAGACGGAGGGCCCCACATCCCCCGCACTATGAGCCCAGTCCACCCATGAAATGGAAAGTCCATACATGAACCAAGCTCATAGCGAACGGAGACAGAAATAAAAGAAAAAAAAAACCCTGTGCCAGGCGGAACTAGACCCTACCAACAAACCAACAGGAACAGAGTAGCAGGAATAAGGCAATCATGTATTCACAACCAATACATAATAACAATACAAGCAGGAAAGTAAAACGGGTTCAACTAAAGAAAATACAACCTGTCCTAAATTGTCCCGAATTCAATAAAGCGAAAGTAGAATACATTGGCCGACAAGGCCTAAAATAAAGTAGGAAATGTGAATGCGGTACAATGTAGTGCGAGCTAGACCATGACTCGAACAAGAACCTTAAAAGACTCCCGCCTAACGACTACAGAACCTGCAAGACAAGACTAAAAACAACGAGAGGGAGGGGTCAGCCAACTGACTGAGTGAAGGGGGTACACACGCATATATATATAGACAGGTGATCAGGCAGGCATAACTCCACTGTACATTATTAGTTATTAAAACAGGAGACATAAATCAGAAGTAAATCAATACGTACGGGTGGAATTATGTTCAAGCATGCAGGTCAGATAAACGGGATATAATATGCATGTGTCGATATCCGTACGCCCTCTGTTGAAGCCTATTTTACCTTGGCGATCCACGAACTCAGGTGTTGAACAGGGACTGGAGGCCTACCAGAGGTTACGGATATCTATGTTTAACATTTTAAGGGGACCCGGCGAGAACGGGTATTTATTCCATCCTGGACTCCACTTTTCACTTATTAAATGACAAGTATAAGCAGGTAATCAGGAAACAAGCAGGAAACAGGAGTTATAATTAATTATCAGGCGGGAAAAACAAATATAAATTAATCTCCTTTCTCCGGGTGCAATGTGGCCGGTAGCTAACCTCCACATCCGCACATCAGGGTGATCTTCGGGTTCATGACTCCCTCAGATCGGAGCCCCATCTCCCACCAAACCTCCTGGTGGGTATCCGGGTAGTCCAACAGGATGGGACCTGTGCAAGAGTTCACCGTCGGCCCGATACCTCCCCGGTTCCCTCAATACACAAGCCCCTGGGCCCCAGGAACAGGTACAAGATCCACACTGGCTAGCCCAGCGCTAGGAAAGCCGGGGGCAATCAGGAATATCTCGCAAAACAGGCTAGGATTAACACTATGCAGTTTATAAATCATTTCTGGTACATAGCCGGTATAAAAGATATGGTTAACTTTAATATGAAAACCATTTGGCATACTTTTAATTCATGCAAGGTTATAGGTCGTTTATAAATAAAACCCTCACCTCCATGTGCAAGAAAGACCCAGAGAGAGATACCACGAATCCCAAACATCTCCACCGAGGAGATCACTGTGCAAGAAGGACAATAACAATACTCGTGAGACAAGACTCAAAATGGAACCAAGTAGGACGCACGGAGATGTTCATGAAGTGGTGCATCATGTCATGGCATGATTCAATATGCATCAATTCATAAATATGTCATGAAATGGTGTGATCGTGTTCATGTGCTCAATTACTCAGACGAATTCAATTCATTTACAAAGCACGAGTTCACACAATCAAGTTTAGGCAAGTAAAGACCAATGAGTGTCACATAAGAGCATAAATACCAACTAAGTAAGCATATAATTCATATAAGTCACATACGGGAGCCAAAGGGGTGAAAGGAATGCAAGAAGAACGGTTTTGGCGAAGTTTAGGAAAAGCTGACAGTTTTCGGGGATGCACAAGCTGTAGGAAAATGGTAATATCTTGAGTTCTATAAATTGGAATTGGGTTTTGTTTCTTGGGAATGAAACTAGACACATAGACCTTTAAAATGATATATGGCATGAAATTTGGTTCAAAGCGAGGAGAAAATGGCGTAAGCTTAAAGTTGGGTGAAAGCAGATTTCCGGCGAAGTTGCGACACCAAAAATAATTGATTATATCTCACAATTGAAAAAATATATTGAGATAATTCCAATTGGAGTTTGTTCTAAACTTCAATAGGTTTTCAAAGGTTCAAAATTCAGGTCAATCGGAGTTCGGATGAGGGAGTAACCGACCGGAAAAATACAAGGCAAAATCTATCCGGCCGGGGAAAAGAGTGCAGAAACTCTCTGGATTAAACTACCCGCCCGGGTACTTTGCAGTACAAAAAAGTACCCACCCGGGTAGTCCTTCTGGGCAAGAAAAAGAAGCAAAATAGGGGGTTTGTGCGTGGAGGGAAGAAAAGGGGCAAAAACCACTCCAAAGCTCAACCAAATGCAACCAAATTTAAGGCATAAGTTCATATACACATATCCTACCATATATCTCAATTAGACATCAAAAGAACCAAGATATCATACATTAATTCATCAAGATCTCCATATGAAAACCTTAAATTGAATATGATCATTCATGCTCAAACTTTACGCAACTCTTTATATAAATGCACAAAACCAACTCAAGATCATTATATATGATTCATATAATCTCATAGTAAGCAAAGAACCACAAAACCCTAGCATACTCCAAGCTTTACCATCATATATATAGATACATAGCTTACCTTGAAGAGGAAGATGGAAGAGGATGGAATGGAAGAAGTATAGAGCTGGATATCTTGATGAAAATGGAGGAATTCCTTGGTCTCTTGCTTCTTTGGATGGCTCAGTTGAATGAGAAGAAAGGGGAAGAAAGGTTTGTTCATGTGAAAGAGATGAAGAAATGAGTGTATATATGTGTGTGTATAGTTTATATCGGTCCAATCAGAGAAGGAAATGGGACAATTTGCTACTTGGTCCTTGGAAGAATTAAATGAATGCAATTAGGTGCCAAAGATATGAATGTGGCAATTAAGTCCTCAAGAAATTTATCAATTAAGTTCATAAGTTATACAAATCTTCAATTAAGAACAAATAGGCATAGAATTCTCACAATTAAAATTAATTGAACACTTAATCATACTCGGGAAAATAAATATACAATTCACATAATAAATTTCTCAAATACTAGAAAATTTAAATCATATAATTGCAGCTATTCAAGTTAAGGGAATTAAAATAACGCAGTTAGGCAGAAAAAGGAATCAAGTAAATCCTAAATCTAAAACTCACACGCGTGGCGCGCGTACCTGTAACTGAGAAATCGGGGTGTCACAACCTCTCCCCCTTAAGAGGACCTGGTCCCCAGGTCCACTGCCTCGAGTTCTGGACTCTTAAGTAGCTCTCCCGTGTTCATCCCATGCGGGTTAGCAACTCCCCGTCAGGAATTAGTTCGGAAAAGGTCTTCAAGCCACAAGGGGTCTTCAGTTGTTGTTAAGTCACGACCCTTAACTCACCGAAGCCTAAACTCTCGGAATTCTATCAAACAAAGCAAGTAGTGCAACAAAGAGAGAGAACCCCGTCTCTCAAACAAACAATGAGAGAACCCCGTCTCTCAAACACAAAGAAAGAGAAACTCTCAAGCTCTCAAAACAACACTTAAATAAACAATCACACAACAACCACACAAGAAACAAGTAGGGGAAATCAAATACATCAAGTATCAATCACATAAAAACATTTAATACAACAAGCAATTAAAGCACTTAACATTATAAGATTATTCGAATGAAAGTTGCATGTATGCATATTCCATGGATGCCTGATGTACCGTTCACCGTTGTTTGGGAATTTTCCATTGTAGTGCTCCGATTCAATCACTTAATTTGCTCTTGAAGATTCCTCTACCGTTTGTGTCATGTATTCAAATCCCCGATATGTTCATTACTTAAACGACCACTCAGTCTCCCTTCCATAATCTTTTCCTTTATCCTTTCTAAACAATGTGGTCCGAAACTCCAAATTTTAGTGTGCACTTGATCTTAACCCCATTAGCTTGTTGTCCATCTCGAATCGCATTCGACCTTCTTTGTTGCTCAAGCTAGCCTTTAATTGCTTGAGTTCTAGTCTCCAACTCGAATACTTGAGCTAATCTTTAGTAGCTCAAATTCCATACTCCAGTCCTAATAACATCCCCGGTTAATCTTGAAAAACGATACATGAGACGGTAAACCATCATTTCATGTTATGTATTTTCCTTCTAGGTATTCCTGTTCCAACGCTCGGTTGAATTAACTCTCATTTTCGACACTTGAATCGATTCTAACTTCGTCTATCACATAATATGATGATTGGATCAGCTTTTATTATCCGACACCCTCTTTACCAATTCTTGTAATTCCTTCACAATCCCATCGTCTCCAATGCATGAGATACGTTATACCGTATACAACCTTTTCAACCTTGTAGATTTAGTTTGTAAGTCCCATAATAAGAAATTAGCGAGGCTGATCCTCCGACCGAAATTACTGACGATCAATCTTTTACCCTGTCTTATAGTTCTAAATCCCAAGCATTCCTTGAATTCATATCTTCATCTTTCTAAGCACTTATCCCTTCCAATATTATTCTCAAATCTTCATTCACTTCGATCTTGAAATTCTCTTGAATGCTACACCTTCCATTTCATCTCTTGGCACTGGCGTAGAACCCAGTTACTTGTTGACTCTTGCATTTCCATGGTTCTCACTAGGAGTGATCCATTCGAGCACAACCACGAATTTAAGTTATTTCCCGGTCAAGCTCTCCCCCTTAAGAATTCCTATCTCTAACCTTTGAACTCGTTACATTGCTTCTTGAATTGAAGATTCTCACTTCTTTAACTAGCTTCCTTGGTATAAATGGTCCTCGCTATTAAACGTGTTTGGTGATCTTACTCACATTCACTTTGAAGTGTTTGGTAGGGACGACAACCTACTTCCTTCATTCCAAGCTCCAGTTCTACTTTCCAGGCCTCCTTATTTTCCTTTCCCTTTCATTCCATATACCTTGCAATCCAACATTTTTCTTGTCTTGATTCGAGTAAGACCCCGTCGGAGTAACACTTGATGAACGAAGTGGGAGAAATTTCCTACCAAGTAAACACTAAACAATGCATGTGGGATTAAGATGCTAATGCACGTAGCAAGCAATCAAAGATGCAACACATTGGGCTAATTATCAAGTAGAAATGCGCACATACGTATAATTAAAGGAGATTAAATAATTCAATACAACGCATGATGCACGTGCCATGAATGCAATACACCTGTCACCGTAGTGGTCAACTTTAGCTCGGTAACTTGTTCTTCATCTCCTAAATTACGGTTCGATACATCTCTCATTTTTCCCACGGTCTTCAAAATCTTCATAAGTTTTCCTTGTATCAATTTGTGAGTCTCCATAGCTTGAGATTACAACTTCTTGAAACCAAAGTCTTCTAAACCCATAGAATCGGTATTTCGACTTATTCCCAAGTATCGACCTCCAAAGAAGTTGCGAATCTTTACCTTGATTAGCACCTTGATCAACGTTCTCTTGACTTGTACTTTATGAGCTCAGATAGATGGAATGGACTAATTCTCCGATTGCTTAAACCCAATTTCACAATTTCCTCCAAAAGCTCTTTGCCTTTCTTTATCGTTTCCATTTGTTGTTCTATATCTCCCAATTCAACCTCACAGCACGACAATTCAGCTTGGATCTGGAAGATAAATTCCAATGCAACCGAGGATAAAACCTTTAATATTGTTGCCTTCCATATGTTTGCATTCACCATGTTGGATTGATTTTCTTTAATTCTTCTCAAATCCAGCTTCTTCCTTACTCGGAACCCGAAGTATCTCCATTTTCTCTTCTTTTCCTTCTTCCCAAACTCGGCTTCTAAAACTTGATTTATTTGGAAGTTCTACTTTGCCGATTCTTCTCGCTCGCCATTCAAACAAAATCCAGGTATATCCCGAATCTTCTACTCTAAACTTGAAACCAATTGGCTCGATTCACTTAGAGACTCATCCTTAAGGACCTTTGTTGCTTATCTCTCGACAATCGATTTTGCCTCTAGTCCTCTTAATCACCATCGCCTGCTCGTTGATCCAAACCTCAAACTAAAGTACCTTCAAGATTTTCTTCACTCCATTCCTTGGGTTGGACAATCCCGTTGAATCCGGTTGATTAACTTTTGTAATGTAGGGGTTGTGTTGATTCTTGTGAGTCGTAATCATCATACACCCCACTACTATTTCAAACCGTAACTCCATTGAGGAATGGTCATGATCCTCAAATTCTTGTATGAAATTCCCTGGTGCATTCCTATATCTTCCATGCTTGAAAGTAGAGCTTGTGATAGCTCGTTGTTGTCATAGAGATTGGCCGTGGTTTGATATTATCTTCGTAACCGATAAATTACCACTCAATTTGAGAAAAAAATGCATGCGATTAGAGCATGCTCATGACACATAATTAACACCAAGGCCACAGATCCCCAGCAAGAATGGCAACGCTCGCGCTCCGTTGGGAGGCGTGTCCTGTGTACAGAATTATCCCAATATACCTTGGATTTCAGATCCGCTAACTCCACGAGCATCATAGTACTCTCAATATCGTCCGGAGATCTGTCAGTTTGGCGGGGGTTGTTTACCCTCACTTGTGTCAAGGGCTCCTTCCCTTTTCGACGGCGTTTGTGGGGAGGCTCATCTTCCGGACGACGCTCGGAGGGCCCTTCTCCCCCCTGAGGTCCCGCGATGGCCACTGTTACCTGATGGTCTTGTGGCCTAACGGCGCTATTCAACACAGGGAAAACCCTTTCCCCTTGCTGCTGCATCCGGAGAGATAAATCCATCTCTTTGAATAATTGATCCACGCTAATTGGATTGCGTTCTTGCATCCCTTGAACAACCGCCCCCAATTCCTCATCTGCAGCGTAACAATGGGTCTCTTGCACAGGAACGGAAATGGGTATATTATCGTGAGGGGAGGAGCTCCCCATAGACATTTCATCTATCTCCCTTACCATTTCATCTACGATTTTCCCTGCCATTATTGAGGCTTGTTGCAGAGGATGGAGTTTCAGTTACAGGGGAAGTCTGAAAGAAGATAGGGGAATTTTGAGTATGGTGAACTCCCTGAGGACTTCTCACCAGAAACGACACTCAGAACACGGCCTAAATCTAGGGATTAGTTTCAGAAATTACAAGGATTTACCTAAAAGATTGAAGAAGAAACTTGAACTCTCTGGAAGTCACAAGAATTTACAGAAGTGTTGCTGCTATTTTGCTTGATGAAAGCTTGGAGGCGTAAAAGGGTGAAAAGGCCTTCCGGATCCCTATTTATAGGAGAAGTATTTGCATTAATTAGAGGTGGGGATTTGAAAGTGCAATCATTTCCCGCCTTGGGAGACACCCACTTTTGGTAACCGCTGCACGTCTCCCCATTTACACGCGCCCACTCAGTGGCACACGCGCCCACGTTGACACTCAGCATTTAATGCGGATGGGACTTCATTTATTGCTAGTGTCAGAAAGTGTCTGTTACTGAAGACGGAGAGTCATCCCCCTCCAAAAGTCTGACCCTCAAGAATTCAAAGTTAGGGCTCAGTGATTAAAATTCTACAGTACACTCAAGTGCTACTACAGAATTTGGGGGGCAAAATGATAAGGCCAGAATCACACTCGGATCAACGCTGTACACGTGTCGCCATCCGCACACACAGAGCTGGGACACTCGGATTATGGGACTCATAGATCAGCCCGGCCCATTCATTTGTTGGCTAATCCAGGCCCGTAGGCCTTAGCCCACTATTCGAGCGAGCGATTCAGGCAACCAAGACCCGGCGCTCATGCTGCGGACCCTCAAAGTCGCCCTACCTAGGGAAATGCTTCACGAGGGCACCTCCTTTCGTACGCTCGTTTATTTGACACTCGTGGGTCGTATGCCAGAGGGAACCCTCTCGTACAACCTTTCGAGTGTCACCAACGCTCGGGTTAGATCTGCCCCAAGAAGCATCCGTACCCCTACATAACAGATCTTGAGCATCCCAACGCGCGACGCTCACCAACAACCTCTGACACTGTGGTGGTGCGCACCTCGTACCTGACCCTCCGTCCACTTTTCATAGCCATCCCTTTCATGCCGTCACAGGTCGCCACGTGTTAAGGCAACACAGGTTTGGGACCACTTGGTCAAAATACCCAAAGCACCCTCACCCCTAACATATAAATAGGGAGAAGCCCTTGCTTTCTTCCCTAAGTCATCTTCTTCCACAAGAATACTCTACATAAACTGGGCATTTCCGCTGCATTCCCTTCTTCTTCTCAAGCTCCGCATTCCATTCACCTAAGCTGCATTTCTGTTACACTTGCACTCTTGGTGTTATCCTAGTTGGAAGAACCCACGCTCAAAAGGAAACCCAGTTCCTGAGGCTCAACGCCTGTGATGGTCTCCCTTTCCTAAACAAATTTCAAAGTGTTTGGTGTTAAAACAACATTCTAAGTTTTCGCACCATCACACACAATGAATTTTAAAATATTTCTAATTATTTTTAACTTGTTACTAAAATATTTCCTACTATTTTTTTATTTTTAGTTAATATCTGTACTATTATATTAAGCGAGAGCGGGGGCAGATAGTAACCGTTTGGTTTCTAGACTTTTTTTTTCTTTTTTTAATTTATTCTTTTTGTTCAACTTTTTTTTTTTTGTTAATTTTTTTTTTTCTTTTCTTTTCTTTATTCTTTCATCACTCCAAAAACTTTCTATTATCCTTTCTTTTCTCTCTTTCTCTTTTTTTTTTTCTAAGAACTTCTGTTTTCTCTTACCTCATTTTAATTTTTTGTTTTTGTTTTTCTATGTAATTTTTATTTTTTTTCTCTTCATATTTTAATTTTTCTTAACTAATATAACATTATCCTATACTATTTATTTATATATTAAATATAATTATAAAATATATATTAATATAAAAATTAATTTTAATATATTTAGATAATAATAAATTTGTACACGCCGGGTTACTAGTATACTAATAATTTTCTTCGCCGTTCATACCATTTATTAAATTTATTACATATTTCTTTTTCTTGCCAACTAGTTTGTCAGATTTGTTTGTTCATTTTAATCGAATTTTCTTACCAGTGTGGCTCAATTATTATCTAACACGTCATGCATTCACTCTGTTGTGGCCCACTCTAAGGCCAACCGTCGGTCGGCTGAACTCCTAACCACCGAGCCTCGAGGATCTCTAAACCTGGAGTAACTTTTTTAGGCGATCTCAAATGGAAATCAGACCCAACTTTTCTCTCTTTCTTCTAGCCTACTTATTGCATCTACTTCTAAAAATTTTATCCTTAAATTTCATTTACAATTAATAAAAAACATAAAAGGTGGTGTTGTACGCAAAGTGACGGAGAGAAAAACTTGGAAGGTATTACCTATAGTAAATTATGCGATCCTGTGCGAAACTGGTTGGCTCATGTAGCTTTGATTTACCAAACAAGCACATCAAGTATTTGTATTTGGTTGGAACTCCGATTTAAAAGTAGGACAAAAAAGGAAAACAGTGAATTAGATTGAGTGGTCCCGATGTAGACTCTTCGTATTTAACTTAATAACTGTACTTGAAACTCGATCAAAATTAGAAAAAAGAGAGCTCAAAAGTATTTATTTTGGTTGCTAAATATAATGAATATTGAGACTATTTATAATGATAAGCCTGTACTAACAAGCACGCTCCAAATACATTAGTTGCAACCTACAAGGTGACTCTACTTGACTAACCCTTGAGTACACGTGGCATGTATCTTTATTTTTTTTATTTTTTTTGTGAAACAAAAAGAGCTCGCACATCAGACGGACTCATCAACAATCAATAAAGAAACAACAAAGTCAAGGCACATAGAAGTTCCTTCGCAGGTCGAAGCCGTATCCCGAGCAAGACGGTATCAAATGTTGGTCGGGCCGCCATGCTGTGTCATTATGTTTAGAACCAAATATTTTTAAAATTTCTGTTTCGCCCTGTTGTTTTGAGAGTTGTGATTTTGAGCATTACCAAAGTTCATATTCATACAAGCATGCTAGATAAATGATAACATAGGATATCACATAGGCAGAAAACATAGACAAGGTAAAGAAGGCTAATGCAATGAGATTAATACAATATAAACAACTTTACTGGATAAGAGAAGACAATAACATTGAAATCAATAACTGGGGAAACCTTCTTGCTTTAAGCTCACTTACAATTTTTTTTTTTTTCTTCTTTTTTACAGTGAAAGAATTACAAGAAATAGAAAAAGCTGACTACTAACACCAACACCCATCATCAGCAGGACATCCAAAAACCTAATATCACCACTGGCATTTGGAAAAGAAGAAAAAAACACCAAAGAAAATGGGAAATATGGCTTGAAAACGATTACAGCCATTGCCTTTTGTATGCATCTTTGTATCAATCAACACCTATCTAAATAATTCACATATCAAGAAAAATATACTCAAAACAGCCAAATCCCACATCAGAAATTTACCCTTTTTGGCTTTGTATTTGCAGTTATTTCCCACCAGTTGGTCTTCGTTTCGCATCAACAGATGCCGGTTGTCGAACATGTTTATGCAATTTTGAATGAAGGCCATTGGCAACTCTCCTTGTCGATGGTTGAGGAATCAAACTCCTTAATTAATGGATTTAAGGGGAAAAATGGAAATAGTAAGTACATGTCTTCAAAAATAACATTTTGGATGTTTTAACTGGTAACCATACCACATTTAGAGAAAATATTTCCTTAAATGTAAAGGAGGATATAAAACTCAAGGATCAAGAATGCTAAATCATGATTTCACTAGTCTCACTTGAAAATCGACTTTCTAATTGGTGAAAATAAATTTCAAACAGGGAAACAGATGAGGATGCATTCTCAAGAATAAAGTAAGAACAAGAACGAGTTCACTGAAGTATTCAGTGACGTTATTTCTGTCGTCCGCTTTATCAGCCCTTTCTTGACCAAAAAAATAAAAAAGCTTTATGAGCCCTTTTCTTGATTTAAATAGTATCAAATACAACTCATGAAGATGATATGAGTAAGATCAAAATTCAAAATATAAAGCTGTAAGTCATACATTTTCTTAAAATTAAATTTTATATCCCCCACCACACCTTAAAAAGGGATAATTACAGTGACATACCGTTAGGTTACCTAATTACACTAACTTACAAACTTCCCCTGGTTTGAGAAATTACAAAACTTCCCAGTCAGAATTTACATTACATTGGATTGATGCATTTTAATGACATCATCTCTAATATTTTTAATGCATACCCTATTTTTCTCTTTGACATTTATTGGTCAACACTTGATTTCAAATTCTTGACATTAATAGCCTGTGTTAGGCAAGTTATATGGTAGGTCAGGGAAAGTTTTTGTAAATTTTCAGACCTTAGGGGAAGTCTGTGTAACTAAGCCAAACTTCATGATATGTCAGTGTAATACTGTAATTATCACTAATAAAAATGCATTCGACGTATTATAAACGTATAAAATACAAAATGCTTGCACATAAATAGAAGAAACCAAGTAAAAGTTACCTTGTTTCTGGTATCTTTGTCTTCTTCTTACTGGGTTTTCTCAATTTTGATCCCACTCCATTAGGTGTACCGTTTGGTCTTGGAACACCGGTCGTTTGCCATAATTGGTAATCAAGCTCTGAGCAATCACTTGTTTCAGCTTCAACATCATCAGATTCATCACAGTGAGACCTAACAGAATCATTATCTAGGCTGTGGCGCCGTGTCTCTCGTGAATGTCTGTCATCTTCATCCCATTTTCCTAAGCTGTTATCACCTTGCTTCTTCACCATAACCTTATCAACCCAATCTCCAGAGCTGCACTTTTCGTCATCCACTGACCTCGGACTGTTAAATGGTGGCCAGTTTGAAGAATCTATTAGGTCCTGATAATTGAAACAAGAAAAGTAAAGGTTATAGTTCAATTCTAACTCCAAAGTCCAAATGATGAAATATCCGAGATATGGAAAACGTTATGCCCTAATGTCAAACGCTACACCTCATTTAAAAGTTTAAATTGCTCGAAGAGCAAAGAAACAAAAAATATTTAATCTCTCTAACAAGCCACTTCACATGAAATTGGTTTTTTCTTTTGTATATTTTAGAGAGTAGAGAAATTAATTTAGTATCTTGAACTATCAAATTATTGGGTTAAACTAGCATAGACATTAAATAACTAACACTGACAAATTTATTTTTCTTCCCTCCCCCCCCCCCCCCCCCCCCCCCCCCCCTTTAGAGAGGGGAGAGATTAAATTTAGTATCTCAAACAATGAAATTTCAAGCTAAATATTGGTTCATATTTATTCAATACCTCTGCCTTGTTGATATCTCCAATCGACCCCTGTGATGGAAAAAATGCAGAAGAAGATCTAATTAGCACTCTATCTGCTGAGCCTATAGATTCTCCTCTCTCTTTCCTTGCTAAGGCTGCTTTAAGACTAGCTATCTGCATGTAATCAGCAAATGGTCAATTTCATTGAACAGAAAGAAACAAAATGGGAAAATGGTCAGACAAATAAACACCTGTTCTTTTAACTCTTTGACATCAGCACTCTCTTTGTTTGCTTTAGCAGCACCAAGCTCAACGGTAGAAACACGTTCTGCAAATTTAAGTGTACTAATTGTTTCTCCAAGAGCATCAGGCTCAGGGCTGATGTGTACAAACATTAGAGTCTTTGCTTGACCTCCTGAAGTATGCAGAAGGGTCAAGATCTAATAAGTAATTTCAAAGTTAGGGACAATGACACTGACATACCCTAAGATTTGGCATATTACACAGACTTCCCTTGAGGTTTGAGAAATTTCAGAAACTTCCCCAGTAAAAATATTTACATTCCACCTAAACCATCCACTTTGATGATTTCACGTTTAATGTTTTAATACCCCACATTTTGCTACACACTAATCAGTATTTGACTTTAAGTTCATGCCCATACTTGCATGTGTTAAACCAAGTCTTTGAACATGTCAGGGGAAGTTTCTGTAATGATGCCAAACTGAGTGGGTATGTCAGTGTAATTATTTATCCCTTAAATAACAGAAAATGTATTGTGGACCGGTAAGAAATAGTCAGAATCATACTTACCTAGTGAATCTTGAAGCAATTGGGTGAGCTTACTATTTCTGTAAGGAACATGTGAGTTTTTCTGAGCTAGTGATGATATTACATCTCCTAAAGCAGATAAAGAACGGTTAATATGTTGAGCCTCCTTTAATCTATCACCAACAGCTTCAGACTTAACGGCTCTTTCGCTTCCAGCAAGGTCAACGAGATGCATGCAACCACGAATAATTGAGCCAGAAGTTAAATCTCTTCCTTGAACATGAACAGTGAGACAACTGCAGGTAGGGTAGATCAAGTATTATAGTTAGGATATCAAATATTATTTATAAATGTAAGGATTAAATACAGTTTGGTTTTACTGAACTTGTTTTAAGTACGAGCGTACTACAACTCAAAAGTTCAAAGTAAAGGGCATTTTAGTCAAGTAACATTTGGAGGAGATGTTGAAAATTGTATATTTTAAATTGCATTCAACTCTAAATATCACTGTCAAATGATATTATCTGTTAGCCATAAACTGCAACACAGATAAAAGTTATGGAACAGAAACGACTTTTGCTGATATAAATTTTTTTCTAAATGTGGCTTCATCACACCTTTCTAGGAAAACTAAAATATAGCTATCTAAATGCCAAGTCATCATTCCACAACTCAAACAAATATATAACCTTCATAATTTTAATTATGCTGCTCTCATACAATTTCTTTTTTTTTTTATTGAATAAGTTAAGTAAAAGCACCTTGCCTGATTTATATAAATGAGTATAATTTTTTTTGGGATAATTTCGAAAAAGAGCTAATTACAAAAAGAAACCCCAAGGAGGGTGTTTTTTGTAATTTCCTTAAAGTGTTTTTTATAGTCCTAGCTCAAATTTAATGGTATTTTTCGTAATTTTTAAACTATGAGAGTTTCTTTTGTAATTCGATTAAAACTCAGAAGGGTATTCGTAATTATCCCAATTTCTTTTTCTCCCTCTTTGTTTATGAACACAGGCATAAGTAATGAGGAAATGAGATAAGTTGTTACCCAAAACTAAGAACAAACAATATGATTTGATGTCAATAATAATAACAGCAAATCAGTAGTTATGCCCCAGCTCCCTCATCCTTTGGAAACTTCAAGAAAAGGGGATGGCAATTTTAACTGACTGCAGAAAATTATACCTGTGAGAACGACTGCTTCGATCATTCATTGCTGTAGAACCAACTGCACGATTCTTGAGTCCAATATTCATCAAGCTGATAACATCAGCAGTTGATGCAACAGGAACAAGATTTGCATTCGGTACATTCACACCATTTGAGGAGTTGTTTCGGATCTCTAACGTGTTGATTAATTAAGGAAAAAGGAAGCACAAACAAAGCCATGAAAAGCAAAAAAAAAAAAAAAAAAAAAAAACAAATTAAAGAAGAAGAAGAAAAACATATTCATTTTTCTGTAAGGATATCTTTTATTGAGACCATCTGTGACGAGGAGATCTCTAACTTGCTCATTATAGATTTCAATCATCTGAACAGCAACATCATAAGAAATGCTGTCTTTTCTCTGTTCTGAGATCTGAAATAAATCACTCAGTGCTCTGTAATTTACACCTAAGCTCTGACTGGAAAGGTCTTTTGGTCCTGTCTGTGAATAACAATAAAGTATAAACAGCTCAAGACATATTATCGTAGATTATTTTAAGATTTTTCTAAAAGAAGAAGAAACTATCTTACCATTGTATACGTTTTTCCAGAACCAGTTTGACCATAAGCAAATATGCAAACATTATATCCATCAAGGACAGACCGAATCAACGGTTGGGTGTCTGAAAATACTTCTTCTGGAGAAATACACGAATCTTGTTAAGAGTGATTATTATAAAAAATAGATATGAAAAAGAAAAAGGAAAAGAAACCTTCAATCACCTTGGCTAGCAGCAGGACCAAAAACCTTGTTAAAAGTAAATGATTTCTTCCCCTTTGCGTATTTTGAAGGAGTGAGAATCATAAGAGTGCTGTCATCTATACCTTCCACGGTGCTCATACCATTTTGCTGCCCGGGCAAAAAGGGTCGTATTCGGCAATACACCCTTATATTTCCTATCAAATTCATGCACCAAACCACGTTAGCACCATGTATTTCTTAATGTCTCTAATTATCTTAGAAGCTTAAGAAAATATTGAGAGGGAAGAGCATTAAATACTTCAGATTTTTAACAATATATAAACAAATAGAGTTCTACCTTTGAGGTCTTGCACTTGATTGTATAGTTTGTGATTCTCCTCAAGAACCTTTCGGTATCCAGAAGCTGCATGAGCCAGACTGCTCAAGTGTTTACCTATTAAACAGAATTGTTTTTAATTTTCTTTCTTGATAAGATCAATAGTATTAATAAATAATCTTGATCATCTTTGTATCAACAAAGTTAGGGAACAAATAAATCCACACCAAGATTGTTAACTTCTTCCTGATACTTCAAACATAGCATCTGCATATCTTCTTTCGTGGAATGTAGTGTATTCTTCAGTTCCTATTTAATGGAATAAATATTGATATAAATTACAACTGTAGGTAGAAAATTATTTTTTAATAGATTTGCTCTACTGTAAATAACCCAAAAAAATAATTTTGTTTACCTGTATGTTTCCAACCAAACCTCGGTGCTTTGGAGCCTCGTCTTCTGATTCATGCCCATAATGACCATTCTCTGAACAACTCCTCGGTTCCATTATGTTTGACTTCTTACATAGAAACAGAAAATAAACAATATAACAATTAACCCCATGTTAATAACTGCAAACATCATCAAATTGCAGCCTCAAAACCAAACCTCAATCTCCTCAAGCTTTCCTGCCATACCTCTCGAAGTTGTTCTAGCCTGTCCTACCAAAACATGATGCAAAAATCTCCACTCAAAACTTTTCCTCTATTTTTCATAAATCAGTTAACTAAATATCAACACCATTTGTATTGCATAGGCCCAACATTTTTGACACTCAAATTTTCATTTTAATGAAGCTAACCTGCAATTCTTTGTTTGCCAACCGTTGTTCAAATTCTTCCATCACTCTACTCAACATATTCTCCACAATCTGAAAAAATTAAATTAAATTGAATTACTTTTCAGTTCCTCACAATAAATTGGACAATGCAATAATATTACAAACATATAACTAACCACTGGGATTTCTTCTCGATTCTTATCAGAAAGAAGTTCACGAACGAGTATATGCAATGAATGGGACGATCCCTGTAATTCCAAGTCCGAAAATCACTTTACGGGATTCTTTATTTATTAGTTTAAGCGTTTAATTAGCTATGGAAGAAATAAGCATACGAACCGTTTTGTTAAGGTCCTGACCAAAATCAGCACAAAGGTTCTGCTCATTTGACAAACTATTGCGAGTCGAAGAGTTTCTTGAGAGTGAATTTATGAACAGATCGGAATTCTTTCTGAAAAATTGCTTGCCTGATGTACAAGGCTTTGTATTTCCACTAAATTTCCAAACTCCTTTTCCACCTCCTTCCTTCCAGTCATTATATGATTTAAGGCCCAAAACACAGTTCACAATTCTCGAAGACTTCCCACCCTAATACATTGTGACTCAATTTTATTCTCCCTTTCCTCCATCAATAACTGATTTCGTGTCTGTGTGTGGGTGTGTTAAACACTTAAATACAGACCTGTTCTAAATCAGAAGCTTCAAAAGCTGGAATCCCCATCCCTTCTATAGAATCAAGGAAATTTCTAACATTTTCAAAGTATTGGAATGCAGAGAGTGCAGCTCCATCAGGAATAACAACAGAATCAGAAGGCGCCTCGACCACCTAGAAGTAAAACAATTATCAAAATCAAAACAAATTAAGAAACAAAACTAAGAACACAAAATTCTTTTTTTCTTTCAATAAATTGTTAAGACCTACTTTAGGCACAGCACCAGGCTGAACTTTGTTAAGAGCATTGCAAAGTACAATCCCACTTCTCAAACCAAGTCTAAATTCTTCCTCAGACGGCTGCGCTGGCAAATCTCTTCCCCCAACAACTCCAACCATCTTTCTTAACCATCCAGTAGCTTCATATCTTCTCAGTGCTGCAATACAATACTCTAATTACACAAACCCCCATAATTTACATCATCTCGCATTATTTTACCGAAATTTTCTTAAAGCCCACATCAAAGAGATTATTAGTACTCAACATCAAAGTTCAAACGAATCAATATACACATGCTCATCCACACACAGCCCAAGACGAGAGTTCATAGAAAGAAAAACAATCATTATTATGAAATAATCGCAAATTGCAAATAGTAATCGAGAAAGGTTTTATCAGGATTATCGTACAAGCTTCCTCTGCTTTTCTCGAGGCTAAATCAACATCGCTCAATCTCTTCCCATGCTCTTGAAGCACATCCTCAACCAATGATGCCACATCGAATCGCAGCGCCCCCTCCGCCATTGATGCAGCTTCACCCAAGACGGGGCCCACCAAGAAATCCTTCAAACAAAAATGGGTTCTCCAAGAAATTCAAATTTTTTCTAGTTTTCACGAATCAAAATGCATGGCTTCCTGTACATGTACTCATAAGCTTCGCATACATGAACGGGCTCGAAAACAAATGCGGATTTTCCAACTTTTGTGAAAATGTGGATAGAGGGAATGCAGAGGAAGTACAGTTTCGTGGAAGAAGAAGAATGCAGAGAGAGAAATGGAGGGGAAGTTATAGCCTTCACCCACAGAAGTAAACAAATATAGGAAAAATAAAAAATACAAATAAATGGATTTGATTATTTCGTCTTTGTATTCACAATTTCTTGCTCTTGAATGGCTTCCGTTGCTTTTCTTCTTCTTTCTTCTTTTTTTCCGTTCCCACTTCTTAGTTAGTTATTATATATTTCTTTTTTCAATTTCTTTTTCACTTTCAACTTCCGGCCCTCTTTCCGAGCCTTTCGGGTCGGTATCCTTATGGTCCTTATTTAGACACTACAAATACGTACATGTATATATATAATTATATTTATATATATTGTATATATATGATAATATTTCATATATATATATGAGTTGTTTATGTCTGCACCCCTACAAGATTGAAAAATTACAACTCGTACCCCCTTAGATGAAAATATTACACAATCTACCATTCCAAGTTTGAAAAATTACAAATAAACCCATTGTGCTTGGATTTTTTATAAAATCATTCTTGAATAGACTATATCTTACCACTAACTAGTTTCTTACAAAAACCCACATATCATTCTCAAGTGACAGTCACGTAATTTACGAAGTTTTTTGGATGTTCAACAAATGATTCGTTTGTAAATTGATATTCATAATGACTTTTTTCCCTCTCAATTAGCGGTGATGAACTAATTAGTGATGAAATATAATCAATCCAAAACAAATTTCGTGAAAAATCCTCCCCAAATGGGTTTATTTGTAATTTTTCAAACTTGGAAGGGTGAATTGTGTAATATTTTCATCTAAAGGGATACGAGTTGTAATTATCCAATCTCATAAGGGGTGTAGATGTAAAAATACTCTATCTTCTATCTATATATCTGTATCTATATATATATATATATACACACGTATATATGGAAGAAAAACTCTAGTAGAGAAGAAAAGAATTTTCAATGTCATTGTTTTGATTTTTTTATGGTCTCTTACAGCAGTCAAAAGAGAATCATTTTTTTGGTCCTAAGTCAAAAGAGAATTATACATGACGGAAAAACGCATGAAATCTAACCTTCGGTTTTATTTTCTTGTTTGGTTGTGTATTTGTGGATTTTTGTGGTGAAATAGAAATACTATATACATGATACTCCTTCCACCAAAAAAAATATACATGATACTCCAGTACTATTTTATTATGTATATGATTCATTCAATTGTTGAATAGTGAATATACAAGGTAAAATAGAATATTTGTTAATAGGGGTTGGTCTAAGTAGTTAATGAGTTCATTTTTTAGGGCAAAAAAAAAATGTAAAACAGGATATTTGTATTTCCCGTAACATACCTACTAATTTTCACATTACCCATCTCAAAATATTTATTTATGTCTACATGAAAAGTTTTGGGGTTGAGATAACAAATATTCCAAAAGACAAAATCCAAGATTTTGTTTGTTTATAGTATGGTAAAATGTAACATTTAAGAAGCTTGTTTTACCAATGAAACAATTGGGCTAATAAGATGATTACTATCAAATGTGGTCAAAACAAGCTAAAAAGATCATTTTGATGCCCCTTATTTCCTTAACAATAAACAATAAACTTAGGATTACGTAAGTTTTCATCAGTGATTCTATTCATAATCTTTTAATGATGGTGTAAAATGTGAATAAAATAATAGTATAGTAAGGCCAAAAGCAATAATGAAAAAGTGTAGTTTCATGTGAAAATAGTTACGATTCCTTTCACCCGTGATTCAATTCTACATTTTTCCTTTCGTTTATTTCCCTTTTATAAAAATAATATACGACACTACATCCCCAAAACTTTTATGACATTGCACATTAGCCCCATAATAATAATATCAAAAGCACTTAACTCCCCTAACTTACACCAACTATTGCACTTTGCTTCTCAATAGTATTTTATGTCTAAATTCATACTAAAGAAGCTATATACCACCCATATAATCAAGTAAAATGATCATAGAATATTTTCTGGTAATATAAATGATGAAATTATAGCAAATCATATTTATATCTTTTACTGTCACGGTATTAATTTAGAGATCCCAAAAAAAAAAAAAAAAAAAAAAAACGTCATGAGTGATGGGGCCAAAATACGCCCGGCTCATGTTTCGACACGTGGCGCCACCATTGAATGACACGTGACCTCTTATTCCCCCAAAACAGCCTTCCTCCGAGCGTTCTTGTAACGCCCCGTTTTCAATTTAGACATTATGTGATATATTAAATTTCGTAACATTATATGCCTTATATTCTCATATATTTATATGAACTTCCATTAACGTGAAATTTACGTGAATTAATTGATAACGTGTCTTATTGATATTATGTGACCTTATTTGACCATTTCACAAATTTAATGACTTAATTGCATAACATGAATTGGAGTTAAGTGATCATATTCCATGAGATGAGATTTCATTGTATTCATTCATATAGACTAGGGACTTAATTGCAAAATAAGGTGATTCATGCATTTGAGTGGAAGACTTTTAAAATATCTATTGCATCTCATTTCTTCCATTTCATTTCATCAAAATCTCACACATACACACACACTAAGTTACGGTCCAAACACCAATGAAGGAGAAGAAGATTTCATCCATTTTCAAGCCATAATTCAAGGAAGATAATTTGCATAAGTGGAAGCATCATACTCATCTCATCATTCCATTACTTCTTCTTTCATTTCAAGGTAAAAATGGATGATTTGGTTGATCTCTTGAATGTTATATGTGTAGGGTTTGATGGATATTTGATGTTTTCTTGTGTGCAAATGATTAGAAGCATGTTTAGGGCCTTATATTCCAAAACTTGCATGAAAACATGAAGTGTATGAAAGTTGGATGATATGAGAATATATGGGGTTCTGAATGATGATTCCTTGATGATTGATGCATATTTGATGGTTGGTTTGGTGCCTAATTGATATATATGAGTTATATGCATGATATATGTTAGTTTTGAGTTGATTCTTGCATTGATTTGGTGTTGGGAAGGCTTGGGAGCCAACTCCCATACATATGCCCTATTTTTGCCCTGTTTTTCGCCCAGAACACTTCCAAACGCCAGTTTGGCCCCTTAGTTCAATTACCAAACGCCCGTTTCACTTCCCAGAATTTTGACCCGAGAGCTTCCAAACGCCCGTTTGGGTTTTCAGGCCATTTTTCAAACTGGCGTTTCTCCCTCATACGAACTCCGATTGACCTGATTTTTGAACCGTTGGAAACGTATTGAAGTCTAGAATAACCTCCAATTAGAATCACCTCAATATATTTTCCCATTTGGTTGTTATGATCAATTCTTTTAGGTGTCACTATTTTCCCAGCCACCTATACTCGCTTAACTTCAAGCTTATGCCATTTTCTCCTCGCTTTGAACTAGGAAACGAGCCATATATCCTTGGAATGGTATTTGTGTCTAGTTTCATTCCCAATAAACAAAAATCAATTCCCAATTTTAGAATTAAAGATATTCCAGTTTTCCCTCAGCTTGTACGTTTTCTAAAATTGTCCGTTGTTACCAAACTTCACCAAAACCTTTCTTATTGCATTCCTTTCACTCTCTTGGCTCCCATATATGAATTATATGATATATATACTCCTACTTGACACTTCTTGGTACTTAATTGCTCAAACGTGATTGTGTGACTCCATGCCTTACATGAATTGAACTTGAATTAATTGAAGGATATGACTACATGATTTCTTGATACTAATTTACTCTCTTAAGTGTTAATTGGTTCTCATACATGTTTAAATGTCCCTTGATTGCTAATTTGTTTGGGTATTAAGGTGTTACATGACTTTGCCGTGCGTCGTAAATGGTTCATGCGAGTCGTGTCTCACAAATACTTGTCCCTTTTTACACAGATTATCTTCCCGTTGACGAGGAGCAAGCTCTATAGCCATATCCTTGTATTTTGTCGGCACAGGTGAGGTTTAATTGCTATATATATATATATATATATATATATATATAGAACCCGCACAACCCCATGTGACGTTTTGGGCCAAAATGTATATATATCTATATCTTTCTAAAAACCTCAAGTGTTTGCAAAAATGGTTTTCATGAAACATTGAACCTATCGTGAATTGATCGTGTTTTGGCGAGTAAGCATGTCATGTTCACTTGGGCCCGAGGGTAGTGTATTGAGCCAACCGAGGAGGCAAGGGCTGACGGGTAACTCTTGCACTACCCTCACTCTTTTAGGATCAACTCTGAATCCACCAGGAGGTTTGGTGGAGGAAGAAATCCCGTACGTAGGAGTCATGCTCCTAACGTACATAGTGATTGGGTGGTGGGGCCTTGCAATCCCACCATCACCGGAGGAAGAAGGGATTGAAATTGCTACTTGTACACTGTAATTGATTGCATGATCACTTAACAGTTTATAACTTAATCATGGTAATGTTCACTATTGGTGTATGGTCGGAGAATTGCCCTCACTCGCTGGGTCACTGATTGAATTAAAGTGAATTGATTGATTGATATTGTTAAATTGGATAGTTGTAGTCTCGGGCGAAATCTAGCTTATTATTGAACTTATATTGTTGCTTTTATAAAACCTTACCCGAGACTATAACTTGCATGACATGTGCGCTAATATTTATTTAAACCCCTCACTCAGTCTTTCATAGACTGGCACCTCACATTTTCAGGTTTTACAGGTTGAGTGCTAGGCAGGATCGAGTCGGTCTTTATTTTGGGTCTAGCACAGTCACATGTACTTTGTTAATACATATGTATATTATTGACGCATATCTCTTAATTATGACTTGTTATTGAATAGTTGGGATTGTATATATGGACTTGAATTGGTGATAATGAAATGCATGAATATTATGCTTTCGTTTTATTGTTTATGCAT
Organism: Lantana camara; assembly: GCA_037501455.1. Classification (NCBI taxonomy): domain Eukaryota; kingdom Viridiplantae; phylum Streptophyta; class Magnoliopsida; order Lamiales; family Verbenaceae; genus Lantana; species Lantana camara. The sequence goes on from CM074862.1 coordinate 65,336,943, forward strand.
GATGGTATTAATTGAGGGTTAGTCCCGCCTAGCTAGTGGTATTTTTTTTTAATTGTCACCCGTTCACTATAGGTTGGTTCATGTACGGACTATCCATTTCGTATGTGGATCAACTTATAGTGCGGGGGTGTGGCAACTCGGCGATCCGGGTGCTACAGTCCTCCACCCTCGGGTGCTAAGATCCAAGTGACACGTGTTGTCATCATCGCGAGACATGTGGCCCTCATAATTACTCAAGTACGAGCGTCATCCCGACCTCCCAGCGTGCCTTGATTCTGCCAAGGGATTGACCCTCGAACACTCAGACTAAGAGACTAAGAGATTGACACGTGCCCACATGCAAGCAGACCAAGGAACCAGGCTCCCCCTCACCTTACAGCCTTGGCCCGGATCCACCCTCGGGGTTCACGAGCCCATCAGGCTCATGGTTGACACGAGCTCACTCATGGCCCTCGTTACCAACCCCCAAAACGGCTCTCTGACATCCCGTACGCTCCAGTGCACCTGCCACTGTTGCCCGCACTACCTTTTCGCCAGCTTTTGCAGAAGATTCCTCCTAGGTTTCTCCTCATTGCGCCACGTGTTGAGGCGACATCAGGGCAGGACCACAAGGGGCAAATTACCAAAGGGTCCCTGACCCTCAACTATAAATAGGAGTCTTCATCTCCATCTCTGTAAGCAATCTCCATTACTGTTACTCCGCAATTACTTAGCTTCAACTTCTCAGATCATCATCTAACTTAAGCGTCAGAGAACTAAACTGGGAATCACCCCCAGTCCCCCCAGCTTGGCCTTCTGACCTTTCTTTGCTCTTGGTGTTTGTCCTAGCAGGTTGAACCCTTCATCTTTTCCGGCGAGTCCAATCTTATTTCCCCATATCAAACAAATTCTAAAGTGATCGGAGTTTGACACCTCAGAGTCTTACCCATCATTTTTGGCGCCGTCTGTGGGAAACCACTTTCAGTCCACCTTTCTCTCTTGCTAGTTGAAAAACAAACACCGCTTGCCTCTTAAACCATGGTCGCCACTAGATCAGGTGCGGTGGGGGGAGGAGATGACCTTTCCCGCCATACCAACGTCAACACCCTTCCGCCAGCTACGACTAGCGGAGCGCCGCCTGTTGGAGGTCCCCCTACGGAGCTAATAGTGCCTTCAATGGAACTCACACCTTAGCAGCCCTCAACCGCCGCAGTTGGAGGTTCTGAGCTTCCAACCCTCCCTAATCTTCCCCAGTATCAATGGCCTAACGCCCAAGTTAACCCAGGAGGGTACCCCTATATGATGCCACCCCCTGGATACACGCTCACTCCAGCCGTCATGATGCCCGCTATTCAGCCATACCACGCAGGGCAGATCCAGTTGCCGGTGGTGGTTCTAAAGGAGATTGACTGGGTGGAACTACCCCCCATGACTCCCTAGCAACTACATGCTATTTACACTCAGTGTGAGGTCCAGATGGCCTAGGGTGCATGGAAAAACTTTACCTCCATGTATTTCCCCTCTGGGTAGGCCACTCAGATTGCCCCTCCCTTAGGGGGATTACAGGCACATCCGCTCATGGCGACACAGGCTGCTTTGAGAGCCCAACCACCACCTCCGCCAGCCAAGGAGAAGGGAGTCCCCACAAGGGGTGGGGAGGAACGGGAACGCCCCCAGGCTAACAAGGGCAAAGAACCTGTAGAGAGAATCAATGTGGATGAGAAAGTCCACTCCAGGGCTTCAAGACGAGGGCCACAAACCTGCCAACGAGGGAGCAAAGCAAGAGGTGAAGATGTTGGAAAATGGGAATCAGAAAGCAGCGGAAATTTAAAAATTTTCCAACAAAAGGATCGAAAACTCGTAATCATGAATCCGAATTCGTAGAGATTAGAAACTTACTTTTCAATAATCTTTCTTGAAGCGTTTCAAGCCACCCAAGAACGCTCTTCTCGCGGCTTGATCCCCTCTCCTTGGTAAAGCTCGAATCTTCAAAACTTCTAACTTGAAGCTCTCTAGAGATAGTCCACCAACTTGACTACAATCTAACTAGTAAGGATGCTAGTTATCTAGTTAGTGTTTAGGCTTGACCTAGGGTTTACTTTATCTCGGAGAAAGGATGGTGTTCAACACATGAACCAAAAGAAAATCGATCAGCCCTAAGGGGAACTCGAGCTCCCCTATATATAGGAGAGGGGCGGCCGATCCTAGTCCTTATGGACTAAGGATTTGGTCCCTCTCTCTTATTACTTGATCATCAAGTAATTTTAAACTTTGACTTTGAATTCTAATTCAAATCAACTTTTAAGAGAGCTAAAAATATCCAAACCCTTTTGGATAAATATACTTTATTTATTAATAAATAAATAACTTATTTATCTAATTAATTAATTCGTAATTAATTAAATAGATTATTTTTCTCCAAAATAAGACTTTCTTTTTAATTCAAAATTAAACCAAAGTCTATTAAATAATTAACACATTAATTATTTAATATATAAACAAATATACACGTGTGGAACACGTGTCCATAAGAACACATGTCCAGTCATGTGACCCACACGTGTGGAACCCTCTTGGTATGACCAACTCGTTTGATCATTTTAAAGCCTTAACTCATGTAACCAAGTTGTTGTGTGTGACCCTCTAGGTTCTCAATTCAATTAGCAGTGACCCTAATTAATTAATTCACTAATTAATTAATCAGTCCGAAGATTAAACGATCATAGTTTAGCAACAGGTGTTTAACCCCTAGCTGAATTGGAATGTATCGATTCGACAGAACCTTTAAGTCATTGATCCATGTGAGATACAATCCTCCTACTTACTATCTCTCAACCAAGATCTAGGGTAAGGGAATAATCAGAACCCTAATAATCTGGTCTTAAAGCTAAGTGCATTTCATATCCATTTGATCTCAATCCAAGAAACTCTTTTCTTGATGTCTTGATCTACTGCCTTGGCCAAGGACTCCATATGGCATATGAATGACTTATACAATAAGAGATCACCTTCCAAATGCAAGCGTAGGTCCTTTCTTGATTCTCATTCACTTTCATGAGTCACTTGTGCAGCCCCAGCATAAGCCTTGAATCAGTTTCTAAGGTGACACCCTTTAAGGCTTATACCTAAGACTACAGAGTTAACTCATAAAGTGACAAGGGACCTCAAGTCTGGAGGATCAATTAATCATATCAATGACTCATGAGATATTTGTTAGGAATAGTGCCCTAAAAGCCGATTGTATATCCGCTTTGTACTTTTCCTTATTGTAATCACAGACAATCTTTGAATGAAATAACGAATTGAGGCAACAGTTCTTTATATGCTCTTGTTTGGTATGCATTTACTTTAGTTGTGCATGTATGAGAACTCCTCTAATCCTGATGACTTTAGGACTCTACCATTTAGGTGAAATGGTTCATGAAACGAGCCCTATATCACATAAGTCATGATTAGTAAAATACTCCAAGTCGATGAGTCCTACAGACAGTGGGAGTATCAACCTGACTCCTCTAAGGCTTGCTTGTGGGATCACACCCTTAAGAAGGACCACCTTGTTTCATGGAGGTGCAAAGTGTATAGTTGATACGTGCATGATACATGAGGGTGCTTACTTCCATAAGTAAGTTCACTGAGGTGCCCCGTGTGAGAAGATTCCTAAATGGGAAAGGAAGTTTCTATTTCAGGAAATGGAAACTTCCAGATTAGAAAATATCTCACGAGTCATTGATGTGATTAATTGATCCTTAGACCTGAGGTTCCATGTCACTTTATGAGTTAACTCTGTAGTCTTAGGTATAAGCTTTAAAGGGTGTCGCCTTAGACAACTAATTCAAGGCTTATGCTGGGGCTGCACAAGTGACTCATGAAAGTGAATGAGAATTAAGAAAGGACATACACTTGCGTTTGCAAGGTGATCTCTTATTGTGTAAGTCATTCATATGCCATATGGAGTCCTTGGCCAGGGCAGTAGATCAAGACATCAAGAAAAGGGTTTCTTGGATTGAGATCAAATGGATATGAAATGCACTTAGCTTTAAGACCAGATTATTAGGGTTCTGATTATTCCCTTACCCTAGATCATGGTTGAGAGATAGTTAGTAGGAGGATTGTATCTCACATGAATTAATGACTTAAAGGTTCTGTCGAATCGATACATTCCAATTCAGCTAGGGGTTAAACACCTGTTGCTAGACTATGGTCGTTTAATATGTGGACTGATTAATTAATTAGTGAATTAATTAATTAGGGTCACTTCTAATTGAATTGAGAACCTAGAGGGTCACACACAACAACTTGGTTACATGAGTTGAGGCTTTGAAATAATTAAACGAGTTAATCAAGCCGAGTGGGTTCCACACGTGTGAAACCACACGTGTGGAACCCACTCGGCGAGCACGTGTCCTTGGGACACGTGTCTCACACGTGTTTATATATATATATTGTATATATATATTAAATAATTAAATGTGTTAATTATTTAATAGACTTTGGTTTAATTTTGAATTAAAAAGAAAGTCTTATTTTGGAGAAAAATAATCTAGTTAATTAATTACGAATTAATTAATTAGATAAATAAGTTATTTATTTATTAATAAATAAAGTATAATAATATCCAAAAGGGTTTGGATATTTTAGCTCTCTTAAAAGTTGATTTGACTAAGAATTTAAAGTCAAAGTTGGAATTACTTGATGATCAAGTAATAAGATAGAGAGGGACCAAATCCTTAGTCCATAAGGACTAGGATCGGCCGCCCCTCCTCTTGGCTATATATAGGGAAGCTCGTGCTCCCCTTGATGATTAATTGAATTCTTTTGGTTCATGTGTTGAACACCATCCTTGCTCCAAGATAAATTAAACCATAGGTTAAGCCTAAACACTAACTAGAGAACTAGCATCCTTACTAGTTAGATTGTAGTCAAGTTGGTGGACTATCTCTACAGAGCTTCAAGTTAGAAGTTTTGAAGATTCGAGCTTTACCAAGGAGAGGGGATCAAGCCGCGAGAAGAGCATTCTTGGGTGGTTTGAAACGCTTGAAGAAACACGATTAACGAGGTGGCTCTGATACCACTTGTTGGAAAACGGGAATCAGAAAGCAGTGGAAATTTAAAAATTTTCCAACAAAAGGATCGAAAAGTCGCAATCATGAATCTGAATTCGTAGAGATTAGAAACTTACTTTTCAATAATCTTTCTTGAAGCGTTTCAAGCCACCCATGAACGCTCTTCTCGCGGCTTGATCCCCTATCCTTGGTAAAGCTCGAATCTTCAAAACTTCTAACTTGAAGCTCTCTAGAGATAGTCCACCAACTTGACTACAATCTAATTAGTAAGGATGCTAGCTCTCTAGTTGGTGTTTAGGCTTGACCTAGGGTTTACTTTATCTTGGAGAAAGGATGGTGTTCAACACATGAACCAAAAGAAAATCGATCAGCCCTAAGGGGAGCTCGAGCTCCCCTATATATAGGAGAAGGGCGGCCGATCCTAGTCCTTATGGACTAAGGATTTGGTCCATCTCTCTTATTACTTGATCATCAAGTAATTTTAAACTTTGACTTTGAATTCTAATTCAAATCAACCTTTAAGAGAGCTAAAAATATCCAAACCCTTTTGGATAATATTATACTTTATTTATTAATAAATAAATAGCTTATTTATCTAATTAATTAATTCGTAATTAATTAAATAGTTTGTTTTTCTCCAAAATAAGACTTTCATTTTAATCCAAAATTAAACCAAAACCTGTTAAATAATTAACACATTAATTATTTAATATATAAACAAACATACACGTGTGGAACACATGTCCATAAGAACACGTGTCCAGTCACGTGACCCACACGTGTGGTTTCACACATGTGGAACCCTCTTGGTATGATCAACTCGTTTGATCATTTTAAAGCCTTAACTCATGTAACCAAGTTGTTGTGTGTGACCCTCTAGGTTCTCAATTCAATTAGCAGTGACCCTAATTAACTAATTCACTAATTAATTAATCAGTCTACAGATTAAACGACCATAGTCTAGCAACAGGTGTTTAACCCCTAGCTGAATTGGAATGTATCGATTCGACAGAACCTTTAAGTCATTGATCCATGTGAGATACAATCCTCCTACTTACTATCTCTCAACCAAGATCTAGGGTAAGGGAATAATCAGAACCCTAATAATCTGGTCTTAAGGCTAAGTGCATTTCATATCCATTTGATCTCAATCCAAGAAACTCTTTTCTTGATGTCTTGATCTACTGCCTTGGCCAAGGACTCCATATGGCATATGAATGACTTACATTGTGAAGCCCCGATAATTCGGCCGTACAGGTATGATGTAATTGTTTACCAAACTGTGTGAAATAATTATTTATACGTGATTTACATATTTAATTTTATTTTAAATGTATTAAATGTTTTAATTACTTTATTTTAATGTTATTAATATCAAATATATTTATGTAAATATGTATATATGTTAATTGTGGTACGTATTGTTTAATATTTTTGCATGAACTCATGCAATTCATGTTAATTAATATTGATGCATGCATGTATTTATAAGTTATATACGTATTTATATTATATTATTTGTAATATTATGAATTTTATTGTTACATTGTTTATGAGTGACATTTACGTGCTTCGTTTCTATATGAATTGATATCGAATTTTCGTGTAAATTTAATATGTTGGACTTATATGTGTATTGTATATGAATATATGTTGTTTCTTATTTTCGGGTTCATTTGTATGTGTTTCAGATTTGTTTTAATTTTGGAATCCAAGTCGGGGGCTAACGAGCAATTAGCGCACCCTTGGTTCCTTATTTAATATCTTGAGCTCGGGAACTCGGATTCGAGTTCCGTCAACTTTGTTGAACTCGTAACGAAAATTCGAGTTTAGTGAACTTAGCCTTATATTTTTCCAACGTCATTTGAACCTCCGAAATCCAACCGAAAAACGAAATGGCGACCAAACTGACCTTGCTGCACTAAAATGACCATATCTTGTTCAAACATTGACCAAATTAACCATGGTTTGATGCTATAGAACCCTAACTCAACCACCTAACCTGCTATACCATGCCCAAACCGAACCAACCCTCACACAAACCACAAATCTCAGCCAAAGTCACTGAAATTGCAGTCATTCCCGTAACCTTGCTCAAATCTCATCCAATCTTCATCCAATCCACAAGGTAAGCTTAGATATGTTATGTACATTCAATATAAGTCATTTTCATCTATTCATCCCTAAATTTGAGCATGGTTTCATGGGTTTTTGGCTGATTTTAGAAAATAATAGGTTTAGAGCAAATTTGTTGATCTCATTTGATTCTTGATGGATTTCATTGATTCCAAGCATGAAAATGATTTTTTTGACATCCTTTTCTTATTTATGATCATTGATTTCATGGTGGTTGATGTATTGACGAGATATCATTTATAGCACTTTGAGAAAATTTTCATGTAATGTCACGTATGCCTTCTTTCTGTGTTTGAGCTCTTTTGGGACTGATTTATATGTCATATTGGTGTTGTTTTGCTGCACATTTGATAGCCTAATTGACATGAGCTTGTTGGTTGAAGATTGAAATGGTACTGCCCTGTTTTTCGTGGAATACTTGCCCTGTTTTGAGCTGGTTTTTGCTGCTGAAGCTGCTGCGTTTCTGCCTTGCTTTTGCTGTCAGTTTTAGTGGCTTGTTAGAGCTATTTTGTGCTGCATTTCATACCTTCTTATTGCTGCATTTCATGCTTTGGTTGCTGCCTTATTGCTGCGTCTTTTGTTGTAAAAAAACAGGGGTTATTTGTTGAGCTGTTGCACGCATTTGACACGGGCGTGTCAACCTTTTCTTCTTCAGCATGGCACGGGGGTGCAAGACTGTCTGGTCTCACTGTACCGAGATATGGGGGTGTCCCGGTTTGCCTTATATTGGTGACACGGGCGTGTCACCTTCTGAATCCAAAACATAAGCATACGTGAAATATATATATATATATATACACATATGTTTCAATGCATGAGCTTGCATGTATTTTATGAAATGTTTGCATGCATATATGTATATATATATACTTAAACAATTTGCATGCATGTGTTATAATTGCATGAAATTTCATGCATATTGTGTTGCATGTGTGTACGTTGCATGCATGTGGTGTACGTGTGTATATATATATATTTATTATATAATTGAATTGTAGAATTTAATTGTTACCTATTTCATGTTTTATTTAATTTCCGATTTTAAATTGAATGTATGTAATTGTTTATTTCTAATTTTAAATGTGATTTAACTTGTGCTATGATTATATTTGAATTTCTTGAATTAATTTGATTGAAAATGTGAAATTATGAATTCGAATGAAAGTGAACGAAAGATTGAATGACTTGATTATATGATTTAAATTCCTTAATAGTGCACATGAACATTTTGATAACATAATCTTATCTTTTACATATTCATATCATGATCATTGCATTGCCGAGCGTGTTATTTGTTCATATTGAGTCTCACTTCACCTTTCTTGCACAGATTTTGATCCAGTTGGAGATGAGGCCGGTCAGTGAGGCTCGTGTATTCTCTTTTTGCTGTTTAAGGTGGGTTTCTCTTCTATGTAGATATATAACCCTATACATACCTTCAATGTGAAAGTTTTCAACCAAAATTAATATATATATATATAGAGAGTCATTTTAAAGAGTAAATGTTTTCAACGTAAAGCCTTATTTTATGAATCCTACCTAATGTTTTGGCGAGAAATGCACGAATGGGGCTCAGGGACTTAGTGTGAGTGGCTATCCGGGGAGGCATGGGCTGACGGTGATCCCTCACACTAGTTCCACCAATGTACGGCGTAACCGGACCTCATTAGGAGTTAGCGAGGAATGGACGCTGAGCGCCATCTGGGGAGTCATGTAACCCCTTTTGGTCAATGAATGGGTGGTCGGGCCTTGTAAACCCACCACCAACCCGGAGGAAGAAGGTGTAAATGCTAATGAATGTGCACGAAAGAATGATATGCATGAAAAGAATGAATGAATGAATGTTTAAATGAATTACACAAGGTATTGGTTGGAGATAATGCACGCCCACTCGCTGGGCCAATAATGACCTAATGTAAATGAGTCATTATAATCCCTTTTGATGATTTCTATTCACCCACTTGGGAAATACTTCGAAAACCTCACTTGGGATTATAGCTTGCATGTGAATGTTTAATTACTGTCGTATATTATATTTATGCCCTGTTTTTATACCCACCAGTCCCTTTTGGACTGAACCCGTTTAGTTTTCAGTTGTGTCGTGCAGGTGTCAAGGAGCTAGGCGGGAATACAAGTCATAGGTCTTGCATTCGTCTCTAGCTCTGTATTTTAGGTTTTACAATCGCATACACTAATTATGATTTGGTATATGAGTACTCTACTTTTGATCCTTGTATATGGATGTTATTTTGGAGCATACTTGTTTTGAGCCGTGACGGCAATTGATGATGTATATGACTTATTTTTGGAGCTGTGATGCTCATTGTATATATATATGATGTATGTTCATTTATTGCTTCCGCTTTAATGTTTTACGCTGATTTATAGTTTAAGGGTTAGCCCGCCTAGCTTAGAGTGTGTGTTTGTCCCCGTTCACCGTGATTTAGCTTGGGTATGGATCGTCCATTTCATATTCGAGTCGGGTCTCGGTGCGGGGGATGTGACACCTTGCGCTCGGGTGTTACATCCTTAAATGGTATCAGAGCTTAGGGTTGCAAAACCCGGGCTCTCGTGTCGTGTGAGTCAGTCTAGGTCGTTCGGCTTAGGAACTACTTAACAATGTGTTGCATATGCATCTCTTTCATGTTAAATTTTGAATTTTGGGTGAATTAATTGCATTAACATGCATAAACTAAAAATAGCACGTGTTTTAGTGTTTATTGAAAGGATGCCTCCACGTAGACATCGAGATCGATCTCCAGGACGGCGTCGCCATCATGATCGTACTCCTACACCTCCACCTCCACAACCACCGCCGGCAGAGGCCTTTGTTAATTTAGTTATCAATATCGTAGATCAAAGGCTGCGAGATTATGTACCACCGGCACCTCCAGCACCACCTGCACCTGTCGTACCGCCCGAGGCACCGATTTCTGTTATACTTAGGGAGTTTCAGAATCAAAGACCTCCTAAGTTCTTCAAGGGAAATGATATGCAGCGGAAATGTGGCTGAAGGAAGTTGAGAGGATATGGGAGCTCATTCCATGTGAGTCCCCAGAGAAGGCTCGATGCACCATCACTTTGATACAAGGAGAAGCCTACTCTTGGTGGGAAAGCACACGGATTGTATTGGAGGTAGTTGGAGAATAGATCAATTGGGAAGTATTTACAAGGGAATTCAAGAATAAAATCATCCCTCCCTCATCCCGTACTCGAAGGCTTAGGGAATTCACTGAATTGAAGCAAGGATCGAGGTCTGTGACCGAGTATATTTCAGAGTATGAGAGGTTATCCCGCTATGCACCAAATATAGCAGGCGATGACTTCCATAAGGCTATGCAATTTGTTCAGGGGCTTCGACCGGATATCCAGACAGCTCTTGAAGCAGTTAATACGGCACTTGGGCGAAGGCCACTTCGAAAGCCTTAAAGGTTGAAGATTCTGTGAATGCGAGAAGGCCAGTTTATCGCCAAGGACAAGGGTCAGGATTCAGCTCGGGATTTAACAAAGGAAAGAGGCCGATGAATTTACCAGCTCCACCACCAAAAGGACCATTCAAGAAGCCTAGATTAGGAGGTCCGATTGCACCCGTTCCACGACCACCTTAGGCTCCACCAGCTCCTAAAGGATCTCGCAATGATCAGCCACGGTGTACTTATTACGGATGGCCAACTCATTCTTATAACAATTGCCGGAAAAGATTGAAGTTGTGTTTGATTTGCGGGAAAGGAGATCATATGGCTTTTGCATGCCCGGACAAGATTCCAGGATATCAAGCTGGGGCTCAAAGACCGATGGTTCAGGCACGAGCTTATGCCCTTGAGGGCGAGGAGCTTAATGTTGAGGTTGATCCAAACACCGTGGTGGAAGGTACCGTTTACATTCATAACACGAGCATTCATGCATTATTCGATCCGGGTGCCACGCATACTTTTATATCTTGTGATCTATGTGCCTCGTTGTGCCTGCCTGTTACTTGTTCAAATTCTTGTTATTTTGTGAGTTCTCCTTTGGGAGGTAGTTTGCAGACGGATCGGGTTGTCAGGGGTTGTTCAGTTTTGATAGAAGGGAAAGATTATCCAGCAGATTTCATTGTTATGCCTATGAAGAAGTATGGGGTAATCTTCGGGATGGATTGGTTTTACCGGCACCGGCTGAAGTTGATTATTTTAAGAAGAAGATAAAGTTGGGTGAAGAGTTGATTGGAGAAGTTGGGTCGAAGAATGTACCTCTATTATCGTTTATGGAAGCTCGCAAGTTGATAAAGGATGGAGCCATGGGATTTATTGTCTATCTCCTTAATAAACCAAAGGATCAATCAAGTTTTGAGGAGACGGCCGTGGTAAAGGAATATCCCGATGTATTTCCAGAAAATTTAGGTTCTCTACCACCGGATCGGGAGATTGAGTTTGTTATTGATTTATATCCGGGATCAGAACCTTATTCTAAGACTCCTTATAGAATGGCTCCGGCAGAGTTGAAGGAGTTGAAGATTCAACTCGAGGAATTACTCAGGAGTGGATATATCCGACCGAGTTCATCTCCGTGGGGTGCTCTGGTTCTCTTTGTCAAAAAGAAAGATGGGTCGTTGAGAATGTGTATAGATTATCGGGAGCTTAATCGGATGACTATCAAGAATAAGTACCCGTTGCCCCACATTGAGGATTTATTCGATATGCTGCAATGTTCAAGAGTTTATTCGAAATTGGATTTAAGGCAAGGCTATTACCAGTTGAAAATCTGGGAGGAGGATATACCGAAGACAGGATTCAATACCCTGTATGGGCATTATGAGTTCGTAGTGATGCCTTTTGGTTTAACAAATGCCCCTGCAACATTCATGGATATGATACATCGGATTTTTCAGCCTTATTTGGATAAATTCGTAGTAATCTTCATTGATGACATTCTTGTGTATTCAAAGACTCCGGAAGATCATGCTAGACAACTCAACTTGGTATTGGAGACGTTGAGAGAGCACCGGTTGTATGCGAAGTTTAGTAAGTGTGAGTTTTGGATCGACCGGGTTGCTTTTCTAGGCCATATTATTTCAAGTAAGGGTTTGGAAGTTGATCCTTCAAAGATTGAGACGGTTATTCAATGGCAGAGTCCGAAGAATGCTTCCGAGGTTAGAAGTTTCTTGGGATTGGCAGGTTATTACCGACGGTTTGTGAAAGATTTTTCAAAGATAGCTGGTCCTTTAACACGATTGACTAAGAAGGAAGCTAAATTTGAGTGGGACGAGGCATGCAAAGCTAGTTTTCAACTCTTGAAGGAAAAATTAACCACTGCACCGGTATTAGCACTCCCCGAGGGCACTGAAGGATACATGGTTTATACGGACGCCTAGAAAGAAGGGTTGGGATGTGTTTTGATGCAGAAGGGTAAGGTGATAGCTTATGCCTCGAGGAAATTGAAAGATCATGAACAGAATTATCCCACTCACGATCTCGAGCTTGCAGCAGTGATCTTCGCTTTGGGAAAGTGGAGACACTATCTTTACGGAGTTTCTTTTGAGATCTTTTCCGACCACAAGAGTCTCCAGTATTTGTTTTCTCAAAAGGAATTAAACAAGAGACAGAGGCGTTGGATGGAGATATTGGCGGATTATGAGTGTACGATTCGATACCATCCCGGAAAGGCTAACGTGGTCGCGGATGCGCTTAGTAGGAAGGCTAGTGTGTCAAGTGTTAAAGTAGAAACTATGGATGAACCTGAGTCTTTCAAGCTGAAAGCTAGCATTCGGAATATTACCGTTCAACCGGATCTTCAGCAGAGATTGTTTGAAGCTGAAAGAGTGGACTCCGAGGTTCAGAAAATAGTGCAAAAAGCTAGAAATGATTCAGAGAGTCCGTTCGGATTTGATGACACCGGGCTTCTAAGGTTTAAGAATAGAGTTGTGGTTCCGGAAGAGTTGAAACGGTTGATATTGGAAGAAGCTCATCGATCAGGGTATTCGATACATCCCGGGGGAAATAAGATGTATAAGAACTTAAAGAAATTTTATTGGTGGAATGGGCTTAAACGGGATGTGATCAAATTCGTGAGACATTGCTTGACTTGCCAAGTCGTAAAAGCAGAGCATCAGAAACCATCGGGGCTACTTCAACTGTTACCTATTCCCGAATGGAAATGGCAGCAAGTGGTGATGGATTTCGTTACGGGTCTTCCACGAGTGAAAGGTGGTTTAGATGAAATTTGGGTAATAGTGGATCGACTGACGAAATCGGCACATTTTCTTGCTATTCGGATGTCGGATAAGGTGAATAAGTTAGCTAAGAAGTATGTGGATGAAATTGTCCGACTTCATGGAGTACCGGTTAGCATTGTATCAGATCGGGATCCGAGGTTTACTTCTAGATTTTGGCAAGAATTGCAAAGGAATCTGGGCACAAGGCTTCAATTCAGCACAACTTTCCATCCTCAGACAGACGGGCAATTAGAGAGATTAATTAAATATTTGGAAGATATGTTGAGAGCATGTGCATTGGATTTTTCGAGTTCGTGGAACGAGCAATTGCCTTTGATTGAATTTGCCTATAATAACAGCTTTCAAGCATCGATAGAAATGGCTCCTTATGAGGCTCTCTACAGACAAAAATGCAGATCACCGTTGTTCTTTGATTTGGAAGAATGGAATTGGACGAAGCAAGAGGGTGTGAAACAAGGAGAGAACAAGGAAAAACCCTCTAAGGTCGTACAAGAAGCAATCGTTAAGGTCCAAATAATCAGACAACGGATGAAAGCAGCCCAGGACCGACAGAAAAGCTATGCCGATCACCGAAGGAAAGATCTTAAGTTTGAGATTGGTGATAGGGTATTCTTGAAAGCCTCACCTCGTAAGGGATTTTCGAGGATTGGAAAAGGAGGGAAATTGAATCCTCGGTATCTAGGACCGTATGAGATTCTTGAGAAAATTGGAGATACAGCCTACCGTTTGGACCTACCCCCGAGTTTGACCGGAATTCATAATGTATTCCATGTGTCTCAGCTTCGGAAATATTATCCGGATGAATCCGAGATCATACCCCGTTGAAGAAGTGGAGTTAGAACCGATTCTCACCTTCGTTCAGAAGCCGATTAAGATATTGGATTGTAAAGTTCAGGAGCTTCGAAATCGGTAGATCCCACTAGTTAAAGTCTTATGGAGAAGTGATAAAACGGAAGAGGCTACGTGGGAGACGGATGATAAGATGAAAAGATTTCATATTGAATTGTTTCTGAGCGATCAATGAATCCGAGGACGAATTCTTTTAAGGGGGAGAGGTTGTGACGCCCCGATAATTCGGCCGTACAGGTATGACGTAATTGTTTACCAAACTGCGCGAAATAATTATTTATACGTGATTTACATATTTAATTTTATTTTAAATGTATTAAATGTTTTAATTACTTTATTTTAATATTATTAATATCAAATATATTTATATAAATATATATATATATATATATATATGTTAATTGTGGTACGTATTGTTCAATATTTTTGCATGAACTCATGCAATTCATGTTAATTAATATTGATGCATGCATGTATTTATAAGTTATATACGTATTTATATTATATTATTTTGTAATATTATGAATTTTATTGTTACATTGTTTATGAGTGACATTTACGTGCTTCGTTTCTATATGAATTGATATCGAAGTTTCGTGCAAATTTAATATGTTGGACTTATATGTGTATTGTATATGAATATATGTTCGTTTCGTATTTTCGGGTTCATTTGTATGTGTTTCGGATTTGTTTTAATTTTGGAATCCAAGTCGGGGGCTAACGAGCAATTAGCGCACCCTTGGTTTCGTATTTAATATCTTGAGCTCGGGAACTCAGATTCGAGTTCCGTCAACTTCGTTGAACTCGTAACGAAAATTCGAGTTTAGTGAACTTAGCCTTATATTTTTCCAACGTCATTTGAACCTTCGAAATCCAACCGAAAGACGAAACGACGACCAAACTGACCTTGCTGAACTAAAATGACCATATCTTGTTCAAACATTGACCAAATTAACCATGGTTTGATGCTATAGAACCCTAACTCAACCACCTAACCTGCTATACCATGCCCTAACCGAACCAACCCTCACACAAAACACAAATCTCAGCCAAAGTCACTGAAATTGCAGTAATTCCCGTAACTTTGCTTTCCTTGGAGATTTTGGAGCTCAAATCTCATCCAATCTTCATCCAATCCACAAGGTAAGCTTAGATATGTTATGTACATTCAATATAAGTCATTTTCATCTATTCATCCCTAAATTTGAGCATGGTTTCATGGGTTTTTGGCTGATTTTAGAAAATAATAGGTTTAGAGCAAATTTGTTGATCTCATTTGATTCTTGATGGATTTCATTGATTCCAAGCATGAAAATGATTTTTTTGACATCCTTTTCTTATTTATGATCATTGATTTCATGGTGGTTGATGTATTGATGAGATATCATTTATGGCACTTTGAGAAAATTTTCATGTAATGTCACGTATGCCTTCTTTCCGTGTTTGAGCTCTTTTGGGACTGATTTATATGTCATATTGGTGTTGTTTTGCTGCACATTTGATAGCCTAATTGACATGAACTTGTTGGTTGAAGATTGAAATGGTACCGCCCTGTTTTTCGTGGAATACTTGCCCTGTTTTGAGCTGGTTTTTGCTGCTGAAGCTGCTGCGTTTCTGCCTTGCTTTTGCTGTCAGTTTTAGTGGCTTGTTAGAGCTATTTTGTGTTGCATTTCATGCCTTCTTATTGCTGCATTTCATGCTTTGGTTGCTGCCTTATTGTTGCATCTTTTGTTGTAAAAAAACAGGGGTTATTTGTTGAGCTGTTGCATGCATTTGACACGGGCGTGTCAACCTTTTCTTCTTCAGCATGGCACGGGGGTGCAAGACTGTCTGGTCTCACTGTACCGAGACACGGGGGTGTCCCGGTTTGCCTTATATTGGTGACACGGGCGTGTCACCTTCTGAATCCAAAACAAAAGCATACGTGAAATATATATATATATATATATATATATATATATATATATATATATATATATATATATATACATATACACATATGTTTCAATGCATGAGCTTGCATGTATTTTATGAAATGTTTGCATGCATATATGTATATATATATACTTAAACAATTTGCATGCATGTGTTATAATTGCATGAAATTTCATACATATTGTGTTGCATGTGTGTACGTTGCATGCATGTGGTGTACGTGTGTATATATATATATATGTATTTATTATATATTAAATAATATTGGATTTAATTGAATTATAGAATTTAATTGTTACCTATTTCATGTTTTATTTAATTTCCGATTTTAAATTGAATGTATGTAATTGTTTATTTCTAATTTTAAATGTGATTTAGCTTGTGCTATGATTATATTTGAATTTCTTGAATTAATTTGATTGAAAATGTGGAATTATGAATTCGAATGAAAGTGAACGAAAGATTGAATGACTTGATTATATGATTTAAATTCCTTAATAGTGCACATGAACATTTTCATAACATAATCTTATCTTTTACATATTCATATCATGATCATTGCATTGCCGAGCGTGTTATTTGGTCATATTGAGTCTCACTTCACCTTTCTTGCACAAATTTTGATCCAGTTGGAGACGAGGCCGGTCAGTGAGGCTCGTGTATTCTCTTTTTGCCGTTTAAGGTGGGTTTCTCTTCTATGTAGATATATAACCCTATACATACCTTCAATGTGAAAGTTTTCGACCAAAATTAATATATATATATAGAGAGTCGTTTTAAAGAGTAAATGTTTTCAACGTAAAGCCTTATTTTATGAATCCTACCTAATGTTTTGGCGAGAAATGCACGAATGGGGCCCAGGGACATAGTGTGAGTGGTTATCCGGGGAGGCATGGGCCGATGGTGATCCCTCACACTAGTTCCACCAATGTACGGCGTAACCGGACCTCGTTAGGAGTTAGCGAGGAATGGACGCTGAGCGCCATCTGGGGAGTCATGTAACCCCTTTTGGTCAATGAATGGGTGGTCGGGCCTTGCAAACCCACCACTAACCCGGAGGAAGAAGGTGTAAATGCTAATGAATGTGCACGAAAGAATGATATGCATGAAAAGAACGAATGAATGAATGTTTAAATGAATTACACAAGGTGTTGGTTGGAGATAATGCACGCCCACTCGCCGGGCCAATAATAACCTAATGTAAATGAATCGTTATAATCCCTTTTGATGATTTCTATTCACCCACTTGGGAAATACTTCGAAAACCTCACTTGGGATTATAGCTTGCATGTGAATGTTTAATTACTGTCGTATATTATATTTATGCCCTGTTTTTATACCCACCAGTCCCTTTTGGACTGAACCCGTTTAGTTTTCAGTTGTGTCGTGCAGGTGTCAAGGAGCTAGGCGGGAATACGAGTTATAGGTCTTGCATTCGTCTCTAGCTCTGTATTTTAGGTTTTACACTTGCATACACTAATTATGATTTGGTATATGAGTACTCTACTTTTGATCCTTGTATATGGATGTTATTTTGGAGCGTACTTGTTTTGAGCCGTGACGGCAATTGATGATGTATATGACTTATTTTTGGAGCTGTGATGTTCATTGTATATATATATGATGTATGTTCATTTATTGCTTCCGCTTTAATGTTTTACGCTGATTTATGGTTTAAGGGTTAGCCCGCCTAGCTTAGAGTGTGTGTTTGTCCCCGTTCGCCATGATTTAGCTCGGGTATGGATCGTCCATTTCATATTCGAGTCGGGTCTCGGTGCGGGGGATGTGACACCTTGCGCTCGGGTGTTACATACACAATAAGAGATCACCTTGCAAATGCAAGCATAGGTCCTTTCTTGATTCTCATTCACTTTCATGAGTCACTTGTGCAGCCCCAGCATATGCCTTGAATCAGTTGTCTAAGGCGACACCCTTTAAAGCTTATACCTAAGACTACAGAGTTAACTCATAAAGTGACAAGGAACCTCAAGTCTGAGGATCAATTAATCACATCAATGACTCGTGAGATATTTCCTAATCTGGAAGTTTACATTTCCTGAAATAGAAACTTCCTTTCCCATTTAGGAATCTTCTGACACGAGGCACCTCAGTGAACTTACTTATGGAAGTAAGCACCCTCATGTATCACGCACGTATCAACTATACACTTTGCACCTCCATGAAATAAGGTGGTCCTTCTTAAGGGCGTGATCCCACAAGCAAGCCTTAGAGGAGTCAGGTTGACACTCCCACTGTCTGTAGGACTCATCGGCTTGGAGTATTTTACTAATCATGACTTATGTGTTACAGGGCTCGTTTCATGAACCATTTCACCTAAATGGTGGAGTCCTAAAGTCATCAGGATTAGGGGAGTTCTCATACATGCACAGCTAAAGTAAACGTATACCAAACAAGAGCATATAAAGAAGTGTTGCCTCAATTCGTTATTTTATTCAAAGATTGTCTGTGATTACAATAAGGAAAAGCACAAAGCGGATATACAATCGGCTTTCTAGGGCACTATTCCTAACATAAGAACCCAACCTCCTCGCGGCTGTGCAAGACCAGCTGCAGGGGTTGCAAGATATAGTAGGACAGCTCTCTCGAGCGCGGTCTCAAATCCCCTATGCTGGGGATGAACAAGCCAATGCCAGAGACGCTCGCCATCATGCCTGCCAGGAGCAAGTTCCTCGTTACCAAGACCAGGATGAAAACTATGAGAATTACAATTACCATTCGCTCGCGAGGGGCTCCCCCCTCTTGGAAGAAGTCTTGATGGCCCAAGCCAGAATGGGCAAGGTTCCCACTTCCATCAACCGCTACGATGGGACCACCGATCTGGCGGACCACCCATCTGGCAGACCACCTGGATCATTTCTTGTATTTGATACACTTATATGTAGGGGTGTATGCGGTTGGTTTTGGTCAGGTTGAAGGTATAAAATACTCCATGAATATACTGCCAAACTGGTCATAATAAAAGATCTGCAAGAAAAAGAAACAAATTAAAATAAAGGATATAAATTATAAAAAAGAAAAAAAGACAGAAACTCTATATCACTTAGCGTAAACAATCTCTAATTCTCAAGAATTTCTGCTTCAGTAGAATTCTGGAATTCTATAAATTAAAAGAAAGATTAAGATAATCATAAGCGTATAAGTTTTATTAAAATACTAAAATTGAAATATAACTATAATAAAAAATATTACCTTTAACAATTTGCTCATACTTTTGTACTTCTTCCATTGGCACTTCCTTCATAGACTCTTGAAAGTCAATTGTAATCGGCTTTGATCGTAACCAATTTTGGCAACATACAAGAGCTTCCACCATTTCAGGATTAAGTGAGCTTCGGTATGGGTCGAGAATACGACCAATAGTACTAAACGCAGATTCAGATGCCACTATAGAAACTGAAATTGCTAAAACCTCCCTGGCTATTTGAGTGAGAATAGGAAACTTTGAAGAATTAACCTTCCACCACTGTAAGAGATCAAAGGTCTCTACACCCTTTTCACAGTTTTCCTCTAGATATTTTGTAATCTCAGATTTGTGATCAATAAGTTCATTCTCTTCTAAATATTTTGCAAATTGAGATGATAAAAACTTAACAGTATCCACTTCCTCATCAATAGTCAGAGAATCAAAAGAAGATTGATTTAAGCTTGAAGATACATGTTGAGTATTATATCTAGGATCACGTTGTTTATAGTAGTCATACAAGCGTCCCAAAGTATTTCTCACATTATCTTCTAAGATACCAGCCAAGATACCACCATTTTCATAAACTTGATCAATACAAACTCTGACAAACCTCAACTTGTAGCACGGATCTAAAACAGTTGCAACATATAACAACTAATTGATCTTATCAAGGTTGTCCCAATATTTAGCAAACTTATTCTGCATTTTCATTTCCATAAGACGTACCTTTGTATCAGTATTCTTGGCCAATTGCTTCAATCGAGTTTGAACAGCCACAAGCTCAAGGAAAAACAAATTAGAAGTCACATGCAAAGACCCTGGAAACTGCAAAGTTGCATTATGAAAAAGCTTCAAAAATTTTATGAAGGACTTGGCTACATCCCAATCTTCTTCCTCAAGTGGACCAACAAATTTACTATCCTTCCTTTTTCCTTTTCCATTACCATCAATTTTCTCTTTCTCAAGTATCTCACTCTCATCATCTTCATTATGATTGTTTTCATCAGAAGTAAAGTACATAGCATAACTTGAATCATCTTCTTTAAGCCTTTCAAATGCCTTCTCAAACTTTACAGCAACCTCTAACATTAAATAGGTTGTCTTCCACCTCGTTTCAATGTCAAGATAGACAAGCCTCTTTGTATCTATCTTTTCTATCTCTGCACATTTTTTAAATACTTGAAGCCTTGCTGGAGAATAGCGCACATATCTAATGGCATTCCAAATCTTAAGAATTGATTCATTCTGTTGTTTTAAACCATCTTTCACAATGAGATTTAGAATATGTGTGCAACATCTCAAATGCAAAAATTCATTATTAGAAATAGTACTTGGCCAACATTTAGTTTTCTTCTTCAAATAACTAATGGCACCATCGTTAGAACTTGCATTATCAACTGTAATTGTCAATATTTGAGTGATACCCCAACCCGACAAACAATTCTCAACCATTTTGCCCACTACAGTACCTTTATGGCTAGGAATCACACAAAAACTTAAAATTCGCTTTTGTAATTACCAATCTTTATCAATCCAATGAGCAGTAAGACACATATAATTCATGTTCTGCATTGAAGTCCAGCTATCCGTAGTAAGACAAACTCTTTCAGACTTAATAAGACTTTTCAGTTTCTTTTTCTCATCAAAAAATAGCTTCAAGCAATCCCTAGCAATAGTTACTCGACTTGGCATTTTAAATTGTGGCTGTAAACATGCAGTGTATCTTTTAAATCCTTCACCCTCTACAATTTTGAACGGTAACTCATCAATAATAACCATTTCAACCAATGCTACTCTACAATGCTCGTAATTATAACTCACGGATTTAAGAGTAACACAACTATGACCATCTGCAGACTTTTTAGTATCAAAAGCAAGTGTTTGTTGCTTCCCATCAATAGTAGACCTATAAGGATACTTCTTGCATTGGTTTTGTAAATGGTTGATTAAATTACCTGTTACATGTACCTTTGGATGGGCTGCATAATCTTGGCCACAGTAATTGCAAGCTGCCCTTGGTTTTTCATTTTCCTCAAATCTAGTGAAATGATCCTACACCCACGAATTCCTTTTTTGTGCCAATTGGTGGACCGTCAGCAACCTTATCCTCGGAGAGAGTTGAATTTTTTGGAATAGTTCTCTTCCATTTCCTACAAGTATTAGGCTTCCATTTTGTCGGAGGTAGTGGTGGTTTTGATACTAAATTAGGAGTTGATGAGCTTGGCTTCTCTTTTATAAAATCAGCATTGTTACTTTGTGTTTCATTTTCTTCATTCTCCATCTATAATAAAATAAAATAAAATAAATAAATAAATAAATGATGTACTAAAAACATAAACAGAAAATCTAAAGAAACTCATATTCCTAAATAGAAGAATTCAATCTCTATTTTATCGGTATAAATTGGCTTTTGAATCTTGCATTTCTTCAAGAATAATCTAAAATATGAAAAGTTAAAAACTTGCAGCATGCAAACAAGAAACAAGAAGAGGAATTCAGAGAAGCATACAAACTCAAATTAAGAACTACAAACTTACAATATACCAATAAAAATCATAGAAGAAGTAAATTAGGCTGAAG
Organism: Lantana camara; assembly: GCA_037501455.1. Classification (NCBI taxonomy): domain Eukaryota; kingdom Viridiplantae; phylum Streptophyta; class Magnoliopsida; order Lamiales; family Verbenaceae; genus Lantana; species Lantana camara. The sequence continues at coordinate 65,358,901 of CM074862.1, forward strand.
AAAAATAAATAGAAAAGATTACTAACCTTGTAAGAGCTCTCTGGAACTAGATTGTAAGAATTCACTCCAGAATAATGTTTAACGCAGAAATAGGGTAGAAGAATGAAAAACAATTTTCTATTTTTCTTGGAGATTTAGATAATTTCAATTTCTCATAAGCAAATAGAAGATAAGAATCGATATTTATTGACAAAAGAAACCTAAATCCATCCATAATTTGGATGTTGGGAAGTGAAAGAGTTTTTGTTGGAATCAAAAAGACAGCCATAGATTCTAAAAATCTTCTGTGTATATTTCTGTACATTTCTTGCCTCTTGGCCTCTTTGGACAGTAAGTTAAAGAGGCAACCAAATATATATATATATTATATATATTATAGCAGGCGGGACGGGTATATGGCGGATGTAATATTTTAAACCCACAACCCGACCGAATTTTAGCGGGTATAAAAAATTTAAACTGTTAAAAAAAAATAAAATAAAAAAACCTGCGGATCACGAGCGGATCGGCTCGGTTCGGGCGAATTTTGCGGGTGGTGCGGGTTTATGTTCACCCCTACTTATATGAGCACTCAAGCCACTACTCGGCTAAAGTCTTCATTACGTCCCTTGTGGGGATAGCTCAAGAGTGGTACAAGCGACTGCCACCACGCTTAATCCACTCATATGGCGAACTCACCAATGTTTTCCTCAATCATTTCAACTCATTGAAGGCACCTGTCACCGCTCCTACAGCTTTATATAACTTGGTCCAAGGCGAGCGTGAATCTTTTCGATCCTTTTTCGCTCGATTTAACAAGGAGGTGCTCTTGGTGGAGAGGCCCTCGATGGATTTCTTGATCCACGTACTTTTCAAGGCTTGCAATTACAAATAGTATGTGAGCAAGAAGTTCACAGATTCCATTGTCAAGAAGCAGCCTGTGTCTCTCATGGCGATGAGAGAGATTGCCAAGCCGTATTTCGCGCTCGATGACATGTGTGGGTCCAATGCTCCCCGGCATTCTGGGCCCCATAAGAGTGAGCAAGGGCTAAAGGAACCTCACAAGGAGCGTCACAAGTCATCACCACCTTATTGCAGATTTGAGCGTATCCCCCTCAACAGGCCCAATTCAGAAGTCTACGCTCTTTCAGATAAAAAAAACTCTTTAAAAGGCCCCAGAAAATGAAAGAGACTGAGGCTCTAAGGGGATCGAACAAGTATTGTACCTTCCATAAACAAAAAAGGCATGACACGGATGAATGCCGCCAATTGGAAGCTGAAATTCAAAGACTCATTGCGGGCGGACACTTAAAGGAATTTATGAAGATGTTGTAACTGTAACCCCCCGATTTTCATTAATTAATTTCTTACGTTTTATTATAATTTTATAAATTAAATTTTAGCATACTTTCATGAAATTATATAGAATCATATCAAATTTAGAATTTATTGCATGACTTGAAAATATTTATTATGCAAAATATTTACCGGGAGTGGTTTAATTACGAGATTGGCCATATATGTTCCTTTCTTTAAATTTAGAGACCAAGTTGGATAACTTTCTCATGGATTCAATTGAGCAATTACCAAACAAAGCATACTTGATTGTATGATTTAAACTCTTGAGGGATTAAATTGCAATTTGAGCATTTCACATTTTTCCAAAAATGGTGAATCACGTAATAAACCATCTCCAAGCTTCCTTCTTCATTTTGATCCAAGAAACCATCGATATTTGCTCCCTTTGTCTCACCGAACCATAAGTTAAGAAAGAAAGAGGAGATTTCATCTATAATCATCAAGATTTCAAGAAATATTTCAAGATTTGAAGCCTAGCATCCATCATCATCCTCTTTCTTCATTTCTTTAGTTTCAAGGTGGGTGTGTGCATGGTTTGATGATTCTTGATCATTTTGGTTGAGGCTAGGGTTTGAGAAATCATGGAATAAATGGATTATTGGTTGTTTGATATATGAATACATGATTATAACATGATTTATGGCATGAATTCTTGAGGAAATTGAGTTTAGGTGATGATTTGAGTATGAACATGAAGGTGTGAATTCTCAATAATTAAGCATGATTTAAGTGTTTGAGTTGCATCTTATTGTATATTCAACATGTATACATGTTAGTTCCCAGAAATCTTGCAAGTCATGATTGATTTGATGATGTTTTGGTTGTGGTTGTTTTGTCCCGAGAGCCTCCCCTATTCTGCTCTGTTTCTGCACTTGCAGAGGAGCGGGAACGGCCCTTCCCGTCCCCAGTTCATTCTGGGAACGGCCGTTCCCACTCCTTTGAACTCAAGACGACGCGCACATTGGGAACGACCGTTCCCATTTTGTCCTACAAGCCAGAAGGGTCGTTCCCAGCATAAAAGCGCCATTTTAAAAATAAAAGCGCAGGGGTGCTTTCTCGGGGCCATGGGAACGGCCCTTCCCAATTTACACTGAGGGCCAGAACGGCCGTTCCCACCTCGCAGACAGAACAAAACTTACTGCATAAAAGTGGGATTTTAATCCCATGACTTCTTTGATCCCAAATTGTTATTATATGATTGATTACATGCCAAAACATGATAATTACATGCTACATTCCGTATTGCTCATCATCTCGTTCGTCATATTTGGTCCATTTAGGGTCATGTCTCACGTGTAACCATATTTCTTGCACAGACCAGTTTCCTCGGAACGAGGAGCCAGCCTCGTAGGCCGTGTCCTACTTATATTTTATCGGTAAAGGTGAGGTTTAATTACTAGTTATATAGAACCCTATAATCTTTATGTGAACTTTCAAGCCAAAAGGTATTCATATATTTTCTTATAATCATTTCCAAACTTTTAAATTAATTCCAAGCATATCTGGCTCATGCAAAGCATTGCATGTAGTTTGATTAATATCATGATCATGCAAAGCAATGCGTGTATTGTGATTATATCGTGATTATTTAGTGGCGAGTAGCATGATAACACTTGGGCCCGAGGGTACGTGTATGAGCCAACCAGGAAAGCCTACGGCTGACGGGTAACTCTGTACACCCCTCAACACTGGGATGACCCCTGAACCCACCAGGAGGTTGGTGGAGGAATGAATCCCATACGTGGGAGTCATGTTCCCGACGTACGTAGAATGGATGGTTAGGGCTTTGCAAACCCACCATCACCCGGAGTAAAGGAGTTCATGATATGGATACGTGTACACTCTAAATGAATTACCTGATCACATGATAATTAAACTAGCATGTAATGATTCACTATTGGTGCAAGGTTGGAGAATCACCCTTACTCACTAGGGCCACGGATTGATAGCATGAATTAACCAAATAAACTTGTTAGACTTGATAGTTGTAATCTCGGGTGATGGGTATTATATCCTTGAACTTATATTATTATTATATGAAAAACATTACCCGAGGTTATACCATGCATGTTACTTATGTTTATATATATTATGCCCCTAACTCGGTCTTCATAGACTGACGCCTCCACCTTTCAGGTTTTGTCCATGGCGTGCTAGGCGGGAGTCGGGTCGTGCCTTTTATCCAGCTGAGTCTAGTATAACATTTCTTCCTGTGTATTAGCATTCCAGGGTATCATGTTAGTAGCTTTTGAATACTTATATATATGAATGTTATTTAGGGGATGATAATGTATTGATATGATAAGTTATGGAGATTGGATATATGATGATGAAATGATAATATTATGCTTCCGCTTTTGAGCTTCATGTATTGAATTTAATTTACTTGAGGGTCTAGTCCCGCCTAACTAGCTTGTTCTTTTATTTGTCACCCGTTCGCTATAGGCTAGTTCATGTAACGATTATCCATTTCGTATGTGGATTGACCTATAGTGCGGGGGTGTGGCATCTCCAAGTGCGGGGGTGTTATAGGAACGCTATGATGAGTGATGTAATGAGTGGGCAAGGGACAGGAGAAGGAGCCCGTCACTCTCAAGGAGCCCACGAGGGCAAAGTCCCCTGAGAACAACGCTCGGGGCAAGCAAAAGGTGCCAGAGCAGGAGAATGCCCCCTTTGCGGTCATCAACATGATCGCGGGAGGATCATCTGGGGGAGATTCTAACGCCTCCCACCGCAAGTATATCAGGAGCTACGAACAACGCCCTACGGCTCCCAAACAAATCTACGCCATCAAGGAGACGAGCGCCGGCAACCTGAGAGAGAATAATGTAGTAGGGTTCTCTCGGTGAAACCTCTGAATGCCCCATGGTGGTTAGTTTGGATGTTCATAACCACGTTGTAAAGAGGGTTTTGGTTGATAGTGGAAGCTCTGTTAATGTTTTGTCGTACTCAACTTTTCAAAAAATGAATGTTACCAACATCCCGCTCGAGCCCCTCAAAACAACCCTCATTGGCTTTGGGGGCTCTGAGGTTGTCGCTCGAGGACAGATTCGCTTGGCTACCTCATTTGGTCGCGCCCCACAGCGAAAAATGCTCATGGTCACCTATGCGGTAGTGGAAATCGAAATCCCATACAACATCATCATTGGGCGTCCAGCCCTTATAGATTTCAAAGCGATCATTTCCAATTACCATCAGAAAATCAAGTTCCCCACCCTCGACGGGGTTGGAGAAGTTCTGTGCAACATCCGAGAGGCATGAGAGTACTATATGTTGTCCCTCAAGAAGCCTAAAGCAGAGAAAGCATTCCCAATTGGGTCCACCAAAAAGTCTATAGATTTCCCCAATTTGGACGAGGATGATCCTGTGCGCAAAAGGGTTAAAATGAACAAAAAGAAAAATAAGAGCAAAGATCTTGGCACTGGAAGAAACCCCCAGGACACCCCGCTCGAAGCGGTCAGGTAATCCTCCTCGGAGGAAGAGGTAAACGAGGGTGAGCAAGAAATTACCGACGACCGTCTGACCGAAAAGAAAAGTGCGCTCGAACTCCCCCACCCTGAGGTACGGATCGAGCCCACGGAGAAATTTCTCACTATTGAGTTGGAACCGGGGAACAAGGATAAAACCACTCAAATTGGGTCCAATCTCTCATGACCCTCGCAGATCATGATGATAGACTTCCTTAGAGAAAACATAGACGTTTTTGCATGGAAAGCGTCTGATTTGACCGGGATTGACCCAAACGTCATAGTCTACAGGCTCAATGTGGACCCCACCTTCAAGCCAATCAAGTAGAAGAAACGAGATGTGCACGGTTTTCGAAAGAAGGTTATAGAAGAGGAAGTTAACACGCTCCTCGAGACCCAGTACATTGAGCCCATACTGTATCCATAATAGGGATGTAAACGAGGCGAGCCTTGGCAAAATTTCAAGGTTCGAGCTCGGGCTCGGGGCTGATTTATTTGGTTTGGGTTCGGCTCGCGAGCCAACGAGCCAGTAGGAGGGTGGCTCGGGCTTGGCTCGTAGGAAGGTTCGGACGAGCCAAGCTAAGCCCACGAACCATAAGAAAAACCATCAAAATAAATTTTTTTCCCCATATCTAAATGTTTCCTCCAAAACACATTCATCGCAGAAACAAAAGAATCCAAATTTCCCCCAGATCTAGATTTTTCCTTCACACATACAAGGCAAAATAAAGAATCCACAATAAATTTGTTTTGCCCAGACATAGATTTTTCCTTCACACATTGAACCCAGAATAAAGAATCCAGACTTCCCATAACAGAAAACAAGATGCAGAAGAACCAAAAATTTGGGGAAAAAAAATAAATATTCAACTTCGAATTTTGAAATCTCTCTGATTGACGGTGCATGAGCGGTGATGACGTCCTTCAAGCTGCAGGAATTCGTGAGTGGTAGTGGTGGCGGTGGCGGCCTGAAGAGCATTGGCGGAGGGGGTGCTGCTTCGGAAGTTGCGGTGGTGGTGGGCAACCACCCGGCGGCGTGAGGTGGTGGGTGGTCGGAGGCGACGTAAGGGTGGTGGGTCGTGTCGGCTGGCGGTGTGATTTAGGGTTCTTCTTTTGAAATCTAAAATGAAAGAATTGATCTGGTTTCATCTGCAAGTTCGATAGATATATATATATATATATACATATATATATAGATATAGATCTAGATAATATAATATAATATATTATATTATATTTGTATAATATATTATAATATAATATATGTATGTATATATTACATATTTATATTTTAATGTATAATGTGTGCGTATATTTATAAGCTCGATATATAGGCTCAGGCTTGGTTCGGACATTGCACGAGCCGAGGCAAGCTCGCCAATTTCGAACACAAGCCCAAGCCTTTCTCGAGCTGGCTTGTGAAGCTCGCGAGCTAGCTCAGCTCAATTATATCCCTAATCCAGAATGGCTATGCAATGTGGTACTGGTACCCAAGAGCGCTAACCGATGGCGCATGTGCAACGAGTTCACCGATCTCAATAAAGCCTGCCCCAAGGATCCCTATCCTTTACCCTGGATTGATCAGCTGGTATATTCGACCGCGGGGTGTAAGTTAATGAGCATGATTGATGCTTTTCAGGGGTATTACCAAATCTTCATGGCCCCTAAGGATCGCCCCAAAACCTCGTTTGTTATACACATGGGAGTATATTGCTTCTTAGTCATACCTTTTGGGCTCATGAACGCAGGTGCCACGTACCAGCACCTTGTTAATAGAATTTTTGAAAAGGAGATAGGAGGATCCATGGAGGTATACGTGGACGACATGATTGTCAAAAGTGAGCACCAAAGCTCGCATCTAAAGGATCTTAAGCACACGTTTTCCATTCTGCGCCAGTACGACATGAAGTTAAATCCCTCCAAGTGTACTTTCGGAGAACGAGGGGGAAAATTCTTGGGCTACATGGTTAGCCAACGTGGGATTGAAGCTAATCCTGAGAAGATCAAGGTCATCTTGGATATTTCATCCCCTCGCAACCTCAGGGAAGTACAAGTATTAGTGGGAAAGATAATCTCTTTGAACCGATTCATCTCCCGCTCAGTAGACAGGAATCTCCTTTTCTTCAAAATTCTACGCAACGCTCGAAATTTCTCTTGGATTGAAGAATGTTAAAAGGCCTTGCAAGATATGAAATCTTACCTTTCGGGCGCTCCCCTCCTGACAAAGCCCGTGGCCAGTGAAAACTTATTCGTGTACCTTTCTGTCTCCACTGAGGCCACGAGCGTAGTTTTGGTAGCCCTGCGCAAGCGCAAACATCTACCTGTCTATTACTTGAGTAAGACATTGTAGGGCGCTGAAAGGAAGTATTTGGAAATTGAAAAGTTCGCTTTTGCCCTCATTAATGCATCAAGGAGGCTGAGGCCTTATTTTCAAGCGCACTCCATCACCGTCCTTACGGATCAACCTTTGAAACAAGTTCTATCCAAGCTAGATGTCTCCGGAAGGCTGATAAAATGGGCCATTGAACTAAGCCAATTCGACCTAAGCTTCGAGCCTAGAACGGTTCCTAAAAATGATGGTCTATGGGTCCTGCACATAGATGGCTCCTCGACCTCTTAAGAGGGAAGAGCAGGGGTGACCCTCAGAGATCCCAACGGAGTGGAAATCGACTTTGCAATCAGGTTAGATTTCCAAGTTACGAAAAATGAAGCAGAGTACGAGGCTCTTATACAAGGGTTGAGTATTGTTTTTCAGAGCGGAGCTTCCAGGGTCACGACTTATGTTGATTCACAATTCATTTCAAGTCAAATTGAAGGAACGTATGAGGCTCGAGAAGCCACTATGGTGCAATACTTGGGAAAAGCAAAAGAGATAATCGGAGAATTCAAGGAATTTCACTTACTCCAAGTCCCCCGAGGGAAGAACGAGTGTGCAGATGCGTTATCCAAATTCGCATCTGCCCTCGAAGGATCCTGTAAACTTTCTCTCACATTTCTCAGAACGGAGGAACCGCTAATTCAGAGGAAAGAGCCCGTCTGAATGGTAGCTATGATTGATCCCACCGAGCCCTGTTGGCTCGATGACATTGTTAGATTCCTTAAAGATGGTACTTGCCCTACTGATAAAGTGGAGGCACGGAAAATACGGAATAAGACCCCTCGTTTCTCTCTGGACAACAAGGGTAGACTCTTCAAGAAATCCTTCCAAGGCCTGCCAATGAGATGTAGAGAGGCCCTTGCAGGCCAAAAAGACCCTCGAGCACGTTCACGGAGGGAGTTGTGGAAATCACTCTGGGGGGCGCATTCTTACCAAAAAGATACTGAGAAGTGGATTCTATTGGCCCACAATCCTCCAAGATTCCATAGCATTTTCCAGGAAATATCCTAAGTGCCAGTTTCACTCTAACGTTCCGTAATTGCCAGCAGCTCAAATGGTCCCCATAGACGTCTCGTGGCCCTTTGATCAATGGGGTATTGATATTGTTGGCCCCCCTGCCTATGGTGATCGGACAGAGTAAGTTCGTCATCTTAGCTGTTGATTACTTCACGAAGTGGGCTGAGGCCGAGGCCGTCGCAAAAATCACTTTTAGGGTGGTAAGGGATTTCATTTGAAAAAACCTCATTTGCAGGTACGACATTCTGAGGATCCTTATTTCGGATAATGGATCCTAATTCATAGCAACTGATACCCGAGAATGGTGCTTGGACTTAGGCATTGAGCAACGCTTCACCTTCGTGGGTCACCCTCAGGCCAACGGTCAAACAGAAGTCACCAACAGGATCATCTTACAACATCTAAAAACCATGTTTGAGAGCAAAAAGAGCGAGTGGGTCGACGAATTACGAGGGGATTATGGGCTTATTTGTAATGCCCGGAGCGGTGGGCCACCACATCCCCCGTACCTAAACCCAAACCCACACATGAAATGGATTTCCATACATGAGTCCAAGTCTAAGCGAACGGAACCTACACTCACTCCCTAGGCTAAGCGGGGCTAAAACTCGGACAGAGCGCACAAACAAACATATAAATGCGAAAGCAATAACATAAGGATCGAAAAGAGCTCTATAGCTAACATTTACATCATATACAATGGCCTCACGGCCCAAAAGATGGAGTATTTACATCAAAATTCCATAAATCTCCAAAATACAACTCTAGCATCAAATACATAATAAGAGTATCCAATATTAAAGAAGTATGAATGCAACTCGACCTAGACACACAAGTACAAGACCAAGACTCGTACTTCCCCACCTATCTCGAAACAACCTGCACTGAAGGTGGGAAAAGAGAAGCTAAATGCACAGCCACACCTAAATACATATAGAGCAGAGCATATTACAAAGGTGATAGTCATGAATCGAGGCTAGGGTTTTACATACCAAATCATTTTCCAAAGAGAGCATATAATATAAAGGAAAACCTATCTCGATCCATAATCTATCGAACATAACATAAACATAAGTCCGGCGAGAACGGATTATCCCTTACTCCATCAAACATAACATAAAATTGAATTGAAATCACAATCCACCCCACATCCATGGTGCATCGGGAATCAAACCCTAACACCTACACTACCAAACACATACGGGGTAGCTAACCCACGATATGCCTTCCCCGGTTATCCACCGAGGGCTCAAGATACCACGCCTTCCCAACCTCCATAGGTCGTGTTGGAAAAGTGCCCAAGAAAACCGATTAGTCATAATCCGTTTTGGAACTTTCCTAATATCACAAACAATCTTTGAATAATATACAATTGATTAATATCATAGGCAAACACTTCTTTATATGCCAATAAATGTTTTTGTGTGTTTCCATTATGTGCGCAAGTATTAGAACTCCCCTAATCAATATGACTTAAAGGACTCAACCATTTAGACGAAATGGTTCATGAAACGAGGCCTATATCACATAAGTCATGATTAGTAAAATACTCCAAGCTGATGACTCCTACAGACACTAGGAGTGCCAACCTGACTCCTTTAAGGCTTGCTTGTGGGATCACGCCCTTAAGAAGGACCACCTTGTTTCATGGAGGTGCAAAGTGTATAGTTGATACGTGCGTGATACATGAGGGTGCTCAAGATTCCTAAATGGGAAAGGAAGTTTCTATTTCAGGAAATGGAAACTTCCAGATTAGGAAATATCTCATGAGTTGTTGATGTGATTAATTGATCCTTAGACTTGAGGTTCCATGTCACTTTATGAGTTAACTCTGTAGTCTTAGGTATAAGCTTTAAAGGGTGTCGCCTTAGACAACTGATTTAAGGCTTATGCTGGGGCTGCATAAGTGATTCATGAAAGTGAATGAGAATCAAGATAGGACCTACACTTGCATTTGCAAGGTGATCTCTTATTGTGTAAGTCATTCATATGCCATATGGAGTCCTTGGCCAAGGCAATAGATCAAGACATCAAGAAAAGGGTTTCTTAGATTGAGATCAAATGGATATAAAATGCACTTAGCTTTAAAACCAGATTATTAGGGTTCTGATTATTCCCTTACCCTAGATCTTGGTTGAGAGATAGTAAGTAGGAGGATTGTATCTCACATGAATCAATGACTTAAAGGTTCTGTCGAATCAAGACATTCTTATTCAGCTAGGGGTCAAACACCTGTTGCTAGACTATGGTCGTTTGATCTGTGGATTGATTAGTTAATTAGAGAATTAATTAATTGGGGTCACTACTAATTGAATTAAGAACCTAGAGGGTCACACACAACAGCACAGTCACGTGGGTTAAGGCTTTAATCGATTAAACGAGTTGATCGAACCATTAAGTGAATGGTGGGGTCCACACATGTAAGTCACACGTGTGGAACACGTGTCCTTATGGACACGTGTAGTCACGTGCATGTATGTGTATAAATATTAAATAATTAATGTGTTAATTATTTAATGGACTTTGATTTAATTTTGAATTAATATTAAAGTTCTAATTTGGAGAAATAAAGTCTAATAAATAATTAATTATGAATTAAGTATATTATTAGTCTTCAAGTTAAAATAAATAAAGTAAAATTAATAATCTAAAAGAGTTAGATTAGAATCTTGCTTTCCAAGTTGATCAATAGGAAGACTTTTGGTCAAAGTAAGAGACTTAGTCTCCAAGCAAGAAATCCCTTTCCAAAGGAGTTTGGAATTCCTTGTCCAATAAGGAATAGGGTTCGAACCCTAACCCTATATAAGTGAGGGGTTCGAACCCCATAGAGGGTGATACAAAAATTTCTCCTTCTCCATAATTATACACTAACCCCTTAGAGCCTAAACACCGAATATAAAACTAGCATTCTCCCTATTCGGATCGCGGTCGCGGTTGGTGGACTATTTCTCTAGAGGGCTTCTATTGTGAAGTCTTGAAAGATTCGAAGGAACTTTTGAGGATCAAGCAAAACGACCAAAAGGGCTGGTGAAACGATTCTGAACCCAACAGAGTAGGAGTGAAAAAATCGAACCAAAGAAGATGGTGAAAACCGTTCGTCCATATCCTGAAGGATGAATTTTTTTACGAGGGTTTTATGGCAGGCAGATTTCTACTTTCGCAAAACTGGTTTTCGAAGGGAGTTTCAATCATGCCTTTCTCGTTTCATGTTTCTTTCTTTATGTTATATTGTTAAGCACTTTCCCTAAAATGATTTGAATCTAGGTTAGTGTGGATTGTCGTCCCTACAATGGATTCTGAAGTAGAAAGAGATTTTCGAGGGACGGGTTGCCATTACCACATGAAGCGCGTTTGAGGGCGGCTCAAAACGTGTCAAGAAAGCTACTACCTAAGTGAGTTTCTTGATCTCTACGAATCTGGAAATAGGAATTGCAAGTTTTCGATTCTATCTTTTGGGAAAAATTTTAAATTTTCGCTGTGTTTCTATCTCGTTTTCCTAACTTGTCGCACGTGAATATCTCAAATGAGAGCATGTACACGGGTCATAACTGGCGACCCCGTGGTCGTCCCGGGTCTCCCTTACCCATGTGTCCGGGGCCCAACAATACCGAATCAAACCAAACTCCCATCTTTCAGGGCACAACTCGCTCAAACATATCATATATGAATAACGAATTTCAAAACATAGCTTACTTATGCCAATACTTATACCAATTTCGAAAACTTAAAGCTTATTTCACAAAATCATAACATAGCTTAAGCACTCGTATTTAATATATATATATATATATATATATATATATATATATATATATATATATATATATATTCGCATACGGGGTAAGAAACCAAAACGTAGTAGGTCTTAGGTCGCTTATCTAATACAAATGATCCTAACCTCACCTTTACAAAAGAAGTGGAATAGGAAGGCAAATGGGCGAACGAGCACTTAAACTTCGGGCTCACGAACTTCCGGAAGAGGCTCTGAAACAAAAGAACACTAGCCCCGAGACTTAAACTCAATAATGTACCAATTAGACGCCCGACAATGCTCATGAATTCAAATGATGCAAATGAAATGCAAGAATGCATCACTTAAGTCATTTAAATTAAAAACTCGTACAAAACGTATCATATCATTCCATAAATTAATTCATAATTCATAACATATAATTTCGCAATTAAAATATCACATATCATAAAATAATATCATACTATTTGAATCATTAAATTTCAAGCATTTAAATTCAATTAAATTAAACATATATATAACATATTACATATATATATTACATACATATATATACGTAACAGCATAAATAATACATATATATACATTCATATACAAACAAAGTCCCATGTATTAAAACTTCAACTCCTTACGGAAAAAAAAAAAAAAATTAAACATGTTAGCCATGCAAATTTCATAAATCATGCAAAGTTCACGTAAAAGCCATGTAAGATTCATAATTAATATTACATGCAAAAAGGAAAGGAAAACAAATGAATCACTCCAAGCCTGCTCCTCATCTCCCTGCCCGGGGGAGATTTTCTTCATAAAAGTACCCTCCCGGGTACATTTGATGCAGAAAATTTCTACATAGCACGTACCCGGCCGGGTACTTTCTTGAGAAAAATCTCCCCGGGGAGACAGTTCAGTCACGAAAAATGATGAAAATCACCCCTGTTCAGCTACTTTCCTACCAATCCAATTACCAACTCAAGGAGATATATAAAGGCAGCAAAATCAGCAGCAAATCAGTACAAAAACATCCTCAAATAGGCTGGAAACGAACAGCAGCAGCTAAGGTAAGGAAATGGAATCAACTCATGCATAACTCTTCCAAATACTCAAGAACATTAATGGTAACTCTCACATATCTCAACTGTACGGTCGCGGAGTCGGGGTGTCACAATCCTCCCCCCTTAAAAGTGACTTTCCCTCAAGTCCGACTCGAGTCCTCAAATAAATCCGGATAAAAACTCCTCATTTTCTCCTCGGTTTCCCAAGTTGATTCCTCGGATTTCTGATCTCTCCAAAGTACCCTGACCAAAGGAATCTGCCAGTTTCTCAATTCTTACATCTTCCGGTCCTAAATTGCAACCGGATGCTTTTCTATTGTTAAATCCGGCTCTAACTGAACCTCTTCAACTGGGAGAATTGTGGCCTTATCGGGATAGTACTTGCGGAGCTGAGAAACATGGAAAACGTTGTGTATCCTGGTCAAATTCGGTGGTAGATCCAATCTATACGCCGTTTCTCCAATTCTTTCCAAAATTTCAAACGGCCCTAGGTATCGTGGACTGAGCTTTCCACCTCTACCTTTTCCAGTGAAGCCTTTCCTTGGAGATGCCTTCAGAAAAACTCTATCTCTGACCTCAAACTCTAAGGGCCTTCTTCTCTTATCGGCGTAGCTCTTCTATCGAGCCAGAGCTGCCCTCATTCTTTGCCTAATCTTATGAACCTTCTCAATAGTAGCAGCAATGTTTTCCTTAGGCTCGGCCCTCTCGAGCTTATTCTCTTCGGTCCACCTCCAATCCTCGATATCCCAAAACAAAGGCGACCTACACTTTCTTCCATAAAGTGCTTCATAAGGAGCCATCTTAATCGAACCCTGATAGCTGTTATTATAAGCAAACTCAACAAGAGCCAGATGCTCGTCCCACTTATCTTGGAAATCTAAAGCACACGACCGAATCATATCCTCCAAATACTGTATTAGTCTTTCAGATTGACCGTCTGTTTGAGGATGCGAAGCGGTGCTAAACCTGAGACGGGTGCCCAAACATTTCTGAAGATTCTGCCAGAAGATCGAAGTAAACCATGGATCCCAATCCGAAACGATACTAGCCGGAATTCCATGTAGTCTGACAATCTCTCAAACATATAACTCGGCTAGCTTTGGAACTTTCTCGGACATCCGAACCTTGAGGAAATGGGCGGACTTAGTCAATCTGTCGACAATTACCCAAATTCCATCAAACCCTCCTTTGACTCTAGGCAAGCCGGACACGAAGTCCATCGTCACTTGCTCCCACTTCCACTCGGGAATAGGAAGTGGTTGGAGAGTTCCTCCTGGCTTCTGGTGTTCTGCCTTCACCTTTTGACACGTTAGACATTGCTTCACAAAGTTCACGACGTCCCTTTTCATGTCATTCCACCAGAATTTCTCTTTCAGGTCCCGATACATCTTAGTACCTCCCAGATGAATCGAGTACCTCGAGCGATGTGCCTCCTCAAGTACAAGCCTCTTGATATCTTCTGGGACACATATTCTCGCTTCGAACCTTAACAACCCGGAATCATCAATCCAAAACTTAGAATTCGGGTCGTCCCTAGAACGAGATACCAACTTTTGAATTTCCGCATCTGAATTCTGAGCTTCAAACAATTGTCCTTTCAAATTTGGTATAACTGTAAGATTGGCCAACCAAGTTTCCGAAACCAAGATCTCTGAACCCGAACTTGAAGAACCTTCTTTCAAATTAGCCACACTCGCCTTTCTACTCAAGGTATCGGCTACCACGTTTGCTTTACCCTGATGGTACTGAATGGTGTAATCGTAATCCTCTAACAACTCCATCCAACGCCTCTGTCTTACATTTAAATCTTTTTGAGAAAAGAGATACTTGAGGCTTTGGTGATCCGTAAACACCTAGAACCGTAGAGATAGTGTCGCCACTTCATCAAAGCAAACACAACGGTAACTAATTCAAGATCGTGGGTAGGGTAATTCTTCTCATGCTCCTTCAATTTCCTCGAAACATAAGCTACCACTCTACCTTGCTGCATTAAAACACAACCGAGACCCTCTTTGGAAGCATCTGTATAAACTGCATAACCCTCGGTACCCTCGGGTAGGGTAAGAACTGGTGCTGAAGTTAATTTCACCTTCAAAGTCTGAAAACTCGCCTCGCACTTATCATCCCATTCGAATTTCACTTCTTTCTTCTTTAAGCGAGTCAACGAGGCGGCAATTTTAGAGAAATCCTTAACAAATCTGCGGTAGTAGCCGGCCAACCCAATAAAACTCCTGATCTCTGAAGCATTTCTCGGTCTCTCCCAACAAAGTATGGACTCAACCTTAGATAGATCAACCTCAATCCTATCTCCTGAAATTATATGACCCAAAAACACAACTCGGTCGATCCAGAATTCACACTTACTGAATTTTGCATACAACTTGTGTTCCTTCAAAGTTTCCAAAACGATCCGAAGATGTTGGGCGTGCTCTTTAGCGGACTTAGAATACACCAGGATGTCGTCTATAAAAATCACCACTAACTTGTCAAGAAATGGCCTGAACACCTGGTGTATCATATCCATAAACACAGCTGGAGCGTTGGTTAATCCGAACGGCATAACAATGAATTCAAAGTGTCCATATCGCGTGTTAAAACCAGTCTTCGGAATATCTTCCTCCCTAATTCGCAGCTGATAATAACCCTGCCTCAAATCTAACTTGGAGTAAACTTTAGAACCTTGCAAAATATCAAACAACTCCTCGATGTGAGGCAACGACTATTTGTTCTTCACGGTCTTCCGATTTAGCTCACGGAAATCTATACACATCCGTAACGTTCCATCCTTCTTCTTTACAAATAGAACGGGAGCACCCCACGGAGAAGTGCTCGGACGGATGTACCCACAAGCTAGAAGTTCATCAAGCTGGGCCTTTAACTTTGCAGGAGCCATTCTGTAGGGAGTCTTCGAGAAATGCTCTGCTCCGGGATAAAGGTCGATTACGAACTCGATGTCCCTATCAGCCGGTAGAGAACCCAAAGTCTCAGGGAAAACATCGGTATACTCACGCACGACCTCCGTCTCTTCAAGTTTGGCCTGATCTTTTGGTTTGTTCAAAAGATAGGCCACAAAACCTATCGCACCGTCCTGGACCAGTCTACTAGCCTCAACAAAGGAAATAAACGGGCTTGACTTCACCTTCTCGCCCTTAAACACCACTGAACCAAAAGAAACCTTCTTCTCCCGGCAATCTATCTGAGCCCCATGTTCATATAACCAATCCATACCCAAGATTACATCATATCTCTGCATCATCATTTCAATCAAATCTGCGAGGAAAACTCGGCCTTCGAAGCTAACCAGACAACCCGGAAAAACCCTGCAAGTTACTAAACTACTACCTAGGGGAGAGCTAACCACGTAATCATGCGCACACAAGGAAACAGGCAAGCACATAGAAGCAATAATATCCTGAGAAATAAAGGAATGAGTGGCCCCGGGATCAAATAGTGCATGTAATGTAGTGCCATGAATGCTTATAGTACCTTCAATCATGGCATTTGGGTCGATTTCCACAGCTTGCTCTTCCTCAACACCCAATGCATAAGCCCTAGCTTCGATTGCAGGCCTCGGGTTATCTTTCTTCTTCGGGCACGTGCTCACCATATGATCCGGTGCCCCACAAATGAAACACCTCTTGTGAAGCCTGAAGTAACTATCCACGTGATGAGGACCCTTGCAATAGGTACATTGCACTTTAGGTGGAGCCGGAAGTGCTAAGGGTCGACTCGGTTGATTGGGTCCCGTGGGTCGGTTGCTTGTTTTGAGGCTTGGCTTGTTGAAAAGTTTGAAATACCGGCCTCTTTCCGAACTTGTTGAAATTTCCCGAGCTAGACCCTTTCCCGGTGTGAGTACTCTTTCTCCTCATCACCACACGCTCTTCCACCCTTAGAGTTTTATCCATGACCTTTGCCCAAGTGCTTGTGTTAGAAGCCTCTAAAGCATCTTTCATATCCTCCCGAAGTCCTTGGAGGAATTGAGAAGCCTTGCTTTCATCATTGTTGGCAATGTTTGGGGTATAACGGGAGAGCCTCTCAAACTCATTGATATAATCGGTGATGGACATACCCCCTTGTTTAAACTCCATAAATTCTCTCATCCGCCTATTCCTTGTAGCCTTGGGAATATATTTATTCTTAAATTCTCGGATGAACACCTCCTATGTGATCTCCTCCTCGGTAGCCTCTAATCTTCCTTGCAAGCTTGACCACCAACTATAAGCTTGACCCTGGATCATGGTAAGTGTACATTGTAGCTTCTCCATAGGCCCACACGGTATGAGATTCCATACCCGGTTGGTTTGCACGAGCCATTCCTCTGCTTGGACGTCATTTCCACCAATGAAAACCGATGGATTCTGATTTTTAAATTCCCGGAGAGTAATTGTAAGAAGATTTCCTCCATGATTCCCGGCTGGAGGAGCATTATTTCTTTCCTGAGCCCATTGCTCCAAGAACACGGCGAGCCTTTCCATGAAATTGCCCGGATCCATTTGGGGTGGTGGTGGTGGATTATTATTTTCATGTTATGGAGAATGATCCCAGTGGTGACGATGTTCCGGAGATCTATCTCGGCGGTGGTGTCTTCGGGGAGGCATATTTCTACAAAACAAAAGATTCCAATTCATATGCATGAGGGTTAGTACGTGTTCATGTGCACGATTAACAAGAAGATAAACAACTAATAACATAAATGCATAGAATCACGTTGTGCTAAGCCGTACGACCTAGACAAAACCGACTCAACTCTAGAGCTCCGGTTTTGCAACCGAGACCTCTGATACCACTTTAAGGATGTAACGCCCGGAGCGATGGGCCACCACATCCCCCACACCTAAACCCGAACCCACATATGAAATGGATTTCCATACATCAGTCCAAGTCTAAGCGAACGGAACCTACACTCACTCCCTAGGCTAAGCGGGGCTAAAACTCGGACAGAGCGCGCAAACAAACATATAAATGTGGAACCAATAACATAAGGATCGGAAAGAGCTCTATAGCTAACATTTACATCATATACAATGGCCTCAAGGCCCAAAAGATCGAGTATTTACATCAAAAGTCCATAAATCTCCAAAATATAACTCTAGCATCAAATACAGAATAAGAGTATCCAAAATTAAAGAAGTATGAATGCAACTCGACCTAGACACACAAGTACAAGACCAACACTCGTACTTCCCCGCCTAGCTCGAAACAACCTGCACTGAAGGTGGGAAAAGAGAAGCTAAATGCACAGCCACACCTAAATACATATAGAGCAGAGCATATTACAAAGGTGATAGTCTTGAATCGAGGCTAGGGTTTTACATACCAAATTATTTTCCAAAGAGAGCATATAATATAAAGGAAAACCTATCTCGATCCATAATCTATCAAACATAACATAAATATAAGTCCGGCGAGAACGGACTATCCCTTACTCCATCAAACATAACATAAAATTGAATTCAAATCACAATCCACCCCACATCCATGGTGCATCGGGAATCAAACCCTAACACCTACACTACCAAACACATACGGGGTAGCTAACCCACGGTATGCCTTCCCCGGTTATCCGCCGAGGGCTCAAGATACCATGCCTTCCCAACCTCCATAGGTCGCACGTGAATATCTCAAATGAGAGCGTGTACAGGGGTCATAACCGGCGACCCCGTGGTCATCCCGGGTCTCCCTTACCCACATCTCCGGGGCCCAACAATACCAAATCAAACGAAACTCCCATCTTTCAGGGCACAACTCGCTCAAACATATCATATACGAATAACGAATTTCAAAACATAGCTTACTTATGGCAATACTTATACCAATTTCGAAAACGTAAAACTTATTTCACAAAATCATAACATAGCTTAAGCACTCGTATTTAATATATATATATATATATATATATATATATGTATTCACATACGGGGTAAGAAAACAACACGTAATAGGTCTTAGGTCACTTATCTAATACAAATGATCCTAACCTCACCTTTACAAAAAAAGTGGAATAGGAAGGCAAATGGGCGAACGAGCACTTAAACTTCGGGCTCACGAACTTCCGGAAGAGGCTCTGAAACAAAAGAACACTAGCCCCGAGACTTAAACTCAATAATGTACCAATTAGACGCCCGATAATGCTCATGAATTCAAATGATGCAAATGAAATGCAAGAATGCATCACTTAAGTCATTTAAATTAAAAACTCGTACAAAACGTATCATATCATTCTATAAATTAATTCATAATTCATAACATATAATTTCACATATCATAAAATAATATCATACTATTTGAATCATTAAATTTCAAGCATTTAAATTCAATTAAATTAAACATATATATAACATATTACATATATATATATATTACATACATATATATACGTAACAACATAAATAATACATATATATATATTCACATACAAACAAAGTCCCATGCATTAAAACTTCAACTCCTTACGGAAAAAAAAAAAACATAATACTAACATGCATGCAAAGCCATTCAAATTTCATAAATCATGCAAAGTTCAAGTAAAAGCCATGCAAGATTCACAATTAATATTACATGCAAAAAGGAAAGGAAAACAAATGAATCACTCCAAGCCTGCTCCTCATCTCCCCGCCCGGGGAAGATTTTCTTCATAAAAGTACCCTCTCGGGTACATTTTATGCAGAAACTTTCTACATAGCATGTACCCGGCCGGGTACTTTCTTGAGAAAAATCTCCCCTGCCGGGTAGACAGTTCAGTCGCGGAAAATGACGAAAATTACCCCTGTTCAGCCCTGCTTTCCTACCAATCCAATTACCAACTCAAGGAGACATATAAAGGCAGCAAATCAGCACAAAAACATCCTCAAATAGGCTGGAAATGAACAACAGCAGCTAAGGGAAGGAAATGGAATCAACTCATGCATAACTCTTCCAAATTCTCAAGAACATTAATGGTAACTCTCATATATCTCAATTGTACGGTCGCGGAGTCGGGGTGTCACATTATCGCACCACACCACGAGCGGCCACTGGTGAAACCCCATACTCGCTTATCTATGGCTCGAAGCAATGATACCAGTAGAAGTTGCACATGAATCCGCTCGAGTGGCATATTTCGAGCCCAGGGCAAACGAGGATAACAGAGCATTGGAATTGGATCTTTTGGAAGAGAAAAGTGACAAGGCCTGGGCCCATATTTACGAATACAAAGCATCCGTCGCTCAACAATATAACAAGCGGGTTAGAGAAAGAACTTCCAGTTAGGAGACTTCGACCCCAACTCGGAAGGCCCTTACAAAGTTATACAAATCAGTGCTAACAACACATACACGCTCGAGACACTCCAGGGCGAGTGTCTCCCGCGTCCGTGGAATGCATGCAACCTACGAAGGTTTTATGTTTAATTATTTATAATTTTGTAAAAACCCATCTCTGGGCTCTTTGTATTTCCTGTTTATAAGTGTTATCTATTGAAGTAATTTTTATGTGCAAAATGTCTTTTGAGGATGGTAAGTGATTCCTCCTCGGAAACCTAGGCAATTGCCACACAGGTCCGAGGCGCACAAATCCCCCTTCCCGAGGGTGAAATACGCCTATCAAAAGTGGCAAGATCCCACCTAGAGGTCCACCCTCTTTGGGAATTGAACGAACGATGACCACGAGACGAAGAGCGAGCCTAACTGGATCTCGCTGCCAGTTCGTGCTCGGACACTATAACACGGGGGAGGAAACTTTGAGACAAGTTTCCACAAGTCCTGACCAAGGCACCCTCGAGGCGTGGCCTTTGCGTTCACAAGAGTTTGAAGGATTTCTTGATGACCAGAGTTCCCTTGCAAGATAACCCCCTGTGACCAAACACTTGGGGAAAGAAACTTTTAGACAAGTTCCCACACCTTCCTGACCAGGGCTCCCTCGAAGATGGGGCCCTCGTAGCAAAAATCCCTCGCATTCAAACACTAGAGGGAAAACTTTTAGACAAGTTTTCACAAGTCTAGACCCTTGCGTCTACAATAACTTGTTAAAACTCCTAAATGACTAACAATTCTCTTGAATTCAGTCTTTGCGTCCTACGCTCGTGAAAAATGAAGATCAAACATATTTTCACAAGCTGTAAGTAGGGCACCGTCAAAGTGGACCTTCGCGTACCCAAATGCTTGGCGAAAAACCTCAAATTGACCAGGGACCCTCGCGGAAGCTACCCCTCCCGTCTTACATTTGAAAATAAACTTTTAAACAAGTTTTTTACAAGTCTCAGCCAGGGTGCCCTCGAAAAGGGGCCCTCGAGTTGTCCAAAAACTTAAAAAAATTTGCAAATCCCGCGCATCATTTTTACTTAGCTTTTTTACTCAATTCTTACTTCACAAGATTTTGATAAAACAAGCGCAAAGTAAGAATTCATGGCATAACATTACAAAAGTTAAAAGACACCCAATCATGTACATCTGAGGGACAGGCACGTCTGTGGGAGCTACAGGTTCTTGTGCTTGAGGGACAGGCACGTTTGAATCTTGAGCACCGGAAGCCGAGGCGCTTGGGGGCACAATAGCTTCAACCACTGGAGCGGGAGTATCCTCACTGGCCTGAGCAGGAGTGTCATCAACCATTGGCGCTTGGGGCATGTTTCCCTGAGGCCCTCGGGGATGATTATAGCATTGTTAGTCCCCTCATTCTGAGCATCCACGCGAGGCTCTTCCTCCCACAGGTGAGCAGCCATGTATTCGTCTTGAAGAAGTTCAACTATATAATTGTATTCTGGCTCGCTGATGTTGGCCTCTGGATCTTCCACAACCTCCTCGGACTCTGCGCTGCTCATCGAGGGCTAGTCCCATATCCGTCCTCCCTCTTGAAGAGGCGTCTGTTAGGCCCAAGTGAATCAGCCGCTCGATGGCCAAGTTAAAAGTCTTTTGAGCCTCATCGTAACAATGGAGTGAGACAGCAAATGAGAATGCCTTAGAGTGGTAGAATTTGATGATTGCCTCCTTGTTTGCCTTCTCGATGCTCTCGGGAAGTTGCCTGATTGTGTCCGCATGCTTCTTCTCAGCCGCGTTGGATTTGGAGACCCACCCATTCCGATCATCCATCAACTTTTTATGGTAGTCGGAGAGCTTAGTATAATCCAAGCGGAGCTTCTTTCGAGCGTCCTCTGACTTCTTAAAGTATTCCTTCAGCTTCAGCAGCTCCTCCTGCACCTTGGCATGCTCAGTTTGGAGGGAGAGAAACTTGGCTTTTTCCATATCAAGTTCCTCTTGAATTTGGGCAGGATCGTTTGCGCACGCGATCTTCTTATATTTCGCTTTGCACTCGGAATAAACAGTGGCACGCATCTGGAGATTCTTCGCCCTCGGAAGCACTTGCTACATTTACAAGGGGAAGCGTATGTATTCAGAATTTCGCAAGGGAAAACATCTAAAGGAAATGTTTGAATAAAGTAAGATAAGAAGACTCACGGAAATGAGGGCATGGATCATATCCCCAGTCACCTTTTCTGTGTTCTGGGAGAATAGCGCTTGGTGGTCCGCTGTGAACTGGACCCTCTCATAGAGCCCATGGGTGATGGACCTGGAAGGTTTGCGCTCGCTCAGCAGGATGGGACCCTCGTTGGGTAAGCGCTCAAAATACCTATCCCCTACTCGGTCAAAGTTCTATAAACAATCCTCCTCGGAAGAAGAAGTGTCACCGTCGCCTCGTGTGCCCTCGAATACTTGCTTGCCCTTGCCCGTTATGGGGATAGCATCAGGCATCCTCTTCCTTTTCCGAGAGGCTTGGGCATCACCCCCTTGGTGCTCCCTGATGACCATGTTCGAGCGTGGCCTTGTTGACTCAATGACTGGAGGTGTGGCTCCCCTTGTATTGATAATATCGACCGGTCTGGGGATTATCCTCGTTTCAGTGTTTGGTACATGGTTATCCCTGCAGCCGTGGGGTTGTTGAGCAGTACTTGAACTTGCTCCCTGATGACCCCCACGACCATTACCGCGACTAGCCCCTCGGCCGCGTGGGTTTTGTTGGTTGTCTTGGGGTTGCTGGCGTTGTTGGCGGTTGCGAGCGTTGACAAAATTGGCGACATTGCGCATGTTTCCTCCTGCCATTATGATGTTTGCTCCTGGAAAATGAAAGAAGACAAGGGTTAAGCTTTTGTGTAAAATTCACAAAGTGGAAGCACAATTATGAAGTTAGGAGCCCTAAGATCTAACCATCTCTCTCTCCAAGTTCCGAGCGGGAGGATTTCTGGAGAAGTGAGCGTCATTTATAAGTCCACACAGGAACATGACCTCTGCGTCATCTATCAAATCCTTAGCTTGTATCAACCAGCCCTTGTCTCTCAGGGCACCCGCCAAATCTTGAGCCCAGTTTTCAGGGAAAGTGGGTTCCAAACGGTGCCTCACAAGGGGACCCTCCCCGTGCGAAACCCATTCTCGTGGGACCCCAAAATCGTCATCCTTCGGGGCCTTCACAAAGAAGAACTTTTCTTTCCATTCCACTCCATAAGTTGATGAGGGGGAATTAATCAACTTCAAGCCAGCCTTCACTTGAATATAAAAGAAACTCTCCCTCGGAGACGAGCGGGCTACTTGGAATAAAGCGTTAAAATTACGCATGGAGGGCCGGTTTTCTGTGCACAGCATGAGAATGACGAAGGTAGTTATGAGCGCCAGGCCATTAGGAACAATCTGCGAGGGGCTCAGGTTGAGATCATTAAGTATACTGGCCAATGGGACTGGAATGGGGAATCTTAACCCCCCAAACGCCACTGAGTCCTTGAAAACCGCCATTTCTCCGGGGGAGGGTTGTTAGCCCGTTCATGGGGGGCCGGGATTCTCCAACTGAAACGCTCCTCCCAGTATAATGGAGCCATCATAGAGGTTATTTCCCCCAAAGTGATTGTTCTTGGGGTCTCCTCGGGGGGGCTCTCGGTGGCCTGCATACCCGGGCCCTCACCCTCGACCTATCCTTTGTTTTTCTTAGTTTTCTTAGACCTTTTTCTGCGTTTGACGGGGTATCTCTCTGACGGCCCCACAATCTCCTCCTCGAGCGTGGGAGGTGGTACGACTACTTTCTCTGGATGGCAATGAGGGTGTGTCATGCTCTCAGTTATTGGAAGGGCTACCCCTTGTCTCTCCGCCTCCATCACCAAATCCATCTGTTCAAAAATATGCTCAACGCCCCCTGGATTTCTCTCTTCCATGGCGAAAACCGCCGCATCTATTTCCTTATCCCTTGGAGAGTTAGGGTGGTATGAGTTTTGAGTGGCCATCTCCTCCACTTCACGGGCGAATTCTTCAACATGGTCTCCAGACATGGTTTTTGGGAATTTAGAGGAGATACGGAAAGATTGGGGATTTGAAGATTTTCAGAAGCAGATGGAGTTTTGGGAAAGATTGATCCTATTACTCTAGGGTTAGCAGGAAGAAGTTAGAAGGTGAAGAAGATTACTTACAGCGAAAAAGTTCTTAGGAAGTCTTGTTATTGGGAATTTCTCTGCAGATTGCTTTGGAAGCTTGGAAATATGGTCTGAATGTTTTGGATGCGTAAAAGATTAGAATGATTTGGGATCCCCTATTTATAGGGGAAGAGGTTGGTACGTTTCTGGAATTTAATTTCAAAGTGCAATCATTTCCCGCCTAGGTAACTGCCCACTTTTGTGAACCGTCACCCACATCCCGAGACTCACGAGTCGTTTTCTGAAAAGTCGCACCCACTCGCCCATCAGCATTTAATGTGAGCCAATATGAGCTGTCAGTTGAAAGGACAGCATTTAATGCATGCTCAGAAGAATATTTCACCGTATGCAATCTTTCCTCACGAGCGTCGCCCTCGAGATTTGTAAAGATTTAAAATTCTACAGCCCTTATTACTAAGGACAACAGAATTGGGGGGCAAAATGATGGGGCCAAAATAAGCCCGGCCCATGTTTCGACTCGTGGCGCCACCATTGAATGACACGTGGCCTCTCATTTCCCCCAAAACAACCTTCCTCCACCCTCGGGTGCTAAGATCCAAGTGACACGTGTTGTCATCATCGCGAGACATGTGGCCCTCATAATTACTCAAGTACGAGCGCCATCCCGACCTCTCAGCGTGCCTTGATTCTGCCAAGGGATTGACCCTCGAGCGCTCAGACCAAGAGACCAAGAGATTGACATGTGCCCGCATGCAAGCAGACCAAGGAACCAGGTTCCCCCTCACCTTAAGCCTTGGCCCGGATCCACCCTTGGGTCCGCAAGCCCATCAGGGTCATGGTTGACACGAGCGTGCTCATGGCCCTCATTACCAACCCCCAAAACGGCTCTCTGACATCCCGTACGCTCCAGCGCACCTGCCACTGTTGCCCGCACTACCTTTTCGCCAGCTTTTGCAGAAGATTCCTCCTAGGTTTCTCCTTATTGCGTCACGTGTTGAGGCGATATCAGGGCAGGACCACAAGGGGTAAATTACCAAAGGGTCCCTGGCCCTCAACTATAAATAGGAGTCTTCATCTCCATCTCTGTAAGCAATCTCCATTACTGTTACTCCGCAATTACTTAGGTTCAACTTCTCAGATCATCATCTAACTTGAACGTCGAAGAACCAAACTGGGAATCACCCCCAGTCCCCCTAGCTTGGCCTTCTGACCTTTCTCTGCTCTTGGTGTTTGTCCTAGCAGGTTGAGCCCTTCATCTTTTCTGACGAGTCCAATCTTGTTTCCCCACATCAAACAAATTCTAAAGTGATCGGAGTTTGACACCTCAGATTCTTACCCATCAGTGAGGTTGGTCGGAAAAGAGCTTTCCAATAATATTTTAACCTAAAAAATAAAAACAACATGCTATGGAAAAGAACTCCCCTTCTTGATCGTACAAAGTAGACTTGTAGTTTACAAAAAAAAGGTCCCTTATTCTAGGAAAAAGAACAAAATATGCTCCATTTTGGGAGGATTAATTAGGCGTTTTAATCTGATTTTGAGGGGCAATTTGCTAAAAAAGCATTGGAAGTTGGAGATGTTGAGTGCCATTTTTAGGTTGCATGTAGGATTAAGACTAATATAGTGGTAAAGTATTTTGTGATACTTATGAACGGATCAATTACAAATTCGAGTCTTATTTGAATTAAATTCATAAATTCGAGTTTTACTAAAAAATAATAGGACAATCTTAATCCTATATTTTTTTTTTTTTTGAAAAAAAAGAAAAGGTAGGATTAAGACTTAAGAACCAACCGTTTGTTTAAAGTAGAAAAATGGACGGTGCGACGTTGTGTTTGTGCATAGCTACAATAAAAAAACGCATAGGAACCCAAATGGCATGACTCTCAACATGCAAGTATCATTAGGCGAGTCCCACTAATGGTTTGTCAAAGCCAAAACTTAAGATTTATTATAATTGCTTATATTATTTAACCTATATATATATATATATTCATTTCACTCTCTCTATCTACCCGTAATTCTTTCTCCAGTTTAATTCTCTTTCTTCGATTATATTATTTCAATTTAATATTTAGATAAATGTTTTTGTGTCTGTGAAATTTATGCATATATCTCAAATATGCGGGTCTTCAATTAATATACTAGTCCTTCATTGTACATGTACAAATTATCAATACTGGTCAAAGTATTTAATTTCGTAGTTGGTTAATAGCATGAACGATACATATCAATATATATAAGTCTAATATTTTCATTTTTACTTGAGAATTAGTAAATTTTAAGTAAACTTAAAAAACACAGAAAAAAAAAAAAAGATATCTAAGAATAAGTAAATAAATTTCTTTATTCATGACATGGGATTGTGTTACCAAAATAGGTAGACAGGAAATAAATCATGACAAAGAACTAAGAAGAAATGAAGTGAGAGAATAAAAGATACGAACAATAAAAGATGGAAGGAAAAAGAAAATTGAGTAGAAAAGTAAAATATACCGAAGATAGAACGTCCAGAGAGTAAGAAAAATGGTGAATATATACATAGGGGAGAGAGAGAAAGGGAATGTTTGTCTACTCTACTCTATAAGTAAAAATTAAATCATAAGTGAAAGATATATAAAAAATTATAATAGTACAACAGTGAGTATTTGGGAAAAAAGTGATAAATAAAAAAATAATTATTTGTAGAAAAAAAAGTTGATAATCACTTTTAACTTATTAATTACTAATTTACCCCTAAAATATTTTAAATTATTTTTGAGTATTATAATATGATTTAAATATTATATTAATAAAAAATTATTATAACTTTATATAAGATTATCTTTAATTAATCAAACATGACATTATTTTATATATTCCTTGATTTATAATATTTATATTCCATTTATAAATAATAACATATTAAACAGAATCATTTTATAAGAATATAATATATCTATTATATTTTTATAAATTTTAATATAAATGATTATATTTATGTGTAACTATAATTTAATATATGAATATATCTATTAAATAATATTATTATATTATGTATAGTAGCATATGTACGATGATGTTATTATATATAACAAGCACATGTATATTAAGTGAAACGATATTTGAATTTATAAATAAGAAAAAAGTATATAAATGTTTAATAATAATAATTTCTAACAAAAGAGTCGTAGCAATTGTCAAATAAAATTTAAATTAATATTAATATTTTATGAGGATATTATTGTTAATAAATAGAATTTTAATTAACGGTATAATCTATAAGCAGAAGCATGTCTTATCCTACTTCTGAATTCTGGCTTATTTCTGCTTAAAATAAGCAGAAGTTGGTGTTCCGAACACTCCAAAACTACTGAAAATAAGCACTTATCTCATAATTACTCATTTTTAAAGTTCATAAACGCTCCCAAAGAAATAACGTGCCACAAAATTAAGTGATACTAGTTATTTTGCAAACATGTGTCTGTAAATAAAAATTAATATTAGTTAATTATATATTGATTTATTTATTTTAAAAAAAAAAAAAACCGGATCAGGGATCCGTAGAGTGTTTTAACGAGGACTCCACCTCTCTTATTGAACCGAACAAAGCTACATCGGGAAATTAATGAATAGCATCCCCAAGAAAAGCATAAGCCATTGCTGCGCTGGTGGGGATGCCATCAACAAAGAGATACAAAACAACAAAACGTAAAAAAGAAGGGTAAGAACTGCATCATAAGAGGCCCTGGGATTGAAAAAGCTTCCAGTCCTATGCCAAAATTTATGAGGATCCATCAGAATAGTTACACTATTTCTAAGCAGCATATCAGCATCCTTGACAGTAACTAAGCAGAAATCTTTAGAATTCTCTTGCGTATTGCCCTTAAAGCTCCAAGTCAGTTTATACGAAATCTCTCGATCATACTCGTAGGAAACTTTGCATCTAGAATCAACCTCAATAACCAAAGTAGTTGTAACCTTCCGAACTTCATCTGTAGAACAGATATAAGCCCAAAATTTCCTGTTCCAAGGGTAACACCTTTAATTTGAGACGTGATCTTTGAAACACCAATTGCCCACCCAAACAATAAGGATTGACCTCGCCTCAATCATAATCAGGCTTTTACACATCATTGGACACCACTTTGCAAGGCCGACGACCGAAGTGTCCTTTTAGTGGCCTGGTTGTCAACTGCTGCAATCTGTTGCTGCTTTTTATTTCTCTTTTGTATAGCCTGCATAGAATTTTTCCTTCCTCTTTCAACTGAAGAGGAACGTCTGTAAAGAGCTTTCTCTTTTAATGTTTCTGTATCATCTTCCAAAAGGAGATCGTCACATTGTTCTTGATTCGGGGATCGATTTTCCTGCTCCTCTTGATTGGCTATGAAAAGCCTATGCCTTTGTAGCTCTCTGCTAGGGCCTGCCTGATTGCTGCGTCCTCCATATCTTTCGGGGAAATCGGAATTGTCTGAAGCGCCAAAGCTGAATTAGTCTCCACAGTTTCCGAGGCCACATTTGTTGTAGTTTTTACGGTAGGAGTTGCATTCTTCTTACCACTCAGAGACTCATTCCCAGCATTTTGTAGAAGGTTAACTGAATTATTTTCAATCTCGCCTTCCTCCCGGTTCTTGTTATCCAAATTATTTGCTCTGATCTCCTCTATATTTTCATCCTCTATTCCATTCTCATTATTTTCCTCTTCATCCGATTCCGTGTCGGCTAGTACTTCAAAACTGTTTCCTTGGGCCGTTTTTGTGTTCACTGCTGTCCAAGTTTGCCTTGTTTTGCTGTGTCTATCCGGGCGTGTAGTGGGTTGTTTTGTAGCTTCTTCACCTTGTTTCTCTTCTTGGTCCTCCTCTGAATTTTCCATCTCATCACCTCCTTCGTTCCCACCATCCTTCATCGGACATTGTTTGGTCTTGTGGAACAGCCGGGAGCATGTTTTACAATAATTTGGGGTAGGGCCATATGAAACCTCCTGCTCTACATACCTATTTGTTGCCCAAACAAAGATTGACTTCTATAATGGTACTGCAACACCAAGCTCTACCAGAACCCTAGGTTCAGATGTGTTCTTTTCACGAGTCGTAGCCTCATCAGCTCTAAGAGGCGTTCCGATTGCCGAAGCAATTGTGTACAGTCCCTTCTTTTTAGCTAATTGTGCCTTTAGGTTGGGAAAAGAGACCCAAACCGGAACTATAGAAGATTCTACGTTTGGGTCGAAATCTGGCATCCATTTCAGTATTCTCATCGGGAAATCTTTGAAATACCAGGTATCTTTCGAGAAAATCCGTGCTTAATCATCATGATCTTCACATCTGATTAGGACGTGTGTCCTGTTGAGAAGGCACATTTTTACTTCTTTTGCAAACGCCATCTGTTGGAAGCAGAATTCTAAATATTTCATGGACGGATAACCTCTAGTAAATTTACCCACAAGGGAAAACTTAAAATCTTCACACAATTCCTCTTCTTCCTCAGGGGAGAAAACAACAGCAGGTCTTCCTCGGTACTCTGTAACATGCCCTAAAGGAGAGAAGGTGTCAAAGTCGAAGGACTTCAAACGTGCTATCTCATCTGGTATTCTGAAGTCTCGTGATTTTATAGCGGTAACTTTAGCATAAGAAAGCAGTTTTTCCAGCGGTTTGGCTACCCCCGGTGGCTGCACTTCCCCCATCGCCGTTAAGATGGCGAGAGTGAAACCCTAAGCGGTTCGTTGTTTTGTTTTTTTCTTAGTTTACAAGTTTACTGGCATATTATATATTGATATTTATATGAATTATCTATACTATTATATTAAGTGAAAGACTCATTTGGTGTCATGAATTTTTTTTTCCCCCTCTTTTTTCTTTATTTTTTAACATAAATTCTACCCACATACTTTTACAGTTTTCTACTCAACCTCTTTTATATTCACGTGGCTCTCAAATTCTTTTCTTTTTTATTTATATCATTTATTTATTTTTAATTCTTTTTTTTTTTCAATTTGATACTATCTTATTTAATTATTTAATTTATTTATCATAAATCAAAATTATATTAAAATTAATAATAATACGAAAATTTCATTTTTTTTTCCCACACACATCAAGTGTGCAGGTTTGCTAACTTATATTAATTTAGTACATTTATTAAATCAATGATTATTAACCAAATGAATAGAATGATAAAATAATAATAATAATAATAATAATAATAATAATAATAATAATAATAATAATAATAGAAGAATAATTCAAATAATAGAGATTAGATAATTTTGTAACTACAACTAATATAAAAATTGAATGAGTTTGTGGGCTTTTTTTTAGCTTTTTATTCAAACATTAAAATGTTTTAAATTATCATTTCAACTTTGATAAAAAATTTAAATTGTCATTTCAACCATTTTAGTGTAGACACATAATAAATGAATACTAAAACGGCTTGAGATAGCAATGTGAAATTTTTTTTTTCAAAGTTCGAATGACAATTTCAAATATTTCCAAATTTGTGTAGAAGATTTACAAAATGACCGTAGATGAAGGGCAACTTAATTTTTCTTCGAAAAGAGTGCCAAAAACTATATAGAAAAAACATAATCGAGCAATTAATTAGGAAGGTGGTCATTTTCTACCATCAAGATAGTTGTTGGTACTTGTTAGTAAGTTGTAACGCAAGTCGAAAGTCATGAACCCACCCAAAGCATACCAATCAACGCCCACCACGTTCTTCATTCTAAGATAAGAAACTTGAAAAAGTTGGAAATACCAACTTAATGATTTTAAACATGATTATTTATAATTTGGACTCCTAGTTTGGAAAAAAAAGAATGCATCTTGATGTGACAAAGTTAATTAGTGTATATTAATTCCTAAAGTCATACTTCAGTGACAAAGATCTTCACGTACTATATATGCATTTGTGATAAATATTTCTTGGTTTTAAATTATCATGCACTTTAGATACGCTAATTACGATCAACAACGATAATAATCTGATCATGCACAACTATGATCATAATTAACTGTGAACATTTTACTTTTTCAAAATGAATCTTTGGGTACGTAAATATACCCATTTCGTTAAAATAATATATAATTTAGTGATTATATAGTTGTGCAAGAAATAGTGATGATATTAGTAATTGGTATAATTTAGTGGTTAAGTGCTATGATAATAATTTAAAGAATGATCACGTGTTCGAACCATTATATATGAAATTATTATCGGTAGAGGGAATTTTATGGCAACAGAAATTGGCCAAGTATCACTTTGCTAGAGTATTACATTGTTAATGGGATTAAAATGTTATAATATAATTATTGAATATGTAAAGCATAGAATTATGAAAATGTGTTGCCCCTAATAAACTGCTAAAGCAAAAGTGTCTTTCAAAAGGGGAACTCGCATATATATCTGTACAATAGATCAATGCCCATAATTTCAGTTGCCAGCAATAAACCTCACTACTTTTTTTTTTTTCCTTTGTTTATTTTTCTTGAATTTCCTATTTGTTTTTTGTTTTTGTTTTATCTTCTCGTTTATTTTTCTTGGAGACAAGAAAGTAGATCCCTGCGCACACAAAATCACATTATCTACTAAGGTTATGATGAGAATTAAGAGACATTATATGGACCATAACTAAAATAATGGACATGGTGCTGCACTCTCTAGTAATTAAATGAAATTAAATCTGTCAATTTATGTTTGAGATAACCAAGTGATCCAGAAATTATTACGAAACTACGAATTATATATTGATTCTTAATTAGTACATATCATGCAAGTAAATTTTGTCTTGAAAAAACGTACAAGCCAACAAGTTTATATACAGGCCATCTATAAGATAAATATTCCCACATTTAGAACCTTCTGCCAACTCATCTAACTGATTACTTTGACAACTACTGACTCAGTCCCTCAACGCACAACCTCTAATATTTACAAAATACCCCCTTCAAGATGGAAGAAAAATGTTCTTTACTTCCATCTTTTCCATGAGTTGTTTGAGGTGTTGAAATGGCAGCGCCTTAGTAAACATATCTTTGAGTTGGTACAAGGACCGTATTGGCAGTAACTTCAAAAATCCAGTAGCAACTTTATCACGAACGAAGTGGCAATCCACTTCAATATGTTTTGTTCGCTCGTGAAATAAAGGGTTGTTGGCAAGATGAAGTGCAGGCAAGTTGTCACAAGATAAAACCACTGGAGAAGGGTTTGCAACCTGAAAGTCCTTAAGGAGCTAGGACAACCACACAAGCTCACTAGTTGCAATTGCTAACGACCTATATTCCGCCTCAGCATATGATCGTGACATGAGGAACTGCATTTTAGACCTCCATGAAATCATGGCATCTCCTAAGAAAATGCAAATCTTGATGTGAACAACGAGTATCCGGACAAATGAGTGTAAGTGTGGATTGTTCCGAAAAATGAATACCTTGGCCTAACGAAGATTTGAGATAATGCAGTAGGTGGCGTACGACATCTAAATGACAACTTCGCGGCTGGGAAACAAACTGACTCAGTTTGTTAACAGCAAAACAAATGTCTAGTTGAGAAAGTGTAAGATACAGCAGCTTGCCAACCAATTTTCTGTATAGGGTAACATCTTCCAGAGGATCACCATCACAACAATTCAGTTTGGTGTAGAGCACAAGGAAACACTTGAGGTTTCCAAGGCCGTTCAGTTTGAATTGAGAGTGCAGAAAGGCTTTGAGTTCGTTGATAAGTTGTGAACTAGGACCCGTGGTGATGATATCATCAACACACAAGGAGGGCAACAAAATTCGAACCAGAGCCTTTGGTAGAAAGGGAATAATCGGCTTTGAATTGAACAAACCCACACTAATCCAATGAAGCAGAAAACTTTGCACTCCACTGTCTCGAAGCCTATTTTAAGCTATAAATTGACTTATTTGGATGACAAACAAGTTTAGTAAAAGAAGAAACTGACGTAACAGGAGGTGAGTATCCCAAAGGGAGGTCTATGGTTATGCGATCAGTGGACTAGTTAATTAATTATGTATTAATTAATTAGGGTCACTTCTATTAGAATAATGAACCTAAAGGGTCACACACAAATGTCAGGCCACGAGGATTTTGGTAGGGGTTACTCGGACTAACCAACATGGTCAAGAAATTGACTAAATGGATCCCACACATGCGCATGACACGTGTGGTATGGTGCCCTATTCGTTTGCCCGAACAGGTATGACGTCACATGTGAGCTAATTGGGCATTTCAAATATTTATTTATGTCTTTATTTGAATATCTTGTTATATATGTGATACTTGAATGATTTAAATACTTGAATTTGCTCTATTTAAACTTTGATTTCGAATTTGACTCGTATGCTTTGAATTTGTTTTTTGGATTTGATGAATATGTGAATTACATGAAATTATATGTTATTTGGACTTGTTTGTCTAATGTTTGTATGTTTTAGGGTTGTTTTGAATTAGATCTTGGATAAGGGTGTTAATTCGGGTGGGTCGGGTTGAGGTAGGGGTACAACATAAAAAACGTCAACTCGAACCCAACCCGACTTGAAGTTGAACCCGAAAATCCCAACCCTAACCTGAACCTATCAAGTCCAGGTTGGGTTTGGGTTGACCTGACCCACCCGAATAACCAGACCTGACCTTTTTTTTAAACTTTTTTTCCCTTCCTTTTTATATTCCCTATCAATTAGAACTAATATAGCAGGACATTATGTAAATAATGAAATAAAACATATAATACATGTAGAACTAATGCAAACAAACTCCAAACTTCAAAAAAATAGATAACAAGACTTCAAACCTTAAAATGAAATACAGCATGTGATATAGGGAGAAATGGGAAACATACCTTATTTTCAAATGATTGTGGCAGTGTATTGCTCAAAACAAACTTCACAACACTTAAAATCTAATACACTAACAAACATGACAACATCTAAAATGCAATCCAATTCACACAGTTGTATGAAGCAAACATCACAACAATATCTACCATCAAACAAACATCACAAATTTTCCAAAATTAAAAAGTCCCACGCATAAATAGAAAACAATCCCACAAACTTCACATAACATTTAATTAGTAACATTTAAATTCAAAAAGCATAAAATTCTCCAATAGTTGACTTCATAGAGCTTAAAATTCCACATCAAAACACTTTATCAACTTCCCAACAAAAGTCTTCCTCGAGCCATCCTTCCTAAAAATAATACACAAGCTAATTAGATTAGATTCTTATTATGATATTCAAATTTAAAACATAAGAAAGATTACTTACCTTTCAATCAAAGATGGATCTGAAAGATTCCATTTCTCCTTTTCTTTTCTTGATGAAACTTCAGATTAATCAAGGAAATACCAGCCAGAGTTTAGAGAGATTAACATTTTGAAGGAAAGATTCTCCCTTTAAGCGAACAAATTTAATGGAGGTTTTGGATATTGAATACGGTGGATTTGATCAAACCGAGTGAAAAAACTTTCAAGATGGCCTATTTTGTTCAAGAAAAAGATGGGCAAACATTTGAATTACAATACAATACCCCATAATTGCTATATATATATATTGAAACCTGTTAATAAATTATCATTTATAACCCAACAAAAGGAAATCTGTTTCTGAAAGTTTCAAGAACTTAGGTGGAATCTGAACCAAAGAACAACTGCAAATGGAGACACATGATAGACATAGAAGGGGAGAAATAGTTGAGAGAATTCTGGTGCACTGAATTTCATAGACAAAACATTTTAGTGTTGAAATTTGGATCCCAAAATTTATACATGTATTAGAATGACTGAAACAGAAGAAGAAGTAGCATATTAAGGCATAATAAATCAACATAAAGCCCAGAAACATAATGAGTGGTAACAACTAATAACAATGGGGTCTAATCAATATGAACAACCACTAAATATTGCTCTTAAGATTAAACTTGGATATATCATAAAAGCAAGCATTTTGCTCTGGAAAAAAAAAAAGAAACAAAAAACTGCCCACCAACCCATTCTATTATATCTGGCCTTATTCTCCAAAAAAATTTATACGATCTCTTTGTGGTAGTTTTCGCGTGACTTTGTTCGTGGTTTGCCCGGTTTCGTTTCGTTGTTCGTTTCTTGCTTCGTTTATGATTTAATTTGATTTCTCCCTCTCCAATTATGATCCCAATATATTAATGTGTTCGTATATGACATGTCTCATTAATTGTTCGATTTTATTTCTTTGTTTAATAAGTGTAAATGTGACTTATTTGCATGAACGTTTAATTGATGCGTATGAAACTTTCTTACATCCTTTCACCTTTCTTATGGATTTAAACGTATGAGTGCTTATGATATGTTGTATTATGATATGTTACGATCATTATGCTAAAGTTATGAATTTATATGATGTAAATTCGATGCTCTTATGTGCAATATATGACCTAATGTGCTCTATATGTTTTCGTACGTGCATGCATGCAAGAATGCTTTGTTTATTTGATTCGTGTGATATCTATTTGCTCCTTTTATGATATGCATGAATTGTATACGTGTTATATAATGTGTTATGCCTGTTATATGAATTTTATGGATTCGTTTAACGTGAAATATAGACATTATGATTTAATATGAAATATATGGTTATCTTTTGTTGTTTGTTTTGTCCTTAGGTTCGTTCCGTGGGTGACGAGGAGGTCTCTTAGACGTGTTTTGAGTTCGTTTTGTTCGGTTTGATCGACAAGGTGAGGTTTCTTTCTTTTAGTTAGTATGATCTAAAACCCTAAGTGAATTTTGACCCAGCATGCGACCGATGTATATATATACTTATGTAAATACGTGTTTGATTAGTATTTTGTGGGAATTGGCCCGTTTTGTTATGAATCTTTTGAAAAATGCTTTTATTTATATATGTAACCTATATTTTAATTCGTTTGGTTTGAAAAGGGTTGGTGTGTGTGATTTTGAACTAGCGAGCTTTGGACTTTGAGATTTGAGTCCGTAAAATTATGAAATTTCGAATTATGAATTATGACTTACGAACTGGGCCCCGGAGTACTGGTATGTGATCTCGGGTCGTCCGTGGGGTTGTGGAGCTCTGTCATCAACACAACTCAACTTTGGGGGACCTTGCCCAACCTCGGGAGGTCAAGGGGAAGACGGGTTTTCTTTTAGGCCGATGGTAACCCCGTCGGTGGATCGAGTAGGATCCCCCGACTCCAAACTTATGATGAGAGAACCGGGGTTGAGCATGCCCATCCTCACCCGCAACCGGAGAAGGTGGACTGATTTAGACTTTGTTTGTATTTTGACTTCGATTTTGAATATGAAAGTAGTAAGTTGGTTAGAAACTCGTTCTCGCCGAGTTGTTTCAATTTTGATTATGAATATGGTTCGTGAAACGGGAGTGGACTTCTAATTTATAAAATTGTCTGATTTTGGCCTTCGGCCTTAAACCGCTTTTACCTTATATATAGTATTGTTAGGAATAGTGCCCTTAAAGCAGCTTTTGACTTTACTATTTCATTGTAATATCACAAACAGTCTTTGAATAATAAAACGAGATGATTTTGTTCATAGGCATTCACTTATTTATGTGCTTATTATGTTTGCTTGGGTTGACTGTGTTAGGAATAGTGCCCTAACAGCCGATTGTATATCCGCTTTGTGCTTTTCTTTATTGTAATCACAGACAATCTTTGAATAAAATAACGAATTGAGGCAACACTTCTTTATATGCTCTTGTTTGGTATGCGTTTACTTTGGCTGTGCATGTATGAGAACTCCCCTAATCCTGATGACTTTAGGACTCTACCATTTAGGTGAAATGGTTCATGAAACGAGCCCTATATCACATAAGTCATGATTAGTAAAATGCTCTAAGCCTATGAGTCCTACAGATAGTGGGAGTGTCAACCTGACTCCTCTAAGGCTTGCTTGTGGGATCACGCCCTTAAGAAGGACCACCTTGTTTTCATGGAGGTGGAAAGTGTATAGTTGATACGTGCTTGATACATGAGGGTGCTTACTTTACTAAGTAGGTTCACTGAGGTGCCCCGTGTGAGAACATTCCTAAATGGGAAAGGAAGTTTCTATTTCAGGAAATGGAAACTTCCAGATTAGGAAATATCTCACGAGTCATTGATGTGATTAATTGATCCTTAGACTTGAGGTTCCTTGTCACTTTATGAGTTAACTCTGTAGTCTTAGGTATAAGCTTTAAAGAGTGTCGCCTTAGACAACTGATT
The DNA here is from genome assembly GCA_037501455.1 of Lantana camara. Taxonomy (NCBI): domain Eukaryota; kingdom Viridiplantae; phylum Streptophyta; class Magnoliopsida; order Lamiales; family Verbenaceae; genus Lantana; species Lantana camara. The sequence continues at coordinate 65,396,480 of CM074862.1, forward strand.
CAAGGCTTATGCTGGGGCTGCACAAGTGACTCATGAAAGTGAATGAGAATCAAGATAGGACCTACACTTGCATTTGCAAGGTGATCTCTTATTGTGTAAGTCATTCATATGCCATATGGAGTCCTTGGCCAAGGCAGTAGATCAAGACATCAAGAAAAGGGTTTCTTGGATTGAGATCAAATGGATATGAAATGCACTTAGCTTTAAGACCGGATTATTAGGGTTCTGATTATTCCTTGCCCTAGATCTTGGTTGAGAGATAGTAAGTAGGAGGATTGTATCTCGCATGAATCAATGACTTAAAGGTTCTGTCGAATCCGAACATTCCAATTCAGCTAGGGGTTAAACACCTGTTGCTAGACTATGGTCGTTTAATCTGTGGACTGATTAATTAATTAGTGAATTAATTAATTGGGGTCACTGCTAATTGAATTGAGAACCTAGAGGGTCACACACAACAACTTGGTTACATGAGTTGAGGCTTGAAAATGATTAAACGAGTTAATCGGGCCAAGAGGGTTCCACACGTGTGAAATCACACGTGTGGCTCACGTGAGTGACACGTGTCACACACTTGTGAATATATATATATATTATATATATATATATATGTATTAAATAATTAAAGGTGTTAATTATTTAATAGACTTTGGTTTAATTTTGAATTAAAAAGAAAGTCTTATTTTGGAGAAAATAATCTAGTTAATTAATTGCGAATTAATTAATTAGATAAAAATAAGTTATTTATTTTATAATAAATAAAGTATAAAATTATCCAAAAATAGTTTGGATATTTTTAGCTCTCTTAAAAGTTGACTTGAATTAGAATTCAAAGTCAAAGTTGGAAATTACTTGAAGATCAAGTACTAGGAGAGAGGAACTAAAACCCTTGCCTATGAGGACAAGGATTTCGGCCGCCCCTCCCCTTTCCTATATATAGGGGAGCTCATGCTCCCCTTTAGAGCTAATTGGCAATTCTTTTGGTTCATGTGTTGAACACCTTCCTTTCTCCAAGATTAAATTAAACCCTAGGTTAAGCCTAAACACTAACTAGAGAACTAGCATCCTTACTAGTTAGATTGTGATCAAGTTGGTGGACTTTCTCTAGAGACTTCAAGTTAGAAGTTTGAAGATTCGAGCTTTACCAAGGAGAGGGGATCAAGCCGCGAGAAGAGCGTTCTTGGGTGGCTTGAAACGCTTCAAGAAAGAACAAAAGAAAAGTAAGTTTTCTATCTTTACGAATTTGGTTACACGATTGCGAGTTCATGATCTTTTTGTTGGGAAAAATTTTTTAAATTCCGCTGCTTTCTGATTCGTGTTTTCCAACAAGTGGTATCAAAGCCACCTCGTTAATCGTGTTTCTGATTCGTCTCAATTATTCTGAATTTGGTAGAAATTCTTAGGCTTGATGCGATTGAGTATTTGTAATTGTTTTAGAAAGCCTGAATTACGAAACTGTAATTTTTTCCTGAAAGTTTCTGAAAATTGGTTTTTGCAAAATTTAATTTTTGAAAACAATATTAGATTTGAAACTGTATAAACTGTTATTGGATTTCTTGGATTGGTTTTGCTTTTGAACGAAAACACGAAACGAAAAACCGGATCACGACGAACACGCGAAACCCCGCGCTCGAAGGCGTCGCGCGCGCGGGCTTCGCGCGCCACCGCCCACCTGTCCTAGGCGTGCGCAGGGCAGCCGCCCAGCACCTCCCGCACGCCTGTGCGGGGCGCGCCCGCCCAGGGCGGCCCATCGCCCACCGTCGCCCGACAGTGCTCGCACTCGCGTCCGCGTATGGGCCCCGTTTTCAGATCCGAACTTTCGTATTTCGTGCAATCCAGTCCCAATTTTGTTTTTTAATTTTAAAATTTTATTTTTGAATATTTATTTTAATTTTTGAATGAAAACTTGAAATTGGGATTTTTGAGAAATTGAAACGGTTTATATTTTGGGAAAATACACCTTTGATAAAATTATTAATTTTCAGAAATTAATTGGAATTTTATTTGTTTTGGTAATTTGGGATTTATTGAAAACTTTTATAAATAAGACTCGTATCAAGTCGTGTTTTAAGTCATTAGGACTTGAAACGAGAATTTTAATTTATTGGCTAAATTTAAATTCTCGCAAGAGCATGTTAGGTGATCATGGGTTTAGACTTATGTATGGTTTTAATTTATGCACATGGATGTTTTAAATTGGGGTTGGAGCCCTATAGTTTCGTTTTTCAATTGAGGTTGGAGCCTCACTTATGTGCGTACTGTTATGTGATTTATTATGTGGCTTTCCATATTACTGTTTTTGAGGCCGGGGTATGCCCCGTGTAATTGTCTAAGGCCAATATGAAGATTGAGCCTTATTACTTTATGTCTTTTTCTTTTTATTGTAATTTGAGAGTAGAGATAGGTGGTGAGGTTTTATTTTCATTTTGGAGACAATGCACCCATGGAGTAAGATGGACCACATTCAAGTAACAAGGAGGCCATAAGTGAAGACCCCTCAAAATGTTAGGGAGGGGAATCTCAATTGTTAAATATAATAGAGATAGGGCCGTATTTTGTTACCGCTTTCCCTTATGTGATTTGAACTGTTTATGTGGCATGTATGTTAGAACTTGTGATTGTGGAGTGGCTCCCACATATCACGCATAAGATAGGTAGAACCCATGATCATTACATGTTAGTATCATGCTAGGACATGTTATCTGTTTATGTGCTTGTTTGATATGCATTTAAGTGTACTTGCATTAATCAAGACTAATAAAATTGGATAACATATATGTTGGTGAGGTCGAACCGGAGAACTCTCCGGTTGATTCGAAAATTCCCATTAAATATTAAGCTAATTTCGAACAAATAGGTGTTTAATTCGAGATGCAAATTTTGAATTAAATTCCTAGCATTCCATCAATAGGTTTTAAGTTTAGTAAGTAAAGCTAGTTATTGTCCGCGAGTCGTGGGATTGCTGGTGGAGCTTATTAGTTCTTAGTTACCTAATTGATCATTTTAAATGATCAATATTTCGTGGTCAATTTTAGCAAGGGCGATGTCCGCGAGTCGTGGGTCGTTCGAACTAAGTTTTGGTCATGATCTTATGATTGATGGGTCTAGCTTAACGCCTAAGTAAATATGGATGTCGCACGAGTCGTGGGTCCATATTGAAAGATAGGTGATGCAAAAACAATTACTAAGAGTTCTAAAGGTGTCAGAATTGGTAAGTTGTACCTACCTAGGGTTCTTACTTAGAATGTCTGCGAGTCGTGGGTTCGAGGTAAAATGCCTAGGATCTTAGTACCCATTAAAGACCTTTGGGAATTATAGATCTTTGAAAAACAGTGGGAGCTACATTAGATTAAAGACCTTATCTTTTGTATATCGTTATAATTCAGCATGCTCACTAGTTCTCTGTTTTACCATTTGGGTCGTAGATTCTGTGATTCTCTACATGTTTTGAAATGGCAACCAAAAACCCTCTTGTATCGATCCTCGAGTCAAACAAGTTGACTGGTCCCAACTATTCTGATTGGCTGAGGAATCTAAAAATCATTTTAGATTCTGAGAAGAGAACTTATGTTCTCTTCGAAGGGGAGCCTAGTCCCGAAGGGGAGGCTCCCACTCGGGCCGAGCGGGACGCGATTCAGAAGTGGAAGGATGATAATCTCCAAGCCCGTTGCCTTATGTTGGCTAACATGTCTCCGGACTTGCAAAGGCAACATGAGGCCATGGAATTTGCTTGGGAGATTTACGACCACTTAGAGCAACTTTACCGCCCTCATGAACGTGTTACAAGGTATAACACTTCAAAGGAATTATTCCACTTGAGAATGAGGGAAGGTTCAAGTGTCCATGAATATGGACTCTAGTTTCTTGCCCTTACTGAGAAACTTGCTTCCATGGACATGCCGCTGAAAGATGAGCTTTCAGTGGATCTGTTGCTAGCTTCGCTCCCACCATTGTTCATGTAGCACCCCTATACACGTGGAGGCGCCACACCCCCGCACTATAGGTCAATTCACATACGAAACGGGTAATCCGTACATGAACTAACCTATAGCGAACGGGTGACAATGCAATACTCGACAAGCTAGGCGGGATACTAAAACATGTGAGGAAAGTTAAGCGGAAGCATAAAACAATCATGATCATCTACATCCATTTATCAAAATGTCACTCTCCTTTACCAATAAAATATACTTAACTATCAATACATTATCATCTCCTTAATGTAATTAACATATAATTGTAAACATGACTTTATCGAACGATAAATAAACAATCAAATAAATGCACCGTGTAAGACTCAACTCTAACAACTGGACTCGACTCACTTCCCGCCTAACACGCACCTGCAATAACCTGAAGGGTGGAGGCGTCAGTCTGTGAAGACCGAGTGAGGGGTTTACATATATATTAGCGCAGATAACATGCAAGCTATATTCTCGGGTAAAGGTTTATAAAAGATAATTATACAGTTCAATAATAACATAGCTTCGCCCGAGAATACAACTATCAAAATTAATCACTTGTTCTCTTCATGCAATTAATAAACATGCTTGCTTGCTTGTTAATCATTAGGTGATCACTCAAGTCCGTTATCATACAATCATGTAGGAATATTCAATTAGCACATTCATGGAATGGAATCATGCAATCAGTACATAGCGTGCTTGTAACATGATAGGGTTTATTCCTCCTGTGATTGGACGGACAATCACTGGCAAGACCAGTCCAGCGCCCTTCACTCAGAAGGACCTGGCCAGGGGAAACACGGGTACACGATAGGGTTTTGTTCTTCTTGTGGTTGGACAGACAACCACTGGCAGGACCAGTCCAGCGCCCTCACTAAGGAGAACCTGGCCAAGAGAACACACGAACACGGTAGGGTATTGTTCTTCTTGTGATTGGACGGACAATCATTGGCACGAAAACCAATCCAGCGCCCCCACTAAGGAGGACCTGGCCAAGAGAACACACTTGCTTGCATTCATGAACATGGCATGCTTTGATGCGTGAATACTAACATGCTTTACTTGCTTGATTAATGAACAATAATATAACTTGGAACGATAAATGATTTCATGAAAATATAACTATAAATACCTTTTGGTTAAAACAGTCACGTAAAGGTTATACGGGTTCTATATAACTAGAAATTAAACCTCACCTGACAGGCGACACACGACTCGTGAATGCGTGAACGTGCTCATGATCCACAATCTCCGCCCTGGAGAATAACTGGACAATGTACATGCATGAGACAACAATTCCAAGCATATTATTCATATAATGACGCACGACATGATCATACACGAGACATCGAGCAATATACAATGTAGCATGAAAACATGTTGTTTTGACATATAATCAATCATATAATAGCAATTCGGGATCAAATAAGCCATTGGAACGAGGGGTTAAAATTGTAATTTTGTGCAGAAACTTCCTGCACTTCCAGTGGCTTGGGAACGGCCGTTCCGGGCTTTAGTACAAAATGGGAATGGCCGTTCCCCCAATCCCGAAGCGGCTCCCCGAAGATGGGAACGGCCGTTCCGGCTTGCAAGCCAAAATGGGAACGGTCGTTCCCGTCCTCGCCGCCCTGCAACTATTCAAATTATGGGAACGGCCGTTCCCTGTTTACAAAGGGAACGGGAAGGGCCGTTCCCGTTTTACAGAAGATGCAGCAGAACAGGGGAAGAAACAGGGGAGCACGAAAACACCACAAATCTCCACACCACTCACATATTTCAATCCCAAACATAATAATCCATGAAGAGAAATAAGTATACATGCTTTGGATACAATAAAACACAATATGAACACACAATCCATGCTTTAATCATCATAATTCCCAACTTTAGCATATATATAACTTCATCACATAATCTCATAAACCTCAAGATTTAAGCATGGATTTCAAGCTATAACTATGTAATCATATTTCTAACAACTCATACACAACATATCACATTCAATTCATGAACCCTAGCTTCACATGTTAATTCAAGAAATCCTATATCTCCACTTACATAAACTTGGAGGAAGAAAGATGGATGATCATGGATGCTTAAGCTTGAATCATGAATTTCCCTAACAATTTCTAGCTTGAAGATGATGATTTCTCCATTTCCTTTCCTTCTTGAGTGAGTACCGAGAGAGAAAGAGATGATTGGAGAAATGGAATGAAGATGATTGAGGAAGAGATGTGTATATAACGATATATTTGAGGAAATATGCAATATTATGATCCAATCCCCCAAGTTTTATAAGTCATGCAATTGAGTATAAAAGGTTTAGAAAGTGATCAATTAGGTCCAAAGAGTTCTCATGCAATTTAGTCCCTCAAAGAGAACGAATTGAGCAATTAAGGACAATTTGGCAATTAAATCAAATTGGACAATTAGTTCATGTAATAATTAAATTCCAATGATACAATAATTCTCAAGTTGACATATAGTTCATATATTTCCACATTTTCATGTTGCACGCAATTCATAAAAATTAATGTAACACGTTTAAATCAAATAAACGAAAATAATAAAATAAAATCCTAGCGCTCGAAACTCACACGTGTCGAGCATACCTAAAATTGGGGCGTTACAGTTCAACCCATTTGTCCTTAACTTCAACATGAATCATGCTGGTGCTACTGTAGCTGAGCTGATTAGTCAGCTTGTGACTGCTGAAAGCATGATCAAGAAGGACAATAAGGTTTTGATGGTGAATGCTCCATCTTCCTCTTCTGGGCCTTCTAAAGGTAAGGGCAGGAAAGCCCAAAAGAAGAAGAAGAAACCCCTTAGGCCCACTGGTGGCATTTCGAAGGGGAAGGCCCAAAAGAAGAAGCGTGATCAGAAAGAGGATGTTTGCTTCCATTGTGGCAAAGCGGAACATTGGAGGAGAAACTGCCCAGAGTACAAGGCTACTCTAAAGAAAGGTATCTTTCTCGTTGAAGTAAATCTTTCTATTAATTCTAGTTCTTGGGTACTTGATACCGGTTGTGGAACTCATATCTGTAATGATGTACAGATGCTAAGTGAAGTCCAACAACTCAAAGAAGGAGAATGTGTCTTGAAGATCGGTGATGGCTCAAATGTTGAAGCTAGAGCTTTAGGCACAATTAGATTAGATTTAGGTAGTTTTGAGTTAGTATTAAATAAAGTCCTTTATGTACCGAGCATTATTCGTAATATAATTTCAGTTCCAATATTGGATTGTGAAGGTTATGAAACTTATATTAAGAATGGTAAATATTTTATCAAACGGAACAACTCTTCCGTTCACATCGGTACTCTAAGTAATGGACTTTATCTAACTCAAATATCAATATTATGAATATACAACGAGAAACAAAGCATAAGAGAGATGACAAAGTTTCAGCTCCCTTATGGCACGCTAGATTAGGACACATTTCCAAAAACAGAATTAGCAAGATAAACACTTTAGGATCATTCTCTGAAAATGACCTTAAGGAGTTAACTTCTTGCGAATCCTGTCTCAAAGGAAAAATGTCCAAAGTTCCTTTTAAAGGAACTGTGGAACGTGCCACTGAGGTCTTGGATTTGATCCATACTGATGTTTGTGGACCGCTTAGTGTAAGCACTAGAAACAGTCATCAGTACTTCATAACCTTTACCGATGACTTTAGTCGATATGGTTATGTATACTTAATGAAGTAGAAATCTGAAGCTTTTGAGAAATTCTTAGAATTTCAAAAGGAGGTTGAGAACCAAACTGGTCACAAGATCAAAGCACTTCGATCTGATCGAGGAGACGAGTATCTTAGTGAAGAATTCCTTAATCATCTTAAAGATAATGGGATTATCTCTCAGTGGACTCCTCCAGAAACTCCTCAGCTTAATGGAGTTTCTGAGAGAAGGAATCGAACCTTACTCGATATGGTTCGTTCCATGATGAGTTTCACTGACTTACCACCTTCTTTCTGGGGTTATGCCCTAGAAAGTGCAGCAAAGATTCTGAATCTAGTTCCCTCTAAGTCAGTCCCCAAGACGCCCTATGAAATGTGGCATGGTAAAATCCCTAGTTATTCTTACTTAAGAATTTGGGGTTGTCCTGCTTACGTGAAGAGGACAGTGGGAGATAAGTTAGAATCTCGTTCTAACTTATGCTACTTTGTAGGTTATCCTAAGGAATCCATAGGATACTACTTCTATGATCAATCTGAGCAAAAGGTGTTTGTTTCCAGAAATGCCACTTTTCTTGAGGAACCGTTCCTTAAAGGAAAGAAAGGCAAGATCATAGAATTAGAAGAAGTACAAAGTGACCCCATACCACCCACTGAAGAAACGTCCCACTCTGATCAACCACAACCAATCACGAATTTCGATACACATGTAAATCCTCCTCTAAGGCGTTCTGAAAGCACTCCTAGACAGCCGGAGAGATGGTATGGATTCTTCCATGAAATCTCTCAAAAGGATAATGATCCTTCAACATATGAGGAGGCACTTTCAGATTCTGACTCTGAACAGTGGATAGAAGCCATGAAATCCGAAATGGATTCCATGAACTCCAACCAAGTTTGGACCTTGGTAGATTTGCCTGATGGGGTCAAACCCATAGGTTGCAAATGGATCTTTAAGAGAAAGCTTGGAGTTGATGGAAGCATTGCAGCCTACAAAGCAAGACTGGTTGCAAAAGGATTCACTCAAAGACCCGGCGTGGACTTTGACGAAACCTTTTCACCAGTTGCAATGCAAAAGTCCATTCGAATCATGCTTGCCATTGCTGCATATTATGACTATGAGATATGGCAAATGGATGTGAAAACTGCTTTCTCAATGGTGACATTGACAAAGACATTTATATGGAGGAACCCATAGGTTTCACATTCAGTGGGAGTGAGCAAAAGGTTTGCAAACTCCAAAGATCAATCTATAGATTGAAACAGGCTTCTAGGAATTGGAACATTCGATTTGATGAATCAGTCAAAGCGTTTGGCTTCATGCAAATTTCGAATGAATCATGTGTGTATAGAAAGGAATTGGAGACCTCAGTGCAATTCTTAGTACTTTATGTTGATGACATCCTTCTTATTGGGAATTCGAGGGATGACATGAAAGTGACTAAGTTATGGTTATCGAACCAATTCGAGATGAAAGATCTTGGTGATGCGTCCTATATCCTTGGAACTAAAATCTATAGAGATAGATCTAGAAGGTTAATAGGACTATCACAGTCGATGTACATTGACAAAGTATTGAAGAGATTCAATATGGAGTCAGCAAAGGTTAAGAACCTTCCTATGAGTGTAGGAACATGTCTTTCAAAGAAGATGTGTCCTAAGACTAACCTTGGGAAGGAGAGAATGACTCATATTATGCGTCAGCAATAGGTAGCATAATGTATGCAATGTTATGTACTCGACCGGATGTGGCTTATGCACTTAGTGTGACAAGTCATTTCCAATCTGACCCTGGAGATGGTCACTGGGCTGCCGTGAAGAATATTCTTAAGTACTTGAAAAGTACTAAAGATTTATTCTTAGTTTACGGAGGTCAGAAAGATCTTACTGTTGAAGGATACTGCGATACAAGCTTTGCATCTGACTTAGATGATTTTAAGTCAATGTCAGGATACATTTTCTGCCTGAACGGCGGAGCAGTGAGTTGGAAGAGTTCCAAGCAAACAACCACTGCAGATTCGACCACTGAGGCCGACTACTTAGCTGCAAATGATGCAGCTAAGGAAGGTGTTTGGATTAGAAACTTCATTCAAGAGTTGAATGTTGTTCCTAGCATGAAAGACCCCATTACTATGTTTTGTGACAACACTGGGGCGGTTGCTCAAGCAAGAGAACCAAGATCTCAACAACGGACCAAGCACATTATGAGGAAGTATCACCTAAACCGTGATATTATCAAAAGAGGAGATGTACAAATTGAGAGGGTCACATCAGCAGAGAACGTGGCAGATCCACTTACTAAACCCCTTAGTCGAGAAGCTTTCCAAGGTCATCTTCAGAAGATGGGACTTAGAGTAGCTTTAGAATGGCTTTGACGGGCAAGTGGGAGATTGTTAGGAATAGTGCCCTAAAAGCCGATTGTATATCCGCTTTGTGCTTTTCCTTATTGTAATCACAGACAATCTTTGAATAAAATAACGAATTGAGGCAACACTTCTTTATATGCTCTTGTTTGGTATGCGTGATACATGAGGGTGCTTACTTTAATAAGTAGGTTCACTGAGGTGCCCCATGTGAGAACATTCCTAAATGGGAAAGGAAGTTTCTATTTCAGGAAATGGAAACTTCCAGATTAGGAAATATCTCACGAGTCATTGATGTGATTAATTGATCCTTAGACTTGAGGTTCCTTGTCACTTTATGAGTTAACTCTGTAGTCTTAGGTATAAGCTTTAAAGGGTGTCGCCTTAGACAACTGATTCAAGGCTTATGCTGGGGCTGCACAAGTGACTCATGAAAGTGAATGAGAATCAAGATAGGACCTACACTTGCATTTGCAAGGTGATGTCTTATTGTGTAAGTCATTCATATGCCATATGGAGTCCTTGGCCAAGGCAGTAGATCAAGACATCAAGAAAAGAGTTTCTTGGATTGAGACCAAATGGATATGAAATGCACTTAGCTTTAAGACCAGATTATTAGGGTTCTGATTATTCCCTTGCCCTAGATCTTGGTTGAGAGATAGTAAGTAGGAGGATTGTATCTCGCATGAATCAATGACTTAAAGGTTCTGTCGAATCCGAACATTCCAATTCAGCTAGGGGTTAAACACCTGTTGCTAGACTATGGTCGTTTAATCTGTGGACTGATTAATTAATTAGTGAATTAATTAATTGGGGTCACTGCTAATTGAATTCAGAACCTAGAGGGTCACACACAACAACTTGGTTACATGAGTTGAGGCTTGAAAATGATTAAACGAGTTAATCGGGCCAAGAGGGTTCCACACGTGTGAAATCACACGTGTGGCTCACGTGAGTGACACGTGTCACACACGTGTGAATATATATATATATTATATATATATATATGTATTAAATAATTAAAGGTGTTAATTATTTAATAGACTTTGGTTTAATTTTGAATTAAAAAGAAAGTCTTATTTTGGAGAAAATAATCTAGTTAATTAATTGCGAATTAATTAATTAGATAAAAATAAGTTATTTATTTTATAATAAATAAAGTATAAAATTATCCAAAAATAGTTTGGATATTTTTAGCTCTCTTAAAAGTTGACTTGAATTAGAATTCAAAGTCAAAGTTGGAAATTACTTGAAGATCAAGTACTAGGAGAGAGGAACCAAAACCCTTGCCTATGAGGACAAGGATTTCGGCCGCCCCTCCCCTTTCCTATATATAGGGGAGCTCATGCTCCCCTTTAGAGCTAATTGGCAATTCTTTTGGTTCATGTGTTGAACACCTTCCTTTCTCCAAGATTAAATTAAACCCTAGGTTAAGCCTAAACACTAACTAGAGAACTAACATCCTTACTAGTTAGATTGTGATCAAGTTGGTGGACTTTCTCTAGAGACTTCAAGTTGGAAGTTTGAAGATTCGAGCTTTACCAAGGAGAGGGGATCAAGCCGCGAGAAGAGCGTTCTTGGGTGGCTTGAAACGCTTCAAGAAAGAACAAAAGAAAAGTAAGTTTTCTATCTTTACGAATTTGGTTACACGATTGCGAGTTCAAGATCTTTTTGTTGGGAAAAAATTTTTAAATTCCGCTGCTTTCTGATTCGTGTTTTCCAATAGACTGTATGTTTGAATGTATTGAACTCCCCTAATCCGATGAGGCCGTTAAGAACTTTGTCGTTATGGGAACGACACATGAAGCAAGTTCTTAACTCCATAGGCGAGGATTAGAAACTTCTCCAAGTTAAGAGTCCGACAGACAGTAGGAGTGTCGACCTTGACTCTGTTGAGACTTGCTTATGTGATTATGTGCTTTTGAAGGATCACTCAGTTTCATGGAGTGATAAGTGCATACGATGATGCGTTCATAATACATGAGGGTGATTGTTACTAGAACTTCATCACTGAGATGCCCCACGTGAGAACATTCCTAAATGGGAAAGGAAGTTTCCAGAAACTTCCAGATTAGGAAATATCTCATATGTCAATAACGTGATTCATTGATCCTTAGCCTTGAGATTCTGTAATGTCTCATATGAGCTAACCCTGTAATATTTGATATAGGCTCAAAAGGGTTTTGACATACTGAAACCTGAACCACGGCCTATATTGGATTACACAAGTGGCATATGTAGAATTAGTAGAATCAACAAAGGACCTACACTTGTTAAGAACAAGAATGTTCTCTTACTGATTGAGTTGTTCGTAGTCCATTAAACTTAAACCCTTGTCCAAGGTGGATAAAAGATCAAGACATCAGGAAAATGGGGTTTTCTTAGATTGAGGTTTAAATCGATATGAAATGAACTTAACTTTAAAGATCAAGAATATTTAGGCTCTAAGAATATTCCCATGCCTTACTTCTTGATTGAGAGATAGAGTTGTAGGAGGATCGTATTTCACTGTATGTTATTGACTGAAAGGTTCTTCGATTTATTTCATTATTTGACTAGGGGTCACACACCCATTGCTAGATTACGGTAGTGTGATCTGTGAAGTGATTAATTAATTACTGTCACTGCTAATCGAATAATGAACCTAAAGGGTCACACACAAATGCCAGGACATGAGGGTTATGGTAGGATGTTAATATGATTAACGAAGGATCAAATTGTTGATCGAAATGGATGTGTCAAAAGCAAGTGACTGCCACGTGTCACGCATAGCCACTGTGTGGCTGCCACGTGTCATGTACACGTGGCACATACGTGTCTCCTAACGTGTGATTTAAATTACACACGAATTCTTTTCTAGAAGTAATTAATTAAATTATAATTAATTAATTTAAGTCTTTTAATAATTTTGAGTTAATTGTTAAGATTTTATTTCTCAAGCTTAACCCAATAAATAATTAATTGGGAATTAAATTATTTATTGAATCTTGACTTTTAGCTTTAGGAAAGTTGAAAAGTCTAACTTCCTATTATAGGAGAGAGAAAGTTATTCTTGCAAGACTTGGAGAACAAGTTGGAAACTTATTTTCTCCAATTAAATAATTAATTAAACTAGTTACTTAGTGAGCAAGAAAACTAATCCCATTGGTTCTTGGAAACCCTACGGGGTTCGAACCATGTAGTATAAATAAAGGGTTGGTGCTTTCTCACTCTTTAGACCAACACTCACGAAGTGTTAAGTTTTTGAGAAAAATAAAAGAAAAGTTTTCAAAGCAAAACCCTAGCCATTTAACACAAGTTATAGAACTAGCATTCTCACTTGCTTGATCGTGTTCTAGGACTGGTGTGGATATGCTTTGGAGGATCGCTGCTTTGGGATCTATCGAGAACCATTCGAGGGACATTCCGCTTGAAGGGTGTTCAGTAGGCGGTAGTAACATCACTAGAAAGCTTCAATCTACGTAAGTTTCTAATCACCCTGTGATACGATACGAGAATTGTAAGTCCATGATCAATCTTTTGGAAAAATTTTAAATTTCCGCTGTGCTTACTCTTCTAGTTTTCCAACAAGTATCACGGGCTAAAATGATTTAGAATGCAAAAACCACGCCCCGGTTCATGAACTCTTTAATTTGAATATGCTATGCTCTTACTTATATGTATGTGTGCGTGTGTTAGCCCCCTCACCAGTCTTTAGGACTGACCCCTCCTCGTTGTTTTCTTTTTCCCCTTTTTGTCATTTGAGTTGCAGGTGCAGGTCTTCAGTTCGTGCTAGGTGGCAGTCTTTTATTTTCGAGTTGTTCAAGTCTTTAGTGGAGTCCTTTGCATACCTTGCATCTTTATTTATGAATTTTGGAATTATGTATAATATATATTTTAAATTTTGAACGTTGAAGCTTATATGAATTTAATTTGGCCCGGGTTGGACATGACATGTATAATATGGTTTATTTTATGCCTTATGAAAGCATATATGTTTGATTGTTTGAATCCTGGAGCTTCCTCAAATGATATTTGTTTTGATTGCGCATTCTGATTTAGGGTCTAGACCGCCTAGCATAGGAGGGATTTTGTTTGTCTCCCGTTCGCCGTAGTTTGATGCGTGTGTGGAGTTCCCATTTCGTTACACGTATCAGGCTATGGTGCGGGGGATGTGGTGCCCTTTGCTCCGGGGTGTTACAGGTTTGTTGTGTGTGACCCTCTAGGTTCTCAATTCAATTAGCAGTGACCCTAATTAATTAATCAGTCCACAGATCACACTACCGTAGTCTAGCAACAGGTGTGTGACCCCTAGCTGAATAAGAATATCTCAATTCGAAAGAACCTTTTAAGTCATTGACATATGTGAGATAAATCCTCCTACATCCCATCTCTCAATCAAGATCTAGGGAAAGGGAATAATCAAAACCCTAATAATCTCGATCTTAAAGTTAAGTGCATTTCATATCCATTTGATCTCGATCCAAGAAACCCATTTCTTGATTTCGATCCACTGCGTTGGCTAAGGACTCCATTATGGCATATGAATGACTTACATAATAAGAGATCAACTTGCTAATGCAAGTGTAGGTCCTTTATCGATGCTCATATGCTTCTATGTGCCGCTTGTACAACCCCAACATAAGCTTTAAATCAATTGTCTAAGGCGACACCCTTTAAAGCTCATACCTAAGACTGCAGAGTTAGCCCACAAAGCATCGATGGAATCTCAAGTCTAAGGACTACTTATAGAAACTTCCTTTCCTATTTAGGAATCTTCTCACACGGGACACCTCAGTGTACCTACTTAGAATAAGTAAGCACCCCCATGTATCACGCACGTATCAATCAATACACTTTGCACCCCATGAAACAAGATGGTCCTTTTTAATGGCGTGACCATACGAGCAAGCCTCGAACTAGTCATATCGACATTCTCACTGTCTTTTGGACTCATCGGCTTGGAGTAATTTCTAATCGTGACTTAAGTGATTTAGGGATCGTCTCATGAACCATTTTACGTAAATGGTCGAGTCGTATAACTCACATTGATTAGGGGAGTTCTTATACATGCATAGCTAAAGTAAACACACAATCAGACAAGAGCATATAAAGAAGCCTAGCCTTGGTTCGTTTATTATTCAAAGATTGTCTGTGATTTATAAAAAAAAGTACTAAACAGACTATTACATCAGCTTTCAGGGCACTATTCCTAACACCTAGAGGGTCACACACAAATGCTCGGTCATGAGGGTTAAGGCTTGATTCGATTAAACGAGTTGATCGAACCAATCAAGTATTGAAAAAGGGCCATACGTGTGGGGGCATGTGACTAGGCATGACATGTGTCACCTTGTGTGTTGATTAATAATTAATTTGATTAATTATTTAATGGACTTTAATTTAATTATGAATTATTATTAAGTCCTAATTTGGAGTAAAAAATCTAATAAATAATTAATTATGAATTAATTAATTATTAGCATTAATTTATTTATTATGAATATATAAAATATCTCATGAAAATATTTAAGGGAGTTAGATAGAGTTTCTTGCAAGAAAAGTTGATCAAAGGAGACTTTTGGTCAAAGTAGAAAATCATTATTACCTAGCAAGTAATTCAATGTCTTGAGGGTTTAGGAAACCTTGTGCAACAAAATAAAGGGTTCGAAATCCCAGCCTATTTAAGGGTGGGGTTCAAACCCCATGAGAAGATTATTGATAGACAATTTCTCCAAATTATTTCATACGAATTCCTTAGAGACTAAACACTAAATATAGTACTAGCATTCTCAATATTTAGATTGTGATCGAGGTTGGTGTGAATTATTACTCCAGAGGACTGAAATTTTGGAGTCTTGAAGATTTGAAGAAGTTCGAGGGACTTGTCGCTTCAAGCGCGTTTGCGAGAGGCTCAAACTTTTCAAAAAGCTACAATCTTTATAAGTTCTTGATAACCCTATGAATCGGGAATATAAATTGCAAGTCTAGATCTTACTTATGGGGGAAAAAATTTAAATTCCACAGCATTATTGTTTTGTATTTCCTAAAAGTTTGTTGCCTTTGATTTTGTTGTAATTGGGTCAAGATGGCTTGAACATATTCTTCGCATTCAAAGGTGGTGGTGGAGGTGGATTGTTGAGAGGAGGAGTATAGCGCCAAATTTAAATGGGGCATATATTATTAAATTAAGAAGTAAGGTTTTTACAGTGATAAGTCTACAGCTAACACTAGAGTGCTTATTGGAATATGTACATGCACTCTTAATATAACCCTGATTGACTAAGATATGACACCTTAAAGCTTCAAGATACCTCTAAGGTGTCGTTCTGTGGATTCCTGAAATCATGAGTTAAAAGAGTAGGAGGGTTAGTCAAAATGACTAAGTGACGGTGGTTTGAGGTTTATAATCATAGGTAAAGTTTTTGTAAACTCTTTTAACCAAGAAAATCTTGGTTTGGAAAAATAATCTCAAAATTACTATATGACAATAATATTCGGTTCATACTAGTTTGAAACAATAGGAGCAGGGGGAATATAAGTTATATTTTGGAAAAATATATGAATCGTTTTGAAGAAATACTTTGATGCCCGCAAGCTAGGCTTGTAGCACCCGGAACGCCGAGATGCCACACCCCCCCGCATTATAAGTCGATCCACATACGAAATGGATAGTCCGTACATGAACCAATCTATAGCGAACGGGTGACAATAAAAAAAAAACCACTAGCTAGGCGGGACTAACCCTTAATTAATACCATCAAGCATAAACAATAAAATGAAAGTATAATACTTTACATGCATTTCATTGGTGTCTTCATAATCAATATTACACATATACCAATCTTCCCAAAAATCATAAGTATCAAAAGAGACGTAACAACTCTATACATACTCGTATGCAACAATAATATACATGGGAATGAGACCGACAAGTGCTAGACCCATAGAATAAAAGACCTGACTCGATCCCGCCTAGCATGCAACCCGCAGACCTGAAAAAGGTAAGGTGTCAGTCTATGAAAGACTGAGTGAGGGGTATAGATAAATATTAGCGCAATTAACATGCAAGCTATAATCTCGGGTAAGGTTTTAATAAAAGAAACAAAAGAAGTTCAATATTAGAATAGATCTCGCCCGAGATCACAACTAAATCTATTTAACGATACAATCATTATCAACTCAATTCAATCAGTGGCCCGGCGAGTGAGGGTAATTTTCCAACCTTACACCGATAGTGAACATGACCAATATTTAGATTATCCATGGTTAAGTGAACATGCAAGTTATTACTGGGCACAAGTTGCAGTTTCAATCCCTTTTTCCTCCGGTGATGGTGGGATTGCAAAGCCCCACCACCCAATCTCACTGGGTATAGGGATCATGAGTCCCTATTCTCGGAACTCCTTCCTCCACTAATCTCCTAGTGGATTCGGGGGTCATCCCAAAGTTGGTGAGGATAGCGCAAGAGTTACTCGTCAGCCCATACTTCCCCGGTTGCCTCAATACACTACCCTCGGGCCCAAAGTGAACATGCTTTACTTGCCCAATCAATCAATCAATCAATCAATCCATTCCGTGAAATCAGTTGAAAATCATAAGTTTGGAAAACTATAGATATATAGATACATTTTGGCCGAAAACATCACGTTGTACGGGTTCTATATATCTAGAATTAAACCTCACCTATGCCAAAAAAACAACAAGGATATGGCTATAGAGCTTGCTCCTCGTCAACGGGAAGACAATCTGTGTAAAAAGGGACAAGTGTTCGTGAGACACGACTCTCATGAACCATTTACGACGCACGGCAAAGTCATGATGAATATGTCATGCAATAGCAATTAAGGAATATCAAATAAAAGCATAATTATCAATAAATCAAGTATATAACTCATATAATTCATGTACGGGAGCCAAGGAAGTGAAAGGAATGCAATAAGAGAGGTTTTGGAGAAGTTTGGCAAAAAAGGACAATTTTAGGAAATGCACATGCTGTAGGAAAAGTGGAATATATTTAATTATAGAAGTGGGAATTGAGTTTTGTTTGTTGGGAATGAAACTAAACACAAAGACCTTTCCGAGGATATATGGTTCGTTTTCTAGTTCAAAGCGAGGAGAAAATGGCATAAGCTTGAAGTTAAGCGAGTGTAGTTTGTCCGGAAAATGGCGACACCTAAAAGAATTGATCATCTCTCACAATATAAAAATGATATTGAGTTGATTCCAATTATAGAGTGTTCTATACTTCAAGAGGTTTCTATGGGTTCAAAAATCAGGTTATTTGGAGCTCGTATGAGGGAGAAACGGGCGTGTGAAGTTTGCATTGGAAGCAGACACGGGCGTGTCGGAACTCGCGAATGAGGCAGTAGCCTCCGTCACGGGCGTGTCAAAGAAATCTGGGCGAAAAACAGGGTATGGGTACGGGAATTGGCTCCCAAGCCATTCGAACACCAAATCAATGCAAGAAATCAACTCAAAACTACTATATAACAAGTATATGATCATATATATCAATTAGGCATCATTTACTCCATGGAAACTTGTATAGATCAACAAGAATTCATCATACAAACCCCAAATATTATCATGTCTTCCAACCTCCATATAGTTCAAGAATTCATGCAAGCCTCCAATTCTAATGAACATAATCATGCTTCTAACCTCATATAAATAAGGAATCACATCCAACTCATCAAACCCTACTCAAATATATCTCAAGAGATTCATACAATTAATCCATCTATACCTCAAAGAAATGAAGTAGATGATGAGAAAGGATGATATGATGATGCTTCACTTATGCAAATCCTCCTTGAGTTCTAGCTTGGAATATGATGAAATCCCTCTCCTCCTTCCTTGGTGTAAATACCGTGTTTTAGTGTGTTTATGTGTGTCAGATTTGGATGATATTTGATGAATGATATTTTGGGAGATAGATGTATATGATATAATATGTATGTAATGCATAGATATATACAAAAGTCCTCCACTAACTCATATGACTCAACCATTTTTGCACTTAGGTCCTTCAATTAATTGAATGCATGCAATCAAATTTTGTTCCATGGTAATTGATTAAATAAATCCAATTATGTTAGTGCAATTAAGTCCATATAGTTATGAAATGATCAAATAAGGTCATATAAGAACATTTAATCACATTGGCAATTAAGTCACGTAAATTCCACGTTAATGATAATTCATATAATTACATAAGAATATATTACATATAATATTAAGAAATGCCTAAGTAAAAACAGGGGCGTTGCAATTCTCCCCCCTTAAAAGGACCTGGTCCCCAGGTCCACTATCAAGTTTTAAAACTGTGAACAAGTAACAAGAGAGCCCTGTCTCTTAGACAAGTAATGAGAGAGCCCCGTCTCCCTAACATGAAATGAGAGCACCCCATCTCTCCACAAGAAATGAGAGAACCCCGTCTCTCAAACAAGAAATGAGAGAACCCCGTCTCTCACACACACACAAAACAACAATTTAAGAGAACAATTACATAAGCATTCACATAGTTGTCACATAAGAAGCAAGTATAACAATATTGGTCACATAACTACCATTCATATACAAATAAATCACAACTAACAAGAAATTAAGTATAATAACAATAAGATTCGTGATGCACGTTATATGCATGGTTAGGTGTACCGTTCACCATTGATTGTGCCATGCATATGATTGGTACCTTCTTCCACTATGACCCGATCCACATTTGATTTTGTACCTCTCTCTCAAGAGCATATGCCCGAGCCCGAACAAGCGGTCTCTCACCCCCGGTAGACTTCCCTCGTCGCTTTGGACATGAGTCTACTTGATGCTCATCGTTCCCACAATACAGACATAAACCCAACCGCCATCTACAACCATCATAAGTATGGTTGTCACGCCCACAATAAGTGCAAAGAGGCTTCACTGAATGTGAGATCGAAGCCGATGATTGTGGAAATTTCTGAATCGGTCCAGTCGATCGAGACTTCTTCCTTTGAGATCCTTTCTGAAGTGACGTTGTATGATAAGAGATAGGTCGCTTTCCCTTGCTAGAACTTTGTCCTAATTCTGAACCTGAAGCCTGTCTAGGTTGAGGATTAGGCCTCCTCGTATTTAAAGGAGGGATGCATCGAACCTTCTCTTGGGAGTCACACGGAATAAGTTCCCAAACTCTTTTAGCTTTCTTGAGCCACGACTTGGATTGAATATTACTCCCTTCAAAGAACTTTGGATTTTGCTGATTCTGAAACTCCTTAAATACAATAGAAATTTGAGCGTGATGCTATAGTAACATATTCTTTTATCTTCTGATCTACAAGACGAACCAAGGAATCGAAAAGGTCCTGAGGTTGAGATGGAAGGGGTGGCTGTAGAGGAACTCGAGGAGAAAGATCACGGCGAGTACAACGACGAGGCATTCTGTGATTAAAATACTTGATATGTATGTTGGATTAGTGAATGCAAATGTACACAATCAAAACCACAAGGTGTACTCAAGTCACATAATTCAACTAGTTCAAATAAGTCCAAGTAATCCAAGTAAGTTCAAATAAGATGCAATGCTCTTCAAGTTATCAATTAAATTAAAGATGCGTATGTAAATAAAAGAATTTAAATAATCTAAAACGATGTATGATGCTCGTGCTATGGATGCAATACCCCTGTCATCGTAGTGGTAATTTAGCTCGGCAACTTGATCTTCATTTCCCCCCCCCCCCCAATCACAGCTTGTCTTGGGTTTGTTGGTTATTCCTTGGTTACCCATGATCTTCCAATTCTTTAGAACTCTCTGGCATTAACTTGTAACTCTCCACGGCCCGAAATCACCATTTCTCGAACCCAACTCTTTCCCAATTATCGATCTCTAAGTGGTTCCCGAACCTTCACCTTAATTATTTCCTTGATCAACATTTCCTTGCGTCGACTTGTCTAACTTTATGGTCTGAGATTGTGATTCTTGAATTCAAATTCTTCTATACCCATGGAGTTGGTGTCTTAATTTCTCTAGAGGAATCAATCTCCAAAGGTTGTCCTATTCTTCCCCCCTAGTTGCTACTTTGATCAAAGCTTCCTCGATTTATTCTTTATGAATTCGAATAGTTGAACGAGTTCACCTTCTGATTGCTTACACGTTGAAAAAATAATTTCCCTCTATAAGCTCATGGCCTTTCTTTACTGTATTCATTTGTTGCTCCATATCTCCCAATAACTCCATAACACGACAATTTAGCTTGGATCCGGAGTTTAGACTAAATCTGACCGGAGATAGAATCTTTAGTGTCTTGGCTTTCCATGAACTTGAAACCATTATAACAATTGATCCTCTTTACTCCTTCCTATCCAACTTCTTTCTTACCTGAAATCCGAAATATCTCAATTCCCTGTAGATCTACATCAACTACCTCCTTACTCGATTCTTCTACTTGATATATTTACAAACCCAAAATTGGTTGATTTCTTAAAATTTCCAATCCATCCGAACCCTCTTCCAAAGCACGAAGTGTCTTGATCCCTCTCTGACTTAATTCCCAAAGTTCAACTTCGATCTGGATTACTTTAATTACTTTCCTCCTGGAACTTGGTTTTAGTTCTTACTAGTGAAAAATCCTCAACTTGCTTGCAAATCCGAACTTTGGATCCTTGGTGCCCTCAAGGCTTCCTTCACTCTCTTAAGTTAAATGAACCTCTTGTCCCCGGTTAACCAACTTCTTTAATAATAAATCCCACGGGTTTATCTTGTAAATTATAAGCCTCATTTCTTAGCACGGTCTCTCCAAGTATCCCTTAACCTCACTAGATCTTGTAGGTTACTCCATCAATGGGTCCTTCCATTCCGAATCTTACCACTTGAATTATAACCCGATTAGAGAAAACCATAGCTCTTGAATTCTTGTATGAAGTTCCCCCGGTGCCTTCCTTATAACCTCAAAGCTAGAGAAAGAAGCTTGCGATAGATTGAGGTTGTCGTAGAAATTGTCCATAGGTTAACCTGATCTTTATAGCCTATAATCACAACTTGTCTCAATTATAAATGCATGGGGTTAGTGATTGCATAGGACACATAACTAGCGTTTAAACACATATTTGATGCAAAATGCAATAATTAATTCAACTAAGTTAAAGTAAAACACATTAAACATATAAATTCCAAGCCATAGAAGGTCAATTAATCATCAAGTAGTAAAATAAATCAATGTCATGCACAAGTCTGTTGGATAGCAGGAATCAGAAAGCAGCGGAAATTTAAAAATTTTCCAACAAAAGGATCAAAACTCGCAATCGTGAATCCGAATTCGTAGAGATTAGAAACTTACTTTTCAATAAACTTTCTTGAAGCGTTTCAAGCCACCCAAGAATGCTCTTCTCGTGGCTTGATCCCCTCTCCTTGGTAAAGCTCGAATCTTTAAAAACTTCTACCTTGAAGCTCTCAAGAGATATTCCACCAACTTGATTACAATCTAACTTGTAAGGATGCTAGTTCTCTAGTTAGTGTTTAGGTTTAACCTAGGGTTTATATGATCTTGGAGAAAGGATGGTGTTCAACACATGAACCAAAAGAATATCTATTACTCTCTAAGGGGAGCTCGAGCTCCCCTATATATTGTGTAGAGATGGGCGGCCGAAACTTAGTCCTAAAGGACTAAGGATTTGGTCTCTCTCTCTCTTATTAATTGATCACCAAGTAATTTTAAACTTTGACTTTGAATTCTAATTCAAATCAACTTTTAAGAGAGCTAAAATATCCAAACCCTTTTGGATAATATTATACTTTATTTATTAATAAATAAATAACTTATTTATCTAAATAATTAATTCACAATTAATTAAATAGATTAATTTCTCCAAAATAAGACTTTCATTTTAATTCAAAATTAAACTAAAGTCCATTAAATAATTAACACATTAATTATTTAATACATATACATATATATGTACATGGGTGAGACACGTGTCCCAAGGACACGTGCCACTCACGTGACCCACACGTGTGATTCACACGTGTGGAACCCTCTTGGCATGATCAACTCGTTTAATCATTTCAAAGCCCCAACTCATGTAACCAAGTTGTTGTGTGTGACCCTCTAGGTTCTCAATTGAATTAGAAGTGACCCCAATTAATTAATTCACTAATTAATTAATCAGTCCACAGATTAAACGACCATAGTCTAGCAACAAGTGTTTAACCCCTAGCTGAATTATAATGTCTCGATTCAATAGAACCTTTAAGTCATTGATTCATGTGAGATACAATCCTCCTACTTACTATCTCTCAACCAAGATCTAGGGTAAGGGAATAATCAGAACCGTAATAATCTGGTCTTAAAGCTAAGTGCATTTCATATCCATTTGATCTCAATCCAAGAAACCCTTTTCTTGATGTCTTGATCTACTGCCTTGGCCAAGGACTCCATATGGCATATGAATGACTTACACAATAAGAGATCACCTTGCAAATGCAATTGTAGGTCCTTTCTTGATTCTCATTCACTTTCATGAGTCACTTGTGTAGCCCCAGCATAAGCCTTGAATCAGTTGTCTAAGGTGACACCCTTTAAAGCTTATACCTAAGACAACAGAGTTAACTCATAAAGTGACATGGAATCTCAAGTATAAGGATCAATTAATCACATCAATGACTCGTGAGATATTTCCTAATCTGGAAGTTTCCATTTCCTGAAATAGAAACTTCCTTTCCCATTTAGGAATCTTCTCACACGAGGCACCTCAGTGAACTTACTTATGGAAGTAAGCACCCTCATGTATCACGCACGTATTAACTATACACTTTGCACCTCCATGAAACATGGTGGTCCTTCTTAAGGGCGTGATCCCAAAAGCAAGCCTTAGAGGAGTCAGGTTGACACTCCCACTATCTGTAGGACTCATCGGCTTGGAGTATTTTACTAATCATGACTTATGTGATATAGGGCTCGTTTCATGAACCATTTCACCTAAATGGTAAAGTCCTAAAGTCATCAGGATTAGGGGAGTTCTCATACATGCACAACTAAAGTAAATGCATACCAAACAAGAGCATATAAAGAAGTGTTGCCTCAATTCGTTATTTTATTCAAAGCTTGTCTGTGATCACAATATGGAAAAGTACAAAGCAGATATATAATCGGCTTTCTAGGGTACTATTCCTAACAAAGTCATCACATAGCTCAAAGATGTTCAGGTAAGTTGAAATAAATTCAAATAAGCTCAAGTAGCACCAGGAACGCCGAGATGCCACACCCCCGCACTATAATTCGATCCACATACGAAATGGATAGTCCGAACATGAACCAACCTATAGCGAACGGGTGATAATAAAAAAAAACCACTAGCTAAGCAGGACTAACCCGTAATTAATACCATCAAGCATAAACAATAAAATGAAAGTATAATACTTTACACATATACACAATCGTCCCAAAAATCATAAGTATCAAAAGAGACGTAACAGCTCTATACATACTCGTATGCAACAATAATATACACAGGAATGAGACCGACAAGTGCTAGACCCATAGAATAAAAGACCTGACTCGATCCAGCCTAGCATGCAACCGACAGACCTGAAAAAGGTGAGGTGTCAGTCTATGAAAGACTGAGTGAGGGGTATAGATAAATATTAGCGCAATTAACATGCAAGCCATAATCTCAGGTAAGGTTTTAATAAAAGAAATAATAGAAGTTTAATATTAGAATAGATCTCGCCCGAGATTACAACTAAATCCATTTAACGATACGATCATTATCAACTCAATTCAATCAGTGGCCCGACGAGTGAGGGCAATTCTCCAACCTTACTCCGATAGTGAACGTTACCAATATTTAGATTATCCATGGTTAAGTGAACATGCAAGTTATTACTGTGTACAATTAGCAGTTTCAATCGCTTTTTCCTCCGGTGATGGTGGGATTGCAAGGCCCCACCACCCAATCTCACTGGGCATGGGGTTCATGAGTCCCTATGCCCGGAACTCCTTCCTCCACTAATCTCCTAGTGGATTCGGGGGTCATCCCAAAGTTGGTGAGGATAGCGCAAGAGTTACCCATCAGCCCTTGCTTCCCCGGTTGGCTCAATACACTATCCTCGGGCCCAAAGTGAACATGCTTTACTCGCCCAATCAATCAATCAATCCATTCCGTGAAATCAGTTGAAAATCATAAGGTTTGGAAAACTATAGATATATAGATACATTTTGGCCGAAAACATCACATAGGGATTGTACGGGTTCTATATCTCTAGAATTAAACCTCACCTGTGCCGACAAAATAACAAGGATATGGCTATAGAGCTTGCTCCTCGTCAACGGGAAGACAATCTGTGTAAAAAGGGACAAGTGTTCGTGAGACACGACTCGCATGAACCATTTACGACGCACGACAAAGTCAAGATCAATATGTCATGCAATAGAAATTAAGGAATGTCAAATAAAAGCATAATTATCAATAAACCAAGTATATAACTTATATAAGTCATGTACGGGAGCCAAGGAAGTGAAAGGAATGCAATAAGAGAGGTTTTGGAGAAGTTTGACAAAAATGGACAATTTTAGGAAACACACACGCTGTAGTAAAACTAGATTATCCTTAATTCATGAAGTGGGAATTGAGTTTTGTTTATTGGGAATGAAACTAGACATAAAGACCTTTCCGAGGATGTATGGCTCTTTTTCTAGTGCAAAGCGAGGAGAAAATGGCATAAGCTTGAAGTCAAGCGAGTGCAGTTTGTCGAGAAAATGGCGACACCTAAAATAATTGATGATATCTAACAATATAGAAATTATATTGAGGTGATTCCAATTTTAGAGTGTTCTAGACTTCAAGAGGTTTCTGTGGGTTCAAAAATCAAGTCATTTGGAGTTCGTATGAGAGAGAAACGGGCGTGTGAAGTTTGCACTAGAAGCAGACACGGGCGTGTCGGAACTCGCGAATGAGGTAGTAGCCTCCGACACGGGCGTGTCGGAAATGCACTGGGGTGTGACACGGGCATGTCAAAGCAATCTGGGCGAAAAACAGGGCAAAAATAGGGTATGGGTACGGGAATTGGCTCCCAAGCTATTCGAACACCAAATCAAAGCAAGAAATCAACTCAATACTACTATATAACATGTATATGATCATATATATCAATTAGACATCATTTACTCCATGGAAACTTGTATAGATCAACAAGAATTCATCATACAAACCCCAAATATTATCATGTCTTCCAACCTCCATATAGTTCAAGAATTCATGCAAGCCTCCAATTCTAATGAACATAATCATGCTTATAAGGAATCACATCCAACTCATCAAACCGTACTCAAATATATCTCAAGAGATTCATACAATTAATCCATCTATGCCTCAAAGAAATGAAGAAATTGAGAAAGGATGATATGATGATGCTTCACTTATGCAAATCCTCCTTGAATTCTAGCTTGGAATATGATGAAATCCCTCTCCTCCTTCCTTGGTGTAAATACCGTGTTTTAGTGTGTGTATGTGTGTGGATTTGGATGATATTTGATGAATGATAATTTGGGAGATAGATGCATATGATATAATATGTATGTAATGTATAGATATATACAAAAGTCCTCCACTAACTCATATGACTCAACCATTTTTGCACTTAGGTCCTTCAATTAATTGAATGCTTGCAATCAAGTTTTGTTCCTTGGTAATTGATTAAATAAATCCAATTATGTTAGTGCAATTAAGTCCATATAGTTATGAAATGATCAAATAAGGTCACATAAGAACATTTAATCACATTGGCAATTAATTCACGTAAATTTCACGTTAATGATAATTCATATAATTACATAAGAATATATTACATATAATATTATGAAATGCCAAAGTAAAAACAGGGGCGTTACAAGGGTTCTCCAACCTTAACTCCTTAAAATTCGACAAAAATAGTAACGACACTGATCAAGGTGTCGGAACTTAATAAAGCAAATACGATAATACCAGCATTCACCCCTTAGTGTCACGTGGGGGGAGCAAACCCTAGTGACGATGAACGATATTGTGGGAGGGACGTACCTTTTTCCGTCACTTGATGTGGAATAACCAATCTCTGGTTAGACCATCATCAAGATCTAGTTGGCGGATGGTATAATAGTAGACCTCGACCCTTGCCTCCCGGACTACTACTTCTACTAAGACTACCGGACCCATAAGAAAACTATAATTTTGCTTGCAAGACGAGATTATTTGCCGGAAAGAAAGTACTAAGTACTTTCGGGTAAATGTATGAATTTTGGATAATATTATAATTTAATATGAAGCATTTTTCTCAAAAAGGGATAGAAATATTTTGAAGGAAATTCAATAAAGTAAGTTAAAATATTTTATCATGATTCCAGTTGAAAGGATTTGAACCCTCACCGAGTGTCGTGGAATAATCCTTAGGGTTCCACTCTTCAATTATATCCTTGCATAAAGTACTACTACTGGCTTAGGACTAAGTCTTATTACTCAAATAAACAATGTACAAGGAATTCTAATAAGCTAGAGTTATATTTTGGAAATTGTTATTTAATCCCCAATTTTTGGAAATCCTAGATAAAAGTTCTTTCTAAAAAAAAATCCAAAATATTATTTTATGTTAATATTTAAATCTCTACAAGATTTTATGAGTCAAAGTCTTCATTTGAAATTAAAAGTCAAAGTTACTATTGAAAACGGTTACTATTTGACCATAGGGGATTAAACACTTAAACACACTTACACATACTAGGCACACGGTACACACACACTTCAAGAACATCAAGAACATGTTCCTAAGTCTATTTGAATATTCATAGGACATATTAAATATGCTACATCATATTCATATTCATAATATAAGATTTGAGACATAATGTTGCAAAATATATAAATTTTTCATGAAAATTAATTCTTAATTAAATTTCCTAAGTATGCATTTATTCTAATATTCAATAACATATTTATGAGTATATGAACACATATTTAAATAAATTCATATAATAAACATGCATTTATAAATTAAATTCCTAACTTTAATTCATGAAACATAAATTCCTACAATATAATTTCCTATCATGAATTTCTAAACATATTATAAAGCATATAAAATATAAATTAAATTGCATAAAAATAAGACATAAATTAAAGCACAAAAACTAACCTTGGTGTCTCTTGGGAGAGGGGGAGTGGCGAGAGGAATTGGGAGGGAGAAAGTGTGATTTTGTAACGCCCTGTGTTTTCACACGTGCAGGTAAGAGTTACGTATGCATTTACATTTAATTATATGATTTCATATCTTGTTTTATTAATCGAATTCGTTTCTAATTTGATTTATTTGTTTAAATTTGATATGAATTCCAATATGCGCTATGAATATATGAACGAAATTGTGAGAATGTGAATTTTGTGAATTCGGTGTTAATTGAATGAAATTACGTGTTCGTGTGATTCGTGGACTTGATTGTAACTTATTTGAATGTTTTGGACTCAATTGGAAATTGGGTTTGGGCTTAATTGCCACTTTTTGAAAGTTTAGGGACCTATTTGTATAATAGGCAACCCTGAACGGTTTTCCCGATATCTTGAGCTCCGGACCTCGAAATCGAGATCCGTAACCGGCGTTGAACTTGTTTCGATGTTACCTATCCATTAAACTTGACCTTATATTTTTTCGATACCGTTTGAACCTTCGACAACGAATCTTTCCACTGACCTCGACCTTATAACTTGTTTGAACCGTTTACTAATCGAACCGGACTTGAACCGACCCGTATTCTACCCATTTTATCACTAAATATCAGCATTTTCCTTCTCCTTGCTCCCACTTTTGATCGATCATCATCATCTCAAGAGGCCAAGGAAGAGAGCTCCAAGAAAACCTTGTTTTTGATCAACCAACTTTGAGCTCAAGATTAACCAATCCTCCATCTCTCTCCAAGGTAATAAGTGATTTGTAATCTCCATCTTCTCCTCTATATGTTCATCTAAGTGAAGCATGATAGAAGTTGGGGAATTCATGGTTTGAATGAAAGCATGAATTGGGGTTTGATCTTGAACTTGGGATTTTAATGGTTTTAAGTGGGAGTTGATGCATGGGATGTGTTTCTTATAACTTCCTCATCATTTCTATATCTTTAAATCTCATGTTGGATATGTATTACATGATGTGCCATTGTTGAAGCTTGAAGCTTCCATGAATGAAAGCTTGGTTTTGAGTGATCTTTTGCCAATCTTATGCATGAATTCTTGCATATATGAATGGATTGCATGATATATATGAGTTTTGTGGATTAAAAACATGTCTAAGGGTGTTTAAGAGCTTCCTTGTTGCTGCCCCGGTTTTTCAAAGCTTTTCCCTCGAGAAACAGAGCTTTTGCTCTGTTTTTCTTGGCAAAACGATGAGCTGACACGGCCGTGTCAGCTTTGAACTGAAAATGGACACGGCCGTGTTGGGCTCTCGACTTTGAATTTTTCTGATTTTAACCTCGGACACGGCCGTGTCCATTTCCTTTGAAAACTCAACACGGCCGTGTCAAGCTCTCGACTTTGAATTTTTGGATTTTTAAACCTCGGACACGGCCGTGTCCGTTTCCTTTGAAAACTCAACACGGCCTTGTCATTTGAAATGGCAGCTTTGGGGAACCTCTTTTCTTGCTTATATCTCGTTTATGGCTCGTATTGGTGGATTATATGTAACATGATTATACTAAAGCTATGTTTTATGATTGATTTATGATATTGATAACCTTATGAATGCAAGTATGAAAGTATGAACGATGTGAACGGGAACTAATACGATTTTATCGTGTATTGAACGAGACTTGTTGAATTATGTGTTTAATTGGATTCTATGACATTCATGAACATATTATTGTATTTTAAGCATTCCTTAACATGTTATTGCATAGCCGAGCGTCTAATGTGGTCATATGGAGTCTCACACTACCTTTGTCACACAGGTGTTGGTCTAGTGGGTGACGAGGTTGAGCAGTGAGAGCTTTGTCGGGTTCTTTTATCTACCAGGTGGGTTTTTCTTCTATTAGTTAAGAATATGACCCCAAACACCTAATGTGCAAGATTTTGGCCAAAACCCTATATAGGTATTTATACCAAGTTTCTAATGAGCAAATGTTTTAAACGAAAGCCTTTTTCTTGAATATCCTACCAAAATGTTTTGGCGAGTAATGATTAAGTGATCACAATGAATGGGGGCCCGGGACTTAGTGTAGTGGTGAACCGGGGAAGCTTGGGCTGACGGGGATCCATTTATACTAGTTCCAACAATTTCGGTAACCTGGATTTCACTAGGAGATTAGTGAATGAAAGGGGACCCGCGCTTTTGGGGATTCATGTACCCCTCTAGCATTAATGAATGAGGGTTCGGGCCTTGCAAACCCGTTCCCTACCCGGAGGAAAAAGGAGTATATGAATGATCGAATGAATGATCTAATGAATGTGCACGAAAGAAAGAACGCATGAACGAATGAATGAATGAATGATTAATGAATTACACGAGGTGGTGGTTGGAGATAATGCACGCCCTCTCGCCGGCCACTAATGACCTAATGAATGAAATGAATTGTTATAATCATATTCGTTGTATTTTATTTCCCACTTGGGAAAAATGCTTCTAAACCTCGAATATGGATTATAACTTGCATGTACCTGTTTAAATTCCGCAATATTATGATATTATGCCTCTCTTTTTATACCCACCAGTCTGTCTAAGACTGAACCCGGAGTTGTTTCAGTTGTTTTTGCAGGAAGGGAAGCTAGGCGGGATACAAGTCTGAGAGAGAGTCTTGCATAGTGTCTAGCCTTTCTTTCATTACACTCATACGCTTAATTTTATTGATACTTTGGATTTTATTTATGTATGGAGCGTACATGTATATGGTACCTATATGTATCTTACTCGGGCTTAAATATTG
This sequence comes from Lantana camara, assembly GCA_037501455.1. Lineage (NCBI taxonomy): Eukaryota > Viridiplantae > Streptophyta > Magnoliopsida > Lamiales > Verbenaceae > Lantana > Lantana camara. The sequence continues at coordinate 65,427,370 of CM074862.1, forward strand.
GTACATAGAGCGTAAAGCTCAATATATGAATTACATGTTGGTACCTAGAGCTTCTAGCTAAATATAATATATGAATGATTGCTTCCGCCTTTATGTTGCTCTGATTGTTGTTTGTTGTTGGGGTTTAAGTTATAGGCTAGTCCCGCCTGGCTTAGCGAGTGTGTATGTCTCCGTTCGCTATGATTTGGCACGTGTATGGAAATCCATTTCATATGCGGGTCAGGTCATGGTGCGGGGGATGTGACGTCTCGCGCTCGGGCGTTACAGATTTTGTGTCTTGAAAATGAATCTCCAATGGGTATTTATAGGTAGGAATTAGGGACCTTAGAGAAATTTCTAAGAATATGGGAGAAATATGGAGATCTCTAAATCACACAAATGTATGGAATTTTTGTAGGAAATGTGGAAGACTTCAATTCACATATTCAGACTTTCTATTTTTTAGAAAGTTGATGTCATGAATGATGTCATAGTGAATAAAAATAAATATAAAATAATGTAAAATTTATTCAAGGGTCGAGAGACGAGAACTTGAAGTGGTAAAAATAATGAAAGAATGAGTGAAAAATAAGCTTCGTCATGGTTTTAAATGTGGGACATTTAGGTTTTTCGTTTGAAAGTTATAGACATTAGAGATGATGAAAAAATCATGATAAATTATATAAACGAAGCTATGATAAGTTTAAAGGTTGGGAAAAATTATCATAGTTGGAGAAAAATTCAAGAAACGTTTCAAGTATAATTTTGAATATTAAACGAAAGCTAATCGTTTATAATAAAATGATAATTTTTAAAAGGAAAAATATTTATAAAATATGCTACGGCTGGATTCAAGTTTTGGTAAATGTATGAAAATTCATAAAATAATCTAAGGATTGTTTTGACTATAATATTGAATATAAAAAAGCGAACGAATGAAAAGTTGTTTACGGTTGGAATAGTAACTAGGGTTTTTTTAGACGGTTTTTGATACTACTAGAGTTAGGAAGGAAACTAGGGTTCACGGAAAATGTTAAAATCCTCAAAATAATGTGAGGATTCATTTGGTTATAATATTGGGTAGGAAAAAGTGTTTCGGGGAATAAACTAAAATTTAGGAAAAATCTAGGATTTTAGGGGTATTTTTGGAATTTCTAACCTAAAATTGTACGAATAAGTTTTGAAACATAAGAAGGGAATTTAGGTGCTAGAAAGAAATAAATACTGGACTTCTAAGATTCTATGAGAAGGGTATCGAGATACATGCTCAATAAAGGAAAGAATTTAAATACAAACTTCTTAAATAGAAATATAACATATAGATGCACATAAATCACGTAAGAATGCAATGCATGAAGAGAATAAATAGTGATCGATTATAAACGCTTCTGGATCAACCCTTTACTTACCTTTCCCAACTCGGCCCTGACTACGGCTGTTACAAGGACATTGTTCACGATCTCTTCTACTTGGTGGCATCCTGAAAATCACAAACGAAACAAGTATCGATGCATGGGGTTTAGTACATGTTCATGTGTACAATTAATAAAAATAATAACAATTAAGTCCACATAAGGTGCTAATGATGGAAATAAGCACATAGTCCTCTGCTGAACCACCTAGGCGGAATCAACACGACACTTGAGCTCCGATTTCACAACCTAGAGCTCTGATACCACTTAAAGTTAAAGCACCCCGGCGGTGGGTACCACATCCCCCACACTAGAGCCCGACACGTATAATGAAATGAAAAGTTTGCACACGCACCAATCCATAGCGAAAGAGAGACAAACAAAATCTCATCTAAGCTATGCGGTCTAGGAATAGTATCCTGAAAGCCGATGTAATAGTCCGCTTTAGTACTTTTCTTTTGTAAATCACAGATAATCTTTGTATAATACGAATTAAGGCAACACTTCTTTATATACTCTTGTTTGAATGTACGTTTACTTTAACTGCATGTATAAGAACTCCACTAATCAATATGACTTATAGGACTCAACCATTTAGGACAAGGGGTTCATGAGACGAGCCCTATATCACATAAGTCATGATTAGAAATCACTCCAAGCCGATGAGTCCTATAGACAGTGGGAGTGTCAGCCTGACTCGTTCAAGGCTTGCTCGTGTGATCACACCCTTAAGAAGGACCACCTTGTTTTCATGGTGTGCAAAGTGTATTGCTGATTCGTGCATAATACATGGGGATGCTTACTCATTCTCAGTAAGTACACTAAGGTGTCCCGTGTGAGAAGATTCATAAATGGGAAATGAAGTTTCTATATCTGTAAATAGAAACTTCCAGATTAGAAAATATCTCACGAGTCATTGATGTGATTAAGTGATCCTTGGACTTTAGATTCCATTGATACTTTATGGGCTAACTCTATATTCTTAGGTATAAGCTTTAAAGGGTGTTGCCTTATACAACTGATTCAAAGCTTAACTTGCATCAAGAAGGTATAAGCTGGGGCTGCACAAGTGGCACATGAAAGTATATGAGAATTGATAAAGGACCTTCACTTGCATTAGCAAGTTGATCTCTTATTGTGTAAGTCATTCATATGCCATCTAGGAGTCCTTGGCTAAGGCAGTGGATCAAGACATCAAGAAATCAGTTTCTTGGATTGAGATCAAATGGATACGAAATGCACTGAACTTTAAGAACAAGATTATTAGAGTTCTAATTATTCCCTTACCCTAGATCTTGATTGATAGATGAGATGTAGGAGGATTGTATCTCACATATGTCAATAACTTAAAGGTTCTGTTGAATCGAGACATTCTAATTCAGGTAGGGGTCAAATACCTGTTGCTAGACTATGGTTGTTTGATCTGTGGACTGATTAATTAATTAGGGAATTAATTAATTGGGGTCACTGCTAATTGAATTAAGAACCTAGAGGGTCACACACAATAACCCGATCACGTGGGTTAAGGCTTGAATCGATTAAACGAGTTGATCGAACCATTAAGAGAATGGTGGGACCCACACGTGTGAATCACAACTATGGAACGCGTGGATGACACATGTCCTTAGGGACGCGTGTAGTCACGTGTATATATTTGTTGGAAAATACGAATCAGAAAACAGCGAAATTTAAAAAAATTTCCCAACAAAAGGATCTTGGACTCGCAATGGTGTAACCAAATTCGTGGAGATAGAAAACTTACTTTTCTTTTATTCTTTCTTGAAACGTTTCAAGCCACCCAAGAACGCTCTTCTTGCGGCTTGATCCCCTCTCCTTGGTAAAGCTCGAATCTTCAAACTTCTAACTTGAAGCTCTCTAGAGATAGTCCACCAACTTGATCACAATCTAACTAGTAAGGATGCTAATTCTCTAGTTAGTGTTTAGGCTTAACCTAGGGTTTATTTTATCTTGGAGAAAGGAAGGTGTTCAACACATGAACCAAAAGAATTGCCAATTAGCTCCTAGAGGAGCTCGAGCTCCCCTATTTATAAGAGGGGGAGTGCCGAAATTCCTAGTCCTTAATGGGCTAGGATTTTGGTCTCTCTCTCTCTCCTATTACTTGATCATCAAGTAATTTTGACTTTGACTTTGAATTCTATTTCAAATCAACTTTCAAGAGAGCTAAAAATATCCAAACTATTTTTAGATAATTTTATACTTTATTTGTTTAAAATAAATAACTTATTTTAACTAATTAATTAACTAGATTATTTTTCCTCCAAAATTAGACTTTCTTTTTAATTCAAAAATTAAACCAAAGTCTGTTAAATAATTAACACATTTAATTATTTAATATATATATATATATATATATATATATATATATATATCATATATATACATATACACGTGTGAGGCACGTGTCCCAAGGACACGTGCTCCTCACGTGACCCACACGTGTGATTTCACACGTGTGGAACCCTCTAGGTCCGATTAACTCGTTTAATCATTTTCAAGCCTCAACTCATGTAACCAAGTTGTTGTGTGTGACCCTCTAGGTTCTCAATTCAATTAGCAGTGACCCTAATTAATTAATTCACTAATTAATTAATCAGTCCACAGATTAAACGACCATAGTCTAGCAACAGGTGTTTAACCCCTAGCTGAATTGGATTGTTCGGATTCGACAGAACCTTTAAGTCATTGATTCATGCGAGATACAATCCTCCTACTTACAATCTCTCAACCAAGATCTGGGGCAAGGGAATAATCAGAACCCTAATAATCCGGTCTTAAGGTTAAGTGCATTTCATATCCATTTGATCTCAATCCAAGAAACCCTTTTCTTGATGTCTTGATCTACTGCCTTGGCCAAGGACTCCATATGGCATATGAATGACTTACACAATAAGAGATCACCTTGCAAATGCAAGTGTAGGTCCTTTCTTAATTCTCATTCACTTTCATGAGTCACTTGTGCAACCCCAGCATAAGCCTTGAATCAGTTGTCTAAGGCGACACCCTTTAAAGCTTATACCTAAGACTACAGAGTTAACTCATAAAGTGACAAGGAACCTCAAGTCTAAGGATCAATTAATCACATCAATGACTCGTGAGATATTTCCTAATCTGGAAGTTTCCATTTCCTGAAATAGAAACTTCCTTTCCCATTTAGGAATGTTCTCACACGGGCACCTCAGTGAACTTACTTATTAAAGTAAGCACCCTCATGTATCACGCACGTATCAACTATACACTTTGCACCTCCATGAAACAAGGTGGTCCTTCTTAAGGGCGTGATCCCACAAGCAAGCCTTAGAGGAGTCAGGTTGACACTCCCACTGTCTGTAGGACTCATCGGCTTTGGAGTATTTTACTAATCATGACTTATGTGATATAGGGCTCGTTTCATGAACCATTTCACCTAAATAGTAGAGTCCTAAAGTCATCAGGATTAGGGGAGTTCTCATACATGCACAACTAAAGTACACGCATACCAAACAAGAGCATATAAAGAAGTGTTGCCTCAATTCGTTATTTCATTCAAAGATTGTCTGTGATTACAATAAGGAAAAGCACAAAGCGGATATACAATCGGCTTTCTAGGGCACTATTCCTAACAATCTCCCACTTGCCCATGAAAGCCATTCTAAAGCTACTCTAAGTCCCATCTTCTGAAGATGACCTTGGAAAGCTTCTCGACTACGGGGTTTCACGGGCACATCTTCTCAAGGTTAGTCTTAGGACACATCTTCTTTGAAAGATATGTTCCTACACTCATAGGAAGGTTCTTAACCTTTGCTGACTCCATATTGAATCTCTTCAATACTTTGTCAATGTACATCGACTGTGATAGTCCTATTAACCTTCTAGATCTATCTCTATAGATTTTAATTCCAAGGATATAGGACGCATCACCAAGATCTTTCATCTCGAATTGGTTCGATAACCATAACTTAGTCACTTTCATGTCATCCTTCGAATTCCCAATAAGAAGGATGTCATCAACATAAAGTACTAAGAATTGCACTGAGGTCTCCAATTCCTTTCTATACACACAAGACTCATTCGAAATTTCAATGAAGCCAAACGCTTTGACTGATTCATCAAATCGAATGTTCCAATTCCTAGAAGCCTGTTTCAATCCATAGATTGATCTTTGGAGTTTGCAAACCTTTTGTTCACTCCCACTGAATGTGAAACCTATGGGTTGCTCCATATAAATGTCTTTGTCAATGTCACCATTGAGAAAGGCAGTTTTCACATCCATTTGCCATATCTCATAGTCATAATATGCAGCAATGGCAAGCATGATCCGAATAGACTTTTGCATTGCAACTGGCGAAAAAGTTTCATCAAAGTCCACGCCGGGTCTTTGAGTGAATCCTTTTGCAACCAGTCTTGCTTTGTAGGCTGCAATGCTTCCATCAACTCCAAGCTTTCTCTTAAAGATCCATTTGCAACCTATGGGTTTGACCCCATCAGGCAAATCTACCAAGGTCCAAACTTGGTTGGAGTTCATGGAGTCCATTTCGGATTTCATGGCTTCTATCCACTGTTCAGAGTCAGAATCTGAAAGTGCCTCCTCATATGTTAAAGGATCATTATACTTTTGAGAGATTTCATGGAAGAATCCATACCATCTCTCCGGCTGTCTAGGAGTGCATTCAAAATGCCTCAGAGGAGGATTTTCGTGTGTATCGAAATTCGTGATTGGTTGTGGTTGATCAGGAGGAGACGTTTCTTCAGTGGGTGGTGTGGGATCACTTTGTACTTTCCAATTCTATGATCTTGCCTTTCTTTTCTTTAAGGAACGGTTCCTCAAGAAAAATGGCATTTCTGGAAACAAACACCTTTTGCTCAGATTAATCATAGAAGTAGTATCCTATGGATTCTTTAGGATAACCTACAAAGTAGCATAAGTTAGAACGAGATTCTAACTTATCTCCCACTGTCCTCTTCACGTAAGCAGGACAACCCCAAATTCTTAAGTAAGAATAACTAGGGATTTTACCATGCCACATTTCATAGGGCGTTTTAGGGACTGACTTAGAGGGAACTAGATTCAAAATCTTTGCTGCACTTTCTAGGGCATAACCCCAGAAAGAAGGTGGTAAGTCAGTGAAACTTATCATGGAACGAACCATATCAAGTAAGGTTCGATTCCTTCTCTCAGAAACTCCATTAAGCTGAGGAGTTCCCGGAGGAGTCCACTGAGAGATAATCCCATTATCTTTGAGATGATTAAGGAATTTTTCACTAAGATACTCGCCTCCTCGATCAGATCGAAGTGCTTTGATCTTGTGACCAGTTTGGTTCTCAACCTCCTTTTGAAATTCTAAGAATTTCTCAAAAGCTTCAGATTTATACTTCATTAAGTATACATAACCATATCGACTAAAGTCATCGGTAAAGGTTATGAAATACTGATGATTGTTTCTAGTGCTTACACTAAGCGGTTCACAAACATCAGTATGGATCAAATCCAAAACCTTAGTGGCACGTTCCACAGTTCCTTTAAAAGGAACTTTGGACATTTTTCCTTTGAGACAGGATTCGTAAGAAGTTAACTCCTTAAGATCATTTTCAGAGAATGATCCTAAAGTGTTTATCGTGCTAATTCTGTTCTTGGAAATGTGTCCTAATCTAGCATGCCATAAGGGAGCTGAAACTTTGTCATCACTCTTACGCTTCGTTTCCCGTTGTATATTCACAATATTGATATTCTAAGTTAGGTAAAGTCCATTACTTAGAGTACCGATGTGAACGGAAGAGTTGTTCCGTTTGATAAAGTATTTACCATTCTTAATATAAGTTTCATAACCTTCAAAATCTAATATTGGAATAGAAATTATATTACGAATAATGCTCGGTACATAAAGGACTTTATTTAAGACTAACTCAAAACTACCTAAATCTAATCTAATTGTGCCTAAAGCTCGAGCTTCAACATTTGAGCCATCGCCAATCTTCAAGACACATTCTCCTTCTTTGAGTTATTGGACTTCACTTAGCATCTGTACATCATTACAGATATGAGTTCCACAACCGGTATCAAGTACCCAAGAACTAGAATTAATAGAAAGATTTATTTCAACGAGAAAGATACCTTTCTTTAGAGTAGCCTTGTACTCTGGGCAGTTTCTCCTCCAATGTCCTGCTTTGCCACAATGAAAGCAAACATCCTCTTTCTGATCACGCTTCTTCTTTTGGGCCTTCCCCTTCGAAATGCCACCAGTGGGCCTAAGGGGTTTCTTCTTCTTCTTTTGGGCTTTCTTGCCCTTACCTTTAGAAGGCCCAGAAGAGGAAGATGGAGCATTCACCATCAAAACCTTATTATCCTTCTTGATCGTGCTTTCAGCAGTCACAAGCTGACTAATCAGCTCAGCTACAGTAGCACCATGATTCATATTGAAGTTAAGGACAAATGGGTTGAATGATGGTGGGAGCGAAGCTAGCAACAAATCCACTGAAAGCTCATCTTTCAGTGGCATATCCATGGAAGCAAGTTTCTCAGTAAGGGCGAGAAACTTGAGTCCATATTCATGGACACTTGAACCTTCCCTCATTCTCAAGTGGAACAATTCCTTTGAAGTGTTATACCTTGTAACACGTTCATGAGGGCGGTAAAGTTGCTCTAAGTGGTTGTAAATCTCCCAAGCGAATTCCATGGCCTCATGTTGCCTTTGGAAGTCCGGAGACATGTTAGCCAACATAAGGCAACGGGCTTGGAGATTATCATCCTTCCACTTCTGAATCGCATCCCGCTCGGCCCGAGTGGGAGCCTCCCCTTCGGGACTAGGCTCCCCTTCGAAGAGAACATAAGTTCTCTTCTCAGAATCTAAAATGATTTTTAGATTCCTCAGCCAATCAGAATAGTTGGGACCAGTCAACTTGTTTGACTCGAGGATCGATACAGTAAGGTTTTTGGTTACCATTTCAAAACACGTAGAGAATCACAGAATCTACGACCTAAATGGTAAAACAGAGAACTAGTGAGCATGCTGAATTATAACGATATACAAAAGATAAGGTCTTTAATCTAATGTAGCTCCCACTGTTTTTCAAAGATCTATAATTCCCAAAGGTCTTTAATGGGTACTAGGATCCTAGGCATTTTACCTCGAACCCACGACTCGCGGACATTCTAAGTAAGAACCCTAGGTAGGTACAACTTACCAATTCTAACACCTTTAGAACTCTTAGTAATTATTTTTGCATCACCTATCTTTCAATATGGACCCACGACTCGTGCGACATCCATATTTACTTAGGCGCTAAGCTAGACCCATCAATCATAAGATCATGACCAAAACTTAGTTCGAACGACACACGACTCGCGGACATCGCCCTTGCTAAAATTGACCATGAAATATTGATCATTTAAAATGATCAATTAGGTAACTAAGAACTAATAAGCTCCACTAGCTATCCCACGACTCGCGGACAATAACTAGCTTCACTTACTAAACTTAAAACCTATTGATGGAATGCTAGGAATTTAATTCAAAATTTGCATCTCGAATTAAATACCTATTTGTTCGAAATTAGCTTAATATTTAATGGGAATTTTCGAATCAATCGGAGAGTTGTCCGGTTCGACCTCACCAACATATATGTTATCCAATTTTATTAGTCTTGATTAATACAAATACACTTAAATGCATTTCAAACAAGCACATAAACAGATAACATGTCCTAGCATGATACTAACATGTAATGATCATGGGTTCTACCTATCTTATGCGTGATATGTGGGAGCCACTCCACAATCACAAGTTCTAACATACATGCCACAAAAACAGTTTAAATCACATAAGGGAAAGCGGTAACAAAATACGAGCCCTATCTCTATTACATTTTTACAATTGAGATTCCCCTCCCTAACATTTTGAGGGGTCTTCACTTATGGCCTCCTTGTTACTTGAATGTGGTCCATCTTACTCCATGGGTGCATTGTCTCCAAAATGAAAATAAAACCTCACCACCTATCTCTACTCTCAAATTACAATAAAAGAAAAAAGACATAAAGTAATAAGGCTCAATCTTCATATTGGCCTTAGACAATTACACGGGGCATACCCCGGCCTAAAAAACAGTAATATGGAAAACCACATAATAAATCACATAACAGTACGCACATAAGTGAGGCTCCAACCTCAATTGAAAAACGCAACTATAGGGCTCCAACCCCAATTTAAACCATCCATTTGCATAAATTAAAACCATACATAGATCTAAACCCATGATCACCTAACATGCTTTTGCGAGAATTTAAATTTTGCCAATAAATTAAAATTCTCGTTTCAAGTCCTAATGACTTAAAACACGACTTGATGCGAGTCTTGTTCATAAAAGTTTTCAATAAATCCCAAATTAACAAAAACAAATAAAATTCCAATTAATTTCTGAAAATTAATAATTTTATCAAGAATGCAATTTCCCAAAATATAAACCGTTTCTATTTCTCAAAAATCCCAATTTTAAGTTTTATTCAAAAATTAAAAATAAATATTCAAAAATAAAATTTTAAAATTAAAATAAAAAATTGGGACTGGATTGCACGAAACACGAAAACGGGTTGCGACAGGCGCGCACAGCGCGCGGCCAAGGCCGTGCGAGTGCGCGCTCCTGCGCGCGGCCCTCTCGGCAAGGATGGCGGGCGGCAGCGGGCGGCCTGGGCGAGCTATGCCGCACGCCTTGCGGGATTCTCGCCCAGCTTGGGCGGACGGTGTCGGCAGCCCTGGGCGGGCGCGCCGGAACACCTCCTGCGCGGTTGCGGGAGGGAGTAGGCGCACGGCCTGCGCACGCCTAGGACAGGCGGGCGGCAGCGAGTGAAGCCCGCGCGCGCGAGGTTTCGCGTGTTCGTAATCCAGGCTTTCCGTTTCATGTTTTCGTTCAAAAGCAAAAAACCAATACAAGAAATCCAAAAACAGTTTATACAGTTTCAAATCTAAATTTGTTTTCAAAATTAAATTTTGTAAAAACCAATTTTCAGAAACTTTCAGGAAAAAATACAGTTTCGTAATTCAGGCTTTCTAAAACAATTACAAATACTCAATCGCATCAAGCCTAAGATATTCTACCAAATTCAATATAATTGAGACGAATCAGAAACACGATTAACGAGGTGGCTCTGATACCACTTGTTGGAAAATACGAATTAGAAAACAGCGGAATTTAAAAAAATTTCCCAACAAAAGGATCTTGGACTCGCAATCGTGTAACCAAATTCATAGAGATAGAAAACTTACTTTTCTTTTATTCTTTCTTGAAGCGTTTCAAGCCACCCAAGAACGCTCTTCTCGCGGCTTGATTCCCTCTCCTTGGTAAAGCTCGAATCTTCAAACTTCTAACTTGAAGCTCTCTAGAGATAGTCCACCAACTTGATCACAATCTAACTAGTAAGGATGCTAGTTCTCTATTTAGTGTTTAGGCTTAACCTAGGGTTTATTTTATCTTGGAGAAAGGAAGGTGTTCAACACATGAACCAAAAGAATTGCCAATTAGCTCCTAGAGGAGCTCGAGCTCCCCTATTTATAAGAGGGGGAGTGCCGAAATTCCTAGTCCTTAATGGGCTAGGATTTTGGTCTCTCTCTCTCCTATTACTTGATCATCAAGTAATTTTGACTTTGACTTTGAATTCTAATTCAAATCAACTTTCAAGAGAGCTAAAAATATCCAAACTATTTTTGGATAATTTTATACTTTATTTATTTAAAATAAATAACTTATTTTATCTAATTTATTTATTCGTAATTAATTAACTAGATTATTTTTTCTTCAAAATTAGACTTTCTTTTTAATTCAAAAGTTAAACCAAAGTCTATTAAATAATTAACACATTTAATTATTTAATATATATATATATATATATATATATATATATATATATATATATATATATGTCGTATATATAGATATACACGTGTGAGGCACGTGTCCCAAGGACACGTGCTCCTCACGTGACCCACACGTGTGATTTCACAAGTGTGGAACCCTCTAGGTCCGATTAACTCGTTTAATCATTTTCAAGTCTCAACTCATGTAACCAAGTTGTTGTGTGTGACCCTCTAGGTTCTCAATTCAATTAGCAGTGACCCTAATTAATTAATTCACTAATTAATTAATCAGTCCACAGATTAAACGACCATAGTCTAGCAACAGGTGTTTAACCCCTAGCTGAATTGGAATGTTCGGATTCGACATAACCTTTAAGTCATTGATTCATGTGAGATACAATCCTCCTACTTACTATCTCTCAACCAAGATCTAGGGCAAGGGAATAATCAGAACCCTAATAATCCGGTCTTAAAGCTAAGTGCATTTCGTATCCATTTGATCTCAATCCAAGAAACCCTTTTCTTGATGTCTCGATCTACTGCCTTGGCCAAGGACTCCATATGACATATGAATGACTTACACAATAAGAGATCACCTTGCAAATGCAAGTGTAGGTCCTTTCTTGATTCTCATTCACTTTCATGAGTCACTTGTGCAGCCCCAGCATGCCTTGAATCAGTTGTCTAAGGCGACATCCTTTAAAGCTTATACCTTAGACTACAGAGTTAACTCATAAAGTGACAAGGAACCTCAAGTCTAAGGATCAATTAATCACATCAATGACTCGTGAGATATTTTCTAATCTGGAAGTTTCCATTTCCTAAAATAGAAACTTCCTTTCCCATTTAGGAATGTTCTCACATGGGGCACCTCAGTGAACTTACTTATTAAAGTAAGCACCCTCATGTATCACGCACGTATCAACTATACACTTTGCACCTCCATAAAACAAGGTGGTCCTTCTTAAGGGCGTGATCCCACAAGCAAGCCTTAGAGGAGTCAGGTTGACACTCCTACTGTCTATAGGACTCATCGGCTTGGAGTATTTTACTAATCATGACTTATGTGATATAGGGCTCGTTTCATGAACCATTTCACCTAAATGGTAGAGTCCTAAAGTCATCAGGATTAGGGGAGTTCTCATACATGCACAGCTAAAGTAAACGCATACCAAACAAGAGCATATAAAAAAGTGTTGCCTCAATTCGTTATTTCATTCAAAGATTGTCTGTGATTACAATAAGGAAAAGCACAAAGCGGATATACAATCGGCTTTCTAGGGCACTATTCCTAACAATAATTGTATATATTAAATAATTAATGTGTTAATTATTTAATGGACTTTAATTTAATTTCGAATTAATATTAAAGTCTTATTTTAGAGAAATAAAGTCTAATAAATAAATAATTATGAATTAATTAATTATTAGTCTTCAAGTTATTTATTATTTAATAAATAAAGTAAAAATAAATATCTAAAAGAGTTAGATATTTTCTTGCTCATCAAGTTGGTCAAAACTTAAGAGTTTTGGTCAAAGTTGGAAACCAAGCTTTGCAAGCAAGAAATAAGAAGCTAGTGGATTAGCAAATCCTATCTCCATTAGGAGATGGATTTCGAACGCTAGCCCTTTAAATACAAGGGGATTGAGCCCCTTGATGGGTGATACAAAATTTCTCCTTCTCCAATAATTATACACTAAACCCTAGAGCCTAAACACTGAATATAGAACTAGCATCCTCCCTATTCGGATCGTGATCGCGGTCGGTGGACTAATTCTCTAGAGGGCTACTATCGTGAAGTCTTGAAAGATTCGAAAGAGCTTTTGGGGATCAAGCCGCGTGAAGAGCTTTCTTGGGCAGCTAGAACGTGTTAAGAAAGCTACTATCTAAGTTAGTTTCTTGATCTCTACGAATTTGGGAATAGGAATTGCAAGATTCGATTCTATCTTTTAGGAAAAATTTTAAATTTTCGGTGTGTTTCTGTCTCGTTTTCCCAACAAGTGGTATCAGAGCCACCTTGCAAGCCCTATTTCTGATTCGTCTCAATTATTACGAATTTGGTAGAAATTCTTAGGCTTAGATGCGAATGAGTATTCTTGAGTTCTTTTAGAAAGCCTGAAATACGAAACTGTATTTTTCCTAAAAGTTTCTGAAAACTGTTTTCTTAAATCGTGTTTTGAAAAACTATTTTAGTTGAAACTGTTTAAATGGTATTTTTTAATTTTGGATTGAATTGGGTCTGGAGATACGAAAACACGAACCTTGGCGTGCTAAGGCGTAGCAAGCCTAGGCTCGCACATCACCGCCCGGCACCTCCCGCAACCGCACTTGAGCTGTTCTAGGCGCGCCCGCCCAGCTCCTCCTGCAACCGCGTGGGAGCGTCCGCCCAGGGATGTGCGGGATTGCCCGCTCACGCTGCGCGCGTCGCCCCTCAGTGTTCGGGCGACCTCGCGTCGTCCCGGGCTCGTGTTTTGCATTTTCATTTTTCGTGTTTCAGTCCTTAAAATCCCGATTTAATCTTATCTTTTAAAATTTTATTTTATTAAATTAAATTACTTTTGAAATAATTGTTTAAATTGGGATTTTGAGAAATTAAAACGATTTAAATTTTGGGAAAATTACGAACTTTATTTTCTGAAAATATTGAAGGAATAAAATTATTAATTTTCAGAAATTAATTGGAATTTTATTTGTTTATTATTTTTCTGGTTTTATAGAAAAGGCTCTTGAGCACGAATTGCATATAAGTCATGTTATAAGTCATTAGGGCTTAAAGCGAGAATTTTAATTTATTGGTTAAATTTAAATTCTTGCAATTTATGCATGTTAGGTGATCATAGGTTTAGTCTTATGAATGGTTTTAATTTATGCACATGGATGGTTCAAATTGGGGTTGGAGCGCCATAGTTGCGTTTTTTCAGTCGGGGTCGGTGCCCCACTTATGTGCATAGTATTATATGTTTATTATGTGGCATTCCATATTACTGTTTTGAGGTCGGGGTATGCCCCGTGTAATTGTGTAAGGCCAATATGAAGATTGAGCCTTATTACTTTATGTCTTCAGCAACACTGGCCTCGCCATAGTCGTTACTTTTATCCTGTGGAGCATTCTTTTTATTCTGTAGCTTATCACAGTTTTATCGCAGTTTTCGCGAACGTGCCCTGGTTCCTTACAATGCCAACATACAACAGATCTATTTCTGGATTTAAATCTAGATTTCGGCCTAACTTTGTTGGTTACTCTTTCTTTAGGTCTCCCCCTTGCATATAGACCTTGTGCCTGACTATCACTTATTTGTCCGGTCATATCATGGTCAATCTTTTCTTTAGTTTCCAAAGAAAATTTGACATCTTTCAAAGAAATTGTATCTTTACCATATAACATAGTTTCTCTAAATGTCTATATGAAGGAGGTAACGAACACAACAATAACAAGGCCTTATCTTCATCATAAATTGTAACATCTAGATTTTTCAAATCCATAATTATAGATTCAAACTCATCAATAGGAGAACTTAGAGACATACCTTCACTCATTCGGAGTGAATACAAGCACTATTTCTTATAAAGCTTGTTCTTCAGAGTCTTTTTCAAATATAGAGATTCCAATTTCTCCCATAGTGCCTTTGTCGTTCTTTCGGAGATCACCTCCCGCAAAACTTCATTTGCCAAAGACAATTGAATCGCCGAGCGAGCTTTCTCGTCCATCTCCTCCCATCTAGTGTCTGTCATACCTTCTGGCCTTACACCTAAAGCCTTTTGAACTCCATTTTGTACAAGGATTGCACGCATCCTTACATGCCATAGTGTGAAGTTGATCTTTCGGTCAAACTTCTCGACATCAAATTTAGTAGTCGATATCCTAACTTAATAGGAAATTCTGATACCAGATTGTTAGGATAGCACCCCGGATCTGATAGTATATGGTTTCTTGAATTGACCACAATAAATGATATAGAATAGAGAACGACAAAGGTAAGACACGAGATTTATGTGGTTCGGCTGAATTTACCTACGTCCACGAACAAGGGGAGCGATTCCACTATAACAGAGAGTTTACAATAATTAGAGAAAAAAACCTATCCTCTAATTAACCCAACACCCATAGAGAACCTCACAATTCTATCACAAGAGTTAGCTCTCAAGTGTTTCCCAAACTCTCTAACTTACAAGCCTCACGACAAGCTTTCATGAAGCATAGGACTTTGCTTCGACTCTCTAGGTTTTCTAGGCTCTATCTCTCTTTTTGGCTCTCTAAAAACTGAACAA
Organism: Lantana camara; assembly: GCA_037501455.1. Taxonomy (NCBI): domain Eukaryota; kingdom Viridiplantae; phylum Streptophyta; class Magnoliopsida; order Lamiales; family Verbenaceae; genus Lantana; species Lantana camara. The sequence continues at coordinate 65,442,873 of CM074862.1, forward strand.
GAAGTCTTCTATTTATAGAAAAGTTCCAGCCGTCATATGAATAGTAATGATAACTCAGCGACAACTATATCACAACTCAGTGGCAACTCGTTGACAACTCGACGCTAGCTCAATTCTAACTCGTTGACAACTTGACTACAACTTGTACGCCAACTTAGTGCTAGCTCATCGACAACTTGTTCACAACCTTACGATAACTCAGCAGCAACTTGTTGACAACTCAGCGCTGACTCAGCGCCACCTCAGCGCTATCATGGAACTTTCTTGAACATTTCTAAAGATTAATTTAAGCCAGATTTTTAACAAATCTCCATCTTGGCTTAAATTCCATAATAGGCTCGCTCCACCTTCGAGATAAGACTCAATTATCAGCAACACCAATCAAGTCCAAGCATTGTTTGAACTTGACTTTTGGAAGAGGCTTAATTAACATATCTGCAGGATTCTCAAGTGTGGAAATCTTTCACACTGAGATATCACCCCGTGAAATAATTTCACACACAAAATGATACTTGATATCGATGTGCTTAGTTCTTTCTTGGAACATTTAGTCTTTAGTCAAATGAATAGCACTTTGACTATCACAGAAAATGGTTATATCATCAGAATAAGAACTAAGTTCTCCAAGTAAGCCTCTAAGCCAAATTCCTTCTTTGATCACCTCAGTTATCGCAATGTATTCAGCCTCTGTCGTGGACAAAGCAACCATAGGTTGTAACGAGACTTTCCAGCTAACAACACCTCCTCCAAGAGTGAATACATAACCTGTCAATGATCTTCTTTTATCAAGATCACCTGCATAATCAGAGTTAACATAACCAAACAAAGTGCTGCTACTCCCGCTAAACTCCAGACAAGCTTCTGAAGTTCCACGCAAATATCTGAAAATCCATTTCACTGCATACCAGTGTGATTTTCCAGGACAAGACATATATCTACTAACCACACTCACAGCATGTGAAATATCTGGCCGTGTACAAACCATAGCATACATAATTCTACCAACTACGTTGGAGTAAGGAACTCTAGTCATGTACTGTTTTTCCTCATCTGATGTTGGTGACAAAGAAGCTGATAATTTGAAATGCGCATCAAACGGAGTTGAAACCGGTTTAACATTTTTCATGCCAAACCTCTCCAGAACTTTCTCAATATAACTCTTTTGAGTTAAATATAATTTTCCACCTTTACGATCTCTTTTGATTTCCATACCAAGGATCTTTTTCGCTGCACCAAGATCCTTCATCTCAAATGCTCTGTTCAACTGCTTCTTTAATTCATCAATATCGGACATGTTTTTAGCTGCAATCAACATGTCATCAACATAAAGAAGCAAATAGATAAATGACCCAGCATGAGTCTTCCTAAAATGGACACAACTATCATAGCTGCTCCTTGAGTATCCGTTGCTAATCATAAAGGAATCAAATCGCTTGTACCATTGTCTTGGAGATTGTTTTAAACCGTACAATGATTTCTTTAATAAGAAAACATGATCTTCTTTTCCTTCAACAACAAATCCCTCTGGTTGTTGCATATGGATATTTTCTTCCGGCTCACCACGCAAAAATGCCGTTTTGACATCAAGTTGTTCTAACTCCAAATCATGTATGCCAACTAATGCAAGCAAGACACGAATAGAACTATGCTTCACAAGAGGTGAGAAAATATCATTAAAATCTACACCTGGTACCTGACTGTAACCCTTAGCTACTAATCGTGCCTTATACCTTGCTTCCTCTACTCCAGGAATTCCTTCATTTCTCTTGAAGATCCATTTGCAACCAACTATCCTTTGTTTAGCAGGCGGTTTCACAAGTACCCAAGTATTATTCTTGTGAAGAGACTCAATTTCTTCTTGCATGGAAATCAACCAGTTTATAGAATCAACAGAAGAAACGACTTCATAGTATGTAGATGGCTCGCTAACAGAATCTGTTTCTTCTCCAGCATATAAAGCATATGCTACAAGATCGATTAATCTTTGTGGTGGTCTAAATTCTCTTCTTGGTCTGTCCCTTGCAATGCTTCTTTCTTCCCTAGGAGGTATTTCTTCAATAACGTCAGGCTCATCTGGACTTTCAGACATCAACGGTGGACTAGGAATCTGATGCTCCACCTCCTTTGATGTACTACCCATCTCACTTGTATCAGAAGGAACTATAGGCTCCTTTCTCGGGGTTAGTATAGCAGATTCATCAAACGTAACATCTCTACTAATTATAAATTTAGGTGACTTAGGATCAGGACACCACAACCTGTATCCTTTCACCCCAGAAGCATAACCAAGGAAGATACATTTTCTAGCACGGGCTCCAATTTTCCTTCACTAACATGCATATAAGCAGGACATCCAAATATTCTTAAATTTGAATAATCAACAGGTTTACCGGACCATACCTCTTCAGGGGTTTTGAACTCAATTGCTGTGGACGGTGATCGATTCACCAAAAAACAAGGTGTGGAAACTGCTTCAGCCCAAAAATCCTTGGACAAGCCTGCATTAGAAAGCATACACCGAGCCCTTTCCAAAAGGGTTCTATTCATACGTTCAGATACGCCATTCTGTTGTGGAGTTTTAACCACTGTGCGATGTCTAACAATTCCTTCAGCTACTAATTTGTGCAAATTAATTGGCTACATGTGTTGTCTATATTTAAATTTCTGGGTTCAATTGGTAAATATGTGATTAATTGAAATATATGCAATAATTGAATTGGAATAATATGAATAAATTGTGTGCCCTTAATTATGCGTTTAAATTATTTATTTGTTTAATTAATCATTTTTGATAATTACTAATTGTAACTTTCATTAATTTCTCCATTATATGCATTTCGTTATACATTTAATAAATATTTAAAATGGATTCTTAAATTTTATTTGAATTTTTAAAATTATATGAATTCTTGGTCGATTTGCATTTACGTGACAAGTTGTATGAATTAATTGTTTATACATGTTTTATATATTTAATATTATATATTATGATGAGACATAAAACTACGTTCGAATCAGAGCTGTCCATGTGTCAACATCTGGTAATAGATTGACTGGACGCTCGCACTGGTGGGCTCGCGGGCCAACCCAGCCCACTCACTTGCCAACTAGTATAGAACCTTGAGCCTCGGCCAACTATTCAAGAAAAGGGGCCGAACCGGCGGGCTCGGCGCTCCCATCCCGGCCCTCGGGGTTACCTTTCTCCGGGAATCACCCGCACGAGGGCCATATTCTTGTCGCTCGGGACTTCGGTGCTCAAATATAATAAGTCGTGAGGAACCCGTCTGAGCACTCTTCGAGTGTCGCCTATTCGCTCGCGCATGGTCCCCCACCGCCGTGGTGAATCTGAACCCTCATAAAACGGATCCGGGACCCTCCACCCGCGCGACCCTCGTCAATAACCTCTGACACAAAGGTAGTGCGCACCTTGTACCTGACACGCCGCCTACTTTCCAGAGCCATCACTCTCATATCACCACAGGCAGCCACGTGTTAGGGCAACACAGGTTTGGGACCACACGGTCAGATTACCTAATCTACCCTCACCCCTAACATATAAATAAGGGAGAACACTTGCATTCTCCCCCAAGTCATCTTCACGATACATACTGCACTCACTGTTCTCGGTCCTTGCCACCATTCTTCTGCATCTTCTCAAGCTTGACCTTACCTGCATCGCAGTTGCATCATCATTGCATCTTGCATTCTTGGTGTTATCCTAGTTGGAAGAACCCACGCTCAAGAGGAAACCCAGATCCTGAGGCCCTTACGCCTGTGATGGTCTTTCCCTTTTCATACAAATACTAAAGTGTGGTTGCATTTTGGGAAGTCTGATTTCCAGCACCATCATTTTTGGCGCCGTCTGTGGGAAACCATCATCACCTTCTTCATCATCGATAGTTTCTTCCCCAGAAAAGCTAGTTGAGAAGTGACACCAGCAACTCCCAACATGGTGACTGTGACAAGGTCAGGAGTGGTGGGGAGCAAGGGTGCTCAACCCCCTGTCAACGAGGAAAATACGGGGAACAACGCCGCCGTTGGCGGTACTCCTCCCCCTCCTCTCGCCGGAAACACTGAGGCCGCCGCCACTCTACCCCCATCCGGAAATGAGGCTGGAGGATCTGGCTCCAATCCTCCTCTCCCAGTTTTCGCCCAAAACGTTCCAACCTCTCATCTTGGCGCGTACTCTATGACCATGCCACCGCCAGTATACACTTTTATGTAACCCGGGATGGTGCCCGGAGTGATGCCTATGGTCCAGCCATATCAAGTGGGGGCACTAAATCTCCCATTGTCGCTACGTAGGGAGATACAGGGGGTAGAAATGCCCCAGATTAGTACCCAGCAACTTCAAGCGCTGTACGCACAGTGCGAGAGTCAAGCGGTGCAGAATGCTTGGGAACACTTCACTACGGCTTACTTTCCTTCATTGGCGGGTGCACGAGCGGCCCCGCCCCTTGGAGGGCTTCCGGCTCATCCGCTGACAATGGCGCAAAATGCGTTGAGGGCCCAGCAACCTCCCCCACCGCCGAATCAAGAGAATGAGGCCCCACCGAGGGTCCAACAGGAGCAGCAACCCATTGGAGACGAGAGAGCCCCTCAGGATAGGAGGGCCACACAAAATGAGGGGATCAGAATCAGGGAAGAGGTGCAATCGAGGGCCACAAAAAGGGCAAACCGCAGAAATGTCGGTGACCCTCAGCTCGCCGCTGTGCAAGATCAGCTTAAAGGGCTCCAGAATGTGGTAGAGCAGCTCTCTCGAGCAAGGTCTCAAGTCCCCCGTGATGGGGACGAGAGGTCCAGGGCCAGAGACGCTCGCCGACCACGCAGCCCAATTTCCCGCCGCAGGAGAGAAGCCAGCTATGAGGATCCCGAGGACAGGGATTACAGAATCGTGACAGGCGATTCTCCCATCGTCGAGGAGGTACTAATGACCCCTGCGGGGAAAGGCAAAATCCCCATAGCTGTCAGCAGGTACGATGGAACCACTGACCCAGCCGAGCATCTGGATCATTTTGTGCATCTTATGCACTTGTATGATCACCCGAGCAATTATTAGGCCAAGGTGTTTGTCACTTCTCTCACGGGAATGGCCCAAGACTGGTATAAAAAGCTTCCCCCACGCTCAATCCGAGGGTATTATGACTTGACGGATGCTTTCATAAGCCACTTCAACTCTTTGAAGGCACCAGCCCCAGCCGCGACCGCTCTTTACAGCTTGGTCCAAGGGCTGAACGAGACTCTACGGTCTTTCATGGGAAGGTTCAACAAGGAGATCTTGTTGGTAGAGAAGCCCTCGATGGACTTTTTGAGGCACGTTCTCATTGGAGCTATTAATATGAAGCACTATGTCAGTAAAGAGTTCGTGGAGGATGTAGCCAAGAAGAAACCCCGCTCATTGATGGAGATTAGGGAAATAGCAGATTCTTTCTTCACCCTCGAGGATACGTATATTGCGAGGGACCAGAAGATGGCGAACGCCCCTCACCCCGGCAAAGCCCTTGAAGACAGAGGAGATTCAAACAGAGGCCGCCGCCGCAACCCTATTTCCGCTCGTCGAAACTCTCCACCCCCTTGGAAGTTCGAGCGCATCCCTCTCAACCGCCCTATAGCTGAAGTTTATTCCATGGCGGATAAAAAACTGTTCAAGAGACCACCTAAGTTGAGGGAGACCGAGGATCAGAAGTGTTCTGGAAAGTATTACGCTTTCCATAAGCAGAAAGGGCATGATACCAACGAGTGTCGCTAACTCGAGAGTGAGATTCAGAGGCTAATTGCCGGGGGACACCTCAAGGAGTTCGTGAAGGTGCTAGAGAAGTACGATGAACACTGCACTGAACGAGCGCGTATTAGAGGAAGAAGTCGTTCGCGCTCGCGCAGTCCTCGCCACCACTACACCGAATCAAGCAACCGCGGCAAAGGGAAAGGGCCGGAGGTTGAGAATCAACCCTTCGCGGTCATTCACATGATCGCCGGTGGACCCTCGGGAGGTGACTCTAACGCTTCCCGACGTCGATACATTCGGAGTTATGACCAAAGATTTTCTCAGCCCAGGCCGGTGCTCTCTATTGATAAATCATCACGCTCGGAGAAGGACGAGAGCGTAGGTTTCACAGAGAAAGATTTAGAGCACATCGTAACACCCCATGGGGTCGGTGAAACCTCTGACTGCCCCACGGTGGTTAGCCTACACGTTCACAATCACGTTGTAAAGAGGGTCTTAATTGATAGTGGAAGCTCCGTGAATGTTTTGCCTTACTCCACGTTTCAGAAAATGAACATCACAAACATCCCGCTTGAACCCCTCAGAACAGCCCTCGTCGGCTTTGGGGGTTCCGAGATTGTCCCTCGCGGACAAATTCGCTTGGCCACCTCTTTCGGTCGCGCCCCACAGCGAAAAACTTGAAATGTTCTCTATGTGGTGGTCGAAGTGGACCTGCCATACAACATCATCATTGGGCGCCCAACCCTCGTCGACTTCAAAGCTGTAATTTCCACCTATCATCAAAAAGTCAAGTTTCCCACCCCCGAGGGTGCCGGAGAGGTACTGTGTAATGTTAAGGAAGCTTGGGAGTGCTACATACTTTCCCTTCGCAGCCACAAGCCCAAACAACCTACCCAAGCAGGCTCCACCAAAAAGTCTGTTGACTTCCCCAAACTAGATGAAGATGGCCCCGAGCGTAAGAGGGCCAAGCTCTATAAAAAGAAGAATAAGAAGAAGGCCACGGACAAACCCTTAGATGCTGGGAATTCACCCCTCAGAGCGGTTAGGACTTCCTCCTCGGAAGACGAGGATCATATACCCTCGGGAGATACCAACGAGAGAATTACAAGCAAGAAATGAGCGCTCGAAAAGCCGAGGCCTGAAGTGCTGGTGGAACCTACGGAGAGCTTCCTGACCATCGAGTTGGAGCCCGGGAATCCAGATAAGACCACGCAAATAGGTTCCAACGTCAACGGCCCCTCTCAGATTATGATGATTGAGTTCTTGCGAGAAAATGTTGATGTCTTTGCTTGGAAGGCTTCCGACCTCACTGGTATAGATCCGAGCATTATTGTCCACAGGCTGAACGTGGATCCGGCCTTCAAACCCATAAAGCAAAAGAAGAGGGATGTTCATGGGTTCCGGAAGCAGGTCATAGAAGAAGAAGTTAATAAGCTGCTTGACGCTCAGTACAAAGAGGAAATCCTATATCCCGAATGGCTTTGCAATGTGGTGCTCGTCCCGAAGAGCGCCAACAAGTGGCGTATGTGCAAGGACTTCACAGACCTCAACAAGGCATGTCCTAAGGATCCGTACCCACTACCTAGGATAGATCAGTTGGTGGATTCGACCGCTGGGTGTGAACTTATGAGCATGATGGACGCTTTCCAAGGATATTATCAGATATTCATGGCTCTTGAGGATCGTCCCAAAACTGCGTTCGTAGTCCATATGGGTGTTTATTGCTTCAAGGTTATGCCCTTTGGGCTAAAAAATGCAGGAGCGACTTACCAACGCCTTGTTAACAGAATGTTCGAGTGTGAGATTGGAAAATCCATGGAAGTATATGTGGATGACATGATCGTCAAAAGCGAATGCCAGTCTTCTCATCTAGAAGACCTAAAACGAGCGTTCAATATCCTGCGTCGTTACGGTATGAAACTGAATCCTTCCAAATGTACATTTGGCGTGCGGGGTGGCAAATTTTTGGGATACATGGTCAGCCAACGGGGCATAGAGGCAAACCCAGAGAAGATTAAAGCAATCCTGGACATACCCTCCCCTCGCAATCTGAGAGAGGTCCAGGTGCTTGTGGGTAAGATCATTTCATTAAACAGGTTCATCTCCCGCTCAGCAGACAGGAATTTGCCCTTCTTTAAAATCCTGCGTAACGCTCGTAACTTTTCCTGGAGCAAGGACTGCGAAAGGGCCCTGCAGGACATGAAGCAGTACCTTTCGAGTGCGCCTTTGTTGACCAAACCTAACCCGGGGGAGAACTTGTTTGTCTATCTGTCAGTTTCCTTGGAAGCCACGAGCGCTGTCCTCGTGGCCATTCGCGAGCGTAAGCATATGCCGGTGTATTATTTAAGCAAGACTCTACAAGGAGCGGAGAAAAGATACATGGAAATAGAGAAATTTTCTTTTGCGCTCATTAATGCCTCTCGGAGGTTAAGGCCCTATTTTCAAGCGCATTCCATCTTGGTGCTTACAGATCAGCCCCTCAGACAGGTGCTTGCAAAGCCGGACGTCTCAGGGAGATTAATTAAATGGTCAATTGAACTTAGTCAATTCGACATCACCTTCGAGCCTTGCACGGCGATACAGGCTCAGGCCGTGGCTGACCTATTGGTGGAACGTTTCAACTTAGATACCGTGCCCTCAGCAGAGGATGGTTTATAGCTTTTGCACACAGATGGCTCCTAGACCTCACAAGGGGGAGGAGCCGGGGTGACCCTAAGGGACCCTCTCGGAGCTGAAGTTGACTATGCGATCAAGCTGGTGTTCCAAGTCACCAACAACGAAGCTGAGTATGAGGCCCTCATCCAGGGGCTCAGGATTGCACTTCAAAATGGTGCCACTCGGGTCACTGCATATGTTGATTCGCAGTTGATCGCTAGTCAAATTGATGGTTCTTATGAGGCCCGAGAAGCCACTATGGTGCAGTATCTGGCGAGCGCCAAGGAGGTGATAGCCAAGTTCAAGGAATTCCACCTTTTGCAGGTCCCAAGGGCAGAAAACGAACGTGCTGACGCTCTTTCAAAGTTCGCATCCGCCCTGGATGGTATTAGCGAGCGTGTTGTTACGTTTCTTAGAATCGAGGAGCCGCTGATAAGTAGAGGCGAACCTTCGAAGGAGGTGAATATGATTGACCCCTCCGAGCCCTGTTGGCTCGACGAAATTATCAGATTGCTCCAGGATGGAACCAGCCCAAGCGACAAAGTTGAGGCTCGGAAAATAAAAAACAAAGCCCCTCACTTCTCATTGGACGCCGAGGGTTGACTATTCAAGCGATCCTTCCAAGGCCCACCGATGAGATGCTTGAGACCCTTGCAGGCCAAGGAAGTTTTAGAACATGTGCACAATGGAAGTTGCGGGAACCACTCGGGCGGTCGAATCTTGGCAAAGAAAGTCTTAAGGAGTGGGTTCTACTGGCCCTCGGTGCTGCAGGATGCCATTAGCTACTCCAAGAAATGCCCTAAGTGCCAATTTCATTCTAACACCCCTCAGTTGCCGGCAGCTCAAATGATTCCTATTGATGTTTCGTGGGGTTTTGATCAGTGGGGCATTGATATTGTGGGACCCCTCCCAATGGCGGTCGGACAAAAGAAATTCGTAATACTCGCTGTGGATTACTTCACTAAATGGGCCGAAGCTGAAGCAGTCGCGAAAATAACGTTCAAGGTTGTGAGGGACTTCATTTGGAAGAACATCATTTGCAGATACGGCATCCCGAGGGTAATCATCTCAGATAATGGATCCCAATTCATCGCCGCTGACACGCGGGATTGGTGCTACGAACTTGGGATTGAGCAACGTTTCACTTCGGTGGGCCACCCTCAGGCCAACGGTCAAGCGGAGGTAACTAATAGAACCATACTCCAGCATCTGAAGACGATGCTCGAAAGCAAGAAGGGCAAATGGGCTGAAGAACTTCAGGGAGCCCTGTGGGCGTACCGTACTACCCCGCGAGCGGCAACGGGGGAAACTCCTTACTCCCTCGTTTATGGCTCCGAGGCTATGATACCTGCGGAAATTGCTCAAGAATCCGCACGCGTTGCCTATTTCGAGCCTGCTGCCAACGAGGCCAATCGGGCACTCGAGTTAGATTTGCTGGACGAGAAGAGGAATACTGCTTGGGCACGTATCCACAAATACAAAGCAACCGTGGCTCGCCAATATAACAAACGCGTTAAGGAGAGGACTTTCCAGCTAGGGGACTTGGTCCTCAAAAAAGTTGAAGTCTCCAAACATGTGGGTAAGTTGGACCCCAATTGGGAAGGCCCCTTCAAAGTCGTTCAGGTATGAGCAAATAACACCTACCTACTGGAGATTTTGCAAGGCGAGCGTCTTCCTAGGCCATGGAATGCATGTAACCTTAGAAGGTTGTACGTGTAAACATCAGTTTTTTTGTAATTGCCCGTTGGCGGCATGGGGTACTTTCTTTTGACAGAAAGCATATTGTATTCATTTTGGAAATTACAAGTATAACAGTAAGCATTTGATTTTTTGATTATGACGTTTATTTGCTTTCTTATTGGTTAATGATTTGATCAACAAAAGGCCCACTTCGTGTCGAACATCCTCCACGTCGAACGGCCTAAGTAATACCCCAATCCTTTTGGGAGCAACACTATCTAGGTGTTGATAACCATCTACCCGGAATAGTTTGACAATTCGTAAGTGTATAAAATCCTAAGAACGAGCGTGTCAAACAACGGGGAGCAAAATGGTTAATTTACGCCAACTGAGTGCACGCCACTCCAGCTCGCGCTCGTAAAAACCCCGATGACCCTCAATTTCTTGGGTAAGAGCACACACGTAAAATAGTGGATCCCATAACAATCCTTTCATGGGTCCCTCGAAATGATGCTAACCCCATGGTTACGCTCGCTTTGATCCTATACTTAGCAAATCCTACTATTGATTTCTAAAGTACATACAACTCCCTGGAGCGTTCAACCTGAAAATGCACATTATTGGGGCCAATACTTAGGCAAATCCTCAGAAGTTTCCTAAGTTCAAATTCGAGCCTCATTACGGATACGGCCAGGGAACCCCCATGGAAAACACCCTCGCGCCCGTATCTACGCCCTTCAAATCGCCGGACGCTGCCAAACCTTAAACTGATGGCGCATTGTGATGAATGCCAGGGCATCCTCAAAGAAAACGCCCTCGTGCACACACACGCCCATCGCAAACGTTCAAACAAGAGAGACCAATATAAAGGCGGCGAGCGCAATGAAACAGCATCATTCACCATTCAAAAGTAAAAGAGAAAGCATTCAAACAGCCAAGCAGTAAAAAAGAAGAGTTCAAATATATGAAAAGGAGCATAAAGGAACCCAAAGCGTTCAAAAAACTAGCTGAAGGGTTAAATACAGACATGAATTGTTCATAAGTAAGACAGGGAATTAAACTGGCAAACAAAGGGACTCAACAACCAAGGGATCATCGCTAGGCTTGAGAGTCGGGCTCTGGAGGGGCAGTCGCGAGAGGAACTGGGGCCAAAACGTGGGCGTCAGAAGTTTGAGCCTCTCCTGGTTCCTCAACTTCCACTGCATCCATGACAGTGTCCTCGTCCTCTATTCGGATGGGCTCGGGACCTAGAGTGTTGGCAGCTATGAACTCCCGTTGGAGCATTTGCACCAACTCCTGGTGCTCCGGCTCCGCCAAACTCTCGGTGGGATCCTCGTCTTGGACCATGGGCTCGCAGTTTTCATCCAGATCCATGCGCAATCGCGCGTCGGTCCGAGCGCTGTCAGGAGCCAAGCCCAGTTTCACCATCTGCCCGATAGCTTTATGAAAGAAGCGCCGAGCGTTGTCAAAGCACTGGATGTTGGCGGCAAATATGAAAGCTTTGGAACGCACAAACTTCATTACTGCTTCCCAGGAGACCCTCGCCGTTAGTCCTTCCACCTTCCCTTGAAGATCAGCGAGTGCCTTCTTGGTATCTTCATTTTGGCGAATGCTCTCCGCCAGCTGCGTGCTCAACTCCCTAGCTTGGTTCCTTAGCTGGTCACGCTCCACCTTCAATTCCCTATGACGCTCGTCAAGGGTAAGATAGGCTGCGTCCGCCTTCTGGAGATTCTCCCTCAGCCTGTCTTTCTCAAGATTGGCTTCAGTCAGCTGAGCGTGGACGTTATTGTAATCCTCTTGCAGTTGGATGGGATCCGAGGCTCGCAGCAATTTCTTATATTTGGCCTTATGGTTGGAATAGGCCTGCGCTCACCCCTGCAAGTTCTTCAACCTAGGGATTACCTCCTGGAGAGTCAGAAGTAACGATTAGCGTTAAAATGGGAACAGTGGAAGGGGGAAAACTTCAGAGGGTACTAAGGACTCACTGTTAAAAGGGCGTGACAGGCGTCATCAGCAACACGAGCGGCGTCATGCTCGTTCAGCTTATCGTGATCGCCGGAAAATTAGAGCTTTCCGACGATGTCCGAGATGAGGTTCACGGAGTAGGCGCTCTTTTTCAGAAGCACTGGACCCTCGGTCCGCTGGCACTTGTATCGAGAGTCACCCTTGCAACCTATCTTCCAGAAGTCCTCATCCTCTGCCGAAGAAGTTTCGCCGCCGTCGCCCCTGTGCCCCACTACCACTTCTTTTCCTTTGCCAGAAATTGGGATGGAATCTGGCAGCCTCTTCCTCTTCCCTTGACGGTCGGCCCGAAGGGTTTCGTGGATGCGGACTAGTTCCCCCGAGCGATTTCGAGAGCCGCTCGAACTTAGTGATATCGGACCCTCGGGGGCCGCCGGCGGAGGAGTAGCCCCGCGGACGCCATCAACCGTCAAATCTTCAATGGGGCCCCTACGGGCTTCGTTCCCCGTGCCCTCGAGAGCACCATTGTGGCCCCGACCGGCTCCTCGCCTAGTTCCTCTCCCCCTTGGGGCATTTGGAGGACGGACTTGCTGTTGTTGCGGGGGTTGGGGGTTAGCGCTGGTTCCTTGAGCGACCAGAATATGGGAAAGAGCCTCAGCATTCATGCCTTGCGATAGTAGTTGGAAACCTGCAAGAAAGAAGGTACGAGCGTCACAAATTGGTTGTTGGCACCACAAATACAGAAATACAACAATCGTACCAAGTCAGGAGACTATTCTAAAAGTTAGAGCAGTTACTTCCTAGAATCTAACTGTCGAGGGTCATGATGTCAGCTGGAGGGTTGAGTATCATTTCTGGGGGGCAAGACAAGCCATAACGGAACAACACCCCCTCGTTTTTCATCAAGATCTCAGCCTTGATCCATTTCTTCTCACACCTCATTACGAGGGCTAATCCCTTGGCCCAGTCCTCGAAATCCTTATTTCTCACCCTTTCCCTAATCAAAGGACCCTCGCCGTGTATCATCCACAGTCGATGAACCCCAAAGATTCCCCCTGGAGCCCCCACGAAGAAATACTTCTCCTTCCAATGCTCGCCGTAGGAGGTGGATGGGGAATCTATCATCTTAAAGCCCGACTTGGCCTGGGCGTAATAAAACCCGTCCGAAGGTAACGAGCATGGCGAGCGGGCTACTTGTATCAAACTATCAAAATTGACAATCGAGGATGCGTGGCCTAAGGCTCTCATCGTTATTATGAAGGTGTTGATTAAGGCTATGCCGTTGGGCAGAATTTGTGAAGGGGAAAGCCCTAAGTGATGGTAGATGATAGCAGCGGCGTGAGCAATTGGAAATCTTAGGCCCCCGGCTAGGACTGCATCCTAGTAAACCGCCATCATCCCAGGCGGTCGACGGTTGGCCCTTTCTCCCTCCTATGGCAGTCGCATGGGAAATACTGCTTCATCCCAACAAGCTTTCGCCTTCAACTCCTCCAAATCTTCGAGCGTCAAAATACTCTCAATCTCATCCAGAGATCTATCGGTTTGCTGACGGTTATCTTGCCTTACTCAAGTGGCAGGCTCCTTTCCTTTCCTCTGACGCCTTCTAGAAGGTTCAGCCTCAAATTGACGCCCGGATGGCCCTGCTTCGCCCTCGGGAGCCATCACGGCCATGGTGATCCTGTGATCCTGGGGTCTCACGGCACTATTCAACACCGGGAATACTCTCTCTCCTTGCCTCTGCATTTCCATCACGTTGTGCATCTCTTCAAAGAGGTCATTCACCCCTCCAGGAGCACGTTCGTTCATCCCTTGAACGGCTGCGTCAACCTCTTCATCCCTGGCATCAGCCGGAGCTTGAGCCACTGGAATCGCCATGGGAATCCCCTCACCTGGGGACGCTCTAGCCATGGGCACCGCTGTAGGTACATCTCCGTGAGGGGAAGAGCTCCCCACTGGCATCTCATCTATCTCCCTTACATAATCGTCAGCTTGGTGTCCGGCCATGTTTGTCTTTCGACTTTCGAAGACGGAGTTCTCTCAGAAAACTCAATAAAGAAGAAAAATTCTGGAATGAATTCAACGACAGAAGGGGTTCTTTGCTTAGAAGGATCACTCACGCACAACCTAAATCTAAAAGTTAGTATCGGAATATCAGGATTTGTGGAAGCCTTACCTAGAAATTGAAGAAGAAGCTCGCCGGAGTCTGTAAAAGTTGCAGAGATTTCTTGCTGAGTATGTGCTTGAAGGAGTCTGAATGCGTGAAAGAGGCTCCAAGACTCTGCAAATCCCTATTTATAGGGGAGAATTTACATTGATTAGGGTTGGGGATTTGAAAGTGCAATCATTTCCCGCCTTGGGAGACACCCACTTTTGGTAACCGCCTCACGCGTGCATGCGCCCACGTTCCCACTCAGCATTAAATGCGGACATGACACCATTTAATGCAATGTCAGATTGTACCCGTTACGGAAGCTAAGCGGTCACCTCCCTTGCTGAGGCTTGGCCCTCGGATAATCCAAAGTTCAAGGCTCCATTCCTATCGAAATTCTACAGTACGCTCGAGCGATACTACAGAATTTGGGGGGCAAAATGATGAGACATAAAACTACGTTCGAATCAGAGCTGTCCACGTGTCAACATCTGGTAATCGATTGACTGGACGCTCGCACTGGTGGGCTCGCGGGCCAACCCAGCCCACTCACTTGCCAACTAGAGCCTCGGCCAACTATTCAAGAAAAGGGGCCGAACCGGCGGGCTCGGCGCTCCCATCCCGGCCCTCAGGGTTACCTTTCTCCGGGAATCACCCGCACGAGGGCCATATTCTTATCGCTCGGGACTTTGGCGCTCAAAGATAATAAGTCGTGAGGAACCCGTCCGAGCACTCTTCGAGCGTTGCCTATTCGCTCGCGCATGGTTCCCCACCGCCGTGGTGGATCTGAACCCTCATAAAACGGATCCAGGACCCTCCACCCGCGTGACCCTCGTCAACAACCTCTGACACAAAGGTAGTGCGCACGTTGTACCTGACACGCCGCCTACTTTCCAGAGCCATCACTCTCATATCACCACATGCAGCCACGTGTTAGGGCAACACAGGTTTGGGACCACACGGTCAGATTACCTAATCTACCCTCACCCCTAACATATAAATAAGGGAGAACACTTGCATTCTCCCCCAAGTCGTCTTCACGATACATACTGCACTCACTGTTCTGGGTCCTTGCCACCATTCTTCTGCATCTTCTCAAGCTTGACCTTACCTGCATCGCAGTTGCATCATCATTGTATCTTGCATTCTTGGTGTTATCCTAGCTGGAAGAACCCACGCTCAAGAGGAAACCCAGATCCTGAGGCCCTTATGCCTGTAATGGTCTTTCCCTTTTCATACAAATACTAAAGTGTGGTTCCATTTTGGGAAGTCTGATTTCCAGCACCATCATATTAAATGTTAATTTCTATATATATTAAGTTAATTAATATTATATATATATGAATTAGTTGATATATAATTTTAATGTTATTAATTATATATATATATATATATATATATATATATATATATATATATATATATAAATCGTGTAATTGTTTTTTTTAAATTAAATAAATTTGTACATTTTATATCCTAATTGTGCACTTTTAATTTAATGTATATATTAATTGTGCACTTTAGTTTGATTTAATTATGTATTTAATTTTGTAATTGATTTGAATTCTTATGAGTGATATAAATGTGCTTCGTTTTTCTATGATTTGATACCGAAATTTCGTGAAAATTTAATATGTTGTAGTTATATGTGTTATGAATATGAATATGTGTTCGTTTCATGTTGTCGGGTTCGTTTGCATGAGTTTCGATTTTATTTTGATTTTGGAATCCAAATCGGGGGCTAACGAGCAATTAGCGCACCCTTGGTTCCGTAAATGATATCTTGAGCTAGGAAACTCGGATTCGAGTTTCGTCAACTTCGCTGAACTCGTAACGAAAATTCGAGTTTAGTGAACTTATCCTTATATTTTTCCAAAGTCATGTGAACCTCCGAAATTCAACCGAAACACGAAACGGCCAGCAAATCTGCCACAATTTACTAAAATGACCATATCTTATTCAAACCTTTACCAAATTAACCATGGTTTGATTCCTTAGAACCCGAACTCAACCCTGTAACCAGCCTTAACCACCCCAAACCGAGATAACCCTCAGCACTTAGAGAATTTCAGCCATTTTTCCCTTGCTTTCTAGTTTTCCGTAGCTCAAGCCAATCCTAGGAGATTCAAGCTCAAATCTCCTTTAAACCTCCATTAATCCACAGGGTAAGGTTAGGGTTGTATTACACATTCAATATGTGTCATTTTAAGCTATTCATCCTTAATTTTGATCATGTCTTCATGAGTATTTGGCTGAGTTGAAGAAAGAGTTAGGTTTGAGCACATATGTTGATCTCTTCCGTTTCTTGATCAATTTGATTGATTCCAAGCATGAAAGTGATAATCTTAACTCCCTTATTGCATTTATGGACATGTATGTTGTGGTAGTTGAGAATTGGTTGAGTTACCAATAATGAATTTTGCATGAAAATGGAGTTTTTCCCCCTTCTTCCTTCGTGTTGCTGCTGCTGCGTTTTGAGGATTGCTTGGGGCTGAATTTGTATGTTGATTTGGAGTCTTTTTGCTGCATATTTGTGACCTTAACTTATCTGAACATGTGGGTTGAAGATGGAAATGTTGTTTGCCTATTTTCGTCCAAGTTCTGCTGCGTGTTTTGTTGCTTTGAACAGGGTCGCGCCGTTGACCTGATTTGCATGTAATTGATGTCGCGCCCGCGACTCCTTGTTTGGCTGGTCACGTATTGTGGAATAATTGGAGGAAAATTCAGAATTTAATAGTGTAGCGGCCGCTACCATTTCATGAAGAAAATGGGTGGCGGCCGAGACCCCTGCTCTCGCTACATGAGTTTCAGTTTTTCCAATTCAATTTGCATGGCTTGGTTTTAATTTGCTTCCTAAATTTTCATTTCTGCATGCATGCATAGCTACGGTTCAATGAATATATATGTTGTTGTGCATGTTTTTATTTGTAAATGCATGGCTTTAGTTATAATTATATATATACGTATAGGTTTGCATGCATTTTGTATTTAAATTCAAGTGTTTTGTATTAAATGCATGCAATGTTGTATTATATATATATATATATAATTAGATTGATATATTATATATTATTAAATATATGTTTAATGTGATATACATATACTTAATTATTGTTTAATTTATTTAAATTTTAGAATTTAATTATTATTTTAATTTGTGTTATATAATTTCCGAATATGACTTGAATGTTTTTATTTACCTATTTTCTAATTGTAAACTTGTTATACTACGTGTTATATTCGTTATTTGAAATTCGTGGATCAATTTGATTTAAATGTGAAGGTTATGAAATTGAATGACGTTAAACGCTTCATGAAAGGAATGAAATGAATGTTTATATGTTTTAAGACATTATTGGTACACATGAACGTGTTCATTACATAATATATTCTTTTATGCATTCATATCATGATCATTACATCGCCGAGCGTCTTATTTGGTCATTTTGAGTCTCATTTCACCTTCCTTGCACAGATTTTGATCCTGTAGGAGACGAGGCCGGTCCGTGAGGCTCTTGTGCTTCCTTTTTGTCGTTTTAAGGTGGGTTTCTCTTCTATGTAGTTATATGACCCTATATACCTTCAACATGGAAAATTTTCGACCAAAATTAATATATGTATATAATGTCGTTTCAAAGAGTAAATGTTTGCAACGTAAAGCCCTTATTTTATGAATCCTATCAAATGTTTTGGCGAGAAATGAATGAATGCACGAATGGGGCCCAGGGACTTAGTGTGAGTGGCTATCTGGGGAGGCATGGGCCGACGGTGATCCCTCACATTAGTCCCGCCAATGAACGGCGTAATCGGACCTCGTTAGGAGTTAGCAAGGAATGGACGCAGAGTCATCTGGGGAGTTATGTTCCCCTTTTGGTCAATGAATGGGTGGTCGGGCCTTGCAAACCCACCACCAACCCGGAGGAAGAAGGTGTAAATGTTATTGAATGTGCGCGAAAGAATGTTATGCATGAAAAGAAAGAATGAATGAATGTTTAACGAACTACACAAGGTGTTGGTTGGAGATAATGCACGCCCACTCGCCGGGCCAAGAATGACCTAATGTAAATGAATTGTTATAATCCCTTTTGATGATTTTCTATTTCACCCACTTGGGAAATTCTTTAAAAACCTCACTTGGGATTATAGCTTGCATGTGAATGTTTAAATACCGTCATATATTATATTTATGCCCTATTTTTATACCCACCAGTCCCTTTTGGACTGAACCCGTTTGGTTTTCAGCTGTTTTATGCAGGTGTCAGGGAGCTAGGCGGGAATTCGAGTCATTAGGTCTTGCATTCGCTTCTAGCTCTTATATTTTTGGGTATTACACTTGCATACACTATTTATGATTATTGTATATGAATATTGTTATGGAGCGTACTTGTTTTGGGCCGTGACGGCTTGGGAATGATGTATATGAATTATTTTTGGAGCTTTGATGCTCATGGTATATATATATATGATATATGTTTAGTTATTGCTTCCGCTTTAATATTTAACTCTGATTCATATGGTTTAAGGGTTAGTGCCGCCTAGCCTAGAGTGTGTGTTTGTCCCCGTTCGCCATGATTTAGCTCGGGTATGGATTGTCCATTTCATATCCGGGTCGGGTCTCGGTGCGGGGGATGTGGTACCTTGCGCTCGGGTGCTACACTTGCCAAAAGGTGAAAGCCGAGCATAAAAAACCAGGAGGAACTTTACAACCACTTCCTATACCGGTGTGGAAATGGGAACAGGTGACTATGGATTTTATATCTGGTTTACCGAGGGTCATAGGAGGATTCGACTGGATTTGGGTAGTTGTGGATCGCTTAACCAAATCAGCTCACTTTCTCAAGGTTAGAATGTAACGCCCCGTGTTTTCACACGTGCCGGTAAGTCTTACGTGCGCATTTTTATTTAATTATATGAGTTTATAAGTTGATTTGCTAATTGAATTCGTTTCTAATTTGATTTAATTGTTTAAATTTTATATGAATTCCAATGTGTGCTATGAATATATGAATGAATTTGTGAGAATGTGAATTTCGTGAATTCGGTGTTAATTGAATGAAATTACGTGTTCGTGTGATTCGTGGACTTCATTGTAACTTATTTGAATGTTTTGGACTCAATTGGAAATTGGGTTTGGGCTTAATTGCCACTTTTTGAAAGTTTAGGGACCTATTTGTATATAGGCAACCCTGAACGGTTTTCGCGATATCTTGAGCTCCGGACCTCGAAATCGAGATCCGTAATCGACGTTGAACTTGTTTCGACGTTACCTATCCATTAAACTTGACCTTATACTTTTTCGATACCGTTTGAACCTTCGACAATGAATCTTTCCACCGACCTCGACCTTTTAACTTGTTTGAACCGTTTACTAATCGAACCGGACTTGAACTGACCCGCATTCTACCCATTTTATCACTAAATATCAGCATTTTCCTCCTCCTTGCTCCCACTTTTGATCGATCAATTCATCCCAAAAGAGAAGCAAGAGAAGCTCCAAGAAACCCTCCTTTGTTGAACCTTCAAACTTTAAGCTCAAGATCATTCAATCTTCCATCTTCTTCCAAGGTAATTGGTGATTTATATTCTCCATCTCCTCCTCTATTTTTTTCATCTATGGAAAGCTTGACATAAGTGAAGGATTTTTGGGTTGTGACTATGAGCTTGAATTGAGGGTTTGAACTTGATCCTTGGTTTTAATGGTTTAAAGTGAAACTTGATGTTTGATAAATGATTCTTGTGAACTTTCTATCCTATTTACATGTTTAAATTTAAGGTTTGATGATGAGTGCATGATATGCCATTAATGGAGCTTGAAGCTTCCATGGATGAAAGCTTGTTATTGGATGATCTTTTGCCAACTTTAAGGGTGAATTCTTGCTTCTATGATTGGATTGCATGATATATGTGAATTATATGAATTGCAAGCATGTCTAAGGGTGTATAAGAGCTTCCTTGTTGCTACCCCTGTTTTACAAAGCTTTTCCCTCGAGAAACAGAGCTTTTGCTCTGTTTTTCTTGGCAAAACGATGAGCTGACACGGCCGTGTCAGCTTTGAACTGAAAATGGACACAGCCGTGTTGGGCTCTCGACTTTGAATTTTTCTGAATTTAATCTTGGACAAGGCCGTATCCAATTCCTTTGAAAACTCAACACGGCCGTGTCAAGCTCTCGACTTTGAATTTTTGGATTTTTAAACCTCGGACACGGCCGTGTCCGTTTCCTTTGAAAACTCAACACGGCCGTGTCATTTGAAATGACAGCTTTGGGGAACCTCTTTTCTTGCTTATATCTCGTTTATGGCTCGTATTTGTGAATTGTATGTAACATGATTATATTAAAGCTATGTTTTATGATTGATTTATGATATTGATAACCTTATGAATGCAAGTATGAAAGTATGAAGGATATGAACGAGAACGAATAGGATTTTATCGTATATTGAACGAAACTTGTTGAATTATGTGTTTAATTGGATTCTATGACATTCATGACCATATTTGAACATTTTATCGCATTTTAAGCATTCCATAGCATGTCATTTCTTAGCCGAGCGTCTAATGTGGTCATGATTGTGTCTTACACTACCTTTGTCACATAGGTGTTGGTCTAGTGGGTGACGAGGTTGAGCAGTGAGAGCTTTGTCGGGTTCTTTTGTCTACCAGGTGGGTTTTTCTTCTATTAGTTAACAATATGACCCCGAACACCTAATGTGCAAGATTTTGGCCAAAACCCTATATAGGTATTTATACCAAGTTTTTAATGAGCAAATGTTTTAAACGAAAACCTTTTTCTTGAATATCCTACCAAAATGTTTTGGCGAGTAATGATTGAGTGATCACAATGTATGGGGGCCCGGGACTTAGTGTGGTGGTGAACCAGGGAAGCTTGGGCTGACGGGAATCCATTTATACTAGTTCCAACAATTTCGGCAACCTGGATTTCACTAGGAGATTAGTGACTGAAAGGGGACCCGCGCTTTTGGGGATTCATGTACCCCTCTAGCATTAATGAATGAGGGTTCGGGCCTTGCAAACCCGTTCCCTACGTGGAGAAAAAGGAGTATATGAATGATCGAATGAATGATCTAATGAATGAGCACGAAAGAAAGAATGCACGAACGAATGAATGATTAATGAATTACACGAGGTGGTGGTTGGAGATAATGCACGCCTTCTCGCCGGGCCACTAATGACCTAATGAATGAAATGAATTGTTATAATCCTATTCGTTGTATTTTATTTCCCACTTGGGAAAAATGATTCTAAACCTCGAATATGGATTATAACTTGCATGTACGTGTTTAAATTCCGCAATATTATGATATTATGCCTCTCTTTTTATACCCACCAGTCTGTCTAAGACTGAACCCGGAGTTGTTTCAGTTATTTTTGCAGGAAGGGATGCTAGGCGGGATACAAGTCTGAGAGAGTCTTGCATGGTGTCTAGCCTTTCTTTCGTTACACTCGTACTCTTATTTTTTTTTGATACTTTGGATTTTGTTTATGTATGGAGCGTATATGTATATGGTACCTATATGTATCTTATTCAGGCCTAAATATTGGTACATAGAGCGTATAGCTCAATATATGAATTACATGTTGGTACCTAGAGCTTCTAGTTCAGTATATAATATAAGAATGATTGCTTCCGCCTTTCTGTTACTCTGATTGTTGTTGTTGTTGTTGGGGTTTAAGTTATAGGTTAGTCCCGCCTGGCTTAGAGAGTGTGTATGTCTCCGTTCGCTATGATTTGGCACGTGTATGGAAATCCATTTCATATACGGGTCGGGTCATGGTGCGGGGGATGTGACGTCACGCGCTCGGGCGTTACATCCTTTGAGTGGTATCAGAGCCTAGGGTTGCAAAACCAGGGTTCTAGTGTCGTGTTGAGTCAGTAGGTCGTTCGACTGTAGGAATTACTTGTAATTTGGAGCATTGCATTTTATATGATTAGGTGTTTTGATTCTTGACTTGAATGATTGAATGAATTTATCGCATTGCCACGCATGAACTAAAATTAGCATGCATGTTAGTGTTTGAATTGATAGGATGCCTCCGAGAAGACATCGGGAAAGGTCTCCGGGACACCGTCACCACCGTGATCATTCCCCTAATCCTCCACAGCCGCCTATGAATATGGAGCATTTTATGGAGGCGGTATATAACTACGTGGAACATAGAAGGGCTCAGGATCCTCCAGTACAACCGCAGGCTGAACAACAAGTACCTCCTCCAAATAACCCGAGAGATCATCATGGGTTGTTTTTGAGTTATAATCCTCCAAGATTTTCAGGTTCCGTAGATGATGCTATATCGGAAGGATGGCTCACTCGGATTGAGAGGATTTTTAATGTTCGATAATTCACATCTCAAGAAAAGGCCCAATTTGCTATTTTCCAACTGGATGGAGAGGCTTATGATTGGTGGGAACGTACACGAGAGAAGCTCGAAGTGGAAGGAGAAGAAGTTACTTGGGAAGTGTTTGTAAGGGAGTTTAGAGAAGCCTTTGTTCCTGAAGTTGTCCGAGAAAGAAAAGAACAAAAGTTTATGGATCTGAATCAAGGAACTCGAACGGTGGCTCAGTATCTTTCTCTTTTCAATCGGCTTGGCAAGTATGCACCTTACATTACAAGGGATGAAAAGAGAAAGGGAAAGAGGTTTATAGCTGGATTGAGGCAGGATCTAAGGCATGGGCATGCAGGCCATAATTTTGAGTCTTTTGCTGACACTGTACAAAGGGCTCTGGTATTGGAAGAGGAGTATAAAGGACCCCTTACCTCGCATGAAAATGGGACAAGGATCGGGGTTTGGAAAGGGGAAAAGACCTATAGTATCTCCTCCTCAGCCATTTCAAGGGCAAGCTAAGAAGTTTCGACCTACAGGAGCTGCACCGCCAAAGCCACAAGCACCTCTAGCTACTTCTGATCCTCGGCATGATAGGTCACCACGTCTATTTTGTGGAGGCCCGACTCACACCTACAACACTTGCAGAAATAGGCTGGGACAGTGTTTGATTTGTGGGAAGACAACACATATGGCCAATACTTGTCCAGACAAGACTCCAGGCTATCAACCGGGAGCTCAGAGGCCGATGATCCCAGCTCGTGCATATGCCCTTGCGGGTGAAGAGCAAGATGTGGAAGCCAATCCCAATGCTATGGTGGAAGGTACAATATGCATCCATAACACGAACATACATGCATTATTTGACCCTGGCACTACTCATTCTTTTATTTCTTGCAAATTAATTGATACTTTGTGTTTGCCTGTTACGTGCTTAAATGTTTATTATGTGGTGAGTTCACCGTTGGGTGGAAGTCTTGAGATGGATCAGGTGGTCAGAGATTGTGTGTTTGGGTTTGAAGGCAGAGTATGTCAGGCCGATTTAGTGGTGATGCCGATGAACAGATATGGGGTTATTCTGGGAATGGATTGGTTGTTTCGGTATCATGCCACTGTTGATTATTTCACCAAGACAGTTAAGTTGGGAGAAGAAGTGACAGTGGGGAAAGAATCAGAGATTACACCTCTTTTGTCGTTCACTGAGGCTCATAGGTTGATAAGGAATGGGGCAACGGGATTTATTGCCTATATCTTGAATAAGCCGAAAGATCAGGCGAAACTCGAAGAGACAGAAGTGGTGAAGGAATATCTTGAGGTGTTTCCCGAAGTTTTAGGTTCTTTGCCTCCGGATCGAGAGATCGAATTTGTAATAGACTTATATCCGGGATCTGAACCTTATTCTAAGACTCCTTACCGGATGGCACCGGCAGAGTTACAGGAGTTAAAAGTTCAGCTGGAAGATCTTCTTAAGAATGGTTATATTCGACCGAGTTCATCACCGTGGGGCGCGCCGGTTCTCTTTGTTAAGAAGAAAGATGGAACCTTAAGGATGTGTATTGACTACCGGGAGTTGAATCGGATGGCGGCAAAGAATAAATATCCATTGCCTAATATAGAGGATTTGTTTGATATTCTACAAGGGTCAAGAGTGTATTCCAAGCTCGATTTAAGGCAGGGATGTTATCAGTTAAAGATTAAGGAGGAAGATATTCCTAAGACAGGATTTAATACCCGGTATGGACATTATGAATTCGTGGTGATGCCATTTGGATTAACTAATGCGCCGGCAGCTTTTATGGACATGATGCATCGGATTTTCCGGCCGTATTTGGATAAGTTTGTCGTGATCTTCATCGATGATATTTTGGTATACTCAAGGTCAGAAGAGGATCATGCTCGGCATTTGAGATTGGTATTGGAGACTTTAAGAGATAATCAGCTTTATGCCAAGTTCAGTAAATGCGAGTTTTGGATTGGCAGGGTGAGCTTCTTGGGACATATTATTTCAAGCAAAGGATTAGAAGTGGATACTTCGAAAATAGAGGCAGTTTCACTGTGGCAGAGTCCTAAGAATGTTTCTGAGATCCGAAGTTTCTTGGGTTTAGCTGGTTATTACCGAAGATTTGTTAAGGATTTTTCTAAGATTGCGGCTCCGTTAACCCGATTAACCAAGAAAGAGGTTCAGTTTAAATGGGATGAGAAGTGTGAAGTTAGTTTTCAGCTCTTGAAGGATAAGTTAACTTCTGCACCGATACTTGCACTTCCGGATGGTATTGAAGGGTTTATGGTGTATACGGATGCTTCCCATGAAGGCTTAGGTTGTGTTTTGATGCAAAATGGGAGAGTAATTGCTTATGCCTCTAGGAAATTGAAAGAGCAATAGAAGAATTATCCCACTCATGACCTTGAACTTGCAGCGGTGAGTTTTGCCTTAGGGAAGTGGAGACATTATTTGTATGGGACTTCTTTTGAGATTTTTACCGATCATAAGAGTCTTCAGTACTTATTCTCTCAGAAGGAGTTGAATAGAAGACAACGTCGTTGGATGGAGACTCTCGAGGATTATGATTGTGTGATTAAGTATCACCCGGGTAAAGCTAACGTGGTCGCGGATGCATTGAGTAGGAAGGCTAGTATATCCAATTTGAAAGTAAATATTGGACAACCAATGGAGTTGGTTAAGATAAAGGCTCATATTGGTAACATCTCAGTACGTCCAGAGTTAAGGCAACAGATATTTGAGGCACAACGGGCGAATGTTGAGATTCAGAAGTTGATTGAGAAGGCTCGATCAGACTGCGAGTGTCCATTTGGATTCGATGATACGGGAATCTTTTGATTTAAGAACAGAGTGGTAGTTCCAACAGATTTAAGAAGAGCTATTTTGGATGAAGCTCATAAAACAGTTTATTCGGTATATCCTGGTGGAAACAAGATGTATCGGGACTTGAAACAGTATTATTGGTGGAACGGGTTGAAGAGAGATGTGGTGAATTATGTGAAGCATTGTCTGACTTGTCAGTTAGTGAAAGCTGAGCATCAGAAGCCGTCAGGATTGTTACAGCCACTACCTATTCCCGAATGGAAATGGGAACAGATAGCAATGGATTTTGTATCGGGTTTACCTAGAGTGAAAGGTGGATTCGATGGAGTTTGGGTAATCGTGGACAGGTTAACCAAGTCAGCACATTTTCTTGCAGTTCGGATGTCAGATAAGATAGGTAAGTTGGCTAAGAGGTATTGTGATGAGATTATTCGGTTACATGGAGTGCCAGCTAGTATTGTTTCGGACAGGGATCCGAGATTCACTTCCAAGTTTTGGCAAGAGTTACAGAAATGTCTGGGAACTAAGCTTCAGTTCAGTACAGCTTTTCATCCACAGACGGACGGATAATCTGAAAGGTTAATCAGATATCTTGAGGATATGTTAAGGGCGTGTGCGTTAGATTTCTCGAGTTCTTGGAACGAACAACTGCCCTTAATTGAGTTTGCCTACAACAATAGTTATCAAGCTTCTATAGAAATGGCACCGTATGAGTTTCTTTATGGAAGAAAGTGCCGATCCCCGTTGTTTTTCGATTTGGAAGAATGGAAGTGGAGTAAGCAAGAAGGGGTACAAAGAGGTGAAAGGAAATATAAACCTTCTAAAGCTATTCAGGATGCTATTGAAAAAGTTCAGATTATTCGACAAAGGATGAAAGCAGCTCAAGATTGACAGAAAAGTTATGCAGATAAGCGAAGGAAAGATCTTGAATTTGACGTTGGGGATAGGGTGTTCCTGAAAGCTTCACCTCGGAAAGGATTTACCCAAATTGGAAAAGGAGGAAAGTTGAATCCCCGATATTTGGGACCTTATGAGATTTTGGAGAGAATCGGAGATACAGCTTATAGATTGGATTTGCCTCCAAGTTTAACGGGTATTCACAATGTCTTCCATGTATCACAACTTCGGAAGTACTATCCCGATGAATCCGTGATCATACCGATTGAAGAAGTGGAGCTAAAACCGAATCTCACTTTCGTTCAGAAACCAGTTAAGATTCTGGATCGAAAATTTCAAGAACTTCGAAATAGACAGTTTCCCTTGGTGAAAGTATTATGGCAGAGTGATAAGACGGAAGAAGCAACGTGGGAAACCGAAGAGAAAATGCAGAAGTTCTATCCCGAGTTGTTTCCGATCGAGCAATGAATCCGAGGACGGATTCTCTTTAAGGGGGAGAGGTTGTAACGCCCCGTGTTTTCACACGTGCTGGTAAGTGTTACGTGCGCATTTTTATTTATTTATATGAGTTTATAAGTTGATTTGCTAATTGAATTCGTTTCTAATTTGATTTAATTGTTTAAATTTTATATGAATTCCAATGTGTGCTATGAATATATGAATGAATTTGTGAGAATGTGAATTTCATGAATTCGGTGTTAATTGAATGAAATTACGTGTTCGTGTGATTCGTGGACTTGATTGTAACTTATTTGAATGTTTTGGACTCAATTGGAAATTGGGTTTGGGCTTAATTGCCACCTTTTGAAAGTTTAGGGACCTATTTGTATATAGGCAACCCTGAACGGTTTTCGCGATATCTTGAGCTTCGGACCTCGAAATCGAGATCCGTAACCGGCGTTGAACTTGTTTCGACGTTACCTATCCATTAAACTTGACCTTATACTTTTTCGATACCGTTTGAACCTTCGACAACGAATCTTTCCACCGATCTCGACCTTATAACTTGTTTGAACCGTTTACTAATCGAACCGGACTTGAACCGACCCGCATTCTACCCATTTTATCACTAAATATCAGCATTTTCCTCCTCCTTGCTCCCACTTTTGATCGATCAATTCATCCCAAGAGAGAAGCAAGAGAAGCTCCAAGAAACCCTCCTTTGTTGAACCTTCAAACTTTGAGCTCAAGATCATTCAATCTTCCATCTTCTTCCAAGGTAATTGGTGATTTAAATTCTCCATCTCCTCCTCTATTTTTTTCATCTATGGAAAGCTTGGCATGAGTGAAGGATTCTTGGGTTGTGACTATGAGCTTGAATTGAGGGTTTGAACTTGATCCTTGGTTTTAATGGTTTAAAGTGAAACTTGATGTTTGATAAATGATTCTTGTGAACTTTCTATCCTATTTACATGTTTAAATTTAAGGTTTGATGATGAGTGCATGATATGCCATTAATGGAGCTTGAAGCTTCCATGGATGAAAGCTTGTTATTGGATGATCTTTTGCCAACTTTAAGGGTGAATTCTTGCTTCTATGATTGGATTGCATGATATATGTGAATTATATGAATTGCAAGCATGTCTAAGGGTGTATAAGAGCTTCCTTGTTGCTGCCCCTGTTTTGCAAAGCTTTTCCCTCGAGAAACAGAGCTTTTGCTCTTTTTTTCATGGCAAAACGATGAGCTGACACGGTCGTGTCAACTTTGAACTGAAAATGGACACGGCCGTGTTGGGCTCTCGACTTTGAATTTTTCTGAATTTAATCTCGGACACGGCCGTGTCCGATTCCTTTGAAAACTCAACACGGCCATGTCAAGCTCTCGACTTTGAATTTTTGGATTTTTAAACCTCGGACATGGCCGTGTCCGTTTCCTTTGAAAACTCAACACGGCCGGGTCATTTGAAATGGCAGCTTTGGGGAACCTCTTTTCTTGCTTATATCTTGTTTATGGCTCGTATTTGTGAATTGTATGTAACATGATTATATTAAAGCTATGTTTTATGATTGATTTATGATATTGATAACCTTATGAATGCAAGTATGAAAGTATGAAGGATATGAACGGGAATGAATACGATTTTATCGTATATTGAACGAAACTTGTTGAATTATGTGTTTAATTGGATTCTATGACATTCATGACCATATTTGAACATATTATCGCATTTTAAGCATTCCATAGCATGTCATTTCTTAGCCGAGCGTCTAATGTGGTCATGATTGAGTCTCACACTACCTTTGTCACACAGGTGTTGGTCTAGTGGGTGACGAGGTTGAGCAGTGAGAGCTTTGTCGGGTTCTTTTGTCTACCAGGTGGGTTTTTCTTCTATTAGTTAACAATATGACCCCGAACACCTAATGTGCAAGATTTTGGCCAAAACCCTATATAGGTATTTATACCAAGTTTTTAATGAGCAAATGTTTTAAACGAAAGCCTTTTTCTTGAATATCCTACCAAAATGTTTTGGCGAGTAATGATTGAGTGATCAAAATGAATGGGGGCCCGGGACTTAGTGTGGTGGCGAACCGGGGAACCTTGGGCTGACGGGAATCCATTTATACTAGTTCCAACAATTTCGGCAACCTGGATTTCACTAGGCGATTAGTGACTGAAAGGGGACCCGCGCTTTTGGGGATTCATGTACCCCTCTAGCATTAATGAATGAGGGTTCGGGCCTTGCAAACCCGTTCCCTACCCGGAGGAAAAAGTAGTATATGAATGATCGAATGAATGATCTAATGAATGTGCACGAAAGAAAGAATGCATGAACGAATGAATGAATGAATGATTAATGAATTACACGAGGTGGTGGTTAGAGATAATGCACGCCCTCTCGCCGGGCCACTAATGACCTAATGAATGAAATGAATTGTTATAATCCTATTCGTTGTATTTTATTTCCCACCTGGGAAAAATGCTTCTAAACCTCGAATATGGATTATAACTTGCATGTACGTGTTTAAATTCTGCAATATTATGATATTATGCCTCTCTTTTTATACCCACCAGTCTGTCTAAGACAGAACCCGGAGTTGTTTCAGTTATTTTTGCAGGAAGGGATGCTAGGCGGGATACAAGTCTGAGAGAGTCTTGCATGGTGTCTAGCCTTTCTTTCGTTACACTCAAACTCTTATTTTTTTTTTGATACTTTGGATTTTGTTTATGTATGGAGCGTATATGTATATGGTACCTATATGTATCTTATTCAAGCTTAAATATTGGTACATAGAGCGTATAACTCAATATATGAATTACATGTTGGTACCTAGAGCTTCTAGCTCAGTATATAATATATGAATGATTGCTTCCGCCTTTCTGTTACTCTGATTGTTGTTGTTGTTGTTGGGGTTGAAGTTATAGGTTAGTCCCGCCTGGCTTAGCGAGTGTGTATGTCTCCGTTCGCTATGATTTGGCACGTGTATGGAAATCCATTTCATATACGAGTAGGGTCATGGTGCGGGGGATGTGACGTCTCGCGCTCGGGCGTTACATAGAATGTTCGACAGAGTAGAAAAGTTAGCCAAGTTGTATTGTAAAGAGATCATGAGACTTCACGGCGTGCCAGTTAGTATCGTATCAGACCGAGATCCTCGCTTTACAGCTAGTTTATGGCAAGATCTACAAAGAAGTTTGGGGACTAGACTCAATTTCAACACTGCATCGCATCCCCAAACGGATGGCCAATCAGAGAGACTTATCAAGTATCTTGAGGACTTGCTCAGAGCCTGTGCTTTGGACTTTCGAGAATCTTGGGACGAGCACTTATCCTTAGTGGAATTTGCCTATAACAACAGTTATCAAGCATCAATTGGCATGGCCCCATACGAGGCATTGTACGGAAGAAAGTGTAGATCGCCTCTCTTTTGGGATTTGGAAGATTGGCGTTGGACTAAGGAAGGTGGTGTTAAACGAGCTAGATCTCCAAAGGTTATTGAAGAAGCCATTGAGAAAATCTAAATAATTCAACAACGCATGAAAGCGGCTCAAGATCGTCAAAAGAGTTATGCCGATCGCCGGAGAAGACCCGTAGAATTCGAAGTCGGAGATAAGGTTTTCTTGAAAGCATCTCCAAGAAAAGGGTTCTGCCGTATTGGTAAAGGTGGAAAGCTCAATCCCCGCTATCTTGGACCTTTTGAAATCCTCGAACGGGTTGGATAAACTGCATACAGATTGAACTTACCTCCGAACATGACCGGGATTCATAATGTATTCCATGTTTCACAGCTCCGTAAATATTATCCCGATGAATCAACCATACACCCAATTGAAGATGTACAACTTGAACCGGACCTAACCATCAAGAAGAAACCGATGAGAATCATGGATCGAAAAATGCAAGAGTTAAGAAGTCGGCAAATCCCAATGGTTAAAGTGTTATGGAAAGATCAGAAGTCCGAAGAAGCCACCTGGGAAACTGAAGAAAAGATAAGGAAGCTGTATCCGGAGTTATTCAGATCAGAGCAGTGAACCTGGGGACCAGGTTCTTTTAAGGTGGGGAGGTTGTGACGCCCCGCTCATTTAAAGGTTTAGGTTAACAAGTGTTAGGGTCGTGGGAAGTTCGAACGAAGAATCCGTTAGAACGAATGTAACCCTAGCAAGCTTGTTTCGGGATAACAACGTCAATAGAACATTTTCAATCCCTTTGAATTAATCTAACTTCGGGATGAGATATTTGAGATCCGCCTTCGCCATTTAATTCATTTTGACGTCTTGAGATGAATGACGTTAATTTCATAATTTTTGGAAACCGTTTGCTATCCCGACGCCCTAAAACCGGTCCACTTCGACCGGTTATTTCTTGGAATTGGGCCTAGATTATTCACCTACTAGCTTCTTTCTCTTTCCTCCTAGTTGAAGCATATCACCACCTCCCCCGCACTCTGACCCGACACATATATGAAACGTGAAATCCGAATACCTACACAAGTCAAAGCGAACGGGAGACAGACAAACACTCCTAAGCTAGGCGGATTCTAACCCGTACGAAATGTACATTCAAGTATCAAATTACAAACACATGCCGAAGCGTAATATTTCAAAACGATTTACCCACACGATCCCATCACAGGCTATAACTGAGCAAATATCCAACATATACCAAGTTTATTCCAAAAGTTCCAGCCCGACAGTGGCAATTTAAAACTTAACATCTATGCTGGTAAGGCCACAATGTGTACATGAACAAAATGTGGAGTGTATGCAAGTACAACCCAAAGACTCGACTTAGACGAACATGAACTACTCAATGCTCCGCCTAGCTCGACCAAAGCATACCTGTACCTACGAAACTAAAAGATGGAAAAGCAAGGAATCAGTCCACGACTGAGTGAGGGGTTAACCCACACACGTTATAGATATAACAGAGCAGAGCACGTATCAAAATTCGAATGTTCATGAACCCAAGGATGGTTTTTGCACACAAACACATTTTCTAAAAGCAAAAGGATACATACATATACAAAAGAAATCAAGATCCTATTCAGTCCATCCTTGTTTCACAAACTAAAAATAGAACAGAGCTCGGTAAGTACGAGCTTTCAAACCACATCTGTCAACAAGCCTCAGAATTTCAGGAAAAACATAAATAAAAATACAATCCTGTCATCGCGCCATGGAAAGGAAGGGAGTGCACCCCAATCCTTTCTGAAACACGTATACACATCGAGACGGGGGATCATGACTCCTACCCGCTCCTTCGATGGGGTTACCACCGGCTCAAAATAACTGACCTGTACCAAACCTCCTGGAAACAAGCAAGTAATCTGAAATGAAGACTGTGCACAGGGCGCGGTCCTGACGGCCCTGTAACATCCCGCTCGTCCGGCCTTTCCAGGTACACCTTCACAGGCGAGCTATGTGCGCTTTTAATAATTTAATTATGTAAATTAAGTGTTTATTATACTTCTATGTGATATATTTGAATTATTTGAAACTTATTTGACCTTATGTGATTTACTCATACGTGTTCATTTTCTTTGTTTCGTTCTTGCTCCGTTTGTGTCTGTTTTCATTTTTGATCTTTGTGACTACGTGTTATGCGTGAGTTATAGGTGTTATGAATGTATCTTTATGCTCATTACTTGTTTTTGAGTTCGTTTGATACAGTTTTGAAACCGTTTGATGTTTTAGGGACATAAGGGCCTAACGGGCTTTAGCGCACCTTGTGTTCCGGAAGGCGTAACTTGAGCACGGGAATTCGGATTTGAATTCCGGAAGATGCGTTGGACTCGCAATGAAGAAATCAAGACAAAGAATCAAGATTCATATTTTTCTAAGCGCATTTGATTCCCCGTTTTTCGACCGGAACGAGCCCTTGTGTTTAAAAGTACCCTTTTGTTGACTAATCTTCACTTGTGGGACCCCATTTAACCCCAATTAAGCCCCTAACCTTGACTTACATGTATCTAACCATCCCTCACTCTCTCCTACTCCTTCATTTCGTCCCACACCCAAGGAAAAAGAAGGGAAAGTGCAGCTACTTCAGCTCCAAGAAGAGAAGGAAGAAACCCTTGGTCATTTTCATGATTTTGAGCTCAAATCACATCCAAAGCTTCTCTAATTTGAAAGGTAAGTTTATGATTGTAATCTACACTCTCTCTTCTCTATTATATGTGGATTTGACTGGAATTCATTGGTTGATTCTTGAGTTCTTGCAAGCATGTGAATAGTAGAGGTTGGATGAATTTGATGATTCTTGCTTCCCTTCTTGTTCCCTTGATTCTTGGTGATGATGTATTGCTTCTATGACTTGATTCTATGTATTTATTGCATCTCCTTTCATGGTTGCTTGATTATGAGTGATTGGCCATTGATGAGTGCTTGAGAATTGGATGATAACTTGATGCATTTCTTCCCCTTTTCCTTGCTTTGTTTCTTGCATTTGGTGATTGAAGTTGTTGCTACTTATATGGCATGAATCTATGATGAATTAGTGTTATTTTCATGTTTGGTTTATGTGTTTTCTTTGTCTTTAGAGACTCCCCTAAGCTTGCACCAAAATCCCTGTTTTTCTCTCCAAAATCTGATTTCTTGCTTGCTGTCTGGTCCTTTCTGTACCGAGACACGGGGGTGTCTCGATTTGCTCTATGTTGGTGACACGGGCGTGTCACCTTCTGGTATCCGTTGTTCGTCTCCTGTACTGAGACATGGGGGTGTCTCAACTTGTTCTTCCAGGGGGTGCACGGGCGTGTCCCCTAGGAATTCTCATTTTTCGCCCGTCTTTGCATGGCTTTGCTTCCTTTTCATTTCTTTTAGTTAGCTTTCTTGTCTTGTTTATGACTTGTATGCTTCATTAACTTGTTACATTATGTGTTAAGCTTAATGTTGCGAATCCTTAACTTGTTTTATACCCTCGTTTGTGAGTTGTGAACTTATATGAAACGCATGCTCTCATATGACTTAAGTGTGAATTTATTTTATGTCCTCTGCATCATGAACATACATACACATCCGCCGAGCGTCTAATGTGGTTCATATTGAGTCTAAGTTTGTCTTTTGTCTTTGCCTTGCCTTTAAGTCCGTCCTTGGTTGACGAGGTTGTCCTCTAGACGTTCGTTTGCTTCCTAGGTGCTAGGTTGGGAGTCTGGCTAGACGGCGGTTGTCTTTCGAGTCTTGGGCGTCGTTCGAGTCTTGGTAGCGTCCTTGCATTTGCATATTTACTTTCCTGTTTCGGTACTATGTATATTTGGTACTACGTATAAATAATTATAAGCGATGTTCTGTAATTTGATGTTTGAATATTTATTTTGGTCCGGGGTGGGCAAAGCATGTTGCAGTATGTATATCTTGTTTTAAGGTTATATGCCTGTAATTGGTTTTGTTTTGTGATCCTGTAGCTTCCGCACTTTCGATTTATTTTGTTGCGCACTCTGTTCAGGGTCTAGAGCGCCTAGCCTAGAGTTGATTTTGTTTGTCACCCGTTCGCCATAGTTCGATGCGGGGACGGAGTTCCCATTTCGGCACCCGGGTTGGGCTATGGTGCGGGGAATGTGGCGCCCTTCGCTCCGGGGTGTTACATCCTTAAGTGGTATCAGAGCTCTGGGTTGCAAAACCCGAGCTCTAGCGTCGTGTCAGGTCTGTCTAGGTCTTTCGACTTAGGATTATGTGATTGTTTGCATTCACTCTCATCTCTTACGTGAATTACTTGAATTATTTGGCTTAATATGTTAATAGTTCACATGAACATGTACTGAACCCTGCATGCATCGATCCCTTGGAATCATTTTTCTTATCTCAGGATGAGTTCTTCATATCATCATACCTCATCAAAAGGAAAACAAGAGAAATAAGTTTCTTCGGTCTCAAAGAAGTTTGAAGGCTTTAATCCACCGAAGTGGCATGGAGGCGATAGTATTGAAGCCGAGTGGCTATTCGTGATATTGTGGATTTGGAAAAATTGTCCGGGAACCTCACAAGAGAAAGTAAAGCACACATCCCTCTTATTACAAGATGAAGCTTCAAAATGGGTCAAGGAAATAAGATCACATCTAAAGAAGTCCGGAGAAGAGCTCCATTGGGAAAGGTTTATCCGAGAATTTTGCTATAAGTATATCCCTCCCAATGAATTGATTAGGAGACTCCAAGAATTTCTAGATCTTGAGCAAGAAGTGAAGATGATGGATGACCTCGAGATGGAGCTAGAAAACTCGAGAGCTAACCAAGATTGCCACAAGGTCTGGGGATATATAGAAAGGTGTAGAGACGAGATTCAACAAGCTTTCCAAAGCTCACCGGTACATAATTGGTCCGAGGAAGTTAGAAGAGTGGTTCAAGATGAAATGAATAAGCAAGAGGTGAAGTTTCACATTTCTAAGGAGGAATATAATCCAGGATCAAGCTTAAACTCAAATAAGAGACCTATGTTCCGAGAGGAAACCCAAGAACTTCAAGAGGTCGACTACACCAAGAAGAAGAAACTTCAACCACCAAAGATAGATCCGATACCTCTTCCATTGGAGATAATTCAATGCTCTTATTATCAAGGCCCTAATCACACCGAAGAAGTTTGCCGAAAGAAACTTGGGAGATGTTACAAGTGTGGGGAACTGGGACATAAGGTGAAAAGTTGCCCGAGGACTAAGGATTCAAGGACTACAAAGAGCTGCGATTCCAAGACTCCAAGTTTAATCCAAGTGGATATGATTGAAGAAGGAGAACGGTATGCCAAGGTCGACACTACCGCCATGGTGAAAGGTAGACCAAACATTCATGGCACTACATACATGCATTTTATTTTAATTGGTGTTACTTTTCTTTTTCTAGTTGTTCTCGGTGCTTGCGTGTCTTTGTTATTACTTGTTTGCTTGTGGTTTCCCCTTTTCTTTCTCCTTTGACTTGTCTCTCTCTTTGGTGAGAGGTTGGTGAGAGAGTGTCGAGTGGTTGGTGAGTTGTGAGGGCCGAGCTTTCTTGGTGGCGGTTCTCTTCCGGTGGTTGTTCTTGAAGGCACCTAGTTCTGTTAAGGTAACGGTGTTACCATAGGCGTGGGTAGTTGTTTGTAGGAGGTCCATTCGGGGCTCAACGGTATCTACGGGTGTTAGATGGAAGGCTAGCCCGTTAATATCTTTTGTAGAACTGGTTGGTAATTCTGGGACGGTGCGATAAGCTTCGTGGCTTTCCTTTGAGTTAACTTAGAGGTCGAGCCAAGCTTAAGGAGACAAAGATCGAAGTAAGCCACCTTTGGTGTTTCTTTGAAGATGGAATTCGTTTCCACCCAATGAGGACATCGAGGTTGTCGTGATCTTTATCCCGGAATTGTTTTGTATTTGGAGTTTCTCTTCTAGTGGACTCTAGCGAGGTTGTTGGAGTTAAGTCGTAGTTGACGAGCTCTTAGAAGGTAATTGCATTCTTGTGAATACTTCTTTGTGGAGTACCTTGGTCCCATCTAAAAAGAAGACGGGATTTAGGATGAGTATATGTTACCGTGAGCTGCACAAGTTAACGGTGGAAGATGAATACCCTTCTTGCTTGCTTCAAAGAGTCGTTAGTTCTTCTTCAGTGTTCTGTGGTCTCTGCTGAGTGTGGTTTCAACAAGGGTATGGTCGACTACGCATTTTGGTAGAGAAACCGAGAATTACCTTAGAGATTAAGTCTCTAGTGTCATTGGGAGTCAACAGAGGGTTTGTCGTTGCACAAGTGTCGTCCCATGACATGAAAGACAAGGAAGAGGCATGGTTCGAGTGGATAAGGCTTTTGAAGAGAGTTACCTTGATTACACGAGGATACTCAAACTTTTCCGTTACGATCGAGGTACTAAGGAAGACTTCGGTTGTGCGTTGCTACGAAGGGTTGGAGCCTATGTCTCAAGAAGTGCTTAGTCACGAGACTAATTCCACTCATGGTTCGAGACTTGAAGAGCCGGTAATGGTGTTGGCATAAGAAGAGACATTGTAGACTTAGTGTAGCAATGTCTAAGGTGCTTTCGATAGAAGACAGAACATCAAGAACCGGTAGTTTTCCCCAACTACTTTTCGATTTTAATCAGAAGTGGGAGCAAATCAAAGTTTTCTAAACTAAGGGGATTCACTCGGATTTGGCGAGTGCCACCGAGTGATCGAGACAAGAGAAGTCTCCCTTATATTTTTATTTAAGGAAGCCATGTCCCGAGGAGATTACTACTCTTGGATCAGAGTAGCGCAGCGGAAGCGTGCAGTCGAGCTCGTTCAAGTGTCCTTTTGGGTCTCGCTTAGGACCTGAGGACAGGTCCTTTTGAAGGAGGGGAGTTTGTAACATCCCGCTCGTCCGGCCTTTCCAGGTACGCCTTCACAGATGAGCTATGTGCGCTTTTAATTATTTAATTATGTAAATTAAGTGTTTATTATACTTCTATGTGATATATTTGAATTATTTGAAACTTATTTGACCTTATGTGATTTACTCATACGTGTTCGTTTTCTTTGTTTCGTTCTTGCTCCGATTGTGTCCGTTTTCGTTTTCGATCTTTGTGACTACGTGCTATGCATGAGTTATAGGTGTTATGAATGTATCTTTATGCTCATTACTTGTTTTTGAGTTCGTTTGATACGGTTTTGAAACCGTTTGATGTTTTAGGGATATAAGGGCCTAACGGGCTTTAGCGCACCTTGTGTTCCGGAAGGCGTAACTTGAACTCGGGAATTCGGATTTGAATTCCGGAAGATGCGTTGGACTCCCAACGAAGAAATCAAGACAAAGAATCAATATTCATATTTTTCTAAGCCCATTTGATTCCCCGTTTTTTGACCGGAACGAGCCTTTGTGTTTAAGAGTACCCTTTTGTTGACTAATCTTCACTTGTGGGACCCCATTTAACCCCAATTAAGCCCCTAACCTTTTGTTGAATAATCTTCACTTCTGGTATCCGTTGTTCGTCTCCTGTACTGAGACACGGGGGTGTCTCAGTTTGTTCTTCCAGGGGGGGCACGGGCGTGTCCCCTAGGAATTCTCGTTTTTCGCCCGTCTTTGCATGGCTTTGCTTCCTTTTCATTTCTTTTAGTTAGCTTTCTTGCCTTGTTTATGACTTGTATGCTTCATTAACTTGTTACATTATGTGTTAAGCTTAATGTTGTGAATCCTTAACTTGTTTTATACCCTCGTTTGTGAGTTATGAACTTATATGAAACGCATGTTCTCATATGACTTAAGTGTGAATTTTTTTATGTCCTCTGCATCATGAACATACATACACATCTGCCGAGCGTCTAATGTGGTTCATATTGAGTCTAAGTTTGTCTTTTGTCTTTGCCTTGCCTTTAGGTCCGTTCCTTGGTTGACGAGGTTGTCCTCTAGACGTTCGTTTGCTTCCTTCGCTCCCGTAGCTTCTCGGAGGTGAGGTTTCTTTCTTTTTAGCTATTATGACCTACAACCCAATATGTAATTTAAGCCCGCATGCGAACTATATATACGTATAAATAAGTGTTCGATATGAATTTTGCGGGAATTGGCCCATTTGCTATGAAATCCGTTGAAAATGCTTTTATATGTATGTAAGCTATGTTTTGTTTATTTGTTTTCGAAAAGGGTTGGTGTGTGGACGTGTTAAGTTTTGCCAAGAAAAGCTTTTGTGATAAGTATACGCTTTGTGGGATATGTGTGTGTGAGTTCTGTGATATGTGTGTGGGCCCCGGAAAAGTGGTATGTGATCTCGGGTCGGCCATGGGGTCGCCGGGCTCTCTCATCAACACGACTCCATTTACGGGAGACTTAGTTCTCCTATACCGACGGAGCACTTTAAGGTTGGCCGTCGAAGGAACCCGGTGGGATCCTCCGGTTCACAAGTTTCGTTCTGTGGAGGGACGAGAGGGCCACCTCTCTTCCCCAATGGTGTGGAGGTGGGATTGCTTATGAGTTTTGTTTTGGTATAAGTAAGTGTGTGTGAGAACTCGTTCTCGCCGTGTTGTGTTTATGCTTATGCTTATGCTTTTGTATCCGATACGGTTTGTGAAACGGGGTGGACTCACAACTGGTAAAACTTGGGTTAATTTGGCCTTTGGCCCTAATCTTTACTTGTATATATATATTATCACGAGTTAAACCCTTTTGGAGTGAAAACACTTTCGATTTGAATATGCTATGCTCCTACCTATACGTATGTGCGCGTGTGTAGCCCCCTCACCAGTCCCTAGGACTGACCCTCGTTGCTTCTTTCTTTTTCCGCTTTGTTTCGAGCTTTCCAGGTGCTCGGTTGGGAGTCTGGCTAGGCGGCGGTTGTCTTTCGAGTCTTGGGCGTCGTTCGAGTCTTTGTAGCGTCCTTGCATTTGCATATTTACTTTCCTGTTTCGGTACTATGTACATTTGGTACTACGTATAAATAATTATAAGCTATGTTCTGTAATTTGAAGTTTGAATATTTATTTTGGCCCGGGGTGGGCAAAGCATGTTGCAGTATGTATATCTTGTTTTAAGCTTATATGCCTGTAATTGGTTTTTGTTATGTGATCCTGTAGCTTCCGCACTTTCGATTTATTTTGTTGCGCACTCTGTTCAGGGTCTAGACCGCCTAGCCTAGAGTTGATTTTGTTTGTCACCCGTTCGCCATAGTTCGACGCGGGGACGGAGTTCCCATTTCGACACCCGGGTTTGGCTATGGTGCGGGGGATGTGGCGCCCTCCGCTCCGGGGTGTTACAGGCACAATACTGTCCCAGGCTCCCTTACCCATAGTCTCCGGGCGCAATACATGAAGTATACACAAGTATCAGGAATTCACTTGCCATATCTTTCAATGGCTTATCTCGCAATAGTACAGATATCACATTTTATCACTTTCAAGAGTTACCACTTCTCAAGATCAAGGCATACATAGGCCCAAAATTATACACGTATCAAATAAAACCTTCAAGAGTGCAAATATCAGAAGTATACGTACATATATAACCTTAATACATAGCTATTCAGGCCGAAAACAATCATATAAGGGTATTAGGGCATAACTAACACACCTAACCTCACCTTTGACAAAAGAGTTCCAAAGAACAACACCGGGCACGGAAAATGAGACGAACCCTCCGGATCGAACTCTCCTGGGATCACCTCTGAACAAACAAAGAGCAAAACATGACGAAGACTCGATCATGACCCACATAGACGTACGGCAATGAAAAATGAATGCAATGGAATGCAAGAATTGAAATGCACTTGAGCAAGGGTTTCATTTAGGCATGCCGGGCTACAAGGAAGCAAATCACGGAGCATATTTTCAACTCATATCGTAGCACCATAATATTAACAGTACATAATTACATAATTTAACATGTTAGGAACAAGTTCGGTATAGAAAAATCACGAAAGAAATGGAAGAGAAGCTCAAACGAGGCTTCGGTTTCAAATCTAGTAAAAGCTGGCAGTTTTCTGAAAATGACCAGGCTGTAGGAAAATCAGAATATCTTAAAATTTAGAAGTTGAAATTCAGTTTCGTTCTTTGGAAATGAAACTAGACACACACATCTTTCTGAACATATATGGCTCAATTTTTTATTCCAAGCGGATCAAAACAGTTTATTATTTAAAGTTGGCTGAACGCAGGACTTCGGCGGACTGGCGACACCATTTTGTATTGGGCATATCTTACTCTGCAGAATGAATTTTGACAAGCCGTAAAAAGGAGAGTATCCTAGACTCAACTAAGTTTCAGTGGTTACAAATTCAGGCAATTCTAAGATGTTTTTCTTGGGTAAAAGATTCGAAAAACTCATTGCAGAAAACTGTGAAACAAGGCAGAATAGGGGATTTCTTGTAGGTTCGGTTCCTACTTGTTCCAGGCCTCAAAACTTGCATATCAGGTCCATAAATCATACATAAAGTGTCTATAATTTCATGTAAGGTAACATGTTGCAAATAAATTTCAGTTCATGCAAGAATTATGCAGTTTATACACTTAAAATTCACATAACGTTCATCAACTTTCAGCAAATACTCAAGAGTCTCCAATTTCTCACAAATTCCTACACCTAGCTGCACGTATAACTCCATGGCCACCATGTTAGAGACTGAACCTTGCTGAAATGGAAGCAGAAAGATGATAAGGGGTTCACCTCTTACCTTCCTTAACTGAAAATTGAAAGGGGAAGGAGATGGGGAGCTTGCTTCTTCACTTGTCTTCAATGAAGTCTTTACCTTTTGCAAGAAAGAAAGTGGCTGTACGTGAAGGAAGAAAAGGCAAAATTAGTGTTGTGCTGCTGCTGCTACTTCCTTTCACGTGAGGAGAAATAAAAGCAAGGAGGTGATGATGCACTTATGGGTTCACTACCCCTTGTGAGTATGTCTATTATGTATGGTTTGGGCCAACGCGAGGCTCTTCCATCGTCGGAGTAGTGGATGGATATGATTCTGTATTTCTGTTATGGGGAGTAAAGGTTGGAAGCTCGTACTCGCCGAGCATATGTTATGATCCGTTATGGGAATCATGAATCGGAATAAGGTTTCTGAAAATACTTTCTAAGTATAAATATAAGTTCGTTTTCAATTGTTTTGGTATGTAAACCCTTATACCCGGTTCATGAGTCCACCCTTATGTTATGTGCTATGCTCTATATATATTTAGTGTGTGGGTATGCATTAGCCCCCTCACTCAGTCAGTTGACTGACCCCTCGTTTTATCTTTTAGTTGCAAGTTCTCTTGGGTTGAGCTAGGCAGAAGTGAGTCTTCTGAGTCACACTTGTCAGTTTAGTTGTGTTAGGATGCATTTGTAGCATACTCTTCTTATGTTATATATTTATGTTTCACACTTGGAGATTATGTTTTATGCTTTACTTAGACTTTAACCCGTGTGGGGTTAGTATGCTAGTATTTGTATGATGTTCGACAATTGATGATACTTATGTCGGTTTATTATGTTAGATTATGGATTGATATTCGGGACAAGGTATCTATGCTAGTTGAACCCGTCACCTGTTTTGCAAGCTGATTTAATTGGTTCCGCTATTTGTTGTTGTTGGTTATTTGCTTCCGCTCTGAGTTTGTTGAGTTAGCTCCGTCTAGCCTAATGTGTGAGTTGGTCTCCTATTCACTATGATTCGGACTTGGGTACGGACTCTCCATTCTGTGACGGGTTTGAATCTTAGTGTGGGTGATGTGGTGCCTTTCGTTTCGGGTGCTACACGGTACCATACGAAGTCGAGGGGGAATCAATGAGTTTCAGATTAGATTTCGCCTGGACATAATAGAACCCCGCCCTCAGGGATGAGCAGGGTGAACGAGCCACTTGGAGCAGACTATTGAAATTGTGAATCGAGCGTGTTAGGAATAGTGCCCTAGAAAGCCGATTGTATATCCGCTTTATGCTTTTCCTTATTGTAATCACAGACAATCTTTGAATGAAATAACGAATTGAGGCAACACTTCTTTATATGCTCTTGTTTGGTATGCGTTTACTTTATCTGTGCATGTATGAGAACTCCCCTAATCCTGATGACTTTAGGACTCTACCATTTAGGTGAAATGGTTCATGAAACAAGCCCTATATCACATAAGTCATGATTAGTAAAATACTCCAAGCCGATGAGTCCTACCGACAGTGGGAGTTTCAACCTGACTCCTCTATGGCTTGCTTGTGGGATCACGCCCTTAAGAAGGACCACCTTGTTTCATGGAGGTGCAAAGTGTATAGTTGATACGTGCGTGATACATGAGGGTGCTTACTTTAATAAGTAAGTTCACTAAGGTGCCCCGTGTGAGAACATTCCTAAATGGGAAAGGAAGTTTCTATTTCAGGAAATGGAAACTTCCAGATTAGGAAATATCTTACGAGTCATTGATATGATTAATTGATCCTTAAGACTTGAGGTTCCTTGTCACTTTATGAGCTAACTCTGTAGTCTTAGGTATAAGCTTTAAAGGGTGTCGCCTTAGACAACTGATTCAAGGCTTATGCTGGGGCTGCACAAGTGATTCATGAAAGTGAATGAGATTCAAGAAAGGACCTACACTTGCATTTGCAAGGTGATCTCTTATTGTGTAAGTCATTCATATGCCATATGGATTCCTTGGCCAAGGCAGTAGATCAAGACATCAAGAAAAGGGTTTCTTGGATTGAGATCAAATGGATATGAAATGCACTTAGCTTTAAGACCGGAGTATTAGGGTTCTGATTATTCCCTTACCCTAGATCTTGGTTGAGAGATAGAAAGTAGGAGGATTGTATCTCACATGAATCAATGAGTTAAAGGTTCTGTCGAATCCGAACATTCCAATTCAGATAGGGGTTAAACACCTGTTGCTAGACTATGGTCGTTTAATCTGTGGACTGATTAATTAATTAGTGAATTAATTAATTAGGTTCACTGCTAATTGAATTGAGAACCTAGAGGGTCACACATAACAACTTGGTCACATGAGTTGAGGCTTTAAAATGATTAAACGAGTTAATCGGGCCGAGAGGGTTCCACACGTGTGAAACCACACGTGTGGATCACGTGAGTGTCACGTGTCATTATGACACGTGTCTCACGTGAATATATATATTAAATAATTAATTTGTTAATTATTTAATAGACTTTGGTTTAATTTTGAATTAAAAAGAAAG
The DNA here is from genome assembly GCA_037501455.1 of Lantana camara. Lineage (NCBI taxonomy): Eukaryota > Viridiplantae > Streptophyta > Magnoliopsida > Lamiales > Verbenaceae > Lantana > Lantana camara. Next base: position 65,486,106 of record CM074862.1, read on the forward strand.
TCTTATTTTGGAGAAAAATAATCTAGTTAATTAATTACGAATTAATTAATTAGATAAAACAAGTTATTTATTTTAAATAAATCAAGTATAAAATTATCCAAAAATAGTTTGGATATTTTAGCTCTCTTAAAAGTTAACTTGAATTAGAATTCGAAGTCAAAGTTGGAAAATACTTGATGGTCAAGTAATAGGAGAGAGAGACCAAAACCCTAGCCCATAAGGACTAGGATTTTCGGCCAACCCTCTTTCCTATATATAGGGGAGCTCGAGCTCCCCTTGAGGCTAATTGGCAATGCTTTTGGTTCATGTGTTGAACACCATCCTTTCTCCAAGATAAACGAAACCCTAGGTTAAGCCTAAACACTAACTAGAGAACTAGCATCCTTACTCGTTAGATTGTGATCAAGTTGGTGGACTATCTCTATAGAGCTTCAAGTTAGAAGTTTGAAGATTCGAGCTTTACCAAGGAGAGGGGATCAAGCCGCGAGAAGTGCGTTCTTGGGTGGCTTGAAACGCTTCAAGAAAGAATAAAAGAAAAGTAAGTTTTTTAACTCTACGAATTTGGATACACGATTGCGAGTCCAAGGTCTTTTTGTTGGAAAATTTTTAAATTTCCACTGCTTTCTGATTCGTATTTTCCTACAGAGCGCTCCTGCCCTGTACACTTCATCAGAATGATAAAGGCATTGATGAGGACTATTCCATTGGGGACAATTTGTGAAGGGCTCATGTTCAGGTAATTTAAGATGCTCGCTATCGGAACTGGAATGGGGAACCTTAACCCCCTTACTACGCGTGGGTCCGCTTTTGCGTAATTTATTGGCTAAATTTAAATTCTCGCGAAAGCATGTTAGGTGATCATGGGTTTAGATCTATGTATGGTTTTAATTTATGCACATGGATGGTTTAAATTGGGGTTGGAGCACTATAGTTGCGTTTTTCAATTGAGGTCGGAGCCTCACTTATGTGCGTATTGTTATGTGATTTATTATGTGGCTTTCCATATTACTGTTTTTGAGGCCGGGGTATGCCCCGTGTAATTGTCTAAGGCCAATATGAAGATTGAGCCTTATTACTTTATGTCTTTTTCTTTTTATTGTAATTTGAGAGTAGAGATAGGTGGTGAGGTTTTATTTTCATTTTGGAGACAATGCACCCATGGAGTGAGATGGACCACATTCAAGTAACAAGGAGGCCATAAGTGAAGACCCCTCAAAATGTTAGGGAGGGGAATCTCAATTGTAAAAATGTAATAGAGTTAGGGCTGGTATTTTGGTACCGCTTTCCGTTATGTGATTTAAACTGTTTATGTGGCATGTATGTTAGAACTTGTGATTGTGGAGTGGCTCCCACATACCACGCATAAGATAGGTAGAACCCATGATCATTACATGTTAGTTTCATGCTAGGACATGTTATCTGTTTATGTGCTTGTTTGAAATGCATTTAAGTGTACTTGCATTAATCAAGACTAATAAAATTGGATAACATATATGTTGGTGAGGTCGAACCGGAGAACTCTCCGGTTGATTCGAAAATTCCCATTAAATATTAAGCTAATTTCGAACAAATAGGTGTTTAATTCGAGATGCATTTTGAATTAAATTCCTAGCATTCCATCAATAGGTTTTAAGTTTAGTAAGTGAAGCTAGTTATTATCCGCGAGTCGTGGGATAGTTAGTGGAGCTTATTAGTTCTTAGTTACCTAATTGATCATTTTAAATGATCAATATTTCGTGATCAATTTTAGTAAGGGCGATGTCCACGAGTCGTGGGTCGTTCGAACTAAGTTTTGGTCATGATCTTATGATTGATGGGTCTAGCTTAACACCTAAGTAAATATGGATGTCGCACGAGTCATGGGTCCATATTGAAAGATAGGTGATGCAAAAACAATTACTAAGAGTTCTAAAGGTGTTAGAATTGGTAAGTTGTACCTACCTAGGGTTTTACTTAGAATGTCCGCGAGTCGTGGGTTCGAGGTAAAATGCCTAGGATCTTAGTACCCATTGGGAAACATGTTCCTCTTAAATCTTTGGGAATTATAGATCTTTGAAAAACAGCGGGAGCTACATTAGATTAAAGACCTTATCTTTGTATATCGTTATAATTCAGCATGCTCACTAGTTCTCTGTTTTACCTTTTAGGTCGTAGATTCTGTGATTCTCTACGTGTTTTGAAATGGCAACCAAAAACCCTCTAGTATCGATCCTCGAGTCAAACAAGTTGACTGGTCCCAACTATTCTGATTGGCTGAGGAATCTAAAAATCATTTTAGATTCTGAGAAGAGAACTTATGTTCTCTTCGAAGGGGAGCCTAGTCCCGAAGGGGAGGCTCCCACTTGGGCCGAGCGGGACACGATTCAGAAGTGGAAGGATGATAATCTCCAAGCCCGTTGCCTTATGTTAGCTAACATGTCTCCGGACTTGCAAAGGCAACATGAGGCCATGGAATTCGCTTGGGAGATTTACGACCACTTAGAGCAACTTTACCACCCTCATGAACGTGTTACAAGGTATAACACTTCAAAGGAATTGTTCCACTTAATAATGAGGGAAGGTTCAAGTGTCCATGAATATGGACTCAAGTTTCTTGCCCTTACTAAGAAACTTGCCTCCATGGACATGCCACTGAAAGATGAGCTTTCAGTGGATTTGCTGCTAGCTTCGCTCCCATCATCATTCAACCCATTTGTCCTTAATTTCAACATGAATCATGTTGGTGCTACTGTAGCTGCGCTGATTAGTCAGCTTGTGATTGCTGAAAGCACGATCAAGAAGGACAATAAGGTTTTGATGGTGAATGCTCCATCTTCCTCTTCTGGGCCTTCTAAAGGTAAGGGCAAGAGAGCCCAAAAGAAGAAGAAGAAACCCCTTAGGCCCACTGGTGGCGTTTAAAAGGGGAAGGCCCAAAAGAAGAAGCGAGATCAGAAAGAGGATGTTTGTTTCCATTGTGGCAAAGCGGGACATTGGAGGAGAAACTGCCCAGAGTACAAGGCTACTCTAAAGAAAGGTATCTTTCTCGTTGAAGTAAATCTTTCTATTAATTCTAGTTCTTGGGTACTTGATACCGGTTGTGGAACTCATATCTGTAATGATGTATAGATGCTAAGTGAAGTCCAACAACTCAAAGAAGGAGAATGTGTCTTGAAGATCGGCGATGGCTTAAACGTTGAAGCTCGAGCTTTAGGCACAATTTGATTAGATTTAGGTAGTTTTGAGTTAGTCCTAAATAAAGTCCTTTATGTACCGAGCATTATTCGTAATATAATTTCTGTTCCAATTTTAGATTGTCAAGGTTATGAAACTTATATTAAGAATGGTAAATACTTTATCAAACGGAACAACTCTTCCATTCACATCAGTACTCTAAGTAATGGACTTTATCTAACTCAGAATATCAATATTATGAATATACAACAAGAAACAAAGCGTAAGACAGATGACAAAGTTTCAGCTCCCTTATGGCATGCTAGATTAGGACACATTTCCAAGAACAGAATTAGCAAGATAAACACTTTAGGATCATTCTCTGAAAATGATCTTAAGGAGTTAACTTCTTGCGAATCCTGTCTCAAAGGAAAGATGTCCAAAGTCCCTTTTAAAGGAACTGTGGAACATGCCATTAAGGTTTTGGATTTGATCCATACTGATGTTTGTGGACCGCTTAGTGTAAGCACAAGAAACAATCATCAGTATTTCATAACCTTTACCGATGACTTTAGTCGATATGGTTATGTATACTTAATGAAGTATAAATCTGAAGCTTTTGAGAAATTCTTAGAATTTCAAAAGGAGGTTGAGAACCATACTGGTCACAAGATCAAAGCACTTCGATCTGATCGAGGAGGCGAGCATCTTAGTGAAGAATTCCTTAATCATCTCAAAGATAATGGGATTATCTCTCAGTGGACTCCTCCGGGAACTCCTCAGCTTAATGGAGTTTCTGAGAGAAGGAATCGAACCCTACTAGATATGGTTCGTTCCATGATGAGTTTCACTGACTTACCACCTTCTTGCTGGGGTTATGCCCTAGAAAGTGCAGCAAAGATTTTGAATCTAGTTCCCTCTAAGTCAGTCCCTAAAACGCCCTATGAAATGTGGCATGGTAAAATCCCTAGTTATTCTTACTTAAGAATTTGGGGTTGTCCTGCTTACGTGAAGAGGACAGTGGGAGATAAGTTAGAATCTCGTTCTAACTTATGCTACTTTGTAGGTTATCCTGAGGAATCAATAGGATACTACTTCTATGATCAATCTGAGCAAAAGGTGCTTGTTTCCAGAAATGCCACTTTTCTTGAGGAACCGTTCCTTAAAGAAAAGAAAGGGAAGATCATAGAATTAGAGGAAGTACAAAGTGAGCCCACGCCACCCACTGAAGAGACGTCCCCTTCTGATCCCTTGGCTCTCCACCTCCCAAACCAAATCCATCTCTTCAAAGAGATAGTCTACTCCACCAGGATTCCTTTCCCCTATGGGTGACACGGCGGCATTAAGATCTTCATCCCTAGCCTAGTCAAAAATTTATGCTACTGTTTCGTGATGAGAGGTAGGATTGTGGGAAGGGGTACTAAAACTCTCCATATCGTCTAACTCCCTAACAACCTCATCGATATATTCATTGGACATGGCGGATGGTAAATGATAGATGGAATGAAAATGGGGAAGAAGACAGAGAGACCTACTATTCTAAGGTTAGAAAAAGAAAAGTTAGAAAAGATTTAAGGAAATACCTAAGGTTCTTGGAAGTTTTGAAGGTTGCTTGAGGTCTATGGAGAATGTAAAGAAATCTCTACGAAATTCTGAGTGCACTGAAGGGGTTATGTGTGAAAGGGAACAAATGGGTGAGCAAATCTCTATTAATTATAAGGAAGAGAGTTCGTGGGATCCGTGCAATAAATTCAAAAGTTGCAATCATTCTCGCCTAGGTAACTACCCACTTTTGTGAACCGTCGCCCATTTCCCCATGTTCACGCGCTGTTTCCTGAAAAGGCGCACCCACTCTCTTAAGCAACATTTAATGCCTGACATCTTGAGCGGTCAAATTGAAAGGAATGCATTAAATGCGACCTCAGTACAAATCCCTCTAGTGAACAAACTCCCCGCCAAAGGATGACCCTCGAGGTTTTGAAAGTCTGAATTCTACAGTCTACATTAATTACTGTGAACTACAAAATTGGGGGGCAAAATGATGTGGCTAAAATACGCTCTGGACATGTACGTGACACGTGGCCCAGTCCCAGTGTTACACCGTGGCACCTCAAGGACACCTCAAACCCCCCCTCGCGGTTAAGCGTTCCCCTTGAGGAGATAACCGCTCTATCTTCTCAAGGAATCTTGGCCTCCTCGAGCGGGTGAACGACGTTGGCGATATGGACGCCACGCGACCCTCGGGGCTACCTTTGAGCTCACCCTCGAGGGCATTCTTCCATCATCATGAAGGCGAAACCATTCCCTTCACTACAACGCTTTTGGTCCAGATGTCCCCTCGGACCTGCGAAGCCCCCAAAGCCCATATCAAAAATCGACCGTGCTTGACTCTCGGTAACAACCCTAAAAGGCTCTTTGACATATAGTACACACCGGCGCACCTGCCACTGTTGTCGGCCACCAACTTTTTCGTAGGCTTTTGCTGGAGATCCCTTTTAAAGGCTTCTCATTACGCCACGTGTCTAGGGCAACACTAATGCAGGACCACACGGTGCTAAATTACTAAAGGGACCTGACCCTGACCTATAAATACTGAGAATCCTCCATGCTCTGTAAGCAAGCTTCATACACTAAGCTCTGTTTTATCTTCATCTTCTTCATCACTTGAAGACTGACTTGAGCGTCGGAGAGTCAAACTGGGAATCACCCCCCATTCCCCCAGCTTTGCGTTCTGACTGTTTTGGTGTTTGTTCCTAGCAGGTTGAAACCACTCCATTTCGGCGATCCTTGCCTGAATCCTTGATCTCTGTTTCCCCACACAAACAAATTCTAAAGTGTTGGGTTTGCCACATCGGATTAGACCCCATCAATTTTCAGTTTTGACCCTAAAGTTTATAAAATCTTCCCAAAAAATCCTAAAATCCTCAATATTTTAGTAATTGATGTAAACTTTTTAATTTTTTTTTTTTGTAAAGTTTTATTTTGTTTTCAAGATTATTTATAATACTGAAATTTAAATCTTAATAATATATTTCTAAATCTTTTTCTAACTTTTTTTTAATTTTTTTTTTTTTTGATATTTTATAAGTTGTTTTTGTATTTTATTCATTATAATCATATTATTTGTAGGCATATATTTTTCATTTCTTATAAATTTTTTATTTTTCTTTCTTATATGGGAATTAAATCTTTTTTAGTAAAAAGTCGTAATTTTTTCAATTTTTGTAATTTCTTTAATAATTTTTCTTCCTTAAATATTTCACTTTCTATTTTTTCTAAACATTTTATAAGAAAATTTTTATATCTTTTATTCATATTTTAGGAAATATAGGGTTTTTGTTTATGGCAGTTTTTGAAACACGGGATTTTTTATGATAGTTTGCCATAACATAGCTAATGGGGTCTGATCCTAGGTGGCAAACTCCAACACTTTAGAATTTGTTTTTGTGGGGAAACAAAGACAGTAAGCTTAGGCAAAGGTCGCCGGAGATGATTGGGTTCTACCTGCTAGGAACAAACACAAAAGGATCAGAAGGCCAAGCTTGGAAAATGGGGGGTGATACCCAATTTGGCTCTCCGACGCTCAAGTCAGATGGTGAATGAAGAAGATGGAGTATGTAAAACAGAGCTTGAGAGAACGAAGCTTGGTTACAGAGCATGTGTGAGATCTACATATTTATAGTTGAGGGTCAAGCCCCTTTTGGTAATTGTTTCCATGTGGTCCTGCATGGATGTTGCCCTAGCCACGTGGCGCAATGTGGAGTCTCGGAAAGGTATATCCTGCAAAAGCCTATGAAAAGGTTGGTGGCGGCAACAGTGGTAGGTGCGCGGGCATGTACTGTGTGTCAGAGAGCCTTTTGGGGTTGTTACCAAGGGCTAGGCACCCTCGGGTTTGGATAAGGGTTTTATGGGCTTGCATGGTCCGAAGGGACGCCTGGGCCAAAAGCACGATTATGGAGAGAGTAGCTTTACCCTTGTGATGTCGAGAAGGGGAGGGGGGGTACTCTCGAGTGTCAGTTTGGGAGCACCCTCTAGGGTTGAACAGTGTCCGTACCTGAAATATAGTCCATGCGCTCGGGAAGGTCAAAATCATTTGTGATGATGGGATGATCATTTCCTCGAGGGGAACACCCAATCGCTAGTGATGATTTGAAGTGTCCTTGACATATCACGCTGTGATGCGAGGATTGGGCCACATGTCTCTTACGTGTCACAAGCGTGATTTAGCCCCATCATTTAGCCCCCCAATTCTGCAGTTCACAGAGATGTGGACTGTAGAATTCAAAAACTTCTAAATCTCTAGGGCCATTCCTTGGCGGGCAAGTTTTATGCTTGCGACCTCAGCTCTGAGGCCACATTTAATGCAGTCCTTTCACCTTGACCGCTCGAGGTGTCAGGTATTTAATGTTGTTGGGGCGAGTGGGTGCGCCTTTTTAGGAAACGGTGGGTGAACCTTGGGACGTGTGCGACAGTTCACAAAAGTGGACAGTTACCTAGGCGGGAATGATTGCAATTTTTGAATTAATCGCACAAATCCCACCAACTCCCATCCTTATAAATAAGGATTTTCCTTCATTCTTATTCCTTCTTCACGAAATCAATTCCATAGCACTAAAGGACTTCTAGAGATTTTCTCACATTCTCCAGAGAACTTCAAGCACCTTCAAGCACTTTATTTTCATGGTTCTTCACTAACTTCTTTTTTGCTAACCTTTAGATCAGTAGGTTCCCTTCTTCTTTATCCTCACCACTTCTTTTACCCAGAATTAGCCATGTCTAAAGAAATTATTGAAGCAACAGTGAGGGAGATTGAGGATATGGCAAGCTCTAGTTCTCCCTCCCATAATCCTACCCCACATCATGAAACAATGGGAGAAATGTTTGCCAAAACTAGAGATGAAGATCTCGATACCACCGTTTTAGCCATGGAGGAAAGAAATCCCAGTGGGGTTGATCATCTCTTTGAAGAGATGGACTTGGTATTGGAGGCAGAGTGCCAGGGTGTTACACTGCCCTTGACAGAGAGTATCATTAACCCTCAATGAAATATGGGGACTGTAGCTGTTCCCGGCCCCATTCAGGAGGAGGTGGTCGGACCTTCAGAGGAGCCCCTAGCCAATCGCAGAAGGAGGACTAAGAAATCCACTGAGGGAGAAAGTTCAGGCATGCAGGCTACTGAGAGAACCCCTGATGAGATTCAGAGTACCATAACCACGGGAGATTTAATCACCATGAGCGCTCCAAGATATTGGGATGAGCGATTTACATATCAGATCCCAACGGAGCACGAGAGGGCTAATAACCCTCCCCTCGGAGAAATAATAGTGTATAGGAATGCAGTAGAGGCAGGAGGGCTAAGATTTCCAATTTCTATTCCGGTGGAAAGTATTCTCAATTGTTTGAATCTGAGCCCTTCTCAAATTGTCCCAAATGGCATAGCCCTCATAAATGCCTTTGTAATCCCGATGAAGTATACTGGAAATGAGCCCTCAATCCATAACTTTAATAGCCTTTTCTAGGTGGCCCGTTCACCACGTTCATCCCCGAGGGTTAGCTGCTATTATGTTTAAGCAAAATCCAATTTAAGATTAATAGATACACCCTCGATGTCGTATGACGCGTAGTAGATGGAAATATTCTTTTTTGTGAGAGCCCCCGAGGGCGATGATTTTGGCGTCCCACGAGAGTGGTTATCCATGGAGAGGGGCCTCTTGTAAAGTCCCGCTTATAGCCCCTATTCCCTTTATCATGGGCTCAGGATTTGGCCCTCGCGATGAGGAACGCTGTGTAACGCCCCGGTTCCCGGATGAACAGGTAAGCACGCCACGTGTGCGTTTTGAGCGTAGGTTATTTTATTTCTTTAATTTATAATATATTCCTACGTGACATTCATAATTTTATAAAATTCATGAAACATAATTTATATCAATTCTTTAAATTCATATCATTGAAAATATTATTTCATGACATGAAAAAATATTTATTGCATGAAATCAATTACCGAGAGTGATAAAATTACCTAATTGTCCCTAGTTAAATATTTTCTATAATTCTAGGGACTTAATTGCATAAACTCTTAGAGATTTGATTGAGCATATTTTAAATTGTTGCATACCTAATTGCATGACTTCATAAGACAAAGGATTAAATTGCAATTGCTACATTTCACAAAAATCAAGGAGGATGAATTACGTTATTCATCTCCTAGCTTCCATGAGATCATTTCACACAAAATATTTCCCAACTCATTCACTCTCTCTCTCGGTTTCAAGAAGAAAAAAGGGAAGAAGATAATTTTTCCATCAATCATCAAGATTTCAAGAAGTGTTACAAGGAATTAAGAGTTCATCATCATCATCATCTTCTTCTTCATCCATTTCTTAGCTTCAAGGTGGGTTTGGCATGAATCCATGATTCTTGATCATATTTGTATAAGCTAGGGTTTGAGATTTATGTGCTAGATGGATTGATTGGACATGGAAGCATGAATATGTGATCATATATTGAATTATAGCAGGGTTTGTTCATGAAATTGTTGAATATTGAGCTTGAGTGGCCAAGTTTGATCATAAGTGTGAAACATGAGTTTATGATGATATTTCATGGTTTTATGTGTCTAAGTGATATATTATCATGTATTGAAGTTGTATGCATCATATTACCAGAAATTATAGCTTTTGGGGATCAAAAATGGGATTTTGTAGCTTTGTTGCTTTCTTCCCGAGAGCATACTCTGTTTCTGCTCTGTTTTTCAGTTGCAGAAGCTGGGAACGACCGTTCCCAGCCTCAAGGCTTTGTGGGAACGGGCGTTCCCATTCCTTTTCAAAATTTAGGCGGCCGACCACGGGAACGGCCGTTCCCATTTTGGCCTTGGAGCCGGAAGGGCCGTTCCCGGCTAGGAGCGCTTTTAAAATTAAAAACGTTGCCGCGTTTTTCTGGGCAACGGGAACGACCGTTCCCAGCTACAAAGGAAGCCTGGAACGGCCGTTCCCAAGGGGCTGACAGAACAAAATTCACTGCATAAAATTACGATTTTGACCCCTCGACCCGACGACTTCTTTGACCCCGAATTGCTATAATATGTGTTAATATGATGTGAAACGAAATGTTATGATACCACATTGCATTTTCATGGTCGTCTCGACACATTTCCGCCGTTCGTCACTTTTTGGTCATTTTAGTTCATGTCTCACGAATGTACGTCGTATTTGCACAGGTCACGAGGGCGTGGACGGGGAGCAAGCTCCTTAGAACGCTTCTTTATTTTATTTTGCAAGAAAGGTGAGGTTTTGTTTTGGTAAAACGAACCCTATAACCCTTACGTGCTAGTTTTCGGCCCAAAATCTATTATAACTATAAACGTTTTCAAAGCTATCAATATTTCAAGCAAGAAAGTATCGATTGTCATGATTTTCAAGCATGTTTGGCGAGTACATGATTGCACGTGGGCCCGAGGGTAATTCTTGAGCCAACCGGGAAAGCAAGGGCTGACGGGTAACTCCTGAATTATCCTCACATTGTTGGGATCACCCCCGAAGCCACTAGGAGATTAGTGGTGGAAGGCGTTCCGTGTCTAGAGGGTCATGTCCTCTACACACACCATGTCGTGGATAGTCGAGCCTTGCAAACTCGCTATCACCCGGAGGAAGAAGGAGACTGGGGATTAATCCGGCATGTCGGGTTATCCTCGGGTTATTGCATGATTTCAAGCATGAACTTGTTTATGTGAGCACTAAATAAACTGCATGATCACGTATTTATCAAGCAAGCAAGCATGATCACGTATTGTTCACGATTGGGAGTTCGGTTGGAGATTGCCCTTACTCGCCGGGGCCACATGTTCATGATATTGACAAGCATGATTAAGTAAACGGGTTAAAATGGATAGTTGTAATCTCGGGCAAAGGATGAGATTTCTTGAACTATATAATTATTGTTTTCTAAAAGTCCTTACCCGAGGCTACAACTTGCATGTGACGTGTGTTATATTTAATTATTGCCCCTCACTCAGTCTTCGGTAGACTGATACTCCACTTTTCAGGTACCTTTTGAGCTTGGTCGTGCTAGGCGGGCGTTGTTCGAGTCTTTTGCATCATCACGAGTCTAGCACCTTTCATGTATAGCATTTTGAGACATTTCATGTTATGAAAGTTAGTGTCACGTTTTGAATACTTAATGATGTATCTTATTTAGACATGATAATGTATTGATAGTTAATTGGTACCTATATGTATCTATGTATTAAATACGGTACCTATATATATGAATGACTTTACTGCTTCCGCTTTTTCTATTCATGATTGTTGATTTTGTTAGGGAGAGTGTCCCGCCTAGAGCGTCGTTTTGTTGTCACCCGTTCGCTGTGGTCTTGGTTTATGTATGAACTGTCCATTTCATACGTGGATCGAGGCTACAGTGCGGGGGATGTGGCGCCCTGGGGTCTAGGGTGCTACACGCTGGTTGGCTCTAATTGATGGATAACGAAGAAACCCTATTCCTTTGTGGGCTTATGAATGATCCAGGCATGATTGCTAATCCGCCCGCTTGGAGCTTGGAGAGAGATGGTTAGCTTCTAGAAAGCTAACTTTTGATAGGATCATTAACTTTGTCCCTTGTAAATCTTGATTCAAGAAGGCGACCCTCGTTTCCTTCTTTTTTCTCTTCTTGACAGGCCCAAGCATACTGATGGCAGAAAGAGGAGGTATGCACAATGTGGCAGCAGTCCTGGGCGCTCACCAGAACCAAGGGTGCCCACAGAATCAGTAATAGTAATAGCAGCAGCAACAACAACAACAACCTGGCCCAGGGGCGATCACAGCTAAGGAAGCTCAAGCATCCCAGGTAGGGGACGAGGGGATAGCCGATAATAGAATTGTTCCCTGATAAGAAGGGGGACCCATCCAACGAGGTGGGGAGAGGTCTCACCAAAACACTCCCAGCGAGCGCCAGGGATAACGCACTGGCGTGATAATCACTGAACTCCCCGAGGGTACAACCCCTCCCTCGAGGAAGAGAAAGAGGTTTTCGAATTTGGTGTTGATTACGGGGAAGGGCAAAGACATTGTCGTAGGCTAGCCCGGTGATGGGAAGACTTTCTCTTCCGAGGGGGAAAGAATTTGGGCGTTTGAGCGCACGAGGGACAGTTCATATCAACGGCCCTCCTCTTCAGGACCTACACTTTTGATGGATTACCCCGCCACTAGAAACTTGGTCTATGGCATCTTCCAAAGGTTGCAATTTACGGGTGACCACAGGAAACTGTTTGGCCAGAGTACCAATCAGGTGGTGGAAGATCTATGTTATTCCCTCATCGCAGTAAGTGTTATATCCTTCCACAAGTAATCTCATACTCATATCTCCATGTTTTCTTGCCCGAGAATTGTTTGGGTGTTATCCCGAGGTTGAAAAATCTTCAGCAACGCTCGCTGGCCTTTGCTGAGCGTAAGGCCAAATGCATGAAGATGGCCCGAGCGGCCAATCCTGCCCAACTCCAGGAGGAGATTGACTTGCTGAAGGCCGAGCTGGAGTCCCTCGAGACTAAGCATGACAAAGTCAAGAAAGATCTCAATAAGAAGGAGGATGCTCACAAGAAATTACGAGATAGACTGACTAAGGCTCAGAGCGACAATGAGACCCTGGCCAAGAATATGGAGGAGCGCAATCAGTAGCTTAATGCCTCTAAATAGAAATATACTGAGGCCACCAAGAAAGCCTACGAGGAGGAATTCAACAGGGTGCTCCCCGAGCGCATAGCTGAGGTGAACCGCGAGGCTTTGCTCAAATTCTACCATTCCAAGGCGTTTGGAATTGCAGCCAACCTGCACTATTATGATAAGGCTCAAAAACCCTTCAACTTGGCCATTGGGCAGCTGATCACACGAGGCTTGGCACCTCCCAACGCTCGGAAGCACTGGTGCATGGGCCTCCAATATGATGAAGAATTGAATGAGTCAGCTACGGACGGGGGGAACCCGGAGGACAACCTGATAGAGCCGGAATATGCTGAACATATAGCTCTTCTTCAAGAGGAGTTCGTGGTGGCCCACGAGCCTGAGCCCATCCCCGAGGGAGATAACGAGGGGACCCCTGAGGCTACGCCTGTTCCTGAGGGTTCCTCCAATGCTGCCCCCAAAGCATCGGTTCAAGAAGAGACTTCTGCTCCCATAGTTGAGACCACTGAGCCTCAAGCTCCCCAAGTGCCTACCAGTACTCCCAACCCTGAAGTGGTTGACTTAGAAGGCGGCCAAGGCCAAGATACTCAGACCAGTTGAGCATGATTAGATCGATCTTTTCAAAAAATTTCTCAAACTTGGTCTGGAGTTTCCTGTGATATTTTCTAGGGGTTCAATCTCGTAGACAGGAATTAAATAGCTATCCCAAGGGTCTTCTTGAATTTGCCTATAGCCTTTAAGAAAAACTTATAATTTTCTATTATATGTCGATGACTTGAATGCCCACCTTTTGTAATAGACCATACTCTCCTTTTTCTTTTTCTTTTTTTTTTTTTTTTTTGAATAAATTGTTAGGAATAGTGCCCTTAAAGCAGCTTTTGGCTTTACTATTTCCTTGTAATATTACAAACAACCTTTGAATGATAAACGAGACGATTTTGCTTATAGGCATTCACTTCTTTATGTGCTTATTTATGTCTGTTTGGGTTGACTGTGTTTTTGCATGTATTTAACTCCTCTAATCCGATGAGGCCGTTAAGAACTTTTTTGTTATGGGAACGACACATAAAACAAGTTCTTAACTCCATATGTGAGGATTAGAAACTTCTCCAAGTCGAGAGTCCGATAGACAGTGGGAGTGTTGACCTTGACTCTATTGAGACTTGCTTATGTGATTATATCCTTTTGAAGGATCAGTCAGTTTCATGGGGTAATAAGTGCATACGATGATGCGTTCATAATACATGAGGGTGGTTGTTACTAGAACTTCATCACTGAGATCTCCCGCGTGAGAACATTCCTAAATGGGAAAGGAAGTCTCCTAGAAACTTCCAGATTAGGAAATATCTCACAGGTCAATAACGTGATTCATTAATCCTTAGACTTGAGATTCTGTAATGTCTCATATGAGCTAACTCTATAATCTTTGATATAGGCTCAAAAGGGTGTCGCCATATAGACACCTGAACCGCGGCCTATGTTGGGATTACACAAGTGGCATATGTAGAATTAGTAGAATCTACAAAGGACCTACACTTGTTGCAAGAACAAGAATGATCTCTTACTGATTGAGTTGTTCGTAGTCCATTAAACATAAACCCTTGGCCAAGCTTAATAAAAGATCAAGACATCAAGAAAATGCGGTTTTCTTGGATTGAGGTCTAAATGGATATGAAACGAACTTAACTTTAAAGATCAAGAATATTTAGGCTCTAAGAATATTCTCATGCCTTAGTTCTTGATTAAGAGATGGGGTTGTAGGAGGACCGTATTTCACTGTATGTTATTGACTGAAAGGTTCTACGATTTATTTCGTTATTCGGCTAGGGGTCACACATCCATTGCTAGATTACGATAGTGTGATCTGTGAAGTGATTAATTAATTACTGTCACTGCTAATCGAATAATGAACCTATAGGGTCACACACAAATGCCAGGACACGAGGGTTATGGTAGGATGTTAATATGATTAACGAAGGATCAAATTGTTGATCAAAATAGAGAGAGCAACACGTGGGCATTGCCACGTGTCAAAAGCACGTGACTGCCACGTGTCACACGTATCCACTATGTGGCTGCCACGTGTCATGCACACGTGGCACGTACGTGTCTCTAAGCGTGAAATTTTATTACACGCGAATTCTTTTCTAGAATTAATTAATTAAATTGTAATTAATTAACTTAAGTCTTTTAATTAATTTTGAATTAATTATTAAGATTTTATTTCTCAAGCTGAACCCAATAAATAATTAATTGAGAATTAATTAATTTATTGAATCTTGACTTTTAGCTTTAGGAAAGTTGAAAAGTCTAACTTCCTATTGTAGGAGAGAGAAGATTATTCTTGCTAGACTTGGAGAATAAGTTAGGAACTTATTTTCTCCAATTAAATAAATAATTAAATTAGTTAATTAGTGAGCAAGAAAATAAGTCCACTAGGTTTAGGAAAACACTAGGGAGTTCCAACCCCCCTTGTATAAATACAAGGGTGGGACTTCTCTTATTCTTTAGACCAACCCTCACGAAGTGTTAAGCTTTTGAGAAAAATAAAAGAAAAGTTTTCAAAAGTAAAACCCTAGCCATTAACACAAGTTATAGAACTAGCATTCTCACTTGCTTGATCGTGTTCTAGGACTCGTGTGGATACGCTTTAGAGGATCGCTGCTTTGGAATCTATCGAGAATCGTTCTAGGGATATTCCTCTTGAAGGGTGTTCAGTAGGCGGTACTGACATCACTAGAAAGCTTCAATCAACGTAAATTTCTAAACACCCTAAGATACGATAGGAGAATTGCAAGTCCATGATCAATCTTTTGGAAAAATTTTAAATTTCCGCTGTGTTTCTGCTCTAGTTTTCCAACAAGTAGTATCAGAGCCACCTTGCAACGCTCGTATTGTATCGTTATAGCTTTATGAATTTTGATTGAAAATTCTTGAATTTTATTATATGTTGTGTATTCATGATTTTAGTTTGAAATACGAAATTGCCGGATCAAAACTGTTTCTTGAAAAATTTGTGAAAATCGTTTTCTATTTAAATCTGGTTTTAAACTGTTTTGGCTTAGACTGATTTGAACTGTTTTAATTCGGAATTGGATCGCTTGAATTTATGGAAATTACGAAACGAGATTCGGAACGGGTTCACACACGTGCCGCCCCGCATCACCGTCGCCCGTCGCACGCAGCGGCCCGGGCACGCCTAGCACGCGCCGTTCCGTCCCCGTCCGCCCGGTAGCGCGCGCGAGTGGCGAGCGAGCCTGCGTGCGCGAACGGGCAGCAATTGCTGCGCGGTAGCGCACTAGCCTATCCCGCACACCTTGCGCGGGTCGTTCCGGACCCGATTTTCGTTTCGTGTTTTTTTCCAATTTCGAAAATCGCGAATTACGAAAATTTGATTTGATTTTAAAATTATAAAATTATTTATTTGAAATAATTATAAAATTTGGGATTTTATGAATTAAAGTCAACTTCTTATTTTTTGAGAAAATTACGAAAATCACTTTGAATGATTTATTAGACAAAAATTTAATTTTGAATTAATTGTTGTTTTGTCATAATCCTGTGAATTTGATTTTGAATAAATTCATGAATAATGAACTATATTCAAATTGCTTAAGTTAATTGTAACTTGAAGTCAAAGGAATTTTAAATTTAGTTGGTAAATTTAAATAAAAGTTGAATCATGCTAATTTAGGTGATCATGGGTTAGTCTTATGTATGTTTTAAATTCTGCACATGGATGATTTCAATTGGGGTCGGTGCCCCATATTTGCGCGTTTTCAATTGGGGTTGGAGCCCTACTTATGTACGTACTGTTATGTGTTTATTATATGGTTTTCCTTATTATTGTTTTTGGGCCGGGGTGTGCCCCGTGTACTTGTCTATGGCCAATATGAAGATTGAGCCATATTACTTTTTGTAAAGAGAGTAGAACTTGGGAAGTGAGGTTCTTATTTTCATTTTGGAGACAAGCACCCATGGAATACGAAGGATCCACAAGGAGCCCTTGAAGAACGGTGGTCATAAGAAGACCCCTCAAAATGTTTAGGAGGGTTTCTATTAATGTAATAGATAGGGCTGTTTTTCCATTAAATTTTGTACCCCTATGTGATATGAACTGTCTTATGTGGCATGAATGTTAGAACTAGTGATTTTGGAGTGGCTCTCGAAATCACATATAAGATAGGATACCCATGATCATCTCATAATTAGTATCATGCTAGGACATGTTATCTGCTAATTGCTTCTGTGATGCACATTACGTGAAATTGCATTAAACAAGACAATTAAAATTTAGATAACATTATATGTTGGTGAGGTCATTCGAAAATCCCTTTTAAATAATGAGCTAAATTCGAATAAATAGGCATTTTATCACGGTAATAAAATTCCTAGCATTCCATCAATAGGATTTAGGACTTAATAAGTGAACCTAGTTGCTGTCTCATGAGTCATGGGGTAATTAGTGGATCTTATTAACTCCTAGTTTCCTGATTAATTATTTTAAGTAATTAATATTTCTTAACTATTTTAGAATGGGCGATGTCTCACAAGTCGTGGGTCGTTCCGGACTAAGTTTGGTTGAGATCTTATGATTGATGGGTCTAGCTCAACACTGAAGTAGATATAGATGTCTCACGAGTCGTGGGTCCATAGTCAAAAGATCAGTGATGCAAAATATTGCTAGGAATTTAATGAGAGATCGAATTGGTAAATAGTACCTACCTAAGAATCTTAGACCTTTGGATGTCTCACGAGTCGTAGGTCCAAAAGCAAGATTGCTTGGGATCCTGGTACCCACTAAGAAAATAAGTTTCTTCTAAAGTCGTTGAGATTTCTGGACTTTCTAAAAATAGTGGGAGAACATATTTCTAAAGACCTTGATAATATGTATAATCGTTATTATTCAGCATGCTCATGATTTCTCTATTTTTCCATTTAGGTTGTAGTTCTGTGATTCTCTACAAACTGAAATGGCAACCAAAAACCCTTTGATATCCATCCTCGATTCAAACAAGTTGACAGGGCCCAATTACTCTGATTGGCTTCGGAATCTAAAGATAGTTTTAGATTCTGATAAGAAAAGATATGTTCTCTTCGAGGGAGAGCCTATCCCTGAGGGTGAGGCTCCGACTCGGGCCGAAAGAGACGCAATTGCGAAATGGTCTGAAGACATTGTTCAAGCCCGTTGCCTCATGTTGGCTAATATGTCTCCGGACATGCAAAGGCAACATGAGTCTGAGGAATACGCTTGGGAGATTTATGACCATCTTGGGCAAATGTACCACCCCAAAGAGCGTGTTCTAAGGTACAACACCTCTAAGGAGCTCTTTCATCTCAGAATGAAGGACGGTACAAGTGTCCACAAACATGGGCTTAACTTCCTCGCTTTGAACGAGAAGCTTACTTCCATGAAGATGCCTCTAAGTAAGGACCTCGCCGTGGACTTGTTGCTCGCATCGCTTCCACCATCATTCAATCCTTTCGTGCTGAACTTCAACATGAATCATGCTCATGCTACTGCGCTGAGCAGATTAGTCAGCTTGTGACTGCTGAAGTGACGATAAAGAAGGATAACAAAGTAATGATGGTCACATCCTCTTCTAAGCCTTCTAAAGGCAAAGGGAAGAAAGTTCCCAAGAAGAAGGGATCTCTTAAACCCGATGGAGGGGTTAAAAAGAGAAAGGCCAAGAAGAAAAGGGATCAGAGAGAGGACGTTTGCCACCACTGTGGCAAGAAAGGGCATTGCAAGAGGAACTGCCAAGCGTACAAGGATACTCTAAAGAAAGGTGTGTTTATTGTTGAAGTAAATCTATCTATTGATTCTAATTCTTGGGTACTTGATACCGGTTGTGGAACTCATATCTGTAATGGTGTACAGATGCTAAATGAGGTTCGGCAGCTTAAAGAAGGAGAATGTGGCTTGAAGGTTGGGAATGGATCAAGCGTTCAAGCTCAAGCCATTGGGACGTGTAGATTAGATTTAGGTGTCTTTACTTTAGTTTTGAATAAAGTCCTTTATGTACCTTCTATTATTCGTAATATAATTTCCTTTCCAATATTAGATTGTGAAGGATATGAGACTTTCTCCCGAGATGGAAAATTTTATCTTAAGAAAAATAAAGCTTCGATTTTACTTGGTACATTATCTAATGGACTTTATTCAACTAAAGGCACCAATATTTTGAATATACAACAATCAAACAAACGCAAAAGAGATGACAAGATCTCGGCTTCTTTATGGCACACACGTTTAGGCCATATTTCTAAAGATAGGATTGCTAAGTTAACTAATTTAGGATCATTCTATGATAATAAACTTAAAGAGTTGACTCATTGTGTATCATGTCTTAAAGGAAAAATGGCCAAGACTCCCTTTAATGGTAAAGTGGAACGTGCCACTAAAGTGTTGGATTTAATCCATACTGATGTTTGTGGACCACTTAGTGTAAGTACTAGAAACAATCATCAGTATTTCATAACCTTCATAGATGACTTTAGTCGTTTTGGTTATGTGTACTTAATGAAGTATAAATCCGATGCCTTTGAGAAATTCTTGGAATTTCAGATGGAGGTTGAGAACCAAACCGGTCACAAGATTAAGACACTTCGATCTGATCGAGGTGACGAGTATCTAAGTGATGAATTCCTTAATCATCTCAGAGATAATAGAATTATCTCTCAGTGGACCCCTCCAGGAACTCCTCAATTAAATGGAGTTTCGGAAAGAAGGAATAGAACCCTAGTTGATATGGTTCATTCCATGATGAGTTTCACTGAATTGCCACCATCATTCTGGGGCTACGCCCTAGAATCAGCAGTTAAGATTCTAAATCTTATTCCCTCCAAATCTGTACCCAAAACCACATATGAGATGTGGTTTGGCAAAATTCCTAACTATTCTTACTTAAGAAATTGGGTTACTTAAGAATTTGGGGTTGTCCTGCTTACGTAAAGAGGACAGTGGGAGATAAGCTTGAAGCTAGATCAAGCTTATGTAACTTCGTAGGATATCCTAAAGAGTCGATAGGATATCATTTCTACGATCCTCTTGAACAAAAGGTCTTTGTGTCAAGAAACGCCACTTTTCTTGAGGACTCGTTCCTTAAAGAAAAGAAAGGCAAGATCACAGAACTCGACGAGGTTCGAGACCAAGGTCCCACGCCTAGCTTGGAGAATGACGTCCCTATCCCTACGCAAGAGAGTGATACACACGAAAATCCTCCTCAAATAAGACGTTCTGAACGCTTTCTTAGATAACCAGAGAGATGGTATGGTTTTCTCCACCAAACATCTCAAATGGATAATGATTCATTAACTTATGAGGAGGCACTGTTAGATTCGGACTCTGAACAGTGGAAAGAAAAAATGAAATCCGAAATGGATTCCATGTACTCTAACCAAGTTTGGACCTTGGTTGATCCACCTGATGGGATCAGGCCCATAGGGTGTAAATGGATATATAAGCGCAAGCTTGGAGTAGATGGAAGCGTGGCAGCCTTTAAAGCAAGATTAGTTGCTAAGGGATTTACTCAAAGACCAGGTGTAGACTTTGATGACAACTTCTCCCCGGTTGCAATGCAAAAATCCATTAGGATCCTACTTGCCATTGCGGCATATTATGACTATGTGATTTGGCAAATGGATGTGAAAACTGCCTTTCTCAATGGAGACATTGACAAAGACATTTACATGGACCAACCCATGGGTTTCACGTTCAGTGGGAGCAAGCAAAAGGTTTGCAATCTTCAACGTTCAATCTACGGATTGAAACAAGCTTCTAGGAATTGGAACATTCAATTGGATAAAGCAGTCAAATCGTTTGGCTTTATTCAAAATTCGAATGAGTCCTGCATGTACAAGAAAGAATTGGAAACCTCGGTTCAATTTCTGGTACTTTATGTTGATGACATCCTCCTCATTGGGAATGCGAAGGATGATATGAAAGTAACAAAGTCTTGGTTATCGAACCAATTCGAGATAAAAGATCTTGGTGATGTATCCTACATTCTCGGTATAAAGATCTATCGGGATAGATCTAAGAGATTATTAGGATTATCACAGTCGGTTTACATAGACAAAGTACTAAAGAGATGTAGTATGGAAGAATCCAAACGTGGAAAACTTCTAATGGGCCCGGGAAAAGTTCTTTCAAAGAAGCTGTATCCCAAGACTGAACTTGAGAAGTCCAGGATGTCCCAAATTCCTTATACATCAGCTATAGGAAGCATAATATATGCGATTCTATGTACTCGACCGGATGTGTCTTTTGCACTTTGTGTGACTAGCCGATTCCAATCTGACCCTGGTGAAGGTCACTGGACTGCCGTAAAGAATATCCTTAAGTACTTACGAAGAACTAAGGATTTATTCCTAGTTTACGGAGGCCAGCAAGATCTTGTCATTAGAGGATACTGTGATGCAAGCTTTGCATCAGACATGGATGACTTTAAATCCATGTCAGGATACATATTCTGCAGGAATGGCGGAGCAGTGAGTTGGAAAAGTTCCAAGCAAGCGACCACTGCTGATTCGACCACTGAGGCCGAATACTTAGCTACAAACGATGCAGCTAAGGAAGGTGTTTGGGTAAGAAACTTCATCCACGAGCTAGGTGTAGTTCCTAGTATTAATAACCTCGTTACAGTGTTTTGTGACAACACCGGGGCGGTTGCTCAAGCAAGAGAACCAAGATCTCACCAAAGGACCAAACACATTTTGAGGAAGTATCACTTAATCGGTGATATCATCAAGAGAGGAGATGTGCAAATTGAAAGGGTCACATCGATAGAGAACATGGCAGATCTACTTACTAAAGCCCTTAGTCAATAGACTTTCAAAGGACATCTTCAGAAGATGGGTCTTAGATTAGCTCCTGAATGGCTTTGACGGGCAAGTGGGAGATTGTTAGGAATAGTGCCCTTAAAGCATCTTTTGTCTTTAGTATTTCCTTGTAATATCACAAACAGTCTTTCAATGATAAACGAGATGATTTTGTTCATAGGCATTCACTTCTTTATGTGCTTATTTATATCTGTTTGGGTTGACTGTGTTTTTGCATGTATTCAACTCCTCTAATCCGATGAGGCCGTTAAGAACTTTGTTGTTATGGGAACGACACATGAAACAAGTTCTTAACTCCATAGGCGAGGATTAGAAACTTCTCCAAGTCAAGAGTCCGACAGACAGTGGGAGTGTCGACCTTGACTCTATTGAGACTTGCTTATGTGATTATGTCCTTTTGAAGGATCACTCAGTTTCATGGGGTGATAAGTGCATACGATGATGCGTTCATAATACATGAGCGTGATTGTTACTAGAACATCATCACTGAGATGTCCCGCGTGAGAACATTCCTAAATGGGAAAGGAAGTCTCCTTGAAACTTCCAAATTAGGAAATATCTCACAGGTCAATAAGGTGATTCATTAATCCTTAGACTTGAGATTCTGTAATGTCTCATATGAGCTAACTCTGTAATCTTTGATATAGGCTCAAAAGGGTGTCGCTATATAGACACCTGAACCACGGCCTATGTTGGGATTACACAAGTGGCATATGTAGAATTAGTAGAATCTACAAAGGACCTACACTTGTTGCAAGAACAAGAATGATCTCTTACTGATTGAGTTGTTCATAGTCCATTAAACTTAAACCCTTGGCCAAGGTGGATAAAAGATCAAGACATCAAGAAAATGGGGTTTTCTTGTATTGAGGTCTAAATGGATACGAAACGAACTTAACTTTAAATATCAAGAATATTTGGGCTCTGAGAATATTCCTGTTGGAAAACATGAATCAAAAAGCAGTGGAAATTTAAAAATTTTCCAACAAAAGGATCTTGGACTCGCAATCGTGAATCCAAATTCGTAGAGATTAGAAACTTACTTTTCAATAATCTTTCTTGAAGCGTTTCTAGCCACCCAAAAACGCTCTTCTCGCGGCTTGATCGCCTCTCCTTGGTAAAGCTCGAATCTTTAAAACTTCTAACTTGAAGCTCTCTATAGATAGTCCACCAACTTGACTACAATCTAACTAGTAAGGATGCTAGTTCTCTAGTTAGTGTTTAGGCTTAACCTAGGGTTTATTTTATCTTGGAGAAAGGATGGTGTTCAACACATGAACCAAAAGAATTCAATCACTCTCTAAGGGGAGCATGAGCTCCCCTATATATAGGAAAAAGAGGGGGACGCCGAACCCTAGTCCTTTTGGTGCAAGGATTTGGTCCCTCTCTCTAATTACTTGATTACCAAGTAATTCCAAACTTTAACTTTGAATTCTAATTCAAATCAACTTTTAAGAGAGCTAAAATATCCAAAACCCTTTTGGATATTATACTTTATTTATTAATAAATAAATAATTTATTTTATCTAATTAATTAATTCACAATTAATTAATTTCTCCAAAATAAGACTTTATTTTTTATTCAAAATTAAACCAAAGTCTATTAAATAATTAATCACATTAATTATTTAACATATAAATAACTATACACATATATTTACACACATGTGAGACACGTGTCCCAAGGACTCGTGCCACTCACGTGAGCCACACGTGTGGAACCCACCTGGCCCGATTAACTCGTTTAATCATTTTAAAGCCATAACTCATGCTACCAAGTTGTTGTGTGTGACCCTCTAGGCTCTCAATTGAATTAGCAGTGACCCTAATTAATTAATTCACTAATTAATTAATCAGTCTACAGATTAAACGACCATAGTCTAGCAACAGGTGTTTAACCCCTAGCTGAATTGGAATGTCTCGATTCGACAGAACCTTTAAGTCATTGATTCTTGTGAGATACAATCCTCCTACTTACTCTCAACCATGATCTGGGGTAAGGGAATAATCTGAACCCTAATAATTTGGTCTTCAAGCTAAGTGCATTTCATATCCATTTGATCTCAATCCAAGAAACCCTTTTCTTGATGTCTTGATCTATTGCCTTGGCCAAGGACTCCATATGGCATATGAATGACTTACACAATAAGAGATGACCTTGCAAATGCAAGTGTAGGTCCTTTCTTAATTCTCATTCACTTTCATGAGTCACTTGTGCAGCCCCAGCATAATCCTTGAATCAGTTATCTGAGGCGACACCCTTTAAAGCTTGTACCTAAGACTACAGAGTTAACTCATAAAGTGACATGGAACCTCAAGTCTAAGGATCAATTAATCACATCAATGACTCGTGAGATATTTCCTAATCTGGAAGTTTCCATTTCCTGAAATAGAAACTTCCTTTCCAATTATTTCCTAATCTGGAAGTTTCCATTTCCTGAAATAGAAACTTCCTTTCCAATTTAGGAATCTTATCACATGGGCACCTCAGTGAACTTTCATATGGAAGTAAGCACCCTCATGCATCACGCACGTATCAACTATAACCTTTGCACCTCCATGAAACTAGGTGGTCCTTCTTAAGGGCGTAATCCCACAAGTAAGCCTTAGAGGAGTCAGGTTGACACTCCCACTGTCTGTAAGACACATCTGCTTGGACTATTTTACTAATCATGACTTATGTGATATAGGTCTCGTTTCATGAACCATTTCGCCTAAATGGTAGAGTCCTAAAGTCATCAGGATTAGGGGAGTTCTCATACATGCACAACTAAAGTAAACGCATACCAAACAAAAGCACATAAAGAAGTGTTGCCTCCATTCGTTATTTTATTCAAAGATTGTATGTCATTACAATAAGGAAAAGTACAAAGCGGATATACAATCCGCTTTGTAGGGCACTATTCCTAACAATTCCCATGCCTTATTTCTTGATTGAGGGATGGAGTTGTAGGAGGATCGTATTTAACTGTATGTTATTGACTGAAAGGTTCTTCGATTCATTTCGTTATTTGGGTAGGGGTCACACATCCTTTGCTAGATTACGATAGTGTGATCTGTGAAGTGATTAATTAATTAGTGAATTAATTAATTACTGTCACTGCTAATCGAATAATGAGCCTATAGGGTCACACACAAATGCTAGGACACGAGGGTTATGGTAGGATGTTAATATGATTAACGAAGGATCAAATTGTTGATCGAAATAGAGAGAGAAACACGTGGGCATTGCCACATGTCAAAAGCACGTGACTGCCACATGTCACACGTAGCCAATACGTGGCTGCCACGTGTCATGCACACGTGGCACGTACGTGTCTCTAAGCCTGAAATTTTATTACACGCGAATTCTTTTCTAGAATTAATTAATTAAATTGTAATTAATTAATTTAAGTCTTTTAATTAATTTTGAATTAATTATTAAGATTTTATTTCTCAAGCTTAACCCAATAAATAATTAATTGAGAATTAATTAATTTATTGAATCTTGACTTTTAGCTTTAGGAAAGTTGAAAAGTCTAACTTCCTATTGTAGGAGAGAGAAGATTATTCTTGCTAGACTTGGAGAATAAGTTAGGAACTTATTTTCTCCAATTAAATAAATAATCAAATTAGTTAATTAGTGAGCAAGAAAAGAAGTCCACTAGGTTTAGGAAAACCCTAGGGAGTTCGAACCCCCCTTGTATAAATACAAGGGTGGGGCTTCTCTTATTCTTTAGACCAACACTCACGAAGTGTTAAGTTTTTGAGAAAAATAAAAGAAAAGTTTTCAAAAGCAAAACCCTAGCCATTAAAACAAGTTATAGAACTAGCATTCTCACTTGCTTGATCGTGTTCTAGGACTGGTGTGGATAATCTTTAGAGGATCGCTGCTTTGGGATTTATCAAGAACCGTTCGAGGGATATTCCGCTTGAAGGGTGTTCAGTAGGCGGTACTGACATCACTAGAAAGCTTCAATCAACGAAGTTTCTAAACACCCTAAGATACGATACGAAAATTGCAAGTCCGTGATCAATCATTTGGAAAAATTTTAAATTTCCACTGCGTTTCTGCTCTAGTTTTCCAACAAGTGGTATCAGAGCCACCTTGCAACGCTCGTATTGTATCGTTACAGCTTTACGAATTTTGATTGAAAATTCTTGAATTTGCTTCAAGTTATTTATTATAAAATAAATAAAGTAAAATAAAATATATCTAAAAGAGTTAGATATTATTCTTGCTTGCCAAGTTGGTCAAAAGGAGACTTTTGGTCAAAGTAAGAGTCTTTCTCTCCAAGCAAAGAATATACTAGCTAGTGGGTCAAAATCCTATCTCTAATAGGAGATGGGGTTCAAACCCCATAGTTATAAATATAAGGGGTTCGAACCCCTTAGAGATTGATAGAGAAAATTCTTCTTCTCCAATATTATACACTAAACTCTAGAGCCTAAACACCGAATATAGAACTAGCATCCTCCCTGTTCGGATCGTGGTTGAGGTTGGTGGACTAATTCTCTAGAGGGCTACTATCATGAAGTCTTGGAAGATTCGAAGGAGCTTTTGGGAACAAGCCGCATGAAGAGCGTTCCTGAGCGGCTAGAACGTGTCAAGAAAGCTACTATCTAAGTGAGTTTCTTGATCTCTATGAAGTTGGGAATATGAATTGCAAGATTCGATTCTATGTTTTCAGAAAAAATTTTAAATTTCCTCTACGTTTCTGTTACGTTTTCCCAACAAGATTTTCCCTAAGAAATATTTCTAAGTGTCTCAATATTACGAGCGTGTGCTATATTCTGGTTCTGGTTGCTCAGCTGGGGTTTCGAGCGCGAAGTAGATGTTTAATCCCGTTGGACAGCCCTCAGCAAGCATGTGATCATGTCTTCCAACGCGGAGGACACTCGACTCGAAGCTAGCACTCGATGAAAGTGATATAGCCCTGGCACAAGCGATCCGCTTAACTTGGGCCTGTGTGACAGTCTGCCTAGGGATCCAAGGGGGGGGGGGGGGATTGAATAGCATGTTATCTAGTACACTTTGTAAAAAACTTTCTTGTCTAAAAGAAGTAGATTCCTTTGCTTTCTTTCTTCAATAAAAGATTACATTGAGCTCGGAATTGGGATTTACAGAATGTGTTTTTCAAGAAATTTAAACATAGAACCGTCGAAGGTTGCATGCGTTCCAGGGTTGAGGGAGGCGCTCGCCTTGAAGTGTTTCATGTAGTTAGTTGTTATTGACTCTTACTTAGATGACCTTGAAGGGTCCTTCCCAACTGGGGTCCAATTTGCCCACATGCCTTGATACTTCAACTTTCTTTAACACCAGGTCCCCCAATTGGAATGTTCTCTCTTTGACGTGCTTGTTGTACCGTCGATCCACTGAGGCTTTGTACGTGTGGATACGCGTCCGAGCGTTATCCCTTTTTTCTTCAAGCAAATCCAACTCGAGCGCTCAGTTCTCCTCGTTTATGCTAGGTTTGAAGTAAGTAACGCGTGTGGACTCTTGAGAAATTTTCGCAGGTATCATAGCTTGTGAACTGTACACGAGGGAATAGGGAGTTTCATCCGTAGCCGCTCGAGGTGATATGTGATAAGCCCATAAGGCTCCTTGCAGCTCTTCAGCCCATTCACCTTTCTTCTTTTCGAGCATTGTTTTCAAATGCTATAAGATAATCCTGTTAGTAACTTCGGCTTGACCGTTAGCTTGAGGGTACCCCACGGGAGTGAATCGTTGTTCAATACCCAATTCCAAGCACCACTCTTGGGCATCCGCTGCAATGAATTGGGATCCATTATCTGAAATCAATACCCTCGAAGATACCATATCTGCAGCTAATATTCTTCCATATAAAATCCCTGACCACGCGAAAGGTGATTTTGGCAACCGCTTCTGCCTCGGCCCACTTGGTGAAGTAATCCACTGCCAAGATAACAAATTTCTTCTATCCCATAATGATTGGAAAGGGCCCCATGATGTCAATGCCCCATTTATCAAAGGGCCAGACCACGTCTATAGAGGTCATTTGAGCCGCAGGCAGCTATGGAATGTTGTAATGGAATTAGCACTTAGGGAACTTTTTAGAGAAGTTAATGGCATCTTGTAGGACCGTGGGCCAATAGAAGCCACTTCTTAACACTTTCTCGGCAAGGATACGCCCCCCAAAGTGATTCCCACAACTTCCATTATGAATATGCTGCAGAACTTCTTTAGCCTACGAGGGCCTCAAACATTTTAGCGGAGGACCCTGATATGATCCTTTGAAGAGCCTTCCTTCCTGATCAAGGGAAAACCGAGGGGCCTTATTCCTGATTTTTCGTGCTTCCACCTTGTCCGTAGGGCAGACACCATCCCTAATGAACCTGACGATATCATCGAGCCAACAAGGCTCGGATGGGTCAATCATGGTTACCTCATGAGCGTTGGCCCTTTCTTTTATCAGGGGTTCGTCTGTCCTTAGAAATGTAATGGCGCGATCACATGATCCTTCGAGGGCAGAGGCGAATTTTGACAGGGCATCCGCACGCTTATTTTCTGCCCTTGGAACCTGTAATAGATGAAACTGTTTGAACTTGCTGATGACTTCCTTGGCCTTTCCCAAGTATTGCACCATGGTGGCTTCTCGAGCCTTATATGTTCCTTCAATATGGCTCGCGATCAACTGTGAGTCAACGTAGGCAGTGATTCGAGAAGCTCCATTTTGGAGAGCAATTTTCAGCCCTTGGATGAGAGCTTCATATTCTGCCTCATTGTTGGTAATTTGGAAATCCAATCTGATCGCGAAATCTATCTCAGTTCCATCGGGATCTCCATTGGGATCCATTATCTGAAATCAATACCCCCTTAAGAGGTCGAGGAGCCATAAGCCATTGTTTTTTGTGGGTGCAGGATGATGTCAAACTGGCTCAGCTTAATAGCCCATTTGATTAGCCTCCCTGAAACATCAGGTTTTGATAGGACTTGCCTCAAGGGCTGGTCTGTAAGCACTGTGATGGAATAAGCCTGAAAATACGGTCTTAGCATTGCACAGCATTTTGAAGAATGGCAAGTTCCTATCCGCGGAGCGTGATATGAACATGTTAATGTTGGAAAATACGAATCAGAAAGCAGCGGAATTTAAAAAATTTTCCCAACAAAAGGACCTTGGACTCGCAATCGTGTAACCAAATTCGTAGAGATAGAAAACTTACTTTTCTTTTATTCTTTCTTGAAGCGTTTCAAGCCACCCAAGAACGCTCTTCTCGCGGCTTGATCCTCTCTCCTTGGTAAAGCTAGAATCTTCAAACTTCTAACTTGAAGCTCTCTAGAGATAGTCCACCAACTTGATAACAATCTAACTAGTAAGGATGCTAGTTCTCTAGTTAGTGTTTATGCTCAACCTAGGGTTTATTTTATCTTGGAGAAAGGAAGGTGTTCAACACATGAACCAAAAGAATTGCCAATTAGCTCCTAGAGGAGCTCGAGCTCCCCTATATATAGAGAGAGGGTGCCGAAATTCCTAGTCCTTAATGGGCTAGGATTTTGGTCTCTCTCTCTCCTATTACTTGATCATCAAGTAATTTTGACTTTGACTTTGAATTCTAATTCAAATCAACTTTCAAGAGAGCTAAAAATATCCAAACTATTTTTGGATAATTTTATACTTTATTTATTTAGAATAAATAACTTATTTTATCTAATTAATTAACTAGATTATTTTTCTCCAAAATAAGACTTTCTTTTTAATTCAAAAATTAAACCAAAGTCTATTAAATAATTAACACATTTAATTATTTAATATATATATATATATATCATATATATACATATACACGTGTGAGGCACGTGTCCCAAGGACACGTGCTCCTCACGTGACCCACACATGTGATTTCACACGCGTGGAACCCTCTAGGTCCGATTAACTCGTTTAATCATTTTCAAGCCTCAACTCATGTAACCAAGTTGTTGTGTGTGACCCTCTAGGTTCTCAATTCAATTAGCAGTGACCCTAATTAATTAATTCACTAATTAATTAATCAGTCCACAGATTAAACGACCATAGTCTAGCAACAGGTGTGTTTAACCCCTAGCTGAATTGGAATGTTCGGATTCGACAGAACCTTTAAGTCATTGATTCTGTAACAGCCCAAAACAGGGGCAAGTTGGAAATTACGAAAATACCCCTATAGCTCCAAAATATTCTTACATTTCCCGAAATACTTTCATTACCCAATATTTTAATCAAAAGAATCCTCACATTATTTCGAGGATCGTGATACTCTCCGTAAACCATAATTCCCATCCTAGCTCCCGTAGTATCAAAAACCGGCAAAAACCCTAGCTTATGATTCGATCATCAATAAATCCCTACTCATCTAC
Organism: Lantana camara; assembly: GCA_037501455.1. Taxonomy (NCBI): domain Eukaryota; kingdom Viridiplantae; phylum Streptophyta; class Magnoliopsida; order Lamiales; family Verbenaceae; genus Lantana; species Lantana camara. Next base: position 65,516,103 of record CM074862.1, read on the forward strand.
TTTTTGATATTCAAAATTATAACCAAAACGATCCTTAAATTATTTTATGAATTTTCATGCATTTACCAAAAACTCGATCTCACCATAGCATATTTTATAAATATTTTCCTTTCTAAAAATCATCATTTTATTTTGAACAAATTAGCTTTCATTCAATAGTCGAAATTATACTTGAAACGATCCTTGAATTTTCTTCTACATTATAATGATTTTTCCCATCTTTATACTGTATCATAGCTTCGTTTATATAATTTTCCTATAATTTTCATCATCTTTAATATTTATAATTTATAAACGAAAGCTCTAAATATTTCACATTTATAATCAAAACAAAGCTCATTTTTCACCCATTCTTTCATTAATTCACTACTTCAATCTTTTACCTCTCGACTCTTGAATAAATTTTATATTATTTTACATTTATTTTTAATCAAAATGACATCATCCATGACCACATGGTCTTCTAGAAGGATTAAACAAATGAATGTAATTTCTCCACATTACTTAGTTAATTACCTAGCATTTGTTTAACATGTAATTTAACCAAATCTCCTAATTTATTACCAAGCATTTGTTGAAATCATAAGCAACCACATCTTCCATAAACTTTCATTTATTGCTTAGAGACCCCTCATGACTACCTATAAATACCCCCCTTAAGCCTCATTTATACCTCACAAATCAACACACAAAATCACTCCCTCTCTCCCAATTCTCACGCCATTCCCTCTCCTTCTCTCTAAGGTATGTTTTTCTTTTATTATTTCATGCTTTATATAATGTTCTTAGTATAAAAATAATAGTAGCATGCCTGGGATTAATTAAATTATGCTTTAGGAATTTATTTTATGAAATATATGCTATTTATGCTAGTTTAGGAAAAATGTGATAAGATATGTGCATTTTATTTAATTAAATGCATGAGTTATGATATGATATGATATGAATATGTGTTTAAATAATTATGATCTTGTTTGATTAAATTCATGTCAAGAATAATTTATTTAGAATTATTTTTCATAGAGAATTAATATATTTTGCTATATTATGCTTCAAATTCTATGTTATAAATATGAATATGATCAAGTGTGTTACATACCTTCTTTGAATATTCAAATAGGCTCAAGAACATGTTCATGTTGTTCTTGAATAATTTTAAGTGCACTTGTGATAGTGTGTGAGTGTGTGTGTTCGATTTTGTGTTATAACGTGTTTAATTCATAAGAAATTGAATAGTAAATGTTTTCAATAGTAACTTTGACTTTTTGGTCAACCCATAAGCTGATAATTTCGAAAATATTATTAAAATAATTATAAAATTAGTTTTGGAATTTTTAAATAAAGATTTTAGCCGAATTTTCCAAAAAATCGGTAAATTGTGAATTATTTTCAAAATATAACCTACATTGTCAAATTAAATTCTAAATTTCATTTCTAATGTTATAATTAAGATTATAATGTGATTAATAAATATTTAAGTGGTTTAAGAATTCATGAAACCTGATTAATTACTTAATTTCCCTTAAACGGTTAAGACTAGAGTTTATCGGGAATTCTCTAACATGATATAGTTTATGTGTTTACTTGATGTAATCCTTTTATGCATGAACATTATGTGTTTTATGTGCTTATTTGATTAATATAAGGAACCTAGTTCTAAGTCTATAGTAGTTAATACTTTCAGGCGCACTGGAATCCACATTACAATGTCTGACTACCGGTATAGGTGAGGGTTAAACTATTTTCAACTGGAATCATGCTATGTATATGTATCTATATAAAAACTATTTTCAAGGCTACCTACTATTTTGATTTATTACCCTATATACATATTACTTTACTACACTATCCCTCTTAAGGGGAAAATACTTTCTTGCCGGAATCAACGTCTTATTAGAACATTATATATTTCAAGTCCATTTTATCAAAACATTGATTCCGGGTTATGCAAGAAAAATATTGTTCTTGATTCATGTTATGGGCCCCGACTGTATCCGTAGCGAGCAATTACCCTGAAGGTATCGGGCCGAGGGTATTGTTGGTGCTGCGGACTGCCACCACCTCTTGGTAGTGGTTTAACTGGAGGTTAGTTACTCCACACCAAGGGATGAGGGAGAGATAGCTGCCTCCCGAATCTAGTTCGTGGTCTCTAGGGTTTGATTCCCTATTGACATCAAGGAGTAGTGGAGTTAATATTCTTGATTTTATTGGAGTATCGGAGCCTGATCAGCCCGATACTATTTTACCAATTATTGAAGGAGTTATGGATGGAGAGGCCTAGCTTGCGGGCAATAATGTTCTTGTTACAAACGGTTCATATTTCTACAAATATTCCAAACTACCCCTATCCCTATTTTTACAAATATTATGAACCGTTTCCTATTTGCTATATCCTATTGCTATTATTTCAGATCAAGATCTTCTTAATCATATACATATATATATATACACATATACATATAAGTTATTATACCCCCCTTCACTTAGTCACTTTGACTAACCCTCCCGCCTATTTTAAAATGCATGATTTCAGGAATCAATGAACGACAACTAGAGGTATCTTGAAGCACTAGAACCGTAGGTTGGATCCAATCCTACGAGTACACTGTCTTGAACCTACTCTCTGTAGAAACAAACCATCTCATACTTTGTCCTTGCATGTCAACCTGTTGTACTCTTGTGCAAACTACTTTGATCAATAATCATAATCCTTGCTCATTGTACGTTATCCTCCCCGTTCATTGGTAAGGTTGAATCTCTTTATCTTCCGCTGCACTGTGTCACATACTCCATTCATATTATCCTGACCGTTCGCCGTAGTATTTCCTGGGTGTTGGGTCTAACCTCCACTCAGGGAGTATTGCAGTGCGGGGTTGTAGTGTTGGGGAGGCGCTACAATTAAAGTGGTATCAGAGCCCCAGGTTGCGGAAATCTAGGGTTCATCATTCATAGAGTCTCATATGTACTCTCGTGTCTTTAGTGCTTAAATTGTGATCAATCACTGTTGGGGCGGCCGACCAGCATGTGATTTGTTACAATTGTAGTACTAAACCCTTCCTCGATCAAGTCAAGTATACAGTCTTAATCCACACCAAAATCTCGAGTTCTATCAAATCCTTCAATTATCAAATTCTTGGTAGATTCGGTTACAAGATCTACATCTCCTTCATCATACTAGTATTCCTAACTCATGGAAGCACTTCACTTATACTTTCTAATTCGTTCAAATCTTAAGTTATTAGAATTGCTTCAAGATACCAGTAGGACCGAAAACTAACTTATTAATTTTCTGTGCCTTTATATGTACTTTATCTCCGCTAAAGATGATGTGTCTGTTAATTGCTATTACTTGGAAATTTTAATTTTGTGATCATCTGCACATCATTCTCAACTACCATGCATTATATTATCTCTATAAGGGTGGTTGCAGCTTAAAATTGTCATCCCCAAAGTTGTTAAAGGTATGCATTCTAAACACGCCAGTTACTGATCCTGGCGCCATGCATTCATTGCATCATTTATGTGCGCATTCAAATTTCTTACTTGAACAATTACCTTATGTGTTTAAAATAAGTCCTCCTTTGGAAACCTGTCTTATCATAAATGGAGGATATCAACATTATTTAAAGTTATTATGAAACATGAGGAGAATCTGAGGACAGATTCTTTTTAAGGGGGAAGGATTGTAACAGCCCAAAACAGGGGCAAGTTGGAAATTACGAAAATACCCCTATAGCTCCAAAATATTCTTACATTTCCCGAAATACTTTCATTACCCAATATTTTAATCAAAAGAATCCTCACATTATTTCGAGGATCATGATACTCTCCGTAAACCATAATTCCCATCCTAGCTCCCGTAGTATCAAAAACCGGCAAAAACCCTAGCTTATGATTCGATCATCAATAAATCCCTACTCATCTACTTTTTGATATTCAAAATTATAACCAAAACGATCCTTAAATTATTTTATGAATTTTCATGCATTTACCAAAAACTCGATCTCACCATAGCATATTTTATAAATATTTTCCTTTCTAAAAATCATCATTTCATTTTGAACAAATTAGCTTTCATTCAATAGTCGAAATTATACTTGAAACGATCCTTGAATTTTCTTCTACATTATAATGATTTTTCCCATCTTTATACTCTATCATAGCTTCGTTTATATAATTTTCCTATAATTTTCATCATCTTTAATATTTATAATTTATAAACGAAAGCTCTAAATATTTCACATTTATAATCAAAACAAAGCTCATTTTTCACCCATTCTTTCATTAATTCACTACTTCAATCTTTTACCTCTCGACTCTTGAATAAATTTTATATTATTTTACATTTATTTTTAATCAAAATGACATCATCCATAACCACATGGTCTTCTAGAAGGATTAAACAAATGAATGTAATTTCTCCACATTACTTAGTTAATTACCTAGCATTTGTTTAACATGTAATTTAACCACATCTCCTAATTTATTACCAAGCATTTGTTGAAATCATAAGCAACCACATCTTCCATAAACTTTCATTTATTGCTTAGAGACCCCTCATGACTACCTATAAATACCCCCCTTAAGCCTCATTTATACCTCACAAATCAACACACAAAATCACTCCCTCTCTCCCAATTCTCACGCCATTCCCTCTCCTTCTCTCTAAGGTATGTTTTTCTTTTATTATTTCATGCTTTATATAATGTTCTTAGTATAAAAATAATAGTAGCATGCCTGGGATTAATTAAATTATGCTTTAGGAATTTATTTTATGAAATATATGCTATTTATGCTAGTTTAGGAAAAATGTGATAAGATATGTGCATTTTATTTAATTAAATGCATGAGTTATGATATGATATGATATGAATATGTGTTTAAATAATTATGATCTTGTTTGATTAAATTCATGTCAAGAATAATTTATTTAGAATTATTTTTCATAGAGAATTAATATATTTTGCTATATTATGCTTCAAATTCTATGTTATAAATATGAATATGATCAAGTGTGTTACATACCTTCTTTGAATATTCAAATAGGCTCAAGAACATGTTCATGTTGTTCTTGAATAATTTTAAGTGCACTTGTGATAGTGTGTGAGTGTGTGTGTTCGATTTTGTGTTATAACGTGTTTAATTCATAAGAAATTGAATAGTAAATGTTTTCAATAGTAACTTTGACTTTTTGGTCAACCCATAAGCTGATAATTTCGAAAATATTATTAAAATAATTATAAAATTAGTTTTGGAATTTTTAAATAAAGATTTTATCCTAATTTTCCAAAAAATCGGTAAATTGTGAATTATTTTCAAAATATAACCTACATTGTCAAATTAAATTCTAAATTTCATTTCTAATGTTATAATTAAGATTATAATGTGATTAATAAATATTTAAGTGGTTTAAGAATTCATGAAACCTGATTAATTACTTAATTTCCCTTAAACGGTTAAGATTAGAGTTTATCGGGAATTCTCTAACATGATATAGTTTATGTGTTTACTTGATGTAATCCTTTTATGCATGAACATTATGTGTTTTATGTGCTTATTTGATTAATATAAGGAACCTAGTTCTAAGTCTATAGTAGTTAATACTTTCAGGCGCACTGGAATCCACATTACAATGTCTGACTACCGGTATAGGTGAGGGTTAAACTATTTTCAACTGGAATCATGCTATACATATGTATCTATATAAAAACTATTTTCAAGGCTACCTACTATTTTGATTTATTACCCTATATACATATTACTTTACTACACTATCCCTCTTAAGGGGAAAATACTTTCTTGCCGGAATCAACGTCTTATTAGAACATTATATATTTCAAGTCCATTTTATCAAAACATTGATTCCGGGTTATGCAAGCAAAATATTGTTCTTGATTCATGTTATGGGCCCCGGCTGTATCCGTAGCGAGCAATTACCCTGAAGGTATCGGGCCGAGGGTATTGTTGGTGCTGCGGACTGCCACCACCTCTTGGTAGTGGTTTAACTGGAGGTTAGTTACTCCACACCAAGGGATGAGGGAGAGATAGCTGCCTCCCGAATCTAGTTCGGGGTCTCTAGTGTTTGATTCCCTATTGACATCAAGGAGTAGTGGAGTTAATATTCTTGATTTTATTGGAGTATCGGAGCCTGATCAGCCCGATACTATTTTACCAATTATTTAAGGAGTTATGGATGGAGAGGCCTAGCTTGCGGGCAATAATGTTCTTGTTACAAACGGTTCATATTTCTACAAATATTCCAAACTACCCCTATCCCTATTTTTACAAATATTATGAACCGTTTCCTATTTGTTATATCCTATTGCTATTATTTCAGATCAAGATCTTCTTGATCATATACATATATATATATACACATATACATATAAGTTATTATACCCTCCTTCACTTAGTCACTTTGACTAACCCTCCAGCCTATTTTAAAATGCATGATTTCAGGAATCAATGAACGACAACTAGAGGTATCTTGAAGCACTACAACCGTAGGTTGGATCCAATCCTACGAGTACACTGTCTTGAACCTACTCTCTGTAGAAACAAACCATCACATACTTTGTCCTTGCATGTCAACCTGTTGTACTCTTCTGCAAACTACTTTGATCAATAATGATAATCCTTGCTCATTGTACGTTATCCTCCCCGTTCATTGGTAAGGTTGAATCTCTTTATCTTCCGTTGCACTGTGTCACATACTCCATTCATATTATCCTGACCGTTCGCCGTAGTATTTCCTGGGTGTTGGGTCTAACCTCCACTCAGGGAGTATTGCGGTGCGGGGTTGTAGTGTTGGGGAGGCGCTACAGATTCATATGAGATACAATCCCCCTACTTACTATCTCTCAACCAAGATCTAGGGCAAGGGAATAATCAGAACCCTAATAATCCGGTTTTAAAGCTAAGTGCATTCATATCCATTTTATCTCAATCCAAGAAACCCTTTTCTTGATGTCTTGATCTACTGCCTTGGCCAAGGACTCCATATGGCATATGAATGACTTACACAATAAGAGATCACCTTGCAAATGCAAGTGTAGGTCCTTTCTTGATTCTCATTCACTTTCATGAATCACTTGTGCAGCCCCAGCATAAGCCTTGAATCAGTTGTCTAAGGCGACACCCTTTAAAGCTTATACCTAAGACAACAGAGTTAACTCATAAAGTGACAAGGAACCTCAAGTCTAAGGATCAATTAATCACATAAATGACTCGTGAGATATTTCCTAATCTGGAAGTTTCCATTTCCTGTAATAGAAACTTTCTTTCCCATTTAGGATTGTTCTCACACGGGGTACCTCAGTGAACTTACTTATTAAAGTAAGCACCCTCATGTATCACGCACGTATCAACTATACACTTTGCACCTCCATGAAACAAGGTGGTCCTTCTTAAGGGCGTGATCCCACAAGCAAGCCTTAGAGGAGTCAGGTTGACACTCCCACTGTCTGTAGGACTCATCGGCTTGGAGTATTTTACTAATCATGACTTATGTGATATATGGCTCGTTTCATGAACCATTTCACCTAAATGGTAGAGTCCTAAATTCATCAGGATTAGGGGAGTTCTCATACATGTACAACTAAAGTAAACGCATACCAAACAAGAGCATATAAAGAAGTGTTGCCTCAATTCGTTATTTCATTCAAAGATTGTTTGTGATTACAATAAGGAAAAGCACAAAGCGGATATACAATCGGCTTTCCAGGGCACTATTCCTAACAATCTCCCACTTGCCCGTCAAAGCCATTCTAAAGCTACTCTAAGTCCCATCTTCTGAAGATGACCTTGGAAAGCTTCTCGACTAAGGGGTTTAGTAATTGGATCTGCCACGTTCTCTGCTGATGTGACCCTCTCAATTTGTACATCTCCGCTTTTGATAATATCACGGATTAGGTGATACTTCCTCATAATGTGCTTGGTCCGTTGGTGAGATCTTGGTTCTCTTGCTTGAGCAACCGCCCCAGTGTTGAGACGGAAAAATACAGTTTCGTAATTCAGGCTTTCTAAAACATTTACAAATACTCAATCGCATCAAGCCTAAGAATTTATACCAAATTCAATATAATTGAGACGAATCAGAAACACAAACAACGAGGTGGCTCTGATACCACCTGTTGGAAAATACGAATCAGAAAGCAGCGGAATTTAAAAAAATTTCCCAACAAAAGGACCTTGGACTCGCAATCGTGTAACCAAATTCGTAGAGATAGAAAACTTACTTTTCTTTTATTCTTTCTTGAAGCGTTTCAAGCCACCCAAGAATGCTCTTCTCGCGGCTTGATCCCCTCTCCTTGGTAAAGCTCGAATCTTCAAACTTCTAACTTGAAGCTCTCTAGAGATAGTCCACCAACTTGATCACAATCTAACTAGTAAGGATGCTAGTTCTCTAGTTAGTGTTTAGGCTCAACCTAGGGTTTATTTTATCTTGGAGAAAGGAAGGTGTTCAACACATGAACCAAAAGAATTGCCAATCAGCTCCTAGAGGAGCTCGAGCTCCCCTATTTATAGAGAGAGGGTGCCGAAATTCCTAGTCCTTAATGGGCTAGGATTTTGGTCTCTCTCTCTCTCCTATTACTTGATCATCAAGTAATTTTGACTTTGACGTTGAATTCTAATTCAAATCAACTTTCAAGAGAGCTAAAAATATCCAAACTATTTTTGGATAATTTTATACTTTATTTATTTAAAATAAATAACTTATTTTATCTAACTAGATTATTTTTCTCCAAAATAAGACTTTCTTTTTAATTCAAAAATTAAACCAAAGTCTATTAAATAATTAACACATTTAATTATTTAATATATATATATATCATATATATACATATACACGTGTGAGGCACGTGTCCCAAGGACACGTGCTCCTCACGTGACCCACACGTGTGATTTCACACGTGTGGAACCCTCTAAGTCCGATTAACTCGTTTAATCATTTTCAAGCCTCAACTCATGTAACCAAGTTTTTGTGTGTGACCCTCTAGGTTCTCAATTCAATTAGCAGTGACCCTAATTAATTAATTCACTAATTAATTAATCAGTCCACAGATTAAACGACCATAGTCTAGCAACAGGTGTTTAACCCCTAGCTGAATTGGAATGTTCGGATTCGACAGAACCTTTAAGTCATTGATTCATGTGAGATACAATCCTCCTACTTACTATCTCTCAACCAAGATCTAGGGCAAGGGAATAATCAGAACCCTAATAATCCGGTCTTAAAGCTAAGTGCATTTCATATCCATTTGATCTCAATCCAAGAAACCCTTTTCTTGATGTCTTGATCTACTGCCTTGGCCAAGGACTCCATATGGCATATGAATGACTTACACAATAAGAGATCACCTTGCAAATGCAAGTGTAGGTCCTTTCTTGATTCTCATTCACTTTCATGAATCACTTGTGCGACCCCAGCATAAGCCTTGAATCAGTTGTCTAAGGCGACACCCTTTAAAGCTTATACCTAAGACTACAGAGTTAACTCATAAAGTGACAAGGAACCTCAAGTCTAAGGATCAATTAATCACATCAATGACTCGTGAGATATTTCCTAATCGGGAAGTTTCCATTTCCTGAAATAGAAACTTCCTTTCCCATTTAGGAATGTTCTCACACGGGGCACCTCAGTGAACTTACTTATTAAAGTAAGCACCCTCACGTATCACGCACGTATCAACTATACACTTTGCACCTCCATGAAACAAGGTGGTCCTTCTTAAGGGCGTGATCCCACAAGCAAGCCTTAGAGGAGTCAGGTTGACACTCCCACTGTCTGTAGGACTCATCGGCTTGGAATATTTTACTAATCATGACTTATGTGATATAGGGCTCGTTTCATGAACCATTTCACCTAAATGCTAGAGTCCTAAAGTCATCAGGATTAGGGGAGTTCTCATACATGCACAGCTAAAGTAAACGCATACCAAACAAGAGCATATAAAGAAGTGTTGCCTCAATTCGTTATTTCATTCAAAGATTGTCTGTGATTACAATAAGGAAAAGCACAAAGCGGATATACAATCGGCTTTCCAGGGCACTATTCCTAACAGTTAAGAGAGATTATCTTCCCTACTAGGACCTGTACTTCTCTGACGTTCCGAGGGGAAGGGATTTCCATGTTGGCTTTGATTTTTTCAAGATTGGCCTCAATTCCACGCTGGCTGGCCAAATATCCCAAAAACTTGCCCCATCGGACTCCGAAGGTACACTTGGAGGGATTCAATTTCATGTCGTACTGGCGCAGTATATCAAAGGTTCGTTTTAAATCCTCTAAGTGGGAATGCTCTCGCTCCCTTTTGACGATTATATCATCCACGTACACCTCCATGGAACTCCCTATCACACACTCAAACATTTTGTTAACAAGGCGCTGATATGTCACCCCTGCGTTCTTCAACCCAAACAACATGACTAAGAAACAGTACACCCCGAAATATACAACAAAGGAGGTTTTCGAGCGATCCTTGGGGGCCATGAAAATCTGATAATACCCCTGAAATGCGTCCATCATCCTCCATTAGTTGGCACTTTTGGGCACGAGAACGACATTGCACAGCTATTCTCGATATAAGATTGGCTCAATGTATTAAGCCTCAAGGAGCTTGCCTCCACAATAACTTTCGTTCAGAATCCGTGGACATCTCTCTTTTTTTTATTTGATAGGCTTGAAGGCGAGATCCACGTTGAGCCTATGGACGATGACACTAGGGTCGATTCCAGTAAGATCGGAAGTTTTCCACGCAAAAACATCAATGTTTTCCACGCAAAAACATCAATGTTTTCCCTTAAAAAATCAATCATCATGATCTGCGAGGGCCCAGTGAGGCTCGAACCAATCTGAGTCGTTTTATCTTTGTTGCCAGGCTTAAGCTCAATGGTCAAAAACTTTTCAGTGGGCTCTATCCGTGCCTCAGAGCGGGGAGTTTTGAGCGCTCTTTTCTTTCCTGTGAGGCGGTTGCCCTCACCCTCGGGCTCGCCGTCACTCGCACCCTCTTTTAAGAAGTATGCCTCCATTGTTCCAAGTGGACTACCCTCAGAGTTGACTTTCCTGCTCGCAGATGTCTTTTTGTTTTTCTTCTTGTAGAGTTTCGCTCGTTTCCTCGTGGGACCATCCTCGTTTAGATTGGGAAAATCCACAGACTTTTTGGAGGACCCAATCTGGAAAGCTTTCTCTGCCTTTGGTTTCTTGAGGTAGCATTCCCATACCTCCTTGACGTTGCACAAAATCTCGTCCGTTCCCTCGGGGGTGGGGAACTTGATCTTCTGGTGGTAAGTGGAAATGATCGCCTTGAAATCAACAAGGGCCGAGCGCCTGATAATGATGTTGTAAGGGATCTCAATTTCCACTACCGCATATGTTACCATCATGTCTTCCGTTGTGGGGCGTGACCAAATGAGGTGGCCAAGCGAATTTGTCCTCGAGGGACAACCTCAGAACCTCCAAAGCTAATGAGGGCCGTTTTAAGGGGTTCGAGGGGAATATTTGTGATGTTCATTTTCAGAAAAGTGGTGTAGGGGAGAACATTTACTGAGCTTCCACTATCAACAAGGACCCTCTTTACAATGTGATTATGCATATCTAGGCTAACCACCATGGGGAAGTCAGAGGTTTCACCGACCCCATGGGGTGTTACAATATGTCCTAGGTCCATATCTCTGAACCCTATCACTTCATTCTCCTTAGAGTTGGGAGCGCTCGGCTCCTTGATATCATAAACATGTCTGGGCACCGAGGGCCACTGATCATAGCTTCGAACATAGCGGCGCCGAGAGGCGTTGGAATCTCCCCCCCCCCCCCGAGGAGCCTCCAATAATCATGTGGATGACCGCAAATGGCGTATTTTTTGGTTCAGACATTTTCTGCTTACCCCTATTGCTGCTCTCTGCTTGGCACCCTCAGGGGCTCCACGAGCGTGACAGACTCCTCCTTCGAGCCTTAGCTCACTCGTTGCGTTGTTTATTGTATCGTTCCAGAACTCTGACAAACTCCTTCAAATGGCCTCCAACGACGAGTCTTTGTATCGCACTTTCTAGCTATCGGCATTCATCCATGTCATGACCCTTTTGCTTGTGAAAGGCGCAATACTTCCCCGAGTGCCACTGAGATTATGTCTCCCTCAATTTCTGGGGCCTTTTGAAGAGCTTCTTGTCTGAGAGCGAGGAAATTTCAGAAATTGGGCGATTGAGAGGAATGCGCTCATGTTTACGAGGGGAAGGAGGGCATTTGCGGTAATCCTTATGGGTATCCTCTGAACCCCATTCACCCTTGTGGTGGCCTGATAGACACGGCACATTGGATTTGTACATATCCTCGAGTGCAAAGAACGGTTCAGCGATCTCCCTCATGGCCATGAGGGATTTGGGTCTCTTTTGGACAATGGCTTCAGAACACTCATTGCTCACATAGTGCTTATGGTTGATAGCATTGAAGAGCACATGGACTAAGAAATCCATGGAGGGTCGCTTGATCAAGAGCACCTCCTTGTTGAATCGAGTGAAGAAAAACCGGAGTGACTCGTTTTCACCCTGGACCAAATTATGCAGGGTCGTGGGTGCAGTGACTGATGCCTTTAGGGAGTTTAAGTGGTTCAGCAAAGCATTGGTAAGGTCCTCAAACCCCCCTAATCGATCGGGTGACAATCATTTGTACTATTCTTGGGCCATCCGCACGAGTGAGGTGATAAACACCTTGGCCCAGTAATGGCTGGAATGCTCGTAGAGATACATCAGATGTAGAAAATGGTCTAAATATTCCATGGGATCGGTGGTTCCATCGTAGCGGTTGTTGGAAGTGGGGACTTTCGCCATTCCAACTTGGGCCATTAAAACTTCTTCAACGACAGGAGAGCCCCTCGCCAAGGGATGGTGGTATCCCCCCTCATTGTCATAATCTTCATAATTCTTCTCCTGTTCCTGTGGTTAAGGAGCGTGCCTCCAATTGGCATGGCGGCGAGCATCTCTGGCCTTGGCTCTCTCGCCCCCGCCGTGTGGGGCTTGAAACCGCGCTCGAGAGAGCTACTCGACCATATCCTGCAAACCTTGTAGTCGGTCTTGCACAGCCGCGAGTGGGTTTGGGTCTTCTCCCTCTGCTTTGCTCCCTTGTTTCGAGGCTTGGGAATGAGTTTCAACATCGACATCAATTCTTTTCATAGGCTCTTTACCTTTGTCAGCCTGTGGACACTCCTGCGTACCCTTCGAGGGTGCTTCTTTTGTGTTAACTGGAGGTGGTGGTGGGGGCCTAGACTACAAAACGGCTTGGGCGGCCATCAGCGGATGAACCTACCAGCCTCTCATAGGTGGGGCGATCTGAGTGGCTTACCCTGAGGGGAAATAGGTGGCTATGAAGTTCTTCTAGGCATTCTGAGCCGCCTGAACCTCGCATTGAGTGTAAATGGCCTGCAACTGCCTGGGTGTCATAGGGGGTATCTCCTCCCCCTCAATCCCTTTAGGGACCACCACTGGGAGTTGCATCTGCCCTCCGTGATAGGGCTGAATGGTGGGAAACACGCTGGGTGGCGAGAGCATGTAACATGGCGGCGGCATCATCATGGGATAACCATCGGCTTAATGGCGAAGATGGAAGGTTGGTTCAGGGGAATGTTTGAACCAGATCCCTTTACTCCTCCAGTTGCGGGCAGTTCTTGGATGGCCTCCGGCTCTGGCCTAACAAGCCCCTTCAAAGGCGGGACCGCCTCAACATTAGGCAAGGCGCCCGTAACCTCCGTAACAGGTGCGCTACCTTGGGGGAGATCACCTCCGCCCCCAACAGCTCCAGATCTTGTAGTTACCATAGCGAATAGGGGTGTTTGTTTCTTAACTAGCAAAAAAAGGAAAAGAAGACTGGATTCCCATAGACGACGCCAAAATTGATGGGGTCTGATCCTGGGTGGAAAACTCCAACACTTTAGAATTTGTTTGTGTGGGGAAACAGAGACAGTAAGCTCAGGCAAAGGTCACCGAAGAAGATTGGGTTCTACCTGCTAGGAACAAACACAAAAGGGTCAGAAGGCCAAGCTGGGGGAAAGGGGGGTGATACCCAGTTTAGCTGTAACGCCCCAAATTTTCAATTATACAATATGTGACATAATGTGAAATAATTGCCAATTATGACTTAATTGTTTAATTACCTAATTGCCTTTATGTGATTATTTTTCTTAATTTGAGGACCTAATTGCAAGAAATAATTGTGGACTTAATTGACCATTATCTATGAGTGTAAACTTAATTGCATGACTTACTAATTGGAGGGATTAAATTGCAATTGGTGTTTAGTCATATAATATCTCCTTTATATCTCACTTTATTGCATACAAACACATACACACATGATCACTCCTCTCTCCCCCTTATCCCGATTCAAAAACCCTACCGAGAAGAGAAGGGATTTCATCCAATTCAAGCTATAATTTGTGAAGGAATTGTGGATTAGGAGAAACATCTTCATCATATCATCATTTTTTCTTCTATTTCTTCCATTTAAGGTAACCTTAGAGATTTATATGAATTCTTGAAGCATGGGTGGTAATTAGGGTTATGTGTTGAGCTTGCTAAATTATGTTTTGGTTGTTGGAAGCATGATTATATAGTTATAGCTTGGATTTGAGGTATATATTATGAAGGTTATAAGCTTGGAGCATGAGTTCATATATGGGTTTTGATTGATGATTTCTTGATGATTGATGCATATTTGATGGATTAAATGGTGTCTAGTTGATATATATGATCATATACATGTTATATGTTAGTTTTAGGTTGTTTTCTTGCATTGATTTGGTGTTGGGTTGATATGGGAGCCAATTCCCATGCTTAGCCCCTATTTTTCCCCTGTTTTTCGCCCAGTTCACTTCCAAACGGGCGTTTGGCCCTCTAGTTATATCACCAAACGCCCGTTTAGGAACCTACTACCTTCCCCGAACCTTTCCAAACGCCCGTTTGGGTTTCCACGGTAATTTTCAAACGGGCGTTTCTCCCTCATACAAACTCCAAATGACCCGATTTTCAAACCATTAGAAACCTGTTGAAGTCTAGAACAACCTCCAATTGGAATCACCTCAATATATTTTCTAGATTGATAGTTATAATCAATTCTTTTAGGTGTCGCCACTTTTCCGGAAAACTACACTCGCCTAAATTCAAGCTTACGCCATTTTCTTCTCGTTTTGAACTAGAAAACGTGCCATATATCATCGGAAAGGTCCTTGAATCTAGTTTCATTCCCAATAAACAAAACTCAATTCTCTCATCTAGAATTAAAGATATTCTAGTTTTCCCTCAGCATATACGTTTCCTAAAATTATCCGTTTTTGCCAAACTTCACCAAAACCTCTCTTATTGCATTTCTTTCACTTCCTTGGCTCCCATATGTGACTTATATGAGTTATATACTAGGTTTAGTGATTAATTGGACATGTTTATGATATTTATTGATTGTACATGCATGATAGATATTCCATGACTTTGTCGTGCGTCCTAATTGGTTCATTGAGTCGTGTCTCAGGTACACTTGTTTTGTTGCACAGACCAGCACACCAGTGATGTGGAGTGGGCTTCTTAGGCTGTGTCTTTCTCTTTGTTTTGTCGGTGCAGGTGAGGTTTAATTGATAGATATATAGAACCCTTACAACCCTATGTGAGATTTAAGCCAAACTGTATCTATATCTCTATAGTTTTCCAAACTGATGGTTTTCAACTGATTTACTGAATTGTATTGTATTAATTGATTGATTGATTGTTTTGGCGAGTAAAGCATGTTCACTTTGGGCCCCAGGGTAGTGTATTGAGCCAACTGAGGAGGCAAGGGCTGACGGGTAACTCTTGCACTATCCTCACAAACCTTGGGATGCCCCCTGAATCCACCAAGAGGTTTGGTGGAGGAAGGAGTCCCGTGCGTGGGCGTCATGTTCCCGACATACACCGTGTTTACCGTGGATGGTTCGGGCCTTGCAAACCCACCATCATTGGTGGAAGAAAGAGTCATTGAAACTGCTACTTGTGCACTGTAACTGATTGCATGATCACCTATTTAATTAAAAGTATCTTGATTGTACACTGTCGGAGTATGGTTGGAGATTGCCCTCACTCGTCGGGCCACTGTTTGATTGATTGATTGAAAATGATTAGTGTTTAATTTGATAGTTGTAATCTCGGGCGAGTTCTACGTTGTTCTTGAACTTATATTGTTTTCAGTTATAAAACCTTACCCGAGTTTATGACTTGCATGTTATCTGCGCTTATATGTATTATGCCCCTCGCTCAATCTTTTGTAGACTGACCCCTCACTTTTCAGTTTTGCAGGTTGTGTGCTAGGCGGGATTGGTGTCGAGTCAAGTCTTTCCTTTTGGGTCTAGCACGTGTCCATTTATATTTGGTTGCATATGTATTGTTATTCACGGTTTATAACATGTTATATATTTTGGGTAATGATATTGTATTGATATGTAAATGTTGGTACCTATAAGTATTGAATGAATTATTGCTTCCGCTTTTATTACTTTGAGTTGATTGTTTGGTTTGGGGTTAGTCACGCCTAGCTAGTTAGTCCTTTGTTTTCTTATCACCCGTGCGCTATGGCTTGGTTCATGTATGGATTGTCTGTTTCATATGTGGACTGAGCTATAGTGCGGGGGATGTGGCACCTTGCGCTTCGGGTACTACATTGGCTCTCCGATGCTCAAGTCAGATGGTCAATGAAGAAGATGGAGTATGTAAAACAAAGCTTGAGAGAACGAAGCTTGCTTACAGAGCATATGTGAGATCTATATAATTATAGTTGAGGGTCAAGGACTTTTTGGTAATTATTTCCATGTGGTCCTGTATTGATGTTGCCCTAGCCACATGGCGCAATGAGGAGTCTCTGAAAGGGATCTCCTGCAAAAGCCTGTGAAAAGGTTGATGGTTGCAACAGTGGCAGGTGCGCGGGCATATACTATGTGTCAGAGAGCCTTTTGGAGTTGTTACCGAGGGCTAGGCACGCTCGGGTTTGGATAAGGGTTTTATGGGCTCGCATGGTCCGAGGGGACGCCTGGGCCAAAAGTATGATTATGGAGAGAGTAGCTTTACCCTTGTGAGGTCCTGGGGGGGGGGGGGGGGGGGGGGGGTCCTCTCTATCGCCAGTTTGGGAGCACTCTCCAGGGTCAGTTTGGGAGTACCCTTGAGGGTTGAACAGTGTAGGTACCTGAAATATAATCCATGAGCTCGGGAAGGTCAAAATCCCTTGTGATGATGGGAGGATCATTTCCTCGAGGGGAGCACCCAATCGCTAGGGATGATTTGAAGTGTCCTTGACGTGCCACACTGTGATGCGAGGATTGAGCCACATGTCGCTTACGTGTCACAAGCATAATTTAGCCCCATCAACAGCGGTGATGGGTGCAATTTACTCCTAAATAATGTCACTAACTCTATATTAATATTTAAGTTATTTAAATTATGGGCGGTATTTTTAAACTATCCTTGGGTTGAAATAATTTTAGTTAACTCCCCTACATGAAAATTGTCCATACTAACTCCCCATATGAGATTCATAATTTTTGTTACCTCCACATAGACCTAAAATGACTACTTTACCCTCATAGTTGTGTTGATTTATCCCAAAACCGCAACTCCATGAATTTATACTACATAATAGGATATAAGTACTGCATTCTTCAGTTTTTATACTACATTATGTGAATTTCATACAACATATATTTAAACTAATATATGTGTGATACCCTGTCTTCTCGGCAATCCAGGTACGACGTCTCGGGAGAGTTTACTTCAGTAATTTTGTGATTCGCATACCTTACATGTCAATTTGCAATCTATTTTAGTTATGTGCGCATTAGAATTTAACTAAATGTACTTGGACTCAATCGTCCAATATCTTCAAATTAAGGACCTAATTGTAATTATGATGTTTTTAGCCCTCGTGGCTACCTTAAGATCGGGAATTAGAATGTGAATTCCGAATTTGTCATTGAGTTCATTTCGATGATTCGGATTCAATGAAATTAACCTTTTATTTTTCTAAAGTCGTTTGATAGCCCTACCATTTTAAAATCCATTCCGAATGGACCGGATCTTTTGACCCGACCCGTTTTCACTTCACCCTACCCATTTTAGCTCTAAAAAGAGCTAAAATATCAGCCATCCCTCCCCCATTTTCACATTGGAAACAAGAAAGAAAGTGGAAGAACGAAGAGAAGACGAGAAAACCCCCACACACCCCTTCCGAGCTCAAGAACTCCAACCTCGTTTGCCCGATCAACCTCTTTGAGTTTAGAACACTCTCCAATTGGAATCACCTTAAAATTCATTCTAGATTGTGAGATATAACGGTTTTATTTTGGTGTCGCCACTTCACCGAGATTCTGAACTCGTTCAACTTTAGACCTCCGCCATTTTTGGATCCCTTTGAACCAAGATTCGTGCCATATATCATTTAAAAGATCTATGTGTATAGTTTAATTTTCAAGAAACAAAACTTAATTCTAATTCCTGAAACTCAAGATATTCCCATTTTCGTACAGCTTGTCCGTTTCGGTAAAACTGTCAGCTTTGGCCCAATTTCACTCGGAACCCCTTTTTGTATCTGTGTTCCGTTTTACCCGTATCTTTCCACCTCCAAACTTGTTCCTACCTTATTATATTATGTTTATGCATATGAATTTGTTCTTATATGCATTTTATGTTGCTTAAGTAATGGGAATTGTTTGCACAAAGCACATATGCACCTTGTTACGTATCTCCACTTTGTGAAAAGCATTTCTTTGCATGAAATGAGTTTGAATATGAACTTTGCCTTCGTGTTTGCCTCTCATAAGTGCTTATACATACACTGTGCATCTACGTGGTTCATCTTTGGGTCTAAGCTTTGTGTTTTGTTTTCAGTTTGTTCAGGTGCACCCGGGGTGGTGTTTCTTTAGTCTTGTTGATTCCGGGGTGTATCAATCATCTCTTACCCAGTTCCGTTGGCATAAGGTGAGATTAGGTTATAGTTAAACCCTATGAAATGTGCTCGTTTTCTATGCATGTGAACTATAACCTTAAGTATAAGTAAATATGTGCGGAATATGTAAGTTTATGAATTTGCTAAGACTTTGCAAGTATGATACGCTATGTACGAACCTATGTATGCTTATTTTGGTTTGTTATGGTTTGTTATGTTTGCAACGTTAACTATGCTTCAAACCGTGAGCCCCTTACGAGCCGAGAGCTATGAGCTATGGATATGTTATGGATTTGACACGGAGAGGTATGAATAGCATAGTTGTTGCAAGGTAACGTATGTTATGTTAAGTTTGATAAGTAGCGGGTTATGATATGGTATGCTCTGATGTGATATGTTCTGTATGATAGGCCCCGGAGTTGTGGGTAAGGGATACTCGGGATGGCCATGGGGTCATCGGTTATGACCCGTGCACATCTCCACAGTTGGATAGGAATAACTCTGAACCCGCCAGGAGGTTTGGTAGGGGGATGGGAACCTCAGGTATCTATGCTATGCTGGAGGAGCCCGGGATGGGATTAGGTACTCGTACCCGCCGAGTTATGTTTGTGTGCTCTGTTAAAGTTTGTGGAACGAGGATAGACTCATAACTAAGATAAAATATGAATCTTTTTGAACTATAAGTTAAATATGTTTCGATAAGATTTGTTACAATAAGTACGTTTTGATACGCAAGAATTTGTTAAGTTAAGTTTTGTTCGGTTTCGAAAAGAATCCCTATATGTATGTATCACGGGCCAATGTTTTAGTATGCAAAAACTATCCCTGAGTTCACGAACGTTGTATGTTATACGTACCTTGCTCTTTATATGTATATAGCGTGTGTGGGTAACCCCTCACTCAGTCCGTGTGACTGACCCCTCTCCCCTTTTGTTTTTAGTGTGCAGGTTTGCGTGGAGTTGTGCTAGGCGGCTTGTCGAGTCTTTGGAGTCTGTCGAGTCCTTTGTTAAGTTTGAGTCTTCTGCATTTCTTACGTTTCGAATTTGTATAAGTATGAATATTTGATTATGTATGCATTGTTTATTATATATTTGATTTCGGGACAGGCTTCTAGGGACAGATTTGAACCCGTTTGTATTTATGATTTATGTTATATTCGGGATTAGGTATCTATGGTAGTTGAACCCGTCACCTGCTGCTTGTGCTTTAATATTTGGTTGAATGTTTCGCTTCCGCATATGCATTTTGTTATGTGTTTTGTTTTAGTTGGCGGGGTCTACGTTCCGCCTAGCTTAGGTGTGCGTTTGTCTGTCTCCCGTTCGCCTCTGCTTGGTTCATGTACGAGTTTCCCATCTCATATGTGGATTGGGCTTAGGTGTGGGGGATGTGGTGATCCACTGTGCGGGGTGCTACAACATGTGCTGATATGTCCCAAAACCGCAAATCCATGAATTTATACTACCTAAGAGGATATAACTACTGCATTCTTGAGTTTTTATACTAAATTATGTGAATTTCATACAACATATATTTAAATTCATACATGTACTGATTTGTCCCAAAACCGCAAATCCATGAATTTATACTACATAATAGGATATAAGTACTGGATTCTTAAGTTTTTATACTATATTATGTGAACTTCATACAACATACATTTAAACTCATACATTTAATGAGAGTCTTGGGAATGGGAGGGAAAGTGATATCCTTCAGGGGTAACTTGGTAAAATTGCACACAATAGGTAGTGAAGTAAAATTGATAAACTCAACTAGGGAGTTAGTATGAACAAATTTAAAATGGGGGAGCTATGTCAAAATATGATTCCGCATTGGGGACTTATCCCACATTTCCCCTTAAATTATTAAGATTTCGTTCCAATTTCACTTTTTGTAAATGAATTCCCTCCTTGACCAAAAAAAAAAAAAAATGAATTCCCTCAAATTTCATGAGTTCACAGATTTGTTGATTTTTAACGAAAATCTTAGGGAATTACCAAATTTGCCACACTCCCAATATCATGGACCAAAATTGACAGTTTTCAAAACTTAAAAAATTAAAAAGCAAGAAAGAAAATAGGACCCCAGCATTGAAATCTCTAATTATTTCCTAAATGCTGTGGGATAACGTTTCATTTTCAAACTTTGAGAATTTTCTAATTTTGGGGTTTCATAATAAATAAAGACATGCATGTACAGATACTGGAATATGTGTATGAATATTTTATCATATTTAGTTGAGCCCAAAGTCAGCTGCCGGCGGGAGACCACCCGACGCCGGTTTGAAGCCCGCATAATTGCACCTATACTAAAAGAGTAAAATCCATATTTTTGTCTTCATGACAAATAGAAATTGACATGTGGATGCTAGTACTTCATTCATGCATGTCTAAATAATACATTTGACTGTGTATGAGAAATCAGTCCGCGACATGGGATGAGACTTATAAGAATTTTTAGTAAGATTTAGTGTTGGATTCCGATCATATAAATGAAATAATTTGGATGAAGGGTCATCCCATGACGATTATTTGCATTACACGAGTTTAGAAAGAGTGGAAAAAATACAATATATACTATAACAAGTAAATTTTTATTTACCCGCCACCGTGATTTATTAAATGTTTAAAACACTTTCTTATTTTAATTTTATTTTAATTAGATTTTTTTTATATGTAATATATACTATTATATTAAATGAGAGACCCTTAGAGTAGCCGCTTTGTCTCTTGGACTCTAAATTTTTTTTCTTTTTCTATTTTTTTTAATCACACTCTCAACGGGCTATTTTGTATATATCTCTTAACTTCTTTTTTCTTTCTCTCACCTTGCTTCCATTTTCTTTATTTCTTTTTTCATATTTTTTAATTTCTAGTTTTATTATCTTTTAAATTTATAATTATATTAAAAATAATTACAAAATAAATATTAATATAAAAATTTTAATTTAATATATATTTAAATAATAATTATTATATTATTTGCACACGCATAAAGTGTGAAATAATTACTAGTATTATAATAATAGAGAGACTTTTAGAGTAACCGCTTTGGTCTCAGAAACTCCAAAAAAAATTTTTTCTATTTCTTTTTTTTATCATACTCTTAATGTGTTATTATCTATTTATCTCTTAACTTCCTTTCTTTTTCTCTCACCTTACTTCCTTTTTTTGTTATATATTTTATTCTTTCCCAATATTTTCTACTTTCTATTTTGTATTATCTTTTAAATTTATAATTATATTAAAACTAATTTTTAAATAAATATTAACATAAAATTTTTAATTTAATATATACTTAAATAATAATAATTTTATTATTTGCAACACATAGAGTGTGTGCACATACTAGTTTTAAATTAATTTCAAATAAATTTTTTACTAATTACATGTGAATTTCATCCTCCGAAATTGAGGGTGTAAATTCATATCTAGGTGTGAAAAAACCTAAAATATTCTATTATGTTACTGTAAAAAATAATAAATAAAATCTCTTTTTAAGTCAATTTTTTCCATCATCATCAAATTCATTTTTATTTTTTTCCTTATTTCTATTTTTATTTTTTTTTCTATTTTCCAACTATTACAAACGTTTCTTTTCTCAATTTTTTTTTCCTTTTTTCATATTTTTTAGCCTCTTATCTTTTAGTTTATTTATTTTCCTTTTTCTTTTTTGCCATTTTTTTGGCCTCATATATGGGTGCGCGTGTTAGCCCCCTCAACTGATCCTCATTGTTGTTTCTCTTTTTCCCCTTTCTTTTGAGTTGCAGGTGCTTTTGGAGGTTTGAGCTAGGCGGCAAGTTGTCTTAGTGTCGTACTTGTGGGTAACTCGAGTCTCATGCATTGTAGTTGGATTAATTATGTATTTTGAGCTTTTGGATATATGTATATGATTCGTTTACTCTTGCTAGCTTTTGATACTTAGCTTCTTTTAGCCCGGGTTGGGCATTTGATCGTCTATATGAATTGTATATGATGGATATTATATGTTGATTACTAGCATGCTATAATTTGTTTTTATCGTTTCCGTTGTTATATGTTTGTTGGGCACTCTGTATTAGGGTCTAGACCGCCTAGCTTAGGAGTGAGTTTTGTTTGTCTCCCGTTCGCTATGGCCTGGTGCGTGTGCGGAGTTCCCATTTCGTTACACGTGTCGGGCTATGGTGCGGGAGAATATAGTGCTCTTCGCTCGGGGTGCTACATCCTAAAGTGGTATCAGAGGTTTTGGTTAGAAAATTGGAGCTTTTATGTCGTGTCGGGTCCGTCTAGGTCTTTGACTTAGGATTATGTGTGTGTTTGCATTCACTTTCACTTATACGTGATTTATTTGTTTTAATTGTATTAATTGTTCACATGAACATGCACTAAACCCCTCCCCCTTCTCCCCCCCCCCCCCCTCCCCCCGGCCCGCGCACATCGATATTTTCTTGTTCTTATTCAGGATGTTATCTCAACACACATCTACAGGAGAAGAACGAGTACCTTTGATTTACCTTCGGAGGTGATGATATGAAAGCCAAAAAATGAATTTCTGAGATTTCGTGGATTTGGGATATTCTATCAGGGACACCACAAGATAAGGTGATTTGCACTTCCCGTTTAGTTCAAGGTCAAGCTTCAATTTGGCTCAAAGTGTTGGAAAATAGCAGAGTAAGCGCAGCGGAAGTTTAAAAATTTTCC
Organism: Lantana camara; assembly: GCA_037501455.1. Classification (NCBI taxonomy): domain Eukaryota; kingdom Viridiplantae; phylum Streptophyta; class Magnoliopsida; order Lamiales; family Verbenaceae; genus Lantana; species Lantana camara. Next base: position 65,539,725 of record CM074862.1, read on the forward strand.
AAAAGGTAGATCTAAAAACTTACAATGTTCGTATCGTAACGTTGGGACTCAAGAAACTTACACGAATTGAAGCTTTCTTGAAACGTATTGAGCCGCCCTCAAACGTTCTTCATGCGGCATGAAAGTCGCTGTTTCTTGATTCTTTCTTCGAGATTCCAAAGTAGAAATCCTCTAGAGTATTAATCCATACCAACCTAGATTCAAATCATGTTAGTGAGTATGCTAGTACTATAACATGTGTATTAAAGAAACAGAAACGAGATAAGAGAGAGAGAAAGAGAATTATCCCCAAAATTCCATGAAGGTTGGACGTGATTCTCCAAATCACGTGTAAGCCCTAAAAATTCGAACCCCTTGCCCTATTTATAGGTAGGGTTCGAACCCCACTAAGTCATGTAGGAATTGGATTCCTACTTTGACTTGTCTCCTATTCTTTCTTTCTCTCCAAGTAAATAATATCTTATCTAAAATAAGATATCTATTCTTCTTGAAAAGGAGCTCCTAACTAATTAGGAATATTTAATTATTCTAGCAATAATTAAATATCTTATCCTAATATTTATTCTAATCATATTAGAATTAATACTTTAGAATAATAGAATAGAAGATATTTATTCATTTATTTATTCTAATCAAATTAGAACAAGTAAATAATTAAATACTTAGAACTAATTCTTCAATTAATTCTTTCAAGGACTTTAGAATTAATTCACCAATTAATTCTAATGGGCTAAAATTAATTCTCCAATTAATTTTGTTTGGCTATATAATTAATTCCCAATTAATTATACTTAGGGATTTATAATTAATTCTCCAATTAACTATATCTTGGCTTTATAATTGATTCTCCAATTAATTATATTTGGACTTAATAATTAATTCTCCAATTAATTAAAACATGATCCAATTCGTTAATTGGAGCCACGTGTCCAAACAACGCTCTCGACATCCACACGTGTACTTTACATTGTGGTCTCGTTTCGATCAACTATTTGATCTTTCAATAATACCCTTTGAACCCAGTGTTTGTGTGTGACCCTCTAGGTTCAATTTCAATTAGCAGTGAGCCTAATTAATTAATACCTTTTATTAATTAATCACCTCACAGATCACACGACCTGTAACATCCCGCTCGTCCTGCCGTAAAGGTATACCTTAACGAGAGTGTTATATGTTCTTTCTAATTCTTTATTTATGCGATTCTATGTTATTTTAATTGTTATGTGATTATTTGAAATTATATGAAATTAATTTGTTTATACTATGAACTTTGAGTTTTAATGTTTATACTTGCATGACTCGTAATTTGCTCGTTATGTGCCGGAATTCAATTCCGATTTTTGTGAAATCTTGATATGCATGATATATGTGAGTTATGAATGTGTTTGCATGCTCCTTTTAAGTTTCTGGGCCCGTTTTTTGAGGTTTTAAACCTTTGGTACTTGACGAGGGACATGAGGGCTTAACTAGTTTTAGCGCACCTCGTGTTCCGGGAGGCGTATCTTGAGCTCAGAAATTTGGATTTGAATTCCGGAAGAAGCGCCGGGCTCGTAACAAAGAAAGGAAACTTTTGAACCTGACTTGGGAATTTTATAAGCCCATTTGGACCCCCGTATTTCATCCGGAATGAGCAGCTTGCACCAAAGTGACCCCCTTTGACTAGTCTTGTACTTGTGGGCCCAATTTAACCATACCCAAGCCTTAACCCTTGGTTTATATGACCATAACTCAGATCTCTCTCTTCCCTACCTATCCATTTCGAACCACACACCCCCAAGAGAAGGAAAAAGCTGCTGATCCACGGAGAAAGAAGGAGAAAGAGAAACCCTTATCCACGTCTTGTGATTTTGGAGCCAAAACTCTTCCATACTTCATCAACTCTTCAAAGTATGTATATTTTCGAATTCTCCATAATTATCTGATGATTTTGATCCATGAATTTCATGTCTTAATTCAGATTTGATTTGAGGTTGGGGCTATGCATGAATAGGAAGGGTTAGAGGCCATTTCTTGCTTCCATGCCTTTGCTTGAGTTTGTGGCTGTTTTGGTGCTCAAAAGCTGATTATATGAACATGTTTTGCTTCTTTTTTGATACATGATACTTTGTAGATGAGTTATGGATGAATTGCCTTTGAAACCCTTTGATGAATTGTTGAGTTTTAAGCTTCGAAAACTACTGCAAATTTGCTCCCCTTTCAACCTAACTGCTGTCAGAATTTATGCTTGGTTTGATGACTTCTTGAGCTCCATTTCATGTTAAATTGAATGAACATGAAGTATTTTAGTTGCTCTACATGTTAGCTATGTGTTCCCAAGCTTTTATCCCCTGTTTCAGACCCAAATTTGAAGAGAATAACCTGCTTGCATTCATGCTTCTCCTTACTCCGATTCTCTTGCTTGTTTTGGATCAGTTTTGTTGCTGCATGTTAAGGCCTGGAAATGTGATGATTTAATGTTCATTTCATGCATGTTATATGTGTCTTTGAGGCCTAAGAAATTCCCTAAGAGCTGCTGCGAAAATGCCCTATTTTTCCTTTCCAAAACCGAACTGTTTCGTTGCTTTATTTTCGTAACGAGGAGCATGACACGGCCGTGTCCATAATGAATTGCAGCATGACATGGCCGTGTCAGAGGTTCGACTTGGGCATCTGATTTTTTAAAAAATCGAACACGGCCATGTCCGTTTTATGTGTATTTTGGATATGGCCGTGTTATGTCTCACGGCGGCACCCCGGGGGAGTTTCTTTCATCGTTTTGTTGCTTTTAATTGCTTTCTCTCATCCTGTTTGTCACTTGTATGTATTGTTAGCTTGATGTATGATGTGTTAACTTGTATATTATGGATTTATGGCTTGATCTATAAGCTCGTTTTCGAATTATGGCTTCATACGTGTGCTATGCTACTCTAACGTGCGTTTATGACTTCATGTCTCGCTTATATGCCTTGCATGATTATTTCTTGCTCCTTATATGATATGAATCCTTCGATAACATGTTGTATGATATGATATGCTTGTTATATGAAAATTATGAATTCGTTTGATGTGGTTTATGAGACTTATGGTTTAATATGAACTTTTATGCATTATATGTTAACTTGTTAAGCTTCATACGCATCACTTGCATTCCTACGAATTTTCAAGCTTCTAATTGGTTCATATTGAGTCTAAGTTTGTCTCTTGTTCTTTGTTTGGCTCTTCGGTTCGTCCCGTTGTTGAGGAGGTGGTTCTTCAGTTCTCTTTTGGTCTGTTTTTGTTCGGTTTGGTCGACAAGGTGAGGTTTTCTTTCCTTTTAGTTATTATGACCTAAAACCCTATTTAAATTTCGAACCCGCATGCGACTTATATATGTATATATATAGATATATGTTTGATACATATTTTGTGGGATTTTTCCATTTGTTCTGAGGTTTCGAAAAACGCTTTTATATGTACCTAAGCTCTATTTTTGTTTACTTTGCAAAGTTTCGATAAGTGTGTGTGTGTAGCAGGAAGTGGTTTGTGAGATAAGATAAGCCTTGCGATATGTGTAAGCTTTGCGTTATGTGTGTGGGCCCTAGAGAAGTGGTATGTGATCTCGGGTCAGCCATGGGATCACCGGGCTCTCACATCAACACGACTCCACAAAAGAGAGACTTAGCCCATCCTCGGGAGGTCGAGGGGAAGGCGGGTCTTCTTGAGCCGACGGTGTGCTTAGTGGCCCGTCGAATGAGCGGGCGGGATCCCCTGACTTATTATGCTTTATGTGTGGGGGGTTGAGAGGGGGTACCTCTCTTCCCCAAACGGTGTAGAGGTGGGATTGATTTATGCCTTTGTTTTGTTTTCGTTTTGCCTTTGCTTATGAAGTAAATGTGTTGGAAGTCGAGCTCGTCGGGTTGGTAAGCTTATGTTTTTGTTTATGGTTGTGAAATGGGGGTGGATTTCTAAACTCCAAAACTTGGTTGATTTTGGCCTTCAGCCTTAAACTTCTCTTTTTATATATCTATTACCAAGGGTTAAAATGTTTTATAATGCAAAAACCACTCCCGGTTCATGAATCCTCTCAGCTTTGAATATGCTTTATTCTTATTTATATGTACGGGTGCGTGTGTTAGTCCCCTCACCAGTCTCTAGGACTGACCCTCGTTGTTTCTCTCTTTTTCCCCCTTTGTTTTGAGTTTGCAGGTACCCGTTTGTGAGTTGAAGCTAGGCAATTGTCTTTAAGTCGTGGTTGAGGATAGCTCGAGTCTCATGCATCATACTTTGTTTTCTTTACGTATTTGGCTAAGTTTGGAAATATGTATAAGTTTGTTTTTGATCTTCTGTCCTGGGATTTAGTTCTGTATAATTGTCTTGTATCTAAAATGGTAAAAGTGGTATATGATGAATATAATATGAAATATGCTAGTATGTATGAGATGTGATTAATGGCTTCCGCGAATGATGTTTGTTGCGCGCTCTGATTTAGGGTCTAGACCGCCTAGCTTACGAAGTGTTTTTGTTGGTCACCCGTTCACCATGGCTTGATGCTTGTGCGGAGTTCCCATTTCGTTACACGTGTGGGGCTATGGTGCGGGGGATGTGACGCCCTTCGCTCCGGAGTGTTACATCCTTAAGTGGGATCAGAGCTCTGGGTTGCAAAACCGGAGCTCTCGTGTCGTATCAGGTTTGTCTAGGTAGTTCGGCTTAGAATTACGTGTTTGTTTCCATTCACTACATCACTTATGTGAATTATGCGATCTTACTTGTGTTAATAGTTCACATGAACATGCACCAAAACCCTGCATGCATAGATATTTTGGAAATCTTACTCTTATTTCAGGATGTCGCTCTATTATCAATGAAGATCACCGGGAAAAGGGCAAGAGAGACAAGCATATTTGGACTATAAGGGGCTTAGGGATTTTGATCTTTTGAAGCAATTTGAAATGAGGATTTCAAGTCCAAGTTCTAGGTGAGCAAGAGAATGGAGTTGAGATTTGAGGAGTCCGAGAAGAATTTTTATGAGGGAGTTCTATTCGAGAACTTTGTACAAGTACCTCCCTCCCGAGTTTGATGATAGGAAGATTTCAATTAGAAGAATGAAAGAAGATGGATGATTTCTTATAAGGGTTTGAAAGATTGGGTACCTTCGAGGACTATCCTAGAGTTCGAAATTATTTGCAAGCAAGTAGGCATGGAATTTGATCAAACTTTTGGATTCCAAGAGTATGTGCATGATCCGAGGATGCAATACACAGGGGCTACGAAGGAATGGATAATTAATGGGTTGAGTCTTACACACTACTTATGTGAAGAAAAGACCGGTTTGGGGTTCGAAGATCAAGCAAGGAATCCAAACTTCAAGAATTCTCGAGAGGTTTCAAGATGTTAACAATGTCAGAAAAAGGAAATTTTAATACTGAATTGGAAAGATTAAATTAAGAGAATTCCCAAAAATTCAAGATTTCAATGATGCAAAGTATAAGAGGATTCAATTTTCAAAGATGGATTTTACATCTCCTCACCTGAAGTAATTTAATATTCACATTGTAGAGATTCGAATCACATGGAAGGAGAATATTGAAGATTTTAACGGGGCCACCAATATCAAACAAGGAAGGATTCCAATACTGAAGGTGGGAGAATGACTCAAGTACCGAGAAATTTAAGGTATGATGAAAGCTAACCAAAGAACAAGAATGTGAGATCTTCAAAGAAATGTCATGACTTCAAGATCCCGGTTCAAGCACAAGATGACCCTCCCGAAAAGCAAGAAGTTAACATCGAACTTAGCACTACTATTATGGTGAACGGCATATGAACCATTCATGGCATTACATTTCATGCATATTTTAATATCGGGGAAACCCACGTGTTGTTACCATATTCCTTGTTCTTTGATGCCTCTTGGTTCTTGCTTATTGTATGTTTCTTTCCCTACTCGGTTCTTGTTTGTAGTCTGTTTCCTTTCCTTCTTAGTTTTGCTTGTTGTGTATTTCTTTTCCTTCTTAGCTCTTGCTCGTTGTGTGCTTTAATTGTCCTTTTTGTGTTAACTCTCTTTTGGAGAGAGTTTTGTGGTGTGGAGTATTCGTGAGTGTTTGGTGAGTTGTGAGGGTCGAGTTTCTTTCGGTGGGTCTACTTAGAGGAGTTTTGCTCTTGTTGAAGTTGGCAGTTGCTTCGAGGAGGTCCATTCAGGGCTCAAAGGTGTCATCGGGTACTAGATTGAAGGCTAACCCGTTGATATTCCTCGTAGAAGTACGGAGGATTGCCTCAGAGTAAGAGGTACGCTTTTGAGTGGGAAGAGGCGGTTGAAGAGAGTTGCCCACGGTATTGGCTCTTGCCCAACCAGAGGTACGAAAGGCTACCTTGTTTCCAACCGAGGCACAAAGGAAGGCCTTTATTGTTTGTTGCTTGTAGAAGAACGATAGCTTACGCCTTAAGGAGTGCAAGGTTACGAGTTTATCCCGCTCTTGGTCTGAAGTTGTTTGAAGTTTGGGGGAAACCGGTGGTAATGGCTGTTGTGTGTAGAAATTGCATGGTTTTGAGCGTAATTAGATCATATTTTTGGTGTCGTTTGATGTTATGTGTTTATTTTTCTCCGTTTAGGTGATTTTAGAGTAGGAGTTGAGAAACGACGAAGCGAAGCAAGTTCACACATTTTTGGAAGAAAGTGGGTTAACTCCCGTTATCACTTAGGCGTACAAAGTTAGTAACCCCCATTACCTAGGGCGGCAAGAGAATTCTTTGGGCAGCAATATTAGTGCATTTTTGGAATCTTTTTCAGAGAGCTTTTCTTCCAGGGCAAGACCTAGGGTTTGGAGAGAAGACAAGGAGTTTCAGAGATTTTCCAGAGGATTCGGGCATACGAGAGGATTGAATTCTTAGAACGGTCTTTGGTTTTATTGTTACTTTAATTTACAAACTAATTCCTTTAAGTTTAGTTTTGATTAGTTTTCGTATGTTAGATTCGTTTTTAGATATTACTGAATGTTTATGCTTTTGTTATTGAAACTTTGTTTAGATTTGATGACTATGAATCATTTTAATGCAATTTCCTTTAGTTTTATGAGTTTTGTTTTAATTATGAGTAGCTAATTCTCTAGGGCTAGGGGGAGTGATGATGATTGCATGATAGATGTTTGATAAGATGCTTGAACGACTTGTGTTAATTATTAGTTTGAAAACAGGTTTGAATTGACTTGCGATGGCCTGATCACCCTTAGCATGTGTCATAATTGCCTGTAGATCGAAAGAGTGATGGTAATTTAGATGGTTTTCACAACTTGTAAGTTTTAGGGTACAAAGAGATTTGGTCCTAGCTTATACAACAATAATCTTATTCCATTCTGAGCCGCTAGAATATTGAATTACACTAGTCTTGTTCCTATGGTTTAATTATCTATTGATGATTGCGAGAGCAACATTGAACACTAATTAAGCACTTGTTTATACCTTGAAAGAGGGTAATACAAATATAAGTGACTGGGTTATAGAATTACACTCGTCAGACGAGTATCATATTAGCTCATGATTGTATGATTCATTACTTTTCCCCTACCTGTTTAGTTATTGAGTTAATCCGTGTGTTTTAGTATTACTTGCATTTATTTCTAGTTAATTGTTAATCTCAGTTTTAGTAGATTTATAGATAACAAAAACAATTGATTTTCGTTTGGTCTTTAGATTAGAGAAGGATATAGAGTAGTGATTGATTTCCCTTCCCTGTGGGTTCGATCCTATTGTATTATGCGTATGTTAGTGTACACTTGCATGATTGGTTTGTAACTGTAGTAAAACCTTACAACAAGTTTTTGGCGCCGTTACCGGGGAAGGCGTTTTAAGTTAATATTACTCAAATATTTTGATCTAATGCTTTAGACTATTATTTTACTTTGTGCTCATTATCTTTATCAGTGTGAAATTGGACTGAGGATTTCTTTTCCTTTGTGCAGGTTTAAAGTGCATGCGAAGATCTCAAGATCCTGACTTAGTTCCATACGATCCGGAAATTGAGAGAACACTGAGTGCTATTAGGAGAAGACGTAAGAAGGAGAAGAAACCGATCACTTTACCGATGGCTGAAGCAGACCCACGACCACCACCGGCTATAAGAGATTATAACGTGCCGCAGGCTAGACAATTCAAACTGCAGCTCGTCCCCCGATCGCAGCAAATAACTTTGAGATCAATACAGCTATCATAAACTTGATGCAAAATAATCCGTTTTCAGGATTACCATTGGAGGATTCGACTTCACACCTTGAGTATTTTCTTGAGGTGTGTGATACCTTCAAAATTCACAATGTCACTACTGATGCTATCCGAGTTAGGCTTTTTCCCTTTTCACTTAGGGAATGAGCTAAAGCATGGTTGAGTATTGTCCCAAATGAATCCTTTCAGACTTGGGCAGCATTATCTCAGGCTTTCCTAGCCAAGTTCTTTCCATTTAGCAAAACCACGAAGTACTGGAATGATATTCAAGGTTTCAGGCAGTTGGATGGAGAGTCTTTCTATGAAGCTTGGGAGAGATTTAAGGATTTGCAAAAGAAGTGTCCACATCACGGGATTCCCGGCTGGTTATTGATTCAGACTTTTTACAATGGGATGTCCCATACTTTTAGAGGAGCGATGGATGCTGCAGCTGGCGGAGCAATCTTTGTAAAATTTGAAGCAGTTGCTACCGAGTTGTTAGATAATATGTCACAAAATGATGTTTTTGTGCATGAGAGGAGCCATTCGCAACCAGTGAGAGTATAAGCAGGAGTCATAGAGTTGGATGGCCTAACCGCCATCAATGCTAAGCTTGAAGCCCTTAACAAGAAATTGGATCAACTTTCTGTCAATGCAGTTGGGATACAATCCCAACCAGTTCAGGTAACATGTGAAATTTGTAGCGGTCCACACGAGTTTAATATGTGTCCTCATACCAATGCAGGAGAACAGGTGCAAGAGCAGGTGAATTATGCAAACAACTTCAACCCAGCAAATGATCCCTACTCAAACACTTACAATCCAGTAGGGAAGAACCACCCTCACTTGTCGTGGTCTACTAATCAAAATGTTCAACAACCACCTCAACCTAGGCCGCAGTTTCAGCCTAGGCAACAATTTCAAACACGACCACCAGCCCCATTTAATGTTGCGCCCCCTCAACAGGAGCAATACCAGGGATGGGAGGTCGCACTCGAGAAGTTCATAACCGTGTCTATCAGTCAACATCAGAAGTTGGAAGCTCAATTAGATCAAGTGGTAAATCAGACCAGAACTTTGGACACTCAGATCGGTCAGATTCCCCAATCTCTGAATCTGAGAGGCCCAGGAATGCTACCGAGCCAAACTAAAAACAATCCTAAGGAGCATTGCCAGACCATATTTGTAGGAGACAATAGACAAAATGAAGGTCCGAAGATACTTGGAGGTTCGGATGTTGAGAAAGTTGTGCTTGAGAGAGTTGAAGAGGAAGATGATTTTAAGAAGGAGAACTTAGAGAAAGAAGTGATTTCAAGCAAGGAGAAGTCTGAGAACTTCACTACTGTTATACTTACTAAGGAATGCAGTGCTATTATTCAGCATAAGCTTTCCCCGAAGCTTAAAGATCCAGGGAGTTTTTCAATTCCTCTTACTATTGGTTCTTTGCAATTCCATAATGTTTTATGTGATTTAGGAGCTAGTGTGAGTTTAATCCCATTATCTACTTGCAGGAAATTAGGAGTAAAGGAGCTTACACCGACTAATATGACACTCCAACTAGCAGACAGATCGGTGAAGTATCCGATAGGAATTCTTGAAGATGTTTTGGTAAAAGTTGGAAGATTTTGCATTCCTACTGATTTTGTAGTGATATTGAGAGCGATGAGAGGATGCCATTGATCCTTGGAAGACCGTTTCTAGCTACAGTTGGAGCGGATATAGATGTTCAGAATGGACGGCTCACGTTCAAAATAGGAGATGAACGAATGGAGTTTAGGAATTTAGGTCCATGACACCACCGGCGATTCCGGATAAGTGTCGCATGATTAAGGTTATAAGTAATACCCCAGACGGAAAGACACTGTTCACGAAGAAAAGGGATGCAGTTGATTGGAAAGGAAAACCGAAGTCTCAGAGATAGAGAATGAAGGATGTTTTGGAATTAGATACTTGGAGATCAAGCTCCGGTTTTTAGAGTAACAAGAACGATGTCACTCCTTGTGACTTATTGCTTGGGGATTGTTAATCCCAATACGGTCTTCAAACTCAAGCTAAAGACTATAACTTAGAACTAAATTTTTTTATTTTTTTTCCCCTTTCCTTTTGTTTTTATTTTCGTTGTTTTAGTTACTTTCATCCTCATTTTTCTCGTGTTAATTGAGTTATCTCTCTCATTTATAGGTCACTTGATGTTTTACTAGTAAGCCAAGGTCTAGATGATGCAAGGACCTTGATTTGAGCGTTATTGTCAATATTGAGGTCCATTTACTTTGTTCGTATGCGTGTGCATGACATTAATTTTCTTTCATGAGGAGAATGAATTGTTGATATGAATGGATATATGCGTTTATGTGTTTCGAGAATGATGCACTTTGGTTTGATTCAATCATATGAGCTAATTTCGGTTAATTGGCATGATTGAGCATCATTCGTTTTGTGTTTGTAGTTTATTTGTGTTTTGGGCGGAATAGTTTGTAACGGGTGTTACACCACTGTAGTTACCTTTTGGTAACGCCCGTTAATAAGGTCAGGCGTCCCGGGTAGTATAGGTAACGGGCGTTACACCCTAGTAGTTGTTTTGTATTAACGCCCATTAATGGAGACAAGCATCTGGGCCGAGAGAGGTAACGTTCGTTACCCCTTTCACGAGGAAAACTGGTAACGCCCGTTACCGCTCCGATTGGGCGAAAATCTGGGTTTAGGAAACACGTTTTTAGGGTTAAATTAATTCTTTTCCTACCCAATTTCGGAATTTTCTCCCCTAAACCTATAAATACACTTGCACCCACTTATTTTACCTTAGAAGAGATTCAATAGTTCCCTTAGGCCAACCATTATCAACTTGCAAGCAAGAAGCTTTTCCACCAAGTTTACACACTCTCTCCTCCCTTGTCAATCAAAGTAAGTTAATATCTCCTTTCTTAGAGTGAATTGTTAGAGCTAATTTTTTCAATCTAGGATTGACACCTAGGATTGAATTTGCATGTTAGGAATCACCTTGAGATTGAATTGATAAATTTTGAGAGATTATGCATGCTAGAATTAGGATTAATGCCTTGAATGGAATTTAACTTGAATTGGGTTAAATCTTTGAAGAATCCTAACTTCTAATTAATCTTGAGTCCGAATTATGAAATCGAAGGTTGAGAATTTTGAGTTCGAATTGTAGATTATAAGCTAGTGAGAATTTTAGTTGGGTAGATTGAAGAACTTAAGTTAGAACTCACACCCTAGGCTTAAGCACACAAGGTGTTTGATATATTGTCTAAGGGAATTGTGGTTAATTTTTATGTGCTTTGTCTTACTATGTTTGTTTGATTTAGGTACTATGGGTCGCACTAAGCGCTCTAGAGTCCCGGAGCCCTTCACTACTTCATCCCGATTGGACCATCAACCTTTTGGATCGGTCATCATAACGGCCAATGCTTTGGGTAACCCTTTTCAAAGGAATTTGACAAGGAACATTGTGTCTACTGAATTCTTCAAGGACATGTGGATGGAGAAGTTTGAGGTTTGGGAAGAAGTGAAAAGATTGTTTGACAACATAGGTTGGTTACCATTCCTTTCTAGGAAGGATATGACCTACGGAAAGATGACGGCCACTTTCTTCACCACAATGAACTTTGATCCGGTGGACAACACCTTGACCTTCACTCTAGATGATATGGAAACTCGAGCATGGAGCGTGAGCCAGATAAGAGAGATTCTTCATTTCCCAGCTAATGCCACTAGTTCTTTCCCTAAATGGAGCGATACTCAACGAGGGGCAGTATGGAGATCCTTTCCTTTACGAGCGGGTGTTCCTAGATATTCCCCTCTATGCACACATGACAGCTATCTTGATTCTTTAACTTGGGTGCTAATCCATAGGATTTTAGCCACGGGATTTTGTGTTAGATATGGAAGAGATAGTCACATTACGGAGACTGATTTGGGTATAATGTACATGATGAAGGAAGGCATCAAGTTTGATGGAACGGTTGAGTTTCTGTGGAAGCTTCAGGAGACTGCTGGGAGTGTTATTGGCACGATTGCTCATGGTGCTTTTGTTACGATGTTTGCTCGGGAGATGAATTGGAGACCGCGGGGAGCTTTGCCTGTTGACTTTGGATATGATATTAGTCCACAGTACTTGGAGACTGTAGGTTTGGCTATTGCTTGGGAGAGTGCGGAGCTGAATGATTGGAACTTGCCATGGTGGCCCATTAGAGATAGAGATCGTCTTTGGCAGATGTATAGCTGGGGTAAGGCCCGGTTTGATAAGCTTTCTGAGAGGGAGAAGGAGTTTTAGCTCGGATACCTGACAGGCCAGATGACGAGTTTGCGACTCTTCGCAGTGTCGTGCCTGTTGTTGTTGAGGCTAGTGATGAAGCTCTTATTACTTTGAGAGGCGTGCGTGCAGAGTTAGCAGGATTGAGGGCTGATTTGACCACCGTAATCACGAGAGTTGAGGATTTGGCACAGTATGTGGATGAGCTATTTGATGCATGGGAGGCCAGGTTGGAGGCCAAGTTTGACGAGTTCAGTGCTCGTGTTGACCAGTATTTCGGAGGACCCCCATCACCCTGATTCTGTTATTTTATTTTTCTCCCCTGGTTTGTAGATATTCTTTCTTCGTTTATTCATTGTTATGTTTGGATATTTTGGCTACACTTAGATTTTTGTATATGTTTGAATTCCTAAATTTTGTTTATGCAATAGTGCTCTTTCTTTACGTGAATTTGTGACTTGTGTATTAATTGTTCCATGCATGTTGATTGTCAATTGCCTGTGCACTTGATCTATGTTCTCTAGTCACTTGTTCAGGTTTTGGAAGCTTTGCTTGCACGTTGCCGGTTCTTCATTTGATCAGGGAGTTTTCTTGACCTTTAATTCTTTCAATTGCATGAGGACATTGCAAAGTTTAAGTGTGGGGGAGGAAGTGCATGTTTGTTATGAGTTTTATTGAATATTTGCATGTTTAAATGTAGTTTCACTTGTGATTTGCTAAAAATCAAGTAATTTTGAAATTTTTTGAAAATTTTCCCTCGTTTTGAACTTTTTCTTGGAAGTTTGATTGTTGAGCTTTTGCTAGAATAAGTTAGGCTTTTTGAATTGAGGAAAATTGCATGAGATTTGATGATTTAGTGTGTTAGTATGCCCTTATATTTTGAGCATTTTTTAACGAGATAATGTACTTTGCTTAGAAAGATGAGTGGATGATTTAGTGTGTTAGTATGCCCTTATATTTTGAGCATTTTTTAACGAGATAATGTACTTTGCTTAGAAAGATGAGTGGATGATTTCCGAATGAGTCTAAGATTTGATTAGGATGCATTTTAGTCCTATCGAGGCGAAATTTTGAGTTAATGAAAGATTAAGGAAGTGAAGTAGGCATTCGTTGTCGGAGGATTTTAAGTTTTTCTATTTAGCCGTTTTTCACTAAATAACGTAATCTTATTGACCCCTGCTGAGCCTAATTGTTGTGCAAAAATTTTTGTAGCCACATTATAAGCCAATGCACAACATAGAAATACCTACCTTGATAATTTTTACACCAAGGCTGGCTCATTTGATTTTTATTGTGAATATCTATCTTTTGACCCCTTTTGATTATTCTTGTGATTAAATTTGAGAGGTTATTGTAAAGAAAAAGAAAAAGAATGAGAAATGTGTGAAAAGAGAAAAAAAAAAAAAAAGAGAAAGAGCAAAAGAAAAGAAAAGAAAATTATGCAAAGTGTGCATTTGAGAGTGTGGGATTCAATTGAAGAAATTGGGGAGATTTCCGTGTTTAATGGCGAATGAAAATGTCGTGTTTTGTATAGATTGAATGATGTAAGCTTGGTGAGTAGTCACTTGATCCAAATTTTCATAACCTTACCCTAAGCCTACATTACAAGCTCGAAAAGACCTACCGATTCTAAGTCTTGATTTAATTCCATTTGTGGAGATAGGTGCGAAGAGTGTATTCCGAAGTTAATGATTAGAACTTAGAAGGGAAATGTGAATTTGTCATTCTACTTTTTGTACATTGTTTCGTTTGATTCACACACTAGACAAGGGTATACTTTTCATACTAAGTTTTGGGGATCTTATGTTTACGAATAGTTGATTGGATTAGCTAGACTTGGTTAGGCGAAGGTTTGATGATTGCTTTGAGGGGGAGGTTTGATGAGGATGTGTTTTCTTAAATTCCGTATTACTCGGGGACGAGCAATATTCAAGTGTGGGGGATTTTGTTGTGTGTAGAAATTGCATGGTTTTGAGCATAATTAGATCATATTTTTTGTGTCATTTGATGCGTTTATGTGTTTATTTTGCTCCATTTAGGTGATTTTAGAATAGGAGTTGAGAAACGGCGAAGTGAAGCAATTTAACGCATTTTTGGAAGAAAATGTGGTAACTCCCGTTACCATTTAGGAGTACAAAGTTAGTAACCCCCCATTACCTAGGGCGGCGAGAGAATTCTTTTGGCAGCTATATTAGTGCGTTTTTGGAGTCTTTTTCAGAGAGCTTTTCTTCCAGGGCAAGACCTAGGGTTTGGAGAGAAGACAAGGAGTTTCAGAGATTTTCCAGAGGATTCGAGCAGACGAGAGGATTGAATTCTTAGAACGATCTTGGTTTTATTGTTGCTTTAATTTACAAACTAATTCCTTTAAGTTTAGTTTTGATTAGTTTTCGTATGTTAGATTCGTTTTTAGATATTACTGATTGTTTGTGCTTTTGTTATTGAAACTTTGTTTAGATTTGATGACTATGAATTACTTTAATACAATTTCCTTTAGTTTTATGAGTTTTGTTTTAATTATGAGCAGCTAATTCTCTAGGGCTAGGGGGAGTGATGATGATTGCATGATAGGTGTTTGATAAGATGCTTGAACGACTTGTGTTAATTCTTAGTTTGAAAACAGGTTTGAATTGACTTGCGATGGCCTGATCACCCTTAGCATGTGTCATAATTGCCTATAGATCGAAAGAGCGATGGTGATTTAGATGGTTTTCACAACTTGTAAGTTGTAGGGTACAAAGAGATTTGGTCCTAGCTTATACAACAGTATTCTTATTCCATGCCGAGCCGCTAGAATATTGAATTGCAATAGTTTTGTTCCCATAGTTTAATTAACTATTGATAATTGCGAGAGCAACATTGAACACTAATTAAGCACTTTGTTACACCTTGAGAGAGGGTAATACAAATATAAATGACTAGGTTGTAGAATTACACTCGTCAGACGAGTATCATATCAGCTCTTGATTATATGATTTATTACTTTTCCCCTACCTATTTAGTTTACTGAGTTAATTCGTGTGTTTTAGTATTACTTGCGTTTATTTCTGGTTAATTGTTAATCTTTATTTTAGTAGATTTATAGATAACAACAACAATTGCTTTTCGTTTGGTCTTTAGATTAGAGAAGGATATAGAGTAGTGATTGATTTCCCTTCCCTGTGGGTTCGATCCTATTGTGCTACGTGTATGTTAGTGTACAGTTGCACGGTTTTTAACTGTAGTAAAACCTTACAAGAATGGCATAAGAAAGACGTTATGGACTTTGTGTAGTAATGTCTTTGTGCTGACGGTTGAAAGTTCTCCAACTACTGCCGAATCTTTATTTGGGAAGTGGGGGCGAACGACTAGGACTTTGTGTCCGGTTCACTGTTTAAGGAGATAGGGTCTTGAGAAGTCTGAGATCAGAGTGGCGCAATCGAAGAGTGGATTTGGGTTGCCTTCGGAATCGTTCAAGACCCCTTAGGACCTGATGATAGGTCCTTTTGAAGGAGGGGATTTTGTAACATCCCGCTCGTCCGATCGTACAGGTACGCCTTAACGAGAGTGTTATTCGTGCTTTCTAATTCTTTATTTATGCGATTCTATGTTATTGTAATTGTTATG
This sequence comes from Lantana camara, assembly GCA_037501455.1. Taxonomy (NCBI): domain Eukaryota; kingdom Viridiplantae; phylum Streptophyta; class Magnoliopsida; order Lamiales; family Verbenaceae; genus Lantana; species Lantana camara. Next base: position 65,555,749 of record CM074862.1, read on the forward strand.
TGATTATTTGAAATTATATGAAATTAATTTGTTTATATTATGAACTTTGAGTTTTAACGTTTATACTTGCATAACCTGTAATTTGCTCGTTATGTGTAGGAATTCAATTCCGATTTTTGTGAAATCTTGATATGCATGATATATGTGAGTTGTGGATGTGTTTGCATGCTTGTTTTAAGTTTTTGGGTCCGTTTGTCGAGGTTTTAAACCTATGGTACTTAACGAGGGACCTGAGGGCCTAACAAGGTTTAGAGGGCCTCATGTTCCGGGAGGCGTATCTTGAGCTCGGAAATTCGGATTCGAATTCCAGAAGAAGTGTCGGACTCGTAACGAAGAAAGGAAACATTTGAACCTGATTTGGTATTCTTCTAAGCCCATTTGGACCCCCGTATTTCATCCGGAATGAGCAACTTGCACCAAAGTGACCCCCTTTGACTAGTCTTGTACTTGTGGGCCCAATTTAACCATACCCGAGCCTTAACCCTTGGTTTATATGACCATAACTCAGCTCTATCTCGTCCCTACCTATCCATTTCGAACCACACACCCCCAAGAGAAGGAAAAAGCTGCTGATCCATGGAGAAAAAAGAAGAAAGAGAAACCCTCATCCATGTCTTGTGTTTTTTTAGCAAAAACTCTTCCATACTACATCAACTCTTCAAGTTATGTATATTTTCGAATTCTCCATGATTATATGATTATTTTGATCCATGAATTTCATGTTTTAATTCAGATTTGATATGAGTTTGGGGCTATGCATGAATAGGAAGCGTTAGAGGTCATTTCTTACTTCCATGCCTTAGCTTGATTTTGTGGCTGTTTTGGTGCTCAAAAGCTGATTATATGAACTTGTTTTGCTTCCTTTTTGATACATGATACTTGGTAGATGAGTTATGGATGAATTGTCTTTGAAACCCTTTGATGAATTGTTGAGTTTTGAGCTTGGAAAACTGCTGCGAATCTGCTCCCCTTTCAACCAAACTGGTGTCAGAATTTATGCTTGGTTTGATGACTTCTTGAGCTCCATTTCATGTTAAATTACATGAATAAGAAGTATTTTAGTTTCACTACATGTTAGCTATGTGTTCCCAAGCTTTTATCCCCTGTTTCAGCCCCAAATTTGAAGAGAATAGCCTGTTTGCATTTATGCTTCTCCTTACTACGATTCTATTGTTTGTTTTGGATCAGTTTTGTTGCTGCAGGTTAAGGCCTGGAAATTTGATGATTTGATGTTCATTTCATGCATGTTATATGTGTCTTTGAGGCCTACGAAATTCCCTAAGAGCTGTTGCGAAAATGCCCTGTTCTTCCCTTCCAAAACCGAACTGCTGCGTTGTTTTATTTTCGTAACGAGGAGCATGACACGGCCATGTCCACAATGAACTGCAGCATGACACAGCCGTGTCAGAGGTTCGGCTTGGGCATCTGATTTTTGAAAAAATCGGACACGGCCATGTCCGTTTTATGTGTATTTTGGACACGGCCGTGTCATGTCTCACGGCGGCGCCCAGGGGAGTTTCTTTTGTCATTTTGTTGCTTTTAATTGCTTTCTCTCATCCTGTTTGTCACTTGTATGCATTGTTAGCTTGATGTATGATGTGTTAACTTGTATATTATGGATTTATGACCTGATCTATATGCTCATTTTCAAATTATGGCTTCATAAGTGTGCTATGCTACTCTAAAGTGCGTTTATGACTTCATGTCTTACTTATATGCCTTGCATGATTATGTCTTGTTCCTTATATGATATGAATGCTTCGATAACATGTTGTATGATATGATATGCTTGTTATATGAAAATTATGAATTCGTTTGATGTGATTTATGAGACTTATGGTTTAATATGAACTTGTATGCATTATATGTTAACTTGTTAAGCTTCATACGCATCACTTGCATTCCTACGAATTTTCGAGGGTCTAATTGGTTCATATTGAGTCTAAGTTTGTCTCTTGTTCTTTGTTTTTCTCTTAGGTTTGTCCCGTTGTTGAGGAGGTGGTTCTTCAGTTCTCTTTTGGTCCGTTTTGTTCGGTTTGGTCGACAAGGTGAGGTTTTCTTTCCTTTTAGTTATTATGACCTAAAACCCTATTTAAATTTCGAAACCGCATGCGACTTATATATGTATATATATAGATATGCGTTTGATATGTATTTTGTGGGATTTATCCCGTTTGTTCTGAGGTTTTGAAAAACGCTTTTATATGTACCTAAGCTCTATTTTTGTTTACTCTCCAAAGTTTCGATAAGTGTATGTGTGTGTAGCAGAAAGTGGTTTGCGAGATAAGATAACCCTTGTGATATGTGTAAGCTTTGTGTTATGTGTGTGGGCCCTGGAGAAGTGGTATGTGATCTTGGGTCGGCCGTGGGGTCACCGGGCTCTCACATCAACATCACTCCACAAAAGGGAGACTTAGCCCATCCTCGGGAGGTCGAGGGGAAGGCGGGTCTTCTTGAGTCGACGGTGTGCTTAGTGGACCGTCGAAAGAGCGGGCGAGATCCCCCGACTCATTATGCTTTATGTGTGGGGGTTGAGAGGGGGCACCTCTCTTCCCCAAATGGTGTAGAGGTGGGATTGGTTTATGCCTTTGTTTTATTTTCATTTTGCCTTTGCTTATGAAGTAAATGTGTAGGAACTCGAGCTTGCCGGGTTGGTAAGCTTATGTTTTTGTTTATGGTTGTGAAACGGGGGTGGATTTCTTGTAACGCCCCAATTCTTTTATTAGTACAGCATGACGTATATGTTTACTTAATTGCGCAAATTAATTGGTCTTTAGTGTTTTCCATAATTAGATTTTATTGTTTAAGTATTAAATAAGTGACTAATTGAAATATATGCAATATTTGAATTTGAATTTATGTGAATAACTTGTGTGCTCCTTAATTGCGCGAATAATTATTTCTACGTATTTTATGTATTTACATTTTATTTTAATTATATTAGATGTTAATTATTTAATTTAATGTTATTAATATTAATTACATTATATAATATAAATATAAATATATAGTAGTTGTGTACGTGTGCATGAGAATATTTATGCATGCATTTTATGTTTATATATTATATATGCATGCATGTATTATATATATATATATATATATATATATATATATACACGTATGTATACTTATATATATAAATATATGTATACTTAAATATTTGCATGCATTTTAGCAAATATATTGCATGCATATATTAGTTTAAATGCATGAGAATTTCATGCATATTGCATGCATGATTTTGATAAAGTATACGTATATATTTATTAAGTATTAATTACAATGTTATGAATTTTATTGTTACATTGCATATGAGTGACATTTACGTGCTTCGTTTCTATTTAAATTCATACCTGAATTTTGTGCGAATTTAATATGTTGAACTTATACGTGTCTTGTACATGAATACTTGTTCGTTTCGTATTTTCGAATTCATTTGCTTGTGTTTCGGATTTAATTTGTATTGTGGAATCCAAGTCGGGGGCTAACGAGCACTTAGCGCACCCTTGGTTCCGTATTTAATATCTTGAGCTCGGGAACTCGGATTCGAGTTCCGTCAACTTCGCTGAACTCGTAACGAAAATTCGAGTTTAGTAAACTTAGCCTTATATTTTTCTAACGTCAATTGAACCTCCGAAATTCAACCGAAATACGAAGCGGCGACGAAACTGACCTTGTTACACTAAAATAGCCATAACTTATTCAATTGTTGACCAAATTAACTATGGTTGGATGATATAGAACCCTAACTCAACCACCTAATCTGCTGTACCAAGCCCTAACCGAACCAACCCTCTCACAATTCACAAATCACAGCCAAAGTCACTGCCTTCCAGTTTCTTCCCGCAACCCTTGATCACCTTGGAGATTCAAAGCTCAAATCTCATCCAATCCTCATCCAATCAACAAGGTAAGCTTAGGGTTGTATTATATGTTCATTCCTGGTCATTTTCATTCATTCATCCCCAAATTTGATCATGGTTTCATGCAATTTTCGGCTGTTCTTGAATAAAGACGTTTTTGGGCATTTCTTTCGATCTTCTCCAATTCTTGATGGATTTGAATGATTCCAAGCTTGAGAATGATTGTTTTGTTATCTTCTATTCATTTATGATCATTAATTGCATGGTAGTTGAGGTATTCTTGAGATATCAATTTTGGAACTTTGAGAAAATCTTCATATAAGTCACGTATGCCTTCTTCCCGTGTGAGAGCTTTCTTGGACCTGATATATATGTTGAATTTGTGGTGTTTTGCTGCACATATGACAACCTAACTCACATGAACGTGTTGGGATTACTTGAGATCATTTCATGCCCTGTTTTTCGTAAGTTTTGCCCTGTTTTTGGGACTGGAAAATTGCTGTCAGCAGCTGCGTTCTTCCCTTGTTGTTGCTGTCAATTTTGTGCTTTGTTAGGCCTGAGTTTTTGTTGTATTTCATGCCATTAGCTGCTGCATTTGTTGCCTATTTGTTGCTTGAGATGTTGCTGCGTTTGAGCTAGGAAAACAGGGGGGGGGAAATCTGCGTTGTTGCTACTGCTGAACGGGTTGACACGGGTGTGTCACTCTCGGGTATTCCAGCGTGAAACGGGCGTGCTGGGGGGCGGTATTCTCTGTACCGAGACACGGGGGTGTCTCGGTTTGTTCATTGGGGGTGACACGGGGGTGTCACCCTGTAATTTCCACGCATTTCTGTTACCGTGATGCTGCTGTGGGTTGCTGCTTGTGCTGCATTTTGCTTTCCTTTTCCTTGCATGCTGTTAGTTGTAGAATGCATGAGTGTTAATTGCATGCATTTATGAGTTTGGCCTTATGCATGAAGTTGCATGCATGTATAAATGCTGCATGCATTTTAAGATTTTGCATGGTTTGTTGATGCATGTTTGGTACGTAGCATGCATGTATATATATATATATATATATATATATATATTATGTATTTATATATGTTAAATACATTTATGCATGCATGGTAGTAGTCTACGTGTATATTTATGTTATATCTATGTATATTTAATTATATACTCATTATATAATTTAAATATTAAATGATTATTTTATAGAATTTAATGGTTATTCATTTCATGTTTTATTTAATTTCGATCTTTAACTGAAAGTAACTAATTGCCTATTTTCTAATTGTAAATATGAATATTACGTGTCATGAATATTAATTGGATTCTTGAATTAAATTGATATAAGTTATGAATTATGAATTCGAATGAAAGATTGAACGACTTGATTATATAATTTAAATTCCTTTGATGTGAAATGTGAAGGATATAAACCCGTTTGGTTTTCAGCTGTTTGGTGCAGATGTCGAGAGAGCTAGGCGGGAATACGAGTCCTAGGTCTTGCATTCGTCTCTAGCTCTATATTTTGGTCTTACACTTGCATCTTACACTTTTGATTATTGTATATGGATATGTTATTGGAGCGTACACATGTTTTGGGCCGTGATGGCTTGCATTGATGTATATGAATTATATTTTGGAGCTTGGATGCTCGTGGTATATATATATGATATGCTTTGCTCGTTTATTGCTTCCGCTTTATTGATTTTCTCTGATTCGTATGGTTAAGGGTTAGCCCGCCTAGCATAGAGTGTGTGTTTGTCCCCGTTCGCCGTGATTTAGCTCGGGTATGGATCGCTCATTTCATATTCGGGTCGGGTCTCGGTGCGGGGGATGTGACACCTTACGCTCGGGTGTCACATCCTTAAGTGGTATCAGAGCTTAGGGTTGCAAAACCCGGGCTCTCGTGTCGTGTGGGTCTGTCTAAGTCGTTCGGCATAGGAACTAAGTGATAATGTGTGCATTGCATCAATTTTGAACATGAAATCGTCTTTCTTTTAACCTTGTCGAATTACTTGTTGCATTCTCTATTGAATCTGTGTCTTTCGTGTTGAATAAGTGCCATGAGCATGTATTAATCGCATGCATATATCTTCAAAAATGAGTTATGATTCACAGGTTATGAAAACAATATCAAACCACGGCCAAGCTCCACGGTAAAGACGATCTATTGGTAGTTCGTCCTGAGGCATGGAGGCTAGGAGGGATACAACCGGGAAGAATGTAGAGAATTCGAGATGTGAGGTTTTCTAGAGGGAACTAGAGTTCAAGGATTACGATTCGGAATGAGAGGTTTGAATTAAGAGATGCGGTGGTAGAAGGATACTTGGTGAAATAGGGATTGACTAGGAGATGGATACGACTTAGAAGATTGACATATACGGCTCTGCCATACAAGGTGCCTTTGATTGGAAGCAACGGGATCTTTCAACCTAATGAAGGAAGTGAACAAACCTTGAAGGTATTTTGATTCCGGATTTGGAGCATTGAAGAGGTATTAATAATTAAAGGAGTTAAGATAAAATGGGTCCGGTAGGAGTTGAACACCAAAGATTGACAAAGAAGGATTTCTGACTAAGTCCAGTGATTTGAAATCAAGTTTGTCGAAGTTAAGACTGGGAAGAGTTGGAATTGAGTGCTTTGGATTTTGATTAAGATGGGAAACGAGTCTGGAAGAGTAGAGAGGGGCAAGTACCTGGGTAAATACAAAGATAGGGAAGGTGGCGATATTAAGGACGGGGTCTGAGTCGTTTTTCCATATCCAAGCTGAATTGTCATGTTGTGAAGATGAATTGGAAGATATGGAGCAACAAATGGGAACTATAAAGAAAGGCAAAGACCGGTTGAAGGATTATTCCCAGGGAGAGATTCTTTGCAAGGAAATCATGCGCTCAGGTATAAGCAATCGGAAAACAAGTTTAATTCGTCAATCCAAGTTCATAAAGGATAAGGACGGGAGTCTTGATCACGGTGACGGCGAGAAGTAGGGTTCAGAATTATATTGGGGATTCATTTTGTAAGAGAGTTTGAGCAAGGTTGAAGGGCGATCCTTGGGGGTAAATGCAGAGGCTAACTCAATGGATGTCGAAGGAATCAGGGATAGTGAAATTTCAATTCCGGACAGTGGAAGATATAAGTGATGCACAGGATTCTTGAAATCTTGAAGACCGTGGGGAAGACGAAGCATGATCAGCAAGTCAAGGTAATCTCGTGTTTGGAGGAATGAGAGAAAGCTACCGAGCTAACAACTTACCCCATTGGTGACAGGTTCCAAAGCATTCATAGCACGTGCATCATATATCGCATTAATTATTTATTCTTCTGGACTTATGATTTTCAGTGCATTTCTATTTGGTTTCGTTGCGCTAATGTGATGCATAGTTACTTGATGTAAACGTGACACATGCATCGTCAATTTTAACTCGACATGCATTTTAGTGTTTATTTGATAGGAGGTTCCTTCATCTCACCCATCAAGTATCGTTTTAACCGAGCCACCTCAGAATTCAGATGAAAGGAAATAATGGAGTTGTATAGGTAGGTAACGTGGAGAAAATAAAGAACCTCAAATAAGGGGCAGGTTGATGGAAGTGGGATTCAGAAAAAGAAGCGAACTTAGAATTGGCTTTGGGGTGTTGGATTGAACAAGAATAGAGAAGGGGGTTGCTATGTTCGTTAAATTCTTCCCTTCCCCAAATGAAATTGCTTTATCAAGAATTTCGGTGAAAGATGGATTGATGGAGTTCAAGGATAACGATAGAAAATTTAAGGGGGAGAGCGTAACCAAGAAGCAAAAATTAAAACTTGAAGTTGTGGCTGAAGAAATAAATAATAGGGATAACGGAAGTGCAATTAGGAAGGTCTGGGGTATGTTAGTGAGCGGAAATGAATAAGACGATTTTAACGATTGGCCATTAAAATGAAGGTTAGGCCACTAATTCGGGCTGAAGGTTTCCACGAGGAATTGGGAAGATAGTTCATTGAATTTTATACATGTGTAATTCGATTTGAAGATGGAGGAGTTACGGAGAGGTTAAGGAAACTCTCTAGTTGACTTCAAGAGGGAATCAATTTGGATTAACACAGAAGGAGACGATGTCAATAAAGCTTGGTCCAATGAGTTGGAAGGAATTAAGAAGAAACAAAACCAAAGAGGATGAACATTGAGAGATCTAAATCAAAACCTAGGAATTGTCAAGAACCTTCTGTCTTTGATTTAAGAAATATGGGGCTAATTATCGAATATAACCTTCAGGGGGTCAAAGGGAAGGAACGGATCATAAGAACGGAAGATGGGAAAGGATTTGTATTGGGAGAGACCATAAGAATAAACATCTTAAGGTCGGGATTGAATCATCCAGGTTGTTCAGAGTGGTTATCCTCGGGGATATGTTAGACTTCGATATGGTAAAAGGTAATAACTACAGACCTGAGTTCGGGACCAATGATTTAGGGGTATTAGGGGAGGTCAAGCTCGGTCAATTAAAAAGAATTAGTTGGTCGAACAAAGATTATGGGAAATGGTGAAAACTGGAAACAGTACAAGTCAGAAGGGATTCAAGAGTATAATCCTTAAAGGATTCATCAATTGCTTCACCGGGGTACCCTGAAGAGGTTAAAACCAAGTTGAGCACTAAGTTTATCTTCAGGACAGATCGTGCACTGGACAACGACAACTTACAATTCTAAATTTCGCAACTACGGTGAACGGTACTTATAGCATCCATGATACATGCATCCATACAAACTTAACTTCAATAATTTTTATATTATGTGCTTCGATATCTTGTCATGTTAAATTAATTGGAGCAATTGATAACCCACGTGGACGATGTCTGTTACTTGCTTTGGGGTGTCTTAGATGATTTTTAATTATGGTTTTGCGTGTGTGGCTTGGGAGTATTGGAGACTTCCTTGCTCTTATTTTTGTTCGAGAGACGGGGTGCTCTCATTGTTTGTAAGAGACGGGGATGCTCTTATTTTTGTTCGAGAGACGGGGTGCTCTCTTTGCTTGCGAGAGACGGGGTTCTCTCCTTGTTGTTTGAGAGACGGGGATTCTCTCCTTGTTGTTTGTGAGGAACGGGGTTCCTTCATTAATTGTTTTCAGGCAGATAATGAATCCGAGGACGGATTCTTTTAAGGGGGAAAGGTTGTAACGCCCCAATTCTTTTATTAGTACAGTATGACGTATATGTTTACTTAATTGCGCAAATTAATTGGTCTTTAGTGTTTTCCATAATTAGATTTTATTGTTTAAGTATTAAATAAGTGACTAATTGAAATATATGCAATATTTGAATTTGAATTTATGTGAATAACTTGTGTGCTCCTTAATTGCGCGAATAATTATTTCTACGTATTTTATGTATTTACATTTTATTTTAATTATATTAGATGTTAATTATTTAATTTAATGTTATTAATATTAATTACATTATATAATATAAATATAAATATATAGTAGTTGTGTACGTGTGCATGAGAATATTTATGCATGCATTTTATGTTTATATATTATATATGCATGCATGTATTATATATATATATATATATATATATATATATATACACGTATGTATACTTATATATATAAATATATGTATACTTAAATATTTGCATGCATTTTAGCAAATATATTGCATGCATATATTAGTTTAAATGCATGAGAATTTCATGCATATTGCATGCATGATTTTGATAAAGTATACGTATATATTTATTAAGTATTAATTACAATGTTATGAATTTTATTGTTACATTGCATATGAGTGACATTTACGTGCTTCGTTTCTATTTAAATTCATACCTGAATTTTGTGCGAATTTAATATGTTGAACTTATACGTGTCTTGTACATGAATACTTGTTCGTTTCGTATTTTCGAATTCATTTGCTTGTGTTTCGGATTTAATTTGTATTGTGGAATCCAAGTCGGGGGCTAACGAGCACTTAGCGCACCCTTGGTTCCGTATTTAATATCTTGAGCTCGGGAACTCGGATTCGAGTTCCGTCAACTTCGCTGAACTCGTAACGAAAATTCGAGTTTAGTAAACTTAGCCTTATATTTTTCTAACGTCAATTGAACCTCCGAAATTCAACCGAAATACGAAGCGGCGACGAAACTGACCTTGTTACACTAAAATAGCCATAACTTATTCAATTGTTGACCAAATTAACTATGGTTGGATGATATAGAACCCTAACTCAACCACCTAATCTGCTGTACCAAGCCCTAACCGAACCAACCCTCTCACAATTCACAAATCACAGCCAAAGTCACTGCCTTCCAGTTTCTTCCCGCAACCCTTGATCACCTTGGAGATTCAAAGCTCAAATCTCATCCAATCCTCATCCAATCAACAAGGTAAGCTTAGGGTTGTATTATATGTTCATTCCTGGTCATTTTCATTCATTCATCCCCAAATTTGATCATGGTTTCATGCAATTTTCGGCTGTTCTTGAATAAAGACGTTTTTGGGCATTTCTTTCGATCTTCTCCAATTCTTGATGGATTTGAATGATTCCAAGCTTGAGAATGATTGTTTTGTTATCTTCTATTCATTTATGATCATTAATTGCATGGTAGTTGAGGTATTCTTGAGATATCAATTTTGGAACTTTGAGAAAATCTTCATATAAGTCACGTATGCCTTCTTCCCGTGTGAGAGCTTTCTTGGACCTGATATATATGTTGAATTTGTGGTGTTTTGCTGCACATATGACAACCTAACTCACATGAACGTGTTGGGATTACTTGAGATCATTTCATGCCCTGTTTTTCGTAAGTTTTGCCCTGTTTTTGGGACTGGAAAATTGCTGTCAGCAGCTGCGTTCTTCCCTTGTTGTTGCTGTCAATTTTGTGCTTTGTTAGGCCTGAGTTTTTGTTGTATTTCATGCCATTAGCTGCTGCATTTGTTGCCTATTTGTTGCTTGAGATGTTGCTGCGTTTGAGCTAGGAAAACAGGGGGGGGGGGGGGGGGGGAAATCTGCGTTGTTGCTACTGCTGAACGGGTTGACACGGGTGTGTCACTCTCGGGTATTCCAGCGTGAAACGGGCGTGCTGGGGGGCGGTATTCTCTGTACCGAGACACGGGGGTGTCTCGGTTTGTTCATTGGGGGTGACACGGGGGTGTCACCCTGTAATTTCCACGCATTTCTGTTACCGTGATGCTGCTGCTGTGGGTTGCTGCTTGTGCTGCATTTTGCTTTCCTTTTCCTTGCATGCTGTTAGTTGTAGAATGCATGAGTGTTAATTGCATGCATTTATGAGTTTGGCCTTATGCATGAAGTTGCATGCATGTATAAATGCTGCATGCATTTTAAGATTTTGCATGGTTTGTTGATGCATGTTTGGTACGTAGCATGCATGTATATATATATATATATATATATATATATATTATGTATTTATATATGTTAAATACATTTATGCATGCATGGTAGTAGTCTACGTGTATATTTATGTTATATCTATGTATATTTAATTATATACTCATTATATAATTTAAATATTAAATGATTATTTTATAGAATTTAATGGTTATTCATTTCATGTTTTATTTAATTTCGATCTTTAACTGAAAGTAACTAATTGCCTATTTTCTAATTGTAAATATGAATATTACGTGTCATGAATATTAATTGGATTCTTGAATTAAATTGATATAAGTTATGAATTATGAATTCGAATGAAAGATTGAACGACTTGATTATATAATTTAAATTCCTTTGATGTGAAATGTGAAGGATATAAACCCGTTTGGTTTTCAGCTGTTTGGTGCAGATGTCGAGAGAGCTAGGCGGGAATACGAGTCCTAGGTCTTGCATTCGTCTCTAGCTCTATATTTTGGTCTTACACTTGCATCTTACACTTTTGATTATTGTATATGGATATGTTATTGGAGCGTACACATGTTTTGGGCCGTGATGGCTTGCATTGATGTATATGAATTATATTTTGGAGCTTGGATGCTCGTGGTATATATATATGATATGCTTTGCTCGTTTATTGCTTCCGCTTTATTGATTTTCTCTGATTCGTATGGTTAAGGGTTAGCCCGCCTAGCATAGAGTGTGTGTTTGTCCCCGTTCGCCGTGATTTAGCTCGGGTATGGATCGCTCATTTCATATTCGGGTCGGGTCTCGGTGCGGGGGATGTGACACCTTACGCTCGGGTGTCACATTTCTAAACTCTAAAACTTGGTTGATTTTGGCCTTCGGCCTTAAACTTCTCTTTTTATATATCTATTACCACGGGTTAAAATGTTTTAGAATGCAAAAACCACTCCCGGTTCATGAATCCTCTCATCTTTGATTATGCTTTATTCTTATGTATATGTATGGGTGCGTGTGTTAGCCCCCTCACCAGTCTCTAGAACTGACCCTCGTTGTTTCTCTCTTTTTCTCCTTTTGTTTTGAGTTTGCAGGTACCCGTTTGAGAGTTGAAGCTAGGCGGTTGTCTTTGAGCCGTGGTTGAGGATAAATCGAGTCTCATGCATCATACTTTGTTTTCTTTACGCATTTGGCTAAGTTTGGAAATATGTATAAGTTTGTTTTTGATCTTCTGTCCTGGGATTTAGTTCTGTATAATTATCTTGTATCTAAAATGGTAAAAGTGGTATATGATGAATATAATATGAAATATGCTAGTATGTATGAGATGTGATTAATAGCTTCTATGAATGATGTTTGTTGCGCGCTCTGATTTAGGTTCTAGACCGCCTAGCTTAGGAAGTGTTTTTGTTGGTCAGCCGTTCGCCATGGCTTCATGCGTTTGCGGAGTTCCCATTTCATTACACGTGTGGGGCTATGGTGCGGGGGATGTGACGCCCTTCACTTAGGGGTGTTACACGACCCCAAATGTGAATATAAATTCGAAAAAACCTTCCAGTCAATGACATCATGTGGGATACGATCCTCCTACCTTCCTATCTCTCGATTAAGATCTAGGGCATGGAAATATGGAGAGTCCTACTAATCTTAATCTTAAAACAAACTTCCCTTCATATTCCATTTGATCTCAATCCAAGAAAACCCCATTTTCTTGATGTCTTGATATAACCACCTTGCGCAAGGATTTTAGGATGGAACATGAATGACTTGTGTAATAAGAGATCATCTTTCCTAGAGCAAGTGTAGGTCCTTTATTGATTCCAACAATTCTCATATGCCACTTGTGTAATCCCAACATAGGCCGTGGTTCAGGTGTCTATATAGCGACAACCTTTTGAGCCTATATCAAAGATTACAGAGTTAGCTCATATGAGACAATGTGGCATCTCAAGTCTAAGGATTAATTCCTCACGTCATTGACATGTGAGATATTTCCTAATCTGGAAATTTCTGGAAACATCCTTTCCCATTTAGGAATCGTCTCACGCGGGGCACTCTCAGTGAACTTTTTCTTACAACAAGCACCCTTGTGTATTGTGTACACATCAACTTATGCACTTTACATCCCATGAAACAGGATGACCCTTCTTAAGGACACAACTACACAAGCAAGTCTCAACAAAGGCAAGGTCGACACTCCCACTATCTGTCGGCCTCATTGACTCGGAGAAGTTTCTAATCCTCGCCTATGAAGTTAAGAACTTGTTTCATGTGTCATTTGTTAGGAATAGTGCCCTAGAAAGCCGATTCGACGTAATCTGCTTTGGGACTTTTCTTGTATCACAGACAATCTTTGAATAATATACGATTAATCATAGGCAAACACTTCTTTATGCCAAAACGTGTTTTGAGTGTTTCCATTATGTGCGCATGTATGAGAACTCCCCTAATCCTGATGACTTTAGGACTCTACCATTTAGGAGAAATGGTTCATGAAACGAGCCCTATATCACATAAGTCATGATTAGTAAAAATACTCCAAGCCGATGAGTCCTACAGACAGTGGGAGTGTCAACCTGACTCCTCTAAGGCTTGCTTGTGGGATCACGCCCTTAAGAAGGACCATCTTGTTTCATGGAGGTGCAAAGTGTATAGTTGATACGTGTGTGATACATGAGGGTGCTTACTTTAATAAGTAAGTTCACTGAGGTGCCCCGTGTGAGAAGATTCCTAAATGGGAAAGGAAGTTTCTATTTCAGGAAATGGAAACTTCCAGATTAGGAAATATCTCACGAGTCATTGATGTGATTAATTGATCCTTAGACTTGAGGTTCCGTGTCACTTTATGAGTTAACTCTGTAATCTTTGGTATAAGCTTTAAAGGGTGTCGCCTTAGACAACTGATTCAAGGCTTATGCTGGGGCTGCACAAGTGACTCGTGAAAGTGAATGAGAATCAAGAAAGGACCTACACTTGCATTTGCAAGGTGATCTCTTATTGTGTAAGTCATTCATATGCCATATGGAGTCCTTGGCCAAGGCAGTAGATCAAGACATCAAGAAAAGAGTTTCTTGGATTGATATCAAATGGATATGAAATGCACTTAGCTTTAAGACCGGATTATTAGGGTTCTGATTATTCCCTTGCCCTAGATCTTGGTTGAGAGATAGTAAGTAGGAGGATTGTATCTCACATGAATCAATGACTTAAAGGTTCTGTCGAATCCGAACATTCCAATTCAGCTAGGGGTTAAACACCTGTTGCTAGACTATGGTCGTTTAATCTGTGGACTGATTAATTAATTAGTGAATTAATTAATTAGGGTCACTACTAATTGAATTGAGAACCTAGAGGGTCACACACAACAACTTGGTTACATGAGTTGAGGCTTGAAAATGATTAAACGAGTTAATCGGGCCAAGAGGGTTCCACACGTGTGAACCACACGTGTGGCTCACGTGAGTGACACGTGTCCTTGAGACACGTGTCTCACACGTGTGTAAATATATGTGTATATTTATTTATATGTTAAATAATTAATGTGATTAATTATTTAATAGACTTTGGTTTAATTTTGAATTAAAAAGAAAGTCATATTTTGGAGAAAAATAATCTAGTTAATTAATTGTGAATTAATTAATTAGATAAAAATAAGTTATTTATTTTAAATAAATAAAGTATAAAATTATCCAAAAATAGTTTGGATATTTTTAGCTCTCTTGAAAGTTGATTTGAATTTGAATTCAAGGTCAAAGTCAAAATTACTTGATGATCAAGTAATAGGAGAGAGGGACCAAAATCCTAAGCCCATAAGGATTAGGGATTTTCGGCCACTTCCCTCCTATATATAGGGGAGCTTGAGCTCCCCTTAGAGCTAATCGAGAATTCTTTTGGTTCATGTGTTGAACACCATCCTTTCTCCAAGATTAAACAAAACCCTAGGTTAAGCCTAAACACTAACTAGAGAACTAGCATCCTTACTAGTTAGATTGTAGCCAAGTTGGTGGACTATCTCTAGAGAACTTCAAGTTAGAAGTTTTGAAGATTCGAGCTTTACCAAAAGTGGGGATCAAGCAAAACGATCAGAAGGGATGATGAAACGATTCTGAACCCGACATGAAACGAATGAAAAAAACGAACCAAAGAAGATGGCGAAAACCGTTCGTCCATATCCTGAAGGATGAATTTTTTCACGAGAGTTTTGTGACTGGCAGTTTTCCACTTTCGCAAAACTGGTTTTCGAAGGGAGTTTCAATCATGCTTTTCTCGTTTCAGGTTTCTTTCTTTATGTTATATTGTTAAGAACTTCCCTAACATGATATGAATCTAGGTTGGTGTGGATTGTTATCCCTACAATGGATTCTAAAGTAGAAAGACACTTTCGAGGAATGGGTTGCCATTACCGCATGAAGCGCGTTTGAGGGCGGCTCAAAACGTGTCAAGAAAGCTACTACCCAAGTGAGTTTCTTGATCTCTACGAATTTGGATACACGATTGCGAGTCCAAGATCCTTCTGTTGGAAAAATTTTTAAATTTCCGCTGCTTTCTGATTCCTGTTTTCCAACAAGTGGTATCAGAGTCACCTCGTTAATCCTGTTTCTAATTCGTCTCAATTATTCTGAATTTGGTAGAAATTCTTAGGCTTAGATGCGAATTAGGTATTCGTGAGTCCTTTTAGAAAGCCTGAATTACGAAACTGTAATTTTTCTTGAATTTCTAAAACTGTTTTCTTAAATTATGTTTTTGAAAAACGTTTGGATTCAAATCTGTTTAAATCGTGTTTTTTGAGTTTTGGATTGAACTGGGTTTTGGAGAAACCCAAAATACGAAACGGAACATGAAAAGGACGAGCCTAGGCGTGCTAGCACGTCACACGCCCAGACCCATCGCCGCCGCCCAGCCCTCCCGCAACCGCGCGGGAGGCCCTCCCGCCCGCGCCTAGGCGCGCCCGCTCGCCTGTCCCGCAACCGCGCGGGACAACCACCCGCATGCTCCCGCAACCGCGCGGGAGCACCCGCCCGCCATCGCCCGCATGCGATCAGCAGCAAGCTGCGCACGTTGCACGCATGGCGCGCCTAGCGCGCGACACTGCGTGGCGAGCAAGTGCTCGTTCCGGGCAGTTCCGGGCCCGGTTTTGGCATTTTCGTGTTTCGTGTTTTCGGTCCTTGAAATCCCGATTTAATTTTTCTGTAAAATTTTATTTTATTAAATTTGAATTATTTTTGAAATAATTGTTTAAATTGGGATTTTGAAAATTTAAGCGATTTGAATTTTGGAAAAATTACAAACTTTATTTTATGAAAATATTGAAAGAATAAAATTATTAATTTTCAGAAATTAATTGGAATTTTATTGGTTTATAGTTATTCGGGTTTTATTGAAAAGGCTCTTGAACAAGAATTGCATCTAAGTCGTGTTTTAAGCTATTAGAGCTTAAAGCGAGAATTTTAATTTATTGGTTAAATTTAAATTCTTGCAATTTATGCATGTTAGGTGATCATGGGTTTAGACTTATGTATGGTTTTAATTAATGCACATGGATGGTATAAATTGGGGTTGGAGCCCTATAGTTGCGTTTTTCAATTGAGGTTGGAGCCTCACTTATGTGCGTACTGTTATGTGATTTATTATGTGGCTTTCCATATTACTGTTTTTGAGGCCGGGGTATGCCACGTGTATTTGTCTAAGGCCAATATGAAGATTGTGCCTTATTACTTTATGGCTTTTTCCTTTTATTGTAATTTGAGAGTAGAGATAGGTGTGAGGTTTTATTTTCATTTTGGAGACAATGCACCCATGGAGTAAGATGGACTACATTCAAGTAACAAGGAGGCCATAAGTGAAAACCCCTCAAAATATTAGGGAGGGGAATCTCAATTGTAAAATGTAATAGAGATAGGGCTCGTATTTTGTTACCGCTTTCCCTTATGTGATTTAAACTGTTTATGTGGCATGTATGTTAGAACTTGTGATTGTGGAGTGGCTTCCACATATCACGCATAAGATAGGTAGAACCCATGATCATCTCATGTTAGTATCATGCTAGGACATGTTATCTGTTTATGTGCTTGTTTGAAATGCATTTAAGTTGTACTTGCATTAATCAAGACTAATAAAATTGGATAACATATATGTTGGTGAGGTCGAACCGAACAACTCTTCGGCTGATTTGAAAATTCCCATTAAATATTAAGCTCATTTCGAATAATAGGTATTTAATTCGAGATGCAAATTTTGAATTAAATTCCTAGCATTCCATCAATAGGTTTTTAAGTTTAGTAAGTAAAGCTAGTTATTGTCCGCGAGTCGTGGGATAGCTAGTGGAGCTTATTAGTTCTTAGTTACCTGATTGATCATTTTAAATGATCAATATTTCGTGGTTAATTTTAGCAAGGGTGATGTCTGCGAGTCGTGGGTCGTTCGAACTAAGTTTTGATCATGATCTTATGATTGATGGGTCTAGCTTAATGCCTAAGTAAATATGGATGTCGCACGAGTCGTGGGTCCATATTGAACGATAGGTGATGCAAAACAATTACTAAGATTTCTAAAGGTGTTAGAATTGGTAAGTTGTACCTACCTAGGGTTTTACTTAGAATGTCCGCGAGTCGTGGGTTCGAGGTAAAATGCTTAGGATCTTAGTACCCATTAGGAAAAGCGTTCCTCTTAGATCTTTGGGAATTATAGATCTTTGAAAAACATTGGGAGCTACATTAGATTAAAGACCTTATCTTTTGTATATCGTTATAATTCAGCATGCCCACATTTTCTCTGCTTAGCATTTAGGTTGTAGTTCTGTGATTCTCTACAATATGAAATGCAAACCCATTTGTATCCATCCTTAAGTCAAAAGAGTTGACTAAGTCCTAACTGTTGGAAAACACGAATCAGAAAGCAGCGGAATTTAAAAAATTTTCCCAACAAAAGGACCTTGAACTTGCAATCGTGTAACCAAATTCGTAAAGATAGAAAACTTACTTTTCTTTTATTCTTTCTTGAAGCGTTTCAAGCCACCCAAGAACGCTCTTCACGCGGCTTGATCCCCTCTCCTTGGTAAAGCTCGAATCTTCAAACTTCTAACTTGAAGTCTCTAGAGAAAGTCCACCAACTTGATCACAATCTAACTAGTAAGGATGCTAGTTCTCTAGTTAGTGTTTAGGCTTAACCTAGGGTTTAATTTAATCTTGGAGAAAGGAAGGTGTTCAACACATGAACCAAGAATTGTCAATTAGCTCCATAAGGAGCTCGAGCTCCCCTATTTATAGGGAGAGGGTGCCGATCCAAATCCTTGTTGGAAAAGGATTTGGTTCCTCTCGCTCCTATTACTTGATCATCAAGTATTTTCCAACTTTGACTTTGAATTCTAATTCAAGTCAACTTTTAAGAGAGCTAAAAATATCCAAACTATTTTTGGATAATTTTATACTTTATTTATTATAAAATAAATAACTTATTTTTTATCTAATTAATTAATTCGTAATTAATTAAATAGATTATTTTCTCCAAAATGAGACTTTCTTTTTAATTCAAAATTAAACCAAAGTCTATTAAATAATTAACTAATTAATTATTTAATATATATATAATATATATATATATATATACACACGTGTGTGACACGTGTCACTCACGTGAGCCACACGTGTGACTTCACACGTGTGGAACCCTCTAGGCTCGATTAACTCGTTTAATCATTTTCAAGCCTCAACTCATGTAACCAAGTTGTTGTGTGTGACCCTCTAGGTTCTCAATTCAATTAGCAGTGACCCTAATTAATTAATTCACTAATTAATTAATCAGTCCACAGATTAAACGACCATAGTCTAGCAACAGGTGTTTAACCCCTAGCTGAATTGGAATGTTCGGATTCGACAAAACCTTTAAGTTATTGATTCATGTGAGATACAATCCTCCTACTTACTATCTCTCAACAAAGATCTAGGGTAAGGGAATAATTAGAACCCTAATAATCCGGTCTTAAAGCTAAGTGCATTTCATATCCATTTGATCTCAATCCAAGAAACCCTTTTCTTGATGTCTTGATCTACCGCCTTGGCCAAGGACTCCATATGGCATATGAATGACTTACACAATAAGAGATCACCTTGCAAATGCAAGTGTAGGTCCTTTCTTGATTCTCATTCACTTTCATGAGTCACTTGTGCAGCCCCAGCATAAGCCTTGAATCAGTTGTCTAAGGCGACACCCTTTAACGCTTATACCTAAGACTACAGAGTTAACTCATAAAGTGAGAAGGAACCTCAAGTCTAAGGATCAATTAATCACATCAATGACTCGTGAGATATTTCCTAATTTGGAAGTTTCCATTTCCTGAAATAGAAACTTCCTTTCCCATTTAGGAATGTTCTCACACGGGGCACCTCAGTGAACTTACTTATTAAAGTAAGCACCCTCATGTATCACGCACGTATCAGCTATACACTTTGCACCTCCATGAAACAAGGTGGTCCTTCTTAAGGGCGTGATCCCACAAGCAAGCCTTAGAGGAGTCAAGTTGACACTCCCACTGTCTGTAGGACTCATCGGCTTGGAGTATTTTACTAATCATGACTTATGTGATATAGGGCTCGTTTCATGAACCATTTCACCTAAATGGTAGAGTCCTAAAGTCATCAGGATTAGGGGAGTTCTCATACATGCACAGCTAAAGTAAACGCATACCAAACAAGAGCATATAAAGAAGTGTTGCCTCAATTCGTTATTTCATTCAAAGATTGTCTGTGATTACAATAAGGAAAAGCACAAAGCAGATATACAATCGGCTTTCAGGGCACTATTCCTAACAATCTCCCACTTGCCCGTCAAAGCCATTCTAAAGCTACTCTAAGTCCCATCTTCAGAAGATGACCTTGGAAAGCTTCTCGACTAAGGGGTTTAGTAAGTGGATCTGCCACGTTCTCTGCTGATGTGACCCTCTCAATTTGCACATCACCTCTTTTGATAATATCACGGATTAGGTGATACTTCCTCATAATGTGCTTGGTCCGTTGGTGAGATCTTGGTTCTCTTGCTTGAGCAACCGCCCCAGTGTTGTCACAAAACACAGTAATGGGGTCTTTCATGCTAGGAACAACATTCAATTCTTGAATGAAGTTTCTAATCCAAACACCTTCCTTAGCTGCATCATTTGCAGCTAAGTATTCGGCCTCAGTGGTCGAATCTGCAGTGGTAGTCTGCTTGGAACTCTTCCAACTCACTGCTCCGCCGTTTAGGCAGAAAATGTATCCTGACACTGACTTAAAATCATCTAAGTCAGATGCAAAGCTTGCATCGCAGTATCCTTCGACAGTAAGATCTTTCTGACCTCCGTAAACTAAGAATAAATCTTTAGTACTTTTCAAGTACTTAAGAATATTCTTCACGGCAGCCCAGTGACCATCTCCAGGGTCAGATTGGAAACGACTTGTCACACTAAGTGCATAAGTCACATCCGGTCGAGTACATAACATTGCATACATTATGCTACCTATTGCTGATGCATAAGGTGTATGAGTCATTCTCTCCTTCTCAAGGTTAGTCTTAGGACACATCTTCTTTGAAAGACATGTTCCTACACTCATAGGAAGGTTCTTAACCTTTGCTGACTCCATATTGAATCTCTTCAATACTTTGTCAATGTACATCGACTGTGATAGTCCTATTAACCTTCTAGATCTATCTCTATAGATTTTGATTCCAAGGATATAGGACGCATCACCAAGATCTTTCATCTCGAATTGGTTCGATAACCATAACTTAGTTACTTTCATGTCATCCTTCGAATTCCCAATAAGAAGGATGTCATCAACATAAAGTACTAAGAATTGCACTGAGGTCTCCAATTCCTTTCTATACACACATGATTCATTCGAAATTTGGATGAAGCCAAACGCTTTGACTGATTCATCAAACCGAATGTTCCAATTCCTAGAAGCCTGTTTCAATCCATAGATTGATCTTTGGAGTTTGCAAACCTTTTGCTCACTCCCACTGAATGTGAAACCTATGGGTTGCTCCATATAAATGTCTTTGTCAATGTCACCATTGAGAAAGGCAGTTTTCACATCCATTTGCCATATCTCATAGTCATAATATGCAGCAATGGCAAGCATGATTCGAATGGACTTTTGCATTGCAACTGGTGAAAAGGTTTCGTCAAAGTCCACGCCGGGTCTTTGAGTGAATCCTTTTGCAACCAGTCTTGCTTTGTAGGTTGTAATGCTTCCATCAACTCCAAGATTTCTCTTAAAGATCCATTTGCAACCTATGGGTTTGACCCCATCAGGCAAATCTACCAAGGTCCAAACTTGGTTGGAGTTCATGGAATCCATTTCGGATTTCATGGCTTCTATCCACTGTTCAGAGTCAGAATCTGAAAGTGCCTCCTCATATGTTGAAGGATCATTATCCTTTAGAGAGATTTCATGGAAGAATCCATACCATCTCTCCGGCTGTCTAGGAGTGCGTTCAGAACGCCTTAGAGGAGGATTTTCGTGTGTATCGAAATTCGTGATTGGTTGTAGTTGATCAGAGTGGGACGTTTCTTCAGTGGGTGGTGTGGGGTTGCTTTGTACTTCTTCTAATTCTATGATCTTTCCTTTCTTTTCTTTAAGGAACGGTTCCTCAAGAAAAGTGGCATTTCTGGAAACAAACACCTTTTGCTCAGATTGATCATAGAAGTAGTATCCTATGGATTCCTTAGGATAACCTACAAAGTAGCATAAGTTAGAACGAGATTCTAACTTATCTCCCACTGTCCTCTTCACGTAAGC
Organism: Lantana camara; assembly: GCA_037501455.1. NCBI lineage: Eukaryota > Viridiplantae > Streptophyta > Magnoliopsida > Lamiales > Verbenaceae > Lantana > Lantana camara. Next base: position 65,577,709 of record CM074862.1, read on the forward strand.
AGGACAACCCCAAATTCTTAAGTAAGAATAACTAGGGATTTTACCATGCCACATTTCATAGGGCGTTTTAGGGACTGACTTAGAGGGAACTAGATTCAAAATCTTTGCTGCACTTTCTAGGGCAAAACCCCAGAAAGAAGGTGGTAAGTCAGTGAAACTCATCATGGAACGAACCATATCAAGTAGGGTTCGATTCCTTCTCTCAGAAACTCCATTAAGCTGAGGAGTTCCCGGAGGGGTCCACTGAGAGATAATCCCATTATCTTTGAGATGATTAAGGAATTCTTCACTAAGATATTCGCCTCCTCGATCAGATCGAAGTGCTTTGATCTTGTGACCAGTTTGGTTCTCAACCTCCTTTTGAAATTCTAAGAATTTCTCAAAAGCTTCAGATTTATACTTCATTAAGTATACATAACCATACCGACTAGAGTCATCAGTAAAGGTTATGAAGTACTGATGATTGTTTCTAGTGCTTATACTAAGCGGTCCACAAACATCAGTATGGATCAAATCCAAAACCTCAGTGGCACGTTCCACAGTTCCTTTAAAAGGAACTTTGGACATCTTTCCTTTGAGACAGGATTCGCAAGAAGTTAACTCTTTGAGATCATTTTCAGAGAATGATCCTAAAGTGTTCATCTTGCTAATTCTGTTCTTGGAAATATGTACTAATCTAGCGTGCCATAAGGGAGCTGAAACCTTGTCATCTCTCTTACGCTTCGTTTCTCGGTGTATATTCATAATATTGATATTTTGAGTTAGGTAAAGTCCATTGCTTAGAGTACCGATGTGAACGGAAGAGTTGTTCCGTTTGATAAAATATTTACCATTCTTAATATAAGTTTCATAACCTTCACAATCTAATATTGGAACTGAAATTATATTACGAATAATGCTCGGTACATAAAGGACTTTATTTAATACTAACTCAAAACTACCTAAATCTAATCTAATTGTGCCTAAAGCTCGAGCTTCAACGTTTGAGCCATCGCCGATCTTCAAGACACATTCTCCTTCTTTGAGTTGTTGGACTTCACTTATCATCTGTACATCATTACAGATATGAGTTCCACAACCGGTATCAAGTACCCAAGAACTAGAATTAATAGAAAGATTTACTTCAACGAGAAAGATACCTTTCTTTAGAGTAGCCTTGTACTCTGGGCAGTTTCTCCTCCAATGTCCCGCTTTGCCACAATGGAAGCAAACATCCTCTTTCTGATCACGCTTCTTCTTTTGGGCCTTCCCCTTCGAAATGCCACCAGTGGGCCTAAGGGGTTTCTTCTTCTTCTTTTGGGCTTTCTTGCCCTTACCTTTAGAAGGCCCAGAAGAGGAAGATGGAGCATTCACCATCAAAACCTTATTGTCCTTCTTGATCGTGCTTTCAGCAGTCACAAGCTGACTAATCAGCTCAGCTACAGTAGCACCAGCATGATTCATGTTGAAGTTAAGGACAAATGGGTTGAATGATGGTGGGAGCGAAGCTAGCAACAAATCCACTGAAAGCTCATCTTTCAGCGGCATGTCCATGGAAGCAAGTTTCTCAGTAAGGGCAAGAAACTTGAGTCCATATTCATGGACACTTGAACCTTCCCTCATTCTCAAGTGGAACAATTCCTTTGAAGTGTTATACCTTGTAACACGTTCATGAGGGCGGTAAAGTTGCTCTAAGTGGTCGTAAATCTCCCAAGCAAATTCCATGGCCTCATGTTGTCTTTGCAAGTCCGGAGACATGTTAGCCAACATAAGGCAACGGGCTTGGAGATTATCATTCTTCCACTTCTGAATCGCATCCCGCTCGGCCCGAGTGGGAGCCTCCCCTTCGGGACTAGGCTCCCCTTCGAAGAGAACATAAGTTCTATTCTCAGAATCTAAAATGATTTTTAGATTCCTCAGCCAATCAGAATAGTTGGGACCAGTCAACTTGTTTGACTCGAGGATCGATACAAGAGGGTTTTTGGTTGCCATTTCAAAACACATAGAGAATCACAGAATCTACGACCTAAATGGTAAAACAGAGAACTAGTGAGCATGCTGAATTATAACGATATACAAAAGATAAGGTCTTTAATCTAATGTAGCTCCCACTGTTTTTCAAAGATCTAGAATTCCCAAAGATCTAAGAGGAACACGTTTCCCAATGGGTACTAAGATCCTAGGCATTTTACCTCGAACCCACGACTCGCGGCCATTCTAAGCAAGAACCCTAGGTAGGTACAACTTACCAATTCTAACACCTTTAGAATTCTTATTAATTGTTTTTGCATCACCTATCTTTCAATATGGACCCACGACTAGTGCGACATCCATATTTACTTAGGCGTTAAGCTAGACCCATCAATCATAAGATCATGACCAAAACTTAGTTCGAACGACCCACGACTCGGGGACATCGCCCTTGCTAAAATTGACCACGAAATATTGATCATTTAAAATGATTAATTAGGTAACTAAGAACTAATAAGCTCCACTAGTTATTCCACGACTCGCGGACAATAACTAGCTTTACTTACTAAACTTAAAACCTATTGATGGAATGCTAGGAATTTAATTCAAAAATTTGCATCTCGAATTAAACACCTATTTGTTCGAAATTAGCTTAATATTTAATGGGAATTTTCGAATCAACCGGAGAGTTGTCTGGTTCGACCTCACCAACATATATGTTATCCAATTTTATTAGCCTTGATTAATGCAAGTACACTTAAATGCATTTCAAACAAGCACATAAACAGATAACATGTCCTAGCATGATACTAACATGTAATGATCATGGGTTCTACCTATCTTATGTGTGATATGTGGGAGCCACTCCACAATCACAAGTTCTAACATACATGCCACATAAACAGTTCAAATCACATAAGGGAAAGCGGTAACAAAATACGAGCCCTATCTCTATTACATTTAACAATTGAGATTCCCCTCTCTAACATTTTGAGGGGTCTTCACTTATGGCCTCCTTGTTACTTGAATGTGGTCCATCTTACTCCATGGGTGCATTGTCTCCAAAATGAAAATAAAACCTCACCACCTATCTCCACTCTCAAATTACAATAAAAAGAAAAAGACATAAAGTAATAAGGCTCAATCTTCATATTGGCCTTAGACAATTACACGGGGCATACCCCGGCCTCAAAAACAGTAATATGGAAAGCCACATAATAAATCACATAACAGTACGCACATAAGTGAGGCTCCAACCTCAATTGAAAAAACGCAACTATAGGGCTCCAACCCCAATTTAAACCATCCATGTGCATAAATTAAAACCATACATAGATCTAAACCCATGATCACCTAACATGCTTTTGCAAGAATTTAAATTTAACCAATAAAATAAAATTCTCGCTTTAAGCTCTAATAGCTTAAAACACGACTTGATGCGAGTCTTATTTATAAAAGTTTTCAATAAATCCCAAATTACCAAAACAAATAAAATTCCAATTAATTTCTGAAAATTAATAATTTTATCAAGATGTATTTTCCCAAAATATAAACAGTTTCAATTTCTCAAAAAATCCCAATTTTAAGTTTTATTCAAAATTAAAATAAATATTCAAAAATAAAATTTTAAAATTAAAATAAAAAAATGGGACTGGATTGCACGAAACACGAAAGGGGCCGGATCACGAAAACGGGGCCCGTGTGCGAAACGGGGCACAGCGCTGCAAGCGCGCTCGGAAGCGCACGACAGGCCAGTCTCGGCCGCCCTGGGCGGCCAGTCTCGGCCGCCCTGGGCGGGCGCGCCGGGAGGCTCCCGCACAGGCGTGCGGGAGGAGCTGGGTGGCTGGCCGGTCTGTCCCGGCCAGGCCTGGGCGGCGCGCCCGGGAGGGCCTCCCGCACGGTTGCGGGAGGGTGGCGCGCGAATCCCGCGCGCGCGACGCCTTCGCGCGCGGGGTTTCGCGTGTTCATCGTGATCCGGGCTTTCGTTTCGTGTTTTCGTTCAAAAGCAAAACCAATCCAAGAAATCCAAAAACAGTTTATACAGTTTCAAATCTAAAATTGTTTTTCAAAATTAAATTTTACAAAAACCAATTTTCAGAAACTTTCAGGAAAAAATACAGTTTCGTAATTCAGGCTTTCTAAAACAATTACAAATACTCAATCGCATCAAGCCTAAGAATTTCTACCAAATTCAGTATAATTGAGACGAATCAGAAACACGATTAACGAGGTGGCTCTGATACCACTTGTTGGAAAACACGAATCAGAAAGCAGCGGAATTTAAAAAATTTTCCCAACAAAAGGACCTTGAACTCGCAATCGTGTAACCAAATTCGTAAAGATAGAAAACTTACTTTTCTTTTATTCTTTCTTGAAGCGTTTCAAGCCACCCAAGAACGCTCTTCACGCGGCTTGATCCCCTCTCCTTGGTAAAGCTCGAATCTTCAAACTTCTAACTTGAAGTCTCTAGAGAAAGTCCACCAACTTGATCACAATCTAACTAGTAAGGATGCTAGTTCTCTAGTTAGTGTTTAGGCTTAACCTAGGGTTTAATTTAATCTTGGAGAAAGGAAGGTGTTCAACACATGAACCAAGAATTGTCAATTAGCTCCATAAGGAGCTCGAGCTCCCCTATTTATAGGGAGAGGGTGCCGATCCAAATCCTTGTTGGGAAAGGATTTGGTTCCTCTCTCTCCTATTACTTGATCATCAAGTATTTTCCAACTTTGACTTTGAATTCTAATTCAAGTCAACTTTTAAGAGAGCTAAAAATATCCAAACTATTTTTGGATAATTTTATACTTTATTTATTATAAAATAAATAACTTATTTTTTATCTAATTAATTAATTCGTAATTAATTAACTAGATTATTTTCTCCAAAATTAGACTTTCTTTTTAATTCAAAATTAAACCAAAGTCTATTAAATAATTAACTAATTAATTATTTAATATATATATAATATATATATATATATACAAACGTGTGTGACTCGTGTCACAGTGACACGTGTCACTCACGTGAGTCACACGTGTGACTTCACACGTGTGGAACCCTCTAGGCTCGATTAACTCGTTTAATCATTTTCAAGCCTCAACTCATGTAACCAAGTTGTTGTGTGTGACCCTCTAGGTTCTCAATTCAATTAGCAGTGACCCTAATTAATTAATTCACTAATTAATTAATCAGTCCACAGATTAAACGACCATAGTCTAGCAACAGGTGTTTAACCCCTAGCTGAATTGGAATGTTCGGATTCGACAAAACCTTTAAGTCATTGATTCATGTGAGATACAATCCTCCTACTTACTATCTCTCAACCAAGATCTAGGGTAAGGGAATAATTAGAACCCTAATAATCCGGTCTTAAAGCTAAGTGCATTTCATATCCATTTGATCTCAATCCAAGAAACCCTTTTCTTGATGTCTTGATCTACTGCCTTGGCCAAGGACTCCATATGGCATATGAATGACTTACACAATAAGAGATCACCTTGCAAATGCAAGTATAGGTCCTTTCTTGATTCTCATTCACTTTCATGAGTCACTTGTGCAGCCCCAGCATAAGCCTTGAATCAGTTGTCTAAGGCGACACCCTTTAAAGCTTATACCTAAGACTACACAGTTAACTCATAAAGTGAGAAGGAACCTCAAGTCTAAGGATCAATTAATCACATCAATGACTCGTGAGATATTTCCTAATCTGGAAGTTTCCATTTCCTGAAATATAAACTTCCTTTCCCATTTAGGAATGTTCTTCAGTGAACTTACTTATTAAAGTAAGCACCCTCATGTATCACGCACGTATCAACTATACACTTTGCACCTCCATGAAACAAGGTGGTCCTTCTTAAGGGCGTGATCCCACAAGCAAGCCTTAGAGGAGTCAAGTTGACACTCCCACTGTCTGTAGGACTCATCGGCTTGGAGTATTTTACTAATCATGACTTATGTGATATAGGGCTCGTTTCATGAACCATTTCACCTAAATGGTAGAGTCCTAAAGTCATCAGGATTAGGGGAGTTCTCATACGTGCACAGCTAAAGTAAACGCATACCAAACAAGAGCATATAAAGAAGTGTTGCCTCAATTCGTTATTTCATTCAAAGATTATCTGTGATTACAATAAGGAAAAGCACAAAGCGGATATACAATCGGCTTTTAGGGTACTATTCCTAACAGTTATATGTTCATAAGACCTCCATTAATGCTTTCTTGAACTTGTATTGAGTGGTATTTGAATTATTTTGAAGTTACCATTAATGTACCATGGATGAATGTGAGAACTTGAACATGTATGAACCTCCTTCACTTGCTTTTTGTTGTGCTGCAATTTTAGCCCAATTTTAGGCCAATTTTTTTTGAATTTTTGATAACTAAGCTTGCCTTATGTTACCTAGCTTTAGTTTGGGTTTGGATAGGTTTTGTAGCTATTTTGTAGGTCTTTGCACGAAGAAGATAACCTCGGGGCAAGCTAACGTCCGTTACTCCCACCCCTGGTGCTTGACCTTCCTAATGGCCATTAGGGCTAGTTAGGGACCAGACCGTTAGCCTAGGGCATGGCTACTGCCCTAGGTAACGCCGTTTGTGGCCCCATTAGCCGTTAGTCCCCCTTATGTACTCGGGTGTTGTTTTTGTTCGTTTGCTTGCTTTGTATGCTCTTTTCCCTCCTCGTTCTTGAACCCTATGTGTTATATATATGATGTATGATGTGTTATAAGTGATGTATTGAAAGTATGGTGTGTTTTAGATATGTTTATATGAGCTATGAACTTATATATCTTATATGCTACCTCATCTCAATTCTTTTGCCTCACTTGTGTTCTTTTCTTGCTTTATTGAGTATTATATGATCTTTCTTGCTTCGTTTATGATCCATATGCTTTGTTAACTCATTGTATTGTATGTTATACTCCGCATTATGAACTTATTATGTGGTTTCAGTGCTTATATGCGAGCTATGACCTAAATGCTATCTTGTATGATTTCATATGCATCATTTGATTCATATGCATTTGTTGAGCGTCTAATTAGTTCATATTGAGTTTAAGAGTGTCTTTTGTTGTTTGCTTTGTTTAGGGGATCATCCCGTGGGTGATGAGGTAGTTCCATAAGCATATATTTGGTCTCTTTTTGTTCCCGCTATGTCTCGAAAGTGAGGTTTTCTTTCTTTTAGTTAATATGACCTATAACCCTACGTGTTTTGAAACTCATCTGCAAATTATGTATATTATATGATAGATGTGTGTATGATATGTATTTTGAGGGCTCGTCCCATTTTGTTATAAGACTTTGAAAACATTTTTATACATATATAAGCTCGATTTTCATTTGTTTTGAAAAGTTTTGATATGTGTAAGTGTGTAGCGAGCTATGGCTTTGAAAGATAAGCTCTGTGGGAATTTGAATTTGACTTTGAACTGGGCCCCCGGGGAGTGGTATGGCTACTCGGGATGGCTATGGGATCGCCGGGCTCTCCCATCAGCACTTTCCTTTGAGAGTTCTCACCTAACCTTAGGAGGTTGAGGAAGGGTGGTTCTCTTGAGCTAGCGGAGGCAACCGCTGAAGTTGTAAGGAAGTAATTAATCCTTGACTCGTGAGACTTTAACCAATAGTTAGGGCCGTTAACCTTTCTATCACCCAGTGTAAGGATGGTTTATGATTTTATTTCTTTGAATATGGCTTTGAATTTGAGAAGTTGGGAAGGAGAACTCGTACTCGCCGAGTTAGTGTGATTTTGTATGAATCTATGAAACGGGGAATCGACTCTTAACTACTTAAAATTGGTTGTTTTGGCCCCGTCCTTTATCTCCTTTCAAGTATAAATGCCTATTATCACGTGAAACGTTTTTGCTTGCAAAATTCATTCTCGGTTCATGGATCTTTGTGAATTTGATAAGTGCTTTGTTCCATATGTATATATGGGTGTGAGTATTAGCCCCCTCACCAGTCTTTAGGATGACCCTCATTGTTGTTTCTTTTTTTCCCCTTTCTTTTGAGTTACAAGTGCTTTTGGAGGTTTGAGCTAGGCGGCAAATTGTCTTAGTGTCGTGCTTGTGGGTAGCTCGAGTCTCATGCATAATAGTTGGATTAATTATGTATTTTGAGCTTTTGGATATATGTATATGATTTGTTTACTCTTGCTGTCTTTTGATACTTAGCTTTTTTCAGCCCGGGTTGGGCATTTGACCGTGTATACGAATTGTATATGATGGATATGATATGTTGATTGCTAGCATGTTGTAATTTGTATTTAATCGCTTCCGTTATTATATGTTTGTTGCGCACTCTGTATTAGGGTCTAGACTGCCTAACTTAGGAGTGAGTTTTGTTTGTCTCCCTTTCGCTATGGCCTGGTGCGTGTGCAGAGTTCCCATTTTGTTACACGTGTCGGGCTATGGTGAGGGGGCGTGTAGTGCACTTCGCTCGGGGTGCTACAAGTTTGTTCAGTGATCACCAGCTAATTAGTTAGTGGGGAAAAACTAGGTCGAGATTCAAATGAATTAGGCAAAGTCTTTTCCTAAACTACGAAAATGACTACTTGACTTTTGTATATTAGCAATTTGAAGTTCTACTTTTTCTTGAGATAGGAAGACGGAGAGTACACAGCTTCACAACCGCAGGGGCTTCTAACAGCGATAGCTGATCTAATCAGATGGCCGTGCAAACAAACCTGAAGCTCTTATTTTATTCTATTTAAATTTGGAATAAGTTTAGATATGTTTAGAATAAATGCATGGTCGTATTTTATTTTTGGAAAATGAAATATATCAAAACCATTCAATTGATTGAGTTAGTATATCAAATTTGTAATTTATCCTATTCTTAGGAACGACAATTTATTATGATTCGGAATTCGTTCGTATATGTGGTGGGACATATAAAAGTTGGTTGTGGGGATTTATGATGAAAAATATTCTTGTTTATGTCCTCAGTGGAAAGTTTTAACTCTTAATTGAATTTAACATGGAATCTAACTAATTATATGAACAAGTATATTAATATACTTGCTATTTGGTTGTAAATAACCACATGATAAATTGAAATTTTTTTTCTCCTCGTATTGATTAACCTCGACTACGTTTGGATTAGAATACTGTCATGTCATTCGTATGTGGTTCAAAACCGAAACAAGTAAATGAGTTCTTTCTTAGACTCAACTTATTATGTGGAGAATATAAATAAATGTTAATTAGTAGACGTGAAAATTTTATTTGAAAATTTTATGTTTTCTATTTTCATAATTCTAATTGTAACGCCCCGGTTCCGGATGAACAGATAAGCACGCCACATGTGAGTTTTGAGCGTAGGATTTATTTTAATTCTTTTAATTTTATAATTTTCCTACATGACATCACATATTTTTATAGAATTCATGACACATTATTTATATGAATTATATGAAATCATATCATTGGAAAATCATTTCAAGTCATGGGAAAATATTTATTATGTGAAATAATTATCAGGAGTGCTTTAATTACTGAACTTGTCCCTACTGGATCATTTTTTCACTTTAGGGACTTAATTGCATAATCTTTTCAAGGACTTAATTGATTATATTTCCAAACCATACATACTTGATTGCATGACTTAAACACTTGGAGGATTAAATTGCAATTAAAGCATTTCACATATTTCAAAATCATGAATCACGGTATATGGCTTCTTCATGCTTCCAAGATCAATTTTATCAAAAAAAAAATCTCCCAACATATTGCTTCCCTTGCTCTCGGTATTTCAAGAAGAAAAGAAAAGAAGAGATTTTCATCAGTCCATCCAAGATTTTCAAGAAATAATCCAAGTTTTAGAGCAAAATCATCACCATCATATTTCTTCTCCATTTCTTGTTCTTCCAAGGTGGGTGTATGGTTGATTACATGATTCTTGATCATTTTGGTTGAGGCTAGGGTTTGAGAAATCATTGAGTATAAGGATTAATTGTTGTTTGATACATGAATATGTGATTTTTCTTGGATTATTGCATGAATTCTTGAAGTATTTGAGTTAATATATTGAGTTTATACTTGAGCTTGAAAGTGGAAAAACTTGGAGTATCAAGCATTGTTGATGATTTATTTCATGTTTTATGTTTCTATGAACTTGTATGCATGTATATTTCCAGAATTATGGCATTTGATGGGTTAAAACGTGACTTTGTTGTTTTGGTTGTTGTTGCCGTGAGCTTCCCCTGCTTCTGCTCTGTTTTTAAAACTTGCAGAAGCTAGGAACGGCCCTTCCCGCCTTAGTGCATTTTGGGAACGGTCGTTCCCACGCTTCTGAGTCCAGGAGGCCAGCGAGACTGGGAACGGCCGTTCCCATTTTGGCCTGCGTGCCGGAAGGGCCGTTCCCAGCAAAAGGCGTATTTTTTATTTTAAAAGTTGTTGGCACGCTTTAAAGGGGCACGGGGACGGCCCTTCCCATTTTCAAAGGGAAGCCGGAACGGCCGTTCCCATACCATCCGGCAGAAGCAAAGCTACTGCATAAATTTCAGATTTTGGGGTTTTTACCCAATGACTTCTTTGATCCCAAATTGCTTTTATATGATTGACTACATGCTAAAACAAGATAATTTCATGCTATATTTCATATTGCTCGTCATCTGGTTGTATTTTCGCCGTTTGTCTTATTTGGTCCATTTTGAGTCATGTCTCACGTATACACATCGTGTTTGCACAGATCACGAGGCCGTGGACGAGGAGCAGGCTCACTAGAGTATATCCTTGTCGTATTTTGTTGTTCAGGTGAGGTTTTATTCTAGGTACTTAGAACCATTACAACCCTTATGTGTTGATTTCGGCGAAAACTTATTATATCTATAACCGTTTCCAAACTATAAACATTTTCAAGCAAGCAAGCCATGATTGTTCATGATTTCAAGCATGTTTTGGCGAGTTCATGATTGTACTTGCCCGAGGGTAGTTCTTGAGTCAATCGGGAAAGCAAGGGCTGACGGGTAACTCTTGAGCTATCCTCACCTCATTGGGATCACCCCCGAAGCCACTAGGAGATTGGTGGTGGAAGGAGTTCCGTGCGTGGGAGTCATGTTCCCGACATAGACCATGTCGTGGATAGTTGGGCCTTGCAAACCCACTATCACCCGGAGGAAAAAGGAGACTGGGGACGGATCCGGCACCACGGATTGTCCTCGGGTTATTGCATGTTTTAATCATGATTATATCTAGTTGAGCACTAAATGAAATGTATGATCACGTATTAAATTAATCATGCAAGCATGTATTGTTCACGATTGGTGTGAAGGTTGGAGAATTGCCCTACTCGCCGGGCCACATGATTCATGAATTGATCAAGTTAACATGTTAAATTGGATAGTTGTAATCTCGGGCAAAGAACAAGCTATTCTTGAACTTTATATCTATTTCATTTCCAAGTCTTCACCCGAGGCTACAACTTGCATGTGACGTGTGCAATATATATTTATTGCCCCTCACTCAGTCTTCGGTAGACTAATACTTCACTTTTCAGGTACACGGTCGTGCTAGGCGGGCGTCGAGTCAGGTCTTGCATTCCACCAAGTCTAGCAATTTATCTTCCATGTATAGAACTTTTGGGCATATCATGTTATGATCATTGTTAGTACATTTTGGCACTTGGACATGTATGTTATATAAGAGATGATAATGTATTGATAGTTAACCTACTATGTATTTATTTTGGTAAATATGGTACCTATACGTATTAATCTAAATGCTTCCACTTTTAAATTTCATGTCCTTGGCTTTAATTGTGTTGGGGAGTGTCCCGCCTAGTTCTTTCTTTCTTGTTGTCACCCGTTCGCTGTAGTTTCGGTTTATGTACGGATTGTCCATTTCGTATGTGGATCGGGCTATAGTGTGGGGGATGTACTGACTTGGGGGTTAGGGTGCTACATCTCAAGGTGGTATCAGAGGCCGGTTGCAAAATCGAGGTTCTCGAGTCGTGTTTTGCGAGTCTAGGTCGCACGGCATAGGATTAATTATTAATTGAGAGTCTGAGTTTAATTGAATTACGTGATTTACTTGAATTCTTGCATTATTTGAGCTACTTGACTTGTTGAATGTGTGCCTTATTGATCTTATGGAATTATTTGCACGCATTTGCATTTATTAATCAAACCATGCACGTGTAGTGATTTGATGTCAGGATGGATCGTGACAAACATCACCGTGACCGATCCCCGAGACATCGGCATCATCACCATCGCCACCATCATCACCGTGAGAGATCACCTCCTCCTCCACCTCCTCAGGCTCAGCCCCAGGATTTCATGAACGCAATGGTAGGGCTGATTGATCAGAGGTTGCAAGAACGAGTTCTTCCAACACCACATGTACCCGTCGTAGGACTACAGGAGAACCCTATTTCAGCCATCCTACGAGAGTTTCAGAACCAGCATCCGCCTAAGTTCTACAGGGGCGATGATATCCAGGCTGAGATGTGGCTCAAAGAGATTGATAGGATTTGGCAGCTTATTCCTTGCGATACACAGGAGGAAGCTCGCTGCACCCTTACTCTGATTCAGGGCGAGGCCTACTCTTGGTGGGAGAGCACTCAGATAGTATTAGAGGCTGCCGGGGATGGTTATCATGTGGGAGGTCTTTGTACCCGCAGGTTGAGAGAGTTTACCGAGCTGAAGCAAGGAGGGAGATCCGTTGGCCAGTACATTGCCGAGTTCGAGAGACTATCTCGCTATGCACCCAACATAGCGAATGAAGACTTCCGCAAGGCGATGCAGTGCAGGGACTCCGACCCGATATACAGGATGCTTAGAAGGCTGCAAATACTAGTACCTGGGCCAAAGCTACTACCAAAGCTTTGAAGGTTGAAGATTCAGATATTGCAAGGAGGCCTATTCCTCGTACTGGACAGGCTTCAGGTTCGAGACCGGGACAGGGATCGAGCTCGGGAAAGTGGCCTATAGCTTACTCTGCACCTCCAGCGCCGAAGGAATCCGGGAAGAAGTTTAAGGCTGCGGGACTATCTCAGAAGGCTCCACGAGCTCCGGCACCACCACAGCCACCTCAGAGGTCGGGCTGCAGATATTGTGGACTTCCTACACACGCGTATGATAACTGCAGACGCCGGTTGGGTTTATGTTTGATCTGCGGGAGTAACGAGTACCGTGTTGATGGTTGTCCGGATCGTCAGGATCCGCCACCTGCAGGCCAGAGGCCACTGGTGAGAGCTCGGGCATATGCTTTGGCTGGAGAGTAGCAGGATGCTGAGATCAACCCTGCTGCAGTAATTAAAGGTATTATATGCATCCATGGCACGAACATCCATACATTATTTAATCCAGGAGCTACACACTCCTTTCTTGCACATTCCATTGCTATTACTCTATCTTTGCCTGCTATCTGCTCTTCTGTGCACTATCTAGTTAGTTCTCCTTTTGGTAGTAGGCGAGAGACGGATCAGGTTTACTGGGATGTTCCGGTAATGATTGATGGTCGAGAGTTCTTGATAGATTTTATTGTTATGCCGATGGAGAGATAGGGATCTATTCTAGGGATGGATTGGTTGTACAGGCATTGTGCTACAATAGATTGTCGGGCGAAGAAAGTGCAGTTGGGTTTAGAGGTTACTACGGGTTGGACTTCGAAGACGGTACCTTTACTTTCCTTCTCAGAGGCTCGGAGACTGGTTAAAGATGGGGCTACAGGATTCCTTGCTTACATTTTGAATAAGCCCAAGGATCAAGTCAAGTTGGAAGATAAGGAAGTGGTGAAGGAGTTTCCCGAAGTCTTCCCAGAGAAGTTGGATTCGTTACCTCCTGAGCGAGAGATTGAATTTGTGATTAATCTTTATCCGAATGCAGAGCCGTATTCAAAGATTCCGTATCGGATGGCACCAGCAGAATTGAAGGAGTTAAAGGTTCAGCTCGAGGCATTATTGGAAGTTGGGAACATCAGGCTGAGTTCTTCACCCTGGGGAGCACCGGTGTTATTTGTAAAGAAAAAGGACAAAACTTTGAGGATGTACATCGACTACCGGGAGCTGAACAGGATGACTATCAAGAACAAGTATCCCCTTCCACATATTGAGGAGTTATTCGACATACTCCAGGGTTCTAAGGTTTACTCGGAATTGGATTTAAGGCAGGGGTATTACCAGCTGCGAATCCGAGCAGAGGATATTCCAAAGACGGGATTCAATACTCAGTACGGGCATTACGAGTTCGTGGTTATGACATTTGGGTTAACTAATGCCCCTGCAGTTTTCATGGATATGATGCACCGGATTTTCAGGCCTTTCCTCGACAAATTTGTGGTAATCTTCATCGATGATATTTTGGTTTTCTCCAAATCAACCGAGGAGCACACGAGGCATCTCAAGCTTGTTTTATAGACTTTGAAAGAGCATCAGTTGTTTGCTAAGTTCAGTAAATGTGAATTTTGGATCAATCAGGTTGCCTTCATGGGGCACGTGATTTCAGGCAAAGGTTTGGAAGTCGATCACTCGAAAATTGAGGTCGTGCTCAAATGGGAGAAACCAAAGAATGCCTCGGAAGTTAGGAGCTTCTTGGGATTGGCCGGATATTACAGAAGGTTCGTTCAGGATTTCTCTAAGATCGCTGCACCGTTGACCCGATTGACAAAGAAGAATGTCAACTTTATCTGGGATGAGAAATGTGATCAAAGTTTCAACTTTTTTAAAAGAAAAATTAGTGTCAGCTCTGGTGTTAGCACTTCCCGAAGGTTCAGAGGAGTATATCGTGTATACCGATGCTTCTAAGGAAGGTTTAGGTTGTGTGTTGACCCAGAAGGGAAAGGTGATTGCTTATGCCTCCAGGAAATTAAAGGATTATGAAAAGAATTATCCCACACACTATCTGGAACTCGCAGCCATGATCTTTGCTCTCGGGAAATGGAGACATTATCTCTATGGGACTTCTTTTGAAATTTTCACCGACCACAAGAGCCTCCAGTACTTATTCACGCAGAAAGACTTGAATATGAGGCAACGGTGTTGGATGGAAAAGTTGGAAGATTATGATTGCATGATCAAGTATCATCCAGGAAAAGCCAACGTGGTCGCTGATGCACTTAGCAGGAAGGCGAGTGTATCAAATTTGGAGGTAAAGGAAAGTAATGAAGTTGCTCCAATTGTGCTAAAAGCTCGGGTTTCTAATATTACAATTCATTCGGAATTAAAGTATCGGTTATTTGAGGCTCAGAATAGTGATCCGGAGGTACAGAAGTTGGTAAGTAAGGCAAGAGCTGATCCGGAGAGTTCTTTTGGGTTTGATGAGACCGGTTTGCTTCGGTTCAAGTATAGAGTGGTCGTGCCTGAAGAGTTGAAACGGATTTTACTTGAAGAAGCTCACAAGTCAGCATACTCGATCCACCCGGGAGGTATTAAAATGTATAAAGATTTGAAACAGTATTATTGGTGGAATGGAATGAAGAAAGACATTGCCGAGTATGTAAAGCACTGCTTGACTTGTCAGAGAGTGAAAGCTGAGCATCAAAAACCCGCGGGATTTTTACAACCGTTACCTATTCCCGAATGGAAGTGGGAACAAGTAACGATGGACTTTGTATCCGGATTACCGAAGGTGAAAGGTGGATTTGATGGTATTTGGGTAATCGTGGATAGATTTACGAAGTCTGCTCACTTTCTACCGGTCCGGATGTCTTATAAGATTCCGAAGTTAGCCGAGATCTATAACAGAGAAATTATCCGACTTCATGGCATTCCGGTGAGTATAATTTCAGACCGGGACCCGAGGTTCACATCTAAGTTGTGGCAAGAGTTACAAGCAACGTTGGGAACGAGGCTCAAGTTCAGCACTACATTCCACCCAGAAACGGACGGCCAGACAGAAAGATTGATAAGATATTTGGAAGATCTACTTCGGGCTTGCGCGATGGACTTTCAGAATTCGTGGCAAGAGCAGCTACCTTTGATTGAATTTGCCTATAACAACAACTTTCAGGCTTCGATCGGGATGGCTCCTTATGAACTCCTTTATGGAAAAAATGCCGATCTACGTTGTTTTTTGACTTGGAAGAATGGAAATGGTCGAAACACGAATGGGTAAAGAAACGTGAGAAATTTGAGAAACCTTCCAAGGTCGTTCGGGCTATGATTGAAAAAGTTCAAACAATTCAACAATGGATGAAAGCCGCGTAAGATAGGCAAAAGAGCTATGCCGATACACGTCGAAGAGATCTTAAATTCGAAGTTGGTGACCGGGTATTCTTGAAGGTGTCACCAAGGAAAGGTTTCACCCGGATCGGGAAAGGAGGAAAACTTAATCCTCGCTATTTGGGTCATTTCGAGAATCTTGAAAGAATAGGCGAAGTAGCCTATCGACTGGACCTACCACCGAGTCTTACGGGGATTCACAACGTGTTCCATGTCTCTCAACTAGGGAAATATTACCCCGATGAGACCACGATTCTCCCCATGGAAGAAGTGGAGTTAGAACCGAATTTGACATTCGTTCAAAGGCCGGTTAAGATCTTGGATAGGAAATTTCAAGAATTGAGAAACTGGAGGATTCCCATGGTTAAAGTATTGTGGAGAAGCGACAAAACCGAGGAAGCTACGTGGGAAACCGAAGGCAAAATGAAACGGTTCCACCCGGAGTTGTTCGCTCAGGGCTACAGAATCTGGGGACCAGATTCTTTTAATGGGGGGAGAGTTGTAACGTCCCAGTTCCGGATGAACAGGTAAGCACGCCACGTGTGAGTTTTGAGCGTTGGATTTATTTTAATTCTTTTAATTTTATAATTTTCCTACATGACATCACATATTTTTAAAGAATTCATGACACATTATTTATTTGAATTATATGAAATCATATCATTGGAAAATCATTTCAAGTCATGGAAAAATATTTAATATGTGAAATAATTACCGGGAGTGCTTTAATTACCGAACTTGTCCCTACTTGATCATTTACTAACTTTAGGGACTTAGTTGCATAATCTTTTCAAGGACTTAATTGATTATACTTCCAAACCATACATACTTGATTACATGACTTAAAACACTTGGAGGATTAAATTGCAATTAAAGTATTTCACATATTTCAAAATCATGAATCACGGTATATGGCTTCTTCATGCTTCCAAGATCAATTTTATCAAAAAAAAAATCTCCCAACATATTGCTTCCCTTGCTCTTGGTATTTCAAGAAGAAAAGGAAAGAACAGATTTTTATTAGTCCATCCAAGATTTTCAAGAAATAATCCAAGTTTTAGAGCAAAATCAACACCATCATCTTTCTTCTCCATTTCTTGTTCTTCCAATGTGGGTGTATGGTTGATTACATGATTCTTGATCATTTTGGTTAAGGCTAGGGTTTGAGAAATCATTGAGTGTATGGATTAATTGTTGTTTGATACATGAATATGTGATTTTCCTTGGATTATTGCATGAATTCTTGAAGTATTTGAGTTAATATATTGAATTTATACTTGAGCTTAAAAGTGGAAAAACTTGGAGGATCAAGCATGGTTGATGATTTATTTCATGTTTTATGTTTCTATGAACTTGTATGCATGTATATTTCTAGAATTATGGCATTTGATGGGTTAAAACATGACTTTGTTGTTTTGGTTGTTGTTGCCGTGAGCTTCCCCTGCTTCTGCTCTGTTTTTAAAACATGCAAAAGCTGGGAACGGCCCTTCCCGCCTTAGTGCATTTTGGGAACGGTCGTTCCCACGCTTCTGAGTCAGGGAGGCCAGCGAGACTGGGAACGGCCTTTCCCATTTTGGCCTGCGTGCCGGAAGGGCCGTTCCCAGCAAAAGGCATATTTTTTATTTTAAAAGTTGCTGGCACGCTTTAAAGGGGCACGGGAACGGCCCTTCCCATTTTCAAAGGGAAGCCGGAACGGCCGTTCCTATACCGTCTGGCAGAAGCAAAGCTACTGCATAAATTTTAGATTTTGGGGTTTTTACCCAATGGCTTCTTTGATCCCAAATTGCTATTATATGATTGAATACATGCTAAAACAAGATAATTTCACGCTACATTTCATATTGCTCGTCATCTGGTTGGATTTTCGCCGTTCGTCTTATTTGGTCCATTTTGAGTCATGTCTCACGTATACACGTCGTGTTTGCACAGATCATGAGGCCGTGGACGAGGAGCAGGCTCACTAGAGTATATCCTTGTCGTATTTTGTTGTTCAGGTGAGGTTTTGTTCTAGGTACTTAGAACCATTACAACCCTTATGTGTTGATTTCGGCCAAAACTTATTATATCTATAACCGTTTTCAAACTATAAACATTTTCAAGGAAGCAAGCCATGATTGTTCATGATTTCAAACATGTTTTGGCGAGTTTATGATTGCACTTGGGCCCGAGGGTAGTTCTTGGGCCAACCGGGAAAGCAAGGGCCGACGGGTAACTCTTGAGCTATCCTCACCTCATTGGGATCACCCCCGAAGCCACTATGTAACGCCCCGATTTTCAGACAGTCAGGTACGCTCGACACGTGTGAGTTTTGAGAGTTAGGAGTATATCTTTATTATTTTGTTTATTCAATTCATACGTGTTACATTAATTTTATAAATTGCATCTCAACATAAATATGTGAAAAATATGAAATACGTGCAATTTGTGAATTGTTTTACATATTGAATTTAATTGTTACGTGAATTGGGTGCGCACAATTCGTTCCAAGTGCTTAATAGTCCTTAATTGACACTTAGTTAAATTAGAGGACCGAATTGCATAATTATCTTTTGGACAAAATTGATCAATTTCCAAACCTTTTATCCTTAACTGCATAACTTATAGAACTTGGAGGATTTAATCCCAAATACTACATTTTTCCCCAAAACATATCGTTATATGCATCTCTTCCCCAACTTCATTTTATTTTCATGCTAAAAATATCAACCTTGCTTCCTCTTTCCACCGAGCCAAACCATGAAGAAGGGAAGAGAAGATTTCATCAAATTCATCAAGCTTTTCCAAGAAAATTAGGAGTTTGGAGCTCAATCATTCATTTCCATCATCTTCTTCCATCCATTTTCACCTCAAAGGTATATATGAGCATATATGTGATTTCTTGATAACAATTCTTGAAGCTAGGGTTATGATTTCCATGTGATAACTTGTTTACATGACGTTAGAATTATGATTCTGAGCTTTAAGCTTGAAATTCATGCATAAATCTTGAGAATTATGGAGTTATATGTTAGGTTGATTTATTAGCTTGAAAGGATGATTTTGATGATCAAGGCATGAAATGGATGGTTAGGTTGGATTTCATTGTATATTTAGTATGCTAGCATGTTCCTTTTATGAATTGTGTAGCTAGAGATTGAATTATAAGTGTTTGGAGGGATTTGGAGCTTGGTTCGTAGCTCCCCTGTTCTTCTGCTCTGTTTTCTGCATCTTCTGCGTAACGGGAACGGCCCTTCCCGTTCCCTTTGTATTTGGGGAACGGTCGTTCCCATATTTTGAATGACGTGCATGGCGGCGAGGACGGGAACGGTCCTTCCCGTTTTGGCTTGTAAGCCGGAACGGCCGTTCCCATCTTCGGGGAGCAACTTCGGGGAGCTGGGAACGGCCCTTCCCATTTGAACTAAGGGCCGGAACGGTCGTTCCCAGGCCTCTGGAGGTGCAGAAACTTTCTGCATACAAATGGAATTTTGGAGTTTAACTCCAATGGCTTAAGTGACCCCAAATTGTTGTTATATGATTAATTACATGCCAAAACATGATAATTTCATGCTACATTGTTCATTGCATGATGTCTCATTGCTTGATCACGTCGTGCGTCTTATATGTGGTAATATTCTTGAATGGTGGTCTCATGCACGTACATTATCCCGTTTCTTATCCAGTTATTCTCCAGGTCGGAGATTGTTGATCATGAGCACGTTCACGCACCAATGAGTCGTCGTGTCGCCTGTCAGGAGAGGTTTAATTTCTAGTTATATAGAACCTGTATACCCCTTATGTGATCTTTCGGCCAAAAAGGTATTTATATCTATAGTTTTCATGAAATTACTTATCATTTCAAGCAAGTCATGTTCATGAAAAGCAAGCAAGCCATGTTTCATGCATGTTTTAGGCGAGTAGCACGACCGTTCACGTTGGGCCCGAGGGTAGTGGCTTGAGCCAACCGGGAAAGCAAGGGCTGACAGGTAACTCTCGCGCTATCCTCACCACATTGGGATGACCCCTGAATCCGCTAGGAAATTAGTGGAGGAAGGAATTCCGGGCTTAGGGATTCATGTACCCTCTACTCAACACGCCGTAGATGGTGAAGGCTAGCTACCTTCCCATCATTGGAGGGAGAAGGAGACTAGGGACGGGTCCGGCACCACGGATTGTCCTCGGGTTATTGCATGATTTCCATTCCATGAATGTGTTACTTGATTACACTATCGCACGATTGCACGATAATTGAATTGCATGATCACCTATTGATTAACAATCAAGCAAGCATGTTTCATGTACATTGGAGTAAGGTTGGAGACCGCCCTCACTCGCCGGGGCCATGTATTGATTGCATGAAATGATCAAGTATTTAATATTGATAGTTTTATTCTCGGGCGAAGACACCTTATTATTGAACTTATATAACTATCTTTTATAAAACTTTACCCGAGAATATAGCTTGCATGTTAACTGCGCAAATATCTAATTAAACCCCTCACTCGTTCTTCACAGACTGACGCCTCCACCTTTCAGGTTATTGCAGGTGCACGCTAGGCGGGAAGTGAGTCGAGTCCAGTCCTTGTAGTCGAATCAAGCACGGTGTATTTTATTTAATTGTTTATTTATTGTTTCAGAGGAATTATGCTTACCGTTAATTGTTATGTATTTTGGGAGATGATAATTTATTGATATGTGATTAGAATACGAGTTATTTGGCAAGTGACCAATGATATAACATGCTAGTAGTAATGTTTGTTGTTAAACAGATTATGCTTCCGCTTTATTTCTATTGCATGTATGAGTTAGTCTCGCCTAGCCGGTCATTTTATTTTATTGTCACCCAATCGCTGCAGGTTGGTTCATGTACGGATTATTTATTTCGTGGGTGGATCGGCCTGTAGTGCGGGGGTGTGGCATCCCCACGTGTAGGGGTGCTACACACTAGGAGATTGGTGGTGGAAGGAGTTCCGTGCGTGGGAGTCATGTTCCCGACGTACACCATGTCGTGGATAGTTGGGCGTTGCAAACCCACTATCACCCGGAGGAAGAAGGAGACTGGGGACGGATCCGGCACCGCGGATTGTCCTCGGGTTATTGCATGTTTTAATCATGATTATATCTCGTTGAGCACTAAATGAAATGTCTGATCACGTATTAAATTAATCATGCAAGCATGTATTGTTCACGATTGGTGTGAAGGTTGGAGAATTGCCCTACTCGCCGGGCCACATGATTCATGAATTGATCAAGTTAACATGTTAAATTGGATAGTTGTAATCTCGGGCAAAGAACAAGCTATTCTTGAACTTTATATCTATTTCATTTCCAAGTCTTCACCCGAGGCTACAACTTGTATGTGACGTGTGCTATATATATTTATTGCCCCTCACTCAGTCTTCGGTAGACTGATACTTCACCTTTCAGGTACACGGTCGTGCTAGGCGGGCGTCGAGTCATGTCTTGCATTCCACCAAGTCTAGCACTTTATCTTCCATGTATAGAACTTTTGGGCATATCATGTTATGATCATTGTTAGTACATTTTGGCACTTGGACATGTATGTTATATAAGAGATGATAATGTATTGATAGTTAATGTTGGTACCTACTATGTATTTATTTTGGTAAATATGGTACCTATACGTATTAATCTAAATGCTTCCGCTTTTAAATTTCATGTCCTTGGCTTTAATTGTGTTGGGGAGTGTCCCGCCTAGCTCGTTCTTTTTTGTTGTCACCCATTCGCTGTAGTTTCGGTTTATGTACGGATTATCTATTTCGTATGTGGATCAGGCTATAGTGCGGGGGATGTAGTGTCTTAGGGGTTAGGGTGCTACACTAATTGTCTAGAACAAATTTACAGGACGTATTCCTACTTCCATTTTCAACATGTCGTCACTCAAGAGTTTTGATCTGAGCAATAATAATGATTCATTTTCCAATTAAATTTGAATCTTTATTCTATTTACAGTTTTTCTTTTTTCTTCTTTTCTTATTTAATTTGTTTATAATTGATTCTCAAATTTGTCACTTACTCTTTTAAAAATATTTTTGTCCTCCATTCGCAATCTCGATGATTTTACTCTTTAAAGGTACATCTTCCATTTAAAAAATTAACTAAAGAAAATCAAAATTTTCAAATAATATAAATAGTGTGAATGAGAAAATATAACTATTTTATAATATAATACTTAGTGTTTCAAGCAACACCTAAGAAAATATAAATATTTTATAATATAAAATTTAGTGTTTTAAACAATACATGTTCTCACAACACGTTTTTTCTTCCTAATAGCTTGTAGGTATGAACCATTTTAGAGAGAAAAAGAAAAAAAACAAGAAAAACAAAGAAGTTTTAAGAAATTAAGAGAAAAAAAGAAATTTATGATATTACTTATGTATGTATGTATGTTGGTGTGAATTCTTTATTTATTTTAATTTTGCTATAAATTCGTGATTTACTTTGGATTTCCACGTATTCTTTCACTAAAAATCCAATATGTATATATGATTGTATTCAAAAATATTTCTCTTATTCTACCCTTACAAGAAATATCGTATTTCATTAACATGTTCCTTTTTCAAATTTTCATATTTACAAATTGCAAACAAATATAATGAAAAATAACTCAACAATTTATTTATTATTATTTTTTTTTGATCTCTCAGAGTTTCCCCCCACCCAATTGAGTGAAGGACTAATCTCCCGATGTAGCTGAAGACGCTTATTGCGGGGACCTCTCCCAAAGTAGTTTTTTACATCCACAAGGTTACTCAACAATTTATTAAATAGCAATATTTGGTAACTATTAAATATATTTTTAACCACATATTACTTTTATTTAACTTTGAATTTTTTATTATTTTTAATGACTAAACAATCGGAATTTTTTTTTATCGAATCGTGTCCTATTCGAAGTTACCCTAACAAATTTGGGTTACCATAACATGACCTGAGTTGAAGCTCATCTGTTTTGGTATCTGCAACAAGAAGCAAGATTTTAGTTGCTATTTCACCAGCAATGAATTGCCACGTGATTGAGATGGTACAGAATACAGACCCTTCTGTTCCCTTTGTTCACATATATTGCTTAATGCATTATCAGCTCCAACCACTCGCAATCTGAAATCTTGATATATATGGGAAAATTTTTGAAAACTGCCTATGGGTTTGAAAATTTTCTTTGAACTCCCCATTTTCAAATACTTCATTTGGGATTTTAGATACGCGATTCTTGAGTTTTAATACATCATTTTTTAAAATGGGGAGCTAAAAGGAATTGGATTTATCATTTGGAGAGTTTTCGGGAATTCCCCGTATATATATATATATATAAAGAAACTTATTTGGACATTTTGCATTTTTAGTGTGTATTTTAAAGTGTATTTAATTTTGGTGTACTTTCTTTTTGTAGTTTAAAAAGTGTGTTTTCCGCTTTTACCAAAAGCATATTTCAATAGTAGTTTTTGTCTTTTTCTTCAAATTTTGGATTCTTTTGGTATATTTTTATTTAAGCCCCAAATTTTATAAATGTTTTCAATTTGGTCCATTAATTTCTCTTTTATGTATTTTTTTTATAAACCTATTGTTTATATGATTTATTATTTTTCCTTGGTCTTTTATACCTTGTATAATTGTATCTCTATTTAATATATTTTTATTTATTGTTTTTTAATAATTTTTCTGATATTTTTCTTCTTTTTGTAAAGATGTTTCTAAATTTTTTCCCATTTGTTTAATATTTTTAGCCTTCATCATTTCGTTCACTCGTTGTTTTTCTTCTGTTATCGTGTCTAATTCTATTTTCGGTTTATAACTCATAATTAAGCGTGTGACATTTGATATGTTGTATTTCTTTTTCTTTTGGTATTTGTTAAATCCTCGTTTGCAGATTTTATCATTATCTCTTGAGTTCGTTGTGATAAATCTTTATTGTGTCTTAAATTATGGTATGCCATTTTAACAAGATATTCATCTATAATAACTTGTTCTTCTAATTCTCGTATATCTCGTGTTATTCTTGCTTTGTAATTAAATCTTTCCATTATGTTATAGTTAAATGTGTAACTATTCGTTTTGATTTTTCTAAACTAATAATGTTTTTCAAATGTTGTGTCTCGTCTGTTTTACGACCTTCGTTTTTCGCTTTCAAGTAAAGTTTCACTTCTTTAGCATAACTTTCGTTTATTGATTTTATATTTTCTTTATAAAATTTTTGTCTATTATATTCGTACATATTGTAAATCTGTGATTTTCAGTATTAATGTTTTGAATCGTATACGGGCTCTGATACCAGAAAGTAATCAGAGTGTTTCCTTGATAGTTGAGGTTAATTTAGCCATTTGATCGGCTAACTGTGTGAATTCGTTTTCAGTTATTTCATTAGAAGATCCCTCTTCTTTAATGTTTTTAATAGAGGCTCGTGTACCAGTTTCATTAGTTCTTTGATTTGGTGGTAGATATGTATAACATGTGCTTTTACTTTTTAAAAGTTTAGGTGTGCTATTTTGAAAAACATTAGTATTAACATATTGTATAATAGGTGTCTTTGGTATATATTTTATACGAGAAACTTCTCGAAATATATCTTCCATATATATTTTATTTGTGTTTTTAAATTGTATACTATGATGGTTGTTTGTTAAAGCATATCCAATGGTGTATGTTATTGAAAATGGATAGTCGTTTGTTTCCATTAAATCTTGTCTTTCAAATTTATATGCAATGTTTAAAGATTTATCCAGTTTTTCTGTTACAAGTGGTATAGCATAGTGTAAAGCTACATTAAAAAGTAGTTTAGTATAAGCAAGGTTTCCTTCAATTATTCCAAGTATTTTATCTTTAATGTTCATAATTCTGTCATCACATATAGCTAGTTTTATAGGTGAGTTTATTCCTTCAGCAAATGTACTCTTAATTAGTATCTGTATTGTAGAAATATGTATATATCCTATTTCACTAGGTGTATATTTAGCTTTTTTAATTTTCTGAATTATATCAGCTTTGTTTATCAATGAAATAGCCTGTGTTCCTTTTGTTGTAGAAATTTCAATAGGTGTTTCACATGTAAATTTTCCATATAGTATAATGTTTTTTCTGCTCAGTTTTGTTTTTAAATCTGTTTTCATATCTTTTCCATCAATTAAGTTTAACTCTTTTCTTCTAACTTTGTTTAATTTTTTGTTGTCTATAACAATATCTTGAGAAAAGTATCCGTATTCTTCAGTTGTTTCAAAATTTTCAATCTGATCTATTAAACTCATCTCCATGTATATAATTTCTAGTATACAAAAATATTAATAACAATTTCATAATAAAGTTTGTATTGTTTACCTGTTTGTGTATTCATATCTACTGTCTTCATGCACTCCATGTTACCTGTTCATCTTTCTTCAAAGTATATGTTTGTTTTTGGTATGAGAATTGTTTGGTTGTGTATGGTTGTTTTTTGTGTATGGTTCTGCTATTCAGGCGTGAGGCTAACAGAAAAGAAAAGCTCAAAGGCTTAAAACTCAGAGAGTTTTTTGATCAACTCATGATCTTTTTCCTTCTATTCCAGTCTCCCCATTACATACTACATTGAGGCCATTATATAGGCGCTCAACTCACTATTACAGAGACCAATAATGCAAAAAGCAACTAATGTACAAAAGTCAAAAAGATAAAAAGACTCAAAGAAAAGATAATAAAGGTGCTCAACAACTGCACCTAAAAGCAGACAGAGACATAAAGTCTGCATTATTGAAGTGTGTTCGTCATTGCTTGCGTATTTCCTTGAGTGTTTGACGTCATTGCATGTGTCAGTTTACATTACTCTTCAGTAACAGTGTCTTCCTTTATTGACTCGTTTGAATTATGGGACCCTGTTTCTTCAGCTTTGTCTTGGCACATTGCACAGCTGTGTTCATCAATTATTTCGCTGTATTCACAGAAAATGAGCTTGGTTTCCTTAGGAAGTGTCTTCAAGCTGTGTTCTTCAATCTTGATGAAAGTTTTCTCAAAGTTTTCCAGCGTTTTTAGCTGTAATGGTGGAATTGTGTATCTTGAAGATCCATATATCAGATGATAATTGGATTTGTAGTTTATTTTGACATTACTGTCTTTGTTTATCTCTTGTGATGCATAAAATATTTGATTTAGTTGTTTTGCAACTATCTCATTTATGTCATCAAGTGTCTTCATTGTATCGATGCAGGGGTATTCTCCATTTGAAACTATCAGTTTGATAATTCCCTGAGAGTATACTGATACTCCTTCTTCGTTGAAGATAGGGTATGAGAGTGTAGATTTGAAGACTATTTCTTTATCCATGTTTCCTTTTGAGACTCGTCTAGCATAGTCCTGAAGTGTCGACATTAGTTTTGGACTGAATTTTCGAAAACAATTTGGGTTTTTGAAGTATAGGGTGTCAAGAAATCCATGTATGAAGAATTGGTATATCAAGTCTGGGTCGGCTTGTTCAAATATAACGACTTTTGGGCCGTTTCTATTTACTGGGTACCAAAAAAGGTTGTTTTTGTCTGTCTCTGGGTTGTATTCAAAAATGGATTTCAAAAGTTTGTCAAAATTTTCTTTTGAAGGTTGTATTTGAGCCTCTTTTTGGGCTGATGTTTGAACACGGTCCATTGGGTTTGCTGTGGGTATATTTCCAAGGACTCTCATCCTTTCTTTGAAACTCTTTTGGGCTTGAAGTATTGGAGTGGTTTGAAGAGAGTTTTTATAGGTTTTTGTTTCTTCAAAGGCTTGTTTGGCTTCTGCAAGACTGTTGTATGTTTTGTATGATGTGGTTGGGTTTCCTTGTATATGAACATTGGCTTTCGACCATTGATCATATATTCCTCGGCTTGAACCGTTGAATATAACATACCATTGTTTAATTTGTTTTCTTTCATCTTCATTGTCTTGTATAGCTGCTGATGATGAAGTATTCCCTTCTGCTGCTGTTTGTGGAAATGTTTTTGATTTTGTGAATGTTTTGGATGATGGATCCACCACGCTTGCTGGGAACTCTGATGGTGGAAGTCCGGCTGCTTGTTGAACAGTGTGTAATGCGGCAAGAATTTCTTGACGTTGTGTCATCTTAGATTCTGTGGATCTTTGTATTTCCAAATATTTAGCCTTCGTGAATTGTTGTATCTCACGATCAATTGTTTCAATGTTTTGTTTCATCAAGGTTATCGCGGCCTCCATTGTCGTGTAAGTGTATCTGCAATGGCGTTCTCTTCTGATTTTATGTATACGATGTGAAACTAGTATCTTCTTATCTCGAGCTGCCAACGTATCAATCTTCCTTGATTATAGTTGTCTCGAAGTGTGTACCTGTAGAAGTTTGTTAGGTATTTTGAGTCTGTTCGAAGTTCGAATTCTCGAGGTAAAAGCTCGAGTTTCCATTTCCGAAGTATCTTTAGACATGCAAGTGTCTCTTTTTCATGAACTGTATAGTTTTTCTGGGTTTCTGTAAATGTCCCAGATATGTATTTACAGAGTTCTGTAATCTCGCGAACCTTTTTGGTTCTTGTATTCATATGACCTTCGAGGTCGTTTGTATTCATTTTTTCGGCTGGTATTGCAAGCATGCAACCAGACCATGTATCATTTGAAGCATCTGTCTCAATGATAATAAAATCATTTTCCTTTGGATTGTATAAAACAGGCAATGTTTCACAATACTGTTTTATTTTTTGTACTTGTATCGAATCATCAATTTGCCAATTCCATTGTATTTTTTCAGAAAGTTTCTTTTGTAATTGTGTTCTTTCTTTAGCAAGGTTCTTTATGAATCCTTGATCAGAAATATAGTTTAAACATCCAAGAAATCTTTGTAATTGTTTTCGATCAGTAATTTGATCTGGAAAATCGTTTAATTTTTTTAAAATATTATCTTGAAGAACTATGTTTCCTTGCGAATCAAAAGTATTTCCAAGAAAATCAATTTTTTGTTTACATAAGACTGCTTTCTTTTTAGAAAGAATTAGTCCTTTGTCTTTGCATCGTTTCAAAACTATTTTTAGTTTTTTCAAATGATCTTCTTTATCTTGATTACTAAAGATGATAATATCATCAATGTAAGCAAGACAAATGTCTTCTAAACCTTCAAGGTTTTTATCCATAAATCTTTGGTATATTCCAGGTGCTTGTTTCAAACCAAATGGTAAAACATTCCATTGGTAGTGTTTTTGTGGAGGACATGTAAAAGCTGTTAGAGGTTTTGTATCTTCATGCAATCTTAATTGCCAGTATCCTGATTTAGCATCTAGTGTACTGAACCAAGTTTTTCCTTTTAACCTATCTTTGATATAATCAATTCTAGGAAGTTTATTTGTATCTCCAACAGTTTTTTCATTTAATTCTTTATAATTTATAACCATTCGTCGTTTTCCTCGTTTTATTTCATTCTTATTTTCTACATAAAATGCAGGTGCTGCGTGTGGACTTTTGCTTTCAGAAATTAATTATTTTTCCAAAAGTTGTTTACATTCTTATTTAAATTCATCAATATCTCGTTTGGAATAAGGTATATTATTTTTTACATTTACTTTGTCTAAAGGATTTTTAAGTTTAATTTCAACTATCATATGAGTATTGTTCTTATCTTTATCTAAAGGATCTTCACTGGTGACAGAATCTAGAATTTCTTCTATTTCTTTTTCAAGATTTGTTTTTATGGAAAATATTAATTCATGATTGATTAAATAATCTATTTTGTCTATGAGATTACTTCTGTCTTCAATCTTGACTATAGGTATTTCAACAGTTTCATTCTTTTGAGATAGTTATTCATTAACAGGTGATCTTAAAGTGATGTATTTTAAATCTTGACAAAAAGGTCTATATAGTTTCAAAAAGTTATTTCCTAGGATAAATGGTAATCCTGTTTCGTGTCTGTATATAGATGGTATAGTAAAACAATATCCCTGTATCCAAGCTTTTTCTAAGTATGTAGCGTACCATGTATAATAATGACTTGCATCTGCTATCATTATTTTTAACGGTTGTTTAAGTTTTTTCCATTTGAATATCGTAAGAGCTGGTGAAGCAAAGCATAAACTTGCTCCTGTGTCTATAAATGCTTTAATTGTTTTATTCTTTATTTTTACTTCTATGAATGTAGCGTTAGAGTTTTTCATTTAGAAATCATCAGAACTATATTCAGTTTCTGATTCTGTAACAGTTTCCATTTCATATATGTTTTCCAAATCAAAATAGTCTTCTTCTATTGGCTCTAAATCGTATGTTTGAGCTACTTGAAGTATATGTAATCTTTTCTCAGACTGTTTTCGTTGTTTGGGACATTCCCTAGCATAGTGTCATTCTTCGTGACAAAGCCAACATTGGCATTTTTTCTTTCCTTCCGGATAATATTTTTGTTTTGGTTTGTATTCTTTCTTTTTAAAGAAACGTCTTCTTCTTTTTTGAAATTTATGTTTATTATTATCAATCCATCTTCTAGGTTTCTTTCTCCATCTATATCTTTTATCTTTTCTCCGGTATTTTTTTTTTTTTGTTTGGTTGAATTATGTATGGACTTTCTCTGTATTGTTGAGGTACTAAAGAATTTCCCTCACAACATATCGTGACTTTGTTTTTAACTGCATTGTGTAATTCTCTTTCATAACATTTGTCTCCTATAAATTGTTCTACTACTGTTTGTGCACCTCCTAATGTTTCCAAAACGAATTCTTCATTTACTTGTTTCTTAAATTCCGCATATATTATTTGGCCAACTGGATAAGGTAATTTATTGAAGTATAATGATAAATATTTTTCTCTGTTTTCTTTAGATAAATCATAGTAATACATATTGTATTCACAGTTAAAGTGTTCTATAGCGCACATGTCTAATATTTGTGTATTTGCTTGATGGTATGCTGCTCTATCTTGTTCTCTTTTATTTACGAAGAGTCCTGAATCTTGTATAGGTATTCCAACAAATTCTGAATATATTTTTGCAACTATGTTCCAAAAAGTTTCTATAGAATCTCCTCCTATTAAGAGTGTTTTCTGTTCTTCTGATAATGAGGCTAAGTAAGTGTTACGTTTCCTACTGTTTTATATTGTACAAAATTGAATATTGTTTTAAAAATTCCTAGTCTTAATCTATCTTCGGTTTCTATAATTAATCCTAGTTTATGTGCCCATTCTGTATTAAGTGTTGATTTGTTTATTACACAGTCTAGATTTAATATTCCATCGTCTCCTAATATTCCCTTTGTAGGTATATATTATTCAGGTATTTTAGACCATCTTCATTTTTTATTTGGAATATATCCCTTTTTAAAATTGTATTGTATGCTTGAATTTTTTAGAGGATTAGTATATTTATCTTCTTGATAAGTTTCCCATTTAATTTCTTCTTCCTTTTTTGTCTTACTTGCTTCTGTGATATCTTTCTTATCTTTTTCTCGTTTTAAATCGTGTTCCATTCCTAACACATCATTTTCTGATGACTCATATCCGTATATTACTTCTTCGTTTTCTACTTCCGATTTTATCGCTTCTAATGTATGGGTTTGTTTATTTTCTTCATCAACTATTTTTAATGATTCTAATAAATTGTTTAATTCTGCAATTTTTTCTTCTAAATCAAAAGATTCCATTATAAACGTGGAGCTTCTATTTGAAAAGGTTTAAGATTTCTGTTTCCAAAATATGTTTCAAGATCAGCAATAGTTATATATCTAGAATATTCTTTTCGTATAATTACTTCTTTGAGTTGTTTTAATAATTCTTGACAGTTTGACATAGGAAGTATTATTTGTTTTTCTTCAGATGTACCAATTTGGTTTTCCACTTGTTTTCCTTTAATTTCTCGTAGAAGTTTATCTAAAATTTCTTGAGTATCATCTATTTCATTTATAACATTTTGTTTTTTATCTAAAAGAATTTGTTGTAACATATCTATAATGGTGTTTAATTGTGGGTTTGTAGTAGTATGAAATAAATGTGGATATTCTCCCCCCTCCTGATGGCAAGAGAAAATATTTTGATCAATTTTATAATATGATTCTATTTCGTGATTAGTATTGATATTTGTTATAGTGTCCTCAAGTTGAGACATCTTTTTGTTAGTATTTATTAATTGCTCTGTTAATGTTTGTGCTGTATTATTTAAAGATTGTATTTGTTGATTTAATGTTTCTACAAAATTTTATAATTCATTCATGCCGATGAAAGTATATTTAATTTAGTTATTTGTTCGCGACACCATTTTATTACTTTTTTATTTTCAGCTATAAGTTCTGGTATTCCTCCTTCTGATTGTTTGATAAGTTTCATATATTCTTCTAGTCTTGAAATAGTAGTGGGAATGTGTATTCTATTTTTTTACAAGATTTTCTTCACTCTGTCTCATGCTTTGAATGATTTTTTCTTGTTTTTCATAATCTGCTGGATTAGTCGTTTTATTTAATATGTCTATTTTTTGTTTAATTATTCCTCGTAGCAGTCGTATTTCTTGAAGTTTTAATTGTTTTTGATATTGATCCATTTTTATCCATTCATTTCTCGTTGATATATTTTTTCTATTAATTTTGTATTTATTATATCAATTTGTTTAGCATTGTATGTTATGTTTTTTATTTCATTTGGGTATATAAAAATTTCTTTCATAATAGAATCGTATTTTGTTGCAACCTCTAATTTCTTTCCTAATTGTCTTATATCGGTTTTGATTTTTGTTTGTTCGTTCATTTTATCTTTCAAATCGTTTTAGTATTGAAATAGTTTTTTGTATCTGTTCTTGATAATATTCTGTCCAATATTCATGATATCTCGTGATAAACCAGTGTCCATTATTTCTAGCTATTAAGTATAAGTTTTTATGATTATTATATTCTTCGTATAGATCTGTTAAATATTCAATATATTTTTTCATGAAAAGTATTGTGGTTGAAAATATAATATTTCAAAAGTTATTATATTGATTTGTAAGAAAATATCAACTGTGTCATGGTTTTTTGAAAGACGTTTTTTGAATGAACGTCTTACACTACTTTTACAATTTGGTTTAAAAAGTATACTAATTTTGAAAAGTCTCCTAATAAGTTCGATCATTTTATACTTACATATATTTAATTAGAGAAAATCTCATTGTTAACAAGTGGAGTCACAAGCTGCAGCCGCTAAAACTACACAACAAATCACAAGTCACGACAAAGCCACGATTCTAACTTTGAAAAACTCCATTAATTTCCGAGACTGTGGAACCCTCTTAGCCATATGCTGCATAATAGATGACGAACACTACTTATTTTAATTTAAAAATAAAACAAAGGGAAAAAGCTAAAACATTGAATTCGAAAAGGAGTTATTGGGAAAAAATAGTCTGTATTAAATTAAGGTTGTCCCAGCCATAACAATCATGACTTCCGCAACGGAACACCCTACCCATTGAAAAGACAATTAATAATTAACAATCTCTTTATTTAATTGAAAAAATTAAGGGTCAAAAGATTATTATTTAATTTCGAAATCTAACATATATTTAGAAGTTAGAACTCTCGCATACATATTTAAAGTCTTTTATCCACTAAATCCAACATACTTTAGCATATTCTCAAAAGCTCATCGAACCCGATCGTTACTGTAATTAAAAGTGGGTCCGACCACATTCTAAAGGATCAGTTTAGGTAACTGATGTGGGCCTGTGACAAGCCCATAGAATAGAGTTTATGTAACCCTATTCCTATCCTATATATACGTAGTTTATATGTGAGATAAAATACACGACATACACAGCATACTCAGATAATAGATCTCTCCTATGTAGTCCATCATCCGGAGACTAGGGATTTGGGGCGTGGAAACACGGTGACTCTAGTAGCCACCTTCAAGCTTCAAGATTACAGTCGAGGTTGCAGTGGGCGTAAAGCGACAATCGAATCCGAATTCGCTTCCGCAAAAGGTTAGTCCGATTATATGTTCCTACAGTGGTATCAGAGCCTAAATTGCTCGTTTTATGTCTCTGTTACCAAAACTGTAATTCAACGAAATTATGTGTTAATTTGCTTATGAGATAATATTCAGATTATGTGTTAATCTACCTAAAATCAATATATATTTTTTTTTTATCTCATGCCCAATTGGTAAATTGATTTTTATATGAAATCTCATGAGATTATGATATTATTGTTCTACTGATTTACGGAGAATATTGTCATCTTAATTATTTGTTAATTGCTATGCGAGCAGATCATGAGATTTGAGATTATATGCATCTACTTAGATTAATTTTGTTTTAATTATGTTGTTCGATAATTATTTGTTAATTATCTATGTTTCCACTGAGCATGCGTTAATATGGGATTATGTCTGCAAATCTGATTATTATTTGTTAATTATGCTTTCGTGGTTCTGCAAATTTATGGAGCATGCTTTTATATTAATTAAAAGTTAATTAATACTATGCTAATTATATGTTAATTATTCAGCATGTTTAGTATCAATTATTAGTTAATTGTTCTTTAACTCCGATTAAAAATCGAAGATCCTAGTTTAGCATTTTTCCCTTACCGCCGCCGTCGCCGCTTCTGTAGCGGTGGAGTCCTACCACCGCCGCCTATGTGGCTGCAGTCTCCGGCAACACCGCCTCAGTGGCGGTGGATCTCGGCCAACAACCACCTCGCGGCAACGACACCACCCCACTACTTAGATAATATAAGAAAGGAGGGAGGAAGGAGATGACGAAACTCTAAATCTCCGCCGCTGCCTCTGGGGCGGTGAATCCGACCTCCATCGCGGCCACCGGCGAAGTTCTGTACCGAACAGAGAAGCTACGACAGATGACCGACATGGTGGAACTGGCGGCGTCGCTACGGGAGGACAGCTATGTGAGCAAAGGCAGAGGCAAGATGCGGCGGAGCTTTGCTCGTTGGCGACGGACTAAGACGGGACGCGATGGAGGGGTCGAACTTGGGTTCGGATCTGAAGCCTTCTCTGGCGTAACCTTCTGGAGAAAGCCGAAAATGGCGTGATGTTGCTGAAGTGGGCGGCGGGAGTGGGGAACTTTGCACTTTAGGTTTAGATTCATCCGTTGAATGAGTGGGCTTATTTGGATATTATATTATTAAGTATAATATTAAATGGGTTTTTAGTGTAATGGGGCATAGGTTTTTTAAATTTGTTTTAATCTGACCTAAAGCTTTCTTGTTGGGCTCATTATATTATTTAGTATAATATATGGTGGGCCTTTGGAAAATGGAGTCCTTCTTGGTATAATGGGTTTATGTTAATTGAGTATTAACATTTAATGGCCTGACTCATGAGTTTCCTAATTGAACGAAGTTTTAGGCCCATTTTAATTAATATAAATGTGTTTTATATGTAAGTCCACATGAATTAATATTATATAAATGTGTTTTGTATATAAGAAAGCCCATATGAATATGTATAAAAGTGTTATATATATATTTAAGCCCATTTGGATTATCATATACATATGTTTTATGTAACGGTATGTCCAATCAAACTAATTGATATAAATACGTTTTATATAATTATATAATCTGTTTATATAATAATTTTAGTAAATTAGTTTTACTAAATTAAATTAGTTTTGTTTAAGCCCAACCGAATTGTTATATAAAATACGTTTTATATAACACTAAGTCCTAATGAATTAATTTATATAAATATGTTTTATATAATATTATATAATCTGTTTATATAATATTTTTAGTAAATTAGTTTTACTAAATTAAATTAGTTCACTAATGTAAATTTGTTTTACATTATTTTCGAAAATCATTTGTTGATTATAATTTTTCTTTGTGAAAATTTAACAAGAATTATGTTAATTTGTTCAACAATAAATTTTATGAATTCGTTTCATTTGGACATATGATAATTAAATTATTTGAAAATCTGAAATCATATTATGTGTGATGATTATGAGTTTAGCGAAATTTTCGAACATGTAATGTGAATGAAGGAAATTCTTGTTAATTTAATTATTTAGTTAAGTGCCTAATAAATAGTCCTTTTATTATATACTTAGAGACATGTCTTCGAAACGCTTGGCACCTGAAACTTTAGACAAACTCGATGGGTCGAACTATGGCTTTTGACATAGAAAAATCCAGTACAACCTTCATGACCGCGAAGTAATGGACCCCTTAACTACTAGTAAGGTCGCGCCTACTAAGTCTATGAAAGGAAAACGTCCTTCTCAAACTAACGGACCAAAGGGTGGCGTGACCAAAGTAGGAAAACCTAAAGAAAAGAACATAGCGCGTGTGAAGTGCTATAATTGTGGGAAGAAGGGTCACTTTGCTCGGGATTGCCCCGAGCCAAAGAAGGAACCTACTTCCCATTCCCCTCTTGAACTATATGTTTGTGCACATGCATTAGTTGCTAATCATTTCCCAAATTGGATTGTAGATTCGGGAGCAAGCAAACATATAGTACAAGATCGAGCTGGTTTTCGAGAGTTTCATCGTTATCCGGTAGGAACTCAAACAGTCGTTTTAGGAAATGGCAGCGAGGAAGACGTCCTCGGCATAAGAACATACCAGCTGAAGCTTCGTGGAGGAAATACGTTGTTCCTTCATGATGCTCTCTATGCACCAGGGGTGCAATGTTCTTTAATTTCAGTAGTTTTTTTGTTGAGACTTGGTTTTTCCTTTAACTTCAATTCTAGTGGTTTAGAGATTTTGTATCATGACAATGTGTTTGGCCATGGTTCATTACATAATGGTTTCTTTGTTCTTGACTTGGATGATATTTATAATAATAATTCCTCGCTTGCCTTAGTTGCTAATTTTGATTGCGATTCTGAATCTGTGAAATGATATTCTAGACTAGGCCACATTGGCCAAGATAGAATGAGTCGACTAGCTAAAGAAGGTCTTTTAGACCGACTCACTAGGGTTAAGTTACCTAAATGTGAGTCATGCTTAGCTGGTAAGGCAACCCGAAAACCTTTTGGTAAGGCTTCAAGGGTATCAAGTCCCTTAGAGTTAATCCATTCTGACATATGCGGACCCATGAACATCAAGGGACGTCATGGTGCTATTTATTTCCTTACTCTAATAGATGATTATTCACGATATGGGTATGTGTACCTACTATCTCACCGCTATGAAGCACTAGATGTGTTCAAACGTTTTGTGGCGGAAGTAGAAACTCAATTGGAACGAAAAGTTAAGACTCTTCGAACCGATTGAGGTCGTGAATATCTATCTGATATGTTCAAGGAGTATTACGAAGGAAAGGGTATACGTGGACAACTTACCATTCCTAGAACTCCACAACAAAATGGTGTTGCGGAACGAAGGAATCGTACTTTACTTGACATGGTTAGATCAATGATGGCGCAAGCTAGTCTCCCGATCAGTTATTGGGCAGATGCACTGCTGACGGCAGTATACATACTTAACCGTGTACCAAGTAAAAGTGTGCCCGCCACTCCATATGAGTTATGGAATGGTAGAAAACCTTCATTGGACCACTTACACCCATGGGGTTCGGCTGGCTATGTGCACAATCCAAACCACAAACATGGAAAACTTGGTCCAAGAGCCACCAAGATGGTGTTCATAAGGTATCCCGAACATTCAAAAGGGTATGTAATGTTTGGTAAACACCCAGATGGTGGCATGACGGAAATGGATTCCCGCAATGTTGAATTTCTTGAGAATGAGTTTCCAAGTATCGGTGAAATTAAACAAGACCTTGAGTTGCATGAGTTGCAACCTAATGATGATTTACCTCTTGGTGTAGGGAGGGATATGAGAACTCACCAATTCACCAAGGATAATATAATTCCATTAAATGAAGGAGACAGTGGGATTAGTCCTATAATCCCAGATAGTGGAAACTTGTCTGCTACCGAACATCAATCCGAACATGAGGTAAGTCGAAATGTTCAACTCCCCACACCACCAAGGGATAGTGGGAGTGATTCGATACCCGAACAGACAAGTAATCAAGGTCTTAGATTACGAAGAAGTGAACGTGGAAGAATTCATCGACGATACTTTCAGTTCGAAGAGGAAATATTCCTATGCACTCCTTTAGAAATTGAGGAACCTTCTTCCTTTAAGGAGGCTATAAATTCACCGAATAATTCTGAATGGATGGATGCTATGAGGGACGAGATGGAATCAATGGCAAAGAATAAGGTTTGGGATTTAGTTGACCTTCCACCTAAGCGTAAATCAATTGGAAACAAATGGGTTTTCAAGATAAAACGCAAGGCGGATGGATCAATTGATAAATTCAAGGCCCGACTAGTGGCGAAGGGTTTTACCCATATTGAGGGTATAGACTATGAAGAGACTTTTTCTCCTGTGGTGAGACTCGTCTCTATTCGCCTACTCCTAGCCCTGGTTGCCCATTTGGATTTAGAGTTATTCCAAATGGACGTAAAGACTGCTTTTCTCAATGCTAACCTTAAGGAAAAGATTTATATGGATCAACCTATTGGTTTTGTATCAAAAGGTCAAGAAGATAAAGTTTGTCATTTGAAGAGATCCATATATGGTCTAAAGCAGTCTTCCAGATCATGGTACTTCAGATTCCATGAAGCCATTTCTGAGTTTGGCTTGAATATGGTAGATGAAGACCATTGTGTATATGTCAAGAAAACTACATAAGGGATTATGTTTCTTTCTCTGTATGTTGATGACATTCTTTTGGCTGGGAACAACATGGAGATGATCAATGCTACTAAGCAGTGGCTATCCTCTATCTTTGAGATGAAGGATATGGGTGAGGCAAGGTATGTCCTTGGTGTTGAAATAATGAGAAATCGTTCTAAGAAACTTCTTGGTTTGTCTCAAGAAACTTACATTAAGAAAATCTTGGAACGCTTTCGAATGCATTATTCCAAACCCGTTGATACTCCAGTTGAGAAGGGTCTGACCTTAAGCCTTGATCAATGCCCTAAAACAGATAAAGAAAAAGAGCAAATGAGCAACGTTCCTTATGCTAGTGCCGTAGGGAGCTTGATGTATGCCATGTTATGTACAAGGCCTGACATTTGTTTTGAGGTTGGTTTGGTGAGCTGTTATCAAAGTAACCCAGGACCTGCTCATTGGCAAGCAGTCAAGAGAATCATGTGATACATTCGCGGTACCAGTGACTTAGTCCTTTGCTATCAAGGTGGGGACTTGAGACTTAAGGGGTATTCGGATGCTGATTGAGGAGGTGATGTAGATGAATCTAAGCCCACCTCCGGATACGTTTTCATCCTTAGTGGAGGAGTTGTATCGTGGTGCAGTAAGAAGCAAGACTGCATAGCCTTATCAACCATGGAAGCAGAGTATGTTGCATGTTGTCTTGCCACGCAGAAGGCGATATGGCTGAAAGAGTTTCTAAAGGACCTCAACCTCACCTCGGGGGTTGATGAACCTACAGAAATAAGATGTGACAATACGGCTGCCATCCAATTTGGAAAGGATCCAAAATTCTATCGAAAAACCAAGCATATTAAGAGGCGTTATCATTTTGTACGAGACGCCATACAGAAGAATGAAGTTGTCTTTAAGTATATATCCACTAATAAAATGATTGCTGATCCATTTTCTAAACCTATTCCTATGGATGCTTTTAAAGCTTATATGTTAAGCCTAGGTTTGCGAAGGATTTAGTGTATTGGATCAATTTTATTATGTACTGGATTTTTTATTTGTGTTGAGCATTATTGAAATGAAATTATTATTTCATGACCAATGCTTTTGAGTACACAATTGTTTTATTAGGCACATAAAATTGTCACAAGGCTTTTGATTCACTCTGTCACACGAGTAATCGCCCTGATGCATGAGTCGCGATTAGGATGAGACTGAACCATGTTAACACTAGGTGTGTGTAACATTGGATTATTATCTTACTTAAGTTGTAAAGGATAATAATGACAAACTTAGTAGTCGCCTTAGTAAGTCTAAGATGAGACTCCAAATGAGTCGAATATGAAATTTTGATTTTTCATATTAAAGCCTTAAAGCCGAATTCAGAATGGTAGATGAACACTGAGTGTGTTTGATCGAGAGGTTCAAGTTAGATTTTTTGAGTAAAAATCTAGACTAAGAATTCGCATGGCATAGATACGTGACATGCTTACCTTAGTGGGAGTTATGCCATGACACACATATCATACTGTGTGTGCTCTTTGACGACCGTTACAAAGGGTGACAATCGATTCCCTTCCTTTGTCACTGTGTGACCCTGCGGACTTGTGTGTCCATTTGACCGATGCTCTTCGACCTAGAACTATGACTTGAAGTCGAAGTTTGATGATGCTACTTTATTGTGTTTTTCCAAGGGCTAAGATTTATACAGTCCAGCGGTGCACAATAGGAAAGCAGTCGAGCTAAGATGTATTGTCGTGGTGTCTAGGGAACAATCATTTTGTCTTCACCGTATTAGCCCGGGCGACTATATGCGTTATAGTCATATAATATCGATATGGCATAAAGGGACATTGTATGCTGTTGGTGACGACTCAAATGATTTGGGGTATCGTAGATGTGAAAATGTTATATTAGTTGGATGATGACTTAATATAACATTTATTGTTACTTTTTGGTCGCACACCCCATTTCTTGTATGAAACGTAGGAGAGATATTCTTATAAAATTATTTTGTATAATTAAGTGGCTTATGTGGCCGAGTGGGAGCTGTAATTAAAAGTGGGTCCGACCACATTCTAAAGGATCAGTTTAGGTAACTGATGTGGGCCTGTGACAAGCCCATAGAATAGAGTTTATGTAACCCTATTCCTATCCTATATATACGTAGTTTATCTGTGAGATAAAATACACGACATACACAGCATACTCAGATAATAGATCTCTCCTACGTAGTCCATCATCCGGAGACTAGGGATTTGGGGCGTGGAAACACGGTGACTCTAGTAGCCACCTTCAAGCTTCAAGATTACAGTCGAGGTTGCAGTGGGCGTAAAGCGACAATCGAATCCGAATTCGCTTCCGCAAAAGGTTAGTCCGATTATATGTTCCTACAGTTACAATAGCATAAACTCCTAGAGTATACATATACTACCACATTGTGACCTACTGTAACATTTTTTAAAGTATTATTTTACTGTGTTGTCTTGTGTTTAAAATTATCTCAAATATTTTTTACATTGGAAATTTCAAAATTAACTTGTGTAGTTGTATCTGATGTGTCCGTACATCATATATATATATATTATTGATAAATTCCAAATGACGTAAACATTTATAGTGGCATCGGTAGGATGATATAACCCAACCAGTTCAATAAAGATATCATAAGTTCATTAATGTAGACTATTAATTATATTTTGGAGATTTCCCAAAGTGATGGGACCAATGTTCTTATCATAATATTGTACACAAAAAAAGCCTTCTTGCCTAATGACTTTGCCAGATTATAATTATGTCCAATCTTATTCATAGTTCACTGAATCTTGAGTTTGTGTAAGATAATGGGGATGTTTTTCTTTTTAAGGCAAAGGTCCCATTTTTGTGAAGGATAACGACTATCTTTATTCCAATTCCTTATCACCAATCAACACTACTTTTTTCTTTGAAAAATATAGACTATAATGTGATCAATTGCCTAAAAAGATTTATCCAAAAATGAAAACATGTCCTGAACATGTGGAGGGGCAAAAGGGAAAGAGGGTTGAGTTGTTTTAGAGGAAAAGCTAAAACAACATTGGATTAGAACGGGCCCAATAAAGCATATGGTTAGGGATTGATTTCACTCAATCTTCTCTCGTCGCATTCGAGTACATCACATTTTTTGAAGTGTTCACCTCACGGTTTAGTTATCCATTTTCGCTATAAAATGAATAGTGAATTTTGTGTTATATAACCCAAAAATTAGCGTTTACCTCATTAATTTGCATATTTATTAAATAAATTATTTTTTTATCTTATTTACTTCTCTATTTATAACTATGTCTTTTAACTGCTATTTTTCGGACATACCCTTATAACCAAACTCCAATTTAACTTTAGATTTTTGCATTTTTCAATAATTTATTTTAATTATTATTTTCTTAATTTATTGATTTATTTTTAAAAAATTTCCCGATGCATGAGGTTGGCGTAATTTATTGTGTACTCCAGCATATATTTTGATTGCTCCATAATTGAGGTTCCCTTCGCCTTCTTCTTGTTATAATTAATGAGTTCCTAACTGTTGGGGACATACCTAATGGCCCCTTATTAGCCCAAACCTTGAGGTCTGTCCGGAATAAAGGGACAGTATCTATTCGCATAATGAGAGCAAATAGACGAATAGAGAAAAGTATGAAATGTTGATAAGTCTTCTAGAATATCCAATAATAAATAACTAAATTAAGGTAAGAATAAATCTAGGTTAAATCTATAGTCCTAATGAACGGGAAGAGTATAATGATAAGATCTTAAATATCTATAAATAAAGGATAACAAAAAGGATAATGCCAGATTACCACAAGGAGAGAAAATGGGGAAAAAATGTTCGAATTGACGAATTCTCATCACTAACAAATGTAATTCATTTAAGCCTTCAGATGATATAAAATTTGTAGACTAATTTTTTAATTTTTGAACTGTACATGTCTTTAAAATTTTCTTTGATCTTGTTTTTGTTCCACGAAAATCGCCACTTAATTTCCTCTTGAATTATGTTTGAAATGTCATTGGATGCAAGATTTTCTTGATGATTCAATTCCTATGAATGTTTGTGTTGAGAGGTTTTGTGTTTTTATATTCCAAATTTTTTTTTTTCAGCAACCCTTCAAGCACGAAAATGAAGAACACCTTTGTTTAAACTGGATTTTGGATTTTTTACCATTAATTTTGTCTTCAAAAAAAAATTTGCGTTGTTGGTGTTACCTGTTGTTGGAGATCCTAATATCTTTGGAAAGAATTTACCCTAATTAATCTTTCCTTGTACGTAGCTAGATGAGTGGTATGTAATTAGTAGATGTAAGCTATTTATCTAGATGTAATCTCTGTTCCTTTGTAACGAAATACACGATGAATTCATACAACTTTCACTCCCAAATGTCTCTTATTATCAACATGGTATTAGAGCGGGTTTCGATTCAATAAACGAATCGAATACTTTGCTCATCACCTACCAATGGCACCACCCTCAAAATCGAACCCGATATCGGAAGAGTTTCTTGTCCAAACGGCAGAACTCCTCCGCCACAGACAACCCGAACCAACCAATCCAACCACCATCAACATCAAACTGAATGACAACAACTATGCAATCTGGTCAAGAACGGTTCAATTAGTACTACTTGGCCGAGGATGAACAGGATACATTACCGGAAAGACGGTATCCCCCGATCCAGATGACACTGGATACGAGGCTTGGGAACAGACGAACGGATCTGTTCGAAGCCTTATACTCAACTCAATTGAACCCGAGATTGCTGCCCAATTCATCCTTTGCCCCAACGCGAAGGAATTATGGGACGAAATTGAAGCCACCTACCACGACGGGGGTGACAAACTGAAACTTTACGAACTGAAGCAACGAGCATATCAAACCCATCAAGCAGATATGTTGGTCGACCAGTATTACCGAACCGTCCAAGGGATTTGGAGGGAGATTGACTATAGACAACCACAGACAATGAAATGCACCGAAGACCGGAAGACTTACAATTTGGAAAAGCAAGAAGATCGAGTCTTCGCATTTCTGTGGGGCCTGGATGGAAAATTTCGATCCGATAAAAAGGGATTTACTCAGGGCTCAACAGGCAACCACCCTGGAGGAAGCATACAACGTCATGTGCCGGGAGGATCGGTGACTCACGGCGATGGCAGATCCGCACTCTGGTATGGGTATGGAGGCTAAGATGAGGTCAGAGACGGGCACATCATCCCGCGAAAGTAAAAATCTGGCCAAGAAATTCAGCCAAGGCCCAAAATGCTCTGTTTATGGGGGAACAAAACACACGAAAGAGGGTTGCTTCCAGGTAATAGGATACCCAGACTGGTGGCCAGAGTATCAGGCGAAGAAGAAGGCTACCGGTACTGCCGGCGGCGGCTCTCGTGGGCCACCGGCCGGCAAAGCAAATGCCATGACAAGGGAGGATGGTTGCGGCATCATTGGAGAACAGGGACGAGCGGCCTTGATCCGGGGGACACACGCCGACGGCGCTGTTAGGAATAGTGCCCTAGAAAGCCGATTCGAAGTAATCCGTTTTGGGACTTTCCTAGTATCACAGATAATCTTTGAATAATATGCGATTGATTAATATCATAGGCAAACACTTATTTATATGCTCTTGTTTGGTATGCGTTTACTTTAGCTGTGCATGTATGAGAACTCCCCTAATCCTGATGACTTTAGGACTCTACCATTTAGGTGAAATGGTTCATGAAACGAGCCCTATATCACATAAGTCATGATTAGTAAAATACTCCAAGCCGATGAGTCCTACAGACAGTGGGAGTGTCAACCTGACTCCTCTAAGGCTTGCTTGTGGGATCACGCCCTTAAGAAGGACCACCTTGTTTCATGGAGGTGCAAAGTGTATAGTTGATACGTGCGTGATACATGAGGGTGCTTACTTTAATAAGTAAGTTCACTGAGGTGCCCCGTGTGAGAACATTCCTAAATGGGAAAGGAAGTTTCTATTTCAGGAAATGGAAACTTCCAGATTAGGAAATATCTCACGAGTCA
This sequence comes from Lantana camara, assembly GCA_037501455.1. Taxonomy (NCBI): domain Eukaryota; kingdom Viridiplantae; phylum Streptophyta; class Magnoliopsida; order Lamiales; family Verbenaceae; genus Lantana; species Lantana camara. The sequence continues at coordinate 65,621,414 of CM074862.1, forward strand.
TTGATGTGATTAATTGATCCTTAGACTTGAGGTTCCATGTCACTTTATGAGTTAACTCTGTAGTCTTTGGTATAAGCTTTAAAGGGTGTCGCCTTAGACAACTGATTCAAGGCTTATGCTGGGGCTGCACAAGTGATTCATGAAAGTGAATGAGAATCAAGAAAGGACCTACACTTGCATTTGCAAGGTGATCTCTTATTGTGTAAGTCATTCATATGCCATATGGAGTCCTTGGCCAAGGCAGTAGATCAAGACATTAAGAAAAGGGTTTCTTGGATTGAGATCAAATGGATATGAAATGCACTTAGCTTTAAGACCGGATTATTAGGGTTCTAATTATTCCCTTACCCTAGATCTTGGTTGAGAGATAGTAAGCAGGAGGATTGTATCTCACATGAATCAATGACTTAAAGGTTCTGTCGAATCCGAACATTCCAATTCAGCTAGGGGTTAAACACCTGTTGCTAGACTATGGTCCTTTAATCTGTGGACTGATTAATTAATTAGTGAATTAATTAATTAGGGTCACTGCTAATTGAATTGAGAACCTAGAGGGTCACACACAACAACTTGGTTACATGAGTTGAGGATTGAAAATGATTAAACGAGTTAATCGGGCCAAGAGGGTTCCACACGTGTGAAATCACACGTGTGGCTCACGTGAGTGACACGTGTCACTGTGACACGTGTCACACACGTGTGGATATATATATATATATTATATATATATATGTATTAAATAATTAAATGTGTTAATTATTTAATAGACTTTGGTTTAATTTTGAATTAAAAAGAAAGTCTTATTTTGGAGAAAATAATCTAGTTAATTAATTACGAATTAATTAATTAGATAAAAATAAGTTATTTATTTTTATAATAAATAAAGTATAAAAATTATCCAAAAATAGTTTGGATATTTTTAGCTCTCTTAAAAGTTGACTTGAATTAGAATTCAAAGTCAAAGTTGGAAAATACTTGATGATCAAGTAATAGGAGAGAGAGGAACCAAATCCTTGCCCAACAAGGAATAGGATCGGCGCCCCTCTCCCTTTCCTATATATAGGGGAGCTCATGCTCCCCTTTAGAGCTAATTGGCAATTCTTTTGGTTCATGTGTTGAACACCTTCCTTTCTCCAAGATAAAATAAAACCCTAGGTTAAGCCTAAACACTAACTAGAGAACTAGCATCCTTACTAGTTAGATTGTAGCCAAGTTGGTGGACTATCTCTAGAGAACTTCAAGTTAGAAGTTTTGAAGATTCGAGCTTTACCAAAAGTGGGGATCAAGCTAAACGATCAGAAGGGATGATGAAACGATTCTGAACCCGACATGAAACGAATGAAAAAATCGAACCAAAGAAGATGGCGAAAACCGTTCGTCCATATTCTGAAGGATGAATTTTTTCACGAGGGTTTTGTGACTGGCAGTTTTCTACTTTCGCGAAACTGGTTTTCGAAGGGAGTTTCAATCCTGCTTTTCTCGTTTCATGTTTCTTTCTTTATGTTATATTATTAAGAACTTCCCTAACATGCATTGAATCTAGGTTGATTTGGATTGCTATCCCGACAATGGATTCTGAAGTAGAAAGAGACTTTCGAGGGACGGGTTGTCAAGCCGCGAGAAGAGCGTTCTTGGGTGGCTTGAAACGCTTCAAGAAAGAATAAAAGAAAAGTAAGTTTTCTATCTCTACGAATTTGGTTACACGATTGCGAGTCCAAGGTCCGTTTGTTGGGAAAATTTTTTAAATTCCGCTGCTTTCTGATTCGTGTTTTCCAACAAGTGGTATCAGAGCCACCTCGTTAATCGTGTTTCTGATTTGTCTCAATTATTCTGAATTTGGTAGAAATTCTTAGGCTTGATGCGATTGAGTATTTGTAATTGTTTTAGAAAGCCTGAATTACGAAACAGTATTTTTTCCTGAAAGTTTCTGAAAATTGGTTTTTGTAAAATTTAATTTTTGAAAACTATTTTAGATTTGAAACTGTATAAACTGTTTTTTTGGATTTCTTGGATTGCTTTTGCTTTTGAACGAAAACACGAAACGAAAATGCGGAATACGACAAACACGCGAAACCCCGCACGCGAAGGAGTCGCGCCCGCGGGCTTCGCGCGCACCGCCCGCCTGGCCTAGGCGCGCGCAGGGCGTCCCGCCCAGCACCTCCCGTACGCCGTGTGGGAGCTAGGCGCGCCCGCCCAGGGCGGCCGAGACTGCCCGCCCACCGCCGCCCGCAAGCAGGCGGGAAGACCGCGCGCAGCAGCCCGCAACGGGCGCGCTGTGCGTGCGCACTCGCGCGGCCTTGGCCGCGCGCTGTGCGCACCTGTCGCGCGCGCGCGCGCACCGCGTGCGTGCGGTATTCTCCGCGTACGGGTCCCGTTTTCGTGATCCGGCCTTTTCGTGTTTCGTGCAATCCAGTCCCAATTTTTATTTTAATTTTAAAATTTTATTTTTGAATATTTATTTTAATTTTTGAATAACACTTAAAATTGGGATTTTTGAGAATTAGAAACGGTTTATATTTTGGGAAAGTACATCTTTGATAAAATTATTAATTTTCAGAAATTAATTGGAATTTTATTTGTTTTGTTAAATTGGGATTTATTGAAAACTTTTATAAATAAGACTCGCATCAAGTCGTGTTTTAAGTCATTAGGACTTGAAACGGGAATTTTAATTTATTGGTTAAATTTAAATTCTCGCAAAAGCATTTTAGGTGATCATGGGTTTAGGCTTATGTATGGTTTTAATTTGTGCACATGGATGGTTTAAATTGGGGTTGGAGCCCTATAGTTGTGTTTTTCAATTGAGGTTGGAGCCTCACTTATGTCCGTACTGTTATGTGATTTATTATGTGGCTTTCCATATTACTGTTTTTGAGGCCGGGGTATGCCCCGTGTAATTGTCTAAGGCCAATATGAAGATTGAGCCTTATTACTTTATGTCTTTTTCTTTTTACTGTAATTTGAGAGTAGAGATAGGTTGTGAGGTTTTATTTTCATTTTGGAGACAATGCACCCATGGAGTAAGATGGACCACAGTCAAGTAACAAGGAGACCATAAGTGAAGACCCCTCAAAATGTTAGGGAGGGGAATCTCAATTGTTAAATGTAATAGAGATAGGGCTCCTATTTTGTTACCGCTTTCCCTTATGTGATTTAAACTGTTTATGTGGCATGTATGTTAGAACTTGTGATTGTGGAGTGGCTCCCACATATCACGCATAAGATAGGTAGAACCCATGATCATTACATGTTAGTATCATGCTAGGACATGTTATCTGTTTATGTGCTTGTTTGAAATGCATTTCAGTTGTACTTGCATTAATCAAGACTAATAAAATTGGATAACATATATGTTGGTGAGGTCGAACCGAACAACTCTTCGGTTGATTCGAAAATTCCCATTAAATATTAAGCTAATTTCGAACAAATAGGTGTTTAATTCGAGATGCAAATTTTGAATTAAATTCCTAGCATTCCATCAATAGGTTTTAAGTTTAGTAAGTAAAGCTAGTTATTGTCCGCGAGTCGTGGGATAGCTAGTGGAGCTTATTAGTTCTTAGTTACCTAATTGATCATTTTAAATGATCAATATTTCATGGTCGATTTTAGTAAGGGCGATGTCCGCGAGTCGTGGGTCGTTCGAACTAAGTTTTGGTCATGATCTTATGATTGATGGGTCTAGCTTAACACCTAAGTAAATATGGATGTCGCACGAGTCGTGGGTCCATATTGAAAGATAGGTGATGCAAAAACTATTTCTAAGAGTTCTAAAGGTGTTAGAATTGGTAAGTTGTACCTACCTAGGGTTCTTACTTAGAATGTCCGCGAGTCGTGGGTTCGAGGTAAAATGCTTGGGATCTTAGTACCCATTGGGAAACGTGTTCCTCTTAGATCTTTGGGAATTATAGATCTTTGAAAAACAGTGGGAGCTACATTAGATTAAAGACCTTATCTTTTGTATATCGTTATAATTCAGCATGCTCACCTAGTTCTCTGCTTAGCATTTAGGTTGTAGTTATGTGATTCTCTACAATATGAAATGCAAACCCATTCATATCCATCCTTAAGTCAAAAGAGTTGACTAAGTCCTAACTAACTCTAAATTGGCTTTGGACCCTAAAATTCGTTTTAGATTCCGAATAAGAGAAAGGCGTTCTCTAAAGGGCGAAGTTTTCAATTATGAAAAATTCGACCCGGGCCAAAAGAGAAGCAATCTGAGGTGAATGGATTTCTCCAAACCACTTAAGAGCAATTGAACCACCTCATAAAAATGTTACAAGGTATAACATTGTGGAATTATTCAATATTCCAAATGAGGAAACAAGTGCACATAAACAAGGTCTAAAGATCTTATTTGAAGATCTTGTGGTCTCGATCATTAACTGAGAAAAGAGTTCTCAATGCACTGATTGCTTACATTGCTTCCACCATCATTCAAACCCTTTATGCCAACTAAAATGATGCTAATGTAGCATAGTTAATCATTTAGTTGATAATGGTTGAGAGCATCCTTAAGAAGGAATAAAAGGTTGAGATGGTTAATTCTTCTTCTAAACTCCCTAAGTTAAAGGCTTGAACGCCTAAAGAAGAAGAAACCCTTAAGAGCCCAATGGAGGGGCATGTAAGGGGTGCGCCCAAAAGACACTAGAGATCAAATAGGACGTTTGCTTCTATGATAGCAAATAAGGACTTTGAAAGGGAACTGCGAAGAGTATGAGTACTCTGAAATGTTACCTCGTTTAGTAATTCTACTAGGAATAGAATTCACTAGTCTTGAGTCAGTTCTGCATAATCCGTTGTGCAAAGACTCAAGGCACTAATGTTCTGAACATACAACGAGATAACAAAAGTAAGTGAGATGACAAAGCTTCGAATTACTTTGGAACGTTGAGATATAAAAGGATTAGCAAGTCAGACACCTTAGGATCATTCTATGAAAATGAACCTATAGAGTTGACTTCCTGCGAATCCTATCTCAAAGGGAAAACGTTCCCGGAACATTGTTTAGGTACATGGAACGTTCCAAAATTATATTGGATTTCGATCCATACTGATGAGTGTAAAATGCTTAATGTAAGCACTAGATACAATTGTCATTTTAATCATTATGAATGAATGTACTTGTTAAAGTACAAATTCGAAACTTATATGAAATTCTTAGAATTTCAAAAAGGAGGTTAGGAACCAAAGTAGTTATAGGTTATAGGCAAATCGATATGATCGAGATAGCTAATATCTTATCAACTAATTCCTTAGTCATCTTAGAAATAATAGGATTATCTCTCAGTAAACTAATTCGAGAACACCTTAGTGTTTCCGAATGAGGGAATGAAACCTTATAGGATATGGTCCATTCCATAGCAAGCTTTACCGACTTATAATCATTCTAGGAATAAACTCCCAGAATATGCAGTTAGAGATTTTGAATTTTGCACCTTCCAAAATCAGTCCTTTAAATGCACTATGCAATGTGGCACACTAAATTCCCTAATTATTCTTGTCCAAGAATTTAGTGGAATCCTCTTAAGTAAAGAGGATAGTGGGAGATAGGCTTGAAATGAGTTCAAGTTTATACAAACAATATTGGATATCATTTCTGCGATTCCCTTAGACAAAGGTTGTTTGTCTCAAGGAATGTATTTTTTTTAAGGAATCGTTCCTATTGAAGAAGAAAGACAAGCAAGCAGACATCAAAGAAATTTGAGGATAAATATCCACGCCACATATAGAAGAAACGAGCCAATCTGATAAAACTTAGCCAAATTTTAGAGCATGTACACGTGTGAAACCCTTCTCTTAAGACGTGTTTAGAACGCGTTCCTAGATAGCCAAGGAATTACTTGAAGAGGAGACACTGTCAGATTTGGAATCTGAGTAGTGTAAGCAAGCCTTGAAATCCAATATGGATTCCATATACTCAAACCAAGTTTTGACCTTGGTTGATCCACCTGATAGGATCAAGCTCGTGTAGCTTCGAGTGAATGAAAGCATTACAACCTTCTTGACGGTTGAAATGCAAAAGTCCATTTGGATTGCGTTTATCACATCCTCATATTCTGACTATGAGATATGATAAATGAATATGAGAACTATCTTGTTCAATATGAGATTGAAAGAGACTGAAATAAGGTATTTCTATAAACCTCATATTCAGTGGGAGTATGCATAAGGTATGCAAATCCCTAAAGTCAATCTGTGAATTGATAAAGGCTTCTAGGAGTTAGACAATTCGATTCCATAGGATAGTCAAATCGTTTGGCACAAATGGAAGTCGAATAAGTCTTAAAAGTGTACATATGAAAGTTAGTGATGTAAGAGTCAATTTTTGGTTCTTTAGAAGACGACATCCTTCTCATTAGGAATGTCAAGGATAACGTGAAAGTTACCAATTCTTGTTTAAGAAACAATTTGACATGAAAGATCTTAGTGATTATCCTAAATTCTCGACATTCAGATCTATAGAAGATAGATCTAAGAGAATAAAAGGATTATCACAAAAAGAGTACATAACCATAATACTAAAAGGAGTTTAGTAGGGATAATGGAACATCTCTTTTGAAGAGTATGTGTCCTAAGATAACTTTAAGAAAGTTAGAATGTCCAAAATTCCTTTAAGTAAAAGGGTGCATAATGTATGAAATGTTATGTACTAGACTTGATATGGCGCAACACTAAGCGTAGTGGGCCGAATCTAATATGACCTCAGAGAAGGTCATTAGATCTCTGTAAAGGATGTCCTCAGAGTACTTAAGAAGAAATGAGGATATGTATTAGTTTACAGAGCCCAAAAGATCTTATCATTGAAAGGATATTTTGATGTAATTGTTTCATCAAACATAGATGATTATGAAATCATTGAAAGGATACAACTTCTACCAGAATGGTAATGCAATGTGTTGGAAAGGAGTTCCAAGGACGGACATTGCAAAACTCGACTATCGTAGTTGAGAACTTAGTCGTATTATATAACGCTAAGTTAAGTGTTTGGGTAAGAGACTCCATCTAACTGGTTAGATGAAGTTCCTAGCATGAAACAACTCCTTTATCATATTGTATGATAAAATGGATGGTTGCTCAAGTAAGAGAACCAAGACCTCACCAAGAGACTGAACACGTGATTACGAATCACTTTATAAGGGAAAGGTGTTTTCCTAAGAGATGTGTAAACAAGAGGGTCACATCAGCAGAGAATATGGCAGATCCACTGTGGAAACGCCCAAAGTCAATAGGCTCTCAAAGTGCATCTTGAGAAGATGGGACTTAGAGTACCTAAATGGCTTTTACGGGCAAGTGGGAGATTGTTAGGAATAGTGCCCTAGAAAGCCGATTCGAAGTAATCCGTTTTGGGACTTTCCTAGTATCACAGACAATCTTTGAATAATATGCGATTGATTAATATCATAGGCAAACACTTCTTTATATGCTCTTGTTTGGTATGCGTTTACTTTAGCTGTGCATATATGAGAACTCCCCTAATCCTGATGACTTTAGGACTCTACCATTTAGGTGAAATGGTTCATGAAACGAGCCCTATATCACGTAAGTCATGATTAGTAAAATACTCCAAGCCGATGAGTCCTACAGACAGTGGGAGTGTCAACCTGACTCCTCTAAGGCTTGCTTGTGGGATCACGCCCTTAAGAAGGACCACCTTGTTTCATGGAGGTGCAAAGTGTATAGTTGATACGTGCGTGATACATGAGGGTGCTTACTTTAATAAGTAAGTTCACTGAGGTGCCCCGTGTGAGAACATTCCTAAATGGGAAAGGAAGTTTCTATTTCAGGAAATGGAAACTTCCAGATTAGGAAATATCTCACGAGTCATTGATGTGATTAATTGATCCTTAGACTTGAGGTTCCATGTCACTTTATGAGTTAACTCTGTAGTCTTTGGTATAAGCTTTAAAGGGTGTCGCCTTAGACAACTGATTCAAGGCTTATGCTGGGGCTGCACAAGTGATTCATGAAAGTGAATGAGAATCAAGAAAGGACCTACACTTGCATTTGCAAGGTGATCTCTTATTGTGTAAGTCATTCATATGCCATATGGAGTCCTTGGCCAAGGCAGTAGATCAAGACATTAAGAAAAGGGTTTCTTGGATTGAGATCAAATGGATATGAAATGCACTTAGCTTTAAGACCGGATTATTAGGGTTCTAATTATTCCCTTACCCTAGATCTTGGTTGAGAGATAGTAAGTAGGAGGATTGTATCTCACATGAATCAATGACTTAAAGGTTCTGTCGAATCCGAACATTCCAATTCAGCTAGGGGTTAAACACCTGTTGCTAGACTATGGTCGTTTAATCTGTGGACTGATTAATTAATTAGTGAATTAATTAATTAGGGTCACTGCTAATTGAATTGAGAACCTAGAGGGTCACACACAACAACTTGGTTACATGAGTTGAGGCTTGAAAATGATTAAACGAGTTAATCGGGCCAAGAGGGTTCCACACGTGTGAAATCACACGTGTGGCTCACGTGAGAGACACGTGTCACTGTGACACGTGTCACACACGTGTGGATATATATATATATATTATATATATATGTATTAAATAATTAAATGTGTTAATTATTTAATAGACTTTGGTTTAATTTTGAATTAAAAAGAAAGTCTTATTTTGGAGAAAATAATCTAGTTAATTAATTACGAATTAATTAATTAGATAAAAATAAGTTATTTATTTTTATAATAAATAAAGTATAAAAATTATCCAAAAATAGTTTGGATATTTTTAGCTCTCTTAAAAGTTGACTTGAATTAGAATTCAAAGTCAAAGTTGGAAAATACTTGATGATCAAGTAATAGGAGAGAGAGGAACCAAATCCTTGCCCAACAAGGAATAGGATCGGCGCCCCTGTAACATCCCGTTCGTCCTATAAATAAGGTACGTCACTTTTAAACCTTCTTATGTGTGTAATTATGTGATTCTGTGATTTGCACGGCCCTATTTTGAACTCTTTAAGAGTTCAGGGGCTTGTTTGTAATTTTCTCTTTTTAGGGGTTTTTCGGTCATTCCTCGTTCGATCGAGATTTCGACCTTTTTGACCCCTTCTTTGCGTTTGGGGCAGCGAAACGAGTCCGTAGACTCTGAGTTTGCCCAATTCTGACTTCGTTAACCCCTTCTTCTGTCCGTTTTTGAGTACGAGGACCCGAGATTTATACCCCGGATCCTCGTAATTCGTGCCAAACGGATCAGCAGCTCTCTCTCTCTCTCACGACACACTCACACACACTTGAGGTGTGTTTTCACACACACGTCCAAACTTGGCCGTTTCTCGACGGATTTCGACGAACCACTAGTCCATTTCGACGAGCTCGACGACGCGGTCACAACCGTACCAAGAACTCGACCAACCGACGAGCGGTGGCGGAGTTTTCGGCCGATTTCAGACGCAGCGGAGGAGGGGTGGCGGAGCCGCCACTTCGCCGCCCATTTGCGGCTGTTTCCGGCCACCCTCTGGCGACACGCGCCCCCAGGCCAGGTAAAGGGGCTTCCGGCGTGTCTTTCTGGACAAGCGGCGCCGCCATCGGGGCGGCAAGGGGGCCGCACGCGCCGTCTGAAGCTCGCGGCGGCGGCGGCGGTTACTGTAGCGGCGTGTTTCGCCGCTTTCCGGCGACTTTTTCCGACGGGGTTTGGTGGTTTCCGGACGTTTTCGACCTCCTGAATCCATTTCCGGCATCAGATTGGGACGAATCGCGGCGTAGGTGGCGGTTCCGGCGAGTGGCGCACCGACGGACGTTTGGCGGCGGATTTGGCCCTCTTCCGGTGGGCTTTTGGTGGTGGTTCCTTCACGGAAGTTGCTCAGAATATCGAAACGTAGCGGATGGCGTTGGCCCCAACCCGAGAACCGGCCGGCGGCGGCGAACCGGTGGCGGACCGGTCTGGACCGGCGGTCCGATTTTCCGACGACTTTTCCGGCGGTTGACTAGGGGGCTTTTGTAGGGCTCGTTACGGGCTTTCCAACGGTATGTCCGGATTTTATTTTCGTTTAGCAGTTTGCGTTTAATTTCAGTTTTCGTGTTAGGATTTAAGTTCGGTTTTTCGTTAACGAAGTCCCGTGTGTTTGGAATTTTCTGAAATTGGTTGAGGGTTTTTGTCAAGCAGGCCGAGGCGTACGTTTCTGTCCTTCCGGGGAATTTTCCGACCACCGGAGGTCCGATTGGTTCCGGGGGCGGCACGTGGCGGTCCGATTGGTTCCGGGGGCGGCATTCCGACGCCCTTTGGGCAGCAAGTTCCTCTCGTCGTGGTGAGTCCAACGCCACTTTCCGTTCGTCAATCGGATGTCCGGTTGATTTTATATGAATTTTCGAAGTTATTGTATTTATTTTCGTTAATTGTTTTAATTGTAAATTCGGCTTTGTATGAACTATGAAATGGAAATTGTGAATTGTATGATATATGAAAGCTTGAATTACTGATTTATTTGTGCTCCAATGTGTATGAAAACTTGTATGAATTGTCTGAACTTTGTTAATTGAATTTGTTAGGTATTAAAGGAATTGATATGAAATGATATGAAGTGCTTTGTCTTTAATTTCGTTATTTGCATTAATTATGCACATGAACATGCCTTAATGTTTTGTTTTGCATATAATTTATGTGAACTCTGCTTATGTGATTTCATTTCTTAAGTGCTTGAGCATGTGCCGTGCGTCTTTGTATAGTTGTCTGAGTCTGAGTCTGAGTTCTGTGCTGTATTTGGTGTGTTCAGTTGGTACAGGTGCACCCGGGGTGGTGACAAGTGAGTCGTGCAGGTTCCGGGGTGGACCTTCTGCTTTGTGTTCGGCTGTGTTTGGTGCCAGGTGAGGTTAGGATATAGTTATACCCTATTGAAACGTGCTCGTTTTCGAATGCATGCGGTTTATAAGCCTTATGTATATGTAGATATGTGCGAAGTACGTATTTTGCTGGTTTTGTCATATGATTTGATTGGAAAAGTACGAAACGCTATGTATGAGCCTATGTATGCTTTGTCTCAGTTCTATTATGATTTCGAGATCAGTCTGCGTGATATGTACGTGTGATATGATACGCACGATATGCATGAGATATGTCTGTCTGTCTGTGTGTGGCAAGATAAGTTTCCGATATATGTCTGTTTATATGTGATGGGCCCTGGAGATTGTGGGTAAGGGAGACCCGGGACGACCATTGGGGTCGCCGGTTACGACCCCTGTGCACTTCTCCACCAACGGGAGACTTAGTTCTCCTATGCCGACGGAGCGCATTTTGGCTGGCCGTCGAAGGAACCGGGCGGGATCCTCTGGTTCACATGTTTCGTTCTGTGGTGGGTTGAGAGGGGCACCTCTCTTCCCCAATGGTGTGCAGGTGGGATTGATTTATGAGTTTTGCTTCGATTTGAGTAAGTGTGTTCTGTCTGTCCGTCTGTTATAAGTTCGTGAAACGGGGGTAGATTCGTAAATTAAGATAAAAATTGATATACTTTTAAGCTAATAAGATATGTTACGTTATGTGTGTTAAGTCTACATGAATCTGAACTTATGTTTAAGAACGTTTGAGTTAAGATTTGTTTGTTTGGTTTTAAACCCCTATAAGTATACTATCACGGGAAACCATTTTGGCGTGCAAAAACTAACCCCGGGTTCACGAATGTCGCTTCTTCTATGTGCTGTGCTCTATATATATGTATAGTGTGCGTGTGTTAGCCCCTCGCTCAGTCCTTGGACTGACCCCTCCCCTTTTATGTTTTAGTTCGCAGGCTTTGCTTTGGAGGTCGTTGGAGTTCGTGCTAGGCGGCTGTGTGTAGGGTCTGTCGAGTCTGTGTCCGTCTGTTTATGTTTATTAAGTTCTGGCTCTGGTTTATGATTTGTAAATGATATATATATGATTGCTCGGGACAGGTTAGGACAGGTTGCTGCACTAGTTGAACCCCGTATATTTGATTCTGATGTATGTACTGCGTTGTATGCTTGATGTGTAAAAGTTTTTGTAAGTTGGCATTTCGTGCTACTTCCGCTGTCATGTTTTACATATTTTCTTTTGTACAGGGTTAGATACCGCCTAGCTAGTGCGTGTGTTTTTGTTTGTCACCCGTTCGCTGTGACTTGGTGCGTGTGCGGACCTTCCATTTCGTATACGTGTCGGGCCATAGTGCGGGGGTGTGATGCCCCACTGCTTGGGGTGTTACATCTTGAGTGGTATCAGAGCTACCAGGTTCAAAACCGGTGCTCTGGAGTCATGTCGTGTCAGTTTAGGTCGTACGGCATAGGAGTACTTGTGCACTGCATTCGTTTAATGTGAAATTTTACCTTCTTTGTATGAACTTGTCTGAGATTATGTGATTGTGTGCACACTATGATTTCGATTTTTATAAAATTATCATTGTATGCTTTAAATTTTTGTAAATTATGTGTTGCATCTGCATTTAGTAGGTGCTCTTAATTGCTTTCATTACTTGACATATCCACTTACTAACTCTCATGCATAAATATTTATTCAAGTTGTGAATTATAGGGTGACTACTTGGTGCCAAAATTATAATTGATGGTGACAACGCCTCCCACTTCTATAAATTTATGAAAGAGGATTTGAGACTTCCATCTTCTGACTACTTGGAGCAAACAATCTCTACAAGAAATCAATCAGGGCTTGATGCTAATATAATAGAAACAGGTATTCTGCATTCATAGCACGTGCATCATGCATTGGATTAAATTGTAATTATTCTGATCTTTTTGTCCTACGTGCTTGATTGCTTTTCTTGCTGATTAATGAGTGTATGCCATTCACATCCCTAACCCCACATGCATTAGAATCGTGATTGTATTTTAAGTGGTCATCTATTTGATTCACCAAGTGCTGTCTTAGTTGAAGCCTCATTGGAATTCGAGCAGGGGTTGACCAGATGGTGAATGATCGAGCTAGCACAGCTAGGATATTGGGTGGATAAAAGAAGATACTCGAATACGAGAGAGATATTAGATCTTTTGATTATCGAGGTGCCTTTGGGATTTGTACCTAACTATATAGAGGTGCTCGGGAGTAACACGCTTTACAAGAACACCAGGATTTTTAACTCTGGATGGCGTGAGGTAGCAACGAAGAAATCGAAGTATTTGTACCATTCAGAGTCATTCAAGGGAAGGGTCAGACTATTTTAAAGACATCAACAAGAGTAGTTACACTGTACTAAGGAGAAAGAGAAAACTTTAAAATAAGGAATTTCGTGGTAATGTTTTTGAAAGCCAACTTCACCAAATTATGAGGACGGGAGCATCAGTTATAATGAAGGTAGCAAAGTGGGACTGATTAAGGATTCTTCTTTGATCTCTTTTCGCACGTCATAAGAAACCTTACCGATGATGGAGGCAGCAAATTCTATTTCTCGCGAATTTTATCGGGACTTCGGGAAACCCTACGGATCACTTGGCTCCGAAAACTAATTGAAACGGTTCGAGACCCTTTTGAACCAGAGAATGCGAGGAAATACCAAAGAATGCAAAATGGGAAGTTGGAACTACGGCCAGTTAAGGATTTGATTATCCTTTCAAGTTAAAGAAATTGTCAACCACGACTTCATTGCCACGGTGAACGGTACATTAAACATTCATGGCATTTGCACACATGCATCGCATAAGTAATTATATTTTATTTTGTTTGACGTGTGTGACAACGTGTGTAATAACGTGACTAATTGATTTAATTTCGTAATTTAAAGTTTTCTGATGTTTGTGAACACTTGCCAAGCTGATTGGATTGCATGCTTGTGTAAATTATTTGTGCCTCTATGTTTAATGTTCTTGATCGCCCATTACCCCTTTCATGCATATACATATTGTAATATTATTTTACAGAGATTCCATCGCGATATCCCCCTTGAGTTGAGCATGGATGACGAGTCTATACTCCAGGGACACCGATATCAGTTGTGATAAGGTACACTAAACATGCATCACCTGTTTTGCGTCTAGTGTTTGTTTCAATATGTGTTAGTTTGATTGCTGAGTAAGTGGACTTGTGTGCTAGAGAGTTGTTGAAATCTCTCTATTTATGTGTTAGGGAGATGTGGGATTCTCCCTATTTGTATGATAGAAAGATGTTGGATTCTTTCTGAGTTTTGTGCACAAGAGATGCTGGATTCTCTTGTTCTTAGGTATTCGAGGGTTGCTGGATTCCCTTGGATTTAGGGTTTGAGAAATGTCGGATTTTCTCAAACTAGATTGTCTGAGAGATGTGGAATTTATCAGACTTAGGTTGAGAGACGGGGTTCTCTCGATGCTGTGTTTGAGAGACGGGGTTCTCTCAATTCTGTGCTTGAGAAACGGGGTTTTCTCTTTTGTGTACCGAGAGACGGGGTGCTCTCACTTGCGTGTTGAGAGATGGGATTCTCTCTTGTTTGTTGCCGTTGCGTTGTGGGTGGCCTGACAACAGCCAATAAGCGATGAGGATGTGACGGGGCGAGCTTGGAATGCAGTGACCTAGGGGTGATTGAATGAAGTGTTCAGACAGATCTCTGTGGCTACCAAACCCTGAAGGAAGATGACGATATCAAAGGGGTAAACTTCACAGCCAGGGCTACGACTATACAATTTTTGAGAGATTGATTGAAGTAGTCTAGATCGAAGCTCTTCGACTCAGCAGTGGGACCTGAGGACAGGTCCTTTTGAAGGAGGGAAGTTTGTAACATCCCGTTCGTCCTATAAATAAGGTACATCACTTTTAAACCTTCTTATGTGTGTAATTATGTGATTCTGTGATTTGCACGGCCCTATTTTGAACTCTTTAAGAGTTCAGGGGCTTGTTTGTAATTTTCTCTTTTTAGGGGTTTTTCGGTCATTCCTCGTTCGATCGAGATTTCGACCTTTTTGACCCCTTCTTTGCGTTTGGGGCAGCGAAACGAGTCCGTAGACTCTGAGTTTGCCCAATTCTGACTTCGTTAACCCCTTCTTCTGTCCGTTTTTGAGTACGAGGACCCGAGATTTATACCCCGGATCCTCGTAATTCGTGCCAAAAGAATCAGCAGCTCTCTCTCTCTCTCACGACACACTCACACACACTTGAGGTGTGTTTTCACACACACGTCCAAACTTGGCCGTTTCTCGACGGATTTCGACGAACCACTAGTCCATTTCGACGAGCTCGACGACGCGGTCACAACCGTACCAAGAACTCGACCAACCGACGAGCGGTGGCGGAGTTTTCGGCCGATTTCAGACGCAGCGGAGGAGGGGTGGCGGAGCCGCCACTTCGCCGCCCATTTGCGGCTGTTTCCGGCCACCCTCTGGCGACACGCGCCCCCAGGCCAGGTAAAGGGGCTTCCGGCGTGTCTTTCTGGACAAGCGGCGCCGCCATCGGGGCGGCAAGGGGGCCGCACGCGCCGTCTGAAGCTCGCGGCGGCGGCGCGCGGTTACTGTAGCGGCGTGTTTCGCCGCTTTCCGGCGACTTTTTCCGACGGGGTTTGGTGGTTTCCGGACGTTTTCGACCTCCTGAATCCATTTCCGGCATCAGATTGGGACGAATCGCGGCATAGGTGGCGGTTCCGGCGAGTGGCGCACCGACGGACGTTTGGCGGCAGATTTGGCCCTCTTCTGGTGGGCTTTTGGTGGTGGTTCCTTCACGGAAGTTGCTCAGAATATCGAAACGTAGCGGATGGCGTTGGCCCCAACTCGAGAACCGGCCGGCGGCGGCGAACCGGTGGCGGACCGGTCTGGACCGGCGGTCCGATTTTCCGGCGACTTTTCCGGCAGTTGACTAGGGGGCTTTTGTAGGGCTCGTTACGGGCTTTCCAACGGTATGTCCGGATTTTATTTTCGTTTAGCGGTTTGCGTTTAATTTCAGTTTTCGTGTTAGGATTTAAGTTCGGTTTTTCGTTAACGAAGTCCCGTGTGTTTGGAATTTTCTGAAATTGGTTGAGGGTTTTTGTCAAGCAGGCCGAGGCGTACGTTTCTGTCCTTCCGGGGAATTATCCGACCACCGGAGGTGGTGGTCCGGCGGCGGCACGTGGCGGTCCGATTGGTTCCGGGGGCGGCATTCCGACGCCCTTTGGGCAGCAAGTTCCTCTCGTCGTGGTGAGTCCAACGCCACTTTCCGTTCGTCAATCGGATGTCCGGTTGATTTTATATGAATTTTCGAAGTTATTGTATTTATTTTCGTTAATTGTTTTAATTGTAAATTCGGCTTTGTATGAACTATGAAATGGAAATTGTGAATTGTATGATATATGAAAGCTTGAATTACTTATTTATTTGTGCTCCAATGTGTATGAAAACTTGTATGAATTGTCTGAACTTTGTTAATTGAATTTGTTAGGTATTAAAGGAATTGATATGAAATGATATGAAGTGCTTTGTCTTTAATTTCGTTATTTGCATTAATTATGCACATGAACATGCCTTAATGTTTTGTTTTGCATATAATTTATGTGAACTCTGCTTATGTGATTTCATTTCTTAAGTGCTTGAGCATGTGCCGTGCGTCTTTGTATAGTTGTCTGAGTCTGAGTCTGAGTTCTGTGCTGTATTTGGTGTGTTCAGTTGGTACAGGTGCACCCGGGGTGGTGACAAGTGAGTCGTGCAGGTTCCGGGGTGGACCTTCTGCTTTGTGTTCGGCTGTGTTTGGTGCCAGGTGAGGTTAGGATATAGTTATACCCTATTGAAACGTGCTCGTTTTCGAATGCATGCGGTTTATAAGCCTTATGTATATGTAGATATGTGCGAAGTACGTATTTTGCTGGTTTTGTCATATGATTTGATTGGAAAAGTACGAAACGCTATGTATGAGCCTATGTATGCTTTGTCTCAGTTCTATTATGATTTCGAGATCAGTCTGCATGATATGTACGTGTGATATGATACGCACGATATGCATGAGATATGTCTGTCTGTCTGTGTGTGGTAAGATAAGTTTCCGATATATGTCTGTTTATATGTGATGGGCCCTGGAGATTGTGGGTAAGGGAGACCCGGGACGACCATTGGGGTCGCCGGTTACGACCCCTGTGCACTTCTCCACCAACGGGAGACTTAGTTCTCCTATGCCGACGGAGCGCATTTTGGCTGGCCGTCGAAGGAACCGGGCGGGATCCTCCGGTTCACATGTTTCGGTCTGTGGTGGGTTGAGAGGGGCACCTCTCTTCCCCATTGGTGTGCAGGTGGGATTGATTTATGAGTTTTGCTTCGATTTGAGTAAGTGTGTTCTGTCTGTCCGTCTGTTATAAGTTCGTGAAACGGGGGTAGATTCGTAAATTAAGATAAAAATTGATATACTTTTAAGCTAATAAGATATGTTACGTTATGTGTGTTAAGTCTGCATGAATCTGAACTTATGTTTAAGAACGTTTGAGTTAAGATTTGTTTGTTTGGTTTTAAACCCCTATAAGTATACTATCACGGGAAACCATTTTGGCGTGCAAAAACTAACCCCGGGTTCACGAATGTCGCTTCTTCTATGTGCTGTGCTCTATATATATGTATAGTGTGCGTGTGTTAGCCCCTCGCTCAGTCCTTGGACTGACCCCTCCCCTTTTATGTTTTAGTTCGCAGGCTTTGCTTTGGAGGTCATTGGAGTTCGTGCTAGGCGGCTGTGTGTAGGGTCTGTCGAGTCTGTGTCCGTCTGTTTATGTTTATTAAGTTCTGGCTCTGGTTTATGATTTGTAAATGATATATATATGATTGCTCGGGACAGGTTAGGACAGGTTGCTGCACTAGTTGAACCCGTATATTTGATTCTGATGTATATACTGCGTTGTATGCTTGATGTGTAAAAGTTTTTGTAAGTTGGCATTTCGTGCTACTTCCGCTGTCATGTTTTACATATTTTCTTTTGTACAGGGTTAGATACCGCCTAGCTAGTGCGTGTGTTTTTGTTTGTCACCCGTTCGCTGTGACTTGGTGCGTGTGCGGACCTTCCATTTCTTATACGTGTCGGGCCATAGTGCGGGGGTGTGATGCCCCACCGCTTGGGGTGTTCCAGCCCCTCTCCCTTTCCTATATATAGGGGAGCTCATGCTCCCCTGTAGAGCTAATTGGCAATTCTTTTGGTTCATGTGTTGAACACCTTCCTTTCTCCAAGATAAAATAAACCCTAGGTTAAGCCTAAACACTAACTAGAGAACTAGCATCCTTACTAGTTACATTGTAGCCAAGTTGGTGGACTATCTCTAGAGAACTTCAAGTTAGAAGTTTTGAAGATTCGAGCTTTACCAAAAGTGGGGATCAAGCTAAACGATCAGAAGGGATGATGAAACGATTCTGAACCCGACATGAAACGAATGAAAAAATCGAACCAAAGAAGATGGCGAAAACCATTCGTCCATATTCGGAAGGATGAATTTTTTCACGAGGGTTTTGTGACTGGCAGTTTTCTACTTTCTCGAAACTGGTTTTCGAAGGGAGTTTCAATCCTGCTTTTCTCGTTTCATGTTTCTTTCTTTATGTTATATTGTTAAGAACTTCCCTAACATGAATTGAATCTAGGTTGATTTGGATTGCTATCCCGACAATGGATTCTGAAGTAGAAAGAGACTTTCGAGGGACGGGTTGTCAAGCCGCGAGAAGAGCATTCTTGGGTGGCTTGAAACGCTTCAAGAAAGAATAAAAGAAAAGTAAGTTTTCTATCTCTACGAATTTGGTTACACGATTGCGAGTCCAAGGTCCTTTTGTTGGGAAAATTTTTTAAATTCCGCTGCTTTCTGATTCGTGTTTTCCAACATGCTCCGCCGCCAACAGCCGCGACATCAGCGGTGGCGACACCACCGGTGATAGGGAACCCAGCAACAGCGGATCCACGAATGGTAAGGGATCGGCTGAATTCACAGAAGGTAAAGAAATCTCAACCCTAAGCCATTTCGTTGGAAACATTAATATGGTGAGTGGGCCGGCTGGCCTAATTAAATTGCAAAAGAATGAAATAATTGAAAAAGTATGTGGGCCGAGGGTAATAAAATAGGGAAAAAATGAAATGGGAATTGGGAAAAGTTTCATGCATGCCCATCACATGTGTCAAGATACTGAATGGCTTATTGATTCGGGAGCCATCGATCACATGACAAATGAGATTCATGATACCCGGAACACTACCAACCCTCGAATAAAGACAGTAATTAATGCAAATGGCCTCCCTTATCCTGTCGTTGGAGCGGGAAATGTGAAATTTTCAGAGAAACTGAATTTATCTCACTGTCTAGTTGTTCCATCTCTTACTACAAAATTACTTTCTGTTAGTCAAATCACAAGAGAGCTCGATTGCACAGTATTGATGTTTCCCTCTTTCTACCTCTTACAGGATATTCGTACGGGGACGATCATTGGGCGTGGTATTGAGAGAGATGGATTGTACTACATTCAAGACACCTCACAAGCTGGCTCAAGTTGTTTGGTTCAGGGAAATAGTCAAAAGCAACTCTGGCTATGGTATCGCAGATTGGATCACCCTTCCTTCCAATATTTGAAGCAAGTGTTTCCGAAATTAGTAGCAGAATCAAATTCTTTCCAGTGTGATACTTGTATACTTGCAAAAAGTCACCGAACATTTTATCCAAATTCTTGCAATAAAACTGATTTGCCTTTTGAGTTAATTCACTCTGATGTTTGGGGACCCGTTCCAAGTCATGTTAACTCCAGATTCCGGTGGTTTATTTTGTTTGTTGATGATCATACGAGGCTTACTTGGGTTCATTTCTTGAACCAGAAATCTGATGCCCCAGGCACAATTAAGAACTTCTTCTAGATTATCCAAAACCAGTTTTCTACCTCGATCAAACTTTTCGTTCCGACAACGGAGGGGAATTCATCAACCAGAACCTGCAAAGTTTTTTCTCTAAAAATGGGGTCATTCATGAGACAACCTGTCCTCACACCCCACAACAGAATGGAGTCGCAGAACGAAAAAATAGATATATCCTGAAAATTGCTCGGGCTTTTCTGTTTGAGGCCCATGTCCCCAATTCCGTTCCGACAACGGAGGGGAATTAATCAACCAGAACCTGCAACGTTTTTTCTCTCAAAATGGGGTCATTCATGAGACAACCTATCCTCACACCCCACAACAGAATGGAGTCGCAGAACGAAAAAATAGATATATCCTGGAAAGTGCTCGGGCTTTTCTGTTTGAGGCCCATGTCCCCAACTCCTACTGGGCTGAGGCCGTCTCAACAGCTGTTTCTGTCATGAATCGGCTTCCCACACCGGCACTGCAACATGGAACTCCCCTGAATGCCCTTCGCAAGTCCCACTCCATTCCGTCCGTACTCCTACTCACTCAGCGGGTATTTGGATGTGTTGCTTTTGTCCATACTCCAAAGCATTTATGGACAAAACTCGACCCCTGCACAGTCCGACGTGTCTTCCTTGGGTTTAACCCTACCTAGAAAGGCTACCACTGCTATGATCCAATACACAAACGACACTATATCACCATGGATGTGAACTTTCTGGAAACCGAATACTATTTCAGGGCACCTTCCAATTCAACCCCTCAGGGGGAGAAACACACAAGTGAGGGGACGAATTGGATGTGTGAATGGCTGGAACAACTACATGAATACACACCGCCTTCTGAACACGCTGATACTTCACATCCATCTCTCTTACCCACCCCAGAGGAAGCCCCGGCATCGAATATCCGTGAGGTAAGTGATCCTGATCCCCCTGTTTCCATTCAAAATACATATACTCTACCCCCTCGACAGAACAGGGAAATTTCGCCGAACAGGTACAACCCAGAAAGGGTAAGCAGGTCCAAGTATCCGGTCACTCACCACGTTTCGTCCACCTCTTCACCACAACTCCAGGCCTTCTTCCGTGTTGTTTACTCCCAGGAGATCCCCAGAACCATAAAGGAAGCCCAAGCAAACCCCCTTTGGAGACAGGCAATGGAAGAAGAAATCTGTTAGGAATAGTGCCGTAGAAAGCCGATTGTATATCCGCTTTGTGCTTTTCTTATTGTAATCACAGACAATCTTTGAATGAAATAACGAATTGAGGCAACACTTCTTTATATGCTATTGTTCGGTATGCGTTTACTTTATCTGTGCATGTATGAGAACTCCCCTAATCCTGATGACTTTAGGACTCTACCATTTAGGTGAAATGGTTCATGAAACGAGCCCTATATCACATAAGTCATGATTAGTAAAATACTCCAAGCCGATGAGTCCTACAGACAGTGGGAGTGTCAACCTGACTCCTCTAAGGCTTGCTTGTGGGATAACGCCCTTAAGAAGGACCACCTTGTTTCATGGAGGTGCAAAGTGTATAGTTGATACGTGCGTGATACATGAGGGTGCTTACTTTAATAAGTAAGTTCACTGAGGTGCCCCGTGTGAGAACATTCCTTAATGGGAAAGGAAGTTTCTATTTCAGGAAATAGAAACTTCCAGATTAGGAAATATCTCACGAGTCATTGATGTGATTAATTGGTCCTTAAGACTTGAGGTTCCTTGTCACTTTATGAGTTAACTCTGTAGTCTTAGGTATAAGCTTTAAAGGGTGTCGCCTTAGACAACTGATTCAAGGCTTATGCTGGGGCTGCACAAGTGATTCATGAAAGTGAATGAGAATCAAGAAAGGACCTACACTTGTATTTGCAAGGTAATCTCTTATTATGTAAGTCATTCATATGCTATATGGAGTCCTTGGCCAAGGCAGTAGATCAAGACATCAAGAAAAGGGTTTCTTGGATTGAGAT
Source organism: Lantana camara (assembly GCA_037501455.1). Classification (NCBI taxonomy): domain Eukaryota; kingdom Viridiplantae; phylum Streptophyta; class Magnoliopsida; order Lamiales; family Verbenaceae; genus Lantana; species Lantana camara. The sequence goes on from CM074862.1 coordinate 65,643,070, forward strand.
CAAATGGATATGAAATGCACTTAGCTTTAAGCCCGGATTATTAGGGTTCTGATTATTCCCTTACCCTAGATCTTGGTTGAGAGATAGAAAGTAGGACGATTGTATCTCACATGAATCAATGACTTAAAGGTTCTGTCGAATCTGAACATTCCAATTCAGCTAGGGGTTAAACACCTGTTGCTAGACTATGGTCGTTTAATCTGTGGACTGATTAATTAATTAGTGAATTAATTAATTAGGGTCACTGCTAAGTGCTAATTGAATTGAGAACCTAGAGGGTCACACACAACAACTTGGTTACATGAGTTGAGGCTTGAAAATGATTAAACGAGTTAATCGGGCCAAGAGGGTTCCACACGTGTGAAACCACACGTGTGGGTCACGTGAGTGACACGTGTCCTTGTGACACGTGTCCCACACGTGTGTATACATATATTGTATAAATATATTAAATAATTAAATGTGTTAATTATTTAATAGACTTTGGTTTAATTTTTGAATTAAAAAGAAAGTCTTATTTTGGAGAAAAATAATCTAGTTAATTAATTATGAATTAATTAATTAATTATTTTCAATAAATAAAGTATAAAATTATCCAAAAATAGTTTGGATATTTTAACTCTCTTGAAAGTTGATTTGAATTTGAATTCAAAGTCAAAGTCAAAATTACTTGATGATCAAGTAATAGTAGAGAGAGACCAAAACCCTAGCCTATAAGGACTAGGATTTTCGGTCCTCTCTTTATTATAAATAGGGGAGCTCGAGCTCCCCTTAGAGTGAATTGGCAATTCTTTTGGTTCATGTGTTGAACACCATCCTTTGTCCAAGATAAACGAAACCCTAGGTTAAGCCTAAACACTAACTAGAGAACTAGCATCCTTACTAGTTAGATTGTAGTCAAGTTGGTGGACTATCTCTAGAGAGCTTCAAGTTAGAAGTTTAAAGATTCGAGCTTTACCAAGGAGAGGGGATCAAGCCGCGAGAAGAGCGTTCTTGGGTGGCTTGAAACGCTTCAAGAAAGAATAAAAGAAAAGTAAGTTTCTTAACTCTACGAATTTGGATACACGATTGCGAGTCCAAGGTCCTTTTGTTGGAAAATTTTTAAAATTTCCGCTGCTTTCTGATTCGTATTTTCCAACAAAATCAACGCTCTGTCCAAGAATCAAACATGGGAGATGTGCCCACTCCCAGTTGGGAAACGCTCCGTGGGATGCAAATGGGTGTACAATATCAAATACAGAATGGATGGGACAATTGAGAGATACAAGGCTAGGTTGGTGGCCAAAGGGTATTCTCAGACCTATGGAATCGACTACACTGAGACATTTTCTCCAGCAGCCAAACTGGACACCATCCGTATTCTGTTGTCCATTGCTGCCAACTACGAGTGGCCCCTACATCAGTTTGACATAAAGAATGCATTCGTACATGGTGACCTCACAGAGGAGGTATACATGGATCCTCCCCCTGGATTTGAGGACCACACAGGTGTACCAATGGTATGTAGACTGAAACGGTCACTTTACGGACTCAAGCAGTCTCCCAGAGCGTGGTTTGGAAAGTTCACTCATGCCATGAGAAAATACGGGTACAGTCAGAGCAACTCAGACCATTCTCTGTTTTTTAAGAGGAAGGGCCAGCTAACTAACCTTTTGGTCATCTATGTCGACGGCATGGTCATAGCTGGGAATGATACTGAGGAGATAACCAATCTTCAGAGAAACCTATCACAAGAGTTTGAAATGAAGGACTTAGGGGGACTGAGATATTTTTTAGGCATCGAAGTAATGAGGTCAGATAAAGGTATCTTCATTTCACAGAAGAAGTATATCCTTGATTTGCTGACAGAAGTGGGATTACTGGACTGTAAACTAGCTGAAACACCCATGAATCAGAACCACCAACTGGGAATCTATCCAGAGCAAAAGCCAACAGACAAGGAGAGGTATCAGCGGTTGGTGGGAAAACTGATCTACTTGGCCCACACTAGACCAGACATCGCCTACGCCGTCGGGGTCGTAAGTCAGTTCATGCACAATCCGAGCAAGAAACACATGGAGGCGGTCATGAGGATTCTAAGATACCTAAAATCCTCCCCAGGGAAGGGACTTAAGTTTGCTAGGAACGGGCATACTCGAGTTAATGCCTACACCGATGCTGATTGGGCCGGAAGCATCACAGACAGGAGATCTACTTCCGGTTACTTCACCTTTGTGGGAGGGAATCTTGTCACCTGGCGGAGCAAGAAACAGAAGGTTGTGGCACTCTCCAGTGCCGAGGTAGAATTCAGGGGGATAGCCAGAGGGATCATGGAAGTCTTGTGGATTCAAAAGCTTCTAACAGAGATTGGCTTCCCTCCAGAAGAAAGCGTTGACTTATACTGCGACAACAAAGCAGCAATAAGTATCTCCCGTAACCTAGTACAACATGACAGAACAAAACACGTGGAGATCGACCGTCACTTCATCAAGGAGAAAATCGAGTCAGGGATAGTTAAGCTCCCATTTGTGAAATCTGAGGACCAGCTTGCGGACATCTTGACTAAGGTAGTTAGTAGCCAGAACTTCCACACGGCATTGTCCAAGTTGAATATGCTCGACCCTCATGATCCAACTTGAGGGGGAGTGTTGGAGATCCTAATATCTTTGGAAAGGATTTACCCTAATTAATCTTTCCTTGTACGTAGCTAGATGAGTGGCATGTAATTAGTAGATGTAAGCTATTTATCTAGATGTAATCTCTGTTCCTTTGTAACGAAATACACAATGAATTCATACAACTTTCACTCCCAAATGTCTCTTATTATCAACACCTATGTCGTTTTCCGTCATTTTCACAAAAAACATTAAAAAGATTAGCTTAAGATAAAATTTGTTAAAGACATAATCTTTTATTTTATAATTTTCTTTAAACCCCCTAGTTTAAATTTATAAAATGCATTATGTGTAAGCGTTGCTTGTTAATTGTTATGTGCTGGTAAAAGTATAATTTCACTTCATACCCAATTTGCTTATTATTTAGCAAATCCTTGGAGGAGTTACTAACACCCCCTTTTAAGTTCAAGTAAATACTTCCTTTTAAATTTTAACTTTTAAGGGGATTACAAGAAGGTATCGGGAAAAGCTAGCACATAAAAATCTATTACACTACTAGATATGTTTAATTACTTTTCTAATATAATTTAAATAAGTTCAATGTCCAATAGTAGGCATATTGATTGCCCTAAGACTGAATTGTTGGGGAAATATGGAAAGAAAATGTAAATCTTGTGGCAGATATCGAGGTACTGAAAATGTTTTTCACATGAACCTCCTCGAACAAAATTTTTTACATTCATAAGGTTCGAACCCGAGACATTCCTTAAATGAACTCAAACCCTTATCAACTTAAGCAACTGTCCGTTGATAATGTCAGATTCTTATTGTAAATCTTTTCTATTGTTATCATTAATTTTATTTTAAGATAATAACCTTACCGATCTATGTTTTGCAGAAATTGTGATAAAGATCTAGATCAAGAACAAAGGCTAATCATACAAGAGGATGCTTCGAAGCTCAAACGCATCAAAATTGTTTTGAAAGGCCTACAAGTTATGATGTACGGATACAGATATGGTGATACGGATATAATATAATACGGACAAAACCACATAATTTTTTTTTTAATTTCTCACGTGAAAAGTGTCAGATACGACACGATACGAGACAACAAAATGTTATTATTAAAAGTATCGGTGCATTGGAGCCTACAAGATAAAAAGCACATGAAGGATGTTAAACGTCCCACATCGAATAATTAATGATGTGGTGTTCAATATATAATGACTTGACAATCCTCCCCTCAATAGCTAACTTTTGGGGGTGAGTAAGGCCAAAACACATTATTTAAGGCTAAAGCATATTATTCAATAAAGGAAGCCGATAGTTGTCTTCCAAAGTAGCTTTTGGGGGTGAGTAAGGTTAAAGCACATTCAATAAAGGAAGCAGATAGTTGTCTTCCAAAGCTACTGACCAATTCATGACCCTATATTAAACCCTTGTTAATAATCTTAGTCGTCTCTATCAATAGTCGAACTCTTTGAAAGAAATTCAAGTTATATGTTCACCTTATTTAAAGAACTAGGCTTATGCCATAACTATAATCATGAGAAAAAGAAACTCTCGCTTTAATTCTAAATAACAAAGAGAAAAATACAATTTGCCCCTCGTTAAAGAACAACTAAGCTTTACAAGATTTTTAAACTTAAGGAAGGAATAACAAAATTAATTAAATTTTAACAAGCATTATAATAGAATAAACCAACTTTCACGAAACAAAACAAAACGTCTTTATGCCTAGAAGCATCTTAGGTTATAGAATATCGTGGAAGATTTTTCCATCCTACCCCTGCTGTAGCACTCCAACGGTGGGCACCATACCCCCGCACTATAGCCTGACATGTGTAATAAAACCAGACCTCCGCACACGTGCCGGGCCATAGCGAACATAGACAAACAAAACCAAAACCTAAGTTAGGCGGAACATAGACCTTGCATATAACCGGTACTTAACAGAATATGCGGAAGCGTGCTCATGTCAAACAAAAATAAAAACAATGGAAACAGGTGACGGGTTCAAACTAACATAATTCCTAATCCCAAAATCAAATCATAACATAAATCATATATACAAACGGGTTCAAACTAACCCTAGAAGCCTGTCCAAATTCAAATCATAATTAAATAATATTTATACAAATGTGCGATCATATCATATAAACATAATTCAAAAAGAAATACAAAATGTGAAATGTAGACTATACGAAAGGCCGACTCGAAACAGACTCCACAAACTGACAGACTCCGCCTAGCTCAAACCTCCAAAGCAAACCTGCAAAGCTAAAAAACGTAAAGAGGGAGGGGTCAGTCACACTTGACTGAGCGAGGGGTTAACACACGCACGCTACACATATATACATAGCAAAGCACATCAAAAAAAGATGTTCGTGAATCCTTGAGTAGTTTTTGCACACCAAAAAATTTACCTGTGATAATATATATATAGGGTGACTTAGCAAAATAGAATAAATGAAACTTAACTTAACTTATATCAAAGAATACATTTAAAATTCATGCAAACTTCGCAAACACATCAAAGCATATTTTATTAGATTAAAAGTATACCAAATTTTATCTTAATTTAAGAGTCTAATCCCGTTTCACGAACTTAAGACAAACATAACGAAACTCGGCGGGCACGAGTGCAAACCTCTCAAACAAAACATGCAAAACGACGAAATAAATGAAACAATACATACCAACAGGTGCAAACGTGTCAAACCTCAAACCAAAGTGATGGAAGCGCTACGCAACCCTAGCCATGCAAAAATCGACGAGGGGAGTGCTCAATGCTCCTCAAACCCTTAGGACTCCATCCCCCAACCTATTCCCAGGTGGGTTCCGGTACATCCATACCATATAATGTACGTCGGGGCCCTATCAAACAAATTCATAACACGTACAAAGCATAGAAAAACCTATACCCGCTACAAACGTGCATACCAAAACATATCATGCGTGCCACAAACATACGTATCATATACACACACACATACATACGTATTCTGTAGCACCCCGGAGCGAACGACACCACATCCACCGCACCATAGCCCGACACGTGTAACGAAACGGAACATTCGCACATGCATAAAGCTATAGCCAATGGAAGACAAGCAAAGACTCTCACCTAAGCTAGGCGGTCTAGACCCTAAAACAGAGTACACAACAAAATAAAACATACACGGAAGCAACAGGATCAACAAATACTATCATCATACATGCTCAAGAGAATAAAAGATATACATGCGTTGCCACTCCAGGGCCAAATAAAAACTTACAAATTCCAAATTCGAGTTATAGACATAATCTTATACATATCTCCAAAATACTAAAGCGAGAGATAAAGATGCAATATGCAAAAGACTCGACTCGAACGACCCAAAAGAAGACCGTCGCCTAGCTCAGACCGAACCCTGCACCTGCAACTCAAAAGCAAAGGGAAAAAGGGGAAACAACATCGAGGGTCAGTCCTAAAGACTGGTGAGGGGCTAACCCACGCACACGTACACATACATAGAGACAGAGCATATTCAAAATCATAATATTCATGAACCGGGGCGTGGTTTTTTCAATCTAAAGCATTTTGATCCCGTGATACTATATATAGAAGAAAAGTTAGGCCAAAGGCCAAATATCTACCAAATTTTAATAATTAGAAGTCCACTCCCGTTTCACGAATCGAATTCATAATCAAATTCAAACTACTCGACGAGTACGAGTTTTCAAACCAACCTCCTTCATATAGATTCAAACTTATATTCAAATTCAAATGAAAACCAAATCAAACGTACCTTCCCCAACACCGGGTGATAGAAGGGTTGTGCACACCCTAACTATCCGAACTTTATCTATGGGTCGTGAGTTTCATGACGCTCATGCCCGAGGATTCCATCCCTCACCAAACCTCCTAATGGGTTCCGGGTTGATCCTATCCAAAGGAGAATGTGTACAGTGGTCATAACCGGCGATCCCATGGTCGTCCCGGGTCTCCCTTACTCACATCTCCAGGGCCCAAATTCAAACTCAAACACAGGGATTCATATAAAAGACTTATCTTTCAAAGTCAAACCTCGCTACGTATCCAAATTCAAATTACACACACCAACCTATTTTCAAAACAAATAACTGAAAACATATCTACGTATATATACAAAGCGCTTTCAAAAGGATTCATAACAAACGGGCCAATTCCCGAAAAATACATAACAAAAATGTATATATATATATATATATATATATATATATATATATATACGTAGGTCACATGCGGGCTCAAAACTCATTTAGGGTTGTAGGTCATAATAACTAAAAGAAAGAAACCTCACCTCGACGAACAAACCGAACGAACAGGTTCAAAACACACCCACGGAGCGGCTCCACACCAACGAGCTACTCCACTCGAACAATCTAAACAAGGGAACACCACTTAGACTCAATATGAACCAAGGAAACGCTCGGCGAATGCATATGATGCAATGCACTTCATATAATTTCATATTTAGGCGTATCGATGCAAATATCGAAATATCACATGAATAATCCAAGAAACAAAATTCATTTTACGTCAAATAAATTCATAGTAAGTCATTTAATATTATACCACGAGCATCCATAATTCATACACGTATTTATTCATCGAATTCATATCATATATGCCACTTAAGACCATAATTTTCAAAGAAATATTCCAAGATTAAACAAATAAAAAATCACACAATTAATTTAATTCTTAAATACATAATATATAATATAATATATTTCATATATATTCATTTAAAACATGCATGCACAAAATATTTAACACACACACATGTACTCACGTAAACACATGCATTCACTTAACATATTATACACAAATATATTCACTAACGCACCCATATACATGCATAATAAGGTAAATTGCATGCATTTAATATATAACACACTCAATATATACTGCATATATATAATACATATTCATGGATTAAAACACTCACATACATATATATATATATATAAATATATTCACACATTCATGCATGCAAATTCACGTAGCAGCATGCAATCATACACCACACTCATATGCAAACAATAGACATATATTTACTACATATATACACAACATGCATGCATTAAATATACAAATCAGAAACAAACATTTCATATATATTAAATATGCATGCATGGGAAATTCATATTATCATTTCATATATTAAATTATAAGACAATCATACATGCAATCTGTTCCTAGCCTTCCACTCCACAAACAAACCAAATTAAAGTTTGGAAATCAAATAAGGCAACAAAGCAAACAAACAAGGCTGCCAGGAACTCCCCGCCCGGGGAAAGAAATGCAAACGAAAGTCCCCGGCCGGGCAAGGAGAAGGCAGAAGCTACTGCCTGAAGCGTCCCCGCCCGGGGACTCAACCAAAAGAAGATCTCCCCGCCCAGGGAGATCACACAACAGCGACGAACTGCAGCAGCTGCTACTCTGTTTTCCTCCATTTCATGTAGCAAAATAGGGAAAAAGAGCAGCAGCAGCAGGGCAACAAAAACAGCAGCAAAACCGGCAAGAAAAGGAAGCAAAACTAGCAACAGTTCATATGCAGCAAGAACAACAAAACAAGGTTCCAATCATGCATCTAAATCTCAGAGTTTCAGTCATTTACCAAGCTCCAAACATGAAGGAAAATTCATATACTTGCAATCCATGAAAATAAGAGCAAGAATTCAGTTATTGAAGCTTAAGGAAACAAGATTCATGCATTAAAATCCATAAAAACCGAAGCAATCTCATGAAATCAAACTTTGGAGCAAAACCTAACTATTCATCATAGCAGCCCCAAACCATGCTCAAAACCACATCAAATTTAGCAAATAGACACTTAAAAGAAAGAGGAGAAGATATAGAACAAGAATCCGGGCTTACCTTTTGAATTTGAGGCGAAATGATGGAGTATTGATCTTGGAAAAGCAAGATGAACTTTGCAGATTTCTTTTTCCCCTTCTCTCTCTCGATCAGCTGCTTCTTTCTCTCTCTCCAGGCATGAGTTTGAAATGAGGGGATAAGGTATGAATAGAGGGTTTAACTAGGGTTAATTTGGCTCAAGAATCAAGTGATTTGGTTAAGAAATGAATTAGTTATTGCCAAAATACTCCAAGGTCGCGAATCTGCACGAATAGCTCGTTTCAGAAAAAATATGGGGGGCCAAACGGGCTTAGAAAAATGTGAAGCCAAGTTCTTTAGCCTCCAAATTTTGTTACAAGTCCAGCGATACTTCCAGAATTCAAATCCGAATTCCCTAGCTCAAGTTACGGTCTCCGGAATCCAAGGCGCGCTAAAACTTGTTAGGCCCTCGAATCCCCAACAATTAAAATATGGTTCGTTACCATATCAAACAAGTCCGGAAAATTAAAACAAGCACATAAACGAATTCATAACACGTATAATTCATGCATATTAAATCGGCACGAAAATTCGATCTCAAATCGAGCACAAACGCAACACATTTTCAACAAAGGAGCTTATTATTCAAATAATAAAATTAAATTTTCAAAGAAAAAATTAAATAGAATTTTATTAAAAAGACTATTTTTCAATTAGGTCCAAAACTTTCAAAAAGTTTCAAATAAGTCCAAGTTCAAATTTTCAATTAAGTTCAAAATTAAATAAATCATATAATTAAGTCCTTAATCACATAATTCACAAAAATTAGCATGCTCGGAAATTAAATTCACATATCATAAAATTCATAAAAATTCGTATCATCAATCACTTAGGCAATTTTGACATATAATTCGAATATTTCATATAAATTCAAATAATTCATATAAGAATTTTCAAATAACAAAAGTATAATTCAAATAAATATGAAATTAAAATAATTTAAATTGCACAATTAGCTCTCTCGTAAGTGCGTACCTGGACGGCCGAAAAACCGGGGTGTCACATATTCCATGCATACATACTATACATACATACATACAAACTTGCAAACCACACACAAACATACCAAATCCAACACAAGCATACATAGGCTCATACATAGCGTTCATACTTTCAAATGTATAACAAAACCGTCAAAATACGTATTCCGCACATATTTACATATACATAAGGCTTATAAATCGCATGCATTCAAAAAGAGCACGTTGCATTAGGGTATAACTATATCCTAACCTCACCTTATACCAAACGAAGCTAAAGACACAACACTTGATTCACCCCGGAACCAACTTGACCGACAAAACACCACCCCAGGTTCACGTGAACAAACTGAAGGCAAAAGAGAAAACTTAGACTCAAAATGAACTATATAGATGCACGGCGTATGCATAAGAACTTAAGAAATGCAAACACATAGGCAAAGTTCATAATCAAACTCATTTCATACAAAGGAATGCATTTTCATAGCTTAACATATGCATAAAACATATTAAGACATGTTCATATGCACAATTAATGCAATTAAGGGCAATCGAAATGCATATAACGACACTTAATCAATTAATAGCACATAACACGTTTTTACCCAAAAATCGAATCATATAATTGCAAAACATATCTAAATGCATAAATTAACATTCATAACGTATCATTAATCACGTTAGGATCATGCTCGGGGAGGGTTAAAGCGTAAAACGAACATACGAAACGAAACCGGGCAAAACAAAACACCCACGTACACTCACAAAAGCAGGGCAGGAACGGGGGTTACCAAACCTAAGGCAAAAAGGGGTAACCCCCATTACCGGAGGCAGAAGCAAAACCTCCCAACCGAGCCTGGGAATGGTCCTTCCGGCCCATAAGGCAAAATGGGAACGACCTTTCTTGGGCTCGTAGGCTGACGTGGCCAGGGACCGAAAGGGCCGTTCCGGTCCCAAGGCTGTGGTGGGAACGGTCGTTCCCGCCTGGTTCGAGCTCAAAGAAGCAGAACACAGCAGCCAGGCGACGAGGCAACAACAAAAACGCCAACACAGCCCCAAAAAACCACGAAACACCCCGAAAATCATACTACGAATCAAACATAACACGTAGATCACATAAATACAAGTTAAAGCTCCCAAAACTAACTCAAACACCCAAAATCCCGAACCTAGCACTATTTATCATCTCCCTAATTAGACCACTTAGACACAAAATACGGGCACGAAAGAGATACTAAATTAAAGCACGTAATGAGAGGATCACAATGGTTACCTTGGTTCTTCGATCGGGTGGTCGGATGAGGCGTGAGCTTGAGCCAAAGCTTGAGGGCCGGGGGAGGGGGGGGGGGGGCTTTCTCGTCTTCTTTTCTTCCTCCTTGTCTCGTGAAAATAGGGAGAGCAAGAGGTTGATATTTTCAGCCCTTTAAGGGCTGAAACGGGTCGGACATAAAGGTAGGGTCGGACGGTATCCGGTCCATCCGGATCAGATTTTAAAACGGTAGGGCTATCAAATGGCTTTAGAAAAAAATATAAAGTTAATTTCATTGACTCCGAATTGTCGAAACGAACTCATTGAAGGGGTCGGAATTCAAATTCGAATTCCCGAGCTCAAGGTAGCCATGAAGACTAAAACACCCTAATTACAATTAGGTCCCTAATCTTTCAAATATTGGGCATTCGAGCCCAAACATTTTAATTAAATTCTAAAGCTCATATAACTTAAATAAATTACACGTTGACACTTAAAGTATGCAAATCACATAAATACGAAATTAAACTCTCTCGTAACACCGTACCTGGAATGCCGGAGAATCAGGATGTTACACCTTCAACCAATATGAACCTTTCTAGATTATGTGAGTTATCTTGTACTATCATTCCCTATTCTGATCCAGCTTACTTGTATTCTTTGACACTTATTTTCTTTAGCACCAAATCTCTTGAAAACTTTTGACGCAGACCCTTCTATTATATGATTTCTACATTTGCTTCTAGTAATACAAAATATTCACACAAACTTTCAACTGCATATCCATACCCGTCTCAATCCTTCTCCATTCATCATTCTTGAATGGATCATAATGGCTAATTCTCAATGCTATCATTTTGTTTTTTGCTTTCAAAATTACTATTTTCGCTCCATAGACACAGATGAACGGAGATTCCCCTACCGACTTCTGTGGGGTAGGAGCAATATACCGAAATCACCCTTTGAAACTCGTTTATCCAATTAATTTTATATGTTGATAGGTACATCATCCTCACTTTAAGATGATTGAGTAGGGTTCGATTAATTACCTCCATTTAGCCATTAGACTAAGGGTGTCCAACTAAGATAAAATTTGGAGATCTTTTCATCTACTTCCTCCACTCATTCAACTGCATCCCAATATTAGCTATCAAAACCCTTGTGTCGTACCCGGAGCGATAGGTTACTATATCCCCCTCACTAGGATGCAACTCATACACGGAATAAAAAGTTCGTATATGCGCCTAAGTCAAAGTGAATAAGAGACAGATAGACATACTCCTTATTCTAAGTGGGACTTAGACCCCAACATACAAATTCAAAGCAACAAAACAAGTGGAAGCACAAGTAGCCATAAACATGCAATGACCATAGACTGACGTAAACAAAACCATACATCAAGCATGAAAAACATGGCTCACAGATCCAGTATAACACCCCGGTTTTTCGGCCGTGCAGGTATGCCAACACGAGAGTGCTAATTACGTATTTAAATTATTTAATTATGCAAGTGATATGTTTATTATATTGTTTTCGTGATATTCTTGAAATATAAGAGTTAATATTTGAATTATTTGTTAAGTATGTGTTTGAATAGTTGAACGTTTTTTACCTTTTGAGCCCGTTTTCGATCCGTTCGAGTTTGAATTTATTTTAGATTTTTGTGAATATGTGATATGTATAAATTATATATGTTATGTATTTGTTTATGTAGCACCCTAACCCCAAGGCACTACATCCCTCGCACTATAGCCTCGATCCACATACGTAATGGACAATCCGTACATAAACCAAAACTATAGCGAACGGGTGACAATCAAAAGAAACATGCTAGGCGGGACACTCCCCAACATAAACTATGAAAACATGATAAGAAAAGCGGAAGCAATTCAATAAATACGTATAGGTACCATATTTACCAAATAGATACGTAATAGACACCAACATTACCTATCAATACATTATCATCTTCTTTTATTATATACATGCTCGAGTATTCAAAATGTGATAACAATGATCATAACATGATGCTACCAAAAGTTCTATACATGGAAGGTACAATGCTAGACCCGTGAAAATGCAAGACTGGACCGGACTCCCGCCTAGCACAACCACACTCATAAAAGAACCTGAAAAGTGAAGTATCAGTCTGCCGAAGACTGAGTGAGGGGCAATAAATATATATAGCACACGTCACATGCAAGTTGTAGCCTCGGGTGAAGACTTGGAAAAGAAATAAATAAATATGGATTTCAAGAATAACTTATTCTTTGCCCGAGATTACAACTAATCATTTTAACATGTTAACTTGAGCATTTTATGAACATGTGGCCCCGGCGAGTAAGGGTAATTTTTCAACCTTTACACTAAACGTGACAATACGTGCTTGCATTATCAATTCGACACATGATCATACATTTCAATTTAGTGCTCAATTAGATAATTTCATGCTTGAAACATGCAATAACCCCGAGGATAACCCGACATGCAGGAATCATCCCCAGTCTCCTTCTTCCTCCGGGTGATAGTGGGTTTGCAAGGCCCAACTATCCATGACATGGTGTGTATAGGGAACATGACTCCCTAAACACGGAACTCCTTCCACCACTAATCTCCTAGTGGCTTCGGGGGTGATCCCAATGAGGTGAGAATAGCTCAGGAGTTACCCGTCAGCCCTGGCTTTCCCGGTTGGCTCAAGAACTATCCTCGGTCCCACGTGCAATCATGTACTCGCCGAACATGCTTGAAATCATGATAATCATGGCTTGCTTGCTTGCTTGAAATGTTTGTAGTTTTGAAAACGTTTATAGCTATAATACTTTTTGGCCGAAAATAACACATAAAGGTTGTAGGGTTCTATGTACCTAGAACAAAACCTCACCTTTTCTTACAAAATAAAACAAGGATATGCTCTACGGAGCCTGCTCCTCGTCCACGACCTCATGACCTATGCAAACATGACGTGTATACGTGAGACATAACTCAAAATGGACCAAATATGACGAACGGCGAAAATGCAACGAGATGACGAGCAATTCACAATGTGGCATGAAAACATCTTGTTTCAGTATATAATCAATCATATAATAGCAATTCGGGGTCAAAGAAATCATCGGATCATGGGGCTAAAAATGTAATTTTATGCAGAAACTTTTGTTCTGTCAGACGCACGGGAACGGCCATTCCGGCTTTCCTTTGAAAATGGGAAGGGCCGTTCCCGTGGCCCTTCAAAACGCGCCGACGACTTTAAATTAGAAAGCGCGCCTTTAGCTGGGAACGGCCCTTCCGGCACACAGGCCAAAATGGGAACGACCGTTCCCAGGCTCGGCCACCTATTTTGGTTTAAAAGAATGGGAACGCCCGTTCCCACAATGCCTTGAGGCTGGGAACGGTCGTTCCCAGTTTCTGCAACTGAAAAGCAGAGTAGAATCAGGGGAAGAGCTACGGGAAGCAATAAACAACAACAAAATTTGAAGTTTTGATCCCCAAATGCTATTATTTCTGGAAATAGGCATGTATACATGTTCAAAGGATAATAAAATAACACTTAGACATATAAATCATGAAATATCATCAAGAATTCAATCTTCCAAGTTCATGATCAAACTTGATCATTCAAGCTAAATTTTCCAATAATTCCATGAATAAATCATGCCATGATCACATAATCATACCTTGATCAACAAATAATTCATTTAACATATAATTCTCAAACCCTAGCTAAACCAAGTCTGATAAAAAATCATGAGTTCATGCAAATACCAACCTTGAAGACAAAGAAATGAAGAAAAAAGATGATGAAGATGTCTAAGCTCCAATTCTTGCAATATTTCTTGAAATCTTGGATGAATATGGTGAAAATTCACTTCTTCCTTTTCCTTCTTGAAACCGAGAGTAAGGGAGCAAAATATGTTGGGAGATTTTGATGATAATTGATCAAGGAAGAACATGGAAGAAATATGTCGATCCATCCAATTTTGAAACTTATGAAATGCCTATATTTACCACTTGATCCCTTAATTGTTTAAGTCATGCACTTGAGGATATAAGGTTTTGAAATGTATTCAATTAGGTCCTTGAAAGATCATGCAATTAAGTCCCTAAAGGTTAGGAAGAACATCAAGTAGGGACAATTTGACAATTTGAACACTCTCGGTAATTGTTTTTCGTAATAAATATTTTTCCATGACTTGAAATAATTTTCCAATGATATGTTTTCACATAATTCAGATAAATGATGTTTCATGAATTTTATAAAAATATGAGATGTCATGTAAGAATATTATGAAATTAAAGAATTAAAATAAATTCCTACGCTCAAAATCTCACACGTGGCGTGCTTACCTGTTCATCCGGAACTGGGGGTTTCAACTCTCCCCCCTTCAAAGAATCTGGTCCCCAGATTCTTTAGTCTTGCGTGAACAACTCCGGGTGGAACCGTTTCATTTTATATTCGGTTTCCCACGTAGCTTCCTCGGCTTTATCACTTCGCCATAAAACTTTAACCATGGGAATTCTCCGGTTTCTCAACTCCTGAAATTTCCAATCCAAGATTTTAACCGGCCTCTGAACAAATGTCAAATTCGGTTCCAATTCAACTTCTTCCACATGGAGAATTGTGGTCTCATCGGGATAATATTTCCTTAACTGTAAAACATGAAACACGTTGTGGATCCCCGTAAGACTCGGTGGTAGGTCCAGCCGATAGGCTACTTCGCCTATTCTTTCAAGAATCTCGAAAGGACCTAAATAACGAGGATTAAGTTTTCCTCCTTTCCCGATCCGGGTGAAACCTTTCCTTGGTGACACCTTCAAGAATACCCGGTCACCTACTTCGAATTCTAGATCTCTTCGGCGTGTGTCGGCATAGCTCTTTTGCCTATCTTGTGCGGCTTTCATCCGTTGTTGAATTTTCTGAACCTTCTCAATCATGGCCTGAACAACTTTGGAAGGTTTCTCCAACCTCTCACCTTTCTTTACCCCTTCCTGTTTTGACAATTTCCACTCTTCCAGGTCGAAGAACAACGGAGATCGGCAATTCCTGTTAGGAATAGTGCCCTAGAAAGCCGATTCAACGTAATCTGCTTTGGGACTTTTCTTGAATCACAGACAATCTTTGAATAATATACGATTGATCATAGGCAAACACTTCTTTATATGCCAATTACGTGTTTTGAGTGTTTCCATTATATGCGCATGTATGAGAACTCCCCTAATCCTGATGACTTTAGGACTCTACCATTTAGGTGAAATAGTTCATGAAACGAGCCTTATATCACATAAGTCATGATTAGTAAAATACTCTAAGCCGATGAGTCCTACAGACAGTGGGAGTGTCAACCTGACTCCTCTAAGGCTTGCTTGTGGGATAACGCCCTTAAGAAGGACCACCTTGTTTCATGGAGGTGCAAAGTGTATAATTGATACGTGCGTGATACATGAGGGTGCTTACTTTAATAAGTAAGTTCACTGAGGTGCCCCGTGTGAGAACATTCCTAAAAGGGAAAGGAAGTTTCTATTTCAAGAAATGGAAACTTCTAGATTAGGAAATATCTCACGAGTCATTGATGTGATTAAGTGATCCTTAGACTTGAGGTTCCTTGTCACTTTATGAGTTAACTCTGTAGTCTTAGGTATAAGCTTTAAAGGGTGTCGCCTTAGACAACTGATTCAAGGCTTATGCTGGGGCTGCACAAGTGATTTATGAAAGTGAATGAGAATCAAGAAAGGACCTACACTTGCATTTGCAAGGTGATCTCTTATTGTGTAAGTCATTCATATGCCATATGGAGTCCTTGGCCAAGGCAGTAGATCAAGACATCAAGAAAAGGGTTTCTTGGATTGAGATCAAATGGATATGAAATGCACTTAGCTTTAAGACCGGATTATTAGGGTTCTGATTATTCCCTTACCCTAGATCTTGGTTGAGAGATAGTAAGTAGGAGGATTGTATCTCACATGAATCAATGACTTAGAGGTTCTGTCGAATCCGAACATTCCAATTCAGCTAGGGGTTAAACACCTGTTGCTAGACTATGGTTGTTTAATCTGTGGACTGATTAATTAATTAGTGAATTAATTAATTAGGGTCACTGATAATTGAATTGAGAACCTAGAGGGTCACACACAACAACTTGATTACATGAGTTGAGGCTTTAAAATGATTAAACGAGTTAATCGAGCCTAGAGGGTTCCACACGTGTGAAACCACACGTGTGGGTCACGTGACTGGACACGTGTCATTGTGACACGTGTGCCACACGTGATTGTTTAATAATATATTAAATAATTAATTTGTTAATTATTTAATAGACTTTGGTTTAATTTTGAATTAAAAAGAAAGTTTTATTTTGGAGAAAAATAATCTAGTTAATTAATTATGAATTAATTAATTGGATAAAATAAGTTATTTATTTTAAACAAATAAAGTATAAAATTATCCAAAAATAGTTTGGATATTTTTAGCTCTCTTGAAAGTTGATTTGAATTAGAATTCAAAGTCAAAGTCAAAATTACTTGATGATCAAGTAATAGGAGAGAGAGAGACCAAAATCCTAGCCCATAAAGGACTAGGAATTTTTGGTCCTCCCCTCTTATAAATAGGGGAGCTCGAGCTCTCCTTAGAGCTAATTGACAATTCTTTTGGTTCATGTGTTGAACACCATCCTTTCTCCAAGATTAACGAAACCCTAGGTTAAGCCTAAACACTAACTAGAGAACTAGCATCCTTACTAGTTAGATTGTAGCCAAGTTGGTGGACTATCTCTAGAGAGCTTCAAGTTAGAAGTTTTGAATATTCGAGCTTTACCAAAAGGTTGGTTTGGATTGCTATCCCGACAATGGATTCTGAAGTAGAAAGAGACTTTCGAGGGACGGGTTGTCAAGCCGCGAGAAGAGCGTTCTTGGGTGGCTTGAAACGCTTCAAGAAAGAATAAAAGAAAAGTAAGTTTTCTATCTCTACGAATTTGGTTACACGATTGCGAGTCCTAAATCCTTTTGTTGGGAAAATTTTTTAAATTCCGCTGCTTTCTGATTCGTGTTTTCCAACAAGTGGTATCAGAGCCACCTCGTTAATCGTGTTTCTGATTCGTCTCAATTATACTAAATTTGGTAGAAATTCTTAGGCTTGATGCGATTGAGTATTTGTAATTGTTTTAGAAAGCCTGAATTACGAAACTGTATTTTTTCCTGAAAGTTTCTGAAAATTGGTTTTTGCAAAATTTAATTTTTGAAAAATATTTTAGATTTGAAACTGTATAAACTGTTTTTGGATTTCTTGGATTGGTTTTGCTTTTGAACGAAAACACGAAAATGAAAACCCGAATTACGACGGACACGCGAAACCCCGCGTGCGAAGGCGTCGCGCGCCAGCCGCCCGCCTTCCCAGGCGCGCGCATGGGCGACGCCGCCCAGCACCCTCCCGCAACCGCGCGGGAGGCCCTTCCGGGTGCGCCTGGCCGCCCAACGCCGCCTGCCACTCAGCCGAGAAGGCTGCGCGCATCGGCACGCAGCGTGCGCACTCGCACCCGCGATGTGCGAGGCCTTTTCGTGTGCGGGGCCCGTTTTCGTGATTCGGTCTTTTCGTATTTCGTGCAATCCAGTCCCAATTTTTATTTTAATTTTAAAATTTTATTTTTTGAATATTTATTTTAATTTTTGAATAAAACTTAAAATTGGGATTTTTTTGAGAAATTGAAACAGTTTATATTTTGGGAAAATACAATCTTTGATAAAATTATTAATTTTCAGAAATTAATTGGAATTTTATTTGTTTTGGTACTTTGGGATTTATTGAAAACTTTTATAAATAAGACTCGCATCAAGTCGTGTTTTGAGTCATTAGGACTTGAAACGGGAATTTCAATTTATTGGGTAAATTTAAATTCTCGTAAAAGCATGTTAGGTGATCATGGGTTTAGACTTATGTATGGTTTTAATTTATGCACATGGATGGTTTAAATTGGGGTTGGAGCCCTATAGTTGCGTTTTTCAATTGAGGTTGGAGCCTCACTTATGTGCGTACTGTTATGTGATTTATTATGTGGCTTTCCATATTACTGTTTTTGAGGCCGGGGTATGCCCCGTGTAATTGTCTAAGGCCAATATGAAGATTGAGCCTTATTACTTTATGTCTTTTTCCTTTTATTGTAATTTGAGAGTAGAGATAGGTGGTGAGGTTTTATTTTCATTTTGGAGACAATGCACCCATGGAGTAAGATGGACCACATTCAAGTAACAAGGAGGCCATAAGTGAAGACCCCTCAAAATGTTAGGGAGGGGAATCTCAATTGTTAAATGTAATAGAGATAGGGCTCGTATTTTGTTACCGCTTTCCCTTATGTGATTTAAACTGTTTATGTGGCATGTATGTTAGAACTTGTGATTGTGGAGTGGCTCCCACATATCACGCATAAGATAGGTAGAACCCATGATCATTACATGTTAGTATCATGCTAGGACATGTTATCTGTTTATGTGCTTGTTTGAAATGCATTTAAGTTGTACTTGCATTAATCAAAACTAATAAAATTGGATAATATATATGTTGGTGAGGTCGAACCGAACAACTCTTCGGTTGATTCGAAAATTCCCATTAAATATTAAGCTCATTTCGAATAATAGGTATTTAATTCGAGATGCAAATTTTGAATTAAAATCCTAGCATTCTATTAATAGGTTTTAAGTTTAGTAAGTAAAGGTAGTTATTGTCCGCGAGTCGTGGGATAGCTAGTGGAGCTTATTAGTTCTTAGTTACCTAATTGATCATTTTAAATGATCAATATTTCGTGGTTAATTTTGGCAAGGGCAATGTCCGCGAGTCGTGGGTTGTTCGAACTAAGTTTTGATCATGATCTTATGATTGATGGGTCTCGCTTAACACCTAAGTAAATATGGATGTCGCACGAGTCGTGGGTCCATATTGAAAGATAGGTGATGCAAAAACAATTACTAAGAGTTCTAAAGGTGTTAGAATTGGTAAGTTGTACCTACCTAGGATTTTACTTAGAATGTCCGCGAGTCGTGCGTTCGAGGTAAAATGCTTAGGATCTTAGTACCCGTTGGGAAACGTGTTCCTCTTAGATCTTTGGGAATTATAGATCTTTGAAAAACAGTGGGAGCTACATTAGATTAAAGACCTTATCTTATGTATATCGTTATTATTCAGCATGCTCACCTATTTCTCTGCTTAGCATTTAGGTTGTAGTTCTGTGATTCTCTACAATATGAAATGCAAACCCATTCGTATCCATCCTTAAGTCAAACAAGTTGACTAAGTCCTAACTAACTCTAATTGCCTTCGGACCCTAAAATTCGTTTTAGATTCCGAATAGAGAAAGGCATTCTCTAAAGGGCGAAGTTTTTCAATTGTGAAAATTCGACCCGGGCCAAAAGAGAAGCGATCTGAGGTGAATGGATTTCTCCAAACCACTTAAGAGCAATTGAACTACCTCATAGAAATGTTACAAGGTATAACATTATGGAATTATTCAATATTCCAAATGAGGAAACAAGTGCACACGAACAAGGTCTAAAGATCTTATTTGAAGATCTTATGGTCTCGATCATCAACCGAGAAAAGAGTTCTCAATGCACTGATTGCTTACATTGCTTCCACCATCATTCAAACCCTTTATGCTAAACTAGAATGATGCTAATGTAGCATAGTTAATCATTTAGTTGATAATGGTTGAGAGCATCCTTAAGAAGGAATAAAAGGTTGAGATGGTTAATTCTTCTTCTAAACTCCCTAAGTTAAGGGCTTGAACGCCTAATGAAGAAGAAACCCTTAAGAGCCCAATGGAGGGGCATGTAAGGGGTGCGCCCAAAAGACACTGGAGATCAAATAGGACGTTTGCTTCTATGATAGCAAATAAGGACTTTGAAAGGGAACTGCAAAGAGTATGAGTACTCTGAAATGTTACCTCGTTTAGTAATTCTACTAGGAATAGAATTCACTAGTCTTGAGTCAATTCTACATAATCTGTTGTGTAAAGACTCAAGGCACTAATGTTCTGAACATACAACGAGATAACAAAAGTAAGTAAGATGACAAAGCTTCGAATTAGCAAGTCAGACACCTTAGGATCATTCTATGAAAATGAACCTATGGAGTTGACTTCCTGTGAATCCTGTACTGAGGGAAGCGTTCCTGAATCCCGTTTATGAGAAACGTGGAACGTTCCAAAATTATACTGGATTTCGATCCATGCTGATGAGTGTAAGATGCTTAATGTAAGCACTAGATACAATCGTCAGTTTAATCATTATGAATTAATGTACTTGTTGAAGTACAAATTCGAAACTTATATGAAATTCTTAGAATTTCAAAAAGGAGGTTAGGAACCGAAGTAGTCATAAGTTATAGGCAAATCGATATAATCGAGATAGCCAATATCTTATCAACTAATTCCTTAGTCATCTTAGAAATAATAGGATTATCTCTCAGTAAACTAATTCGAGAACACCTTAGTGTTTCCGAATGAGGGAATGAAACCTTATAGGATATGGTCCATTCCATAGCAAGCTTTACTGACTTATAATCATTCTAGGAATAAACTCCCAGAATATGCAGTTAGAGATTTTGAATTTTGCACCTTCCAAAATCAGTCCTTTAGATGCACTATGTAATGTGGCACACTAAATTCCCTAATTATTCTTGTCCAAGAATTTAGTGGAATCCTCTTAAGTAAAGAGGATAGTGGGAGATAGGCTTGAAATGAGTTCAAGTTTATACAAACTATATTGGATATTATTTCTGCGATTTCCTTAGACAAAGGTTGTTTGTCTCAAGGAATGTATCTTTCTTAAGGAATCGTTCCTATAGAAGAAGAAAGACAAGCAAGCAGACCTCAAAGAAATTTGAGAATAAATATCCACGCCACATATAGAAGAAACGAGCCCATCTGATAAAACTTAGCCAAATTTTGGAGCATGTACACGTGTGAAACCCTTCTCTTAAGATGCGTTTAGAACGCGTTCCTAGATAGCCAAGGAATTACTTGAAGAAGAGACACTGTCAGATTTGGAATCTGAGTAGTGTAAGCAAGCCTTGAAATCCAATATGGATTCCATATACTCAAACCAAGTTTTGACCTTGGTTGATCCACCTGATAGGATCAAGCTCATGGAGCTTCGAGTGAATGAAAGCATTACAACCTTCTTGATGATTGAAATGCAAAAGTCCATTTGGATTATGTTTACCACAATCCTCATATTCTGACTATGAGATATGATAAATGAATATGAGAACTATCTTGTTCAATATGAGATTGAAAGAGACTAAAATAAGGTATTTCTGTAAATCTCATATTCAGTGGGAGTATGGATAAGGTATGCAAATCCCTAAAGTCAATCTGTGGATTGATAAAGGCTTCTAGGAGTTAGACAATTCGATTCCATAGGATAGTCAAATCGTTTGACACAGATGGAAGTCGAATAAGTCTCAAAAGTGTACATAAGAAAGTTAGTGATGTAAGAGTCAATTTTGGTTCTTTAGAAAACGACATCCTTCTCATTAGGAATGTCAAGGATGACATGAAAGTTACCAATTCTTGTTTAAGAAACAATTTGACATGAAAGATCTTAGTGATTATCCTAAATTCTCGACATTCAGATCTATAGAAGATAGATCTAAGAGCATAAATGGATTATCACAAAATGAGTACATAACCACGGTACTAAAAGGAGTTTAGTATGGACAATGGAACATCTCTTTTGAAGAGTATGTGTCCTAAGACAACTTTAAGAAAGTTAGAATGTCCAAAATCCCTTTAAGTGAAAGGGTGCATAATGTATGAAAAGTTATGTACTAAATTAGATTTGGCGCAACACTAAGCGTAGTAGGCCGAATCTAAAATGACCTCAGAGAAGGTCATAAGATTTCTATAAAGGATGTCCTTAGAGTACTTGAGAAGAAATGAGGATATGTATTAGTTTACAGAGCCCAAAAGATCTCATCATTAAAAGGATATTTTGATGTAATTGTTTCATCAAACATAGATGATTATAAAATCATTGAAAGGATACAACTTCTACCAGAATGGTAATGCAATGTGTTGGAAAGGGGTTCCAAGGACGGACATTGCAAAACTCGACTATCGTAGTTGAGAACTTAGTTGTATTATATAACGCTAAGTTAAGTGTTTGGGTAAGAAACTCCATCTAACTGGTTAGATGAAGTTCCTATCATGAAACAACTCCTTTATCATATTGTATGATAAAATGGATGGTTGCTCAAGTAAGAGAACCAAGACCTCACCAAGAGACTGAACACGTGATTACGAATCACTTTATAAGGAAAAGGTGTTTCCTAAGAGATGTGTAAACAAGAGGGTCACATCAGCAAAGAATATAGCAGATCCACTTTGGAAACGCCCAAAGTCAATAGGCTCTCAAATTGCATCTTCAGAAGATGGGACTTAGAGTACCCAAATGGCTTTTACGGGCAAGTGGGAGATTGTGAGGAATAGTGCCCTAGAAAGCCGATTCAACATAATCTGCTTTGGGACTTTTCTTGTATCAGAGACAATCTTTGAATAATATACGATTGATCATAGGCAAACACTTCTTTATATGCCAATTACGTGTTTTGATTGTTTCCATTATGTGCGCATGTATGAGAACTCCCCTAATCCTGATGACTTTAGGACTCTACCATTTACGTGAAATGGTTCATGAAACGAGCCCTATATCACATAAGTCATGATTAGTAAAATACTCCAAGCCGATGAGTCCTACAGACAGTGGGAGTGTTAACCTGACTCCTCTAAGGCTTGCTTGTGGGATCATGCACTTAAGAAGGACCACCTTGTTTCATGGAGGTGCAAAGTGTACAGTTGATACGTGCGTGATATATGAGGGTGCTTACTTTAATAAGTAAGTTCACTGAGGTGCCCCGTGTGAGAACATTCCTAAATGGGAAAGGAAGTTTCTATTTCAGGAAATGGAAACTTCTAGATTAGGAAATATCACTAGTCATTGATGTGATTAAGTGATCCTTAGACTTGAGGTTCCTTGTCACTTTATGAGTTAACTCTGTAGTCTTAGGTATAAGCTTTAAAGGGTGTTGCCTTAGACAACTGATTCAAGGCTTATGCTGGGGCTGCACAAGTGATTTATGAAAGTGAATGAGAATCAAGAAAGGACCTACACTTGCATTTGCAAGGTGATCTCTTATTGTGTAAGTCATTCATATGCCATATGGAGTCCTTGGCCAAGGCAGTAGATCAAGACATCAAGAAAAGGGTTTCTTGGATTGAGATCAAATGGATATGAAATGCACTTAGCTTTAAGACCGGATTATTAGGGTTCTGATTATTCCCTTACCCTAGATCTTGGTTGAGAGATAGTAAGTAGGAGGATTGTATCTCACATGAATCAATGAATTAAAGGTTCTGTCGAATCCGAACATTCCAATTCAGCTAGGGGTTAAACACCTGTTGCTAGACTATGGTTGTTTAATCTGTGGACTGATTAATTAATTAGTGAATGAATTAATTAGGGTCACTGCTAATTGAATTGAGAACCTAGAGGGTCACACACAACAACTTGGTTACATGAGTTGAGGCTTTAAAATGATTAAACGAGTTAATCGAGCCTAGAGGGTTCCACACGTGTGAAACCACACGTGTGGGTCACGTGACTGGACACGTGTCATTGTGACACGTGTGCCACACGTGATTGTTTAATAATATATTAAATAATTAATTTGTTAATTATTTAATAGACTTTGGTTTAATTTTGAATTAAAAAGAAAGTCTTATTTTGGAGAAAAATAATCTACTTAATTAATTATGAATTAATTAATTGGATAAAATAAGTTATTTATTATAAATAGATAAAGTATAAAATTATCCAAAAATAGTTTGGATATTTTTAGCTCTCTTGAAAGTTGATTTGAATTAGAATTCAAAGTCAAAGTCAAAATTACTTGATGATCAAGTAATAGGAGAGAGAGAGACCAAAATCCTAGCCCATAAAGGACTAGGAATTTTCGGTCCTCCCCTCTTATAAATAGGGGAGCTCGAGCTCTCCTTAGAGCTAATTGACAATTCTTTTGGTTCATGTGTTGAACACCATCCTTTCTCCAAGATTAACGAAACCCTAGGTTAAGCCTAAACACTAACTAGAGAACTAGCATCCTTACTAGTTAGATTGTAGCCAAGTTGGTGGACTATCTCTAGAGAGCTCCAAGTTAGAAGTTTTGAAGATTCGAGCTTTACCAAAAGGTTGGTTTGGATTGCTATCCCGACAATGGATTCTGAAGTAGAAAGAGACTTTCTAGGGACGGGTTGTCAAGCCGCGAGAAGAGCGTTCTTGGGTGGCTTGAAACGCTTCAAGAAAGAATAAAAGAAAAGTAAGTTTTCTATCTCTACGAATTTGGTTACACGATTGCGAGTCCTAAATCCTTTTGTTGGGAAAATTTTTTAAATTCCGCTGCTTTCTGATTCGTGTTTTCCAACACTTCCTTCCATAAAGAAGCTCATACGGAGCCATCCTGATTGAAGCCTGAAAGTTGTTATCATATGCAAATTCAATCAAAGGAAGTTGTTCTTGCCAAGAATTCTGAAAATCCATCGCGCACGCTCGAAGTAGATCTTCCAAATACCTGATTAACCGTTCTGTTTGACCGTCTGTTTGCGGGTGAAATGCTGTACTGAACTTGAGCCTCGTCCCCAAAACGACCTGTAATTCTTGCCACAACTTGGATGTGAACCTCGGGTCTCGGTCTGAAACTATGCTCACCGGAATGCCATGAAGTTGGATAATTTCTCTGTTGTAGATCTCGGCTAACTTTGGAATCTTATAGGACATCCGGACTGGTAGGAAGTGAGCAGACTTCGTGAATCTATCCATGATTACCCAAATACCATCAAACCCACCTTTAACCTTCGGTAATCCGGAAACAAAGTCCATCGTTACTTGTTCCCACTTCCATTCGGGAATAGGTAACGGTTGTAGAAGTCCCGCGGGCTTTTGATGCTCAGCCTTCACTTTCTGACATGTCAGACAATGTTTCACATACTTGGCCATATCTCCTTTCATCCCGTTCCACCAATAGTATTGTTTCAAATCCTTATACATTTTGTTTCCTCCCTGGTGGATCAAATAAGCTGACTTGTGAGCTCAAGTAGAACCCGTTTCAATTCTTCAGGCACTACTACTCTGTTTTTAAATCTAAGCAAACCGGTCTCATCAAACCAGAAAGGACTCTCCGAATCAGCCCTAGCTTTGCTTACTAGCTTCTGAACTTCCGGATCATTATTCTGAGCCTCAAATAACCGATACTTCAATTCCGATTGAATTGTGATATTAGAAACGCGAGCCTTTAACACAATCTGAGTCACTTCATCCCTTTCCTTTATTTCCAAACTCGATACACTCGCCTTCCTGCCAAGTGCATCGGCGACCACGTTGGCTTTCCCTGGATGATACTTGATCGTACAATCGTAATTTTCTAACTTTTCCATCCAACGCCGTTGCCTCATATTCAAGTCCTTCTGCGTGAATAAATACTGGAGGCTCTTGTGGTCGGTGAAAATCTCAAAGGAAGTCCCGTAAAGATAATGTCTCCATTTCCCGAGAGCAAAGATCACAGCTGCAAGCTCCAGGTCGTGTGTCGGATAATTCTTTTCATAATCATTTAGCTTTCGGGAGGCGTAGGCGATCAGTTTTCCCTTCTGAGTCAATACACACTGTAACATCCCATTTGTTTGACATATAAGGTACGTCACATTTTAACCTTTTTATGTGTTTAATTATGTGATTTTGTGTTTTGCGTGGCCCTGTTTTGAACTCTTTAAGAGTTTAGGGGCTTGTTCGCAATTTTCTCTTTTAGGGGTTTTTCGGTGATTCCTCGTTCGATCGAGATTTTGACCTCTTTGACCCCTTTAACGCGTTCGCGGCAGAGAAACGAGTCCGTAGACTCTGAGTTTGCCCAATTCTGACGTCGTTAGCCTTTACTCCCGACCGTTTTGCATGTGTGGAGCCGAGATAAATACCCTGGATCCTCGTTTTGCGTGTCAGAACTCAGCTTCAGCCTCCTTCTCTCTTCTCTCCCGCGATTCGTCACTATTCACACACACTCACGGTGTGTTTTCATGCACACTTTGGAACTTGCTCGTTTCTCGACGGAATTTGACGTATGAGTAGTGCTTTTCGGAAAGCTCGACGACGCGGTCACAACCGTACCAAGATCTCGATCGACTGACGACCGACGGTGGAGATATTCATGATTTTTAGTCGCGCAGGTGGGGAGTGGCGGAGCCGCCACTTTGCCGACGGTTTCTGGCTGTTTCCGGCGCCTTTCCAGTGACACGCGCCATGGACCTAGTTAGAAGACTTTCCCGCGCATCGAATGACGTTGGCGGCGCTGCCAATGGCCACCGTGCGTCGCCTGAATCTCCCGCCGCCGCGCGTGAACAGTGACACGACGGCGCTCAGACGACCTTTTCCGACCAAGGTTAGTGTTTTCCAAGGTTTTCTGACCCCCTGAGTCCATTTCCGGCATCGTTTTCACCCAATTCTGGCCGTAGGTGGTGGTTCCGGGGAGTTGTGCGGCGGCAGAAACTTCGGAGCCCAACGAGGGCCTTTTCTGGCCATCTTTTGGCCTCGGACCCTTCACGAAAGTTGTTCGGAATGACGAGAACTAGTGGCCTGTGATCACACGAATCTTGATTCAACCGTTTGGCGGTGGTTCGCGGCGGTTCGCCGTGGCGGAGGTCTCCGGGGATTTTTCCGGCGAGCTACCTTAGGGCTTTCGTAAAGCTAGTCACGGGTAAGACGATGCCTCTTTCGGATCTCATTTTGGTTCACCGGTTTGAAAGTAATTGAAGTTTGAAGATTTTAGGGTTTTTGTATTCTTGGATTTGAAATTGGAGACAATTGGCTTGGGATTTGCAGAAATTGATCGAGGAATTGGATTGAGCACGACGAATCCTTGCACGGGTGATTTTTCGGGATTTTTCCGGCACGCTCCGGCGACGGTCGAACGGCGGCCGGCCACTGTTTCGGCGGCTACAGTGGCGGCTACAGTCACGGGCTTCGGACAGAATGTCCGTCTCGTTGTGGTGAGTCCAACACCACTTTCCGTTCGTCAATCAGACACTAGGTTTATTTTCTACGAATTTATTTGTGTATTTGAGAATTATTTGATTAATTGTTCTAATTGTAAATTAATTGTCATATGCTTGAATTGCCGATTGAAATGTATTCCGTTATGTATGAAATCATGTATGATATGAAATGTGACAAATATGAACATTGTAATTTGCAATTTGAATCCGGTTTTGGTCTAATTGAAGTGTCTAATTTGAAAAGGATGTATGTGTAATTTTGGAAATGATATGAATTTATTTGATTTAATTAGGTAGACCTTGTTAATTGAATCCGTTTTGTGATAAATGAATTGTTGTGTGACAAATGAATTTGATATATGACTTATGTGAAACTTATGAGATTTAATTAGGAACTTTTGTACTTAAAAATAGTTTAAATGTACAAATATGAATTTAGTATGCTCTATATGAATTAATATGAAATAATTTGAATTTGCTTTGTCTCCCTATCTTTCTGGTTTGTGTTAATTGTGCTCTTTACGATGTAGTTGGAATTTAAGTATGTAATCTTATGATTTTAATTGAATTAGGAAGCATGCTATTATGATTTATTTGATTTATTAATATGTGTCAATTGGTATGAAAGATGCTACGTGAATTTGCATGAAATGAATTAAGTAAATTTTATTAATTAAATTTGTTATACAATCCTTGAATTGTTTGTGTGATAAATGAATAATATGATTTGATTAAATTATGTAATGTTTCTTCTGCAAATAATTGTTAGGCATTTGATCCCTGATTGTGTGATTGCATTTGTCGTGCGTCTCTGTGTGATTGTCTGTCTGAGTCTGAGCTTTGTGGTCTGTTTTGTGTGTTCAGTGGATCAGGTGCACCCGGGGTGGTGTCATGTGAGTCGTGCAGGTTCCGGGGTGAACCGTCTGCTATGTCTTCAACTGTGTTTGGTGCCAGGTGAGGTTAGGTTATAGTTAAACCCTAATGATATATGCCGATATGTATGTGAATATAAGCCCAATGGATATGCCTGATATGATTTATGTTCTAGAATCTGATTATGCTAGGATCTGATATGATAGGATTATGAATATGCTATGGTTATGCCTATGCTTTGACTACTGATATGATATGCCTCCGGATATGATTTGCGCTTGCCTTGGACCTTGTTGTGCCTCTGATTCGGGTATGTTTCCGACTCTGCTTTGTTTGGCGCCCGGTGATTATGGGTAAGGAGCCTCGGGGCGTCGAGTATTACTCCTGTGCATGACCATCGGGATGTGGGTAAGGAGCCTCAGAGCGTCGAGTATTACTCCTGTGCACATTTTCCCCTTTTGTCTGAACGTTTGCTTGGTGTGTTTGTTTTCGTTAAGTTAGTTTGTTAGGAAATTGTTCGGGAAACGGGAGTGGATTTCTAATTAATAAAATTGGGATTGTTTTGGCCTTTGGCCTAACTCTTTTACTCTCCTATATCTAGTATCACGTGAGAAATATTTTAGAATGCAAAAACCACGCCCTGGTTCACGAACTCCCCTTTTATGATATGTGTTGTGCTCTGTATATGTATATACGCGTGTGTGTGTAGCCCCTCGCTCAGTCTTTGGACTGACCCCTCCCCTTTTATGTTTTTAGTTTGCAGGCTTTGCTTTGGTGATCGTTGGACTTCGTGCTAGGCGGCGGTGTGTCGTGTCTTTTGAGTCTGTGTCTGCACGTTTCAGTTTGTTAAGTATTTTGTTCTGATTTATAATTTGTAAATTTCGTATAAGATATGTTTTGTACAGGTTTGAAATTATGAGTTGAATGTTTGGAAATTTGCGACAGGTTAGGACAGGTGCTCGGATTAGTTGAACCCGTTTTAATGTGTGATTATTCGGGACAGGTTAGGACAGGTTTGCTGAACTAGTTGAACCCGTATATTTGATTCTAATGTATGTACTGCGTTGTATGCTTGGTGTGTAAAAGTTTTTGAAAGTTGGCATTTAGTACTACTTCCGCTGTCATGCTTCGCATATTTTCTTTTGTACAGGGTTAGGTACCGCCTAGCTAGTGTGTGCGTTTTCGTTTGTCACCCATTCGCTGTGACTTGGTGCGTGTGCGGACTCTCCATTTCGTACACGTGTCGGGTCATAGTGCGGGGGATGTGGGGCCTCACGTGCGGGGTGTTACACACACCCTAGGCCTTCCTTAGAAGCATCTGTATACACTGCATACTCCTCTGACCCCTCGGGAAGTGCTAACACTGGAGCTGAGACTAACTTTTCTTTCAAAAAGTTGAAACTTTGATCACATTTCTCGTCCTAGACAAACTTGATATCTTTCTTTGTCAATCGGGTTAACGGTGCAGCAATCTTGGAAAAATCCTGAACGAACCTCCTATAATAACCGGTCAATCCCAAGAAGCTTCTAACTTCTGAGGCGCTCTTCGGTTTCTCCCACTTAAGTACGGCCTCGATTTTTGAGGGATCGACTTCCAAACCTTTACCCGAAATCACGTGTCCCAAGAAAGCAACCCGATCGATCCAAAATTCACACTTACTGAATTTGGTAAATAACTGATGCTCCTTTAAAGTCTGTAAAACGAGCTTAAGATGCCTCGCGTGCTCCTCGGCTGATTTTGAGAATACCAAAATATCATCGATAAATATGACCACAAACTTATCGAGGAAAGGCCTGAAAATCCGTTGCATCATATCAATGAAAGATGCAGGGGCATTAGTTAATCCAAAAGGCATAACTACGAACTCGTAGTGCCCGTACCGAGTATTAAATCCTATCTTTGGAATATCCTCTGCTCGGATCCGCAGCTGGTAGTATCCCTGTCTTAAATCCAATTTTGAATAAACTTTGGAGCCCTGAAGTATATCGAACAACTCCTCGATTTTTGGGAGGGGATACTTGTGTTGGAAAATACGAATCAGAAAGCAGCGGAAATTTTAAAAATTTTCCAACAAAAGGACCTTGGACTCTCAATCGTGTATCCAAATTCGTAGAGTTAAGAAACTTACTTTTCTTTTATTCTTTCTTGAAGCGTTTCAAGCCACCCCAGAACGCTCTTCTCGCGGCTTGATCCCCTCTCCTTGGTAAAGCTCGAATCTTCAAACTTCTAACTTGAAGCTCTCTAGAGATAGTCCACCAACTTGACTACAATCTAACTAGTAAGGATGCTAGTTCTCTAGTTAGTGTTTAGGCTTAACCTAGGGTTTCGTTTATCTTGGAGAAAGGATGGTGTTCAACACATGAACCAAAAGAATTGCCAATTAGCTCTAAGGGGAGCTCGAGCTCCCCTATTTATAATAAAGGGAGGACCGAAAATCCCTAATCCTTATGGGCTAAGGATTTTGGTCCCTCTCTCCTTTTACTTGATCATCAAGTAATTTTGACTTAGACTTTGAATTCAAATTCAAATCAACTTTCAAGAGAGCTAAAAATATCCAAACTATTTTTGGATAATTTTATACTTTATTTATTTAAAATAAATAACTTATTTTATCTAATTAATTAATTCATAATTAATTAACTAGATTATTTTTCTCCAAAATAAGACTTTCTTTTTAATTCAAAATTAAACCAAAATCTATTAAATAATTAACAACTTAATTATTTAATATCCAATTAATTAGTCACGTGTGGCACACGTGTCATAATGACACGTGTCCAGTCACGTCACCCACACGTGTGATTTCACATTTGTGGAACCCTCTAGGCCCGATTAACTCATTTAATCATTTTAAAGCCTCAACTCATCTAACCAAGTTGTTGTGTGTGACCCTCTAGGTTCTCAATTCAATTAGAAGTGACCGTAATTAATTAATTCACTAATTAATTAATCAGTCCACAGATTAAACGACCATAGTCTAACAACAGGTGTTTAACCCCTAGCTGAATTGGAATGTTCGGATTCAATAGAACCTTTAAGTCATTGATTCATGTGAGATACAATCCTCCTACTTTCTATCTCTCAACCAAGATCTAGGGTAAGGGAATAATCAAAACCCTAATAATCCGGTCTTAAAGCTAAGTGCATTTCATATCCATTTGATCTCAATCCAAGAAACCCTTTTCTTGATGTCTTGATCTACTGTCTTGGCCAAGGACTCCATATGGCATATGAATGACTTATAGAATAAGAGATCACCTTGCAAATGCAAGTGTAGGTCCTTTCTTGATTCTCATTCACTTTCATAAATCACTTGTGCAGCCCCAGCATAAGCCTTGAATCAGTTGTCTAAGGCGACACCCTTTAAAGCTTATACCTAAGACTACAGAGTTAACTCATAAAGTGACAAGGAACCTCAAGTCTTAAGGTTCAATTAATCACATCAATGACTCGTGAGATATTTCCTAATCTGGAAGTTTCTATTTCCTGAAATAGAAACTTCCTTTCCCATTTAGGAGTGTTCTCACACGGGGCACCTTAGTAAACTTACTTATTAAAGTAAGCACCCTCATGTATCACGCACGTATCAACTATACACTTTGCACCTCCATGAAACAAGGTGGTCCTTCTTAAGGGCGTGATCCCACAAGCAAGCCTTAGAGGAGTCAGGTTGACACTCCCACTGTCTGTAGGACTCATCGGCTTGGAGTATTTTACTAATCATGACTTATGTGATATAGGGCTCGTTTCATGAGCCATTTCACCTAGATGGTACAGTCCTAAAGTCATCAGGATTAGGGGAGTTCTCATACATGCACAGATAAAGTAAACGTGTAGCACCTCGGAACACGTGGAGGTGCCACATCCCCGCACTATAGGTCAATCCACTTACGAAACGGCCAATCCGTACATGAACCAACCTATAGCGAACGGGTGACAATGCAACACACGACAAGCTAGGCGGGATTACTTAAACATGCGACAAAATAAAGCGGAAGCTCAAACTAGTTTCTATTAATTATTTCCATTTATCATGTTATGGTGTTTCTCGTTTATCAATTTAAACATGTCTTATGACATTTCTCATCTTCCAAATAACATATATTCTAGCTTACATATCAATACATTATCATCTTCAAATAAAACAATAACAATAACTACAATTTCATAAGTAATGACAAATAATCAAATACACGAACCATGGTTGACTCAACTACATGAACTGGACTAGACTCGACCCCCGCCTAGCACACACCTGCAATAACCTGGAAGGTGGATGTGTCAGTTTGTGAAGACCGAGTGAGGGGTTTATATACATATTAACGCAGATAACATGCAAGTCGTATTCTCGGGTAAAGATTTATAAAAGATAAATATACAAGTTCAATAATAATATAGCTTCGCCCGAGAATACAACTATTAGTATTAAATACTTGTTCTTTTCATGCAATCGATAAACATGCTTGCTTGCTTGTTAATCATTAGGTGATCACGCAATTCAATTACCGTGCAATCATGCTTGTGTACTCAATTAGCACATTCATGGGATGGAAATCATGCAATCAATACATTGCTTGCTTGTAACACGATAGGGTTTGTTCCTCCTGTGGTTGGACGGACAACCACCAGCCCTGAGACTAGTTCAGTGCCCCCTCTAAGGAGAACCTGACCAGGAGAACACAGGCATACGATAAGGCTTTGTTCTTCTTATGGTTGGACGGACAACCGCCAGCCCGAAGACCAGCCCAGCGCGCTCACTAAGGAGGACCTGGCCAAGAGAACACACGTACACGATAGGGTATTGTTCTTCCTGTGATTGGACGGACAATCACCAGCCCGAAGACCAGCCCAGCGCCCTCACTAAGGAGGACCTTGCCAAGAGAACGCGTTTACACGATAAGACTATGTGCTTCCTGTGATTGGACGGACAATCACCAGCTCGAAGACTAGCCCAGCGCCCTCACTAAGGAGGACCTGGCCAGGAGAACGCAACTACTTGCTTGCATGAACATGACAGGCTTGATTCGTGAACATTAACGTGCTTGAAATGATAAGTAATTTCATCAAATTATAACTATAAATACCTTTGGCCAAAAATCACATAAAGGTTATACGGGTTCTATATAACTATAAATTAAACCTCACCTGACAGGCGACACACGACTCGTGAATGCGTGAACGTGCTGATGATCCACAATCTCCGCCCTGGAGAATAACTGGACAAGAAATGGGACAATGTACGTGCATGAGACTATAATTCAAGGACATTATTCCATATAATGACGCACGGCATGATCATACACGAAACATCAAGCAATAAACAATGTAGCATGATAACATATTGTTTCAGTACGTATTGGATCACATAATAGCAATTCGGGGTCGAAGAATTCGTCGGATCGGGGGGCTATTTTCATAATTTTATGCAGAAACTTTTGATCTGCAAGTCAGGTGGGAACGGCCGTTCCGGACCCTTTTGTAAAATGGGAACGGTCATTCCCAAGAATCCCCAAAACGCGCCCACGACTTCCATTTTAAAACGCGCTGAAGCTGGGAACGGCCCTTCCGGCATGCAGGCCAAAATGGGAACGGCCGTTCCCAGTCTCGACCTCCTGTTTTATTTGAAAAGGTGGGAACGCCCGTTCCCACAATGCCTTAAGGCTGGGAACGGCCGTTCCCTGTTTCTGCAACTTATCAAAACAGAGCAAAACAGGGGAGGCTCTCGGGAATGATCAACAAAGCAACAAGAATTCCAATTTGATCAACAAAGCTATTAATTTCTGGAAATATGATTTATACATGTTCAAGAAATGATAATATAACACTTAAACAAGTAAACCATGCAATACCACCAAGATTTCCAAGTTTCATGCTCAAGCTCCTATTGATCATTCAAGCTCAAATATTCAAGAACTTCATAAGTAAATCATGCCATAACTCAACCTAGGATCACATAATCATGCTTCCATCTACCATTCATCCATCTAGCATATAAATCCCAAACCCTAGCTATCTCAAATATGATCAAGAATCACATATATACCTTGAAGTGAAAATAGATGGAAGAAGATGATGAACATGGATGCTTGAGCTTGAATCATGGAATTCTTTAGCAATTTCTAACTTGAAGATGATGATTTCTCAATTTCCCTTTCTTCTTGAGTGAATGCCGAGAGAGAGGATGATGATTGTTTTTGTTGGAATTAAAATGAAGATGGAAGAAGAATGAAGAAGCTTATACCGATATATTTTGTCAAAAATAGGGTATTTGTGATTTAACCCTTCAAATTCTATAAGTTATGCAATTAGGTATCTAAAGTTTGGAAATGATCAATTTAGTCCCCTAACAATTTCATGCAATTAGGTCCTTAAAGAAAAGGAAATGAGCACTTAAGGACAATCTGGAATTAATTCATGTAGCAATTAAATTCCATTCATACAAGAATTCTCAACTTGACACGTATTTCATGCACTTTCACAAATTCACGTCTAAATACAATTTATAAGAATTATTATAACATGTATAAATTGAATAACTGAAAATAATAAAATAAAATCCTATGCTCGAAACCCACACGTGTCGAGCGTACTTGACTGTTTGAAAATCGGGGCGTTACAACTCTCTCCCCCTTAAGAGA
Organism: Lantana camara; assembly: GCA_037501455.1. Classification (NCBI taxonomy): domain Eukaryota; kingdom Viridiplantae; phylum Streptophyta; class Magnoliopsida; order Lamiales; family Verbenaceae; genus Lantana; species Lantana camara. Next base: position 65,678,409 of record CM074862.1, read on the forward strand.
ATCCGTGCTCGGATTCCATGTCCTGAGTTCCTGGAATTTAATTGGCTCTTACGTGTTCATCCCACGCGGGTTAGCTACTCCCCGTCAGGGATTAGTTCGAAAGAGATCTTTAATCCACAAGGTCCGCCAAGATGTAAAATCACGACCCTCAACTTTTCGGAATCTAACACTCGAAAGAAAATCTAACCTTCCACTAGAACAACTTGACAAGTAGTTGAAAATACTGAGAGTGCCCCGTCTCTCAAACAATTAACGAGAGAACCCCGTCTCCCGAGCAAGTAACAAGAGAGCCCTGTCTCTTGACAACCCTGAGAGAATCCCTGTCTCTCACGCACATGAAATAAAAGTTCAAGCGAACACTTAGACCAATATTCACGCTTACCACACAAGGATCAAGTAAAATTATCATTTATGCAATTAATTATTCACATTACAATTAATAATAAGCAAGGAATCGCATGCACAAGCAACGAAATAATACTAAACAATTAATAATAAACAAGGAATCACGTACAAGAATAACAAGATAATGATAATGATCGAATGATGATGCACGTGGTATGCATGATTAAGTGTACCGTTCACCGAGGATTGGAGTTCTGGCACTGGATTAATTCGGTGAAATACTTGATTCTTTAGTTGAGATTTTCCCGCTGTGTACCACTACAATTTGATATTCCCATTTCTGATAACCATCTCTGCCCTTGTGCTATCTTCTAACATAATCCGTAAATCATCATTAATCACCACATCTTCAGACCCGTTTTAATCCTCGATCCCCGGTTGTACCCTTCAGGCTTAAAAGATTGACTTTGTGTTTCAAGCAAGTCCTTGTCCAACCCACCGAAAGAACAGGTGTTACCACTTCCTCGACCTCAGTAACTAGAGTAAACATTTTCCCGAAGCAATATTCTTGACTCCTTATTTGCAATCTGAAAGTTGAGCTCTTACTCCCTTAGTTAACAATACGGCGGATATTTATTACAGAAGAATCAAGGTTGTCATCCCGTGAGAGTAATTCAGCAAGCACATTTGCATAGAAACCAAAAGAATCAGGTCCTAGTGAAACGCCTTCCATTTGATCCTTGAAATTTGATGACACCTACCAACTCTGCGAAATATCTTGAAAGAGAGGATCAATCACTCTTCCATCTTTCTGAAGTGTTCAGGGTAAACTGGTATATTTATGGAGGCGACGGCGACATCACGGATGGAAGCACAGTGTACGTTTACAGGCATCTCTAGGGTATAGGTAGACATCTTCGTAAGAAAACTCTTGTCGGATTAAACTTGGTTATTCATTTTCCCTCTACTTCCCACTTTCTTCCTTTCCATTTATTGTAGACACGCTGATAGCAAGAGGGACTAAGATTCAAGATTTACTATCCAAATTTTGCCAGATCACATCCCTTCTCCCATTTACTGAGTCAAATGATATCCTGAGGTTGTCGGAGAATTGCAGATAGTGTCCCTACTTCCCTGAAAACTAAGATGGAACAAAGATACTGTTGATGATGGGACTTTTCTTTATGTAAGAGGGAGAAAAGCTTAAATTATTGAAGACTTCTTTCACATGGTTCTGATAGAGGTTTCCAGGATAAATTAATTCTCTGAAAATTCCCAACTTCCTCAAGTGTTATCTAACTTCAGACTTGAACTTATTTTCAGACCGGCTCTCCCCCTTAAGAAAATAGAAATTTTCTTATCCTTTAGATTCATTCTATCCTTTCCCACTTGCAAGCTTCTCTACTGACTCAATTCCCGTAACCTTTTCCCGTTCCTACTTTTTATTAATCAAGATTTCGATTGATGATCCTTTTCTAATTCTTTCTGTTATCAACATACTCAATTTGAAGCTCCCTGATTGTCACCACTTTGGTTTGATGTTAAAATTCTTCAACATCCTACACTCACCTAATGCTTTCCAGCGAATTGGCATTTACAAGTCCAGCACCATAGTCCGAAACAAGAATGTTACTCTCTTACTCGCAATGCATCTCCGAAGTACAGATTAATTTCTGAAGGTTGAAGGACCCCCCTGAACATTTATCTGCTTGGACTTATCAACCTTTCCCCGTTCCAAAATTTTCCAAATATTTATATCATACCCACTCCCACTAAATCCTGGATCAATAAATTCTCACTGTCCCAAATATTTTTAATCTTCAAGCAACATCAAATGACCCGATTACAACCACGATACCCAATAATTCAGAAACCTCTTCTTTAAATTCAAGTTGGTAGAAACAGAGGCAAGGATTGTGCAGAGCATAGGGGAAACCTATTAATCGACAAACACTAAATAATGCATGATAGTTAAAGTGACAATGCACGTAGCAACCTACCAAAAATTTAAATGCCACACGTAGGAACATTTATATTGATTTACAAAAATACTCATAAACAAAGAAAATTAAATATTTTCAACTAATTCAAACATATTTTTAATGCATCAAGTAGATAATCTCAATAATATTCATAATGATATTTTATAATGAGAAGCAATTTAATTAACAATTATGATGCACGTGCTTATGAATGCATTGAAGAACCTGGCACCGTAGAAATTTTAGACTCGATTCCAGCGTCCATTCCTTGTTGGCCAAATTGCAACTTTAGCCCAAGCGATTGATCAGTCTCTTTAATCTTCAAAATCCCCGACCTTGATTTATATATTTCCCGAAACCTGTCACCCACAACTCAATTGAAACTAAATGCATGCGGATAAGACATGCTCATGTCACATAGTTGTCACATAATTAGTATCGATTATGAGAATTTAATATAAAATGCGACAAGTAATTCATCAATACTTAAACTAAACACGTTGATCATATAAAATTCAATCAAGTTGAAGCCAACTAATCAACAATAGCAAACAAGTATCGATAAGATGCTTAAGTTATTCAAGAATTTAAGAAATTCAAGGAATTCAAGTAGACAATTAATTTCAAATAAAATGCAAGACTCTCAGATTATCAAGTAATTCCTATGCCGTACGACCTAGACTTGACTCGACACGACACTAGAACCTCGGTTTTGCAACCGGGCTCTGATACCACCTAAGATGTAGCACCCCGGAACACGTGGAGGTGCCACACCCCCGCACTATAGGTCAATCCACATACAAAACGGCCAATCTGTACATGAACCAACCTATAGCGAACGGGTGACAATGTAACACACGACAAGCTAGGCGGGATTACTTAAACATGCGACAAAATAAAGCGGAAGCTCAAACTAGTTTCTATCAATTATTTCCATTTATCATGTTATGGTGTTTCTCGTTTATCAATCTAAACATGTCTTATGACATTTCTCATCTTCCAAATAACATATATTCTAGCTTACATATCAATACATTATCATCTTCAAATAAAACAATAACAATAACTACAATTTCATAAGTAATGACAAATAATCAAATACACGAACCATGGTTGACTCAACTACATGAACTGGACTCGACTCGACCCCCGCCTAGCACGCACCTGCAATAACCTGAAAGGTGGAGGTGTCAGTCTGTGAAGACCGAGTGAGGGGTTTATATACATATTAGCGCAGATAACATGCAAGTCGTATTCTCGGGTAAAGATTTATAAAAGATAAATATACAAGTTCAATAATAATATAGCTTCGCCCGAGAATACAACTATTAGTATTAAATACTTGTTCTTTTCATGCAATCGATAAACATGCTTGCTTGCTTGTTAATCATTAGGTGATCACGCAATTCAATTACCGTGCAATCATGCTTGTGTACTCAATTAGCACATTCATGGGATGGAAATCATGCAATCAATACATTGCTTGCTTGTAACACGATAGGGTTTGTTCCTCCTGTGGTTGGACGGACAACCACCAGCCCTGAGACTAGGTCAGCACCCCCACTAAGGAGAACCTGACCAGGAGAACACAGGTACACGATAAGGCTTTCTTCTTCTTGTGGTTGGACGGACAACCGCCAGCCCGAAGCCAGCCCAGCGCCCTCACTAAGGAGGACCTGGCCAAGAGAACACACGTACACGATAGGGTATTGTTCTTCCTGTGGCCAGGAGAACGCAACTACTTGCTTGCATGAACATGACAGGCTTGATTCGTGAACATTAACGTGCTTGAAATGATAAGTAATTTCATGAAATTATAACTATAAATACCTTTGGCCAAAAATCACATAAAGGTTATACGGGTTCTATATAACTATAAATTAAATCTCACCTGACAGGCGACACACGACTCGTGAATGGGTGAACGTGCTCATGATCCACAATCTCCGCCCTGGAGAATAATTGGACAAGAAACGGGACAATGTACGTGCATGAGACTATAATTCAAGGACATTATTCCATATAATGACGCACGGCATGATCATACACGAGACATCGAGCAATAAACAATGTAGCATGATAACATATTGTTTCAGTACATATTGGATCATATAATAGCAATTCGGGGTCAAAGAAGTCGTCGGATCGGGGGGCTATTTTCGTAATTTTATGCAGAAACTTTTGTTCTGCAAGTCAGGTGGGAACGGCCGTTCTGGACCCTTTTGCAAAATGGGAACGGTCGTTCCCAAGAATCCCCAAAACGTACCCACGACTTCCATTTTAAAACGCACTGAAGCTGGGAACGGCCCTTCCGGCATGCAGGCCAAAATGGGAACGGCCGTTCCCAGTCTCGACCTCCTGTTTTATTTGAAAAGGTGGGAACGCCCGTTCCCACAATGCCTTAAGGCTGGGAACGGCCGTTCCCTGTTTCTGCAACTTATCAAAACAGAGCAAAACAGGGGAGGCTCTTGGGAATGATCAACAAAGTAACAAGAATTCCAATTTGATCAACAAAGCTATTAATTTATGGAAATGTGATGTATACATGTTCAAGAAATGATAATATAACACTTAAACAAGTTAACCATGCAATACCACCAAGATTTCCAAGTTTCATGCTAAAGCTCCTATTGATCATTCAAGCTCAAATATTCAAGAACTTCATAAGTAAATCATGCCATAACTCAACCTAGGATCACATAATCGTGCTTCCATCTACCATTCATCCATCTAGCATATAAATCCCAAACGCTAGCTATCTCAAATATGATCAAGAATCACATATATACCTTGAATTGAAAATAGATGGAAGAAGATGATGAACATGGATGCTTGAGCTTGAATCATGGAATTCTTTAGCAATTTCTAACTTGAAGATGATGATTTCTCAATTTCCCTTTCTTCTTGAGTGAATGCCGAGAGAGAGGATGATGATTGTTTTTGTTGGAATTAAAATGAAGATGGAAGAAGAATGAAGAAGCTTATACCGATATATTTTGTCAAAAATAGGGTATTTGTGTTTTAACCCTTCAAATTCTATAAGTTATGCAATTAGGTATCTAAAGTTTGGAAACGATCAATTTAGTCCCCTAACAATTTCATGCAATTAGGTCCTTAAAGAAAAGGAAATGAGCACTTAAGGATAATTTGGCAATTAATTCAAATTGGACAATTAATTCATGTAGCAATTAAATTCCATTCATACAAGAATTCTCAACTTGACACGTATTTCATGCACTTTCACATATTCACGTCGAAATACAATTTATAAGAATTATTATAACATGTATAAATTGAATAACTGAAAATAATAAAATAAAATCCTATGCTCGAAACCCACACGTGTCGAGCGTACCTGACTGTTTGAAAATCGAGGCGTTACAAAACGCATACCAAACAATAGCATATAAAGAAGTGTTGCCTCAATTCGTTATTTCATTCAAAGATTGTCTGTGATTACAATAAGAAAAGCACAAAGCGGATATACAATAGGCTTTCTAGGGCACTATTCCTAACAGATTTCTTCTTCTTGCCCGTCAAGGCCATTCTAAAGCTACTCCAAGGCCCATCTTCTGAAGATGACCTTGGAAAGCTTCTCGACTAAGGGGTTTAGTAAGTGGATCTGCCACGTTCTCTGCTGATGTGACCCTCTCAATTTACACATCTCCTCTTTTGATAATATCACGGATTAGGTGATACTTCCTCATAATGTGCTTGGTCCGTTGGTGAGATCTTGGTTCTCTTGCTTGTGCAACCGCCCCAGTGTTGTCACAAAATACAAAAATGGGGTCTTTCATGCTAGGAACAACATTCAACTCTTGAATGAAGTTTCTAATCCAAACACCTTCCATAGCTGCATCATTTGCAGCTAAGTATTCGGCCTCAGTGGTCGAATCTGCAGTGGTCGTTTGCTTGGAACTCTTCCAACTCACTGCTCCGCCGTTTAGGTAGAAAATGTATCCTGGCATTGACTTAAAATCATCTAAGTCAGATGCAAAGCTTGCATCGCAGTATCCTTCGACAGTAAGATCTTTCTGACCTCCATAAACTAAGAATAAATCTTTAGTACTTTTCAAGTACTTAAGAATATTCTTCACGGGAGCCCAGTGACCATCTCCAGGGTCAGATTGGAAACGACTTATGCTGCCTATTCTTCACGGCAGCCCAGTGACCATCGCAGTTACTCTAAGTGCATAAGCCACATCCGGTCGAGTACATAACATTACATACATTATGCTACCTATTGCTGACGCATAAGGTGTATGCGTCATTCTCTCCTTCTCAAGGTTAGTCTTAGGACACATCTTCTTTGAAAGACATGTTCCTACACTCATAGGAAGGTTCTTAACCTTTGCTGACTCCATATTGAATCTCTTCAACACTTTATCAATGTACATCGATTGTGATAGTCCTATTAACCTTCTAGATCTATCTCGATAGATTTTAATTCCAAGGATATAGGACGCATCACCAAGATCTTTCATCTCGAATTGGTTCAATAACCATAACTTAGTCACTTTCATGTCATCCTTCGAATTCCCAATAAGAAGGATGTCATCAACACAAAGTACTAAGAATTGCACTGAGGTCTCCAATTCCTTTCTATACAGACATGATTCATTCAAAATTTGAATGAAGCCAAACGCTTTGACTAATTCATCAAATCGAATATTCCAATTCCTAGAAGCCTGTTTTAATCCATAGATTGATCTTTGGAGTTTGCAAACCTTTTGCTCACTCCCACTGAACGTGAAACCTATGGGTTGATCCATATAAACGTCTTTATCAATGTCACCATTGAGAAAGGCAGTTTTCACATCCATTTGCCATATCTCATAGTCATAATACGCAGCAATGGCAAGCATGATCCGAATAGACTTTTGCATTGCAACTGGCAAAAAGGTTTCATCAAAGTCTACGCCGGGTCTTTGAGTGAATCCTTTTGCAACCAATCTTGCTTTGTATGCTGTAATGCTTCCATCAACTCCAAGCTTTCTCTTAAAGATCCATTTGCAACCTATGGGTTTGACCCCATCAGGCAAATCTACCAAGGTCCAAACTTTGTTGGAGTTCATGGAGTCCATTTCGGATCTCATGGCTTCTATCCACTGTTCAGACTCAGAATCTGAAAGTGCCTCCTCATATGTTAAAGGATCATTATCCTTTTGAGAGATTTCATGGAAGAATCCATACCATCTCTCCGGCTGTCTAGGAGTGCGTTCAGAACGCCTTAGAGGAGGATTTTCGTGTGTATCGAAATCCGTGATTGGTTGTGGTTGATCAGTAGGGGACGTCTCTTCAGTGGGTGGCGTGGGCTCACTTTGTACTTCCTCTAATTCTGTGATCTTCCCTTTCTTTTCTTTAAGGAACGGTTCCTCAAGAAAAGTGGCATTTCTGGAAACAAACACCTTTTGCTCAGATTGATCATAGAAGTAGTATCCTATGGATTCCTTAGGATAACCTACAAAGTAGCATAAGTTAGAACGAGATTCTAACTTATCTCCCACTGTCCTCTTTACGTAAGCAGGACAACCCCAAATTCTTAAGTAAGAATAACTAGGGATTTTACCATGCCACATTTCATAGGGCGTTTTAGGGACTGACTTAGAGGGAACTAGATTCAAAATCTTTGCTGCACTTTCTAGGGCATAACCCCAGAAAGAAGGTGGTAAGTCAATGAAACTCATCATGGAACGAACCATATCAAGTAAGGTTCGATTCCTTCTCTCAGAAACTCCATTAAGCTGAGGAGTTCCCGGAGGAGTCCACCGAGAGATAATCCCATTATCTTTGAGATGATTGAGGAATTCTTCACTAAGATACTCGCCTCCTCGACCAGATCGAAGTGGTTTGATCTTGTGACCAGTTTGGTTCTCAACCTCCTTTTGAAATTCTAAGAATTTCTCAAAAGCTTCAGATTTATACTTCATTAAGTATACATAACCATATCGACTAAAGTCATCGGTAAAGGTTATGAAATACTGATGATTGTTTCTTGTGCTTACACTAACCGGTCCACAAACATCAGTATGGATCAAATCCAAAACCTTAATGGCACGTTCCACAGTTCCTTTAAAAGGGACATTGGACATCCTTCCTTTGAGATAGGATTCGCAAGAAGTTAACTCCTTAAGATCATTTTCAGAGAATGATCCTAAAGTGTTTATCTTGCTAATTCTGTTCTTGGAAATGTGTCCTAATCTAGCGTGCCATAAGGGAGTTGAAACTTTGTCATCTCTCTTACGCTTCATTTCTCATTGTATATTCATAATATTGATATTCTGAGTTAGATAAAGTCCATTACTTAGAGTACCGATGTGAACGGAAGAGTTGTTCCGTTTGATAAAGTATTTACCATTCTTAATATAAGTTTCATAACCTTCACAATCTAAAATTGGAACATAAATTATATTACGAATAATGCTCGGTACATAAACGAATTTATTTAAGACTAACTCAAAGTTACCTGAATCTAATCTAATTGTGCCTAAAGCTCGAGCTTCAATGTTTGAGCCATCGCCGATCTTCAAGAGACATTCTCCTTCTTTGAGTTGTTGGACTTCACTTACATCTGTACATCATTACAGATATGAGTTCCACAACCGGTATCAAGTACCCAAGAACTAGAATTAATAGAAAGATTTACTTCAACGAGAAAGATACCTTTCTTTAGAGTAGCCTTGTACTCTGGGCAGTTTCTCCTCCAATGTCCCGCTTTGCCACAATGGAAGCAAACATCCTCTTTCTGATCTCGCTTCTTCTTTTGGGCCTTCCCCTTCGAAACGCCACCAGTGGGCCTAAGGGGTTTCTTCTTCTTCTTTTGGGCTTTCTTGCCCTTACCTTTAGAAGGCCCAAAGGAGGAAGATGGAGCATTCACCATCAAAACCTTATTGTCCTTCTTGATCGTGCTTTCAGCAGTCACAAGCTGACTAATCAACTCAGCTACAGTAGCACCAACATGATTCATATTGAAATTAAGGACAAATAGGTTGAATGATGGTGGGAGCGAAGCTAGCAACAAATCCACTGAAAGCTCATCTTTCAGTGACACGTCCACGGAGGCAAGTTTCTCAGTAAGGGCAAGAAACTTGAGTCCATATTCATGGACACTTGAACCTTCCCTCATTCTTAAGTGGAACAATTCCTTTGAAGTGTTATACCTTGTAACACGTTCATGAGGGTGGTAAAGTTGCTCTAAGTGGTCGTAAATCTCCCAAGCGAATTCCATGCCCTCATGTTGCCTTTGCAAGTCCGGAGACATGTTAGCTAACATAAGGCAACGGGCTTGGAGATTATCATCCTTCCACTTCTGAATCGCGTCCCGCTCGGCCCGAGTGGGAGCCTCCCCTTCGGGACTAGGCTCCCCTTCGAAGAGAACATAAGTTCTCTTCTCAGAGTCTAAAATGATTTTTAGATTCCTCAGCCAATCAGAATAGTTGGGACCAGTCAACTTGTTTGACTCGAGGATCGATACAAGAGGGTTTTTGGTTGCCATTTCAAAACACGTAGAGAATCACAGAATCTACGACCTAAATGGTAAAACAGAGAACTAGTGAGCATGCTGAATTATAACGATATACAAAAGATAAGGTCTTTAATCTAATGTAGCTCCCACTGTTTTTCAAAGATCTATAATCCCCAAAGATCTAAGAGGAACACGTTTCCTAATGGGTACTAAGATCCTAGGCATTTTACCTCGAACCCACGACTCACGGACATTCTAAGTAAAACCCTAGGTAGGTACAAATTACAAATTCTAACACCTTTAGAACTCATAGTAATTGTTTTTGCATCACCTATCTTTCAATATGGACCCACGACTCGTGCGACATCCATATTTACTTAGGTGTTAAGCTAGACCCATCAATCATAAGATCATGACCAAAACTTAGTTCGAACGACCCACGACTCGCGGACATCGCCCTTGCTAAAATTGATTACGAAATATTGATCATTTAAAATGATCAATTAGGTAACTAAGAACTAATAAGCTCCACTACCTATCCCACAACTCGCGGACAATAACTAGCTTCACTTACTAAACTTAAAACCTATTGATGGAATGCTAGGAATTTAATTCAAAATTTGCATCTCGAATTAAACACCTATTTGTTCGAAATTAGCTTAATATTTAATGGGAATTTTCGAATCAACCGGAGAGTTGTCCGGTTCGACCTCACCAACATATATGTTATCCAATTTTATTAGTCTTGATTAATGCAAGTACACTTAAATGCATTTCAAAGAAGCACATAAACAGATAACATGCCCTAGCATGATATAAACATGTAATGATCATGGGTTCTACCTATCTTATGCGTGATATGTGGGAGCCACTCCACAATCACAAGTTCTAACATACATGTCTCATAAACAGTTTAAAACACATAAGGGAAAGCGGTAACAAAATACGAGCCCTATCTCTGTTACATTTTTACAATTGAGATTCCCCTCCCTAACATTTTGAGGGGTCTTCACTTATGGCCTCCTTGTTACTTGAATGTGGTCCATCTTACTCCATGGGTGCATTGTCTCCAAAATGAAAATAAAACCTCACCACCTATCTCTACTCTCAAATTACAATAAAAAGAAAAAGGCATAAAGTAATAAGGCTCAATCTTCATATTGGCCTTAGACAATTACACGGGGCATACCCCGGCCTCAAAAACAGAAATATGGAAAGCTACATAATAAATCACATAACAGTATGAACATAAGTGAGGCTCCAACCTCAATTGAAAAACGCAACTATAGGGCGCCAACCCCAATTTAAACCATCCATGTGCATAAATTAAAACCATACATAGATCTAAACCTATGATCACCTAACATGCTTTCGTGAGAATTTAAATTTAGCCAATAAATTAAAATTCCCGTTTCAAGTCCTAATGACTTAAAACACGACTTGATGTGATTCTTGTTTATAAAAGTTTTCGATAAATCCCAAATTAACAAAACAAATAAAATTCCAATTAATTTCTGAAAATTAATAATTTTATCAAAGATGTATTTTCCCAAAATATAAACCGTTTCAATTTCTCAAAAATCCCAATTTTAAGTTTTATTCAAAAATTAAAATAAATATTCAAAAATAAAATAAAAAATTGGGACTGGATTGCACGAAATAGGAAAACGGATTACGAAGGAAAAACGGGGCCTGTACACGAAGAGGGTCGCACGTCGCAGGAGTGCGCGCGCGCGCAATAGGTGCGCACGCCGAGCGCGGCCCATCTCGGCCATGTGCGGGCGACGGGCGGCCAGTCTCGGCCGCCCTGGGCGGGCGTGCCTAGGCGCGCCCTGAAGGCTCCCGCACGGCGTGCGGGAGGTGCTGGGCGGGAAACCCTGTGCGCGCCTGGGCAGGCGGGCGGTGCGCGCTAAGCCCGAGTGTGCGACACCTTCGCCCGCGGGGTTTCGCGTGTTCGTCATATTCCGTGTTTTCGTTTCTTGTTTTCGTTCAAAAGCAAAAGCAATCCAAGAAATCCAAAAACAGTTTATACAGTTTCAAATCTAAAATAGTTTTCAAAAATTAAATTTTGCAAAAACCAATTTTCAGAAACTTTCAGGAAAATATACAGTTTCGTAATTCAGGCTTTCTAAAACAATTACAAATACTCAATCGCATCAACCCTAAGAATTTCTACCAAATTCAGAATAATTGAGACGAATCAGAAACACGATTAACGAGGTGGCTCTGATACCACTTGTTGGAAAATACGAATCAGAAAGCAGCAGAAATTTTAAAAATTTTCTAACAAAAGGACCTTGGACTCACAATCGTGTATCCAAATTCGTAGAGTTAAGAAACTTACTTTTCTTTTTTTCTTTCTTGAAGCGTTTCAAGCCACCCAAGAACGCTCCAGGCCCGATTAACTCTACGATTAACTTTTCTTTTTTTCTTTCTTGAAGCGTTTCAATCGTGTGGCACATGTGTCATAATGACACGTGTCCAGTCTCGTGACCCACACGTGTGATTTCACACGTGTGGAACCCTCTAGGCCCGATTAACTCGTTTAATCATTTTAAAGCCTTAACTCATGTAACCAAGTTGTTGTGTGTGGCCCTCTAGGTTCTCAATTCAATTAGCAGTGACCCTAATTAATTAATTCACTAATTAATTAATCAGTCCACAGATTAAACGACCATAGTCTAGCAACAGGTGTTTAACCGCTAGCTGAATTGGAATGTTCGGATTCGACAGAACCTTTAAGTCATTGATTCATGTGAGATACAATCCTCCTACTTTCTATCTCTCAACCAAGATCTAGGGTAAGGGAATAATCAGAACCCTAATAATCCAGTCTTAAAGCTAAGTGCATTTCATATCCATTGGATCTCAATCCAAGAAACCCTTTTCTTGATGTCTTGATCTACTGCCTTGGCCAAGGACTCCATATGGCATATGAATGACTTATACAATAAGAGATCACCTTGCAAGTGCAAGTGTAGGTCCTTTCTTGATTCTCATTCACTTTCATGAAGCACTTGTGCTGCCGCAGCATAAGCTTTGAATCAGTTGTCTAAGGCGACACCCTTTAAAGTTTATACCTAAGACTACAGAGTTAACTCATAAAGTGACAAGGAACCTCAAGTCTTAAGGTTCAATTAATCACATCAATGACTGGTGAGATATTTCCTAAACTGGAAGTTTCGATTTCCTGAAATAGAAACTTCCTTTCCCATTTAGGAATGTTCTCACATGGGGCACCTTAGTGAACTTACTTATTAAAGTAAGCACCCTCATGTATCACACACGTATCAACTATACACTTTGCACCTCCATGAAACAAGGTGGTCCTTCTTAAGGGCGTGATCCCACAAGCAAGCCTTAGAGGAGTCAGGTTGACACTCCCACTGTCTGTAGGACTCATCGGCTTGGAGTATTTTACTAATCATGACTTATGTGATATAGGGCTCGTTTCATGAACCATTTCACCTAAATGGTAGAGTCCTAAAGTCATCAGGATTAGGGGAGTTCTCATACATGCACAGATAAAGTAAACGCATACCAAACAATAGCATATAAAGAAGTGTTGCCTCAATTCGTTATTTCATTCAAAGTTTGTCTGTGATTACAATAAGAAAAGCACAAAGCGGATATACAATCGGGTTTCTAGGGCACTATTCCTAACAACTTGTTCTTAATAGTCATCCGGTTCAACTCCCGGTAATCGATGCACATTCTCAAAGTTCCGTCCTTTTTCTTTACAAATAAAACTGGTGCTCCCCAACGTGAAGAAGTCGGCCGGATGTACCCAACTTCCAATAATGCTTCGAGCTGAACTTTTAATTCCTTCAATTTTGCTGGAGCCGTCCGATATGGAGTCTTTGAATACGGCTCGGCATTCGGATAAAGATCAATTACAAACTCTATCTCTCGTTCAGGAGGCAACGAATCCAATTTTTCTGGAAATACTTCGGGAAACTCTTTTACGACTTCCGTATCTTCCAATTTCACCTGATCTTTCGGTTTATTCAGAATGTAAGCAATGAAACCTGTGGCCCCGTCTCTGACCAATTTCTGAGCCTCTGAGAATGAAAGTAGGGGTACTGTCTTCGAAGTCCAACCCGTAATAACCTCTGAGCCCAACTGTACTTTCTTTACTCAGCAATCTATTGTAGCACAGTGCCTGTACAACCAATCCATCCCCAAAATAAATCCGTATCTTTCCATCGGCATAACAATAAAGTCTGTCAGAAACTCCCGGCCTTTAATCACCACGGGAACATCCCTGTAAACCTGATCCGTCTCTCGCCTACTACCGAAAGGAGTACTAACTAAATAGCGCACAGAAGAGCGCATAGCAGGCAAGGATAATGTAATATCAATAGAATGTGCAAGAAATGAGTGTGTAGCTCCTGGATCAAATAATGTATGGTTTTTCTTGCCATGGATGTAAATAGTACCTTCAACTACCGCTGCAGGGTCGATCTCAGCATCCTACTCCTCTCCAGATAATGCATACGCTCGAGCTCTCACCAGTGGCCTCGGTCCTGCAGGTGGAGGATCCTGGCGATCCGCACAACCATCAACTCTGTGCTCGTCGCTCCCGCAAATCAAACATAAACCCAACCGACGTCTGCAGTTGTCATAGTTATCTGTAGGAAGTCCACAGAATCTGCAGCCCGGTTTCTGAGGTGGTTGTGGTGGTGCTGGAGCTCTGGGAGCCTTCTGTGACGGTCCTGTGGCTTTAAGCTTCTTCCCGGAGTCCTTTGGTGCTGGAGGCGCAGCATAGATGTAGCAGCCCAAGCGGTGGGGCACCACACCCCCGCACTATGACCCGACACGTATACGAAATGGAAAGTCCGCACACGCGCCAAGTCACAGCGAACGGGTGACAAACAAAAACCACTCCTAAGCTAGGCGGTACCTAAACCCTGTACAAGCGCAAATATGCAAGACCTGAATGCGGAAGCGATACAAAATATGAATTCTCAAAAACCTTAATCAGCAATCATAATTCATATATTTCAAAAAGCAACTCAACATCAACTAAACGGATTCAACTGTCCTAGAAACCTGTCCCGATCAAACATATAATCAAAACGGGTTCATCTAAACCGAGCACCTGTCCTAACCTGTCCCGAAAATCATACATCCAAATCATGAGTACCGACCTGCATAATATATACATATCATATACATAGTTTCCTTCACAAATCAAAACAAGGTATATAACAAATCAAACAGACCGACACAGACTCAACAGACCCGACTCAAAGCCGCCTAGCTCAAACCTGCAAGAACTGGAAAGTGGAAAAGAAGGGGGAGGGTCAATCTCTAGAAGACTGAGCGAGCAGGAGCGATAAATATATATATAAACATGCACATGCAAGTCATAAATCCCGAGCAAGGTTTTATTTAAAGTTAGTTCCCAAAAAGGGCAAAAGAATGACTAAGCAATGCTCAGACTTTACGACTATTCATATTAAATTCATTAAATTCATAATTCATACATAAACATAAAGGCTCGGCGAGTGAGCGTGCATCATCTCCAACCAAACTCCGACCATGTACGACAAATATCATTGATACATTAAATAGGTGATCATGCAATATATCATAATACACACAAATCATATATCATATCCTAAACATATTCGTTTGGGCAATCCGTGTCCCGGCCTTCCCGCACGGTGCCTATCAATCACAAACATAATCATAATCATAATCATAAATAAGTTCCAACCTTCTTCCTCCGGGTGGTGGAAGGGTTAGCAAGACCCGACCACCTCATACATAGGCCAATGGGGTTTCATGACTCCCCTAAGGGCACTCAGCTCCCATTCCCCGCTAAACCTCCTAGCGAGGGCCGGTATCACCGTACATAAGTTGGGACTAGTACAAGGGATCACCGTCGGCCCTTGCCTCCCCGGATAGCCACTTGCACTAAGTCCCTGGGCCCGTGAACATATCATAAATGCATAATCTCGCCAAAAAATTTCAGTTCATAAGAAACATAACATATTTCATAATTTTGGAGAAAAGGTTACTCGATAATAATTACTCGATGACTCCACTTTGAAAATAATATATATATAGATGTATATACATAAGGTTTTGGCCAAAACTTGTCACATAAAGGTTGTAGGGTTTAATATGTAACTAGAATGAAAACACCCTCACCTGGTACCAGACAAAGCCAAATCCAAAGCAAATGGTCCACCCCGGAACCTGCACGACCACAAGTCACCACCCCGGGTGCACCTGTACCAACCGATCACACAAAACACAGTACAAAACTCAGACTCAGACTCAGACAACCATATAAAGACGCACGGCATATGCTCAAGTACTTAAGAAATGCAATCACATAAGTCAAGTTCATAATCATACTAATTACTTGTAAAATAAAATATCGCATAGCTCATCATATTCATAAAGTAGATAAAGAGATGTTCTTATGCACAATTAATTCAAATAAACAAAATGGAAAGGCAATGTATGTCACATTATTTCATATAAATTCATATAAATCTTATTCAATTCAGATATTGCATACCAGGTTCATATAATGCGCATTTACAAAGCAATCAAATCAATTCACATATAACATTTCATAAAATTACACGTATTTCAAAGCCAACTAAATCATATCATAGCATGCTACAAATTTTATTTAATTAAATCAAACAAATTCATATATCACATTTCATACAAATTCACATAATATATGGCCAACTAATTCATATTCATACGAATAACTTATTTCTTACGTGCAAAAGTTTCTAATTTAATCATATAAGTTTCATACAATTCATATATTACATACTAGGATTATTCTAAATTAAATAATTAAACCTAAATTACAAAGTTTCAAATTAAATCACCCAAGACATACTAATTCAGTTCTGATTAAATCATAAATTGCATAACAAATTCTTATATCATATAATAAATTCCAATTCAAGTCATATTTCACATTTTACACAAAATCCACATATTACAAGAGCAATTGAATCGTATAATAGCATGTGACAAATTCATTTAAACCTATGGGGTTACATCCCAAATTCCGACTAAGCCATTTAATCATTCAAAGTTCATACATTTCATACATTACATAATAGATTCAAATTCAATTTAGGTAATTAAACGTTAATTGCAAAAATCTCAAATTTAATTATTCAAGGCATAATAAATCAACTTTTACTTCATCAAAAATAGCATAATTTTTTTCAAATGATAAGTTTCAATTAATTCAAGTTATACAAATTTACATTTCTAAAATTACCCAAACACCCCCTTCTACCGGGGCTATATTAAATCTAATGGCATGAAACGAAACTATTACCAACAACAATCATGAAATCATACATTCATCATTCATTACATATTTCCAAATACCATACAATGCATATTCATCAATTTATCGAGCATACTAGAGCGAATTACATTTTAAAATAATTAACAACTAATACAATTCGGCATAACGGGGTTCAATTCACAATTCGAAGCACCAATACATATCACATTTCATTTAATACATGATTTCATATTCATTGGAATTCATTCCGATCGACAATTCTAAGTATATGACAATTAATTTGCAATTAGAACAATTAATCAAATAAATCTCAAATACACAAATAAATTCGTAGAAAATAAACCGAGTGTCCGATTAACGAACGGAAAGCGGCAACGGACTCACCATAACGAGATGGATATTTTGTCCGAAGCCCGTCGGATCGCCGCCACCGGAGCCGCCGGAACAGTGGCGGGCCGCCGCTCGGCCGCCGTCGGAGCGTGCCGGAAAAATCCTGAAAAATCACCCGTGCAAGGATTCGTCATGCTCAATCCAAATCCTCGATCAATTTCTGCAAATTCCAACCCAAAGTCCTCCAATTCCAAATCTAACAGTACGAAACCCTAAAATCTTCAAATCGAAATTACTTCCAAACCGGTGAACGAAAATCGAATCCAAAAGAGGCATTGGCTTACCCGTGATGTGCTCTTTGAAACCCCTATGCTGTTCGCCGGAAAAAGTCACCGGAGATGGCCACCGCCGCGAAGCACCGTCGCGCCACCACTGCTGCTCTGCCGCAGCCGCCGCCGCTCCGACGAATTTCAGGTGGCGGGCCTGACCTCAAACAACTCAGCTCGTCGTCCTATGTCTTTCCCCTCAAGTCCCATCGCCGGACAATGATCGGAGCACCAAACCCGCCACTAAACGCCGCCGCACTGCAACTTGCCGGAACCGCCACCTGCGGTGGTTTTTACGTCGAACCGAGGCTGAAAACGTCACCAGCGGGTCGGAAAACATAAGGTTGGGTGGTTTTGGCCGGCGAGGGTCGCCGGATTGTCGCCGGCGATGAGGTGGCGCAACCCGCCACCTTCGGACCACCACTGCACCGCCGTCAGCCATTCTCAGGCCACGAAACTGGTATCATCGTGTCGGGCTCGTCGAGCTCGTCGAAATGGACTATTGGTTCGTCAAATTCCGTCGAGTATAGACCGAGTTTGGAGTTATGTGTGTTTCCACACCTTCACTGTGTGTGCGTCGCTGAAGCGGGAGAGAGAAGAGAGCAGGCTGAGGTCTGCTGCGTTTGGCACGAATTACGAGGATCCGGGGTATTATATCTCGGGTCCTCGTACGGAAAAACGATCGAAAGAAGGGGTTAACGACGTCAGAAATGGGCAAACTTAGAGTCTACGGACTCGTTTCACTGCCCCGAACGCGAAGCAGGGGTCAGAAAGGTCGAACTCTCGGCCGAACGAGAAATGACCGAATAACCCCTAAAAAGAGAAAATTACAAACAGGCCCCTAAACTCTAAAAGAGTTCAAAATAGGGCCAGACAAAACACAACTAATATAATTAGACATATAATAAAGTTGGAACGTGGCGTACCTTATACGTCGGACGAGCGGGGTGTTACAATAAACCATAGGCCTCTTTCCTGCACTCGACCCCTGTCCCGGTCTCGAGCCCGAAGCCTGTCCAGTACGAGGAATAGATCTCCTGGCAATATCAGAATTCTCAACTTTCAAAGCTTTAGCAGTAGCTTTGGCCCAAGTGCTCGTATTAGTTGCTTTCAGGGCGTCCTGGATGTCGGGTCGAAGTCCCTGTACGAATTGCATCGCCTTGTGAAAGTCATAATTCGCTATGTTGGGTGCATAGCGAGAAAGCCTCTCGAACTCGGTGATATACTGGCCAATAGACCTCCCTCCATGTTTTAGCTCTGTAAACTCCCTCAACCTGCGAGTACGGGAAGCTGGAGGAATAAACTTGTTTCTAAACTCCCGTACAAAGACTTCCCAAGTAATATCGGTACCAGCAGCCTCCAAGACTATCTGTGTGCTCTCCCACCACGAGTAGGCCTCGCCCTAAATCAAAGTAAGGGTGCAGCTAGCCTTCTCCTGAGTATCACAAGGTATAAGCTGCCAAATCCTCTCAATCTCCTTCAACCACGTCTCAGCCAGTATGTCGTCACCCTTATAGAACTTCGGGGGATGTTGATTCTGAAATTCACACAAAATGGCAGAAATGGGGTTCTCCTGGGGTGCTACTGGTGCTGGTGGTGGTGGAGGAACCCTTTCCTGTAGCCTCTGATCAATCAACCCAACAACCGCGTTCATAAAATCCCGAGGCTGTGCCTGAGCAGGTGATGGAGGAGGTGATCTCTCACGACGATGGTGATGGCGGTGATGATGATGCTTGTGTCTCGGAGATCGGTCACGATGATGTCTATCACGATCCATACTGAAATAAAATCACTACACATGCGTGGTTAGATTAATAAATGCAAATGTGTGCATATAATAACAGAATATCAATAAACACACATTCAAGGAAAGTCAAATAGCTCAAGTAATGCAAGAATTCAAATAAATCAAACAATTCAATTAAATGCAAACTCTCAAATAACAAGTAATCCTATGCCGTGCGACCTAGACTGACTTGACACGACTCGATAACCTCGGTTTTGCAACCGGGCTCTGATACCACCTGTAGATGTAGCACCCTAACCCCAAGGCACTACATCCCCCACACTATAGCCTCGATCCACATACGAAATGGACAATCCGTACATAAACCAAAACTATAGAGAACGGGTGACAATAAAAAGAAACGCGCTAGGCGGGACACTCCCCAACATAAACTATGAAAACATGATAAAAAAAGCGGAAGCAATTCAATAAATACGTATAGGTACCATATTTACCAAATAGATACATAATAGATACCAACATTAACTATCAATACATTATCATCTTCTTATATTATATACACGCTCGAGTATTCAAAATATGATAACAATGATCATAACATGATGCTACCAAAAGTTCTATACATGGAAGGTATAATGCTAGACCCGTGAAAATGCAAGACTGGACCGGACTCCCGCCTAGCACGACCATGCACACGTCACATGCAAGTTGTAGCCTCGGGTGAAGAGTTGGAAAAGAAATAAATAAATATGGATTTCAAGAATAACTTATTCTTTGCCCGAGAATACAACTAATCATTTTAACATGTTAACTTGATCATTTCATGAACATGTGGCCCTGGCGAGTAAGGGCAATTCTCCAACCTTTACACCAAACGTGACAATACGTGCTTGCATTATCAATTCGATACATGATCATACATTCAATTTAGTGCTCAATTAGACAATTTCATGCTTGAAACATGCAATAACCCGAGGATAACCCGACATGCCGGAATCATCCCCAGTCTCCTTCTTCCTCCGGGTGATAGTGGGTTTGCAAGGCCCAACTATCCACGACATGGTGTGTATAGGGAACATGACTCCCTAAACACGGAACTCCTTCCACCACTAATCTCCTAGTGGCTTCGGGGGTGATCCCAATGAGGTGAGAATAGCTCAGGAGTTACCCGTCAGCCCTTGCGTTCCCGGTTGGCTCAAGAACTATCCTTGGGCCCACGTACAATCATGTACTCGCCAAACATGCTTGAAATCATGATAATCATGGCTTGCTTGCTAGAAATGTTTGTAGTTTTGAAAACGTTTATAGCTATAATACGTTTTGGCCGAAAATAGCTCATAAAGGTTGTAGGGTTCTATGTACCTAGAACAAAACCTCACATTTTCTTACAAAACAAAACAAGGATATGCTCTACGGAGCCTGCTCCTCGTCCACGACCTCGTGACCTGTGCAAACACGACTTGTATACGTGAGACATGACTCAAAATGGACCAAATATGACGAACGGCGAAAATGCAACGAGATGACGAGCAATTCACAATGTGGCATGAAAACATCTTGTTTCAGTACATAATCAATCATATAATAGCAATTCGGGGTCAAAGAAATCATCGGATCATGGGGCTAAAAATATAATTTTATGCAGAAACTTTTGTTCTGTCAGACGCACGGGAACGACCGTTCCGTCTTCCCTTTGAAAATGGGAAGGGCCGTTCCCGTGGCCCTTCAAAACGCGCCAACGAATTTAAATTAAAAAGCACACCTTTAGCTGGGAGTGGCCCTTCCGGCACACAGGCCAAAATGGGAACGGTCGTTCCCAGGCTCGGCCGCCTATTTTGGTTTAAAAGAATGGGAACGCTCGTTCCCACAATGCCTTGAGGCTGGGAACGGTCGTTCCCAGTTTCTGCAACTAAAAAGCAGAGCAGAAACAGGGGAAGAGCTACGGGAAGCAACAAACAAAAACAAAATTTCAAGTTTTGATCCCGAAATGCTATTATTTCTGGAAATAGGCATGTATACATGTTCAAAGGATAATACAATAACACTTAGACATATAAATCATGAAATATCATCAAGAATTCAATCTTCCAAGTTCATGATCAAACGTGATCATTCAAGCTAAATTTTCCAATAATTCCATGAATAAATCATGCCACGATCAACAAATAATTCATTTAGCATATAATTCTCAAACCCTAGCTAAACCAAATCTGATCAAAAATCATGAGTTCATGCAAATACCAACCTTGAAGACAAAGAATTTAAGAAAAAAGATGATGAAGATGTCTAAGCTCCAATTCTTGCAATATTTCTTGAAATCTTGGATGAATATGGTGAAAATTCACTTCTTCCTTTTCCTTCTTGAAACCGAGAGTAAGGGAGCAAAATATGTTGGGAGATTTTGATGATAATTAATCAAAGAAGAACATAGAAGAAATATGTCGATCCATCCAATTTTGAAACTTGTGAAATGCCTATATTTACCACTTGATCCCTTAATTGTTTAAGTCATGCACTTGAGGATATAAGGTTTTGAAATGTATTCAATTAGGTCCTTGAAAGATCATGCAATTAAGTCCCTAAAGGTTAGGAAGAACATCAAGTAGGGACAATTTCATAATTTGAACACTCTCGGTAATTGTTTTTTGTAATAAATATTTTTCCATGACTTGAAATAATTTTCCAATGATATGTTTTCACATAATTCACATAAATGATGTTTCATGAATTTTATAAAAATATGAGATATCACGTAAGAATATTACGAAATTAAAGAATTAAAATAAATTCCTACGCTCAAAATCTCACACGTAGCGTGCTTACCTGTTCATCCAGAACCGGGGCGTTATAGTTTATATGCTCATTTTTATGTTTTCAAACTTGTTTGACTTAGTCGTAGACCATTTATGCTTATAGATCAATAAAATCTAATCCAAACACTTATATAAGCTCAAATCATCAAGAATCATCAATCAAAACCCATATGTTAACATATGCTCCAAGGCTATAAACTTCAATATATATACATCAAATTCAAGCCATGATCAAGTATTCATATTTCCAATAACTAAAACACACTTCAACCAATTCATATCATAAACCTAGCTACCACATTCAAATCAAGAATTTCAATAAAATCTCCATCTTACCTTGAAATGAGAAAGAGATAAAAAGAGACAAAGATATGATGATGATGATGCTCCAATGTGTATAAAACCCACAAAATATAGCTTGAATTGATGAAATCCTTCCTTCTCTTGTTGGGGTTTTTGATCGATGGAAATGGAAGCAAAAGAAGCAATTGTATGAAATGTTTGTATGAGAGAAGGAAATGATACGTGATGCTGCTGAAAGGAAGAAAGAGATGCTCCAATTGCTATTAAATCCCTCAACTTATTAAGTTATGCAATTGAGTCCACTTCCATAATATATGATCACTTAAGTCCAATGCAAGATTCATGCAATTAAGTCCCCAACTTCAAGAAGATGATCAAGTAAGGACACAGAAGAAATTAAATCATGCTCGAGAATTAATTCACGTTCCTATCAAATTCAATTTATGCAATAAGTATCAATTTGGTATGAATTTCATAAAAATACTTGAAATAAAATTTTATCAAAATTATGTCATGACATAAAAATTGAAGAAACGATGAAATTAAATTAAATTCTAACTCTCAAACTCACACGTGGCGTTCATACCTGAAAGGCCGAAAGCTGGGGCGTTACAATCCTTCCCCCTTAAAAGAATCTGGTACCCAGATTCACTGATCGGAAGGAAACAACTCTGGATGGAACCGTCTCATCTTGTCTTCGGTCTCCCACGTGGCTTCTTCAGTCTTATCACTTCTCCAAAGAACCTTAACCATGGGAATCCTCCGGTTTCTCAATTCCTGAAACTTGTGATCCAATATCTTAACCGGTTTCTATACAAAGGTTAGATTCGGGTCCAATTTCACTTCTTCAACTGGAAGGATCTCGGTTTCATCAGGGTAATATTTCCTCAGCTGAGATACATGAAATACATCGTGAATCCCCTTGAGGCTCGGTGGTAGGTCCAACCGATAAGCAACTTCTCCAACTCTCTCAAGAATTTTGAAAGGTCCTAAACAATGAGGATTAAGCTTACCTCATTTCCCAATCCGAGCAAATCCTTTACGTGGAGACGCCTTCAAGAATACCCGGTCTCCAACTTCAAATTCGAGATCCCTTCTACGACGGTCGGCGTAGCTCTTTTGTCTGTCCTGAGCTGATGTCATCCGTTGTTGTATTAATTGGACTTTCTCAATCATAGCTTGAACGGCCTTAGAAGGTTTTTCTAACTTCTCACCCTTCTTAACGCCTTCCTGTTTAGTCCATTTCCATTCCTCCAAGTCGAAGAACAACGGAGAACAACATTTCCGGCCATAAAGTAGCTCATATGGTGCCATTCCAATTGTGGCTTGAAAACTGTTGTTGTAAGCAAATTCAATCAAAGGCAGGTGATCATGCCATGAAGAATGAAAATCAAAAGAACAAGCTCGAAGTAAATCCTCGAGATATCTTATTAATCTCTCGGACTGACCATCTGTTTGTGGATGAAATGTTGTACTGAACTGGAGCTTCATACCCAAAATCTCTTGTAATTCACGTCACAACTTCGAAGTGAACCGAGGATCTCTGTCTGAAACCATGTTAACCGGTATCTCGTGAAGTCGAACAATCTCCCTGTCATAAAGCTCGGCTAGCTTGCGAATCTTATAAGACATCCTGACTGGCAGAAAATGTACAGACTTTGTCCAACGGTCCACAATCACCTAGATACCGTCAAACCCTCCTTTCACTTTAGGTAACCCGGACAAAAAATCCATTGTCACCTGTTCCCACTTCCACTCGGTAATAGGTAACGACTATAGAAGACCTCCCGATTTTTGATGCTCGGCTTTCACTTTCTGACAAGTGATACAATGTTTCACATACTCGGCCACATCTTTCTTCAATCCATGCCACCAATAATATTATCTCAAGTCCTTATACATCTTATTTCCTCCAGGGTGGATAGAATAAGCCGATCTGTGGGCTTCCTCGAGCAATACCCATTTTAACACTTCGGGTACAACCACTCGGTTCTGGAAATGAAGAAAACCAGTTTCATCGAACCCGAATGGATACTCCGGATCAGCTCTTGCTTTAGCTACCAATTTTTGAACTTCTGAATCATTAGTCTGAGCCTCGAATAATATGTGTTTCAAGTCCGGCTGAATCGAAATATTAGAAACTCGAGCCCTTATAACAATTGGCTTGATTCCACTACTTTCACCCACTTCCAAGCTCGATACACTAGCCTTCCTACTAAGTGCATCGGCGACCACATTGGCTTTACCGGGATGCCAATGAAGTTATTGAAGTTACCATTAGCATACATGGCATTCCATGACATGCATTGTTTGATCCGGGAGCAACACATTTATTTATTGCTTCTCGGCTTGCTCATACACTTTCCTTGCTTGTTGCTTGCTTTGATGATTCCTAAATTGTTACTTCTCCTCTTTGTGGTAATTTCGTTACGAATTGTGTCTACCGTGGTTGTCCGGTGGTTGTGGAAGATCAAGAGTATCCGACTGATTTGGTTAAGATGCCTATAAAGAAGCTTGGGGTGATTTTGGGGATAGATTGGTTGTCTCGGCACTGAGCTAAGATGGATTGTTTGGAGAAGAAGGCTACTTTAGGTTCTATGGTATTTTTGGGTCAAAGGTTGAAGACTTGCCCATTTATTTCCTTTATGGAAGCTAACAAGATATTCCGGGACAGTGCGACGGGCTATGTAGCTTATCTTTTAAACAAACCGAAAGATCAAGCCAAGCTCGAAGAGATGGAGATTGTGAAAGAATTTCCCGATGTCTTTCTAGAGAGTTTGAGGTCTCTACCTCCGGATCGAGACATTGAGTTTGTAATCGATCTCTATCCCAGATCAGAACCGTATGTGAAGTCTCCCTATAGGATGGCTCCGGCTGAGTTGAAGGAGCTGAAGGCGCAACTTGATGAGCTCTTAGAATGTGGTTACATCCGCCCGAGTGCTTCTCCGTGGGGTGCTCACGTCCTGTTTGTAAAGAAGAAGGATGGGACGTTGCGAATGTGTATTGACTACCGTGAGCTGAACTGGTTAACGGTTAAGAACAAATACCCACTTCCTCACATAGAAGAGTTGTTTGATCTTCTTCAAGGTTCGTGTGTCTACTCTAAGTTGGATTTGAGGTAAGGGTATTATCAATTGCGTATCCGAGAAGAAGATAAACCGAAGATGGGTTTCAACACTCGGTATGGGCATTTCGAGTTTGTGGTAATGCCTTTTGTCTTACTAATGCCCCAGCTGCGTTTATGGATATGATACACTGGATATTCCGGCCTTACCTCGATAAATTCGTGGTCATCTTTATAGATGATATTTTGGTGTATTCGAGGTCCATGGAAGAGCATGCGCAGCACTTAAGGACGATTTTATCGACACTTCGAAAGCACCGATTGTTTGCCAAGTTCAGTAAGTGCGAGTTTTGGTTGGATCAAGTTTCTTTCTTGGGTCACTCCATCTCGGGAAAAGGTGTAGAAGTGGATCCGATGAAGATTGAGACGGTTCTGCTTTGGAAGCAACCGAAGAATGCCTCAGAAGTGAGAAGTTTTCTGGGATTAGCGGGGTATTATAGGCGCTTTGTGAAAGATTTCTCAAAGGTTGCCTCCTCGTTGGCCCGGTTAACAAAGAAAGAGGCTAAATTCGAGTGGGATGAGGCGTATAAGAAGAGTTTCCAAACTCTTAAGGAGAAGTTGACTACGGCACCAGTTTTAACCTTAACCAAAGGTTCAGAAGGCTACTCAGTTTACACCGATGCTTCGAAGGAAGGGCTCGGTTGTGTGTTGATGCAAAATGGCAAAATAGTGGCCTATAGCTCAAGGAAGTTAAAGGATCACGAGAGAAACTATCCCACTCATGATTTGGAAATCGCGGTGGTAGTGTTCGCTTTGTTGAAGTGGTGTCACTATCTCTATGGAGCTACTTTTGATGTGTTTACCGATCACCAGAGTTTGAAGTATTTCTTCACCCAAAAGGATTTGAATGTAAGGCAACGACGTTGGGTGGAACTTCTTGAGGATTATGATTGTCGAATTCAATACCATCCGGGTAAAGCCAATGTAGTTACAGATGCTTTGAGCCCGCAAAGCTAGTGTTTCGGGTTTGGAATCGAGTTTGAGCAAGAAGGTTTCGGTAACTCTAGTTTTAGAAGCTCGCCTAGCAAATATCTTTGTTCAATCGGTTTTGAGGCAAAGATTGGTCGAAGCTCAATCTAATGATCTGGAAATACAGAGATTGGTAGCGAAAGCAGGGATTGATCCAGAGACTCAGTTTGGGTTCGATGATTTGGGTTTGTTTTAGTTGAAGGCACGGGTTTGAGTTCCGAAAGAGTTGAAGATGTTAGTTTTGGACGAGGCACATAAGTCGGCCTATATGGTACATCCCGGTACCACCAAAATGTATAGATATTTGAAAACTCTATATTGGTGGAATGGCATGAAGAGAGATGTCGCTAATTACGTGAGGAGATGTCAAACGTGCCAAGTATTGAAAGCCGAACACCAAAAGCCGGGAGGAACACTCCAACCACTTCCAATTCCCGAATGGAAGTGGGAGCAAGTGACAATGGACTTTATGTCAGGCTTACCAAGGACCAAAGGAGGTTTCGACGGGATATGGGTTATTATTGATCGGTTGACTGAGTCGGCCCATTTTCTCAAAGTCCGAATGTCCGATAAGGTACCTAAGTTCGCCCGGTTGTATCGGAAAGAGATTGTGAAGTTATATGGTGCACCGGTCAGTATTGTTTCAGATAGGGATCCTCGGTTCACATCAAATTTTTGGCAAGAGTTGTAGAAGTGTTTGGGAACGAAACTTCATTTTAGCACTGCTTTTCACCCACAAACGGATGGTCAATCCGAGAGGTTAATAAGATATCTTGAGGACATGCTTCATTCTTGTGCCTTGGATTTTCAGGATTCGTGGGATGACCAGTTGGATTTGGTCGAGTACGCCTACAATAATAGTTTTTAGTCCTCAATTGGTATGGCCCCGTATGAAGCTCTCTCTGGGAGAAAGTGTCGGTCCCCTCTCTTTTAGGGTATTGATGAGTGGAGATGGTCTAAAGATGGAAAGCTCGAGAGAGCTAAGAAACCAAAGGAAATTCAGGATACCATTGAGAAAGTGAAGGTGATTAAACAGAGGTTGAAGGTAGTACAAGATCGACAGAAGAGTTATGCAGATAAGAGAAAACGTCCCTTGGAGTTTGAAGTCGGAGATAAGGTCATTTTAAAGGCATCTCCTAGAAAAGGGATTGCTCGGATTGGTAAAGGTGGGAAGCTTAACCCACACTACTTAGGCCCCTTTGAGATCCTTGATCGAGTTGGGGAAGTACCATACCGACTTGATTTACCATCGAGCTTAACCGGGATTCACAATGTTTTCCATGTCTCCCAACTCAGGAAGCATTATCCCGATGAGTTTTTTATTTTACTGGTTGAAGAGGTACAACTTGAGCCGGATTTGACAATCAAGAGGCACCCGATTAAGATTTTGGACCGAAAGATGCAATAATTGAGAAACCGGTAAATACCTCTTGTTAAGGTTTTGTATCCGGATCTTTTCAAGACCCTCGCTTCGGACCTGAGGGCAGGTCCTTTTGAAGGAGGGAAGGTTGTAACATCCCGATCATCAGGATCTACAGGTATGCCTTTACGGGGTGTTACATGTGAAATTTATTTATTTAAGTATGCCGTTTGAATTACTTTTAATGCTTATTTGTTAATTTGGAATTTACTTGTTTAGTTCCTTTTTGAATTTCTTGAACGTTTGTGTTCTTCTGCTTGAGTTTTGCTCTCTACGTGCTCGAATTTGATTCTGATTTTTGTGAATTCTTGATATACGTGAACTCTGTGAGTTATGTACGTGTTAGCATGCTCGTTATGTGGTTTTGGGTTCTCTTGTTCGAGTTTTGTGTTCGTTTTGTTTTTTGGAACCTAGAGGACGGTTAAAGGGTATTTAGCGCACATCGGGTTCCGGGCGGCGTGTCTTGAGCTAGGGAATTCGGATTCGAATTCCGGAAGAGGCGTTGAATTCGCGATGAGATTTGAAAGCTTTGGAGCCTAACCTCACACTTTTTTATTTAAGCTCTTTTAGACCCCCGAAAACCGGCCGAAACGAGCCCTTGTGACAAGAATGACCTCTTTTGTTGACTAGTCTTCATGTGGGCCCCCTTTTACCCTAAATGAGCTGTAACCTTGACTTTATGATCCCTAACTCAGACATAACCCTCTCCCATACCCCCATACCGTCCCAACCCCAAAAAGAAGGAGAAAAGAAGCCCCAACTTCAGCTCTTAAGGAGAAACAAGGAAGAAGAATACTACTATTCCAAATTTGAAGGTTTTGAGCAATCCATCCCTTCATTTCTTACCAAATTGAAGAGGTAAGTATATTTTTGAGTCCTCTATGATT
Source organism: Lantana camara (assembly GCA_037501455.1). NCBI lineage: Eukaryota > Viridiplantae > Streptophyta > Magnoliopsida > Lamiales > Verbenaceae > Lantana > Lantana camara. The sequence goes on from CM074862.1 coordinate 65,707,420, forward strand.
ATGTGGTTCTTTTAAGTGTAATCTCTTGAGCTATAACCTTGATTTGCATGAGTGATGACATTCTTTGTGAATAGTAAAGGTTTAAGGGCTTTGAGGGATTTTAGCTTGTTTCCTCTTGAATTGCTTGAGTTTAATGCATGATAGGTATGCCTAAGACATCCTTCTTGAGTTATTTGAACTTGGTTTATTTATTAGAGTTGAATCCTTGCTTCCACCATTGTTGATTTTTGAGTTTTGGATGATTTTATCCCTTTCACCCCTTTGCTTGAATTGTTGCATCTTTGAGCTATTATATGACTTGGATTGCTTGGTTTATTACTTCCTATACCTTCTATTATGTGTTAGCTTTGTCCCCTGTTGGTTTGGCTTGTGTTTTGCAAGAATTTGGAGCTTGGAATTCAAGAATTTCGCCTGTGGACCAGATCCAGGACCCTGGATTTTTGTGCTTTGAAAAACCCACGGCCGTCGATATGGGGATAGATTTCGGCAAGTTTCTACCTTGACATCCACGGCTGTGGATGTCCCCTTTGAAAAAAATCCACGGCCCTGGATTTCAGGGCAGAAACGTTTTGACTTTCGAACTTCGTTTTCTTGTTTCGTTTTGTTTTCCTTTCATTTCCCCACCCTTTTCTTGGTCCCTTACCTTGATTACTTGTATCTTATGTGTTGTGGTTGTGTTATGCTAAGTGTTTTGTTGTTCTTTTCCAAGTTATGGATTCATTTGTTTAGAAACGTGCAAGTTTTGCTCTCATTGTTACTTTGTTACGTTTATGGCATCTCATACGCATCAAACGCATTCATATGCATTTACCGAGCGTCAATGTGGTTCATGTTGAGTCTAAAAGTACCCCTTGTTGTTTGTTTTGTTCAGAGGATCTTCCCGTGGAGGACGAGGTTGCCCCATGAGTGCCTGGTTTACTCTTTTGTCTCCGCTACCCGTGTTAAGGTGAGGCTTTATTTCTTTTAGTTATTTGACCTACAACCCTTATATGGTTTGAAGCCTCGCATGCGAATTACGTATATTATATGATAGATACGTGTATGATATATGTTGTGGGCTTGTCCCGTTTGTTATAAGACTTTGAAAACGCTTTGTATACGTATATAAACTATTTTGCTTTTGTTTTGGAAAAGTTTGGTTAAGTGTGAGTGTGTGCGTGTGTGAGTGAGATATGTGGCTTTGAAAGATAAGCTTTGCTAAGTATGATTTTTGTTATAAGTTTTGGGCCCCGGACAGCGGTATGGTAATCTCGTGTCGGCCGTGGGGTCACCGAGCTCTTCCATCAACATTCTCCATTTGAGAGTCTCACCTAACTTCGGGAGGTTTGGGGAAGTGTGTTTCTCTTGAGCCGGCGGTGTAACCGTCGAAGGTTTCAAGGTCGTGATTAAAACTTGTCTCTCGCGATTTTTTGATAGCTAGGGTCGATCAACCCTTCTATCACCCGGTGTTAAGGTTGGATTAAGTTTTGTTTTGCTTTATTTATGCCTTTCATTTATGGAAGTTTGGATGTGTAACTCGTACTCGCCGAGTTGGTTGGTTGTGTATGACCTATGAAACAAGAGTGGACTTCTAAGTATCTAAAAATTGATGTTTGTCCTTTGGCCTAAAATCCTAGTATGTATATGTATACCACGGATAAAATCTTTGGCTTGCAATAACCACTCTTAGTTCATGGATCCTTTCGATTTTGAATAAGTGCTATGCTCTATATATATATATTGGGTGTGTGAGTTAACCCCCTCACTAGTCTCTAGGACTAATCCTCGTTGTTTTCCCCTTTTTCCCTTTTCTTTTGAGTTTGCAGGTACCTTCTGAGTCGAGCTAGGCGGCAAGTGTCTGTCGAGTTTACTTGTGGTGTAGCTCGAGTCTCATGCATACGTAGTGGCTTTTGTACCTTACCTTGATGCACTTTTGATTTATGTAATTCGAATACTTTTGATATTTTGGCCCCGGTGGGCATTGTATATGTTGTATATGTTCGGTTATGACTTAGCATGACAACTTGAGCCCTCTTATTATATGTTTTGTGATCTTGGGAATTAAGTACGATTGTATTAATGCTTCCGCTACTCTTGTTTTATTTTCCTCGGTTCTTGAGGGTCTAGGCCGCCTAGCGAGGGTGTGTGTTTTGTGTGTCTCCCGTTCGCCATGGTTGGATTCGGGTGTGAACCCTCCATTTCGTTACTTAGGGTAGACCATAGTGCGGGGGATGTGGCACCCTTCGCTCCGGGGTGTTACACGACATCACCACGAACTCATAATGCCCGTACCGAGTATTAAATCCTGGCTTTGGAATATCCTCGGCTCGGATTCGCAGCTTCTAGAATAAACTTTAGGTCCTTGAAGTAGATCAAACAACTCCTCGATATGTGGGAGGGATACTTGTTCTTGATCGTCATCTGGTTCAACTCCCTATAGTCTATACACATTCTCAAAGTCCGGTCCTTCTTCTTTAAGAACAAAACCGGTGCACCCCAAGAAGAAGAACTCGATCTAATGTACCCAATCTCCAATAATGCATCAAGTTGAGTCTTCAACTCTTTCAACTCGGCCCGAGCCATCCGATACGGAGTCTTGGAGTGTGGCTCTGCATTAGGGTACAAATCGATCACAAACTCAATTTCCCGATTTGGAGGTAAAGAATCTAATTTCTCAGGAAAGACCTTAGGAAATTCCTTCACTACTTCCGTTTCTTCCAACTTAATCTGATCCTTGGGCTTGTTGAGAATATATGCAATAAAACCCGTAGCTCCCTCTCGGACTAATTTCTGAGCTTCTGTGAAAGAAAGTAGAGGCACCGTCTTAGAACTCCAACCCACAATTAAATCTGATCCCAACTGAACTCTCTTTGCCCTGCAATCAACCGTGGCACAATGTCTGTACAACCAATCCATGACCAAAATAGATCCGTAGCGAGTCATTGGCATCCCAATGAAGTCTATCAGGAAAACTCGACCCTCGATACTCACCGGAATCTCTCTGAACACCCGATCAGTTTCTATACTACCACCGAAAGGAGAACTAACCACAGAGCATGCAAGAGAATGAATAAAAGGCAAAGGGAAAGAAACAGATATAACACTCGAGAGAAAGGAGTGGGTAGCTCCCGGATCAAATAAAGTATGAATGTCGTGCTATGTATGAAAATGGTACCTTCAACTACCGCGGCGGGATCAATCTCAGCATTCTGCTGCTCTCCATCCAGAGCATAACCACGAGCTCTAATCAGTGGTCTTCGACCCCCAAGTGGCGGATTCCTACGATCTGGACATCCATCTACCATGTGCTCGACGCTCCCACAAATCAAACATAAGCCCAGACACCTCCTAAAGTTATCATAGATATGTGTAGTCTATCCACAGAAGGTACATGCAGGCCTCTCGGGTGGTGGTGGCAAAGCTGGCACAGCTGGAGCTCTAAACACGGGTCCCGGCGGTCGGGGCTTCTTCCCTGGGTCCTTCGGAGCTGGTGGTGGAGAAGAATAAGTCATAGGCCTTTTGCCTGAACTAGAGCCTGTAGCACCCCGTCGGAAAGGCGCCACATCCCCCGCACTATGAGCCCGATCCACCCATGAAACGGGAAAATCCATACGTGAATGCAGCCCACAGCGAACGGGGATCACTCACTCATAAGGCTAGGCGGGAAACTAAATCTTCACAACCAAGTCAAAAGAACAAAGATAAAGACAAATGCGGAAGCATAGTATACTAATCAGTATCAATTCAAGCCCCATAAAAGGTTCAACTAACAAAAAGACCTATTCCCGAAAATTCATACATAAACATAATAGCATGATTAATATCATAGTCATAACATTTGTCCATTCTTGAACATTTAATCAAAATACAAGTGCATATGAAGTGACCTAAACTTAACCTATAGACTTGACAGACTCGACCTCCCGCTTAGTACTCCAAACCTGCAAAGAAGCTGAAAATAAACCGGGTTCAGTCTATACGAGACTGGTGGGTATAAAACGAGGCATAGGTAACATATACAACAATATTTAAAACATTCACATGCAAGTTATAATCCCAAATGAGGTTTTAGAGCATTTCCCAAGTGGGTAAAATAAATAAGTCATCAAAAGGGATTATAACGTTCATTTTCATTAGGTCGTTTGTGGCCCGGCGAGTGGGCGTGCATTATCTCCAACCAACACGTCGTGTAATTCATTAAACATTCTTTCTTTCTTTCTTTCATTCATGAATAACATTCTTTTGTGCACATTCATGAACATTTACACCTTCTTCCTCCGGGTGATGGCCGGGTGATCGGCCCGAACCATCCATTCATTGACCAAAAGGGGAACATGACTCCCCAGATGGCACTCAGCATCCATTCCTCGCTAACTCCTAACGAGGTCAGGTTACGCCGTTCATTGGTGGGACTAGTGTGAGGGTTCACCGTCAGCCCTTACCTCCTCGGGTCACCACTCACACCAAGTCCCTGGGCCCCATTCTGTGCATAACATTCATTCTTTTCTCGCCAAAACATTTGGTAGGTTTATAAAAATAAAGGCTTTACGTTGAAATCATTTACCCTTGAAAATTACTATATATATATATATTAATTTTTGGTCGAAATCCTTGCACATTGGAAGTATATAGGGTTGTTTAACTAGATAGTAGAGAAACCCACCTATACACCTCTTACCGAACAATACCAAGAAGAAAAGAAGACTCGAAGAAGCCTAAGAACCCGACATCTCCGCCTTGGAGAAATTGTATAAGGATAATAATGCATTCATGAGACTCAAGACTCTAAATGAACCATATATGATGCACGTCAATGCATTGATCATGATATGAGATGTAAAAGAATTATAATTCATGTTATGAGGTCATATAATCAAGCAACTCATTAAAACATTCAATACATGGAGGTTTCAAGTCCAATCTTTTCATATCTTTCGTAATTCATAGTGATATCGAGCCAAAACCTTTGAACTATACTCACATTATACCATTCAACATGTTTGAATTGAATATAATAAGTATAAAGGCCAAAGGGATCACTTGAGACATCAAAAGAATGCAAGAAGTTTCTTAACGTTTCATATAGAAGCATTCAAGCCATGTCATAGCAATTCAAATCATAACTTTCACATTTTATAACAATTCAATCCAAGAATTCAAATAACGATTATATCACGTACAATGACATGTTAACACTTAGAGAATAAACATTTAAGTACATTCAATTCAAGATCGAAAATTAGATAGGAATATGAAATAAATAATAATTTAATTTTATAATTCAATTAAATCAAATAATATTTAATATATATATATATATATATATATATATATATATACATACTTAGCACTCCCATGCATGTAAATACACTACCATATATATATATCTATATACATATATGTAACATGCATAAACACTTCATTTAAAACATTACATGCATGCAAAACCAACTTATCACACATGCATACGTATGCAAACCTTACAATTAGAGTTGCATGCAATTTCATGCATTAAACACAAAATTAGAAATTCATGCATGCATATATACGTACTGATGTATGAAATGCAAGTAGTGAAATGAAACATTCTGAATTAAACATGCAGACAACAACAAAACAACCAATTCATGCATTACATATATATATATATATATATATATATATATATATATATATATATTACATATATATCAGACATGCACCAAACAAAGCAATACGCACACACAGATTTGTATATATGCATATATTACACACATGACAACAATCAGGGAGGTACCCGGCTGGGTACTTTTATGCATGAAAATCTCCCCGGCCGGGGAGCTAGATTACAGACGCGCCGCAGTAGTTCGAACAAAGCAATCCCCTGTTTCTCCTTCTCAAACATACATCAGCAGTAGACAACAACGCAACACAATACAACAGCAACAAAGCAGGCATTCAAGGCAACATTAACACGTAGCAGCAACGCAGTAATGACAACAACTAAGCAAAGAAGTAGCAGCAGTTGACAACCACAATTCAAGTTCAAAAACAGAGGCATAACACCATAAAACAGAGCAACTACCTCAGGCATACATCAACCATCAAACAAGCAATGAACAAGGCAAAGAGAAGCAGCATTTGACAGCAAGTTCAGTCCCAAAACACAGCAGTAGCAGCACAACGTGAGGGAGAAAGATTCAGTCCCAAAATCTCATATTTTTAGTCCCGATTCCAAGCTCCAAACATGATGAGATTCATATACTTACACATCAATCAAATTCAAGTACAATCAGGTATACAAGAAGCTAAACTGATCATGTTTCATGCCTCAAATCACATAGAATCGAACACACAACATGGATTCAAGAATTAAAGCTAAAACCTACTAATCAATCATGCCTTCAAATCTCCATGCATACAAGCTTAAAATTGGGGATGCATAGCTTAAAATGACACATGTTGAATGTATATTACAACCCTAAGCTTACCTTGTGGCTTGGATGAAGTTTGGAAGAGATTTGAGCTTGAATCTCCAAGGTTGGGATGAGTTACGGGAATGACTGGAAGCTGAAGGTTTTAGCTGAATTTTCTCCACGGAATGAGGGTTATCTCGGTTTCGGATTAATTAAGGCTGATAGAGGGTTGAGTTAGGGTTCCAAGAAATCAAACCATGGTTAGTTTGGTCAAGGTTCGTGGGAGATATGGCCATTTTACTGAGCTGTGGCAGTTTTGGAGTCTGTTGCATGTTTCGGTTAGATTTCGGAGGTTCAAATGGTCTTAGAAAAATATGAGGTTAAGTTCATTACACTCTAATTTTCGTTACGAGTTCAACGGAGTTGACGAAACTCGAATCCGAGTTTCCTAACTCAAGATATCCCGTACGGAACCAAGGGTACGCTAATTGCCCGTTAGCCCCCGATTTGGTTCCACAATACAAAATAAATTCGTTACCATGTCAAACGAAGTCAAAAACATAAAACGAGCATATAAACATGTTCATGACACATAAATCTACAACATACTAAATTTTCATGAATTTTCGATATCAAATCATATAAGAACGATCCACGATTAATACACTCATGCGCAAACGTAACAAATTCATAACATTTCAATTTAAATCATAAAATTCAAATTCTATTTTTAATTTAAAACTGAAAGTCACGGTTTTAAATGTGGAAATTAATTAACATTAATTCTTAATTATCACTTAAATGAATTAATTAACGAAATAAAATTATAAAATAAAATAAAATAAACTAATAAAAATTTATATTAAAATTAAATATTTAAAAAACTTATAAACAATTAATCACATAGTTAAATGATTTAATTTGCGCAATTTATAAACACATACGACATATTCGAACGAATGAAAAACCGGGGCGTTACAGAGCCCGAACAAGAATCTCTGAAACCTGATCCGGATCCTGAACCCGAACCTGAACGATAGGTAGATCGCCTTACATTCACTGAATCCTCAACTTTCAATACCTTTGTAGTGGCCTTCAACCAGGTGCTCGTATTAACTGTCTCTATCGCTGTCTGAATATCCGGTCTAAGGCCCTGAACAAACTGCATCGCCTTATGAAAATCATCACTCGCTACATTAGGGGCATAGCGGGACAATCTCTCAAACTCGGCGATAAACTCTAAAACAGACCTACTTCCCTGCTTAAGCTCAGTAAACTCCTTCAATCTTCGGGTGCGTGAAGATGGAGGAATAAACTTGTTTCTGGTCTCCTGAGTGAAAACCTCCCAAGTTACTTCCTCACCGGCGGCCTCTAGTATAATCCTTGCACTCTCCCACCAAGAATACGCCTCGCCCTGAATCAAAGAAATGGTATAACGGGCCTTCTCTTGGGAATCACAAGGAATGACATCCCAAATTCTCTCAACCTCTCTTAGCCACTGCTCGGCCTGAATATCATTTCCTTTAAAGAATTTTGGTGGGTGCTGATTCTGAAACTCCCTAAAAACCGCTGAAATCTGTGCCCCTGGCTGTGGTGGTGGAACAGGTGGTGCTGGAGGAACATACTCCTCGAGCCTCTGATCAATAAGACCAACCACTGCGTTCATAATGTTCTGGGGCTGAGCCTAAGGAGATGGAGGAGGAGGTGGTGATCTCTCACGGCGATGATGACAATGATGTCGATGTCTCGGAGAACAATCACGGTGATGTCTATCGCGAGCCATCCTGAAATCAAGTCACTAGTATGCATGTTCCATTAGTAAGTGCAAATGTGTGCAAATAATTCTCAAATTATACATAAATCACATAATTCGAGTAATTCAAAGAATTCAAATAGATTCAAATAATTTAAGTATTCAGATAGGTTCAAAGAATTCAAATAACGATGCAAGATTTTCAAGTTGCCAATTAGTTCCTATGCCGTGCGACCAAGACTCACAAGACAAGACACTAGAGACCCGGTTTTGCAACCGGGCTCTGATACCACCTTAGGATGTAGTACCCGGAACGCTGGGCACCACATCCCCCGCACTATAGTTCAATTCACATATAAAATAGACAATCCACACATGAACCAAAGCTATAGCGAACGGGAGACAATAAAAAAAACCGATAATAGCTAGGCGGGACTAACCCCAAACCAAACAATCAATTCAAAGTAATAAAAGCGGAAGCATAAAATTTCATTATCATATTTCAAGTATCAAGTGTCCAAAACATGCTATCTATCCATGTACATATCAATACATTAGAATCTAAAAAAAAAAATATTCCATGAGACATGCCAAAATATCATAAGTGTCAATACATGAACACAATATGAAGGTGAAATGTGCTAGACCCAAATTAAAGACAAGACTCGACTCTAATTCCCGCCTAGCACGCACCTGCAAAACTGAAAGGTTGAGGCATCAGTCTACCACGGACTGAGTGAGGGGTGTAAGTAAATATATGCGCACATACATGCAAGTTATAATCTCGGGTAATATCTTGTAAAACCATACAATTTAATAAAATAAGATATAATATCGCCCGAGGTTACAACTATCAAGTTTAACAACTAATTCAATTTCAGTCAATCAGTAGCCCGACGAGTGATGGCAATTCTCCAACCTTACTCCGACTATGTAGAATAATTAGGTTAACAATAATTTAGGTGATCAAGTAAGTTATTACTGTGCAGTACATTCAGTAGCAGTTTCAGTCCCTTTTTTCTCTGGGTGATGGTGGGTTTGCAAGGCCCAACCATCCAGTCACTGTGAGCAGAGGGTATATGAATCCCTAAGCCCGGAACTCCTTTCTCCACTAATCTCCTAGTGGATTCAGGGGTCATCCCAAGATGGTGAGGGTAGCGCTAGAGTTACCCGTCAGCCCATTCTTTCCCGGTTGGCTCAAGCCACTACCCTCAGGCCCACAGTGCAATACAGTATACTCGCCAAAACTACGGTCAATTCAGTATAGTAGACTCGGTGGATTTTGAAATCATTTGAGATTTATGAAAATCTATATATATATTAATACATTTTGGCCAAAATCCACATAAAGGTTGTAAAGGTTCTATATATCTAGAAATTAAACCTCACCTGTGTGACCAAAATAAAGAAGGAAACATCTCACGGGGCTTGCTCCTCGTCACCAGGAAGCTGGTCTGTGCAAGAAAGACAATTGTCCATGAGACACGACTCAAATGTACTAATTAGGACGAACGGCGTAATCATGAATATTATAACGTACAATGACAATTCATGGAATGATATGATCATATTCATGCATTAAATGAGCATATAATAACAAGTATCAATCATTTATGGCATTAGAAACAGATTACGAAAACTCAATTTGATGCAGAAAATTCATAAAACCCTATGGAGCATGGGAACGGCCGTTCAGGTTTTGAACTGGAAATGGGAAGGGCTGTTCCCGGCTCCCCGATTCAATCCCGCGCGTCTGTAAGTTTTGGGAAAATTTTTGAGGCTGGGAACGGTCGTTCCGGCCACAGGCCAAAATGGGAAGGCTCGTTCCCATTCTCACGCGCCAGTTGTCAGGGGTGGGAACGGCTGTTCCTAGAATGAACTGGGACGGGAAGGGTCGTTCCCATTACGCAATTACAGCAGAAACAGAGCATAGCAGCAGGGGAGAAACGAACCAAAATCCAACAATCATAAATGCTTCAAAACCAAGTTCAAATGCATATAATTCATGATATAACCATACTAGCATGCTTATAGATCTATAAAATCCAATCCAAACACTTATGTCAAGCTCAAATCATCAAGAATCATCAATCAAAACCCATATGTCAACATATGCTCCAACACTATAAACTTCAATATATATACATCAAATTCAAGCCATGATCAAGTATTCATATGTCTAATAACTAAAACACACTTCAACCAATTCATATCATAACCCTAGCTACCACATTCAAATCAAGAATTTCAATAAAAATTCCATCTTACCTTGAAATGACAAAGAGATGAAAAGAGACGAAGATATAATGATGATGATGCTCCAATGTATATAAAACCCACAAAATATAGCATGAATTGATGAAATCCTTACTTCTCTTATTGGGGTTTTTGATCGATGGAAATGGAAGCAAAAGAAACAATTGTATGAAATTTTTGTATGAGAGAAGGAAATGGTACGTGATGCTGCTAAGAGGAAGAAAGAGATGCTCCAATTGCAATTAAATCCCTCAACTTATTAAGTTATGCAGTTGAGTCCACTTCCATAATATATGATCACTTAAGTCCAATGCAAGATTCATGCAATTAAGTCCCCAAATTCAAGAAGATGATCAAGTAAGGACATAGAAGAAAATAAATCATGCTCGGGAATTAATTCACGTTCCAATCAAATTCAATTTATGCAATAAGCATCAATTTGCTATGAATTTCATAAAAATACTGGAAATAAAATTTTATCAAAATTATGTCATTACATAAAAATTGAAGAAATGATCAAATTAAATTAAATTCTAACTCTCAAACTCACACGTGGCGTTCATACCTGAAAGGCCGAAAGTTGGGGCGTTACAATCCTCCCCCCTTAAAAGAATCTGGTACCCAGATTCACTGATCGGAAGGAAACAACTCTGGATGGAACCGTCTCATCTTGTCTTCGGTCTCCCACGTGGCTTCTTCAGTCTTATCACTTCTCCAAAGAACCTTACCCATGGGAATCCTCCGTTTTCTCAATTCCTAAAACTTGTGATCCAATATCTTAACCGGTTTCTGAACAAAGGTTAGATTCGGGTCCAATTTCACTTCTTCAACTGGAAGGATCTCGGTTTCATCAGGGTAATATTTCCTCTGCTGAGATACATGAAATACATTGTGAATCCCCTTGAGGCTCGCTGGTGGGTCCAACCGATAAGCAACTTCTCCAACTATCTCGAGAATTTCGAAAGGACCTAAATAATGAGGATTAAGCTTACCTCCTTTCCCAATCCAAGCAAATCCTTTACGTGGAGACGCCTTCAAGAACACCCGGTCTCCAACTTCAAATTTGAGATCCCTTCTACGATGGTCGGCATAGCTCTTTTGTCTATCCTGAGCTGATTTCATCCGTTGTTGTATTAATTGGACTTTCTTAATCATAGCTTGAACGACCTTAGAAGGTTTTTCCAACTACTCACCCTTCTTAACGCCTTCCAGTTTAGTCCATTTCGATTCCTCCAAGCCGAAGAACAACGGAGAATGACATTTTCAACTATAAAGTAGCTCATACGGTGCCATTCCAATCGAGGCTTGAAAACTGTTGTTGTAAGCAAATTCAATCAAAGGCAGCTGATCATGCCAAGAAGACTGAAAATCCAAAGAACAAGCTCGAAGTAAATCCTCGAGATATCTTATTAATCTCTCAGACTGACCATCTGTTTGTGGATGAAATGCTGTATGTTAAATAAATAATTTTTTTCTTAATATGAAGTAGTTAGAGTTGAATTTATAGAACCATATATGACCTTTAAAGAATTATTGTGTTACGCAACCATTAATTGTTAAGTGAAAAACTTTTCTTTGAATTTGAAATAGGGAAAATTACATTTAGTATTACTGAGGTTAGGTCTAATTACAAATTACTCCCTCAGGTTTTATTAATTACTAAAAAGTCCCTAACATTTGAATTTTATTACACAATGTAACAAACTGTTAGGAATAGTGCCCTAGAAGGCCGATTGCATATCCGCTTTGTGCTTTTCCTTATTCTAATCACAGACAATCTTTGAATAAAATAACGAATTGAGGCAACACTTCTTTATATGCTCTTGTTTGGTATGCGTTTACTTCAGTTGTGCATGTATGAGAACTCCCCTAATCCTGATGACTTTAGGACTCTACCATTTAGGTGAAATGGTTCATGAAATGAGCTCTATATCACATCAGTCATGATTAGTGAAATACTCCAAGCCGATGAGCCCTACCGACAGTGCGAGTGTCAACCTGACTCCTCTAAGGCTTCCTTGTGGGATCACGCCCTTAAGAAGGATCACCTTGTTTCATGGAGGTGCAAAGTGTATAATTGATATGTGCGTGATACATAAGGGTGTTTACTTCCATAAGTAAGTTCACTGAGGTGCCCCGTGTGAGAAGATTCTTAAATGGGAAAGGAAGTTTCTATTTCAGGAAATGGAAACTTCTAGATTAGGAAATATCTCACGAGTCATTGATGTGATTAATTGATCCTTAGACTTGAGGTTCCATGTCACTTTATGAGTTAACTTCTGTAGTCTTAGGTATAGGCTTTAAAGGGTGTCGCCTTAGACAACTGATTCAAGGCTTATACTGGGGCTGCACAAGTGATTCATGAAAGTGAATGAGAATCAAGAAAGGACCTACACTTGCATTTGCAAGGTGATCTCTTATTGTGTAAGTCATTCATATGCCATTTGGAGTCCTTGGCCAAGGCAGTAGATCAAGACATCAAGAAAAGGGTTTCTTGGATTGAGATCAAATGGATATGAAATGCACTTAGCTTTAAGACCGGGTTATTAGGGTTCTGATTATTCCCTTACTCTAGATCTTGGTTGAGAGATAGTAAGTAGGAGGATTGTATCTCACATGAATCAATGACTTAAAGGTTCTGTCGAATTCGAACATTCCAATTCAGCTAGGGGTTAAACACCTGTTGCTAGACTATGGTCGTTTAATCTGTGGACTGATTAATTAATTAGGGTCACTGCTAATTCAATTGAGAACCTAGAGGGTCACACACAACAACTTGGTTACATGAGTTAAGGCTTTAAAATGATTAAACGAGTTAATCAAGCCGAGTGGGTTCCACACGTATTAAACCACACGTGTGGGTCACGTGAGGAGCACGTGTCCTTGGGACACGTGTCTCATACGTGTATATATATATACATTGTATATATATATTAAATAATTAAATGTGTTAATTATTTAATAGATTTTGGTTTAATTTTGAATTAAAAAGAAAGCCTTATTTTGGAGAAAATTAATTAATTATGAATTAATTAATTAGATAAAAATAAGTTATTTATTTATTAATAAATAAAGTATAAAATTATCCAAAAGGAGTTTGGATATTTTTACCTCTCTTAAAAGTTGATTTGAATTAGAATTTAAAGTCAAAGTTGAAAATTACTTGATGATCAAGTAATAGGAGAGAGGGACCAAATCCTTAGTCCATAAGGACTAGGATTCTTGGCCACCCCTCCCCAATTATATATAGGGGAGCTCGAGCTCCCCTTAGAGAGGAATTGGCAATTCTTTTGGTTCATGTGTTGAACTGTTGGAAAACACGAATCAGAAAGTAGCGAAAATTTAAAAAATTTTCCAACAAAAGGACCTTGGACTCGCAATCGTGTATCCAAATTCATAGAGATAAGAAACTTACTTTTCTTTTTTTCTTTCTTGAAGCGTTTCAAGCCACCCAAGAACGCTCTTCTCGCAGCTTGATCCCCTCTCCTTGGTAAAGCTCGAATCTTCAAACTTCTAACTTGAAGCTCTCTAGACATAGTCCATCAACTTGATCACAATCTAACTGGTAAGGATGCTAGTTCTCTAGTTAGTGTTTTGGCTTAACCTAGGGTTTCGTTTATCTTGGAGAAAGGATGGTGTTCAACACATGAACCAAAAGAATTGCCAATTAGCTCTAAGGGGAGCTCGAGCTCCCCTATATATAGGTGAGGGAAGTGGCCGAAATTCCTAGTCCTTATGGACTAAGGATTTGGTCCCTCTCTCCTATTACTTGATCATCAAGTAATTTTGACTTTGAATTTTAATTTAAATTCAAATCAACTTTCAAGAAAGCTAAAATATCCAAACTATTTTTGGATAATTTTCTACTTTATTTATTTAAAATAAATAACTTATTTTATCTAATTAATTAATTCGTAATTAATTAACTACTTTCTTTTTAATTCAAAATAAAACCAAAGTCTATTAAATAATTAACAAATTAATTATTTAATATGTAATTAAATAATCACGTGTGGCACACGTGTCCCAATGACACGTGTCCAGTCACGTGACCCACACGTGTGGTTTCACATGTGTGGAACCCTCTAGGCCCGATTAACTCGTTTAATCATTTTCAAGCCTCAACTCATGTAACCAAGTTGTTGTGTGTGACCCTCTAGGTTCTCAATTCAATTAGCAGTGACCCTAATTAATTAATTCACTAATTAATTAATCAGTCCACAGATTAAATGACCATAGTCTAACAACAGGTGTTTAACCCCTAGCTGAATTGGAATGTTCGGATTCGACAGAACCTTTAAGTCATTGATTCATGTGAGATACAATCCTCCTACTTACTATCTCTCAACCAAGATCTAGGGTAAGGGAATAATTAGAACCCTAATAATCTGGTCTTAAAGCTAAGTGCATTTCATATCCATTTGATTTCAATCCAAGAAACCCTTTTCTTGATGTCTTGATCTACTGCCTTGGCCAAGGACTCCATATGGCATATGAATGACTTACACAATAAGAGATCACCTTGCATATGCAAGTGTATGTCCTTTCTTGATTCTGCCAGCTGGGCGATCTTGAAATAAGAGATCACAATAAGAGACCAAGCTGCCAGCGTCGCGCGCATCAGCTGGGCGAGGCGGGCGGCCGCGGCCGCGGCCGGGAGGCTCCCGAGCGGTTGCGGGAGGTGCAGGCGGGCTCGCCTAGGCGCTGGCGGACGGCCGTGGCGGGCAGTCCCGCGCGGAAGTGCAGTTCGTGCCGGGCACTTCGTTTCGCGATCTTGATTTTCGTGTTTAGTCCAATCCAATCCCGATTTAATTTTTCTGAAAATTTTATTTATTAAATTTGAATTATTTTTGAAATAATTGATTAAATTGAGATTTTAGAAATTTAAGCGATTTGAACTTTGGAAAAATTACAAATTTTATTTTCTGAAAATAATGAAAGAATAAAATTATTGATTTTGGAAATTAATTGGAATTTTATTGGTTTATTGTTTTTTCGGGTTTTATTGAAAAGGCTCTTGAACAAGAATTGGAATAAAATTCAAGTCGTGTTTTAAGTCATTAGGACTTGAAACGGGAATTTTAATTTATTGGCTAAATTTAAATTCTCGCAAAAGCATGTTAGGTGATCATGGGTTTAGATCTATATATGGTTTTAATTTATGCACATGGATGGTTTAAATTGGGGTTGGAGCCCTATAGTTGCGTTTTTCAATTGAGGTTGGAGCCTCACTTATGTGCGTACTATTATGTGATTTATTATGTGGCTTTCCATATTACTGTTTTTGAGGCCGGGGTATGCCCCGTGTAATTGTCTAAGGCCAATATGAAGATTGAGCCTTATTACTTTATGTCTTTTTCTTTGTAATTTGAGAGTAGAGATAGGTGGTGAGGTTTTATTTTCATTTTGGAGACAATGCACCCATGGAGTAAGATGGACCACATTCAAGTAACAAGGAGGCCATAAGTGAAGACCCCTCAAAATGTTAGGGAGGGGAATCTCAATTGTTAAATGTAATAGAGATAGGGCTCGTATTTTGTTACCGCTTTCCCTTATGTGATTTGAACTGTTTATGTGGCATGTATGTTAGAACTTGTGATTGTGGAGTGGCTCCCACATATCACGCATAAGATAGGTAGAACCCATGATCATTACATGTTAGTATCATGCTAGGAGATGTTATCTGTTTATGTGCTTGTTTGAAATGCATTTAAGTGTACTTGCATTAATCAAGACTAATAAAATTGGATAACATATATGTTGGTGAGGTAGAACCGGACAACTCTCCGGTTGATTCGAAAATTCCCATTAAATATTAAGCTAATTTCGAACAAATAGGTATTTAATTCGAGATGCACATTTTGAATTAAATTCCTAGCATTCCATCAATATGTTTTAAGTTTAGTAAGTAAAGCTAGTTATTGTCCGCGAGTCGTGGGATAGCTAGTGGAGCTTATTAGTTCTTAGTTACCTAATTGATCATTTTAAATGATCAATATTTCATGATCGATTTTAGCAAGGGCGATGTCCGCGAGTCGTGGGTCGTTCGAACTAAGTTTTGGTCATGATCTTATGATTGATGGGTCTAGCTTAACGCCTAAGTAAATATGGATGTCGCACGAGTCGTGGGTCCATATTGAAAGATAGGTGATGCAAAAACAATTACTAAGAGTTCTAAAGGTGCTAGAATTGGTAAGTTGTACCTACCTAGGGTTCTTACTGAGAATGTCCGCGAGTCGTGGGTTCGAGGTAAAATGCCTAGGATCTTAGTACCCACTGGGAAACGTGTTCCTCTTAGATCTTTGGGAATTATAGATCTTTGAAAAACAGTGGGAGCTACAATAGATTAAAGACCTTATCTTTTGTATATCGTTATAAATCAGCATGCTCACTAGTTCTCTGTTTTACCATTTAGGTCGTAGATTCTGTGATTCTCTACGTGTTTTGAAATGGCAACCAAAAACCCTCTTGTATCGATCCTCGAGTCAAACAAGTTGACTGGTCCCAACTATTCTGATTGGCTGAGGAATCTAAAAATCATTTTAGATTATGAGAAGAGAACTTATGTTGTCTTCGAAGGGAAGCCCAGTCCCGAAGGGGAGGCTCCCACTCAGGCCGAGCGGGATGCGATTCAGAAGTGGAAGGATGATAATCTCCAAGCCCGTTGCCTTATGTTGGCTAACATGTCTCCGGACTTGCAAAGGCAACATGAGGCCATAGAATTCGCTTGGGAGATTTACGACCACTTAGAGCAACTTTACCGCCCTCACGAACTTGTTACAAGGTATAACACTTCAAAGGAATTGTTCCACTTGAGAATGAGGGAAGGTTCAAGTGTCCATGAATATGGACTCAAGTTTCTTGCCCTTACTGAGAAACTCGCTTCCATGGACATGCCACTGAAAGATGAGCTTTCAGTGGATTTGTTGCTAGCTTCGCTCCCACCATCATTCAACCCATTTGTCCTTAACTTCAACATGAATCATGCTGGTGCTACTGTAGCTGAGCTGATTAGTCAGCTTGTGACTGCTGAAAGCACGATCAAGATGGATAATAAGGTTTTGATGGTGAATGATCCATCTTCCTCTTTTGGGCCTTCTAAAGGTAAGGGCAAGAAAGCCCAAAAGAAGAAGAAGAAACCCCTTAGGCCCACTGGTGGCATTTCGAAGGGAAAGGCCCAAAACAAGAAGCGTGATTAGAAAGAGGATGTTTGCTTCCATTGTGGCAAAGCGGGACATTGGAGGAGAAACTGCCCAGAGTACAAGGCTACTCTAAAGAAAGGTATCTTTCTCGTTGAAATAAATCTTTCTATTAATTCTAGTTCTTGGGTACTTGATACCGGTTGTGGAACTCATATATGTAATGATGTACAGATGCTAAGTGAAGTCCAACAACTCAAAGAAGGAGAATGTGTCTTGAAGATCGGCGATGGCTCAAACGTTGAAGCTCGAGCTTTAGGCACAATTAGATTAGATTTAGGTAGTTTTGAGTTAGTCTTAAATAAAGTCCTTTATGTACCGAGCATTATTCGTAATATAATTTCAGTTCCAATATTAGATTGTGAAGGTTATGAAACTTATATTAAGAATGGTAAATATTTTATCAAACGGAACAACTCTTCCGTTCACATCGGTACTCTAAGTAATGGACTTTACCTAACTCAAAATATCAATATTATGAATATACAATGAGAAACAAAGCGTAAGAGAGATGACAAAGTTTCAGCTCCCTTATGGCATGATAGATTAGGACACATTTCCAAAAACAGAATTAGCAAGATAAACACTTTAGGATCATTCTCTGAAAATGATCTCAAAGAGTTAACTTCTTGCGAATCCTGTCTCAAAGGAAAAATGTCCAAAGTTCCTTTTAAAGGAACTGTGGAACGTGCCACTAAGGTTTTGGAATTTTATCCATACTGATGTTTGTGGACCGCTTAGTGTAAGCACTAGAAACAATCATCAGTATTTCATAACCTTTACTGATGACTTTAGTCGGTATGGTTATGTATACTTAATGAAGTATAAATCTGAAGCTTTTGAGAAATTCTTAGAATTTCAAAAGGAGGTTCAGAACCAAACTGGTCACAAGATCAAAGCACTTCGATCTGATCGAGGAGGCGAATATCTTAGTGAAGAATTCCTTAATCATCTCAAAGATAATGGGATTATCTGTCAGTGGACTCCTCCGGGAACTCCTCAGCTTAATGGAGTTTCTGAGAGAAGGAATCGAACCTTACTTGATATGGTTCGTTCCATGATGAGTTTCACTGACTTACCACCTTCTTTCTGGGGTTATGCCCTAGAAAGTGCAGCAAAGATTTTGAATCTAGTTCCCTCTAAGTCAGTCCCTAAAACGCCTCATGAAATGTGGCATGGTAAAATCCCTAGCTATTCTTACTTAAGAATTTGGGGTTGTCCTGCTTACGTGAAGAGGACAGTGGGAGATAAGTTAGAATCTCGTTCTAACTTATGCTACTTTGTAGGTTATCCTAAGGAATCCATAGGATACTACTTCTATGATCAATCTGAGCAAAAGGTGTTTGTTTCCAGAAATGCCACTTTTCTTGAGGAACCGTTCCTTAAAGAAAAGAAAGGCAAGATCATAGAATTAGAAGAAGTACAAAGTAACCCCACGCCACCCACTGAAGAAACGTCCCCTACTGATCAACCACAACCAATCACGAATTTCGATACACATGTAAATCCTCCTCTAAGGCATTCTGAACGCACTCCTAGACAGCCGGAGAGATGGTATACATTCTTCCATGAAATCTCCCCAAAGGATAATGATCCTTCAACATATGAGGAGGCACTTTCAGATTCTGACTCTGAACAGTGGATAGAAGCCATGAAATCCGAAATGGATTCCATGAATTCCAACCAAGTTTGGACCTTGGTAGATTTGCCTGAAGGGGTCAAACCCATAGGTTGCAAATGGATCTTTAAGAGAAAGCTTGGAGTTGATGGAAGCATTGCAGCCTACAAAGCAAGACTGGTTGCAAAAGGATTCACTCAAAGACCCGGCGTGGACTTTGACGAAACCTTTTCACCAGTTGCAATGCAAAAGTCCATTCGAATCATGCTTGCCATTGCTGCATATTATGACTATGAGATATGGCAAATGGATGTGAAAACTACCTTTCTCAATGGTGACATTGACAAAGACATTTATATGGAGCAACCCATAGGTTTCACATTCAGTGGGAGTGAGCAAAAGGTTTGCAAACTCCAAAGATCAATCTATGGATTGAAACAGGCTTCTAGGAATTGGAACATTCGATTTGATGAATCAGTCAAAGCGTTTGGCTTCATGCAAATTTCGAATGAATCATGTGTGTATAGAAAGGAATTGGAGACCTCAGTGCAATTCTTAGTACTTTATGTTGATGACATCCTTCTTATTGGGAATTCGAAGGATGACATGAAAGTGACTAAGTTATGGTTATCGAACCAATTCGAGATGAAAGATCTTGGTGATGCGTCCTATATCCTTGGAATTAAAATCTATAGAGATAGATCTAGAAGGTTAATAGGACTATCACAGTCGATATACATTGACAAAGTATTGAAGAGATTCAATATGGAGTCAGCAAAGGTTAAGAACCTTCCTATGAGTGTAGGAACATGTCTTTCAAAGAAGATGTGTCCTAAGACTGACCTTGAGAAGGAGAGAATGACTCATACACCATACGCGTCAGTAATAGGTAGCATAATGTATGCAATGTTATGTACACGACCGGATGTGGCTTATGCACTTAGTGTGACAAGTCGTTTCCAATCTGACCCTGGAGATGGTCACTGGGCTGCCGTGAAGAATATTCTTAAGTACTTGAAAAGTACTAAAGATTTATTCTTAGTTTACGGAGGTCAGAAAGATCTTACTGTCGAAGGATACTGCGATGCAAGCTTTGCATCAGACTTAGATGATTTTCAGTCAATGTCAGGATACATTTTCTGCCTAAACGGCGGAGCAGTGAGTTGGAAGAGTTCCAAGCAAACAACCACTGCAGATTCGACCACTGAGGCCGAATACTTAGCTGCAAATGATGCAGCTAAGGACGTTGTTTGGATTAGAAACTTCATTCAAGAGTTGAATGTTGTCCCTAGCATGAAAGACCCCATTACTGTGTTTTGTGACAACACTGGGGCGGTTGCTCAAGCAAGAGAACCAAGATCTCACCAACGGACCAAGCACATTATGAGGAAGTATCACCTAATCCGTGATATTATCAAAAGAGGAGATGTGCAAATTAAGAGGGTCACATCAACAGAGAACGTGGCAGATCCACTTACTAAACCCCTTAGTCGAGAAGCTTTCCAAGGTCATCTTCAGAAGATGGGACTTAGAGTAGCTTTAGAATGGCTTTGACGGGCAAGTGGGAGATTGTTAGGAATAGTGCCCTAAAAGCCGGTTGTATATCCGCTTTGTGCTTTTCCTTATTGTAATCACAGACAATCTTTGAATAAAATAACGAATTGAGGCAACACTTCTTTATATGCTCTTGTTTGGTATGCGTTTACTTTAGCTGTGCATGTATGAGAACTCCCCTAATCCGGATGACTTTAGGACTCTACCATTTAGGTGAAATGGTTCATGAAACGAGCCCTATATCACATAAGTCATGATTAGTAAAATTCTCCAAGCCGATGAGTCCTACAGACAGTGGGAGTGTCAACCTGACTCCTCTAAGGCTTGCTTGTGGGATCACGCCCTTAAGAAGGACCACCGTGTTTCATGGAGGTGCAAAGTGTATAGTTGATACATGCGTGATACATGAGGGTGCTTACTTTAATAAGTAAGTTCACTGAGGTGCCCCGTGTGAGAACATTCCTAAATGGGAAAGGAAGTTTTTATTTCAGGAAATGGAAACTTCCAGATTAGGAAATATCTCACGAGTCATTGATGTGATTAATTGATCCTTAGACTTGAGGTTCCTTGTAACTTTATGAGTTAACTCTGTAGTCTTAGGTATAAGCTTTAAAGGGTGTCGCCTTAGACAACTGATTCAAGGCTTATACTGGGGCTGCACAAGTGATTCATGAAAGTGAATGAGAATCAAGAAAGGACCTACACTTGCATTTGCAAGGTGATCTCTTATTGTGTAAGTCATTCATATGCCATATAGAGTCCTTGGCCAAGGCAGTAGATCAAGACATCAAGAAAAGGGTTTCTTGGATTGAGATCAAATGGACAGGAAATGCACTTAACTTTAAGACCGGATTATTAGGGTTCTGTTTATTCCCTTACCCTAGATCTTGGTTGAGAGATAGTAAGTAGGAGGATTGTATCTCACATGAATCAATGACTTAAAGGTTCTGTCGAATCCGAACATTCCAATTCAGCTAGGGGTTAAACACCTGTTGCTAGACTATGGTTGTTTAATTTGTGGACTGATTAATTAATTAGTGAATTAATTAATTAGGGTCACTGCTAATTGAATTGAGAACCTAGAGGGTCACACACAACAACTTGGTTACATGAGTTGAGGCTTTAAAATGATTAAACGAGTTAATCGGGCCAAGAGGGCTCCACACGTGTGAAATCAGACGTGTGGCTCACGTGAGTGACACGTGTCACACACGTGTGAATATATATATATTATATATATATGTATTAAATAATTAAATGTGTTAATTATTTAATAGACTTTGGTTTAATTTTGAATTAAAAAGAAAGTCTTATTTTGGAGAAAATAATCTAGTTAATTAATTACGAATTAATTAATTAGATAAAAATAAGTTATTTATTTTATAATAAATAAAGTATAAAATTATCCAAAAATAGTTTGGATATTTTCAGCTCTCTTAAAAGTTGACTTGAATTAGAATTCAAAGTCAAAGTTGGAAAATACTTGATGATCAAGTAATAGGAGAGAAAGGAACCAAATCCTTGTCCAACAAGGAATAGGTTCGGTCGTCCCTCTCCCTTTCCTATATATAGGGGAGCTCATGAACCCTAGGTTAAGCCTAAACACTAACTAGAGAACTAGCATCCATACTAGTTAGATTGTGATCAAGTTGGTGGACTTTCTCTAGAGACTTCAAATTAGAAGTTTGAAGATTCGAGCTTTACCAAGGAGAGGGGATCAAGCCGCGAGAAGAGCGTTCTTGGGTGGCTTCAAACGCTTCAAGAAAGAACAAAAGAAAAGTAAGTTTTCTGTCTCTACGAATTTGGTTACACGATTGCGAGTCCAAGGTCCTTTTGTTGGGAAAATTTTTTTAATTCCACTGCTTTCTGATTCGTGTTTTCCAACAGAAAGAAGTAGTATCCTATGGATTCCTTAGCATAACCTACAGAGTAGCATAAGTTAGAACGAGATTCTAACTTATCTCCCACTGTCCTCTTCACGTAAGCAGGATAACCCCAAATTCTTAAGTAAGAATAACCAGGGATTTTACCATGCCACATTTCATAGGGCGTTTTAAGGACTGACTTAGAGGGAACTAGATCCAAAATCTTTGCTGCACTTTCTAGGGCATAACCCCAGAAAGAAGGTGGTAAGTCAGTGAAACTCATCATGGAACGAACCATATCAAGTAGGGTTCGATTCCTTCTCTCAGAAACTCCATTAAGCTGAGGAGTTCCCGGAGGAGTCCACTGAGGGATAATCCCATTATCTTTGAGATGATTAAGGAATTTTTCACTAAGATACTCGCCTCCTCGATCAGATCGAAGTGCTTTGACCTTGTGACCAGTTTGGTTCTCAACCTCCTTTTGAAATTCTAAGAATTTCTCAAAAGCTTCAGGTTTATACTTCATTAAGTATACATAACCATACCGACTAAAGTCATCAGTAAAGGTTATGAAATACTGATGATTGTTTCTAGTGCTTACACTAAGCGGTCCACAAACATCAGTATGGATCAAATCCAAGACCTTAGTAGCACGGTCCACAGTTCCTTTAATAGGAACTTTGGACATTTTTCCTTTGAGACAGGATTCGCAAGAAGTTAACTCCTTAAGATCATTTTCAGAGAATGATCCTAAAGTGTTTATCTTGCTAATTCTGTTCTTCGAAATGTGTCCTAATCTAACGTGCCATAAGGGAGCTGAAACTTTGTCATCTCTCTTACGCTTCGTATCTCGTTATATATTCGTAATATTGATATTTTGAGTTAGATAAAGTCCATTACTTAGAGTACCGATGTGAACGGAAGAGTTGTTCCGTTTGATAAAATATTTAACATTCTTAATATAAGTTTCATAACCTTCACAATCTAAAATTGGAACTGAAATTATATTACAAATAATGCTCGGTACATAAAGGACTTTATTTAAGACTAACTCAAAACTACCTAAATCTAATCTAATTGTGCCTAAAGCTCGAGCTTCAACGTTTGAGCCATCGCCGATCTTCAAGACACATTCTCCTTCTTTGAGTTATTGGACTTCACTTAGCATCTGTACATCATTACAGATATGAGTTCCATAACCGGTATCAAGTACCCAAGAACTAGAATTAATAGAAAGATTTACTTCAACGAGAAAGATACCTTTCTTTAGAGTAGCCTTGTACTCTGGGTAGTTTCTCCTCCAATATCCCGCTTTGCCACAATGGAAGCAAACATCCTCTTTCTGATCTCGCTTCTTCTTTTGGGCCTTCCCCTTCGAAACGCCACCAGTAGGCCTAAGGGGTTTCTTCTTCTTCTTTTGGGCTTTCTTGCACTTACCTTTAGAAGGCCCAGAAGAGAAAGATGGAGCATTCACCATCAAAACCTTATTGTCCTTCTTCATCTTGCTTTCAGCAGTCACAAGCTGACTAATCAGCTCAGCTACAGTAGCACAAGCATGATTCATATTGAAGTTAAGGACAAATGGGTTGAATGATGGTGGGAGCGAAGCTAGCAACAAATCCACTGAAAGCTCATCTTTCAGTGGCATGTCCATGGGGGCAAGTTTCTTTGTAAGGGCGAGAAACTTGAGTCCATATTCATGGACACTTGAACCTTACCTCATTCTCAAGTGGAACAATTCCTTTGAAGTGTTATACCTTGTAACACGTTCGTGAGGGCGGTAAAGTTGCTCTAAGTGGTCGTAAATCTCCCAAGCGAATTCCATGGCCTCATGTTGCCTTTGCAAGTCCGGAGACATATTAGCCAACATAAGGCAACGGGCTTGGAGATTATCATCCTTCCACTTCTGAATCGCGTCCCGCTCGGCCCGAGTGGGAGCCTCCCCTTCGGGACTAGGCTCCCCTTCGAAGAGAACATAAGTTCTCTTCTCAGAATCTAAAATGATTTTTAGATTCCTCAGCCAATCAGAATAGTTGGGACCAGTCAACTTGTTTGACTCGAGGATCGATACAAGAGGGTTTTTGGTTGCCATTTCAAAGCACGTAGAGAATCACAGAATCTACGACCTAAATGGTAAAACAGAGAACTTGTGAGCATGCTGAATTATAACGATATACAAAAGATAAGGTCTTTAATCTAATGTAGCTCCCACTGTTTTTGAAAGATCTATAATTCCCAAAGATCTAAGAGGAACACGTTTCCCAATGGGTACTAAGATCCTAGGCATTTTACCTCGAACCCAAGACTCGCGGACATTCTAAGTAAAACCCCTACGTACAACCTACCAATTCTAACACCTTTAGAACTCTTAGTAATTGTTTTGCATCACCTATCTTTCGATATGGACCCACGACTCGTGCGACATCCATATTTCCTTAGGTGTTAAGCTAGACCCATCAATCAAAAGATCATGACCAAAACTTAGTTCGAACGACCTACGACTCGCGGACATCGCCCTTGCTAAAATTGATCACGAAATATTGATTATTTAAAATGATCAATTAGGTAACTAAGAACTAATAAGCTCCACTAGCTATCCCACGACTCACGGACAATAACTAGCTTCACTTACTAAACTTAAAACCTATTGATGGAATGCTAGGAATTTAATTCAAAATTTGCATCTCGAATTAAATACCTATTTATTCGAAATTAGCTTAATATTTAATGGGAATTTTCGAATCAGCCGGAGAGTTGTCCGGTTCGACCTCACCAACATATATGTTATCTAATTTTATTAGTCTTGATTAATGCAAGTACACTTAAATGCATCTCAAACAAGCACCTAAACAGATAACATGTCCTAGCATGATACTAACATGTAATGATCATGGGTTCTACTTATCTTATGCGTGATATGTGGGAGCCACTCCACAATCACAAGTTCTAACATACATGCCACATAAACAGTTTAAATCACATAAGGGAAAGCGGTAACAAAATATGAGCCCTATCTCTAATACATTTTTACAATCGAGATTCCCCTCCCTAACATTGTGAGGGGTCTTCACTTATGGCCTCCTTGTTACTTAAATGTGGTCTATCTTACTCCATGGGTGCATTGTCTCCAAAATGAAAATAAAACCTCACCACCTATCTCTTCTCTCAAATTACAATAAAAGGAAAAAGACATAATGTAATAAGGCTCAATCTTCATATTGGCCTTAGACAATTACACGGGGTATACCCCGGCCTCAAAACAGTAATACGGAAAGCCACATAATAAATCACATAACAGTACGCACATAAGTGAGGCTCCAACCTCAATTGAAAAAACGCAACTATAGGGCTCCAACCCCAATTTAAACCATCCATGTGCATAAATTAAAACCATACATAAGTCTAAACCCATGATCACCTAACATGCTTTTGCGAGAATTTAAATTTACCCAATAAATTAAAATTCCCATTTCAAGTCTTAATGACATAAAACACGTCTTGATGCGAGTCTTATTTATAACAGTTTTCAATAAATCCCAAATTAACAAAAACAAATAAAATTCCAATTAATTTCTGAAAATTAATAATTTTATCAAAGATGTATTTTCCCAAAATATAAACCGTTTCTATTTCTCAAAAATCCCAATTTTAAGTTTTATTCAAAAATTAAAATAAATATTCAAAAATAAAATTTTAAAATAAAAATAAAAATTGGGACTGGATTGCACGAAATACGAAAACGGATTACGAAGGAAAAACGGGGCCCGTACGCGAAGAAGACCGCACGCATGTCGTGTGCGCTCGCGCACACATTGCGCTCTGCTGCGTGCGGTCCTCCCGCATGTTTGCGGGCGGGTGTGGGCGGGCAGCGCCCGCCTTGGGCGCCCGGAACGCCTCCCGCGCGGTTGCGGTAGGGAGAAGGCGCTGGGGCCTGCACGCGCCTAGGACAGATGGGCGGGCGGCGCGAGACGCCTTCGCGCGCCGGGTTTCGCGTGTTCGTAATCCAGGCTTTTCGTTTCGTGTTTTCGTTCAAAAGCAAAACCAATCCAAGAAATCCAAAATAAGTTTATACAGTTTCAAATCTAAAATAGTTTTGAAAAATTAAATTTTGCAAAAACCAATTTTCAGAAACTTTCAGGAAAAAATAAAGTTTCGTAATTCAGGCTTTCTAAAACAATTAGAAATACTCAATCGCATCAAGACTAAGAATTTCTACCAAATTCAGTATAATTGAGACGAATCAGAAACACGATTAACTTGGTGGCTCTGATACCACTTGTTGGAAAACACGAATCAGAAAGCAACGAAAATTTAAAAAATTTTCCAACAAAAGGACCTTAGCTCTAAGGGGAGCTCGAGCTCCCTTATATATAGGTGAGGGAAGTGGCTGAAATTCCTAGTCCTTATGGACTAAGGATTTGGTCCCTCTCTCCTATTACTTGATCATCAAGTAATTTTGACTTTGACTTTGAATTTAAATTCAAATCAACTTTCAAG
The DNA here is from genome assembly GCA_037501455.1 of Lantana camara. Classification (NCBI taxonomy): domain Eukaryota; kingdom Viridiplantae; phylum Streptophyta; class Magnoliopsida; order Lamiales; family Verbenaceae; genus Lantana; species Lantana camara. The sequence goes on from CM074862.1 coordinate 65,734,536, forward strand.
AGAGCTAAAATATCCAAACTATTTTTGGATAATTTTATACTTTATTTATTTAAAATAAATAACTTATTTTATCTAATTAATTAATTCGTAATTAATGAACTAGATTATTTTTCTCCAAAATAAGACTTTCTTTTTAATTCAAAATAAAACCAAAGTCTATTAAATAATTAACAAATTAATTATTTAATATATAATTAAATAATCACGTGTGGCACACGTGTCCCAATGACACGTGCTGAGTCACGTGACCCACAAGTGTGGTTTCACATCTGTGGAACCCTCTAGGCCCGATTAACTCGTTTAATCATTTTCAAGCCTCAACTCATGTAACCAAGTTGTTGTGTGTGACCCTCTAGGTTCTCAATTCAATTAGCAGTGACCTAATTAATTAATTCACTAATTAATTAATCAGTCCAAAGATTAAACGACCACAGTCTAGCAACAGGTGTTTAACCCCTAGCTGAATTGGAATGTTCGGATTCGACAGAACCTTTAAGTCATTGATTCATGTGAGATACAATCCTCCTACTTACTATCTCTCAACCAAGATCTAGGGTAAGGGAATAATTAGAACCTTAATAATCCGGTCTTAAAGCTATGTGCATTTCATATCCATTTGATCTCAATCCAAGAAACCCTTTTCTTGATGTCTTGATCTACTGCCTTGGCCAAGGACTCCATTTGGCATATGAATGACTTACACAATAAGAGATCACCTTGCATATGCAAGTGTAGGTCCTTTCTTGATTCTCATTCACTTTCATGAATCACTTGTGCAGCCCCAGCATAAGCCTTGAATCAGTTGTCTAAGGCGACGCCCTTTAAAGCTTATACCTAAGACTACAGAGTTAACTCATAAAGTGACAAGGAACCTCAAGTCTAAGGATCAATTAATCACATCAATGACTCGTGAGATATTTCCTAATCTGGAAGTTTCCATTTCCTGAAATAGAAACTTCCTTTCCCATTTAGGAATGTTCTCACACGGGGCACCTCAGTGAACTTACTTATTAAAGTAAGCACCCTCATGTATCACGCACGTATTAATTATACACTTTGCACCTCCATGAAACAAGGTGGTCCTTCTTAAGGGCGTGATCCTACAAGCAAGCCTTAGAGGAGTCAGGTTGACACTCCCACTGTCGGTAGGACTCATCGGCTTGGAGTATTTTACTAATCATGACTTATGTGATATAGGGCTCGTTTCATGAACCATTTCACCTAAATGGTAGTGTCCTAAAGTCATCAGGATTAGGGGAGTTCTTATACATGCACAGATAAAGTAAACGCATACCAAACAAGAGCATATAAAGAAGTGTTGCCTCAATTCGTTATTTCATTCAAAGATTGTCTGTGATTACAATAAGGAAAAACACAAAGCGGATATACAATCGGCTTTCTAGGGCACTATTCCTAACATGAACACCATCCTTTCTCCAAGATATATTAAACCCTAGGTTAAGCCTAAACACTAACTGGAGAACTAACATCCTTACTAGTTAGATTGTAGTCAAGTTGGTGGACTATCTCTAGAGAGCTTCAAGTTAGAAGTTTTGAAGATTCGAGCTTTACCAAGGAGAGGGGATCAAGCCGCGAGAAGAGCGTTCTTGGGTGGCTTGAAGCGCTTCAAGAAAGATTATTGAAAAGTAAGTTTCTAATCTTTACGAATTTGGATACACGATTGCGAGTCCAAGATCCTTTTTGTTGGAAAATTTTTAAATTTTCACTGCTTTCTGATTCCTGTTTTCCAACAAATGGTATTAGAGCCACCTCGTTAATCATGTTTCTGATTCGTCTCAATTATTCTGAATTTGGTAGAAATTCTTAGGCTTAGATGCGAATTAGGTATTCATGAGTTCTTTTAGAAAGCCTGAATTACGAAACTGTAATTTTTCTTGAATTTCTGAAACTGTTTTCTTAAATTGTGTTTTTGAAAACCGTTTTGATTGAAATCTATTTAAATCGTATTTTTCTTAATTTTGAATTGAACCGGGTTTTGGAGAAACCTAAAATACGAAACGGAACACGAAAAGGACCAGCCTAGGCGTGCTAGCACGTCGCACGCCCAGGCCCCTTCGCCGCCGCCCTTCCCTCCCGCAACCGCGTGGGAGGCCGCCCTAGGCACGCCTAGGTGCGCCCGCTTGCCCCTCCCGCAACCGTGCGGGAGCATCCGTCCGGGGGTGTACGGGACAGCCCGCCACGCCGAGCGCAACGCGCGCAAGGGCGCTGGCGGCAATCGCTGCCGGCTGTGCGTGCTGCTGCACACTGGGCGGGCGATCCCGCGTTGTCCCGGGCCCGTGTTTTCGTGTTTCGTGTTTTCGGTCCTTAAAATCCCGATTTAATTTTATTTTAATTTTATCTTTTGAAATCAGTTTTGCTAAAATAAAATTATTTTAAAATTTTGGTTAAATTGGGATTCTTGAGAAATTAAGCAATTTAAATTTTGAAAATTACAAACTTTAATTTTGAAAATATTGAAGAAATAAAATTATTAATTTTCAGAAATTAATTAGAATTTTATTAGTTTATTGTTTTTTGGGTTTTATTGAAAAGGCTCTTGAACAAGAATTGCATCTAAGTCGTGTTTTAAGCTATTAGAGCTTAAAGAGAGAATTTTAATTTATTGGTTAAATTTAAATTCTTGCAATTTATGCATGTTAGGTGATCATGGGTTTAGACTTATGTATGGTTTTAATTTATGCACATGGATGGTTTAAATTGGGGTTGGAGCCCTATAGTTGCGTTTTTCAATTGAGGTTGGAGCCTCACTTATGTGCGTACTATTATGTGATTTATTATGTGGATTTCCATATTACTTTTTTTGAGGCCGGGGTATGCCCCGTGTAATTGTCTAAGGCCAATATGAAGATTGAGCCTTATTACTTTATGTCTTTTTCTTTTATTGTAATTTGATAGTAGAGATAGGTGGTGAGGTTTTATTTTCATTTTGGAGACAATACACCCATGGAGTAAGATGAACCACATTCGAGTAACAAGGAGGCCATAAGTGAAGACCCCTCAAAATGTTAGGGAGGGGAATCTCAATTGTAAAATGTAATAGAGATAGGGCTCGTATTTTGTTACAGCTTTCCCTTATGTGATTTAAACTGTTTATGTGGCATGTATGTTAGAACTTGTGATTGTGGAGTGGCTCGCACATATCACGCATAAGATAGGTAGAACCCATGATCATCTCATGTTAGTATCATGCTAGGACATGTTATCTGTTTATGTGCTTGTTTGAAATGCATTTAAGTTGTACTTGCATTAATCAATACTAATAAAATTGGTTAACATATATGTTGGTGACATCGAACCGGACAACTCTACGGTTGATTCGAAAATTCCCATTAAATATTAAGCTAATTTCGAACAAATAGGTGTCTAATTCGAGATGCAAATTTCGAATTAAATTCCTAGCATTCCATCAATAGGTTTTAAGTTTAGTAAGTGAAGCTAGTTATTGTCCGTGAGTAGTGGGATAGCTAGTGGAGCTTATTAGTTCTTAGTTACCTAATTTATCATTTTAAATGATCAATATTTCGTGATCAATTTTAGCAAGGGCGATGTCCGCGCGTCGTGGGTCGTTCGAACTAAGTTTTGATCATGATCTTATGATTGATGGGTCTAGCTTAACACGTAAGTAAATATGGATGTCGCACGAGTCGTGGGTCCATATTGAAAGATAGGTGATGCAAAAACAATTACTAAGAGTTCTAAAGGTATTAGAATTGGTAAGTTGTACCTACCTAGGGTTCTTACTTAGAATGTCCGCGAGTCGTGGGTTCGAGGTAAAATGCCTAGGATCTTAGTACCCATTGGGAAACGTGTTCCTCTTAGATCTTTGGGAATTGTAGATCTTTGAAAAACAGTGGGAGCTACATTAGATTAAAGACCTTATCTTTTGTATATCGTTATAATTCAGCATGCTCACTAGTTCTCTGTCTTACCATTTAGGTCGTAGATTCTGTGAGTCTCTACGTGTTTTGAAAAGGCAACCAAAAACCCTCTTGTATCGATCCTCGAGTCAAACAAGTTGACTGGTCCCAACTATTCTGATTGGCTGAGGAATCTGAAAATCATTTTAGATTCTGAGAAGAGAACTTATGTTCTCTTCGAAGGGGAGCCTAGTCCCGAAGGGGACGCTCCCACTCAGGCCGAGCGGGATGCGATCCAGAAGTGGAAGGATGATAATCTCCAAGCCCGATGCCTTATGTTGGCTAACATGTCTCCGGACTTACAAAGCTAACATGAGGTCATAGAATTTGCTTGGGAGATTTACGACCACTTAGAGCAACTTTACTGCCCTCATGAACGTGTTACAAGGTATAACACTTCAAAGGAATTGTTCCACTTGAGAATGAGGGAAGGTTCAAGTGTCCATGAATATGGACTCAAGTTTCTCGCCCTTACTGAGAAACTTGCTTCCATGGACATGCCACTGAAAGATGAGCTTTCAGTGGACTTGTTGCTATCCTCGCTCCCACCATCATTCAACCCATTTGTCCTTAACTTTAATATGAATCATGCTGGTGCTACTGTAGCTGAGCTGATTAGCCAACTTGTGACTGCTGAAAGCACGATCAAGAAAGACAATAAGGTTCTGATGGTCAATGCTCCATCTTCCTCTTCTGGGCCTTCTGAAGGTAAGGGCAAGAAAGCCCAAAAGAAGAAGAAGAAACCCCTTAGGCCCACTGGTGGCGTTTCGAAGGGGAAAGCCCAAAAGAAGAAGCGTGATCAGAAAGAGGATGTTTGTTTCCATTGTGGAAAAGCGGGACATTGGAGGAGAAACTACCCAGGGTACAAGGCTACTCTAAAGAAAGGTATGTTTCTCTTTGAAATAAATCTTTCTATTAATTCTAGTTCTTGGGTACTTGATACCGGTTGTGGAACTCATATCTCTAATGATGTACAAATGCTAAGTGAAGTCCAACAACTCAAAGAAGGAGAATGTGTCTTGAAGATCGGCGATGACTCAAATGTTGAAGCTCGAGCTTTAGGCACAATTTGATTAGATTTAGGTAGTTTTGAGTTAGTTTTGAATAAAGTCCTTTATGTACCGAGCATTATTCGTAATATAATTTCAGTTCCAATTTTAGATTGTGAAGGTTATGAAACTTATATTAAGAATGGCAAATACATTATCAAACGGAACAACTCTTATGTACACATCGGTACTCTAAATAGTGGACTTTATCTAACTCAGAATATCAATATTATGAATATACAACGAGAAACTAAACGTAAGAGAGATGACAAAGTTTCAGCTCCCTTATGACACGCTAGATTAGGACACATTTCCAACAACAAAATTAGCAAGATAAACAATTTAGGATCATTCTCTGAAAATGACCTCAAAGTGTTAACTTCTTGCGAATCCTGTCCCAAAGGAAAGATGTCCAAAGTTCCTTTTAAAGGAAGTATGGAACGTGCCACTAAGGTCTTGGATTTGATCCATTCTGATGTTTGTTGACCGCTTAGTGTAAGCACTACAAACAATCATCAGTATTTCATAACCTTTACTGATGACTTTAGTCAGTATGGTTCTATATACTTACTGAAGTATAAATCTGAAGCTTTTGAGAAATTCCTAGAATTTCAAAAGGAGGTTGAGAACCAAACTGGTCACAAGATCAGAGCACTTCGATCTGATCGAGGAGGCGAGTATCTTAGTGAAGAATTCCTTAGTCATCTCAAAGATAATGGGATTATCTCTTAGTGGACTCCTCCGGGAACTCCTCAACCCAATGGAGTTTCTAACAGAAGGAATCGAACTCTACTTGATATGGTTCGTTCCATGATGAGTTTCACTGACTTACCACCTTCTTTCTGGGGTTATGCCCTAGAAAGTGCAGCAAAGAATGGCAAATACATTATCAAACAGAGCAACTCTTCCGTACACATCGGTACTCTAATTAGTGGACTTTATCTAACTCAGAATATCAATATTATGAATATACAACGAGAAACTAAACGTAAGAGAGATGACAAAGTTTCAGCTCCCTTATGGCACACTAGATTAGGACACATTTCCAAGAACAGAATTAGCAAGATAAACAATTTAGGATCATTCTCTGAAAATGACCTCAAAGAGTTAACTTCTTGCGAATCCTGTCCCAAAGGAAAGATGTCCAAAGTTCCTTTTAAAGGAACTGTGGAACGTGCCACTATGGTCTTGGATTTGATCCATTCTGATGTTTGTGGACCGCTTAGTGTAAGCACTAGAAACAATCATCAGTATTTCATAACCTTTACTGATGACTTTAGTCGGTATGGTTCTATATACTTACAGAAGTATAAATCTGAAGCTTTTGAGAAATTCCTAGAATTTCAAAAGGAGGTTGAGAACCAAACTGGTCACAAGATCAGAGCACTTCGATCTGATCGAGGAGGCAAGTATCTTAGTGAAGAATTCCTTAGTCATCTCAAAGATAATAGGATTATCTCTCAGTGGACTCCTCCGGGAACTCCTCAACTCAATGGAGTTTCTGACAGAAGGAATCGAACTCTACTTGATATGGTTCGTTCCATGATGAGTTTCACTGACTTACCACCTTCTTTCTGGGGTTATGCCCTAGAAAGTGCAGCAAAGATTTTAAATCTAGTTCCCTCTAAGTCAGTCCCTAAAACGCCCTATGAAATGTGGCATGGTAAAATCCCTGGTTATTCTTACTTAAGAATATGGGGTTGTCCTGCTTACGTGAAGAGGACAGTGGGAGATAAGTTAGAATCTCGTTCTAACTTATGCTACTTTGTAGGTTATCCTAAGGAATCCATAGGATACTACTTCTATGATCAATCTGAGCAAAAGGTGTTTGTTTCCAGAAATGCCACTTTTCTGGACGAACCATTCCTTAAAGAAAAGAAAGGCAAGATCATAGAATTAGAGGAAGTACAAAGTGATCCCACACCACCCACTGAAGAAACGTCCCCTTCTGACCAACCGCAACCAATCACAAATTTCGATACACATGAAAATCCTCCTCTAAGGTGTTCTGAACGCACTCCTAGACAGCCGGAGAGATGGTATGGATTCTTCCATGAAATCTCTCAAAAGGATAATGATCCTTTAACATATGAGGAGGCACTTTCAGATTCAGACTCTAAACAGTGGATAAAAGCCATGAAATCCGAAATGGATTCCATGAACTCCAACCAAGTTTGGACCTTGGTAGATTTGCCTGATGGGGTCAAACCCATAGGTTGCAAATGGATCTTTAAGAGAAAGCTTGGAGTTGATGGAAGCATTGCAGCCTACAAAGCAAGACTGGATGTAAAAGGATTCACTCAAAGGCCCGGCGTGGACTTTGATGAAACCTTTTCACCAGTTGCAATGCAAAAGTCTATTCGGATCATACTTGCCATTGCTGCATATTATGGCTATGAGATATGGCAAATGGATGTGAAAACTGCCTTTCTCAATGGTGACATTGATAAAGACATTTTTATGGAGCAACCCATAGGTTTCACATTCAGTGGGAGTGAGCAAAAGGTTTGCAAACTCCAAAGATCAGTCTATGGATTGAAACAGGCTTCTAGGAATTGAAACATTCGATTTGATGAATCAGTCAAAGCGTTTGGCTTCATTCAAATTCCGAATGAATCATGTGTAGATAGAAAGGAATTGGAGACCTCAGTGCAATTCTTAGTACTTTATGTTGATGACATCCTTCTTATTGGGAATTCGAAGGATGACATGAAAGTGACTAAGTTATGGTTATCGAACCAATTCGAGATGAAAGATCTTGGTGATGCGTCCTATATCCTTGGAATTAAAATCTATCAAGATAGATCTAGAGGTTAATAGGACTGTCACAGTCGATGTACATTGACAAAGTATTGAAGAGATTCAATATGGAGTCAGCAAAGGTTAAGAACCTTCCTATGAGTGTACGAACATCTCTCTCTAAGAAGATTTGTCCTAAGACTAACCTTGAGAAGGAAAGAATGACTCATACACCTTATGCATCAACAATAGGTAGCATAATGTATGCAATGTTCTGTACTCGACCGGATGTGGCTTATGCACTTAGTGTAACAAGTCGTTTCCAATCTGACCCTAGCGATGGTCACTGGGCTGCCGTGAAGAATATTCTTAAGTACTAAAGATTTATTCTTAGTTTAGGAGGTCAGAAAGATCTTACTGTCGAAGGATACTGCGATGCAAGCTTTGCATCTGACTTAGATGATTTTAAGTCAATGTCAGGATACATTTTCTGCCTAAATGGCGGAGCAGTGAGTTGAAAGAGTTCCAAGCAAACGACCAATGTAGATTCGACCACTGAGGCTGAATACTTAACTGCAAATGATGCAGCTAAGGAAGGTGTTTGGATTAGAAACTTCATTCAAGAGTTGAATTGTAACGCCTCAGCTTTCGGCAATTCAGCTATGATCGACACATGTGCGTTTGAGAGTTAGATTTTAATTTTTAATTGATCATTTCTTTAATTTTCCATTTCATGACATAATTTTATAAAATTATATTCTTGGTATTTTATTGAAAATTCATATCATATCATATTTATCGCAAATATTGAATGTGCTTGCAACATGAATTAAATTCCCGAATGTGAGTTAATTTCTTCTATGTCGTTATTTGCTCATTTTCATGACTTTGGGGATTTAATTGCATTGGACCAAATTGATCAATTGTTATGGAAATGGACTTAATTGCATAACTTACTAAGTGAAAGGACTTAATAGCAAAATTGTCCATTTCTTCCCCTTCATTAGCAGCATTTCACGCACCATTACATTTCTTTCTTCATACAAACATTGCATATCATTTGCTCCTTTCTTCCCTTTCAACCGAGACAAACCCTTGTGAAGGAGTAGGGAGATTTCATCCATTCAAGCTAGTTTTGTGGGATTTAGGATCATTGGAGCATCATCAACACCATATCTTCATCTTGTCTCGCATTTCTTGCATTTGAGGTATTTTTGGGACTTTGGTGATTTTCTTGAATAAATGGCATAGATAGGGCTTTGCTATATGTTGATTCAATTGTGTATTTGTTGTTGGAAATATGTTTATGAACTTTAAGCTTGAGATTGATGCATTTATCTTATGAATTTTGGACTTGGAGTATGATTGATGATATGGGTTTATATTGATGGATTCTTGATGACCTACCTTGGAAATATGTGTTTTTATGACTTGTTCTTGATTTATTAGTATGCTAGCATATGTGTTGCATCAACTTTATGCATTTCTTCTTGGCTTGAATTCATTTTTGTTGTTGTTGTTGTTGCTTTGTTGCTGCTTTGTTCTGCTCTGCATATTCTGCTGCTCTCGTATTTTGGGAACGGCCCTTCTAGCCCCAGTTTAAAATTGGAACGGCCATTCCCATGATTCTGAGTCAACAAGGCCAGCGAGACTGGGAACGGCCGTTCCCATTTTGGCCTGTGTGCCGGAAGGGCCGTTCCCAGGTAAAACGTTTTTCCCTTTTTAAAAACGCTAGCGCGTTTTTAAGGGCCATGGGAACGGCCCTTCCCATTTACAAAGGGAAGCCGGAACGACCGTTCCGGCATGCCTGACAGAACAAAACATTCTGCATAAACGTGCATTTTTGCACCTCGTTGCGACTGCTTCTTTGACCCCGATTTGCTTTTATATGATCCATAATGAAGTGAAACAAGATGTTTTCATACCACATTGCATTTTTGCTCGTCATCTCGTTGCATTTCCGCCATTCGTCATATTTGGTACATTTTGAGTCGTGTTTCACGGACATTTGTGTTTCTTGCACAGACCATCTTCCTGGTGACGAGGAGCAGGCCCCGTGAGCTGTTTCATTGGTTGTTTTTGGGTCATTCAGGTGAGGTTTAATTTTAGATACATAGGACCCGTATAACACTATGTGAAGTTTTAAGCCAAAACCTATCTATATATTTATAGTTTTCAAATGAGATTGGTTTTCAAAGGATTTATCGAACTATTGATTGATTGATTGATTGTTTTGGCGAGTATTGTATTGCACTGTGGGCCCGAGGGTACTGGCTCGAGCTAACCGGGAATGCATGGGCTGACGGGTAACTCGAGAGCTATTTTCACCAAATTGGGATGACCCCTGAACCCCCTAGGAGATTAGGGGAGGAAGGAGTTCTGGGCTTAGGGATTCATGTACCCTCTGCCCAGACTGATTGGATGGTGGGGCCTTGCAATCCCACCATCAGCCGGAGGAAAAAGACGTTATTGAACTTGCTAATTGTGCACAGTAATAAATTGCTTGATCACCTAATCACCTAATAATTGATTTATTGATTGATTGTACACAGTCGGTGTAAGGTTGGAGAATTGCCTCACTCGCCGGGCCACAAATTGATTGTATTGAATTGATTTAACTGATAAATTGAATTAGTTGTAACCTCGGGCGATAGAATCTCGTATTTTATTAAATTGTATTGTTGTTTTTCCAAAAAATTATTACCCGAGATTATAACTTACATGTATGTGCGCTTATAATTATTTACACCCCTCACTCTGTTTGTGTTGGACTGACACCTCAACTTTTCAGTTGTTTTGCAGGGCATGCTAGGCGGGAATTTAGAGTCTAGTTGTCTTTAAATTTGGGTCTAGCACACTTCATTCCCACATTTTGTTCATGTGTAGCTACTTGGGATATTTTGTGTCATGCCTTGTTACCTACTTTGTTTGGAGATGATATTGTATTGATAGTGTAATTTTTGGTACCTATTAGTAAATAAATAAATATGGTACCTATAAGTATTGAATGAAATATTGCTTCCGCTTTTAATACTCTGGTTTGATTGTATGGTTTGGGGTTAGTCCCGCCTAGCCTTGTGTAGGGTTTTGTTTTATTATCTCCCGTTCGCTATAGCTTTGGTTCATGTATGGATTGACCATTTCATATGTGGATTGGGGCTATAGTACGGGGGGATGTGGTGCCTAGCATTCCGGGTGCTACATCCTACGCTGGTATCAGAGCCCGGTTGCAAAACCGGGTCTCCAGTGTCATGTCTTGTGAGTCTAGGTCGCACGACATAGGAACTAATTGTCAACTTGAGAGTCTTGCATTGTTATTTGACATATTTGAACCTACTTGACTTATTTGAACTTACTTGAATTTGGTGAATTGTTTGAATTTTATAACTTATGTGCAATTTGTGAATTATTTGCACACATTTGCATCTACTAATCGAACATGCATAATAGTGCCTTGATTTCATGATGGCTCGCGATAGACATCACCGTGATCGTTCTCCTAGACATTGACATCGTCGTCATCATCGTCGGGAGAGATCACCACCTCCTCCTCCACCTCCTCAGGCTCAGCCACAGGACTTTATGAACGCCGTGGTGGGTCTTATTGATCAGAGAGTCCGGGATTATGTTCCTCCACCACCAGTTCCACCGCCACAGCCGGGGGCACAGATTTCAGCGGTTTTTAGGGAGTTTCAGAACCAGTATCCTCCCAAGTTCTATAAAGGAAATGATATTCAGGCCGAGCAGTGGCTAAGGGAGATTGAGAGAGTTTGGGAGATCATTCCTTGTGAGTCCTAGGAGAAGGCCCGTTGTACTGTTTCTTTGATTCAGGGTGAGGCCTATTCATGGTGGGAGAGTGCCCGGATTGTGTTAGAGGCTGCAGGCGAAGAAGTTAATTGGGAGGTTTTTATCCGAGAGTTTAAGAACAAGTTCATTCCTCCATCTTCTCGCACCCGAAGGTTGAAGGAATTTACAGAACTTAAGCAAGGAAGCATGTCCGTTTCAGAGTATATCGCCGAGTTTGAGAGATTGTCCCGCTATGCTCCAAATATAGCGAGTGACGATTTCCATAAGGCGATGCAGTTTGTTTAGGGCCTTAGACCGGATATTCAAGCGGCGATTGAGGCGGTCAACACGAGCACATGGGTGAAGGCTACCAAGAAGGCGTTGTTGGTTGAGGATTCAGTGAATGCGAGGCGGTCTACTTATCGTTCAGGTTCGGGCTCAGGTTCCGGATCGGGTTTCAGAGGTTCCGGATCGGGGTTCAGAGGTTCAGGTTCGGGTTCTGCTTCAGGTAAGAGGCCGATGGTTTATTCTTCTCCACCGCCAGCTCTGCAGGGCCCAGGGAAGAAGCCCCGACCAGCAGGACCACTGATTAGAGCTCCAGTTACTCCAGCTTTGCCACCACCACCCGAGAGGCCTGCTTGTACCTTCTGTGGTCAGAGGACGCACATTTATGATAACTGCAGGAGGCGTCTGGGTTTATGCTTACTTTGTGGGAGCGACGAGCATATAGTAGACGGATGTCCAGATCGCAGGATGCCACCACCGGGAGCACCGAGACCACTGATCAGGGCTCGTGCTTATGCTTTGGAGGGTGAGCAGCAGGATGCTGATATTGATCCAGCCGCGGTTGTTGAAGGTAGCATTTGCATACATGGCACGAACATTCATACGTTGTTTGATCCGGGAGCTACTCACTCCTTTCTTTCGAGTGCTATATCTGTTTCTCTGCCTTTGCCGGTTACTTGCTATTCTGCATGTTATGTGGTTAGTACTCCGTTTGGTGGTTGTTTAGAATCTGATTGGGTGTTCAGAGAGGTTCCGGTGAGTATCGAGGGCCGAGTTTCTTGTCAGACTTCGTTCAGCTGCCGATGACTTGCTATGGATCCATTTTGGGCATGGATTGGTTGTACAGACATTCCGCCACAGTTGATTACAGGGCGAAGAAGGTTCAGTTGGGATCATATTTGGTAGTGGGTTGGAGTTCCAAGACTGTGCCTCTACTTTCTTTCTCGGAAGCTCATAAGTTGGTTCGAGAGGGAGCTACAGATTTCATTGCTTATATTCTCAACAAACCCAAGGATCAAAGTAAGTTGGAAGAAACGGAAGTAGTGAAGGAGTTTCCCGAGGTCTTTCCTGAGGAATTGGATTCTTTACCCCCCGAACGGGAAATTGAGTTTGTGATCGACTTGTACCCTAATGCAGAGCCGTACTCCAAGACTCCGTATCGTATGGCTCCGGCCGAGTTGAAAGTGTTGAAGACTCAACTTGATGCATTGTTGGAGATTGGGTACATTAGACCGAGTTATTCTCCCTGGGATGCACCGGTTTTGTTTGTAAAGAAGAAGGACACGACTTTAAGAATGTGTATAGACTATAGGGAGCTGAACCGGATGACGATCAAGAATAAGTATCCTCTTCTACATATCGAGTAGTTGTTTGACATACTTCAGGGATCTAAAGTCTACTCGAAATTGGATTTGAGACAAGGATACTATCAGCTGCGAATCCGAGCAGAGGATATATCTAAGATACGATTTAATACCCGGTAGGGGCATTATGAGTTTGTAGTGATGCCATTTGGTTTGACTAATGGCCCAGCAGCTTTTATGGATATGATGCACAGGATCTTCAGGCCTTTTCTGGATAAGTTCGTGGTTATCTTCATTGATGATATTCTGGTTTTCTCTAAGTCTGCCGAGGAGCATGCAAGGCATCTTCAGTTGGTATTGAGGACTTTGAAGGAGCATCAGTTATTTTCCAAATTCAGCAAGTGTGAGTTTTGGATTGACAGGGTGTCATTCTTGGGTCACGTGATTTCAGTTAATTGTTTAGAAGTTGACCCTTCTAAGATTGAGTCGGTTTTGAAGTGGGAGAAACCTAGGAATGCCTCTGAGATCAGGAGTTTCTTGGGATTGGCAGGTTATTACCGGAGGTTTGTTAAGGATTTCTCCAAGTTAGCAGCTCGTTGACGAAGAAGAATATGAAATTCGATTGGGATGAAGATTGTGAGAAGAGTTTCACTTTCTTGAAAGAGAAGTTAGTTTCTCCTCCAGTGTTAGCCCTTCCGGAAGGTTCTGAAGGATATGCTGTTTATACGGATGCTTCTAAGGAAGGCTTAGGATGTGTGTTGACTCAGAAGGGTAAAGTAATCGCTTATACATCCCGGAAGTTGAAAGTGCATGAAAAGAATTATCCGACACATGATCTTGAGCTTGCTGCCGTAGTCTTTGCACTTGCAAAGTGGAGACATTATTTGTATGGGGTGTCTTTCGAGATTTTCACCGACCACAAAAGCCTCCAATATTTATTCACTCAGAAGGATTTGAATATGAGGCAACGGCGTGGGATGGAAAGGTTGGAAGATTATGATTGCACGATTAAATACCATCCCGATAAAGCCAATGTGGTTGCCGATGCACTTAGCAGGAAGTCTAATATGTCGAGCTTAGAAGTGGGTGAAAGTGGTGGAATCGAGCCAATTGTCTTAAGGGCTCGAGTTTCTAATATAACGATTCAGCCGGATTTGAAGCACAGGTTATTTGAGGCTCAGGGTACAGATTCAGAAGTTCAGAAATTGGTAGCTAAGGCAAGAGCTGATCCGGAGTGTCCATTCGGGTTCGATGAAACCGGTCTTTTTCGTTTCAAGAACCGAGTGGTTGTACCTGAAGAGTTGAAACGGGTATTGCTCGAGGAAGCTCACAGATCGGCTTATTCTATCCACCCCGGAGGAAACAAGATGTATAAAGACTTAAGGCAATATTATTGGTGGCGTGGATTGAAGAAAGATGTGGGCGAGTTTGTGAGGCATTGTCTTACTTGTCAGAAAGTGAAAGCCGAGCATCAGAAACCGGGAGGTCTTCTTCAGCCGTTACCTATTCCTGAGTGGAAGTGGGAACAGGTGACGATGGATTTCGTGTCCGGATTACCTAAGGTGAAAGGTGGATTTGATGGGATTTGGGTGATTGTGAACCGTTTAACGAAGTCTGCACATTTTCTGCCGGTTCGGATATCGTATAAGATTCGTAAGCTAGCCGAGCTTTATAACCGGGAGATTGTTAGACTTCATGGGATTCCGGTTAGTATAGTTTCAGACAGAGATCCACGGTTTACTTCTAAGTTGTGGCGGGAATTGCAAGAGGTTTTGGGTACCAAGCTCCAGTTTAGTACAGCATTTCATCCTCAGACGGATGGTCAGTCCGAGAGATTAATAAGATATCTCGAGGATTTACTTCAAGCTTGTTCTTTGGATTTTCAGTCTTCTTGGCATGATTAGCTACCTTTGATTGAGTTTGCGTACAACAAGTATTTTCAGGCTTCGATTGGAATGGCACCGTATGAGCTACTTTATGGTCGGAAGTGTCGTTCTCCGTTGTTCTTTGACCTGGAAGAGTGGAAATGGACTAAGCAGGAAGGTGTTAAAAAAGGTGAGAAATTGGAAAAACCTTCTAAGGCCGTTGAAGCTATGATTGAGAAAGTCCAATTAATAAAACAACGGATGAAATCAGCTCAGGACAGATAGAAGAGCTACGCTGATCGTCGCAGAAGGGATCTCGAGTTTGAAGTTGGAGACCGGGTATTCTTGAGGGCGTCTCCACGTAAAGGATTTGCTCGGATTGGGAAAGGAGGTAAGCTTAAGCCTCGTTACTTAGGTCCTTATGAGATTTTGGAAAGAGTTGGAGAAGTTGCTTACAGATTGGACCTACCACCGAGCCTCACGGGGATTCATAATGTGTTTCACGTCCCTCAACTGAGGAAATACTACCCCGATGAAACCGAGATCATTCCCGTTGAAGAAGTGGAATTGGAACCGAATCTAACCTTTGTTCAGAAATCGGTTAAGATATTGGATAAGAAGTTTCAGGAATTAAGAAATCGGAAGATTCCCATGGTTAAGGCTCTTTGGAGAAGTGACAAGACCGAAGAAGCCACGTGGGAAACCGAAGACAAAATGAGACGGTTCCGTCCCTAGTTGTTCCCTTTCGATCAGTGAATCTGGGGACCAGATTCTTTTAAGGAGGGAGGATTGTAACGCCCCAGCTTTCGACAATTCAGGTATGATCGACAGGTGTGCGTTTGAGAGTTAGATTTTAATTTTTAATTGATCATTTCTTTAATTTTCCATTTCATGACATAATTTTATAAAATTATATTCTCGGTATTTTATTGAAAATTCATATCATATCATATTTATCGCATATATTGAATGTGATTGCAACGTGAATTAAATTCCCGAATGTGAGTTAATTTCTTCTATGTCCTTATTTGCTCATTTTCATGACTTTGGGGATTTAATTACATTGGACCAAATTGATCAATTGTTATGGAAATGGACTTAATTGGATAACTTGCTAAGTGAAAGGACTTAATAGCAAAATTGGCCATTTCTTCCCTTCATTAGCAGCATTTCACGTACCATTACATTTCTTTCTTCATACAAACATTGCATATCATTTGCTCATTTCTTCCCTTTCAACCGAGACAAACCCTTGTGAAGGAGTAGGGAGATTTCATCCATTCAAGCTAGTTTTGTGGGATTTAGGATCATTGGAGCATCATCAACACCATATCTCATCTTGTCTCTCATTTCTTGCATTTGAGGTATTTTTGGGACTTTGGTGATTTTCTTGAATAAATGGCATAGATAGGGCTTTGCTATATGTTGATTGAATTGTGTATTTGTTGTTGGAAATATGTTTATGAACTTTAAGCTTGAGATTGATGCATTTATCTTATGACTTTTGGACTTGGAGCATGATTGATGATATGGGTTTGTATTGATGGATTCTTGATGATCTACCTTGGAAATATGTGTTTTTATGACTTGTTGTTGATTTATTAGTATGCTAGCATATGTGTTGCATCAAATTTATGCATTTCTTCTTGGCTTGAATTCATTTTTGTTATTGTTGTTGTTGCTTTGTTGCTGCTCTGTTCTGCTCTGCATATTCTGCTGCTCTCGTATCTTGGGAACGGCCCTTCCCAGCCCCAGTTTAAAACTGGAACGGCCATTCCCATGATTCTGAGTCTGCAAGGCCAGCGAGACTGGGAACGGCCGTTCCCATTTTGGCCTGTGTGCCGGAAGGGCCATTCCCAACTAAAACGTTTTTCCCTTTTTAAAAACGCTGGCACGTTTTGAAGGGCCACGGGAACGGCCCTTCCCATTTACAAAGGGAAGCCGGAACGGCCGTTCCCGAATGCCTGACAGAACAAAACATTCTGCATAAACGTGCATTTTTACACCTCATTCCGACGGCTTCTTTGACCCCGATTTGCTTTTATATGATCCATAATGAAGTGAAACAAGATGTTTTCATGCCACATTGCATTTTTGCTCGTCATCTCGTTGCATTTCCGCCGTTCGTCATATTTGGTACATTTTGAGTCGTGTTTCACAGACATTTGTCTTTCTTGCACAGACCAGCTCCCTGGTGACGAGGAGCAGGCCCCATGAGCTGTTTCCTTGGTTGTTTTTGGGTCGTTCAGGTGAGGTTTAATTTTAGATACATAGGACCCGTATAACACTATGTGAAGTTTTAAGCCAAAACCTATCTATATATTTATAGTTTTCAAATGAGATTGGTTTTCAAAGGATTTGTCGAACTATTGATTGATTGATTGATTGTTTTGGCGAGTATTGTATTGCACTGTGGGCCCGAGGGTAGTGGCTCGAGCCAACCGGGAAAGCATGGGCTGATGGGTAACTCGAGAGCTATCCTCACCAAATTGGGATGACCCCTGAACCCCCTAGGAGATTAGGGGAGGAAGGAGTTCCGGGCTTAGGGATTCATGTACCCTCTGCCCAGATTGATTGGATGGTGGGGCCTTGTAATCCCACTATCACCCGGAGGAAGAAGGCGTTATTGAACTTGCTAATTGTGCACAGTAATAAACTGCTTGATCACCTAATCACCTAATAATTGATTGATTGATTGATTGTACACAGTCGGTGTAAGGTTGGAGAATTGCCTCACTCGTCGGGCCACAAATTGATTGTATTGAATTGATTTAACTGATAAATTGAATTAGTTGTAACCTCGGGCGATAGAATCTCGTATTTTATTAAATTGTATTGTTGTTTTTCCAAAAAATTATTACCCGAGATTATAACTTGCATGTATGTGCGCTTATAATTATTTATACCCCTCGCTCAGTCTGTGTTGGACTGACACCTCAACTTTTCAGTTGTTTTGCAGGGCGTGCTAGGCGGGAATTTAGAGTCTAGTTGTCTTTGAATTTGGGTCTAGCACACTTCATTCCCACATTTTGTTCATTTATAGCTACTTGGGATATTTTGTGTCATGCCTTGTTACCTACTTTGTTTGGAGATGATATTGTATTGATAGTGTAATTGTTGGTACCTATTAGTAAACAAATAAATATGGTACCTATAAGTATTGAATGAAATCTTGCTTCCGCTTTTAATACTCTGGTTTGATTGTATGGTTTGGGGTTAGTCCCGCCTAGCCTTGTGTAGTGTTTTGTTTTATTGTCTCCTGTTCGCTATAGCTTTGGTTCATGTATGGATTAACCATTTCATATGTGGATTGGGGCTATAGTGCGGGGGGATGTGGTGCCTAGCATTCTGGGTGCTACATGAATGTTGTTCCTCGCATGAAAAAATCCATTACTGTGTTTTGTGACGACACTGGGGCGGTTGCTCAAGCAAGAGAACCAAGATCTCACCAACGGACCAAGCACATTATGAGGAAGTATCACCTAATCCGTGATATTATCAAAAGAGGAGATTTGCAAATTGAGAGGGTCGCATCAGCAGAGAACGTGGCTGATCCACTTACTAAACCCCTTAGTCGAGAAGCTTTCCAAGGTCATCTTCAGAAGATGGGACATAGAGTAGCTTTAGAATGGCTTTGACGGGCAAGTGGGAGATTGTTAGGAATAGTGCCCTAGAAAGCCGATTGCATATCGCTTTGTGCTTTTCCTTATTCTAATCACAGACAATCTTTGAATAAAATAACGAATTGAGCCAACACTTCTTTATATGCTCTTGTTTGGTATGCGTTTACTTTAGTTGTGCATGTATGACAACTCCCCTAATCTTGATGACTTTAGGACTCTACCATTTAGGTAAAATGGTTCATGAAACGAGCCCTATATCACATAAGTCATGATTAGTAAAATACTCCAAGCCGATGAGTCCTACCGACAGTGGGAGTGTCAACCGGACTCCTCTAAGGCTTGTTTGTGGGATCATGCCCTTAAGAAGGACCACCTTGTTTCATGGAGTTGCAAAGTGTATAGCTGATACGTGCGTGATACATAAGGGTGCTTACTTCCATAAGTAAGTTCACTGAGGTGCCCCGTGTGAGAAGATTCCTAAATGGGAAAGGAAGTTTCTATTTCAGGAAATGGAAACTTCCAGATTAGGAAATATCTTATGAGTCATTGATGTGATTAATTGATCCTTAGACTTGAGGTTCCATGTCACTTTATGAGTTAACTCTGTAGTCTTAGGTATAGGCTTTAAAGGGTGTCGCCTTAGACAACTGATTCAAGGATTATGCTGGGGCTGCACAAGTGATTCATGAAAGTGAATGAGAATCAAGAAAGGACCTACACTTACATTTGCAAGGTGATCTCTTATTGTGTTAGTCATTCATATGCCATATGGAGTCCTTGGCCAAGGCAGTAGATCAAGACATCAAGAAAAGCGTTTCTTGGATTGAGATCAAATGGATATGAATTTCACTTAGCTTTAAGACCGGGTTATTAGGGTTCTGATTATTCCCTTACCCTAGATCTTGGTTGAGAGATAGTAAGTAGGAGGATTGTATCTCACATGAATCAATGACTTAAAGGTTCTGTCGAATTCGAACATTCCAATTCAACTAGGGGTTAAACACCTGTTGCTAGATTATGGTCGTTCAATCTGTGGACTGATTAATTAATTAGTGAATCAATCAATTAGGGTCACTGCTAATTGAATTGAGAACCTAGAGGGTCATACACAACAACTTGGTTACATGAGTTGAGGCTTTAAAATGATTAAACGAGTTAATCAAGCCGAGTGGGTTCCACACGTGTGGGTCACGTGAGGAGCACGTGTCCTTGGGACACGTGTCTCACACGTTTATATATATATATATTGTATATATATATTAAATAATTAAATGCGTTAATTATTCAATAGACTTTGGTTTAATTTTGAATTAAAAAGAATGTCTTATTTTGGAGAAAATTAATTAATTATGAATTAATTAATTAGATAAAAATAAGTTATTTATTTATTTATAAATAAAGTATAAAATTATCCAAAACCAGTTTGGATATTTTTAGCTCTCTTAAAAGTTGATTGGAATTAGAATTCAAAGTCAAAGTTGAAAATTACTTGATGATCAAGTAATAGGAGAGAGGGACCAAATCCTTAGTCCATAAGGACTAGGATTTTCGGCCACCCCTCCCCAATTATATATAGGGGAGCTCGAGCTCCCCTTAGAGAGGAATTGACAATTCTTTTGGTTCATTTGTTGAACACCATCCTTTCTCCAAGATATATTAAACCCTAGGCTAAGCCTAAACACTAACTAGAGAACTAGCATCCTTACTACTTAGATTGTAGTCAAGTTGGTGGACTATCTCTAGAGAGCTTCAAGTTAGAAGTTTTGAAGATTCGAGCTTTGCCAAGGAGAGGGGATCAAGCCGCGAGAAGAGCGTTCTTGGGTGGCTTGAAACGCTTCAAGAAAGATTATTGAAAAGTAAGTTTCTAATGTTTACGAATTTGGATACACGATTGCGAGTCCAAGATCCTTTTTGTTGGAAAATTTTTAAATTTCCGCTGCTTTCTGATTCCTGTTTTCTAACAAAAAAATGAGTATAATCTCACATATGCCCCTGACAAAATACGTTAATATAATTATAAAAAGAAAAAAAATATCCATAAATGAAAAAGTGTATTGTGCCCTTTTTGTTTGGCGCTTCTCATTCTTTTCTTTTTTTCCAAACTCACAAAGATCTCAAAAGTCAGAACTCTATCAAAAACCTTACTTTTCTCACTTCTTTTGCATGATTCATCTTAACCTTGCAGCAATAAAATTTCTTGCCAAGAATTTCACGACTCTGAATCTGTTGACAGAAAGTTATTTTTGGCCAATCGTTCGTGAACTCTTTGAACCAAAGGTAAGAATAAACCCCTGCATGCAGAAAACTTGGAACTCTCTTTACTTTAATTTTTATTTTATGTTACATCAGACTTTTCTACTACAGTTATTCGATCTTTTGTGGAATTGGTTGTGTCTTTTTTTTCTCGTGGAAATCTTATAAACTCAGATTTATGCAATGGTTTCTTAAATTTGGTTTTTTTCTCCCTTCTATATTTATCTAGGTTTTGTGTATGTTAATAGTATATTTTGTTGAATAATTTGTACAAAGAACTACCTCCATTTGAAAAGCCCCATTTTTTAAAGTTTCGTTTCTCACAGATTTGTATAGTTTGAGTCTTTTTCAACTTTTTTTGGCAAATATTAATACAATTTTTTATTTTCTGATTTGCGGAATGGATTTTGGAGATAAAACCTACACTTTAGTTATGCACTCTGAAGGTGAAATAGCAAGTTTATATGATATAGACCCAGATAAGTACAATATTATTGACTTTAAAGATGACATCAAGAATTTATTTGGGTTAAATGAAATTCCTATGGTTATACTTGCTTCTACACCAAACTCTACGTACAAGTTGTCTGTTTCTACTGATTGTTGGAAAACACGAAAGAGTTTAGCAGCGGAAGTTTAAAATTTTTTCACAAGTTTAATCGTTGTCTTGCAATTTTTGTAATGTAACGTTGGGTGTAACAAAAAACTCACTTTAATTGAAGCTTTCTCGTGATGTTGTTACCGCCTAACAAACACCCTTCAAGCGGAAAGTCCCTCGAACGTCCTTCGATTTAGACCCCAAAGTAGAAGCCCTCCAAAGCGTATCCACACCAGAGCTAGAACACGATCAAGCGAGTGAGAATGCTAGTTCTATGGCTTGTGTTAAAGGCTAGGATTTTTGCTTTGAAAACTTTTCTTTTGGATTTTCTCAAAAACTTAACACTTCGTGAGTGTTGGTCTAAAGAATAAGAGAAGCACCCACCCTTGTATAAATACTAGGGGGTTCGAAATTCCCTAGGGTTTCATAAAACTACTGGACTTTGTTTTCTTGCTCACTAATTAACTAATTTAATTGGAGAAAATAAGTTCCCAACTTGTTCTCCAAGTCTTGGAAGAATAACCTTCTCTCTTCTACAATAGGAAGTTGGACTTTTCAACTTTCCTAAAGTTAAAAGTTAATATTCAATAAATCAATTAATTCCCAATTAATTATTTATTGGGTTGAGTTTATTTGAGAATAGTCTTAACAATTAAGTCAAAATTAATTATAAGACCAAAATTAATTAAGCAAAATTTAATTAATTAATTCTAGAAAAGAATTCACGTGTAATATAATTACACCTTAGAGCCACGCATCAGCCACGTGTACGTAACACGTGGCAGGCACGCGGGCATGCGTGACACTTGGCATTGCCCACGTGTTCCAGCCCATTTATGTCTTGTTAGGAATAGTGCTTTAAAAGCTGATTGTATATCCGCTTTGTGCTTTTCCTTATTGTAATCACAGACAATCTTTGAATAAAATAACGAATTGAGGCAACACTTCTTTATATGCTCTTGTTTGGTATGCGTTTACTTTAGCGGTGCATGTATGAGAACTCCCCTAATCCTGATGACTTTAGGACTCTACCATTTAGGTGAAATGGTTCATGAAACGAGCCCTATATCACATAAGTCATGATTAGTAAAATGCTCCAAGCCGATGAGTCCTACAGACAGTGGGAGTGTCAACCTGACTCCTCTAAGGCTTGCTTGTGGGATCACGCCCTTAAGAAGGACCACCTTGTTTCATGGAGGTGCAAAGTGTATAGTTGATACGTGCGTGATACATGAGGGTGCTTACTTTAATAAGTAAGTTCACTGAGGTGCCCCGTGTGAGAACATTCCTAAATGGGAAAGGAAGTTTCTATTTCAGGAAATGGAAACTTCCAGATTAGGAAATATCTCACGAGTCATTGATGTGATTAATTGATCCTTAGACTTGAGGTTCCTTGTCACTTTATGAGTTAACTCTGTAGTCTTAGGTATAGGCTTTAAAGGGTGTCGCCTTAGACAACTGATTCAAGGCTTATGCTGCGGCTGCACAAGTGATTCATGAAAGTGAATGAGAATCAAGAAAGGACCTACACTTGCATTTGCAAGGTGATCTCTTATTGTGTAAGTCATTCATATGCCATATGGAGTCCTTGGCCAAGACAGTAGATCAAGACATCAAGAAAAGGGTTTCTTGGATTGAGATCAAATGGATATGAAATGCACTTAACTTTAAGACCGGATTATTAGGGTTCTGTTTATTCCCTTACCCTAGATCTTGGTTGAGAGATAGTAAGTAGGAGGATTGTATCTCGCATGAATCAATGACTTAAAGGTTCTGTCGAATCCGAACATTCCAATTCAGCTAGGGGTTAAACACCTGTTGCTAGACTATGGTCGTTTAATCTGTGGACTGATTAATTAATTAGTGAATTAATTAATTAGGGTCACTGCTAATTGAATTGAGAACCTAGAGGGTCACACACAACAACTTGGTTACATGAGTTGAGGCTTTAAAATGATTAAACGAGTTAATCGGGCCAAGAGGGTTCCACAAGTGTGAAATCACACGTGTGGCTCAAGTGAGTGACACGTGTCACTGTGACACGTGGCACACACGTGTGAATATGTATATATCTATTAAATAATTAAATGTGTTAATTATTTAATAGACTTTGGTTTAATTTTGAATTAAAAAGAAAGTCTTATTTTGGAGAAAATAAACTAGTTAATTAATTACGAATTAATTAATTAGATAAAAATAAGTTATTTATTTTATAATAAATAAAGTATAAAATTATCCAAAAATAGTTTGGATATTTTTAGCTCTCTTAAAAGTTGACTTGAATTAGAATTCAAAGTCAAAGTTGGAAAATACTTGATGATCAAGTAATAGGAGAGAGAGGAACCAAATCCTTGTCCAACAAGGAATAGGTTCGGCCGTCCCTCTCCCTTTCCTATATATAGGGGAGCTCATGCTCCCCTTTAGAGCTAATTGGCAATTCTTTTGGTTCATGTATTGAACACCTTCCTTTCTCCAAGATCAAATAAACCCTAGGTTAAGCCTAAACACTAACTAGAGAACTAACATCCTTACTAGTTAGATTGTGATCAAGTTGGTGGACTTTCTCTAGAGACTTCAAGTTAGAAGTTTGAAGATTCGAGCTTTACCAAGGAGAGGGGATCAAACCGCGAGAAGAGCGTTCTTGGGTGGCTTGAAACGCTTCAAGAAAGAACAAAAGAAAAGTAAGTTTTCTGTCTCTACGAATTTGGTTACACGAATGCGAGTCCAAGCTCCTTTTGTTGGGAAAATTTTTTAAATTCCGCTGCTTTCTGATTCGTGTTTTCCAACAAGTGGTATCAGAGCCACCTCGTTAATCGTGTTTCTGATTCGTCTCCATTATTCTGAATTTGGTAGAAATTCTTAGGCTTAGATGCGAATTAAGTATTCTTGAGTTCTTTTAGAAAGCCTGAAATACGAAACTGTAATTTTTCTTGAATTTCTGAAACTGTTTTCTTAAATTGTGTTTTCGGAAACCCGTTTTGATAGAAATTAATTTAATTCGTGTTTTTGAATTTTGGATTGTTTTGGTTTTTGAACTAAAAATACGAAACACGAAATCGCGTTACGAAAACGAGAGCCTAGACGTGCTAAGGAGTAGCACGCCAGGCCCGCGCGCCAGCCCGCCCAGCAGTCCCGCAACCGCGCGGGACTGCCCGCCACTGCCGTCTGCCAGCGCCTAGGCGAGCCCGCCTGCACCTCCCGCAACCGCGCGGGAACCTCCCGGCCGAGGCCGCCCGCCTCGCCCAGCTGATGCGCGCGCACGCTGGCAGCTTACGCTGCCGGCTGTGCGCAGCGCTGGCGCGCACGTCTAAGCGCGCGATGCTGTGCGTTAGCCGGGCTTGGTCTCGAGCTGACGTGCAGTCCGTTCCGGGCACTTCGTTTCGCAATCTTGATTTTCGTGTTTAGTCCAATCCAATCCCGATTTAATTTTTCTGAAAATTTTATTTATTAAATTTGAATTATTTTTGAAATAATTGATTAAATTGAGTTTATAGAAATTTAAGCGATTTGAACTTTGGAAAAATTACAAATTTTATTTTCTGAAAATAATGAAAGAATAAAATTATTGATTTTGGAAATTAATTGGAATTTTATTGGTTTATTGTTTTTTCGGGTTTTATTGAAAAGACTCTTGAACAAGAATTGCATCTAAGTCGTGTTTTAAGTCATTAGGACTTGAAACGGGAATTTTAATTCATTGGCTAAATTTAAATTCTCGCAAAAGCATGTTAGGTGATCATGGGTTTAGATCTATGTATGGTTTTAATTTATGCACATGGATGGTTTAAATTGGGGTTGGAGCCCTATAGTTGCGTTTTTCAATTGAGGTTGGAGCCTCGCTTATGTGCGTACTGTTATGTGATTTATTATGTGGCTTTCCATATTACTGTTTTTGAGGCCGGGGTATGCCCCGTGTAATTGTCTAAGGCCAATATGAAGATTGAGCCTTATTACTTTATGTCTTTTTCTTTGTAATTTGAGAGTAGAGATAGGTGGTGAGGTTTTATTTTCATTTTGGAGACAATGCACCCATGGAGTAAGATGGACCACATTCAAGTAACAAGGAGGCCATAAGTGAAGACCCCTCAAAATGTTAGGGAGGGGAATCTCAATTGTTAAATGTAATAGAGATAGGGCTCGTATTTTGTTACCGCTTTCCCTTATGTGATTTGAACTGTTTATGTGGCATGTGTGTTAGAACTTGTGATTGTGGAGTGGCTCCCACATATCACGCATAAGATAGGTAGAACCCATGATCATTACATGTTAGTATCATGCTAGGACATGTTATCTGTTTATGTGCTTGTTTGAAATGCATTTAAGTGTACTTGCATTAATCAAGACTAATAAAATTGGATAACATATATGTTGGTGAGGTCGAACCGGACAACTCTCCGGTTGATTCGAAAATTCCCATTAAATATTAAGCTAATTTCGAACAAATAGGTATTTAATTCGAGATGCAAATTTTGAATTAAATTCCTGGCATTCCATCAATAGGTTTTACGTTTAGTAAGTAAAGCTAGTTATTGTCCGCGAGTCGTGGGATAGCTAGTGGATCTTATTAGTTCTTAGTTACCTAATTGATCATTTTAAATGATCAATATTTCATGATCGATTTTAGCAAGGGCGATGTCCGCGAGTCGTGGGTCGTTCGAACTAAGTTTTGGTCATGATCTTAAGATTGATGGGTCTAGCTTAACGCCTAAGTAAATATGGATGTCGCACGAGTCGTGGGTCCATATTGAAAGATAGGTGATGCAAAAACAATTACTAAGAGTTCTAAAGGTGTTAGAATTGGTAAGTTGTACCTACCTAGGGTTCTTACTGGGAATGTCCGCGAGTCATGGGTTCGAGGTAAAATGCCTAGGATCTTAGTACCCACTGGGAAACGTGTTCCTCTTAGATCTTTGGGAATTATAGATCTTTGAAAAACAGTGGGAGCTACAATAGATTAAAGACCTTATCTTTTGTATATCGTTATAAATCAGCATGCTCACTAGTTCTCTGTTTTACCATTTAGGTCGTAGATTCTGTGATTCTCTACGTGTTTTGAAATGGCAACCAAAAACCTCTTGTATCGATCCTCGAGTCAAACAAGTTGACTGGTCCCAACTATTCTGATTGGCTGAGGAATCTAAAAATCATTTTAGATTCTGAGAAGAGAACTTATGTTCTCTTCGAAGGGGAGCCCAGTCCCGAAGGGGAGGCTCCCACTCGGGCCGAGCGGGATGCTATTCAGAAGTGGAAGGATGATAATCTCCAAGCCCGTTGCCTTATGTTGGCTAACATGTCTCCGGACTTGCAAAGGCAACATGAGGCCATGGAATTCGCTTGGGAGATTTACGACCACTTAGAGCAACTTTACCGCCCTCATTAACGTGCTACAAGGTATAACACTTCAAAGGAATTGTTCCACTTGAGAATGAGGGAAGGTTCAAGTGTCCATGAATATGGACTCAAGTTTCTTGCCCTTACTGAGAAACTCGCTTCCATAGACATGCCACTGAAAGATGAGCTTTCAGTGGATTTGTTGCTAGCTTCGCTCCCACCATCATTCAACCCATTTGTCCTTAACTTCAACATGAATCATGCTGGTGCTACTGTAGCTGAGCTGATTAGTCAGCTTGTGACTGCTGAAAGCACGATCAAGAAGGACAATAAGGTTTTGATGGTGAATGCTCCATCTTCCTCTTCTGGGCCTTCTAAAGGTAAGGGCAAGAAAGCCCAAAAGAAGAAGAAGAAACCCCTTAGGCCCACTGGTGGCATTTCGATGGGAAAGTCCCAAAAGAAGAAGCGTGATCAGAAAGAGGATGTTTGCTTCCATTGTGGCAAAGCGGGACATTGGAGGAGAAACTGCCCAGAGTACAAGGCTACTCTAAAGAAAGGTATCTTTCTCGTTGAAATAAATCTTTCTATTAATTCTAGTTCTTGGGTACTTGATACCGGTTGTGGAACTCATATCTGTAATGATGTACAGATGCTAAGTGAAGTCCAACAACTCAAAGAAGGAGAATGTGTCTTGAAGATCGGCGATGGCTCAAACGTTGAAGCTCGAGCTTTAGGCACAATTAGATTAGATTTAGGTAGTTTTGAGTTAGTCTTAAATAAAGTCCTTTATGTACCGAGCATTATTCGTAATATAATTTCAGTTCCAATATTAGATTGTGAAGGTTATGAAACTTATATTAAGAATGGTAAATATTTTATCAAACGGAACAACTCTTCCGTTCACATCGGTACTCTAAGTAATGGACTTTACCTAACTCAAAATATCAATATTATGAATATACAACGAGAAACAAAGCGTAAGAGAGATGACAAAGTTTCAGCTCCCTTATGGCACGCTAGATTAGGACACATTTCCAAAAACAGAATTAGCAAGATAAATGATGTATTGGTTTATTGCATGGATTTGTAGGGCAATTTTAGTTAAATTCTAGTAGTTTTAAGAACTTATAATGCGATTTATGCTCCCTATTAGGTACCTTTCACCTTGGAGTTGAAAAGACGAAGTAGAAGCAAAACCATGCAATAAAGGGCGAAAAACAAGAAATTCTAGGGGACACGCCCGTGTCCCCATGGAAGAGTAAACTGAGACACCCCCGTGTCTCAGTACAGAAGTAGCCATCGGATTCCAAATGGTGACACGCCCGTGTCACCTACGTAGAGCAATTTTCTGCACGCCCATGTCTCGGTACAGAGAGGCCTGGGAGCTTTTGCACCCCCGTGTCATCGTGCAGAACAATTCTTGACACCCCCGTGTCAAGAAGAAAAGCGCGAATACGTTTTTAATATGTGACACGGGCGTGTCACATTTTAAGGCATGAACTCTGCACGCCCGTGTCACGGGGCGGTTTTGGATTTTGGACTTCTATTTAAACACGGTTTTGAGGCGGAAAAAAGGAGCTTTTTGGACGGATAGCTTCCGAGAGTTCAAGAACACCTGGAGAAGGAAGGAACACGAAGACATAGAGTTGAAGATTCATTCCAATCACAAGACTTTATCAATTTGGTTTTATTTACTGCTTTCCGATCAAACTAATTCCTCAAGTTTTGGTTTTCAATTCTCTATAGTTAGTTTCTCGCTTTAGATTCGTTTCTGGATAATTAGGTTAGAATTTTGGAACTATTAATTCTGTTTTGATGTTTGTGTTAGACATGAATATTTTGAATGCAATTCCTTTGATCTTAATGAGTTTCGAGCCAATTATTAGGAACTAATCTCCTAGGGTTAGGTGGTAAAGATTATGCATCTAAGGTGTTTGAATTAATGCTCGAGTTAATTTGTTTGATTCTTTGTTAGGAAAACGGTATTGAGTAGATTGGGAATGGATTGGCCATCCATGAACATAAGGTAAATTATCCGATAATCGAGAGATTGAGGATAATTGAGATTGTTTTCCAAAACTTAGACTTTTGGGCTTAAAGAAATTTAACCTTAATTTGTACAACACGTATTTAGAATTCCATGCCAAGCCGCTAGGTTTTAAATACACTAATCTTGCTTTATTCAATTAATTTGGTTACTAAGTGATTGTGAGAACAACACTTGGCTTAATTAATTAGACATCTAGCCTTCGAGAGAAGCTAGGTATAAAATTGTGATTAGGTTGAAGAATTATACATCCGCACTTGAGTATTGATTTGATCACAAAAGGGCATATGATTTACTCCCCGACCTGTTTTAATTAAGTGGTTTAATCTTGTTTTTATTTATTAGCTCGTGTGATTGATTACTTATTGCTTAAGTTTAATTTCGTAATAGTAGTATAGTACAACATTGTCAATCTTATTCGATCTCTAGATTAGAAATAGTCGTAGAAGTGGTTGTTGAGTTCCCTTCCCTGTGGATACGATACCTTAAGTGTTGCAATCGGATTTAGAACTTACACTTGGGTTCAAGATTTGTCTATCAAGTTTTTGGCGCCATTGCCGGGGAAGGCGTTCAATTCAATATTACTTTATTGACTTTTTCTGGTGCTTTAGACCACCCTTTCTGCTTGATTTCTTTTTGAAGTGCGTTGAATTTGACCACGGGTTTTCCCAATTGCAGGTACCTAGTGCATGCTACGATCGAAAGGCTTGGAAACTTTGCCTTACGATCCTGAAATTGAGAGGACTTGTCGGGCGAATCGAACGAAGCGAAGAAAGGAAAAGAAGCAGGAAGTAAACCAAATTCCAATGGCACAACCCATTAACGAGCAACCAACCACACTCCAGGATTATGCCATTCCTAACATTGGCTTAATCCAGAACAACTTGATTCGCCCCACAGTGGAGGCGAACAACTTTGAGATCAAGACTGGGTTCATCAACCTCTTACAACAGAATCCGTTTGGGGGTTTACCACATGAAGATCCCGCATCACATTTGTCCTACTTTTTGGACGTTTGCTCGACTTTTAAGATCCATAATGCTTCAGATGACGCGATCAGAGTTAGGCTTTTTCCCTTCTCCTTAAGGGACAAAGCCCGGACATGGATTTCGACCTTGTCAAATGAGACACTTCAGACATGGGCATACCTCTCTAAGGCCTTTTTAGCCAAGTTCTACCCTCCTAGTAAAACCATGAGGTACAGAGACGAAATAACGAGCTTCAGGCTCTATGATGGGGAAACGTTGTACGAAGGATGGGAAAGATATAAGGAATTGCAAAGGAAATGCCCACATCACCGTGTTCCAGGATGGCAACCGGTACAAATCTTTTACAACGGAATGACAGAAAACATGAAAATCATGGTCGATGCAGCAGCAGGAGGAGCATTTATGGCACTGTCCGAAGAAGTAGGAATGCAACTTCTGAATAAGATGGCAGCAAATAGCAGTTGGACAAAGGAGAGGAGCAATCCTCCTCCACCGAAACCTGAGGCAGGCATACTCACCACTGACACTGTGACAGCTTTCAATGCCAAGTTCGAAGCACTGAATCAGAAGCTAGACCGACTTGTAATTTCTACAGCACGAAACACAGTGGCACAGTTAAACGCCTTACAGGTATTATGTGAAATTTGTGGTGGTCCCCATTCGTTTGATATTTGTCCTTCTACCAATGCAGGTGCACAGGTTGTTGTTGGTCAGGAGCAAGTAAATTACGTGCAGAATCAAAAACCAGCAAATTACCCATACTCGAACACCTACAACCCAGGTTGGAAGAATCATCCGCACTTCTCGTGGTCAAACAATCATAATGTTCAAAACCCAAACCCAAACCAGAGACCACAATTCCAACCAAGATAACAGGGACCGCATCCACCACATCCACCACATCAAAATCAGCAGAGATTCGCACCCCCTCCACAACCACCGCACGAGCAGAAGCCGGGGTGGGAGGCAGCCCTCGAGAAGTTCATCAATGTCTCGAATGATAGGTATCAGAAACTCGAATCTCAGGTAGAACAGGTGCTGGTTCAAAATAAAAATTTGGAAGTGCAGGTGGGCCAGTTGGCTAATACAATCAATGTTAGAGCCCAAGGCATGTTTCCAAGCAAACCTGAGGAGAATCCGAAAGAGCATTGCAAGGCCATTACACTACGAAGTGGCACAACTTACAAGGGGCCTGCAATACCAGTGGAGACCGAAGTGAGAAGAGAAAAGGACACCGTTATGGAATCTGAGAAAGTAGCGGAGCCAGCAAAAGAGGAGAAGGAAGTACAAATGAGTGAGCTCCCTTCCAAGCCAAAGACACCAGTGGCATCCAAGCCTTATGTGCCACCACTTCCTTTCCCGCAGAGATTTCAAAAGCAAAGGTTGGAGAAACAATTCGAGAAGTTCTTGAATATCTTCAAGGAATTACATATTAACATCCCCTTTGCCGAGGCCCTAGCTCAGATGCCCACATACGTTAAATTCTTGAAGGAGATCCTCTCCAACAAGAGAAAATTGGAGGACTATGCCACTATAGCACTTACTGAAGAGTGCAGCGCCATTCTACAACATAAGCTTCCTCCGAAGCTTAAGGATCCAGGGAGTTTTTCAATTCCTTGCACAATTGGCAATATGTCCTTTAATAAAGCTTTATGTGATCTTGGTGCTAGTGTGAGTCTAATGCCATTATCTGTTTGCAGGAAACTTGGACTGAATTCATTAAAGCCAACTACCGTGTCCCTGCAGCTAGCTGATCGATAAGTTAAGTATCCCACGGGAATCCTGGAAAATGTTTTAGTCAGAGTTGGGAAGTTCTACCTGCCGGTAGACTTCATAGTATTGGAAATGGAGGAAGATCAAAACATGCCGCTCATCTTAGGGAGGCCCTTCCTAGCCACAGCAGGAGCCTTAATTGATGTGAAGAGTGGCATTCTAACTCTTCGTGTGGGGGATGAACAGGTGGAGTTTAATCTGTTCAAGGCAATGAAAGGACCGGTGATCGAAGAACAATGCAATATGGTGGAAATCAGAGCACAGACACCGATGTCCATAAGCAACGAGGACCCTCTCGAACTCTGTCTAAGAGGACGCACGGAGCACATTGACGGGGAAGACATATTAGAAGAATTGGCCGCCTATGCAAAGGCACTCGAAGCCACCCCCTACGTACCATTCCGAAAGAGGTTTGTATATGAAGAGTTGGGTACAGGTAAGCCCACTCTTCGTCCTTCTGTTGAGAAAGCTCCCAAGTTAGAACTGAAACCCCTCCCCGCTCATTTGAGATATACTTATTTAGGTGAATCTGAAACATTGCCTGTTATCATTGCCTCTGATTTAACTGATTCACATCATGATGCCTTGTTGAGGGTTTTGAGAAAACACAAACGAGCGATAGGTTGGACTATTTCTGACATCAAGGGGATTAGCCCATCTATTTGCATGCATAAAATTCTTACGAAAGATAACCATAAACCCTCCGTAGAACATCCGCGTAGATTGAACCCAAACATGAAAGAGGTAGTTAGGGCTGAGGTACTGAAACTGTTAGATGCCGGGATAATTTACCCTATCTCGGATAGCAAGTGGGTTAGCCCTGTGCAGGTAGTGCCCAAGAAAGAGGGGATGACTGTAATTAAAAATGAGAAGAATGAGTTAATACCAACTAGGACAGTCACGGGATGGAGAGTTTGTATAGATTATAGGAAGTTGAACAATGCCACTCGTAAATATCACTTTCCACTTCCCTTTATTGATCAGATGTTAGAGAGGTTAGCCGGATATTCTTATTACTGTTTTCTGGATGGGTATTCAGGGTATAACCAAATTGCTATAGCTCCAGAGGATCAGGAAAAATGTACGTTTACTTGCCCTTATGGTACTTTTGAGTATAGGCGTATGCCTTTTGGGTTGTGTAATGCCCCGGCTACTTTTCAACGATGCATGATGGCCATTTTCTCTGACTTTATAGAACGCACAATGGAAATCTTTATGGATGACTTTTCTGTGTTTGGTTCTTCTTTCGATTCATGTTTGCATAATCTTGCTCAAGTTTTGTAGCGATGTGAAGAAACTAACCTTGTGCTAAATTGGGAGAAGTGCCACTTCATGGTAAAGGAAGGGATAATGTTGGGTCACAAAGTTTCAGAGAAAGGCATTGAGGTGGATAGGGCCAAGATTGATGTGATCGCAAAATTGCCTCCACCTACCAATATCAAGGGAGTGAGGAGTTTCCTTGGTCATGCCGGTTTCTATCGCCGGTTCATCAAGGACTTTTCAAAAATTACCTTACCTTTATGCAAGTTACTACAAAAGGAAACTGAATTCATGTTTAATGATGATTGTTTACTTGCATTTGATAGGTTGAAGAAAGAGCTTACCTCGGCACCAATTATGGTTGCACCGGATTGGACTATACCGTTTGAGCTAATGTGCGATGCGAGCGATTTGGCCATTGGAGCTGTTCTTGGCCAACGAAGGGAGAAACGTTTACACGTTATCGCATATTCTAGCAAAACTTTAAATGATGCACAATTAAATTATGCTACTACTGAGAAAGAATTATTAGCTATTGTGCATGCTTTTGACAAGTTTCGGTCTTACTTGATAGGTTCAAAGACAATCGTCTACATGGACCACGCAGCAATCAAGTACCTCCTTTCAAAGAAGGATTCAAAGCCCCGTTTGATTAGATGGATTCTTTTGCTCCAAGAGTTCGATCTTGAAATTCGTGACAAGAAAGGGACGGAGAACTTAGTTGCAGATCACTTGTCAAGGTTAGAGGTCGGGGAAAAGGAGGATGAGTACGAGGAGGAGATTACTGAGAATTTCCCTGACGAGGAGTTGTTTGCAACCGATGCAATAGTTCCTTGGTACGCAGATATCGTGAATCACATGGTTTGCAAAGCTTTACCACCAGGCATGAATTTCCATCAGAAACAGAGATTCTTGTCAGAAGCGAAACGTTTTTATTGGGAAGAGCCATATGTTTATAAGCACTACTCGGATGGGTTAGTGTGGAGGTGTGTTCCGGAGGTTGAAGCTGATGAAGTGCTTGAGAGATGTCATGCGAGCTTATATGGAGGGCACTCAAGTGGTCGAAAGACAGCAGCTAAGGTATTACAGTCTGGGTTTTGGTGGCCAACGCTGTTTAAGGATGCTTACAAATTTGCCAAGGAATGTGATACTTGTCAGCGATCCGGGAACATTAGTAAAAGAGATGAGATGCCCATGAAGTATATTTTGGAAGTTAAATTGTTTGATGTTTGGGGAATCGATTTCATGGGACCTTTCCCACCGTCGAATGGGAATCAGTATATCTTGGTGGCGGTGGATTATGTATCCAAGTGGGCCGAAGCCGTGGCAACTCTAACCAATGACTCGAAGGTGGTGATTAAGTTCTTGCAAAAGAACATTTTCAATAGGTTCGGAGTTCCACGGGCATTAATCAGTGATAGAGGTACGCACTTTTGCAACAAGCCCTTGGAAGCTTTGTTGAAGAAATACAGGGTCCAACATCGGGTAACTACTGCGTATCATCCCCAAGCAAGTGGGCAAGCTGAGGTCACGAATAGGGAGTTGAAGTGGATTTTGGAGAAGGTAGTGAGCCCCTCTAGGAAAGATTGGTCCTCGAAGTTGGATGACGCGTTATGGGCTTACAGGACCGCGTTTAAGACACCTATAGGAACTTCTCCGTATCAGTTGGTTTATGGTAAAGCATGTCACCTCCCAGTCGAGATCGAGTATAAGTCGTACTGGGCCATTAAAGCTATAAATTTCGATCTCAAGAGAGCCAGATAGAAAAGGATACTTGACTTACAAGAGTTGGAAGAATTAAGGTTAGAAGCTTACGAAAATGCTCGGATTTATAAGGAGAGAACGAAGAAGTGTCATGATAAGCATATTCGGGTTAAGGAGTTTATCGAGGGTCAATTGGTGTTGTTGTACAATTCTAGATTGAAGCTCTTTCCCGGGAAACTTAAGTCAAGGTGGTCAGGTCCGTTCAGAGTGGTAAAAGTTTTGGTGAATGGAGCGGTGGAGATAGGCAATGAAGGCTCACCATCCTTTGTGGTGAATGGACAAAGACTCAAGCCATATCTTGCCGGAGATCGAATTGGCGAACACGTCTCGTACGTGTTAACAGCTCCAGCGCCTTAGACCCGAGTCATGAAGTCAAGCTAACGACTATAACTTAGAACTATTTTTCTTTCCCTTTTCTTCTTTTCTTTTCCCTCTCGTTAGTTAGTTAAGTTTGTGATTGATAGATACCTTTGTCTTGTGTTTCAGGTGAATAGGTTCGAATCTAGTGGATGGAGTACGAAGGTCTGGGATTATTATAATAATGAGGTTCTTTTGTGGTTTTAAATTTCAAATGGGTGCATAAGTATTGTGTGTATTTTTATTTAAAAGGACGTGATATGGTGCTTAACTTGGTGTACTAAGGTCTTACTTTGCAGAATTTGAGCTAATAGGTGTGAATTTAGCGGATGCAAACACCAAGGAACGTTTTGTGCAGAGTGACGTGCGAAATTCCTAAGTTTGGGGGAGACACGGGCGTGTCCCCCACAAGGTGAAATCCATGACACCCTCGTGTCTAGGTACAGGCTTGTCAGCCGAGAGGAGACACGGGCGTGTCGAGTTCCCTAAGTAAAAATCGACACCCCCGTGTCAGAGTACAGAGTTCACCAGGTAAGGGGTGACACGCCCGTGTCATCCATCTAGTACACTTACCGACACGGGCGTGTCACGATGGCAAGTTTGAAAGATATCGGGGGTTCCTCAATTTTTCTTGTCTTTGAAAACAAAACAAACCCCCGTCTCTTCTCTCATCTTTCTTTTCCCCCATTCCCACATGGCACAAGCACCACCACAATTGTTCTTAGGTCATAATCCGGCAAGACAACACACACATTACACTTTACATCCTGTATTAATCAGGTAAGTCTTCTCTTCTCTTGGGTGCTTTAAATTCATGGATTTAATTGAGAAGGGTTAGACCATAGTTCTATAAAGCATGCTTATGTTGTGTATTCCTTGAAATTCTTGACTCTATTTCAAGTTTTGGCATGATTAGAATTAGGATTTGGCATGAATCTGCAAATTTTTGGTCTTTGAGAAGATGAACCCTAATTTCTTATTGAAGCATGTTAGATTTAATTTCTATGAATTCTTGCTCCTTAGTCAAGTTTTGTGCATGCTAGAGTTAGGTGTTTGATTTGGAATGGAAAATTTGGCCCTTGCTCTTACACATTGTCACGAATTTTGCAAAGTTTGGAGGATTGTTGTGGGCGGTTATGTACACGGTTGTGGATGAAATTGAGTCCCTATGAGCTTTAAACGAATTTGGTAGTATTGGGGGCTAAGTCTAGGTATCGGGTGATGAAATGTCATGCTTTATTTGATGAAATCCTAGGCTTCTTACTTGTGCTTACAAGGTGTTCGATAAAATGCCCCTTTGAACTTGAATTGATTTTGTTAATGATGTGGGGGTATTTTTGTGTAGGAAGTATGGGACGCAACAAGAGACCCGCCCCTCTGCAACTCACCTCCTCATCCGGCCCAACCGGCCGCCAACCACGGGATTCCGTGAATGTAACTTTGGAAGGGCTTGGGAACCCTTATAACAGGAATACCACGCGTAATATCATGCCCACCAAGTTCCCGCATCTCGCTACACTTCGGAGATTAGGAGTCTGGGAAGAGATCGAGGCTTTATTCGACAACATAGGGTGGAAGACGTTTATGATGGTTCCGGCTAATACATATCCGGAGTTGACAACCGCATTCTTCACCACTATGACTTGGGACCAAGTCAAGACCAAGCTCAATTTCACGTTAGATGGGGAGGAAGCCGAATCATTAAATTTAGACGAGATTCGAGATGCCTTGGGGTTTCCTTGTTGCGAGATGACAACGTTGGTCAATTGGTCTACGGAGGCCAGAGAGGCGGTGTGGCGTTCATTCCCTCTCAAAGCTGGTGCCCCGGCGTACAACCCGTGAAATACTAAGGCCACATGGATTGATAGCTTAGTCTGGCGATTGGTGCATAGACTCCTGGCTGTGGGAATATGTGCTAGGCATGAGAGTGATGGAAATATAAACGGGTTTGAGTTGGCCATTATGTATTTTATGAAGGAGGGGGTGCAGTTTGATGCCACGACCGAGTTCATGTACAAGCTAAAGGAGGTGGCAGGCAGGGCGTCGGGAACTATAGGCCATGGAGCCTATGTGACGAAGCTAGCCAAGGAGGTAGGGTGGCTTGCAGAGGAAACGGAGCCTTTATCCAACTTTCCCTATGTTGAAAAGCAGACGTTCATCAAGATGGATCTATTCATCCGATGGTCTGCCGGGAGCTTAAAGGATAGGGTTTTACCCTGGTATCCGGAAAGGGAAAGGAACCGGTTTGAGCGGATGTACAGGTGGGGTGTGGCCAAGTATGATGACCTCACTCTCGATCAGTAGAGGAGGCTTGCACAGATACCGGATCGGGAGGAAGTCGGGCGAGGAGCACCGATGCCAATGGTCCAAGATGACGATGAGGAGATCCCCGCTTACATGCAGGATTATATGGCATCCCAGAATGCGCGGATGGATAGTTTTGTAGAGCATGTGGACTCCCGGCTTGATGCCTTGCAGCTCCACATTGATGGACAGTTCGAGAATCTCCACGCATACCTTGCCAAACAATTTGGAGGTGTCGGAGCGAGTAGCTCAAGCCAGCCCCCACATTACCCGCCACCTTATCCTTGATTGGGTTCTTTTCTAGCTTTCTGTTTTCCTTGCTTTGGTCTGTATAATGATCTAATTCACCACTTTAACCTAACTATTTGCACTATGCTAACTATTCTTATGGTTATAGTAGGTACTGGACGACAGGGCTTTCTTGTTAATTGCATGTTGATTATCATTTGCTCTGCTTAGCTTATGATCCGTGTTTTAGTCGTTTAAGTGTAGGTTAGGGTTGATGAGTAACTTGTTGCCGGGTTCTTCGCTGTATTGAGGGAGTTTTCTTTTTGCCTTCTTTCCTTTTTCTTTTATGCATGAGGACATTGCATGGTTTAAGTTTGGGGGAGAGGGGCAAAAAGTTTTGGATTGTATTGTTAATATTTCGCATAGGAAGATGCATTGGGGGATTGACTTACTTGATATTGTGATATCTTTGAGAATGAAAAGATGATTGCTGAAAATAAGCCAAAATTTTAAATTTTTCGATGAGGTTTGATTGTTGGAATTTTGCCAAAGTGAGTTAGGCTAGTCGAATGCATGAAGTTAGGTGTGAGTATTGATACCTTGGAATGATGGGCTATCCTTATTTTTGTGCACAATTGAACAAGGTCATGTACTTAGGTTAGGATGCTGAGTTAGTAATTCTTAAATAATACTGAGAAGTGGATTAGGATGCATTTTAGTCCTATTGAGGCGAAATTTTGAATTGACGAAGAGTTAGGGAGATGACTTAGGCATTCATGTCGGAGGTAGCTTCGCTATTGAGCTATTTGTACTAAAGAACGAAATCCTATTGACCCCGCTGAGCCTAAGTGTTGTGCCAATAAATTTTTGTAGCCGCATTATAAGCCACAGGCACTGCACCATGAACTTACCCTAGAGTCACACTTTGCTCACTCGTTTGAATCGATTGAAGATGCTGCTGAATTCCTAATGAGAAACCAAGAGAAGAAATAAGAGATAATCTTAGATGCTGAAAGAAAAGAAGAATTCAAAAGGAAGTAGTAAAAGAACGAGTTGTGTAAGCAACAAGTAAAAAAAAAAAAAAAATATATATATATATATATATATTATTGAGAAAAACATTGAGTAGAGTTGAAACAGAAGAAACTTTTAGACTGTCTGCATGTGACAAACTTAGACAAGGTCTAAGTTTGGGGGAGTTTGACGGGGAAAGACAAAGATGGCGACCGAGGAGATTTGAATGGGTGAGCTAGGTGTGTTGAGTCACTACTATACTAAAAATTCCATAACCTTAACCCCGACCCCACATTACAAGCCTCGAAAGACCTTCCGATCCTTAATTCTGGGTTAATTCCATTAGTGGAGATAGGTGCGAAAAATGTTTTCCGAAGTCTATCATTGGTACTTAGGAAGGAATCATTAGTTTGGTGTTCTAACCATTGTACATTATTTTGTTCGAATTCACACACTACACGAGGATATTTGATTATACCATGGTGTTGATTCTTGTGCTTGATTGCAATGTGTTTGATAGGCTAGGCTTGCTTTAGTGAAATTCTGAAAATTGCCCCATTGAGAGATTGATTTTGAGGTTGGTTTGATGTCATTTTCTCGAATGCTCGAGGACGAGCAATATTCAAGTTTGGGGGAGTTTGATGTATCGGTTTATTGCATGGATTTGTAGGGCAATTTTAGTTAAATTCTAGCAGTTTTAAGAACTTATAATGCGATTTATGCTCCCTATTAGGTACCTTTCACCTTGGAGTTGAAAAGACGAAGTAGAAGCAAAACCATGCAATAAAGGGCGAAAAACGAGAAATTCTAGGGGACACGCCCGTGTCTCAGTACAGAGTAAACTGAGACACCCCCGTGTCTCAGTACAGAAGTGGCCATCGGATTCCAGATGTTGACACGCCTGTGTCACCTACGTAGAGCAATTTTCTGCACGCCCGTGTCTCGGTACAGAGAGGCCTGGGAGCTTTTGCACCCCCGTGTCATCGTGAAGAACAATTCTTGACACCCCCGTGTCAAGAAGAAAAGCGCGAATACGTTTTTAATATGTGACACGGGTGTGTCACATTTTAAGGCATGAACTCTACACGCCCGTGTCACGGGGCGGTTTTGGATTTTGGACTTCTATTTAAACACGGTTTTGAGGCGGAAAAAAGGAGCTTTTTGGACGGATAGCTTCCGAGAGTTCAAGAACACCTGGAGAAGGAAGGAACACGAAGACATAGAGTTGAAGATTCATTCCAATCACAAGACTTTATCAATTTGGTTTTATTTACTGCTTTCCGATCAAACTAATTCCTCAAGTTTTGGTTTTCAATTCTCTATAGTTAGTTTCTCGCTTTAGATTCGTTTCTGGATAATTAGGTTAGAATTTTAGAACTATTAATTCTGTTTTGATGTTTATGTTAGACATGAATATTTTGAATGCAATTCCTTTGATCTTAATGAGTTTCGAGCCAATTATGAGGAACTAATCTCCTAGGGTTAGGGGGTAAAGATTATGCATCTAAGGTGTTTGAATTAATGCTCGAGTTAATTTGTGTGATTCTTTGTTAGGAAAACGGTATTGAGTAGATTGGGAATGGATTGGCCATCCATGAACATAAGGTAAATTATTCGATAATCGAGAGATTGAGGATAATTGAGATTGTTTTCCAAAACTTAGACTTTTGGGCTTAAAGAAATTTAACCCTAATTTCTTCAACACGTATTTAGAATTCCATGCCAAGCCGCTAGGTTTTAAATACACTAATCTTGCTTTATTCAATTAATTTGGTTACTAAGTGATTGTGAGAACAACACTTGGCTTAATTAATTAGACATCTAGCCTTCGAGAGAAGCTAGGTATAAAATTGTGATTAGGTTGAAGAATTATACATCCGCACTTGAGTATTGATTTGATCACAAAAGGGTATATGATTTACTCCCCGACCTGTTTTAATTAAGTGGTTTAATCTTGTTTTTATTTATTAGCTCGTGTGATTGATTACTTATTGCTTAAGTTTAATTTCGTCATAGTAGTATAGTACAACATTGTCAATCTTATTCGGTCTCTAGATTAGAAATAGTCATAGAAGTGGTTGTTGAGTTCCCTTCCCTGTGGATACGATACCTTAAGTGTTGCAATCGGATTTAGAACTTACACTTGGGTTCAAGATTTGTCTATCAATAAACACTTTAGGATCATTCTCTGAAAATGATCTCAAAGAGTTAACTTCTTGCGAATCCTGTCTCAAAGGAAAAATGTCCAAAGTTCCTTTTAAAGGAACTGTGAAACGTGCCACTAAGGTTTTGGAATTTGATCCATACTGATGTTTGTGGACCGCTTAGTGTAAGCACTAGAAACAATCATCAGTATTTTATAACCTTTACTGATGACTTTAGTCGGTATGGTTATGTATACTTAATGAAGTATAGATCTGAAGCTTTTGAGAAATTCTTAGAATTTCAAAAGGAGGTTGAGAACCAAACTGGTCACAAGATCAAAGCACTTCGATCTGATTGAGGAGGCGAATATCTTAGTGTAGAATTCCTTAATCATCTCAAAGATAATGGGATTATCTCTCAGTGGACTCCTCTGGGAACTCCTCAGCTTAATGGAGTTTCTGAGAGAAGGAATCGAACCTTACTTGATATGGTTCGTTCCATGATGAGTTTCACTGACTTACCACCTTCTTTCTGGGGTTATGCCCTAGAAAGTGCAGCAAAGATTTTGAATCTAGTTCCCTCTAAGTCAGTCCCTAAAACGCCCCATGAAATGTGGCATGGTAAAATCCCTAGCTATTCTTACTTAAGAATTTGGGGTTGTCCTGCTTAGGTGAAGAGGACAGTGGGAGATAAGTTAGAATCTCGTTCTAACTTATGCTACTTTGCAGGTTATCCTAAGGAATCCATAGGATACTACTTCTATGATCAATCTGAGCAAAAGGTGTTTGTTTCCAGAAATGCCACTTTTCTATAGGAACCGTTCCTTAAAGAAAAGAAAGGCAAGATCATAGAATTAGAAGAAGTACAAAGTAACCCCACGCCACCCACTGAAGAAACGTCCCCTACTGATCAACCACAACCAATCACGAATTTCGATACACATGTAAATCCTCCTCTAAGGCGTTCTGAACGCACTCCTAGACAGCCGGAGAGATGGTATGGATTCTTCCATGAAATCTCTCAAAAGGATAATGATCCTTCAACATATGAGGAGGCACTTTTAGATTCTGACTCTGAACAGTGGATAGAAGCCATGAAATCCGAAATGGATTCCATGAACTCCAACCAAGTTTGGACCTTGGTAGATTTGCCTGATGGGGTCAAACCCATAGGTTGCAAATGGATCTTTAAGAGAAAGCTTGGAGTTGATGGAAGCATTGCAGCCTACTAAGCAAGACTGGTTGCAAAAGGATTCACTCAAAGACCCGGCGTGGACTTTGACGAAACCTTTTCACCAGTTGCAATGCAAAAGTCCATTCGAATCATGCTTGCCATTGCTGCATATTATGACTATGAGATAAGGCAAATGGATGTGAAAACTGCCTTTCTCAATGGTGATATTGACAAAGACATTTATATGGAGCAACCCATAGGTTTCACATTCAGTGGGAGTGAGCAAAAGGTTTGCAAACTCCAAAGATCAATCTATGGATTGAAACAGGCTTCTAGGAATTCGAACATTCGATTTGATGAATCAGTCAAAGCGTTTGGCTTCATGCAAATTTCGAATGAATCATGTGCGTTGGAGACCTCAGTGCAATTCTTAGTACTTTATGTTGATGACATCCTTCTTATTGGGAATTCGAAGGATGACATGAAATTGACTAAGTTATGGTTATCGAACCAATTCGAGATGAAAGATCTTGGTGATGCGTCCTATATCCTTGGAATTAAAATCTATAAAGATAGATCTAGAAGGTTAATAGGACTATCACAGTCGATGTACATTGACAAAGCATTGAAGAGATTCAATATGGAGTCAGCAAAGGTTAAAAACCTTCCTATGAGTGTAGGAACATGTCTTTCAAAGAAGATGTGTCCTAAGACTGACCTTGAGAAGGAGAAAATGACTCATACACCTTATGCGTCAGCAATAGGTAGCATAATGTATGCAATGTTATGTACTCGACCGGATGTGGCTTATGCACTTAGTGTGACAAGTCGTTTCCAATCTGACCCTGGAGATGGTCACTGGGCTGCCGTGAAGAATATTCTTAAGTACTTGAAAAGTACTAAAGATTTATTCTTAGTTTACGGAGGTCAGAAAGATCTTACTGTCGAAGGATACTGCGATGCAAGCTTTGCATCAGACTTAGATGATTTTAAGTCAATGTCAGGATACATTTTCTGCCTAAACGACGGAGCAGTGAGTTGGAAGAGTTCCAAGCAAACAACCACTGCAGATTCGACCACTGAGGCCGAATACTTAGCTGCAAATGATGCAGCTAAGGAAGGTGTTTGGATTAGAAACTTCATTCAAGAGTTGAATGTTGTTCCTAGCATGAAAGACCCCATTACTGTGTTTTGTGACAACACTGGGGCGGTTGCTCAAGCAAGAGA
The DNA here is from genome assembly GCA_037501455.1 of Lantana camara. Taxonomy (NCBI): domain Eukaryota; kingdom Viridiplantae; phylum Streptophyta; class Magnoliopsida; order Lamiales; family Verbenaceae; genus Lantana; species Lantana camara. The sequence continues at coordinate 65,777,588 of CM074862.1, forward strand.
ACCAAGATCTCACCAACGAACCAAGCACATTATGAGGAAGTATCACCTAATCCGTGAAATTATCAAAAGAGGAGATGTGCAAATTAAGAGGGTCACATCAGCAGAGAACGTGGCAGATCCACTTACTAAACCCCTTATTCGAGAAGCTTTCCAAGGTCATCTTCAGAAGATGGGACTTATAGTAGCTTTAGAATGGCTTTGAGGGGCAAGTGGGAGATTATTAGGAATAGTGCCCTAAAAGCCGATTGTATATCCGCTTTGTGCTTTTCCTTATTGTAATCACAGACAATGTTTGAATAAAATAACGAATTGAGGCAACACTTCTTTATATGCTCTTGTTTGGTATGCGTTTACTTAAGCTGTGCATGTATGAGAACTCACCTAATCCTGATGACTTTAGGACTCTACCATTTAGGTAAAATGGTTCATGAAACGAGCCCTAGATCACATAAGTCATGATTAGTAAAATGCTCCAAGCCGATGAGTCCTACAGACAGTGGGAGTGTCAACCTGACTCCTCTAAGGCTTGTTTGTGGGATCACGCCCTTAAGAAGGACCACCTTGTTTCATGGAGGTGCAAAGTGTATAGTTGATACGTGCGTGATACATGAGGGTGCTTACTTTAATAAGTAAGTTCACTGAGGTGCCCCGTGTGAGAACATTCCTAAATGGGAAAGGAAGTTTCTATTTCAGGAAATGGAAACTTCCAGATTAGGAAATATCTCACGAGTCATTGATGTGATTAATTGATCCTTAGACTTGAGGTTCCTTGTAACTTTATGAGTTAACTCTGTAGTCTTAGGTATAAGCTTTAAAGGGTGTCGCCTTAGACAACTGATTCAAGGCTTATGCTGCGGCTGCACAAGTGATTCATGAAAGTGAATGAGAATCAAGAAAGGACCTACACTTGCATTTGCAAGGTGATCTCTTATTGTGTAAGTCATTCATATGCCATTTGGAGTCCTTGGACAAAGCAGTAGATCAAGACATCAAGAAAAGGGTTTCTTGGATTGAGATCAAATGGATATGAAATGCACTTAACTTTAAGACTGGATTATTAGGGTTCTGTTTATTCCCTTACCCTAGATCTTGGTTGAGAGATAGTAAGTAGGAGGATTGTATCTCGCATGAATCAATGACTTAAAGGTTCTGTCGAATCCGAACATTCCAATTCAGCTAGGGGTTAAACACCTGTTGCTAGACTATGGTCGTTTAATCTGTGGACTGATTAATTAATTAGTGAATTAATTAATTAGGGTCACTGCTAATTGAATTGAGAACCTAGAGGGTCACACACAACAACTTGGTTACATGAGTTGAGGCTTTAAAATGATTAAACGAGTTAATCGGGCCAAGAGGGTTCCACACGTGTGAAATCACACGTGTGGCTCACGTGAGTGACACGTGTCACTGTGGCACGTGTCACACACGTGTGAATATATATATATTATATATATATGTATTAAATAATTAAATGTGTTAATTATTTAATAGACTTTGGTTTAATTTTGAATTAAAAAGAAAGTCTTATTTTGGAGAAAATAATCTAGTTAATTAATTACGAATTAATTAATTAGATAAAAATAAGTTATTTATTTTATAATAAATAAAGTATAAAATTATCCAAAAATAGTTTGGATATTTTTAGCTCTCTTAAAAGTTGACTTGAATTAGAATTCAAAGTCAAAGTTGGAAAATACTTGATGATCAAGTAATAGGAGAGAGAGGAACCAAATCCTTGTCCAACAAGGAATAGGTTCGGCCGCCCCTCTGCCTTTCCTATATATAGGGGAACTCATGCTCCCCTTTAGAGCTTATTGGCAATTCTTTTGGTTCATGTGTTGAACACCTTCCTTTCTCCAAGATCAAATAAACCCTAGGTTAAGCCTAAACACTAACTAGAGAACTAGCATCCTTACTAGTTAGATTGTGATCAAGTTGGTGGACTTTCTCTAGAGACTTCAAGTTAGAAGTTTGAAGATTCGAGCTTTACCAAGGAGAGGGGATCAAGCCGAGAGAAGAGCGTTCTTGGGTGGCTTGAAACGCTACAAGAAAGAACAAAAGAAAAGTAAGTTTTCTGTCTCTACGAATTTGGTTACACGATTGCGAGTCCAAGGTCCTTTTGTTGGGAAAATTTTTTAAATTCCTCTGCTTTCTGATTCGTGTTTTCCAACAGAGTATTGTTGACCTCGGTCCGATGCTCTACTATATGTGGAGTTATTGTTGATCCTTGTCCGATACTCTACGTCATCATGTTTTCTAGAGTAAGGATGGAGAAGCCTAGCTTGCGGGCAAAATTCTGTTTCATAAAGGATGGTTCATATTTGGAAAAGGAGTTTTTTGCTTGGATACCCTCTGTGTTATGTCTAATTAGCACTCCAAACCCGTGATTTGAAAATTCTCCAAGAGAACCCTGTTTTTATATAAATTAGCACTGAAAACCTTGTGATTGTATTAAAGTTAGCACTCAAAACCCTACAACCACAGCTGTAGGGTTTGAAATACTAATTGAATGCTAATTTATCACAATCACAGGGTTCGCTTTGAGAATTTTCAAATCATAGGGTTTTAAGTGCTAATTAGGTATATCACAGGGTTTTTGATGCAATAAACTCTTTGGAAAAGTTCACTTTACCCGTATCCCGTTTTATAAAAGAACTATGAACCATCTACTGCATATGTGTGCGCGCGTGATAGCATTCATGAAAAGTGTTTTAAAACGTGCATTCTTTTACAACATTGCATTCAAATAGTTTTATCAATCGAACTTGTTCAAGTTCTTCTTTAAAGCATTTCATTAACAGTTCTGAACTACACTTCAAGTCCTTTATCATTCAATACTTTCTTTTAAGAATTCCCTCACTTAGTCCTTTTGACTAATACCTCTCCCGTTTTCTTGCCTCATGGTTTCAGGTCTTGCAACCGCAGTTTAGAGGTATCTTGGAGCTCTAGATTGTCACTTTTGTTTCTGTCAGGACTTAGTATTACTTTCTGTTGTGTCCTGTATATGTTTTATGGCTGCATTACTTTATGTTTCTTAATATTTGAGTATCCTTGTTATACTCTTCCTGCTACTCTGTTACCGATATTATGAACTCTGCCATATCGGTACTTATATGTGAATATGTTATATGTTCTGACAAGCCGAGTCTCTCTTACACGATCAATATGTTCTTGCTTGTTACATAGCATCATGCACATGTTTTGAAAAGTTTTAAAATACTCTGAATTTCCGCTGCATAGCCACATCGTTATACATGTATAGTTCTAAGATAGACAACCGTTCGCTGGAGTATTTCTTGAGTGATGGCTCACACCATTACTTGAGAGGTGCTTCAGTGCGGGGGTTGAGACGCCGCTCTCCTCATGTTCCAGTACGGGTGGGGGCGTTACAGCCTGAGGTGGTATCAGAGCATCGGGTTAAGTAAGAAGAGACTTAACCTAGATTGCTCTCATGTTGCATCATGGATTGTTCACACATTGCATCCAGGATCATTCTCATATTGCATCGAGACAGGATATTTGGAGATTGCATGGTTCTGTTATCAGAGGACCCGTGAGGTCAGGTTGGAGTCTATGCGCCATCAGGATCAGTCACTGGAGTACCAGATTGATAGGGACATTGCTCGTGAGTATGCTGCAGAGATGACTCATATTGCTGATCAGAGAGCTGCTCGTATTGTTTAGTTGGAGGCAGATCTTATGCAGATGACTATCGACCGGGACACTTCTATGGAGCGTCACCAGCACTACCGTGCACGTGTGAGAGCTCGCCTGTATGATACCTATCACTTGTCCGATGAGTAGGCAGTTGAGGAGGTTGAGGGTCAGGATGTCAGTAAGGCTTCTCAGGAGCCCGAGCGTATGCAGGAGCAGTCTGATAGAGGCGATGGAGGATCTGATAATGATGATGATGATGGTGGAGATGAGCCAGCAGGACACGGACAGGGCGAGGTCATTGCTATTTCTGATGACACCACCAGGGGTTCTTTGGACCACACCTACCAGGGTTGATTGCTGATGGAGGTTTCTGTATATAGTACCGATGCATATATATATCTATCTATGGATGGCGGACGTATAGCCGGGACAGTTCAGGACTGACTTTTGGATGAGGGGATGTATAGCTATGGTAGATGATCCCCGACTTTTGGCACCACAGATGACGGTTCAGATGACATGGTACCTACTATAGGTTATTTTCAGCAGGGTTGGACGGATTGGTAAGGCCTGTAAGGGAGTCAACTCGATAGTATTGCGTCCTCCCCATTTTGAATTAATACTGTTAACATGTGGCCTGTAGTAAATTTTACCAAACCTTGCACAGTTATAACACTTTCGGCTTTATGTTGGATATCTGTTTACTGCTTTCCATAACTGTCATTGCATGAATCCTAGAGTGCTTCAAGATACTATTAGGGCCGATATTAGGATCATGCCATTTCATTTATTGATAGCATGCTATTATTCTTGATATGTTGAATACGCTTCTGGATATGTTGATCATACTTCTGATCATGATACAGTTCTGGTTGATATGACAGTACATGTTCTGTTCTCGTTTATATGTTGATCATGTTTCGGGATATGATATACATGTTTTTGATATATTGATATGTTACACGAGCTTCTGTTCCTGTTTACATGTTGTTTGATAGTTGTTCTTGATTATATGATATGTTGGAATCTTTGCTGACATGTTGTTCTCATACTTATATGTGACTACGTGGGAATGTGAATACGTGGTTATGGATTCTGTGAATCATTATATGTCATGCATCAAATATATATCTGAATACTTGTGAATTTAGTAACAACATGCCACCAACAAGAGCACCCCGGAATCGTGTACCACCACTGCCACCCCAAAGAGATGTCACGCCACCCCCTGAACGGGAGGGAACTCCAGAGTTAAGGGATGTGCTACGACAATTCGCGAGAGCTTGTAATCAGAGAGATAATGCTCATAATGAAAGGTCACTGGAAAAATTTCTGAGGATGAATCCACCTAAGTTCTATGGAGAACCGAACGACCTAAAGGCTGAGAATTGGATTACTAGTCTTGAGAAGATTTTCTAGGCTATGGAAATCTGCCCAGAGGATCGTGAACGAGTTCGGTATGCTACTTTTCTTATGGAAGGAGCTGCATACAATTGGTGGAAGCACGTTCAACACATGTGGATTGAGAACAACGTTGAAGGAAGTTGGGACAAGTTTATTAGAGAGTTTCAGCAGAAGTATACGCCCCAAGTAACTCGTGGCGCACGAGAGGTTGAGTTTATGAGTTTGGTTCAGGGAACTATGAACTTGATGGAGTATGAGGCTAGGTTTGTGAGGTTGATCAAGTATGCGCCTCATATTCTGAATGATGAGCGTCGCAAGACAAAGAGGTTTATTGATGGACTGAAGCCCGAACTTCGGTGGGCACTTGCTTCTTTGGACATTGAGACCTACAACCGGGCTGTTGATAGATCGCTAAGGGTTGAAGCTGCACACAAGGAGATCAAGATAACTACTGCACGTCAAGGACCTTCTAACCTTAAGCCTTATCAAGGGAACAAGCGACCATCCGGATCTTTTCCCTAAGGGATCGGAAAGAAGCCAATGGTAGCACCACAACCTCAGCAGCAGAAGGCTCCACAGAGACAACAAGCACAGAAGCAGAAAGTGCTACAACAGTATCAGAGGGCGCCACAACAGCAGAAAGGACCTCAGCCAGGTCCAGAGGAAATTGTTTGTCGATATTGTCACCGAACGGGACACACTGAGGAGAACTCTCACAAGAAAACTGGACAGTGTTTCGTGTGTGGTTCGCCTGAGCAACAGATGGATAGATGCCCGAATAAGATTAAGAGATTTGGGGTCCAGGATAAAGGGAAAGCTGTGGTGGGTACGACGAACAAACCGGTGGTCAGAGGCAGAGCATATGCTTTGGATGGTAAGGAAGAGGTTGATCCTTCGTCTGTTGTGGAAGGTATTGTGCACACTCTTGACACGCCACTTAAGGTCTTGTATGACCCTGGTGCCACGCATTCATTTGTTGCATCTAAATTATGTGCGTATTTAAAGTTTCCACTTGAATACTTGCCATATAAATTTGAAATGAGTTCTCCTTTGGGAGCTTGCCTTGTTACGGATCAAGTATATAAACGCTGCCCTATATGTATTAGTACCCCGTTGTTACCCGACGGATCTTATTGAGTTGCTGATGATAAGATACGATGTTATACTTGGTATGGATTGGTTGTCCAAGTACCGAACTAAGTTGGATTGTAACAAGAAAGAGATCATCTTGGAAGAAGATGAAAGTGGGACATCAGAAAGGTTCAGAAAGGAGCTAGTGGATTTGTTGCTTATCTTTTGAATAGACCGAAAGATCAACTGAAGATCGAAGAAGTGGAAGTGGTGAATGAATTCTTAGATGTGTTTCCTAAACATTTGAATTCGTTACCTCCTGACCGAGAGTTGGAGTTTACAATCGGGACAATATCAGGAGCTGAGCCGTACTCCAAGACACCTTATAGAATGGCTCCAGCTGAATTGGAAAAGCTAAGGAAGAAATTGGACGAAATGATTGAGTCAGGATATGTTCGACCGAGCACATCGTCCTGGGGAGCGCCTATGCTTTTCGTTAAGAAGAAGGATGGATCATTGTGTTTATGCATTGACTACCGGGAGCTGAACAGGATGACGATAAAGAATAAGTATCCTCTCCCTTATATTGAAGAGCTGTTCGATATACTTCAAGGATCGAAGGTCTACTCTAAGTTAGATCTAAGACAAGGGTATTATCAATTGAAGATCAGGGAAGCAGATATTCCAAAGACTGCTTTCAACAGGCGATACGGACATTATGAATTTGTGGTAATACCGTTTGGTTTGACGAACGCACCAGCTGTATTCATGGATATGATGCACCGTATATTCAAGCCGTTTCTCGATAAGTTTGTAGTAATCTTCATCGACGATATATTGGTGTTTTCAAAGACACCGGAGGAACATGCTGAACATCTTCGAATTGTGTTATGCACTTTGCTGGATCACAAGCTATATGCAAAGTTCAGGAAATGTGAATTCTGGCTTGAGAGAGTTACATTTCTCGGACACATCATATCAGGATCTGGAATCGAAGTAGATCCCTCGAAGATCGAAACGATCATGGATTGGAAGTCACCGAAGAATCCTTCAGAAGTGAGGAGTTTTCTGGGATTGGCTGGTTACTACTGAAGGTTTGTCAAAGATTTCTCAAAGATAGCTACACCTCACACTAAGTTGACAAAGAAAGAAGAGAAATTTGAATGGACTGAGAAGTGTGAGCAAAGTTTTCGAAGATTGAAGGAGATGCTAACAACTGCACCCGTGTTAGTGTTACCAGAACGAAAAGAAGGTTACACTGTCTACACCGATGCTTCAAAAGAAGGACTAGGAGGAGTTTTGATGCAGAATGTAAAAGTGATTGTGTATGCATCAAGGAAGCTCAAAACACATGAAGTTAACTACCTGACACATGATTTGGAGTTAGCCATGATAATTTTCGCTCTGGGTAAGTGGAGACGTTATCTGTATGGAGTTACGTTTGAGATCTTTACTGATCATAAGAGCCTGCGATATCTATTCACTCAGAAGGAGTTGAATATGACACAGAGGAGATGGATGGAATTTCTGGAAGACTATGATTGAATTATTCAGTACCATCCAGGAAAGGCAAATGTTGTAGCCGATGTACTAAGCAGAAAAGTTCGTTTGGCATAGATTTCTGCCAATCCCGAGACTGATCGAAGAGAAAGAATGGAGGTGATAACTAAAGCTCAAATCGTGAACGTTGTGATGATATCACCATTGAAAGAGCAAGTGTTGGAAGCACAAAAGAACGACTAGTGGATCAAGAAATGTCTCGAATCTAAGGAGAAAGATGATGAGACTAAGTTCAGGATTGATGAACATGGAATATTGAGGTATAAAAGTCGAGTATGCGTACCAATTGTTTTGAGGAAAGAGATTCTCGACGAAGCGCACAAGACTAAGTACACGATACATCCCGGAGGTAGTAAGATGTATCAAGATGTTAAGACACATTTCTGGTGGAACGGAATGAAGAGAGACATAGCCAACTATGTCAAGAAGTGCTTAACTTGTCAGAAAGTTAAAGCTGAGCACCAGAAGCCGAGTGGGAAGTTGCAACCATTACCGATTCCGACATGAAAATGGGAGCAAATCGCGATGGATTTTGTCACTGGATTACCCAAAGTCAGAGGAGGAGAAGTTAGTATCTGGGTGATCATTGATCGATTGACAAAGTCAGCGCACTTTTTGCCAGTGAAGACGACGGATAAGGTCAGCACGATGGCAAAGCTGTATCAACAAGAGATTGTCAGACTACATGGAGTTCCAAACAGCCTAGTATCGGACAGAGATCCGAAATTCACGTCATAATTGTGGAAAGAAATTCAGACTTTGATGGGAACTAAGTTGAACTTTAGTACTGCAACGCATCCTCAGACGGATGGACAATCAGAAAGAATGGTTAAATACTTGGAAGATATGCTAAGAGCTTGCGCTTTGGACTTCCAAGAAAGTTGGAAAGAGTGTTTACCTGTTGTGGAGTTTGCATACAACAATAGTTATCAAGCTTCTATTAAAGCTGGTCCATATGAAGCCCTTTACGGAAGGAAATGTAGATCCCCGTTGTACTGGGATTTGGATGAAGCAAGATGTACTGAGGAGGGATCGATCAAAGTGAATTCAGCTAAATGGATAAGAGAAGCGACAGAAAAGATTCAGATCATTCGCCAGAGAATGAAAGCTGCCCAGGACAGGCAGAAGAGTTATGTTGATCGACGAAGAAGGGATTTAGAATTCACAGTGGGCAAAAAGGTATTTCTGAAGGCATCGCCAAGGAAAGGATTTTCCCGAATTGGGAAAGGTGGAAAGTTAAACCCGAGAAATGTTGGACAGTATGAGATACTGGAGAGAGTCGGACCGACTGCTTATAGATTGGATTTGCCTGTAGGTTTAATAGGAATCTACAATGTATTTTATGTATCTCAGCTTCACAAGTGTTTCTCAGATGAGACAGAGGTTGTGCCGGTAGAGGAGATACCGTTGGAACCAGATTTGACTTATATTTTGAAGCCCGCTAAGATTCTAGATAAGAAGTTTCAAGAGCTGAGGAATAGGAAAATTCCTTTGGTTAAAGTCCTTTGGAAGGGACATGGGACAGAAGAGGCAACCTGGGAGACAGAAGAGAAAATGCAAAACCATCACCCCGAGTTATTTGCAGTCACAGCGGAAGAATCTGAGGACAGATTCTCTTGAAGTATGGGTGATTCTAACAGCCCAAAATAGGGCCTGGATGAAAACGCTAAGCTAAGGGCATTGGTAAAGCGTTTATAGACAATGATCCAACATTTGAACCATCATGCATTGCATTCTTACATGAACTTTGTGCTCGTATATGATCTGACATGTTTTAAGGGGGAATTCTTGACCTTTGATACATTTTACTATTCATAACCCAAGCCTACCTTGTTCATATTGTTACTCGAACCCTAGAGGTTCACCACACATGTTTCCCAATAGTTTGAACTTGTTTCCCAAGCTCAGAGAGTCTTTCTTGAACCATAAGGGTACTTTTGGAACTTACTGACCAAAGTTACTATTCCTCTGAAAATGAGCTTTTGATTCTGATACCTTTCCTACCCAAGTTTACAGTCAAATCGACCCTTGAGTCGAGACGAGTCTTTTGAAATCATTCTTGACTTGGAAATCTATTTTGAGCATTGGTTTTATTGAAAATGTTTACGAAAACCCTAGTTCACTATTCCTTCTACGAACGGTTTTCATTCGGAAAATGTTTTCTCTTCGGATTTGCACTACTTGAGCTATTTCAAGATTTTTGAGATGTTTTACAACTCTAGATTCAAACCCTAGCTTGAAATTTTGATTCGTACGTCTGTACGTAAGAATTCACTATTCATTCTACGTTTTCAACTTTTTAACGGTAAAATGTTTTATAGTCGATATTGGACTCAAAACGCTTCTCGATTTATTTCTTGAATTTTGGAAACAATCCAGACTTGAAAATCATTCTAGAAAGTCATTTTTCACTCGAGTTGAGTTTCGAGCACAAAACTTTTATTCACTAAAACTAATGTATCTTTCAAATAGTAAATCCGATTTCGACGTATGAATATGCCCTTCGCAGCTAATTTTTGCCTGGACGGAATGGTTATACTTCCAGTCACTTACCTCCACGTTTTGGCAGTGAAATTACCAAAATAGCCCCCAGTAGTCCCAATTTTGTTTCATGAATGATGAAGCTTTCAGGAGAAGCTATCCCACTTTTGCTCTCATACCCTTCCTTACATTTTATTTCCAAGGTGAGGGGCTTATCTTCAACTATAAATAGAGGGCAAGAGGCATTTCATTCCTTGCTCAAAGTTGTGTTAACAACACCCTTTCTCTCCCTCTCTTCTCCCTCTTGGCCGTCGGTCACCCCCCACCATTGTTAGGTTAGTTGTTTTATTTTTATGTTATGTTTTAGTTAGTTTATGTTTTTATGTTATGGTATGTTTATATTATGTTTAGGTTGGGTCTTAGGGTCTTCCCTAGGCCATATAGGATTTTATTTTATGCATTTATTATAAAGTTTTCATGATATGTTTGAATATATGATTATATGTTTTAATTGTTTAGTATATGCTTGAATATGTTATGAAATGCCCTAGTATGTGCTATGATCATGTGATATGGTTGTTATATTATGAGAATTGATGCATGGTTAAGGAATTTGAATTATATTCATACATTCTAGCTAATGAAATAGGGATTTACAATTAATTATGTCACAACTTGTTACATGTTGATATTGAATTTAATTTGTTACATGTTACATGCCCAAGGTTCATGATATGATATGATATATGTTGTGACATGTTGTCACATTGTTATATGATTCTTGAATTATGAATTGAGCTTATGATATGATATGGATTAATGGATTAAAGCCTTGATCATATGTTATACACTTTAATAGTGTCACATGTTATAACCTAAGATAGAATAGTGTTTCCTAACTTGATCTGATGCCTTAATTGGATCTCTTAACCATAGGTTATACCTTTAACCTAGATCACACTTGATTATATTAACATGAACTTGAAACTATAGGTTATAATCAAGTTCATAATTTAATTAGGGTGTGTGTGTGTGTGCATACCGTGTGTGTGTGTGTGTACGTGCATGGTGTCGGTATGTGTGTATAGTAAGGGTTTGACCCGACCCTTTGACCCGACATGTGAATAGTAACATATGAATAGTAATCTTGAATAGTAATCTGGAATAGTACTTTTGAATAGTAAAAATGAAATAAAACTTGTGCTTTCTTAATAGACATTTGCACCTAAGGTTTCCATATCCAGGGTCTAAAATGTGTTTTCTTTCGTGGACTTGTTTCATAACTTAAGGTTTGCGATAGGATTCATAATTTGACTAAAGCTTACTCGGTTATAGTAAGATCATAGTCCAACGTTAAGAGTAACTCACTTTAACGTATTCCTTTGTGTGTTACCTTTCTTGAATATCATAAATGGTATTACTCTCTTGTGTTGCATGTTCTTTACATGTTCCTTGTTCATTGTTTCATGCATTTCATATACATCTTGGTTAGTAGTGGGTCTCAGTTCTTAAGCTCACTCTAGTACACCACCTACAGGAGTTAAAGTTGAGCACTGGGATCCCCAGGCCACCGCGTAATCTGTCTACCTACCTTTTGTTACTTATAGGTGAAGTGAAGTTAAAATGTTTTCCAACTGGAACCACGATTATACTATCGTATTATATGTTTTGAAATTCAAAGCTAAACCTCGTTTTGAACTATCCCTTTTATCGGGACATTGTTTTGAAAGGATCATTCATACTTTCATAGTATACCTTGATGAACAACACATGTTTTCCAAAGTTCTGCATTCTTGTTCAAAGACAGTTACATGTTCTACATATGTTTTCAAAGTACAGCATCACATGTTTTACAGACAACATCACATGTTTTACAAACAGCATCACATGTTTTACAGACAGTTTCACATGTTATAGTTAGCACCCGGAGTGGTACTCTGGTCACTGCTAATCTTGAAATGCAAGCATACAGTTTACAGTTTGGGCCCGGCGGTTATGTGTGGAGGTGATGTTCGGGAGGTGTGCGCCAACGACATCACCAATAACGGCCGCCACAACTAGACAATTGACATCGACTTTTAACAGGAGGTTTGTTAAGTCAGGACAATCTGTCTGGGAACGGACAGCAAATCTGTTCCCATTACATGTTTACAGGTCGCCTAGGGCTAGCTACCCGAAGTGACAACCGGTGGAGGATGGTGCATGTTTGTATGTATTGGTGGAGTATTGCTGACCTTGGTCCGATGCTCTACTATACGTGGAGTTATTGTTGATCCTGGTCCGATACTCTGCTTCATCATGTTTTCTGGAGTAAGGATGGAGAAGCCTAGCTTGCGGGCAAAATTCTGTTTCATAAAGGATGGTTCATATTTGGAAAAGTTCACTTTCCCCGTATCCCCGTTTTATGAAAGAACTATGAACCATCTACTGCATATATGTGCGCGTGTGATAGCATTCATGAAAAGTGTTTTAAAACGTGCATTCTTTTACAGCATTGCATTCAAATAGTTTTATCAATCGAACTTGCTTCATGTTCTTCTTTAAAGCGTTTCATTAACAGTTCTGAACTACACTTCAAGTCCTTTATCATTCAGTACTTTCTTTTAAGAATTCCCTCACTTAGTCCTTTTGACTAATACCTCTCCCGTTTTCTTGCCTCATGGTTTCAGGTCTTGCAGCTGCAGTTTAGAGGTATCTTGAAGCTCTAGATTGTCACTTTTGTTTTTGTCAGGACTTAGTGTTACTTTCTGTTGTGTCCTACATATGTTTTATGGCTACATTACTTTATGTTTCTGAATATTTGAGTATCCTTGTTATACTCTTCCTGCTACTCCGTTATCGATATTATGAACTCTGCTATATCGGTACTTATATGTGAATATGTTATATGTTCTGACATGCTAAGTCTCTCTTACACGATCAATATGTTCTTGCTTGTTACATGCCATCACGCAAATATTTTGAAAAGTTTTAAAATACTCTGATTTTCCGCTGCATAGCCACATCGTTATACATGTATAGTTCTGAGATAGACAGTCGTTCGCTGGAGTATTTCTTGAGTGATGGCTCACACCATTACTTGAGAGGTGCTTCAGTGCGGGGGTTGAGATGCCGCTCTCCTCATGTTCCAGTACGGGTGGGGGCGTTACAATGATCTACTAATGTAACGCCCCGAATTTCATTAATTACATTCTTATGTTTATTATAATTTTATAAATTATATTTTATCAAAATTTCATGAAATTCATATTAAACTTATAATTTATCTCATAACTTGAAAATATTTATTTCGTGAAATAATTACGAATATGATTTAATTGTCAACTTTCCCTATATGTTCATTCTTTTAAGTTTAGGGACCAAATCGTATAACATTTTCAAGGATTCAATTGAACAATCTTCAAAGCCCCTCATCCTTCATTACATGACTTAAATTCTTGAGGGGTTAAATTGCAAATTGATTATTTCATCAATTTCAAGGATGGTGAATCACGTAAATGCATCTCCAAGCTTCCTTGATCCATTTTCATCCATTTTTCTCCCAACATATTGCTTTTGTGCTTCGGTTCTTCAAGAGGAAAAGGGGGAACAAAGATTTCATCAAATCATCTAAGATTTTCAAGAAATATTCCCAAGCTTTTAGCTCAACTATCCATCTTCATCTTCTTCATCCATTTCTTTCATTCAAGGTGGGTATGTGCTTGATTATGTGATCCTTGATGTTTTATGGTGAAGCTAGGGTTTATGATTTATGTAATAAAATGGATTAAATGCTACTTGAGGTAGGAACATATGATTATATCATGAATTGAAGCATGAATTCTTGAGGTGTTTGAGCTTTTATGGTGGATTAGATAGGAACATGAAAGTGGAAATTCTTGGTGTTCTTGGGGGATTCAAGTGTTTATATGGGGTTTTATTGTATCTTGATCATGTATGCATGCTTGTGCCCAGAATTCTTGCATTTTAAAGTGGGTTTGATGAGGTTTTGGAAGTGGTTGTTTTGTCCCGAGAGCCTCCCCTGTTCTGCTCTGTTTCTGCACTTGCAGAGGAGCGGGAACGGCCCTTCCCGGCCCCAATTCATTCAGGGAACGGCTGTTCCCACCCCTTTGAACTCATAGACGGCGCGCACATGGGAACGACCGTTCCCATTTTGGCCTGCGAGCCGGAAGGGCCATTCCCAGCATAAAAGCGTCACTTTAAAATGAGAAGCACAGGGGCGTTTCTTGGGACCATGGGAACGGTCCTTCCCATTTTACACTGAGGGCCGGAACGGCCGTTCCCATGCCGCTGACAGAACAAATGTGACTGCATAAAATTACATTTTTAGCCCCATGATCCGATGATTTCTTTGACCCCGAATTGCTATTATATGATTGAATATGTAATGAAACAAGATGTTTTCATGCCACATTGTGATTTGCACGTCATCTCGTTGCATTTTCGCCGTTCGTCATATTTGGTATATTTAGAGTCAAGTCTCACGTGTACACGTCTATTTTGCACAGACCAGCTTTGTAGGGACGAGGAGCAAGCCCCGTAGGCCGTGCCCTACTTGTCTTTTGTTAGTAAAGGTGAGGTTTAATTGCTAGTTATATAGAACCCGTATGCCCCTTATGTGTTCTTTCGGCCAAAGGTAATTATAGTTATAATTTTATAAAGTCACTTATCATTTCAAGTCGTGTTCATGAAAGCAAGCAAGTAAGCAAGCCATGTTTCGTGCATGTTTAGGCGAGTAGCATGACCGTTCACGTTGGGCCCGAGGGTAGTGACTAGAGCCAACCGGGAAAGCAAGGGCTGATGGGTAACTCTGGCGCTATCCTCACCACACTTGGGGTCACCCCTGAATCCACTAGGAGGTTTGTGGAGGAAGGAGCTCTGGGCTTAGGGATTCATGTACCCTCTGCTCAATGAGATTGGATGGTGGGGCCTTGCAATCCCATCATCAACCGGAGGAAGAAGGAGACTGGGGATGAGTCCGGCATCGTGGGCTGTCCTCGGGTTATTGCATGATTTCCATTCCATGAACGTGTTATAAGATTACACTATCGCACGATTGCACGGTAATTGAACTGTATGATCACCTATTGATTAATAAACAAGCCAGCATGGTCATGTTCATTGGGAGTACGGTTGGAGACTGCCCTTACTCGCCGGGGCCATGTATTGATTGATTGCATGAAACTGAACAAATAATTAATATTGACAGTTGTATCCTCGGGCGAAGAATACTTTATGCTTGAAATCATATATTTATCTTTTATAAACCTTTACCCGAGGATATAACTTGCATGTTAATTGTGCTAATATATATGTATTGCCCCTCACTCAGTCTTCCATGGACTGACACCCCACCTTTCAGGTTGTCCCGGTCGTGTGCTAGGCGGGAGTCAGAGTCATGTCTTGTTGTTCAGTTGAGTCTAGCACTTCACGCACTTTCATGTTATTGATAGTGGTACCTCAGAATTAGTCTATTAGTGTTATTGTTATCATCTGGAGACTTTTATCTGTATAATATATTGGAGATGATAATGTATTGATACATGTTGGTACCTATTAATATTTATACTTTTGATGTAAATATGGTACCTATAAGTAATGTTGATATTATGCTTCCGCTTTTAACTTTTATGTCTTGGATTCGTACTACTTTGGGGTATAGTCCCGCCTAGCTAGCCTGTTTCTTTTACTTGTCACCTGTTCGCTATAGGTTAGTTCATGTACGGATTGTCCATTTCGTATGTGGACTGACCTATAGTGCGGGGGTGTGGTACCTCCACGTGTTAGGGGTGCTACAAGTAATCCTAGTAGGAGCGTATTAATAATATTAATCACTTCCAACAATAAGACGCCAAGAGTGATTATATGATAATCAAAAGATAATCCACATCTTTTAAAAATTCAAGTGGGAGCGAGATGAAAAGAGTTAGATTCTCACGGCCTCCACTGTCGGTCTATAGTATAGTGAATATGTACTATTCCCTTCGGTAGGGTATATATTCACGGTATACAAGATCAGACTTCTACGGATAGAATGAAATACGGGGAAAGTCAGCTCGACCACACTTCCATGGAGTGTCTTGACCTACTCGTATGGACTTCTAGGTAATGGTACACACTTGACTAAGTAATGTATTAACCTCCCTTCGGAGCTATGTTACATTTACTTAGAGGCTAAAGGTTGATGTGGTGGATTAACAATGTTTGGTAAGAGTTACCTAGATGACATGTTAATAAAGAATAGCTCCTGCTTTTCTAAGCAGTTTTCGACCTTACCTCCGGGGAGTCAACAGCTGTTAGTTAAGTCACCATTGTGTAAATCAAAATGTTTATGTGGATTTCATTTATTGGTCAGACGCAAAAGAAAGTGAAATACATAATCATAACTTGCTTTTATTTATTTTAGTTTTATAATAACGATCTCTCTTAGCCCACTCCAAACTATATGTTTATAAGGAAATAGGCTAGTAAGGGTTCAACTATGCTGACTAGGAAATAAATCTTGACATCGTGTTAAGATACGGAAGTTTACGTACTCAATAAACCTTATCCAAAAATTCCAGAAACTACAACCAGTCAGGATTAGAAAGACGCTTATTCCAAATAGATCACGTGTAATGATCTGGCTAGTCTTATGTCCTGACATCTGTCTTAAAAGTTGTTGAGCATCAGATGCATGAGATGTCTGCTGATAAGAACATGTTTTGAAGATAGAATCGTACAAAGGTACGAGCCGATGGAAAGGGTTGTTAGTTAAAGATGTTTGAAGGATCACTGGTTCAGAATCATATTATGAATATGATAGCTAATCTGAACGAGATTGAAAGCCTCTATGCTTAAAGACACAATCTTAACAGATAGGATACGATCCTATACTCTCTGCCTAAGTCGTTTGAACGTTCAAGATTAATTTTAATTTTTTTTTAAACCCAAACTGAACCAATGAAAGACCTCAATATAGCAGAAAAGGTGATATAGACTAAGGGAAAAGTTCTCTTAAATCAGACATCAATATCCACGGCCTAGAAAGGTAGTGAGTGGAAGAAAAGAAAATGGAATGGTTCTCAATCTTAAGGTTTAGAAGAAGAAAACCAGATCCGATAATGAAAAATATTTTTATTTCGGTGGTAACGAGTATTGGAAAAGAAATTATCCAAAATACTTAGTCTGTCTGTTTGCTGTGCCATTTAGATAAGATATGAAGATATCTTACTCGTTGAAAGTATGTTTAGTTGGAAATTCACCAGACTGCTGGTGTGTGGATTCGAGCTCAACTAATCATATGTGCAATTTATTGTGAAGATTCTAACTAACCAGGAAGTTTAAAAAACGGCTAACCCACAACTACTACTCGGTGATAATACGAGTGTACTTGTATTAGCAGTAAGGACTATAAAGTCATATTTTGGTGATAAGGTTTTAATATTATACGTGCCATATATACAAAAATTTGTTTTCTATGAGTTATTTGATAATTAATGGTTTAACAGTTTATTTTGCATAAAGGTTTACCATTAACAAAATAAAAGGTTTATTTGCTCTGGCACAGAAAAAGATGGTCTTTTTTATCCTAATTAAATCCTAATTTCAAGATTAACACTGAATGGCTTGACTTACCATCTAAGAGGAAAAACTTCTACGTGGCACCTATCTATTGGTCAATTGAATCTGAATAGGATCCAAAGACAGATTGTTGAGTCCTATTAACTTGAAAATAGTATCAATCTGCGAATCCTATTGAGAAAGTTAAAATGACCAAGAAGCCTTTTTGAGACAAAGGGTATTTAAGCCATGAACTTACTTGAGTTAGTTCATACGGACGTATGATATTATGAGTGTTCAAGCAAGAGAAAGTTTTGGGTACTTCATCATTCATTTGAATGATTACTCTACATACAGATATGTTTATTTGATGAGATTTAAGTCAAAGAGTCAAATTAGAAAACATATCAAGGCACTTCGATTAGATCGAAGTAGTGATAAATATCTATGTTTAAAGTTAAATAGAATTTCTCAAATGAGATTAGATCTCAGCAACCTGTATGAGATACGTCTTAGCAAGGATGTATTGCAGAAAGGGGAAATAGAACTCTGATAATGATGCTACCCTACAAAGTTCGTTTAGGGGTCTTGCACTCAAAACGAAAATGCACATCAAACCTAGTTCTATCTAAGTCAGTTCCTAAAACACTGATGGATCGGTAGTTAGGGTGAAAACCCTGTATCTCTTATCTTCACATTTGAGGTAGCCTGGTCTATGTGTTCAGGATGGATCCTGACGAATTAGAATAAAGAACAAAAGGTTTACTTGTTCTAAGGATATCCTAGAAGAACAAGAGGAGGTATATTTTGTAATTTGAGAAATCACAAAAGATGTTTATGAATATTTCAAAGATGATTACATAAATAACCACAAAAGGTGGAAGCAAAATAGTGTTAAAAGAAAATAACAGTATTTGATACTAATTTCCATAAACCCCGTGAGAACTGAAAATGTGTTGGATACATATGATGTACCAAATACAACATGTGATGTGGAGAAATGTACACGAGAGCATCATTCTAGTGTGAGGATTGTCAGGACACCTGACAAGATATCTAAGATTAACCCAAGTGGTTGAATCTAATGTATCTGATCCTGCCACGCGTAATGAAGCTGTAAAAGATAAGATGCTGACGATTTGGTCAAAAGCCATGGAATCTAAGTTAGAATCTTAGTATTCTAACAAAGTATTGAACTTGTGGAGGCCCCTGAAGGCATTAAACCCATTAGATGCAATTGGGTTCTACAAGAAAATAAACAGAGAAATGGACGAAAAAGTAGAGACTCTAGGGCAAAGCACATGGCAAAGGGTTTTACCCAGAAAAAGAAGAAATCATTTATGAAAGATCTTCTCGCCTATAGCAATGTTCAAGTCCATAAGATTCTCCTCTCCATTGTTTCTCATTTTGATTATGAGATTTGACAAATGGATGTAAAGACTATGTTCTTGAATGGGCACCTTCAAGAAGAAAAACATGGCATAACCTGACGGCTTCACAGCTAGAAATCAGGTGCATATAGTATGCCAATTTAATACATCATTTTGTGATCTTAAGCAAGCGTCTGAATCATGAAACATCATAATTAAAGAGGCAATTTAAATTCTTTCAATTTGTGCAATTGTCCGATGAATCATGAGTGTACAAAATAACATCGTGATAATGTTGTAACATTTTCATTTTGTATGTAAACGATATTCTGGTCATTGGGAATGATGCAAGAATTTTTGTCAGTGGTCAAGATTCGGATGTCAAATTAGTTTGGCACGTAAGACCTTATTGAGACCAATAATATTCCAAGGATCAGACTTTTGTCGTGATCATGAGAGTAAAAAGATTGGTTCATTACAAGAAGCAATATATAGATAAGATGGTAAGGTATAATATTACAAATTCCAAGAAAGGTTCATTACCTTTTAGATATGGTGTTTATCTATCTCGGGATCAGTGTCCTGAGACAACTGAAGAGATAGAAGACATGATTAGAGTTCCGCGGCGGAAGCTTTATGTATGTCATATATGTACAAGACCAGATGTCTATTACGAATTAGGTCTAAGTCAGCAGATATTAGTTAAACCTTAGAATCTGACACTGGGTAGTAGTAAAAGCGTATATTGGAGTACTTGAAAAGAACTCAAGATTATATGCTTGTCTACCATAGTGATGAGCTCATTTTAATAGAGTATACAGATTTGGATTTACAATCTGATTTGTATTCTAGATGATTGACATTAGAATACATGTTTACTCTAGAAAGAGCAACCGTTAGTTGGGGAATGTTAAGAAGACTTGTATTGCTTACACCGCCATAGAAGTTAAATACATGGTAGCTTGAGAAGCAGCCAGTTAGATGTATTGGATTTATGATTTCCTAGTAGTTGGCTCAGAGAAACGTCTAATAGATTCCTTTACTAAAGTATTGGCGCAAAAGAGTGCAAAACGAGTTTTGACACTCATGTGAAAGGAATAAGACTTAGATGAGTGGCCAAATTGTACGGGTTCTGCTACTCCAGGGAACCTGTCCTATCCTATCCCGAATAACTATACAACAAAACGGGTTCAACTGGCCCTAGAAACCTGTCCCGAATAGGCATACAATCAAAACGGGTTCATCTAATCCAAGCACCTGTCCTAACCTATCCCGAAATTTCATACATTCAAATTATACATGTAAACCTGTACAGAATAACTCTTATACAAAGTTTCCAACGTAAATCAAAACAGAATACTTAACAAACCGACATGGACTCAACAAACACGATGCACCACCGCCTAGCACGAACTCCAACGACCTGAACCTGCAACTCAACAATAAAAGGGGGAAAAAAACAACAAAGAGGGGTCAGTCCTAACGACTGGTGAGGGGGCTAACACACTCACAAGTACATATACATAATCAGAGCAAAGCATATTCAAAGCAAAAAGGGTTCATGAATCCGGCGTGGTTTTTGCATTCTAAAACGTTTTAACCCTTGGTAATAGATATATAAAGAGAGAAGTTTAAAGCCGAAGGCCAAAATCAACCAAGTTTAAGAGTTTAGAAATCCACCCCCATTTCACAACCATAAACAAAAGCATAAGCTTACCAACCCGACGAGCTCGAGTTCCAACACACTTACTTCATAAGTAAAGGCAAAGCGAAAACAAAACAAGGTATAAATCAATCCCATCTCCACACCGTTTGGGGAAGAGAGGTGCCCCTCTCAACCCCCACACATTTACATAACATGAGTCGGGGGATCCGGCCCGCTCCTTCGACGGGCCACGAAGCGCACCGTCGGCATAAGAGAACCTGTTTTCCCCTCAATCTCCCGAGGTTGAGCTAAGTCTCCCGTTTGGTGGAGTCATGTTGATGTGAGAGCCCGGTGACCCCATGGCTGACCCGAGATCACATACCACTTCTCTAGGGCCCACATACATAATGCAAAGATCACACATATCACAAGGCTTATCTTATCTCGCAAACCACTTCCTGCTTTCACACATACACACACTTATCGAAGCTTTGCAAAGTAAACGAAAATAGGGCTTAGGTACATATAAAAGCGTTTTTCAAAACCTCAGAACAAACGAGACAAATCCCACAAAATACGTATCAAGCACATATCTATATATATACATATATCATTCGTATGCGGGCTCGAAATACAAGTAGGGTTGTAGGTCACGTAACTAAAAGAAGAAAACCTCACCTGGTACCAAAGAAAATCGAAGACACAACAAATGGTCCACCCCGGAACCTGCACGACCACAAGTCACCACCCCGGGTGCACCTGAACAACTGAACACACAAAACAAAGATTTAGACCTAACAAACCACAGAGTGACGCACGACAGTGCTCACGAATGCACACTCACAAAACAACCAATTTAAATTCACGTATCACATTTCATACAAATTGCACGTATTACAAGCCCAAATAATTCATATAATAGCATGCCACGAATTTTATTTAATTCACTAAGTCACAGGTTAAATTCTAACTAAGTCATGGAATGTACAACTGAAGAATAAGTAGGTTATTTAACCAATCCATATTTCATATAATTCATACAACACATAACCAATTCATATAATATATAATATATTAAATTCCAATTTACGTGATTAAACCTTAATTCAAAGTTTCAAGGTTAGATATAATAACTTCTTTTAACATAATCTTGATTAGTATATTTATTTATCAAATTACAAGGGTTAATTAATCCAAATCATGTAAGTTTACATATCACATTCCATATAAAAGCACGTAGTATGTAGCACCCCTATACGTAGCAATACCACGCCCCCGCACTGTAGGCCGATCCACATAAGAAATGGACAATCCGTACATGAACTAACCTATAGCGAATGGGTGACAAATAAAAGAAAAGACGAGCTAGGCGGGACTATACCCCAAAGCAATACAAAACCACGACATAAAAGTTAAAAGCGGAAGAATTAATTCATAGATACATATAGGTACCATATTTACATCAACGGTATAAATACTAATAGATACCAACAGATATCAATACATTATCGTCTCCTATATATTATACAAGCAAAAGTCCCCAAATATACCAAGAACTATAACGTACTAACTCAGGACATGACAAAAGCAAGATCATGGAAGTATGTGCAATGCTAGACCCGGCTGGACGATAAGACATGACTCCGACTCCCGCCTAGCACACGACCGCGACAACCTGAAAGGTGGGGCATCAGTCCATGGAAGACTGAGTGAGGGGCAATACATATATATTAGCACAGTTAACATGCAAGTTATAACCTCGGGTAAGGTTTTATAATTAAAAGTATTATACGTTCACAATAATAGAGAACTCGCCCGAGATTACAACTATCAATATTAATTATTGGTTCGTTTCATGCAATCAATCAATACATGGCCCCGGCGAGTGAGGGCGGTCTCCAACCGAACTCCAAATGAACATGTACATGCTTGCTTGATTATCAATAAATAGGTGATCATGCAATTCCATTATCGTGCAATCGTGCAATAGTGTAATCATATAACACGTTCATGGAATGGAAATCATGCAACAATCCGAGGTGCATCCGTGGTGCTGGACTCGTCCCCAGTCTCCTTCTTCCTCCGGTTTGATGATGGGATTGCAAGGCCCCAACATCCAATCTCATTGAGCAGAGGGTACATGAATCCCTAAGCCCGGAGCTTCTTCCTCCACTAACCTCCTAGCAGATTCTGGGGTGACCCCAAACATGATGAGGATAGTGCCAGAGTTACCCGTCAGCCCTTACTTTCCCGGTTGGCTCTAGTCACTACCCTCGGGCCCAAACGTGAACGATCATGCTACTCGCCTAAACATGCACGAAACAATACATGGCTTGCTTTCTTGCTTGAACACAACTTGAAATGATCAATGATTTAAAGAGACTATAAATATAAATACCTTTTTGGCCGAAATATCACATAAGGGATATACGGGTTCTATATAACTAACAATTAAACCACACCTTTACCGACAAAAGACAAGTAGGACAAGGCCTACGGGGCTTGCTCCTCGTCCCTACGAATCTGGTCTGTGCAAAATTGACGTGTACACGTGAGACTTGACTCTAAATAGACCAAATATGACGAACGGCAAAATGCAATGCGATGACGTGCAAACCATAATGTGGCATGAAAACATCTTGTTTCAGTACATATGGGATCATATAAAAGCAATTCGGGGTCAAAGAAGTCGTTGGATCGAGGGGCTAAAAATGTAATTTTATGCAGAATATTTTGTTCTGCAATCCAGGTGGGAACGGCCGTTCCGGGTTCCCCTTGTAAATGGGAACGGTCATTCCCATGAATCCCCAAAACGCGCCAACGATTTCAATTTTAGAAATGTGCCTTAGCTGGGAACGGCCCTTCCGGCGCAAGGCCAAAATGGGAACGGCCGTTCCCATGCTCGGCCGCCTTGTTTTAGTTTAAAAGAGGGGAACGCCCATTCCCACAATGCCTTAAGGCTGGGAACGGTCGTTCCCTGTTTCTGCAACTTACAGAAACAGAGCAAAACAGGGGAGGCTCTCGACAATGAGCAACAAAGCAACAAAATTCCATTTTCAATCCACAAAGTTAGGATTTTCTGGTAATATGATGCATATGTGCTCAAGAAATGATATCATAACACTTAACACTCAAAGCATGAAATATTATCAAGAATTCCAAGTTTCCAAGCTCATGATCACACTTGATCATTCATGCTAAATATTCAAGAATCTCATAAATTAATCATGCCATAATTCCAGATATGATCATTTAATCATGCTTTGCACAACATAGAGTTCATCTAGCATGCAATTCTCAAACCCTAGCTCAATCAAATATGCTCAAGAAACCATATATATCCACTTACATGCTCTTGAAGGTAAAGAAATGGATGGAGAAGATGATGATGGCAACTAAACTTCAAAGCTTGGATTCTCTTGAATAAACTTGATGAAATTTGATAAAATCCTTTCTCCTTTTTCACATGAAAGAACCGAAACAAGAAAGAAGTAATATGTTGGTGAATTTTGGATAAATATGAATGAAGAAGCTTGAGGAAGCTTTGTACGTGAATCACCATCCTTGATTTTTGTGAAATAATCAAATTGCCATTTAACCCTTCAAATATTCAAGTCATGCAATTAAGTATGCATAGTTTTGAAATACGATCAATTTAGTCCTTGAAAATGTTATGCAATTTGGTCCCTAAAGATTAGGAAGAAAATTAAGTAGGGACAATTTCGTAATTAAATCATACTTGGTGAATATTTTACGAAATGAATATTTTCAAGTTATGAAAGAAATCCTCAGTTTGATATAAATTCATAAAATTTCATGAAAGTATTATAAAATATAATTTATAAAATTATTTTAAACATAAAATATTAATAAATAAAATTCAGGGCGTTACAATTCTCCCCCCCTTAAAAGGACCTGGTCCCCAGGTCCACTGTCAAGTTTTGAAGTTATGTACAATTCATAAGAGAACCCCGTCTCTTGAGCATGAATGAAAGACCCCGTCTTTCTCAAGAAATGAGAAAACCCCGTTTCTCAGCAAGGAGTGAGAGAGCCCCGTCTCTCAACATGCACGAAAATAATTCAAGAAACAAATTGTAGAAACAATGGCATGAATGTTACATAAACAAATAGAATCATATAGACAAATAAAAATCATTTTATTTTCATAATATCATGTAGACAAGTACCACCATTTTAATCCCATACTTACTACTCATAATTAACTAACTTGCAACGAATAAGAATTTAAATAAAATAACAATAAAATTCATGATGCACGTGATATGTATGGCTAAATGTGCCGTTCACCGATGGTTGTATTATGCATACAATGGGTACCTTCTTTCCTCCTGACCGACTTCACATTCACAGTTTGTACCCCTCTCTCATGAACACCTTCCCGAGCCCGAACAAGCAATCTTTCATCCCTCATAGACTTCTCTCGCCGCTTTGAGTACGTGTCTATTTGATGCTCATCACTCCCACAGTAGAGACATAATCCCAACCGTCTTCTACAACCATCATAAGTGTGATTATCTCGTCCACAATAGTTGCAAAGAAGTTTCCCGGAAGATGTTGTTGAAGCTGGGGTACGTGAAGCTCCCGAACTTGATCCAAGTGATTGTTTCATTTTCTTTCGGGATCTTTCTGGAGGTGTCGGGGTATGATAAGAGATAGGTCGCTTTCTTTTGTTGAGAGTTTGTCCTGATTTTGAACTTAAGGTCTGCCCGAGTTGAGGATTAGACCTTCCTGCCTCCAACGAGGTGGTGCCTCGGACCTTTTCTTGGGAGACACTTGGAGTTAGTTCCCACACTCTTTTGATTTTCTTGAGTTGTGACCCGATGGAATCCTTATTTCCTTCAAAGGATCTTGAAGATGGTTGGTTCTGAAATTCCCTAAATGCTATTGAAACTTGGCCCGACTGTGATGATAAGACTCGTGGCGCTGAGGAAACATACTCTTTTATCTTCTGGTCCACTAAACGAACCAACGACTCGAAAAACTCCTGAGGCTGAATCGGAGGGGGCATATGCGGGAAAACCCTAGGCACTTGCTTACAATGAGGGTGATCTTGAGACATCCTGCAATTCAAACACTAGATATACATGTTGAATTAATATGCCAATGCAGGTAGCACACTTGGAAATGATAAAGTTCAACATATTGGAATAATTCCATCGCGTGGAAATATATATATAAAAATTAAGTTTTCTGAGGCATATGTAAGCTATTTTGGAAAAATTTGGTTGTGTTATGATTCTGTAGCGAGATTGTCATGAAAAACTGGCGTATGTTCTGTTCCATTGTGGATCCGAGGAGCTACGGGTAATGGGGCCTCCGGGACGGTTAGGGCCGTCGGAGTTTCAACCATGTGCGTAGTTTCCATTTGAGATATCATTGTGCGACCTTAGGGTGATGAGGGAGGCGTGATATCTTGAGCCTTCGGCTAAGGTCGAGGATGACTCTTGTGGGTTCGCTACCCTATTGAGATCGAGTCTATTTTAGACGGTGTTATTATAGATGGTTTTCGGGGACTGTACATCTCCTCCATCATTGGTGTAGCGGTTGGATTGATTGTGATTTATGTTTTGAGGAGTAAAGGTGGGAAGCTCGTACTCGCCGAGCATGTGTTCTGTTCTGTCTGGGAATCATGAATCGAGATAGAGTTTCTGAAATGTTTTTTAAAGCTTATACTTATAACTATCTTTTGGGTACTTTTGGAAATGTCTTTGGTATGCAACACCTATCTCCGGTTCATGAGTCCACCCTTCTGATATGTGCTATGCTCTATATATATACAGTGGGTGTGCGTTAGCCCCCTCACTCAGTCAGTTGACTGACACCTCATTTTATCTTTTAGTTGCAGGTTTCTTTTGGCTTGAGCTAGGCGGATATGAGTCTTCTGGGTCACACTTGTTGGTTTAGTCGGTGTTAAGATGCATTTGTCACATACTCTATTTATGTTATGTATTCTTATTTCGCTTTTGGAGATTATGTTTTATGCTCTACTTAGACTTGAACCCGTGTGGGGTTAGTATACTAGCATTTGGATGTAATTAGCTATTCTGCTGATACTTATATTGGTTTATTACGTTGTGATGATTTGAGATTCGGGACTAGGTTTCTATGCTAGTTGAACCCGTCACTTATTTTGTACGTTGATTTAATTGCTTTCGCTATCTGATGATAATTGTTTAAATTGCTTCCACGCTCTGAGTCTATCGAGTTAGATCCGCCTAGCCTAGTGTGTGAGTTGGTCTCTCGTTCGCTTTGATTCGGATTCGGGCATGGACTTTCCATTTCGTGACCGGATCTGGGTCTTAGTGCGGGGGATGTGGCATCCTCCGTTTGGGGTGTTACATCCTTAAGGGAGTGTAAGGCTCAAAGTGCTTGTCCCACATCGGAAGAAGAGGAGAACGAGGCCTGCCTTATAAGGGGGTGGATACCTCTTCCCTGTTGAGGCGTTTTCCTGGCTGGGCACCTTCAGGTTTAAATTCCAGCGGGAGAAACAAAACCGTGAGGGTGGTGTCGCTTAGCCCACCAAAGCGGACAATATCGACAGGTGGGTTTTCGGGCTGTTAAAAATGGTATCAGAGCTGGGACCCGGTCCGGCGTGCCAGCGAGGACACTGGGCCCTTATGGGGGGGTGGACTGTAAGGCTCAAAGTGCTTGTCCCACATTGGAAGAAGAGGAGAACGAAGCCTGCCTTATAAGGGGGTCGATACCTCTTCCCTGTTGAGGCCTTTTCCTGGCTGGGCACCTTCGGGTTTAAATTCCAGCGGGAGAAACAAAACCGTGAGGGTGTTATCGCTTAGCCCACCAAAGCGGAAAATATCGATATGCGGGTTTTCGGGCTATTACAGTACAAGAACAATCAAATCATATAATAGCATGCTACGAATTTAAATCTCACTGAGTTACATTTCAAATTCCAACCATACTAAGTTCATATAATTCATACATTGTGTACTCAATTCATATATCATATAACGGACTCAATTGACAAGGTTTATTTATTTTAAATCAAAAAAATTCATATAGTTCCCCAAATTACACAAACACCCCTTCTAGGTTAAACAATTAGCACAAATTTAACATACCGAGATTCAATTTGCAAATTACAACGTCCATACTTATTACATTTCATGACATACATGATTTCGTACACATTGAAGTACATTTCGATTTGCAAATCTAGTATATCGCAATTAATTTACATTTGAAACAATTAAATCAAATAAATCCCAAATACATAAATAAATTCGTTACAAATAAACCGAGTGTCCGATTGACAAACGGAAAGTGGCGTTAGACTCACCACAATGAGGCGGACAAACTATCTGAAGCCCGCTGGAACGCCGGAACAGTGGCTGGCCGCCGCTCAACCGCTACCGGAGCTTGCCGGAAAAATCACGAAAAATCACCTGTGCATGTACTCCTCGTGCTCGTTCCAATTCCCCGATCATTTTTTGAAAATTCCAAGCCAGTCGTCTCCAATTTCAGATCTAAGAACACGAAAACCCTCCAATCTTCAAATCCAAATTACTTTCAAACCGGTGAACGAAAATGAGATCCATAAAAGGCATTGTCTTACCCGTAACGAGCTCATCGATACCCCAATAGTGGTCGCCGAAAAATATCCCCGGAGCTATCTCCGCAGTTGAACCGCCGCTACGCCACCGCGATCCGCCACCGAACGGCCAAATCTAGAGTCGTGTGAATTGGGATTGATAGTGCTCGTCGTTCCGAACAACTTTCGTGAAGAGCCCGTGGCCAAAAGATCGATGACAAGGGACCTCGATAACCTCCGAAGTTTTTCCCGCCGGAATCATCGTCGGAACCACCACCTACGGCCAAAATTTGCTCAAATTGATGCCGGAAATGAACTTAGGGGTTCAGAAAACCTTGGAAAACAGTAACCTTCGTCGAAAAAAGTCACCTGACCGCCGCCGTGTTACTGTTCATGCGCAACCGCAGCGGCTTCAGGCGTCGCGTGTGCTGCCGTCGTAGCTCCATTGGCTGCGCCGCCAACGTAGAAAGGGCTGCTGGGACGTCTACTTTCTGGGTCTGGGGTGCGTGTCGAAGAAATTGTTAGGAATAGTACCCTAGAAAGCCGATTGTATATCTGCTCAGTGCTTTTTCTTATTGTAATCACAGACAATCTTTGAATAAAATAACGTATTGAGGCAACACTTCTTTATATGTTCTTGTTTGGTATGCGTTTACTTTAGTTGTGCATGTATGAGAACTCCCCTAATCCTGATGACTTTCGGACTCTACCATTTAGGTGAAATGGTTCATGAAACGAGCCCTATATCACATAAGTCATGATTAGTAAAATGCTCCAAGCCGATGAGTCCTACAGACCGTGGGAGTGTCAACCTGACTCCTCTAAGGCTTGCTTGTGGGATCACGCCCTTAAGAAGGACCACCTTGTTTCATGGAGGTGCAAAGTGTATAGCTGATACGTGCGTGATACATGAGGGTGCTTACTTCAATAAGTAAGTTCACTGAGGTGCCCCATGTGAGAACATTCCTAAATGGGAAAGGAAGTTTCTATTTCAGGAAATAGAAACTTCCAGATTAGGAAATATCTCACGAGTCATTTATGTGATTAATTGATCCTTAAGACTTGAGGTTCCTTGTCACTTTATGAGTTAACTCTGTTGTCTTAGATATAAGCTTTAAAGGGTGTCGCCTTAGACAACTGATTCAAGGCTTATGCTGGGGCTGCACAAGTGATTCATGAAAGTGAATGAGAATCAAGAAAGGACCTACACTTGCGTTTGCAATGTGATCTGTTATTGTGTCAGTCATTCATATGCCATATGGAGTCCTTGGCCAAGGCAGTAGATCAAGACATCAAGAAAAGGGTTTCTTGGATTGAGATCAAATGGATATGAAATGCACTTAGCTTTAAGACCGGATTATTAGTGTTCTAATTATTCCCTTACCCTAGATATTGGTTGAGAGATAGTAAGTAGGAGGATTGTATCTCACATGAATCAATGACTTAAAGGTTCTGTCGAATCCGAACATTCCAATTCAGCTAGGGGTTAAACACCTGTTGCTAGACTAGGGTCACTACTAATTGAATTGAGAACCTAAAGGGTCTCACACAACAACTTGGTTACATGAGTTGAAGCTTGAAAATGATTAAACGAGTTAATCGGGCCAAGAGGGTTCCACACGTGTGGGTCACGTGAGTGACACGTGTCCCACACGTGTAAATATATGTATTGTTTATATATATATTAAATAATTAAATGTGTTAATTATTTAATAGACTTTGGTTTACTTTTGAACTAAAAAGAAAGTCTAATTTTGGAGAAAATAATCAAGTTAATTAATTAATTAGATAAAATAAGTTATTTATTTTAAATACATAAAGTATAAAATTATCCAAAAATAGTTTGGATATTTTAGCTCTCTTGAAAGTTGATTTGAATTTGAATTCAAAGTCAAAGTCAAAATTACTTGATGATCAAGTAATAGGAGAGAGGGACCAAAATCTTTAGCCCATAAGGACTAGGGATTTTCGGCCACTCCCTTATTATAAATAGGGGAGCTCGAGCTCCCCTTAGAGCTAATTGGCAATTTTTTGGTTCATGTGTTGAACACAATCCTTTCTCCAAGATAAACGAAACCCTAGGTTAAGCCTAAACACTAACTACAGAACTAGCATCCTTACTAGTTAGATTGTAGTCAAGTTGGTGGACTATCTCTAGAGACCTTCAAGTTAGAAGTTTGAAGATTCGAGCTTTACCAAGGAGAGGGGATCAAGCCGCGAGAAGAGCGTTCTTGGGTGGCTTGAAACGATTCAATAAAGAATAAAAGAAAAGTAAGTTTCTTAACTCTATGAATTTGGATACACGATTGCGAGTCCAAGATCCTTTTGTTGGGAAAATTTTTAAAATTTCCGCTGCTTTCTGATTCGTGTTTTCCAACACCTCTTAGATCTTTGGGAATTCTAGATCTTTGAAAAACAGTTGGAGTTACTTTACATTAAAGACCTTATCTTTTGTATATCATTATAATTCAGCATGCTCACTAGTTCTCTGTTTTACCATTTATGTCGTAGATTCTGTGATTCTCTACGTGTTTTGAAATGGCAACCAAAAACCCTCTTGTATCGATCCTCGAGTCAAACAAGTTGACTGGTCCCAACTATTCTGATTGGCTGAGGAATCTAAAAATCATTTTAGATTACGAGAAGAGAACTTATGTTCTCTTCGAAGGGGAGTCTAGTCCCGAAAGGGAGGCTCCCACTCGGGCCGAGCGTGACGCGATTCAGAAGTGGAAGGATGATAATCTCCAAGCCGTTGCCTTATGTTGGCTAACATGTCTCCGGACTTGCAAAGGCAACATGAGGCCATGGAATTTGCTTGGAAGATTTACGACCACTTAGAGCAACTTTACCGCCCTCATGAACGTGTTACAAGGTATAACACTTCAAAGGAACTGTTCCACTTGAGAATGAGGGAAGGTTCAAGTGTCCAAGAATATCGACTCAAGTTTCTCGCCCTTACTGAGAAACCTGCTTCCACGGACATGCCACTGAAAGATGGGCTTTCAGTGGATTTGTTGCTAGCTTCGCTCCCACCATCATTCAACCTATTTTTCCTTAACTTCAATATGAACCATGCTGGTGCCACTGTAGCTGAGCTGATTAGTCAGCTTGTGACTGCTGAAAGCACGATCAAGAAGGACAATAAGGTTTTGATGGTGAATGCTCCATCTTCCTCTTCTGGGCCTTCTAAAGGTAAGGGCAAGAAAGTCCAAAGGAAGAAGAAGAAACCCCTTAGGCCCACTGGTGGCATTTGGAAGGGGAAGGCCCAAAAGAAGAAGCATGATCAGAAAGAGGATGTTTGCTTCCATTGTGGCAAAACGGGATATTGGAGGAGAAACTGCCTAGAGTACAAGGCTACTCTAAAGAAAGGTATGTTTCTCGTTGAAATAAATCTTTCTATTAATTCTAGTTCTTGGGTACTTGATACCGGTTGTGGAACTCATATCTGTAACTCCAATGTTCTGTTATCCTTGTTTTCCCCGGGCTCGAAATACGCCACTTGAGCGGATTCATCTGCAACTTCTGCTGGTATCATTGCTTCTGAGCCATAGACAAGTGAGTAAGGGGTTTCACCGGTGGCCGCTCGTGGGGTGGTGCGATAAGCCCATAAAGCTCCTTGTATCTCCTCGGCCCACTAGCTCTTTTTGCTCTCAAGTATGGTTTTTAGATGTTGTAAGTTGATCCTGTTGGTGACTTCCGCTTGACCGTTGGCTTGAGGGTGGCCCACGGAAGTGAAGCGTTGCTCAATGCCTAACTCCGAGCACCATTCCCGGGTATCAGCTGCTATGAATTGGGATCTGTTATCCGAAATAAGTACCCTCAGAATGCCATACCTGCAAATAATGTTTTTCCAAATAAAATCCCTTATCACCCTAAAGGTGATTTTTGCGACGGCTTCGGCCTCAGCCCATTTGGTGAAGTAATCAACGGCTAGGATGATGAACTTTTTCTGTCCAACCGCCATAGGCAGGAGGCCAAAAATATCAATACCCCACTGATCAAAGGGCCACGAGACGTCTATGGGGATCATTTGAGCCGCTGGTAATTGTGGAACATTAGAGTGAAATTGGCACTTAGGACATTTCCTAGAAAATGCTATGGAATCTCAGAGGACTGTGGGCCAATAGAATCCACTTCTCAGTATCTTTTTGGCAAGAATGCGTGCCCCAGAGTGATTCACACAACTCCCTCCGTGAACGTGCTCGAGGGTCTCTTTGGCCTGCGAGGGCCTTAAATATCTCATTGGCGGGCCTTGGAAGGATTTCTTAAAAGTCTACCCTCATTATCCAAAGAGAAACGAGGGGCCTTGTTTTAGATTTTTCGTGCCTCCACTTTATCGGTAGGGCAAGTACCATCTTTAAGGAATCTGACAATGTCATCGAGCCAACAGGGCTTGGTGGGATCAATCATAGCTACCACTCGGATGGGATCTTTCCTCTGAATTAACGGTTTCTCTGTTTGGAGAAATGTGATAGAATGCTCACAAGCTCCCCCAAGGGCAGAAGCGAATTTTGATAAAGCGTCTGCACGATCGTTCTCCGGTCGGGGGACTTGGAGTAAGTGAAATTCCTTGAACTTTCCGATTATCTCTTTTGCTTTCCCTAAGTATTGCACCATGGTGGTTTCTCGAGCTTCATAAGTTCCCTCAATTTGACTTGCAATCAGCTGCGAATCGACGTAAGTTGTGACCCTGGAACCTCCATTCTGGAAAGTGATTTCCAACCCTTGTATGAGGGCCTCGTACTCCGCTTCATTGTTTGTGATTTGAAAATCCAGCCTGATTACGAAGTCTATCTCAACTCCATTGGGATCCCTGAGGGTTACCCCTGCTCCACCCCCTTGAGAGGTTGAGGAACCATCTGTGTGCAAGACCCATGGACCGTCGTTTTCAGGAACAGTAGGATCTAAACCAAAGCGTTCAACCAGTAAGCTCGCAACTACCTGTGCTTGTATGGCCGTTCTAGGCTTGAAGCTTAGGTCGAACTGGCTCAGTTCAATGGCCCATTTTATCAGTCTTCCGGAGACATCGGGCTTGGATAAAACTTGTTTCAAAGGTTGATCCGTAAGGATGGTGATTGTGTGCACTTGAAAATAAGGCCTCAGCCTCCTTGATATTAATGAGGGCAAAAGCGAACTTTTCAATTTCCAAATACTTCTTTTCAGCGCCCTGCAATGTCTTACTCAAGCAATAGACAGGTAGATGTTTGCGCTCGCATACAACTACCAAAACTGCGCTCGTGGCCTCCGCAGAGACAGAAAGGTATACGAATAAGTTTTCACCCGCCACGGGCTTTATCAGGAGGGAAGCGCTCGAGAGGTAAACTTTCATATATTGCAAGGCTTTTTAACATTCTTCAGTCCAAGAGAAATTTTGAGCGTTGCATAGAATTTTGAAGAAAGGGAGATTTCTGTCTGCTGAGCGGGAGATGAATCGGTTCAAAGAGATTATGTTCCCCACTAACACTTGCACTTCCCTGAGGTTGCGAGGGGTTGGAATATCTAAGATGGCCTTGGTCTTTTTAGGATTGGCTTCTATCCCACGTTGGCTAACCATCTAGCCCAATAATTTTCCCCCTCTTACTCCGAAAGTACACTTGGATGGATTTAACTTCATGTCGTATTGGCATAGGATTCCAAACGTGCGTTTAAGGTCTTCTAAGTGTGAAGATTGGCGCTCACTCTTGATGATCATGTCGTCTACGTACACGTCCATTGACCCACCAACCTTTTTTTCAAACATCCTACTAACGAGGTGCTGGTACATGGCACCTGCATTCTTGAGTCCGAAAGGCATAACTAAAAAACAGTATACCCCCATGTGCACAACAAACGAGGTCTTAGGGCGGTCTTCAGGGCCATGAAGATTTGGTAATACCCTTGGAAAGCATCCATCATGCTCATTATCTTACACCCTGCGTTCGAATCCACCAGTTGATTAATCCGGGGTAAAGGGTATGGATCTTTGGGATACGCTTTGTTGAGATCAGTAAAATCGTTACACATGCGCCATTTGTTTGTGCTTTTGGGTACCAGTACCACATTACAAAGCCATTCTGGATACAGTATGGGCTCAATGTACTGGGCCTCGAGGAGCTTGTTAACTTCCTCTTCAATAACCTTCTTTCGAAAACCGTGCACATCTCGCTTCTTCTGTTTGATTGGTTTGAAGGTGGGGTCCACGTTGAGCCTATGGACTATGACGCTCGGATCGATTCCGGTAAGATAAGATGCCTTCCAAGCAAAGACATCAATATTTTCCCTAAGGAAGTCGATCATCATGATCTGCGAAGGCCCTGAGAGATTGGACCCAATTTGAGTGGTTTTATCCTTATTCCCGGGTTCCAACTCAATGGTGAGAAATTTTCCCCCGTGGGCTCGATCCGTGCCTCTGGGGGAGGGAGTTCGAGCGCCCTTTTCTTCCCTGTCAAACGGTCACTGGTCGTTTCTTGCTCACGCTAGTTCACTTCTTTCTCGAGGGGTCCCGTCGGGGTTGTTTCCAATGCCGAGGTCTTCTTGTTTTTCTTTTTTTCATTTTGTCCCTCTTGCGCACGGGGCCATCTTCGTGCAAATTGGGAAAATCCACAGACTTTTTGGTGGACCTTATCTGGAACGCTTTCTCCACTTTAGGCTTCTTGAGGGACAACATATAGCACTCCCACGCCTCTCGGAAGTTGTACAGAACTTTTCCAACCCCGTCGGGAGTGGGGACCTTGATTTTCTAATGGTAAGTGGAAATGATCGCCTTGAAATCTACAAGGGCGGGACGCCCAATGATGATGTTGTAAAGGATTTCGATTTCCACCACCGCGTAAGTGACCATGAGCGTTTTTCGCTGTGGGCCGCGACCAAATGAGGTGGCCAAGCGAATCTCTCCTCGAGGGACAACCTCAGAGCCCCCAAAGCCAATGAGGGCTGCTTTGAGGGGCTCAAGCGGGATGTTGGTAACATTCATTTTTTGGAAAGTTGAGTACGACAAAACATTAATAGAGCTTCCGCTATCAACCAAAACCCTATTTACAACATGATTATGGACGTCTAGGCTAACCACCAGGTTTCACCGACCCCGTGGGGTGTTACAATGTGTGATAGGTCCCTATCACTAAACCCGACAGCTTCATTCTCCTTGGAACGGTGGTCGCTCGTTTCCTTGATAGCTTAGACTTGCTAGGTGTCGAGGGGCGTTGATAGTAGCTCCTAACATAACGACAGTGGGAAGTGGTAGAATCTCCCCCAGAAGAGCTTCCAGTGATCATGTTGATGACCGCGAAGGGGGCATTCTCTTGTTCCGTGGCCTTTTGCTTGCGGCGGTGACTGCTCTCGGGAGGTCCTCGCCCTCGTGGGCTCCTGGAGCACGACGGGCTCCTTTTCCCCTCCCTTGAGCGCTCATTATAGCGCTCATCATAGCGCTCCAAGCCCCGCACGAACTCTTTCAGATGTCCTCCAGCGATGAGCCTCTGAATTTCACCCTCCAGCTGGCGACATTCATCTGTGTCATGCCCCTTTTGTTTATGGAAGGCGCAATACTTGTTCGAGCGCCTTAGATGTAGCACCCCAAGTGGTGGAGCACCACACCCCCACACTATGACCCGACACGTGTACGAAATAGAAAGTCCGCACACGCACCAAGCCACTGCAAACGGGTGACAAACGAAAACCAACCTAAGCTAGGCGGTACCTAAACCCTATAAAAGCGCAAAAATGCAAAACCTGAATGCGGAAGCGATACAAAATACGAATTCTCAAAAACCTTAATCAGCAATCATAATTCATATATTTCAAAAAGTAACTCAACATCAACTAAATGGCTTCAACTGCCCTAGAAACCTGTCCCGATCAAACATATAATCAAAACGGGTTCATCTAAACCGAGCACCTGTCCTAACGTGTCCCGAAATTCATACATCCAAATCATGAGTACCAACCTGCTTAATATATACATATCATATAAATAGTTTCCTACCCAAATCAAAACAAGGTATTTAACAAATCAAACAGACCGACACAGACTCAACAGACCCGACTCAAGGCCGCCTAGCTCAAACCTGCAAGAACTGAAAAGTAGAAAAGAAGGGGGAGGGTCAGTCTCTAGAAGACTGAGCGAGCAGGTGCGATAAATATATATAAAAACATACACATGCAAGTCATAAATCCCGAGCAAGGTTTTATTTAAAGTTACTTCCCAAAAAGGGCAGAAGAATGACTAAGCAATGCTCAGACTTTACGACTATTCATATTAAATTCATTAAGTTCATAATTCATACATAAACATAAAGGCTCGGCGAGTGAGCGTGCATCATCTCCAACCAAACTCCGACCGTGTAAGACAAATATCATTGATTCACTAAATAGGTGATCATGCAATATATCATAATACACACAAATCATATA
Organism: Lantana camara; assembly: GCA_037501455.1. Lineage (NCBI taxonomy): Eukaryota > Viridiplantae > Streptophyta > Magnoliopsida > Lamiales > Verbenaceae > Lantana > Lantana camara. The sequence continues at coordinate 65,814,279 of CM074862.1, forward strand.
TCATATCCTAAACATATTCGTTTGGGCAATCCGTGTCCCGGCCTTCCCACACGGTGCCTATCAATCATAAACATAATCATAATCATAATCATAAAATAAGTTCCAACCTTCTTCCTCCGGGTGGTGGACAGGTTAGCAAGACCCGACCACCTCATACATAATGGCTAGAGGGGTTCATGAGTCCCCAAAAGCCCGACTAGCGTTTTCTTGTCAAAACTCCTGACGAGATTCATTTCGACGTAAAACATAGTGGAACTAGCACATGGGATCACCGTCGGCCCATGCCTCCCCGGATAGCCACATGTACTAAGTCCCTGGGCCCGTGAACATATCATACATGCATAATCTCGCCAAAACATTTGATTCATAAGAAACATAACATAATTCATAATTCATTATAAAAGGGTTTACTCGATCAAAGTTTACTCGATGACTCTATTTTAAAAGTAACATATATATATATATATATATAAGGTTTTGGCCAAAGCTTGTCACATAAGGTTGTTGGGTTTAATATGTAACTAGAACGAAAACACCCTCACCTGGTACCAAACGAAGCCAAACCAAAAGCAAATGGTCCACCCCGAAACCTGCACGACCACAAGTCACCACCCCGGATGCACCTGTACCAACTGATCGCATAAAAAGACGCACGGCACATGCTCAAGTACTTAAGAAATGGAATCACATAAGCCAAGTTCATAATCATACTAATTACTTGTAAAATAAAATATCGCATAGTTCAACATATTCACAAAGTAGATCAAGAGATGTTCTTATGCACAATCAATTCAAATAAACAAAATGGAAAGGCAATGCATGTCACATTATTTCATATAAATTCATATATCAAATAACCAATTTATATTCGTACGAATAACTTATTTATTAAGTACAAAAGTTCTAATTTAATCATATAAGTTTCATACAATTCATATATCTCATAATAGGATTATTTCAATTTAAGTGATTAGACTAATTAAAAAGCTTCAAGCTTAACCATAATAATTTATCTTAATCGAAATCATAATTAGCATAATTGTTTATCAATCGACAAGGACTAATTGAAGTCGTACAATTTATATGTTTAGTGAAATTACACATACATCCCTTCAAGTTTAAACAAATAGCATGAATTCAACATATCGGGGTCCAATTTGCGAATCAATAAATTCATACATGTCACATTTCACTTAATACATGATTTTATATCTGTTGGCATACATATTGATCGACAAATACAACAATACACAATTTATTGCAATTAAAACAATTAATTCCAAATATTCAAATTATACAAAATAAATCACAATAAATCAACCGGGCATCCGATTGACAAACGGAAAGTGGCGTTGAACTCACCACAACAAGAGGAACTTGCTGTCCGAAGGGCGTCGAAATGCCGCCACCGAAAACAGCCGAACCGCCACACACAACCGCCGGACCGCCACCTCCGGTGGTCGGAAAATTCCCCGGAAGGACAGAAACGTACGCCTCAGCCTGCTTGACAAAAGCCCTCAACCAATTTCAGAAAATACCAAACACGTCGGACTTCGTTGATGAAAAACCGAACCGAAACCCAACAACGAAAATTGAAATTAAACGCAAACCGTAAAACGAAAATGAAATCCGAGAATACCACCGTTGGAAAGCCCGTAACGAGGCTTTCAAAACCCATATCTCAATTGCCGGAAAAAGTTGCCGGAACAGTGACCTGTTTTGACCCGCTGGTTCACCACCACCAACCGGTTTTCACACCGGCACCAACACGGAAAGCTTGTCCACGTCGAGATGAGTAATTTTTGTGAAGGGCTCGTCACCAAAATCCCGTCGGAAAAGGCCGAACCGCCCCCTCCAATGTCCACCGCTGCCCCTCGTCGGAAAACCCCATTTCCGGTCGCTTTCTCGCCAAACCAGTGCCGAAAATGAACTCGGGACGTTGAAAAACCCTGGAAACCGCTAACCCACGCCTGAAAAAGTCGCCGGAGGGTGGCGTTTGGTGGCGCTACAGTAACACGCGCCACCGCCGCCGCCTTTGATCGGTGCGTGCGCCGCCGCACGGCGTCCGTTAGCTGTGCCGCCTACATGAAAAGTTACGCCGGGAAGCCTCCTGTCTGGGTTAGTGGCGCGTGTCGAAGAATTGTCGCCGGAGACCGCCGCGAAGAGGCGGCGAAGTGGCGGCTCTAAGCCGTGCCACCCACTGCTCCCCATAGCTCCACCACCGCTGAGTTTCGGGCCTCGATTCTTGTACCATCGTGACCGGCTCGTCGAGCTAATAAATTTCCACTACTCAAACGTCGAATTCCGTCGAGAAACGAGTGAGAACGGATATGTGTGTGTTTTCACACCTCCACTATGTGAACAGTGCTAGATCGCCGGAAGAAGACGGCTGAGGCTGGAGCTGAAGTTCTGGTACGCAAAACGAGGATCCGGGGTATATATCTCGGGTCCTCGTACACAAAAACGATCGGAAGAACGGGCTAACGAAGTCAGAATGGGGCAAACTTAGAGTCTACGGACTCGTCTCGATGCCCCGAACGCAGAAGAGGGGTCAAAGAGGTCGAACTCTCGACCGAACGAGAAATGACCGAATAACCCCTAAAAAGAGAAAATTACAAACAGGCCCCTAAACTCTAAAAGAGTTCAAAATAGCGCCAGGAAAAACAAAAAATAATATAATTAGACACATAATAAAGTTGGAACGTGACGTACCTTATACGTCGGACGAGCGGGGTGTTACATTAGAGCCTCAGTCTCTTTCATTTTTTGGGGCCTTTTAAAGAGTTTTTTATCTGGAAGAGCGTAGACTTCTAAATTGGGCCTGTTGAGGGGGATATGCTCAAATCTGCGAGTAGGCGGTGGTGACTTACGATGCTCCTTATGAGGTTCCTCTCGCCCTCGCTCGCTTTTATGGGGCCCGGAATGCCGGGAAGCATTGGACCCATACATGTCCTCGAGCGCGAAATACGGCTCGGTAATCTCCGTCATCGCCATGAGAGACACAGGTCGCTTCTTGACAATGGAATTCGTAAACTTCTTGCTCAAATAGTGTTTATGATTGCAAGCCTTGAAGAGTACGTAGATCAAGAAATCCATCGAGGGCCTCTCCACCAAGAGCACCTCCTTGTTAAATCGAGTGAAAAAGGATCGAAGAGATTCATGCTCGCCTTGGACCAAGTTATATAAAGCTGTAGGAGCGGTGACAGGTGCGTTCAAGGAGTTAAAATGGTTGCGGAAGGCGTTGGTGAGTTCAGCATATGAGTGGATCGAGCGTGGCGACAGTCGTTTGTACCACTCTTGAGCCATCCCCACAAGGGACGTAACAAAGACCTTAGCACAGTAATGGCTCGAGTGCTCATATAAGTGCATCAAATGCAGGAAATGATCCAGGTGTTCTGTCGGATCTGCGGTCCCATCGTAACGGTTAATGGAAGTGGGGACCTTGCGCATTCCGTCTTGGGCCATGAGAACTTCTTCCACGAGGGAAGAACCCCTCGCTAGCGGATGGTAATCATAACTCTCATAATTTTCATCCTGTTCCTAGTGACGAGGAACTGGCTGCTGGCGGGCGTGGCGACGAGCGTCTCTGGCCTTGGCTCGATGATAACGTGCTTAATTTCCTAACTTTCATATTCTCGAGACTGCACTTTTGAGCTTAAATTGTGTTTATTTTGGTGCTCTTAATGGATTTTTATGCTTTAGTAGTGCAGGTGCCTTCAAGATATTATTTTGGGCAAAATATATTAGATTTTTGTAAGAACTCGATTTGGGAGCTGTGAGGCTGTCTCTGTCACGTGGTTTACATGCATGGGAAGGAATTAAAGTACCATCCTTGATAATGATTTCAAGTGGCGAATTTACTTCTAATTTGGGCTGGACCTTCAGATTGAAGTATGGGCTTGGCGCGTTGGCCCAGTTGCATGATTTGGTTTCCAAATTGGTTAAGTCTTGGGCGGCAAGCATTAGATGAGAGTCTGACTCCTTTTTGGACAAGGATTTGGGGCGTTTTCCGTGGTTATATATTCAGGCCTTTGGAGCAGATTTGAAGACAACTTTTACACACTCAATTTCACATGATTCTGGGCAAGACCAAAGGCGGGCAAGAGCTTAAAGATTCCTCCGAGAGCAAAACCTTTCCTCCTTTCTTAGTTAGCTTATGTTTTTACTTTATTTCTTACTTTCGATCAATATATCTATGAACAACTAATTCCATAGTACTTAAATAGGATTTTACAATTCATGTTTTTGACATCGTGAGACCTAATTAGTTTTATAATTCCGTTTTAGTTAAAGTATTTATTAATTCCCCGTATGCCTTGTTTATTGTTAATTATTTACTTAGTTAATTAGGGCCCAATTTTCTAAGTAGATGGTTGCATATCGCTAATCTTGATTGCATGAAGTATATGTAGTGCTTGATAGATAATTAGTAGCGCGTTAGTGATAGGAAGTCGTGAAGTCGAATCTGATTCACTAAGGGAATTAATAATCGAATTTGAATCTTGCACGTATCGTGACTTGGTTAATTTGGGCTAGTGTTTTCTTAATCCTTAAGGCTGTTGAATCACAGAATCTTTTCGAGTGTCTCTAGGGGTTGTGAGTTGATTAGGGAATAATTGTCGGGTGTCTCTAGGTTATTCTATTAATTAAGAGAAAACGAGGCGGAGTCGAGTGCCTCTATCTGCTATAGCTAGTCTAGTTGAATAACTGAATTTATCCTTGCGTCTATGATCGATGTCCTATACTGAATTGTGAATCCTAGCTAAGTATTGTCTTCTCAACTGATTTATCAAAAACCCCAACTTCTAAGCTATTTATTGTTTTTCCTCTATAATTAGTCAGTTTAATCTCAAACACACCCCCCTTGGTTTTTACTCGTTAATTTTAGTGAGCTCTTTTACGGATAATTAGAATTATTTTCAACCAATCTCTGTGGATTCGACCCGTTCGCACTATACTCAGTTTTTAGTTGTGAATAGGATTACTTTATTTTAACAATTTCAATGCTTATCAAATTTTGGCGCCGTTGTCGGAGATTGGTGCTAATCGAATTTAATTATTTTTATGAACAGGAGTATTCACGGAGTTGACGAGCCGATTTTCGATCCCGAGATCGAAAAAACCACAAAATCGTTAAGGAAGCAAGCTAAAACACGCAAGAACCTAGCGGAAAATTCCGATCTGACCTAATCTGAAGAGTCCAGCACTGAGTCGGAACATCCAGAAGACGAACATAAAGGTTTGATTGCAAGGTTTGACCAGACCTTAACGATGGCAGTACAACCGGTAGGTGTGACCATGCGCGATCTGGCGCGTCCTGCTACTGCACAGCAGCCCTCTGCATCAGTTTTCCAGAGGTGGGTGCTGGTTTTGAGCTAAAGACCGGCACAATACATCTACTCCCCGTCTTTCGCGGTCTAGAAAACGAAATGCTCACCAACACCTGAGCAAGTTCCACACGGTCTGCTGCTCTACCAAGCCACATGGTGTAGCACCCGGAACACCGAGATGCCACACCCCCGCACTATAGCTCAGTCCACATACGAAATGGATGATCCGTACATGAACCAAGACTATAGCAAACGGGTGACAAAATAAGAAACCATCTAGCTAGGCAGGACTAGACCGCAATTCAATTACTCACCAACATACATAATCAATAATACGGAAGCATAAGATACATACATTCAATAATTTAACATCACCATGTTCACCATTTCTTAAATACAATACAAACCATCTTCCAAATTAAAAAGTGCCAAAAGGTTCATAACATTGCAATTATGCATTAGTAATATACAAGGAACATGCTAGACTCAAAAGTAAAGACCTGACTCAACCCCGCCTAGCACTCAACCTGTAAAACTAAAAATATGAGGGTGTCAGTCTACCGAAGACTGTGTGAGGGGTTTATAAATAAATATTAGCGTAATTACCATGCAAGCCATAGTCTCGGGTAAGGTTTTATAAAAGAGAAGCCATATAAGTTCGATAATAAAATACAACTCGCCCGAGATTACAACTAATCAATTTAACAATATAACCGTTATCACTTCAATTCAATCAGTGGCCCAGCGAGTGAGGGTAATTCTCCAACCTTACTCCGACAGTGAACATTACCAATATTTAGATTATCAATGGTTAAGTGAGCATGCAAGTTATTAAAGTGCACAATAAGCAGTTTCAATTCCCTTCTTCCTCCGGTGATGGTGGGATTGCGAGGCCCCACCACCCAATAACGGCGAGCATAGGGTTCATGAGTCCCTATGCCCGGGACTCCTTCCCCCACTAATCTCCTAGTTGGTTCAGGGGGCATCCCAAAGTTGTGAGGATAGTGCAAGAGTTACCCGTCAGCCCTTGCTTCATCGGTTGGCTCAATACACTACCCTCGGGCCCAAGTGAACATGCTTTACTCGCCAAAAAATCAATCAATCATGATACGTTCAGTATGGCACGAGAAATCATTTGCAAAGGATAAAGGTTTTGAGAAAGATATATATATATATACATTTTGGCCGAAACATCACGTAGGGTTATACGGGTTCTATAAATCTAGTAATTAAACCTCACCAGTGCTGATAAAATAACAAGGATACAATTATGAAGCTTGCTCCTTATCAACAGGAAGACAATCTGTGTAAAAAGGGAGCCAAGGAATGAAAGGAATGCAATAAGAGAGGTTTTGGTGAAGTTTGGTAAAAAAAGGACAATTTCAGGAAACATACATGCTGAGGGAAAACTGGAATATCTTTAATTATAGAAGTGAGAATTGGATTTTTTTTGTTGGGAATGAAACTAGACTCAAAGACCTTTCAAAGGATATACGGTTCGTATTCTAGTTCAAAGAGAGGAGAACATGGCGTAAGCTTGAAGTTAGGTGAGTGCAGTTTCTCGAGAAAATAGCGGCACCTAAAATAATTGATTATATCTCACAATTCACAAAATATATTGAGATGAGTCCAATTTGAGGTTGTTCTAGACTTCAATAGGTTTCAAACGGTTCAAAAATCAGGTCATTTGGAGTTCGGATGAGGGAGCAATGCCCGTTTGAAAATTGGCCTAGAAACCCAAACTGGGCATTTGGAAAGGCTCGGGGAAGGCAGCAGGTTCTTAAACGGGCATTTGGTAATATAACTAGAGGGCCAAACGCCTGTTTGGAAGTGAACTGGGCGAAAAACAGGGGAAAAACAGGCTATGGGTACGGGAATTGGCTCCCAAGCCTTCCCAACACAAAATCAATGCAAGAAATCAACCTAAAACTAACATATAACATGTATATGATCATATAAATCAATTAGGCAACATTTAATCCATCAAATGTGCATCAATCATCAAGGAATCATCAATCAAAACCCATATAATTCCATGGCCTCCAACTCTCATTTTATACAAGAATTCATGCAAGCTTTGAAGATTAATGATCCTAATCATGCTTCTAACATCAAATAAACAAGTAATCACATCATAGATTCTTAAACCCTACTTCATGTATAAATCAAGAACTCAATAATATCTCCAACTCTACCTTAGTGAAAGAAAGAAGAGATGAAATGAAGTGATGATGTTGATGCTCCAAAATATGCAATTTCCCCTTGAATTCAAGCTTGAAAATGATGAAATCCACTTCTTCTCCTTGGGGTTTTTGGATCGGGATGAGGGAGAGAGAGGAGGGATCATGTGTGTATATGTTTATATACAATAAAGTGATATATGCTAGATATTATATGACTAGACATAAATTGCAATTTAATCCCTCTAAATCATAAGTCATGCAATTAGGTTCACACTCATGGAAAATGGTCATTTAAGTCCCAAGCAAAGTTAATGCAATTAAGTCCACCAATTTAAGAAATGATCACTTAAGGGCAATTAGGTAATTAAACCACATTTGTCAAATAATTCAAGTAATTTCTCACGTTAACAATTATTTCATATAAGTTCATATAAAATATAGTGCATCTAAGGTTATGTAATGTATATAAATTATCACATATTGCACATAGGAAAAACGGGGAGTTGCCCATGGGGTCACCGAGGACCAAATCAAACTGAGAGCCTTCCCGTTCTCCTTGCAAGATGCTACTGAGGCTTGGCTTTATTCTCTTCCATCGGGAACCATTACTACTTGGGCACAAATGCGGGAGAAGTTCTTGGATAAGTATTTCCCAACATCACGAGAGATTGATCTCCATCGGGAGATTGTTGCAATCAAGCAAAAAGAGCATGAGAGTCTTCATGAGTATTGGGAATGCTACAAGAAATTGCTTGCACTTTGTCCACAGCATGGTTTCCCAGAAAACACGATCATCCATTACTTTTCTGGAGGCCTGATGCCAGCTGATATGAAGATGTTGGATGCTGCGTGTGGTGGAACCATTATGGACAAGACCCTAGCAGAATTGAAGGACATGATCGAGAAAGCCTCGGTCGAGTTCACCACTCGGAACACTAATGCGGCAATTCTTCCTCCTTAGATGAAATTAAAAATATGTTGAATGTTTTGGTTTCTAATCTTGGTGCAGGTAACCTACAAGTTGCACAGGTTTGTCAACTTTGCGCAAGCGCAATGCGCCCCACCGATGCTTGCCCTACTCTCCAAGAGGGAACAGTGTAGAATTCTAATGCAGCAGAATTACAACCCCTTCTCCAACACTTACAACCCTGGATGGAAAAATCACCCTAGCCTTAGCAATGCCCAGAAACCAAAGCCACCCAATTTCCAGAATTTCGTACCTAGACCTCTGCAACCCCAACAGTACAAGCAACAACCAAACCAATCCCTCAACCCCCAAGATATTTGAATCAATATCTTGGAAAACCAAGTAAAAAATTTAGAAACTCAATTGGGACAGATTGCAACTGTTTTACACAGAATTTAGAATCAGGGGAAATTGCCTTCGCAAACGGAGGACCCTAGGCAGAACGTTAGTGCGATCACGCTCAAAAGTGGCAAGGAGCTTCCTCTGCCACCAGAAAAGGAACAAGGGAGAAAGTCTGGGTCTGTAGACGATAGCAAAGAAGGTACTACTTCTAAGAATGACCATGCCTCAACCCCAAACCTTCAGAGAGACAAAGATTGTCGTACAGCCGCAACCCCTGGTAATCCCACCCCCGTTCCCTCAATTCTTGGCCGAGATAAAAAAGTAGAAGGAAGAAAAGAACATCCTAGAGACGTTTCGCAAAGTTGAGGTAAATATACCGTTTTTAGAGGCCATCCAACAAATCCCTAGGTATGCTAAATTTCTCAAAGAGCTCTGTACCAATAAGAAGAAATTAAAGGGGAATGAAAAGGTAAGTGTGGGGGAGAACGTATCCGCTGTCTTGCAAAAGAAACTCCCCCCTAAGTGTCGGGATCAAGGTATGTTCTCTATACCATGTAAAATTGGTAATCTAGGAATAAAAAAGACCATGTGAGATTTAGGTGTTTCTATTAACATTATGCCACTATCTGTTTATAATGCACTTAATCTTGGCCCCTTGAAAGGTACAGGTGTCATCATTCAATTGGTGGACCGTTCTATCGTATATCCTGAGGGTGTTCTAGAGGATGTCCTGGTTCAAATCAATGATCTAGCTTTTCCAGCAGATTTCGTCGTACTAGACATGGAGGACAACAACTCTAAAAAATCGTTCGATATTCTTTTGGGTTGCCCATTTTTTAGCACGGCTAGGGCTAAGGTTGATGTTCATGATGGTTTACTAACTCTTGAGTTTGATGGTGACATGGTTAAATTTAATGTGTATGATGTTATGAAAAGGCCTGATGAGCATTCTAGAGTATTTAGCATTGATGTAGTTGATGATTTAACCGAGAAAATGTTCGAGCTGAATAATTTAGAGGCTTTGCATTATGCTCTGTGTCAAAGTTTTAGCGCTAAGGAATTACGTGATTTTGCAAGAGAATTTGAAATACCTAGTGAACTATTTTATGTAGTGCATGAATTAGATGTTTCAAATCATTTTGTGGGTACTTTGTCAAAGCTTTAATTGCCTATTTCACAAACTAAATTGCTACCTTCAATTGTGCAGGCCCCCGAATTGGAACTCAAGACGTTGCCGGATTATCTCAAGTACGCCTTCCTGGGCGCAAAGGAGACCCTTCCCGTAATCATCTCTAGTGTACTAGGCCCGTTGGAAGAGGAAAAATTAATTCGAGTGCTTAGGGAGTTCAATGAAGCAATCGGTTGGACCATAGCCGAATAAAAGGGATAAGTCCGTCAACCTACATGCATAAGATAATCCTACCCGATGATGCAAAAACAAAACGACAAGCTCAACGTCGGCTTAACCCACCAATGATGGAAGTCGTAAAAAAGGAGATATTAAAACTTTTAGATGCAGGTGTGATATTTCCGGTCTCAGATAGCGAGGGGGTAAGCCCGGTACAGGTAGTTCCAAAGAAAATAGGCATCACGGTTATCAAAAACAACGAAGGTGATATGGTACCCACCCGCGTTCAAAATGGGTGGAGGGTTTGTATGGACTGTAGAGGCTTAAATTCTTTAACTAAAAAGGACCACTTCCCCTCCCTTTTATTGACCAAATGTTAGAACGTTTAGCTGGTAAATCTCATTATTGTTATCTTGATGGCTATTCAGGTTTCTACCAACTTCCAGTGGCTCCCGAGAATCAAAGTAAAACTACATTCACTTGCTAATTTGGAACTTTCGCGTTCAGAAGGATGCCGTTCGGTCTTTGTAATGCCCCGGACTTTTCAGCGATGTATGGTGAGCATATTCTCTGATTTTGTCGAGCAAATAATTGAGGTATTTATGGACGACTTTACAGTTTACGATAATTCTTTTGACGAATGTCTTGAAAATTTGGCTAAGGTTTTGAAAAGATGTTCTGAAAATAACTTAGTTTTTAACTTTGAAAAATGCCACTTTATGGTAGATAAGGGAATTATTTTTGGTCATGTGGTTTCTCATAAGAGAATAAAGGTTGATAAATCGAAAAATGGACGTTGTGAAATCCCTGCCTTACCCCGTAAGTGTGCGGGAGATTCTATGTTTCCTTGGCCATGTAGGTTTCTATAAGCGTTTTATACATGATTTCTCAAAGATCACTAGACCCCTCTATAAGGAAGCCTTTGACGTGTTAAAGGAGAGGCTGGTTTCTACACCAATTATGCAACCACCGAATTAGAACTACCCCTTCAAGATCATGTGTGACGCAAGTGACTATACGGTTGGAGCTATTTTGGGTCAACGGATTGATAAAAACCCGCATGTCTTATATTACGCATCCAAGATGTTTGATAATGTGCAGATCAATTACACCACTACGGAAAAGAACTCTTATCCGTTGTTTTTGCTTTAGACAAGTTTAGATCATATCTTTTAGCTACTAAAGTGGTTATTTTCTCTGATCATGCAGCGTTGAAGTTCCTGTTAATGAAGAAGGATGCGAAGCCCAGGCTAATCCGTTGGATTTTACTCCTTCAGGAGTTTGATCTAGAAATACGCGATAAGAAAGGTTCCGAAAATCTCATTGCCGACCATCTTATCAGAATTCTAGGAGAAATTCCAAGCTCAAGGCCAATACGTACGAGTTTCCTGACGAACAGCTTTTTGCGGCATATGACCTTGAGGCACAGACACACCTGGAACTCCCACCATGGTATGCGGGCATCGCTAATTACTTAGCATCAGGTATACTGCCTAACACTCTGTCTCGTACTGAAAAGGATAAGATAAAAAGTGATGCGAAGTATTTTATTTGGGATGATCTTTTTTTGTGGAAAATTTGTTCAGACCAAATCATTAGGCGTTGTGTCTCTAAGAGTGAGTTTGAGTCAATTCTGAAGTTTTGTCACTCTTATGCATGTGGGGGTCATTTTGGGTCAAAACGAACAGCTTTAAAATTGCTTGAATGTAGTTTCTTTTGGCCTAACCTGTTTCGAGATGCATACTTGTTCTGCAAAAGTTGTGAAAAATGTCAGAAGACTGGTAACATAGTCCCTAAAAATCAAATGCCATTAAACCCTATTCAACCTTGTGAAATTTTCGATGTTTGGGGCATTGATTTTATGGGTTCGTTCCCTTCATCTTTTTACAATACTTATATACTTTTAGTTGTACACTATGTTTCTAAGTGGGTGGAAGCTAAGGTCACCCGGACTAACGATTCAAAAGTGGTTGTAGAATTTGTCAGGTCTAACATTTTTTCTAGGTTCGGAACACCTCGCGCCATTATCAGCGATCAAGGTACACACTTTTGCAATCGGTTGGTGGAGCCACTTTTGGCTAAGTATCATGTTACACACTGGACTTCCACGGCTTATCACCCTCAATCGAATGGACAAGCTGAGATATCTAATAGGGAAATTAAGTCTATCCTGGAGAAGACGGTGAACCAAAACAGAAAGGATTAGAGTCAAAGATTAAACGAGGCCTTATCGGCGTATCGAACAGAGTATAAAACACCACTAGGGATGTCTCCCTTTCGTGTTGTCTATGGCAAGGCTTGCCATCTTCCCGTGGAATTAGAACATAGGGCTTTTTGGGCTATCAAGACTTACAACATGCAAGTGGATGCCGCCGGAGAGAGAAGGAAACTCCAACTCTAGGAGTTAGAGGAAATTCGAAATGATGCCTATGAGAGTTTAGTGATTTATAAATCTAAGACTAAGAAATTTCATGACATGTTGATTTCTAGAAAAAATTTCTTAGTGGGTCAGAAAGTCTTACTTTTTAATTCTCGGTTGCGTCTTTTTCCAGGCAAGCTGAAGTCCCGGTGGACAGGCCCATACGTGGTCACGAACATTGCTGCACATGGAGCCATTGATATCAAGGATTTGAAGAATGGGAATATTTTGAAAGTAAACGGGCATCAGCTGAAACCTTTCTATAAGTTTTCACAGCCGTCTGAGATTGAGGATATCCGTTTGGAGGCTCCGCCCCCCGCTATTTAACCACTTCTAAAATGCCTCGTCGAGTCCGAGACAATAAACAAGGGCGCTCTTGGGAGGTAACCCAATTTGTGACGATTCAGGCGTCACCTTAGTCCTGTTTCTTTAATTTGTTTTTTCTTTTTCTTTATTTCTTTGATTCTGCTTCGTGTTAATTTCAGCTCTCATATTTTTCAGGAACAGGTCTCATTGCCCAAAATGCAGGTTTATATAGCAAAGTGAGTGGAGGATTGGCCATACCCTTTAACCGTACAATATTTATTTTAGGGGAAAATTGTCTGATTTTAAAATAAACCAACCATCTGAAGCCTACCCTACCCGCAACCCTGACCCGCCTGTTTACCACGCGGATCCGCTACTGCCCGTTTACCAGATCTGTCAACCCAACCCGGAAGCTCAACCGAATAGGACCGTTCTCAATTACCTAACCCTAACCCTAATCAATTTCACTTTCACCTTCACTTTCAGCTCTCCTCAATTATAGATCCAGCGCCTCCACACTTACCGCGGCTGAAATAAACCGTCTACCACCCTATCTCCACCAGGAAACCACCACAGAACCACCGCGAACCACAACACCATGGCCAAAAAACGAAAGCACCCTGCCCTAAATCTCCTTCCTTAGCCAAATCACAACCACCTAGAGGTCGGTGAATACCCCATCATTGAAACTGAGGAAGACCTTCGCCTCTATCGTGAAGCACTGGGCAGAGAACGAGAAGCTCCCTCCTCAGTTCAACCATCAATGGCGACGGAAGCCCCTTTCACCACCACCTAAAACCCTAGATCCGTCTCCTGAATAACCATCTCAGCCAACCATCACTCCTATTCTGGTCATTCGCTCCACGGCGTTCTTCCAGGATTACAGACGCATCTGTGCGATGCACGCCGCCACAGCTGCCGATTCTCATAGATCTGAGCCACCTTCCATCTAAAAAGCAATGCCGGCCTCCAGCTCTCATTCCTCAGCCAACAATACCGCCGCCTACTGCCGGGATCTTTGACATTGATGATGAGTTATCCCCACCGCAGGGGGCATTCTATGATGAAGCAAGGCGGTCATACCCCTATTCTGGTTCACCAAACACCTCCGCTTCCCATTCTGAAGAAGAGGCCTCCCTCAATTCCGGGTCTGATCTGGAATTTACCTTTGAAGGTGAAGAGTTTCCATGCTCTGCACCATTGCAACGAGTCTCTACTCATTCTTGATTGGGTTGCCCGCTCCAGCAGACCACCTATCCCCCGGATGCTTCAGATGAGTCCGAAGGTTCGGAGGATTTCGAGGAGGAAGCACCTATTGGCACCAGTAAGCCGAAATTCAATGCTCACATAACCCCTATTGTTGTAGGTAAGCTTTCGGACTTTGAAGCTTTGAAGAAATTAGGTTTATATGATGATGCCTGCGAATACATGTATTCCATAAGGTGGTATGAATTTTTTATTTTAGATGATCCTATTTACGTGGAGTTAGTTCGAGAATTCTACCATACCTTTCGCTTTCGGTCCCCTAAAAATTTTAATCTGGATACCCCTTCCATAAGTTTTACTTTGATGGGTGCGCATTTTAATATGTCTGCTAATGAATTCAATATTGCCCTCCATTTTGTTTCTGCGTCTGATTTGCAAAGTGAAGAATATGTGCACATGGTTTCTGACTTTCAAAACGAACCTACCTTTGTTGATAGCGATGTTTTCAAGGAATTTTCTGTTAGAGGGACCCCTGCTTATAATTCAAAAAAATCCAAGGATTTAAATTTGGTGGACCCCACCTTCAGATATTTGCACAGGTTCAGTTCCTTAACTTTTCCCAACAGAACTAGTGGTTTGGGTGTTATAACCAAAACGAATTGTTATTTTTATGGGGAATGGTACAGAAAAAGAAACCCAACCTTGGTCTTTAGTTAGCCATTGCATTTAGGGATGTCAGACGGGGATGCCGGGAGTTGAGTCTTGGGCAGGTCATAACATATTTGGCACGTAATTTACACTTGATTGATCGTGATATGCCCACTTTCACTATTGCTTGTACCATGCCTCCTCTTGATCTTTATAGTTTGGATAATATGCACATGTTGGTCAAAACCGAGTAAGGTTTTTCTATTTCCCGTGCAGGTTTGAAACCGAAAGATGTGCCGAGAGTTTTTCCAAATAGGATGGTCTCCCCGTTGAGCAGCAGCCTCGTACGGCTATTACTGACTTGCAAACGCGTTTGGAGCGAGTCGAACGTGCATTGGTTGAGCTTCGGGAGACAACTAACAAGAAGCTGGACATCGTCCTTGCCTCTTTAGGCTGCTCGCAACCCCCGAACTGACACAGTCGCACCCCCGCGCTTTCAGGGAAGTCCTCATTTAAATTCTGTCAATGCATCGGGACTTTACATGTTTTAAGTGTGGGGGAAGGGATATATGAGCTGAGTTCACTTTTGTAGGCTCGTTTATATTTCTTATTTTTAGGCAGTTTATGTTCTTTAATTTTGGGGGCTGTTTTGCATGTTATTTTGGGCTACCTATCTGATGGTTTAGGGAAGTTGAGGAGGGGGGCTGATTTTTGCCTTCATTTGAATTCAAGAACGTTAGAATTGATGAATAATTCGTTTCCATCTTTAACGTGATTGCCTAAGCTTGAACTTTGAATATTTACTAGAAGTTATTAGGCAATTTGGACATGTGAACGGTTGTGTGTAATTTGGTTAATTAGTACGACTTCATGCCTTTATTCATTGTGCACTACTTGAACGAATTATGTACTTTGCTTAGACGAATTTGTTGAAATTTTCAAATAAGGGCTGAAATTTGACTAGAGTACACTTTAATTCCCACCGAGGCAAAATAGATTGATCAACGAACGATTTGGGAAGTGACTAAGGCCTTCATGTCAGTTTTCTTAGCCTTTTGTTTGATTTTCACTATATAACATTGCCCTATTGACCCCGCTGTGCCTTATGTATTGTGCAAAAATTTCTTTCTTAGCCACGTTACAAGCCTAATGCATAATACAATTTCCTACCCTTATTTTTGATCACGCCTTGCTTACTCATTTCTTTTCGGGGATTATATTGTTGATGTCTAGACTCCTTTTCCTTGATTTGAAGTGCGAAAATTTCATTATGTTGAATAGAAAAAAAATTTGTGAGAGTGATGAAACAAAAGAAGAGAAAAGAAGTCAGAAAGAAAGAAAAGAAAAATGAGCTGAAAAAAAATTTGAGCTGAAAAAAGAAAAAAAGAAAAGAGAAAAAGCAAAGAGTGAAAGAAGAAAAAAAAAAGAGTGTGAGTGTTTCTGAAAATTCATTAAAGGGATGGGAATTGATTGAAGAAAATGGAGTCTTTTTGGGAAGATAAAGGGAAACACTTTGGGGATTAATTTTAATCTTAGCAAGCTTGGTGTTTGAGCCTTTGATTTACTTTTTCCTACCCCGACCCAAGCCTACGTTACAAGCTCCTAAAGACCTTTCGATCCCAGGTCATGAGTTGATTAAATTAGTGGAGATTGGAATGAAGGGTATGCTTGAAATTGATGATTGGTCCCTATGCCAAAAACTTGAACTTATTTGTACATCTTTCGGTTCATTTCACACTACACACGAGGGCATGATTTTGTGCTGATTGATTGAATTTCACGTGGTCACGTAATGAGTTTGAATTGCTAGATTCGTTTATGTAACACCCCAAGCGGTGGGGCATCACACCCCCCACACTATGCCCCGACACGTGTACGAAATGGAAAGTCCGCACACGCACCAAGTCACAGCGAACGGGTGACAAACAAGAACACACGCACTAGCTAGGCGGTAACTAACCCTGTATAAAAGAAAATATGCAAAACATGACAGCGGAAGTAGCACGAAATGCCAACTTACAAAAACTTTTACACACCAAGCATACAACGCAGTACATACAGTAGAATCAAATATACGGGTTCAACTAGTTCAGCAAACCTGTCCTAACCTGTCCCGAATAATTACACATCAAAACGGGTTCAACTAATCCGAGCACCTATCCTAACCTGTCCCGAATTCCAAACATTCAAAACATAGATTCCCAACCTGCACAGAACATATCTTATACAGAATTTACGAATCATAAATCAGAATAAAATACTTAACAAACTTAAACGAATAGACACAGACTCGACAGACACGACACATCGCCGCCTAGCACGAACTCCAATGACCTGAACCTGCAACTAAAAACATAAACGGGGAGGGGTCAGTCCAAAGACTGAGCGAGGGGCTGACACACTCACACTATACATATATATAGAGCAAAGCACAAAGAAGAAGCGACGTTCGTGAACCCAGGGTTAGTTTTTGCAAGCTAAAACATTTTCCCGTGTTAATATACTTATCGGGAGACTTATCAAACAGACCAAACAAATCTTAAATCAAAAGTTTCTTAAGGCACAACTCAGATTCAGACAGACTTAACATATATATCGGAGCATATCTTATTAACTTAAAAGTATATCAATTTTTATCTTAATTTAACAATCTACCCCCGTTTCACGAACATATTTCTTAAAGAACTAAACATAACGAAAAACGAACATAACCCAAACGCACACACACATCATCCGTCGACCTAAAATAAGCCATCCCGAATGCAGAACAGATCAGAACTTATCAGATCAGAACCTCCGTCGACCTAAAATAAGCCGTCCCGGAGCATATCATGCAAACAGACATATCGGAAGCAGAATCTTACCATAATCAGAGCATAACTAGGTCCGCGACCTATCCTATATCACAAAGCATAGCAAAAAGGCATAAGCGTAAAGCATATCATACCTCGCATAATCATACTCACACGCATTACATATACACAGGCTAATCTCACATGCAAACATATAGGGCACATATCATTAGGGTATAACTATAACCTAACCTCACCTGGTACCAAACACAGCCGAACACAAAGCAGAAGGTCGACCCCGGAACCTACACGACTCACATGTCACCACCCCAGGTGCACCTGATCCACTGAACACACAAAACAGACCACAAAGCTCAAACTCAGACAGACAACCACACAGAGATGCACGGCAAATGCAATCACATTATCTCGTATCAATTCATATATTGCACATTTACAAAGCAATCAAATCGAATTCATATATAACATTTCATAAACTTGCACGTATTACAAGGCCAAATAAATCATGTAATAACATGCTACGAATTCATTTAAATCCACGGGGTCATAAGCAACTTCCAACTAAGTTACATAATTATTCAACTTCTCATATAATTTTCCGATGCATAACAAATTCACAAATATTAAATAATAGATTATATTCCAATTTACGTGATTAAACCATAATTTAAAGTTCAATGTTAGACATAATAATTTCTTTAACACATCGAGATTAACATATTTATTTACCAAGTGACAAATTAAAGTTAAATTAATTCAAATCACGCAAGTTCACATATTATATTTCCTACAAATTTGCACGTATTACAAAGCTAAACAAATCGTAATAGCATGCTTCGAAATTTATATAAATCTCACGAGGTTACCTATTAAATCCCAATCATAGTAAGTTCATATAATTCCTAAGTGACATACCCAAATCATATGTTACAAAAATGGATTCACTTAGCAAGGTTGAACAAATCAAATCAAACAATTTCATCCTGTTTCAAAATTACACAAACGCCCCTTCTAATTTAATCAATTAGCATAAATTCAATAAATCGGGATTCAATTTACAAATTACAAAGTCCATACTTATCATATTTCCTATCATACATAATTTCATACACATAGGAGTACATTTCGATTAACAATTCAAACATATAGCAATTAATTCGTATTTAAACAATTAATTGAAAATAGCCCAAAATACACAAATAAATTCATAGAAAATAAACCGAGTGTCCGATTGACGAAGGGAAAGTGGTGTTGGACTCACCACAACGAAGCGGACAAGCTGTTCGAAGGTTGCCGGAGCGCCGCCACCGGAGCCGCCGGAACAGTGGCCGGCCGCCATTCGACCACGGCCGGAACGTGCCGGAAAAATCCCAAAAAATCACCCGTTCAAGGATTCCTCGTGCACAATCCAATTCCTCGATCAATTTCTACAAATTCCAAGCCAATTGTCTCCAATTTCAGATCCAACAATACAAAAACCCTAAAATCATTAAACTTCAATTACTTTCAAACCGGTGAACCAAAATGAGATCCGAAAGAGGCATCGGCTTACCCGTGACGAGCTTTACGAAAGCCCTAAGATTTCTCGCCGGAAAAATCCACGGAGACCTCCGACACCGCGAACCGCCACTGCACCGCCGCGAACCGCTGCCAATCGGTTGAATCAAGAGTCGTGTGATCATAGGCCACTAGTTCTCGTCGTTCCGAACAACTTTCGTGAAGGGCCCGAGACCAAACTATGGCCGAAAAAGGGCCCCGTTGGCCGCCGAAGTTTCTGTCGCCTACGGCCAAAAATTGGGTGAAATCGATGCCGGAAATGAACTCAGGGGGGTCGGAAAAGGGTAGGAGACACCAACCTTGGTCCGAAAAAGCCGCCGGAGAGGTGAAAACCGCCGCTGCTGTTGGAAAACACGAATCAGAAAGCAGCGGAATTTAAAAAATTTTCCAACAAAAGGATCTTGGACTCGCAATCGTGTAACCAAATTCGTAGAGATAGAAAACTTACTTTTCTTTTATTCTTTCTTGAAGCGTTTCAAGTCACCCAAGAACGCTCTTCTCGTGGCTTGACAACCCGTCCCTCGAAAGTCTCTTTCTACTTCAGAATCCATTGTCGGGATAGCAATCCACACCAACCTAGATTCAATTCATGTTAGAGATGTTCTTAACAATATAACATAAAGAAAGAAACATGAAACGAGAAAAGCAGGATTGAAACTCCCTTCGAAAACAGTTTTCCGAAAGTAGAAAACTGCCAGTCACAAAACCCTCGTGAAAAAATTCATCCTTCAGGATATGGACGAACGGTTTTCGCCATCTTCTTTGGTTCAATTTTTTCATTCGCTTCACGTCGGGTTCAGAATCGTTTCATCATCCCTTCTGATCGTTTTTGCTTAATCCCCACTTTTGGTAAAGCTCGAATCTTCAAAACTTCTAACTTGAAGTCTCTAGAGATAGTCCACCAACTTGGCTACAATCTAACTAGTAAGGATGCTAGTTCTCTAGTTAGTGTTTAGGCTTAACCTAGGGTTTTCTTTTATCTTGGAGAAAGGAAGGTGTTCAACACATGAACCAAGAATTGTCTATTAGCTCTAAAGGGGAGCATGAGCTCCCCTATATATAGGAAAGGGGAGGGGCGGCCGAACCTAGTCCTAATGGACAAAGGATTTGGTCCCTCTCTCTCCTATTACTTGATCATCAAGTATTTCCAACTTTGACTTTGAATTCTAATTCAAGTCAACTTTTAAGAGAGCTAAAAATATCCAAATTATTTTTGGATAATTTTATACTTTATTTATTATAAAATAAATAACTTATTTTTATCTAATTAATTAATTCATAATTAATTAACTAGATTATTTTCTCCAAAATAAGACTTTCTTTTTAATTCAAAATTAAACCAAAGTCTATTAAATAATTAACTAATTAATTATTTAATATATATATATACACACACGTGTGTGACACGTGTCACAGTGACACGTGTCACTCACGTGAGCCACACGTGTGACTTCACACGTGTGGAACCCTCTTGGCCCGATTAACTCGTTTAATAATTTTCAAGCCTCAACTCATGTAACCAAGTTGTTGTGTGTGACCCTCTAGGTTCTCAATTCAATTAGCAGTGACCCTAATTAATTAATTCACTAATTAATTAATCAGTCCACAGATTAAACGACCATAGTCTAGCAACAGGTGTTTAACCCCTAGCTGAATTGGAATGTTCGGATTCGACAGAACCTTTAAGTCATTGATTCATGTGAGATACAATCCTCCTACTTACTATCTCTCAACCATGATCTAGGGTAAGGGAATAATTAGAACCCTAATAATCTGGTCTTAAAGCTAAGTGCATTTCATATCCATTTGATCTCAATCCAAGAAACCCTTTTCTTGATGTCTTGATCTACTGCCTTGGCCAAGGACCCCATATGGCATATGAATGACTTACACAATAAGAGATCACCTTGCAAATGCAAGTGTAGGTCCTTTCTTGATTCTCATTCACTTTCATGAGTCACTTGTGCAGCCTCAGCATAAGCCTTGAATCAGTTGTCTAAGGCGACACCCTTTAAAGCTTATACCAAAGACTACAGAGTTAACTCATAAAGTAACATGAAACCTCAAGTCTAAGGATCAATTAATCACATCAATGACTCGTGAGAAATTTCCTAATCTGGAAGTTTCCATTTCCTGAAATAGAAACTTCCTTTCCCATTTAGGAATGTTCTCACACGGGGCACCTCAGTGAACTTACTTATTAAAGTAAGCACCCTCATGTATCACGCACGTATCAACTATACACTTTGCACCTCCATGAAACAAGGTGGTCCTTCTTAAGGGCGTGATCCCACAAGCAAGCCTTAGAGGAGTCAGGTTGACACTCCCACTGTCTGTAGGACTCATCGGCTTGGAGTATTTTACTAATCATGACTTATGTGATATAGGGCTCGTTTCATGAACCATTTCACCTAAATGGTAGAGTCCTAAAGTCATCAGGATTAGGGGAGTTCTCATACATGCGCACGTAATGGAAACACACAAAACACGTATTGGCATATAAAGAAGTGTTTGCCTATAATCAATCGTATATTATTCAAAGATTGTCTGTGATACAAGAAAAGTCCCAAAGCAGATTACGTCGAATCGGCTTTCTAGGGCACTATTCCTAACAATCTCCCACTTGCCCGTAAAAGCCATTTAGGTATTCTAAGTCCCATCTTCTCAAGATGCACTTTGAGAGCCTAATGACTTTGGGCGTTTCCAAAGTGGATCTGCTATATTCTCTGCTGATGTGACCCTCTTGTTTACACATCTCTTAGGAAACACCTTTTCCTTATAAAGTGATTCGTAATCACGTGTTCAGTCTCTTGGTGAGGCCTTGGTTCTCTTACTTGAGCAACCATCCATTTTATCATACAATATGATAAAGGAGTTGTTTCATGCTAGGAACTTCATCTAACTGGTTAGATGGAGTTTCTTACCCAAACACTTAACTTAGCGTTATATAATACGACTAAGTTCTCAACTACGACAGTCGAGTTTTGCAATGTCCGTCCTTGGAACCCTTTCCAACACATTGCATTACCATTCTGGTAGAAGTTGTATCCTTGCAATGATTTCATAATCATCCATGTTTGATGAACGGTTACATCAAATATCCTTCTAACAACAAGATCTTTTGGGCTCTGTAAACTAATACATATCCTCATTTCTTCTCAAGTACTCTGAGGACATCCTTTACAGAGATCTAATGACCTTCTCTGAGGTCATATTAGATTCGGCCTACTACGCTTAGTGTTGTGTCATATCTAATTTAGTACATAACTTTTCATACATTATGCACCCTTTCACTTAAAGGGATTTTGGACATTCTAACTTTCTCAAAGTTTATCTTAGGACACATACTCTTCAAAAGAGACGTTCCATTGTCCATACTAAACTCCTTTTAGTACCGTGGTTATGTACTCATTTTGTGATAATCTTTTTATTCTCTTAGATCTATCTTCTATAGATCTGAATATCGAGAATATAGGATAATCACCAAGATCTTTCATGTCAAATTGTTTCTTAAACAAGAATTGGTAACTTTCACGTCATCCTTGACATTCCTAATGAGAAGGACATCGTCTTCTAAAGAACCAAAATTGACTCTTACATCACTAACTTTCATATGTACACTCTGAGACTTATTCGACTTCTATCTGTGTCAAACGATTTGACTGTGGAATCGAATTGTCTAACTCCTAGAAGCCTTTATCAATCCACATATTGACTTTAGGGATTTGCATACCTTATGCATACTCCCACTGAATATGAGATTTATAGAAATACCTTATTTCAGTCTCTTTCAATCTCATATTGAACAAGATAGTTCTCATATTCATTTATCATATCTCATAGTCCGAATATGAGGATGTGGTAAACATAATCCAAATGGACTTTTGCATTTCAATCGTCAAGAAGGTTGTAATGCTTTCCATTTACTCGAAGCTCCACGAGCTTGATCCTATCAGGTGGATCAACCAAGGTCAAAACTTGGTTTGAGTATATGGAATCCATATTGGATTTCAAGGCTTGCTTACACTACTCAGATTCCAAATCTGACAGTGTCTCCTCTTCAAGTAATTCCTTGGCTACCTAGGAACGCGTTCTAAACACGTCTTAAGAGAAGGGTTTCACACGTGTACATACTCTAAAATTTGGCTAAATTTTATCAGATGGGCTCGTTTCTTCTATATGTGGCGTGGATATTTATCCTTAAATTTCTTTGAGGTCTGCTTGCTTGTCTTTCTTCTTCTATAGGAACGATTCCTTGAGAAAGATACATTCCTTGAGACAAACAACCTTTGTCTAAGGGAATTGCAGAAACAATATTCAATATCGTTGTATAAACTTGAACTCATTTCAAACTTATCTCCCACTATCCTCTTCACTTAAGAGGATTCTACTAAATTCTTGGATAAGAATAATTAGGGAATTTAATATGCCACATTGCATAGTGCAACTAAAGGACTGATTTTGGAAGGTACTAAATTCAAAATCTCTAACTGCATATTCTGGGAGTTTATTCCTAGAATGATTATAAGTGAGTAAAGCTTGCTATGGAATGGACCATGTTGCATTAGATTTCATTCCCTCATTCGGAAACACTAAGGTGTTCTCGAATTAGTTTACTGAGAGATAATCCTATTATCTCTAAGATGAGTAAGGAATTAGTTGCTAAGATATTGGCTATCTCGATCATATCGATTTACCTATAACTTATGACTACTTCGGTTCCTAACCTCCTTTCGAAATTCTAAGAATTTCATATAAGTTTCGAATTTGTACTTTAACAAGTACATTCATTCATAATGATTAAACTGACGATTGTATCTAGTGCTTACATTAAGCATCTTACACTCATCAGCACGGATCGAAATCCACTATAATTTTGGAACGTTCCACGTTTCTTATAAACGGGATTCAGGAACGCTTCCCTCATGACAGGATTCACAGGAAGTCAACACTATAGGTTCATTTTCATAGAATGATCCTAAGGTGTCTGACTTGCTAATCCTTTTATATCTCAACGTTCCAAAGTAATTCGAAGCTTTGTCATCTCACTTACTTTTGTTATCTCGTTGTATGTTCAGAACATTAGTGCCTTGAGTCTTTGCACAACGGCTTATGCAGAATTGACTTAAGACTAGTAAATTCTATTCCTAGTAGAATTACTAAACGAGGTAACATTTCAAAGTACTCATACTCTTTGCAGTTCCCTTTCAAAGTCCTTATTTGCTACCATAGAAGCAAACGTCCTATTTGATCTCTAGTGTCTTTTGGGCGTACCCCTTACATGCCCCTCCATTGGGCTCTTAAGGGTTTCTTCTTCTTTAGGCCTTCAAGCCTTTAACTTAGGGAGTTTTAGAAGAAGAATTAACCATCTCAACCTTTTATTCCTTCTTAAGGATGCTCTCAACCATTATCAACTTAAATGATTAACTATGCTACATTAGCATCATTCTAGTTGAGCATAAAGGGTTTGAATGATAGTCGAAGCAATGTAAGCAATCAGTGCATTGAGAACTCTTTTCTCAGTTGATGATCGAGACCATAAGATCTTCAAATAAGATCTTTAGACCTTGTTCGTGTGCACTTGTTTCCTCATTTGGAATATTGAATAATTCCATAATGTTATACCTTGTAACATTTTTATGAGGTGGTTCAATTGCTTTTAAGTGGTTTGGAAAAATCCATTCACCTCAGATTGCTTCTCTTTTGGCCCGGGTCGACTTTTCACAATTGAAAACTTCGCCCTTTAGAGAACGCCTTTCTCTAGTCGGATTCCAAAATGAATTTTAGGATCCGAAACCATTTAGAGTTAGTCAGGACTTAGTCAACTTATTTGACTTAAGGATGGATACGAATGGGTTTGCATTTCATATTGTAGAGAATCACAGAACTACAACCTAAATGCTAAGCAGAGAAAATGTGGGCATGCTGAATTATAACGATATACAAAAGATAAGGTCTTTAATCTAATGTAGCTCCCACTGTTTTTCAAAGATCTATAATTCCCAAAGATCTAAGAGGAACACGTTTCCCAATGGGTACTAAGATCCTAGACATTTTACCTCGAACCCACGACTCGCGGACATTCTAAGTAAGAACCCTAGGTAGGTACAACTTACCAATTCTAACACCTTTAGAATTCTTAGTAATTGTTTTTGCATCACCTATCTTTCAATATGGACCCACGACTCGTGCGACATCCATATTTACTTAGGCGTTAAGCTAGACCCATCAATCATAAGATCATGACCAAAACTTAGTTCGAACGACCCACGACTCGCGGACATCGCCCTTGCTAAAATTGACCACGAAATATTGACCATTTAAAATGATTAATTAGGTAACTAAGAACTAATAAGCTCCACTAGCTATCCCACGACTCGCGGACAATAACTAGCTTTACTTACTAAACTTAAAACCTATTGATGGAATGCTAGGAATTTAATTCAAAATTTGCATCTCGAATTAAACACCTATTTGTTCGAAATTAGCTTAATATTTAATGGGAATTTTCGAATCAACCGGAGAGTTGTCCGGTTCGACCTCACCAACATATATGTTATCCAATTTTATTAGTCTTGATTAATGCAAGTACACTTAAATGCATATCAAACAAGCACATAAACAGATAACATGTCCTAGCATGATACTAACATGTAATGATCATGGGTTCTACCTATCTTATGCGTGATATGTGGGAGCCACTCCACAATCACAAGTTCTAACATACATGCCACATAAACAGTTTAAATCACATAAGGGAAAGCGGTAACAAAATACGAGCCCTATCTCTATTACATTTAACAATTGAGATTCCCCTCCCTAACATTTTGAGGGGTCTTCACTTATGGCCTCCTTGTTACTTGAATGTGGTTCATCTTACTCCATGGGTGCATTGTCTCCAAAATGAAAATAAAACCTCACCACCTATCTCTACTCTCAAATTACAATAAAAAGAAAAAGACATAAAGTAATAAGGCTCAATCTTCATATTGGCCTTAGACAATTACACGGGGCATACCCCGGCCTCAAAAACAGTAATATGGAAAGCCACATAATAAATCACATAACAGTACGCACATAAGTGAGGCTCCAACTTCAATTGAAAAACGCAACTATAGGGCTCCAACCCCAATTTAAACCATCCATGTGCATAAATTAAAACCATACATAGATCTAAACCCATGATCACCTAACATGCTTTTGCGAGAATTTAAATTTAGCCAATAAATTAAAATTCTCGTTTCAAGTCCTAATGACTTAAAACACGACTTAGATGCAATTCTTGTTCAAGAGCCTTTTCAATAAAACCCGAAAAACTACAAACCAATAAAATTCCAATTAATTTCCAAAATTAATAATTTTATTCTTTCATTATTTTCAGAAAATAAAGATTGTAATTTTTCCAAAATTTAAATCGCTTAATTTCCCAAAAATCCCAATTTAATCAAAATTTTAAAATAATTTTATTTTAGCAAAACTGATTTTAAAAGATAAAATTAAAATAAAATTTAAATCAGGATTTTGCGGACCGAAAACACAAAAACACGAAACACGAAAACGGGCCCGAAAAGGGGCCTAGCCGCGCGAGGCACTTTCGCGCAGCAGCGCGCAGCAGCGCCCGCCGCAACTAGGCGGGCTGGGCAGGCGTCCCGCGCGGTTGCGGGACGGGCTGGGCGGGCGCGCCTAGGCGAGCCCGGGACGGCTCCCGCGCGGTTGCGGGAGGAGCTGGGCGGCAGCGGCGGGCCTGGGCGTGCGACGTGCTAGCACGCCTAGGCTCGTCCTTTTCGTGTTCCGTTTCGTGTCCAGGTTTCTCAAAACCAATTCAATCCAAAATTAAAAAATTCGATTTAAACATATTTCAATCAAAACGGTTTTCAAAAACACAATTTAAGAAAACAGTTTCAGAAATTCAGGAAAAATTACAGTTTCGTATTTCAGGCTTTCTAAAAGAACTCATGAATACCTAATTCGCATCTAAGCCTAAGAATTTCTACAAAATTCAGAATAATTGAGACGAATCAGAAACACGATTAACGAGGTGGCTCTGATACCACTTGTTGGAAAACACGAATCAGAAAGCAGCGGAATTTAAAAAATTTTCCAACAAAAGGATCTTGGACTCGCAATCGTGTAACCAAATTCGTAGAGATAGAAAACTTACTTTTCTTTTATTCTTTCTTGAAGCGTTTCAAGCCACCCAAGAACGCTCTTCTCGCGGCTTGACAACCCGTCCCTCGAAAGTCTCTTTCTACTTCAGAATCCATTGTCGGGATAGCAATCCACACCAACCTAGATTCAATTCATGTTAGAGATGTTCTTAACAATATAACATAAAGAAAGAAACATGAAACGAGAAAAGCAGGATTGAAACTCCCTTCGAAAACAGTTTTGCGAAAGTAGAAAACTGCCAGTCACAAAACCCTCGTGAAAAAATTCATCCTTCAGGATATGGACGAACGGTTTTCGCCATCTTCTTTGGTTCGTTTTTTTCATTCGCTTCACGTCGGGTTCAGAATCGTTTCATCATCCCTTCTGATCGTTTTTGCTTAATCCCCACTTTTGGTAAAGCTCGAATCTTCAAAACTTCTAACTTGAAGTCTCTAGAGATAGTCCACCAACTTGGCTACAATCTAACTAGTAAGGATGCTAGTTCTCTAGTTAGTGTTTAGGCTTAACCTAGGGTTTTCTTTTATCTTGGAGAAAGGAAGGTGTTCAACACATGAACCAAGAATTGTCTATTAGCTCTAAAGGGGAGCATGAGCTCCCCTATATATAGGAAAGGGGAGGGGCGGCCGAACCTAGTCCTAATGGACAAAGGATTTGGTCCCTCTCTCTCCTATTACTTGATCATCAAGTATTTCCAACTTTGACTTTGAATTCTAAGTCAAGTCAACTTTTAAGAGAGCTAAAAATATCCAAATTATTTTTGGATAATTTTATACTTTATTTATTATAAAATAAATAACTTATTTTTATCTAATTAATTAATTCATAATTAATTAACTAGATTATTTTCTCCAAAATAAGACTTTCTTTTTAATTCAAAATTAAACCAAAGTCTATTAAATAATTAACTAATTAATTATTTAATATATATATACACACACGTGTGTGACACGTGTCACAGTGACACGTGTCACTCACGTGAGCCACACGTGTGACTTCACACGTGTGGAACCCTCTTCGCCCGATTAACTCGTTTAATCATTTTCAAGCCTCAACTCATGTAACCAAGTTGTTGTGTGTGACCCTCTAGGTTCTCAATTCAATTAGCAGTGACCCTAATTAATTAATTCACTAATTAATTAATCAGTCTACAGATTAAACGACCATAGTCTAGCAACAGGTGTGTTAACCCCTAGCTGAATTGGAATGTTCGGATTCGACAGAACCTTTAAGTCATTGATTCATGTGAGATACAATCCTCCTACTTACTATCTCTCAACCATGATCTAGGGTAAGGGAATAATTAGAACCCTAATAATCTGGTCTTAAAGCTAAGTGCATTTCATATCCATTTGATCTCAATCCAAGAAACCCTTTTCTTGATGTCTTGATCTACTGCCTTGGCCAAGGACTCCATATGGCATATGAATGACTTACACAAAAAGAGATCACCTTGCAAATGCAAGTGTAGGTCCTTTCTTGATTCTCATTCACTTTCATGAGTCACTTGTGCAGCCTCAGCATAAGCCTTGAATCAGTTGTCTAAGGCGACACCCTTTAAAGCTTATACCAAAGACTACAGAGTTAACTCATAAAGTAACATGGAACCTCAAGTCTAAGGATCAATTAATCACATCAATGACTCGTGAGAAATTTCCTAATCTGGAAGTTTCCATTTCCTGAAATAGAAACTTCCTTTCCCATTTAGGAATGTTCTCACACGGGGCACCTCAGTGAACTTACTTATTAAAGTAAGCACCCTCATGTATCACGCACGTATCAACTATACACTTTGCACCTCCATGAAACAAGGTGGTCCTTCTTAAGGGCGTGATCCCACAAGCAAGCCTTAGAGGAGTCAGGTTGACACTCCCACTGTCTGTAGGACTCATCGGCTTGGAGTATTTTACTAATCATGACTTATGTGATATAGGGCTCGTTTCATGAACCATTTCACCTAAATGGTAGAGTCCTAAAGTCATCAGGATTAGGGGAGTTCTCATACATGCGCACGTAATGGAAACACACAAAACACGTATTGGCATATAAAGAAGTGTTTGCCTATAATCAATCATATATTATTCAAAGATTGTCTGTGATACAAGAAAAGTCCCAAAGCAGATTACGTCGAATCGGCTTTCTAGGGCACTATTCCTAACAGCTGCTACAGTGCGTGCGCCACCGCAGCGGGCTTCGGACGGCGCGTACGGCCCAACCGCCACCCCGATGGCGGCGCCGCATACGTCAGAAGAAACGCCGGGAGTCCTTCTCCATGGGTCTGGGGCGCGTGTCGCCGGAGGATCGTCGGAAGCCGCCACGAAAGGGCAGCGAAGTGGCGACTCCGCCACCTCCTCCAGCCACGACTGAAAATCGCCAATAACTCCGCCATCGGTCGTCGTTTGGTCGAGTTCTTCATACGGTTGTGACCGCGTCGTCGAGCTCATCGAAATGGACTATTGGATCGTCGAATTCTGTCGAGAAACGAGCGAGTTTGAGTAGTGTGTGAAAATACACCTTGGGGTGTATGTGAGGGTCGTGAATCGCGGGAGAGGGAGAGAGAGAAGCTGAAGCTGGAATTATGGCACGCAAAACGAGGATCCGGGTATTATATCTGAGGTCCTTGTACACGAAAACGGTCGAAAGAAAGGATTAACGATGTCAGAATTGGGCAAACGCAGAGTCTACGGACTCGTCTCGATGCCCCGAACGCGTTGAAGGGGTCAAAATGGTCAAAATCTCATTCGAACAATAAATGACCGGAAAACCCCTAAAAAGAGAAAATTACAAAGGGGCCCCTAAACTCTAAAAGAGTTCAAAATAGAGCCATGGAAAATATAAAATCACATAATTAAATACATTAAAAGGTTGAAACGTGGCGTACCTTATAAATCGGATGAGCGGGATGTTACAAACTCCCCTCCTTCAAAAGGACCTATCCTCAGGTCCTAAGGTCGGATCTTGAACGACGCTGAAACGAATTCCACTTCAAGCTTCCGCTGCGCAACTCTGATCTAGGCGAACTGCAATCTCTGCAAGAAACTTCTCCCTTAGTTGGCATCAACTCCCTTCATATCGACTCAAGCTTATTCGATCACCACTAGGCCACTACACCCGAAGCTTGATACGGTCACGCCCTCGATACTTGCAAACTGCCGTCTGGCCAGAAGTAACGCAACCGCAACAAATAAGAGAGAGAATCCCATCTCTCGACACGCAAGCGAAGGAACCCCGTCCCTCGGCACACAAAAGAGAAAACCCCGTTTCTCAACACACAAAAGAGAGAACCCCGTCTCTCAAACACAGCATCAAGAGAACCCCGCCTCTCAACCTAAGTCTGATTGATTCCACATCTCTCAGACAATCTAGTTTGGGAAAAACCGGCATTTCTCAAACCATAAATCCAAGGGAATCCAGCATCCCTCGAATACCTAAGAACAAGAGAATCCAGCATCTCTCGTGCACAGAACTCAGAAAGACTCCAGCATCTTTCTATCACATAATATAGAGAGAATCCAGCATCTCTCTAACACACAAGTAGGAAGAATCAAATCCCCCTAGCACATAAATAGAGAGAATCAAATCTCTCTCACTCAAGCACAAAAGCAGAATCAAAATTACAACAATCAACAAGTATTGCAATTGACAGATATAAGACATAATAATAAGAATTAATCAAATAAGGAATGCATGGATGCTCGTGCCATGAATGCTTAGTGTACCGTTCACCGTGGTATTTGAAATCTTAACCATAATATTGCAGTGATGTCATAGAAGCTGGTTAAATTGTTGGTATTGCAACCCTGTAATTAAAACACTAGAGTTGGTGCTTGAGGGTTAAATGTGCAAATGAAATGCGGCACTTAAGTCATGTAAGCATAACAATAAAAGCAATTAAGGTCACATTGATAAAATGTTGCACAATCATAATCACAACGTACACATAATCACATAAGCTCAAAACAATTCATGCTCAGAATCAAAATTCCTTGTCAATCGGATGCAATGCACACATATTCCTATGCCGTACGACCTAGATTGACGCGACACAACCCCAGAGCACCAGTTATAACGCCCCAGCTTTCGGCAATTCAGGTATGATCGACACGTTTGCGTTTGAGAGTTAGATTTTAATTATTAATTGATCATTTCTTTAATTTTCCATTTCATGACATAATTTTATAAAAATATATTCTTGGTATTTTATTGAAAATTCATATCATATTATAATTATCGCATAAATTGAACGGGATTGCAATGTGTATTATTTTTCCCAAATGTGAATTAATTCTTTATGGCCTTAATTGCTCATTTTCATGAAGTTGGGACCTAATTGCATTGGACTTGATTGATCAATTATTATGGAAGTGGACTTCATTGCATGACTTAAATGATTGGAGGACTAAATAGTAAATTTAGCCAATTCTTTCCCCTTCATAGCAGCCTTTCACGTATCATGCTTCCCATTCCATATAAACATTACTTACACCTTTGTTCTTGCTTCCCTTGCCAACCGAACCAAACCCTTCTTGGAAGAGAGGGAGATTTCATTATTCCAAGCTAGAATTTGTGGGATTTGTGATCATACAAGCATCATCAACATCATATCTTCTTCTCATCTTCCATTTCTTTCTTTTGAGGTAATTATAGAACTTGGATGAGTTTCTTGAATATATAGGTTAGATAGGGCTTTAGTATTTGTTTGTTAAATTGTGTATTGGTTGTTGGAAATATGTTTAGGAGCTTTGAGCTTAAGTTATATGCATTCAACTTGTGGATATTGAATTTGGAGCATGGTTGATGATTTGGGTTTTGAATGAATGATTCTTGATGATCTAACATGGAAATGGATGTTTATATGAATTGATATTGATTTATATGTATGATAGTATGTGTATTGCATGATATATATGCATTTCATCTTGGTTTGAATTCTTTTGTGGGTTGTTGTTGTTGGTTCGTTGCTGCTACTGCTATTGCTCTGCTTTTTTCTGTCACGCACAGTTGACACGGGCGTGTCAACTTTCCCTTCTTCAGCGTGACACGGGGGTGCGTAGTGGCCTGGGTTCCTCTGTACCGTGACACGGGGGTGTCACGGTTCGCTTTGTAAGGGTGACACGGGCGTGTCACATTCTATTTTCATGCGTTTTGTCCGTTGTACCGTGACACGGGGGTGTCACGGCTTAGTGTATTTTGGTGACACGGGCATGTCACCCCCTGTTTTTCATGCATATTGTTTTGCATGCATGGCTGTACGTGTATGTGTTATATATACATATATGTTGGTTATATATTATTCGTTATTTGGTTTAAGTGACTGTATTTAATTGTTTATTCCCTAATTGTGAGTTCGAATGAATTGAATGGATGACTTGAACAAAATCTTGTCTGCTACATATTTATATCATACTCGTTGCATTTTTCGCCGTTCGTCCTATTTGGTACATTTTGAGTCGTGTCTCACGGACAGTTGTCTTTCTTGCACAGACCAGCTTCCTGGTGACGAGGAGCAGGCCCCGTGAGCTGTTTCCTTATTTGTTTTGGGTCGTTCAGGTGAGGTTTAATTCTAGCTACCTAGAACCCGTATAACCCTATGTGAGGTTTTAAGCCAAAACCTACCTATATAGCTATAGTTTTCAAATGGAATTGGTTTTCAAATGATTTATCAACTTTTGAAGGAACAATTGATTGATTGATTGGGCGAGTATTGTATTGCACTGTGGGCCCGAGGGTAGTGACTCGAGCCAACCGGGAAAGCATGGGCTGACGGGTAACTCGAGAGCTACTCTCACAAAATTGGGATGACCCCTGAACCCCCTAGGAGATTAGGGGAGGAAGGAGTTCCAGGCTTAGGGATTCATGTACTCTCTGCCCAGACTGATTGGATGGTGGGGCCTTGCAATCCCACCATCACCCGGAGGAAGAAGGATGGACTGAAACTGCTAATTGTGCACCGTAATGAATTGCATGATCACCTAACTATTGAATAATTGACTAATTGATTGTACACAGTTGGAGTAAGGTTGGAGAATTGCCCTCACTCGTCGGGCCACAATTGATTGTATTGAATTGATTAATTAATAAACTGAATTAGTTGTAACCTCGGGCGATTAGATCTTTTTCTTTATTAAATTGTATTGTTGTTTCCCAAAATTATTACCCGAGATTATAACCTGCATGTATGTGCGCTTATATTTATTTATAACCCCTCGCTCAGTCCGTGTTGGACTGACACCTCGACTTTACAGTAGTTTTGCAGGGCGTGCGAGGCGGGAATTAGAGTCTAGAGTGTCTTTAATTCGGGTCTAGCACACTTCATCTCACATTTTGCTCATGTACAGATACTCTACCTATTTTGTAGCATGCCTTGTTATTTATTTTGGAGATGATATTGTATTGATATGGATCGTTGGTATCTATTAGTAAATAAATAAATATGGTACCTATAAGTATTGAAGGAATTATTGCTTCCGCTTCTATCTACTCTGCATTGTTGGTTTGGTTTTACATGAGGGTACCCGCCTAGCCTTGTGTAGTGTTTTTTTTATTGTCTCCCGTTCGCTATAGCTTTGGTTCATGTATGGATTAACCATTTCATATATGGATCGGGGCTATAGTGCGGGGGATGTGGCGCCTATCGTTCCGGGTGCTACACCGGTTCTGAACCTGGTAGCTCTGATACCACTCAAGATGTAACACCCCAAGCGGTGGGCATCACACCCCCGCACTATGACCCGACACGTGTACGAAATGGAAAGTCCACACACGCACCAAGTCACAGCGAACGGGTGACAAACAAGAACACACTCACTAGCTAGGCTGTATCTAGCCCTGTACAAAAGAAAATATGCAAAACATGACAGCGGAAGTAGCACGAAATGCCAACTTACAAAAACTTTTACACACCAAGCATACAAGGCAGTACATACATTAGAATCAAATATATGGGTTCAATTAGTTCAGCAAACCTGTCCTAACCTGTCCCGAATTCCAAACATTCAAAACATAGATTCCCAACCTGCACATAACATATCTTATACAGAATTTCCGAATCATAAATCAGAATAAAATACTTAACAAACTTAAACGAATAGACACAGACTCGACAGACACGACACACCGCCGCCTAGCACGAACTCCAACGACCTGAACCTGCAACTAAAAACATAAACGGGGAGGGGTCAGTCCAAAGACTGAGCGAGGGGCTGACCCACTCACACTATACATATATATAGAGCAAAGCACAAAGAAGAAGCGACGTTCGTGAACCCGGGGTTAGTTTTTGCACGCTAAAACATTTTCCCGTGATAATATACATATCGGGAGACTTATCAAACAGACCAAACAAATCTTAAATCAAAAGTTTCTTAAGGCACAACTCAGATTCAGACAGACTTAACACACATATCGGAGCATATCTTATTAACTTAAAAGTATATCAATTTTTATCTTAATTTAACAATCTACCCCCGTTTCACGAACTTATTTCTTAAATAACTAAACATAACGAAAAACGAACATAACCCAAACGCACACACACATCATCCGTCGACCTAAAATAAGCCGTCCCAGATGCAGAACAGATCAGAATTTATCATATCAGAACCTCCGTCGACCTAAAATAAGCCGTCCCGGAGCATATAACGCACACAGACATATCGGAAGCAGAATCTTACCATAATCAGAGCATAACTAGGTCCGCGACCTATCTCATATCACAAAGCATAGCAAAAAGGCATAAGCGTAAAGCATATCATACCTTGCATAATCATACTCACACGCATTACATATACACAGGCTTATCTCAAATGCAAACATATAGGGCACATATCATTAGGGTATAACTATAACCTAACCTCACCTGGTACCAAATACAGCCAAACACAAAGCAGAAGGTCCACCCCGGAACCTGCACGACTCACATGTCACCACCCCGGGTGCACCTGATCCACTAAACACACAAAACAGACCACAAAGCTCAGACTCAGATAGACAACCACACAGAGACGCACGGCAAATGCAATCACATGATCTCGTATCAATTCATATATTACACATTTACAACGCAATCAAATCAAATTCATATATAACATTTCATAAACTTGCACGTATTACAAGGCCAAATAAATCATGTAATAACATGCTACGAATTCATTTAAATCCACGGGGTCATAAGCAACTTCCAACTAAGTTACATAATTATTCAAGTTCTCATATAATTTTCCGATGCGTAACAAATTCACAAATATTACATAATAGATTAAATTCCAATTTACGTGATTAAACCTTAATTTCAAGTTCAATGTTAGACATAATAATTTCTTTAACACATCGAGATTAACATATTTATTTACCAAGTGACAAATTAAAGTTAAATTAATTCAAATCACGCAAGTTCACATATTATATTTCATACAAATGTGCACGTATTACAAAGCTAAACAAATCGTAATAGCATGCTTCGAAATTTATATAAATCTCACGAGGTTACCTATTAAATCCCAATCATACTAAGTTCATATAATTCCTACGTGACATACCCAAATCATATGTTACAAAAATGGATTCACTTAGCAAGGTTGAGCAAATCAAATCAAACAATTTCTTCCTATTTCAAAATTACACAAACACCCCCTCTAATTTAATCAATTAGCATAAATTCAATAAATCGGGATTCAATTTACAAATTACAAAGTCCATACTTATCATATTTCATATCATACATGATTTCATACACATAGGAGTACATTTCGATCAACAATTCAAACATATAGCAATTAATTTGTATTTAAACAATTAATTCAAATAAGCCCCAAATACACAAATAAATTCATAGAAAATAAACCGAGTGTCCGATTGACGAACGGAAAGTGGTGTTGGACTCACCACGATGAAGCGGACAAGCTGTCCGAAGGTCGCCGGAGCGCCGCCACCGGAGCCGCCGGAACAGTGGCCGGCCGCCGTTCGGCCACTGCCGGAACATGCCGAAAAAATCCCGAAAAATCACCAGTTCAAGGATTCCTCGTGCTCAATCCAATTCCTCGATCAATTTCTGCAAATTCCAAGCCAATTGTCTCCAATTTCAGATCCAACAATACTAAAACCCTAAAATCTTCAAACTTCAATTACTTTCAAACCGGTGAACCAAAATGAGAACCGAAAGAGGCATCGGCTTACCCGTGACGAGCTTTACGAAAGCCCTAAGCTTTCTCGCCGGAAAAATCCAAGGAGACCTCCGCCACCGCGAACCACCGTCAATCGGTTTAATCAAGAGTCCTGTGATCACAGGCAACTAGTTCTCGTCGTTCCGAACAACTTTCGTGAAGGGCCCGAGACCAAAAGATGGCCGGAAAAGGCCCCCGTTGGCCGCCGAAGTTTCTGCCGCCGCACGGCTCGCCGGAACCACCACCTATGGCCAAAATTGGGTGAAATCGATGCCGGAAATGAACTCAGGGGGTCGGAAAAGGGTAGGAGGCACCAACCTTGGTCTGAAAAAGCCGCCGGAGAGGCGAAAATCGCCGCTGCTACAGTGCCGCGCGCCGCCTACGTCAGTCCTTCTCCATGGGTCTGGGACGCATGTCGCCGGAGGATCGTCGGAAGCCGCCGCGAAAGGGCGGCGAAGTGGCGGCTCCGCCACCTCCTCCAGCTGCAACTGAAAATCGCCGATAACTCCGCCGTCAGTCGTCGTTTGGTCGAGTTCTTAGTACGGTTGTGACCGCGTCGTCGAGCTTATCGAAATGGACTATTGGATCGTTGAATTCCGTCGACAAACGAGCGAGTTTGAGTAATGTGTGAAAATACACCTTGGGCTATATGTGAGGGTCGTGAATCGCGGGAGAGGGAGAGAGAGAAGCTGAAGCTGGAATTATGGCAAGCAAAATGAGGATCAGGGTATTATATCTCAGGTCCTTGTACACGAAAACGGTCGGAAGAAAGGATTAACGACGTCAGAATTGGGCAAACTCAGAGTCTACGGACTCGTCTCGATGCCCCGAACGCGTTGAAGGGGTCAAAATCTCGTTCGAGCAATAAATGACCGGAAAACACCTAAAAAGAGAAAATTATAAAGGGGCCCCTAAACTCTAAAAGAGCTCAAAATAGGGCCACGAACAATATAAAATCACATAATTAAAAGGTTGAAACGTGGCGTACCTTATAAATCGGACGAGCGGGATGTTACAGTTTAGGCAAATGTTTGAGGAGAAACCTAGGAGGAATTTCCAACCAAACTGGCGAAAAGGTGGTGCGGGCAGTAGTGGCAGGTGCGTGGGAGCATATGGGGTGTCAGAGAGCCATTTTGGGGGTTGGTAACGAGGGCCATGAGCGAGTTCGTGTCAACCAGGAGCTTGATGGGCTTGTGGATCCAAGAGGGGATCCTTGTCCGGACTGTACGATGAGGGGGAACTTGGCCCCTCGGTTCATTAGCATCACAATGCTTTTACCGAGGGCGTCATGCGCTCGGTATCCATTCAAAGGGAAAGTTAAGGTATCCTGACGCCCTCGGTATCCATTCAAAGGGGAAGTTAAAGTATCCCCGTAAGCGAGGGCGACGCTCGTGCATGAGCTACAATGAGTGACAGGCGCCCCGCGCCGGGGTGCCACGTGTCAAGAACGTGGCACGAGCACGGAGGCGGTCGAGGGTGGCTCGATTGGGACTAAGTAGCCACGTGCCTATATTTCACGGCGCCCCGTGTCAAAACGTGGGCCTTGCGTGTTTTGGTCGCATCAGGTATGTAACGCCCCGATTTTCATTCATATATTAAGTGACATTATATTAAATTTCATAACATTATATGTAATATATTCATATGTAATACTCTGAATTATCCTTAATGTGGAATTTACGTGAATTGATTGATAACGTGTTTAATTGATATTATGTGACCTTATTTGGCCATTTCATAAACTTGATGACTTAATTGCATAACTTGTATTTAAGTGATATGTGAATTAATTGCTAAACATGATTTATTTGATTATACTTGATCTGTTCTCATTATGTGGACTTAATGGTATTAATATAACATAAATGAATAATGCATACATAGATAGATATTTATACTTGACTATATATTTTTACAACTTATATATATATAATTGCATTTACACCCTCATCCCACTCACTTCTACCATGTAATTAAATAAGTAATAAGGGTCTAGTTGCAATAATCACAATCATGCAAGACTTTTACACTCTCATTATATATATACACATACACATTTATATATATTATATACATAATATCTACTTTTACTTTATACATATAAGTTATATATCTATACATTACATTACATACATATTATATCATATACATATCATCTCTTCCATTTCATTCCCCACATTACATCAAGACTTCAAACACACACACACTAATACACGATCAAAACACCAAGAAGAGAAGAGAAGATTTCATTACATTTCAAGCTAGATTCTTGGAGGATTTGTGAAGCTGGAAGCATCAACTTCACCATCTCATCATTTCATCCATCCTTTCATTCATCTTAAGGTATAAATGGGAATTTGGTTGATCTCTTTAATCTTTGGTGATATAGGGTTTGATGATTAAGTGATGTATTCTTGTTCATTTACGGTTAGAAGCATGTTTAGGGCAATTATATGCCATAGCTTGCATGAAAACCTTGAGTTTCTATGAAAGTTGATGACTTGAGATTTTGGGGTTTTAATTGATAATTCTTGATGATCCATACATGTTTCCATGGATTATTTGATGCCTAATTGATATATATGAATTATATGCATGATATATGTTGGTTTGGAGTGGTTTAATTGCCTTGGTTTGGTGTTGTATTGATTTGGGAGCCAAATTTCGAGCCTTGCCCTATTTTCCCTTCGTATTGCTACTGTAGCATGATCCACGGGCGTGGATTTTTATCCACGGCTGTGGATTTGAGTCCAGAAAACTTGGATTTTTGTACATGGAAAAATCCACGGCCGTGGATCTTTCTCTATTTTCATCCTGAGTTTGTTTTGTCCCGTTTACCCCACAAACGAACTTTGATTCACCTGACTCTTAAACAGAAAGCTCTTGAAGTCTAGAACAACCTCCAATTGGAATCACCTCATTATCTTTTCCCATTTGTGAGATATTATCAATTATTTTTGGTGTCGCTGCTTTACCGACAAACTACATTCATTCAACTTCAAGTTTACGTCATTTTCTCCTCGCTTTGCACTAGAAAACGAGCCATATATCATTTTAAAGGTATACTTGTCTAGTTTCATTCCAAGTAAACAAAACTCAATTCCAACTTCTACAACTCAAGATATTCCAGTTTTTCTACAGCATGTGCATTTCCGAAAATTGTAAACTTCTGCCCAACTTTGCCAAAACCTCTCTTATTGCATTTCTTTCACTACCTTGGCTCCCGTATATGACTTATATGAGTTATAAACTTGGTTTATTTCAAATCATGCTCCTACTTAACACTTCTTGGTACTCTATTGCTCAAACGTGATTGTGTGACTCCATGCCTTATATGAATTGAATGATATGAATACATGATTCCCTTATATTAATTTCACCTCTTAGGTGTTAATTGGTTTGAATACATGCTAAATGT
The DNA here is from genome assembly GCA_037501455.1 of Lantana camara. NCBI lineage: Eukaryota > Viridiplantae > Streptophyta > Magnoliopsida > Lamiales > Verbenaceae > Lantana > Lantana camara. The sequence goes on from CM074862.1 coordinate 65,854,143, forward strand.
CACTTGATTTCTAGTTCATTTAATTACATGAGCATGGCAGTGCATCATACTTGGTCTCATATTGAGTCTCGTCTCACGAGTTCCCGTTATTTCCTTTCTTGTCCAGTTTTTCTCTAGGGCGGAGATCATTGACCGTTTGGGCACTTTCTTGCATCCTTGTCTTATTCCGTCGCTCCTCAGGTGAGGTTTAATTCTAGATATATAGAACCCGTACAACCCCTACGTTATGTTTTCGGCCAAAATGTATCTATATATCTATAGTTTTCCAAACCTTATTGATTTTCAACTGATTTCACGGAACAGATTGATTGATTGATTGTTTTGGTGAGTAAAGCATGTTCACTTTGAGCCCGAGGGTAGCGTATTGAGCCAACCGAGAAAGCAAGGGCTGATGGGTAACTCTTGCACTATCCTCACAATCTTGGGATGCCCCCTGAACCCACTAGGAGATTAGTGTGGGAAGGAGTTCCGGGCATAGGGACTCATGAAGCCTATATCCAATGAGATTGGGTGGTGGGGGCTTGCAATCCCACCATCACCGGAGGAAGAAGGGAATGGAACTGCTAATTGTGCACTGTAATCGATTGCTTGATCACCTAATCATTGAATAATTGAATTATTGTACACAGTCGAAGAAAGGTTGGAGAATTACCCTCACTCGCCGGGCCACTAATTGATTGAATTGTTAAATTGATTGAATTGTTAAACGGATTAGTTGTAATCTCGGGCGAGTTGTATTTTATTATTGAACTTATATTGTTTCTCTTATAAAACCTTACCCTAAACTATAACTTGCGTGGTAATTGCGCTAATATTTATCTATAAACCCCTCGCTCAGTCTTTCATAGACTGACACCTCACATTGTCAGGTCTGCAGGTTGCGTGCTAGGCGGGATCGAGTCAGGTCTTTAACTTTTGAGTCTAGCATGTTCATGGTAAATTATTGATGCTTATTTGTTATGTTATGAATCTTTTGGTACTTGTAAATTTGGAAAAAATGCTTTGTATTGGAGGAAGTGATGGGCATAGCGATGCTAATGAATGGAATGTATGTATTGTATGATTCCGTTTCGGTTATGCATGTCACGCCCCGGGACCGTGGGCCCGTTGGATGCGAGCGCAAGTCTCCAAGCCCACCGAGTATAACCTGAAATTGGGCCTAAACCACTGCCCAAAAGGGATATCCATTGGTTATACTTGGACTCTTTAACTTATATGCTGACATTCATACTTTTCCGATGTGGGACAGGGATGTCACAATCACCCCTCCTTTAGAATCGCGACGTCCTCGTCACGGCATGACATATATAGCCCATGACCGACTCATCTACTTTGGGACTCTAGAGGTGGCTCCTACGGGCTCAAGAGGTGGCTCCCACACATGTAGCACTTTTCCCCCGCAGGCTCAAGAGGTGGCTCCCATGTGCGTAGCACTTTGCCCCGTATAGCACTTAGCTCCTGCGGCTGACGAGCGGCTCTGATACCATCTGTCAGGCCCCGGGTCCGCGGGCCTGTTGGACGTGAGCGCAAGTCTCCAAGCCCACCGAGTATAACCTGAAATTGGGCCTAAACCACTGCCCAAAAGGGATATTCATTGGTTATACTTGGACTCTTTAACTTATATACTGAACTTAACATTCATACTTTTTCGATGTGGGATAGGGATGTCACAATGCATGTTGTATACAATTGAGGGTTAGTCCCGCCTAACTAGTGAGTCATTTTTTTTTTATTGTCACCCGTTCGCTACAGGTTAGTTTATGTACGGACAATCCATTTCGTATGTGGATCGACTTATAGTGCGGGGTGTGGCATCTCGGCGTTCCGGGTGCTACATCTAAGGTGGTATCAGAGCCCGGTTGCAAAACCGCGGTTCTAGCATCGTGTCGTGACATGTCTAGGTCGAACGGCATAGGATTTATTGATAATTGGGAGTTTTGCATCTTATTTGTTACTACTTGAACCTATTTGAATTTATTTGAACTTTCTTGAACACCCTTGAGCTACTTGATTTCTTGTGCATGGTAGTGATTTATGTTACTACTTGGCGATTAATTGACCTTCTATGGCTTGAAATTTGTATGTTTAATATGTTTTACTTTAACTTAGTTGGATTATTTATTGCATTTTGCATCAAAAATGTGTTTAAATGCTAATTATGTGTCATATGCACTCACTAACCCCATGCATTTATAATTGAGACAAGTGGTGATTATAGGCTATAAAGATCATGTCAACCCACGGCCAATTTCTACGACAACCTCGATTTACTGCAAGCTCCTATCACTTGCTTTGAAGTTGTAAGGAATGCACCGGGGAACTTCATACAAGAATTCAAGAGTAATGGATCGCTCTAATTGGGTTATACTTTAAGTTTTAAGATTCGAGAATAGAAGGACCAAAGGTGGGTAACTTACAAGCTCTAATGAAGTTGGTAGATATTTAACGGGATAGTGGTAAGGTGTGATATCTACAACTTGCAAGATTAACACTCACACGCCTATATTGCAAAAGTCTTTTCAACGGGAATCCGTAGGATCATTTCATTCAAGAGCGAAGTGAAGAAAATCTCAAAAGTGTTTTAAGATTCGAGGTTTCTATCAATAGGGAGGCAATGATTTTAGGAGACATATTTAACTCAAGGAAGGAGACTTTGAGGGCACTAATGATTCGAGGCTCAGATGTGTAAACAAGTGAGGATCTTTAACTAGTTGGAACCAAAATCACGATGTGAGAGGGAAGTAACTCAAATGATTCGGGTCGAGGTCGAAAATTTAGGAATTAAGTTGGAGATAAATCGAGACATTTTGGGACCTTGGAGTAGGATTGGATTAACTTGGAAAATTTAAGAAATGGAGCGATTTTGGGTTCATGGAAGTGACAAATTGGAAAGTTGAACAAGAAGGTAATTGATGTAGGTCTACAAGGAATTTAAATATTTTGGATTTCGGGTTAAGAAAGACGTCGGATGGGGAAAGGGAAGAGAACGACTAATATGGTGATTGTAAGCTCGTGGTAATTAGAGTACTAAAGATTCGATGTTCGGTCGGATTGAGTTTATTCTCCATATCCAAGCTGAATTATCGGGTTGGGCGGTCGAATTGGGAGATATGGAGCAACAAGGGAATCAATTAAGAAGGCAAGGTATCAATTTCATGAAAGTAGAAGCACGTGAGCTCATGAATCATAATTTTGATTACAAAGTTGTACGTGTTGAGATAAGGAAACTTCGAACAAGAAGATGTTTAAGGTGAAGGGTCGAGCAACGAATGGAAATGGTAAAGAAAGGTAAAGAGTTTTTAGAGAGAGGTCATGAACTCAAGTATGAATACTTTAAGGATGAGTTCATTCAACCGTTCGAACTCGTAAAGAATCAACGAGAAAGCCTTACTCAAGAAGGATTCAAGCTCAGGAGTCACCATTTTGATTTATAAAGTTATACAAGTTGGTATAAGGAAACTTTGATTAAGGTGTTAATTATGGGGAGGAGTCGGACGACAATTGGAAATTAATTCTTGGGAGGAAACTAAGATATTAACTTTAGGAGTTTAGGAGAATTCAAATCCGAGAATCACAACTTCAGATCATAAAGTTATACCAGTTAAAATAACGAAATTGTAATCAAGGTGATAGCTACGAGGAAGATTCAAACGACACTTAGAGATCGATAATTGAGAAAGAATTGGGTTCAAGAGATTTAAATATCGGGTCATGGAACGGTAAGGAACGGTACCAGTTGAAGTTAGGAAAAATATGAAGATACGGAAGACCGTGGATAAACAAGGAAAGACCAATTACTCAAAACAAGCTTGTTGCTCAACAAACAAGGAATAAGTACTGGGTAAAGCAAAACTGACCATAACTACGGTGACAGGTTTAATGCATCCATAAGTAGGTGCATCATTTATTGCTTTACATTATTAAATTTTTTTATTTACCTACGCATCTTTAATTTAATTGATAACTTGGAGGGCATTGCATTTTATTTGAAGTAGTTGAATTATGTGAATTATGTGCTTTATTTGTATCTTGGGATTTTAGATGTATTCATTTGCATCCACTAATCCCACAAGCACATCTAGTGTATTGATTACAGGATGCCTCAAGATCATACTCGCTGTAACCGTTTTTCTCGAGTTCCTCCTTGTCCATCCCCTCCGGTTCAACCTCGGGATTTTTTCGATTTCTTGGTTCGTTTTGTTGATCAGAAGATAAAAGAGTATATTTCTTCAGCACCACAAACTACCTCACCACAACCGGCTCAAATTTCTATTATATTCAAGGAGTTTCGGAACTAGCAAATCCCAAAGTTCTTTGATGGGAGTGATATCCAAACCGGGCCATGGCTGAAGAAAGGTGAAAGAGTTAGGGAACTTATTCCGTGTGATACTCAAGAGAAGGTTCGATGCACCACCCCTTTGAATGCAAGAAGGTTTAATCCTCAACCTGGACAGGCTTCAGGATCAAAATCAGGACATAATTCTAACAAGGGAAAGTGACCTATCTCTTATCATATAACGTCATTTCAGAAAGGACCTCCAAACAAGAAGTCTCGACCGACTGGACCAGTTCGAAAATTTCCATATTCACCGACTTTGATCTCACATTGGAGGGAGCTTCTTTACCATTATTGTGGACATGACAACCATACTTACTATGGTTGTAGAAGATGGTTGGGTTTATGTCTGTATTGTGGGAGCGATGAGCATCAAGTAGACATATGCCCAAAGCGACCAGGGAAGCCTATCGGGGGTGAGAGACCGTTTGTTCGGGATCGGGCTGTTAGGAATAGTGCCCTAGAAAGCCGATTTTATATCCGTTTTGTGCTTTTCCTTATTGTAATCACAAACAATCTTTGAATAAAATAACGAATTGAGGCAACACTTCTTTCTATGCTCTTGTGATTAATTATTTAATAGACTTTGGTTTAATTTTGAATTAAAAAGAACGTCTTATTTTGGAGAAAAATAATCTATTTAATTAATTACGAATTAATTAATTAGATAAATAAGTTATTTATTTATTTAATAAATAAAGTATAAAATTATCCAAAAGGAGTTTGGATATTTTTAGCTCTCTTAAAAGTTGATTTGAATTAGAATTCAAAGTCAAAGTTGGAATTACTTGATGATCAAGTAATAAGAGAGAGGGACCAAAATCGTTATCCCATAAGGACTAGGGATTTTCGGCCACCCCTCCCTTTCCTATATATAGGGGAGCTCATGCTCCCCTTATAGAGTAATTGGCAATTCTTTTGGTTCATGTGTTGAACACCATCCTTTCTCCAAGGTATATTAAACCCTAGGTTAAGCCTAAACACTAACTAGAGAATTAGCATCCTTACTAGTTAGATTGTAGTGAAGTTGGTGAAGTATCTCTAGAGAGCTTCAAGTTAGAAGTTTTGAAGATTCGAGCTTTACCAAGGAGAGAGGATCAAGCCGCGAGAAGAGCGTCCTTGCGTGGCTTGAAATGCTTCAAGAAAGATCATTGAAAAGTAGGTTTTTAATCTCTACGAATTTGGATACACGATTGCGAGTCCAAGGTCCTTTTGTTAGAAAATATTTAAATTTCCGCTGCTTTCTAATTCGTGTTTTCCAACAAGTGGTATCAGAGCTACCTCATTAATCGTGTTTCTGATTCGTCTCAATTATTCTGAATTTGGTAGAAATTCTTAGGCTTAGATGCGAATTAGGTATTCATGAGTTCTTTTAGAAAGCCTGAATTACGAAACTGTAATTTTTCTTGAATTTCTGAAACTGTTTTCTTAAATTGTGTTTTTGAAAACCGTTTTGATTGAAATCTATTTAAATCGTATTTTTCTTAATTTTGGATTGAACCGGGTTTTGAAGAAACCCAAAATACGAAACGGAACACGAAAAGGACGAGCCTAGGCGTGCTAACACGTCGCACGCCCAAGCCCCGTCGCTGCCGCCCTTCCCTCCCGCAACCGCGCGGGAGGCCGCCCTAGGCGCGCCGGCCTGCCCCTTCCGCAGCCGTGCGGGAGCGTCCACCCGGGGACGTGCGGGACAGCCCGCCCACGCTGCGCGCACGTTGGCGGAAATCGCTGTCAGCTGTGCGCCCAGCTGGTGCGCGCGCTGCTGCACAGCGGGCGGGCAATCCCACGTTGTCCTGGGCCCGTGTTTTCGTGTTTCGTATTTTCGGTCCTTAAAATCCCGATTTAATTTTATTTTAATTTTATCTTTTGAAATCAGTTTTGCTAAAATAGAATTATTTTAAATTTTCGGTTAAATTAGGATTCTTGAGAAATTAAGCGATTTAAATTTTGAGAAATTACAAACCTTAATTTTGAAAATATTGAAAGAATAAAATTATTAATTTTCAGAAATTAATTGGAATTTTATTAGTTTATTATTTTTCGGGTTTTATTGAAAAGGCTCTTAAACAAGAATTGCATCTAAGTTGTGTTTTAAGCTATTAGAGGTTAAAGCGAGAATATTAATTTATTGGTTAAATTTAAATTCTTGCAATTTATGCATGTTAGGTGATCATGGGTTTAGACTTATGTAAGGTTTTAATTTATGCACATGGATGGTTTAAATTGGGGTTGGAGCCCTATAGTTGCGTTTTACAATTGAGGTTGGAGCCTCACTTATTTGCATACTGTTATGTGATTTATTATGTGGCTTTCCATATTACTGCTTTTGAGGCCGGGGTATGCCCCGTGTAATTGTGTAAGGCCAATATGAAGATTGAGCCTTATTACTTTATGTCTTTTTCTTTTTATTGTAATTTGAGAGTAGAGATAGGAGGTGAGGTTTTTATTTTCATTTTGGAGACAATGCACCCATGGAGTAAGATGGACCACATTCAAGTAACAAGGAGGCCATAAGTGAAGACCCCTCAAAATGTTAGGAAGGGGAATCTCCATTGTAAAATGTAATAGAGATAGGGCTCGTATTTTGTTACAGCTTTCCCTTATGTGATTTAAACTGTTTATGTGGCATGTATGTTAGAACTTGTGATTGTGGAGTGTCTCCCACAAATCACCCATAAGATAGGTAGAACCCATGATCATCTCATGTTAGTATCATACTAGGACATGTTATCTGTTTATGTGCTTGTTTTAAATGCATTTAAGTTGTACTTGCATTAATCAAGACTAATAAAATTGGATAACATATATGTTGGTGAGGTCGAACCGGATAACTCTCCGGTTGATTCGAAAATTCCCATTAAATATTAAGCTAATTTCGAACAAATAGGTGTTTAATTCAAGATGCAAATTTCGAATTAAATTCCTAGCATTCCATCAATAGGTTTTGAGTTTAGTAAGTGAAGCTGGTTATTGTCTGCGAGTCGTGGGATAGCTAGTGGAGCTTATTAGTTCTCAGTTACCTAATTGATCATTTTAAATAATCAATATTTCGTGATCAATTTTGGCAAGGGCGATGTCCGCGAGTCGTAGGTCGTTTGAACTAAGTTTTGATCATGATCTTATGATTTATGGGTCTAGCTTAACGCCTAAGTAAATATGGATGTCGCACGAGTCGTGGGTCCATATTCAAAGAAAGCTGATGCAAAAACAATTACTAAGAGTTCTAAAGGTGTTAGAATTGGTAAGTTGTACCTACCTAGGGTTCTTACTTAGAATGTCCACGAGTCGTGGGTTCGAGGTAAAATGCCTAGGATCTTAGTACCCATTGGGAAGCGTGTTCCTCTTAGATCTTTGGGAATTCTAGATCTTGGAAAAACAAAGGGAGCAACGCACGTAGCGACTGGACCAGTTCGAAAATTTCCATATTCACCGACTTTGATCTCACATTCGAGGGAGCTTCTTTACCATTATTGTGGACATAACAACCATACTTATGATGGTTGTAGAAGATGGTTGGGTTATTGTCTGTATTGTGGGAGCGATGAGCATCAAGTAGACATATGCCCAAAGCGACCAGGGAAGCCTATCGGGGGTGAGAGACCGTTTGTTCGGGATCGGGCTGTTAGGAATAGTACCCTAGAAAGCCGATTGTATATCCGTTTTGTGCTTTTCCTTATTGTAATCACAAACAATCTTTGAATAAAATAACGAATTGAGGCAACACTTCTTTATATGCTCTTGTTTGGGAATTCTGAGAAGAGAACTTATGTTCTCTTCGAAGGGGAGCCTAGTCCCGAAGGGGACGCTCCCACTCGGGCCGAGCGGGATGCGATCCAGAAGTGGAAGGATGATAATCTCCAAGCCCGTTGCCTTATGTTGGCTAACATGTCTCCGGACTTGCAAAGGCAACATGAGGCCATGGAATTTGCTTGGGAGATTTACGACCACTTAGAGCAACTTTACCACCCTCATGAACGTGTTACAAGGTATAACACTTCAAAGGAATTGTTCCACTTGAGAATGAGGGAAGGTTCCAGTGTCCATGAATATGGACTCAAGTTTCTCGCCCTTACTGAGAAACTTGCTTCCATGGACATGCCACTGAAAGATGAGCTTTCAGTGGACTTGTTGCTAGCCTCGCTCCCACCATCATTTAACCCATTTGTCCTTAACTTCAATATGAATCATGCTGGTGCTACTGTAGCTGAGCTGATTAGTCAGCTTGTGACTGCTGAAAGCACGATCAAGAAGGACAATACGGTTTTGATGGTGAATACTCCATCTTCCTCTTCTGGGCCTTCTAAAGGTAAGGGCAAGAAAGCCCAAAAGAAGAAGAAGAAACCCCTTAGGCCCACTGGTGGCATTTCGAAGGGGAAGGCCCAAAAGAAGAAGCGTGATCAGAAAGAGGATGTTTGCTTCCATTGTGGCAAAGCGAGACATTGGAGGAGAAACTGCCCAGAGTACAAGGCTACTCTAAAGAAAGGTATCTTTCTCATTGAAGTAAATCTTTCTATTAATTCTAGTTCTTGGGTACTTGATACCGGTTGTGGAACTCATATCTGTAATGATGTACAGATGCTAAGTGAAGTCCAACAACTCAAAGAAGGAGAATGTGTCTTGAAGATCGGCGATGGCTCAAACGTTGAAGCTCGAGCTTTAGGCACAATTAGATTAGACTTAGGTAGTTTTGAGTTAGTCTTAAATAAAGTCCTTTATGTACTAAGCATTATTCGTAATATAATTTCTGTTCCAATTTTAGATTGTGAAGGTTATGAAACTTATATTAAGAATGGTAAATACTTTATCAAACGGAACAACTCTTCCGTTCACATTGGTACTCTAAGTAATGGACTTTATCTAACTCAGAATATCAATATTATGAATATACAAACGAAGCGTAAGAGAGATGACAAAGTTTCAGCTCCCTTATGGCGCGCTAGATTAGGACACATTTCCAAGAACATAATTAGCAAGATAAAAACTTTAGGATCATTCTCTGAAAATGATCTTAAGGAGTTAACTTCTTGCGAATCCTGTCTCAAAGGAAAGATGTCCAAAGTTCCTTTTAAAGGGACTGTGGAACGTGCCACTAAGGTCTTGGATTTGATCCATTCTGATGTTTGTGGACCGCTCAGTGTAAGCACTAGAAACAATCATCAGTATTTCATAACCTTTACCGATGACTTTAGTCAATATGGTTATGTATACTTAATGAAGTATAAATCTGAAGCATTTGAGAAATTCTTAGAATTTCAAAAGGAGGTTGAGAACCAAACTGGTCACAAGATCAAAGCACTTTGATCTGATCGAGGAGGCGAGTATCTTAGTGAAGAATTCCTTAATCATCTCAATGATAATGGGATTATCTCTCAGTGGACTCCTCCAGGAACTCCTCAGCTTAATGGAGTTTCTAAGAGAAGGAATTGAACCTTACTTGATATGGTTCGTTCCATGATGAGTTTCACTGACTTACCACCTTCTTTCTGAGGTTATGCCCTAGAAAGTGCAGCAAAGATTTTGAATCTAGTACCCTCTAAGTCAGTCCTTAAAACGCCCTATGAAATGTGGCATGGTAAAATCCCTAGTTATTCTTACTTAAGAATTTGGGGTTGTCCTGCTTACGTGAAGAGGATAGTGGGAGATAAGTTAGAATCTCGTTCTAACTTATGCTACTTTGTAGGTTATCCTAAGGAATCCATAGGATACTACTTCTACGATCAATCTGAGCAAAAGGTGTTTGTTTCCAGAAATGCCACTTTTCTAGAGGAACTATTCCTTAAAGAAAAGAAAGGCAAGATCATAGAATTAGAAAAAGTACAAAGTGAACCCACACCACCCATTGAAGAAACGTACCCTTCTGATCAACCACAACCAATCATGAATTTCGATACACACGCAAATCCTCCTCTAAGGCGTTCTGAATGCACTCCTAGACAACCGGAGAGATGGTATGGATTCTTCCATGAGATCCCTCAAAAGGATAATGATCCTTTAACATATGAGTAGGCACTTTCAGATTCTGACTCTGAACAGTGGATAGAAGCCATGAAATCCGAAATGGATTCCATGAACTCCAATCAAGTTTGGACCTTGGTAGATTTGCCTGATGGGGTCAAACCCATAGGTTGCAAATGGATCTTTAAGAGAAAGCTTGGAGTTGATGGAAGCATTAGAGCCTACAAAGCAAGACTGGTTGCGAAAGGATTCACTCAAACACCAGGCATGGACTTTGATGAAACTTTTTCACCAGTTGCAATGCAAAAGTCTATTCGGATCATGCTTGCCATTGCTGCATATTATGACTATGAGATATGACAAATGGATGTGAAAACTGCATTTCTCAATGGTGACATTGATAAAGACGTTTACATGGAGCAACCCATAGGTTTCACATTCAGTGGGAGTGAGCAAAAGGTTTGCAAACTCCAAAGATCAATCTATGGATTGAAATAGGCTTCTAGGAATTGGAACACTCGATTTGATGAATCAGTCAAAGCGTTTGGCTTCATTCAAATTTCGAATGAATCATGTGTGTATAGAAAGGAATTGGAGACCTCAGTGCAATTCTTAGTACTTTATGTTGATGACATCCTTCTTATTGGGAATTCGAAGGATGACATGAAAGTAACTAAGTTATGGTTATCAAACCAATTTGAGATGAAAGATCTTGGTGATGCGTCCTATATCCTTGGAATAAAAATCTATCGAGATAGATCTAGAAGGTTAATAGGACTATCACAGTCGATTTACATTAACAAAGTACTGAAGAGATTCAATATGGAGTCAGCAAAGGTTAAGAACCTTCCTATGAGTGTAGGAACATGTCTTTCAAAGAAGATGCGTCCTAAGACTAACCTTGAGAAGGATAGAATGACTCATACACCTTATGCATCAGCAATAGGTAGCATAATGTATGCAATGTTATGTACTCGACCGGATGTGGCTTATGCACTTAGTGTTACAAGTCGTTTCCAATCTGACCCTGGAGATGGTCACTGGGCTGCCGTGAAGAATATTCTTAAATACTTGAAAAGTCCTAAAGATTTATTCTTAGTTTACGGAGGTCAGAAAGATCTTATTGTCGAAGGATACTGCGATGCAAGCTTTGCATCTGACTTAGATGATTTTAAGTCAATGTCAGGATACATTTGCTGCCTAAACGGCGGAGCAGTGAGTTGGAAGAGTTCCAAGCAAACTACCACTGCAGATTCGACCACTGAGGCCGAATACTTAGCTGCAAATGATGCAGCTAAGGAAGGTGTTTGGATTAGAAACTTCATTCAAGAGTTGAATGTTGTTCCTAGCATGAAATACCCTATTACTGTGTTTTGTGACAACACTGGGGCGGTTGCTCAAGCAAGAGAACCAAGATCTCAGCAACGAACCAAGCACATTATGAGGAAGTATCACCTAATCCATGATATTATCAAAAGAGGAGATGTGCTAATTGAGAGGGTCACATCATCAGAGAACGTGGCAGATCCACTTACTAAACCCCTTAGTCGTGAAGCTTTCAAAGGTCATCTTCAGAAGATGGGACTTAGAGTAGCTTTAGAATGGCTTTGACGGGCAAGTGGGAGATTTTTAGGAATAGTGCCCTAGAAAGCCGATTGTGTATCCACTTTGTGCTTTTCCTTATTGTAATCACAGACAATCTTTGAATGAAATAACGAATTGAGGCAACACTTCTTTATATGCTCTTGTTTGGTATGCGTTTACTTTATCTGTGCATGTATGAGAACTACCCTAATCCTGATGACTTTAGGACTCTACCATTTAGGTAAAATGGTTCATGAAACGAGCCCTATATCACATAAGTCATGATTAGTAAAATACTCCAAGCCGATGAGTCCTACAGACAGTGGGAGTGTCAACCTGACTCCTCTAAGGCTTGCTTGTGGGATCACGCCCTTAAGAAGGACCACCTTGTTTCATGGAGGTGCTAAGTGTATAGTTGATACGTGCGTGATACATGAGGGTTCTTACTTCAATAAGTAAGTTCACTGAGGTGCCCCGTGTGAGAAGATTCCTAAATGGGAAAGGAAGTTTCTATTTCAGGAAATGGAAACTTCCAGATTAGGAAATATCTCACGAGTCATTGATGTGATTAATTGATCCTTAAGACTTGAGGTTCCTTCTCACTTTATAAGTTAACTCTGTAGTCTTAGGTATAAGTTTTAAAGCGTGTCGCCTTAGACAACTGATTCAAGGCTTATGCTGGGGCTGCACAAGTGATTCATGAAAGTGAATGAGAATCAAGAAAGGACCTACACTTGCATATGCAAGGTGATCTCTTATTGTGTAAGTCATTCATATGCCATATGGAGTCCTTGGCCAAGGCAGTAGATCAAGATATCAAGAAAAGGGTTTCTTGGATTGAGATCAAATGGATATGAAATGCACTTAGCTTTAAGACCAGATTATTAGGGTTCTGATTATTCCTTTGCCCTAGATCTTGGTTGAGAGATAGTAAGTAGAAGGATTGTATCTCCCATGAATCAATGACTTAAAGGTTCTGTCGAATCCGAACATTCCAATTCAGCTAGGGGTTAAACACCTGTTGCTAGACTATGGTCGTTTAATCTGTGGACTGATTAATTAATTAGTGAATTAATTAATTAGGGTCACTGCTAATTGGATTGAGAACATAGAGGGTCACACACAACAACTTGGTTACATGATTTGAGGCTTTAAAATGATTAAACGAGTTAATCGGGCCAAGAGGGTTCCACACGTGTGAAACCACACTTGTGGGTCACGTGAGTGACACGTGTCCTTGTGACACATGTCCCACACGTGTAAATATATATATATTGTATATATATATTAAATAATTAATTTCTTAATTATTTAATAGACTTTGGTTTAATTTTGAATTAAAAAGAAAGTCTAATTTTGGAGAAAATAATCTAGTTAATTAATTATGAATTAATTAATTAGATAGAATAAGTTATTTATTTTAAATAAATAAATAAAATGGTTCATGAAACGAGCCCTATATCACATAAGTCATGATTAGTAAAATACTCCAAGCCGATGAGTCCTACAGACAGTGGGAGTGTCAACCTGACTCCTCTAAGGCTTGCTTGTGGGATCACGCCCTTAAGAAGGACCACCTTGTTTCATGGAGGTGCTAAGTGTATAGTTGATACGTGCGTGATACATGAGGGTTCTTACTTCAATAAGTAAGTTCACTGAGGTGCCCCGTGTGAGAAGATTCCTAAATGGGAAAGGAAGTTTCTATTTCAGGAAATGGAAACTTCCAGATTAGGAAATATCTCACGAGTCATTGATGTGATTAATTGATCCTTAAGACTTGAGGTTCCTTCTCACTTTATAAGTTAACTCTGTAGTCTTAGGTATAAGTTTTAAAGCGTGTCGCCTTAGACAACTGATTCAAGGCTTATGCTGGGGCTGCACAAGTGATTCATGAAAGTGAATGAGAATCAAGAAAGGACCTACACTTGCATATGCAAGGTGATCTCTTATTGTGTAAGTCATTCATATGCCATATGGAGTCCTTGGCCAAGGCAGTAGATCAAGATATCAAGAAAAGGGTTTCTTGGATTGAGATCAAATGGATATGAAATGCACTTAGCTTTAAGACCAGATTATTAGGGTTCTGATTATTCCTTTGCCCTAGATCTTGGTTGAGAGATAGTAAGTAGAAGGATTGTATCTCCCATGAATCAATGACTTAAAGGTTCTGTCGAATCCGAACATTCCAATTCAGCTAGGGGTTAAACACCTGTTGCTAGACTATGGTCGTTTAATCTGTGGACTGATTAATTAATTAGTGAATTAATTAATTAGGGTCACTGCTAATTGGATTGAGAACATAGAGGGTCACACACAACAACTTGGTTACATGATTTGAGGCTTTAAAATGATTAAACGAGTTAATCGGGCCAAGAGGGTTCCACACGTGTGAAACCACACTTGTGGGTCACGTGAGTGACACGTGTCCTTGTGACACATGTCCCACACGTGTAAATATATATATATTGTATATATATATTAAATAATTAATTTCTTAATTATTTAATAGACTTTGGTTTAATTTTGAATTAAAAAGAAAGTCTAATTTTGGAGAAAATAATCTAGTTAATTAATTATGAATTAATTAATTAGATAAAATAAGTTATTTATTTTAAATAAATAAAGAATAAAATTATCCAAAAATAGTTTGGATATTTTTAGCTCTCTTGAAAGTTGATTTGAATTTGAATTCAATGTCAAAGTCAAAATTACTTGATGATCAAGTAATAGGAGAGAGAGGGACCAAAACCCTAGTCCATAAGGACTAGGAATTTCGGCCACTCCCTTATTATAAATAGGGGAGCTCGAGCTCCCCTTAGAGCAAAATTGGCAATTCTTTTGGTTCATGTGTTGAACACCATCCTTTCTCCAAGATAAACGAAACCCTAGGTTAAGCCTAAACACTAACTAGAGAACTAGCATCCTTACTAGTTTGATTGTGATCAAGTTGGTGGACTATCTCTAGAGAGCTTTATGTTAGAAGTTTGAAGATTCGAGCTTTATCAAGGAGAGGGGATCAAGCCGCGAGAAGAGCGTTCTTGGGTGGCTTGAAACGCTTCAAGAAAGAATAAAAGAAAAGTAAGTTTCTTAACTCTACGAATTTGGATACACGATTGCGAGTCCAAGGTCCTTTTGTTGGAAAATTTTTAAATTTTCGATGCTTTCTGCTTCGTATTTTCCAAAAAGTTCTTCTTCCCACAATCCTACTCCACACCATGAAACAGTGGATGAAATGTTTGGTGAGGTTAGAGATGTGAACTTGGACGCCGCCGTGTTGGCCAAGGGGAAAGGAACGTTGATCACCTTTTTGAGTAAATGGATCTGGTCCTGGAAGCAGAGCGACAAGGCTAACTTTGCCCTTGACAGAAAGTGCCACCAACCCTTAACATCATACTGTAACAGTGGCAATTCGGGGTCCAACTCAAGAAGAGACGGTTGGTCCCTCGGAGGGACCTCCTACCAAGCGTAGGAAAAGAACCAGGAAATCTAAGAAATTTACAGAGGAAGAAAGTTCCGGTATGCAAGCTACGGAGAGGACTCCAGACAAAATTAAGAGTAACATATCCATGGGGGATTTGGTTACAATGAGGGCACCTAGATATTGGGATGAACGGTTCACTTATAGATTACCGGCCGCGCACGAGAGAGCTAATAACCCCCCTTCCCCTAGGGAGATGGCGGTCTATAAGGACGCAATTGAGGCAGGGGGGTTGAGATTTCCCATTTCCGTTCCAGTGGCAAGCATCCTCAATCTTTTGAATTTGAGGCCTTCCCAAATTGTTCCCAAAGGCGTAGCCCTCATCAACGCCTTTGTAGTTCTGATAAAGTATACTAGAAATGAGTCCACTATTCACAATTTTAATACCCTCTTCCAGGTGGTCCGCTCACCACGCTCATCTCCCACGGTCGGATTCTATTACATTCAAGCCAAATCTAAATTGAGGTTGATAGACTCGCCTTCGTCGTCTTATGGAACTGAGTGGAAGGAGAAATTCTTCTTCGTGAGGGCCCCCGAGGGCGAGGACTTTGGTGTCCCATGAGAGTGGGTGAATCATGGAGAGGGGCCTCTTATAAGATCCCGCCTAAACCCCTCATTTCCCTTGTCATGGGCTCAGGAATTGGCCCTTGCCATGAGGAACGCTCGATGGCTCATTAAGGCCAAAGAATTAATGGATGACGAAGAGGTTCTAATTCTCTGTGGGCTCATGAATGACCATGAATTGATCTGCTAACCCGCTCGCTCGAAACTTGGAAAGAGATGGTTAGATTCTAGGAAACTAACTTTTAGATAGGACCACTAACTTTATCCATGGTAAACCTTGATCCATGAAGATTGGCCCTTGTTTCCTTTTCTTCCTTTTTCTTTCTGACAGGCCCAAGTATACTGATGGCTGGAAGAGAGGGAATGCGTAACGTGGCAGCACTTTTGGGTAATCGGGGGCAACCCCAGAACCAACAACAACAACAACAGAACCAATAGAGGTAAGGCCGCACGGGCGGCGGCCGAGGAGACGACCCTGGTGGAAGCAGTTTGAGCGCCCCTAGCAGGGGGCGAGGGGAAGGTAGAGGGTCTACCGCATAAACAAGTATCATCCCTTGCCCCGAGGGTAATACTTCGGCGAGTGGGAACAGGCCTCTTCATCTTGGCCCCAATGAGCACCGCGGGCAACACTCAGGCGTGGTTATCACTGAGCTCCCCGAGGGTGTTTCTCCCCCCTCGAGAAAGAGGAAGAGGTTCCCGGATTCTGTACTGGTGATAGGGAAGGGGAAGCAAGTGGTGGTTGGTGAGCCTGGGGAAGGTGAGACTTCCTCTTTCAAGGGCGACCGTATTTGAAATTTTGAGCACAACGGGGATACTTCCTACCAACGATCCCCCTCCGCCGGCCCCACTATGCTACTGGACTGCCCCTCGGTGTAGAACTTAGTCCATGGGATCTACCACCGACTACAGTTTACCGGTGAAGACTTGTGCCATGCTCTCATAGCGGTAAACTATTTAGCCAGAGCACTAATCAGGTGGTTGAAGACCTATGCCATGCTCTCACAGTGGTAAGTGTTATATTATTCCATAAGCTACTTCTAGACTCTTGGTTCCTCATTCTCATCTCGAAATTTGCTTAAGTGTGGTTTGAACATCTTGCAGGAAGTCCTCCCGAGGGTCAAGAAGATGGTTCGCGCTGCCAACCCTGCACAGCTCCAGGAACAGAATGCGTGTTGAGGGCCAGGCTTGAGTCCCTCGAGACTGAGCATAGCAAAGTTAAGAGAGAGTTGGAGAAGAGTGAGGAGTCTCGCAAGAAGGCTCGTGCTAAGGTGAACAGGTGCAAGGTCTTCAACAAGGGTCTGGCTATAGATTTGGATGAGCGGAACAAGCAACTCAACGATGCCAAGAAGTAATACACCCAGGCCACAAAGCTGCTTAGAGTACCAAGAAGTTTCTTAGAGTGCCAAGAAGCTGCTTCCTGATCGCATATCCGGGGCCAACCGCGAGGTTCTTCTCAAGTTTTCTCACTCTAAGGTCTTCGGGTTTTCCGCCAACTTGCACTATTACGACGAGGCTCAAAAGGCCTTCAACCTGACGGTGTCTCAGCTAATCACATTGGGCTTGGCGAAACCTGAGTCTTGAGGACACTGGCGCATAGGGTTGTAGTATGACGAAGATTTGAAAGAGCCTGCAGCGGATGAGGGGAACCCTGAAGATAACTTAACTAAGCCGGAATATAATGACTTAGTGGCTCTTCTTCAGGATGAGTTTATGAGGGCCCATGCGACCACGGAGGCGCCAACAGTGGTGGAATATACGAATGGGTTACTGACGGTGTCTCAGCTAATCACATTGGGCTTGGCGAAACCTGAGTCTCGAGGACACTTGCGCATAGGGTTGTAGTATGATGAAGATTTGAAAGAGCCTGCAGCGGATGAGGGGAACCCTGAAGATAACTTAACTAAGCCAGAATATAATGACTTAGTGGCTCTTCTTCAGGATGAGTTTATGAGGGCCCATGCAACCACCGAGGCGCCAGCAGTGGTGGAATATACCGAAGGGGTTACTGATGTTGTACCTACCCCCAAGGGCTCAACAGTTGTTACCGTCCATATCCAGGCTAACGAGGATACTCCCACACAAGCGGTCGAGACCGTCATGCCCCAAGATGTCCCTGCACCCAACGCTCCAACGACAAGCGCCCCAGTGCCTACTCCAACGGCTGAAGTGGTGGACCTTGAAGGCGGCCAGGCTCAAGATGCCCAAACATGATTTACTCCTCTTATCTGAAAAACTTGCACTTTTTTCTTTGTTACAATCTATTCCTGCTATTCTCATGCTTTCCAGGGGTTAGAACACCCCTCAACGTGTACTCTGAGCATTTACTTTTTCCTTGGTTCAATGAATGAAACCTTGTTTTGTCATGAATGTCCATTTACTTTATATCTATTCTTATGCTCTAATGTAATAGAATTTTGAAAGGATCCCTTAAGAAATTTGTAAATAAGACCGCGAGGGGCCTGTTTTCGAGGGTACCGAGGTTACTTGGAAAAATCTCTTGTGTGGAAATTTCCTTAAGAAATTTGTTTAAGTAAGGAACGCTAGGGACCCGTTTTGAGGGTGCCCTGGTCACTTAATAAATTTCTTGTGTGGAAATTTCCTTAAGGAATTTGTTTAAACAATGAGCGCGAGGGACCCATTTCCAGGGTGCCCTGGTCACTTAATAAATTTCTTATGTGGAAATTTCCTTAAGGAATTTGTTTAAACAATAAGCGCAAGGGACCCGTTTCGAGGGTGCCCTGGTCACCTAATAAATTCCTTATGTGGAAATTTCCTTAAGGAATTTGTTTAAATAATGAATGCGAGGGACCCATTTCGAGGGTGCCCTGGTCCCTTAATAAATTCCTTGTCTGGAAAATCTTCCTTAAGGAATTTGTTTAAATGTTCCACTGCTCCGAGCACCAGTTGCCTACGACCTGTGGGACAGCCTGCCTAGGTATCCGAAGGGGGGAATTGAATAGCACTGTGTATAGTAAGCTCTATACAAAACTTTCTTATCCAAAAGAAACAGATTCCCTTGCTTTCTTTCTTTAATAGAAAATTACATCGAGCCCAAATATGGGGTCTTACAAAAATACGTGCAAGAAATTTAAACATAGAACCGTCGAAGATTGTATGCGTTCCATGGTCGAGGGAGTCACTCGCCTTGAAGTGTTTCAAGTAAATAGGTGTTATTGGCTCTCACTTGGATGACCTTAAGAGGCCCTTCCCAATTTGGATCCGACTTGCCCACGTGCCTTGACACTTCAACTTTCTTTAACACCAGGTCCCCTAACTGGAACGTTCTTTCTTTTACACGTTTGTTGTATTACTAAGCCACTGAGGATTTGTACTTGTGGATACGCGCCCAAGCGTTATCCCTCCTTTCCTCTAGCAGATCTAGTTCGAGCGCTCTACTTTCCTCGTTAGAGCCAGGCTTGAAATAGGCAACGCGTGCGGATTCCTGAATAATTTTCGCAGGTATCATAGCCTCCGACCCATATATGAGGGAGTAGGGAGTTTCACCGGTGGCCGCTCGTAGAGTTATGCGATAAGCCCACAAGGCTCCTTGTAGCTCTTCAGCTCATTCGCCTTTCTTGCTTTCGAGCGTGGTCTTCAAGTGCTGCAAAATTATCCTGTTAGTAACTTCAGCTTGACCGTTGGCTTGAGGGTGCCCCACGGAAGTGAATCGTTGCTCAATACCCAGTTCCGAGCACCAGTCTCAGGTATCTTCCGTGATGAATTGGGCTCCGTTGTCTGAAATCAGCACCCTCGGAATACCATATCTACAAATGATTTTTTCCACATGAAGTCCTTGACAACGCGGAAAGTGATTTTGACAACTGCTTCTGCCTCTGCCCATTTCGTGAAGTAGTCCACGGCTAAGATGACAAATTTGTTTTGTCCCATAGCAATTGGCAAGGGTCATACTATGTCAATTCCCCATTGAGCGAAGGGCCAGGCTACATCTATGGGGATCCTTTGAGACGCAGGCAGCTGCGGAACGTTAGCATGGAACTGGCATTTTGGCCATTGCTTGGAGAATGTGATTGCATCTTGCAGAACCGTGGGCCAGTAGAAACCACTTCTCAAAATCTTCTTGGCGAGGATGCACCCCCCAGAATGATTTCCACAACTTCCATTGTGAATATGTTCAAGAACTTCTTTATCTTGCGAGGGCCTCAAACACTTTAGGGGAGGGCCTTGATACGATCGCTTGAAAAGCCTTCCTTCTTGATCAAGGGAAAACCGAGGGGCCTCATTTATGATTCTCCTTGCTTCCAACTTGTCTGTAGGGTAGATACCATCTCCAAGAAATCTTATGATATCATCAAGCCAACAGGGCTCGGTTAGATCAATCATGGTTACTTCTCGAGGGGGATCCATTTCCTTTATTAAGGGTTCTTCTGTTCTTAGAAAAGTAATGGAGCAGTCACTTGACCCCTCGATGGCGGAGGAAAACTGGGATAGAGCGTCCGCCCGGTCATTTTCTGCCCTCGGCACTTGTAATAGATGAAACTCACTGAACTTGCTAACGATTGCCTTAGCTTTTCCCAAGTATTACACCATGGTGGCTTCTAAAGCCTCCTATGTACCTTCAATTTAGCTCGCGATCAGCTGTGAATCAACGTAGGCAGTGATCCGAGAGGCTCCATTTTGGAGGGCGATTTTCAGCCCTTGGATGAGAGCTTAATACTCTGCCTCATTGTTAGTAATTTGGAAATCCAATCTGATAGCGAAATCTAGCTCAACTCCATGGGGGTCTCTAAGGGATACCCGAGCTCCTCCCCCTTGAGAGGTCGCGGAGCCATCTGTGCACAAGAGCCATAAACCCTGATTCTCCATGGGTACGACCTCTAGCCCAAAACACTCAACTAGCAGATCAGTAACCACTTGTGCTTGTATAGCCATCCTTGGCTCGTAACTGATGTCAAACTGACTCGCTCAATTGCCTATTTGATTAACCTTCCAGAAACGTCGGATTTTGACAAGACTTACCTCAATGGTTGATCTGTAAGCACCGTGATGGAATGAACCTGAAAATACGATCTTAGCCTCCTTGACTCGTTTACGAGGGCGAATGTGAACTTCTCAGTTTCCAAATATTTCTTTTATATGCCATGTAGGGTTTTATTCCAATAATAGATTGGTCAGTGGTTACGCTCGTGTATGGCCATAAGGACTGCGCTCATTGCTTCCTTGGAAACCGAGAGGTATATGAACAGTTTCTCATTCTCGACCGGCTTTGCTAGCAGAGGTGCGCATGAGAGGTAGGCTTTCATATCCTGCAGTGCCTTCTCGTATTCCGCTATCCACAAGAAGTTTCGAGCGTTGCGCAATATTTTGAAGAACGGTAAGTTCCTATCCGCTTATCGTGATATGAACCTGTTGAGAGAGATTACCTTCCCCACCAAAACTTGTACTTCTCTAACATTTTGAGGGGAAGGGATTTCCATAATTGCTCTGATCTTTTCAGGGTTAGCCTCAATTCCACACTGACTGACCACATATCCTAAAAACTTGCCCCTTCGAACTCCAAAGGTACAGTTGGAGGGATTCAATTTCATGCCATATTGGTGCAGTATATCAAAGGCTCATTTCAAATCCTCCACATGGGAATGTTCTTGCTCACTTTTGATGATCATGTCATCCACGTACACCTCCATGGAACCGCCTATCTCACACTCGAACATTTTGTTGACAAGGCATTGATATGTAGCTCTGGCATTCTTCAATCCAAACGGCATAACCAAGAAACAGTATACCCGAAGATGTACGATAAAAGAGGTCTTCGAGATATCCTTAGGGGCTATAAAAATCTGGTAATGCCCCTGAAATGCATCCACCATGCTCATTAATTCACAACCTGCTGTTGAGTCCACCAGCTGGTTAATCCGGGATAAAGGATACGGAACTTTGGGGGAAGCCTTGTTGAGATCTGTAAAATCATTGCACATCATCCATTTGCTGGCACTCTTGGGCACAAGGACGATGTTGCAAAGCCATTTTGGGTACAAGATGGGCTCAATATACTGGGCCTCGAGGAGTTTGTTCACTTCCTCCTCAATAACCTTCTTTCGGAACCTGTGGACATCTCTCTTTCTCTGTTTGATGGGCTAGAAGGCAGGGTCCACATTGAGTCTGTGGACGATGACACTGGGGTCAATCCCAGTAAGATCGGAAGCTTTCCATGCGAAGACATCAATGTTTACCCTTAGAAAATCGATCATCATTATCTGAGAGGGCCCGGAGAGGTTAGAACCAATTTGTGTGGTCTTATCTTTGTTTCCCGGCTCAAGCTCAATGGTTAAAAACTTCTTCGTTGGCTCTATCCAAGCCGTCGGTCGAGGAATTTCGAGCGCCCTTTTCTTTCCTGTAACGCGGTTGTCCCTGCCCTCGGGCTCGCCCTCTTCTGAGGAGGATTCCTCTACTGCTCCAAATGGGACACCCTCGGAGTGATAATTTCTGCTCGTGGATTTTTTTTTTTTTTTCCTATTTTAGAGTTTGGCACGTTTTCTCGTGGGGCCATCCTCGTCGAGATTGAGGAAATCCACAGCTTTCTTCGTGGAACCAATTTGGAAAGCCTTTTTCTGTTTTTGGCTTCTTAAGGGACCGCATATAACATTCTTATACTTCCTTGACATTGCACAAGATTTCGCCTGTCCCCTCCGGGGTGCAAAATTTGATTTTTTGATGGTAGATGGAAATGATCTCCTTGAAATCAACAAAGGTCGAGCGCCCGATGATAATATTATAAGGGATCTCAATCTCCACAACCCGTAGGTGACCATCAGAGTCTTCTGTTGTGGGACTCGACCAAAAGAGGCGGCTAATCGAATTTGTCCGCGAGGGACAACCTCCTAGCCCCCAAAGTCAATGAGGGTTGTTTTAAGTGGCTCGAGGGGAATGTTGGTAATATTCATTTTTTGGAAAGTTGAGTAGGGGAGAACATTCACAGAACTTCCACTATCGACAAGGACCCTCTTTACAATGTGATTATGTACATCAAAACTAACCACCATGGGGCAGTCAGAGGTTTCACCGACCCCATGGGGTGTTACAATATGCTCTAGGTCCCTATCATTGAAACTTATCACTTCATTCTCTTTGGAGCCGGGGATGCCTGCTTCCTTAGTGGCGTAAACTTATTTTGGGGCCGAGGGTCGTTGATCGTAGCTACGCACGTAGCGACGGCGAAAGGCATTTGAGTCTCCTCCTGAGGATCCACCAGCAATCATGTGGATGACCACGAAGGGCACGTTTTCTAGTTCAGATATTTTCTACTTGCCCCTGTTCCTGCTTTCTCTATGCCGCCCTCAGGGACTCCTCGAGCGAGTGGGACTCCTCCTCCTGATTGCGGCTCACTCGTTGCAGTGTTCATCATACCGCTCCAGGAACTTGACAAATTCTTTCAAATGGCCCTCGACAATGAGTCTAAATTTCGCTCTCCAGTTGGGGACACATGTCCGTGTCATGGCCTATTTGTTTGTGGAGCACAGTACTTTCCCGAGCGCCTCTAAGATTCCGTCTCCTTCATTTTCAGGGGTCTCCTAAAAAGCTTCTTGTCGGAGAGTGAGTAAACCTCAGAGATAGACCGGTTGAGGGGGATTCGCTCGAGTCTGCGAGGGGGAGGCGATGACTTGTGGTGGTCCTTTTGCGTATACTCTCTCCCTCGCTCGTACCTATGGTGACCTGACGGGTGTGGCGCATTGGATTTGTATATATCCTCGAGCACAAAGAATGGCTCGGCGATCTCTCTCATAGCCATAAGGGACTTGGGCCTCTTCTTGACAATGGCCTCAGAGAATTCATTGCTCACATATTGCTTATGGTTGATGACTTTAAAGAGAACATGGATCTGAAAGTCCCTGGAGGGCCTTCGACTAAAATCACTTATTTGTTGAATCGAGCGAAGAAAGAACGGAGGGACTCATTTTCGCCTTGAACCTGATTGTTCAAGGCTGTAGGCGCGGTGACTGGAGCTTTGAGTGAGTTAAAGTGGTTCAGGAAAGCATTGGTAAGGTCCTCATACCCCCTAATCGAGCAGGGTGGCAGTCGTTTGTACCATTCTTGGGCCATGCCGACGAGAGAGGTAACGAATACCTTGGCCCAATAGTGACTGGAATGCTCGTACAAATGCATCAGGTGCAGAAAATGGTCTAAATGTTCTGCAGGGTCGGTGGTCCCATCATAACAGTTGATGGAGGTGGGGACTTTGCCCATTCCAGCCTGGGCCATTAAAACTTCCTCAACGAGCGGAGAGCCCCTCGTCAGGGGGTGGTGGTAATCTCCCTCATCGTAATTCTCATAGTTTTGTTAGGAATAGTGCCCTTAAAGCAGATGTTTGCTTTACTATTTCCTTGTAAAATCACAAACAGTCTTTGAATAATATACGAAATGATTATGTTCATAGGCAATCACTTCTTTATGTGAGTATCTATGTCTGTTTGGGTTCGACTGTGTTTTGCATGTATTGAACTTCCCTAATCCGATGAGGCTGTTAAGAACTTTGTCGTTATGGGAACGGCACATGAAACAAGTTCTTAACTCCATAGGCGAGGATTAGAAACTTCTCCAAGTCAATGAGTCCGACAGACAGTGGGAGTGTCGACCTTGACTCTGCTGAGATTTGCTTATGTGATTATGTCCTTTTGAAGGATCACTCAGTTTCATGGAGTGATAAGTGCATACATTGATGCGTTCATAATACATAAGGATGATTGTTACAAGAACTTCATTATTGAGATGTCCCGCGTGAGAACATTCCTAAATAGGAAAGGAAGTTTCCAGAAACTTCCAGATTAGGAAATATCTCATACGTCAATGACGTGATTCATTAATCCTTAGACTTGAGATTCTGTAATGTCTCATATGAGCTAACTTTGTAATCTTTGATATAGGCTCAAAAGGGTGTCGCTATATAGACACCTGAACCACGGCCTATGTTGGGATTACACAAGTGGCATATGTAGAATTAGTAGAATCGATAAAGGACCTACACTTGTTAAGAACAAGAATGATCTCTTACTAATTGTGTAGCGCCCCAACGCCACAACCCCGCACCGTTGTATCACCCAAGTAACTAGGAAGCCCTATCACTCGAGAGATACTTCGACGAACGGACAGAACATAACAAAGATCAGAGTAACCAGTGTTGCCAAAGCAACGGAATTTCAGAATAATTTAAAACTTTTAAAAATATGAATGCAACATAGTAGTACATGCATAAACACATAAACAAGTAGCCATAATATAACATAAAACATTAGTCCAATGGGAAAAACAAAGGAACATAATAAAACTGAGTCCAAGTATTTCAGGTCGTAGTCTGAACAAGTTCTCACAGTAAAACATGCAACATAAAGGTAGAGGTATCCACGACTGCACAGGATAAAAGAAGAATAACTAACAATCTTGACTTAACAAAAGACCTCCTACAGCTTCAAGATACCTCTAGGAAGCGCCGGGCTGCCTACTTGAAACCATGAGGTCAGAAAATAGGGTGGAGGTATTAGTCAAAGGGACTAAGTGAGATAATTTGCAATAAGAAAGAGTAGTTGAACTTGAGGGGTTTTGAAAGACTTTCTTAGCAACTTTCTTCAAACCGAAAAGAAAACTCTTTTATCTTGAAACAGGATTTTTAACAAGCACACACAAGCTCACACATCAGAGGTTCTGGTTCATATATACTTTATAAACAGGAAACAGGATACGGATATTTTCCAAAAATATGAACCAGACTTTAAAATCAAAGTTGCCCGCAAGCTAGGCCATATCCATCCTTCACTCCTAAAAAACATTTACAAAGTTGGTATCGAGATCCATTAGGACCCCAACACCCATATACACATGCACCACCCCTTCTCCCCTTATTATCGCGCCCAGGGAGCTACCCCGCGGTGACGTACGAAACCGGAGGAATTTACTACCTCTCCCGACCTTCGATGTGGAGTAACCAACCTCTGGTTAAACCATCACCAAGGTTAGTACGGTGGCCAGTATCATAGTATCCATTTTCACACGCCTCTCGGTCTACTACTTAACCATACCACCAAGGCCCAACATAACAAAATTTCCAAAGCTTGCATTCAGAATAACAAAAGTGCATAAGCACACAGAGTTCAGAAGACTGAACCTTTAATCAAAGCAGTATAACAGTGAATAGAACGTATATTAGAGATCATTGAATTTAAACTTGAAGCATTGTCCCAAAACGGGAAAACGTTAAACTTTAAAGATAAGAATCTTTGCACCCGAAGGCGTTGATTTTGAAATCATTTGAATACGTAGGAATATTCATGGTTCCAGTTAAAATAGGTTAAACCTCACCTATTTATTTAGATAAGTTGATAGTTGGTAGAAGACAGGGTTCACACAATACCCTGCGAATCCCAGAACTCGGTATTATCTCCTATAAGTGACAGACTACTATGAGCTTAAGGATCTCAGTCCCACACATGATTAATGATGCATGATTGAGTGCGGATAGTCAAGTATTGAAGTATAAGATTGAAAAGAATGCGGCACACTTAAACAAGGAATAATCTTTCCCGAAGAAAGGATTCGAGTAAACGATTAGTCTCATTAGAAAGCTCATGTCAAAAGCTTAGGGGTATGTTCTTAGGGTCTTAAAACAACCCTAATTAGAAAAGGAATGTGAACTTTGAAACCTACTTTGATCCCTTGTTTTTGAGAATTTTCGAAAAAGGCTTTGACCGTTGAATTCGTCCCTTGGAAATGATCAATTAGGTTAAAAGTCAAAATTCTTGGTCAAAGTCAACGTCAATGGTCAAAGTCAAAGGTCAAGGGTCAATGGTCAAAGGTCACTATTCAAGTATACGGTATATATACGGTAAGTATACGGTATTTATACTGTATGTATACATGTATTTATACGGTATGTATATGGTATTTATACAGTATGTATACGGTATTTATACGGGGATGCCTACCGTATTTCTATAGTATTTATACAGGGTACATACAGTATTCATACAAGAATACAGGCGGTACTTATACTAGAATACATACGGTATCTATACAAAAGTACATACGTATTTATTTGAAAATACATTTAGTATTTATACGAAAGTATACACGTATTTATACATAGAGGAATCAAATATGTATACGTATATTATACATGTATACCATAACATATATCAATTGGTTAAGGAATAATTAATTAAACATGTAACAATTAAAACTATAGGTTATAACTTTAATTATGTAACATTGAATAACATGTAACATTAAATTAAATCATGTAATAAATTAAATTACCTAAGTATGATCATAAAATAACAAAAATGTAACATGTAACATGTCATAATAATTGTCACATAATTAAATTGTAACATATTTAAATCATGTAACACATTTCATAATAAACTATAGATTATGAAAAATAAATCACATAATTTATGAAATTAAAACATAATTCGCAAGCACATAATTCATGCATAATATAAAACATATATTATAAACTAAAATCTAACATAATTAAAGCATAAAATAAGAACATAAATTAAAGCCTAAATTAAAACATAATTTAAAGTAATTAAAACATAAAATAGTAAAGAAAACTAACCTCTTCAAGGGGGGGGGGGGGGGGGGGGGGTGGCTGTTTTTCCACCAAAATAAGCAAGGAAAATGATGCCCAACACCCTTATTTATAGTTGTTAGTAGGGGCTTACTTTGCAATTAAAGATCAAGGAGGGACCTATTAGCAATTTCCCTAAAGTAGGTTTGTTTTTAGTAAAATTGTTGAGAGAGGGGTATTTTCGTAATTACACCTTCACACTGCATATTTCGGAGCTGAAAAAGTTCCCAAGAGCTAGAAAATAAAATTAGCTTCGAAATGGTTACTCACTGGTCGAAATCGGACGTACGGTTTAAAAGTTATAAGCTTCGGAAGAAAGGATTTTCCGTAATTAAATAAAACGTTTTTAATTATAAAAAAATTCTAGGGTATGATTTGAAGGTCCAAAAAGCTTTCCAAAAGTATAGGAAAAATCAAGGAACGTTATGGTGATGATCTCAACGGTTAAATTATCCTATCGAAGGAAATATATCCTACCGACGGAAATTTTTATTTGAAAATAAATTCTTGAATTGCTTTGGACAAATAAATGAAATCACGAAGCATTAAAAAGAGGACTGAAAAATTCTAAGAAAATAAGTGTAGGTTCTCTAGGGTTTCTCGAATAAAATGGCATAGTGCTGGTTCGGAAAATGAATAGTACTTTTGACAAAATTCCCAAAATACCCCTAATGATCAAGAGAGGATTTCGAAGCTTGGAAAACATGTTCATATGATTGGGAAACATGAGTTATGAACCTCTAGGGTTCCAATGAGATGCTAGGATAAGGTAGCCTCGGTAAATGAATAGTAAATTTTGTTCGTGGTAAGGAAATCCCCCTTAAAACGCAATACGACTAATGAATGCACATTGTTCACATAAGAATGCAATGCATGAACATTTGTAAAGGTGAACCAAGGTATATAAACACATTCTTGTCCTCTTTGATTTACTGTTTCCGGCTAGGTCCTGATACGGGCCGTTACAAATTGAGTTGTTCGTAGTCCATTAAACATTAATAGAAAGGAACTCCTAACTAGTATGCATTCATAGATGGAGCCTACATACAAATCAATTCAAAAATTAACCCCTCCCCCACACTTCAGCTCTAGCATGTCCACATGCAAATAAAATTAAAAAGGAGAAGGGTGTACGGGACTCCCCTGCTTTGACGATCCGGCAACGTAGCGCTCCCATTGTTTTGTTTCCTGAAAAACAACAAGACCAACAACCAAGTGACAGCGGCTAAAGAATATAATAATATGCTCTAGGAAATTCTAATGAAATAGCATCATGCATTCAACACATTCACCATAATAAAAGTTTAATCATTCGAATTTTCACCTAGTCATAAGTTCATTCAATCCAGGAAAACATAAACTAGCATGCAGTTTCAGAAACTAGGTTAACACACATCAGTCATAAAGGAACAAAGTATTCAGAATAAGCAAACAAACAGCAAGGCAAAACCCCACTGGCGGGGTCACGAATCTAGCATCGGCCGCATCATCCAGGAGAGGCTGAGGGTTACGGTGCAGATTCATGGCTCGCTTCAGCTCATCAATCCTTCTATTCTACTCATCCTGCGCTGCCTTGATGGCTGCAAACTGCTCCCGGTTGTATCGTGCTTCATTCCTCATAAATTGCATAACCGGCTGAAGCTGTGGCTCTATATCCTCATCCACCAATGCATCATCAGGCTCACGCGGGGCTGGAAGCTTGGGCCTAATCTGCGCAGGCAAATGGTCAATAGTCTGGGCTCCATGCTCATAACAAATGCGTAGCCTCTCCCTTTCACTTGGAGGCCACCAAACTAACCACACATTCAAGGGATCGCTCCACCATTTGAAAATCTGTGTGTTCTCAAAAGTTTCATGGTTGAGGAATGGGAACTGCTCTAAAGGTGCCATATTTGTGGGCACCTCAATCCCGCAGGCCACGACAATGCAGGTGACATACTTCCCGTAAGCGAATGCACCCTTATCTTTTTTAGCTTGCTCCCATATCCTATCCATTAGGATGTATGTGCCATTCACTTAAGTCCCCTCCAGCATGCAACCCATCAATCAGAGATGAACCACACTCACCTTGCCTATGTTCTCCCTTGCACAAATCCCGGAAGAGAGGATCCTAAGAATTATCCTCCAAATTGCACTCTTTATGTCCGTGGACTTGGCCGTCTTCGAATTGTAAGTTCCAACTGCATCAAGTTGTGTCCAAATCGTTGTCTGGTCGGCCCTTCCCCATTCGGTGGGTAAGCTTTGTGCACCATCCGCCGAGAATCCAAAAATTTCCCTCAATTGTTCAGCCGTGAGTCTAAATCGCTGACCCTGGACCTTAAAGATGCATACCGCATCTTTCCATTTAAAAGTCTGAAGAAACTCATAAGCCAATGGCCGAAAAGTCTGGTGCTTCTTGTCAAGGAATTCCAACCATCCCAACCCAGAGAAGCAGTTCCATATTGGTTTCCATATATAAGCCCTCTCTCGCAAATGGACCGAAGGATACCGCGTGGAGATGAGAGGGCGGGGGGCATTGGGATTTGCTTATGCCACCCTGGATGATGATGCACCTGTGTTTCTAGCTTTTTGGGGGCCCATTGTACCTGATAATAACAATCACACACAATTAAGCACATTTGGCACAATTTATTTCACTCAGCACTTTCATTGAAAACTTGGTGGGCGGTTCTAAAGATTAAGGCTTTTGGCTTAAATTTTAAAAGTTCACTCTCAACCCAACAATTCTAACAACTAACCCTTCCTAACAAGCGACATTGGTATCAATTTACCCAAGAATTTTGCATGAATTCGGCCAAACCTAGAGCAGAGATAAGGCTTGAATTTTGGACTAACAACTTGTTCAAGAACTACCCAAAATGAATTCTCTTAGGTTATTCATCAATTCAAGCTCAAATTCAACCTACAAACTGAATTTTTAACCAAGGATTTCAAGTTCACACTTGGAGAAAACTTGAAAGATATGACCTAAAATTCGAAATTATTCAACAATGCTCAAGAGGGAAGTGTTCTTAACTCTTACCTTGAAGATTTGAGTGAAAAAGTTGGAGTTAATGTGGAGTTTTAGCCGGAATTTTGAAGCTCTCCCATGCCTAGGGTTCGTGTGTTTTTGAATTTGTGAGAAAAGTGAGAGAGAGACTGTTGGGTTCTGTGTTAAAAAGGCCGAATTCTTCTTCGCCGCGGCCGCTACCGAGATTAGTTCAAATTGAGTCGCGGCCGCGACCCAAATTTAGCCAACTCTCGACTTTTAATTCTTTTTTTTTTCAGCTCATGGGGGCGGTCGCGACGACGACTAAAATCTTTGTTAACTTGGTCGCGATCGCGACCCAAATTTGGGCCACTTTCGACTTCTTTCGGGAAAAAAAAATTCTGATCAAAGCATTGGTGGTCGCGGCCGCTACTGAATTCTGCTTTAATTTGGTCGCGGCCACGACCTAAATTTTCCCAACTTTTGACCCAAACGGAAGATTTTTTTCCAAAATTCAATCAAAATTACTCTCAACACAAATCCAAGCTATACTAAACAAACCACTAACCGGCATTTAATCACGTTGACATCTAATCACTCATGCAACTCATATATTCAACAACAACCATAGTATGCTGGTTTTAATATCATTCTCAAGTATTTAAGCAAATCAACAAGTTATCCATTCACAAATATATACTTCCCACACAAACGAATTCTTCACTTAGCACATTACACAAAACCACATGCATATCAATTTATCACCACATAGCTCAATTTAAATGAACCTCATTAACGACCACTTTTTCTCAAGCTATCCAAACTTACATACCGAACAACCTGCACACGGAAAAGAACGAAAGTCAACAACTACCAATGAAATCAACCAAAGAAACAAAACAAGAAAGCAAGTAAAGTAGTTCTGATTTATAGTCTTCAGGTTGACTAAGTTACCCCTTTTTTAGATACTGGGAATGCTCAACACACATGAAGTGTGTTTGTCTATGGGGTCTCCCACAAAGTAAGGCTTTAGCCTCTGACCATTAACAATGAAAGATCCCGTCGCCTCACTTCCTACTTCAACAGCTCCGTTGGATAAAACTTTGATACCTCAAAATGGTCCGGACCACCTTGACTTTATCTTTCCCGAAAATAGCTTAAGTCTTGAGTTGAAGACCAAGACTAGTTGCCCAACCTCAAAACTCTTGGGACGGATTTGCTTGTCATGCCATTTCTTTGTCCGTTCCTTGTACACCTTTGCATTCTCATAAGCGTTCATCCTGAATTCTTCCAACTCATACAGTTGCAATACTCGTTTCTCTCCGGCTGCCTTATAATCAAAGTTTAGTGCCTTAATTTCCCAATAGGTCTTATGCTTGAGTTCCACAGGTAGGTGACACGCTTTCCCATAAACAAGTCTATACGGAGACATCCTGATCGGTGTCTTGAAAGTCGTCCTATATGCCCATAAAGCATCATCTAGCTCTAACGACCAAACCTTGCGTGAGGCATTAATAGTTTTCTCCAAGATTTGCTTTATTTCCGGGTTGGATATCTCCACTTGACCACTAGACTGCGGATGTTAAGGAGTAGCCAGTTAGTGGTGCACTCCGTACTTCTTCAATAAGGTTTGAATTGGCTTGTTGCAGAAATGGGTTCCTCCATCACTTATCAAGGCTCTTGGCACCACAAACCTATTAAAGATGTTTTTCCTTAAGAATTTAATCACCACTCGAGAATCATTAGTAACACTCGCCATCGCCTCTACCCACTTCGAAACGTAGTCCACCACCACTAAAATGCACTGATTCCCATGTGAGGTTGGAAACGGTCCAATAAAGTCTATCCCCCACACGTCAAATAGCTCAATCTCCAAGATGTAGCGAAGGGGTATTTCATCCCGTCGGCCAATTGTTCCCGTCCTTTAGCACTTATCAAATTTTACCACAAAATGATGTGCATCATGGACTAGTGTTGGCCACCAAAACCCTGATTGGAGTACTTTGGCGGCTGTCTTGCTAGAACTCGCATGTCCTCCATACGGACTTGCATAGCACTGCTTCAGAATTTCCTCTACTTCATCTTGAGGCACACACCACCTCACTAGGCCATCCGAACAATGTTTGAAAAGAAGTGGCTCCTCCCAAAAATAATGATTCACATCGGCGAACAACTTCCTTTTCTGATGATAGCTCAACTCCGGGGGAAGTACTCCACTCACTAGATAATTAACATAATCTGCGAACCACGGGGTTGATGAGGATATGGCAAACAATTGCTCATCCAGAAATTTCTCAGAAATTATCTCCTCATTCTTGTCAACTCCTTCACCGAATTCCAGCCTTGACAAAAGATCTGCCACTATATTTTCAGCCCCTTTCTTATCTCTAATCTCCAAGTTAAACTCTTGGAGCAAAAGAATCCATCCAATCAAGCGAGGCTTTGAGTCCTTCTTGGCTAGCAAGTATTTGATCATTGCATGGTCCGTATACACCACGGTTTTAGAGCCTATCAAATAAGAGCGAAACTTGTCAATTGCAAATACAATTGCCAAAAGTTCTTTTTCAGTAGTAGCATAATTAAATTGTGCATCATTCAAAGTTTTACTAGCATAAGCAATAACATGTAAATGCTTATCCCCTTTTTGTCCAAGCACAGCTGCTATAGCTACATCACTTTCATCACACATCAATTCGAATGGGAGATTCCAATCCGGTGCCACCGTTATTGGAGCCGATGTAAGCTCTTTCTTCAACCTATCAAATGCAAGCAAACAATTATCATCAAATTCAAATTCACTATCTTTCTGTAAAAGCTTACAAGGCGGTAAGGTAATTTTGGAGAAATACTTGATAAACCGGCGATAAAACTCGATATGACCAAGGAAACTCCGTACTCCCTTGACATTCGTCGGTGGTGGCAGTTTTGCAATCACATCTATCTTTGAACGATCCACTTCAATGCCTTTTTCCGAAATCTTGTGGCCTAGCACTATGCCTTATCTAACCATAAAGTGACACTTCTCCTAATTTAACACCAAATTAGTCTCCTCACAACGCTGCAAGACTCGGGTTCGATGTAATAAACAAGAATCAAATGAATAACCAAAAATAGAGAAATCATCCATGAATATTTCCATTGTTTTCTCTATAAAATCAGAAAAAATGGCCATCATACATCGTTGAAATATGGCTGGAGCATTACATAACCCGAAAGGCATTCTCCCGTAAGCAATGGTGTTATAAGGGCAGGTAAAAGTGCATTTCTCCTAATCATCCGGTGCTATGGCTATTTGATTATACCCTGAATATCCACCTAAGAAGCAATAATATGAGTGTCTGGCTAATTTTTCTAGCATTTGATCAATGAAAGGCAAAGGAAAGTGGTCCTTACGGGTGGAATTATTAAGTTTCCTATAGTCAATACACACTCTCCACCCCGTAACCGTCCTAGTAAGGATTAGTTCATTATTCTCATTTTTAACTACCGTCATCCCTCTTTTTTTAGGTACCACTTGTACCGGACTAACCCATTTACTATCCGAGATAGGATAAATGATCCTTGCATCTAATAGCCTAATCACTTTAGCCCGAACTACCTCTTTCATGTTTGGATTCAATCTACGTTGGTTCTCTATTGAAGGTTTGTGGCCATCCTCCATTAATATCCTATGCATGCAAATCGAGGGGCTTATTCCTTTAATATCAACAATAGTCCAACCTAAGGCTCGTTTATATTCCCTCAACACCCTCAAAAGATTATCAAGTTGTGCATCGGATAAACTAGATGAAATAATAACAGGCAACATATCATTTTCACCCAAATAAGCATACATTAAATGTTCGGGGAGGGGTTTCAACTCAAGTGTAGGAGCTTTAACAATAGATGGAGGAGGAACGGGTTTACCTGTCCCTAATTCCTCATACACATACCTTTGTCGGAAGGGAACGAACGGGGTTGCCTCCGATGCTTTTGTATAGGCTGCTAGCTCCTCTAAGATCTACTCACCTTCCACCATTCTTTCCAAGCCATTCAAACGTAGCTCCAATGGGTCCTCTTTTTTAGTATCAATCAGCTTCTCTCCCTCTATTGTATCCACTATAAAACACTTCGCATCCAATTTAGGTCCCTTAACCGCCTTGAATAGGTTGAACTCCACTTTTTCTTCTCCAAGTCTAAGAGTGAGGAATCCATTCTTGATATTTATAAGTGCCCCGGGTGTAGCAAGAAAAGGCCTTCCAAGGATCAAAGGCATTTCTCTATCCTCCTCCATATCCAACACAATGAAATCTGCTTGTAGGTAGAACTTTTCAACTTGGACCAAAGCATTTTTCAAGACTCCGGTTGCATATTTGACCGATTGGTCAGCTAGCTGCAATATATCCTACCGACGGAAATTTTTATTTGAAAATAAATTCTTGAATTGCTTTGGACAAATAAACGAAATCACGAAGCATTAAAAAGAGGACTGAAAAATTCTAAGAAAATAAGTGTAGGTTCTCTAGGGTTTCTCGAATAAAATGGCATAGTGCTGGTTCGGAAAATGAATAGTACTTTTGACAAAAAATCCCAAAATACCCCTAATGATCAAGAAAGGATTTCGAAGCTTGGAAAACATGTTCATATGACTGGGAAACATGAGTTATGAACCTCTAGGGTTCCAATGAGATGCTAGGATAAGGTAGCCTCGGTAAATGAATAGTAAATTTTGTTCGTGGTAAGGAAATCCCCCTTAAAACGCAATACGACTAATGAATGCACATTGTTCACATAAGAATGCAATGCATGAACATTTGTAAAGGTGAACCAAGGTATATAAACACATTCTTGTCCTCTTTGATTTACTGTTTCCGGCTAGGTCCTGATACGGGCCGTTACAAATTGAGTTGTTCGTAGTCCATTAAACATTAATAGAAAGGAACTCCTAACTAGTATGCATTCATAGATGGAGCCTACATACAAATCAATTCAAAAATTAACCCCTCCCCCACACTTCAGCTCTAGCATGTCCACATGTAAATAAAATTAAAAAGGAGAAGGGTGTACGGGACTCCCCTGCTTTGACGATCCGGCAACGTAGCGCTCCCATTGTTTTGTTTCCTGAAAAACAACAAGACCAACAACCAAGTGACAGCAGCTAAAGAATATAATAATATGCTCTAGGAAATTCTAATGAAATAGCATCATGCATTCAACACATTCACCATAATAAAAGTTTAATCATTCGAATTTTCACCTAGTCATAAGTTCATTCAATCCAGGAAAACATAAACTAGCATGCAGTTTCAGAAACTAGGTTAACACACATCAGTCATAAAGGAACAAAGTATTCAGAATAAGCAAACAAACAGCAAGGCAAAACCCCACTGGCGGGGTCACGA
This sequence comes from Lantana camara, assembly GCA_037501455.1. NCBI lineage: Eukaryota > Viridiplantae > Streptophyta > Magnoliopsida > Lamiales > Verbenaceae > Lantana > Lantana camara. Next base: position 65,889,990 of record CM074862.1, read on the forward strand.
ATCTGGCATCGGCCGCATCATCCAGGAGAGGCTGAGGGTTACGGTGCAGATTCATGGCTAGCTTCAGCTCATCAATCCTTCTAGTCTACTCATCCTGCGCTGCCTTGATGGCTGCAAACTGCTCCCGGTTGTATCGTGCTTCATTCCTCATAAATTGCATAACCGGCTGAAGCTGTGGCTCTATATCCTCATCCACCAATGCATCATCAGGCTCACGCGGGGCTGGAAGCCTGGGCCTAATCTGCGCAGGCAAATGGTCAATAGTCTGGGCTCCATGCTCATAACAAATGCGTAGCCTCTCCCTTTCACTTGGAGGCCACCAAACTAACCACACATTCAAGGGATCGCTCCACCATTTGAAAATCTGTGTGTTCTCAAAAGTTTCATGGTTGAGGAATGGGAACTGCTCTAAAGGTGCCATATTTGTGGGCACCTCAATCCCGCAGGCCACGACAATGCAGGTGACATACCTCCCGTAAGCGAATGCACCCTTATCTTTTTTAGCTTGCTCCCACATCCTATCCATTAGGATGTATGTGCCATTCACTTAAGTCCCCTCCAGCATGCAACCCATCAATCAGAGATGAACCACACACACCTTGCTTATGTTCTCCCTTGCACAAATCCCGGAAGAGAGGATCCTAAGAATTATCCTCCAAATTGCACTCTTTATGTCCGTGGACTTGGCCGTCTTCGAATTGTAAGTTCCAATTGCATCAAGTTGTGTCCAAATCGTTGTCTGGTCGGCCCTTCCCCATTCGGTGGGTAAGCTTTGTGCACCATCCGCCGGGAATCCAAAAATTTCCCTCAATTGTTCAGCCGTGAGTCTAAATCGCTGACCCTGGACCTTAAAGATGCATACCGCATCTTTCCATTTAAAAGTCTGAAGAAACTCATAAGCCAATGGCCGAAAAGTCTGGTGCTTCTTGTCAAGGAATTCCAACCATCCCAACCCAGAGAAGCAGTTCCATATTGGTTTCCATATATAAGCCCTCTCTCGCAAATGGACCGAAGGATACCGCATGGAGATGAGAGGGCGGGGGGCATTGGGATTTGCTTATGCCACCCTGGATGATGATACACCTGTGTTTCTAGCTTTTTGGGGGCCCATTATACCTGATAATAACAATCACACACAATTAAGCACATTTGGCACAATTTATTTCACTCAGCACTTTCATCGAAAACTTGGTGGGCGGTTCTAAAGATTGAGGCTTTTGGCTTAAATTTTAAAAGTTCACTCTCAACCCAACAATTCTAACAACTAACCCTTCCTAACAAGCGACATTGGTATCAATTTACCTAAGAATTTTGCATGAATTCGGCCAAACCTAGAGCAGAGATAAGGCTTGAATTTTGGACTAACAACTTGTTCAAGAACTACCCAAAATGAATTCTCTTAGGTTATTCATCAATTCAAGCTCAAATTCAACCTACAAACTGAATTTTTAACCAAGGATTTCAAGTTCACACTTGGAGAAAACTTGAAAGATATGACCTAAAATTCGAAATTATTCAACAATGCTCAAGAGGGAAGTGTTCTTAACTCTTACCTTGAAGATTTGAGTGAAAAAGTTGGAGTTAATGTGGAGTTTTAGCCGGAATTTTGAAGCTCTCCCATGCCTAGGGTTCGTGTGTTTTTGAATTTGTGAGAAAAGTGAGAGAGAGACTGTTGGGTTCTGTGTTAAAAAGGCCGAATTCTTCTTCGCCGCGGCCGCTACCGAGATTAGTTCAAATTGAGTCGCGGCCGCGACCCAAATTTAGCCAACTCTCGACTTTTAATTCTTTTTTTTTTCAGCTCATGGGGACGGTCGCGACGACGACTAAAATCTTTGTTAACTTGGTCGCGATCGCGACCCAAATTTGGGCCACTTTCGACTTCTTTCGGGAAAAAAAAAATTCTGATCAAAGTATTGGTGGTCGCGGCCGCTACTGAATTCTGCTTTAATTTGGTCGCGGCCACGACCTAAATTTTCCCAACTTTTGACCCAAACGGAAGATTTTTTTCCAAAATTCAATCAAAATTACTCTCAACACAAATCCAAGCTATACTAAACACACCACTAACCGGCATTTAATCACGTTGACATCTAATCACTCATGCAACTCATATATTCAACAACAACCATAGTATGCTGGTTTTAATATCATTCTCAAGTATTTAAGCAAATCAACAAGTTATCCATTCACAAATATATACTTCCCACACAAACGAATTCTTCACTTAGCACATTACACAAAACCACATGCATATCAATTTATCACCACATAGCTCAATTTAAATGAACCTCATTAACGACCACTTTTTCTCAAGCTATCCAAACTTACATACCGAACAACCTGCACACGGAAAAGAACGAAAGTCAACAACTACCAATGAAATCAACCAAAGAAACAAAACAAGAAAGCAAGTAAAGTAGTTCTGATTTATAGTCTTCAGGTTGACTAAGTTACCCCCTTTTTAGATACTCGGAATGCTCAACACACATGAAGTGTGTTTGTCTATGGGGTCTCCCACAAAGTAAGGCTTTAGCCTCTGACCATTAACAATGAAAGATCCCGTCGCCTCACTTCCTACTTCAACAGCTCCGTTGGATAAAACTTTGATACCTCAAAATGGTCCGGACCACCTTGACTTTATCTTTCCCGAAAATAGCTTAAGTCTTGAGTTGAAGACCAAGACTAGTTGCCCAACCTCAAAACTCTTGGGACGGATTCGCTTGTCATGCCATTTCTTTGTCCGTTCCTTGTACACCTTTGCATTCTCATAAGCGTTCATCCTGAATTCTTCCAACTCATACAGTTGCAATACTCGTTTCTCTCCGGCTGCCTTATAATCAAAGTTAGTGCCTTAATTTCCCAATAGGTCTTATGCTTGAGTTCCACAGGTAGGTGACACGCTTTCCCATAAACAAGTCTATACGGAGACATCCTGATCGGTGTCTTGAAAGTCGTCCTATATGCCCATAAAGCATCATCTAGCTCTAACGACCAAACCTTGCGTGAGGCATTAATAGTTTTCTCCAAGATTTGCTTTATTTCCGGGTTGGATATCTCCACTTGACCACTAGACTGCGGATGTTAACGAGTAGCCACTTAGTGGTGCACTCCGTACTTCTTCAATAAGGTTTGAATTGGCTTGTTGCAGAAATGGGTTCCTCCATCACTTATCAAGGCTCTTGGCACCACAAACCTATTAAAGATGTTTTTCCTTAAGAATTTAATCACCACTCGAGAATCATTAGTAACACTCGCCATCGCCTCTACCCACTTCGAAACGTAGTCCACCACCACTAAAATGCACTGATTCCCATGTGAGGTTGGAAACGGTCCAATAAAGTCTATCCCCCACACGTCAAATAGCTCAATCTCCAAGATGTAGCGAAGGGGTATTTCATCCCGTCGGCCAATTGTTCCCGTCCTTTGGCACTTATCAAATTTTACCACAAAATGATGTGCATCATGGACTAGTGTTGGCCACCAAAACCCCGATTGGAGTACTTTGGCGGCTGTCTTGCTAGAACTCGCATGTCCTCCATACGGACTTGCATAGCACTGCTTCAGAATTTCCTCTACTTCATCTTGAGGCACACACCACCTCACTAGGCCATCCGAACAATGTTTGAAAAGAAGTGGCTCCTCCCAAAAATAATATTCACATCGGCGAACAACTTCCTTTTCTGATGATAGCTCAACTCCGGGGGAAGTACTCCACTCACTAGATAATTAACATAATCTGCGAACCACGGGGTTGATGAGGATATGGCAAACAATTGCTCATCCAGAAATTTCTCAGAAATTATCTCCTCATTCTTGTCAACTCCTTCACCGAATTCCAGCCTTGACAAAAGATCTGCCACTATATTTTCAGCCCCTTTCTTATCTCTAATCTCCAAGTTAAACTCTTGGAGCAAAAGAATCCATCCAATCAAGCGAGGCTTTGAGTCCTTCTTGGCTAGCAAGTATTTGATCATTGCATGGTCCGTATACACCACGGTTTTAGAGCCTATCAAATAAGAGCGAAACTTGTCAATTGCAAATACAATTGCCAAAAGTTCTTTTTCAGTAGTAGCATAATTAAATTGTGCATCATTCAAAGTTTTACTAGCATAAGCAATAACATGTAAATGCTTATCCCCTTTTTGTCCAAGCACAGCTGCTATAGCTACATCACTTTCATCACACATCAATTCGAATGGGAGATTCCAATCCGGTGCCACCGTTATTGGAGCCGATGTAAGCTCTTTCTTCAACCTATCAAATGCAAGCAAACAATTATCATCAAATTCAAATTCACTATCTTTCTGTAAAAGCTTACAAGGCGGTAAGGTAATTTTGGAGAAATACTTGATAAACCGGCGATAAAACTCGATATGACCAAGGAAACTCCGTACTCCCTTGACATTCGTCGGTGGTGGCAGTTTTGCAATCACATCTATCTTTGAACGATCCACTTCAATGCCTTTTTCCGAAATCTTGTGGCCTAGCACTATGCCTTATCTAACCATAAAGTGACACTTCTCCTAATTTAACACCAAATTAGTCTCCTCACAACGCTGCAAGACTCGGGTTAGATGTAATAAACAAGAATCAAATGAATAACCAAAAATAGAGAAATCATCCATGAATATTTCCATTGTTTTCTCTATAAAATCAGAAAAAATGGCCATCATACATCGTTGAAATATGGCTGGAGCATTACATAACCCGAAAGGCATTCTCCCGTAAGCAATGGTGTTATAAGGGCAGGTAAAAGTGCATTTCTCCTAATCATCCGGTGCTATGGCTATTTGATTATACCCTGAATATCCACCTAAGAAGCAATAATATGAGTGTCTGGCTAATTTTTCTAGCATTTGATCAATGACAGGCAAAGGAAAGTGGTCCTTACGGGTGGAATTATTAAGTTTCCTATAGTCAATACACACTCTCCACCCCGTAACCGTCCTAGTAAGGATTAGTTCATTATTCTCATTTTTAACTACCGTCATCCCTCTTTTTTTAGGTACCACTTGTACCGGACTAACCCATTTACTATCCGAGATAGGATAAATGATCCTTGCATCTAATAGCCTAATCACTTCAGCCCGAACTACCTCTTTCATGTTTGGATTCAATCTACGTTGGTTCTCTATTGAAGGTTTGTGGCCATCCTCCATTAATATCCTATGCATGCAAATCGAGGGGCTTATTCCTTTAATATCAACAATAGTCCAACCTAAGGCTCGTTTATATTCCCTCAACACCCTCAAAAGATTATCAAGTTGTGCATCGGATAAACTAGATGAAATAATAACAGGCAACATATCATTTTCACCCAAATAAGCATACATTAAATGTTCGGGGAGGGGTTTCAACTCAAGTGTAGGAGCTTTAACAATAGATGGAGGAGGAACGGGTTTACCTGTCCCTAATTCCTCATACACATACCTTTGTCGGAAGGGAACGAACGGGGTTGCCTCCGATGCTTTTGTATAGGCTGCTAGCTCCTCTAAGATCTACTCACCTTCCACCATTCCTTCCAAGCCATTCAAACGTAGCTCCAATGGGTCCTCTTTTTGAGTATCAATCAGCTTCTCTCCCTCTATTGTATCCACTATAAAACACTTCGCATCCAATTTAGCTCCCTTAACCGCCTTGAATAGGTTGAACTCCACTTTTTCTTCTCCAAGTCTAAGAGTGAGGAATCCATTCTTGATATTTATAAGTGCCCCGGGTGTAGCAAGAAAAGGCCTTCCAAGGATCAAAGGCATTTCTCTATCCTCCTCCATATCCAACACAATGAAATCTGCTTGTAGGTAGAACTTTTCAACTTGGACCAAAGCATTTTTCAAGACTCCGGTTGCATATTTGACCGATTGGTCAGCTAGCTGCAATATTACGGTAGTAGGCTTCAATGCATCCATACCTAGTTTCCTGCAAATGGATAATGGCATTAAACTTACACTCGCTCTAAAATCACATAATGCTCTATTAAAACTCAAACTACCAATAGTGTAAGATATAGAGAAACTCCTTGGATCTTTATGCTTCGGGGGAAGCTTATGTTGTAATATTGAGCTGCACTCCTCGGTAAGTGCAATGGTAGCATACTTCTCTAGCTTCATTTTATTGGAGAGGATCTCCTTCAAGAATTTCACGTAGGTAGGCATTTGAGCCAGAGCCTCAGCAAAAGTAATATTTATGTGTAATTCCTTTAAGATATTTACGAATTTCTCGAATTGCTTCTCCAACTTCTGCTTTTGTAATCTTTGTGGAAATGGAATGGGTTACACGTAAGAGCTCTTCCTTTTCGTTCACTTCAATTTCCTTTTCTGCTTTTTCTTTTTCCTCCATTTTCTCCTTATCTTTCACTTCGGTCTCTTCTTGCATTTTTGGTCCTTCATACGCTTTCCCAGTCCTTAGGGTGATAGCTTTGCATTACTCTTTAGGGTTGGTTTGCGTCTTGCTCGGCAATGCTCCTTGTGGTGTAGGATTTAAGGAACCCGCAATTTGTCCAATTTGCATATCCAGGCTTCGGTTGTGATTTATCACATGCTCCAATTGAGTCTCAATCTTTTGAAATTTGTCCGTAGTCAATGTGATAAATTTTTCAAAAGCTGCCTCCCACCCTTGTCTTTGATCGGGCTTTGATTGTTGTTGTGGAGGAATGGGTGCATTCTGATTGTGGACTTGTTGAGGTGGTCCCTCAAATTGTCCTTGAGGCCTAAGTTGAAAATTTTGTCTCGGTTGATTGCTTGGATTGTTGGACCATGAGAAATAGGTTGATTCTTGCACCTTGGATTGTAGGTGTTGGAATAAGGGTTGTTCACCGGTCTTTGGTTGTTAACATAACTCACTTGCTCTTGCCCGGCTCCAACCTGTAGACCACTACATATCTCACAAGATACCTGAGTAAGGTGTTGTATGGATGATGTCCCGACAACAGCTAACGGATCCAATTTCTAATTCATTGCTTCAAACTTAGCATTAATTGTTGTTAGCTCATCTCACTCCAACACTCCCGCCACTGCTTTGACGGGTTGATGAGTAGTCCTCTCATGATTCCAACTATCGTTGGCTGCCATATTCTCAAATAATTGAAGAGCTTCATCCTCGGGTTTTGCCATCAATGCTCCTCCAAATGTTGCATCTACCATCACTCTAATGTTCTGAGTCATCCCATTGTAGAAGGTTTGCACAATAAGCCAAGTTGGAAGACCATGATGTGGGCACTTCCTTTACAAATCCCTGAACCTCTCCCAAGCTTCGTATAAAGACTCCCCATCATATTTCTTAAATGAAGTTATGTTATTTCTGTATCTCATAGTCTTAATGGGAGGAAAATACTTTGCTAGAAATGCTTGGGATAGAGCTTCCCAGGTTTGAAGATTCTCGGTTGGTAGAGTCCAATCCAAACACGTCTCTTATCCCTCAACGAAAAGGAAAATAGTCCGACCCTAATTGCATCGTCCGATACATTATTCATCTTGAATGTAGCACATACTTCGAGGAAGTAAGATAAGTGAGCAGCTGGATCTTCAGTGGCAAGGCCTCCAAATTGGTTTTGTTGCAGCAAACTAATGGTGGATGGCTTGATTTCAAAGTTATTTGCTACAATGGGATGCCGAACTAAGTTGTTCTGAATTATCCCCACATTTAGCATGTTATAATCCTTGAGTGTTGGTTCTGGGGCTCTCAGTTCATCATTGTTTGGGTTTCGTGGTCTCCCATTATTCCCGTTGTTCTCATCATCAGCCATTTCTGGTGATGGAAGTCTTTCTTGCCTGCGTTCTCGCCTGATTGCTCGTAGCCTTCTCTCAATTTCTGGAGTGCAGTCAATATTGTCCAAGCTTTGAGTTCTTCTAAGCATGAATTGACTGCAAAAAGATTTCCACTAGATTAAGCTTCAAATGAAAATAAACTAAGAATAATAAGAATTGATCTAAAACACTAGATATAAGTATTAGAATTAATATTGATTCAACGCCTTCCTCGGCAACGGCGCCAAAAACTTGATAGCGATTATTTTGTTAGTTCAAAAGTCCAAGTGCAAGCTAAAGGTGAAGTTGTAGCACAGGGGGTCGTACCCACGAGGAAGGGGATTCAAGTACCAATTTTATACCGTTCTCTAATCGATAGATCGGAACAATATCACGTTGAGGGGTAATTACCAACAATTGAACAAAAACAACTCAGAGAAAGTAAATAATTTACTAACTAACTCAAATGATAAAGAATAGGCTAGGGAATGATATATGCAACTATAGCTCTTATACTACCTTAAGTTCATGAATTCATCCCTTTTTACTTGTCACTAAAATGTAACTTAGGTTCTTTCGAATCCTAAGTAAGTATTAAACCCAATTCCATAAAAGTTTTCACTATTAACTGAAAATTAAGTTTAACCATTAAACAAGACAAGTGTAGCTCTTAAGTCAGCGGCTCGGCATAATTTAAGAGATACAAAGTAGCCAGAATAAGACCAAATTTCTTCGATTCTTAAATTCCAACTTTCGTGAAAGCATCTAAGTCACTACGGATCTTTTGAATAAGTAATGACTACGGATTACGCTAAGGATGGCCAGACCTTCACATACTAATTCGAATCTAATTTTCATAAATCAAATGAATTAATTCACTCACTTAGGCATTTATTCAAACATCTCACATACATATATTAATTCCCAAGCCTTAACAAATTTAGCTACTCATGCATTTACTCAAAACCATGATAATTAAGTAAAGATACTTCATTTCAAACATAAATCTAAGTACGATAAGAAGTTAGAATCTAAATAACATTCAAAGTGCATTCAAACCCTAAAATAAATTCTACGAAATCCATAACGAAACTGAATAAAAACAATTGTTCAAAAGGAACCAGAATGTTTGAAGTAGTAGAAATCTCGTTGGAATCGTCGACTCTCATCTTCACGAACTTCCTTCAAAATTCTGCATCTTTTTCCCAAACCGCGCTCTCTCTCTTCTGTTCTGCGTGTGTTTGTACTGGAGAAGTTTTTCTATTTAAGTTCCTTGACCAAAACTGCTGAAAACTGCCTAAATTTCAAAAAAACGTGTCTGCAAATGGTCGCGGCCGCGACCAGAAACAGGCATGAAACGGTCGCGCCTGCAACCAACTTATAAAATCGCTTTTACTTCAGGGGTCGCGGCCACGACCAAAAATGAACTGAATGAGGTCGCGGTCGCGGCCTTATTTTTGGCATTTTTCGAGATTTCACATGAAAATTGGGTAAAAATTCTTCAAAATATTAGGCCACGCCCGTGACTGAAAAACAACTTGATAAGGTCGCGGGAGCTATGTTTCGAGATTTAGCAGCTCCTCTAAATCCGATTTTTCTTGTTCTCGTCCCGTTTTTCGTATAACTCGCCTCCATGATCGTTTGCACTTAAAATTGAATCATAAATATCGATTTAAGCTCAAAGATGTGCAATAAAATGATCGATTCCTAATTAAAACAAGCACGAAAAATGGACTTGACATTAACTCATTGTGAATCATGTCTTAAAGGAAAGATGACCAAAACTTCCTTTAATGGTAAAGTGGAACGTGCCACTAAAGTATTGGATTTAATCCATACTGATGTTTGTGGACCACTTAGTGTAAGTGCGAGAAACAATCATCAGATTTCATAACCTTCATAGACGACTTTAGTCGTTTTGATTATGTGTATTTAATGAAGTATAAATCTGAAGCCTTTGAGAAATTCTTTGAATTTCAAAAGAAGGTTGAGACCCAAAATGGTCACAAGATTAAAACACTTTGATCTGATCAAGGTGGCGAGTATCTAAGTGACGAATTCCTTTGTCATCTTAGAGATAATGGAATTATCTCTCAGTGGACTCCTCCGGGAACTCCTCAATTAAATGGAGTTTCGGAGAGAAGGAACAGGATCCTACTTGATATGGTTCGTTCCATGATGAGTTTCACTGAATTGCCACCTTGATTTTGGGGTTATGCCTTAGAATCAGCAGTTAAGATTCTGAATCTTGTTCCCTCCAAATCTATACCCAAAACCCCATTTGAGATGTGGTTTGACAAAATCACTAATTATTCTTACTTAAGAATTTGGGGATGTCCTGCTTACGTGAAGAGGATAGTGGGAGATAAGCTTGAAGCTAGATCAAGCTTATGTAACTTCGTAGGACATCCTAAAGAGTCAATAGGATATTATTTCTACGATCCTCTTGAACAAAAGGACTTTGTGTCAAGAAACGTCTCTTTTCTTGAGGACTCATTCCTTAAAGAAAAGAAAGGTAAGATCACAGAACTCGAAGAGGTTCGAGACCAAGGTCCCACACCAAGTTTGGAGATTAACGTCCCTCAGCCAATCGCAGAGAGTGATACACACGAAAATCCTCCTCAAATAAGACGTTCTGAAAGCATTCCTAGATAACCAGAGAGATGGTATGGCTTTGTAACGCCCCGAATTTTATTAATTGGACTCTTTTATTTCTTATAATTTTATAACTTATATTTCATGAAAACAATTACCGAGAGTACTTCAAATTACCAAATTGTCCCTGGTGGAATAATTCTTGAAATTCTAGGGACTTAATTGCATAATCCTTTAAGGACTCAATTGATCACTTTTCAAGACCTTATATACTGAATTGCATAACTCGAATTCTTCATGAATGACATTGCAAATATTGATATTTCACAAGTTTCAAAATGTGATGGATCGATATATTTCTTCCATGTTCTTTCTTGATCCATTATCATCAAAATATCCAACATATTCATCTCTCTCACTCTCGGTTCATACAAGAAGGAAAAGGGAAGAGAATTTCATACTTTTCATCAAGAATTTCCTAGAAATATTGCAAGAATTGGAGTTGATCATCATCTTCATTCATTTTCTTCATCTCTTTTCCATTCCAAGGTTGGTTGTGCATGAATTGGTGATCTTGAGCATATTTGATTGAGCTAGGGTTTAGGAATTATATGCTAGATGAGTTAGTTGGAGTTGGAAGCATGATTATGTGATCATATCATGAATTATGACATGATTTGTGCATGAATTTAATGGAAAATCAAGCTTGAATGATCAATATGAACTTGAGCTAGAAACCTTGGAAATCTTGATGATATAGCATGTTGTATGTGTTTAAGTGTGATGTTATTATTCTATGAATGTTTATGCATCATATTTCCAGAAGTAAATAACTTTGTCAATTGAAAATGGAATTTTGATGTTATTGTTATGCATTCCCGTAGCCATCCCCTGTTTTGGTCTGCTTCTGTAAGTTGCAGAAACTAGGAACGACCATTCCCAGCCTCAAGGCATTGCGGGAACGGGCGTTCCCACCTTTTAAATCAACTAGGTGGCCGAGCATGGGAACGGCCATTCCCATTTTGGCCTTGGTGCCGGAAGGGCCGTTCCCAGCTAAGGCGCATTTGTAAAATTGAAATCGTTGGCGCGTTTTGGGGATTCATGGGAACGACCGTTCCCATTTACAAAGGGAACCCGGAATGGCCGTTCCCACCTGGATTGTAGAACAAAATATTCTGCATAAAATTACATTTTTAGCCCCATGATCCGACGACTTCTTTGACCCCGAATTACTGTTATATATGCTAATATGTACTGAAACAAGATGTTATCATGCCACATTGCATTTTCCTCGTCATCTCGTTGCATTTTCGCCGTTCGTCGTATTTGGTCCATTATAGAGTCAAGTCTCACATGCACACGTCTGTTTTGCACAGACCAGCTTCGTAGGGACGAGGAGCAAGCCCCGTAGGCCGTGCCCTACTTGTCTTTTGTCGGTAAAGGTGAGGTTTAATTGTTAGTATACAGAACCCGTATAACCTTTATGTGGATTTCAAGCCAAAAGGTATATATATACTTATTTCTAATGTTTTCTGAACTTATACACAATTGCAAGCAAGTCATGTATCATGATTGATCGTGTTTTGGCGAGTAAAGCATGTCACGTTGGGCCCGAGGGTAGTAGTTTGAGCCAACCGGGAAAGCATGGGCTGACGGGTAACTCGAACATTATCCTCACCACATTTTGGGTCACCCCTGAATCCACTAGGAGATTAGTGGAGGAAGGAGCTCCGGGCTTAGGGATTCATGTACCCTCTGCTCAATGAGATTGGATGGTGGGGCCTTGCAATCCCACCATCACCTGAGGGAGAAGGAGACTAGGGACGGGTCCGGAACCACGGATTGTCCTCTGGTTATTGTCATGATTACATGTATTGATTGTAGTGCCTGAATACACCTGCACGATTGCACAATAAGGGAATTGCATGACCACGTATTGATTAACAAAGCATGCACGTATTGTACACAGTTGGAGAAAGGTTGGAGAATGCCCTCACTCGCTGGGCCACGTATTGCACGTATTGAATGCATGAAAATGATTCGAGTATTTAATATTGATAGTTGTAATCTCGAGCGAGTTCTCTATTATTGTGAACGTATAATACTTTTAATTATAAAACCTTACCCGAGGTTATAACTTGCATGTTAACTACGCTAATATATATGTATTGCCCCTCACTCAGTCTTCCATGGACAGCCGACCCCACCTTTCAGGTTGTCGCGGTCGTGTGCTAGGCGGGAGTCAGAGTCGTGTCTTGTCGTCCAGCTGGGTCTAGCACTTCACACATTTCCATGATATTGCTTTTGTCATGTCCAGAGTTAGTATGTTATCGTTTGGAGACTTTTACTTGTATAATATATAGGAGATAATAATGTATTGATATCTGTTGGTATCTATTACTTATATCGTTGATGTAATTATGGTACCTATATGTATTTATGAATTAATGCTTCCGCTTTTAACTTTTATGTCATGATTTTGTATTGCTTTGGGGTATAGTCCCGCCTAGCTCGTCCTTTCTTTTATTTGTCACCCGTTCGCTATAGGTTAGTTCATGTACGGATTGTCCATTTCGTATGTGGACCGGTCTATAGTGCGGGGGTGTAGTATCTCTACGTATAGGGGTGCTACAGGCTTTCTCCACCAAACATCTCAAATGGATAATGATCCATTAACTTATGAGGAGGCACTGTTAGATTCGAACTCTGAACAGTGGAAAGAAGTAATGAAATCCAAAATGAATTCCATGTACTCTAATCAAGTTCAGACCTTGGTTGATCTACCTGATGGGATCAGGCTCATAGGGTGTAAATGGATATATAAGCGCAAGCTTGGAGTAGATGGAAGCGTGGCAACCTTTAAAGTAACATTAGTTACTAAAGGTTTCACTCAAAGACCAGGTGTAGACTTTGATGAAACCTTTTCCTCGGTTGCAATGCAAAAATCCATTAGGATCTTGCTTGCCATTGCAGCATATTATGACTATGAGATATGGCAAATGGATGTGAAAACTGCCTTTCTAAATGGAGACATTGACAAAGACATTTACATGGAGCAACACAGGGTTTCACATTCAGTGGGAGCGAAAAAAAGGTTTGTAAGCTCCAACGTTCAATCTACGGATTGAAACAAGCCTCTAGGAATTAGAACATTCGATTTGATGAAGCAGTCAAATCGTTTAGCTTTATTCAAAATCCGAATGAGTCATACGTGTACAAGAAAGAATTGGAAACCTCGGTTCAATTTCAGATGCTTTATGCAGATGACATCCTTCTCATTGGGATTACATGAAAGTAACAAAGTCTTGGTTATCGAACCAATTTGAGATAAAGGATCTTGGTGATGCATCCTACATTCTCGGGATAAAGATCTATCATGGTAGATCTAGGAGATTGTTAGGACTATCACAGTGGGTTTACATAGATAAAATACTAAAGAGGTTTGGTATGGAAGAATCCAAACGTGGAAAACTTCCAATGGGTGGCCCGGGAATAGTTCTTTCAAAGAAGTTGTGTCCCAAGACTGAACTTGAAAAGTCCAGGATGTCCAGAATTCCTTATGCATTAGCTATAGGAAGCATAATATATGTGATGCTATGTAGTCGACCGGATGCGGCTTATGCACTTAGCGTGACTAGCTAATTCCAATCTGACCCTGGTGAAGGTCCCTGAACTGCTGTAAAGAACATCCTTAAGTACTTAAGAAGAACTAAGGATTTGTTCCTGGTTTACGGAGACCAGCAAGATCTTGTCATTAGAGGATACTGTGATGTAAGCTTTGCATCAGACATGGATGACTTTAAATCCATGTCAGGATACATATTCTGCCTGAATGGCGGAGCAGTGAGTTGAAAAAGTTCCAAGCAAGCGACCACTATAGATTCGACCACTGAGGCCGAATACTTAGCTGCAAACGATGCAGCTAAGGAAGGTGTTTAGTTTAGAAACTTCACCCACGAGCTGGGTGTAGTTCCTAGTATTAAAGACCTCGTTACAGTGTTTTGTGACAACACGGGACGGTCTCTCAAGCAAGAGAACCAAGATCTCACCAAAGCACCAAGCACATTTTGAGGAAGTATCACTTAATCCGTGATATAATCAAGAGAGGAGATATACAAATTGAAAGGGTCACATAGGTAGAGAACATGGCAGGTCCACTTATTAAGCCCTTAGTCAACAGGCTTTCAAAGTACATCTTCAGAAGATGGGTCTTAGATTAGCACCTGAATGGCTTTGATAGGCAAGTGGGAGATTGTTATGAATAGTGCCCTTAAAGCAGATGTTTGCTTTACTATTTCCTTGTAAAATCACAAATAGTTTTTGAATAATATACGAAATGATTTTGTTCATAGTCAATCACTTCTTTATGTGCTTATTTATGTTTGTTTGGGTTTAATTGTGTTTTGCATACATTAAACTCCCCTAATCCGATGAGGCCGTTAAGAACTTTGTCATTATGGGGACGACACGTGAAGCAAGTTCTTAACTCCCTAGGTGAGGATTAGAAACTTCTCCAAGTCAATGAGTCCGACAGATAGTAGAAGTGTCGACCTTGACTCTCTGAGACTTGCTTATGTGATTATGTCCTTTTGAAGGAACACTAAGTTTCATGGAGTGATAAATGCATACGTTGATGCATTCATAATACATAAGGGTGATTTTTACAAGAACTTCATCACTGAGATGTCCTTCGTGAGAACATTCCTATATGGGAAAGGAAATATCTCACAGGTCAATGACGTGATTCATTAATCCTTAGACTTGAGATTCTGTAATGTTTCATATGAGCTAACTCTGTAATCTTTTATACAGGCTCAAAAGGGTGTCACCATATAGACACCTGAACCACGGCCTATGTTGGGATTACACAAGTGGCATATGTAGAATTAGTAGAATCGATAAAGGGCCTACACTTGTTAAGAACAAGAATGATCTCTTACTGATTGAGTTGTTCATAGTCCATTAAACATTAAACCCTTGGCCAAGGTGGATAAAAGATCAAGACATCTAGAAAATGGTGTTTTCTAGGATTGAGATCGATATGGATATGAAACGAACTTAACTTTAAAGATGAAGAATATTTGGGCTCTGTAAATATTCCCATGCCTTAGTTCTTGATTGAGAGATAGAGTTGCAGAAGGATCGTATTTCACTGATTGTCATTGACTGAAAGGTTCTTCGATACATTTCGTTATTCGGCTAGGGGTCACACACCCGTTACTAGATTACGGTAGTGTGATCTGTGAAGTGATTAATTAATCAGGGAATTAATTGTTGTCACTGCTAATCGAATAATGAACCTAAAGGGTCACACAAAAATGCCAGAACACGAGGGTTATGGTAGGATGTTAATTAGATTAACAAAGGATCAAAATAGTTGATCAAAATGGGCATAAAACGAGGCTGATTCCATGTGTCACGCGGCCAACTTAGCTGCTACGTGTCATGTATACGTGGCGTCAAGCGTGTCCCATTTCGTGTGATTTATTTCATAGCCGATTTCTTTTCTAGAATTATTTAATTAAATTGTAATTAATTAATTTTAGTTTTTTAATTAATTTTGAATTAATTGTTAAGACTATTCTCAAATAAACTTAACCCAATAAATAATTTAATTGGGAATTAAATTATTTATTGAATGTTGACTTTTAACTTTAGGAAAGTTGAAAAGTCCAACTTCCTATTTTAGGAGAGAGAAGGTTATTCTTGCAAGACTTGGGAAAAAAGTTGGGAACTTATTCTTCCAATTAAATTAGTTAATTAGTGAGCAAGAAAATAACTCCCATTGGGTCTTGGAAACTATAAGGAGTTCGAACCCCCTTGTACAAATACAAGAGGTGGTGCTTCACTTATTCTTTAGACCAACACTCACGAAGTGTTAAGTTTTTGAGAAAATCCAAAAGAAAAGTTTTCAAAGAAAAATTATCCTAGCCTTAACACAACCCATAGAATTAGCATTCTCACTCGCTTGATCGTGTTCTAGGTCTAGTGTGGATACGCTTTGGAGGACTTCTACTTTGGAGTCTAATTTGAAGGTCGTTTGAGGGATTTCGCTTGAAGGGTGTTCGTTAGGCGGTAACGGCATCACTAGAAAGCTTCTAACTTTGTAAGTTTCTAAAACACCCAACGTTACGATACGAAAATTGCAAGACAACGATTAAACTTATGGAAAATTTTAAACTTCCGCTACTCAACTCTTTCGTGTTTTCCAATAAGTTTTCCTCCTATTCCCGGTTTCGAGAAGCGTGATTCCGATTGGTTTGGCGGCGAGCGTCTCTAGCCTTAGCTTTCTCGCCCCCGGTATGGGAGGCTTGAGACCGTGCTCGAGAGGGCTGCTCTACCATGTTTGAAGACCCTATAGCTGGTCTTGCACAGCCGCGAGTGGGTCGGGGTTCTCCTTCTCTGCTTTGCTACCTCCTCCTGAGGCTCGTGAGCGGACTTCCTCGTCCAAATCTAAGCTGTCCACAGGCCTCTTTCCCTTTCCGACCTGTGGCTGCTCCTGTGCCCCTCTTAGAGGGGCTTCCTTAGCATTGACGGCTGGTGGCGGAGGCCGAGCCTGGAGTACGGCTTGGGCGGCCATCAAAGGGTGAACCTGCCACCCCCTCCCATGTGTGGTGCAATCTGAGAAGTCTGCCCCATGGGGAAGTACGTAGCGGTGAAGTTCCTCCATCCATTCTGGCTGCTTGAAACTCGCACTACGTGTATATGGCTTGGAGTTGCCTTGGCGTCATAGGGGGTATCTCTACCACTTCAATCTCCTAGGCACCACAACGGGAAGTTGTATTTGCCCCGCATGATAAGGCTGTACGACGGGGTACCATTTTGGAAGGCGCAAGCATATAGCTCTGTGGCGCATCATCATTGAGTAACCACCTAGAGGAGTGGTGGTGACAGGGGCCGGATTCAGGGGAAGGTTCAAGCCTGATTCCCCTACTCCTCCGATGGGGGGTTGCTCTTGGTTGTTCTGCTACCCTGGTCCAACCGGCCCTTGCAGTGGAGGGGCCATCCCCATGTTTGGAAGGCCACCAGTAACTTCTGTGGCGGGCTCGCCTCCATTGCCACCGTGGGGAGGGATCACCTCCGTCCCCAACAGCTCCGTATCTTGTAGTTACCATGACGAAATAAGTGCTTGTTTCTCAACTAGCAAGGAAAGAAAGAAAAAGACTGGTTACCCATAGACGGCGCAAAAAATGATGGGGTTTAATCCGATGTGTCAAACTCCAGCACTTTGTAATTTGTAATAAGGGGAAACAGTTATGGTTGGATCAGCCAAAAGTCACTGGAGATGATGGGGTTCTACCTGCTAGGAACAAACACAAAGAAGTCAGAAGGCCAAGCTGGGGGGACTGGGGGTGATATCCAGTTTGGCTCTCCAACGCTCAAGTCAGACGGTGAAGAAGATGAAGTGTAAAGATAGAACTTGGAGTCAAGGAAGCTTGCTTACAGAGTATGTGTGAAATCTGCATATTTATAGTTAAGGGTCAAGGCCCTTCTGGTAATTGACAATCATGTGGTCCGGTTGTCGCACCCCGGAGTGCAAGGCACTACATCCCCCACACCATAGTCCAACACGTGTAACGAAATGAGAACTCCGCACACGTATCAAACTACGGCGAATGGGAGACAAACAAAATCTCTCCTATGCTAGGTGGTCTAGACCCTAAATCAGAATGCGCAATCAAACCAATAACACATGCGGAAGCACCTGGATTCAAATAATCAAACTTACATGCTCATTAAATAACAAAAATACAAGTATCAATGTTCAAATTTAAATATCCCTTATACATATTTCTCCAATTCGGTTCATATTCGCATATACATAATTTCCATAAGTTTAAAGGAACAAAAATAATACTAAAAAAAAAAGATACATGAAACTAATAACAAAACCCAAGACTCGAAAAATGACCGCCGCCTAGCACAAACTCCCCACGAACACTTGCAACTCAAAAGAAACAAGGAGAAAAAGAAACAACAAGGAGGGGTCAGTCCTAAAGACTGGTGAGGGGGCTAACACACGCACGCATACATAACGTAAGAGCATAGCATATTTAAAACTAAAGAGTTCATGAACCGGGGCGTGGGTTTTGCAATCCAAAACAATTTATCCCGTGATACTATATATATATAAGGAAAAGGTTAAGGCCGAAGGCCAAAATCAACCAATTTTATAAACTTGAAGTCCACTCCCGTTTCATGAACCATATTCATAATCAAAATCATAACAACTCGCCGAGAATGAGTTCAAACCACCTAACTCAGTTCATAATCATAATCAAAGCGAAATACATACAAAATTCATAATCAATCCTCCTTCTCCAGTTGGGGATGAGGAGGCCTTCCTTAACCCCGTTCTCCCATCATAAGTTTTGAGTTAGGGGATCCTACCCTCTCCCCGGCAGGGTTTAAGCGCCGATTCTCAAGAAATTACCTTCCCCTCGACCTCCCGAGGATAGACAATCTCCCTATATAAATGGAGTCATGTTGATGAGAGAGCTCGGTGCCCCCACGGTCGACCCGAGATCGCATACCACTTCCCCGGGCCCATTTCATAAATCATAAGTCATAATTTTATAATTTTGAAATTTCATAATTTTTTCGACTTATATTTCAAAGTCATAATCTCGCTATTTCAAAACTTTCACACACACCAACCCTTTCCAAATCAAACAAACGTAAAATAGGTTACATTTATATAAAAGCCTTTTCAAATGATTTCATAACAAAACGGGGCAAATCCCTCAAAATACGTATTGCACACATATTTATATATATATGTAAGTCGCATACGGGCTCAAAATACAGGTAGGGTTGTAGAAAGTTTTAACTAAAAGGAAGAAAAGCTCACCTTGTTGACCACACCGGACGAAACGAACTCAAAACACTTCTAAAACTCCTCCTCGTCACCCACGGAACGAACCTAAGGACAAAACAAAGAACAAACGACAAACTTAGACTCGAAATGTACCAATTACCCGCTCGGCATATGCATATGGATGCAATTAATGCATAAAGAATACAATGAGATATCAATTATGTCGTGTAAGTTCATTTTAAATCATATTAAATCATAACTCGTGTATTTCACATTAAACGAGTCTAATAACTTCACATAACAAGCAAGACACGTTATTTAACATGTTAGGCATGCATGCATACACTAGAAGAAATAAAGAAATATCATTCAAAGCAAGGAAACATCAAATTGATTCATGCATACACGTATGAAGACATATAGAGCAAGTTAGATCATAGATTACGTATAAAAACATCGAATTCACGTAATAAATTCATAATGAATCACATAATACATAATATATCAAGTTAACTTTGCATGCATATCATAAAAGAGTCAAACGAGGTAAAAAATGGCACATTGATGCATGTTAACACGTTGAAGGCATATATCGCAAATTAGGTCATATATCTTATATACGAGCATCGAAATCACACCATAAATACACAATAAAATACGTAACACATGATACATGAAGTTAATAATGCATACAAGGCAAGAAAGAAGCAAGAAAAACAAGAAAAACACGAACGAATCGAAAAAAAAAACGTAACAGCAGCAGTAGTTCGAGGGGAGCCTCTAAAGGGGTCGCGGTCGCGAACCCAAACCAGTTCAAAGGTGGTCGCGCATCTCCTCCAGCCTAAGCAGCAACTTTCGGTCGAAAGTGGCTCCCACTACAAGAAAAAGTGTTTGTTACTACGGACAAATAATCATTGTAAGTGGCCTAAATTCGTAGCAAAAACCCTTTTGCTACGTATTTACTACGAATTTTTTATCGTAGTTGATGTGGCCGTAACAAATATTATACTACGATCAAATGATCGTAGCGAATACTTTTTACTACGAAAATTTTAGCTTTTACTATGAACAATATACAAATACGTCTAATTTTTGCTACGACAATTCAATTCGTAGTAAAAAATCAACATTAGCCACGATCAGAACTTTGTAACAAAAACTTCAAGTATAAAACCTAGTATTCACTACGATCAATTACTTGTAGTAAAAAAATTTTAATTTCTTTTATTATAATAATTTTTATTAAATTTTAATTTCTTTTTAATAATTTCCAGGAATAAATTAATAAGTATATCATCATCCATCCTAAAACGCATTTCAATGAGACAACAAATTATATAATCATAATAATAATTTTCAATATCATTATCAACGTAACAATTTACAACCAAAACGATAAATCTTTATGAATAAAATTTACAAAACATGTACGATTATTTTCTTAAATCTTCAACTAAATGATTAAGAAAAAGACATTATTCTTTATCGAGGAAAATGAATTGTCTTGATCTTACTTAGAAATTTTCCATAAGATAGCTTGATCTAGGCCTTGGAAACCTATAACAAGAAACAAAAAACTAATAAGTGAAAGGGATTTCGAGTCTAACAATCAACCAGGCTCAAACACAAAAGAGATTACACCATAATATGCATTTCCATCAAATACAAAAGGACATGTATATTAGTAGGCTATGTTGCTCATCTAAGCAAAATAAAACATTTCAGTATGTGACAGATACCTCTTTGAACAACAGTGCCCTTGTTGATTACTGCAGCAGGCTTTAAGCTGCTCTTGCCCTTGTTGATTACCATTACTTCCAAGTTCCAACTTGATCTTTGTTATGGAGCGAGCAATAGATATAGAAATCCAGATTATAGTGGAAAAATAGCAACGAAAACCTGACTGGAATAACTAGCCATTAATTAATGAAATTTATCTAAGAAAGTCTCCAAAATCTAGTTTAATGTTGATAAAATAGATAGTATTATTTAACTCTCGGTCATCATCTACCACTGCAAGAACCTAATTTCATTGTGTGAGGAAGTTTCCTAGTCAAGTTCTTAATCTAGACTCTTATCATCAAACTGAAAGATAGTAACTCCAGCCTGTCATATGATGAATGCACAATCAAACAGTGACATTACAAAAAGAGAACATAAATTAATTAAGACCTTTGTCATTGTTCCACTATGTGCTCAAGCACTTGTTGTTTGGACTTTGGCAACCAAAACGCAGCAACTTATGGAAAATTAACTCATCCTGAAAAGAAAATGAAGTGGTCAAGTGATTTCCTAATGTTGAATAACAAAGCTATGTAAAGGAATGTGGTTCCAATATTACCATGTTTCTTTTTACTAGTAGTTGAACTGAGAGAAACACCAAGAGGACCATTACACTCTGTCCATTACATGCACAATTATGTTCTAGTATGTCACTGACTTGTAAAACCTGGAGGTTATAGTTTCCTGCATCAGTCCAATATAATGGCAAGCTACTGTAGTAATATAAGTAATTATTAGCAATCATTTCTAAGGTGACACTCGATGAATACTGGAAATCAATGCAGCACACATTTCGAAGAGAAATATTTTTACCATATCAAACAAAGTCGGATTAAGCTGAAATTTTATGTATATGAAGGAATAACTCTATAAAGTAGTTTTACAAAATACAATGAATTACCCCCTCTGCTGTAGCTGTTAGTGCATATCAGAAGCAACGAAAAGATGTAATGTTTTGAATTTTTCTCGGGTATCAAACGGATTCGGATGAAGGTAAAATTTTGCAGACACAAACCTTGATATACTAGGGACATGTAGTTAAAACAGTTTAGAAAACAGATTTCGTATGAACTCAGAATTTGCATCTGAAGTCGCTGCATACAAGCGGTCAGTTTTTGTGCTATGCATTCCCTAACTATAAGCATGCAAGAACTCAGCCAAAACCATCAAAACTCATGCAAAAACATACCCATAACATTCCCTAACTTTTGAAATTAAACACACACTAAATAGTTCATGATTTAATCAATCAAGAGCCATCAAAATCAAGCAAAATGTCATGCTCTGTTTTAAAACTAATCCATGCCTAAAATTTCATATAATTGGTTTGCTAACATGGTTTGAATCAGTTTTAAGCAGCAAATTTCCAACTAAAATGTCAAAACTCATGCAAGGAACAATTCTAAAACATGCCTAGTATCTAAGCTTCATCTCCAACAATTAAGACAGTCAAGTAGCTACAAGTTACATGCTTTAGATCTGTCTAAATCCTCAAAACATACCAAAATATCTCCTGCACAAATACAATTAAGAAAAGACCAAAAGATTCATGAAATTCTTTTCTTTTTAACATGCTAAAGCTCAAGAAAGGCATTTACAACAGCAAGCTTAGAAGAAGGCATAAAGTTGATAGTTCTAATATGAATAAATTTCAAATCAAGAATCAACATTCCAATACATTAATTTGGATTGATTATAGCTACAAGTCTGCAAGTCATGATTCAACAACTAATTGTGCAAGGACTCCTTCTGAAATTAAGATCCTTTAATTTACATCATAAACGCATATTTTCGGTGATTCTATCAAGCATAACAAACAAAACATTTCGTAAAACAATAGCATTCTTATTTCATAATTAGCACAAAATTGTTTGTTGTCTATACAAAAACGAGAATCAAATATCTAGAATCTTAGACATACTTTCATAGCATGAAACCAATAGAAATCCCAATAGCTTACCCATGAGTTAAAGAAGTCACCAAAAATTTAGCAAATACTTATCGATGAACCATGTTTAACCAAATAGCTTACCCATGAGTTAAAGAAGTCACCAAAAATTATTAGAAAATTAAGTTCTCTCCAAAAATACACAATCAGGAAGCATGTACATCACAACAAAAAGAACTACAACTAAACTCGTATATGTCATCTTTTTTTTCTGAAACAGTATATGTCATCTTTGTTAGCCTAACTATAGAAAGCTTACTATATACCTTGACTATAAGTGGTCATGAAAAGCTAAACAAGTACCTAAATTTTTGACACACTTCCAAGCCACTTAGTGCAGTGAAGGACACAATTTTACGGTCAACCAAAGGTGATGATCTTAGAGATTTATAGTATGATCAGAGATTTGCTTGATCTTCAAAAAAATCAATTTAGAAAAAATTAGTTGTTAATCAGCTTTAAACGCCATCTTGCCATCATTACGAAGTACAGAGAGATAAGTCATGTAACGCCCCCACCCGTACTGGAACATGAGGAGAGCGGCATCTCAACCCCCGTACTGAAGCACCTCTCAAGTAATGGTGTAAGCCATCACTCAAGAAATACTCCAGCGAACGGTTGTCTGTCTCAGAACTATACATGTATAACGATGTGGCTATGCAGCGGAAAATCAGAGTATTTTAAAACTTTCAAAACATGTGTGTGATGGCATGTAACAAGCAAGAACATATTGATCGTGTAAGAGAGACTCGGCATATCAGAACATATAACATATTCACATATAAACACCGATATAGCAGAGTTCAGAATATCGGTAACAGAGTAGCAGGAAGAGTGTAACAAGGATACTCACATATTCAGAAACATAAAGTAATGCAACCATAAAACATATGCAGGACACAACAGAAAGTAATACTAAGTCCTGACAGAAACAAAAGTGATAATCTAGAGCTTCAAGATACCTCTAGACTGCGGCTACAAGACCTGAAACCACGAGGCAAGAACACGGGAGAGGTATTAGTCAAAAGGACTAAGTGAGGGAATACTTAAAAGAAAGTATTGAATGATAAAGAACTTGAAGTGTAGTTCAGAACTGTTAATGAAGTGCTTTAAAGAAGAACTCGAGCTCCCCTATTTATAATGAGGGAGTGGCCGAAAATCCCTAGTCCTTGTGGGCTAAGGATTTTGGTCCCTCTCTCCTATTACTTGATCATCAAGTAATTTTGACTTTGACTTTGAATTCAAATTCAAATCAACTTTCAAGAGAGCTAAAATATCCAAACTATTTTTTGATAATTTTATACTTTATTTACTTAAAATAAATAACTTATTTTATCTAATTAATTAATTCATAATTAATTAACTAGATTATTTTCTCCAAAATTAGACTTTCTTTTTAATTCAAAATTAAACCAAAGTCTATTAAATAATTAACACATTTAATTATTTAATATATATATATACAATATGTATATATTTACATGTGTGGGACACGTGTCACAAGGACACGTGTCACTCACGTGACCCACACGTGTGGTTTCACACGTGTCGAACCCTCTTGGCCCGATTAACTCGTTTAATCATTTTCAAGCCTCAACTCATGTAACCAAGTTGTTGTGTGTGACCCTCTAGGTTCTCAATTCAATTAGCAGTGACCCTAATTAATTAATTCACTAATTAATTAATCAGTCCATAGATTAAATGACCATAGTCTAGCAACAGGTGTTTAAGACCTAGCTGAATTGGAATGTTCGGATTCGACAGAACCTTTAAGTCATTGATTCATGTGAGATACAATCCTCCTACTTACTATCTCTCAACCAAGATCTAGGGTAAGGGAATAATTAGAACACTAATAATCCGGTCTTAAAGCTAAGTGCATTTCATATCCATTTGATCTCATTCCAAGAAACCCTTTTCTTGATGTCTTGATCTACTGCCTTGGCCAAGGACTCCATATGGTATATGAATGACTTACACAATAAGAGATCACCTTGCAAATGCAAGTGTAGGTCCTTTCTTAATTCTCATTCACTTTCATGAATCACTTGTGCAGCCCCAGCATAAGCTTTGAATCAGTTGTCTGAGGCGACACCCTTTAAAGCTTATACCTAAGACTACAGAGTTAACTCATAAAGTGACAAGGAACCTCAAGTCTTAAGGATCAATTAATCACATCAATGACCCGTGAGATATTTCCTAATCTAGAAGTTTCTATTTCCTGAAATAGAAACTTCCTTTCCTATTTAGGAATGTTCTCACACGGGGCACCTTAGTGAACTTACTTATTGAAGTAAGCACCCTCATGTATCACGCACGTATCAACTATACACTTTGCACCTCTATCAAACAAGGTGGTCCTTCTTAAGGGCGTCATCCCACAAGCAAGCCTTAGAGGAGTCAGGTTGACTCACCCACTGTCTGTAGGACTCATCGGCTTGGAGCATTTTACTAATCATGACTTATGTGATATAGGGCTCGTTTCATGAACCATTTCACCTAAATGGTAGAGTCCTAAAGTCATCAGGATTAGGGGAGTTCTTATACATGCACAGATAAAGTAAACGCATACCAAACAAGAGCATATAAAGAAGTGTTGCCTCAATTCGTTATTTCATTCAAAGATTGTCTGTGATTACAATAAGAAAAAGCACAAAGTGGATATACAATCGGCTTTCTAGGGCACTATTCCTAACACATCGGACCAGGGTCAACAATACTCCACCAACACACACAAACATACACCATCCTCCACCGGTTGTCACTTCGGGTAGCTAGCCCTAGGCGACCTGTAAACATGTAATAGGAACAGATTTGTTGTCCGTTCCCAGACAGATTATCCTGACTTAACAAACCTCCTGTTAAAAGTCGGTGTCAATTGTCTAATTGTGGCGGCCGGTATTGGTGATATCGTTGGCGCACACCTCCCGAACATCACCTCCACACATAACCGCCGGGCCCAGACTATAAACTGTATACTTGCATTTCAAGATTAGCAGTGACCAGAGTACCACTCCGGGTGCTAACTATAACATGTAAAACTGTCTGTAAACATATGATGCTGTCTGTAAAATATGTGATGTTGTCTGTAAAACATGTGAAACGGTACTTTGAAAACATATGCAGAACATGTAACTGTCTTTGAACAAGAATGCAGAACTTTGGAAAACATGTGCTGTAGATCAAGGTATACTATTAAAGTATAAATGATCCTTTTAAAAGAATGTCCCAATAAAAGGGATAGTTCAAAATGAGGTTTAGCTTTGAATTTCAAAACATATGACACGATAGTATAATCATGGTTCCAGTTTGGAAACATTTTCACTTCACCTCACCTAATAGTAACAAAAGGTAGGTAGACAGATTACGTGGTGCCCTGGGGATCCCAGTGCTCGACTTTAACTCCTGTAGGTGGTGTACTAGAGTGAGCTTAAGAACTAAGACCCACTACTAACCAAGATGCATATGAAATGCATGAAACAATGAACAAGGAACATGTAAAGAACATGTAACACAAGAGAGTAATACCATTTAAGGTATTCAAGAAACGTAACACACAAATGAATACGTTAAAGTGAGTTACTCTTAACGTTAGACTATGATCTTACTATAACCGAGTAAGCTTTAGTCAATTTATGAATCCTATCGCAAACCTTAGGTTATGAAACAAGTCCACGAAAGAAAACATATTTTGAAAACACATTTTAGACCTTGGATATGGAAACCCTAGGTGCAAATGTCTATTAAGAAAGCACAAGTTTTATTTCATTTTTACTATTCAAAAGTACTATTCCATATTACTATTCACATGTCGGGTCAAAGGGTCGGGTCAAACCCTTACTATACGCACACACCCACACACACGGTACACACACACGGTATGCACGTACACACACACGGCAAGCACATACACACACCCCCTAATTAAATTATGATCTTGATTATAACCTATAGTTTCAAGTTCATGGTAATATAATCAAGTGTGATCTAGGTTAAAGGTATAACCTATGGTTAAGAGATCCAATTAAGGCATAAGATCAAGTTATGAAATACTATTCTATTTTAGGTTATAACATGTGACACTATTAAAGTGTATAACATATGATCAAGGCTTTAATCCATTAATCCATATCATATCATAAGCTCAATTCATAATTCAAGAATCATATAACCATATAAGAACATGTCTCAACATATATCATATCATATCATGAACCTTGGGCATGTAACATGTAACAAATTAAATTCAATACCAACATATAACAAGTTGTGACATAATTAATTGTAAATCACTATTCCATTAGCTAGCATGGATGAACATAATTCAAATTCCATAATCATGCATCAATTCTCATAATATAACAACCATATCACATGATCATAGCATATACTAGAGCAATTCATAACATATTCAAGCATATACTAAACAATTAAAATATATAAACATATATTCAAACATATCATGAAAACTATATAATAAATGCATAAAATAAAATCCTATATGGCTTAGGGAAGACCCTAAGACCCAACCTAAACATAATGTAAACATACCATAACATAAAAACATAAACTAACTAAAACATAACATAAAAATAAAACAACTAACCTAACAATGGTGGGGGGTGGCCGACGGCCAAAAGGGGAAGAGAGGGAGAAGAAAGGGTGTTGTTAACACAACTTTGAGCAAGGAATGAAATGCCTCTTTCCCTCTATTTATAGTTGAAGATAAGCCCCTCACCTTGGAAATAAAATGTAAGGAAGGGTATGAGCGCAAAAGTGGGATAGCTTCTCTTGAGAGCTTCATCATTCATGAAACAAAATTGGGACTGCTGGGGGGTATTTCGGTAATTTCATTACCAAAACGTGGATTTAAATGTCTGGAAGTATAACCATTCTGTCCGGGAAAAAATTAGCTTCGAAACGCATATTAATACGTCGAAATCGGATTTACCGTTTGAAAGATACATTAGTTTAAGTGAATTAAAGTTTTGAGCTCGAAACTCAACTCGAGTGAAAAAAGACTTTCTAGAATGATTCTCAAGTCTGGATTGTTTCCAAAATTCAAGAAATAAATCGAGAAGCATTTTGAGTCCAATATCGACTATAAAACATTTTACCGTTAAAAAGTTGAAAACGTAGAATGAATAGTGAATTCTTACGTACAGACGTACGCATCAAAATTTCAAGCTAGGGTTTGAATCAAGAGTTGTAAAACATCTCAAAAATCTTGAAATAGCTAAAGTAGTGCAAATCCGAAGAGAAAACATTTTTCGAATGAAAACCGTTCGTAGAAGGAATAGTGAACTAGGGTTTTCGTAAACATTTTCAATAAAACCAATGCTCAAAATAGATTTCCAAGTTAAGAATGATTTCAAAAGACTCGTCTCGACCCAAGGGTCAATTTGACTGTAAACTTGGGTAGGAAAGGTATCAGAATCAAAAGCTCATTTTTAGATGAATAGTAATTTTGGTCGGTAAGTTCCAAAAGTACCCTTATGGTTCAAGAAAGACTCTCTGAGCTTGGGAAACAAGTTCAAACGATTGGGAAACATGTGTGGTGAACCTCTAGGGTTCGAGTAGCAATATAAACAAGGTAGCCTCGGGTTATGAATAGTAAACTGTATCAAAGGTCAAGAATTCCCCCTTAAAACATGTCAGATCATATACGAGCACAAAGTTCATGTAAGAATGCAATGCATGAAGGTTCAAAAAGTTGGATCACGATCTATAAACGCTTTACCAATGCCCTTAACTTACTGTTTTCATCCAGGCGCTGTTTTGGGCTATTACAATCACCCCTCCTTAAAGAGAATCTGTCCTCAGATTCTTCCGCTGTAACTACAAATAACTCGGGGTGATGCTTCTGCATTTTCTCTTCTGTCTACCAGGTTGCCTCTTCTGTCCCATGTCCCTTCCAAAGGACTTTGACAAAGGAATTTTCCTATTCCTTAGCTCTTGAAACTTCCTATCTAGAATCTTAGCGGGCTTCAAAACATAAGTGAAATTCGGTTCCAACGGTATCTCCTCTACCGGCACAACCTCTGTCTCATATGAGAAACACTTGCGAAGCTGAGATACATGAAATACATTGTGGATTCCTGTTAAACCTACAGGCAAATCCAATCTGTAAGCAGTCGGTCCGACTCTCTCATACGGTCCAACATATCTCGGGTTTAACTTTCCACCTTTCCCAATTCGGGAAAATCCTTTCCTTGGCGATGCCTTCAGAAATACTTTTTCGCCCACTGCGAATTCCAAAATCCCTTCTTCGTCGATCAGCATAACTCTTCTGCCTGTCCTGGGCAGCTTTCATTCTCTAGCGAATGATCTGAATCTTCTCCGTCGCTTCTCTTATCCATTTAGCTGAATTCACTCTGATCGGTCCCTCCTCAGTACATCTTGCTTCATCCAAATCCCAGTATAATGGGGATCTACATTTCCTTTCGTAAAGGGCTTCATATGGAGAAACTTTAATAGAAGCTTGATAACTATTGTTGTATGCAAACTCCACAAGAGGTAAACACTCTTTCCAACTTTCTTGGAAGTCCAAAGCGCAAGCTCTTAGCATATCTTCCAAGTATTTAATCATCCTTTCTAATTGTCCATCCGTCTGAGGATGCGCTGCAGTACTGAAGTTCAACTTAGTTCCCATCAAAGTCTGAATTTCTTTCCATAATTGCCACGTGAATTTCGGATCTCTGTCCGACACTATACTGTTTGGAACTCCATGTAGTCTGACAATCTCTTGTTGATACAGCTTTGCTAACGTGCTGACCCTATCCGTCGTCTTCACTGGCAAAAAGTGCACTGACTTTGTCAATCGATCAATGATCACCCAGATACTATCTTTTCCTCCTCTGACTTTGGGTAATCCAGTGACAAAATCCATCGTGATTTGCTCCCATTTCCATGTCGGAATCGGCAATGGTTGCAACTTCCCACTCGGCTTCTGGTGCTCAGCTTTAACTTTCAGACAAGTTAAGCACTTCTTGACATAGTTGGCTATGTCTCTCTTCATTCCGATCCACCAGAAATGTGTCTTAAAATCCTGATACATCTTAGTGCCTCCGGGATGTATCGTGTACTTAGTCTTGTGCGCTTCGTCCAGAATCTTTTTCCTCAAAACAGTTGGTACGTATACTCGACCTTTGTACCTCAATATTCCATGTTCATCAACCATGAACTTAGTCTCATAATCTTTCTCCTTAGATTCGAGATATTTCTTGATCCAATCGTCGTTCTTCTGAGCTTTCAACACTTGCTCTTTCAATGGTGATATCATCACAACATTCGCGATTCGAGCTTTAGTTATCAGCTCCATTCTTTCTCTTCGATCAGTCTCGGGATTGGCAGAAATTTGTGCTAGATGAACTTTCCTGCTTAGTGCATCGGCTACAACATTCACCTTTCCTGGATGGTACTGAATAATGCAATCATAGTCTTCCAGAAATTCCATCCACCTTCTCTGTCGCATATTCAACTCCTTCTGAGTGAATAGATATCGCAGCCTCTTATGATCATTAAAGATCTCAAACGTAACCCCATACAGGTAATGTCTCCACTTTCCAAGAGAGAAAATTATCGCGGCTAGCTCCAAATCATGTGTCGGGTAGTTAATCTCACGTGTTTTGAGCTTCCTTGATGCATACGCAATCACTTTTCCATTCTGCATCAAAACTCCTCCTAGTCCTTCTTTCGAAGCATCGGTGTAGACAGTGTATCCTTCTTTTCCTTCTGGTAACGCTAGCACGGGTGCAGTTGTTAGCATCTCCTTCAATCTTTGAAAACTTTGCTCACACTTCTCAGTCCATTCAAATTTCCCTTCTTTCTTTGTCAACTTAGTGAGAGGTGTAGCTATCTTCGAGAAATCTTTGACAAACCTTCGGTAGTAACCAGCTAATCCCAGAAACCTCCTCACTTCTGAAGGATTCTTCGGTGATTTCCAATCCATGATTGTTTCGATCTTCGAGGGATCTACTTCGATTCCTGATCCTGATATGATGTGTCCGAGAAATGTAACTCTCTCAAGCCAGAATTCACATTTGCTGAACTTTGCATATAGCTTGTGATCCAGCAAAGTGCGTAACACGATTCAAAGATGTTCAGCATGTTCCTCCGGTGTCTTTGGAAACACCAAAATATCGTCGATGAAGATCACTACAAACTTATCGAGAAACGGCTTGAATATACGGTGCATCATATCCATGAATGCAGCTGGTGCGTTCGTCAAACCAAACGGCATTACTACAAACTCATAATGTCCGTATCGGCTGTTGAAAGCAGTCTTTGGAATATCTGCTTCCCTGATCTTCAATTGATAATACCCTTGTCTTAGATCTAACTTAGAGTAGACCTTCGATCCTTGAAGTATATCGAACAACTCTTCAATATGAGGGAGAGGATACTTATTCTTTATCGTCATCCTGTTCAGCTCCCGATAGTCAATGCATAAACGCAATGATCCATCCTTCTTCTTAACGAAAAGCACAAGCGCTCCCCACGGCGATGTGCTCGGTCGAACATATCCTGACTCAATCAGTTCGTCCAATTGCTTTCTCAGTTCTTCCAATTCAGCTGGACCCATCCTGTAAGGTGTCATGGAGTACGGCTCAGCTCCTGATATCGTCTCGAATGTAAACTCCAACTCTCGGTTAGGAGGTAACGAATGCAAATGTTCAGGAAACACATCTAAGAATTCATTCACCACTTCCACTTCTTCGATCTTAAGTTGATCTTTTGGTCTATTCAGAAGATAAGCAACAAATCCAGTAGCTCCTTTCAGAATCAACTTCTTAGCTTCCATCGAAGAAACAACTGATAACTTCTCAACTTTCCTTTCTGATGTCCGACTTTCATCTTCTTCCAAGATGATCTCTTTCTTGTAACAATCCAACTTAGCTCGGTACTTAGACAACCAATCCATACCCAGTATAACATCGTATCTTATCATTGGCAACTCAATAAGATCCGTCGGGGAACAACGGGTACCATACATATAGGGCAGCGTTTATATACTTGATCCGTAACAAGGCAAGTTCCCAAAGGAGAACTCACTTCAAATTTATATGGCAAGTATTCAAGTGGAAACTGTAAATGCGCACATAATTTAGATGCAATAAATGAATGTGTGGCACCAGGGTCATACAAGACCTTAACTGGCATGTTAAGAATGTGCACAATACCTTCCACAACAGACGAAGGATCAACCTCCTCCTTACCATCCAAAGCATATGCTCTGCCTCTGACCACCGGTTTGTTCGTCGTACCCACCACCGCTTTTCCTTTATTCTGGACCCCAAATTTCTTAATCTTGTTCGGGCATCTATCCATCTGGTGCTCAGGCGAACCACACACGAAACACTATCCAGTTT
Source organism: Lantana camara (assembly GCA_037501455.1). Classification (NCBI taxonomy): domain Eukaryota; kingdom Viridiplantae; phylum Streptophyta; class Magnoliopsida; order Lamiales; family Verbenaceae; genus Lantana; species Lantana camara. The sequence continues at coordinate 65,922,246 of CM074862.1, forward strand.
TCTTGCGACAGTTCTCCTCAGTGTGTCCCATTCGGCGACAATATCGGCAAACAATTTCCTCTGGACCTGGCTGAGGTGCTCTCTGCTGTTGTGGCGCCCTCTGATACCGCTATGGCGCTTTCTGCTTCTGTGCTTGTTGTCTCTGTGGAGCCTTCTGCTGCTGAGGTTGTGGTGCTACCATTGGCTTGTTTCCGGCCCCTTGGGGAAAAGATCCGGATGGTCGCTTGTTCCCTTGATACGGCTTAGGGTTAGAAGGTCCTTTACGTGTAGTAGTTATCTTGATCTCCTTGTGTGCAGCTTCAACCCTTAGCGCTCTATCAACAGCCCGGTTCTAGGTCTCAATGTCCAAAGAAGCAAGTGCCCACCGAAGTTCTGGCTTCAGTCCATCAATAAACCTCTTTGTCTTGCGGCGCCCATCATTCAGAATATGAGGCGCATACTTGATCAACCTCACAAACCTAGCCTCATACTCCATCACGTTCACAGTTCCCTGAACCAAACTCATAAACTCAGCCTCTCGTGCGTCACGAGTTACTTGGGGCGTATACTTCTGCTGAAACTCTCTGATAAACTCGTCCCAACTTCCTTCAACGTTGTTCTCAATCCACATGTGTTGAACGTGCTTCCACCAATTGTATGTAGCTCCTTCCATCAGAAAAGTAGCATACCGAACTCGTTCACGATCCTCTTGGTAGATCTCCATAGCCTCGAAAATCTTCTCAAGACTAGTAATCCAATTCTCAGCCTTTAGGTCATTCGGTTCTCCATAGAACTTAGGTGGATTCATCCTCAGAAATTTTTCCAATGACCTTTCATTATGAGGATTATCTCTCTGATTACAAGCTCTCGCGAATTGTCGTAGCACATCCCTTAACTCTGGAGTTCCCTCCCGTTCAGGGGGTGGCGTGACATCTCTTTGGGGTGGCCTGACATCTCTTTGGGGTGGCAGTGGTGGTACACGATTCCGGGGTGCTCTTCTTGGTGGCATGTTGTTACTGAATTTAGAAGCATTCAGATATATATTCGATACATCACATATAATGATTCGCAAAATCCATAACCACGTATTCACATCCCCACGTAGTCACATATAAGTATGAGAACAACACATTCCCATAACAACATGTCAGGAAAGATTCCAACATATCATATAATCAAGAACAACTATTAGACAACATGTAAACGGGAACAGAAGCTCGTGTAACATATCAACATATCAGAAACATGTATAACATATCCCAAAACATGATCAACATATAAACGAGAACAGAACATGTACTGTCATATCAACCAGAACTGTATCATGATCAGAAGTATGATCAACATATCCAGAAGTGTATTCAACATATCAAGAATAATAGCATGCTATCAAAAAATGAAATGGAATGATCCTACTATCGGCCCTAATGGTATCTTGAAGCACTCTAGGACTCATGCAATGATAGTTATGGAAAGCAGTAAACAGATAACCAACATAAAGCCGAAATTGTTATAACTGTGCAAGGTTTGGTAAAATTTACTACAGGCCACATGTTAACAGTATTAATTCAAAATGGGAAGGACCCGATACTATCGAGTTGACTCCCTTACAGGCCTTACCAATCCGTCCAACCCTGCTTAAAATAACCTAGTAGGTACCAAGTCATCTGAACCGTCATCCACGGTGCCAAAAGTCGGGGATCATCTACCATAGCTATACATCCCCTCATCCAAAAGTCAGCCCTGAACTGTCCCGGCTCTACGTCCGCCATCCATAGATAGATATATATACATCGGTACTATATACAGAAACCTCCCATCAGCAATCAACCCTGGTAGCTGTGGTCCAAAGAACCCCTGGTGGTGTCATCAGAAACAGCAACGACCTCGCCCTGTCCGTGTCCTGCTAGGTCATCTCCGCCATAGCCATCATCATCATCAGAACCTCCATCGCCTCCATCAGATTGCTCCTGCATAGGCTCGGGCTCCTGAGAAGCCTGACTGACATCCTAACCCTCGACCTCCTCAACTGCCTGCTCATCGGACAAGCGATAGGTATCATACAGGCGAGCTCTCACGCGGGCACGGTAGTGCTGGTGACGCTCCATAGAAGTGTCGCGGTCGATAGTCATCTGCATAAGATCTGCCTCCAACTCAGCAATACGAGCAGCTCTTTGATCATCAATATGAGTCATCTCTGCAGCATGCTCACGAGCGATGTCCCTATCAATCTGGTACTGCAGTGACTGATCCTGATGGCGCATAGACTCCAACCTGACCTCACGGGTCCTCTGATACTCCAGAAAGTAACCATCTCTCTCAGACTCGAGATAGTGCATAACTCTGTTAGGATAGGAATACCCAGGCCTGCCACTGTTCCTACACCTGCGCCAGGTATAGAAACGAGTGCCTCCACGGTGAGAAACTGCCACAGTACGCGGGGCCTCAAACTGCTCAAAGAAAGCCTCATCCATCTGCTGATTAGGATCTTGGTATAGCTGAACTGCCATAGATATACAGAAGATACCACAGATATGAAATCCAGATAACAGAACCATGCAATCTCCAAATATCCTATCTTGATGCAATATGAGAATGATCCTGGATGCAATGCGTGAACAATCCATGATGCAACATGAGAGCAATCTAGGTTAAGTCTCTTCTTACTTAACCCGATGCTCTGATACCACCTCAGGCTGTAACGCCCCCACCCGTACTGGAATATGAGGAGAGCGGCGTCTCAACCCCCGCACTGAAGCACCTCTCAAGTAATGGTGTAAGCCATCACTCAAGAAATACTCCAGCGAACGGCTGTCTATCTCAGAACTATACATGTATAACGATGTGGCTATGCAGTGGAAAATAAGAGTATTTTAAAACTTTTCAAAACATGTGCTGATGGCATGTAACAAGCAAGAACATATTGATCGAGCACCCCATCCTTACTTCCCAAACCAAATGAAATCAAACCAATCCATCCTTACACCATTGCTGTCGAGGGTGTACAGCCCCCAAACATCGCAAAAGAACCATAGAGAAGTGGGTCCATGAAACCGACCTTCCCCCAAGCTCACCTTAACCCCGAAACCTCCTCGGAGTTTTAGCAAACTTGTAGAAAGTGGGTACTTCGTAAGGGTTTAACCATCCGCCCTTGCGTTACCGGTCTTACCACTTACTCCGCCCCGAGCGCTATCAAAAGATTCAACCAAGTAAGCGTCCTTGCAAGGTATACATAACCTCGCTACACAACTCAATCATACATAATACTCAAATGAAAGTTCCGAAACCATTTTGGGTATCTATCCCATATACCAAAACTCAAGTTTTACTTGTAAACCGTTTTCTATAAGCGAATATTCAATATACGAGCAAAGCTCACAAAACTTGGCTTATAAAGCCTAAATATATGTTTTCAAATCGGGAGTTCAAAACCAACAAATATGAAAGGCTATAGGTGTCCACAGTTTTAAAATCGTTTCATAAGTATATAACTCCTCACCTTTACCGAGAACTTCGAAGGCCAACCACGAGCAACAACTACTCAATCGGAGGCTCACCACCTAATAAGACAAACGTACTATGAAAGGTGAGACTCGACTCGAAACCCCACAAGACGACGCACGGCTTTGACATGAATCCAAATATGCTAATGATGTGCAAGGAATCTTCGACGATGGTATATATTGGCAATTATGATCACATTACATCATATAAGTCATGTATCAAGTTCTCAAGTCATATGTAATAAGCGACCTATGAATCATACTTAACACAATTTAATTAAACGCATAACTTAGTCAATTAAGATAACTTAAGCATGATTGAGGTATAAAGATCATAATATAAGGTATGCATGAGATGTCACAACATATAACGAGGTCACAATACATTAGAGACATAATATAAATAAGTAAGGAACAAACGAGGGGCAAAACAAGTGAAAAGAATCAAGAAAACAAGGCTGGGGACAATCCATGACCGTGGATTTTCCTTCACAAAAAATCCACCCTCGCAGATTTGGTCCAGAAGCTACTGCCTGAAATCCACCCCCATGGATTATTATACAGCAAAAATCCACCCTGGTGGATTCTGCCCAGAACTTAAAAAAAAACGTGACAGCCACTTCGAACTCGATGGGAATGAGTTCTAAACACCCCAAAACATGAAATTAAGATTCCAAAACTACAATTAAGCATCATAAAACATTCATACATTATATAAGAACATAATATAATCATAAAATCCAAGAATTAAATCATTTAAGCAAGAATTACATATATGCATAAAAGCTTCATAGTTCAAGCTTGAAGAGTGAATCTCTAATCTTATCATGAATTCAACTAAAATTGATTCCAAACGTCATAAAAACTCAAGCATAATCATTCTATAACACCAAGATTGCAAGAATCAAATAAATCTTAGACATGCAAGACTTTCTTCAAATCTTCAAAAACACAAAAATGGTGAAATCAAGAGAATAGATGGAATCCAACCTAAACATGCTTCTAGGATCCAAATAGCATACTTAGAACACAAATTCATCAAGAAAACATGGATTAAACTCATAAATTTCAACCCTATTTCATGCTTCTACCAAGAACTTCAAGCTCAAAGCATAATCCAAGCATTTACACAAAACCTTACCTTAGGAGCTGAGAATCGAAGAGAATAGCTTGGTCTTGAGTCTTGAATCTCTAGCTTCAATCTCCTCTCTTGTTTCTTGAAAATGGCTTGAAGGTTTTTGGGTGTTCTTGAGAGAAGATGAATAGTCTTGAGAGAGTTTGCTTAAATCTCTTATGAAATAACGTCAAATGAGTTTTAGTGTTTAAAATCTGAATTGGTTATTTGGGTCAGCTATTAGGGTCATGGAGTGGGTCATACGGGTTGGATTATAAGTGAAATTAGGTCTCAAATTGGGTAATTTCGAAATTGGGTCACAGGTCAAGATTAGAGGATTAAAAGTTGATTTTTCGTAAAATGGCCATAACTTCTTCGTCCGAACTCCAAATCGAGCGATTCAAGAACCCAAGAACTCATAATCGAATTATCTACTCAATTTTATTAAGTTCTATCCAGTTCCAAGCTTAGAAAATAAATTTACCATTTAGTCCCTAAATTATACTTTAATGTCCAAATAAGCAAATGGTTTCGATTAAACATAAAGCATGCTATCGAACCCAAATGAAGACAATACGAACACATAATTACCATATCAAATAGTCACATAACTCATTTAAAGCATATATTTCACATAAGCATGAACGAACATCAAATCAAGGCATATTATTCACATAACTCATGCATAAAAGGTAAATCGATCACTCTCGTAGCAAGTCTTACCTTGATCGAGGAACGGGGCGTCACAACCTTCCCTCCTTAAAGAAATCTGGTCCCCTGATTTACCATCGGAAAACAACTCAGGATGAAATCTCCGCATCTTCTCTTCCGTCTCCCATGTTGCTTCTTCAAACTTAAGATCCTTCCAAAGTACCTTAACCAACGGAATTTGTCGATTCCTCAACTCTTGAACCTTCCTATCTAAGATCTTTACCAGTTACTGTTTAAATGTCAAGTCCGGATCCAACTGTACCTCTTCAATCAGCATAGTTTCCATCTCATCCCGAAAATACTTTCTCAATTGTGACACATGAAACACGTTATGAATTCCCGTGAGATTCGGAGGCAAATCCAAGCGATAGGCAACTTCCCCAATACGTTCCACAATCTCAAACGGACCAATGAACCTCGGATTCAACTTACCACCCTTTCCAATTCGTGAGAAACCCTTTCTCGGTGTTGCCTTTAAGAATACCCGATCACCCACTTCAAATTCCAAATCTTTCCTTCTCCGATCGGCATAACTCTTTTGCCGGTCTTGTGCGCCTTTCATGTGTTGCTTAATCTTTTCCACTTTCTCAATTGCTCCCTTAATCAAATCGGGCTCGGTTCCTCTTTCCAAACCGTTTTCCTCGGTCCATTTCCATTCCTCAAGATCCTAATAAAGAGGAGACCTACACTTACGGCCATACAAAGCTTCATACGATGCCATCTTGATCGAAGATTGGTAACTATTGTTGTAGGCGAATTCGATCAAAGTCAATTCCTTATCCCACTTATTCGAAAAGTCCAATATACAAGCCCTTAATAAATCCTCAAGAAACTTAATCACCCGTTCGGATTGTCCATCGGTTTACGGATGAAATGCTGTACTAAAACTCAACTTCGTACCCCATAATCTGTTAAGAAACTTCCATTACTTAGAAGTGAAATGAGGATCTCTATCCGAAATGATACTAGCGGGCATCCCATGTAATCTCACAATTTCTCGATGATACAACTCCGCTAATTTCTCCACTTTATCGGTCGATCGAATCGGTAGAAAGTGTGCAGATTTGGTGAGGCGATCCACGACAACCCAAATTCCATCAAATCCCTTTCGAACCCTCGGAAGCCCTGTCACGAAATCCATGGTGACTTGTTCCCATTTCCACTCGGGGTATTGGGATCGGTTGCAACTTACCCGTCGGTAATTGATATTCGGCCTTAACTTGTGACAAACCCAACATCTCTTAACAAAATTAGCCACATCCCGTTTTATTTCGTGCCACCAAAAGTACTTCTTGAGATCCCGGTACATCTTGTTGCCACCCGAATGAATCGTATAGACGGTCCTATGTGCTTCTTCAAGCACTAACCTTTGCAATCCGTCCGGTATACATACTCGGCCCTTGTACCTAAAGATCCCCAAATCATCGAATCCAAACTTAGACTTCGGATTAGCCTTTGCTCGAATCACTTGTCTTTGAATCCAGTCATCCCTTGATTGAGCATCTAGGATCCTTTTCCTCAAATCCGGCCTTATAGTGATGTTAGCCAACCTCGATTGCGAAACAAGGATCTCGGTTTCACCCTTACCGGAATCAACCTCAAGATTAGCAATCTTTGCTTTCCGACTCAAGGCATCCGTAACTACATTCGCCTTCCCGGATGATATTGTATGACACAATCATAGTCTTCCAAGAATTCCATCCACCGACGTTGTCTCATGTTTAAATCCTTTTGTGTGAACAAGTAACGTAGACTCTTGTGGTCGGTGAATACCTCAAACCTAATCCCATAGAGATAGTGCCGCCATTTCGCTAAGGCAAATATCACCGCGGCCAACTCAAGATCGTGTGTCGGGTAATTCTGCTCGTGCTCCTTCAATTTCCTCGAAGCATAAGCAATCACCCGACCATTTTGCATAAGCACACATCCCAACCCTTCCTTGGATGCATCGGTGTAAACTGAAAACCCATCCGAACCTTCCGGTAGAGTCAACACCGGAGTCGTTGTCAATTCCTCCTTAAGCACACGGAAGCTCTCTTCACAAGCTTCATCCCACACAAACTTTGTTTCCTTTTTAGTTAATCGTGTGAGAGGTGCGGCAATCTTAGAAAAATCCTTGACGAATCGGCGGTAATATCCTGCTAAGCCGAGAAAACTCCTCACTTCCGACACATTCTTTGGTTGCTCCCAAAGAGAAACTGTTTCTATCTTAGAAGGATCCACTGAAATCCCATCACCGGAAATAATGTGTACCAAGAATGATACCCGATCAATCCAGAAATCACATTTGCTAAACTTGGCGTACAACTTGTGTTCACGTAGCTTCTCAAGTACCAAACGAAGATGTAGAGCGTGTTCCTCAACCGACTTAGAGAAAACCAAGAAGTCATCAATGAATATAACAACGAACTTGTCCAAGAACTCCTTGAAAACACGGTGCATTAAATCCATAGAAGTTGCGGGTGCGTTGGTTAGTCCGAAGGGCATCACAACGAACTCATAGTGTCCATATCTCGTGTTAAAGCCCGTCTTTGGTACATCCGACTCCTTAATCCTTAGTTGATAGTATCCTTGTCGAAGATCGAGCTTCGAATATACCTTCGAACCATGCAATAAGTCGAACAACTCTTCGATGTGCGGGAGCGGATACTTATTCTTCACCGTCATCCTATTCAACTCCCGATAGTCTATGCACATGCGAAGTGGCCCATCTTTCTTCTTCACAAATAACACCGGAGCGCCCCAGGGTGAGGTACTCGGTCGTACAAACCCACACGCCAATAACTCGTCTAGTTGAGTTTTAAGTTCCTTGAGTTCGGTGGGAGCCATTCTATACGGCGTCTTCGAGAACGGCTCGGCCTCTTGGAAAAGATCACAAATTCGATCTCTCCTTCCGGTGGTAAAGTTCCCAAACTTTCCAGAAAGATATCGGGGAACTCGTTTGCCACTTTCGTCTCTTCGAGCTTAATTTGATCCTTAGGTCGGTTCAACACATACGCCACATACCCGGTAGCTCCATCACGAACAAGCTTCTTAGCTTCCATTAAACAAATAAATGGACTCCCACGAACACTCGAACCCGTAATCACACCGGTACCCAACTCAACCTTCTTCCCAAAACAGTCCATCTTCGCCCGATGCGTATACAGCCAATCCATAGCAAGTATCACGTCGTACTTCGTCATCGGAATAGCAATCAAATTCGCCGGGTAAACGCGTCCCTCAATACTCACCGGATAATTACGGTACAAGCAATCAGTTCTAATCATACCACCCAAAGGAGAACGCACAAAATAGAGCATAGAATCACTCGCAAGAGGCAAATTTAACATAATATCCATAGAAGGTGTAATAAACGAATGAGATGCACCCGGATCATATAATGCATATATGGAAATGTCATGTATATGGAGTGTACCTTCCACCACGGCGGTAGGGTCGATCTCGGTATTCTCTTCCTCCCCATCCAAAGCATAAGCACGTGCATGTGCCACGGGTCTTGCCTCATTACCCGAACCATGAAGTCTAGGTTGATCACAATTCCTCACCAAGTGTTTAGTGCTGCCACAATTGAAGCATTTACCATGCTTCTTCCAACAATTATCTCCAACATGTGTAGTACTCCCACAATGCTCGCACGGGTCATGCCTCTTCATCACTTGCGGACTTTGCTTCCCCTTTCCTTTGTTGCCCATAAAACGACCCCAAGAAGATTGTTGTGGTGACTTAGAGAACAATTGTGGAGTTGTTCTCTTAAATCCCGAACCAGAACCCATAACACCCTTCTTAGTTCCAAGCCTTTGTTCTTCCGCTTCCACTTTCAAAGCTAACCCGGTAGCATCGGCCCAATTATCAATGTGCACCGGAGCCAATGATCTTGAAATCTCCCCACGAAGTCCTTCCAGAAATTTCTCACACTTGCGGTCTTCCTCATCGGTAATATGAGGTGCATACGGAGACAATCGGTTGAACTCGGCAATGTACTCGGTCATGGACATATTTCTTTGTTCCAAGTTCATAAATTCCTTCTCACGGCGCTTCCTTGCTTGTTTTGGTATGTAGTGTGCCCGAAATTCTCTTGCAAACATCTCCCAAGTGACATTGTCTTCACCAACCCCAAGGCGGGACATGGTGCTACGCCACCAATTATAAGCCTCAACACGAAGAAGATCGATAGCACACAAAGCCTTCTCCATTTCGGTACAAGTAACAACCCAAAAAATCCTCTCAATGGTAGTGATCCAATACTCCATTTTCAAATCATCCGTAGTACCCGTAAATATAGGTGGACGGCGCCTACTAAATCGGTCATAAACACTCTCAACCGGAATCGGTGGTGGAGGAGGTGCTTGCGCGGCTTGTTGAGCGGCTTATTGTGCATTCACAGCTTGCACAAACTGAGTCATAAGAGCCATAAGATCCGCTGCGTTAAGTAGAGGCGGCGGCGGAGGTAGATTCGGATTATTCCCCGGAGGATCTTGGTCATCTCCACGAGCCGGAGAACGGTCACGACAACGTGGAGGCATCCTACACAATTCAATCATGTATGCGTGTTGGTTAGTCATATGCTCATGTCACGTAATACCAAGTAAGAAATGCAATTACATAAATTAAGAGCAAGAATTAACAAGATATAAGTAACATAGAGTCATATGCAAAAGCAAAATAAATGAACATGAAAACACATTGTCCCTAAGCCGTACAACCTAGACGACTCAAGATGACTCAAGAGCCCGGTTTTGAACGTTCGGCTCTGATACCAACCAAATAGGGGTGTAACGCCCCAAAGAAGGGCATCCACGCCTATCCCGCGCTATGGACCTAGCTTGTATATAGAACGGCTATCCATATACCCGCCAAGTACGAAGCAAGCGGTGACAAACGGACATCCTAGCTAGGCGGTACTAGACTCACAAAGCGAGTAAACAATCACAAGTATGCGGAAGCTTAAATCATAACATATCAAGTGCATAAATTCATTCATTCACCAAATAAAGTGACCGTCACGGTCCAGCACGAAATGCTCAAAGTACGGAATGTAAAAATCATCCTAATGACCATCACGGTCCAAACTAGCATAATAAAACATCATACGTATTAAGTACATAATTTCCAAAACAAAACATAAGACATAAGTAACAAAGTACGCTACAAACATAACGAGTACAAACAAGACCACTTAAACATGACTCTCAAAAGATCCCGCCTAGCTTGACTCCAAAATGCAACCTGCGGACACGAAAGGTAAAGGAAGTCAGCTCAAAAGGAACCGGTGAGGAGAAGTTTACATAAATAGTAGCATGAGGAGGGGGGGGGGGGGGGGGGGGTTCAATGCATGCTCAAAACAAAGGTGTTCATGATCCAACTTATTTCTAAACAAATGCAAGTTTTATAAAAATCGAATCATGAACCAAAGCACCAGCTCGACAAGTACGAGCACTCCATCCTTACTTCCCAAACCAAATGAAATCAAACCAACCCATCCTTACACCGTTGATGTTGAGGGTGTACAGCCCCCAAGCATCGCAAAAGAACCAGGGAGAAGTGGGTCCATGAAACCGACCTTCCGCCAACCTTACCTTAACCCCGAAACCTCCTCGGAGTCTTAGCAAACTTGTCCAAAGTGGGTAATTCGTAAGGGTTTAACTGTCCGCCCTTGCGTTCCCTGTCTTACCACTTACTCCGCCTCGAGCGCTATCAAAAGATCCAACCAAGCGTCCTTGCAAGGTATACATAACCTTGCTACACAACTCACTCATACATAATACTCAAATGAAAGTTCCGAAACCATTTTGGGTATCTATCCCATATACCAAAACTCAAGTTTTACTTGTAAACCGTTTTCCATAAGCGAATATTCAATATACGAGCAAAGCTCACAAAACTTGGCTTATAAAGCCTAAATATACGTTTTCAAATTGGGAGTTCAAAACCAACAAATATGAAAGGCTATAGGTGTCCACAGTTTTGAAATCGTTTCATAAGTATATAACCCCTCACCTTTACCGTGAACTTCGAAGGCCAACCACGAGCAACAACTACTCAACCGGAGGCTCACCACCTAACAAGACAAACGTACTATGAAAGGTGAGACTCGACTAGAAACCCAACAAGACGACGCATAGCTTTGATATAAATCCAAATATGCTAATGATGTGCAAGGAATGCTCGACGATGGTATATATTGGCAATTATGATCACATTACATCATATAAGTCATGTATCAAGTTCTCAAGTCATACGTAATAAGCGACCTATGAATCATACTTAACATAATTTAATTAAACGCATAACTTAGTCAATTAAGATAACTTAAGCATGATTGAGGTATAAAGATCATAATATAAGGTATACATGAGATGTCACAACATATAACGAGGTTACATTACATTAGAGACATAATATAAATAAGTAAGGAACAAACGAGGGGCAAAACAAGTGAAAAGAATCAAGAAAACAAGGCTGGAGACAATCCAAGACCGTGGATTTTCCTTCACAAAAAATCCACCCTCGCGGACTTGGTCCATAAGCTACTGCCTGAAATCCACCCCCACGAATTTTTATACAGCAAAAATCCACCCTAGTGGATTCTGCCCAGAACTTAAAAAAACGTGACAGCCACTTCGAACTCGACGAGAATGAGTTCTAAACACCCCAAAACATGAAATTAAGATTCCAAAACCACAATTAAGCATCATAAAACATTCGCACATTATATAAGAATATAATATAATCATAAAATCTAAGAATTAAATCATTTAAGCAAGAATTACATATATGCATAAAAGCTTCATAGTTCAAGCATGCTCTTCAATGGTGAATCTCTAATCCTAGAATGAATTCAACTAAAATTGATTCCAAACCTCATAAAAACTCAACCATAATCATTCTACAACACCAAGATTGCAAGAATCAAATAAATCTTTGACGTGCAAGAATTTCTTCAAATCTTCAAAAACTCAAAAATGTTGAAATCAAGAGAATAGATGGAATCCAACCTAAACATGCTTCTAGGGTCCAAATAGCATACTTAGAACACGAATTCATCAAGAAAACATGGATTAAGCTCATAAAATTCAGCCCTATTTCATGCTTCTACCAAGAACTTCAAGCTCAAAGTATAACCCAAGCATTTATACAAAACCTTACCTTAGGAGCTGAGAATCGAAGAGAATAGCTTGGTCTTGAGTCTTGAATCTCTAGCTTCAATCTCCTCTCTTGTTTCTTGAAAATGGCTTGAAGGTTTTTGGGTGTTCTTGAGAGAAGATGAATAGTCTTGAGAGAGTTTGCTTGAATCTCTTATGAAATAACGTCAAATGAGTTTTAGTGTTTAAAATCTGAATTGGTTATTTGGGTCAGCTATTAGGGTCATGGAGTGGGTCATACGGGTCGGATTATAAGTGAAATTGGGTCTCAAATTGGGTAATTTCGAAATTGGGTCACAGGTCAAGATTAGAGGCTTAAAAGTTGACTTTTCGTAAAATGGCCATAACTTCTTCGTCTGAACTCCAAATCGAGCGATTCAAGAACCCACGAACTCATAATCGAATTATCTACTCAATTTTATTAAGTTCTATCCAGTTCCAGGCTTAGAAAATAAATTTACCATTTAGTCCCTAAATTATACTTTAATGTCCAAATAAGCAAATGGTTTCGATTAAACATAAAGCATGCTATCGAACCCAAATGAAGACAATACGAACACATAATTACCATATCATATAGTCGCATAACTCATTTAAAGCATATATTTCACATAAGCATGAAAGAACATCAAATCAAGGCATATGATTCACATAACTCATGCATAAAAGGTAAATCGATCACTCTCGTTGCAGGACTTACCTTGATCGAGGAACGGGGTATCACATTATCACACGCGCACACATATGCAGTAGATGGTTCATAGTTCTTTCATAAAACAGGATACGGGTAAAGTGAACTTTTCCAAATATGAACCATCCTTTATGAAACAGAATTTTGCCCGCAGGCTAGGCTTCTCCATCCTTGCTCCAGAAAAACATGATGAAGTAAAGTATTGGACCAGGATCAATAATAACTCTACGTATAGTAGAGCATCGGACCAAGGTCAACAATACTCCACCAACACATACAAACGTGCACCATCCTCCACCAGTTGTCACTTCGGGTAGCTAGCCCTAGGTGACCTGTAAACATGTAATGGGAACAGATTTGCTGTCTGTTCCCAAACATATTGTCCTGACTTAACAAACCTCCTGTTAAAAGTCGGCGTCAATTGTCTAATTGTGGCGGCCGGTATTGGTGATGTCGTTGGCGCACACCTCCCGAACATCACCTCCACACATAACCGGCGGGCCCAGACTGTAAACTGTATGCTTGCATTTCAAGATTAGCAGTGACCAGAGTACCACTCCGGGTGCTAACTATAACATGTGAAACTGTCTGTAAACATATGATGTTGTCTATAAAACATGTGATGCTGTCTGTAAAACATGTGATGTTATCTGTAAAACATGTGAAACGATACTTTGAAAACATATGCAGAACATGTAACTGTCTTTGAACAAGAATGCAGAACTTTGGAAAACATGTGCTGTAGATCAAGGTATACTATTAAAGTATGAATGATCCTTTTAAAAGAATGTCCCAATAAAAGGGATAGTTCAAAATGAGGTTTAGCTTTGAATTTCAAAACATATGATACGATAGTAAAATCGTGGTTCCAGTTTGAAAACATTTTAGCTTCACCTCACCTAATAGTAACAAAAGGTAGGTAGACAGATTACGCGGTGCCCTGGGGATCCCAGTGCTCGACTTTAACTCCTGTAGGTGGAGTACTAGAGTGAGCTTAAGAACTAAGACCCACTACTAACCAAGATGCATATGAAATGCATGAAACAAGGAAAAAGGAACATGTAAAGAACATGTAACACAAGAGAGTAATACCATTTAAGGTATTCAAGAAACGTAACACACAAAGGAATACGTTGAAGTGAGTTACTCTTAACGTTGGACTATGATCTTACTATAACCGAGTAAGCTTTAGTCAATTTATGAATCCTATCGCAAACCTTAGGTTATGAAACAAGTCAACGAAAGAAAACACATTTTGAAAACACATTTTAGACCCTGGATATGGAAACCCTAGGTGCAAATGTCTATTAAGAAAGCACTAGTTTTATTTCATTTTTACTATTCAAAAGCACTATTCAAAAGTACTATTCCGGATTACTATTCACATATCGGATCAAAGGGGTCAGGTCTAACCCTTACTATACACACACACCCACACACACGGTATACACACACACCATGCACGTACACACACACACACACACACGGCATGCACATACACACACACCCTAATTAAATTATGATCTTGATTATAACCTATAGTTTCAAGTTCATGTTAATATAATCAAGTGTGATCTAGGTTAACAGTATAACCTATGGTTAAGAGATCCAATTAAGGCATAAGATCAAGTTATGAAACACTATTCTATCTTAGGTTAAAACATGTGACACAATTAAAGTGTATAACATATGATCAAGGCTTTAATCCATTAATCCATATCAGATCATAAGCTCAATTCATAATTCAAGAATCATATAACCATATAAGAACATTTCTCAATATATATCATATCATATCATGAACCTTAGGCATGTAACATGTAACAAATTAAATTCAATACTAACATGTAACAAGTTGTGACATAATTAATTGTAAATCACTATTCCATTAGCTAGCATGCATGAACATAATTCAAATTCCATAATCATGCATCAATTCTCATAATATAACAACCATATCACATGATCATAGCATATACTAGAGCAATTGATAACATATTCAAGCATATACTAAACAATTAAAACAGATAAACATATATTCAAATATATCATGAAAACTATATAATAAATGCATAAAATAAAATCCTATATGGCTTAGGGAAGACCCTAAGACCCAACCTAAACATAATATAAACATACCATAACATAAAAACATAAACTAACTAAAACATAACATAAAAATAAAACAACTAACCTAACAATGGTGGGGGGTGGCCGACGGCCAAGAGGGGGAGAGAGGGAGAAGAAAGGGTGTTGTTAACACAACTTTGAGCAAGGAATGAAATGCCTCTTTCCCTCTATTTATAGTTGAAGATAAGCCCCTCACCTTGGAAATAAAATGTAAGGAAGGGTATGAGAGCAAAAGTGGGATAGCTTCTCTTGAAAGCTTCATCATTCATGAAACAAAATTGGGATTGTTGGGGGGTATTTCGGTAATTTCACTACCAAAAAGTGGAGGTAAGTGGCTGGAAGTATAACCATTCCGTCCGGGCAAAAATTATCTTCAAAATACATATTCATACGTCGAAATAGGATTTACCGTTTGAAAGATACATTAGTTTAAGTGAATAAAAGTTTTGAGCTCGAAACTCAACTCGAGTGAAAAATGACTTTCTAGAATGATTTTCAAGTCCGGATTGTTTCCAAAATTCAAGAAATAAATCGAGAAGCGTTTTGAGTCCAATATCGACTATAAAACATTTTACCGTTAAAAAGTTGAAAATGTAGAATGAATAGTGAATTCTTACGTACAGACGTACGCATCAAAATTTCAAGCTAGGGTTTGAATCAAGAGTTGTAAAACATCTCAACAATCTTGAAATAGCTCAAGTAGTGAAAATCCGAAGAGAAAACATTTTCCGAATGAAAACCGTTCGTAGAAGGAATAGTGAACTAGGGTTTTCGTAAACATTTTCAATAAAACCAATGCTCAAAATAGATTTCCAAGTCAAGAATGATTTCAAAAGACTCGTCTCGACCCAAGGGTCGATTTGACTGTAAACTTGGGTAGGAAAGGTATCAGAATCAAAAGCTCATTTTTAGATGAATAGTAACTTTGTTCGGTAAGTTCCAAAAGTACCCTTATGGTTCAAGAAAGACTCTCTAAGCTTGGGAAACAAGTTCAAATGATTGGGAAACATGTGTGGTGAACCTCTAGGGTTCGAGTAGCAATATAAACAAGGTAGGCTCGGGTTATGAATAGTAAACTGTATCAAAGGTCAAGAATTCCCCCTTAAAACATGTCAGATCATATACGAGCACAAAGTTCATGTAAGAATACGATGCATGAAGGTTCAAAAAGTTGGATCACGGTCTATAAACGCTTTACCAATGCCCTTAACTTACTGTTTTCATCCAGGCCCTATTTTGGGCTGTTACAAGTCATGTGAAGAAATCAATTACCTTTATTAGATGTACAGGATTATTGAATCCTTGAACATGTAATTCATCAATGGGTGTTGTTTTTCCATGTGCAATACTTTCAACTCTAAAGGTATGTAATCCGTACACTAACTGCAAGCAACCTGCATATTTATACATACACAAACACATGAATATATAATAAATAAAAGAACAATAAATCATTTATTGTTAAATTAATGCAGCAATGTTTCATACCTTGTTAAATTTTAATATCAATAACAAGGGCCAGAGGGACATGCTTCACGATTTTTGTTTCTCCCCAAAAAGGTATATAGAACAGCCTAGAGACCTAATCACGAAGCGGAAAACATTCAAGATTAGCTCAAGAAACTGAAAATACACAATTTTTGTAAAATCACATTCGAACCCTAAATTCATTTGAGCACGCATTTATTGCAAAAGCTAAAAACAGAAATTACAAACCAAATGAGAAATATGCTAAAATGAACCGAAATTTATACTGTAAGAAATCATTACGAAAACAACAATAAGAAATCTGCAATCATAGCAAACCAAAAGAGAAAATTAAAAGATAAAACACGAAGCAATAAAATTTCTTTAACCTTCAAACAACTGAGATCGAAGTATAACACAGAAAGGCACCGCAACAAAAAGCACCATAAAAGAACCACCACAAGGTCTCCGACCAGCGGTGCGTCTTCCGTTGGCCAGGCAGGAAACAGTCTTGCCGGCGCGCTGCAACATGGGAGAAAAAGGGAAAAGAAAGAGAAAGGGTTGAAGGGTTTCAGCCAATCGAGGGAGTAAGAAATAGGCAATCAGTCCAATTTTGAAAATTTGTAATTAAGCCCCTTAAATATTAGAGTTATTCGATAAAATCCCTCAACTTCTAAATAATTCAATTAAAGCCAATAACAACCTATAAAACTACGTCATTTTACAAAACTATTTACTATGAACAATAAATTGTAGTAAATGATTGTCTTTTACTAAGATATTTACTACGATCAATAAATCGTAGTAAACAATTGCCTTTTACTACGTTCAAATAATCGTAGTAAACGAATTTGAAGTAACAAGTCATTTTTGTGGTAGCGTCCAAAAATGGTCGCGGCCGAGACCAAAAACCAGTTCTTTTCAGTCGGGGTGCGACCTCAACACAGTAGGCGCCAGAACGGCAAAACAACCCCTGTTTCGTCTTCTTCAAAGCTTCAACACAGCAGCAGCCAACCAAGCCACAAAGGAGCAACAAAATAGAGTAAAATGAAGCCTAAAAGATCAGCTAAAATGTAGCACCGCTACACGTGGAGATGCCACACCCCCGCACTATAGGCCAATCCACCCAAGAAATGGATAGTCCGTACATGAATCAACCTGCAGCGAACGGGTGACAGTAAAATAAAACGACAACCTAGGCGGGACTAACTCATACATGCAATAGAAATAAAGTGGAAGCATGACCTGTTCAATAACAAATACCACTATTATCATGCTATAAAATTTATCATTTGTCAAGTAACTCGTATACTAGTTCACATATCAATACATTATCATCTCCAACTATAAAACAATAACATTAACCATAACTTCGTATGCTACAATAAATAACCAAATACACAGACCGTGCTTGACTCGACTACATGAACTGGACTCGACTCGACTCCCGCCTAGCGTGCACCTACAATAACCTGAAAGGTGGAGGCGTCAGTCTGTGAAGACCGAGTGAGGGGTTTAAATAAATATTTACGCAGTTAACATGCAAGCTATATTCTCGGGTAAAGTTTTAGAAAATATAAATGTATAAGTTCAATAAAGAGATATCTTCACCCAAAAATACAACTGTCAGTATTAAATACGTGATCATTTATGCATTCAATACATGGCCCCGGCGAGTGAGGGCAGTCTCCAACCTTACTCCAAAGGTAAATGAATCATGCTTGCTTAATTAATCAATAGGTGATCATGCAATTCAATTATCGTGAAATCGTGTAATAGTCTAATCAAGTATCATGATCAAGGAATGAAAATCATGCAATAACCCGAGGACAATCCGTGGTGCCGGACCCGTCCCCAGTCTCCTTCTCCCTCCAATGATGGGAAGGTAGCTAGCCTTCACCATCCACGACTCGTTGAGCAGAGGGTACATGAATCCCTAAGCCCGGAACTCCTTCCTCCACTAATCTCCTAGCGGATTCAGGGGTCATCCCAATGTGGTGAGGATAGCGCCAGAGTTACCCGTCAGCCCTTGCTTTCCCGGTTGGCTCAAGCCACTACCCTCGGGCCCAACTTGAACAATCCTGCTTACTCGCCTAAAACACGCACGATACATGGCTTGCTTGCTTTTCATGAACATGACTTGCTTGTAATAAACATAACTTGTTAGAAATCATGAGTATTTCATGGAAAATTATAGATATAAATACCGTTTGAACGAAAGCTCACGTAAGGGTTGTATAGGTAATGTATAACTAGAAATTAAACCTCACCTGACAGGCGACAAGACGACTCATGGATGCGTGAACGTGCTCATGATCAACAATCTTCGCCCTGGAGAAGAACTGGACAAGAAAACGGAAAATTATGCACTTGTGAGACAATGGCTCAATAATGGTACCAAATAGGACGCACGGCATTACCAAATAATGAGATGACATGCGTTCACGAATGTAGCATGATATATTCATATTATTGTATGTAATTGATCATATAATCACAAATTGGGATCCATAAAACCATTGGATTAAAATGTGAAATTTGGAATTTTATGCAGAATGTTTTGTTCTGCCAGAGAGATGGGAACGGCCGTTTCGGGTTATAGTGTAAAATGGGAAGGGTCGTTCATAGTTTCCCGATACTGTGCCCCGAAGATGGGAACGACCGTTCCGGCTGTAAGCCAAAACAGGAAGGGTCGTTCCCATCCTCGCCGCCATGCACACAAAATAAGGGAACGGTCGTTCCCCAAATAGAAAGGGAACGGGAAGGGCCGTTCCCGTTACGCAGAAAGAACAGAAACAGAGCATGAAGAACAGGGGAGGTACGAACACAATCAAATCTCCATAAACACTTCATAACTCAATCTCAAATGCAAGGATTCACGAAGGGAACTTATGTTCATGCTCAAAGTGTAATAAAAACCAATATAAACACTTGCTTCATGCTTTAATTCCAAGAATCATCAAATTTTATTCATATAAGAACTCATCATATATCTTCCTAAATCTCAAGAATTCAAGCACCAATTCATGTTTAAAGCATAGAATCAAGCTTCCAACATAGACTAATCAAGTTAGCAAGCTTAAACACTAACCCTAGCTTCAAGAATTATTATCAAGAAATCACATATGGGACCATATTTACCTTGAAGTGAAAATAATTGGAAGAAGATGATGGAAATAGATGATTGAGCTCCAAAACATGTAATTTCTTGGAAAAATTGGCTTGAAATGATGAAATCTCTCTCTCTATTATTGGAGGTTTTGGTTCGGTGAAGCAAGGAAGCAAATATGGATGTTTGGCATGAAATGAAAAATGATGATTGTGGAAGAGATGTATAACGATATATCTCTTGGGGAGATATGAAAATTGCAATACAATCCTCCAAGTTTATAAGTTATGCAATCAAGTGTTAGGAATAGTGCCCTAGAAAGCCGATTGTATATCCGCTTTGTGTTTTTCCTTATTGTAATCACAGACAATCTTTGAATTAAATAATGAATTGAGGCAACACTTCTTTATATGCTCTTGTTTGGTATGCGTTTACTTTATCTGTGCATGTATGAGAACTCCCCTAATCCTGATGACTTCAGGACTCTACCATTTAGGTGAAATGGTTCATGAAACGAGCCCTATATCACATAAGTCATGATTAGTAAAATACTCCAAGCCGATGAGTCCTACAGACAGTGGGAGTGTCAACCTGACTCCTCTAAGGCTTGCTTGTGGGATCACGCCCTTAAGAAGGACCACCTTGTTTCATGGAGGTGCAAAGTGTATAGTTGATACGTGTGTGATACATGAGGGTGCTTACTTCAATAAGTAAGTTCACTGAGGTGCCCCGTGTGAGAACATTCCTAAATGGGAAAGGAAGTTTCTATTTCAGGAAATGGAAACTTCCAGATTAGGAAATATCTCACAAGTCATTGATGTGATTAATTGATCCTTAAGACTTGAGGTTCCTTGTCACTTTATGAGTTAACTCTGTAGTCTTAGGTATAAGCTTTAAAGGGTGTCGCCTCAGACAACTGATTCAAAGCTTATGCTGGGGCTACACAAGTGATTCATGAAAGTGAATGAGAATCAAGAAAGGACCTACACTTGCATTTGCAAGGTGATCTCTTATTGTGTAAGTCATTCATATGCCATATGGAGTCCTTGGCCAAAGCAGTAGATCAAGACATCAAGAAAAGGGTTTCTTGGATTGAGATCAAATGGATATGAAATGCACTTAGCTTTAAGACCGGATTATTAGTGTTCTGATTATTCCCTTACCCTAGATCTTGGTTGAGAGATAGTAAGTAGGAGGATTGTATCTCACATGAATCAATGACTTCAAGGTTCTGTCGAATCCGAACATTCCAATTCAGCTAGGTGTTAAACACCTGTTGCTAGACTATGGTCATTTAATCTGTGGACTGATTAATTAATTAGTGAATTAATTAATTAGGGTCACTGCTAATTGAATTGAGAACCTAGAGGGTCACACACAACAAAGTGGTTACATGAGTTGAGGCTTGAAAATGATTAAACGAGTTAATCGGGCCAAGAGGGTTCGACACGTGTGAAACCACACGTGTGGGTCACGTGAGTGACACGTGTCCTTGTGACACGTGTCCCACACATGTAAATATATATATTGTATATATATATATATATATATATATATTAAATAATTAAATGTGTTAATTATTTAATAGACTTTGGTTTAATTTTGAATTAAAAAGAAAGTCTAATTTTGGAGAAAATAATCTAGTTAATTAATTATGAATTAATTAATTAGATAAAATAAGTTATTTATTTTAAATAAATAAAGTATAAAATTATCCAAAAATAGTTTGGATATTTTTCGCTCTCTTGAAAGTTGATTTGAATTTGAATTCAAAGTCAAAGTCAAAATTATTTGATGATCAAGTAATAGGAGAGAGAGGGACCAAAACCCTAGTCCATAAGGACTAGGAATTTCGGCCACTCCCCTCTTATAAATAGGGGAGCTCGAGCTCCCCTCAGAGCTAATTGGCAATTCTTTTGGTTCATGTGTTTAACACCATCCTTTCTCCAAGATAAACGAAACCCTAGGTTAAGCCTAAACACTAACTAGAGAACTAGCATCCTTACTAGTTAGATTGTGATCAAGTTGGTGGACTATCTCTAGAGAGCTTCAAGTTAGAAGTTTAAAGATTCGACCTTTACCAAGGAGAGGGGATCAAGCCGCGAGAAGAGCGTTCTTGGGTAGCTTGAAACGCTTCAAGAAAGAATAAAAGAAAAGTAAGTTTCTTAACTCTACGAATTTGGATACACGATTGCGAGTCCAAGGTCCTTTTGTTGAAAAATTTTTAAATTTTCGCTGCTTTCTGATTCGTGTTTTCGAACAAGTGGTATAAGAGCCACCTCGTTAATCGTGTTTCTGATTCGTCTCAATTATACTGAATTTGGTAGAAATTCTTAGGCTTCATGCGATTGAGTATTTGTAATTGTTTTAGAAAGCCTGAATTACGAAACTGTATTTTTTCCTGAAAGTTTCTGAAATTTAGTTTTTACAAAATTTAATTTTTGAAAACAATTTTAGATTTGAAACTGTATAAACTGTTTTTGGATTTCTTGGATTGGTTTTGCTTTTGAACGAAAACAAGAAACGAAAAGCCTGGATTACGAACATGCGAAACCCCGCGCGCGCGGGCTTCGCGCCGCCGCCCGCCTGTCCTAGGCGCGTAGAGGGCAACCGTGCGGGAGGCCTTCCGGGCGCGCCCCATCGTTGCCAGCCCTGGCCGGGATAGACCGGCCAGCCGCTCGAGAAGGCTAAGCGCATCGGCGCGCGCGTGATGTGCGCGGCTCTTTCGTGTGCGGGCCCCATTTTCGTAATCCGTTTTCGTATTTCGTGCAATCCAGTCCCAATTTTTTTATTTTAATTTTAAATTTTTATTTTTGAATATTTATTTTAATTTTTGAATAAAACTTAAAATTGGGATTTTTGAGAAATAGAAACGGTTTATATTTTGGGAAAATACATCTTTGATAAAATTATTAATTTTCAGAAATTAATTGGAATTTTATTTGTTTTGTTAATTTGGGATTTATTGAAAATTTTTATAAATAAGACTCGCATCAAGTCGTGTTTTAAGTCATTAGAACTTGAAACGGGAATTTTAATTTATTGGTTAAATTTAAATTCTCGCAAAAGCATGTTAGGTCATCATGGGTTTAGACTTATGTATGGTTTTAATTTATGCACATGGATGGTTTAAATTGGTGTTGGAGCCCTATAGTTGCATTTTTCAATTGAGGTTGGAGCCTCACTTATGTGCGTACTGTTATGTGATTTATTATGTGGCTTTCCATATTACTGTTTTTGAGGCCGGGGTATGCCCCGTGTAATTGTCTAAGGCCAATATGAAGATTGAGCCTTATTACTTTATGTCTTTTTCTTTTTATTGTAATTTGAGAGTAGAGATAGGTGGTGAGGTTTTATTTTCATTTTGGAGACAATGCACCCATGGAGTAAGATGGGCCACATTCAAGTAACAAGGAGGCCATAAGTGAAGACCCCTCAAAATGTTAGGGAGGGGAATCTCAAATGTAAAATGTAATAGAGATAGGGCTCATATTTTGTTACCATTTTCCCCTATGTGATTTAAACTGTTTATGTGGCATGTATGTTAGAACTTGTGATTGTGGAGTGGCTCCCACATATCACGCATAAGATAGGTAGAACCCATGATCATTACATGTTAGTATCATGCTAGGACATGTTATCTGTTTATGTGCTTGTTTGAAATGCATTTAAGTGTACTTGCATTAATCAAGACTAATAAAATTGGATAACATATATGTTGGTGAGGTCGAACCGGACAACTCTCCGGTTGATTCGAAAATTCCCATTAAATATTAAGCTAATTTCGAACAAATAGGTATTTAATTCGAGATGCAAATTTTGAATTAAATTCCTAGCATTCCATCAATAGGTTTTAAGTTTAGTAAGTGAAGCTAGTTATTGTCCACGAGTCGTGGGATAGCTTGTGGAGCTTATTAGTTCTTAGTTACCTAATTGTTCATTTTAAATGATCAATATTTCATGATCAATTTTAGCAAGGGCGATGTCCGCGAGTCGTGGGTCATTCGAACTAAGTTTTGATCGTGATCTTATGATTGATGGGTCTAGCTTAACGCCTAAGTAAATATGGATGTCGTACGAGTCGTGGGTCCATATTGAAAGATAGGTGATGCAAAAACCAATTACTAAGAGTTCTAAAGGTGTTAGAACTGGTAAGGTGTACCTACCTTGGGTTCTTACTTAGAATGTGCGCGAGTCGTGGGTTCGAGGTAAAATGCCTAGGATCTTAGTACCCATTAGGAAACGTGTTCCTCTTAGATCTTTGGGAATTCTAGATCTTTGAAAAACAGTGGGAGCTACATTAGATTAAAGACGTTATCTTTTGTATATTGTTATAATTCAGCATGCTCACTAGTTCTCTGTTTTACCATTTAGGTCGTAGATTCTGTGATTCTCTACGTGTTTTGAAATGGCAACAAAAAACCCTCTTGTATCGATCCTCGAGTCAAACAAGTTGACTGGTCCCAACTATTCTGATTGGCTGAGGAATCTAAAAATTATTTTAGATTCTGAGAAGAGAACTTATGTTATCTTCGAAGGGGAGCCTAGTCCCGAAGGGGAGGCTCCCACTCGGGCCGAGCGGGACGCGATTTAGAAGTGGAAGGATGATAATCTCTAAGCCCGTTGCCTTATGTTGGCTAACATGTCTCCGGACTAGGGATGTAAACGAATCGAATCGAGCCGAGCCGAACCCTAGTGGTTTTTTTTGGGTTCGAGTTCGAGTTCGAATATTTTTTCACGAACCCGAACTCGAGCCTGACGAATCTACAAATTTTGAGTTCGAGTTCGGTTCGAATGAGAGTTCGGTTCGAGTTCGAATAAAGGATTCGAATTTAGATCTAGATATTTTTGAAAAAAAAGGAAGAAACTGAAGGTTTAGATCTGAGAAGATGAGTGGGGATCGATGGCATGAGGTGTAGATCTGAGAAAATGAGTGAGGCGGCGACGGCATGAGGTGTAGATCTGAGAAGATGAGTGGGGCAGCTAAGGCGTGAGACGGTGGTGCGACAAGCAGATGAGCGAGTGGTGGGGTACTGATGGTGGTGTAGATCTGAGAAGAGATGGTGATGGGGATAGAGTAGTGGTGGCGCGACGACAACTCGACTGACAGTGAGAGGCGGCGAAAACGGTGATGTGGTGGCGGAGAGGGAAGCTTTAGTTTCTTGGTTTGGCAACAGAGTGTAGCGCGGCGGTGTCTTCGCGGCGGAATTGTGAAAATAAAATATAGGGTTTGCCGATTGAAATGAAATCATTGGATTTGGGAGACAGTGGATGGCGGAAATGTTTTAGAGCATTAGTTCGGCACAACAGTGTAGGTATAAATATAATATGTTAATTATCAATATATATAAAATATTTATATATATTGAATTCTCTAAAACAATATATATATATATATATATATATATATATATGTATATAATATTACATAATTAATAATGATATATAATAAATATATTTTTTTATAAAAATATTAGGGTTCGCGAGTAGAAAGAAAGGGTTCGAGTTCGGTTCGTGAAGGTCACGAATCGAGCCAGGGTTCGATTCGGGTTCGACTTCTTCGAACTCAAGCCCGAACCTTCGTTGATTCGGTTCGTTAGGCTCGCGAACGAGCTCGTCTCGCTTACATCCCTACTCCGGACTTGCAAGGCAACATGAGGCCAAGGAATTCGCTTGGGAGATTTACGACCACTTAGAGCAACTTTACCGCCCTCATGAACGTGTTACAAGGTATAACACTTCAAAGGAATTGTTCCACTTGAGAATGAGGGAAGGTTCAAGTGTCCATGAATATGGACTCAAGTTTCTTGCCCTTACTGAGAAACTTGCCTCCATGGACATGCCACTGAAAGATGAGCTTTCAGTGGATTTGTTGCTAGCTTCGCTCCCACCATCATTCAACCCATTTGTCCTTAACTTCAATATGAATCATGCTGGTGCTACTGTAGCTGAGTTGATTAGTCAGCTTGTGACTGCTGAAAGCACGATCAAGAAGGACAATAAGGTTTTGATGGTGAATGCTCCATCTTCCTCTTCTGGGCCTTCTAAAGGTAAGGGCAAGAAAGCCTAAAAGAAGAAGAAGAAACTCCTTGGGCCCACTGGTGGCGTTTCAAAGGGGAAGGCCCAAAAGAAGAAGCGTGATCAGAAAGAGGATGTTTGCTTCCATTGTGGCAAAGCGGGACATTGGAGGAGAAACTGCCCAGAGTACAAGGCTACTCTAAAGAAAGGTATCTTTCTCGTTGAAGTAAATCTTTCTATTAATTCTAGTTCTTGGGTACTTGATACCGGTTGTGGAACTTATATCTGTAATAATGTACAGATGCTAAGTGAAGTCCAACTACTCAAAGAAGGAGAATGTGTCTTGAAGATCGGCGATGGCTCAAATGTTGAAGCTCGAGCTTTAGGCACAATTAGATTAGATTTAGGTAGTTTTGAGTTAGTCTTAAATAAAGTCCTTTATGTACCGAGCATTATTCGTAATATAATTTCAGTTCCAATTTTAGATTGTGAAGGTTATGAAACTTATATTAAGAATAGTAAATACTTTATCAAACGGAACAACTCTTCCGTTCACATCGGTACTCTAAGTAATGGACTTTATCTAACTCAGAATATCAATATTATGAATATACAACGAGAAACTAAACGTAAGAGAGATGACAAAGTTTCAGCTCCCTTATGGCATGCTAGATTAGGAAACATTTCCAAGAACAGAATTAGAAAGATAAAAACTTTAGGATCATTCTCTGAAAATGATCTTAAGGAGTTAACTTCTCGCGAATCCTGTCTCAAAGGAAAGATGTCCAAAGTTCCTTTTAAAGGGACCCTTGGAACGTGACACTAAGTTCTTGTATTTGATCCATTCTGATGTTTGTGGACCGCTCAGTGTAAGCACTAGAAACAATCATCAGTATTTCATAACCTTTACCGATGATTTTAGTCGATATGGTTATGTATACTTAATGAAGTATAAATCTGAAGCTTTTGAGAAATTCTTAGAATTTCAAAAGGAGGTTGAGAACCAAACTGGTCACAAGATCAAAGCACTTCGATCTGATCGAGGAGGCGAGTATCTTAGTGAAGAATTCCTTAATCATCTCAAAGATAATGGGATTATCTCTCAGTGGACTCCTCCGGGAACTCCTCAGCTTATTGGAGTTTCTAAGAGAAGGAATCAAACCTTACTTGATATGGTTCGTTCCATGATGAGTTTCACTGACTTACCACCTTCTTTCTGGGGTTATGCCCTAGAAAGTGCAGCAAAGATTTTGAATCTAATTCCCTCTAAGTCAGTCCCTAAAACGCCCTATGAAATGTGGCATGGTAAAATCCCTACTTATTCTTACTTAAGAATTTGGGGTTATCCTGCTTACGTGAAGAGGACAGTGGGAGAGAAGTTAGAATCTCGTTCTAACTTATGCTACTTTGTAGGTTATCCTAAGGAATCTATAGGATACTACTTCTATGATCAATCTGAGCAAAAGGTGTTTGTTTCCAGAAATGCCACTTTTCTTGAGGAACCGTTCCTTAAAGAAAAGAAAGGGAAGATCATAGAATTAGGGGAAGTACAAAGTGAGCCCACGCCACCCACTGAAGAGACGTCCACTTCTGATCAACAACAACCAATCACGAATTTCGATACACATGAAAATCCTCCTCTAAGGCGTGCTGAACGCACTCCTAGACAGCCGGAGAGATGGTATGGATTCTTCCCTGAAATCTCTCAAAAGGATAATGATCCTTTAACATATGAGGAGGCACTTTCAGATTCTAACTCTGAACAGTGGATAGAAGGCATGAAATCCGAAATGGATTCCATGAACTCCAACCAAGTTTGGACCTTGGTAGATTTGCCTGATGGGGTCAAACCCATAGGTTGTAAATGGATCTTTAAGAGAAAGCTTGGAGTTGATGGAAGCATTGCAGCCTACAAAGCAAGATTGGTTGCAAAAGGATTCACTCAAAGACCCGGCATAGACTTTGATGAAACCTTTTCACCAGTTGCAATGCAAAAGTCTATTCGGATCATGCTTGCCATTGCTGCGTATTATGACTACGAGATATGGCTAATGGATGTGAAAACTACCTTTCTCAATGGTGACACTGATAAAGACATTTATATGGAGCAACCTATAAGTTTCACATTCAGTGGGAGTGAGCAAAAGGTTTGCAAACTCCAATGATCAATCTATGGATTGAAACAGGCTTCTAGGAATTGGAATATTCGATTTGATGAATCAGTCAAAGCGTTTGGCTTCATTCAAATTTCGAATGAATCATGTGTGTATAGAAAGGTGTAGCGCCCCAACGCCACAACCCCGCACCGTTGTATCACCCAAGTAACTAGGAAGCTTTATTACTCGAGAGATACTTCGGCGAACGGACATAACATAACAAAGATCAGAGTAACCAGTGTTGCCAACGCAGCGGAATTTGAGAATAATTTTAAACTTTTGAAAACATGAATGCAACACAGTAGTATATGCATAACCACAGAAACAAGTAGCCATAATATTAACATAAAACCTTAGTTCAATAGGAAAACAAAGGAACATAATAAAAACGTAGTCCAAGTAATTCAGGTTGTAGCCTGAACAAGTTCTCATAGTAAAACATGCAACGTAAAGGTAGAGGTAACCACGACTATGCAGGACAAAGGAAAAGTAACTAGCAATCCTGACTTAACAAAAGACCTCCTACAGCTTCAAGATACCTCTAGGAAGCGCTGGGCTGCCTACCTGAAACCATGAGGTCAGAAAACAGGGTAGAGGTATTAGTCAAAGGGACTAAGTGAGGTAATTTGCAGTAAGAAAGAGTAATTGGACTTGAAGGGTTTTGAAAGACTTTCTTAGTGACTTTCCTCAAACCGGAAAGAAACTCTTTTATCTTAAAACGGGATTTTTCACAAGCACACACATCAGAGGTTCTGGTTCATATATACTTTAAAACGGGAACAGGGTACGATATATTTTCCAAAAGTATGAACCAGACTTTAAAACCAAAGTTTGCCCGCAAGCTAGGCCATATCCATCCTTTACTCCTCAAAACATTTACAAAGTTGGTATCGAGATCCGTTAGGACCCCGACACCCATAATCACATGCACCACCCCTTCTCCCCTTATTGTCGCGCTTAGGGAGCTACCCCGCGGTGACGTGCGAAACGGGAGGAATTTACCACCTCTCCCGACCTTCGATGTGGAGTAACCAACCTCCGATTAAACCATCATCAAGGTCATTACGGCGGCCAGTATCATAGTAGCCATTGGCGCACGCCTCCCGGTCTACTACTAACCATACCGCCAGGGCCCAACATAACAAAGTTTCCAAAGCTTGCTTTCAGAATAACAAAGGTGCATAAGCACACATAGTTCAGATGACTGAACCTTTAATCAAAGCAGTATAACAGTGAACAGAACGTATATCAGAGATCATTGACTTTAAACTCGAACCATTGTCCCAAACGGGAAAACGTTAACTTGAAAGATAGGAATCTTTGCACCCGAAGGCGTTGATTTTGAAATCATTTGAAAACGAAGGAATATTCATAGTTCCAGTTGAAATAGTTTAAACCTCACCTATTTATTTAGATAAGCTGATAGTTGGTAGAAGACAGGGTTCACACAGTACCCTGCGGATCCCAGAACTCGGTATTATCTCCTGTAAGTGACAATCTACTATAAGCTTAAGGGTCTGAGTCCCACACATGATTAATGATGCATGATTGAGTGCGGGTAGTCAAGTATTGAAGTGCAAGATTGAAAAGAATACGACACATTTAAACAAGGGATAATCTTTCCCGAAGAAAGAATTCGGGCAAACGATTAGTCTCATTAGAAAGCTCGTATCAAAAGCTTAGGGGTATGTTCTTAGGGTCTTAGAACAACCCCAATGTGAACTTTGAAATCTACTTTGATCCCTTGTTTTTGAGAATTTTCGAAAAAGGCTTTGACCGTTGAATTCGTCTCTTTGAAATGATCAATTAGGTTAAAAGTCAAAATTCTTGGTCAAGGTCAAAGTCAAAGTCAAAGGTCAAGGGTCAAAGGTCACTATTCAAGTATACGGTATATATACAGTATGTATACTGTACTTATACTGTATGTATACGTGTATTTATACTGTTTGTATACGGTATTTATACGGGGATACCTACCGTATTTATACAGTATTTATACAAGGTACATACAGTATTTATACAAGAATACATGCGGTATTTATACTAGAATACATACGGTATTTATACAAAAGTACAAACGTATTTATTAGGGAAATACACATAGTATTTATACGAAAGTATACACGTATTTATATGTATTGGAATCAAATACGTATACGTATATTATACATGTATACCATAACATATATCAATTGGTCAAGTATAATTATATGTAACAATTAATTAAACATGTAACATTTAAAACTATAGGTTATACTTTAATTATGTAACATTAAATAACATGTAACATTTAATTAAATCATGAAATAAATTAAAATACTTAAGTATGATCATAAAATAATTAAAATGTAACATATAACATGCTAGCATAATTGTCACATAATTAATTTGTCACAAAATTAAATTATGTAACACATTTCATAATAAACTATACTATAAGAAATATAATTCATAATTCATGAATAATTAAAGCATAAATTAAATCACATAATTCATGCACAAAATAAAACATAAATTAAATCCTAAACCTAGCATAATTAATAAATAAATTAAAACATAAAATAAAACACAAATTAAAACATAAATTAAACTAATTAAAACATAAAAAAAAAATAAGAAAACTAACCTTAAAAGGGGGGAGGAGTTCGGCCACTAGGGGGAGAGGAAGAGAATGGAGTGAGCACAAAATGAGACCCCAACACACTTATTTATAGTTGTTGGGAAGGACCAAAGTGCAAATAATATTTATTTTAGGGACTTAAGGTGGGGTACTTTATGAAATTTCCAAAAATAGGTTTCCTTCTTTACATAATTGTCACAGCAGGGGTATTCTGGTAATTTCACCTTTCTCCTGAGTATTTTTGAAGTTGGAAAAGTGTCCAAGAGCTAGGAAATAAAATTAGCTTCGAAACGGTTACTCACGGGTTGAAATCGGACGTACGGTTTAAAAGTTATAAGCTTCGGAAGATTTGATTTTCTTGAATTTCGAAAATTAATTAAATTATGAAATAAATACTAGGATAAGATTTGAAGATCCGAAAGGCTTTCCAAAAATGTAGAAAAATTCGAGGAACGTTATGGTGATGATCTCAAGGGCTAAATCATTATAACGAAGGAAATATTTCTTACCGACGGGAATTCTTATTTGAAAATAAATTCTTAAATTGCTCTGGACACATAAACAAAACCTCAAAGCATTGAAAAGAGAGTTGAAAAATTCCAAGAAAGTAGGTATAGGTTCTTTGAGGTCTCTTGAATAAAACGGTATAGTGCTGGTTCGGAAATAAGTAGTGCTTATAGGGTTTAAAGGTAGTTTCCCCCCCTTTGATCACCTAATATCACATATGAGCACTCAATTCATGTAGGGATGCATGATATGATTTATTTTAAAAAACGGATCAAGTTCTATAAACGCCCTTACGTCGCCCTTAGTTTACCTTTATTGATCCGGTCCCGAACCGGGCTGTCACAATTTCCCCTCATTAAGAAGAATCTGTCCTCAGATTCTCTTCGTGATCTCTAAACAATTTGGGATAGTGCTTTTGCATCTTTTCCTCAGTTTCCCAAGTAACCTCCTTAGTACCGTTCCTTTTCCATAAGACCTTAACCAATGGAATCTTTTTATTTCTTAATTCTTGGAATTTCTTATCCAGGATCTTAACCGCTTTCAACTCGTAGGTTAGATTAGGTTCTAACGGAACTTCCTCTACTGGCACCACCTGTGTCTCATCGGCAAAGTATTTGCGAAGTTGGGATACATGAAATACATTATGGATTCCTGTTAAGCTTGCTGGTAGATCTAGGCGATACGCTGTTGGACCCACACGTTCTAGTATCTCAAAAGGTCCTATGTATCTAGGGTTCAATTTTCCACCTTTTCCAATCCTTGTGAACCCTTTCCTTGGCGATGCTTTCAGAAACACTTTCTCACCCACATCGAACTCTAAATCCCTTCTTCTTTTGTCGGCATAGCTCTTCTGTCTGTCCTGGGCGGCTTTCATTCTTTGCCTGATTATCTTAATCTTTTCTGTAGCCCTTTCAATCCTTTCGAGTACTTTGGCCCTGGGAGTTCCCTTAGAGGTATCCCTTGTCTCATCCATATCCCAATATAATGGAGATCTGCATTTTCTCCCATACAAGGCTTCATATGGAGCTGCTTGAATTGAAGCCTGATAACTGTTATTGTATGCAAACTCCACGAGGGGTAAACAATCTTTCCAACTGTCTGAAAAATCCAAAGCACACGCTCTTAACATATCCTCCAGATATTTAATCAATCTTTCTGACTGTCCGTCTGTCTGCGGGTGCGCCGCGGTGCTGAAATGCAACTTGGTTCCCATCAAGCTTTGAACATTTTGCCAAAGTTGGGACGTAAACTTTGGGTCTCTGTCAGACACTATACTCACCAGCACTCCATGTAATGTCACAATTTCTTCTTGATACAGTTTTGCTAAGGATTTAACTTTATCCGTAGTCTTGACCGGTAGGAAGTGTGCTGATTTTGTCAATCTGTCAACTATGACCCATATACTGTCTTGTCCTCCCTTAATTTTAGGTAACCCGGTAACAAAATCCATGGTTATTTGCCCCCACTTCCACGTAGGAATTGGTAGTGGTTGTAACTTTCCTGCTGGCTTTTGGTGTTCGGCTTTAACCTTTTGGCAAGTTAAGCATTTCTTGACATATTCAGCAATGTCTCTCTTCATTCCGTTCCACCAAAACTGCTTCTTGAGATCTTGGTACATCTTTGTTCCTCCAGGGTGTACTGTATAACGTGTCTTATGTGCTTCATCAAGTATTTCCTTTCGGATAGCTGAAGGCACACAAACTCTGCTCTTATCTCTCAAGATTCCATCTTCACCTTTACTGAATTTTGTCTCGTCATCCTTCTCCTTGGAATTGAGACACTTCTTAATCCATCCGTCTATAGCTTGTGTCTTTATCAACCGATCCTTCAGTGGTGATGAAATTATTAGATTTGCCAACTTAGCTCTAGGAATCACTTGAGCTGGTCTTCTTTCACACTCTATTGGGTGTCCTTCGACATGCGCTATACTAGCCTTTCGACTCAATGCATCAGCCACCACGTTCGCCTTTCCAGGATGGTATTGAATTGTACAATCATAGTCTTCCAGAAATTCCATCCACCTTCTCTGTCTCATGTTTAGCTCCTTTTGAGTGAACAAGTATCGCAAACTTTTATGGTCCGTGAACACTTCAAAGGTTACCCCATACAAGTAATGTCTCCATTTTGCGAGGGCAAAGACGATCGCTGCTAGCTCCAAATCATGGGTGGGGTAGTTGGCTTCATGTGGTTTAAGCTTTCTTGATGCATATGTTATCACCTTTCCATGCTGCATCAGAACGCATCCTAACCCTTCTTTCGAAGCATCAGTATAAACGGTGTAACCTTCCTTCCCTTCTGGTGATGTTAGTACAGGTGCGGTAGTTAATCTTTTCTTTAATTCCTGAAAACTCTGTTCGCATTTCTCTGTCCATACGAATTTTCCTTCCTTCTTGTTTAATCGAGTAAGTGGTGCTGCTATCTTTGAAAAATCCTGTACGAATCTTCGATAGTATCCTGCGAGTCCCAAAAAGCTTCTTACCTCAGAAGGATTCCTTGGTTCTTTCCAGTCCAAAATCGTTTCAATTTTCGAGGGATCCACTTCGACTCCTGAACCAGATATGATATGTCCTAAAAATGAGATCTTTTCCAACCAAAACTCACATTTGCTGAATTTTGCATAAAGTTTGTGATCCAGCAAAGTGCTCAACACTAACCGAAGATGTTTGGCATGATCTTCTGGTGTCTTGGAAAAGACCAAAATGTCATCAATAAAGATCACCACGAACTTATCAAGAAACAGCCGAAAAATCCGATGCATCATATCCATAAATGCAGCTGGGGCATTTGTTAGCCCAAAGGGCATTACTACGAACTCAAAATGCCCGTAACGACTATTGAAAGTTGTCTTGGGAATATCCTCGTTTCTAATTTTCAATTGATAGTACCCTTGCCTCAAATCTAGCTTGGAGTATATTTGAGATCCTTGAAGTACATCGAATAACTCCTCGATGTGAGGAAGAGGGTACTTATTCTTCATCGTCATCCTGTTAAGTTCTCGATAGTCGATGCAAAGTCGTAACGACCCATCTTTCTTCTTAACAAATAACACAGGTGCTCCCCAAGGAGAAGTACTAGGGCGGATGTATCCTGCCTCTAGTAATTCATCAAGTTGTTTCCTTAACTCCTGAAGTTCAGCCGGTGCCATCCGGTAGGGAGCCTTAGAGTATGGCTCGGCTCCTGGAACTGTCTCAATCACAAACTCTAGTTCACGGTCTGGTGGTAAGGTGTTTAGGTGTTCAGGAAACACTTCTGGGAACTCGTTGACAACCTCCACTTCTTCTATTTTACTCTGATCCTTTGGTCTATTTAAGAGGTAAGCAACGAATCCTTTAGCTCCCTTCTGAATCATTCTTTTTGCTTCCATTGCCGAAATCATTGGTGTTTGTCTTCCTTGTCCATCTGATGTCTGACTTTCATCCTTCCCTAAGATAACTTCCTTCTTAAAACAATCCAGCTTGACTCGGTACTTATGAAGCCAATTCATTCCCAAAATAATCACATACTTTGTCATTGGTAGTGCAACAAGATCCAAGGGATAAAACTGACCATTGATTCTAATAGGGCAGCATTTATATACTTGATCCGTTTTAAGGCAAGTTCCTAAAGGAGAACTTACTTCGAAAAGATATGGCAATTGCTCAAGTGGAAATTGTAAACGAGCACATAATTTGGATGCAATGAATGAATGCGTGGCACCAGGGTCGTATAGGACCTTAACTGGCGTGTCAAGAACATTTACCGTACCTTCCACAACAGCCGTAGGATCTGGCTCGTCGCACCCATCCAGAGCATAAGCCCTTCCTCTGACCATTGGCTTGTTTGCATTTCCCGCCACCGCCTTACCTTTGCCTTGATACCCTTGTCGTTCTGGCCTACCTTTTACTTTTGGACAATTCCCGAGCTTGTGGTCAGGACTTCCACAATAGAAGCACTGGCCAGTTTTCTTTCTACAGGTTGCTTCGGTATGCCCTGGCCTATAGCAGAATTCACATTCGATCTCGTTCTGAGGGGCAAGTGGTGCTTGCGAGGGTGCCATCATTGGTCTCTTTCCTGATCTAAAATTTAACTGATTGGCTGAGCGTTTGAATCCCTGTGATGGTTTCGATTGATATGGCTTCGCATGGTTGGCGGTTATCCTGATCTCTCTATGGGCTGCTTCAGTACTCAGAGCAGTTTCAACTGCCTGAGTGTATCCTTCAAGATTCAGAGGTGCCAAAGCCCATCGTAATTCTGACTTGAGTCCATTGATGAAGCGTTTGGTCTTCCTACGCTCATCGTACAGAATATACGGTGCATATTGTATCAGTCTCACAAACTTGGCCTCGTACTCTTATCCCATTTTCAATCCACACATTCTTCGTATGATTCCACCAATTCAGCGCTGCTCCTTCCAGGAGGAAGGTCGCAAATTGAACTCGCTCTCTATCCTCCGGAAAGATGTTTATGGCTTCGAAGATCTTCACTAAGCTTGCAATCCAGTTTTCAGCTTTAAGATCATTGGGCTCTCCGAAGAACTTCTGGGGGTTCATTCGGAGAAACTTTTCAAGTGTCTTTTCATTAACTGAGTTGTAAGCCCGAGCAAATTGCCTCAAAGTCTCCCCAATTTCTGGTTGTTCTTGTGGTATCGGTGGAGGACGGGGAAATTCCTCAGGTGGTGGCGGTGGCGGTGGAATGCGTTCACGTGGAGCTCTTCTCGGGGGCATATTGTCACTGTATTCATAATATCACCCCAAACAGATATAATGCATGGTGATAAGAATGGTCCATATACTCAATGTTCCACATCAGTAAATAACAATCAATCATCAAAGTTGCAATTAGGCACGTAGTCATCAATTCAAAGTGTCCCAATTTAATCCATTAAGCAATCATTATTCACAAGTAACAGAAAACAGACATATATATAGATGCACAAAATGAAATGGTATGATCCATGCACGGCCCTAATGGTATCTTGAAGCATTTCTAAAACTCATGACATGATAGATATAGAAAACGGTAACATGCAATGATATGAGTAAAGCCGCAAAAGATGATGTCATATATGCAAAATTTGGAAAAGCTTTTATACAAAGGCTATATCTGACCAAAAAGACAAAAAGGGGGAGGACCCGATGCTAAGTCGAGTTGCTCCCGTACAGCCTAAGCTCTCCAAAACATCATCTGTCAACTGTCATAATCTGCCAAAAGCGGGGATCTCTGGGGTATATATAATCCCCTCTGCACCTGTCAGAAGTCACCCTATCTGTCATAATATGTTGCATACCTGCTGAGTATATATATGCTACTGCTATCTGCCTCTAACTATGCAATACGGGACGCCTGCTGGGCTCTGGCCTGGCGTTCCTCTGTCAATCGAGCCTCCATCTCTCTGGAATGTTCTCGGGCAATATCCCGATCAATCCGGTGTTGTGCTGCCAAATCATGGTAACGAATAGCCTCCAGCCGAACCTCTCTCAATCTCAAGCTATCCTGTAGGTATTCATCCCGTTCAGTTTCCAGCTGATGAACGACCCTATTGGGGTACGAATACCCCGGGTGTCCCCTCTCCTGCGCTCGCTGCCATGTATAGTAACGGGCCCTACCCCGACGAACTACTGCTACTGTACGAGGGGGCTCAAGCTCCTCAAAATATGCCTCATCCTGCTCTCGCTGACTCAGGCTGTTCATAACTATAGTGAAAGCACGCAGACTCGCACTGTCCATAACTACAGAGTAAGCACAGATATGAATACCAAGATGTAGAGTAAGTAAACTCAAAACATCCTCTATGCTTCGAGCTCCCAGGTTAAGTCTCTTCTTACTCAACCTGAGGCTCTGATACCACCTTAGCTGTAGCGCCCCAACGCCACAACCCCGCACCGTGTTAGGAATAGTACCCTAGAAAGCCGATTAGTCATAATCCGTTTTGGGACTTTCCTGGTATCACAGACAATCTTTGAATAATATATGATTGATTAATATCATAGGCAAACACTTCTTTATATGCTCTTGTTTGGTATGCGTTTACTTTAGCTGTGCATGTATGAGAACTCCCCTAATCCTGATGACTTTAGGACTCTACCATTTAGGTGAAATGGTTCATGAAACGAGCCCTATATCACATAAGTCATGATTAGTAAAATACTCCAAGCCGATGAGTCCTACAGACAGTGGGAGTGTCAACCTGACTCCTCTAAGGCTTGCTTGTGGGATCACGCCCTTAAGAAGGACCACCTTGTTTCATGGAGGTGCAAAGTGTATAGTTGATACGTGCGTGATACATGAGGGTGCTTACTTCAATAAGTAAGTTCACTGAGGTGCCCCGTGTGAGAAGATTCCTAAATGGGAAAGGAAGTTTCTATTTCAGGAAATGGAAACTTCCAGATTAGGAAATATCTCACGAGTCATTGATGTGATCAATTGATCCTTAGACTTGAGGTTCCATGTCACTTTATAAGTTAACTCTGTAGTCTTTGGTATAAGCTTTAAAGGTTGTCGCCTTAGACAACTGATTCAAGGCTTATGCTGGGGCTGCATAAGTGACTCATGGAAGTGAATGAGAATCAAGAAGGGCCCTACACTTGCATATGCAAGGTGATCTCTTACTGTGTAAGTCATTCATATGCCATATGGAGTCCTTGGCTAAGGCAGTAGATCAAGACATCAAGAAAAGGGTTTCTTGGATTGAGATCAAATGGATATGAAATGCACTTAGCTTTAAGACCGGATTATTAGGTTTCTGATTATTCCCTTGCCCTAGATCTTGGTTGAGAGATAGTAAGTAGGAGGATTGTATCTCACATGAATCAATGACTTAAAGGTTCTGTCGAATCCGAACATTCCAATTCAGCTAGGGGTTAAACACCTGTTGCTAGACTATGGTCGTTTAATCTGTGGACTGATTAATTAATTAGTGAATTAATTAATTGGGGTCACTGCTAATTGAATTGAGAACCTAGAGGGTCACACACAACAACTTGGTTACATGAGTTGAGGCTTGAAAATGATTAAACGAGTTAATCGGGCCAAGAGGGTTCCACACGTGTGAAATCACACATGTGGCTCACGTGAGTGACACGTGTCACACACGTGTGGATATATATATTATATATATATATATGTATTAAATAATTAAATGTGTTAATTATTTAATAGACTTTGGTTTAATTTTGAATTAAAAAGAAAGTCTTATTTTGGAGAAAATAATCTAGTTAATTAATTACGAATTAATTAATTAGATAAAAATAAGTTATTTATTTTATAATAAATAAAGTATAAAATTATCCA
Source organism: Lantana camara (assembly GCA_037501455.1). Lineage (NCBI taxonomy): Eukaryota > Viridiplantae > Streptophyta > Magnoliopsida > Lamiales > Verbenaceae > Lantana > Lantana camara. The sequence goes on from CM074862.1 coordinate 65,960,665, forward strand.
AAAATAGTTTAGATACTTTTAGCTCTCTTAAAAGTTGACTTGAATTAGAATTCAAAGTCAAAGTTGGAAAATACTTGATGATCAAGTAATAGGAGAGAGAGGAACCAAATCCTTGCCCAACAAGGAATAGGATCGGCGCCCCTCTCCCTTTCCTATATATAGGGGAGCTCATGCTCCCCTTTAGAGCTAATTGGCAATTCTTTTGGTTCATGTGTTGAACACCTTCCTTTCTCCAAGATTAAATTAAACCCTAGGTTAAGCCTAAACACTAACTAGAGAACTAGCATCCTTACTAGTTAGATTGTGATCAAGTTGGTGGACTTTCTCTAGAGACTTCAAGTTAGAAGTTTGAAGATTCGAGCTTTACCAAGGAGAGGGGATCAAGCCGCGAGAAGAGCGTTCTTGGGTGGCTTGAAACGCTTCAAGAAAGAAAAAAAGAAAAGTAAGTTTTCTATCTTTACGAATTTGGTTACACGATTGCGAGTTCAAGATCCTTTTGTTGGGAAAAAATTTTAAATTCCGCTGCTTTCTGATTCGTGTTTTCCGACACACCGTTGTATCACCCAAGTAACTAGGAAGCTTTATTACTCGAGAGATACTTCGGCGAACAGACAGAACATAACAAAGATCAGAGTAACCAGTGTTGCCAACGCAGCGGAATTTTAGAATAATTTTAAACTTTTGAAAACATGAATGCAACACAGTAGTATATGCATAACCACAGAAACAAGTAGCCATAATATTAACATAAAACCTTAGTTCAATAGGAAAACAAAGGAACATAATAAAAACGGAGTCCAAGTAATTCAGGTCGTAGCCTGAACAAGTTCTCATAGTAAAACATGCAACGTAAAGGTAGAGGTAACCACGACTATGCAGGACAAAGGAAAAGTAACTAGCAATCCTGACTTAACAAAAGACCTCCTACAGCTTCAAGATACCTCTAGGAAGCGCCGGGCTGCCTACCTGAAACCATGAGGTCAGAAAACAGGGTAGAGGTATTAGTCAAAGGGACTAAGTGAGGTAATTTGCAGTAAGAAAGAGTAATTGGACTTGAAGGGTTTTGAAAGACTTTCTTAGCGACTTTCCTCAAACCGGAAAGAAACTCTTTTATCTTAAAACGGGATTTTTCACAAGCACACACATCAGAGGTTCTGGTTCATATATACTTTAAAACGGGAACAGGGTACGGGATATTTTTCAAAAGTATGAACCAGACTTTAAAACCAAAGTTTGCCCGCAAGCTAGGCCATATCCATCCTTTACTCCTCAAAACATTTACAAAGTTGGTATCGAGATCCGTTAGGACCCCGACACCCATAATCACATACACCACCCCTTCTCCCCTTATTGTCGCGCCCAGGGAGCTACCCCGCGGTGACGTGCGAAACGGGAGGAATTTACCACCTCTCCCGACCTTCGATGTGGAGTAACCAACCTCCGATTAAACCATCATCAAGGTCATTACGGTGGCCAGTATCATAGTAGCCATTGGCGCACGCCTCCCGGTCTACTACTAACCATACCGCCAGGGCCCAACATAACAAAGTTTCCAAAGCTTGCTTTCAGAATAACAAAGGTGCATAAGCACACAGAGTTCAGATGACTGAACCTTTAATCAAAGCAGTATAACAGTGAACAGAACGTATATCAGAGATCATTGACTTTAAACTCGAACCATTGTCCCAAACGGGAAAACGTTAACTTGAAAGATAGGAATCTTTGCACCCGAAGGCGTTGATTTTGAAATCATTTGAAAACGAAGGAATATTCATGGTTCCAGTTGAAATAGTTTAAACCTCACCTATTTATTTAGATAAGCTGATAGTTGGTAGAAGACAGGGTTCACACAGTACCCTGCGGATCCCAGAACTCGGTATTATTTTAGATTCTGAGAAGAGAACTTATGTTATCTTCGAAGGGGAGCCTAGTCCCGAAGGGGAGGCTCCCACTCGGGCCGAGCGGGACGCGATTTAGAAGTGGAAGGATGATAATCTCCAAGCTCGTTGCCTTATATTGGCTAACATGTCTCCGGACTAGGGATGTAAACGAATCGAATCGAGCCTAGCCGAACCCTACTGGTTTTTTTGGGTTCGAGTTCGAGTTCAAATATTTTTTCACGAACCCGAACTCGAACTCGAGCCAGACGAATCTACAAATTTTGAGTTCGAGTTCGGTTCGAGTTCGAATAAAGGATTCGAATTTAGATCTAGATATTTTTAAAAAAAAAGGAAGAAACTGAAGGTTTAGATCTGAGAAGATGAGTGGGGATCGATGGCGAGAGGTGTAGATCTGAGAAGATGAGTGAGGCGGCGACGGCATGAGGTGTAGATCTGAGAAGATGAGTGGGGCAGCTACGGCGTGAGACAGTGGTGCGACAAGCAAATGAGCGAGTGGTGGGGTACTGATGGTGGTGTAGATCTGAGAAGAGATGGTGATGGGGATAGAGTAGTGGTGGTGCGACGACAACTCGACGGACTGTGAGAGGCGGCGGAAACGGTGATGTGGTGGCGGAGAGGGAAGCTTTAGTTTCTTGGTTTGCCAACAGAGTGTAGCGCGGCGGTGTCTTCGCGGCAGAATTGTGAAAATAAAATATAGGGTTTGCCGATTGAAATGAAATCATTGGATTTGGGAGACAGTGGACGGCGGAAATGTTTTAGAGAATTAGTTCGGCACAACAGTGTAGGTATAAATATAATATGTTAATTATCAATATATATAAAATATTTATATATATTGAATTCTCTAAAACAATATATATATATATATATATATATATGTATATAATATTACATAATTAATAATGATATATAATAAATATATTTTTTTTATAAAAATATTAGGGTTCGCGAGCCGGCTCGCGAACCAAAACTTTAGAAAGAAAGGGTTCGAGTTCGGTTCGTGAAGGTCACGAATTGAGCCAGGGTTCGATTCGGGTTCGACTTCTTCGAACTCAAGCCCGAACCTTTGTTGATTCGGTTCGTTAGGCTCGCGAACGGGCTCGTCTCGTTTACATCCCTACTCCGGACTTGCAAAGGCAACATGAGGCCAAGGAATTCGCTTGGGAGATTTACGACCACTTAGAGCAACTTTACCGCCCTCATGAACGTGTTACAAGGTATAACACTTCAAAGGAATTGTTCCACTTGAGAATGAGGGAAGGTTCAAGTGTCCATGAATATGGACTCAAGTTTCTTGCCCTTACTGAGAAACTTGCCTCCATGGACATGCCACTGAAAGATGAGCTTTCAGTGGATTTGTTGCTAGCTTTGCTCCCACCATCATTCAACCCATTTGTCCTTAACTTCAATGTGAATCATGCTGGTGCTACTGTAGCTGAGTTGATTAGTCAGCTTGTGACTACTGAAAGCACGATCAAGAAGGACAATAAGGTTTTGATGGTGAATGCCCCTTCTTCCTCTTCTGGGCCTTCTAAAGGTAAGGGCAAGAAAGCCTAAAAGAAGAAGAAGAAACTCCTTAGGCCCACTGGTGGCGTTTCAAAGGGGAAGGCCCAAAAGAAGAAGCGTGATCAGAAAGAGGATGTTTGCTTCCATTGTGGCAAAGCGGGACATTGGAGGAGAAACTGCCCAGAGTACAAGGCTACTCTAAAGAAAGGTATCTTTCTCGTTGAAGTAAATCTTTCTATTAATTCTAGTTCTTGGGTACTTGATACCGGTTGTGGAACTCATATCTGTAATAATGTACAGATGCTAAGTGAAGTCCAACTACTCAAAGAAGGAGAATGTGTCTTGAAGATCGGCGATGGCTCAAATGTTGAAGCTCGAGCTTTAGGCACAATTAGATTAGATTTAGGTAGTTTTGAGTTAGTCTTAAATAAAGTCCTTTATGTACCGAGCATTATTCGTAATATAATTTCAGTTCCAATTTTAGATTGTGAAGGTTATGAAACTTATATTAAGAATAGTAAATACTTTATCAAACAGAACAACTCTTCCGTTCACATCGGTACTCTAAGTAATGGACTTTATCTAACTCAGAATATCAATATTATGAATATACAATGAGAAACTAAACGTAAGAGAGATGACAAAGTTTCAGCTCCCTTATGGCACGCTAGATTAGGAAACATTTCCAAGAACAGAATTAGAAAGATAAAAACTTTAGGATCATTCTCTGAAAATGATCTTAAGGAGTTAACTTCTCGCGAATCCTGTCTCAAAGGAAAGATGTCCAAAGTTCCTTTTAAAGGGACCCTTGGAACGTGACACTAAGTTCTTGGATTTGATCCATTCTGATGTTTGTGGACCGCTCAGTGTAAGCACTAGAAACAATCATCAGTATTTCGTAACCTTTACCGATGATTTTAGTCGATATGGTTATGTATACTTAATGAAGTATAAATCTGAAGCTTTTGAGAAATTCTTAGAATTTCAAAAGGAGGTTGAGAACCAAACTGGTCACAAGATCAAAGCACTTCGATATGATCGAGGAGGCGAGTATCTTAGTGAAGAATTCCTTAATCATCTCAAAGATAATGGGATTATCTCTCAGTGGACTCCTCCGGGAACTCCTCAGCTTAATGGAGTTTCTAAGAGAAGGAATCGAACCTTACTTGATATGGTTCGTTCCATGATGAGTTTCACTGACTTACCACCTTCTTTCTGGGGTTATGCCCTAGAAAGTGCAGCAAAGATTTTGAATCTAATTTCCTCTAAGTCAGTCCCTAAAACGCCCTATGAAATGTGGCATGGTAAAATCCCTAGTTATTCTTACTTAAGAATTTGAGGTTGTCCTGCTTATGTGAAGAGGACAGTGGGAGATAAGTTAGAATCTCGTTCTAACTTATGCTACTTTGTAGGTTATCCTAAGGAATCTACAGGATACTACTTCTATGATCAATCTGAGCAAAAGGTGTTTGTTTCCAGAAATGCCACTTTTCTTGAAGAACCGTTCCTTAAAGAAAAGAAAGGGAAGATCATAGCATTAGGGGAAGTACAAAGTGAGCCCACGCCACCCACTGAAGAGACGTCCACTTCTGATCAACAACAACCAATCACGAATTTCGATACACATGAAAATCCTCCTCTAAGGCGTTCTGAACGCACTCCTAGACAGCCGGAGAGATGGTATGGATTCTTCCATGAAATCTCTCAAAAGGATAATGATCCTTTAACATATGAGGAGGCACTTTCAGATTCTAACTCTGAACAGTGGATAGAAGCCATGAAATCCGAAATGGATTCCATGAACTCCAACCAAGTTTGGACCTTGGTAGATTTGCCTGATGGGGTCAAACCCATAGGTTGCAAATGGATCTTTAAGAGAAAGCTTGGAGTTGATGGAAGCATTGCAGCCTACAAAGCAAGATTGGTTGCAAAAGGATTCACTCAAAGACCCGGCATGGACTTTGATGAAACCTTTTCACCAGTTGCAATGCAAAAGTCTATTCGGATCATGCTTGCCATTGCTGCATAATATGACTACGAGATATGGCAAATGGATGTGAAAACTACCTTTCTCATTGGTGACATTGATAAAGACATTTATATGGAGCAACCTATAAGTTTCACATTCAGTGGGAGTGAGCAAAAGGTTTGCAAACTCCAAAGATCAATCTATGGATGGAAACAGGCTTCTAGGAATTGGAATATTCGATTTGATTAATCAGTCAAAGCGTTTGGCTTCATTCAAATTTTGAATGAATCATGTGTGTATAGAAAGGTGTAGCGCCCCAACGCCACAACCCCGCACCGTTGTATCACCCAAGTAACAAGGAAGCTTTATTACTCGAGAGATACTTCGACGAACGGACAGAACATAACAAAGATCAGAGTAACCAGTGTTGCCAACGCAGCAGAATTTCAGAATAATTTTAAACTTTTGAAAACATGAATGCAACACAGTAGTATATGCATAACCACAGAAACAAGTAGCCATAATATTAACATAAAACCTTAGTTCAATAGGAAAACAAAGGAACATAATAAAAACGGAGTCCAAGTAATTCAGGTCGTAGCCTGAACAAGTTCTCATAGTAAAACATGCAACGTAAAGGTAGAGGTAACCACGACTATGCAGGACAAAGGAAAAGTAACTAGCAATCCTGACTTAACAAAAGACCTCCTACAGCTTCAAGATACCTCTAGGAAGCGCCGGGCTACCTACCTGAAACCATGAGGTCAGAAAACAGGGTAGAGGTATTAGTCAAAGGGACTAAGTGAGGTAATTTGCAGTAAGAAAGAGTAATTGGACTTGAAAGGTTTTGAAAGACTTTCTTAGCGACTTTCCTCAAATCGGAAAGAAACTCTTTTATCTTAAAACGGGATTTTTCACAAGCACACACAAGCACACACATCAGAGGTTCTGGTTCATATATACTTTAAAACGGGAACAGGGTACGGGATATTTTCCAAAAGTATGAACCAGACTTTAAAACCAAAGTTTGCCCGCAAACTAGGCCATATCCATCCTTTACTCCTCAAAACATTTACAAAGTTGGTATCGAGATCCGTTAGGACCCCGACACCCATAATCACATGCACCACCCCTTCTCCCCTTATTGTCGCGCCCAGGGAGCTACCCCGCGGTGACGTGCGAAACGGGAGGAATTTACCACCTCTCCCGACCTTCGATGTGGAGTAACCAACCTCCGATTAAACCATCATCAAGGTCATTACGGCGGCCAGTATCATAGTAGCCATTGGCGCACGCCTCCCGGTCTACTCCTAACCATACCGCCAGGGCCCAACATAGCAAAGTTTCCAAAGCTTGCTTTCAGAATAACAAAGGTGCATAAGCACACAGAGTTCAGATGACTGAACCTTTAATCAAAGCAGTATAACAGTGAACAGAATGTATATCAGAGATCATTGACTTTAAACTCGAAGCATTGTCCCAAACGGGAAAACGTTAACTTGAAAGATAGGAATCTTTGCACCCGAAGGCGTTGATTTTTAAATCATTTGAAAACGAAGGAATATTCATGGTTCCAGTTGAAATAGTTTAAACCTCACCTATTTATTTAGATAAGCTGATAGTTGGTAGAAGACAGGGTTCACACAGTACCCTGCGGATCCCAGAACTCGGTATTATCTCCTGTAAGTGACAGACTACTATGAGCTTAAGGGTCTGAGTCCCACACATGATTAATGATTCATGATTGAGTGCGGGTAGTCAAGTATTAAAGTGTAAGATTGAAAAGAATACGACACATTTAAACAAGGGATAATCTTTCCCGAAGAAAGAATTCGGGCAAACGATTAGTCTCATTAGAAAGCTCGTATCAAAAGCTTAGGGGTATGTTCTTAGGGTCTTAGAACAACCCCAATGTGAACTTTGAAATCTACTTTGATCCCTTGTTTTTGAGAATTTTCGAAAAAGGCTTTGACCGTTGAATTCGTCTCTTTGAAATGATCAATTAGGTTAAAAGTCAAAATTCTTGGTCAAGGTCAAAGTCAAAGTCAAAGATCAAGGGTCAAAGTCAAAGGTCACTATTCAAGTATACGGTATATATACTGTATGTATATTGTACTTATACTGTATGTATACGTGTATTTATATAGTATGTATACGGTATTTATACTGTATGTATACGGTATTTATACGGGGATACCTATCGTATTTATACAGTATTTATACAAGGTACATACAGTATTTATACAAGAATACATACGGTATTTATACTAGAATACATACGGTATTTATACAAAAGTACATACGTATTTATTAGGGAAACACATATAGTATTTATACGAAAGTATACACGTATTTATACGTATTGGAATCAAATACGTATACGTATATTATACATGTATACCATAACATATATCAATTGGTCAAGTATAATTATATGTAACAATTAATTAAACATGTAACATTTAAAACTATAGGTTATACTTTAATTATATAACATTAAATAACATGTAACATTTAATTAAATCATGAAATGAATTAAATTACTTAAGTATGATCATAAAATAATTAAAATGTAACATATAACATGCTAGCATAATTTTCACATAATTAATTTGTCACAAAATTAAATTATGTAACACATTTCATAATAAACTATACTATAAGAAATATAATTCATAATTCATGAATAATTAAAGCATAAATTAAATCACATAATTCATGCACAAAATAAAACATAAATTAAATCCTAAACCTAGCATAATTAATAAATAAATTAAAACATAAAATAAAACACAAATTAAAACATAAATTAAACTAATTAAAACATAAAAAAAAATAAGAAAACTAACCTTAAAAGGGGGAGGAGTTCGGCCACTAGGGGGAGAGGAAGAGAATGGAGTGAGCACAAAATGAGACCCCAACACACTTATTTATAGTTGTTGGGAAGGACCAAAGTGCAAATAATATTTATTTTAGGGACTTAAGGTGGGGTACTTTATGAAATTTCCAAAAATAGGTTTCCTTCTTTACATAATTGTCACAGCAGGGGTATTCTGGTAATTTCACCTTTCACCTGCGTATTTTTTAAGTTGGAAAAGTGTCCAAGAGCTAGGAAATAAAATTAGCTTCGAAACGGTTACTCACGGGTCGAAATCGGACGTACGGTTTAAAAGTTATAAGCTTCGGAAGATTTGATTTTCTTGAATTTCGAAAATTAATTAAATTATGAAATAAATACTAGGATAAGATTTGAAGATCCGAAAGGCTTTCCAAAAATGTAGAAAAATTCGAGGAACGTTATGGTGATGATCTCAAGGGCTAAATCATTCTAACGAAGGAAATATTTCTTACCGACGGGAATTCTTATTTGAAAATAAATTCTTAAGTTGCTTTGGACACATAAACGAAACCTCAAAGCATTGAAAAGAGAGTTGAAAAATTCCAAGAAAGTAGGTATAGGTTCTTTGAGGTCTCTTGAATAAAACGGTATAGTGTTGGTTCGGAAATAAGTAGTGCTTATAGGGTTTAAAGGTAGTTTCCCCCCCTTTGATCACCTAATATCACATATGAGCACTCAATTCATGTAGGGATGCATGATATGATTTATTTTAAAAAATGGATCAAGTTCTATAAACGCCCTTACGTCGCCCTTAGTTTACCTTTATTGATCCGGTCCCGAACCGGGCTGTCACAAAAGGAATTGGAGACCTCAGTGCAATTCTTAGTACTTTATGTTGATGACATCCTTCTTATTGGGAATTCAAAGGATGACATGAAAGTGACTAAGTTATGGTTATCGAACCAATTCGAGATGAAAGATCTTGGTGATGCGTCCTACATCCTTGGAATAAAAATCTATCGAGATAGATCTAGAAGGTTGATAGGACTATCACAGTCGATGTACATTGACAAAGTATTGAAGAGATTCAATATGGAGTCAGCAAAGGTTAAGAACCTTCCTATGAGTGTAGGAACATGTCTTTCAAAGAAGATGTGTCCTAAGACTAACCTTGAGAAGGAAAGAATGACTCATACACCTTATGCATCACAATAGGTAGCATAATGTAAGCAATGTTATGTACTCGACCGGATGTGGCTTATGCACTTAGTGTAACAAGTCGTTTCCAATCCGACCCTGGAGATGGTCACTGGGCTGCCATGAAGAATATTCTCAAGTACTTGAAAAGTACTAAAGATTTACTCTTAGTTTACGGAGGTGAGAAAGATCTTACTGTCGAAGGATACTGCGATGCAAGCTTTGCATCTGACTTAGATGATTTTAAGTCAATGTCAGGATACATTTTCTGCCTAAAAGGTGGAGCAATGAGCTGGAAGAGTTCCAAGCAAACGACCACTGCAGATTACACCACTGAGGCCGAATACTTAGCTGCAAATGATGCAGCTAAGGAAGGTGTTTGGATTAGAAACTTCATTCAAGAGTTGAATGTTGTTCCTAGCATGAAAGACCCCATTACTGTGTTTTGTGACAACATTGGGGCGGTTGCTCAAGCAAGACAACCAAGATCTCACCAACGGACCAAGCACATTATGAGGAAGTATCACCTAATCCGTGATATTATCAAAAGAGGAGATGTGCAAATTGAGAGGGTCACATCAGCAGAGAACGTGGCAGATCCACTTACTAAACCCCTTAGTCGAGAAGCTTTCCAAGGTCATCTTCAGAAGATGGGACTTAGAGTAGCTTTAGAATGGCTTTCACGGGCAAGTGGGAGATTGTTAGGAATAGTGCCCTAGAAAGCCGATTGTATATCCGCTTTGTGCTTTTCCTTATTGTAATCACAGACAATCTTTCAATGAAATAACGAATTGAGGCAACACTTCTTTATATGCTCTTGATTGGTATGCGTTTACTTTATCTGTGCATGTATGAGAACTCCCCTAATCTTGATGACTTTAGGACTCTATCATTTAGGTGAAATGGTTCATGAAACGAGCCCTATATCACATAAGTCATGATTAGTAAAATACTCCAAGCCGATGAGTCCTACAGACAGTGGGAGTGTCAACCTGACTCCTCTAAGGCTTGCTTGTGGGATCACGCCCTTAAGAAGGACCACCTTGTTTCATGGAGGTGCAAAGTGTATAGTTGATACGTGCGTGATACATGAGGGTGCTTACTTCAATAAGTAAGTACACTGAGGTGCCCTGTGTGAGAAGATTCCTAAATGGGAAAGGAAGTTTCTATTTCAGGAAATGGAAACTTCCAGATTAGGAAATATCTCACGAGTCATTGATGTGATTAATTGATCCTTAAGACTTGAGGTTCCTTGTCACTTTATGAGTTAACTTTGTAGTCTTAGGTATAAGCTTTAAAGGGTGTGTAGCACCCGGAGCGACGAGCCACCACATCCCCCACACCTAGCCCCGAACCCACATATGAAATAAAAATCCGTACATGAGCCCAAGACTAAGCGAACGGGAACCTACACACACTCGCTAAGCCAGGCGGAGCTAAGATAATACCAGAGCGCGCATAATATTAAGAAAGCGAAAGCATACATCAAAATCCAAGAAGATAAATCCACAAAAACGGTTCATCTAGCCCTAGGAGCCTGTCCCGAAAATATATAAATATAATTCAAAGAGCGTACATAAATCAAATCCCAGAGATGCATATACAACTCGATTAACAAATCTAAAACATATACAAATGTGACCGAAAGCTAATGAAATGCAACTCGAACTAGGAGACTAGAACCCGACCGACTCACGACTCCGCCTAGCACGAACCAACCTGCAAACTGAAAAATTGAAAGGAGAGGGTCAGTCGACCGACTGAGTGAGGGGGCTAACGCACACCCACACACATATACATATAGAGCAAAGCACGTATTAAATAAAAGACTATGAACCGGGATAGGATTTTGCATACCAAAAACTATTTTCCAATCAAACTTATACATATTCATATCATAATCGGACATAGCTTACAAGAAAGGTCTTATCCCGTTTCATAATCCACATATCTTAACGAATTCTTATACCCGGCGAGTACGGGTCTTACTCTAACTCCCCAAATTATTAACATACGTATTAAAACAGAAAACACAAATCATAAACCAATCCAACCCCAACAACATGTAGTTCGGGGAGCAAACCCTCACTACTCTTACCAATGCACAAGGGGTAGCTAACCCACATTGTGCTTGAAGCACCACGCCTCCTCAACCTCCAAGAGTCGTGCGTTAGTACGTCAAATGGGAATCATGCACAGGCTTAACCCGACGGCCCTTGCCGTCCCGGGCATCCTTACCCACAATTCCCTGGGCCCGGCAAATCTGAACAAGACTTAACATACCAAAACTCGCAACTTAACATAATTAGAATGTAACAAACTTACATACCTTAGCATACCTTACCGTCCAACTCGGCCTATGCTTTTAACGTACCTCTCCGTGTTATCCGAAAACATATCAAGTTGAAGAAGAGCAAAGCTTGCACGAAGACACACGGTTTGGAGCATAGCCTTGTTGTAAATCATTTTTAAGCTTACATATGCTCATACATATAGTCCAAAACATTTAATCTTATGACAAGATCATAAACGTATCTTATAAACACGTATCTATTATATAAATATAATAGTATAGTCACATGCGGGCTTGAAAATGAGCACGTAGGGTTGTAGGTCGTATTAACTAAAAAGAAAACAAACCTAAGCCTCACCTTTTACCAAAAGTGCTCACGGATGAGCGTTGACGGCCAAGAAGAGGCTAAATGGCGGAACCAACACCTCCCGAACTCAAATCTGAAACAAACAAACATAAACTCATGACTTAGACTCGATCATGAACCACTTAGACGCACGGCGACTCATACGAATGCAAATGGATGCAATGCATATCATATGGATTCATACTTAGGCATATCGGAGCAAATAACGAGAGATCACATAAGGAATTCAAGAATTAAACTCATACCATATGAAATAAACCCATATTGTGTCATATTATAGCATAATATAAGTGTTCATGAGTTTAAAATGCATAAGGGAGATAAACGATTCAAGAAAGAATTACACGTATCACTTAAGACATATTAAATCATAACTCGTTCAAATCATATCAAATAAATTCAAAATTCCAAAACAAGCAAATTAACACATAATAATTCATGTTAGTAAAGCTTAGGGATCATATTAGGGGTGGGAGAGAAGTAAACAAGCGAAGAAAACAAGAAAACAAAGTTCGGAGCAAAAATGAGCCACTGCCCTAAATCCACCCCGGTGGATTTTTTCCAAAGGGGAAATCCACCCCCATGGATTTAGGGCAGACAGCTCTCTGCCTCAAATCCACCCCGGTGGATTATTTTCAAAGCAGAAATCCACCCCGGTGGATTTGGGTCAGAGGTTAAAAAAAACGAGAAAAAGCTTCCAAAATCCATGAAAACCCATCCTAAACCAAAGTAACAACATCAAGGCATGAAATGGTGCAAATATACAACAAATACATGCAAGAAAAACATACTAAATCAGCTCCAAACATGCAAGTTTCAAACCGGAAACTAAGGAGAGCAAAATAGGCATGAGTTTCATCAAATTCCTCCCAAGAACTCAAAAGAGCATTAATGGAAAATCATCAAATAACCAACTACCATCAAATAGGATCAAATATTAGCAAGAAATGAACCATAGAGATCAACATACAAGTCTTCACACTCATGAAAGGCAAAAGAAGCATAAGTTCTCAAAGATCTTCAAAACCTAACTATTCATCAACCCTAGCATATTCATGAATCTCTACCATGAAAGCATGATTTAAGGAGTGCAAAATAATCATAAGAACAAGGAGATCAAGAATCCTAACTTACCTTAAAAGATTGGAGCAAGAAATGGCTAAAACTTGAGCTTAAAGGTGCAACAATGGTGGAAGAAGCTTGGGAGTTCTTCTGTCTCTTTTCTTTCTCCACTTGGTTCGAATTTCAGCAGAAAAATGGAGAGAGATGGCTGATATTTTGGTTGAAAAAGTCAAGGGAGAGTTCAAGTAATGAGTGGTCTAGGCTCCAAGTGGTCTTAGGGGCGTTATAGGTACATAGAGCTGAAATCTGCATCGTTGGGGGTCGAAACGGCATCAAAAAGATACAAGGTTATTCCATTGGCTCCAAATCGTCGATTCGAGTCCAATGGAGGTGACGGAACTTGAATCCGAGTTCCCTAGCTCAAGATACGAATTAAGGACTCAGGAGTGGCCAATTTGCAAACAGGCCCAAAAATTCAAATAAAGTGCAATTGAGTCCAATACTAAAATCAATTAAGTCCAAGGCAAGTTAATACATACAAATAAGTCCTAAAATCATCTAATTCACATAGTTCACAAAGTTGACATACTCGGAATTCTAATTTATAAATCGTAAATTTCACAAATTGCATATATTCACATTAGGAGCTCAATTAGGGAAAATTCTTAACAAATAATTCAAGTAGTTAATATGAGAAATAAAATGTGAGAGCATACGTCATATAAAGTCATCAATTAAATAAGGAATCAACTAAGTTACGGAAAATAAACTCACACGTGACGCGTACCTATACGTGCGAGCGAGCGGGGTGTCACAGGGTGTCGCCTTAGACAACTGATTCAAGGCTTATGCTGGAGCTGCACAAGTGATTCATGAAAGTGAATGAGAATCAAGAAAGGACCTACACTTGCATATGCAAGGTGATCTCTTATTTTGTAAGTCATTCATATGCCATATGGAGTCCTTGGCCAAGGCAGTAGATCAAGACATCAAGAAAAGGGTTTCTTGGATTGAGATCAAATGGATATGAAATGCACTTAGCTTTAAGACCGGATTATTAGGGTTCTAATTATTCCCTTACCCTAGATCTTGGTTAAGAGATAGTAAGTAGGAGGATTGTATCTCACATGAATCAATGACTTAAAGGTTCTGTCGAATCCGAACATTCCAATTCAGCTAGGGGTTAAACACCTGTGGCTAGACTATGGTCGTTTAATCTGTGAACTGATTAATTAATTAGCGAATTAATTAATTAGGGTCACTACTAATTGAATTGAGAACCTAGAGGGTCACACACAACAACTTGGTTACATGAGTTGAGGCTTGAAACTGATTAAACGAGTTAATCGGGCCAAGAGCGTTCCACACGTGTGAAACCACACGTGTGGCTCACGTGAATGACATGTGTCCTTATGACACGTGTCCCACACGTGTGAGTATATATATATATATATATATATATATATATATATATTAAATAATTAAATGTGTTAATTATTTAATAGACTTTGGTTTAATTTTGAATTAAAAAGAAAGTCTAATTTTGGAGAAAATAATCTAGTTAATTAATTATGAATTAATTAATTAGATAAAATAAGTTATTTATTTTAAATAAATAAAGTATAAAATTATCCAAAAACAGTTTGGATATTTTTAGCTCTCTTGAAAGTTTATTTGAATTTGAATTCAAAGTCAGAGTCAAAATTACTTGATGATCAAGTAATAGGAGAGAGAGGGACCAAAACCCTAGTCCATAAGGACTAGGAATTTCGGCCACTCCCCTCTTATAAATAGGGGAGCTCGAGCGCCCCTCAGAGCTAATTGGCAATTCTTTTGGTTCATGTGTTTAACACCATCCTTTCTCCAAGATAAACGAAACCCTAGGTTAAGCCTAAACACAAACTAGAGAACTAGCATCCTTACTAGTTAGACTGTGATCAAGTTGGTGGACTATCTCTAGAGAGCTTCAAGTTAGAAGTTTGAAGATTCGACCTTTACCAAGGAGAGGGGATCAAGCCGCGAGAAGAGCGTTCTTGGGTGGCTTGAAACGCTTCAAGAAAGAATAAAAGAAAAGTAAGTTTCTTAACTCTACGAATTTGGATACACGATTGCGAGTCCAAGGTCCTTTTGTTGGAAAATTTTTAAATTTCCGCTGCTTTCTGATTCGTGTTTTCCAACATCAAGTACAAAAGGTTTGAATTAGGTCCAAGAATATCTTCATGCAATTTGGTTCACTAATTTAAATAAATATCAATTTAGGATAATTAAGCAATTAAATCATGCCCGGTAATTATTCCACATAGCAATTAAATTCAATTTGCACAATAATTCTCAAATTGACACGTTTCCACATACTTTCACGTAATCATATTGAAATAGAATTTATAAAATTAATATAACTCATATAAGTTGCATAAACGAAAGTAATAGAATAAAATCCTAACGCTCGAGTCTCACACGTGTCGAGCGTACCTGAATAGCTGAAAATCGGGGCGTTACATAAAATCAGCAAACAACACAGCAACAAAGCAAGGACGAATCAAAGGAGAAAGAGATACATATATCAAATATTCATCATGCTCAAGGATGTGCAGCCATGGGGGTTCGAATTTCAGCCAATTTCCATGAAAAACATGCTTGGAAATAACACATAGAACTCATATAGATCACATATCATTCATAAATTCAAGGAAAGAAGCAAAGGAATGCAAGATCTCATCAAAATCATCAAACACCCTTACTATTCATCAAATAGTCCATAGCATACAAAATACTCCAAGAAAATTAGCAAATCTGGACTTAAAAGAAAGAGGATAAGATGGAGAATACAAATCCGGACTTACCTTTCAAATTTGAGGCGAATCGGATGAGAAACGAGCTTGAAAACGAAAGTTGAATAGTGTTTCCTTCTCTCCCCTTTTCTCTCAGTTTTGGCAGCTGATTTTCCTTCTCTCCTGAAGCTGGAACGAAATGAGGGCTGAATAAGGGTGATAGATGGATGATTTAGTGAAATGTGGGTCCAAGTTTGGGGTGTTTTGGTCAAATATTGAATAAGTTATGGGCAAAATGGTGAAATGTGGCAAATCTGTCACACGGGTCGCGTTTCGGGCTAAATACGGGGGATCAAACGGGATTAGAAAAATATGAGGCCAAGTTCTCTAGCTTCCGTTCTTCTTTACGAGTCCGACGTGTTGGAAAACACGAATCAGAAAGCAGCGGAATTTAAAAAATTTTCCCAACAAAAGGACCTAGAACTCGCAATCGTGTAACCAAATTCGTAAAGATAGAAAACTTACTTTTCTTTTATTCTTTCTTGAAGCGTTTCAAGCCACCCAAGAACGCTCTTCTCGCGGCTTGATCCCCTCTCCTTGGTAAAGCTCGAATCTTCAAACTTCTAACTTGAAGTCTCTAGAGAAAGTCCACCAACTTGATCACAATCTAACTAGTAAGGATGCTAGTTCTCTAGTTAGTGTTTAGGCTTAACCTAGGGTTTAATTTAATCTTGGAGAAAGGAAGGTGTTCAACATATGAACCAAGAATTGTCAATTAGCTCCATAAGGAGCTCGAGCTCCCCTATTTATAGGGAGAGGGTGCTGATCCAAATCCTTGTTGGGAAAGGATTTGGTTCCTCTCTCTCCTATTACTTGATCATCAAGTATTTTCCAACTTTGACTTTGAATTCTAATTCAAGTCAACTTTTAAGAGAGCTAAAAATATCCAAACTATTTTTGGATAATTTTATACTTTATTTATTATAAAATAAATAAATTATTTTTATCTAATTAATTAATTCGTAATTAATTAACTAGATTATTTTCTCCAAAATTAGACTTTCTTTTTAATTCAAAATTAAACCAAAGTCTATTAAATAATTAACTAATTAATTATTTAATATATATATAATATATATATACACACGTGTGTGACACGTGTCACAGTGACACGTGTCACTCACGTGAGCCACACGTGTGACTTCACACGTGTGGAACCCTCTTGGCCCGATTAACTCGTTTAATCATTTTAAAGCCTCAACTCATGTAACCAAGTTGTTGTGTGTGACCCTCTAGGTTCTCAATTCAATTAGCAGTGACCCTAATTAATTAATTCACTAATTAATTAATCAGTCCACAGATTAAACGACCATAGTCTAGCAACAGGTGTTTAACCCCTAGCTGAATTGGAATGTTCGGATTCGACAGAACCTTTAAGTCATTGATTCATGTGAGATACAATCCTCCTACTTACTATCTCTCAACCAAGATCTAGGGTAAGGGAATAATTAGAACCCTAATAATCCGGTCTTAAAGCTAAGTGCATTTCATATCCATTTGATCTCAATCCAAGAAACCCTTTTCTTGATGTCTTGATCTACTGCCTTGGCCAAGGACTCCATATGGCATATGAATGACTTACACAATAAGAGATCACCTTGCAAATGCAAGTGTAGGTCCTTTCTTGATTCTCATTCACTTTCATGAGTCACTTGTACAGCCCCAGCATAAGCCTTGAATCAGTTGTCTATGGCGACACCCTTTAAAGCTTATACCTAAGACTACAGAGTTAACTCATAAAGTGAGAAGGAACCTCAAGTCTAAGGATCAATTAATCACATCAATGACTCGTGAGATATTTCCTAATCTGGAAGTTTCCATTTCCTGAAATAGAAACTTCCTTTCCCATTTAGGAATGTTCTCACACGGGGCACCTCAGTGAACTTACTTATTAAAGTAAGCACCCTCATGTATCACGCACGTATCAGCTATACACTTTGCACCTCCATGAAACAAGGTGGTCCTTCTTAAGGGCGTGATCCCACAAGCAAGCCTTAGAGGAGTCAAGTTGACACTCCCACTGTCTGTAGGACTCATCGGCTTGGAGTATTTTACTAATCATGACTTATGTGATATAGGGCTCGTTTCATGAACCATTTCACCTAAATGGTAGAGTCCTAAAGTCATCAGGATTAGGGGAGTTCTCATACATGCACAGCTAAAGTAAACGCATACCAAACAAGAGCATATAAAGAAGTGTTGCCTCAATTCGTCATTTTATTCAAAGATTGTCTGTGATTACAATAAGGAAAAGTACAAAGCGGATATACAATCGGCTTTCTAGGGCACTATTCCTAACACGACGCGTCTTCCAGAATTTGAATCCGAATTCCCGAGCCCAAGGTACGCCTTCCGGAACCCAAGGTGTGCTAAATCAAGTTAGGCCCTCAAGTCCCTAACAAATAAAACGGTTGAAAAACCGTAACAAACGAACTTAAAAACATGCAACGAATATAAAAACACATTCATAATACGTATAATTCATGCATATCACATAATCGCAAAAGTTAGAAACAAAAATGGGTTCAAACGGATTAAAAACGACGTAAAAAGGTAAAAATGTTCAAATATTTCATATAAGGTTCAAATAAAATTAATGTAAAGAATAAAATAAACACGTAAATCGCGTAAATAAAATAATTTAAATTCTCACTTAGCACTCTCAAACCGCGTACCTGTACGGCCAAAAAATCGGGATGTTACAACCTCTCCCCCTTCAAAAGGACCTGTCCTCAGGTCCCAAGGGGTCTTGAACGACTCAAGAATGAAGTTCGACACAAAAGATCCCCCCTTCCAAACCGCGAAGCTCACGAACCTCAACTTAGCATCTTCAAGAAGAGACACCGAACAAGCTCAGTCCTCACAACTCACCAAGCACTCTCGGACACTCACCTTACAAAACTCTCTCCAAAAAAAGAGTCTACACGAAAGAAAGGAAAAAGCCACAAGCAAGTAGCAAACAAGAACACAAAAGCAGCCGGAAATAACGAAGAAAGAAAAACACCACAAAATTAAAATAAAGATGCATGTATGAAGTGCCATGAATGCTTTGTGTACCTTTCACCATGGTGAGAATGTCAAACTCAACATCAAATTCTTTATCTCTACTCTCTTCAACTCGAACTTGACTTGAAGTCTTAGAGCCACGGTTCTTCGGAGGCCTTGGATCCTTATTCTTCGGATACCGGTTTGCTAGATGTCCCAACTCTCCACACGTGTAGCGCCTTCCAAACCTCTTCCGATAAACTTCTTCCGTATGATTCGGGCCTTAACAATACGAGCATTGAATTGTCTCCACTGGAGGAGGTATCAAATCCTTCTTCAATAATCGAATTTTCTTCTTCTTCTTTTTGTCATAGTTGACATCTTGGAATTTTTTAGGTTTCCTTTGAGATATGGATCTTTTGCTTGAACTAGAACTTAAACCTAACTCTTGTCCTACATAAGAGGAATGAGGCTCTATCCTTTGATTATCCATTTCCACTTGAACCGTTCTTCTAACTTCTTCAGACCATTCGTGCACCAATGAGGCTTGAAGAGCTTGTTGGATTTTATCTCTACGCCCTTGTAAATAGCATCAGACCTTCGGACAATCTTCTCGGCTCCCGAACTCTCAAGTTCCATTACGAGGTCGTCCATTTTCTTCAATTCTTGCTCGAGATTTAAGAATTCTTGGAGTCTTAAAACCATAACGCTTGGAGGAATATATTTGTAACAAAATTCTCGGGTAAATATCTCCCAAGTAAGCTCTTTTTCGGGTTCTTCCACTCTCGATCTTAATTCCTTTATCCATTTGAAAGCTTGACCTTCAAATAAACGGGAAGTACAATTTACTTTCTCTTGTGGTGACCCCAGACAAGTTTCCCAAATCTCTAGTATCTCAGACAACCATTATTCGGCCTTAACTTCATCACCTCCGAACCACTTTGGCATATTAAACTCTTTGAATTTCTTGTATATCAGAGATTCATATTTTTCTTGTCCTTCCTTCGAAGCTATATATTGATGTCGAGATGCCTTCCTAAAATTAAAAAAAAAAAATGATTCCAAAATATCGATGCGTGTGGGGTTTAGTGCATGTTCATGTGAACAATTAATAAAAATAATGCAAATAATTCAAATAATTCACGTAAATATGAGGGTGGATGCAAACAAGCCCAAAATCCTAAGCCGAACGACCTAGACAGACAAACACGACGCTAGAGCTCCGGTTTTGCAACCAAGAGCTCTGATACCACTTTAGGATGTAGCACCCCAGAGCGAAAGGCACTATATCCCCCACACCATAGCCTAACACGTGTAACGAAATGGGATCCGCACACGTATCAAACTTCGGTGGACGGGAGACAAACAAAATCTCTCCTATGCTAGGCGGTCTAGACCCTAAATCAGAGTGCACAATCCAAACAATATCACATGCGGAAGCACCAGGATTCAAATAATCAAACTTACATGCTCATTAAATAACAAAAATACAAGTATCAACGTTCAAATTTAAATATCCCTTATACATATTTCTCCAATTCGGTTCATATTCGCATATACATAATTTCCAAAAGTTCAAAAGAACAAAAATAATACTAAAAAAAAAAGATGCATGAAACTAATAACAAAACCTAAGACTCGACAAATGACAACCGCCTAGCACAAACTCCCCACGAACACCTGCAACTCAAAAGAAACAAGGGGAAAAAGAAACAACCAAGAGGGGTCAGTCCTAAAGACTGGTGAGGGGTGTAACGCCCCGATTTTCAGACAGTCAGGTAAGCTCGACAAGTGTGGGTTTCGAGCGTTAGGACTTTATTTTATTATTTTCGTTTATTCAATTTATACGTGTTATATTAATTTCTATAAATTGTATTCAACATGATTACGTGAAAAGTATATGATATTCATTTCATTTTGAGAATTCTTGTATGAATGGAATTTAATTGTAACATGAGTTAATTGTCCAATTTGAATTAATTGCCAAATTGTCCTTAAATGCTCATTCATTTCATTTGAGGGACTAAATTGCATGCAAACTTTTTGGACCTAATTGACCATTTCCAAACCTTTGACACTTGATTGCATAACTTATAGAACTTGGAGGATTAATTCGCAAATATCATATTTTGCTCAAATATATCATGGTATAAGCTCTTCAAGCTTCCATTCATTTCTCATTCATCAAAAATCATCTTTCCATTCATGCTCCTTCTCACCGAGCCAAAATATGAAGAAAGGAAGGGAAGAATTCATTGATTTCATTCAAGTTTTCAAGGAAATTCCATGCTTTGGGAGCTCAATCATCGAGTTTCATCATCTTCTTCCTTCTATTTTCCATTCAAGGTATATATATGGTAATATATGTGATTCTTGACAATATTTCTTGAAGCTAGGGTTTGGGATTTGTATGAAATAACTTGTGTTTAATTGTTAGAAGCATGATTAGGAGCTTTAGACTTGAAAACATACATGAATTCTTGAAGAATCTGGAGTTATATGATAAACTCAATTATGAGCTTGAAGTAGATGATTTGTGATGATCAAGTATGAAATAAATGTTTATATTGGATTTTATTAAACTAGAAGTACTTAGGCATGTTTCTTGCACGATTTATGTGCTTGGGTATTAATTTCATGGAGTATGGGATGGTTTTGGTTATGGTTCGAAGCTCCCCTGCTTCATCCCCTGTTTCTGTAATACCTGCGTAACTGAAATGGCCCTTCCCGTTCCCTTTGTATTTAGGGAACGACCGTTCCCATTTATTTGAAATGTGTGCTTGGCGGCGAGGACGGGAACGACTGTTCCCACTTTGTCTCATAGACGGGAACGGCCGTTCCCATCTTCAGGGAGCCCGACAGGCGGGAACGGCCCTTCCCACTTTGAACTGAAACCTGGAACGGCCGTTCCCAGCCCTCTGGAAGTGCAGAAAGTTTCTGCATAAAATTACATTTTTAGCCCCTCGATCAGATGGCTTATTTGACCCCAAATTGCTATTATATGATTAATTATGTGTCAAAACAAGATGTTATCATGCTACATTGTTTATTGCTCGACGTCTCATACATGATCATGCCGTGCGTCTCATATGAAATAATATGCATGAATTGTGGTCTCATACCACGTACATTGTCCCGTTTCTTGTCCAGTTATTCTCCAGGGCGGAGATTGTGGATCATGAGCACGTTCACGCATTCACGAGTCATGTGTCGCCTGTCAGGTGAGGTTTAATTGCTAGTTATATAGAACCCGTATAACCTTTACGTGATCTTTCGGCCAAAGGTATTTATATTTATAATTTTATGAAATCACTTATCATTTTCAAGTCATGTTCATGAAACCCAAGCAAGCAAGCAAGCCATGTTATTGTCATGAATCAAGCATGTTTTAGGCGAGTAGCATGACCGTTCACGTTGGGCCCGAGGGTAGTGACTAGAGCCAACCGGGAAAGCAAGGGTTGACGGGTAACTTTGGCACTATCCTCACCACATTTGGGGTCACCCCTGAATCCGCTAGGAGGTTAGTGGAGGAAGGAGCTCCGGGCTTAGGGATTCATGTACCCTCTGCTCAACATGCATGGATGTTGGGGCCTTGCAATCCCATCATCAACCGAAGGAAGAAGGAGACTAGGGATGAATCCGGCACCACGGATTGTCCTCGGGTTATTGCATGATTTTCATTCCATGAACAGGTTATATGATTACACATGCACGATTGCACGATAATTGAATTGCATGATCACTTATTGTTTAATAATCAAGCAAGCATGCTCATGTACATTTGGAGTTTGGTTGGAGACCGCCCTTACTTGCCGGGGCCATATATTGATTGCATGAAAATGAACAAGTGTTTAATATTGATAGTTGTATTCTCGGGCGAAGGATAATTTATCCTTAAACTCATAAATGTATCTTTTATAAACCTTTACCCGAGAATATAACTTGCATGTTATCTGCCCTAATATATATGTAAACCCCTCACTCGGTCTTAACAGACTGACGCCTCCACCTTTCAGGTTATTACAGGTGCACGCTAGGCGGGAGTCGAGTCGAGTCCAGTTCATGAGTCGAGTCAACCATGGTTCGTGTATTTGGTTATTTGTTATTACTTATGAAATTGTGGTTAATACTATTATTTTATATTTGGAGATGATAATGTATTAATATGGAAGGCTAGAACATATTTTAGTTGGTAAACGAGAAATGTCATGATTTGATGAATGGTCATGTTTGATAGAAATTAGTTTATGCTTCCGCTTTACTTTGTTGCATGTATAAGTAATCTCGCCTAGATTGTCGCGTATTGCATTGTCACCCGTTCGCTATAAGTTGGTTCATGTACGGAGTGGTCGTTTCGTATGTGGATTGATCTATAGTGCGGGGGTGTGGTACCTCCACGTGTTAAGGGGTGCTACAAGGGGGCTAACACACGCACACGTACATAACATAAGAGCATAGCATATTCAAAAGTGAAGAGTTCATAAACCGGGGCTTGGGTTTTGCAATCCAAAACAATTTATCCCGTGATACTATATATATAAGGAAAAGGTTAAGGCCGAAGGCCAAAATCAACCAATTTTATAAACTTGAAGTCCACTCCCGTTTCACGAACCATATACATAATCAAAATCATAACAACTCGGCGAGAACGAGTTCAAACCACCTAACTTCGTTCATAATTATAATCAAAGCGAAATACATACAAAATTCATAATCAATCCTCCTTCTCTAGTTGAGGATGAGGAGGCCTTCCTTAACCCCGTTCTCCCATCATAAGTTTTGAGTTTGGGGATCCTACCCGCTCCCCGGCAGGGTTTAAGCACCGATTCTCAAGAAATTACCTTCCCATCGACCTCCCGAGGATAAACAATCTCCCTACATAAATGGAGTCATGTTGATGAGAGAGCTCGGTCGGTCGACCCGAGATCACATACCACTTCCCCTGGCCCATTTCATAAATCATAAGTCATAATTTTATAATTTTGAAATTTCATAATTTTTTCGACTTATATTTCTAAGTCAAAATCTTGCTATTTCAAAATATTCACACACACACCAACCCTTTCCAAATCAAACAAACGTAAAATAGGTTACGTATAAATAAAAGCGTTTTCAAATGATTTCATAACAAAACGGGACAAATCCCTCAAAATACGTATCGCACACATATTTATATATATATATATATATATATATATATATATATATATATATATATATGTAAGTCGCATGCGGGCTCAAAATACAGGTAGGGTTGTAGGTCGTTTTAACTAAAAGGAAGAAAACCTCACCTTGTCGACCAAACCGGACGAAACGAACTCAAAACACTTCTAAAACTCCTCCTCGTCACCCACGGAACGAACCTAAGGACAAAACAAAGAACAAACGACAAACTTAGGCTCAAAATTTACCAATTAGACGCTCGGCATATGCATATGGATGTAATTAATGCATAAAGAATGCAATGAGATATCAATTATGTCGTGTAAGTTCATTTTAAATCATATTAAATCATAACTCGTGTATTTCACATTAAACGAGTCTAATAAATTCACATAATAAGCAAGACACGTTATTTAACATGTTAGGTATGCATGCATACACTAAAAGAAATAAACAAAAATCATTCAAAGCAAGGAAACATCAAATTGATTCATGCATGCACGTATGAAGACATATAGAGCAGGTTAGATCATAGATTACGTATAAAAACATCGAATTCACGTAATAAGTTCATAATGAATCACATAATACATAATATAACAAGTTAACTTTGCATACATATCATAAAATAATCAAACGAGGTAAAGAAACGGCACATTGATGCATGCTAACACGTTGAAGGCATATATCGCAAATTAGGTAATATATCTCACATGCGAGCATCAAAATCACACCATAAATACAAAATAAAATAGGTAACACATAATACATGAAGTTAATAATGCATAAAGGCAAGAAAAAAACAAGAAGAATAAGAAAAACATGAACGAATCGAAAAATAAAGCGTAAAAGCAGCAGCTGTTTGAGGGGAGCCTCCAAAGGGGTAGCGGTCGCGACCCCAAACCAGTTCAAAGGTGGTCACGGGCGCGACCACCATCTCCTCCAGCCTAATCAGCAACTTCAGGTTGAAAGTGGCTCCAAAAATGGTCGCGGCCGAGACCAAAAACCAGTTGTTTTCAGTCGGGGCGCGACCTCAACACAGCAGGCGCGAGAACGGCAAAACAGCCCCTGTTTCGTCTTCTTCAAAGCTTCAACACTGCAGCAACCAACCAAGCCACAAAGGAGCAACAAAATAGAGTAAAATGAAACCTAAAAGAGCAGCTAAAAGCTGCAAACAACACAGCAACAAAGCAAGGACGAATCAAAGGAGAAAGAGATGCATATATCAAATATTCATCATGCTCAAGGATGTGCAGCCATGGGGGTTCAAATTTCAGCCAATTTCCATGAAAACATGCTTGGAAATAATACACAGAACTTATATATATCACATATCATTCATAAATTCAAGGAAAGAAGCAAAGGAATGCAAGATCTCATCAAAATCATCAAAAACCCTTACTATTCATCAAATAATCCATAGCATACAAAATACTCCAAGAAAATTGGCAAATCTGGACATAAAAGAAATAGGAGAAGATGGAGAATAAAATCTGGACTTACTTTTCAAATTTGAGGCGAATCGGATGAGAAACGAGCTTGAAAATGAAAGTTGAATAGTACTTCCTTCTCTCCCCTTTTCTCTCGGTTTTGGCAGCTGCTTTTCCTTCTCTCTTGAAGCTGGAACGAAATGAGGGCTGAATAAAGGTGATATAGGGACAAGTTAGTGAAATGTGGGTCTAAGTTTGGGGTGTTTTGGTCAAATATTGAATAAGTTATGGGCAAAATGGTGAAATGTGGCAAATCTGTCACACGGGGTCGCGTTTCGGGCTAAATACGGGGAATCAAACGGGTTTAGAAAAATATGAGGCTAAGTTCTCTATCTTCCATTCTTCGTTATAAGTCCGACGCCTCTTCCGGAATTTGAATCCGAATTCCCGAGCCCAAGATACGCCTTCCGGAACCCAAGGTGCGCTAAATCAAGTTAGGCCCTCAAGTCCTAACAAATAAAACGGTTTGAAAACCGTAATAAACAAACTTAAAAACATGCAATGAATATAAAAACACATTTATAATACGTATAATTCATGCATATCACATAATCACAAAACTTAGAAACAAAAATGGGTTCAAATGGATTAAAAACGACGTAAAAAGGTAAAAACGTTCAAATATTTCATATAAGGTTCAAATAAAATTCAATATTAAATTACATAATTCAAGTATTTCACGTAAAGAATAAAATAAACACGTAAATTGCGTAAATAAAATAATTTAAATGCGCACTTAGTACTCTCGAACTGCGTACCTGTACGGTCGGAAAATCGGGATGTTACACTTGCCTTGATGTTACCCTAGACACATGGCGCAATGAGGAGTCCCTGAAAAGGGATCTCCTGCAAAAGCCTGTGAAAAGATGGGTGGCGGCAGCAGAGGCAGGTGCGTGGGTATGTACTATGTGTGACTCCCGCTAGATAGCCGCCCCTTTCTCTGAGCCTTTTGAGGTTGTTACCGAGAACTAGGCACGTTCGGGTTTGGATAAGGGCTTCTGCAGCCTTGCATGGTCCAAGGGGATGCTCGGGCCGGAAGCATGGATATGAAGAGGGGCCTTTACTCTTTGTGAAGTCAGAGGATCCCCGAGCGTCAATAAAGTAGTAACTCGAGGGGATTGCGACGCTCGCCTTTGGAGTCCACCTCCCTCGCTCGAGAGGGCCAAGGTCCCTCCCGAAGTTGGAAGCAATTACTCCCTCGAGGGGATATCCTCTTGCAAGGGATGGTTGGGAGCATGAGGGATGCGCCATGTGGGGAGATGCGGATTGGGCCACGTGTCGTCTACATGTCCCAAACCCATTTCTACCTCATCATGTATACCATTTTTTCCTTGTATCATATATATTTTTCTTATTTGTCTTTACTTTTCAAATTTTATCGGTATTCATAGTTAAAATTAAAACTCCAATACTAACCCTTCAAATATAGAAACAGATCCATATATTTTGAAGTTCTTGAACAATGTTTTTATAATTCATACCGTCAGGTGGACATTGTGATATCTTTCAAGTTAGGAAAAAAGAGGTATCATTTATGTTTTAATCTTTTTTTTTTTTTTAATCTTTTTCTTCAAATAACATATGAGATAAAATTATTTCGATAACACAAATATTATCGACTGAAATATCTTTATTAAATTCTATTTAGTTAACTATGTCGTTTTTCTATTTGTTTTTGTTTTCCTATTAAAGACTTATTTTTTAATAATAATTCTTTTTAATTTTTTAAGCCATCACAAACTTTATAATTTTTTATAGAATGTTTTATTCATTTTTTAGATTTTCATGAAATATTTAGAATTAATTCTATTTACTCAATACATATTCGTCACTAATTCTTTTATGTGTCTTTTTCTATACTTTTTATTATTGTTGTGATATTTGTTTTGTTTCAGCAAATCTGATTATCATTCTTAACCTTTTGGATTTCCATTTTTTCTTTTAATTTTGTATTATTTTTTATTAAAAACTTGAAGGTTTATTTAAGTCTTAATATTTTACTTGACTTGCTCTTCTTCATGTTTTTATTATTCTATTTTTACTATTTTATTCGATTGATAACTTAAAAAAATTTTATATTATTTCTCCATTAAGATGATTGTCCAAATCAATCAATTTCTTCATTTATTTCAATTATTTTATTTTTTAAATATTGTAAATTAGAAACGAATTTTATTTTTCTCGAATTTGAATTATTTTTAAATTGATAATCACTTTTATGGTTGATTGACATTACTTACGGTTAATTTTTATTTTCTAAATTAATTCATAGAATCACATTTATTATTTTTTATGAGTGTTAGCTCATTAAATCATTCAAATTATTTGATTGAAGTTTAAACCATTTTCTTTTTCCTGTTGATACGACAAGGATCGTATCTTTTTCGTACCGTAAGTAACTCTTGTAGCAGCGATACGTGATACTTCAACAATAGGCAGACACTCCATTAAAAAGACCACTAGAGTTGTTTCCGGTGAAACCACTCCAATGAGTTAAGTCAGGCACTAATATGGAAAGAGTAGAGTGCAAGGAATCTAGTAATAAAAGCGTGTATTAGTTATCTTTCCAATCGGAGCTCATAATTATGGTGAACAGACTTTTAATCTCCATCCTACACGTGCCTTGATCTTGGATCCATAGGGAATTTTTACCCTAATTGAGATGAATTATGACTATTGTACTTCAAGCCCAATGTACAACTCAATGTTCAGGCCCAATATACAACTCAACATTTGGGTTTTACTTTTCTCTTGGACTTGGTTAATAAACCACTACGAGCCCAAATGTGTTAATATGCTTGATTAATATAAAGAGCCCATATCACCTATCATTTATATCTTCCAAATTTATTTTTTCTTTCCAAATTTTGTCTATATTCATGGTTGACTTTCGAACCTTCAAAACTAACATTTCAAATATAAGAAAAAATTAATATATTTCGAAACTCTTGATATTGTTTTCACGGATCATACAATCGACTAGGCATTATAATTTTTTTCAAATAAAAAAAAAAAGGGTACCATCTTTCTTTTTTTTTTTTTTTTTTTTTTTTTCCAACCCTATTCTTTTTTTTTTTTTTTTGAAAGACAAAACGGAAGAAAAAGTTACAAACAAGTTAAATCTTCCAAAATACAACAAGAAACAATATCAGGGAGTTTAGAGTCCCCATCAAAAGCATTGAGCGCTAAACGATGAGCAACTTTATTACCATCCCGGCACACAAAAGAGAAAACGACTTCAGGTATATACGATAAAGCCTCCTTCATATCATCTAATATAGTTCCAACCTCAGACCAGTCTTCTTCAGCAGATTGAAGTTTCTTTATCAACAATAAACAATCAACCCTTTTATTTTGATCATCAAATGGTTTAGATAGCAAAAATATTGTTGTTTGCCGACGGTGGGGGGGATTCCTGCGTAAAAAAACGACTACTGGAAGAAGTGATTTTTGAGCCAAAAATCGACGGTGATGGCCAGAGAAGTGGGTTTCAGTTACGGAGCTTAGAGTTTTCAGCCGTTCTAGGAGTTTCGCTGCCGACCGGAGTCTTTCGCACTAGGTTTTCCGCCACTGAGGTCTGAAATCGACGTTCAGGGGTTTCAAAGGCCGACGAGGACGACGACCATAAAAACTAAAGGTATTTTTCCCAAAATTTTTTGCCTTTTTCCCCAGGTTTGCTCCAATACGAAATATCTCGTATTAGATACGCTATTACGTGTTTTTTTTACACGAAAATGGTTGGGTGTTGATGGAACCTGAATGTCTGCTTTGGTTGGGTTTTGATTGAACCAAAATGCTCAAATTTGTGTGTATGTTGTTTGAATCTAAAAGTCCTAGCTTTTCTTCCCCATATTATGCTTGAATACGATCTTTTAGTTTTTAGATACCTTATTACACCATTTTTGTGCACGAAATTATCATTTAGTTGAATGAATTGAATTGCCCTGACTTCTTTTGAGGTTCATTCGACCGAAATGTCCATATTTGTTTATGGGTTGTTTGAAATTGAAAACCCTAGATTTTTATTGATTTGTCCTCTTCTGCTCTAATACTATATTGTTGTGTTTAGATACGCTATTTAGTGTTTTTGGTACACGAATTTGTTATTAACTCTGTGTTATTATCTTTGGCAAGAATGGACCGCCTTAAAACTCGTTGTTCCCCCGTGGCATTTTGCAAAGAAATGGTACATATTCGGGTTTTAATGAAGCCCGTACACCATAAAGCCATTTCTAGATGTCCATTTGGTTGTTTCTTGAACATGTCGTTTGCATATGCATCCAATTCTATAATCAAGCTATTGTTATCCCGATTTGATGTGCAAACCTGTTCTGTGACTGTGGGTGAAGATATCGTTGTTCCCTTCACCGTTGGCGAATTATGTATAGTTAATGGGCTGCGACATTATGGTTTGAATGTTGATTTACACTCGAAGCTACCATCATCGACACTTGAAGAATTTTTTGGTAACGATCCAAAGAGCTGTAAGAAGGATAACATTGCAGCCATTATGAGGGAGTTGGTCCAGAGTACAAATAAGGATGATGTGGAAGATTTTTACCGGATGTATATACTATTTGTAATCACGACATTACTGTTCCCTCTGAGCTCATTTACTATGCCTAGAGGACCTTTTTGCTATATGGATGACCTGTCTTGCATTGGAGAGTTTTCCTGGGGTGTGGCTGCTTATAGGTTTTTGGTGGGAGCCATCAGGCACCATGTAACCAATAATTCAGTCTACATCAACGGTTTCGTGGCTGGTTTGATGGTATTCAGAATTATAGTATATGTTGTTGTCTATTATGTGTATAGTTGTGTTAAAGTATTGAATATGTATTATGTTTAATGAAACAGACTTGGTTTTACAAGCATTTTCCTATGTATGGTTGTCCTACCTCGTTGGGGCATTTTCTCGATTTTTTAGATGGCAATCACAAGAAACCAATTTGCCCAACAACCTTGAAAGAGCCAATGAAGTACTGGATGGCATTGAGGGGATTGAGGTAAGTCATTTAACATTTTCACTTAATTATTTAGTTTGCGTATATTACTAACATCATTTATTTCTTTTGAAGCTTGTGGACATTGTTGCAACTCAATCGAGGGAGTTGCAATTGTTTGAACCTCCCACCTCAAACAATAATGGTGAACAGGGGACTATATCTTTGCTGAGGGAAATTGTTGAGAATCAGAGAAGAAAGTTAAAGTTGTTGAGAAAATTGGTAAAGAAGGGAGTAGATGTTGGGGATTCTGAAGATGAAGAGAGTACTGCAGAGGAGAAAGAAGAAGAAGAAGAAGAAGAAGAAGAAGAAGAAGAAGAAGAAGAAGAAGGGCATGTTGAAGACAGTGAGGATGACTGTAGGGGTGGAGAGTGAACGGGAGAGTTAGAGTGATGGGCTGAATGTTGAAAAGGTTGAAGAGGAAAAGGATATTGAGAATGAAAGTCATGAAAAGGCTGCGAATAATGAGATGGTGGGGGTGGAAAGTGAACAGGAGGTTGAGAACGATGGAAAGGTTGAAGATGAGAAGGAGAGTGACAAGGTTGAGCAAAGTGAGAAGAATGAGGAGAAGGGAGATGAAGATGCTGCTCTTATATTGACTACTATGCAAGAGAAAGTGGTGGAGAAGGATGTGGAGGATAAAGAAGAGAAGGCTGCAGATGCTTTGGAGATTGGAGAGACTGTTGGGGAGCTGAATTTGAATAAGGATAAAGAAGAGAAGGCTGAAGATGCTTTAGGTTTTCAGGTTGTTGAGGATTATGCCAGTGGATCCGAATCGAACAGTGGGAGTGATGAAATCAGAATGAAGAAAGTCGAGGACACCATTAGCTCCATTGTTGCTAATGTCAGAGAGAGGGATGATAGGAGAAAGAAAAAAAAAGGCCCCGACTTCATTACACCTCCTTCATCCAGTCCCGAAGATGAAGAAGAAAGTAAGATGTCAGATTTCAGTTAATTATAATTATTGTATGTTATTTGATAATATCATAATCTTTAACTTTATATTCTTGTGTTGTGAAGGTGAAAACCCTTATGGATGACTGCATTGATTATGTTGGGAGTTTAGACTACCTAGGAAGAGATGAGCTTACTACAGATGAGCGAGAAATCATAGATGGATTCATCCGGAGTGATGATAAGGAGGCTGTGGATGTTGTTACTGTAGGAACGAAGTTGAAGGCTTCGACACCGACATATACCGACTACTTTAGGGTCTCGAGATGAGGCAAAGTGTATTTGAGAGTTATATTGAAATTTTGAACCGCACGATGAACTCGACAAAAATTTGGGGCATGTCAACCCACGTGACAACCGAGATATTGAAGGGCGTGCAGGGCAAAAAGTTCATGAAAGGTTCAAAGAAGAGATTGTAGCGTGCGGATCTGGAAGTGGTTGGTACGTTCCTCGACGTCGGTGTCGTGCAGAGTGTGCGTTCGTTGCTTCAGCGTCTGAATCTCGATGTGTTGGGAGGTCATCGTTACATCATTTTCCCATTGAACATGAAGAACCATTGGTATATGGTTGTCCTCGACACTGAAACGAAGGTATTCAAACGCTTGAACTCTATGTTATCTACCATGGCAATCGGGCAGGCGAAATCATGGGCGAAATTCATCCGGATGAACCTGTTTCATGCACACAAGTATGAGATCCCGACGACGTTGAAGGTCAAGCGTGCCCCTCGTAAGGTGCTGACAGCCTTGATTGCGGTGCCTTTTTCTACCTTTTTACCAAATGTTTTGCTAAGGATGATCTACCTTTTGGACTGAATCGTTGAATGTGAAGATGCCGTACTACCAGGCTCATTTGGCTGCTAAGATATTGACTGCAGGAAAAATGATGGTTTGATTTATGTAGGAAACATTTGGTCTGTTGTTGGATAATTTGTACTTTTTTTTGGTATGTTGTTCTGAAGGGCTATAATTTTTTGGGGTGAGCCCTTGAACATTATGTTGTCTACTGCTTAGGGATATGTAAGTGGTATTGGTTCAAATTATGGATATTATGGTGTATGAAATTATCTTAACTTCGTATATAAAGGGCCAAATGATGTATCTAATTGCCCATATGTGGTATAAATTAATGAAAAGTATCAGGTACGAATTTAGCAATATGTGGTATATAAAGGGTCAAATGATGTATCTAATTGCCCATACGTGGTATAAATTCATGAAAAGTGATACGCCCCAAATTAGATACAGTCCAAACCAAGAAGGAGCCCAAAAGACCCAAACTCGAACAAGTAGCAGGAAGCAGAAATCCATCTTCCTGCCAGGAGCTACGTTGCAGCGCTACGGGTCATTAGCAAGAAGATGGTCGGGTTTGGTCCAATTTGGTCGGAGGATTTGGCCCAGACGAAGTTAACATACTCCCGCTCAGCTAGGGCACTTTGAGGTGGTTGAGAAGAGTGGGGGATAAGAAGAGATTTGAATTTAAGTAATGGTGAATAACTTCCCCCACTTTTAGCTCAAACCCTAACAAACTAAGAGCTATAAAAGGGGAGAAGACCTTTGTTGAAGGAATCAATTGATCTTTGGCTTTTCTACGCTCATATTGTAATTACCTCTAATATCTCTTGTGTATTTCTATTACGATGATTAATAATACATCCTTATTTCTTATTGTTCTTCTCAATTTTCCCCCTCTTTATCAAATAATTCCACAATTCATATAAATTTAGTGGTGTCGTAATTTTAGTACGCATCACTTGGCGCCGTTTGTGGGAAATCTTGAGTTAAGGTGTGAGAAAAATTATTTGACAAGTACCATGGCTTTAGATAAGCATAACGCCTCAACCGTGGAGGTAATGGACAGCCAGAACGCTGCAAAGACGCTGACCAATAAGGATGTGCGCAGCCCCCTAGCTGCTGGAACGCTAACCAGCCAGGACGCGAAAATTCTCCTAGCTGTTGGAGTGCTAAACAATCAGGACGTACATAACCTCTCGGCTGCTGGAAAGCTGAAGAACCAGAAGGCGTGGAACCGCATTGCTGCTGGATCTGGAGGAAATAGTGGTCCAGGTGGCTTTGAGAGGATATCCGAGAACGCTTCCTGAGATTGACATGAGAGCTACTCACCGAAGAACATGGCGTACAGGGGGAGTCATCCCATCGAGCAGCAGGTCGACAGGCAGGACCGCTGGCGGAGCTGCTACCAGGACTGCCGACAGGGATGAATGTTACAAGACAGGTCATGAACCAGACAAATTCGAACCTTTCACCATTAGAGAATCTTGAGAACACTGAGGGAACAAGAGAAAGAACTTTTCTTTCAGCTGGAGCGTACCATCCAGGAGGACAAAACCTAAACCTTCCTGCTATACAGGTGCAAGCACCATCTGTGCTAATTATACAGGAAGGTGGAGGAAGCGGTGCAGGTACCCAGGAACGAAAGACATTTAACCAAGGCCAAGAAAGGGGGAACGTTCCACACAACTCCCTCCTACCATTCAAGTAGTTGGGATGAACCAACCAACAAGTGGTGTCAACATTAATTCCACCGTTAACCTACAAGGTGGTACGAACGTCAAGGAAGTAGGAGAAGTAGGGTTTCTGACGAACTAGTGACGCAAGTATGATGGAGCTGACCAACCTCGATGTTATGAAGATTGAAGCGAAGACCCTCATGCTACGCAATTTAGTCTCACCCTGAGCTGAAAAGCAGTAAACACTTTTCTGCCAGCAGGCAGGCGTGACGCGGAATCTGCCCTGCTTAACAAGCAGGCAAACAAGCTGCCTGGTCATCCTGAAGAAAGATCACTTGATCAGTGGGGGAAAAAAAAAGAGCATACAGGCGTGCACGAATTGAAAAGAAAGCAAATGGAGAACAGGGTATGTAAATATTCAGAAAATAGCAAGTTCATTGTAACAGCCCAAAGACCCATCGTTCGATATTGTCCGCTTTGGCCAAGGGTAGACCCCAAGCGCCTCACGGTTTTACGTTTTGAGCCACTGGTATAACCCAGTGCACCTAAAAGGCCTCTACTCAGGGGAGAGGGACCCACTACTTATAAAGCAGCTTCAAACCACTCTCCAATCCGATGTGGGACAAGCACTTTAAGCCTTACAGTCCACCTCCCCATAAGGGCCCAGCGTCCTCGCTGGCACACCGAATCCGGGCCCCTGGCTCTGATACCATTTGTAACAGCCCAAAGACCCGCCGTTCGATATTGTCCAATTTGGCCAAGGGTAGACCCCAAGCGCCTCACGATTTTACGTTTCGAGCCACTGGTATAACCCAGTGCACCCAAAAGGCCTCTACTCAGGGGAGAGGGATCCACTACTTATAAATCAGCTTCAAACCACTCTCCAATCCGATGTGGGACAAGCACTTTGAGCCTTACATTCATAGCTAGCAAAAGAGAACCAGGAACGACACACACAAAAGGCTAATGGAATACGATGAAGATGAGAAGGGGAAGAGCACACATCAGAGAATACAATGAATGGAATTTTCCCACGAGTGTGGAGCATCCATAACTTGAGGAAATTCTATTCCCGAAAGAGAGAAAGAATAAAACATCACTCAACAAGTAACATCTTACTTCATCTCTCCTTTAATTGTTATTGCGGATGAATAGTTGGATAATTTGCATATGTTGGAAATATTGATGTTTGATATGATAATGAGTTGTTTGTATGGGGAATGCATGAAATTGTGAAAAGCACATGATATGTGGATATGGTAATATGATTTTGCAAAGCCCAATGATTTTGGCGTTCTTGTATAGTAAGATATGAGAGTAACTTGAAACGAGGCATGAGAGCCTCTCGATCAAAGCCCGATGATTTCGGTATTGAGAAAAATATTTCTCCTCGGGTGGGTTCGTCAAAGGGGAGAGAGAGGGTCCCCTGGGGAAGGAGTCAGCTTAGTACTCCTTGATTGTATGATTGCAATAAAATATTACCTCCGGAGGAAACATGTATTTGGAAGGAGTGTGGCGAAGCTCCTTGGCAAGAGGTCTAAGCGACCCCTTGGGAAGGTCGGGTTCAAATCCCACCTTGGATTGCAAAAGTTGCTGCTTCATTCCTGCGGGTAGGCAGAAACGCTCTGGGAACGGTCCTACCAGGCCTGACCTCCTGGTCATCCTGACAAAAATATTTTTCTCTATTCATTGTCTTATAGGAAACAGGAAATGCAGTAAATCGAACAAAGGAAGTAACAGGAATGGAAAATTCAACAGTATCATGTTCATAACAGAGGCTCGCAAACATCAACCCAAAAACAAGGAGTAAGGAAGTTTGCGGAGTAAGCATGGGGTACACTTCAGACTTCCTGAGCCACTTTGTCACAGTCATCAGGTTACTCTCACAGTTAGACCTCTCTCTCTAACTATGAGAGTGGGAGGAGTGAATGATACGGCCCAAATTAGACACGGTCCAAACCAAGAAGGCGCCCAAAAGACCCAAACTCAAACAAGTAGCAGGAAGCAGGAGTCCACCTTCCTGCCAGGAGGTACGTTGTAGCGCTACGGGTCATCAGCAGGAAGATGGTCGGGTTTGGTCCAATTGGGTCGGAGAATTTGGCCCAGACGAATTAAAGTAGGGCATAAGAAGAGATTTGAATTTAAGTAATGGTGAATAACTTCCCCCACTTTTAGCTCAAACCCTAACAAACTAAGAGATATAAAAGGGGAGAAGACCTTTGTTGAAGGAATCAATTGATCTTTGGCTTACGCTCATATTGTAATTACCTCTAATATCTCTTGTGTATTTCTATTACGATGATTAATAATACGTCCTTATTTCTTATTGTTCCTCTCAATTTTCCCATCTTTATCAAATAATTCCATAATTCATATAAATTTAGTGGAGTCATAATTTTAGTACGCATAAAAAAGTATCAGGTATGAATTTAGAAATATGTGGTATATAAAGGGCCAAATGATGTATCTAATTACCCATATGTGGTATAAATTCATGAAAAGTACCAAGTACGAATTTAGCAATATGTGGTATCTAAAGGGCCAAACGATATATCTTGTAGAGCCCCCTAACACTACAACTCCCGCACCGTACTACCCTCGAGTGGATGTGAGACCTAGCACTCGAGAAATACTACGGCGAACGGTATAGACGGTACTTAAGTAGAGCGTAGGATATAATGCAGCGGAAAATGAAAGAATTTAAAATTTGCAACAAGCAACATGATAATACACAAAATGGTGCATGATATTGTAAGGGGGTAATATGGTAGCGTAGTGTAGGAAGTTAATGTATAAGAGCAATTTATTAGCAATATATACATGATCAGGATTAAATGCTCTTAATCTAAATCTAATCTAATAAATATGACACCTATAGCTTCAAGATACCTCTAGCTGTCGTTGTCCTCGCTCCCCGAAATCATGTATTTAAAACAGGCGAGGAATTAGTCAAAGTGACTGAGTGAAGGAAGATTAGATTTAGATATATATGATTATAAATAGATATAAAATGATAGCAATAGGATATAGCAAATATGATACGATTCATAAGTTTGAAACCGGGATAGGGGTATTTCGAGTTTATTTATAAATGATGAACCGTTTAATAAAAGATTTGTACCGCCTGCAAGTAAGGTGTCTCCCTCCGATCTCCTCAAAATATTTGTAAAATAGTATCGGGCTGATCGAGGCACCAGTACTTTAATAAAACTAAATATGATAATAACTCCGCAACACCGTAGTGTCAGTAGGGGAGCAAACCCTACCGACGATATGTAATATGTGGGAGGAAGCTATCTCTCCCAGGGAGGTTATTCTCCCTTGTAAGTCTCTTGGCGTGGAGTAACTAACCTCCAACTAAACCACTACCAAGAGTTGGTGGCGGTCTGTGGCACCAACAATACCCTTGGCCCTATGCCTTCCGAGTATTGCTCGACACAGCTGCACGCCAGGCCCTTTTTGATAAATAATAATGATTTACTTGCTTAGTCGGGAATCAGTTCTTAATATTAATAGGACTGAAATATACATTGTCCGGATAAGATCCTGATTCCGACTTAATGGTATTTTCCTCATAAAGAGGAATATTATATTATATTAATATGTATAGATAGGAAATCAAATATTAGGTAGGTTTTAGAAATCATTTTGTAATTAGATATAGGTATAGACATGATTCCAGTTGAAAACATTTTAACCCTCACCTAGTATCAAAATTCAAACAGATTGGAACGGATCCCACTGTTCAGTGCAATTGTCGCCTGAAAATAATTACTACTGACTTAGAACTAGGTTCTTATTATTCTAATCAAACAATCACATAAGGTTTAGGAAATACAACATATTAAAAAAATTCTTATAACATTTAGAAATTATTTCCCCGCAAAATTTAATTTTAATTGTTTAAGGAAATTTAATTAATTAATTATATTTCAAAAATTCTTTAATCACTTAAATATTTATTAATCATGTTGTGACCTTAATTAGAGTATTAGGAATTAAATTTAGAATTTAATTCAATAATGTAGGTTGATTTTGAAATTATTTTATAATTTTATTAATTTTTAAATTAATTTGGGAAAATCATTATTTAAAATTTCAAAATCCTATTTTATAATCAATTTTAAATTAATTTCGAATTTATTTATTAAATATTGACCAAAAAGTCAAAATTACTATTAAAAACATTTACTATTCAGTTTCTTATGAATTAAACACTTTATAACACAAAATTAAACACACACACACACACACACACTATCACACGTGCACATGATTTTGATTCAAGAACATTATAAATGTGTTCTTAAGCTTACAAAGATGTTCATACTAGTTCATGATCACATTCAATAAATTTTTGAATTCATAACATATAATTAAATTCAAATGTAACACTTTAATGATAAATTAAATCCAAATAAATTATTCTAAGCATAAATTTAACCAAATAAGAACATAATTATTTAAATACATACTCATGCTACATCATATCATAATTCATGCAATTAATTAAATAAAATTCCATAATGTAGGCACATTACACATAAAGCTAACAATTATGCATATATATTATAAAAATAAATTCCTAAAGCATAATTTTATTATTCCTAAGCATGCTACAAATATTATTATATTAAAAACATAACATAAAGCATGAAATAATAAAAGAAAATTGTACCTTATGAGAGAGGGAGAGAGGGTCACGAGAGAGAGAGAGAGAGATGTGGGAGATTTTGGTGTGATTTCTTATGTAAAGTTGGGAGGCTATTTATAGGTATGTCTTGGGGGCTTATGTTGAAATTTTAGGGACATAATTAGATGAATCATGGTGTGAGTAAGCTAGGTTCTTTTATTGGGGGGTTTAGTTTTATACTTATGTGTATGTTTAAGAAATAATTAATTTATTTAGTAATCATGACAAAATAAAAATAATTCTAAAATAGGATGAAAATGATAATAAATTCATAGAAGAATGTCTAAGGTTTAGTTTGAAATGAGAGAAATTACAAAAGAAAGAAAATCGAAAGAGCTTTCTAATGGTTATAAATACTTAACGTCTGAACGTCTACATTTAAAGTAGTAGTCGTTCGGGAATTTTGAAAAATACAATAAAATTCATAAACGAAACTAGAATGTGAATTGATTTCCAAGAAAGTGTCCATGATTCTTGAAATATTTCAAGGATCATTTTGACTGTAATATTGGATACCAAATGTTGGACGGTTTGAAAATTAGTTTTTTACGGTGGAAATAGTACTTTGGGAAAAATAAAGGAAAATTTATAAAACGAGTTAGGATTTGAACTAGAGTTTGGAAAAGATCCTAACGGCATGATTGGTATGCATGAATGGAATGAGGTAGGAAAGGAATGAACTTTGTAATGTAATGAACAAAGGAATTGAATGACTTTATTATGACATTACTATGATTGGTACGTCAAGTAATAAAGTTAGGAATGAAATAAAAATTTTGAACTTATTTCATTAATAATAATAATAATAATAATAATAATAATAATAATAGTAATAATAATAATAATAATAATAATAAAGTATATAATTAAAAATATTTTTATATTAAATATATATTTTAAATTTTTTTCGTTTTGAGTAACTATATATTTTCTATATATATATATATATATATATATATATATATATATATATATATATATATATATATATATTATTACTATTTTATATTGAACGTATTATATATATGACATTTATATTATTACTATTTTATATTGAACGTATTATATATATGACATTTATTATATGTACTATATATATGCGAGTGTGAGAATGAGTTTGAGATATATATATATATATATATATATATATATATATACTATTTCTCTATTCATGCATAGATTATGTACTAATTATTTATTGTATTTAATATATTTCTTAATATTTAAAAATAAATTTTAATATGAATATTAAAATTCGTTCTTTATAAAATATTTGAATTTATAAAAAATTTTAAATAAAATAATATTTTGAACATTTTTTTAATATATTTATATTTACATATATTTAATACAATTTATTAATTTTTCAATGCGATTAATAATATTTAATTTTCATTTATGAAAATAATAAAATATAATATGTATTTAACAAATATGTGATGCCAATATAAAAATAATAATAAATTTTAGACATTAGGAATGACCAATACCATGGGGGACCAAAGGAATGGGTAACCCCATGCTTATGGGAATGGGCATTACCGCGGGAATAGGCATTCCTAATCATGTTTTGGTACCAATCATGGGTTTAGGAATGGACGCGGTAATGCTCATTCCATTCCCACCCCATTCCATCATACCAATCATGCCGTAAAATTCATAAAATAATCCAAGGATCGTAATGGTTATAATATTGTATAGGAAAAACGTTAAAATTTGGAAATTTCTAATTTAGGGCAAAACTAGGGTTTTTCGGCCGGTTTTGATTTCTATGGAAGCTACGTTAAGAATTAGGGTTTGGAAATCATACCAAAATTCATAAAATTTTGCAAGGATTCTATCGAGCCCAATATTGAATAGGTAAAAGTGTTTCGAAAATTTCTACAATTAAAGATGAATAGTAACTAGGGACCTAAATGGAATTTTCAACAAACAATTTTTAAAATGTATTTCAGAATGATGAAAGCTATGATATGAGTTTGGAAAATGTGGAAATCAGCTTTCTAGGGTTTCTTAAGGTTTATGTAAAGGTCTACGGTTCGGTGAATGAATAGTGATATGGTTCTCTCAAGAAGGCAAAATTATAAATCGAAACATAGATGCACATAATTCACATAGAATGAAATGTGTAATGGACTAAGGCTATAAACGCTTTCCTCTTAACCCTTTACTTACCCGTGCTATCCTGATCTCAAAATCCGGGCTGTTACATATCTAATTGCCCATAGGTGGTATAAATTCATGAAAAGTATCAGGTACGAATTTTATCACCCCCCATAATCTGGAATGACATACAATTCAAACCTATTATTGATCACTTTTTGTAGAATAAGATGACATAATAACATTTTTGGTAGTATAAGATCACATATCAGCATTTATGTATCAATAAGGTATATTGTCACACAACATATATGTTCCTTTAGTATGTATCATTTGGTAATGTCCCTAAAACTTCAATTAATCAAACTCATTTAATATATTGATCACATAATAACGTATTATAGTATCACACAGCATATCATTTGTACTAATTTAGTATTTATACATATCCTTTGTTGCAATGACAAAAATTTCTTCAGGTAGTATAAAACTGGCGAAATGTGGTATATAAAGAGCCAAATGATGTATCTAATTGCCCATATGTAGTATAAATTCATGAAAAGTATTAGGTACGAATTTAGCAATATGTGGTATATAAAGGGCCAAATAATGTATCTAATTGGCCATAGGTGGTATAAATTCATGGAAAGTATCATGTACGAATTTTATCACCCCCCCCCCCCCCCCCCAAGGCTGAAATGACACACAATTCAATCCTATTATTAATCATTTTTTGTAGAATAAGATGACATAATAACATTTTTGGTAGTATAAGATCACATATCAGCATTTATGTATCAATTGGTACATTGTCACACAACATATGTTTCTTTAGTATGTATCAATTGGTATAGTGTCCCTAAATCTTCAATTAATCAATCTCATTTAGTATATTGATCACATAATGACGTATTATAGTATCACACAGCATATCATTTGTATTAATTCAGTATTTATACATATCCTTCGTTGCAATGACAAAAATTTCTTCAGGTAGTATAAAACTGGCGAAATGTGGTATATAAAGGGCCAAATGATGTATCTAATTGCCCATATGTGGTATAAATTCATGAAAAGTATCAGGTATGAATTTAGCGATATGTGGTATATAAAGGGTCAAATGATATATCTAATTGCCCATAGGTGGTATAAATTCATGAAAAGTATCAGGTACGAATATAGCAATAGGTGATATATAAAGGGCCAAATGATGTATCTAATTGCCCATAGGTGGTATAAATTCATGAAAAGTATCAGGTATGAATTTAGTGATATGTGGTATATAAAGGGCCAAAAGATGTATCTAATTGCCCATTTGTGGTATAAATTCATGAAAAGTATCAGGTACGAATTTAGTAATATGTGGTATATAAAGGGTCAAATGATGTATCTAATTGCCCATATGTGGTATAAATTTATGAAAAGTATCAGGTACGAATTTTATCACCGCCCATAAGTTGGAATTACATAACTTTCTTCATGTAGTATAAATTTAGCAATACGTGGTATAGAAAGAACCAAATGATGTATCTAATTGCTCATATGTCGTGTAAATTCATGAAAAGTATCAGGTACGAAAAAAACCATAATGCCATGCCAACTAACACCAGTCAGCACAAATGAAGGAAAAAAGTATGCAATATATATAACAAATACCATCCCAGTCCAACAAACTAAATTATATAGATTAATCATAAAGTACACAAACTAATACATTTTGCAAGACATGTAAATTTACGATTCAAGGGGCCGTGTACAGCTACGATGATTATGACCCTTTTGCTTGCACCATGACCAGGTAAAATCTCTTGTGACAACTTGGGATGGTATTCTCTTTCGTTTTCTACGTCCTGGTTGAACTCTAACATCAGGTGGAAAAACAAATGGGTCCATCTCATTATCCACCACAACCATCCCTTCACCTGTTGGCATGGGGTAGATTAGCAACCTGTACACTTCTCTATACATAGCAACAGAATAAGCTTTGTCATAGAAGTGGTACAACGACAGTCCCTTGTCCTCAATACAAGCACAAACATGCTTACATGCAATTCTAAATATCTGCCACTGCTTACAGTCCCTTGTCCTCACCTTAATTCTGCTTCAGCAACTCCTCTGGTTGAGGACATAAAAGATCGATGTTGTATTTTTCTCCAAGATTGCGCATTTCCTTCATCATGGTCATTATTTATATCCGTATTTGATCAACCATACCTAACATCGGAAAAAACCTTGCATTACTCACCCACGAGTTCCAAGACTCAGCAACATTGTTATTTATGATACCAAAGCGTTCAGCCGAAAAGGGACAGTTTGCTCAATTTTGCGGCTCTGACTGTAAAATGAATTCTTGTACCCGCGGTAT
Organism: Lantana camara; assembly: GCA_037501455.1. Lineage (NCBI taxonomy): Eukaryota > Viridiplantae > Streptophyta > Magnoliopsida > Lamiales > Verbenaceae > Lantana > Lantana camara. Next base: position 66,003,856 of record CM074862.1, read on the forward strand.
TACTTTCACAATCTCATCTACATATTTCTGATATTTAATGAACGAAGTAGTATATGCGGCTTTCTGAAACATTGCTTCCCAATGTTTTTTGTTCCGATAAGGATAGAATCTGAGAATCTACATAGGAAAAAAATAAAATAATACATAAGAAAGAATAAAATATGAAGCCGCATACCTGAGTCCAGAAATAATGTTCAACAAGTACTTCATATGTACAATTAGCTACTTGGTTTTAACATATCACTAATTGAATTAAATATGAAGCTGCATACCTGAGTCCGGAAATTGTCCACCAAATGCCTCAGGCAATATGCATGGTTGCTGCCAGGAAACACCGTCGGGATAGCCTTCCGTAAACCTGAATGTCTATCCAAAAAAAACGTATATGGTCTGAAATCGATTAGGCCTCGTGTTTGACTCGCTAATACTTCATGCAGTTTCCTACAAAACCATTCCCAATTTGCATCATTTTCAACACTTACAACCGCATATGCTAGGGTGAACAAACCATCGTTGCCATCCTTCGATACAGCGGACAAAAGACAACCTTTGAAGTTATTCTTAATGTGTGTCCCATCCAGAAAAACCAGCTTCCTACATCCTCTAACAAAACTAACAAAACCAACCAAACATGAATGAAAGCAAAGAAAAATCCTCGTAAATTTCTGAGTATCTGTATCCACCTCATAATATGCAAAACTCCCAGGATTTGTTTTTTTAACAGCTTCACAATACCATCTCACTCTATCATACGATGCACCAACATATCCATGGATATCATACAAAGCTATTTCTTTACCCTTCCACACCCGATTTGTAGCACCCTAGACCCCAAGGCGCCACATCCCCCGCACTGTAGCCTCGATCCACGTATGAAATGGACAGTTCATACATAAACCAAGTCCACAGCGAACGGGTGACAACAAAACGACGCTCTAGGCGGGACACTCTCCCCAACATAATCAAAACCAACATGAATAGGAAAAGCGGAAGCAGTATAATCATTCGTATATATATAGGTACCATATTTACTACATAGATACGTATAGGTACCATTTACTATCAATACATTATTATCTCGTAATATTATACATAACCAAGTACCCAAAATATTAATATCGAACAATAGCATGAAATGTTTCAAAAGTAATATACATGAAGGTATGAAACTAGACCCGTGGAAATGCAAGACTCGACCAACTCCCGCCTAGCACAACCACGCTCAAAAGGTACCTGAAAAGTGGAGTATCAGTCTACCGAAGACTGAGTGAGGGGCAATAAATAAATATAACACACATCACATGCAAGGTATAGCCTCGGGTGAAGATTTTAGAAATGAAAGGAATATATACATAATTCAAAGTACTTAATCTTTGCCCGAGATTACAACCAATCAATTTAACACGTTCAATTTATCACACTTGTCAATATCATGAACATGTGGCCCCGGCGAGTAAGGGCAATCTCCAACCGAACTCCCAATCGTGAACAATACGTGATCATGCTTGCTTGCTTGATAAATGAGTGATCATGCAATATATTTTAGTGCTCACATAGACAATTTCATACTTGAAAACATGCAATAACCCGAGGATAACCCGACATGCCGGATTAATCCCCAGTCTCCTTCTTCCTCCGGGTGATAGCGAGTTTGCAAGGCTCGACTATCCACGACATGGTGTGTGTAGAGGACATGACCCTCTAGACACGGAACTCCTTCCACCACTAATCTCCTAGTGGCTTCGGGGGTGATCCCAACAATGTGAGGATAATTCAGGAGTTACCCGTCAGCCCCTGCTTTCCCGGTTGGCTCAAGAATTACCCTCGGGCCCACGTGCAATCATGTACTCGCCTAACATGCTTGAAATCATTACAATCATGAATTGCTTGCTTGAAACTATTTATATTTTGGAAAACGTTTATTTTTATAATAGGTTTTGGCCGAAAACTCGCACATAAGGGTTATAGGGTTCGTTTTACCAAAACAAAACCTCACCTTTCTTGCAAAATATAATAAATAAGCGTTCTACGGAGCTTGCTCCCCGTCCACGCCCTCGTGACCTGTGCAAATACGATGTACATTCGTGAGACATGAACTAAAATGGCCAAAATATGACGAACGGCGAAAACGTGTCGAGACGACCATGAAAATGCAATGTGGTATGATAACTTTTGGTTTCACATCATATTAACACATATTATAGCAATTCGGGGTCGAAGAAGTCGTCGGGTCGAGGGGTCATTTTCGGAAATTTATGCAGAAACTTTTGTTCTGCAACACAGGTGGGAACGGCCGTTCCGTTCCCCTTTGTAAAATGGGAACGGCCGTTCCCATAAAATCCCCAAAACGTGCCGGCGTTTTTTCCTTTTTAAAACGCGCCTCATGGGAACGGCCCTTCCGGCTCTAAGGCCAAAATGGGAACGGCCGTTCCCATAGTCGGCCGCGCTCACTTTGAAAAGAAAAGGGGAACGCCCGTTCCCGCCATGCCTTAAGGCTGGGAACGGCCGTTCCCAGTTCTGCACTGGAAAAAAAACAGAGCAAAACAGAGTATGCTCTCGGGAAGAAAGCAACAAAGCAACAACAATCCATTTTTGAACCCCAAAAGCTATAATCTATGGAAATATGATGCATACACATTCAAGAAGTGATAATATAACACTTAATCACCTAAAACACCAAATATCCTCAAGCTTTAAGGGTTTCATATTCATGGCCAACTTTGATCAATCTTGACAATTATTCAAGAATTCATACCTTTGATCATGCTATAATCCAATATATGATCATATAATCACACTTTGATCACCAAGAACTCATTTAGCACATAAATCTTAAACCCTAGCTCATGCAAGTATGATCAAGAACCATGGTTTTCATGCAAACCAACCTTGAAATGAAGAAATGGATGAAGAAGATGATGAACTCTCAATTTCTTGCAATATTTCTTGATGATTCTTGAGATGGATGATGAAAATCACTTCTTCCCTTTGTCTTCTTAATACCGAGAGTGGGAGAGATGAATAAGTTGGAGAGTTTTTGGATAATATTTGATCAAGAAGCTCATGGAAGCTTATACCGATATATCCCCCTTTTTTTTTTTTTGAAAAATGTGGAATATCTCAAATTGCTATTTGATCCTCTATAATTCAAGTTATACACTTAAGTATGCCATGATTTAAAATATGCTCCATTTGGTCCCTACAATTTTATGCAATTGAGTCCCTAATATTTTAGAAATTATTTGACTAGGGACAACTTAGTAATTTTATCACTCTCGGTAATTGATTTCATGCAATAAATATTTTTCCGTGTCATGAAATAATATTTTCGATGATATGAATTTAAAGAATTGATATAAATAATGTTTCATGAATTTTATAAAATTATGAATGCCACGTAATATATTATGAAATTAAAAGAAATAAAATAAACCTACGCTCAAAACGCACACGTGGCGTGCTTACCTGTTCATCCGGAAACCGGGGCGTTACAACTCTCCCCCCCTTAGAAGAATCTGGTCCCCAGATTCTCTAGTCTTGCTCGAACAACTCCGGGTGAAACCGTTTCATCTTATCCTCTGTTTCCCAAGTGGCTTCCTCGGTTTTGTCGCTTCTCCACAACACCTTAACCATGGGAATTCTCCGGTTTCTCAATTCTTGAAATTTCCGATCCATGATTTTAACCGGCCTCTGAACAAATGTCAAATTCGGTTCTAGCTCCACTACTTCCACGGGGAGAATCGTAGTCTCATCGGGGTAATATTTCCTTAATTGTGAAACATGAAATACGTTGTGAATCCCCGTAAGACTCGGTGGTAGGTCCAGTCGATAGGCTACCTCGCCTATTCTTTCCAAAATCTCAAACGGACCTAAGTAGCGAGGATTAAGCTTTCCTCCTTTCCCGATCCGGGTGAAGCCTTTCCTTGGTGACACCTTCAAGAATACCCGGTCACCTACTTCAAACTCTAGATCCCTTCGGCGCTTATCGGCGTAGCTCTTCTGCCTATCTTGTGCGGCTCTCATCCGTTGTTGAATCGTTTGAACCTTTTCAATCATAGCTTGAACGACTCTGGAAGGCCTTTCGAATCTTTCACCTCTCTTTACCCCTTCTTGTTTCGACCATTTCCATTCTTCCAAGTCGAAAAACAACGGAGATCGGCACTTTCTTCCATAAAGTAACTCGTAAGGAGCCATCCCGATCGAAGCCTGAAAGCTGTTATTATAAGCAAACTCGATCAAGGGAAGCTGTTCTGCCCAAGAGTTCTGAAAATCCATCGCGCAAGCCCGAAGAAGATCTTCCAAATACCTGATCAACCTTTCAGTTTGACCGTCTGTTTGCGGGTGAAATGCTGTACTGAACTTAAGTTTCGTTCCCAAGACAGCCTGTAATTCCTGCCACAACTTAGAAGTGAACCTCGGGTCTCGATCTGAAACTATGCTCACCGGAATACCATGAAGTCGAATAATCTCTCTATTATAGATCTCAGCCAACTTCGGAATCTTATAGGACATCCGGACCGGTAGAAAGTGAGCAGACTTTGTAAATCTATCCACGATTACCCAAATTCCATCAAACCCGCCTTTCACCTTCGGTAATCCAGAAACAAAGTCCATCGTTACTTGTTCCCACTTCCACTCGGGAATAGGTAACGGTTGTAGAAGTCCCTCGGGTTTTTGGTGCTCAGCTTTCACTTTCTGGCAAGTCAGGCAATGTTTCACGTATTCTGCCACGTCTCTTTTCATCCCGTTCCACCAATAATACTGTTTCAAATCCTTATACATTTTATTTCCTCCTGGGTGGATCGAATAGGCTGACTTGTGAGCTTCCTCGAGTAGGACCCGTCTCAATTCTTCAGGTACTACTGCTCTATTCTTAAACCGAAGCAATCCGGTCTCATCAAACCCAAACGGACTCTCCGGGTCATCCTTAGCTTTACTTACAAGCTTCTGCACTTCCGGATCCTTATTCTGGGCCTCGAATAACTGATGTTTTAATTCCGGCTGAATTGTGATATTAGAAACCCGAGCCTTTAACACAATCGGGGCAACTTCCTCACTTTCCTTCATTTCCATACTCGATACACTCGCCTTCCTGCTAAGTGCATCGGCGACCACATTGGCTTTCCTGGGATGGTATTTAATTGTACAATCATAATCTTCTAGCTTTTCCATCCAACGCCGTTGCCTCATATTCAAGTCCTTCTGCGTGAATAAATACTGGAGGCTCTTGTGGTCGGTAAATATCTCAAAGGAAGTCCCGTAAAGATAATGTCTCCATTTCCCGAGTGCAAAGATTACGGCTGCAAGCTCTAGGTCGTGTGTCGGATAATTCCTCTCGTAATCCTTTAGCTTCCGGGAAGCATAGGCGATCACTTTTCCTTTCTGAGTCAAGACACAACCTAAGCCTTCTTTAGAAGCATCTGTATACACTGCATACTCTTCTGAACCCTCGGGAAGCGTTAACACCGGAGCTGAGACTAACTTTTCTTTCAAAAAGTTGAAACTTTGATCACACTTCTCGTCCCAGACAAACTTAACATCCTTCTTTGTCAATCGGTTTAACGGTGCCGCAATCTTAGAGAAGTCCTGAACAAACCTTCGGTAATAACCGGCCAATCCCAAGAAGCTTCTAATCTCCGAGGCGTTCTTTGGTTTCTCCCACTTAAGCACGGCCTCGATTTTCGAGGGATCGACTTCCAACCCTTTTCCTGAAATCACGTGCCCCAAGAAGGAAACCCGATCGATCCAAAATTCACACTTGCTAAACTTAGCAAATAGCTGATGCTCTTTTAGTGTCTGAAGAACGAGCCTGAGATGTCTTGCGTGCTCCTCGGCTGATTTCGAGAAAACCAGAATGTCATCAATAAAAATCACCACGAACTTATCGAGGAAAGGCCTGAATATCCGGTGCATCATATCCATAAAAGCTGCAGGGGCGTTAGTTAATCCAAAAGGCATAACAACGAACTCGTAGTGCCCGTACCGAGTATTGAATCCCGTCTTTGGAATGTCCTCTGCTCGGATTCGCAGCTGATAGTACCCCTGTCTTAAATCCAATTTCGAATACACCTTGGAACCCTGGAGTATATCGAACAACTCCTCAATATGTGGGAGGGGATACTTGTTCTTAATAGTCATCCTGTTCAACTCCCTGTAATCGATGCACATTCTTAGAGTCCCGTCCTTCTTTTTAACAAACAATACCGGTGCTCCCCACGGCGAAGAACTTGGCCGAATGTACCCAACTTCTAACAAGGCCTCAAGCTGAACTTTTAATTCCTTCAACTCAGCTGGAGCCATCCGGTAAGGAGTCTTCGAATACGGCTCAGCATTCGGGAAAAGATCAATCATAAATTCAATCTCCCGCTCAGGAGGCAAAGAATCCAGCTTCTCTGGAAATACCTCGGGAAATTCCTTTACCACTTCTGTGTCCTCTAATTTCACCTGATCTTTAGGCTTGTTCAAAATATAGGCAATGAACCCTGTAGCCCCGTCTCGGACTAACTTCTGAGCCTCTGAAAATGAGAGTAGGGGCACGGTCTTCGAAGTACAGCCCGTGACAACCTCTGAACCCAACTGAACCTTTTTAGCCCGACAATCAATTGTAGCACGGTGTCTGTAAAGCCAATCCATCCCCATAATAGCCCCGTATCTCTCCATCGGCATAACAATGAAGTCTGTCAAAAACTCCCGGCCCTCAATCACCACTGGAACATCCCTGTAAACCTGATCCGTCTCTCGCCTACTACCGAAAGGAGTACTAACTATATAGCGCACAGAAGTACACATAGCAGGCAAAGACAAGGTAATAGCAATAGAATGCGCAAGAAAGGAGTGTGTAGCTCCTGGATCAAATAATGTATGGATGTTCGTGCCATGGATGCAAATAATACCTTCAACTACTGCAGCGGGGTCAATATCAGCATCATGCTCCTCTCCCGCGAGTGCATAAGCTCGGGCCCTCACCAGTGGCCTCGGTCCTGCAGGTGGGGGATCCTGACGATCCGGACAACCGTCAACCAAATGCTCATTACTCCCGCAGATCAGACACAAACCTAACCGGCGCCTGCAGTTATCATAGGTGTGCGTAGGATGTCCCCACCATGTACATCTCGGCCTCTGAGGTGGCTGGGGTGGTGCTGGAGCTCTTGGACCTTTCAGTAACGGCCCTGCACCCTTCTGTGATGGCCCGGTATACTTGGGTTTCTTCCCGGTATCCCTCTGAGCTGGAGGTGTAGGGTAAATCATCGGCCTTTTCCCTGAACTCGAACCCTGGCCCAATCTCGAGCCCGAAGCCTGTCCCGCTCGTTGAGTAGCCCTCCTAACACTATCAGAATCTTCAACTTTTAGGGCTTTTGCAGTAGCCTTTGCCCAGGTGCTCGTATTAGCCGCTTTCAGTGCATCCTGGATATCCGGTCTCAACCCCTGAACGAACTGCATCGCCCTGTGAAAATCATCGTTCGCTATGTTAGGTGCATAGCGAGAAAGCCTCTCGAACTCGGCGATGTACTGACCCACTGACCTGCCTCCCTGCTTCAGCTCTGTAAACTCCCTCAACCTGCGGGTACGGGAAGCTGGAGGGATGAACTTATTTCTGAACTCCCGTACGAAAACCTCCCAAGTAACCTCGGTCCCTGCTGCCCCCAGAACGATCTCTGTGCCTTCCCACCAGGAGTAGGCCTCGCCCTGAATAAGAGTAAGGGTGCAACGAGCCTTCTCCTGACTGTCGCAAGGAATAAGCTGCCATATCCGCTCGATCTCCTTCAACCACATCTCGGCCTGTATATCGTCTCCCTTATAGAACTTCGGGGGACGCTGATTCTGAAACTCTCGCAAGATAGCAGAAATGGGATTCTCCGGAGGTGCTACCGGCGCTGGAGGTGGTGGAGGAACCCGTTCCTGTAATCTCTGATCGATTAGCCCCACTACTGCATTCATGAAATCCTGGGGCTGTGCCTGAGCAGGTGGAGGAGGCGGTGACCTCTCACGGCGATGATGGTGGCGGCGATGATGATGCCTCGAGGATCGGTCACTCGAATGTCTATCACGCTCCATCCTGAAAGTAGATCACTAAACATGCATGGCTTGATCAACAAATGCAAATGTGTGCACACAATTTCCATAATATCAAGTAACACAGGTTCAAGGAAGATCAATTAGCTCAGTAAATGCAAAGAAATAAGTAAACCAGGCAAGTCAACCAAATGCAGACTCCCAAATACCACATAATCCTATGCCGTGCGACCTAGACTGACTCGACACGACTCGAGAACCTCGGTTTTACAACCGGGCTCTGATACCACCTGTAGATGTAGCACCCTAGACCCCAAGGCGCCACATCCCCCGCACTGTAGCCTCGATCCACGTATGAAATGGACAGTTCATACATAAACCAAGTCCACAGCGAACGGGTGACAACAAAACGACGCTCTAGGCGGGACACTCTCCCCAACATAATCAAAACCAACATGAATAGGAAAAGCGGAAGCAGTATAATCATTCGTATATATATAGGTACCATATTTACTACATAGATACGTATAGGTACCATTTACTATCAATACATTATTATCTCGTAATATTATACATAACCAAGTACCCAAAATATTAATATCGAACAATAGCATGAAATGTTTCAAAAGTAATATACATGAAGGTATGAAACTAGACCCGTGGAAATGCAAGACTCGACCAACTCCCGCCTAGCACAACCACGCTCAAAAGGTACCTGAAAAGTGGAGTATCAGTCTACCGAAGACTGAGTGAGGGGCAATAAATAAATATAACACACATCACATGCAAGGTATAGCCTCGGGTGAAGATTTTAGAAATGAAAGGAATATATACATAATTCAAAGTACTTAATCTTTGCCCGAGATTACAACCAATCAATTTAACACGTTCAATTTATCACACTTGTCAATATCATGAACATGTGGCCCCGGCGAGTAAGGGCAATCTCCAACCGAACTCCCAATCGTGAACAATACGTGATCATGCTTGCTTGCTTGATAAATGAGTGATCATGCAATATATTTTAGTGCTCACATAGACAATTTCATACTTGAAAACATGCAATAACCCGAGGATAACCCGACATGCCGGATTAATCCCCAGTCTCCTTCTTCCTCCGGGTGATAGCGAGTTTGCAAGGCTCGACTATCCACGACATGGTGTGTGTAGAGGACATGACCCTCTAGACACGGAACTCCTTCCACCACTAATCTCCTAGTGGCTTCGGGGGTGATCCCAACAATGTGAGGATAATTCAGGAGTTACCCGTCAGCCCCTGCTTTCCCGGTTGGCTCAAGAATTACCCTCGGGCCCACGTGCAATCATGTACTCGCCTAACATGCTTGAAATCATTACAATCATGAATTGCTTGCTTGAAACTATTTATATTTTGGAAAACGTTTATTTTTATAATAGGTTTTGGCCGAAAACTCGCACATAAGGGTTATAGGGTTCGTTTTACCAAAACAAAACCTCACCTTTCTTGCAAAATATAATAAATAAGCGTTCTACGGAGCTTGCTCCCCGTCCACGCCCTCGTGACCTGTGCAAATACGATGTACATTCGTGAGACATGAACTAAAATGGCCAAAATATGACGAACGGCGAAAACGTGTCGAGACGACCATGAAAATGCAATGTGGTATGATAACTTTTGGTTTCACATCATATTAACACATATTATAGCAATTCGGGGTCGAAGAAGTCGTCGGGTCGAGGGGTCATTTTCGGAAATTTATGCAGAAACTTTTGTTCTGCAACACAGGTGGGAACGGCCGTTCCGTTCCCCTTTGTAAAATGGGAACGGCCGTTCCCATAAAATCCCCAAAACGTGCCGGCGTTTTTTCCTTTTTAAAACGCGCCTCATGGGAACGGCCCTTCCGGCTCTAAGGCCAAAATGGGAACGGCCGTTCCCATAGTCGGCCGCGCTCACTTTGAAAAGAAAAGGGGAACGCCCGTTCCCGCCATGCCTTAAGGCTGGGAACGGCCGTTCCCAGTTCTGCACTGGAAAAAAAACAGAGCAAAACAGAGTATGCTCTCGGGAAGAAAGCAACAAAGCAACAACAATCCATTTTTGAACCCCAAAAGCTATAATCTATGGAAATATGATGCATACACATTCAAGAAGTGATAATATAACACTTAATCACCTAAAACACCAAATATCCTCAAGCTTTAAGGGTTTCATATTCATGGCCAACTTTGATCAATCTTGACAATTATTCAAGAATTCATACCTTTGATCATGCTATAATCCAATATATGATCATATAATCACACTTTGATCACCAAGAACTCATTTAGCACATAAATCTTAAACCCTAGCTCATGCAAGTATGATCAAGAACCATGGTTTTCATGCAAACCAACCTTGAAATGAAGAAATGGATGAAGAAGATGATGAACTCTCAATTTCTTGCAATATTTCTTGATGATTCTTGAGATGGATGATGAAAATCACTTCTTCCCTTTGTCTTCTTAATACCGAGAGTGGGAGAGATGAATAAGTTGGAGAGTTTTTGGATAATATTTGATCAAGAAGCTCATGGAAGCTTATACCGATATATCCCCCTTTTTTTTTTTGAAAAATGTGGAATATCTCAAATTGCTATTTGATCCTCTATAATTCAAGTTATACACTTAAGTATGCCATGATTTAAAATATGCTCCATTTGGTCCCTACAATTTTATGCAATTGAGTCCCTAATATTTTAGAAAGTATTTGACTAGGGACAACTTAGTAATTTTATCACTCTCGGTAATTGATTTCATGCAATAAATATTTTTCCGTGTCATGAAATAATATTTTCGATGATATGAATTTAAAGAATTGATATAAATAATGTTTCATGAATTTTATAAAATTATGAATGCCACGTAATATATTATGAAATTAAAAGAAATAAAATAAACCTACGCTCAAAACGCACACGTGGCGTGCTTACCTGTTCATCCGGAAACCGGGGCGTTACACGATTTTAAGGAACATCAACCGAAAATTCCCTCTGGAGGTCGGCTTTCATTTCTTTAGGAGAATACTTATGACAACTTTTGACCTTCTCTCTCACAATGTTTACAACCCAATTTGCATCAGCTCTAGGATGTCCCTTCATCGACAGAATACCAACTCGACATGTGTGCTGCAAGGTACATTTTCTTGTGGCAAACTGTAAGTCTTTCTTAGTATATGATGCATAGATACGCCACTTACAAGTACTGTCAACACACACCACTATGATATTCGAACTATCATTTTTAATGTACTTGAATGACCGATGTATAGCAACAGAGTAATTTTTCACTTTTACCCGAAAGTCAACCGCATTTTTGAACACTTATCCTACCCCATTTATGCACATACTCCATGCATTCAGGGAATTTGATTGCTTAGCATCAGATTGATTAGTTAGTGTCATTCCCTCATCCTCCGCTCCTTGCCTAACAAGGCTGACAAAGAAAACGTTGAAATAGAATAAAGCTGCAACATAATATGAAGGACAAGAATTCATTATTGAATTACCTGAAGCTAGTCAATCCCATGTGCTCAATATCATTCCTATCAGTCGCCCTGAGGTCCGCGTATGTCAAATTGAACGTTCTATGAAGTTCAATCATATTATCAACATCCTCATCATTCAATAACCTAATTTCATGATCCTTGGCATGAGGAGCAGTGTATGACAATCTTAATTCGCTCAAATTTATCCCAGGCCAATAACTAGCAATAATGGTCTTTAATTTCATCAAATTGAAATCACCCCCAATTGAGAAAACATGCATTTCATGATTATAGCGAACACCACCCAGAAGACGCACAAGTGTGCTAAAATCACCCTCTTCGTGTGAGCTAGACATCGCTAAATCCGAAACCTTGCTCAAAAAATTAAACAACGAAATTGAACTAAGAAATAGTAAAAATTAACAAAATGACTGAAATTAATGAAATGACTGAAATTACAGAGGACGGGAGTGAAGACCCAGACCTGACGTACGTCGGCGAGAGTTTCCAGAGTCGATTCACCGTTTTTCCCGTCGGAGCGAGCCTTTATCCGTGTCGTGCGCGAAATGTGGTGCGTCGGTAATGGTGGAATGTAATTGGAAGAAGAAGTGAGAAAAAGATGGGTGCTTGCCGAAATACACCACCGTCGCCGGCGAATTGGGGAACCGACAGCAAAGTTGCACCGGCGAGTTGGGGAACGGATTTCTCCTCTTGCTTTCAGACAATAAGTTTGGGGGATGTGTTGGTTGGTTGGAGATGATAAATGGAGGGTAAGAACGTCACTTTAGGTGCTTGGGGAGGTGACCAAAATTATCAAATTCATCTGGGGAGTAAGTGAGGAGAATTTTCAAACCGGGGAGCAAAGTAAAAATTTGGCAACCCCTAGGGAGTAAAAACAGACCACCCCCCATACATAAATTATAATAAAACAAAAAATGAGTTTACTCATCAGCTAACAAACAACTGTATAAAAGTGTTTGTACCTACGAAATTATTAATTTTTACACGTTTCCTAATTGTTTTCTAATTGGGAAAGCAAGACATGCTTAATAATTCAGAAAATTGTCAAGTATATATTTCTGTCGATCTATCTAATGAAAACTATCTAACTAGAAATTGTAGAAATTAGGAATTTCTTTTCGGTCAGAACGTAGGGCTATCAATGCTTGGAAACCAGATGAGATCTGAATTTAAATTCGAATCCAATAAATATATTCAATAACGAATTCGAATCTTATAGGATTTAAATTTATTTATTCTACTATTTATGCGTTGCACAGAATAGTATATAAATATTTGTAATGATCCAAACTATAAATATGTATTTCATTCATATTTTGATCCCCCGAATAAGATCATGTGCCTTTAAAAATAAATAAATAAAATGATGTGACATGTTCAACTTGTCCGATAACCTATCCGTACACCTAATTACTAAATCTTGTCGCAAAAGGTTGAATCAAGTGGGAGGAGGTAAATCAGGTACTCAACTGCCCGTTAAGGGGGAGGTGTGCTCCTCACTAGGTCTACAAGGAGCCCACCCTCAAAGCCCAAATTGGACTCAAGAATAAAGCTCTCGCACTGCAGCCTATGGGAATCGAACCTTGCACCTTGTCGTAAATTTGCCCCTCCAGAACCAACTGAACTATGCCCCGCGGGCACCTATTTACCAAATCTCACATGACTCATGAGTTGTTTCTACGTATACGGTAGTTACACCCAATACATATGGAAATGTCGTGAAAATTGTTATGTTTTAAAACCCGGATCGGATGTCAAACCAGGATTCTTACATTACTGGTTTTATTGGTTCGATCGATCGGACCACTGATCGAATCGGTATGACATCATAATTATACAATAATTATATTTAATTATATATATTAATTTGAAATAGTATAACTAAATAATATAAAATATATATATATATATATATATATATATATTTAAATTGTTTTTAAACACTCTTTAAATTTCAAATAATTTTCTATATATATATATTGATACTTGATATAAAAAATATATTAATACATATATTTAGTTGGAAAATAATCGTTTCAAAAACAATTTGTGAATAAAAAAATATGGCTTGGGGTTTCTTTTCAAAAGAAAAAGGCATGCGTTGAGAGTGAGAGTTGAGAAGACCCATTGTAAAATTGATTGGAATTCACTCTCCTTTTTTCTCTCAAGTCTTTACAAAGGAAATTAGGCCCTAAGTAAACAAACAAACCGAGCCCGTAAACATGTTAGGCCGGAAACCCTAAAAGGCCGAAATAAAAACCAAACCCAAATCTAAATGGGTTGATCAACAGAGCTAACAGAAAAACACGCAATTCTCTCCTTTCTTCATTCTCTTTTTTTTAAATTCATTCACTGGTTTTCATTATTACGTTAATTTTCTCAAAAATTTTACTAGATCTTGATGAATACTTCAATTGGGAAATAGGAAAATTGGGATAGTTCGGACCGGACAGGCTACCGATCATCGGTTGAACTGAGTCGACCGGCCGGTCCGGGTTTTAGAACATAGGAAAGTTGTAATTCTTTTTTAATCTACATATGGTAGAGACTTCAAAATCAATTTAGTCACAAAATAATAATAATAATAATAATAAATTAATGAAAAAATAGATAATAAGCAATGGAACCTATGGAAGATAAGCTACACATAACAATTGGAGCTCAAAATACTTAGCCACAAAATGATTTTACATGTGACCAACTTTGGCTAACAATGATTTTTCATGTTCTTGACAAAAAAGAAAGAAAGAAAGAGAAAAGAAAACACAAAGTTAGAAAGAATCATACAATCAAACCAGTAGCCATGAACATCATACAAAAAATTCACAAAATCAGAACAGGAAATCATCAACCAATTCATCTAGCAAACCAGTCAGTATCCTCTTCTCTATCTCTACACCTTCTTCAAATGCCTCGAATTCAAAATCAACCCATTTCCCATTTTTCGAGCTCATATCTTTGTCCACGAGCTCATCCACCATCAATTCCTCAACATTTTTCAAACCGGATACTTCTCTGTACATGTCACCAGCCAACCATTGCTTTCTATACAGCATGGTGGTTTGCTTAGCCCAGAAGATACAACCTCCATCAAGGATCCGACCACACCTATCTTCCAAACGTTCACATATGAAATCAAACAATACCTTACGCTCAAGCACAAAATGTTCTTCCACAACAGATTTGTACGAATCCATTTTTAGATTTTCTAAGTGATGGAAGAGGTCGGGAGCTATGATTTTGTGGGATTGTCCCAGAGCAAACTCCTCTAACAACAATTCTGCATTGCTCAGGATATCACCTATGTATTGTAATTCCCAGTTAGAGGAATCTTTTGAATCGGGTATGTATAACGTGGATGTAACAGTTTCAGATACACATGAGGAGTCGGTGTCTGATATCTCTGCATCACACTCAGCTTGAATACGACATTTCCTAGCAGAGCTCCAATTCATCCCTTCTGAAGATTCAAATGATAAATGAGAAAAGAAAAGGAAAAGGATAAAAAAAAAAAGAAAAAACAAATTGTTTTTTATATTCTGTTTTGGCAGATGGAGAAAGGCAAGCTCGATACTGAATTATGAGGTAGGACTTCAACAGGTTTTTAGTTGAAAGGATTTGGTTTCAATTTTCTTCGTTTATACTGTAAATTCTCCTACCATAGGTTAATATTCTGAACATATTCTCCCTAAAATTCAGAGTTCATAGCCAATAGAAATTGAATAAATTGGAAGAGAGTTGGCAATTCTACCTTCAGTACTTGAGCTTCTGTCAACATCAAATGAGTCGGAACAAACCCCCGAAGAAGAAGGCTGATTCGAGACAGAAAGAGAACCTTGGAAATCTAGAAATCTCAGATACTCTCTGTTACTGCTGACGCCATCCTTTGCAATGTAGTCTACTCCCTGTAAGTGAAAAAGTTGACAAATACATTGTTTCAAAAATTTATCAATAAGTTTTCAAGAAAGTTTCATCCCCAAAATTGTGTGTATCTTTTTCTATTGCTTAACTCATGCTATTACAAGAAAATAGTCAATAAAACATGTTTATGAGGGCATGGAGGATCAGGAAAAGAAATTAACATGGAATGTGGAGTTTACCTTGTTTCCTTTTTCAGCTTCAACATGAATTTTGTTGACTGAAGAGCAATCAGAAACATCTCTGATTTCCTCGTTGCTTTCAGATAAATCAACATCCATAGTCACAGACTTTACTAGGTTGTTTGAACTAGAAAGAGAACCTTCTGACAAATCTTTCTGGGACAACTCGACCCTAGAAGTCAATTCTTTTAGTTTTTGCTCCAAAAGCACACTCAAAGCATCTCTTCCAATAGAACTAAACTCTGACGAAGACATAGCAGTATATACGTCAGATTCATTTACATCAGGATCGGAATTTACAAAAGACAAGCTCGAACCCGTTGCTTCCATGATTTTCCTGCATGAATTGGATCCTGCTCCAGATTTTTTTATTGGAGACGAAAACGTGAAAGAAACAACATCCAAACTATTTTTTCTGTCAACTCCATCCCATTTAGATTCACCATCTTCAAAGGCAACATTACATTCTACAGATTTTTCATCTTTCACTAAAGCTGCTTTTCGGGGAACACTTCCACTAGACTGAACATTTGCATTCATTGGCTGTTTCTTCTTCGAAGTTGTCTTTGCTTCCACAAAATTTGTCTTGCTGGATGTTATCACATTATTAACAATGATTTTATTAATAGCCCTCTTCGTCCTTCCATTCATGTAATTCGTAGACAATTTTGACTCCTTCCTCTCCTTTGTTTGTGAACAAGAAGGTTCAAAATTTTCTCTGTTTTCAAAATGTGCACAATTCTGCTTCTGATTGTTCATCCTGAGAACTTCAGAAGGCTTTCTTGAAGAACTTTGTTTTTCGACTTTCTTCTGTGCAGGATTCCTAGATTTGATTTCATTATCTACTTTCTGCTTCTCAGACCCTCTGTTAATAACCGAGGTCGATCCATCCCTCTTCTGGATATTGGTTTTTGCTTGAACTGAAAGAGTACCCACCTTTTCCTTACTCTTTAATCTTTGAGAACCAGCCCTCTTTGTTTCTTCAGGACCCTTATACCGATAACTCTCTTCTGATCGGGGGGCTTGACCCCTCACATTAAGCTGTTTCTTCATATT
Organism: Lantana camara; assembly: GCA_037501455.1. Lineage (NCBI taxonomy): Eukaryota > Viridiplantae > Streptophyta > Magnoliopsida > Lamiales > Verbenaceae > Lantana > Lantana camara. The sequence goes on from CM074862.1 coordinate 66,020,545, forward strand.
CTTGGAATGTACCTCCTTGCCCTTTTGAGATGATCCATCAACCAATCGAGACGGTCTCTGTGCAGCCTCAGTTTTCTCCTTCAGTTCCCGAATACTAAATGGGATAGAAGAAGACCCAAACAACTGAGAGTTGACTTTTGTGGTTGACCTTGGACTCTGCTCGATCATTTTGGCTGCTGCCTCAATTATGTAAGCAGCATTTTTTGGAGGAACAAATCCAGGACTCTTGATAGGAGATAAAAGCCGATGCTGAGTAACATTAATGGGCTTTGAAGATTTTGGAGGCAGTATTTCTCTTTGAAACCTCTCTAAAGGTCGGCTCTGAACCTTGTGTTGCAGCCTGAGGTCCAATGGGTTCCTACTTAATCCATCTAATTTATTTCGAACGCTCTCAAAGATTACAATATCATGTTCGCTTTTTAATGTGGGGAAATAAGTAGGATCTCTGAATGAGTGAGCCTCAATAGATGGGGTCAAACCGGGCTCGTTAACAATCGACATTGGTAATGAATCCAGTCCCATAAGACGTGCCACAACTCCAGGGGGTTTTGTCCCATATTCTGAATCACCACTTACAGATGAAGCATAATGATATTCGTGGTAATTGGTACTTGCATGAAACCCTTTCTCAAGCCCCTTCAGGTGAGAAGGCATAATAGTTAATATCACAAGCTTAAATATACTAGCAGTTGCACAAAATTTATGCATGTAAAATAAAAACAGGCAAGTAATTTAACTGCATGATTAAATTTTGATAGCATATAGTTATATATGTATGTATATATATATGAATTTATCTTATGTGAATATGCATATTTCTAAATTATTTTCACACCGTACTTAATAAAATTATGATAATGCGAAAAGGAAAATATTTTGAAATAAGAGAGTTACCTGTTGATATTGTGCAACGACTGAACCATTATAATTTTCCTTTCCTTGATCTGAACTCTCTGCACCAGAGTTAAATGAACACTAAGACAGCGAGAAACAGATAAAACAAAGGGACCAAAATTGAGAACAAATGTTGCTACATAACAGTAAGCCAAGAGTTACCAGGTAATTCAGATTTGTTTGAGAAGAGCTTCTTCCTAGATTTTCCATTCCAATCGAAGAGCTGAAAAAAACCTCCTTTTACCCCTCGCTTTTCAACCTCCATTTTGTTAATTTCCTATACTCTAAACTTCAAAATTCTTTAAACAAATGCCAGGTGAATCAAGTGATATCCATCTGCCAAAAAATGGCAAAAGAACATTTCCAAGCTTTACACTCATGAACTTGAACAAATTAAAAGATATATGAAAAAGCTAAAATACAAGATAAAACAATGAAGCTTAATTAACAGCTGAAAAAGTTAGGCCCCAATCTCAAAAGATCAAACGAAACCCTAAAACAAAATGCATACTAAAAATAGAAAAAACAAAAAAAAAAAAAAATGGGAAAACCTTCAAAAACCAAGTTCAATTTCTGTAGCATTTTAGCTGGGCTCTGAACCAAATCTGCAGCGCAGATCACCGAACGTAGATCAAGCTGAAAACCCATCTCCCATAAATCCCTAAAAATAGTGAAATTTCACGCGAACAGAGAAAAAGACACTACCTACAAACCCGCTAAAGGCTCAAAACCAAAATGATCAAACTAATTTCGACAAAAATTCAACTCCATTACTCACAATATATCTGTATCACATTTTCAGAGGTATGTCTTCGCCTCTACAGACAAATATACGCATATAATATAGGTAGATTGACATGGGCAGGCCTCAAAACTTTATTTAGAAAATAAAATAGAAAAGAAACGAGTACGGAAACACACCTTTAATACTCATGGTCAAAATCTGTACAAATAAAGCAGACTCCTCGGTGAAGAGCTCTACTCTTTGGTCTCTGAAACAGTAGCAGCAGCAACAGCAATATACGAAGTCGAAAATGATTGTGGAGCTGAAGATCTATGGTGTTCCGCGAGAAGCAGATATGAATTTTGAATTCGATCCAAAATGCAGTAGGGAGAGAGAGAGAGAGAGAGAGAGAGTTTGAAAAAGGAAATGGTGAAAAAAAGATGGGTTTATTTGTCGATCGAGAGAGAGAGAGAGAGAGAGTCACACTGACCACCGTTATATGTATGGAGCATTCAATCTGCTGTTTCGAGTTAAGGATTGCTATTCAATTCAATTTTTTGTACATTAAAATCCTGACAAGGGTGTTTTTATTTTTCGACATTTTGGCTATAAATGAATTAAATCGGCCAAATATTCTGATTGTTTAGATTTTCTTTTGATTTTATTACTTATTTTTTTTGCAGTTATGCATGGACTTAATTCTGTTATTTATAAGTTTTTAAAATAAATTCAGAAAAATAGAAGCTCTTACTAAGATTCACTAATTAAGTCGAACCTGAACCGCTTCGAATAAATGACCTTTTTTTTTTTTAACGTAAACCCAGAAGGGAAATTTATTAAATCAACCGGAATTAAAGTTTACAAAAGAACAATAAAAAAAATAACGCAGCTCGTGGCCGTAATTCTAACAAATTTGTGAGCAATCATACTTATTCCATTTCTAATAGAATAGAAGCTATCATTCTCAAAATTTGATCTGATACTTATAAAGACCGTGAGAAAATAACCAACAAATGAGACTTTTTTACTCAAACCTAATACCAATGCCACCACCAGATTTTCAGCGCTTGCAGATTTCATATTTTTAGCGCTTGCAAATTCTTTAATTGTTAAAGATCCAATCATATCGACTCGTGATTAGGCATGTCTATGTTTGATTTGATCTTGAAGTAAAGGTAGTCATCCATAAGTTACAAAAGAGGCGGATGCTTGTACAACAGGAAGACCACCCTGCAATAAAAAAAAAAAAAAAAAGTAAAACAACTCTCATTCGAGAGAATAACAGCTCTCATACGAGAAAAAAAACTACTCTCATACGAGAGGGACAACTAAAAAAAGAGAAATAAACGGAAAAAATACAAATCAAGAGATCCAAATCTCTGTTGAGATCTGAATCTCGTTGGAATTCAAAACAAAGTTCTAGATTTGACGGATATAAATGACGGTTTTTTTATGCATATTTATTATTTGTTAAGTTTAAAGCTCAATTTGCCTATGAAAAGCCATGTATATATACTCATAATTGTTTTATTCTCTTTGAATCTTATTACTAATTCCTCTGTTTTGTATTAGAATTATGGCTAATTCCACGTACCCCAATACTTTAAGGATTAATGAGTTATTTACACCCAAAATACTATGTAATCGAAAAGTTGTAAAAGAGACCCTATAAAAGAGAAATTAGTTTAAAAGATCCTGTGTTATAAAACTTAAGTTTACCGCTCCTTTTCATCATTCGGTCAATTGAATGACGTGTTTTGATTAAAATGTTGTAACACCCGGGACGATAGGCGCCACATCCCCCGCATTATGAGTCTAGTCCACCCGGGACGATAGGCCCCACATCCCCCGCACTATGAGTCTAGTCCACACATGAAATGGATAGTCCAAGCATGAACCGGACTCAGAGCGAACGGGAGACAAAATAAAAACAACCTTGCTAGGCGGAATCTAACCTCATACCAAATAACTCAAGAAAAAAAAACCCAATGTGCAATGCGGAAGCAATAACATATAATTCATACTTTTCAACAATTGCTGCAAGCCCAATATTTCCAACACATAATTTAAATCCATCATGCATCCTAACAACGGGTTCAGCTAAACATGCAACCTGTCCCGAATCAATAATCAACAATGAATCATAGTTGGCACACAAGCCCAATTACGTCAGGAGATATAATTATAACATATCAATATGAAATGTGACTCGAGTGTACAAGTGTGACTCAATCAAGAATGCAATGACTCGACTCCCACCTAGCCAAAACCTGCAAGAACTAAGAAGTGGGAAAGAGGGGTCAGTCTCTAGAAGACTGAACGAGCAGGAGCTATACATATATATAAAAACATGCACATGCAAGTCATAAATCCCGAGCAAAGTTTTATTTAAAGTTAGTTCCCACGAGGGCAATAAAGGACTAAGCAATGCTCGGGTTTTACGACTAATTCATATTAAATTCATTAAGTTCATAATTCATACATAAACATAATGGCTCGGCGAGTGAGCGTGCATACTCTCCAACCAAACTCCGACCGTGTACGACAAATATCATTAATACATTGAATACGTGATCATGCAATATATATAATACACACAAGTCATATAACATAAGACATAGTCGTTTGGGCAATCCGTGTCTGGGCCTTCCCGCACGGTGCATAACAATCATAACATAATCATAATCGTAAAATAAGTTCCAACCTTCTTCCTCCGGGTGATGGCCGGGTGATCGGCCCGAACCATCCATGCATGGACCAAAAGGGTTTCATGACTCCCCTAGTGGCACTCAGCGTCCATTCCTCGCTAATTCCTAACGAGGTCCGGTTACGCCGTTAATATAATTGGAACTAGTGAAAGGGATCACCGTCAGCCCATGCCTCCCCGGATAGCCTCTAACACCAAGTCCCTGGGCCCCATTGTGCATTCATTCATACATTTCTCGCCAAAACATTTGATTCATACTTAGGATACATACTATAAGAAACATACCTTACCGTGCAACTCGGCATATGCTATACACGTACCTCTCCGTGTCATCCTAATCCGTAGCTAGTATGAAGACACACGGTTTGGAGCATAGCCTCGTTACAAAACCATTTTAAGCTTATATACGCCCATACGTATAATTTCAGAAGAATTTACTCAATGACTCCACTTTGTAAAGATAACATATATATAAATAAGGTTTTAGGCCAAAACTTGTCACATAAGGGTTATAGGGTTTTATACATAACTAGAACGAAAACACCCTCACCTGGAAGAAGGCAATACGAGGATACAAGCTAGGCCAGGTGCCTATTGATCATGATATCTCCTCCCTGGAGATGAACTGTACAAGAGAAAGACATAATGTGTACTCGTGAGAAACGACTCAATATGAAACCAATTAGGACGCACGCATTAACATGAGGTGTTCGTGAAATGCTATGTCATGATTCAATATACAATGGATCATAAAATGTCATGAGTTGATGTGATCATGTTCATGCACCCCATTAAGTTCATTTTAAACACATAAATGATTCAATCAATCAATTCATAATAAATTACAATACATGTTAACAATGCATAAGGATCAATTAGGCATGTATATAATGCAAATAAGTCACATAAGGAGTCTAGGAGGTGCATGGAAGGCGACAAAACGAGTTTAGGCCAAGTTTAGCAAAAGTTAGGAAAAGTTGACAATTTACGAAAATGCGCAAGCTGTAGAAAATTGGGTATAACTTGAGTTTGAGAAATTGGAATTAAGTTTTGCTTGTTGGAGGTGAAACTAGACACATAGATTTTTTCAAGGATATATGGCACGAATCATGGTTCAAAGCGAGGTGAAAAAGGCATAGGTTTGAAGTTGGACGAATGCAAATTGTCAAAGAAGTGGCGACACCAAAATGAATTGATCATATCTCATAAATGGGAAAAGATATTAAGATGATTCCAATTGGAGAATCTTCTAGACTTCAATACGTTTCCGTGGGTTCAAAAATCAGGTCAATCCGAGTTCGTATGAGGGAGAACGAAGCAAAACAAACTCAGGCCGAAATAGGGGAGGGTCCAAAGTTTCTACCTCAAATCCACCCTCGCGGATTCAGAACAGGGGCCAAAAAACGTAGAAAACAGGGCACAAACGCGGGAGAAGACCAAAAATCACCAAAACACCTCAAAACTCAACCCAAATCACTTAAAACATGTAGTATACCAAGTAGGAACATCAAAAGCAAATTTAGGGCAAATTAAAACACCTAAATTCATAAACCCACATATATATACACATGTATACATACACCTTCTTGCCCCAAGGATATCAACAATCAAGCTTAAGATTCACAGATTATCATCTATTCATGCATATACACACAAAGATTCAAGTTATAAAGCAAGAATTCTCCAACCCTAGTTATCACCCAACATACTCATATATATACACATATACCTTGGAGGAAAAGGATGGAGAAGAAGAAGAAATGGTTGGAGCTTGAATTCTTAGACCAAAGCTTGAAGAAATCTCTTGTCTCCTTGCTTGCTTGATGGACCGATCAAAGAGGGAGAAGAGGAAAGGAGTTGGGAGCCTTTGTTTTGATAGAAGAAATGAAAGAAGAAGAATGGATTTGGGGGGGGGGGGGGGGGGGGGGGAGGGGGGTTTGATCGTGAATTAAAGGGAAGGAAAGAGGGAAAATCACACTTTGGTCCTTCTACAATTTAAGAGCTCCAATTGGGTCCCGAAAGTTTGGTTGGTGAATAATTGGTGTTCGAATCAAAGTTCGATTGAGTCCAAGGATTTCATATAATTTCAAATAAGTGCATAAGTGAAATAAATATTTAATTGGCAAGTAAGCATGTTATAAACAAATTCAAATAGCATAATCAAATAAATCATCTACGTCATATTAGTCACATGATAGCAATTTAGTTCACGAAATTAATATGTTAAACGATCACTTAACAATTAAAACACATAAATGTCACATAACTCTCAGTCTAAACCCACTCATGACGTCATACCTGTATGGCCGAAAAGTCGGGGCGTTGCAACCTCTCCCCCTTAAGAAGGACCTGTCCCCAGGTCCACTGCCTTGATTCTGAACTTTGTGTAAACTTTCCCGTGTTCATCCCACGCGGGTTAGCAACTCCCCGTCAGGAATTAGTTCGGAAAAGGTCTTCAAGCAACAAGGGGTCTTCAATTGCTGTTAAATCACGACCCTTAACTCACCGAAGCCTAAGCACTCGAAAGTCTAATCAGGTAGCAAGTAATGAAAGAGCCCCGTCTTTCGAACAACAAGGAGAGAACCCCGTCTCTCACAAGCAACAACGAGAGAACCCCGTCTCTCGAACAACAACGAGAGAACCCCGTCTCTCAAACAGACAAAGAACGAGAAACTCTCAAACTCTCAAAACAACAATTAAATAAACAATCATGCCACAACCACACAAGAAACAATTAGGAGTTATCAAATACATCGAGAATCAATCATACAATAACAATTAATACAACAAGTAATCCAAGCACTTAGCATCATAAAATTATTCGAAATAAAGTTGTATGTATGTATATGCCATGGATGCTAAATGTACTGTTCATCGATGCTCGAGAATCTTATATTGTAGTGATCCGATTCAACACTTGATTCCTTCCATAGTGTCAGGCATTGCAATCCCCGATGTACTCAATACTTAAATAACCACCTGATCTTCATCACATAATCTTTTCCCTTATCTTCTCTAAACACCATAGTCCGAAGCTCTAATTTTTAGTGCGCACTTGATCTTAACCCAATTAGCTTGTTGTCCACCTCGATTAGTATTCGACCTTCTTAGTTGTTCAAGTTAGCCTTTAAATGCTTAAGTTCTAACCTCCAACTTGAATACTTGAGTTAATCTTTAATAGCTCAATTTCCATTCTCCAATCCTAATAACTTCCCCCGATTAATCTTGGAAAAACGCCCGACGAGATGGTAACCCATCTTTCATGTTGTGTGTTTTCCTTCTAAGTATTCCTCTTCCAAAGTAACTCTTATTTTCATCACTTGAGTTGATTCTAACTTCATCTATCATGGAATATGACAATCCGATTAGCTTCCGTTTTACCCAATACTTTTCTTGCCAATTCTTAAAATTCCTTCACGGTCCCATGTCTCCAAGCTGAAGACACGTTATGCCATCTACGATCCTTTTAATCATGGAAGATTTAACTTGTAAGTCTCATAACGAGAAATCAATGAGGTTGGTTCTTCAACTGAAGTTGCCAACGATCATTCTTTTACCTTATCTTAACGTTTCAATTTCCAAGCACTCCTTAACTCCACATCTTCATCTCTTGGAGCACTAGTCTATTCTAATACCATTTTCGAGACTTCATTCACCTTGGTCTTTGAAATTCCATTAAATGTTAGACCTTCCATTCCATCTCATATCGCCTTTGTAGACTCCCGTTACCTGTGGATTCTTGCATTTCCGTTGTTCCTTTTTGAAGTGACCCGTTCGAGCATAACCGTGGATTTAAATCATCTTCTGGGTCGGCTCTCCCCCTTAAGAGATTCTATCTCAACCCTTTGAACTTGTTCTATCACTTATGGAATATGGGATTTCCAACTTCTTAACTTCAGCTTCCTTGGTATAAAGGTCTTAGTCAAGCTACTTGTCCGGTGGCATTATTCATATATTACGTTGAAGTGATTTTGGTAGAGATAACTACCTACTTCTTCTATTCTACCCTCCAGCTCTATTTTCCGAGCCTCGATATTTCCTCTTTCCTTTTGTTCCACACACTTTGCAACCCAATAGTCCTCTTATCTCAATTTGGATGTGGCTCGCTCGGAGTAACACTTGAGGAATGGAGTGGAGAAAGTTCCTATCAATTAAACACTAAACCATGCATGTTGAATTAAGATGCCAATGCACATAGCCAACATATAAGGATGCAACACATTAGAGCAAGCACTTAATGTAAAGATCTATGCACACATACAAAAATATAGAAGAGTAAATAATTTAAAGCGATGTGTGATGCACATGCCATGGGTATATTAAACCTGTCACCGTGGTGGAAATCTTTAGCCCGGTGGATCGGTCCTTTAGTCTTGAATTCTTTGACCGCCTTTAGCTTATCCACGGTCTTCTAGCTTCCTTGATTTGCCTTGTATCCACCCATATTTTTTGAAATCCGAATGCGTTGCTTCGTTCCAATTCTTCTATACCCAAATCTCTCTACACCTTAAGTCCTCCAATATGCCGATTTCGGAGTTCCCGTTACTCTCTTGCATGATCTAACAAACATTCGAATTCCTTTAATTTTCTTATATCAAGTTGTGTATTATCATGATCCAAGATTGTTACTCGCTCCCAAGTCTTCCACACCCGAGTGACTTAGTTCCCTCGATCCTTTCCTTGAACCGATTTCTCGTTTGTCCTACTTCTCATCGTAATTGTTGTCTTGTCTATATCCTCCTTATCTAATACTTTGGGAATTCCATTGGTCGAGCAACTTTACCTTCCGTGAGTGAGTATCTTGCTTGTCTCCCTTACTTCCTTATATCTCTTATGCAACCCCACGACCCGAAGTGGGTACTTAAGCCCGATTCTTCTATATTTATGGAACCGATCTCTTGGGACTTTCCCCCAAATTTAATTCCAACTTGTAGAATTTCCACCATAGTTATGTTATCACCTTGATAGTAGTCTATTCATTTTTTTTTTTTTTTGAATTAAGCGAGCCTCTTGAACTTGATTAATCAATTCCGTTCTCGGTGTAGAACTGTGTTTATTTTGTAGGTATAAACGCCACACCTTTATACCGATACCTCACTCATGCTCAATCTTCAAACATGATTCATTTCTTAACATGAACCGGAATCCCTTGTCATGAAAATCTCCAACTATCCGAATTTATCTTAACCCCAAAGTCTTCTTCAAATCTCCCGAGCCCAAATGAAGAGTTCTTGACAAATCGTTATGATCTTAGAAATTGGCCGTGGTTTGGTATTATGGTAGTAACCTACAATTTCACAACTCAATTTGAATATAAATGCGTGTGGATTAGTGAATGCATATGTCACATAGTGAGAATAAAAAACACGTAATAATGAAGAATGCAACATATAATTCAACAAAATTTAAGTTAAACACATTTAATAATATATTTCCATATCAAGTTTCGATGATAAATGCTCATGATCAATGCGGTGCACACGTTGACATATTGTTCCTAAGCCGTTCAACCTATACTTGACACGACACGACCCAAGGAACCCCAGTTTTACAACCAAGGGCTCTGATACCACTTAAGGATGTAACACCCGGGACGATAGGCGCCACATCCCCCGCACTATGAGTCTAGTCCACACATGAAATGGATAGTCCAAGCATGAACCGGACTCATAGCGAACGGGAGACAAAATAAAACTAACCTTGCTAGGCGGAATCTAACCCCATACCAATTAACTCAAGAAAAAAAACCCAATGTGCAATGCGGAAGCAATAACATATAATTCATACTTTTCAACAATTGCTGCAAGCCCAATAATTCCAACACATAATTTAAATCCATCATGCATCCTAACAACGGGTTCAGCTAAACATGCAACCTGTCCCGAATCAATAATCAACAATGAATCATAGTTGGCACACATGCCCAATTACGTCAGGAGATATAATTATAACATATCAATATGAAATGTGACTCGAGTGTACAAGTGTGACTCGATCAAGAATGCAATGACTCGACTCCCGCCTAGCCAAAACCTGCAAGTACTGAGAAGTGGGAAAGAGGGGTCAGTCTCTAGAAGACTGAGCGAGCAGGAGCTATACATATATATAAAAACATGCACATGCAAGTCATAAATCCCGAGCAAAGTTTTATTTAAAGTTAGTTCCCACGAGGGCAATAAAGGACTAAGCAATGCTCGGGTTTTACGACTAATTCATATTAAATTCATTAAGTTCATAATTCATACATAAACATAATGGCTCGGTGAGTGAGCGTGCATAATCTCCAATCAAACTCCGACCGTGTACGACAAATATCATTAATACATTGAATACATGATCATGCAATATATATAATACACATAAGTCATATAACATAAGACATAGTCGTTTGGGCAATCCGTGTCTCGGCCTTCCCGCACGGTGCATAACAATCATAACATAATCATAATCATAAAATAAGTTCCAACCTTCTTCCTTCGGGTGATGGCCAGGTGATCGACCCGAACCATCCATGCATGGACCAAAAGGGTTTCATGACTCCCCTAGTGGCACTCAGCGTCCATTCCTCGCTAACTTCTAACGAGGTCCGGTTACGCCGTTAATATAATTGGAACTAGTGAAAGGGATCACCGTCGACCCATGCCTCCCCGGATAGCCTCTAACACCAAGTCCCTGGACCCATTGTACATTCATTCATACATTTCTCACCAAAACATTTGATTCATACTTAGGATACATACTATAAGAAACATACCTTACCGTGCAACTCGGCATATGCTATACACGTACCTCTCCGTGTCATCCTAATCCGTAGCTAGTATGAAGACACAAGGTTTGGAGCATAGCCTCGTTACAAAACCATTTTAAGCTTATATACGCCCATGCGTATAATTTCAGAAGAATTTACTCAATGACTCCACTTTGTAAAGATAACATATATATAAATAAGGTTTTAGGCCAAAACTTGTCACATAAGGGTTATAGTGTTTTATACATAACTAGAACGAAAACACCCTCACCTGGAAGAAGGCAATACGAGGATACAAGCTAGGCCAGGTGCCTATTGATCATGATATCTCCTCCCTGGAGATGAACTGTACAAGAGAAATACATAATGTGTACTCGTGAGAAACGACTCAATATGAAACAAATTAGGACGCACGGCATTAACATGAGGTGTTCGTGAAATGCTATGTCATGATTCAATATACAATGGATCATAAAATGTCATGAGTTGATATGATCATGTTCATGTACCCCATTAAGTTTATTTTAAACACATAAATGATTCAATCAATCAATCAATTCAAAACAAATTACAATACATGTTAACAATGCATAAGGATCAATTAGGCATGTATATAATGCATATAAGTCACATAAGGAGTCTAGGAGGTGCATGGAAGGCGATACAATGAGTTTAGGCCAAGTTTAGCAAAAGTTAGGAAAAGTTGACAATTTACGAAAATGCGCAAGCTGTAGAAAATTGGGTATAACTTGAGTTTGAGAAATTGGAATTAAGTTTTGCTTACTGGAGGTGAAACTATACAGATAGATGTTTTCAAGGATATGTGGCACGAATCATGGTTCAAAGCGAGGTGAAAAAGGCATAGGTTTGAAGTTGGACGAACGCAGATTGTCGAAGAAGTGGCGACACCAAAATGAATTGATCATATCTCATAAATGGGAAAAGATATTAAGATGATTCCAACTAGAGGATCTTCTAGACTTCAATAGGTTTCCGTGGGTTCAAAAATCAGGTCAATCCGAGTTCGTATGAGGGAGAACGAAGCAAAACAAACTCAGGCCGAAATAGGGGAGGGTCCAAAGTTTCTACCTCAAATCCACCCTCGCGGATTCAGAACAGGGGCCAAAAAACGTAGAAAACAGGGCACAAACGCGGGAGAAGACCAAAAATCACCAAAACACCTCAAAACTCAACCCAAATCACTTAAAACATGTAGTATACCAAGTAGGAACATCAAAAGCAAATTTAGGGCAAATTAAAACACCTAAATTCATAAACCCACATATATATACACATGTATACATACACCTTCTTGCCCCAAGGATATCAACAATCAAGCTTAAGATTCAAAGATTATCATCTATTCATGCATATACACACAAAGATTCAAGTTATAAAGCAAGAATTCTCCAACCCTAGTTATCACCCAACATACTCATATATATACACATATACCTTGGAGGAAAAGGATGGAGAAGAAGAAGAAATGGTTGGAGCTTGAATTCTTGGACCAAAGCTTGAAGAAATCTCTTGTCTCCTTGCTTGCTTGATGGCCCGATCAAAGAGGGAGAAGAGGAAAGGAGTTGGGAGCCTTTGTTTTGATAGAAGAAATGAAAGAAGAAGAATGGATTTGGGGGGGGGGGGGGGGGGGAGGGGGGGTTTGATCGTGAATTAAAGGGAAGGAAAGAGGGAAAATCACACTTTGGTCGTTCTACAATTTAAGAGCTCCAATTGGGTCCCGAAAGTTTGGTTGGTGAATAATTGGTGTCCGAATCAAAGTTCGATTGAGTCCAAGGATTTCATATAATTTCAAATAAGTGCATAAGTGAAATAAATATTTAATTGGCAAGTAAGCATGTTATAAACAAATTCAAATAGCATAATCAAATAAATCATCTACGTCATATTAGTCACATGATAGCAATTTAGTTCACGAAATTAATATGTTAAACGATCACTTAACAATTAGAACACATAAATGTCACATAACTCTCAGTCTAAACCCACTCGTGACGTCATACCTGTATGGCCGAAAAGTCGGGGCGTTACAAATGTCCCTCCTCATTTCAGTCTCACTCAAATACAATTAAAGAGCTAAATCATGTGTTACTCGAAAAAAAAAAAAAAAGTGATAAACTTATTTACTTGGCCATAGCTTTTGGGTAAGTTTGTTTATTTATTTATTTTTTTGGTGCAAGGTAGAATTTTTATTAATATATATTAATAATTATATTTTGTTAAATTTTCTTTAAGAGCGTAAATTAATTTAATAATGATAAGGTTTATAGATTTGTTCAGGTTAAAAAATTACTATGCATTCGTTTTTAGAGCATAATAAGATTTATTAAGTAAATAATAATAATAAAAGCGTAAATAATATTTTATTAAATTTTCAATTATTTTTATATAATAATAATAATAATTTTGCATAAGTATTTTAAAAATAATGTATATTATATTTAGAAATTTATATATTTTTATTCATTAATATAATATTTAATAAAATAAAATTTTGATATCATAACTAGAGCACATTATAATAATATAACTTTTTTTTGATATGTTTGTTAAAAAAAAAAAACAAAAATAAAAATAGTTTGTAATTCATATAACATATTTTAATAAAATTTATATCATTTTTTCAATTAATAATATAAATAGAATTCATTGTAATGATAATTAAATAAATAAATCATTATTTAAAATTAGAAGAGTTGATATCACAAAGATCTTTTCAAAATCTATTTGCAGGCCTTTTGTGCACATTTCAGCAAATACAGGGTTTTTTTGTACATATTTCAACAATAGAGTTATTTTACTTCAATAAGGGTATAAATGTCATTACTGTTGGGAATAGTGCCCTAGAAAGTTGATTCGTCGAAATTCACTTTGGGACTTTCCTTGTATCACGAGCAATCTTTTGAGTAATAGAGTATGATTATAATCAGGGGCAAACATTTCTTTATGTGCAGTTACATGTTCTGTGTGTTTCCTATTATGTGCGTATGTGTTAAACTCCCCTAATCCATCAAGCTGTTAGGGACTTTGTCATTAGGTGAATGACACATGAAATAAGCCCTAACTTAAGTTGGATTAGAAACTACTTCAAGTCGATGAGCTTAACGAACAGTGGGAGTATCAATTAGGCTCTATTGAAACTTTCTTGTGGGATTGTGTCCTTAAGAAGGATCAACCAATTTCATGGGGTGTAAAGTGCATAAGTTGTTGCGTACACAATACACGAGGGTGCTCGTTATGAGAATGAGTACACTGAGTTGTCCCGCATGAGAAGATTTCAAAATGGGAAAGGAAGTAACTACTTCAAGAAGTGGAGACCTCGAAATTAGGAAATATCTCATAGGTCGATGACGCGATTCATTAATCCTTAGACTTGAGATTCCATTGATGTCTAGTGTGAGCTTAATAGGTGATCTTTGACATGGGTCTAAAACGGTGTCTCTCAAGATACCTGAATTAAGGCTTATATTAGTGTTACAAAAGTGGCACATGGAGGCATGTGAGAATCAATAAAGGACCTACACTTACTTAAGGTAAGAAGATCTCTTATTGCATAAGTCATTCATATACCATCCTAAAACCCTCGGTCGAGGTAGGGATCAAGACATCAAGAAAACTGTTTCTTTGATTGAGATCAAATGGAGATGAAACGAACATGGCTTTAAGATTGAGATTAATGGGGCTCTCATTGTTTCCATACCCTAGGTCTTAATCGAGAGATGGAATGGGAGGAGGATAGTATCTCACAGATGTCATTGACTGGAAGGTTCTTTCGATTTAATTCGTTATTCAGATAGGGGTCACACATCTGTTGCTAGACTACGATTGTGTGATCTGTGAGCTAATTAATTAATAAGTATATTAATTAATTAGGCTCACTGTTAACTGACTAATGAACATAGAGGGTCACACACAAATGCTTAGTTCAAAGGGTATTGTTGGAAAGATCAAATAATTGATCTAAATGAGACCACACATGTAAAGTACACGTGTGACACGTGAGCAAGTTTGGGAGCGAGGTTTAATTGAGAAATTAGACCATGTGTTAATTAATTATAAAGCCCGAATATAATTAATTGGAGAATTAATTTGTGACGCTCAGTGACTTCGTAAGTGCAAGTTCGTGCCACGTGTGAGTTTATTTTCTGTATTTATATATAATTTTATACTTTAATTGATTTGTATTCTTGAAATTTAATTCTTATTCCATGACTTATATGAATATATATGAATTAATATGAATTATTTGATTTAAAATGCCAAGAATATGCCCCAAGTGTTTATACGTTTTGAATTCTTATGATTTATGAAATTTATATGATATGAACTTAATTTCTTAGCATGCTAATTTCATGAATTATGTGATATAAACGTTTTAGGGGTGTAATTGTATGATTTTAAAATGTTAGGACTTGATTGAAAAATAGGTCTTGGAACTATTTGACACTTTTTAAAAGTTTAGGGACCTATTTGAAAACTAGGCCACATTAAACTGTTTTGCGAATATCTTGAACTCGGGAACTCGGATTTAAGAACCATCTTTGTCGTTGGACTCGTTTCGATGATTCGGAGTCAACGGAACTGACCTCGTACCTTTTCAATGTCATTTTCTAATGACCCTTATAGCCTATCCTACCCATTTTTTCCACTTGGTGACCCATTTCTTAGCCGTTAAGCTGAAAATATCTCCCTTTTCATACTTATACACATACATACACGTAAAACTTTAGCAACAAGAAGAGAAGAAAGGGAAATGAGAGAACCAAATCCATTTCTTAAGTTGATCATACTTCATCCTTTCTTCAAGGTAAGTTAAGTGTTGGATGTGCATCTTTTCTTCCATATGAATCATATTTTGAGCTAGGAATTCATGGAGTATGAGAAGCATGGTGAATAGTTAGGGTATATGATCTATTTTGAATTCATATGCTAAACCTTTTTTTTTTTGTTTTTTTGAGAGCGTATATGCTAAACCTTTGATATATGAACTTCTATGACTTGTTTCTTGATCCTTGGTATCTCTTTTGTGCATTTATGAACTCATTTTTCATGGTAGTTGAGTTTTAATTATTCCACCATTAATGAGCATGAACTTTGAAGCTAGAAACTTGGGAATAAGTTGATCCATTTCATTCTTTTTGATGCTATGAGTTGCCGGTTGTTATAAATGAGTTATGCTCGTCTTCTTGGCTTCATTTTGTGATTAATTGTGCTACTATGATCACTTTACTTGCTGCTGCGTTGCTACTGAAATTAAGAAGGGAAAACAGGGGTTATGCAGGGGATTTTCACGAAGAAGAAGTTGTAACAGCAGCTTCACGGCCTTGGTTGCATGCATATGTATAGGAGGAAACCCCCGTGTCTTCCAAGGATCATTTGGGGCTGAGCTGTTGGTGTGGCGGGCCCGAAGCAGAGTGACGGTACAACAGAATATTTCAAAAAATTTCGCCATAACCTCGTTATTAAAATATTTCCAAAATATTTTAATAAAGCAGCAGAACAAATCGGGCAGCATAACTCTAATATATACAAGCATCGATAACAAAATTTTAAATCATCTAGCATATGATCACAATATGCAAATATTAATTTTGGCAGCATAACGGTATTACCGTACTGCAAAATTGGCTATCAATGACACTTTTCCAGCACCTCGATATTTTCTCGTGAAACCGGCAGAGCTTCCCCGCAATATCCCCGATTAAGAAATTGGAGTGTGGGCTCCGACAGTATTTCGCTAAATACTTTGAGAAAATATTTTTCTAGAAAAACCCTTTTTTCTAAAACTAGAAAATCCCTATTTTCTAATAATTAAGTGGATTATATACTAATTATATAACCACCTAATTAAGTAATTAAGTAATCGTTAATTAGGATTAATTAATCAAGAGAGAGAGAGTGCCGAATGGCTAGTTTAGTGTGAGAAAAATGAATTCCAATTCTGATTGAAAAATGAAATATGACAGCCCCTATTTATAGCTATGAAACAAGGGACTTATTGCCAATTTTTGGAAAAGAAAATCGTACAGCCCAAGCATCTTCCATACTTGGGTGAACTCCAAGACTTTCAAGGGGCAAAAATGTCTTTTCCGTATCTCAGACTTCCGCCCCACGCCCAAATGATGAATTTGAGAGCGCCACGTGGAGGATCAGGCGGAGACGAGCCAACCGCCTCCGAGCACGCGCCAATCGGGCGTCGCACGCGCAGCCACATGGCAGTTGTGTGGCTAGCGCATGCTTCCCACGCGTCAAGGCACCAAATTGTGCCACGTGTCCGGATCCGGTCCGAACCGTATCCGACCCTATCCAGGTAAGGTTCGACCCTACCCTATTGACCCGATTCGACCCGCGTTGACTCGGACCATCCAACCCGTTGATCGACCAGTTTTTAAAACAGATCTGGGGGCGTCTGTTTCATGCTGACGCGGCGCAATCCTGGCCGTCCACGCGGCGTGCCACTTGGCGCCCTGTCAGCGCCACATGGCGTCTGACCCGCTGACGTGGCATGACACTTCAGCTGCCACGTCAGCACTACTGCCACGCCATCAATATTTTTTATTTTTTTTTTTGAAAATTTTTATTTTCTCCAAAATAAAATTTCGGGCATTTCCAACTCTTTGGAATTTAATTTATTTTCTCAAAATAAATACCTTGGCTATTTTCAAACACTTTGAAAGATCATTTCTCTCTCTCTCATTTTAATATTTTCTCATTGATCTTCGTTGGGGCTTGCGGGGGGACCTGCAGGACTAATTAACTTTAGCTCCAAATGGGTCAATCTATTATCATCCCATGGCAATAATTGATTACCGTTTAACAATATTTAATTCCACTAAATAATTATTGTTGAACTCTAAAATTAATTAAATTATTCATGAATTTCTCGATCTAGAATAATTTTGCATTTTACTCCTCTGTACAGATATCCATGAAAAATAAATCAATACTACTATCATTTATTTTTCACTTCCAATCTGAAATTTCTTTATTTGCCTTAAGTCCAAATTCCCTGTATGTGAAACACATTCAACATATAACTTCGGTGACGAACACACGAAGTACTTTGGCCAAAGTTTTATTTGAACTTTTTGCAAATCTATTTCAGGGATATCTTTTAACCTTCCAACAAGGCTACAGATTCCTCGATCAATATTTCTCTTTAGCACATTTCATGCAATCACCGAACGTATAAAGTATTTTGGCCACCCGTTACCGAGACCTCACTTCTGAGTACATCACAGTGATTAACACTACATGCCTAAAGTAGAAACACTGCCAGGATTAAAAGTCTAATGCTTCCGAGATTTTATTCATTTTAGATAGCAATATAAAATGAACGATCTTAGTGGTCCAGTTCAATGTTTCCAATTTCATTGAAAATCATCAACGTGTTATAATTGGAAACTCCATTTCCCTATGACAAAAGACTAATCATCTTATATAACACATTATAGTCTTGATAAGAACATTTTCTTATCATACCGACTAGAACTTTAATGACACGTGATTTCTGGTATTTAAAGTCTTTTCCTATGAAACACATTTCATATAAAAATACCATCACACGTCAGTAATTATTAAATTTATAAAATACTCATAACTTGTTGTAATTTCAGTTTTATTAATCCAAAATATTTACAATATAATTGGATTTTCAGGGCATTAATCCCAACATGAGCTACTACCCCAAGACACAGTTGTGTCTCACTTTTACTTTGAAGTGAGACACACCCATGTCTATATGTGGTGTTGGGTCTGTATTGAGCCACACCCGGGGCTGCAAATACACTAAGGGGGAGATACGACAAGTATGTATTGTTTTGTTCGCCGTTACCTATCCAAACGAGCTCTATTTGACCTGAAATTTTAACCACTGAAGCCTCTTGAAGTGTAGAGTATTATCGCATTAGACTCACATTAAAATTATACCTTGATTATGAGATATAACCGATCCATTTTGGTGTCGCCACTTCACTAAAAATCTACTTTCGTCCCACTTCAAGCTTACGCCATTTTCACATCGCTTTGAATTAAAATTCAAGCCATATATCATTGGAAAGACCTACTTGCCTAGTTTCATATCCAACAAACAAAACTTAATTCCAACTTCTAGAACTGGAGATATCTCCATTTTCCTACATCTTGCGCATACCAAAAAACTGTTAGCTTTTACCAAAATCCATTTCCTTGCGCTCCTTTCACTTCCTTGACTTCCGTATATGATTAAATGGATCCCTTTTTCCCTCAAAATTGTATGTATGATACTAATATCGTATTGAATGATATGTTATGATATTTTTATGAATTTCATGGCTTACATACGAGGTGTAAACATGACTTTTATGCATGAATATTTAGATGCTATATTATGACTCTACTTGCAACCCTTGCATTCTGTATGTGTTTAATGGATTCCTTTCACCTTAAATTGATTCCTCTGCATTGTTAACATGTAATATGATGTATTATGAATTGATTATTGAATGAACGAACGATATGGAATGAATGAATACTAATGAAAGAACATGATTTCTTCGTGTAACGAATGATTGAATCGTTTATGTGTCTAAGTGGCATTAATTGTGCATATGAACATCTTTATAACATGTTATTATTGCCCATGTATATCATGTTACGTTTATTGCATTGTCGTGCATCATATATGGTTCATTTGGAGTCTTGAGTCTCATGAATACACCGTATTGTCTTTTTGTATAGTTTTTTCTAGGGCATAGACGTGCCAGGTTCATAGGCTATCTCCAAGATTTTCTTTCTCTTGGTTTTGTTCGGTAAGGTGTAGCCAGGTAGGTTTCTCTTCTATTAGTAAATAATGACCCGAGATACCTTAATGTGTAAGTTTTAAGCTAAAGTATATATATATTTATATCGAGTCATTTCAAAAAAGTCGTTGGTTTCATGTTAAAACCTTTTTCTTATCTATTGAACCCCTAACCTAATGTTTCGCGAGATCAATGACCACAGTGAATAATGGGAGCCCTGGGGCTTAGTGTAGGTGGCTATCCGGGGAAGCAAGGGCTGACGGTGATCCCTTGAACTAGTTCCAACCAAATTACGATGTTATCGGTCCTCGCTAGGAGATTAGCGAGCAATGGGAATCAGGATTTTGGGGAATCATGAACCTCTCTGGTCACAATGAATGGGTGGATGGGTTTTTGGCCGAGTCCGTCCACTAACCGGAGAAAAAAAGGGTAAATGATTGAATGATTCAATAAATGAATGAATGAATGATTATACATGAAGAAATGTTGTGTGATTGCTAATAAATGAATGAATAATGCACACACGAGGAGAAGGTTAGAGATTTCGCCCACTCGTCGGCTCACGTAATGACCTAATGAATGTAAGGAATGAAAGAATTGAATGCTATAATCCCATGCATTTTTTATTTATTTATTTTTTCACCCGGTTGGGAAATGTTTCAAAATCTCGCACAGGATTATAGCTTGCATGTATGTGTTTAATTTCAGTATTATTATTGTATTAAACCCTTTTTTATACCCACCAGTCTATTAAAGACTGAACCCGGATTATTTTCAGTTTCTCTTGCAGGTTTTGGGAGTGCTAGGCGGGAATTCAAGTCCGTAGAGTCTTGGGAGTCGTGTATAGCTTTCCTTTACCTTACACTCATACCATTTAATTGTTATTTATGATTTTGAACGCCTGTGACCGCTTTAATATTTAATTATTAGATTCTGTGAGCTCACTACTTATACTATGGATACAAGAATGCTTCTGCTCATGTTTCCTTATCCTGCTATTGTTTCCTTTATTGCTTATTTGGTTTCAAAAGTTAGCTCCCGCCTAGCATAGTGAGTGAGTTGTGTCTCCGTTCGCTCTGATCTGGCACGTGTATGGATTACCCATTTCATATGCGGGTTGGGTCTTAGTACGGGGGGATATGGTGTCAGGCGCTTGGGCGCTACACAATTATAAAGCCTGAATATAATTAATTGGAGAATTAATTATAAAACTCAAGTACAATTAATTGGAGAATTAATTGTGAAACCCAAATATAATTAATTGGAGAATTAATTATAAAGGACCATTAGAATTAACTCTAAGGCCCAATCCGGAATAATGAAGTCCAATAAATAGTTAATTATGAATTAATTATTAATTGGAAATTGGCATTATTTATTTATAAAATAAATATAACTTTATTTATTTAGAAAATAAATAAAAAATATTATCATCCTTATTTAAGAAATAAAGGAAATGATATTATCTTATGTTATTTGAGAAATAACTGACAAGATAATATCAAAACTTATTTATCTAGGAAATGAATAAATGATGATAATATCAAGTTGTTATTATTAATATTTATTTATGAAATAAATACAAAGATAATATCAAGTTGTTATTATCATAAATATTTATTTATGAAATAAATATAATGATAATATCATATGGTTATTATCCTACTAATTTATTTATGAAATAAATAAAAGGATAATATTATAAAATATTTATTTATGAAATAAATATAAGGTAAAGTTATAAGTTTATTTATTTATGAATAAGAGATAATTTCCTAAATTATTAGGATAAAGATATTAATTAATAATTTAATTATTAATTAGTTATATCTCAATTATCTCATTTCGTCATTAGAGTTAGAGAAGAAAAAGAAACTCTCTTTTTTTCTCACCAAGATTACGTTTCTCATCTGATTAAAAGAGAAGAGTTTTCTCTCATTCTATGAAGTGTCATTCTTTATTCCAGAAGAAAAAGAAAAACCTCTCCTAAATCTAACCTGTAGAAAGGATGGGGCTTTTTCTTTGAAGGGTTCAAGCGTGGAGCTTTTTCTTTGAAGAATTCAAGCGTGAATTATTTCACACAACAATTGGGTTTTACGGGAGAAATTTCTTACTCTCTTTATGTAACGCCCCAACTTTCGGCCTTTCAGGTAAGAACGCCACGTGTGAGTTTTGAGAGTTAGAATTTAATTTTATTTGTTCATTTCTTCAAATTTTACATTTCATGACATAATTTTGTAAAATTATATTTCAAGTGTTTTACGAAATTCATATTAAATTGATGATTATTGCATAAATGGAGTGTGATTGAAACGTGAATTAATTACCGAACGTGATTTAATTTCTTCTATATCCTTATTTGATCATTTTCTTAAAGTTGGGGGACTTGATAGCATGAATCTTGCATTGGACTTAAGTGATCATTTAGTAGGGAATTGGACTCAATTGCATAACTTAATAAGTTGAGGGACTTAATAGCAAATTGAAGCATTTCTCTTCCCCTTATAGCAGCATCACGTACCATTCCTTTCTTCATACATACAAACATTTCATACACTTGCTCCTTGCTTCCCTTTTTGTACCGATCTAAACCCCAACAAGAGAAGGAAGGATTTCATCAATTCAAGCTGTATTTTGTGCGATTGGTGGACACTGGAGCATCATTATCATCATATCTTCATCTTTCCTCTTCTTTCTTTCATTTAAGGTGGGCATGGAAATTTTGATGAATTCTTGAATCATGAATGGTAGCTAGGGTTATGATACGAATTGGTTGAAGTGTGTTTTAGTTATTGGAGATATGAATACTTGATCATGGCTTGAATTTGATGTATATATATTGAAGTTTATAAACTTGGAGCATAGGTTGACATATGGGTTTGAAATGAGTGATTCTTGATGATCAAGCTTGGATTTAAGTGTTTATATGAGTTATTATTGAACTATAAGTATGATAGTATGTATATTTCATGATTTACATCTATTGGAGTTTGAATTATGGATCTTTTGTGCTTTGTGGTTTTGGTTCGTTTTTCCCCTGCATTGCTCTATTTCTGCTACTGCAACTGCATAACGGGAACGGCCCTTCCCGTCCCAGTTTATTCTGGGAACGGCCGTTCCCAACCCTGACAGCTGGCCCTCGAGACTGGGAACGACCCTTTCCAGTTTTGGCTTGCAGCCGGAACGGCTGTTCCCAGCCATGAACAAAATGCAAATTTCTTACAGACACGCGGGATTGGTTCGGGGAGCCGGGAATGGCCCTTCCCATTTCTAGTTCAAACCCGGAACAGCCGTTCCCATGCTCCAGGGGGTTTTGTGAATTTTCGACGTAAAATTGAGTATTACAAATCCGTTTCTAATGCCATAATCGATCGATACGTGTTTTCTGCATAAAATTGAGTATTACAAATCCGTTTCTAATGCCATAATCGATTGATACGTGTTATTATATGCTCATTTTATGTATGAATATGATCATACCATTCCATAAATTGTCAATGTAACAACCAAGATTTTGAACCGAATCAAAACGAGTAAGTTAACTAAAATATCGGGACACGTCTACGAATTTGACTGAGTGCCTCATATGTTTAAGTGTTATTCTATGACTAAAATAAATTGAACAATTTGCATTACAACATTCATTTAATTAATTTTTAATTCCTCATTTGATACTAAATGCTATATTTGCTAATAATAACATCATTAATTTACGTAATATATATATATATAGCAAATTTGATTAGACTTTATAGTTCTTCATTTAAAATATTCAATTTTAAGGTAAGTTACTTGATACGTGTTTCAAATGTGATTGAAATTTTATGGAATGTATGAATTATGACTTAATTATTTATTTAATACTAAATCTTATTTTGAATTGTACTTTTGTTGTATACGTGTGTGTAATGTGTGTAATATGCATGTGAATATGTGATAACGTGCACAATGATGTATGCAATTAGAAAACTTAATCACAAAGCTTCTTTTGTGATTTTTCTGTGTACCTGTAAGTTTTGCAAATAGATAAAATTAATGACCCAAACTTGAAGAGGACAAGTGGTATAAATGTGTTCATCTTATCAAAACTTTCATTTCTTTGTAAGCCAAAAATGCATTTTACGTGTAACCCACCGCATTTTTTTAACCAATGATATTAACTAAATTTTTTTAAATATCTCCAACTAGCTTTAAGCATTAAATTGTATTTTATTTTGTGTCCGCCGACTCCATTGCTATATGCAATGTTGCTTAATATACCATTGTTCAGATTTGAAAAATAGAGTGAACCTTCGGCTCTCAAAGTTTAGGTTGAGTTGTGCTTTGACAATTTAAAAGGATAACATAATTTTCCGTGTATGTATCTATACCTCATTTTACTCGTTAAAATTCTTTTAGTCTAAATATTATCTTACATCTTTTCTTCTACTATTGATTTAAGCTGGATATAGAACGTGACGACGGATCCTTAATTACATATACTTGGTTTAATTTTTTGAATTTATATATTTGCTTGAGAATATTATATTCGTTTTTTTTATTTAGATCATTAAAATGAACCCTTAATAGAATTCTCTTAAACTATTTTATGTACCAATATGTGATGGGAATGTTTTGGGATAAATATCGAATCAGTTAATTTGATAAAATTGTTTGTTTTCTAAATTTACAAGTTTTTCAAAGATAACTCTTGCTTCCTTAGTCGGCAAAAATTATGAACAGCATCACATCTGTGTAAATAGATAGTTTCTCATGAAAATTTCGAAAATTCAATTCCTCAGTTTGGGGTCGGACGAAATTCCAAGATTTTTGCATCTCACTTTTGCAAGTTCTTTAATCTAAGTAATCATTCGAAATTTAATATGGATAGTAGACTTCAAAATTTGTCTGACTTAATAAAGTATTTAAGTATATGAGCCTTATAGACGTGATTAGTTTAATTTTATAATTTATATGTTTGCCTCTGCCGGTTTTCTTTTACCTGAATCATGGGAATATACTTGTACTTTGAAACTTTGGTAAATTTTGTATTGAAATATGATGATAATTATACGGTAAAATATCAAATAGACTAAATTGGATTCCATGATATATTTTATGTAATCGAGAAATTTAAAAAAAAAAAAAAAGAAAAAGAAAACCCAAATTGGTCAAATTTTAATTTTTCTGAAAATGCTATAAGTTGTATTATTGAAATAATTATGGAATTTCTCAAATTTAGTGCTTCTGCTTAATTAAGCCATGTGAGATTAGGTGATTGCTTAGATTGGTATGTGTACCTTGATAGCCGTACGAGTCAGTCACGTTATCTGATTGTCAGTCGAGTTATAATTTGAAGTCATATGTGTATCACAGGTGTTCCTAGGGAGGAGCCCTGATCGTGTTGCTCGTGTCTTTCCTTTGCAATTTGGAAACTTTTCAGGTGAGGGATTAAAATATTTTCAATTGGGGCTAAAACATATATTATGTAAATATATATATTCTTAAAACTCAACCCTTATTTATTGAGTTTGATTTTGACCCGTTGATACTATATATAGTATTAGTTGTTTTATAATATTTTAGTATTTTGTTGAAAAATCGGATTTCCTTATAAAAATGGGTTCTTGTTATATTATATATGTACGTGTGAGTGAACGAAAAGTTTGATTTTTTGAAATGTGAGCCGGTTAAGAGAAAGAAAGTGTTTGAAAGTATGAATCTGTTTTGAAAAGCGAGTACTGATCTGATAGAACCCTTGGGGACGCCCTTGGGGAATATGAGCCCGAAGTATCTAGTGGGTGAAGCCCGGAGGTGTGCACCAAAGGCTGATCTTTACTACGTACTTCTGTGAAGCTCTATACGGGGCGTAGTCGGAGGTTGACTGCGTTACGTATAGAGTGAGGTTATTGGTACCAGGGCATACTGCCCCTATCTGTGTGATCGTGTGGTTGGTTGGGGGGCACCTCGACTAACAATTGGAGGGAGAAGGCTGGTTTCTGTTTTGTGTTTCTTGTGTTCAAGGTGTGAAAGGTTAGAGAACTCGCCCGTACTCGCCGGGTTACTGTTTTGATTATTGGTTCACAAGTGTGTTTTCGTACAAACTAAAAGCTATCACTTCTTATACGTTTACATCTCGTTTTCGAAAATAAGGAAAATGTGAACCAAGCTTGTGATTTCGTTTATATATATGTATAACCCCCTCACTTAGTCACTTTGACTAACGTCCCCTTTATTCTGGTTTTGGCTTCAGGCATGTGCGAATAAGCGGCATGTTGGTCTAGGTCGTCAGGAGCCGTTTAGATAGTTTGTTTTGAAGTTATGAGTTTTAGAATTTCTCCTTCGTGGGAAACTCAGTATGTACAGTTTACGTACTTATACCTAATACAGTTGTCATTTGTCGTCGACCTTATAATTATCTTTGAAGTTTGATGTTGACTAGTATTATTTTATGCTTCCGCTATGCTTGTGTTTGTTTGTTCGTCACCGTTCGCTGGGAAAGATCACGAGTGAAGGCCCAAAGCTAACACTCGGGGTACTTCTCAGTGCGGAATGTGGCAAGGGCGCCACATTTGGGTGGTATCAGAGCCCGGTTGAAAATCGGAGCTCTTGTCGTGTCTAGAATAAGTCTAGGTTGGGTATTTGAGTGAGTCTAGGTTGTACGGCTATAAGATTTGAGTCATTATGTGCTTTTATGTGTACCTGTGGTACGTGCGTATGTGATATTCCAGTGCTTTAGATGATTATGCTCTAATCAATCATGCATCATATTGTCAGTAAGTTGTGATTGCAGCAATGCCACGTGGAAGACCCCCTCGCGCTAAGATCCCGCCACAAGTTCCAGAACAAACCCCACCTGAAAATGTTAATGTTAACGACTTTGCACGTCATTTTTCACAAGCCTGTGTACAACAAGCAACCCAGCAGGCTCAACAACAGTGTCAAGGACCAGTGCAGGTAGAGGAGAAAGCGCTAGATAAGTTCCTCAAGTATAATCCACCTAAGTTCTATGGCCAGACTGATGATCTGAAGGCTGAAGAATGGATATCTGAAATGGAACAAATTTTCCAAGTTACTCGAATTGGAGATCCTGATCGAGTAGAATTTGCAGTTTTCTTGCTAAAGGGTCCTGCACAAGATTGGTGGAAACTCATACAACAAGGATGGCAATTTACTGGAGGTGCAATTACTTGGGGCCGATTCTTAACTGAATTTAGAGATAAATATATTCCCCAAGTGATTCGTGATCGTAGGGAGAAAGAGTTTATGGAGTTGGTTCAAGGAAATGCTAGTGTTGCGGAATATGAGGCACGATTTGCTCGTCTAATCAATTATGCGCCTCATATCGTGCCGGATCAAAGGAGGAGAACTAAGAGATTCATCCAAGGGCTTAAGCATGAAATAAGATACGCCTTGATGGCTTCTAAAGTCACCGAGTATACTGATGCAATGTCGAGGGCAATGGAAGTGGAGTCTGAGATACGAGATATGCGATCGGTTCCTGTGCCAATGAACACAATGAATCAATCTTCTGGATCCAAGAGGCCATTCATAAGGACAAACCAACCTACATACAAAAAGCCTCGTAAATTTAGGAATGGACCTATAGGCTACAAGCCTAATGTAGCTCAACGCCCAATGGGGGCCCATGCTCCAGAACATAAGTGTGGATTTTGTGTTGGACCAAATCATGAGGAAAACAATTGCTGGAGGAAGTTAGGCCGTTGTATACGGTGCGGTAGTGACGAACACATCATTAGAAACTGCCCAAAGGCACAACCACAACAAGGTCCAAGAGCACCAGTGGGAAATGTTCAACCGGCTGGGGGAGCAGGGAGACCAATTGTTCGCGCTCGGGCATATGCATTGGGGGGAGAAGAGGAACCAGTGGATCCAACTGCAGTTGTAGAAGGTACGCTAAATATCTTAGACATCCCAGTTAGGGTATTATATGATCCGGGTGCGACACACTCATTTATTGCGCATGATGTTGCTTTGAAATTATCTGTATATGTTGAGTGCTTACCTTACGTGTATGAGGTTAGTTCCCCTCTGGGATCTAGCTTTACAACCGACCGAATTTATAGACGTTGTCCTGTAAAGATTAATAATAAGATCTATCTGGCTGACCTAATCGAGATACCGATGGAAAGGTATGGGGTTATTTTGGGTATGGATTGGTTGTTCCGACATCGGGCACAAGTGAACTGCTATGAGAAGAAAGTCATCTTGGAAGCTGAAAAATTAACTAAGAAGGAAGTTAAAGACGACAAAGTAATGAAGGTGCCTATCATATCAGTAATGGAGGCGAGACAACTTATCAGAGTTGGGGCTACTGGATATGTTGCCTACTTGCTCAACCGACCGAAGGACCAAGTGAAATTAGAGGAGATGGATGTGGTCAAGGAGTTTCCTGATATATTTCCAGAGAGTTTAAACTCACTACCACCAGAACGAGAGATTGAGTTTGTGATTGACCTTATTCCAGGAGCAGAATCATATTCAAAGACACCCTATAGAATGGCCCCGGCAGAACTAAAGGAATTAAAGACTCAATTGGATGATTTGTTGGCCAGTGGATACATCAGTCCGAGTACCTCACCTTGGGGTGCTCCAGTTTTGTTTGTAAAGAAGAAAGATGGATCCCTCAGAATGTGCATCGACTACAGAGAGCTGAACAGAATGACAATAAAGAACAAGTATCCTCTACCTCACATTGAGGAGTTGTTCGACTTATTGCAAGGATCAAGAGTTTACTCAAACTCGACCTTAGGCAAGGGTATTATCAACTTCGTATCAAAAAGGAGGACATTCCCAAGACTGGATTTAACACGCGGTATGGGCATTTTGAATTCGTCATGATGCCGTTTGGTTTAACCAATGCCCCAGCAGCTTTCATGGATATGATGCATAGAATTTTCAGATCATATCTTGACAAGTTCGTTGTCATCTTTATTGATGATATTCTAGTATTCTCAAAATCGGAAGAAGAACACGCAGAACACCTTCACATTGTGTTGGAAACCCTACGACGACACCAGTTATTTGCCAAGTTCAGTAAATGCGAGTTTTGGATAGATCGAGTTGCATTTCTTGGACATATCATCTCAGGGAATGGTATGGAAGTTGATCCATCCAAGATCGAAGCAGTTATGAATTGGGAACAACCTAAGACACCTTCAGAAGTAAGGAGTTTCTTGGGATTAGCTGGGTACTACCGGAGGTTTGTTCGAGATTTTTCCAAGATTGCATCCCCACTTACTCAGTTAACCAAAAAGAACCTGAAGTTTCAGTGGGATGACAAATGTGAAACCAGTTTTCAGGAGTTAAAGAAGAGATTGACCACAACACCCATACTAGTATTACCAGAAGGATCAGAAGGGTATGCGGTATACACAGATGCTTCAAAAGAAGGCTTGGGATGCGTATTGATGCAGAAAGGAAAGGTTATTGCGTATGCATTAAGAAAGTTGCGTTCCCATGAGCAAAACTACCCTACCTATGATTTGGAGTTGGCAGCGGTCATCTTCGCATTGGCTAAGTGGCGACATTACTTGTATGGTGTTTCATTTGACATTTTTACCGATCATAAGACCTTGAAACACCTATTTACCCAGAAGGAGCTAAACATGAGACAGAGAAGATGGATGGAGTTTCTAGAAGACTATGATTGTAGAATTCAATACCATCCAGGAAAGGCAAACGTGGTAGCTGATGCTTTAAGCAGAAAAACGAGCATAGCTTGCTTAAAAGGAGCTTCAACTTCAAGTGAAAATGCACCGAAAAAAGTTTGTATTACATCTGAACCGCGAGTGGCGAATATCACCATTAAGTCGGATTTGGGTGTACGAGTTAAAGAAGCACAGACGACTGATGACTGGGTTCAGAGACAGGCAGAACGGATCAAGGAGACCCCAGATTCAAAGTTTGGCTTTGATGATACAGACATCTTTAGATATAAGAATAGGGTCTACATTCCAACCACATTGAGAAGAGAAATTCTTGAAGAATCATAAGTCTGCTTACACAATTCATCCTGGAGGAAACAAGATGTACAAGGATCTCAAGGCGCACTACTGGTGGAATGGAATGAAACGAGATGTGGCAGATTTCATAAAAAGATGTCTTACGTGCCAACAAGTGAAAGCTGAACATCAGAAACCGGGTGGAACATTGCAACCATTACCAATACCAACGTGGAAATGGGAACAAGTGACTATGGATTTCCTAACAGGACTTCCTAAAGTTAGAGGCGGTTATGATAGTATCTGGGTTATAATCGACAGATTGACCAAATCAGCTCACTTTCTCTCAGTAAAATCAACTGATAAGGTAGAAAAACTGGCAGAACTGTATCATCAGGAGATTGTCAGGCTGCACGGAATTCCAATAAGCATCGTTTCGGATAGGGATCCTAAATTCACTTCAAAGTTATGGCAGGACTTGCAGAGCTATTTGGGAACTAAGTTGAAGTTTAGCACTGCAGCTCACCCACAAACCGATGGTCAATCAGAAAGGTTAATCAAATACCTAGAAGATATGTTAAGGGCTTGCGCGTTAGATTTCCATGAGAGTTGGAACAAACAATTGACCCTGATCGAGTTCGCTTACAACAACAGTTATCAAGCCTCGATTGGGATGGCACCGTATGAAGCTCTGTATGGTAGAAAATGCAGATCCCCACTGTATTGGGATTTGGAGGATTGGAGATGGACTAAAGATGGTATTCATCGAGCTACACCTCCAGATCTGATTCAAGACGCGATTGAGAAAGTACATATCATCCAACAAAGGATGAAAGCTGCCCAAGACAGGCAAAAGAGCTATGCGGACAGGAGACGGCGAGATCTAGAATTTGAAGTGGGTGATCATGTATTTTTGAAAGCCTCACCAAGAAAAGGGTTCACAAGAATCAGAAAAGGTGGAAAGCTGAATCCAAGATACATTGGTCCATTTGAAATTCTAGAGCGAATCGGGAAAACAGCCTATCGATTGGATTTACCACCAAGTCTCACAGGAATTCATAACGTCTTTCATGTTTCCCAGCTTCGAAAGTATTATCCTGATGAATCTCGTATTCCCCCCGTGGAGGAAGCACAACTGGAGCCAAATCTAACTTTCACAATGAAACCAGTACAAGTATTGGATCGTAAATATCAGGAACTCAGAAATAGAAGGATTCCATTACTAAAGGTGTTGTGGAGGAATCAGACAACCGAAGAGACTACATGGGAAACAGAAGAGAAAATGAAAAAGTACTATCCCGAATTGATTGAAGGATCAGAAGTGGAATCTGGGGACCAGATTCATTTAAGGGGGGGAGAGTGTAACAGCCGAGATTTTGAACCGAATCAAAACGAGTAAGTTAAATAAAATATCGGGACACGTCTACGAATTTGACTGAGTGCCTCATATGTTTAAGCGTTATTCTATGAGTAAAATAAATTAAACAATTTGCATTACAACATTCATTTAATTAAATTTTAATTCCTCATTTGATACTAAATGCTATATTTGCTAATAATAACATCATTAATTTACGTAATATATATATATATAGCAAATTTGATTAGATTTTATAGTTCTCCATTTAAAATATTCAATTTTAAGGTAAGTTACTTGATACGTGTTTCAAATGTGATTGAAATTTTATGGAATGTATGAATTATGACTTAATTATTTATTTAATACTAAATCTTATTTTGAATTGTACTTTTTTTGTATACGTGTGTGTAATGTGTGTAATATGCATGTGAATATGTGATAACGTGCACAATGATGTATGCAATTAGAAAACTTAATCACAAAGCTTCTTTTGTGATTTTTCTGTGTACCTGTAAGTTTTGCAAATAGATAAAATTAATGACCCAAACCTGAAGAGGACAAGTGGTATAAATGTGTTCATCTTATCAAAACTTTCATTTCTTTGTAAGCCAAGAATGCATTTTACGTGTAACCCACCGTATTTTTTTAACCAATGATATTAACTAAATTTTTTTAAATATCTCCAACTAGCTTTAAGCATTAAATTGTATTTTATTTTGTGTCCGCCGACTCCATTGCTATATGCAATGTTGCTTAATATACCATTGTTCATATTTGAAAAATACAGTGAACCTTCGGCTCTCAAAGTTTAGGTGGAGTTGTGCTTTGACAATTTAAAAGGATAACATAATTTTCCGTGTAAGTATCTATACCTCATTTTACTCGTTAAAATTCTTTTAGTCTAAATATTATCTTACATCTTTTCTTCTAGTATTGATTTAAGCTGGATATAGAACGTGATGACAGATCCTTAATTACATATACTTGGTTTAATTTTTTGAATTTATATATTTGCTTGAGAATATTATATTCGTTTTTTTTATTTAGATCATTAAAATGAACCCTTAATAGAATTCTCTTAAACTATTTTATGTACCAATATGTGATGGGAATGTTTTGGGATAAATATCGAATCAGTTAATTTGATAAAATTGTTTGTTTTCTAAATTTACAAGTTTTTCAAAGATAACTCTTGCTTCCTTAGTCGGCAAAAATTATGAACAGCATCACACCTGTGTAAATAGATAGTTTCTCATGAAAATTTCGAAAATTAAATTCCTCAGTTTGGGGTCGGACGAAATTCCAAGATTTTTGCATCTCACTTTTGCAAGTTCTTTAATCTAAGTAATCGTTCGAAATTTAATATGGATAGTAGACTTCAAAATTTGTCTGACTTAATAAAGTATTTAAGTATATGAGCCTTATGGACGTGATTAGTTTAATTTTATAATTTATATGTTTGCCTCTGCCGGTTTTCTTTTACCTGAATCATGGGAATATACTTGTACTTTGAAACTTTGGTAAATTTTGTATTGAAATATGATGATAATTATACGGTAA
Organism: Lantana camara; assembly: GCA_037501455.1. NCBI lineage: Eukaryota > Viridiplantae > Streptophyta > Magnoliopsida > Lamiales > Verbenaceae > Lantana > Lantana camara. The sequence goes on from CM074862.1 coordinate 66,053,280, forward strand.
AATATCAAATAGACTAAATTGGATTCCATGATATATTTTATGTAATCAAGAAATTAAAAAAAAAAAAAAAAAAAAAAGAAAAAGAAAAACCAAATTGGTCAAATTTTAATTTTTCTGAAAATGTTATAAGTTGTATTATTGAAATAATTATGGAATTTCTCAAATTTAGTGCTTCTGTTTAATTAAGCCATGTGAGATTAGGTGATTGCTTAAATTGGTATGTGTACCTTGATAGCCGTACGAGTCAGTCGCGTTATCTGATTGTCAGTCGAGTTATAATTTGAAGTCATATGTGTATCACAGGTGTTCCTAGGGAGGAGCCCTGATCGTGTTGCTCGTGTCTTTCCTTTGCAATTTGGAAACTTTTCAGGTGAGGGATTAAAATATTTTCAACTGGGGCTAAAACATATATTATGTAAATATATATATTCTTAAAACTCAACCCTTATTTATTGAGTTTGATTTTGACCCGTTGATACTATATATAGTATTAGTTGTTTTATAATATTTTAGTATTTTGTTGAAAAATCGGATTTACTTATAAAAATGGGTTCTTGTTATATTATATATGTACGTGTGAGTGAACGAAAAGTTTGATTTTTTGAAATGTGAAACGGTTAAGAGAAAGAAAGTGTTTGAAAGTATGAATCTATTTTGAAAAGCGAGTACTGATCTGATAGAACCCTTGGGGACGCCCTTGGGGAATATGAGCCCGAAGTATCTAGTGGGTGAAGCCCTGAGGTGTGCACCAAAGGCTGATCTTTACTACGTACTTCTGTGAAGCTCTATACGGGGCGTAGTCGGAGGTTGACTGCGTTACGTATAGAGTGAGGTTATTGGTACCAGGGCATACTGCCCCTATCTGTGTGATCGTGTGGTTGGTTGGGGGGCACCTCGACTAACAATTGGAGGGAGAAGACTGGTTTCTGTTTTGTGTTTCTTGTGTTCAAGGTGTGAAAGGTTGGAGAACTCGCCCGTACTCGCCGGGTTACTGTTTTGATTATTGGTTCACAAGTGTGTTTTCGTACAAACTAAAAGCTATCACTTCTTATACGTTTACATCTCGTTTTCGAAAATAAGGAAAATGTGAACCAAGCTTGTGATTTCGTTTATATATATGTATAACCCCCTCACTTAGTCACTTTGACTAACGTCCCCTTTATTCTGGTTTTGGCTTCAGGCATGTGCGAATAAGCGACATGTTGGTCTAGGTCGTCAGGAGCCGTTTAGATAGTTTGTTTTGAAGTTATGAGTTTTAGAATTTCTCCTTCGTGGGAAACTCAGTATGTACAGTTTACGCACTTATACCTAATACAGTTGTCGTTTGTCGTCGACCTTATAATTATCTTTGAAGTTTGATGTTGACTGGCATTATTTTATGCTTCCGCTATGCTTGTGTTTGTTTGTTCGTCACCGTTCGCCGGGAAAGATCACGAGTGAAAGCCCAAAGCTAACACTCGGGGTACTTCTCAGTGCGGGATGTGGCAAGGGCGCCACAGTCAATGTATGTTATATTGTTCATGATTACGCCGTTCTTCCTAATTGGTACATTTGAGTCGTGTCTCACGGACAGTTGTCTTTCTTGCACAGACCAACTTCCTGGTGACGAGGAGCAGGCCCCGTGAGCTGTATCCTTGTTTCTTTTGGTTACACAGGTGAGGTTTAATTTCTAGATATATATAGAACCCTTATAACCCTATGTGAACTTTTCGGCCAAAATGTATATACATCTGTAATCTTTCAAAACCTCGATTGATTAAACTGAATGACTGTTTTGGCGAGTAACTATATTGCACTGTGGGCCCGAGGGTAGTGGCTTGAGCTAATCGGGAAGGCATGGGCTGACGGGTAACTCTAGCCCTATCCTCACCACTTGGGATGACCCCTGAATCCACCAGGAGGTTTGGTGGAGGAAGGAATCCTGTAAGTGGGAGTCATGTTCCTGACGTACGCACTGATTGGATGGTTGGGCCTTGCAAACCCACCATCACCCCGGAGGAAGAAGGGTTCATGAAACTGCTAATTGTGAACTGTAATAACCTGCATGCTCATTATTGAATTGAAACACAATTATAGTATTGTTCACTGTCAGGAGTAAAGGTTTGAGACTGCCTTCACTCGTCGGGCCATTGATTGACTGGAATTGTTAATAAAATGATAAAATTGATAGTTGTAATCTCGGGCGATATTATATCTTATTTCTTGACTTATATTGTTCTTTTACAAAAATATTACCCGAGATTATAACTTGCATGTATGTGCGCTTATATTTATATACCCCTTACTCAGTCTGTTGTAGACTGACGCCTCAACCTTTCAGTTTTTGCAGGTGCGTGCTAGGCGGGAATTAGAGTCGAGTCTTGTCTTTAATTTGGGTCTAGCACACTTCACCTTCATATTACTTTCATGTATTGATACTTATGATATTTTGGCATGTCATATGGAATATTTTGGAGATGATAATGTATTGATATGTATATGGATAGATAGTATGCTTTTGGATACTTGATATTTGATAATGAAAAATTATGCTTCCGCTTTTATTGTTCTGAATTGATTATTTGGTTTGAGGTTAGTCCCGCTTAGCTATTGTCATTTTTTTTATTGTCTCCCGTTCGCTATAGCTTTGGTTCATGTATGGATTGTCCATTTCATATGTGAATTGAACTATAGTGCGGGGGATATGGTACCTAGCGTTCCGGGTGCTACACTTTATCTCGTTTCTGTTTCTATCAATACACAAATTATAGTACTAGCATACTCACTAATCTGATTTGTGCCTAGGACTGGTGTGGATACATTCTAGAGGGCTCCTACTTTGAAGTCTTGAAAGAAAAGAACCGATCGAGAAATAGGATAATTCATTACCGCGTGAAGAACGATTGAGGATGGCTCAAATCATTTCAAGAAACATTCTAGTCAAATAAGAAACTTTCACTTGAGTTTCGAAATAAAAATTGCAAGCTAGCAATTCCTTATAGGAAAATTTTTAAATTTTCGCTGCGTTTCGAACCCGTTTTTTCAACAATTACATATGCCAAAAAGGTGTCATAAAACTAAAAGAGTCGCAGTCAACGCGTGTGAGACTCAAACACACACCGAAGGGTTTTCAAGCAAAAACAAAGCAAAACAAAACAAAACATAAAGTTCTTTTGGAGATTTTGTTTGATAAGTTCTTTTTTGCTCTTTTCGAATTACATAAGGTTTTTGGTGCAAATAGCTCAAGGATTAATTTAATTTGTTTTCTAATTTTTAAGGGTTAATGTTTGTTTGCACCCCAACCTTTCAGAAGTTCTGCACTTTAGTACCCAACCTTTAAATTTTGACGAATTAGTTACCAACCTTTAAAAGTTGTTACATTATAGTACCCAGTTCAAAATTATATTTAGTTTTTTATTTTACATATTTTTTTAATTAGTTTAATATATAAAATTTTGAAATGACTGAATTGTCCTTAAATTTTTCATCTTGGCCGGAATATTCCACCAAATTTTGGAATATTCTGTCGGAATTTTAACCTGGGTACTTTTGGAATACGATCTCTACAAATTATGAATTTAACAACAAACTAAGGGTACTTTTGAAATGACATAAAGGAACCCTAAATGAACTTCAAGGACTACAAATGGTTCTCAAAGTTAGTGACTAAAATGTAATTTTTAAATTTAGATGGACCGCGATGTAATTAGGCCTAAATGTAGGGTAGTCAGATGTGATTATTTCTATAATATATAGTTACGTGTGGGCTATAAAACGAGCATATAAAGGGTTGAAGGTCGCTTAACTAAAACAAAAACAAAAACCTAAACCTCACCTTTTGGGAAAAGGGGCAAAGAGTGCGTGAAGACCACCCAAACAAACCTGAGCCTTGGGCTGGTCACCTCCCGAAAGCACCTCTGTAACAAACATACACAAAACTCAAGACTTACACTCAAGATGAACCAAATAGACTCACGGTGATACTCATGAATACAAAGATGCAATGTGTATGACGGACATTCACGTTATAAGTTATTCATGTTTATTTAACACATTTTCATTTGAATTGCATGCATTCAGGAAGCAAAATAAACCAAATTATAGAAATTAAAGTTATTCATATCAATTTACATTCATATCACACGTTAGAGACATGCTCGGGGTGGGAAAGAACGAAAGAAATAAGCAAAAATAAAATTTAAAACAAAATCCTGTGCCAAAACTATGCTACGTCGCGGCCGTGACCATGAAAGGCTTGAAAAGCGTCGCGGCCGTGACGCGACACCAGAAATCCATACTATAGGACCATCATGGCCGCGATCAAACTTAGTTGAAAATCATCACGACCGCAATAAGTGGTCAGGGACCTCTCCTAGACAACTCTCGTGGCTGCTACCAAAAACTGCACAAAACAAGCAAAACTTGCTACCGAACTCCAAATTCAAATGTTTAGAGCAGCCATGGTTGCTCCATGAATATGGGAGGTTTCAAACCTCACCAAAACTTGCATACCAACAAGTCCCAAGTTCCAAAACAAGCAACATGCATCACATGACTCACAAATAACACATTTTAAAGCTTGAATCATATTTGAACAATCAAATCAAAATTTCATCAAAACCTTTAAAACCCATTAATACCCATTAATGGCATATTAATGAATTTTCAACTAATCAACAAGTATCAAGCTATAAATTTGTTCATAAGCTTCGTATAAACATCATATATCTCATTTAATTCATTTAAAACCAACTAACAACTTATACGATCAAATTATACTAAAACTCTTACTATTCACCAAAATCTTCAAACACATACATACTTATACTTTCAAGGCATAAAAGAGGTATTAAATCAAATCTCATAATATAGGGAATACGTAGATTACCTCGAATCGTTGAATGGTTGAGAAATGAAGGAATACTTTGAGCTCAAAGGTTGATGGCCAAAAACTCTTCTTCTTTTCTTTTTTATGGCTTTTACTACACGTGAGGGGAAAAACGAGGAAAGGGAAAAGAATTCGATCCATAAAGGGGCTGCAAAACAGGTCGGGTATAAGAATTAAATCGATCCACGCAAATTAGATTTTAAAGCATTCTCAAAATGCTTCAAAAAATTTAAGGTTAGAATCGTTGAACTCGAATCATCGACACAAATGCAATGGCGAAGTCAGAATTCAAATCCAAATTCCCGAGTTCAAAATAACCTAATTACAATTAGATTTCTAAACTTCCAAAAATAACCAAATAAGTTCAAAACCTATTTTCAATTAAGTCCAAAACTTTCGAATAAAAACAAATTAAGTCTGTAACATCGCATAAATCATTTCATTTCATGAAATTAACATTTCAGACATAAAATTCACAATTTAATATTTAAAAACATATAATTATAATTCAAATTATGCATCTAGAAGCAATTTAAAACAATTAATCATATGATATCACATTTAAATTATATAATTAAAATTAAATAAAATAAATACGTAATTAAACTCATACTTAATATTACATGGACTCGTTTGGTCAGCCCTTCATTTCTCCCTAAAGGCTACAAGGCAACCGTCTAATTCAAAATACGACTACCTTCCCATTATTGAAACTCTACCTTAGTTTCAGCAACTTTCAACCTCATCTTTTTCTTTGAATTGGGGGTGATCGAGCCAAATTTTTTATGACGGGTCGATCCGGAGCTCTGGTTCGAACACTTGGATTTGTAGAAGAGGGAATACCGCCTCTGCTCAAAATTTTTAAAAGATAAAAGAAGGGGGTGAGCTTGAGGCCAACTCGGGGGAGATGGGGGTGATGCCGAGGTTGGCACTCCGACTCTCAAGTCAGTTATCGAGTTGAGATGATCGAGTTTAGTGTAGTAAATGTGGTAGGTAAAATACTTACTTGCGATATAAATGCGGGCATTTATATTAGGTGAAGAGTGAGAATGAGCCCCATCGACGTGCCGGTGTCTCAAGTTGATAGGTGTCCTATTATTACTAAGTATTTAATGCGTGGTCGGCTACTCTTTTTGGAGAAGAATAGTGGGCTGGCCAGCTATGTGGTCGGAGTAGGTCAAGACACCTGGGTCGAAAGTATGGAGCTATCGACAATCGAGGTACGGAGTGGTAAAAGTTGGGAGAGGTTAATTGTGGGCTCGATACCATCAACGGAGGGCATCGACCTGATCGAGATGCCAGATGGTATACAGTGATAGGTCCTAGTGGGAAAATGGGTCCGAGCCACGTCATAAGTCCCCCAAACGTCATCTGCTAGGGCTGACATGGAGGCAACGTTTCATCTCCCAAGGTGGGATCCGCTGTAATCATTGCGACTCTTCATCTTGTCGATTCCTGCCAATTTCACTCTTATAAATAGGGTCTCTCTATAAATTCATTTTACTGTTTCCTAAATAATTTGAAGAGAGAGCTCTAAGTTGTTTCGAGCGAGTCCAGCGCTTTTGTGCAGCAAGTGATCGTTCGTTCCGAGGAAGGAAGCTTTTGACCTTTTGCCACACAAAAAGGTACTTTCTCGACTCCGATCTAGATTTTATTCTTCCTTCTTTTTTCGATTGTTTTAAGGGAGAGGTTAGCCACTTCCTTCTCCGAGAAAGCTCTCTCTCGATTTGCCCTGATCCTTTTCAGCGAACATATCTTTTGAGTTATTTTTTCGATAACTGTAGGATGTCGACAAATCGAGGAGAGAGTGAGCCCATAGGGATGGAAGTAGGGGCCCTATCAATTGGGTCATGCTCTAGCTCCTATTCAAGCTCAGATTCGATTGATTCTTGGGTTTCCGTGGAGACCAGGTCGACCAATCCTCAGGGGGTCGATGAGGATGTTGACATAATGGAAGTTTCAAATGCGATCCCTGAGAAGAAATTGGAAGACGTTGTTGTGCCTCGTGTAAAAAAAGCGGAGGTATCGACATCTGGTCAAGGAAGAGAGCAAGAAGATGAAGAGGAGGAAGAAGAAGAGAATATCGAGCCAGAGGGTCGGCTCATTAAAGATCCCCTAGCCATCCTTTGTACCATTTCTTGGGACAAGGTGAGAGATATCTAATATTTGTTGTTCGGAGGTACTCCGGAGTTTGGGGGTTATCGAGTTATAAAGTCCGAGCTGGGGGCAAAATGATAAACCCGCCTGAAAATTGTATAGCTGTTAACCTTTTCATGGTCGAAAATGGGTTCCGAGTGCCTATCCCCGAGGAGATGCTCGAGTTCTTCAATACTCCGAGGATCAGCCCATTACAATTGATAACAAACTTGTACGCAATGGTGAACGGGCTGAGGGCTCTGTTGAAATGTCTTGGAGTGTTTCCCAACATCTACTGCCTGTCAAAAGTTTTCCAGGCCTCGGTGATATCCAAGACCTCGGTACCAGGGCCGGGATATGTACAGCTTCAGTCAAAGAATAACTTTCGACTCGTGAGATCTCCAACCTCTTTGAACGGCAAGGGTTGGAAACATAGGTTCATTTACATCAAGTGCGAGAAGGGTTGACCCAGATTGAAGTTTCCAAGTTGGAGTTGGATTCTTCTAGTACCCTTCCGAGGGGGAATCCGGGTTGGTCCAATACTTTGATGGCCAGCTTAAGGGATATGGGGAGTGTAGAGTCGAAAGATATGATCAACCCTTAAATGTTGATCGAGCTAGGGATAGCCCCTGGGGTGCGAAAATATTTCGACCCTGGTATTTCGAGAAGAATCCCTCGAAGCATTACTTGTTTTTATTTTCCTTCTTATGAAATCGTAAGTGTCTGATCGGTTTTCTTTTCCTTACAGAATCACACATCATGTCGGCAGCCTTGGCAGCTTTAAGAAAAGAAATGGAGGAGCTCAAGAAAGCCTCCGAGAAGAAGCATTTACCTCCTCCGACTGAGGCGGAGGTCGGTACAACGACACGAGCCACACTCGAGGCTGTTCCAAAGGTCCTCGAGAAGAGGGCGCCCTAGGCCCCAGGCAAAATAGGGCCGATTTCAAGAACGGGGGCTGAGTCGAAAGCCCCTCGTCAAAGAAGCAGAAGAAAGATCACTCTGGCCACCACCACTCCAAGGCCCAGGTCAAGGGGGACAGATCGAAAAATAAAAGTCGAGAGAAGACTCCGGCCGCTCCTCTCCCCCAGTCAATGAAGCCATTCTGGATGTGATGGTGGGGGAACATTCTCTGCTACTTCCCATGTGGCATAAGAAGCTTTAATGAAGAAGGGGAGCCTCGGAGAATTGGCACAACCCCTCGAGATTACCCCGTGATCGGAGCTTTATATAGCTCGATCCAGACTGAAGCCAATCACAGGGATCGATGGAGGTTTTCTGACGATGAGATTGAGGCTCAGGGGGCCCAAAAGTTTATGTCGTTAAGTACACTCGAGTTGTAGTGTTCATACTCTATGCTTTCATTCTCGATATTTTAATACTCAATCAAATTTTTTTTCAGCTGAGCCAAGACTACTTCCACATAGCTCGACGGAGCTTTGTGCATCGTCAGGCCAGGATCAGGGTTGAGAAAACAGTCAAGAGGCTTCATCGAGCTATCCGAGAAGGACAAAAAGTTGGCGGCAGCAGAGAAAGACAAGGCTGAGCTCGACAAAAACTTTTTGGATACCATCGAGAAGCTTTCCAAGGTCAAGAAGGATTTAAAGTCTATGGAGGCTAGGATCGCGAAGTCGATCGAGGAAGAAGTTGAACCCAAAAGCGGGGTCAAATCGAGGGCGAGAGGAAGGGGGCAGATCTGACCATTAGGAGATGCAAGAATGGCCTCGAGCAGGTTGTGCAGATGTCGGAGAGGAGGGGCACTTATAAACTTATGAAGTCAAAAGCCTTCCAAAAAGCCTACTCGATCATGAGCTTCAAAGACCTCGAGGAAGGCTTCAACCTATGCCTGGCTTAAGTGCAAGCATCCGGGTAACTTACCGAGGATTATGATCAAACAAAGGTTAGATTCTTCCAAGATGATCCTCGACCTACTGATCCTGCTACTCGACTGCCCTTGTAGAACCCCGCACGGTGGGTCACCACATCCCCCACACCTAAGCCCAATCCACATGCAAGATGGGAAACCCGTACCTGAACTGAGTGGAGGCGGACGGGAGACAGATAGACACATACCTAAGCTAGGCAGAACGTAGACCCTATCAATTAAAACAAAGCACCAAGCAAATGCGTATGCGGAAGTGAATCAAACCATCTAATAATAAAACACAAGCAGTAGGTGACGGGTTCAACTAGCATATATACCTAATCCCCGAATATTAACATAAACCATAAACGCAAACGGGTTCAATTTTCTCCCTAGAAGCCTGTCCCGAAATCGAATATACATAATAAACAATGCATACATAATCAAATATTCATACTTATACAAGAATCCGAATCGTATGAAAAGCGACAGACCCGAACAAAACAACAGACAAGACAGACACCAAGGACTCGACACTCCGCCTAGCACGAACTCCACGCAACCTGCACACTAAAAATAAAAAGGGAGAGGGATTAGCCACACGGACTGAGTGAGGGCTACCCACACATGCTATATATATACAAAGAGCAAGGCACGCATAACATACAATGTTCGTAAACTTAGGGATAGTTTTTGCACGCTAAAACATTGGCCCGTGATACATACATATAGGGATTCTTATCAAATCCGAACAAAACATAACTTAACAAATTCTTACGTATCAAAACATACTTATCGTAACAAATCTTATAGAAACATATTAAACTTAAAGTTACAAAAGATTCATATTTTATCTTAATTATGAGTCTATCCCCGTTCCACGAACTTTAACATAACATACATACATAACTCGGCGGGTACGAGTACCTAATCCCATCCCAGGCTCCTCCAACTAAACATACATAACAAATCAAAACATAATAGCATACGTATCATACATACCCCCTCCTCCGGTGATGGAAGGGTTGTGCGACCCTAACCATCCTTACAGACGAGGGGAGCGTGAACACTCAAACCCTCAGGTTCCCATCCCCCTACCAAACCTCCTAGCAGGTTCAGGGTTATTCCTATCCAACTGTGGACATGTGCACAGGGGTCATAACCGGCGACCCCATGGCCGACCCGGGTCTCCCTTACCCACAACTCAGGGGCCCATCATACCAAACATATCACATTAGAGCATACCATATCATAACCCGCTACTTATCAAAATTAACATAACATACCTTACCTTGCAAAAACTATGCTATTCATACCTCTCCGTGTCAAATCCATAATATATCCATAGCTCATAGCTTTCGGCTCATAAGAGGCATACGGCTTGAAGCATAGTTAATGTTGCAACCTTAGCAAACCATAACAAACCAAAACAAGCGTACATAGGCTCGCACATAGGCCGATGATATCGATACCTTATTGCTCGAATGGCAAAACCGAGTCGGTCAAAATCATTTCTGTAGGATGCGATAAATTGGCACGCTTCTGGAATCGGTCACATCTTTTCACGAACTCAAACGCGTCCTTGCGGAGGGTAGGCCAGTAAAAATCGGCTCGAGATGTTTTCTGAGCTAGGATCGACTGCCAGCATTGTAACAGCCCTAAATAGGGCCTAGTTGGAATTGGTAAACCTTGAAAGAAAGTGAAAGCGTTTATAGACTTTGATCCGTCAAATGTTCTTCATGTATCACATTTCTATGTGTTTTAACTTGTTCTTACATGCTATTGTGTGACTATGGGAGAGATCTCATTTCCGACCACAAATTACTATTCATTTCCCGAGCATTCATTCCCTCAATAGAATCCTAAAAACTCAAATATGTGTCTCTTGAATACCTTAACTCACATCTCTTGTCCTAAAATCATTTTCGAAAATTTAACATCAAAGTTACGATTTTATCCCCATGCCATTGATTATCCACTAAGTCATATCTTCTTATCTCATTCATAGAACCTTAGAGGTATGAAACTATTATTTTTCTATTGCTTACATATGCTTTCTATGACCCGAAACTCTTTACAAAAATTATTGATCAAAATTACCATTAGATCCCTTGATCACTATTCATTCCATAAAATTAGAAATTTCTCGTAACACTTTTTTCCTATCAAATAATATAGTCAAATGAATCCTTGAATCATTTCAAGGATTTTGACATCATTTCAAGGATTTTGACATCTTTCAAGGATTTTCCCATCCCAACTTTAGTAGTATCAAAAACCGTCTAAATCCTTAGTTACTATTCACACTGTAGACAACTTTTCATACACTCACTTTTTGATACCCAATATTATAGTCAAAACGATCCTTGAATTGTTTTATGAATTTTCATACTAATACCAAAACTTAATTCTAACCGTAGTTTATTTCATAAATATTTTTTCTATTAAAAATCATTATTGTTACCATAAAAGTTTAACTTTCATTTAAAATTCAAAATTATACTTAAAACGTTTCTTGAATTTTTCTCTAACTATGATAATTTTCTCAACCATTAAACTTCCTCATAGCTTCGTTTATTTAATTTACAAACTTTCAAACGAAAAACCTAAACGTCACACATTTATAATCATGGCGAAGCTCATTTTTGGCTCATTCTTTCACTACTTTTACCACTTCAAGCTCTCGTTTCCCGAGTCTTAAATAAATTTTATATTATTTTATATTTATTTTTATTAAATATGACATCATCCATGACATCACCTTCCTAAAATAGAAAGGCTAGGTCTATGATATAAAATCTTCTACATTTCATACATATTCTCTACATATTTTTGTGATTCAAAATTCTCCACATTTCCTACATAATTTCCATATAATTTTGTGATTTAGAATTCTCCATATTTCCTATATATTTTCAAAAATTGCTCTTAAGTCCTTAATTCCTACCTATAAATACCCCATAAGAGATTCATTTCTAACTCACCAACTCCTCTCTTCTTTCCCCAAATCCTCTTCCCCCCCCCCCCAAAAAAAAAAAAACTCTCTCAAGGTTAGTTATTTTTTTATGCTTTAATTCATAATTAGTTTAGGTATTTAATTAGTATATTTTATAAGCTTTAAATTATGTTAAATATTTATGTTTTATTAGGAAATTATGATTTAGGAAATTATGATTTAGAAATTTATACTTCATGAATTAAAGTTAGGAATTTAATTTATGAAAATGCATGTTTATTATATGAATTTATTTAAAATACGTGTTTATATAGTCATAATTTTGTTCTTGAATATTTGAATAGATTCATGTTTAGGAAATTAGTTTATGAATTAATTTTCATGTAAAGTTGATATATTATGCTCATTTATACTTTAATCTTATGTTATGAATATGAATTTAATCAAGAATGCCTAGAACATCTTATGAATATTCAAGTACGATCAAGAACATGTTCTTAGTGTTCTTGACTAGTGTGTGAAGTGTGTGTGTGTCGTGTTTTTGTAGTGTGTGAAAGATTAGGTGTTTAAGTATGTGTCTAATCCCCTACACTTAAATAGTAGTTGTTTCCAAATAATGATTTCAAAATAAATAAGAATAAATTGGAATTTTTAAATAATAATTCTTGACTAATATTTTAATTAAATAAAATAGGGGATTAAAGTTTCAGGAATCATTTAAACGTTTCATATTTCAAATATCGTTTTGTGATTCAAATACGTTCAAGGTTTCAAACATTAAAAGATTAGGATTTCTATTTTTAAATAAATCCAACTTTTGACTTTTATTAAACTAAAATAGGAATTTCAAATAATAATACTCATCTAGGATTTTTAAATCGGATATTTCAAATATCCTTTCCAAAATAAAGATTTCTTTATTAAAAGTTTGGGCTTATTTTATAACATAGAAGTTTGCTAAGATTCATAATTTGATTAATAACATCTTGTTTTGTAAGCCTTGTTTGAATGTTAAAGTTGTATTTTACCAGAATATTATTATGTGATCTCATTTCATGTTATGGTTTGCTTTATTGTGGTAACTTGTCTATGTGATTAGTCTTAGTTTAAGGATTAGAAACTTATAGTTGATCACCATTCACAGGTGAAGATTTGGACTGACTAGGACTCCGGTATTATTACACATGTAGATGAGGTTAAATGTTCCTACTGGGATCATAAGTCTATATATGTATAAAACATTTTATGTCTTACGCTAATAGAGTTCAAGTCTTACCCCTTTATAAATGAGACTACCCCTTTTGGGAAAATACTTCAATATCAACTTATATTACTCTAGTATACAAAATCAATCATTTTAAAGTATTCATGTTGTCTTGTCTTCTTATAAGGATTAAAGTAGTTCACGTTATAATGTTCCAGTACTACATGACAATCCTAGTATCGTTAAATTCAAGTAAAGTATCTTTTTTTATTGTGGGCCCCAATGGTATCGATAGAAGTAATAGACCAGGAGGCGAGCGCCAATGGCTATTATTATACCAGCCGCCAACTAGATCTTGGTGATGGTCTAACTGGAGCTTAGTTATTCCACATCAAGTGACGGGAAAAGGTACGTCCCTCCCAAACTCATGTATATCGTCACTAAGGGAAGCTCCCTGAGGTGACACCGGAGAAAAAAGGGATTATATTGTTTATTTCATTAGTAACGACATCTTGATCAATGTCATTACGAATATTCTCGGTTTTAAGGAGTAAAGGTTGGAGAACGCCTAAATTGCGGGCATCTTATTGTTCTAAAAAGGATTTATGTTTTATTAAAGCATAGCCTATAACCCCCTATCCCGTCATTTTAAAATAAATATGAACCCAGTATTGTTATTGATATAATATTTTCCTATTATAGGGTACTAACCAAGGAGTTTCTTGGTTAACCCCATTATGTACATTTATTTAAACATTACTCTCAAAATTATTAATTCAGTCTTGTTCACTTTTCTAATAAAGATCTGTTGAATAAAAGTATTTTGGTCAAAACCCTAAAGTTCTATATACATATATAGTTTCAACCACATCCTCACTTAGTCATTTTGACTAATCCTTCACTCTTTTCAAATTCATGATTTCTGGTATTGCCATCGTTCATTAGCTGGTATCTTGAAGCATAGAGAGTCCATTATCTTGTGCATATTAGATCAGGTTCTCTCGACTGAGCCAAGTTAGACTATAATCCCTTCTAGTTATTAATTACTCTAATATCATACTCTTAGATCATGAACAACTTTAATCCTACGGTATTGCTCATATGTTTTCATAAATGTTTCAAATTCTGCTGCCATGTTTTCTTACTCTGATATCGTATAGCATCGCCCATTCGCCGGCGTACCTCTCAGGTGCTAGGTCTCACATCTGCCTCGGAAGTGCGACGGTGTGGGGTTGTAGTGTATTTGAGGGCACTATAGCTAAGGTGGTATCAGAGCATCAGGTTGCCTCGGTTTCCTTGGTGCTCTTTCTTGGAAATCTTAACTTTTCTAAAAATATATCATTTCAAAGTGCCTTCAAAATTGATACCTTTAAGATGTAAAAACCTTTTATTCCCATTTTCCTGCATGTTCATTTCTCGAGTCTTAGAACCGCTTCAAGATATCGATAGTGTAGCACCCGGAACGCTAGGTACCACATCCCCCGCACTATAGTCAATCCACATATGAAATGGACAATCCATACATGAACCAAAGCTATAGCGAACGGGAGACAATAAAAATAACGACAATAGCTAGGCGGGACTAACCCCAAACCAAACAATCAATTCAGAGCAATAAAAGCGGAAGCATAATATTTCATTAACACATACCAAGTATTCCAAAAGTATGTTATCTACTAAATATACATATCAATATAATATCATCTCCAAAATACTCCGTAAGACATGCCAAAATAACATAAGTATCAATATATGAACATAATATGAAGGTGAAGTGTGCTAGACCCAAATTAAAGACAAGACTCGACTCTAATTCCCGCCTAGCACGCACCTGCAAAAACTGAAAGGTTGAGGCGTCAGTCTACAACGGACTGAGTGAGGGGTATAAGTAAATATATGCGCACATACATGCAAGTAATAATCTTGGGTAATATCTTGTAAAACCATACAATTCAATAAAATAAGATATAATATCGCCCGAGGTTACAACTATCAAGTTTAACAATTAATTTAATTTCAGTCAATCAGTGGCCCGGCGAGTGAGGGCAATTCTCCAACCTTGCTCCGATTGTGTACAATAATTAGGTTATCAATAATTTAGGTGATCAAGCAAGTTATTACAGTGCAGTACATTCAGTAGCAGTTTCAGTCCCTTCTTCCCCCGGGTGATGGTGGGTTTGCAAGGCCCAACCATCCAGTCAGTGTGAGCAGAGGGTACATGAATCCCTAAGCCCGGAACTCCTTCCTCCACTAATCTCCTAGTGGATTCAGGGGTCATCCGAAGATGGTGAGGATATCGCTAGAGTTATCCGTCAGCCCATGCTTTCCCAGTTGGCTCAAGCCACTACCCTCGAGCCCATAGTGCAATACAGTATACTCACCAAAAATACGGTCAATTCAGTATAGTAGACTCGGTGGATTTTGAAATCATTTGAGGCTTATGAAAATCTATAGATATATTAATACATTTTGACCAAAATCCACATAAAGGTTGTAAAGGTTCTATATATCTAGAAATTAAACCTCACCTGTGTGACCAAAATAAACAAGGAAATAGCTCACGGGGCCTGCTCCTCGTCACCAGGAAGCTGGTCTGTGCAAGAAAGATAATTATCCGTGAGACACGACTCAAATGTACCAATTAGGACGAACAGCGTGATCATGAATATTATAACGTGCATTGACAATTCATGGAATGATATGATCATATTCATGTATAAAATGAGCATATAATAACACGTATCGATCATTTATGGCATTAGAAACGGATTATGAAAACTCAATTTTATGCAGAAAATTCATAAAACCCTCTGCAGCATGGGAACGGCCATTCCGGTTTTGAACTGGAAATGGGAAGGGCCATTCCCGGCTCCCCGATTCAATCCCACGCGTTTGTAAGTTTTTGGAAATTTTTGAGGCTGGGAACGGCCGTTTCGGCCACAGGCCAAAATGGGAAGGGTCGTTCCCATTCTCGCGCGCTAGCTGTCAGGGGTGGGAACGGCCGTTCCCAGAATGAACTGGGACGGGAAGGGCCGTTCCTGTTACGCAATTGCAGTAGAAACAGAGCATAGCAGCAGGGGAGAAATGAACCAAAATCCAACAATCACAAATGCTTCAAAACCAAGTTCAAATGCACATAATTCATGATATAACCATACTAGCATGCTTATAGATCAATAAAATCCAATCCAAACATTTATATCAAGCTCAAATCATCAAGAATCATCAATCAAAACCCATATGCCAACATATGCTCCAAGGCTATAAACTTCAATAAATATACATCAAATTCAAGCCATGATCAAGTATTCATATTTCCAATAGCTAAAACACACTTCAATCAATTCATATCATAACCCTAGCTACCACATCCAAATCAAGAATTTCAATAAAATCTCCATCTTGCCTTGAAATGAGAAAGAGATGAAAAGAGACGAAGAGATGATGATGATGATGCTCCAATGTATATAAAACCCACAAAATATAGCTTGAATTGATGAAATCCTTCCTTCTCTTGTTGGGGTTTTTGATCGATGGAAATGGAAGCAAAAGAAACAATTGTATGAAATGTTTGTATGAGAGAAGGAAATGGTATGTGATGCTGCTAAAAGGAAGAAAGAGATGCTCCAATTGCTATTAAATCCCTAAACTTATTAAGTTATGCAATTGAATCCACTTCCATAATATATGATCACTTAAGTCCAATGCAAGATTCATGCAATTAAGTCCCTAAATTCAAGAAGATGATCAAGTAAGGACATAGAAGAAATTAAATCATGCTCGAGAATTAATTCACGTTCCAATCAAATTCAATTTATGCAATAAGTATCAATTTGGTATGAATTTCATAAAAATACTTGAAATAAAATTTTATAAAAATTATGTCATGACATAAAAATTGAAGAAATGATCAAATTAAATTTAAATTCTAGCTCTCAAACTCACACGTGGCGTTCATACCTGAAAGGCCGAAAGCTGGGGCGTTACAGATAGGACCGTTATTGTTCCTTGTTATTCCAATGTGTATTCTATGTGCTAGTAAGTCTAGCACTATACTTGAGATTTGTTGCTTCTATGATAATTTGTGAATCATTCTTAACCCCATGCATTATATCTCCCTATGCGGCTCTTTCTAAGAGTGGGTAACATTCCTGGAAGAAATGAGACGCTGGATCTCACCAGTGACCAGAAGTACAATACATATTCTTAACACGCCAGTTATGGTCCTATGACCCTGACACCATGCATTCATTCATTATATCAATTAATGTGTGCCTATATGTATCCCTATTGAATAATTTATCATACAAACTTTGAAGTAAATTCCCTTTTTGGATTTGCCTCATTACGGATCAGTTTATAAACGCTACTCTTACCGAGATGGTAATCATCGAATCCGATCCCACTACCCATGACAAGACGAGGTATTAAACTAGGAAAGGATGAGAAGTTGGGAATTAGAAACTATAAGGTCATTTTAGAAAGGAATTAGTGATACGTCGCCTATCTTTTAAAAAGGCCAACGGATCACTTCGAATCAGAAAAGTGGAGACAATACTGAATTTGAGTTGTTTCGAGCAACACCAGAAAGGGTGACTCAGGAGCACAACAATGCTGGAAAAATGACATATTGAAGTGATGGGATCAAGGTTTAGCTGTTATAACACTTTGTTGTAGAAAACCTAGCTTATGTACCAATTCGATCGAGCTGCTTCACTTGATAGTGAATAACAAAATTCTCTCCACCTCTTGTGAAGAAGTCATTTCGATATCTCAAGTATCTCAAGTGTGCTCTAAATTAGATTTAGGTAAAACATATTACTAGTTGAAGGTTTAAGAAAAACAACACCTGAAAACTTTCTTCAACAGCTGTTATCTCAAGAGACCCCACTGGTTTAACCATCTCCCCCCACAACATCCACCAGTAAGATGTACCCATTTTTTTAGTCATATCTCGGCGAGTTATCTTGATCACTATTGATCAACATCTAGGTGTATTGAAGAACACTGGATAAACATACCAAACATCTCTAAATAACATTAGGCACTTTGCCGGATCACAAGCCAAACACTAAGTTCAAGGAATGCATATTTTGACAGGAAAGAGTATCACTTCTTGATCACATCATTTCCACCTGAAGGAGTTAATTAATACCTCAAGGATTGAGATGATGATAAGTTGAAGCTACCAAGGAATCCATTTGAAATGAAAAACTTCATGGGCAGGCAAGTTATGACAAGGGGATTATTGAAGACTTTTTAGAAATAGCTACACTCAAGGACCAGAAGTTAAAGGGTTTAAGAAGCCATAGAAAGATTTCCAAGTACTAAGGTAAAGACTGATTTTTGTACTAGTATTAACCCTTCCTGAATAAAAGATGTTTACAATTTACTCCAATGCCTTTAAATAAAGGTCAAGGTAGGTATTGGTGATTGGAGTAAAAGTTACACTCCAAGGAAACCTAAGTCCCTCCATAAGGAAAAAAGAAAAAGAAAAAGGGGACAACAGAATAATGAAAATTGAAAGAAGGTTGCAACCACCATTAATCCCAACATGGAAAATGGATCAGATCACGAGAAATTCACAATAGGAGTACCCGAAGCACTACAAAGGAAGATACAATGATATATAGTTCATCGTTGGAAGATCGATAAAGTCAGCGTGTCTCTTATTGACTAAGACTATAGATAAGGGAATCAAAACCACATCATTGTTTTAAGGAGCGGGAGATGTTGGGTACCAAGTTTAATATTTTAAGGAACCCACAAACTGGTAAGCAGTTAAAGTGGATGAATAAGAATCTAAAGGACGATGAGTTAAACCGAGGGTGTACGATTTTCCTTAAGATACTAGGACATGTTGAACTTCGTACTTTCGAAGTACCTTACTGGAGAATCTCAAGTTTTACCAGTGGAAGAAGTACCATTTGAATTAAACTTGACTTAGAATTGAAACCGGTTAGGAAAATTCCCTAGTCAAGATCTTTTGGAAAGGATATAAGAATGGGGAAACAATAAGGAAAACAAACAGAAGTATGGAAAACACTACCTAAGTTATTCCTGGACAATAAGAGAATCTGAGGACAGATTCTTTTTGGGGGGAGGATTGTAACAGCCCTAAACAGGACTTAGTTGGAATTAGTATACTTGAAAGAAAGTGAAAGCGTTTATAGACTTTGATCCGTCAAATGTTCTTCATGCATCACATTTCTATGTGTTTTAAGTTGTTCTTACGTGCTATTGTGTGACTATGGGAGAGATCTCATTTCCGACCACAAATTAGTATTCATTTCCCGAGCCTTCATTCCCTCAATAGAATCCTAAAAACTCAAATTTGTATCTCTTGAATACCATAACTCACATCTCTTGTCCTAAAATCATTTTCGGAAATTTAACATCAAAGTTACGATTTTATCCCCATGTCATTTATTATCCACTAAGTCATATCTTCTTATTGTTGGAAAATACGAATCAGAAAGTAGCGGAATTTAAAAAAAATTCCCCAACAAAAGGACCTTGGACTCGCAATCGTGTATCCAAATTCGTAGAGTTAAGAAACTTACTTTTCTTTTATTCATTCTTGAAGCGTTTCAAGCCACCCAAGAACACTCTTCTCGCGGCTTGATCCCCTCTCCTTGGTAAAGCTCGAATCTTCAAACTTCTAACTTGAAGCTCTCTAGAGATAGTCCACCAACTTGATCGCAATCTAACTAGTAAGGATGCTAGTTCTCTAGTTAGTGTTTAGGCTTAACCTAGGGTTTCGTTTATCTTGGAGAAAGGATGGTGTTCAACAGATGAACCAAAAGAATTGCCAATTAGCTCTAAGGGGAGCTTATTTATATAAGGGGGAGGACCGAAAATCCGGACTAGGGTTTTGGTCTCTCTCTCTCCTATTATTTGATCATCAAGTATTTTGACTTTGACTTTGAATTCTAATTCAAATCAACTTTCAAGAGAGCTAAAATATCCAAACTATTTTTGGATAATTTTATACTTTATTTATTTAAAATAAATAACTTATTTTATCTAATTAATTAATTCATAATTAATTAACTAGATTATTTTCTCCAAAATTAGACTTTCTTTTTAATTCAAAATTAAACCAAAGTCTATTAAATAATTAACACATTTAATTATTTAATATATATATATATATATATATATATATATACAATATATATATATATATTTACACGTGTGGGACATGTGTCACAAGGACACCTGTCACTCACGTGACCCACACGTGTGGTTTCACACGTGTGGAACCCTCTTGGCTCGATTAACTCGTTTAATCATTTTCAAGCCTCAACTCATGTAACCAAGTTGTTGTGTGTGACCCTCTAGGCTCTCAATTCAATTAGCAGTGACCCTAATTAATTAATTCACTAATTAATTAATCAGTCCACAGATTAAACGACCATAGTCTAGCAACAGGTGTTTAACCCCTAGCTGAATTGGAATGTTCGGATTCGACAGAACCTTTAAGTCATTGATTCATGTGAGATACAATCCTCCTAATTTCTATCTCTCAACCAAGATCTAGGGTAAGGGAATGATCAGAACCCTAATAATCCGGTCTTAAAGCTAAGTGCATTTCATATCCATTTGATCTCAATCCAAGAAACCCTTTTCTTGATGTCTTGATTGTTCGAAAACACGAATCAGAAAGCAGTGGAATTTAAAAAAATTTTCCCAACAAAAGGACCTTGGACTCGCAATCGTGTAACCAAATTCGTAGAGACAGAAAACTTACTTTTCTTTTGTTCTTTCTTGAAGCGTTTCAAGCCACCCAAGAACGCTCTTCTCGCGGCTTGATCCCCTCTCCTTGGTAAAGCTCAAATCTTCAAACTTCTAACTTGAAGTCTCTAGAGAAAGTCCACCAACTTGATCACAATCTAACTAGTAAGGATACTAGTTCTCTAGTTAGTGTTTAGGCTTAACCTAGGGTTTATTTGATCTTGGAGAAAGGAAGGTGTTCAACACATGAACCAAAAGAATTGGCAATTAGCTCTAAAGGGGAGCATGAGCTCCCCTATATATAGGAAAGGGAGAGGGACGGCTGAACCTATTCCTTGTTGGACAAGGTTTTGGTTCCTCTCTCTCCTATTACTTGATCATCAAGTATTTTCCAACTTTGACTTTGAATTCTAATTCAAGTCAACTTTTAAGAGAGCTAAAAATATCCAAACTATTTTTGGATAATTTTATACTTTATTTATTATAAAATAAATAACTTATTTTTATCTAATTAATTAATTCGTAATTAATTAACTAGATTATTTTCTCCAAAATAAGACTTTCTTTTTAATTCAAAATTAAACCAAAGTCTATTAAATAATTAACACATTTAATTATTTAATACGTATATATATAATATATATATATATATTCACACGTGTGTGACACGTGTCACAGTGACACGTGTCACTCACGTGAGCCACACGTGTGATTTCACACGTGTGGAACCCTCTTGGCCCGATTAACTCGTTTAATCATTTTAAAGCCTCAACTCATGTAACCAAGTTGTTGTGTGTGACCCTCTAGGTTCTCAATTCAATTAGCAGTGACCCTAATTAATTAATTCACTAATTAATTAATCAGTCCACAGATTAAACGACCATAGTCTAGCAACAGGTGTTTAACCCCTAGCTGAATTGGAATGTTCGGATTCGACAGAACCTTTAAGTCATTGATTCATGTGAGATACAATCCTCCTAATTTCTATCTCTCAACCAAGATCTAGGGTAAGGGAATAATCAGAACCCTAATAATCCGGTCTTAAAGCTAAGTGCATTTCATATCCATTTGATCTCAATCCAAGAAACCCTTTTCTTGATGTCTTGATTGTTCGAAAACACGAATCAGAAAGCAGTGGAATTTAAAAAAATTTTCCCAACAAAAGGACCTTGGACTCGCAATCGTGTAACCAAATTCGTAGAGACAGAAAACTTACTTTTCTTTTGTTCTTTCTTGAAGCGTTTCAAGCCACCCAAGAACGCTCTTCTCGCGGCTTGATCCCCTCTCCTTGGTAAAGCTCGAATCTTCAAACTTCTAACTTGAAGTCTCTAGAGAAAGTCCACCAACTTGATCACAATCTAACTAGTAAGGATACTAGTTCTCTAGTTAGTGTTTAGGCTTAACCTAGGGTTTATTT
This sequence comes from Lantana camara, assembly GCA_037501455.1. Lineage (NCBI taxonomy): Eukaryota > Viridiplantae > Streptophyta > Magnoliopsida > Lamiales > Verbenaceae > Lantana > Lantana camara. The sequence continues at coordinate 66,075,458 of CM074862.1, forward strand.
GATCTTGGAGAAAGGAAGGTGTTCAACACATGAACCAAAAGAATTGGCAATTAGCTCTAAAGGGGAGCATGAGCTCCCCTATATATAGGAAAGGGAGAGGGACGGCTGAACCTATTCCTTGTTGGACAAGGTTTTGGTTCCTCTCTCTCCTATTACTTGATCATCAAGTATTTTCCAACTTTGACTTTGAATTCTAATTCAAGTCAACTTTTAAGAGAGCTAAAAATATCCAAACTATTTTTGGATAATTTTATACTTTATTTATTATAAAATAAATAACTTATTTTTATCTAATTAATTAATTCGTAATTAATTAACTAGATTATTTTCTCCAAAATAAGACTTTCTTTTTAATTCAAAATTAAACCAAAGTCTATTAAATAATTAACACATTTAATTATTTAATACGTATATATATAATATATATATATATATATATATTCACACGTGTGTGACACGTGTCACAGTGACACGTGTCACTCACGTGAGCCACACGTGTGATTTCACACGTGTGGAACCCTCTTGGCCCGATTAACTCGTTTAATCATTTTAAAGCCTCAACTCATGTAACCAAGTTGTTGTGTGTGACCCTCTAGGTTCTCAATTCAATTAGCAGTGACCCTAATTAATTAATTCACTAATTAATTAATCAGTCCACAGATTAAACGACCATAGTCTAGCAACAGGTGTTTAACCCGTAGCTGAATTGGAATGTTCGGATTCGACAGAACCTTTAAGTCATTGATTCATGCGAGATACAATCCTCCTACTTACTATCTCTCAACCAAGATCTAGGGTAAGGGAATAATCAGAACCCTAATAATCCGGTCTTAAAGTTAAGTGCATTTCATATCCATTTGATCTCAATCCAAGAAACCCTTTTCTTGATGTCTTGATCTACTGCCTTGGCCAAGGACTCCATATGGCATATGAATGACTTACACAATAAGAGATCACCTTGCAAATGCAAGTGTAGGTCCTTTCTTGATTCTCATTCACTTTCATGAATCACTTGGGCAGCCCCAGCATAAGCCTTGAATCAGTTGTCTAAGGCGACACCCTTTAAAGCTTATACCTAAGACTACAGAGTTAACTCATAAAGTGACAAGGAACCTCAAGTCTAAGGATCAATTAATCACATCAATGACCCGTGAGATATTTCCTAATCTGGAAGTTTCCATTTCCTGAAATAGAAACTTCCTTTCCCATTTAGGAATGTTCTCACACGGGGCACCTCAGTGAACTTACTTATTAAAGTAAGCACCCTCATGTATCACGCACGTATCAACTATACACTTTGCACCTCCATGAAACAAGGTGATCCTTCTTAAGGGTGTGATCCCACAAGCAAGCCTTAGAGGAGTCAGGTTGACACTCCCACTGTCTGTAGGACTCATCGGCTTGGAGTATTTTACTAATCATGACTTATGTGATATAGGGCTCGTTTCATGAACCATTTCACCTAAATGGTAGAGTCCTAAAGTCATCAGGATTAGGGGAGTTCTCATACATACATAGCTAAAGTAAACGCATACCAAACAAGAGCATATAAAGAAGTGTTGCCTCAATTCGTTATTTTATTCAAAGATTGTCTGTGATTACAATAAGGAAAAGCACAAAGCGGATATACAATCGGCTTTTAGGGCACTATTCCTAACAATCTCCCACTTGCCCGTCAAAGCCATTCTAAAGCTACTCTGAGGCCCATCTTCTGAAGATGACCTTGGAAAGCTTCTCGACTAAGGGGTCTAGTAAGTGGATCTGCCACGTTCTCTGCTGATGTGACCCTCTCAATTTGCACATCTCCTCTTTTGATAATATCACGGATTAGGTGATACTTCCTCATAATGTGCTTGGTCCGTTGGTGAGATCTTGGTTCTCTTGCTTGAGCAACCGCCCCAGTGTTGTCACAAAACACAGTAATGGGGTCTTTCATGCTAGGAACAACATTCAACTCTTGAATGAAGTTTCTAATCCAAAAACCTTCCTTAGCTGCATCATTTGCAGCTAAGTATTCGGCCTCAGTGGTCGAATCTGCAGTGGTTGTTTGCTTGGAACTCTTCCAACTCACTGCTCCGCCGTTTAGGCAGAAAATGTATCCTGACATTGACTTAAAATCATCTAAGTCTGATGCAAAGCTTGCATCGCAGTATCCTTCGACAGTAAGATCTTTCTGACCTCCATAAACTAAGAATAAATCTTTAGTACTTTTTAAGTACTTAAGAATATTCTTCACGGCAGCCCAATGACCATCTCTAGGGTCAGATTGGAAACGACTTGTCACACTAAGTGCATAAGCCACATCCGGTCGAGTACATAACATTGCATACATTATGCTACCTATTGCTGACGCATAAGGTGTATGAGTCATTCTCTCCTTCTCAAGGTTAGTCTTAGGGCACATCTTCTTTGAAAGACATGTTCCTACACTCATAGGAAGGTTCTTAACCTTTGCTGACTCCATATTGAATCTCTTCAATACTTTGTCAATGTACATCGACTGTGATAGTCCTATTAACCTTCTAGATCTATCTCTATAGATTTTAATTCCAAGGATATAGGACGCATCACCAAGATCTTTCATCTCGAATTGGTTCGATAACCATAACTTAGTCACTTTCATGTCATCCTTCGAATTCACAATAAGAAGGATGTCATCAACATAAAGTACTAAGAATTGCACTGAGGTCTCCAATTCCTTTCTATACACACATGATTCATTAGAAATTTGCATGAAGCCAAACGCTTTGACTGATTCATCAAATCGAGTGATCCAATTCCTAGAAGCCTGTTTCAATCCATAGATTGATCTTTGGAGTTTGCAAACCTTTTACTCACTCCCACTGAATGTGAAACCTATGGGTTGCTCCATATAAATGTCTTTATCAATGTCACCATTGAGAAAGGCAGTTTTCACATCCCTTTGTCATATCTCGTAGTCATAATACTCAGCAATGGCAAGCATGATCCGAATGGACTTTTGCATTGCAACTGGTGAAAAGGTTTCATTAAAGTCCACGCCGGGTCTTTGAGTGAATCCTTTTGCAACCAGTCTTGCTTTGTATGATGCAATGCTTCCATCAACTCCAAGCTTTCTCTTAAAGATCCATTTGCAACCTATGGGTTTGACCCCATCAGGCAAATCTACCAAGGTCCAAACTTGGTTGGAGTTCATGGAATCCATTTCGGATTTCATGGCTTCTATCCACTGTTCAGAGTCAGAATTTGAAAGTGCCTCCTCATATGTTAAAGGATCATTATCCTTTTGAGAGATTTCATGGAAGAATCCATACCATCTCTCCGGCTATCTAGGAGTGCGTTCAGAACGCCTTAGAGGAGGATTTACATGTGTATCGAAATTCGTGATTGGTTGTGGTTGATCAGTAGGGGACGTTTCTTCAGTGGGTGGCGTGGGGTCACTTTGTACTTCTTCTAATTCTATGATCTTGCCTTTCTTTTCTTTAAGGAACGGTTCCTCAAGAAAAGTGGCATTTCTGGAAACAAACACCTTTTGCTCAGATTGATCATAGAAGTAGTATCCTATGGATTCCTTAGGATAACCTACAAAGTAGCATAAGTTAGAACGAGATTCTAACTTATCTCCCACTGTCCTCTTCACGTAAGCAGGACAACCCCAAATTCTTAAGTAAGAATAGCTAGGGATTTTACCATGCCACATTTCATGGGGCGTTTTAGGGACTGACTTAGAGGGAACTAGATTCAAAATCTTTGCTGTACTTTCTAGGGCATAACCCCAGAAAGAAGGTGGTAAGTCAGTGAAACTCATCATGGAACGAACCATATCAAGTAAGGTTCGATTCCTTCTCTCAGAAACTCCATTAAGCTGAGGAGTTCCCGGAGGAGTCCATTGAGAGATAATCCCATTATCTTTGAGATGATTAAGGAATTCTTCACTAAGATATTCGCCTCCTCGATCAGATCGAAGTGCTTTGATCTTGTGACCAGTTTGGTTCTCAACCTCCTTTTGAAATTCTAAGAATTTCTCAAAAGCTTCAGATTTATACTTCATTAAGTATACATAACCACACCGACTAAAGTCATCAGTAAAGGTTATGAAATACTGATGATTGTTTCTAGTGCTTACACTAAGCGGTCCACAAACATCAGTATGGATCAAATCCAAAACCTTAGTGGCACGTTCCACAGTTCCTTTAAAAGGAACTTTGGACATTTTTCCTTTGAGACAGGATTCGCAAGAAGTTAACTCTTTGAGATCATTTTCAGAGAATGATCCTAAAGTGTTTATCTTGCTAATTCTGTTTTTTTGGAAATGTGTCCTAATCTAGCGTGCCATAAGGGAGCTGAAACTTTGTCATCTCTCTTACGCTTTGTTTCTCGTTGTATATTCATAATATTGATATTTTGAGTTAGGTAAAGTCCATTACTTAGAGTACCGATGTGAACGGAAGAGTTGTTCCGTTTGATAAAATATTTACCATTCTTAATATAAGTTTCATAACCTTCACAATCTAATATTGGAACTGAAATTATATTACGAATAATGCTCGGTACATAAAGGACTTTATTTAAGACTAACTCAAAACTACCTAAATCTAATCTAATTGTGCCTAAAGGTCGAGCTTCAACGTTTGAGCCATCGCCGATATTCAAGACACATTCTCCTTCTTTGAGTTGTTGGACTTCACTTAGCATCTGTACATCATTACAGATATGAGTTCCACAACCGGTATCAAGTACCCAAGAACTAGAATTAATAGAAAGATTTATTTCAACGAGAAAGATACCTTTCTTTAGAGTAGCCTTGTACTCTGGGCAGTTTCTCCTCCAATGTCCCGCTTTGCCACAATGGAAGCAAACATCCTCTTTCTGATCACGCTTCTTCTTTTGGGCCTTTCCCTTCGAAATGCCACCAGTGGGCCTAAGGGGATTCTTCTTCTTCTTTTGGGCTTTCTTGCCCTTACCTTTAGAAGGCCCAGAAGAGGAAGATGGAGCATTCACCATCAAAACCTTATTGTCCTTCTTGATCGTGCTTTCAGCAGTCACAAGCTGACTAATCAGCTCAGCTACAGTAGCACCAGCATGATTTATGTTGAAGTTAAGGACAAATGGGTTGAATGATGGTGGGAGCGAAGCTAGCAACAAATCCACTGAAAGCTCATCTTTCAGTGGCATGTCCATGGAAGCGAGTTTCTCAGTAAGGGCAAGAAACTTGAGTCCATATTCATGGACACTTGAACCTTCCCTCATTCTCAAGTGGAACAATTCCTTTGAAGTGTTATACCTTGTAACACGTTCATGAGGGCGGTAAAGTTGCTCTAAGTGGTCGTAAATCTCCCAAGCGAATTCCATGGCCTCATGTTGCCTTTGCAAGTCCGGAGACATGTTAGCCAACATAAGGCAACGGGCTTAGAGATTATCATCCTTCCACTTCTGAATCGCATCCCGCTCGGTCCGAGTGGGAGCCTCTCCTTCGGGACTGGGCTCCCCTTCGAAGAGAACATAAGTTCTCTTCTCAGAATCTAAAATGATTTTTAGATTCCTCAACCAATCAGAATAGTTGGGACCAGTCAACTTGTTTGACTCGAGGATCGATACAAGAGGGTTTTTGGTTGCCATTTCAAAACACGTAGAGAATCACAGAGTCTACGACCTAAATGGTAAAACAGAGAACTAGTGAGCATGCTGAATTATAACGATATACAAAAGATAAGGTCTTTAATCTATTGTAGCTCCCACTGTTTTTCAAAGATCTATAATTCCCAAAGATCTTAGAGGAACACGTTTCCTAGTGGGTACTAAGATCCTAGGCATTTTACCTCGAACCCACGACTCGCGGACATTCTCAGTAAGAACCCTAGGTAGGTACAACTTACCAATTCTAACACCTTTAGAACTCTTAGTAATTGTTTTTGCATCACCTATCTTTCAATATGGACCCATGACTCGTGCAACATCCATATTTACTTAGGCGTTAAGCTAGACCCATCAATCATAAGATCATGACCAAAACTTAGTTCGAACGCCCCACGACTCGTGGACATCGCCCTTGCTAAAATCGATCATGAAATATTAATCATTTAAAATGATCAATTTAGGTAACTAAGAACTAATAAGCTCCACTAGCTATCCCACGACTCGTGGACAATAACTAGCTTTACTTACTAAACTTAAAACCTATTGATGGAATGCTAGGAATTTAATTCAAAATTTGCATCTCGAATTAAATACCTATTTGTTCGAAATTAGCTTAATATTTAATGGGAATTTTCGAATCAACCGGAGAGTTGTCCGGTTCGACCTCACCAACATATATGTTATCCAATTTTATTAGTCTTGATTAATGCAAGTACACTTAAATGCATTTCAAACAAGCACATAAACAGATAACATGTCCTAGCATGATACTAACATGTAATGATCATAGGTTCTACCTATCTTATGCGTGATATGTGGGAGCCACTCCACAATCACAAGTTCTAACATACATGCCATATAAACAGTTCAAATCACATAAGGGAAAGCGGTAACAAAATACGAGCCCTATCTCTATTACATTTAACAATTGAGATTCCCCTCCCTAACATTTTGAGGGGTCTTCACTTATGGCCTCCTTGTTACTTGAATGTGGTCCATCTTACTCCATGGGTGCATTGTCTCCAAAATGAAAATAAAACCTCACCACATATCTCTACTCTCAAATTACAATAAAAAGAAAAAGACCTAAAGTAATAAGGCTCAATCTTCATATTGGCCTTAGACAATTACACGGGGCATACCCCGGCCTCAAAAACAGTAATATGAAAAGCCACATAATAAATCACATAACAGTACGCACATAAGTGAGGCTCCAACCTCAATTGAAAAACGCAACTATAGGGCTCCAACCCCAATTTAAACCATCCATGTGCATAAATTAAAACCATACATAGATCTAAACCCATGTTCACCTAGCATGCTTTTGCGAGAATTTAAATTTAGCCAATAAATTAAAATTCCCGTTTCAAGTCCTAATGACTTAAGACACGACTTAGATGCAATTCTTGTTCAAGAGCCTTTTCAATAAAACCCGGAAAAACAATAAACCAATAAAATTCCAATTAATTTCCAAAATCAATAATTTTATTCTTTCATTATTTTCAGAAAATAAAATTTGTAATTTTTCCAAAGTTCAAATCGCTTAAATTTCTAAAATCTCAATTTAATCAATTATTTCAAAAATAATTCAAATTTCATAAATAAATTTTTCAGAAAAAATTAAATCGGGATTGGATTGGACTAAACACGAAAATTAAGATCGCGAAACGAAGTGCCCGGAACGGACTGCACGTCCACCCGAGACCAAGCCCGGCTGATGCACAGCATCGCGCTCACGGACGCGGGCGCCAGCGCTGCCCACAGCCGGCAGCGTAAGCTGCCAGCGTGCGCGCGTCGCGCGCATCAGCTGGGCGAGGCGGGCGGCCGCGGCCGGGAGGCTCCCGCGCGGTTGCGTGAGATGCAGGCGGGTTCACCTAGGCGCTGGCGGACGGCAGTGGCGGGCAGTCCCGCGCGGTTGCGGGACTGCTGGGCGCGCGGGCCTGGCGTGCTACGCCTTAGCACGTCCAGGCTCGCGTTTTCGTAACGCGATTTCGTGTTTCGTATTTTTAGTTCAAAAACTAAAACAATCCAAAATTCAAAAACACGAATTAAATTAATTTCTATCAAAACGGGTTTCCGAAAACACAATTTAAGAAAACAGTTTCAGTAATTCAAGAAAAATTACAGTTTCGTATTTTAGGCTTTCTAAAAGAACTCAAGAATACTTAATTCGCATCTAAGCCTAAGAATTTCTACCAAATTCAGAATAATGGAGACGAATCAGAAACACGATTAACGAGGTGGCTCTGATACCACTTGTTGGAAAACACGAATCAGAAAGCAGCGGAATTTAAAAAAAATTTCCCAACAAAAGGACCTTGGACTCGCAATCGTGTAACCAAATTCGTAGAGACGGAAAACTTACTTTTATTTTGTTCTTTCTTGAAGTGTTTCAAGCCACCCAAGAACGCTCTTCTCGCGGCTTGATCCCCTCTCCTCGGTAAAGCTCGAATCTTCAAACTTCTAACTTGAAGTCTCTAGAGAAAGTCCACCAACTTGATCACAATCTAACTAGTAAGGATGTTAGTTCTCTAGTTAGTGTTTAGGCTTAACCTAGGGTTTATTTGATCTTGGAGAAAGGAAGGTGTTCAACACATGAACCAAAAGAATTGCCAATTAGCTCTAAAGGGGAGCATAAGCTCCCCTATATATAGGAAAGGGAGAGGGACGGCCGAACCTATTCCTTGTTGGACAAGGATTTGGTTCCTCTCTCTCCTATTACTTGATCATCAAGTATTTTCCAACTTTGACTTTGAATTCTAATTCAAGTCAACTTTTAAGAGAGCTAAAAATATCCAAACTATTTTTGGATAATTTTATACTTTATTTATTATAAAATAAATAACTTATTTTTATCTAATTAATTAATTCGTAATTAATTAACTAGATTATTTTCTCCAAAATAAGACTTTCTTTTTAATTCAAAATTAAACCAAAGTCTATTAAATAATTAACACATTTAATTATTTAATACATATATTTATATATATATATATATATATATATATATATATATATATATATATATATTCACACGTGTCACTCACGTGAGCCACACGTGTGATTTCACACGTGTGGAACCCTCTTGGCCCGATTAACTCATTTAATCATTTTAAAGCCTCAACTCATGTAACCAAGTTGTTGTGTGTGACCCTCTAGGTTCTCAATTCAATTAGCAGTGATCCTAATTAATTAATTCACAAATTAATTAATCAGTCCACAGATTAAACGACCATAGTCTAGCAACAGGTGTTTAACCCGTAGCTGAATTGGAATGTTCGGATTCGACAGAACCTTTAAGTCATTGATTCATGCGATACAATCCTCCTACTTACTATCTCTCAACCAAGATCTAGGGTAAGGGAATAATCAGAACCCTAATAATCCGGTCTTAAAGTTAAGTGCATTTCATATCCATTTGATCTCAATCCAAGAAACCCTTTTCTTGATGTCTTGATCTACTGCCTTGGCCAAGGACTCCATATGGCATATGAATGACTTACACAATAAGAGATCACCTTGCAAATGCAAGTGTAGGTCCTTTCTTGATTCTCATTCACTTTCATGAATCACTTGTGCAGCCCCAGCATAAGCCTTGAATCAGTTGTCTAAAGCGACACCCTTTAAAGCTTATACCTAAGACTACAGAGTTAACTCATAAAGTGACAAGGAACCTCAAGTCTAAGGATCAATTAATCACATCAATGACTCGTGAGATATTTCCTAATCTGGAAGTTTCCATTTCCTGAAATAGAAACTTCCTTTCCCATTTAGGAATGTTCTCACACGGGGCACCTCAGTGAACTTACTTATTAAAGTAAGCACCCTCATGTATCACGCACGTATCAACTATACACTTTGCACCTCCATGAAACAAGGTGGTCCTTCTTAAGGGCGTGATCCCACAAGCAAGCCTTAGAGGAGTCAGGTTGACACTCCCACTGTCGGTAGGACTCATCGGCTTGGAGTATTTTACTAATCATGACTTATGTGATATAGGGCTCGTTTCATGAACCATTTCACCTAAATGGTAGAGTCCTAAAGTCATCAGGATTAGGGGAGTTCTCATACATGCACAGATAAAGTAAACGCATACCAAACAAGAGCATATAAAAAAGTGTTGCCTCAATTCGTTATTTCATTCAAAGATTGTCTGTGATTACAATAAGGAAAAGCACAAAGCGGATATACAATCGGCTTTCTAGGGCACTATTCCTAACACTTATCTCATTCATAGAACCTTAGAGGCATGAAACTATTATTTTTCTATTGATTACATATGCTTTCTATGACCCGAAACTCTTTACAAAAATTGTTGATCAAAATTACCAGTATATCCCTTGATCACTATTCATTCCAAAAAATTAGGAATTCCTCGTAACACTTTTTTCCTATCAAATACTACAGTCAAATGAATCCGTTGAATCATTTCAAGGATTTTGGCATCTTCCATAAACCCTAGTTCCCATCTCAACTCTAGTAGTATCAAAAACCGTCTAAAATCTTAGTTACTTTTCACACCGTAGACAACTTTTCATACACTCACTTTTTTATACCCAATATTATAGTCAAAACGATCCTTGAATTATTTTATGAATTTTCATACTAATACCAAAACTTAATTCCAACCGTAGTTTATTTCATAAATATTTTTCCTATTAAAAATTATTATTTTTACCATAAAAGTTTAACTTTCATTTAAAATTCAAAATTATACTTAAAACGTTTCTTGAATTTTTCTCTAACTACGATAATTTTCTCAACCTTTAAACTTCCTTATAGCTTCGTTTATATAATTTATCATGAATTTCATAATCTCTAATGTTTACAAACTTTCAAACGAAAAACCTAAAGGTCACACATTTATAATCATGGCGAAACTTATTTTTGGCTCATTCTTTCACTACTTTTACCACTTCAAGCTCTCGTTTCCCGAGTCTTAAATAAATTTTATATTATTTTATATTTATTTTTATTAAATATGACATCATCCATGGCATCACCTTCCTAAAATAGAAAGGCTAGGTCTATGATATAAAATCCTCCACATTTCCTACATATTCTCTACATATTTTTGTGATTCAAAATTCTCCACATTTCTTTGTTAAAATAGAAATGATAGGTGTGTGACATAAAATTCTCCACATTTCTTACATAATTTCCATATAATTTTTTGATTTAGAATTCTCCATATTTCCTACATAATTTCAATATAATTTTGTGATTTAGAATTCTCCACATTTCCTACATATTTTTAAAAATTGCCCTTAAGTCCTCAATTCCTACTTATAAATACCCCAAAAGAGATTCATTTCTAACTCACAAAATCCTCTCTTCTCTCCCCTAAACATCTCGCCACCCCCCTCCCAAACTCTCTCAAGGTTACTTTATTTTTTTTATGCGTTATTTCATAATTAGTTTAGGTATTTAATTAGTATATTTTATATGCTTTAAATTATGTTAAATATTTATGTTTTATTAGGAATTTATGATTTAGAAATTTATACTTCATGAATTAAAGTTAGGAATTTAATTTATGAAAATGCATGTTTATTTTATGGATTTATTGAAAATACGTGTTTATTTATTCATAATTTTGTTCTTGAATATTTGAATAGATTCATGTTTAGTAAATTAGTTTATGAATTAATTTTCATGTAAAGTTGATATATTATGCTCATTTATACTTTAATCTTATGTTATGAATATGAATTTAATCAAAAATGCCTAGAACATCTTATGAATATTCAAGTATGATCAAGAACATGTTCTTAGTGTTCTTGAGTAGTGTGTGAAGTGTGTGTTTTCCGTGTTTGTGTAGTGTGTGTTAGTGTGTGAAAGATTAGGTGTTTAAGTGTGTGTCTAATCCCCCACACTTAAATAATAGTTGTTTCCAAATAATGATTTCAAAATAAATAAGAATAAATTGGAATTTTTAAATGATAATTCTTGATTAATATTTTAATTAAATAAAATAGGGGATTAAAGTTTCAGGAATCATTTTAACGTTTCATATTTCAAATACCGTTTTGAGATTCAAAAACGTTCAAGGTTTCAAACATTAAAAGATTAGGATTTCTATTTTTAAAGAAATCCAAGTTTTGACTTTTATTAAACTAAAATAGGAATTTCAAATAATAATACTCATCTAGGATTTTTAAATCGGATATTTCAAATATCCTTTCCAAAATAAAGATTTCTTTATTAAAATTTTGGACTTATTTTATAACATAAAAGTTTACTAAGATTCATAATTTGATCAATAACCGCTTGTTTTGTAAGCCTTGTTTGAATGCTAAAGTTGTATTTTGCCAGAATATTATTATGTGATTTCATTTCATGTTATGGTATGCTTTATTGTGGTAACTTATCTATGTGATTAGTCTTAGTTTAAGGATTAGAAACTTATAGTTGATCGCCACTCACAGGTGAAGATTTGGACTGACTAGCACTCTGGTATTATTACATAATACCTGGTTATTGTAGGTGAGGTTAAATGTTCCAACTGAGATCATGAGTCTATATATATATATAAAATATTTTATGTCTTACTCTAATAAATTTCAAGTCTTACCTCTTTATAAATGATACTACCCCCTTTTGGGAAAATACTATAATATCAACTTATATTATTCTAGTATACAAAATCAATCATGTTAAAGTATTCATGTTGTCTTGTCTTCTTATAAGGATTAAAGTATTTCACGTAATAATGTTCCGGTACTACATTACCATCTATCTAGTACCGTTAAATGCAAGTAAAATATCTTTTCTTATTGTGGGCCCCGGTGGTATCGGTAAAAGTAATAGACCAGGAGGCGAGCGCCAATGGCTATTATTCTACCAGCCGCCAACTAGATCTCGGTGATGGTCTAACTGGAGCTTAGTTATTCCACATCAAGTGACGGGAAAAGGTACGTCCCTCCCAAACTCATGTATATCGTCACTAAGGGTAGCTCTCTGAGGTAACACCGGAGAAAAAAGGGATTATATTGTTTATTTCATTAGTAACGACATCTTGATCAATGTCATTACGAATATTCTCGGTTTTAAGGAGTAAAGGTTAGAGAACACCTAACTTGCGGGCATCTTATTGTTCTAAAAAGGATTCATGTTTTATTAAAGCATAGCCTATAACCCCCTATCCCGTTATTTTAAAATAAATATGAACCTAGTATTGTTATTGATATAATATTTTCCTATTATTGGGTACTAACCAAGGAGTTTCTTGGTTAACCCCATTATGTACATTTATTTAAACAGTACTCTCAAAATTATTAATTCAGTCTTGTTCACTTTTCTAATAAAGATCTTTTGAATAAAAGTATTTTGGTCAAAACCCTAAAGTTCTATATACATATATAGTTTCAACCACATCCTCACTTAGTCATTTTGACTAATCCTTCGCTCTTTTCAAATTCATGATTTCGGGTATTGCCATCACTCATTAGCTGGTATCTTGAAGTATAGAGAGTCCATTATCTTGTGCATATTAGATCAGGTTCTCTCGACTGAGCTAAGTTAGACTATAATCTCTTCTAGTTATTAATTACTCTAATATCATACTCTTAGATCATGAACAACTTTAATCCTACGGTATTGCTCCTATGTTTTCATAAATTTTAAATTATTCCAATTCTATTATTTACTGCCCCAAACATAAGTTGTTGATTTCAATGTTTCAAATTCCGCTGCCATGTTTTCTTACTCTGATATCGTATAGCATCGTCCATTCGCCGGCGTGCCTCTTAGGTGCTAGGTCTCACATCTGCCTGGGAAGTGCGACGGTGTGGGGTTGTAGTGTATTTGAGGGCACTATAGCTAAGGTGGTATCAGAGCATCAGGTTGCCTCGGTTTCCTTGGTGCTCTTTCTTGAAAATCTTAACTTTTCTAAAAAATATATCATTTCAAAGTGCCTTCAAAATTGATACCTTCAAGTTGTAAAAACCTTTTATTCCCATTTTCCTACATGTTCATTTCTCGAGTCTTAGAATCGCTTCAAGGCAGTTCAGCCGATCTTTTTGGTCGAGGAAATAGTTTAAGGCACGATACTTGGTTTTCTTTGCTTCAATATGATCTTCTGGTAGGATATCATCTCGAAGGTAGAGTACCAAACTATCGAGCTAACAAGGTTCCTCGACGTCTATAGATTTGACATCTCATGGGGTCTGGTCTATCGACCGATTTGAGGATGTCATAAAAGTGATGGATCGATTATTTGTCCCTTGTGAGCCATCGATAAATTTCGAGAGGGCATCTGCTCGAACATTTTCTTCTCGAGGAACCTAATAAAGCCTGAATTCATCAAATTTCGAGATGATCTTCTTTGCAAGGGTGAGGTACTGAATCATGGATTCGTCTTGAGCTTCATAGTTTCCATTAACTTGTCCTGCAATCATTTGTGAGTCGGTCATGGCTGTAAGCTTTTTGATGTTGTATGTCCTTGCTATAATCAATCCAGCTAAAAGGGCTTCGTACTCCGCTTTGTTTTTTATCGCAGGGAATTCAAGTGTGATGGCGTATTCGATCTCTTGAACTTTTATGTTGGAGAGGGATATGCCGGCTCCTCCCCCCTCCTTCCCTCCCCCCCCCCCTTCCGAAGAGGTCCAAGAGCCATAGACCTCGAGTGTCCAGAGAGTGTCCTCATTCTCGAGGTCGGAAGGTATATCTTTTTCCACAAGAAAATCTGCTAAAATCTGAGCTTGGTAGGACACCTGAGGTCGATAGGAAATCTCAAATTATCCGTGCTTGATCGCCCATTTGGTAAGCCTTCCCGATACCTCCGGCTTTTCCATTACTTGTTTGAGTGGTTGATCTGTCAGAACGATTATGAGATGAGCCTGAAAGTATGGTCGAAGCTTCCGGGAGGCATGCACAGCTGCGAGAGCAAATTTCTCGATTTCGAGGTATCGGACCTCTGGGCCATGGAGGATCTTGCTGACATAGTAGACCGGAAGGTGCCTCCGATCTCCTATTGTCACAAGGACCGAGCTGATAGTTTCGGATTATACAGATAGATATAGGTACAGTGGTTCGACATCGATCAGTTTTGCAAGCAAAGGAGGAGATGTTAAATATGCTTTGAGGTCCTCGAACGCCCGGTTACACTTTGGTGTACACTTAAAAGCTTTGATGTTGCAGAGAATTTTGAAGAACGACAAGTTTTTCTCGAAGGATCATGAGATGAATTGATTTAGTGAAATGATTTGACCCACCAATCGTTGTACATCGCGAATTGAATTGGGTTTTGGGAAGAGATGGCTTAAATATTAGCGGGGTTAGCTTCGATCCCACACTGGCTGACCATGTACCCGAGGAACTTTCCTCCATCAACCCCGAATGTGCATTTGGCAGGGTTGAGTTTGAGATTGTACTTTCTCAAGAGGTCGAATGCCCTTTTCAGGTGATCAAGATGATCGGTGGCTTTCTCACTTTTGACAAGCATATTGTCAACATAGACTTCCATCGTTTATCTGATCTATGACTCGAAAACTTTGTTAATCATCCTCTGATACGTGGCTCCTGCATTTTTGAGCCCGAATGACATGACCTTGAAATAATAGATGTCATTGATGACCACGAAGGCGGTCTTCGACTCATCCTCGAGAGCTAAGAAGATTGATAATAACCCTGAAAGGCGTCCATCATGCTCAACCGCTCACACCCGGCTGTGAAGTCGACCGATTGGTCGATCCTGGGCAGCGGGTACGGGTCCGTTGGACACGCCTTGTTAAGGTCGGTGAAATCGTTGCACATTCGCCATTTTTCTCCAGGTTTCGAAAAAAGCACCACATTGCAAAGCCACTCGACATATTGTATGGGAGTGATATATCGAGCATCTAGGAGCTTGTTGACTTTCTGTTCGATTATTGCATTTCGAGAATCACTTTGGGGATGAAGTTTTTGCTTGACTGGCTTTTAGGATGGGTCGACATTGAGATGATGCTCGATCACTCTTCTATCGACTCCTATAAGTTCAGAAGCGCTCCAAGCAAAGATGTCGATGTTATCTCTAAGAAACTGGATTAGCATACATTGTTCTTTTCCCTTTCAACCTGCTCCAATGCGACTGATCTTTTCAGTTTGACCCGGGATGAGCTGTATTTCCTCGAGTTCTTCTGAAGACTCGAGCTTCTTATCTTCCTTTTTTTCCTTTTTGCTAGATGCGATGAGCACATCGTTTTGGAATTCTCAGGATCGACCGTTTCGGGATCTTCGATCATAGGATCAGTGATAAGGACAGGGACTTGTTTTTGGTTAGGTTGCTTAACTTTTTCTATTGAGATGGAATAACATGTCCAAGATGTTGGGATATCGCACCGTATCTCGTCGATCCCTACTGGAGTAGGTAACTTCACCATTTGATGGTAAGTAGAGATGATGGCTTGAAACTCGATCAAGCCTAGTCGAACAAAAATGATGTTGTAGGAAGAGGGCATATCAACGACAAGGTATTCGATATCTCGAGTGGCTCGTCTGGGTAGCATTCCCATCGAGGTGACAAGTCAAATGCTTCCTTGTATGTGGACTTCGGCGCAACCAAAACCTGTAAGAGGGGATCGAATAGGGTCGAGTAGTAATTTATCATGTAAATTCATTCACACAAGAGTGGAGTAGACGATAATATCACTAGAGATTCCATTATCGATTAAAGTACGAGATACAACAAACTTAGCCACATCGAGCGTAACGAACATAGGACAGTTATGTGTTTCACTCGAGTGTTAGGGTCTATCAGTTATATCATTTTCACTAAATACAACTTCCTCTTCACACCAAGACTCTACAGGTTGGACATTCTTTACTTCTCTTGGGCCGAAAAAACTTCGAGACGCTTCTCTCCGGGTCTTCTTCCTAGCTGTCTTCGAGTCTCCGCCTGAGGGTCCACCCGCGATCATGTCAATGCGATCGAGGTAAGGTTGATTGTGTGGATCGCGCTCTGTTGGGGGTTTAGCCTGTCGCTGTCGAGTAAGTGACCTCTTGTTGTTTTCTCGGTTTTGAGCTTTGTCATCGATCTTTTTGACAAACTCGAGCAAGTGTTAACCTTTGATAAGTCGTTCGATTTCTTTACGTAGGGCATTGCATTCAGAGGTGCTATGAGCTTTCTACTGATGGAAGTTACAAAACTTGCTGCTCTCTCGATTTTTGGGTGTCTCCCTCATCGATTTGGCTTCTTGAGGAGTTTTGGGTCGATGACATTGTAGATTTCATGAATCGGCCGTGTGAGCTACATATAATGCTTCCTTAGCGTTTGACCGAGGGGTGCATCGACTTTGGGGCCTTCAGGCTTGGCAAACCGGCTTGAATTGTTCCTTTTGTTCTGTGCAGGGCTCAGTCGGGAATTTTCCAATTCTTCGAGCTACATCCAGTCGCAGGCAGTAGCTTGGATTCTAACCAAGTTTTTCGATTTTTGGAGGACTATACCGAGTGCAATCATTGCTAATCAAGGCCTGATGAATTATGGGGATGAGCAGATCGATACTTGGTTCATCAGTTTTGATGACTACTTATGAAAATCGAGTGAAGAAGTCTCGAAAGGACTCATTCGCTCCTTGTTTTGTGGTGTGAAGATAGGCCGAAGGGAGCTTATACCCCTTCATCGAAGAGAAATGAGCAACGAATCTCTCGACCATGACTTTATAGGATGGGATGGATCGAGGAAAAAGCCTGGAGAACCAATCCTGAGCAGGTCCATCGAGTGTAGTGACAAAGATTTTGGCCCATATGTTAGAGGAATACCCAAACATGCTGAGCTGCATCTCGTGTCTAGATACATATTTCTCGGGATCAGTCGAGCTATTATACGTGGGTAACCCCATGGGGATCTTTTCCTCTATCTTGGTCTCGATAATTTCATCGCAGAAGGGGGATTGGGCTTCTCGATCACTGCGGTATCGCCAAGGTCGATCTTGGTGTTGCATGTGTAGAGGGTCTGGAATTTTGCCTCGGATCCCGAGTAGGGAGCTGATTTCGGAGATCATCGGATCTTACAATGTGCCCCCAATTGGATCTCCGAATTTGATTTAGTCGACCGTTCGGGCTTAGTCGATCAAAGACTCCACTCGGCCCTCGTCGCGAGATATCACTGCGGTGGCTGTCTTGTTCCCTTCTAATTTCTGATCTTCGAGGATTGTTATTTCTTGTCCGGGAGTTAGTGCGATGGCTTCTTTGCCTAGAGTCTTTGGGATTCTCGAGGCTATCATTGTAGAGCTTATTTGTGTTTGCGGGAGCTCGAGAATCAGTTTCATCATCGGCCCGGATGGAGAGTCGCTCTCGGACTGGTCGCTGCGCATTCCCTTGAACCGGAGGTGGAGGCGGTTGATATTGAGATGGATGATAAGAAGGATGTTCAACTCCTGCCCAATATCCGACTTGATGATGATAGGGCACTTGTTGGACGTAACCCGGATAGTTTGCTACAGGCTGCAGTATGTCTGTGGTCGAGTGGGAGGACACTCGGGCATCCGAGGTTCTCTTCCCTCTGCCGCAGCAGCTATAGCCTCCTTGCAGCAGGCTTTTAAGTAGTTATCTAACTCGGGGGTCGAGTAGACAAGTTGGGGTGCAGTGGCCACGGGAGGGGGCATGCGCACAAGAATTTGAGGAAGAATCTCACGACCATTCTTGTCGAAGATACGAGCACTGGCCAGATTACGAGCTGTCATGGTGGATGACTTCTTGTTGCGGATTCCCACAAACGGTGCCAAAATGATTGAGCCAAATTTCCGATGACGGGTCGATCCGGAGACCTGGTCCTAACACTTGAATTTGTAGAAGAGGGAATGCCGCCTCGGCTCGAAATCTGGGAAAGATGAAAGAAGGGGGTGAGCTCGAGACCAACTTGGGGGAGATGAGGGTGATGCTCGGGTTGGCACTCCGACGCTCAAGTCAGTTATCGAGTTGAGATGATCGAGTTTAGCGCTGAAATGTGGTAGGTAAACAACTTACTTGCGATATAAATACGGGCATTTATATAGGGTGAAGAGTGAGAATGAGCCCCATCGACGTGCTAGTGTCTCAAGCTGACAGGTATCCCATTATTACTGAGCATTTAATGCGTGGTCGGCCACTCTCTTTGGAGACGAATAGTGGGCTGGCCAGCTATGTGGTCGGAGTGGGTCGACACCTGAGTCGGGAGTATGGAGCTATCGACAGTCGAGGTACGGAGTGGTAAAAGTTGGAAGAGGTTAATTGTGGACTCAATACCATCAACGGATGGCATCGACCTGCTCGAGATGCCAGATAACATGCAGTGATAGGTCCAAATGGGATAGCGGATCCGAACCACGTCAGGGAGTACCATATCTTTTTCTCTATTTACTTTTAAAGCAATATTCAGTTTTTTTTTTTTTTCCCTTTCAGCTCGACTCTTGTCACATTGTCATCAAACTGAGGAGTCGGAAAAAAATGAGGGGCTAATTGATGTGTGATAAAGAATATTAGGTATGTTTGTTCGTTAAGTTGGTGACGAAAACCTTGGTCCGAAATATAACTCATAATAATTTTGTTTTATCTAAGTAGAAATTTTAACTGTTTGAGGATTAAATATTCCTTTTGTTATTTTTCCGTGATAATAACTAAGGTTTGAATCTCCCCAACTACATGGGGTCTTTGTATTTAAAAAAAAGGTGTTAAATATTGGTTTGAAGGCAGAATATTGGACTAATTTTAATTTAAGTTTACTGTTTATGAAATTCAAGCCGACAAATTTAGGCTTGTAAAATTCAATTAATGGCCAACGAGGAATGGAATTATGAAATCTTACAACATTCTTTTTACATGTTAATTTTTAACTAAACTATAATATAAATTTCCTCAATGATTTGAGAAATATAAAATATGTCATCCTTATATCTTAAATTTGGCTAGATATATGCTGTTATAGTCTCAAATTTAAAACCAAATATTGACTAATAATGTCGAGAAAATATAATATCTATAAAAAATTAGAGTTCGTGATCAAATTTGTCAATGCATACATAACAAAAACTTGTTTTATAGGGTATAAATGTTTGGATTCTTAAACCCAACGCTATACTAATTTAATTATTATTTAAAGTATGAATAATCTCACATTCTCTATGTAATTCTAAGTATGAGTTAGTGTTTGTTGAATTTAGGTTGGTCGTGTTATTACACTACGTGCCATGGAATACTAAATTTATTCAATACCAATTGGGCCTTAGTACACATTTTTTAAAACATGACCGGATGCATGTTAACTAAAATACAAGATTTCTTCTCATCCTCAACATAAGTAGGAACAAGCAGCTCAGATTGTTAATTATCAAACACAACTATAACTTTCACAAAATTTTAATTTATATTTGGTGCGAATAACTTATAAAATTTTCAGAACTTGTTAAAATTTTTTATGCCATTTAATTTAAACTCATTGATAATTTATAATTTTAAATAAAATATAAGAGTTTAATCGAAAACCCTGTATGGTTAGCTCAAAAAAATATCAAATTGAGATTGCAAACATTGGATGAGCTTGAAAAGGTTAATCAAATTGAGCTACTATAACTAAATAAACAAATTGTTACAAGTGAGACATTGATAAATATTTTGAACATCCTGTACTATCACGATTTTCGAAAGTTTTATCCTAAACTATAAAAAGTTGATGTTCGCATCCTTAACTATTATTTTTTAACAATTTGCAACCTGATTTCACTCATCGTGTGACACATGGAAGAAATTTCGTGTACGTTCATACATTAATTGGAATCAGGTTGTCATTTGTTAAAAAATAATTATTGAGGATACAAACGTCGGCTTTTTATAGTTCAAAATGAAAATTCCAAAGATCGCGATAGTATAGAATGTTGAAAATATTTATCCCAAATCTTTAAAATAAACTTAGCCAAACAACCTCATAATTCAACCACATCTATGATACCTTACAAAATTTTGGGACCTCAGCTTCATTAGTTCAACTATTACATCACTCGTTTCTAGTGACATTATGAAGCCATATCCACATAAATATTTTCTCATTTAAAATTCCATGAGAAAGTTCATGCTATTGTCATTGTTATATTTAATTGAAGTGGAAAAACAAGCTAAGGGTTGAATGAATTATTATAAATCTGGACTTACGCAAGAGTAGAAAAATGTACATGCTTGACCTATATAAATGCTCTCTTTTCATAAGTGATATTCACAAGGACTATTGGAAATTTCTCCATTTAGGTAGGATTTGTCGGCTGTGCGTGTAAAATAAGACACTAGCATGGAATAATAGCTCATGAGTGGAATTTTTTGGGGTTTTCTTTGAATAGTACCCATAAGTTGAAAAATTCCCTTTAATTCCCCACTTTTAAAAAAGTTCCTGTTTGCTCCCCAGATGACAGGTCAAATTCTCTTTAACTCCCCATTGTTGTATAAAAACTCAAGAATCGCGTACCCAAATCACTTAACTAAATCCCCAAATGATGTATTTGTTTGGGAGCAAATATATCATTTGGGGATTTAGGTACGTGATTTGGGGATTTGAGTACCCGATTCTTGAGTTTTAATACAACATGTCAAAAAAATGGGGAGTAAAAAGGAAGTTTGATTTTCATCTGGGGAGTTTAGATGAACATTTTTTAAAGTGGGGAGCAAAGATGAATTTGAGTTTCCATTGGGGAATTTTTGGGAATTCTTTGTTTTTTTAATTGATCTTATTAAAAGTGGAATTTTAAACAACAAAAAAATTGAATAATTTAGTGAGATTAAATCCAAAAATTTTATAATGTGCATAGATTCTTTTATAGAATTAAAACAGTTAGAAAATTTTAATTCTTAACTAATCACTAACGCAAACTTCAAGAAACGCATAAATTATGACAACAAATGGGCGGAATTCAGACTTTAATATTAAAACTAGAGAAAATTATATCTGACTACCCTATTAGCTAGATAGGATACTTATAGTGTCAGACCATTTTTATTCAGAAATTACAATTTAATCCTTTAATATTATGAACCGTTGGTAATTCCTCTATTCCGTTAGAGTTGAGCTCTATCCCCAAGGATTACATTGTTACATGTATAATATATAGGGGCTATTTTGTTGGAATGTGTATATTTTTGGGATGAATTTGTTAAATTATTCATTAAATTAATGAAAGGATAGACACAATCCTAATGGAATCTTGATGGAATAGAGGGATGACAAATGATTCATAACATTTAAGGATTAAATTGTAATTTTTGAATAGAAATAGATTGCATTATAATTACCCTATCTAGTAGGGTAGTCAAATATAATTTTTCCTTAAAACTAATATCCGTATGTTTTAACACTAATCATTCCAAAAAGGGCTAATTTTTAAAAACTCCCAATGAGTTGAAAATTTTTTTGTTTGCTCCCCAGTTTCAAAATTATTCCTCTTCACTCCCAGATGAGAATCATAATTTTCGTTTACTCCCCATTTTGGACCGCACATACGACATATTGCGAAAAATATACAATATTTGGGGATTTATTACGTGATTCTTGAGTTTTTATACACATACTACATATTGCAAAAAATATACAACATTTGGGGATTTAAGTACGTGATTTTTGAGTTTTTATATTACGTACTGTACAAAATGGGGAGTAAATAAAAATTATGATTCTCATCTGGGGAGTGAAGAGGAATAATTTTGAAAATGGGGAGCAAACAAAAATTTGAGTCCCTATTTGGAGATTTTTGGAGAATTTCCCGTAGAATAAATTTTTTGATATGATACTTTTTTTTAGCATGGAATAACAGCCCACGAGAGGACTTATCTAATCTTAATGTTGTGTTTTTCATCATAGTATCAACTATTTAAAGATAATATTGTCTAATCCTATATTTCTGCAAGATTTTGTATCCCATCGTATGATACATACATACAAGAACTTAAATTTTCGTCAATAGAGTTTAACCAAGTGATTTGAGGATTGATTCCCGAAGGTAATGATCCGAATTCAAATTCCTTTGGTCACTTGGGGTGTATACGTTTAAAAAAATAAATAAAAAAAAAAAAAGAAAAAGAACTTAAATTTTCGATTTCTCTTCAAGTTGTTGATAATCTATGTATTTAGGTTAGGGGAAGCCACTCAAAATTGTATTCATAGCTGTTCGGAACATTTTCATAATAAAATATTAAATACTTCAAATATTATAATAAATAAAATATTAAGTACATATTGTTACTTTCAAGTGCGACGGTGACTCGCCTTTAAAGTTATTATTTTTTTCTTTTTTCTTATATATTCTAACATGTGAAAACTTGAGGATTAAATTTTTTTTTTTTTTTTACTCCAATTTTTGGGGTGTTCTGCACTTTAGTACTTAACTTTTAAAAATTTACACTTTATTACCCAATCTTTATATTTTGTTGAACTTAAGTGCTCGATTCCAAACCCAATCAATAAGAAAATGACACATGTTATTTTTTTAATGGTCGGGGGCACTTAAGTACAACAAAATACAAAAATTGGATACTAAAATATAAAATTTCAAAATTTGAGTATTAAAGTACAAAGCATCCTAAAAATTGGAGTAAAAGAAAAGATTAACCCTTTAAATTATTAATTATACCAACATGAATTGGTTTACGTTATTGATAAATATATCTTGAGAATATAAAAGGCATGTATTGGCGGTTGCAACTTGCAAAGATCAAATTGTATCAATTAAAATGAGAGAGATTTATTATCTTATTACTTATTAGTATCCAAGTGAAAATATAACTAAGAGAAGGACTTAGAAAGATATTACGTAGGATATATAGTATTATTGACTTAGTTTAGTAGGTTCAATGGTATATTGGCATGCTAGTTTAATTAGATGTTTTTTATTTGAATCTCTACAAATATAATTATTATTAATAAAAATAGTTTTATGTAAGGGATACGTAAAAGAATCAAAATTAACAAGAGAGTACGATACTTTGCCCAACAATAAGTTTTGTAGTGTAGCTTGTGCAAGGGGTATGCATAAAAGTTAAAATTGTATAATTTCTGGTCAAATGATCTGATGGGGTCAAAATACGATCGTCCCACATCAAGACACGTGGCATCACCGAGATGATGACATCTGTCTCCACAAGGCTGCACCCATCAGCGCACGAGCGCTAAGCCAGCCGCCACCAAGGGTGCACTCATCAGCGCACGAGCGCTAAGTCAACGAACGCAACCCTACTTCTGGAGTTAAGCCCCACGAGCGCTATCACTCCCACGAGCGTCCAACAAACTAAACGATTGGTACGTCCACGTGCCAAAAGAGCCCTCTTCGAGCGTCACATTCCCTCAGAGCGGCCTCTCCTTTTGGCTCGTCATTTGAACTGGAGCCCTCATTCCCCTCAGCGGATGTCTTGGCCTCCAATACTTAAGGTTGTCACGAGCGCGCTCTCAAGCCCTCGTCACCAACCGCCCAAATGGCTCTCTGACACAACGTACATGCCCGCGCACCTGCCACTGTTGCCAGCACTAACTTTCGGCCACTTTTGCAGAAGATTCCTCCTAGGTTTCTCTCTCACAGCGCCACGTGTTAGGGCAACATTCGGCCAGGACCACTTGAGGCAAATGACCAAAGGGCCCTTGACCCTCAACTATAAATAGCCAAAGTCATCTTCTACACAAGTAAGCTTTCTTCACCTCTGCAACTGTGATTGAACTTACACTTCTCTTCATACACTGAACTGACTTGAGCGTCGGAGAGCCAAACTGGGTATCACCCCCAGTTCCCCCAGCTTGGCCATCTGACTTTCCTTGTGCTTGTCCCAACAGGTAGAACCCCTTTCACATTTCCGGCGAAGCTCCGGTGGTTTCCTCCACAAATACAAATTGTAAAGTGATCGGATTCGGATCCATCCATTCCCGAACCCATCATTTTTGGCGCCGTCTGTGGGAAACCAGTCTTCCGTCTTCTTCCTTTCTTTTTGTTGGTAGAAAAGCAAGCACACCCTTACCTTAAAACAGTCATGGTTGCTACGAGATCTGGAGCCGTGGGAGGAGGAGATAACACCTCCCAGGATACAAATATCATTCTTCCCTCCACCGCTGCTGGTGGAGCACCACCTCCTTCCGTCGCCGCTGGTGGAGCACCACCTCCTTCCGTCGCCGCTGGTGGAGCACCTCCCGCAGCAGGAGTCACTCCCCAAGCAGAATCTTCTGTACCACCACCTGCACCGCCGGCACCGCGGGTTCCTACCGCCGTTGGAGGAGCCTCTCTCTCTGCTCCTCCGCCGCTTGCACAGACCACCTGGGTTCATCCCCAGATGAATCTTGGAGTGCAAGGTTATATGATGCCTCCGCCTGGATACACCCTTAGTCCGGCCATGATGATGCCGCCGGTCCAGCCGTATCACGCTGGACAGCTCCAGCTCCCAGTGGTGGTCCCCAGGGAGATTGAAGGAGTGGAGTTACCTCCACTGACCACCCAACAACTGAGGGCTCTCTACGCCCAATGTGAGGTTCAGGCGGCTCAGGGGGCATGGGAAAGGTTCCATTCCATGTACTTCCCCTCTGGGCAGGCCACTCAAGTTGCAGCCCCTTTAGGCGGACAACAAAACTTTCCCCTCAGAGAAGCCCAGGCTGTCCCGAGGGCACAACCACCACCACCACCAGCAAGAGAAGTGCCCCAACAGGAGGGCAACGAGCGCCCCTCCGTGGGCAGGAATAAAGAGCCCACGGAGCGAGTGAACGAAAATGAAGGGGACTCTCATGTCTCCAGGAGGGGCTCACGAGCCCACAAGGACAAGCAAGTAGACGTAAATCCTGACATCCTCGCGGCTGTGCAAGACCAGCTGCAGGGTCTCAAGGATAACGTGGGACAGCTCTCACGAGGGTGCTCAACTCAGATCTCCCCTAGTCGGGATGAACGGGTTGACGCCAGAAGCACCTGCACCAAGGACCCTCCACCAAGGGTCCCCCGCCGCAAGGAGCCGGAGGAGAACTTCGGCACGTATGAGTACCACCCACTGGCGAGGGGTTCACCCCTCGTAGAAGAAGTTCTGATGGCCCAAGCAGGCATGGCCAAAGTCCCCACTTCCATCAACCGTTACGATGGGACGACTGATCCAGCTGAGCACCTGGATCACTTTGTGCATCTAATGCACCTCTACGAGCATTCCAGCCATTACTGGGCGAAAGTGTTTGTCACTTCCTTGGTAGGAATGGCTCAAGAGTGGTACAAGCGACTGCCGCCGCGCTCGATCCACTCATATGAAGAACTGGCCGATGCTTTCCTCAACCACTTCAACTCCTTGAAAGCGCCAGTCACCGCACCTACAGCCTTGTACAACGTGGTGCAGGGCAAGAGCGAATCTCTGCGCTCGTTCTTTGCCCGTTTCAACAAGGAGATCCTGCAGGTGGAGAGGCCTTCAATGGATTTTTTGATCCCAGTGCTCTTTCAGGCTGTGGATCACGAACAATACGTGAGCAAAAAATTTGCTGATGCCATCGTGGAGAGAAGGCCTGGGACCCTCATGGGCCTAAGAGAAATAGCAGAGCCTTTCTTCGCGCTCGAAGATATGTATGGGACGAATGGTCCCCGTCATCACAGCCCGGCCAGGAACGAGCGACCTCATCACGAGCGGGGGCGGGATGTGGCCGTCAAGAAGGAGCGCCCTCAAGAGCGCAGGAGGTCGCCGCCACCCCCTCGTCGATTCGAGCGAATTCCGCTCACCAGGCCAAATTCGGAAGTCTATAATCTCTCTGATAAGAAGCTTTTCAAAAGACCCATCAAAATGAGAGAAACAGAATCGCTCAGGCGCTCGAACAAGTATTGCGCCTTCCACAAGCAGAGGGGGCACGACACAGATGAGTGCCGGCAGTTGGAGGCTGAAATCCAAAGGCTCGTTGCAGGGGGCCACCTGAAGGAGTTTGTCCGGGTGCTCGAGCGCTACGATGACCAATGCAACGAGCGCTCCGGAAGGAGAAGGAGGAGTCCTTCCCGGTCAAAGAGCCCAAGGGGTAGGGGACCCCCTGAAAGCAGCAGCCGCCGAGGCAATAAAGGCAAAGCCCCTGAGCAGGAAAACGAGCCCTTCGCAGTCATAAATATGATCGCAGGAGGCTCATCCGGGGGGGATTCAAACGCTTCCCGACGGAGGTACGTCCGGAGCTACAACCAACGCCCAGCAGTGCCCAAACCTATCTACGCCATCCAGAGATCAAGCGCTCAAAGATCAAGAGAAAATGATGTAATAGGCTTTGATGATAGGGATTTAGAACATATTGTAACGCCCCATGGGGAGGGTATAACCTCAGATTGCCCCATGGTGGTTAGCTTAGATGTTCATAACCATGTTGTAAAAAGGGTATTGGTGGATAGTGGAAGCTCCGTTAATGTTTTGCCTTACTCTACATTCTTAAAAATGAAGGTTGATCTCCCGCTCGAACCTCTCAAAACAGCCCTCATTGGCTTTGGAGGCTCAGAAGTTGTCCCACGAGGGCAAATACGCTTAGCTACTTCGTTTGGCCGAGCCCCTCAACGCAAAACACTCTTGGTGACGTACGCGGTGGTGGAGATTGACATTCCATATAACATCATAATTGGGCGCCCTGCCCTCGTTGATTTCAAAGCCATCATCTCTACATACCACCAGAAGATTAAGTTTCCTACTTCCGAGGGCGTCGGAGAAGTGCTGTGCAATGTGCGAGAAGCTTGGGAATGTTACATGCTGTCCCTCAGAAAGCCAAAAGCGGAGAAAACCTTTCAAATTGGCTCCACCAAGAAGTCAGTGGATTTCCCCAACCTAGATGAGGACAGCCCAGCACGGAAAAGAGCGAGATTGAACAAGAAGAAGAACAAAAAGAAGAGGGGAGACAACGGGGAAAATCCCCTCGAGAATGTTCCCCCAGGGACCGTTGGGGGATCGTCCTCAGAAGGAGACGAGCCGGGAGAAAGTGAACCAGCATCAGGCGATCGTTTGACAGGAAAGAAGAGGGCGCTCGAACTTCCTCGCCCTGAGGTAAGGATCGAACCTTCGGAAAAATTCCTTACCATTGAGCTGGAACCCGGAAATAAAGATAAGATTACACAGATAGGCTCAAACCTCTCAGGGCCTTCTCAGATCATGATGATTGATTTTCTAAGGGAAAACAAGGATGTATTTGCGTGGAAAGCCTCTGATCTCACAGGGATTGACCCGAGCGTCATTGTCCACAGGCTTAATGTGGATCCCTCTTTCAAACCCATCAAGCAGAAAAAGCGGGATGTACATGCCTTTCGGACTGAAGAACGCCGGAGCCACGTATCAAAGGCTCGTTAACAAGATGTTTGAAAAAGAAATTGGTAAGTCCATGGAGGTTTACTTGGATGATATGATTGTCAAAAGCGAGCGCCAGGATTCCCACTTGGAAGATCTCAAGCGCACTTTTTCAATCTTGCGCCAGTATGGGATGAAGTTGAACCCTTCAAAGTGCACCTTCGGAGTACAAGGGGGAAAATTCCTAGGGTACATGGTCAGTCAGAGGGGAATTGAGGCCAATCCGGAGAAGATCAAAGCTATTTTGGAGATCCCTTCCCCTCGAAATTTGCGGGAAGTGCAGGTCCTAGTGGGAAAAATCATTTCGTTGAACAGGTTTATCTCGCGCTCGGCGGATAGGAACCTTCCCTTCTTCAAAATTTTGAGGAATGCTCGTAACTTTGCTTGGACAGAAGAATGCGAAAGGGCGTTGCAGGATATGAAGGCTTACTTATCGAGCGCGCCACTGCTGACTAAGCCCGTCGAAGGTGAGAGATTATTTATGTATCTTTCCGTTTCTCCCGAAGCCACAAGCGCTGTTCTGGTAGCCGTACGAGAGCGGAAACATTTGCCTGTCTATTATCTGAGCAAAACATTGCAAGGAGCTGAAAAGAAGTATTTGGAGATTGAAAAATTCGCGTTCGCACTTATCAACGCCTCAAGAAGGCTAAGGCCTTACTTTCAAGCGCACTCCATAACGGTTCTCACCGACCAACCCTTGAAGCAAGTGTTGTCCAAGCCGGACGTATCTGGTAGATTAATCAAATGGGCAATCGAATTGAGCCAGTTTGACCTATGCTTCGAGCCTAGGACGGCGATACAGGCTCAGGTTGTAGCAGATTTGTTGGTTGAACGCTTTGGTTTCGAGCCCACCATTGCGGAAAATGAGGGGTTATGGGTACTGCACACAGATGGTTCCTCAACCTCACAAGGGGGAGGAGTAGGAGTGGCCCTCAGAAACCCCGATGGGATTGAGCTGGACTTTGCAATTAAGCTGGATTTCCAAGTCACTAATAATGAAGCAGAGTATGAAGCCCTCGTGCAAGGATTGAATATTGCTTTTCAGAATGGGGCTTCCAGAATCACCGCTTATGTGGATTCACAGTTAATAGCTAGCCAGATTGAAGGAACTTATGAGGCTCGAGAAACCACCATGATACAGTACTTAACTAAAGCCAGAGAAATCATTGGGAAATTCAAGGAATTTCATCTACTTCAAGTGCCCAGAGGAGAAAACGAGCGTGCGGACGCTCTGTCGAAGTTTGCATCCGCTTTAGAGGGTACTTCTGAACTTTCTGTTACGTTCCTTAGAACTGAGGAACCTTTGATCAAGGAGAAGGCCGCCACCAAGATAATTGCCATGATTGATCCAAACGAGCCCTGCTGGCTTGATGACGTCATTATTTTCCTTACGGATGGAATTCTTCCCACTGACAAGGTGGAAGCAAGGAAAGTCCGAAGTAAAGCCCCTCGTTTCGCTTTGGATACCGAGGGGAGGTTGTTCAAAAAATCATTTCAAGGGCCCCCAATGAGATGCCTGAGGCCCTCGCAAGCAAAGGAGACGCTCGAACACATACATAATGGAAGCTGTGGAAATCACTCTGGAGGGCGTATTTTGGCAAAGAAGGTTCTGAGAAGTGGGTTTTATTGGCCTACAGTTCTCCAGGATGCCATCGAATTTTCAAGGAAGTGCCCCAAATGCCAATTCCATTCAAATCTCCCTCAATTGCCAGCCGCACAGATGATCCCAATAGACGTCTCTTGGCCTTTTGACCAGTGGGGAATAGACATTGTGGGCCCCTTGCCCATGGCTGCGGGACAAAGGAAGTTTGTCATTTTAGCCGTCGACTACTTCACCAAGTGGGCCGAGGCTGAAGCTGTTGCGAAAATCACTTTCAAGGTTGTGAGGGACTTCATTTGGAAGAACATCATTTGCAGGTACGGCATACCGAGGGTACTCATTTCTGACAATGGATCCCAGTTCATAGCGGCAGACACACGAGAGTGGTGTTCTGAGTTGGGGATAGAACAGCGATTTACCTCTGTAGGACATCCACAATCCAATGGGCAAGCAGAAGTTACCAATAGGATCATCTTGCAACATCTGAAAACTATGCTTGAAAGCAAGAAAGGTGAATGGGCTGAGGAGCTGCAAGGAGCACTTTGGGCTTATCGCACCACCCCACGAGCGGCCACTGGAGAAACTCCTTACGCGCTCGTTTATGGATCAGAAGCAATGATACCAGCGGAGATAGTAAATGAATCCGCTCGTGTCGGCTATTTCGAGCCTCAGCTCAACGATGGCAACAGAAGCTTGGAGTTGGACTTGCTGGATGAAAGGAGAGACCGAGCGTGGGCTAAGATCCACCACTATAAAGCCTCTGTGGCCCAACAGTACAACAAGCGTGTGAAGGAAAGAACTTTCCAGCTGGGAGATTTGGTCTTGAAGAAAGTGGAAGTATCCAAGCACGTGGGGAAATTGGACCCCAATTGGGAAGGCCCATTCAAGGTCGTACAACTCAGAGCTAACAACACTTACACCCTGGAGACACTTCAAGGTGAGCGCTTGCCTCGCCCTTGGAACGCATGTAACCTCCGGCGGTTTTATGTTTAAAAGCTCTTTACAAACCCTGATGTAACAACCCTCTTTGACGGGTTCTATGTACTTCAAATCACAAGTAAAAGGTAACATAATCTTTTTAATTTCTTTAATATTCCTGTTTCTTTGGTTGCTTGAATGAATAAGTCCCACGTCCCTCGCCTTCGCGAGCGTGGTTGGCAACTCGTTCCATTGTGTATGTTGTTATCTCGTATGGGTTACGCTGGCCAGCACTCTACTCCGCATGGGGGGACGCCCTCATAAGGATAGACTGGTTACGCTGAAAACCAATTAGGCAGGTTGGAAGAAGATTGCGAAGAAAATCCTAGTAGGCCTTGGCTGTTTCTTAAAACGCCTTGCGCTCGAAAACGGGATCTCCTACAAGAACGGATCCTAGTAGGCCTTGGCTGTTTCTTAAAACGCCTTGCGCTCGAAGACGGGATCTCCTACAAGAACGCATCCTAGTAGGCCTTGGTTGTTTATTAAAACGCCTTGCGCTCGAAAACGGGATCTACCACAGAAAAAGTCCTAGTAGGCCTTGGTCGTTTCTTATAATGCCTTGCGCTCGAAAAGGGGATTTCCTGCAGAACCAAGAAAACGACAAGAGCCAGAGCGCTCGAACGATGGCCTCAGAATCAAAAAGGAATTGCACAAGTCTTGAACGAGGGCAACCACTCAGTAAGACCCTCGCAAATACTCAAGACCTAGCAAAATCCCCCCAAGGGCGGAAAGAATGTCACAAGTCTTGAACGAGGGCAACCACTCAGTAAGACCCTCGCACACACTCAAGGCTTAGCCAAATTCTCCCAAAGCAAAAGTTTATACAAGTCTGGAGCGTAGGGGCAATCTCACAGTAAGACCCTCACGATCGCTCAAGACTTAGACAAATTTTCAAGATAAATTTACAAAAGAAGAAATTCATACAAGTCTTGAGCAGGGGGGCAATCCCACAGTAAGACCCTCACGATCGCTCAAGACTTAGACAAATTTACAAAAGAAGAAATTTATACAAGTCTTGAGCAGGGGGGCAATCCCACAATAAGACCCCCCACGATCGCTCAAGACTTAGACAAAGTTACAAAGGCAGAAGTTTATACAAGTCTTGAGCCGGGGGGCAATCACACTATAAGACCCTCACGACCGCTCAAAACTTAGACAAATTTTCAAGAGCAAAAATAAAATTTATACAAGTCTTGAGCGTAGGGGCAATCTCACAATAAGACCCCCACGATCGCTCAAGACTTAGACAAATTTTCATTGCATCAAAGGAATAAAACATTCACAGGAGTATGCTACACAGTCTTATTATAAGTGAACAGAAGAACAAAGTCATGAAAAAAGGAATATTATTCATTGCAGAAGAAAAGTATTACAAGGCAATAGGGCTCAAAGGCCCATGAAATGCTATTACAAAAGAAAGCAAAGCTGAAAATTACAGAGAAATGCGATAAAGGAAGCAGAAAAACAAGAAAGTACAAGAAAAAGCTATGTAAGGAAAGCTTCAAGCAGCTGGAGCGATGTCCTCATCAACAATCACCAGGATTGGGCCATGGACTGGGCCCTCAGGCTCTTGTTGATGGGCTTGCGGGTAGTTGGGCTCATGATCATCTGGAACGGGAGCGTTGGCATCTTCAGCAATTGGAATCGGGGCCTCCTCCAAGATAGGTGCTTGGGGCTCATCCACAGGATCGTCGTTTGGAGCGGATGAGGCAGCATTACCCGCCGGATGAGCGTCCATATACTCATCCTGGAGGAGCTTGACCAAAAACTCATACTCAGGCTCGGCAATGGAATCAGCAGGGTTGTCGCCCTCGTCATCTTCCTCCTCGCAGCGCTCATTGAACATGAGCCCCGTGCCCTCTGCCTCTTTCATGGAGGGGTCCGTTAGCCCCTTGTGTATGCCTTGATCGATGGCCAAGTTGAAAGCATTCTGAGCCTCTTCCAAACAATGCAAGGAAGCAGCAAAGTTAAAGGCCTTCGAATGGCAGAATTTGATTAAGGCCTCCTTGTTTGCACGCTCCATGCTTCGAGGCCATTCATTCATGGTATCGGCAAATTTCCTCTCGGCCTCCAGAGCCCTTGCCTTCCACTCTTCCCTCTCCGCCTCGGCCTTCTTGCCCCGCTCGTTGGCCTGGGCCAGCTCGTTGCCCAAACGAATTCGAGCGCCGTCAACCGCTAAAAAGTCTTCCTTGAGCTTTCCCAGCTCCTCCTCAGTTACTTCGAACAAGCCCTTGAGGGACTCGTACTTTGCAACTTCAGCATCCAGCTCCGCTTGAATCTGAGCCGGATCGTTGGAACGAGCCATCTTCTTGTATTTAGCCTTCCGGTCGGCATAGATGGAGGCTCGCATTTGCACATTTTTGAGCCGGGGAAGAACTTGCTGCATAAACGAGAGGAAAAGTGTTAGCCAAATAAAAATGGTGATCTACAGAAAAGAAGAGAAGGAAGGCAAGGAATGATTACTTACGGAAATTAGGGCGTGGGCTGCATCGAGGGTCACTTTCTCCACAGATTCGCTGTAGAGGTGCCGGTGGTCAGTCGAGAATTGAGCCTTGCTGTACAAATTCTCGGTGACAGCCTGGGCGACCGAGCCAGGCCTCAGCAAAACTGGCCCACCGTCAGTGGCGCCTGAGAAGTCTCTATCCCCTCGACGGGGGAACTCCCACATGCGTTCTTCCTCTGAAGAGGAAGTTTCCCCCTCGCCCCGGGGGCCCTCAACTACTTGTTTGCCCTTTCCTTTGATTGCGGCGGAGTCGGGCATTCTCTTCCTCTTGCGGGAAGGCCTGTTTGCGCTTGGGGAAGCTTCTCTTATCGCCAGGGTAGTCACTGGCCGCCTCGTCTGTTCTGCAGGGATGGGGGGTTGAGCGTCGCCCGCTCTTTCTGAAGAAGACCGCCCTCTGGTCTCCCTGCTGACCGCTCTGCGTTCCCCTCTGCCACGAGGGGGTTGTACCTCAGGTTGGGCGCTCGAACTCGCGCCGTCACGAGCGTCCCCGCGGTTGTTACGGTTACGGGGTCGCTGTTGTTCTCGCTGCTGGTTCCCCTGAGGGGTTTGGTTCCTATTCGCATGGGCGAAACGAGCCGCTTGTCTAATTCCTCCGGCCATTTCTAAGATAGCGGCTCCTGCAAGAGTGAAATTTTCAAGGGTTAGAAATCTTCAAACCATATACTCAGATTGCAAGTTACAAGTACAGAAAAGAAGTTAGCATTTATCCCTATCTAAAGTTAGTGCCCTAAGGATCTAACCATCTCTCTCTATGTCACGAGCCGGAGGGTGGTCAAGGAAATGAGGGTCGTTGGTAAGACCACACAAGAACATGAGTTCCGCATCGTCTATCCAGTCCTTCGCTTGTATAAGGTGACCCTCGTCCCTTAGGGTTGCTGCCAGGCTTTTGGCCCAATCTTTGGGGAGTGCATGTGGCAGACGGCTCTTTGAGTACGAGCCCCATTCCGTGATCACCCCAAAGCCCTCTTCTGTTGGAGCCTTGACAAAGATGAATTTCTCCTTCCAATCAATGCCATAAGTGCTCGAGGGCGAGTTGATCAGCTTCATGTGGGCCTTCGCCTGAACGTAATAAAAACCGGCCTCGGGGGATGAGCGGGATGAGCTGACCACTTGGAAAAGGGCGTTGAAGTTCTGCAAATAGGGCTCGTAACCCATACTCCTCATCAAGATAATGAAGCACGTCAAGAGGGCCAAGCCATTGGGCACTATTTGGGATGGACACAAGCCCAGGTCATTCAGCAAATGGGCCATTGAGACCGAGATAGGGAACCTCAGGCCTCCTGAGCGCACGGTGTCCACGTACACTGCCATCTCCCCAGGGGGCGGATTATTTGCACGCTCGTGGCTTTGGGGGATTCTCCACGTGTACCGCTCGTCCCAGTAAATGGGGGCCATCATCGTCTTCACGTCCCCCACGGTGACAGTGCTGGGAGTTTCATCAGGCGTACGCTCGGTGGCCTGGTAGCCTGACCCTTCGCCCTCGTTGGGTCCTTTGGATTTTTGGGTTTTCTTACTTTTTCCCTTATCACGGGCCCTTTCTGAAGGCCCAGTTACGGCTTCCGCCACTGGAAGCGGGTTTGCAACCGCCACGGTCACGGTATGGCGGTGGGGATGTGTGGCACTTTGAGTTATGGGGAGAACAGTCCCTTGCCGTTCTGCCTCCATCACCAGATCCATCTCCTCAAAAAGAGGATCCACTCCGCCTGGGTTTCTATCTTCCATAGCCATTACAGCCGCCCCCAATTCTTCATCTCTGGGGGAATCATGGGAAGAAGAACTCTCAGTGGCCATCTCTTGGATTTCACGGGCAAATTCTTCAATGTGTTGGTCGGCCATGGCAGAAAGGGAGGATTTGGGAGTTTTTCTTGGGAAAAGATTAAGGTTCAGAAAGGCGAAAATCTAAAGGGTTATGAAATCCTAAAGTCCAAATCTACGGTTAGCAAAGTTAGAAAGTTACAAGGAAGATTTACCTTGAAAAGTTTTGGAGAAAACTGGAGAAGAGGTTGAAGATGCGAGAGAATTCTTCTTGCAGAGGATACTTGAAAGTTTTGGATGCGTAAAGAGTGGCAAGATCTCAGAATCCCGTATTTATAGGAATGGGAGTTGGTACCGTTTTCAGCAATAAATTCAAAATGGCAATCATTTCCCGCCTAGGAAACCGCCCACTTTATGGAACCGGCACATGCTTCCCAATGCTCACGCGCCCCACGCGCACCCGCATTTAATGTTCTGACGATTCAAGGGCTTCAGAATAGTACAAACATTTAATGCGGAACTGTTACGAACGGCCGGTTGAAAAGACCGCATTAATGACACCATCAGAGGAAAAATTGCTCAACACGCCAAGCTTTACACGAGCGCTATAAACGAGAGATAGAGCGTGATAAAATTCTACAGTCCTTATCACTAAGGACTACAGAATTGGGGGGCAAAATGATGGGGTCAAAATACGATCGTCCCACATCAAGACACGTGGCATCACCGAGATGATGACATCTGTCTCCACAAGGCTGCACCCATCAG
Source organism: Lantana camara (assembly GCA_037501455.1). Taxonomy (NCBI): domain Eukaryota; kingdom Viridiplantae; phylum Streptophyta; class Magnoliopsida; order Lamiales; family Verbenaceae; genus Lantana; species Lantana camara. Next base: position 66,110,914 of record CM074862.1, read on the forward strand.
CGCACGAGCGCTAAGCCATGCGCTAAGCCAGCCGCCACCAAGGGTGCACTCATCAGCGCACGAGCGCTAAGTCAACGAACGCAACCCTACTTCTGGAGTTAAGCCCCACGAGCGCTATCACTCCCACGAGCGTCCAACAAACTAAACGATTGGTACGTCCACGTGCCAAAAGAGCCCTCTTCGAGCGTCACATTCCCTCAGAGCGGCCTCTCCTTTTGGCTCGTCATTTGAACTGGAGCCCTCATTCCCCTCAGCGGATGTCTTGGCCTCCAATACTTAAGGTTGTCACGAGCGCGCTCTCAAGCCCTCGTCACCAACCGCCCAAATGGCTCTCTGACACAACGTACATGCCCGCGCACCTGCCACTGTTGCCAGCACTAACTTTCGGCCACTTTTGCAGAAGATTCCTCCTAGGTTTCTCTCTCACAGCGCCACGTGCTAGGGCAACATTCGGCCAGGACCACTTGAGGCAAATGACCAAAGGGCCCTTGACCCTCAACTATAAATAGCCAAAGTCATCTTCTAAACAAGTAAGCTTTCTTCACCTCTGCAACTGTGATTGAACTTACACTTCTCTTCATACACTGAACTGACTTGAGCGTCGGAGAGCCAAACTGGGTATCACCCCCAGTTCCCCCAGCTTGGCCATCTGACTTTCCTTGTGCTTGTCCCAACAGGTAGAACCCCTTTCACATTTCCGGCGAAGCTCCGATGGTTTCCTCCACAAATACAAATTGTAAAGTGATCGGATTCGGATCCATCCGTTCCCGGACCCATCATGATCTATTTGAAAATCGTTGTTTGAAAACATTAAATAATTCCCAAGGTCATTACTTAGATTAGCCAGGTGTAAAGCTATCAATATTCACAAAATAAATCAAAGATTTATTTTGATTGTGATATTGTATAGGAAAAAATGAACAAATAAAAGGTAGTTTAATACTTATATAGTAATTTAAGTTTCGGAGTGATCTATGATATAAATGGATTAGGTATGAGAATTAAGGTTCACAGATAATATCGAAATTCATGAGATAATTTGATTGTAGCACCCTAACCTCTACGGCACTACATTCCCCGCACTATAGCCCGATCCAAGGGCGACTCCACATGGAGTCTAGTGGGGTCACTTGACCCCACTAAAATTTTTACTCCAATTAAAATTTATAATATTTAACATGTAATATTTGATTAATTTATATAATTTTGATATTTTGACCCCATATTATAATTAAAAAATTTGTAATCGACCCCCACAATTAGAAAATATTTACTTTCTTAATTTATTATCTAGTTGAATTTAATATAATTATGTTAAAATTTTGTTAGGTATCCGATTTAGTTTATTTTCTACAATAGATTGTCCAAATTAACAATTCCTTTTGGGAGTTGTTAAATAGCATAGTGTAGAATTATATTTTCTTGGGTTTTGCCAAAAACATAGAACTCTTACAATATATATAATTTTTTTAAAATGACTCTTACAATATTTAAGTATACATAAAAATTAGTGTATTAAATAATTAATATATCCCTTTTTAATAAAGTAAATTATCTCTTAATTTATATGGATAGATTTCAATCTAATTGGATATATATGGTTGTTTCTACATAGAAATTTGGTAAGTTATATAATCTAGTGTTTGGAATAGTTAATATTACCATAATCTTTTGAATTTATTAAATTAAATGATTGGCCCACCAATAGTCCTGAGTTTACGTGCCAAACCAAAGGCTAATTTTATAATGAAGTAAACACTGTTTTATAATATGCTAACTAACTAATATATTTCAATATATTCAAATAAACTAATTGTTAATGTCTAATAAATAGATTTTATAATTTTATATAGATTTAATAAATTAATTCATAAATTACTTTTTGTAATAGTTTAGTGAGATTTTTTACTAGTTTATATATTTTAATATATTTTATAAAAATTTAAATATGTAATTATAAATGTCAAAAAAAAATTTTGACCCCACTAATTAATAATCCTGGAGTCGCCCCTGGCCCGATCCACATACGAAATGAACAATCCGTACATAAACCGAACATATAGCGAACGGGTGACAATCAAGAAATAAACGAGCTAGGCGGGACACTACCCCAACACATATAAAACCAAGACATGTAAATCAAAAGCGGAAGCATTATTATCAATACATATAGGTACCATATTTACATCCAAGGCATATTTAGTAATAGGTACCAACATTATCAATACATTATCATCTCCTATATAATATACATGTATAAATGTCCAAACTGTAATAACAATAATCATAGCATGCTATTCCAAAAGTTCTATACATGGGAGATAAAATGCTAGACTCGGTGGAATGCAAGACCTGACTCGTCGCCCGCCTAGCACGACCGTGTACCTGAAAAGTGAAGTATCAGTTTACCGAAGACTGAGTGAGGGCAGATATATATATATATAACACGTCACATGCAAGTCGTAGCCTCGGGTGAAGACTTGTAAATGAAATAAATATAAAGTTCAAGAAGAGATTGCTCTTTGCCCGAGATTACAACTATCCAATTTAACATGTTAACTTGTCAATTTCATGAACATGTCGCCCGGAGAGTGAGGGCAATTCTCCAACCTTTACACCAAACGTGAACAATACGTGCTTGCTTGAATAATGTAATGCGTGATCATGCGGTTCATTTAGTGCTCATTTAGTAACATAATCATGAGTGAAAACATGCAAGAACCCAAGGACAATCCGTGGTGCCGAACCCGTCCCCAGTCTCCTTCTTCCTCCGGGTGATAGTGGGTTTGCAAGGCCCAACTATCCACGACATGGTGTACGTCGGGAACATGACTCCCACGCATAGAACTCCTTCCACCATCAATCTCCTAGTGGCTTCGGGGGTGATCCCAATGAGGTGAGGATAGCGCAAGAGTTACCCGTCAGCCCTTGCTTTCCCGGTTGGCTCAAGCTACTACCCTCGGGCCCAAGTGCAATCATGGTACTCGCCAAAACATGCTTGAAATCATGAAAAATCATGGCTTGATTGCTTGAAATCAATTACACTTTAGAAAACGTTTATAGATATAATAGGTTTTGGCCGAAAACATCACATAAGGGTTGTAAAGGTTCTATGTACCTAGAACAAAACCTCACCTGTGCAACAAAATACGACAAGGATATACTCTAGTGAGCCTGCTCCTCGTCCACGGCCTCGTAATCTGTGCAAACACGACGTGTATACGTGTGACATGACTCAAAATGGACCAAATATGACGAACGGCGAAAATGTAACGAGATGATGAGCAATGTGAAATGTAGCATGAAAATATCTTGTTTTGACATGTAATCAATCATATAATAGCAATTTGGGATCAAAGAAATGTTTGGGTTAAAATCCCAAAATTCAATTTTTATGCAGTAGCTTTTGCACTGCCGCAGGCCTGGGAAAGGCCGTTGCTGGTCCCAGTTGAAAAGGGGAAGGGCCTTTCCCATGCCCTTCCGAAAACGTGCCAGCGATTTTAAAATAAAAGCGCGCCTTTGCTGGGAACGGCCCTTCTGGCATGCAGGTCAAAATGGGAACGGCCGTTCCTAGGCTCGTTGGCCTGCCCTGACTCAGAAGTGTGGGAACGACCGTTCCCAAAATGCACTAAGGCCGGAAGGGCCGTTCCCAGCTTCTGCAAATTTGAAAAACAAAGCAGAAGCAGGGTAGTAGCTACGGCATAACAACAAAGCTTTCAAAAAAACTCAAGATTTAATCTCCAAAGTGTAAGAATTCAGGAAACAAATTGCACACATATTCAAGACATGATAATATTCCATTTAAACACATAAATCATGAAAATTACCAAAGATCATTAGTTTCAAGTTCATGCACCAAACCTTCACATAACCTCAAATTTTGCAAGAATTCATGGATCAAAGCATGATATAATCATGTATCTATAACGCCCCGAATTTCATTAATTACATTCTTATGTTTATTATAATTTTATAAATTATATTTTATCTTACTTTCATGAAATTTCATGAATTCATATTAAACTTATAATTTATCTCATAGCTTGAAAACATTTATTGCATGAAATAATTACCGAGAGTGCTTTAATTACGAACTTGTCCCTACTTATTCATTTTTCTAAATTTAGGGACTTAATTGCATAATCTTTCCAAGGACTTAATTGATCATATTTCAATACTATATATCCTCAATTGCATGACTTGATTTCTTGGAGGATTACTTGGCAAATTGAGCATTACACACAAATCAAAAATGGTGAATCACGACATATTTCTTCCTTAAGCTTCTTTGCTCATTTTTCATCAAAATCTATCGGTGCATTGCTTCCTTTCATCACCGAACCATAAGCTTCAAAAAGGAAATAGAGATTTCATCATTTTCATCAAGATTTTCAAGAAAATTTGCAAGATTTGAAGCTTGATCATCACCTCCATCTTTCTTCTTCATTTCTTTCATTTCAAGGTGGGTATGTACATGGTTTGATGAATTTTGATCAAATATATGTGAGCTAGGGTTTGACAATCATGGAGTTTATGGATTACTTGTTGTTTGATATGTGAAAACATGATTATATCATGATTTATTGCATGAATTCTTGAAGTATTTGAGTTAGTATATTAAATTTATACTTGAGCTTAAAAGTGGGGAAAACTTGGAAGGTTAAGCATGGTTGATGATTTATTTCATGGTTTATGTTTCTATGAATTAGTATGCATGTATATTTCCAAAATTGTGCATTTTGAGGGATTAAAACTTGGAGCTTTGTTATGGTTGTTGATGCTGTAGCTGTTGCCCTGCTTTTGCTCTGTTTTTAAAATTTGCAGAAGCTGGGAACGGCCCTTGCCGCCTTAGTACATTTTGGGGAACGGTCGTTCCCGCGCTTCTGATTCAGGGAGGCCGGCGAGACTGGGAACGGTCGTTCCCATTTTGGCCTGCGTGCCGGAAGGGCCGTTCCCAGAAGAGACACGTTTAAATCTAAAAGTTGCTGGCACGCTTTAGAGGGGCATGGGAACGGCCCTTCCCATTTTCAACTGGGAGCTGGAACGGCCGTTCCCAGGCCTGCGACAGAACAAAACATTCTGTACAAAAATGAGATTTTGGGATTTTAATCCCATGGCTTCTTTGATCCCAAATTGCTATTATATGATTGATTACATGCTAAAACAAGATGTTTTCATGCCACATTGTATATTGCACGTCATCTCGTTGTATTTCCGCCGTTCGTCATATTTGGTCCATTTTGAGTCATGTCTCACTTGTACATGCCTATCTTGCACAGACCAGCTTCGTCGGGATGAGGAGCAAGCCCCGTAGACCATATCCTACTCGTCTTTTGTCGGTAAAGGTGAGGTTTAATTGCTAGTTATATAGAACCCGTATAACCATTATGTGGAATTTCAAGCCAAAAGGTATATATATTTATTTATAGTGATTTCTAAATTTATATCAATTGCAAGCAAGCCATGTTCATGAAAAGCAAGTTATGTATCGTGATTGATTGATTGCTCGTGTTTTGGCGAGTAAAGCATGTCACATTGGACCTGAAGATAGTGATTTGAGCCAGCCGGGAAAGCATTGGCTGACGGATAACTCGAATACTATCCTCACAACATTGGGATGACCCCTGAATCCGCTAGGAGATTAGTGGAGGAAGGAGTTCTGAGCTTAGGGATTTATGTACCCTTTGCTTAATGAGATTGGATGGTGGGGCCTTGCAATCCCACCATCAACCGGAGGAAGAAGGAGACTGGGGACGGGTCCGGCACCACGGATTATCCTCGGGTTATTATCATGATTGCACTGACTGATTGTCTAGCTTGAATATAATACGCACAATTGCACGATAGTTGAATTGTATGATCACCTATTAGTTAATAAAGCATGTATGTATTGTACACAGCTGGAGTAAGGTTGGAGATTGCCCTCACTCCCCGGGCCACGTATTGCATGTAATGAACGCATGAAGTTGATCAAAGTATTTAATATTGATAGTTGTAATCTCGAGCGAGTACTACGTTATTCTGAACTTATATTACTTTAGCTGTAAAACCTTACCCGAGGTTATAACTTGCATGTTAATTGCGCTTATATATACTTATGCCCCTCACTCAGTCTTCCCTGGACTGACACCCCACCTTTCAGGTTGTTGCGGTCGTGTGCTAGGCGGGAGTTAGAGTCGTGTCTTGTCGCCCAGCTGGGTTTAGCACTTCATACATTTCCATGATATTGCTTTTATCATATCCAGAGTTAGTATGTTACAGTTCTTGTTATCATTTGGAGACTTTTGCATGTATGATATATAGAAGATGATAATGTATTGATAGGTATTGGTATCTATTAGTATTTATATTTCGATGTAAATATGGTACCTATATGTATTAATGAATTAATGCTTCCTCTTTTAAATTTATGTTTTGGTTTGGTATTACTTTGGGGTATAGTCCCCCCTAGCTAGCCTATTTCTTTTACTTGTCACCCATTCGCTATAGGCTAGTTCATGTACGGATTACCCATTTCGTATGTGGATAGGCCTATAGTGCGGGGGTGTGGTATCTCTATGTACAGGGGTGCTACATCTTAGGTGGTATCAGAGCCCGGTTGCAAAACCGAGGTTCTAGTGTCGTGTCGTGTCAAGTCTAGGTCGAGCGGCATAGGAGTAATTGGTAATTTGAGAGTCTTGCATATTATTTGAACTCCTTGAATTAGACAAATTACTTGATAACCTGTGCCTTGCATTGATTTCTGTTACTAATTGTTAATTAATTGATCTTGAATTATTTGAAATTATGTGTTCAACGTGTTTTATTTTAAACATTGATAAATTACTTGTTACATTTTATATTAAATTCTCGTTGTGGGCATCAATTATGTGACAATTGTGTGACATGAGCACGCCTCACCCACATGCATGTATTTTCAAAGTAAATTGTGAGTTACAGGTTATGGAAATGATATCAGCCCGCGGCCGACGTGTATGATAACCTTACTATATTACAAGTACTACTTCTTTATCTTGGAAGGGTTAGAAATGAGCCGGGAAATTCATATGCGGATTGAGGGCTATTAATTTCTATTATCGGGTCGTGATTCAAAGAATAAAGTCCGGAATAAAAGAATCAACCATGGAAATTTATATTGCATCCGAGAGGTAGGTGAAGGGAGAATCGGGGTACTAATGATTCAAGATCCGGGCGTGTTATCAAATTAAGGCTCAGTTAATTGTGAAGCAAATTCAAGTAGGAGAAGAAAACAATTCCAATAATTCAAATCGAGCTAGTAGAGTTGGATGGTCCATTCATGGGAAGTTAGGATGCTAGAGATTCTATAACTGGGTGGATTGAGTTCATCTTCCAGGTTCAAGTTAAATTGTCGTATTGAAAGCGCGAAGCGGGAGATATGGAGTAATCAGTGGAAATGGTAAAGAATGATAAAGAATTTCAGAGGAAAATTATACGCTCAAGAGTAGGCAAGTAAGAAGACAAGTCCTATAACCAATTCAAATTGTAAGGATTAGATTTAAAGGATTTCAGTTATGGTAGCAACTTGATGAATCGGGGTAATAATTGGAGATTGATTTTTCGAGGAAAGTCAGGAAATTAATTCCATAAGTGGAGCAGAATTTAAATTCCGAGGTTCTGGTTTGGGAAATCATGCAAATACACAAGTTAGCGCAAGAAATTCTGGTCAAGAAAGTAATTATGGTAAGAGGCAACAATGCTTAACTTTCGTGGAAATGAAGCAAAAGGAAATATGGGAAATAGCATGGTTGGAATTTCAATTAAGGGAAGGAATAAAGGAAGTTTGGTACTCGGGTGGGTATAAAGTTGGAAGACAATTATGCTAAAGGTTTATCTAGTTGGAACATTTTCTAGATCCAAGCTAAATTGTCGTGTTGTGGATAACGTTAAAGGACATGAAGCAATAAATGGAAACAATAAAGAAAGGCAAAGAGTTGTTGGGTGGATTTCGGATGATCAAGTATAAACCATTGGAAGGAAAGTTCATTTAATTATTTGAACTCCTGAAGAGTAAAGCAAGGAAGTTGTGATCAAAGTGACGACAATGAAGAAGATTCGGGTAGTAATTGGGGAGTGATTATTAAAGAACAGGCAAGACGCTAACTTCATGAGTGTAACGGATTCTGGGTTTGAGTAATTGTAATATCCAGCCTGGGAATGTCCAAGTTATTATGGGTAATCCCGAAGATTAGAAGATTGTGGGAAAGACAAGAAATAATCAATGGTTCAAGACAAGCTCATAATTCAACCAATAAGGAATTACGTGCCGAGATAAAGTTTATCATTACTACGGTGACAGGTTCAATGCATCCATAAGCACGTGCATCATACGCTACTTTAAATTTCTATATTTATGTGTGCTTTCCCGATTGAACATAATTATTCTAAAATGTTGAAGTTATTATTTCCAAGTGTGCTACCTACATTGGCATATTAATTCAACATGCATATCTAGTGTGTTGATTACAGGATGTCTCAAGGTCGCTCTCATCATGAACGAGTGCTTAAAGTTTCCCCGCATTTACCCCCTCCGGTTCAACCTCAGGAATTTTTCGATTCCTTGGTTTGTTTGGTCGATCAGAAGATAAAAGAGTATGTTTCATCAGTGCCATTAGCTCCATCACCACAACCAGGCCAAATTTCAATAGCGTTTAAGGAAATTCAAAACCAACCACCCTTGAGATTCTTTGAAGGAAATAAGGTTTCCGCCGAGTCACAACTTAAGAAAATTAAAAGAATGTGGGAATTGATTCCAGCCGATCACTAAGAGAAAGTCCGAGACATCACCTCTTTAGAGGCAAGAAAGTCTAATCCTCACCCCGGACAGGCTTCAGGTTCAAAATTGGGACAACCTTCTAACAAAGGAAAGCGGCCTATCTCTCATCATATCCCAACACCTCAAGGAAGGTCTCAAAAGAAAAAGAGTCGATCATTCGGGTCAGGTTCGGGAGCTTCACATATTCCAGCCTTAACCACATCTTCACGGGAGCTTCTTTGTAATTATTGTGGGCGTGACAACCACACTTATGAGGGTTGTAGAAGACGGTTGGGATTATGTCTATATTGTCGGAGCGATGAACATCAAATAGATACATGCTCCAAGCGACAAAGGAAATCTACCAGGGATGAAAGACTGCTTGTTCGAGCCCGGGAAGGTGTTCATGAGAGGGGGGTACAAAATGCAAATGTGAGTCTGGTTCGGGAAGAAGAAGGTACCAATTATATGCATGACACAACCAACGGTGAACGGTACATTTAACCATGCATATCATGTGCATCACGGATCTTATTGTTATTGTATTTAATTTCTTGTCCGTTGCAAATTAGTTAATCATGAATGGTACTTTGGTGATTAAATGGTTTTACTTGTTTATATGACATTTATATGATTATTTCTACAACCTGCTCCTTGAATTACTTTCGTGCATGTTGAGAGACGGGGCTCTCTCCTTTCTTGTTGAGAGACGGGGCTCTCTCCTTCCTTGCTGAGAAACGGGGTTTTCTCATTTCTTGTTGAAAGATGGGGTTCTTACATTCTTTGTTTAAGAGACGGGGTTCTCTTATGGCTTATGCATTATTCGAAGCTTGGCAGTGGACCTGGGACCAGATTATTTTTAGGGGGGGAGAATTGTAACGCCCCGAATTTCATGAATTACATTCTTATGTTTATTATAATTTTATAAATTATATTTTATCTTACTTTCATGAAATTTCATGAATTCCTATTAAACTTATAATTTATCTCATAGCTTGAAAACATTTATTACATGAAATAATTGCCGAGAGTGCTTTAATTACGAACTTGTCCCTACTTATTCATTTTTCTAAATTTAGGGACATAATTGCATAATCTTTCCAAGAACTTAATTGATCATATTTCAAAACTATATATGTAACACCCCAAACGGGGGATGCCACATCCCCCGCGCTATGACCCAGACCCGGTCATGAAATGGAAGTCCATGCCCGAAGCCGAATCAGAGCGAACGGGAGACAAACACACACGCTATGCTAGGCAGATCTGACACGATAAAACTCAGAGCGCGGAAGCAAATTAAACATTCAAGTAAGATAGCGGAAGTATTTAAATCAACATTCAAAACAAGTGACGGGTTCAACTAGCATAGATACCTAGTCCCGAATATCTGATCAACATAACGTAATATCATCAAATGCCACAAAGGGCTGAATATGGATGCCATGCAGGGCTATAGAAGGATAAAGTATAATCTCAAGTCTACAAGTCATGACATATGTAAAGTGTACGAAAGACAAATGCAACTAGAAAGGCTAGACCGACGAAGTGCAACACAAAGGACTCACTCCCGCCTAGCAAACGCCAAAAGACCTGCAACTAAAAGTTTAAATGAGGGGTCAGTCAACTTGACCGAGTGAGGGGACTAACGCACACCCACGATATATATATATAGAGTCACAACACAGATTAAAAGGAGGGAATCATGAACCGAGGATAGGTGTTACATACTAAATCATTTCAAAGGAAACCCAAAAGATAAATGTAAATATAGTTTAGAAAACATTTGAAAACCTCTATCTCGATTCACAATTCCCAAACAAAATAGGACACATGCTCGGCGAGTACGAGCTTCCAACCTTTACTCCTCAGAATCATAAATCATAAACATTCCAACTGCTACACCAGTGATGGAAGAGATGTACAGTCCCCAAACCATCTATAAAACCGTCTAAAATAGACTCACCCTCAAGGGGTAGCGAACCCACAAGATTCCTCCCCGGCCATAGCCGAAGGCTCAAGATACCACAACTTCCTTACAGCAAGGGTCGCGTGAGATATCTCAAATGGAACTACGCAATGGGTAAATACCCCGACGACCCTAACCGTCCCGGGGGGGGGGGGGGGGACCCATTACCCGCAGCTCCTAGGATCCAAAGCATAATAGAACAGGATAGAACAGATACCATATAACATGGCTAACTTGCTAAAGAAACATAAAACAACTGATTTTTCCAAAAATAGCTTACATATGCCTCAAAACTGGTTTTATATTTACACCCTTCCTACGCGATGGAACTTTAAGCCTCATGACCTCCATCCACGCAGGACTCACACAAGATCATCAACATATCGTATTCAGCACATACATATCTATAATAGAGTATACTCGCATGCAAGGGTAGAAATCAACATGTAAAGGCCATAGGTCATGTAACTATACAAAATCCTAAACCTCACCTTGTGATAGTAGAGTCTGAGAGTGTGAAGAGCCAAACACTCTAAACCTCGGGCTCACCGGCACCACCGAACTCTGTAACGAGACATACAGAAGCCCAGACTTAAACTCTATATGAACCAAGTAAGACGCACGACAACATATAAACATCATGTATGAAATGCATTATGGAATGATATGCATCACATAGGTCACGTAGCATAGCATAAGATATGTATTTATAATAAATTATACAATTAACATGAAGTACTAGAGTTTAGAGCATACTTAAAGTCATATCATAACATATAATACACAAGCAACTCAAAAGCTAAGATAAGCAATCTCGGTTTATATCATTCTTAACGTTAGAAAGTACATTTATAAGTTATAGAGATATCCTAACACTTTCGATAATTAACCAAGTCAGATCACAATAACAATTACTCTAAAAAAAAGAAAATGGATACAACACATTAATGTTGTCAAAGAAAATAAGCAGGGCTTCCATTTAATACCTAAAACTTATAATTACACTATCAACTAAACATATATATATAACGTTAATATTTAAAATATTATATAATTCCGTTTATGTACATTTACGACAAGCACCCACTAACAATTAATCTATCTAACTTAATTCAATTAGATTTAGCTTCGTGGAGAACTCAAAATGGCCAATAATTACACTAAATGTTTAATGCACACACATAAATGATCAATTAATGAGGCTTTCAGATAGTGGCGTGCATTTGGTGTTTGAAATACATGAACTCAATATTCCATTTAAATGAATGAATGGCAGTGTGGTGGCGGACAAGGACAAGCTACCCAATTTCACAATCCAAGCAACAATTACATCTCTTATTTAATTAGGACATGTTGACATAAATTTCAAGTTTTATAAATCAAGCATTCACTCCACCACAAAAGCACTCACAAGCCAAGTTTAAATAAATCCCAAGCAATTCATCACGTCCTTCCAGACGCCATTTCACGCAGCCTTCAATTTCATTTTTTTAGTGCATCTTCTAATCATTAAATACAAGAAGCTCACCCACGAAAGGAACTGGAGGTTGCATTTTGCTAATTCATTCAAATGTTCCATTTCCAAGCAAAGTCATTCCTTCCTAGGCACAAACTCACGTAGCACATGATTTCAACATTTAGTGCGTCTTGATATGTAAAGGCATTACTTATTTATTTATTTCAAGATCCACTCCACGAAATGAATTCCACAAAAAGAATTAAAGTTAGCATTTTACATCTAATTCTCCATTTGCAAGGAATCATTACTTCTAACATTATTAATACAAAGTGGTGGCATTAATTTCGAGAATTGATTCATCCTCTCGCAATTCAATTTTCAGCAGACGAAACCAAGCGGATCTCATTTCGCAGCAGGAGACACGCAATGAAGGCATTTAATTTTGAGCCTAGGTTAATTAGCATCCAACATTATTTACAATATGTATCCAACAATTTCTTAAATAAATATATACAAATAGAACATGGAGGACACATACTCATGCTCAAGATTCAAAGATAGAAATGAAATTCACATCAAGGGAAAATCGTTGCTTACCTTGGTTCTTGAAATGATGAAGAAACGAGGAAGATATGAGCTCTTAAAAGTGGGGGAAAATTCTTAGATCTTCATTCTCCTTTGAAGCTCTCCATGGATGATTTGACTTGTGTGAAATGAGGTTTGAAAAGAGGCTAGGTTAGAGTTTCAAGGTATATATATGGTGGATAAAGGTTTCATTAGGGTTTGGGCCAAAATAAGTGACTTTTGGCCAAATAGGTCAAATCGGTTCCAAACGCACCCTAAATTACCTAATTTAAATTAGGCCCAAAACTCCCAAAATTGCAAATAGGTCCAAGTCCTATTTAAATCCAACTCCAACAATTAATTCAAATTCATCCAAGTTCCATTCTCAAGTTGTCATGCAAGAATTCATATTTTACCATATTGGATTTTTGTCAATTAAGTCACATTTTCAATCAAAGTTGGAATTAAACTCATAAAAAGGAAATTAATTCACATAAGTGCATAAGGTAAACTCTCTCGTGGCGCTTACCTGTACGATCTATCGGACAGGGCGTCACAATATATCCTCAATTGCATGACTTGATTTCTTGAAGGATTAATTGGTAAATTAAGCATTACACAGAAGTCAAAAATGTTGAATCATGATATATTTCTTCCTTAAGCTTCTTTGCTCCTTTTTCATCAAAATCCATCGGTGCATTGCTTCCTTTCATCACTGAACCATAAGCTTCAAAAAGGAAATAGAGATTTCATCATTTTCATCAAGATTTTTAAGAAAATTTGCAAGATTTGAAGCTTGATGATCACCTCCATCTTTCGTTTTCATTTCTTTCATTTCTAGGTGGGTATGTGCATGGTTTGATGAATTTTGATCAAATATATGTGAGCTAGGGTTTGACAATCATGTAGTTTATGGATTACTTGTTGTTTGATATGTGAAAACATGATTATATCATGATTTATTGCATGAATTCTTGAAGTATTTGAGTTAGTATATTAAATTTATACTTGAGCTTGAAAGTGGGGAAAACATGGAAGGTTAAGCATGGTTGATGATTTATTTCATGGTTTGTGTTTCTATGAACTAGTATGCATGTATATTTCCAGAATTATGCATTTTGAGGGATTAAAACTTGGAGCTTTGTTATGGTTGTTGATGCCGTTGCTGTTGCCCTGCTTCTGCTCTGTTTTTTAAAATTTGCAGAAGCTGGGAACGGCCCTTCCCGCCTTAGTACATTTTGGGGAACGGTCGTTCCCGTGCTTCTGATTCAGGGAGGCCAGCGAGACTGGGAACGGCCGTTCCCATTTTGGTCTGCGTGCCGGAAGGGCTGTTCCCAGAAGAGACGCGTTTAAATCTAAAAGTTGCTGGCACGCTTTAGAGGGGTATGGGAACGGCCCTTCCCATTTTCAACTGGGAGCTAGAATGGCCGTTCCCAGACCTGCGACAGAACAAAACATTCTGTACAAAAATGAGATTTTGGGATTTTAATCCCATGGCTTCTTTGATCCTAAATTGCTATTATATGATTGATTACATGCTAAAACAAGATGTTTTCATGCCGCATTGTATATTGCACGTCATCTCGTTGCATTTCCGCCATTCGTCATATTTGGTCCATTTTGAGTCATGTCTCACGTGTACACGCCTATCTTGCATAGACCAGCTTCGCCGGGACAAGGAGCAAGTCCCGTAGACCGTATCCTACTCGTCTTTTGTTGGTAAAGGTGAGGTTTAATTGCTAGTTATATAGAACCCGTATAACCATTATGTGGAATTTCAAGCCAAAAGGTATGTATATTTATTTATAGTTATTTCTAAACTTATATCAATTGCAAGCAAGCCATGTTCATGAAAAGCAAGTTATGTATCGTGATTGATTGATTTATCGTGTTTTGGCGAGTAAAGCATGTCACGTTGGGCCTGAAGATAGTGATTTGAGCCAGCTGGGAAAGCATGGGCTGACGGGTAACTCGAATACTATCCTCACAACATTGGGATGACCCCTGAATCTGCTAGGAGATTAGTGGAGGAAGCAGTTCCGGGCTTAGGGATTCATGTACCCTCTGCTCAATGAGATTGGATGGTGGGGCCTTGCAATCCCACCATCAACCGGAGGAAGAAGGAGACTGGGGACGGGTCCGACACCACGGATTATCCTCGGGTTATTATCATGATTGCACTGACTGATTGTCTAGCTTGAATACAATACGCACAATTGCACGATAGTTGAATTGTATGAACACCTATTGGTTAATAAAACATGCATGTATTGTACACAGTTGGAGTAAGGTTGGAGATTGCCCTCACTCCCCGGGCCACGTATTGCATGTAATGAACGCATGAAATTGATCAAAGTATTTAATATTGATAGTTTTTTATCTCGGGCGAGTTCTACGTTATTCTGAACTTATATTACTTTAGCTGTAAAACCTTACCCGAGGTTATAACTTGCATGTTAATTGAGCTAATATATATACTTATGCCCCTCACTCAGTCTTCCCTGGACTGACACCCCACCTTTCAGGTTGTCGCGGTCGTGTGCTAGGCGGGTGTTAGAGTTGTGTCTTGTCGTCCAGCTGGGTCTAGCACTTCATACATTTCCATGATATTGCTTTTATCATATCCAGAGTTAATATGTTACAGTTCTTGTTATCATTTGGAGACTTTTGCATGTATGATATTGATGGGTGCTGAATCCACCAAATAATATTCCTAAACTACCAAACACAATAAATTGTGTATAGTGGTAAAGGGTCGATCCCACAGTGATTGGTTGGTTCTATAATTCACCGATAGCCTAGCAAACAAGCAGCAAAGATTAAAGGAGGGGGGAGGTTAACGTAATTAACTAAAGTGCTGAAAATAAAGAACAAGCTGAAACTAAACACTAACTAATGAACATAAAATTAAAGTAGCTAGGAAATAATACTCTAGTCAAGTTATTTGTATGATTCAAGCTAATGATTCGATCATAGGTGCAATAATAAACTTCAATTCCATTTGATAGATTAGCTGCGGTGGACAACAAGCTCTGCACACCCTAGTCCTTTCTTATTTTTACAATGATTATGAGACGCTCATTAACCATCTTCTTATCACAAAAGCAGTCTTAAAGATACGATCCTAAGATTTAACTTTGTGACAACATTAATCATGAAAAGGACACCACTCCTAACCAACAAACTCAAGAAGCTTGGAATGTTTAAGTTATTATACATGCATCTCATCACTATCAAGCAAACATGGTGGTAAGCCTTCAATGATGTGTAACTCTTAGGCACATCTAACATGACAATTACGGATCAAGTTATTTGTGCAGTCAAATGAAGCAAGTATCAAGACAATAGTTGATCAGAAAATTATCCCAAAAAAAGTCCATACAATTCGAACAAGAAGCATGCATATACCAAGGAATTCAAAGATGTAAGAACCGATTAAACCTCACAAATCATAGCATGAATCACTAAATAACTTAACTAGAAATAAAGAGCTTAACTGCTGTTCATATTACAGGATTATAGAGCTAACAAACTGTAAAGAACTGAACTTAAACTAGCTAACCTTGTCTACAAAATATATGTTAAATTACTCCATAAACTATCTATGAAATTCAAGTAAAAGAGGGAAAGAAAGAGGAATTCTCGCTCTGATCGAAACAGGGGATGCAACTCCTGTTGTTGCTTTGTTCTAGCAGCAAGAGCTGCTGCGTAACTCCTCTCCAGGCCCCCAAGGTTGAATTATATGCTTTTGCCTCTAAATCTAGCTTATATCTCCAAGTTTGCAAGTTGGGCACAATCTTTAAGGCAAAGATTCCTATTGAAAGTCTAAGTATGATAATTGCATGCCTTGAGACGCACAAAACTGAATAAAGCTGATGCAAGTTGGCTCAATTCGCTAAAAGTAGAAAGTCAGCCGCCACTGTTGACTTGGTGTCTGCTGCATCGCCCTTAGCTTAAGGGATGATCATGGCCTAAGGTCATGGCTCAGTTCATTTCCTGCACTTGGCGATTCTATTAGTCCAGATTTTGTACAATTCTTCATTTTAGCTCCAATAGACCTATAAAGCCATAATTAAGCCAAATTAAACTTATTTTCAGTTAAATACAAGGGGGAAAATTAAGACAATCAAGGCACGAATTACACACTAACAAATCCCCCCACACTTAGACTTTGCTTGCCCTCAAGCAAACTACAACTAGACTTGAAGCAAGGTTATCCTCTAACCACTACAGCCCCACAGTTTATCAATGAGAAAGTTTGAACACTAAAACGAGTATCATAACAAGTCTCCACAGACTATCAAAATGGAAAAGGACAAATCTTAAGTGTTTAACTTGCTAGAGAATGTTAGGGAATTTAGAATTCAATTAAGCATGCACATTTACCATATAGCAATTACAACATGTGATCAAAGGGTACTCGTTTTGGACTGTCCAAATTTCAACAAAACAAAAGATTCAGTGACGGTTCCATAATTACACTTATACCAAAATTCAAAACGTTGTCTATTTCGGGTGTCATAATACCGCTTTGGTAATGTATGACTATCCCTAGACTGCACTTAGTGCATCACTCATGGTTACCTATTTTCAATTTATGATTTGTATTTAGCCTTAGGTAACCAGCGGAGTGAAACGACCATATTGCATCAAGCAAATGGCTGAAACAACCTTATTCAGAGAGCACAGGCTTTAAAAGCCTTATTCATAAGCTAATGGCATTACAGCCTTATTCAAATCCCTCAATCAACATTAACATTAACATTCAGCATCAATAACATTCCTTTAGACAGTCCAAAAATCGCACACTTTTTCACACAAGAAGGTCCAATTTAGGCATGCAATTTTAGTTTTCATCTATTAATCCAAATTCAAGAACATTCTCTATCAGAGCCAAAGAACTTATAAATTTGATCAATTCCAAGAATCAGACATGGAAGTCCATGCTACTTCAACTGATTTTTCATGTTCAAAAGCTCTCAAATCAAAACATGTTGCACATGGTCAGGTTCAAACCACAAAAATAGCACAGGAACAGCACAAAAAGACCTAAGGACCCGAGCAAAAAGAGCTAAAAAGACTAACAACTAGGCTATCAAATTAGGCAGAAATAAAATAAGACCAATCAAACAAACATGCAAAATAGTCATCTTTACGTGCTTTTCATCCTCTACTAATCTAGCCAAAATATTCATAAACTACCAGAATAACTCCCCCACACTTATTCCACATCATCCTCAATATATAATAAAAGAAAAGGTAAGAGCATGAGGACTTCCCTGAATTCATTTACTGAAACTGTGAGGGGTTATGAGGCTAAGGGATGATCATCCTTTGCGGTCTAGGTCCTGGAAGCCCTGTTTCTGCCAAAATCCGAAAATTACACAAAAAGCGGTCCTTAGTCAAGAAACACAGAGAAACAAGAAGTAAATAACAACAAATCAAAAAGAATTGGGTTGCCTCCCAAAAAGCGCCCTTGTTTAACGTCCTAGGCTAGACGATGTATTGCATAACATGCCTTCAATTGAAATCCTTCACATCTTTCATTGGAAAACCTGCATAAAATAGCTTCAAGTAATGTATGTTCAGAATTAACAGCTCTTCATCATGGCTGTTGGAGTCCCCTATATGATAAAGTAGCATGTGAGTACATAAAAAAGCTCTTTTCCATTTATAACTAAGCTTATTAGGAAATAGACTCAATAAGGATAGATAAAACAAACACTTAGCTCCATCAAAGCAAGATTTCCTAAAAAGCAATTGAGATTGAGAGCTAAAAGCATCTTTATCACCAAGGTGTAACTCAAAAGATGCACCACATGGAAGGGGAGTAACAAAATCCATGTCATTCAAATAGAACAACTCACTAAGAGATTTTATGGAATCAAACATAGCAAATTTAACAACATTTCCATTAAATTCCATTGTGAGTGTGTGATCAAACTCATTGATTTTTGTTTTAGATATATCAACAAAGGGGTGTCCTAGCAAAACATCAAATGAGTTATCAACAACAAAGAAGTCCACGAGGAAAATCATGCCATCTACTTGAATTAAAACATTTTCCAATATGCCCTTAGGATAAACAATTGTTCCATCATCAAGTTTAATTATCATACCTGTTTTTCTCATTGAATCAATATACAATTGTGAGCAAATAGACAAAGGTATAAAATTAATTGAGGAACTATGATCACATAAATAATGTGATATGCAGTTTAGAAAAATATATGATGTCATGTAAGAAAAATATAAAATTAATGAATTAAAATAAATCCTACGCTCACAAACTCACACGTGGTGTGCTTACCTGTTCATCCGGAACCGGGGCGTTACAACTCTCCCCCCCTTAAAAGTATCTAGTCCCCAGATTCTCTACTCTTGAGAAAACAACTCCGGGTGGAACCGCTTCATCTTATCCTCAGTTTCCCACGTAGCTTCTTCAGTTTTATCGCTTCTCCACAACACTTTAATCATGGGAATTCTCCGGTTTCTCAATTCCTGAAACTTCCTGTCCAAGACCTTAACCAGCCTTTGAACAAATGTCAAATTCGGTTCCAATTCAATTTCTTCAACGGGGAGAATTGTGGTCTCATCGGGGTAATATTTTCTTAGTTGAGATGCATGAAACACATTGTGAATCCCCGTAAGGCTCGATGGTAGATCCAGTCGATAGGCTACTTCGCCTATTCTTTCAAGAACCTCGAAATGACCTAAGTAGCGAGGATTAAGCTTTCCCCCTTTCCCGATCCGCGTGAACCCTTTCCTTGGTGACACCTTCAAGAATACTCGGTCACCAACTTCAAACTCGAGATCTCTTCGGCGAGTGTCGGTATAGCTCTTTTACCTATCTTGCGTGGCTTTCATCCGTTGTTGGATCGTTTGAACTTTTTCGATCATAGCTTGAACGACTTTGGAAGGTTTCTCAAATTTCTCACCTTTCTTTACTCCTTCTTGTTTTGACCATTTCCACTCTTCCAAGTCGAAGAACAACGGAGATTGACACTTTCTTCCATAAAGAAGCTCAGAAGGAGACATCCCGATCGAAGCCTGGAAGCTGTTATTATATGCAAATTCAATAAAAGGTAACTGCTCTTGCCACGAATTCTAAAAATCCATCGAACAGGCCCGAAGTAGATCTTCCAAATATCTTATCAATCTCTCTGTCTGGCCGTCTGTTTGCGGGTGGAATGCTGTACTGAACTTAAGCCTCATTCCCAACAGGGCCTGTAACTCTTGCCACAACTTCGACGTGAACCTCGGGTCTCGATCTGAAACTATACTCACCGGGATGCCATGAAGTTGGATAATTTCCCGGTTATAGATCTCGGCCAACTTCGGAATCTTATAAGACATCCGGACCGGTAGAAAGTGAGCAGACTTCGTGAATCTATCTATGATTACCCAAATACCATCAAATCCACCTTTTACCTTTGGTCTTCCGGATACAAAGTCCATCGTTACTTGTTCCCACTTCCATTCGGGAATAGGTAACGGTTACAGAAGTCCCACGGGTTTTTGATGCTCAGTTTTCACTCTCTGACAAGTCAAGCAGTGCTTTACATACTCGGCAACGTCTTTCTTCATTCCATTCCACCAATAATACTGTTTCAAATCCTTATACATTTTATTACCTCCCGGGTGGATCGAATATGCCGACTTGTGAGCTTCTTCAAGTAACATCCGTTTCAATTCTTCAGGCACGACCACTCTATGCTTGAACCGAAGCAAACCGGTCTCATCAAACCCAAAAGAACTCTCCGGATCAGCTCTTGCCTTACTTACTAACTTCTATACATCTGGATCATTATTCTGAGCTTCAAATAATCTATACTTCAATTCCAGTTGAATTGTAATATTGAAAACCCGAGCCTTTAACACAATCGGAGCAACTTCATCACTTTCCTTTACTTCCAAATTTGACACACTTGCCTTCCTGCTACGTGCATCAGCGACCACATTGGCTTTTCCCGGATGATACTTGATTGTGCAATCATAATCTTCCAACTTTTGCATCCAACGTCGTTGCCTCATATTCAAGTCCTTCTGTGTGAAGAAATACTGGAGGCTCTTGTGGTCGGTGAAAATCTCAAAAGAAGTCCCATAGAGATAGTGTCTCCATTTCCCGAGAGCAAAAATCACGGATGCAAGCTCCAGGTCATGTGTGGGATAATTCTTTTCATAATCCTTTAACTTTCGGGAAGCATAAGCGATCACTTTTCCCTTTTGAGTCAATACACAACCTAGACCTTCCTTGGAAGCATCGGTATAAACTGCATACTCCCCTGAACCCTCAGAAAGTGTTAACACCGGAGCTGAGACTAACTTTTCTTTTAAGAAGTTGAAACTTTGATCACACTTCTCGTCCCAAACAAACTTGACATCTTTCTTTGTCAATCGGGTTAACGGTGCAGCGATTTTAGAAAAATCCTGGACGAACTTTCTATAATATCCGGCCAATCCCAAGAAGCTCCTAACTTCCGAGCATTTTTTAGTTTCTCCCATTTAAGCACGGCCTCAATTTTCGAGGGATCGACTTCCAAACCTTTGCCCGGAATCACATAACCCAAGAAAGCGACCCGATCGATCCAAAACTCACATTTACTGAATTTAGAAAACAGCTGATGCTCCTTTAAAGTTTGTAAAACAAGCTTAAGATGCCTCGCGTGCTCTTTGGCAGATTTAGAGAATACGAAAATATCATCGATGAAGATTATCACAAATTTGTCGAAAAAAAGCCTGAAAATCCAGTGCATCATATCCATGAAAGCTGCAGGGGCGTTAGTTAATCCAAATGGGATAACCACGAATTCATAATGCCCATATCGAGTATTGAATCCCGTCTTTGGAATATCTTCTGCTCGGATTCGCAGTTGGTAGTACCCCTGTCTCAAATCCAATTTCGAGTAAACCTTGGAACCCTGAAGTATATCAAATAATTCCTCGATGTGTGGCAGGGGATACTTGTTCTTGATAGTCATCCGGTTCAGCTCCCGATAATCGATGCACATCCTCAAAGTCCCATCCTTTTTCTTTACAAATAACACTAGTGCATCCCAAGGAGAAGAACTCGGCCGGATACACCCAACTTCCGATAACACCTCAAGCTGAACCTTCAACTCTTTCAGTTCTACTGGAGCCATCTGGTATGGAGTCTTTGAATACGGCTCTGCATTCGGATATAGATCAATCACGAACTCGATTTCCCGCTCAGGAGGCAAAGAATCCAATTTCTCTGGGAAGACCTCGGGAAATTCCTTCACCACTTCCGTGTCTTCCAACTTAACCGGATCCTTGGGCTTATTTAAAATATAAGCAATGAATCCTGTAGCCCCGTATTTAACCAATTTCCGAGCCTCTGAGAAGGAAAGTAGAGGTACTGTCTTCGAAGTCCAACCTGTAGTAACCTCTGAACCCAATTGCACTTTCTTTGCCCGACAATCTATTGTAGCACAGAGCCTGTACAACCAATCCATCCCCAGAATAGACCCGTATCTCTCCATCGGCATTACAACGAAATCTGTCAAGAACTCTCGACCCTCAATCTTCACCGAAACATCCCTGTAAACCTGATCCGTCTCTCGCCTACTACCAAAAGAAGAACTAACTACATAGTGCACAGAAGAGCAGATAGCAGGCAAAGACAGAGTAATAGCAATAGAATGCGCAAGAAAGGAGTGTGTAGCTCCTGGATCAAATAATGTATGGATGTTCGTGCCATGGATGCATATAGTACTTTCCACAACTACAGCAGGGTCGATCTCAGCATCCTGCTCCTCTCCAGCTAATGCGTAAGCCCGAGCTCTCACAAGTGGCCTCTGGCCTGCAGGTGGCGGATCCTGACTATCCGGACAGCCGTCTACCCGGTGCTCGTCACTCCTGCAAATCAAACACAATCCCAACCGTCGTCTGTAGTTATCATACGTATGTGTAGGAAGTCCACAAAATCTGCAGCCCGGTCTCTGAGGTGGCTGTGGTGGTGCAGGAGCTCGCGGAGCCTTCTGAGGTGGTCCTGCAACTTTGAACTTCTTCCCGGATTCCTTTGATGCTGGAGGTGCAGAGTAAGCTATAGGCCTCTTTCCCTAGCTAGATCCCTGTCCTGACCTCGAGCCCGAAGCCTGTCCAGTTTGGGGAATAGGCCTCCTGGTATTGTCTGAATCCTCGATCTTCAAAGCTTTGGTGGTAGCTTTGGCCTAGGTACTCGTGTTAGTAGCCTTCAAAGCGTCCTTTATATCTGGCCTGAGTCCCTGTACAAACTGCATGGCCTTGTGAAAGTCATCATTTACTATGTTGGGCGCATAGCGAGATTGTCTCTCGAACTCAGCAATGTACTGGCCAACGGACCTCCCTCCTTGCTTCAACTCTGTAAACTCTCTCAACCTGCGGGTACGGGAAGCTGGAGGAATGAACTTGTTTCTGAACTCTCTAACAAAGACCTCCACGTGATAGCTGTCCCGGCGGCCTCCAAGACTATCTGAGTGCTCTCCCACCAGGAGTAAGCCTCACCCTGAATCAAACTAAGGGTGCAGCTAGCTTTCTCCTGAGTGTCACATGGAATAAGCTGTGTAGCGCCCGAGCGTGAGACACCACATCCCCCACACCGAGACCCGACCCATATATGAAATGGGAAATCCATACACGTGCCAAATCATGGCGAACGGGGACACAACACACACGCTAAGCTAGGCAGGAGCTAACCCTTAAACCAAGCATAACCAAAACATAATTAAATCAGAGTGACCATAACAATAGCAGAAGCAATTCGACATAAGTACTTATAGGTACCAACACATAGCAATACATATCGTATTTACATATAGGTACCAACACTTACAACCTGTACAAAAGCCATCACGGCACAAAATAACATAATATACGCTCCATACATAATCATAATACAAGAGTAATAAGAACAAGTAGATATGAGTGTAAAAGGAAATGCTAGACACTAACGCAAGACCTAGACGACTCGTATTCCCGCCTAACACCTCCAAACCTGCACAAAACAACTGTAACAAACCGGTTTCAGTCTAAAAAAGACTGGTGGGTATAAAAAAAAGGGGCATAATATATAATACAACGAAATTTAAACATATACATGCAAGCCCTAATTCCATTCGAAGTTTGATAAGAATTTCCCAAGCTGGCAAAACAAAGAAAACATCAATGGAATTACGACTATCATATTCATTCATAAATAATTATAGGGTTTCATGGCCCAACGAGTGGGCGTACATTATCTCCAACCATCACCTTGTGTAATCATATTCATAATTCATTTATTCTCATGCATAATAATCTTATGTGCACATTCATACGATTCATAATCATACATATACACCTTCTTCCTCCGGTGGTGGATGGGTTTGCAAGGCCCGACCACCTCATACATTGACCCAGGGGGGTACATGAATCCCCCAAGGGCACTCAGCTACCATTCCACGCTAATCTCCTAGCGAGTTCAGGTCTCTGTTAAATGGTTAGGACTAGCACATGGGATCACCGTCGACCCTTGCCTCCCCGGATAGCCACATGTGCTAGGTCCCGGCCCGTGCATCATTAACAATCATGTATCGCCAAAACATAAGGTAGGATTCATAAAAGAAAGGCTTACGTTTGAAATCATTTACTCGAGAAAAGACTCTATATACGTATATTATACATTTGGTTTAAAACTTTGCGCATTGGATTTATATAAGGTCATTTTAGCTAGTAGAAGAGAAACCCACCTTGAAGCGGCAAAAGGATAAGAGTAGAGCCTCAAACGACGCCCTCGTTTCCAACTAAAACCAAATCTGTGCAAAAGAGGTAGTGTGAGACTCAAAATGACCATATACGACGCACGACAATGCAATGTGGATGATATGAGATGCATAAGAAAATGTTCTCAAGTCATGGAAGTATTCTTATGCGCAATTAACACAATAAAGTCACATAAACGTTCAAAATCATTCATTGCATTCAATAAGTGGAAGTACCAAGTTCATTCGTTCATAAATCATAACAAAACAAGCCATAAACTTGATACATTAATCATAACACATAATAATACATATTAACATAGCATAGAAGTCATAAAAGAGGTGGAGGAAGATCAAACAAGCGGAGAAAAAGAAAAAAAAAACGGAACCGGAGTGACGAAAAAAAAACACAGGACAAAATCCACCCCCATGGATTTTTCCAAAGGGAAAAATCCACCCCCATGGACTCTGTCCAGAAGCCTAATGACTCAAATCCACCCTCGTGGATTTTTCCAAAGGAAAAATCCACCCCCGTGGATTTAAGTCTGTAGCAAAAAAAAAAAAAAAAACACACAAACAAGGAAAAACCGAAATGGAAGCCATAAATCACCAAGCCAACACAAAACTCAACCTAAAAGCACACTAAATCAGGCCATTAACTCATGTATTCAAGCTATAACACATTAGACAACAAGAACTTCAAGAAAAAAAACATCAAGAGATCATCAACCAATTCATATCTTCCAAAACCTTCAAGTTCATTAATGGAATATATTAAATCCCTCAACCACCATGCAATATAAGTCCATAAAATCATAAATTCATGTCTTAGGATCGTATATAACTTAAGAAACTCAAAGAAATTCTAAGGAAGCATGCTAGAATCATAATTTTACATGAAACCCTTACTATTCAATCATTTCTTCCAAACTTGATCAAATCATGGTGAAAACATGCAAACTTGGACTTAAAAGAACCACAAGGAGATTTACATATCAAAAATGGAGTTACCTTTAAGAAATGGTGAGGAATAGATGAGAGATGAGCTCAAATCTCTTTGGTTGGCACTATTCCTCTTCTTCCTTTCTTCTTCTCCTTCTTTTCTTCTTTTTGGCTGAGTTTGGGGTGTGTGGGAAGGGAATGGCTCGGTATGGGGGGCTGAGAGAGGGTAATGGGGTGGTTGGCAAGTGGTTAGGGTCAAAGGATAGGTCTTAGTTACGTTTAAGTAGGTCCGTAGCTTGTGTGGAGTCATAATTGGCCGTTTTGGGTGTAATGTGCTCGTTTCGGTTGAATTTTGGGAATCCAAATGATCTTAAAAAGGTATATGGTTTGTCCCATTGCATCCAAATCATCGATATGGATCCAACAGAGGTGACGAAACTCGATTCCGAGTTCCCGAGCTCAAGTTACAACACTCGGAACACAAGGTATGCTAAATGCCCTTTAGCTCCCTTTTCGGTTCCGATCACACACACGAACCCAAAACTCAAGCAAACAAGAACAAAATCAATCAACGAGTATATAAACATGAACATAGAGCACTTATATCAATCATACCAAATTATCACGAAAAACGGAAATCAAATCAAGCTCAAATAAGGTCACGTAAACAATTACTTTCACAATCTCAAGTGAAATTCAAATAAATAAGAATTCGAAATAAACATCAACTAAGTATAAAGTATGAAATTAAAGAAGTAAATACAAAATTAAAACAAGTAATTTGCCCAAATTGGTAAACACATACATCGTACCTGTTTGACCGAAAAGTCGGGGCGTTACAAGCTGCCAGATTCTCTCAACCTCTTTAAGCCACATTTCCGCCTGAATATCATCACCCTTATAGAACTTCGGGGGACGATGATTCTGAAATTCGCATAGTATGGCAGAAATAGGGTTCTCCTGTGGTACTACGGGTGTAGGTGGTGCTGGAGGAACCCGTTCTTGCAACCTTTGATCAATCAGCCCAACCACGGCGTTCATAAAATCCTGGGCTGTGCCTGAGGAGGTGGAGGAGGAGGTGATCTCTCACGGTGATGACGACGATGATGGTGATGATGCTGATGTCTCAGGGATCGTTCACGACGATGTCTATCACGATCCATCCTAAAATCAAACCACTACACATGCGTGGTTTGATTAATAAATGCAATGTGTGCAAATAATTCCATAAGATCAATAAAGCACACCTTTCAAAGAATCAAGTGGCTCAAATAATTCAAGAATTCAAGTAAATCACGTAATTCAATTAACGCAGACTCTCAAGTAACAATTAATCCTATGCCGTGCGACCTAGACTCACAAGACACGACTCGAGAACCTCGGTTTTGCAACCGGGCTCTGATACCACCTTGAGATGTAGCACCCTAACTCCCAAGGCACTACATCCCCCGCAATATAGCCCGATCCACATACGAAATGGACAATCCATACATAAACCGAACATATAGCGAACGGGTGACAATCAAGAAATAAACGAGCTAGGCTGGACACTACCCCAACACATATAAAACCAAGACATGTAAATCAAAAGCGGAAGCATTATTATCAATACATATAGGTACCATATTTACATCCAAGGCATATTTAGTAATAGGTACCAACATTATCAATACATTATCATCTCCTATATAATATACATGTATAAATGTCCAAAATGTAATAACAATAATCATAGCATGCTATTCCAAAAGTTCTATACATGGGACATAAAATGCTAGACTCGGTGGAATGCAAGACCTGACTCGTCGCCCGCCTAGCACGACCGTGTACCTGAAAAGTGAAGTATCAGTTTACCGAAGACTGAGTGAGGGCAGATATATATATAACACACGTCACATGCAAGTCGTAGCCTCGGGTGAAGACTTGTAAATGAAATAAATATAAAGTTCAAGAAGAGATTGCTCTTTGCCCGAGATTACAACTATCCAATTTAACATGTTAACTTGTCAATTTCATGAACATGTGGCCCGGAGAGTGAGGGCAATTCTCCAACCTTTACACCAAACGTGAACAATACGTGCTTGCTTGAATAATGTAATACGTGATCATGCGGTTCATTTAGTGCTCATTTAGTAACATAATCATGAGTGAAAACATGCAATAACCCGAGGACAATCCGTGGTGCCGGACCCGTCCCCAGCCTCCTTCTTCCTTCGGGTGATAGTGGGTTTGCAAGGCCTAACTATCCACGACATGGTGTACGTCGGGAACATGACTCCCACGCACGGAACTCCTTCCACCACCAATCTCCTAGAGGCTTCGGGGGTGATCCGAATGAGGTGATGATAGCGCAAGAGTTACCCGTCAGCCCTTGCTTTCCCGGTTGGCTCAAGCTACTACCCTCGGGCCCAAGTACAATCATGGTACTCGCCAAAACATGCTTGAAATCATGAACAATCATGGCTTGCTTGCTTGAAATCAATTACACTTTAGAAAACGTTTATAGATATAATAGGTTTTGGCCGAAAACATTACATAAGGGTTGTAAAGGTTCTATGTACCTAGAACAAAACCTCACTTGTGCAACAAAATACGACAAGGATATACTCTAGTGAGCCTGTTCCTCGTCCACGACCTCGTGATCTGTGCAAACACGATGTGTATACGTGAGACATGACTCAAAATGGACGAAATATGACGAATGACAAAAATGTAACGAGATGACGAGCAATGTGAAATGTAGCATGAAAATATCTTGTTTTGACATGTATTCAATCATATAATAGCAATTTGGGATCAAATAAATGTTTGGGTTAAAATCCCAAAATTCAATTTTTATGCAGTAGCTTTTGCTCTGCCGCAGGCCTGGGAATGTTCATTCCTGGTCCCGGTTGAAAAGGGGAAAGGCCGTTCCCATGCCCTTCCGAAAACGTGCCAACGATTTTAAAATAAAAGCACGCCTTTGCTGGGAACGGCCCTTCCGGCATGCAGGCCAAAATGGGAATGGCCGTTCCCAGGCTCGCTGGCCCGCCTTGACTCAGAAGCGTGGGAACGACCGTTCCCAAAATGCACTAAGGCGGGAAGGGCCGTTCCCAGCTTCTGTAAATTGGGAAAACAGAGCAGAAGAAGGGCAGTAGCTACGGCAAAACAACAAAGCTTTGAAAAAAACTCAAGATTTGATCTCCAAAGTGCAAGAATTCAGTAAACAAATTACACACATATTCAAGACATGATAATATTCCATTTAAACACATAAATCATGAAAATTACCAAAGGTCATGAGTTTCAAGTTCATGCACCAAACCTTCACATAACCTCAAATTTTGCAAGAATTCATGGATCAAAGCATGATATAATCATGTATCTATGCATCAACCAACAAATAAACCAAATAATCCACGAATTCCCAAACGCTAGCTTCAACCAAAATAATCAAGAATCATGTATTCATTCCTATACCCACCTTGAACTAAAGAAATGAAGAAGGAAGATGAAGATGATGACTAAGCTTCTAAACTTGAAATATTTCTTGAAAACCTTGGATGAAGTGATGAAATCTATTCTTTCATTTTCTTCTTGAAGAAACTGAGAGCAAGAGCGCAATTATGTTGGGAGATTTTGGATGAATTTGATCAAGGAAGCTTGGAGATATATTTCTACGTGATTCACCATTTTTGGAAAAATGTGAAATGCTCAAATTGCAATTCAATCCCTCAATTTAACAAGTCATGCAATCAAGGATAGGTGGTTTGCTAAATGATCAATTAAGTCCTTAGAAAGGGTATGCAATTCGGTCCCTTAATTTAAAGAAATGGACATGTAGGAACAATTTCGTAATTAAACCACTCCCGGTAAATATTTCACACAATAGTTATTTTTCCAAGTCATGAAATAATTTTCTTGATGATATGATTACATATAATTCACATAAATAATGTGATATACAGTTTAGAAAAATATATGATGTCATGTAAGAAAAACATAAAATTAATGAATTAAAATAAATCCTACGTTCACAAACTCACACGTGGCGTGCTTACCTGTTCATCCGGAACCGGGGCGTTACATTGATGATTCAATTGATTGTAATATTTGATATGGAAAAATGTCTCGAGGGAAAACTTTATTTTCGATGATGAATAGTGATTAAAGGACAAAATTGTAATTTTGATCTAAAAAACCTGGAAAGGGTTTCCGGGCATAGAAAGCAAAATATAGACACTAGAAAAATATGGGTTTCAAGCTTCTAATGTTTTACGAGTAAAATGCTAAAATATCGACTCGATAGATGAATAGTGGTAGGAAGGTTTTAAATGTGAAAAATTCCAAAATTTACAGTATAGCGTATAAAAGCACATAAATTACACAGGAATGCAAATGCATGAGGAACTTTAAATATTGGATCTAAGTTATAAACACTTCCTCTTAAACCCTTTACTTACTATTTCCAATTCGACCTAATCATGGCTGTTATAGTTCAAAATACCAGTTGCTCCCCTCCAAATATCAAATATCTAGTGAAATTATATTGAAATCAAAAAGAAATATAGCGGGTTCATTAATAAAAGATTTATATAGAGATGAAGTATATTGTGTTGTAGAAAGGAGTGAGACTAAAATTCACTGGTTAAAAGTTCAAACAATGATAACCCAACTTTATAAACCGGAAATTTCAAAAATCTTAGTTCAATCAGACAATTAAAATACAAGTATTAGTCGACATGTGATTTTCTATAAAAATTATTCACATAAATTGTGTTTTTATCTTGCGTAAAATATAGTCTATTTATTAATACCAGTAAAAACAATGTGCCTTGCACATTAAATATACGATTTATTTAAATATTTTAAATAATTGAATTATTAAAATTAAAATAGTTAAAACATCAATTTTTAATTTTAAATATAGTGATAAGGCCGCAATTGAAACTTAATTTTCTAATAGACACTCTCACATATATAAATAAAAAGTTTATAATTTTAAATTAATACTCTTATAATGCTCAAACAGTTCTAAATATTATCGTATCATGTCATTCATGTTGAACACTGTGACAAACGTCTTTCACTTGTTAAATTTAAAAATTAATTTATGTTGTATCATATTTGTATCCATGCATTATAGTCACTTACTCATATACAAAAAAGTATATATATATATAAATTATAAAATTAACATGAAAAATTAAACTATGTAATTTGTGCTTTATTTTTATATGACTCAAAATACTTAGTTTGATTATAAAATCGTTCATGTTTTCTTTTGATTAAATGCGCTTTGTTTCTATTTTATTAGTTATTTATCGTAATTTACATCATAAGTATTTTTAACAAATTTAATACTTTATATTTTCCAAAAAAAAAACGAATTTAAAACTTTATAATAAGTATATAGTTTCAATAATATTTGAACTAAGTTTAAAATATGAAAATTACATCTTATATCAAACTGTCAAAACTAAAAATTGACCCCATTGAATTAAAAACTTACAAATTCACTTGAATCCAATTGGAATAGTTTAATATGAAATTTTTTACTAATTATGTATCTTTATTAAAAAAGAGTTTTTCACCATATATATATATATATATATTAAAAATCGGAGGTTTATAATTTCAATTTATGATTAATTGTTATTTAATAGTTATTGGCAATTATTTTATATGTATACAAAAAATAATTTAATTTATAATTTTGAATTAATAATTTATTTTATTGATTTAAGTAAATAAAAAAATTAAAAGAATTCAATAATAAACTTACCTAAGAATTAGTTGTATTTCTAATTAATTTTCAATCGTTATTAATTAACTCTGACTGATCTATACCATAACATTAATAATAAAACAAAGATGTAATTCATATTAACAGAAAACTATTAATTTCTATTAATTTATTGATTATAACATAAAATTCGTATCGATAATATGCACTAATTATCTTTTATGTTATATATAAGCTCTCCCCTAACTCTCTAATTTTATACCACGATTCTTCTTTGGCACCTCTCTCTCAACTACCAGCACAGTAGCACTCTGTCCAATCGTCTTTGTTTTTTATTCTTTCAACCAACTCTTGTTATTGTCTCCTTGTCGATCACTCACTCAACATTGATGGTATCACATACCACTATCTATGATCATATCTATAATTTATTAATCATTCATTTTTTTTAAATATGATTATTTGTGTTGTAGAAATAATGACATTATGGTTTGTTTGATAATAGAAAATTTATTTTTTGACATTTATATTATTCACTCTAGTACAATCTCATTAAATTTATATGAAAACCCTACAAATTTAATCCAATAGGACGCAATGCAGTCTAAAACATACACAATTCACATGCTCAAATTATTTTATTAAATGAGTATCTCATAATCTGTTACTAAGCATACTTTCGACCTGACTGAATGGAAACGTTGACTTTTCATCTGTTAACAACATCTGGTATCTTTGACATTAAATGTCTTCTGACAGCCTGACACATGAACTTAGAAGTTGGCATATTTTCATGCTCAAGTCGTCATGTCGTTGGTAGTATTTTGGCTCATAATATCTTATCGACCTCTCGACCTAGGGTTTTTTTCGGTTGGTTTTCGGCTGTTTTCTTGTAGTGAATGGGGTCTCATTTTGTCTTTAGCCTTTAGGCTTTAGCCAATTGACCCGCTTAGCTACCGGATCGACCTCATGACTTTTTGTACGTTGGTCAATATGGAGGTTTTCTAGGCAGACTTTGACTGATTAGCCCATTTGTTTCAACTCGTCGACTCAACGACCTCATGTGTGGGTCGCTTCTTAGCCAGTATGATTTTGCCATGGAGTTTGGCCTCAAAAGTTGATTCCCATTAGTACACACTATATGGTTCTATTAAATTTTGTCATGTAAAAATATTTTTAATATTATATTAAAATATTAAATATATATAGAAAATAAAATGTGAGAGCTTATTTTAACATACAGGTCAATGTTAATAGGAGCATTTTCAAGAAATACTATTTAAATTCAATATAATAAAATTTAGCAGTTTATTTACTATTACAAAATATTTAAAACAACTAACTTTAGATCAATATAATATGAATTGTAAAAATAATTTAATTACATTAATGTATTTGATGAGGCTAAATTAAGCTCGTTCCATATAAGTGACACTTGGTCCAATCTTCGCCCCACAGCATGGCGTATTAAGAGCACTTCAAATCATCCCTAGTGATTGGACGTTCCCCTCTAGGAAATTATCATCCCATCATCACAAAGGATTTTGGCCTTACCGAGCGCGTCGACTATATTTCAGTTACGGACATTGTTCAACCCTCGAGGGTGTATCCATTTGACCCTCGAGGGTGCTCCCAAAATTGGCGCTCGAAATTACTCTTCACTGCACAAGAGTAAGGCTACTCCCTTCAAGGTCGCGCTTTTAGGCCCAAGCGTCCCCTCGGACCAAGCGAGCCCATAAAGCCGTTATCCAAACCCCGTGCGCTTCTAGCCCTCGGTAACAATCTCAAAAGGCTCTCTGACATATAGTACATACCCGCGCACCTACCACTGTTGCCGCCACTGTTGTAACGAATTTTACTACAGTTAAAAACCAATCGTGCAAGTGTACAATAACATACGCGTAGCACAATAGGATCGAACCCACAAGGAAGGAAAATCAATCACTACTCTCTATTTCTCTCTAATCTAAAGACTCAACGGAAGTAATGGTTATTTCTATTAATCTACTGATGTAGAAATTAACAAATAACTAAATTAAAATTACAATTAACAACTTAACACGCGAATTAACTCAATAAACTAAACAGGCAGGGAAAAAAGCTTTGAATCATACAATCAAGAGCTTACATGATACTCGTTTGACAAGTGTAATTCTACAACCTAGTCACTTATATTTGAATTACCCTCTATCGAGGTATAACCAAGTGCTTAATTAGTGTTCAATGTTGCTCTCGCAATCACCAATAGTTAATTAAGCCATAGGAACAAGACTAGTGTAATTCAGTATTCTAGCGGCTCGGTATGGAATAAGATTACTATTGTATAAGCTAGGACCAAATCTCTTTGTACCCTACATCTTACAAGTATTGAAAACCCTCTAAATTACCATCACTCTTTCGAGCTATAGGTAATTGTGACACATGCTACGGGTGATCAAGCCATCGCAAGTCAGTTCAAACCAGTTTTCAAACTAAGAATTAACACAGGGCATTCAAGCATCTCATCAAACATCCATCATGCAATCATCATCAATTCCCCCTAGCCCTAGATAATTAACTACTCATAATTGAAGCAAAAATCATAAAACTAAAGGAAATTGCATTAAAATAAAGCATCGTCAAAGAATCTAAACAAAGTCTAACAATTAAACTCATAAACATTCAGCAATACTAAAAAACGAAACTAGCATATGAAACTAAAACTAAAATCAAAGGAATTAGTTTGGAAATTAAAGCAACAATAAAACCAAAGATTGTTCTCGGAATTCAATCCTGTCGTCTTCTCGAATTCTCTGAAAATCTTCTGAACTTCTGAGTCTTCTTCCAAACCCTAGGTCTTGACTAGGAAAAAAAACTCTTTTTCTTTGTCTAACTCTCTTTTTATTTTTCTCTAAACCTCCTCCTGTTCTCCTCCTACTAAAGACTCCAAAACGCACATATATAGCAGCCTTAGGAGATTTCTCCCCGCCCTAGGTAACGGGCGTTACCTATATTTGTCTTGCTCCTGTTAACGCCCGTTAATGACCTGAAATCGCCATAATGCTTTTACTGGTAACGGGCGTTACCAATTTTCTTCTATATAGGGGTAACGGGCGTTACCCCTCTGTTCTCGCCAAAGCCTCTCCTCCTGTGGCCAGTAACGGGGAGTTACTCCTTGTGTACTGCTAAATGGTAACGGGAGTTACCACTTTTTCTCCCAAAAATTCGTGAAATCGCTCTGCTTCGCCGTTTCGTAACTCCAACTCTATTAACACCTGAACAGAGTTAAATAAACACATAAACGCATCAAACAGTACCAGAATATAATCTATTTAACGCTTAAAATCATGCAATTTCTACACACAACAAAATCTCCCACACTTAAACATTGCTCGTCCCCGAGTAATACAGAAATTAAGAAAATACATCCTCATCAAACCCTCTCCTCTAAGCAATCATCAAACCTTCGCCTAAATAAGTCTAGCCAATCAAATCAAATACTCATCGACTTGAAATCCTCAAAATTTAGTATGAAAAGTAAACCCTTGTGTAGTGTGTGTGTCAAACAATACAATGTACAAAAATTAGAGTGACATCTTCACAATTTTTGTAGCACCCGGAACGCCAGGCACCACATCCCCCGCACTATAGCTCCAATCCACATATGAAATGGGCAATCCATACATGAATCAAAGCTATAGCGAACGGGAGACAATAAAATGACTCAAGGCTAGGCGGGTACCCTCAATTTAAAACCGACTAACAATCAAATCAGAGTAATAAAGAGCGGAAGCAATAACATTTATTCGATACGTCAAGTACCATATTTACTTATTTACTTATAGGTACCATCATTTACACTGTCAATACAATATAGATCACAAGGCGATACAAAATATCCCAAAAAGTTATACATACAAAATGTGGGAATGAAGTGTGCTAGACCCAAATTTAAAGACCACATGACTCTAAATTCCCGCCTAGCACGCCCTGCAAAGCACTGAAAAGTTGAGGTGTCAGTCCAACACGGACTGAGCGAGGGGTATAAATAAATATAAGCGCACATACATGCAAGCTATAACCTCGGGTAATAATTTTGGAAAAACAATACAATCTAATAGGTTAAAAGAGATACTATCGCCCGAGATTATAACTATTCCAATTTCAATTCAATCAATTCAATACAATCAATAGTGGCCCGGCGAGTGGGGCAATTCTCCAACCTTACACCGACTGTGTACAATCAATCAATCAATTATTAGGTGATTAGGTGATCAAGCAATTCATTAATGTGCACAATTAGCAGTTTCAATGACGCCTTCTTCCTCCGGGTGATGGTGGGATTGCAAGGCCCCACCATCCAATCAATCTGGGCAGAGGGTACATGAATCCCTAAGCCCGGAACTCCTTCCCCGCCCTAATCTCCTAGGGGGTTCAGGGGTCATCCCAATTTGGTGAGGATAGCTCCCGAGTTACCCGTCAGCCCATGCTTTCCCGGTTGGCTCGAGTCACTACCCTCGGGCCCACAGTGCAATACAATACTCGCCCAATCAATCAATCAATCAATCAATTCTTTTCAATATTTCGATAAAACATTTGAAAACCAATCTCATTTGAAAACTATAGGTATAAATATAGGTTTTGGCTTAAAACATCACATAGGGTTGTACGGGTCCTATGTATCTAAAATTAAACCTCACCTGAACGACCCAAAATAATCCAAGGAAACAGCTCACGGGGCCTGCTCCTCGTCACCAGGAAGCTGGTCTGTGCAAGAAAGACAATTGTCCGTGAAACACGACTCAAAATGTACCAAATAGGACGAACGGCGGAAATGCAACGAGACGACGAGAAAAATGCAATGTACCATGAAAATATTTCGTTTCAACATGTAATCAGTCATATAATAGCAATTAGGGGTCAAGGAAGCCGTCCGAACGGGGTGCGAAAATTTTAATTTTATTCAGTGAATTTTCATACATTCTGGACTATGGGAACGGCCGTTCCGGCTTCCCTTTGAAAATGGGAAGGGCCGTTCCCAGGCCTGAAGAAAACGCGCCAGCGTTTTTAAAAAGGGAAAACGTTTTAGCCGGGAACGGCCCTTCCGGCTCAAAGGCCAAAATGGGAACGGCCGTTCCCAGTCTCGCTGGCCTTGTCTCAGCATCATGGGAACGGCCGTTCCAGTTTTGAACTGGGGCTGGGAAGGGCCGTTCCCAGAATACGTGAGCAAAGAATGC
Organism: Lantana camara; assembly: GCA_037501455.1. Taxonomy (NCBI): domain Eukaryota; kingdom Viridiplantae; phylum Streptophyta; class Magnoliopsida; order Lamiales; family Verbenaceae; genus Lantana; species Lantana camara. Next base: position 66,147,303 of record CM074862.1, read on the forward strand.
AGAGCAGAAAACAGAGCAGCCATGGCAATCCCTCAAACAACCACAAAATGGATGCAAACCAAGTTCCAATGCAAATATTAGATACAATAAATATGCTAGCATGTATATTGATCAATAACAATTCATAAAAACACTTAATCCCATGCTAGATCATCAATAATCACTCATTTGAAACCCCCACACTCATTCATGCTCCAAGTTCATAAAACACAAGATATATGCATCAAACTCAAGCTTAGTGATCACAAACAATTTTCCAACAATCAATACACAATTCATTCAATGTATAACAAAGCCCTAGATATACCATATTTTCAATATAATCATCCAATCACCATATTTACCTCAAGAGAAAGAAATGGAAGAAGAGATGATGAAATGATGTTGATGATGCTTGTATGATCCCAAATCCCACAAATATTAGCTTGAATGGATGAAATCTCCCACTTAATCAAGAAGGGTTTTGATCGGTTGAAGGAAGAAAGGAAATGGAGCAAGATGAAATTTTGTATGTAAGAATGAAGCAAGCTACGTGAATGCTGCTACTTGAAAGAAAAGATGGCCAAAATTTTCAATTAAATCCCTTCATTTAGTAAGTCATGCTATTAAGTCCAAATCCCATTTTAAATGATCAATTAGGTCCAATTCAATTAGGTCTCACATTCATGCAAATGAACAATTAAGGACATAAAGGAAATAAATCACGTTCGAGAAAATATTTCACATTGCAATCACGTTCAATAATTCCGAAAAATATGATATGATATGAATTTTCAATAAAATGTTAAGAATATAATTTTATAAATTTATGTCATGCTATGAAAAATTAAAGAAATAAACAATTAATAGTTAAAAACTAACTCTCAAACGCACACGGGTCGTTCATACCTGAATTGCCGAAAGCTGGGGCGTTACAATCCTCCCTCCTTATAAGAATCTGGTCCCCAGATTCACTGATCGGAAGGGAACAACTCTGGATGGAACCGTCTCATTTTGTCTTCGGTCTCCCACGTGGCTTCTTCGGTATTATCACTTCTCCAAAGAACCTTAACCATGGGAATCCTCCGGTTTCTTAATTCCTGAAACTTCTTATCCAATATCTTAACCGGTTTCTGAACAAAGGTAAGACTCGGTTCCAATTCCACTTCTTCAACAGGAATGATCTTGGTTTCATCGGGGTAGTATTTCCTCAGCTGAGACACGTGAAATACGTTATGAATCCCCGTGAGGCTCGGTGGTAGGTCCAATGTGTAAGCAACTTCTCCAATTCTTTCCAAGATCTCATACGGACCTAAATAACGAGGTTTAAGTTTACCTCCTTTCCCAATCCGAGCAAATCCTTTACGTGGAGACGCCTTCAAGAATACCCGGTCTCCAACCTCAAACTCGAGATCCCTTCTGCGACGATTGGCGTAGCTCTTCTGTCTGTCCTGAGCTGATTTCATCCGTTGTTTTATTAGTTGGACTTTCTCAATCATAGCTTCAACGGCCTTGGAAGGTTTCTCCAATTTCTCACCTTTCTTAACACCTTCCTGCTTAGTCCATTTCCACTCTTCCAAGTCAAAGAACAACGGAGAACGGCACTTCCGTCCATAAAGTAGCTCATACGGTGCCATTCCAATCGAAGCCTGAAAACTGTTGTTGTACGCGAACTCAATCAGAGGTAGCTGATCATGCCAAGAAGACTGAAAATCCAAAGAACAAGCTCGAAGCAAATCCTCGAGATACCTTATTAATCTCTCGGACTGACCATCCGTCTGAGGATGAAAAGCTGTACTGAACTGAAGCTTCGTACCCAAAACCTCTTGCAATTCACGCCACAACCTCGAAGTGAACCGTGGATCTCTATCTGAAACGATACTAATAGGAATCCCGTGAAGTCTAACAATCTCCCGGTTAAAAAGCTCAGCTAGCTTGCGAATCTTATACGACATCCGAACCGGCAGAAAATGTGCAGACTTCGTCAAACGGTCCACAATCACCCAAATCCCATCAAATCCACCTTTCACCTTAGGTAATCCGGACACGAAATCCATCGTCACCTGTTCCCACTTCCACTTAGGAATAGGTAATGGCTGAAGAAGACCTCCCGGTTTCTGATGCTCGGCTTTCACTTTCTGACAAGTGAGATAATGCTTCACAAACTCGGCCACATCTTTCTTCAATCCACGCCACCAATAATATTGCCTTAAGTCCTTATACATCTTGTTTCCTCCGGGGTGGATAGAATAAGCCGATCTGTGAGCTTCCTCGAGCAATACCCGTTTCAACTCTTCGGGTACAACCACTCGGTTCTTGAAACGAAGAAGACCGGTTTCATCGAACCCGAATGGACACTCTGGATCAGCTCTTGCCTTAGCTACCAATCTCTGAACTTCCAAATCTGTACTCTGAGCCTCAAACAACCTCTGCTTCAATTCTGGCTGGACCGAAATATTAGAAACTCGAGCCTTTAAAATAATTGGCTCGATTCCACTACTTTCACCCACTTCCAAGCTCGACACACTAGCCTTCCTACTAAGTGCATCGGCGACCACGTTGGCTTTGCCGGGATGGTACTTGATCGTGCAATCATAATCTTCCAACCTCTCCATCCAACGCCGTTGCCTCATATTCAAATCCTTCTGAGTGAATAGATACTGGAGGCTTTTGTGGTCGGTGAAAATCTCGAAAGACACTCCATACAAATAATGTCTCCACTTTCCAAGTGCAAAGACTACGGCAGCAAGCTCAAGATCATGTGTCGGATAATTCTTCTCATGCTCTTTCAACTTTCGGGATGCATAAGCAATTACTTTACCCTTCTGAGTCAACACACATCCCAAGCCTTCCTTAGAAGCATCCGTATAAACAGCATATCCTTCAGAACCTTCCGGAAGGGTTAACACTGGAGCAGACACTAATTTCTCCTTCAAGAAAGTGAAACTCTTCTCACAATCTTCATTCCAATCAAATTTCACATTCTTCTTCGTTAACCGGGTTAAAGGGGCTGCTAACTTGGAGAAATCCTTAACAAACCTCCGGTAATAACCTGCCAATCCCAAGAAACTCCTAATCTCAGAGGCATTCCTAGGTTTCTCCCACTTCAACACCGACTCAATCTTGGAAGGATCGACTTCCAACCCGTTGCCCGAAATCACGTGACCCAAGAATGACACCCTGTCAATCCAGAACTCACACTTGCTGAACTTGGCAAACAACTGATGCTCCTTCAGAGTTCTCAATACCAACTGAAGGTGTCTTGCATGCTCCTCGGCAGACTTCGAGAAAACCAGGATATCATCAATAAAGATGACCACGAACTTATCCAGAAAAGGCCTGAAAATCCTGTGCATCATATCCATAAAAGCTGCTGGGGCATTAGTCAAACCAAACGGCATCACAACGAACTCATAATGCCCGTACCGAGTGTTAAATCCTGTCTTAGAGATATCCCCTGCTCGGATACGCAGCTGGTAGTAACCTTGTCTCAAATCCAATTTCGAATAGACTTTCGAACCCTGAAGTATATCAAACAACTCCTCGATGTGTGGAAGAGGATACTTGTTCTTGATCGTCATCCGGTTCAACTCTCTATAGTCTATGCACATTCTCAAGGTTCCGTCCTTCTTCTTTACAAACAAAACCGGTGCACCCCAAGGAGAAGAACTCGGTCTAATGTACCCAATCTCCAACAACGCATCAAGTTGAGTCTTCAACTCTTTCAACTCGGCCGGAGCCATACGATACGGAGTCTTGGAGTACGGCTCTGTGTTAGGGTACAAGTCGATCACAAACTCAATTTCCCGTTCTGGAGGTAAAGAATCCAATTCCTCAGGAAAGACCTCAGGAAATTCCTTCACTACTTCCGTTTCTTCCAACTTACTCTGATCCTTGGGTTTATTGAGAATGTAAGCAATGAAACCCGTGGCTCCCTCTCGAACCAACTTATGAGCTTCAGAAAAAGAAAGTAGCGGTACCGTCTTGGAACTCCAACCTACTACCAAGTCTGATCCCAACTGAACCTTCTTCGCTCTACAATCAACTGTGGCAGAATGTCTGTACAACCAATCCATGCCCAGAATAGATCCATAGCAAGTCATCGGCAGCTCAATGAAGTCTGACAAGAAAACTCGACCCTCGATGCTCACCGGAACCTCTCTGAACACCCGATCAGATTCTAAACTACCACCAAAAGGAGTACTAACCACATAGCATGCAGAAGAACGAGAAACAGGCAAAGGCAAAGAAACAGATATGGCACTCGAAAGAAAGGAGTGAGTAGCTCCCGGATCAAACAACGTATGAATGTTCGTGCCATGTATGCAAATGGTACCTTCAACTACCGCGGCTGGATCAATATCAGCATCCTGCTGCTCACCCTCCAAAGCATAAGCCCGAGCCCTAATCAGTGGTCTTGGTGCCCCCGGTGGTGGTATCCTGCGATCCGGACAGCCATCTACCAAATGCTCATCGCTCCCACAAAGTAGGCATAGACCCAAACGCCTCCTGCAGTTATCATAGACGTGTGTCCTCTGTCCACAGAAGGTACAATAAGGTCTCTCGGGTGGTGGTGGCAAAGCTGGAGCAACTGGAGCAACTGGAGCTCTAATCACTGGTCCTGCTGGTCGGGGCTTCTTCCCTGGGCCCTGTGGAGCTGGTGGTGGAGCAGAATAAACCATCGGCCTCTTGCCTGAAGCAGAACCCGAGCCAGAACCCTGAAACCCTGATCCGGCACCTCTGAAACCTGATCCAGAACCTCTAAATCCCGATCCTGATCCTGAGCCCGAACCTGAGCCTGAACGGTAAGAAGACCGCCTCGCATTCACTGAATCCTCAACTAACAAGGCCTTTTTAGTAGCTTTTGCCCACGTGCTCGTGTTGACCGCCTCAATCGCCGCCTGAATATCCGGTCTAAGGCCCTGAACAAACTGCATCGCCTTATGGAAATCATCACTCGCTATATTAGGAGCATAGCGGGACAATCTCTCATACTCAGCGATATACTCTGAAACTGACCGGCTTCCCTGCTTGAGCTCTGTAAATTCCTTCAATCTTCTAGTGCGAGAAGATGGAGGAATGAACTTGTTTCTGAACTCTCTGACAAACACTTCCCAATTCACTTCCTCACCTGCTGCCTCTAACACTATCCGGGCACTCTCCCACCAGGAATAGGCCTCACCCTGAATCAAAGAAAGCGTACAACGGGCCTTCTCCTGAGACTCACAAGGAATGAGCTCCCAGACTCTCTCGATCTCCCTGAGCCACTGCTCGGCCTGAATATCATTGCCTTTATAAAACTTGGGAGGATGCTGGTTCTGGAACTCCCTAAAGACAGCTGAAATCTGTGCCCCTGGCTGTGGTGGTGCAACTGGTGGTGCTGGAGGAACATGATCCCGAACTCTCTGATCAATAAGACCCACCACTGCATTCATAAAATCCTGTGGCTGAGCCTGAGGAGGTGGAGGAGGAGGTGGTGATCTCTCCCTGCGATGATGTCGATGATGTCGATGTCTAGGAGAACGATCACGGTGATGTCTATCGCGAGCCATCCTGAAATCAAGTCACTATTATGCATGTTCGATTAGTCGATGCCAATGTGTGCAAATAATTCAAAATTGCACATAAGTTCAGAATTCCAACAAGTCACCCCAATTCAAGTAAGTCAAGTAGGTTCACGTACCAAATAACGATGCAAGACTCTCAAATTGACAATTAGTTCCTATGCCGTGCGACCTAGACTCACAAGACACGACACTAGAGACCCGGTTTTGCAACCGAGCTCTGATACCACCGTAGGATGTAGCACCCGGAATGCCAGGCACCACATCCCCCGCACTATAGCTCCAATCCACATATGAAATGGGCAATCCATACATGAATCAAAGCTATAGCGAACGGGAGACAATAAAATGACTCAAGGCTAGGCGGGTACCCTCAATTTAAAACCGACTAACAATCAAATCAGAGTAATAAAGAGCGGAAGCAATAACATTTATTCGATACGTCAAGTACCATATTTACTTATTTACTTATAGGTACCATCATTTACACTGTCAATACAATATAGATCACAAGGCGATACAAAATATCCCAAAAAGTTATACATACAAAATGTGGGAATGAAGTGTGCTAGACCCAAATTTAAAGACCACATGACTCTAAATTCCCGCCTAGCACGCCCTGCAAAACACTGAAAAGTTGAGGTGTCAGTCCAACACGGACTGAGCGAGGGGTATAAATAAATATATGCGCACATACATGCAAGCTATAACCTCGGGTAATAATTTTGGAAAAAACAATACAATCTAATAGGTTAAAAGAGATACTATCGCCCGAGATTACAACTATTCCAATTTCAATTCAATCAATTCAATACAATCAATAGTGGCCCGGCGAGTGGGGCAATTCTCCAACCTTACACCGACTGTGTACAATCAATCAATCAATTATTAGGTGATTAGGTGATCAAGCAATTCATTAATGTGCACAATTAGCAGTTTCAATGACGCCTTCTTCCTCCGGGTGATGGTGGGATTGCAAGGCCCCACCATCCAATCAATCTGGGCAGAGGGTACATGAATCCCTAAGCCCGGAACTCCTTCCCCGCCCTAATCTCCTAGGGGGTTCAGGGGTCATCCCAATTTGGTGAGGATAGCTCCCGAGTTACCCGTCAGCCCATGCTTTCCCGGTTGGCTCGAGTCGCTACCCTCGGGCCCACAGTGCAATACAATACTCGCCCAATCAGTCAATCAATCAATCAATTCTTTTCAATATTTCGATAAAACATTTGAAAACCAATCTCATTTGAAAACTATAGGTATAAATATAGGTTTTGGCTTAAAACATCACATAGGGTTGTACGGGTCCTATGTATCTAAAATTAAACCTCACCTGAACGACCCAAAATAATCCAAGGAAACAGCTCACGGGGCCTGCTCCTCGTCACCAGGAAGCTGGTCTGTGCAAGAAAGACAATTGTCCGTGAAACACGACTCAAAATGTACCAAATAGGACGAACGGCGGAAATGCAACGAGACGACGAGAAAAATGCAATGTACCATGAAAATATTTCGTTTCAACATGTAATCAGTCATATAATAGCAATTAGGGGTCAAGGAAGCCGTCCGAACGGGGTGCGAAAATTTTAATTTTATGCAGTGAATTTTCATACATTCTGGACTATGGGAACGGCCGTTCCGGCTTCCCTTTGAAAATGGGAAGGGCCGTTCCCAGGCCTGAAGAAAACGCGCTAGCGTTTTTAAAAAGGGAAAATGTTTTAGCCGGGAACGGCCCTTCCGGCTCAAAGGCCAAAATGGGAACGGCCGTTCCCAGTCTCGCTGGCCTTGTCTCAGCATCATGGGAACGGCCGTTCCAGTTTTGAACTGGGGCTGGGAAGGGCCGTTCCCAGAATACGTGAGCAAAGAATGCAGAGCAGAAAACAGAGCAGCCATGGCAATCCCTCAAACAACCACAAAATGGATGCAAACCAAGTTCCAATGCAAATATTAGATACAATAAATATGCTAGCATGTATATTGATCAATAACAATTCATAAAAACACTTAATCCCATGCTAGATCATCAATAATCACTCATTTGAAACCCCCACACTCATTCATGCTCCAAGTTCATAAAACACAAGATATATGCATCAAACTCAAGCTTAGTGATCACAAACAATTTTCCAACAATCAATACACAATTCATTCAATGTATAACAAAGCCCTAGATATACCATATTTTCAATATAATCATCCAATCACCATATTTACCTCAAGAGAAAGAAATGGAAGAAGAGATGATGAAATGATGTTGATGATGCTTGTATGATCCCAAATCCCACAAATATTAGCTTGAATGGATGAAATCTCCCACTTAATCAAGAAGGGTTTTGATCGGTTGAAGGAAGAAAGGAAATGGAGCAAGATGAAATTTTGTATGTAAGAATGAAGCAAGGTACGTGAATGCTGCTACTTGAAAGAAAAGATGGCCAAAATTTTCAATTAAATCCCTTCATTTAGTAAGTCATGCTATTAAGTCCAAATCCCATTTTAAATGATCAATTAGGTCCAATTCAATTAGGTCTCACATTCATGCAAATGAACAATTAAGGACATAAAGGAAATAAATCACGTTCGAGAAAATATTTCACATTGCAATCACGTTCAATAATTCCGAAAAATATGATATGATATGAATTTTCAATAAAATGTTAAGAATATAATTTTATAAATTTATGTCATGCTATGAAAAATTAAAGAAATAAACAATTAATAGTTAAAAACTAACTCTCAAACGCACACGGGTCGTTCATACCTGAATTGCCGAAAGCTGGGGCGTTACAATTTTCTCCTAAGCTCTAATCATCAACTTCGGAACACACTCTTTTCACCTTTCTCCATTAATGGAATTAAATCAAAACTTCGGATCGGTAGGTCTTTCGGGCTTGAAATGTAGGCTTAGGGTAGGGTTATGGAAATTTGGATCAAGTCACTACTCACCAAGCTTACATCATTTAATCTAATCAAAACATGGCCACTTCTATTCACCATTAACCCAAGAATTGCCCTAATTCTTCAATTGAATCCCACACTTTCAAATTCACACTTTGTATAATCTTATTTTTCTCTTCTTTGGTCTTTTCTCTTTTCATATCTTTTCTTTTCACTCTTTTTCTTTCTTTTCTTTGTTCTTTGTTCTTTTTTTTTTTTTACGCACAATAACTCCTCATTCTCAATCACAAGAACAAATAAAAAGGGGTCTAAGAATAGATACTCGTCATACAAATTCAAATGAGCAACCCTTGGTGAACTACATTATCAAGGTAGGTATTTCTATGTTGTGCCTGGGCTTATAATGTGGCTACAAAAATCTTTCTACAACAATTAGGCTCAGCGGGGTCAACAAGATTACGTTATTTAATGAAAAACTGCTAAATAGGAAAAGCTTAAAATCCTCCGATAACGAATGCCTACTTCACTTCCTTAGTCTTTCATTAACTTAAAATTTTGCCTCGATAGGACTAAAGTGCATCCTAATCAAATCGTATACTTATTCGGAAATTATTAACACATCTTTCTAAGTTATGTACATTACTTCGTTTAAAGGTGCTCAAAATATAAGGGCTGACTAACACCCTAAATCATCAAATCTCATGCAACTTTCCTCAATTCAAAAAGCCTAACTCATTCTAGCAAAAGCTCAATAAACAAACTTCCAAGAAAAAGTTCAAAACGAGGGAAAATTTTCAAAATTTTTCAAAATTACTCGAATTTTAGCAATTTGCAATGAAACTACATCTAATCATGCAAATATTCAATAAAGCTCACAGCAAGCATGCAAAATCCTATTCTTCAACTCGCTACTCTCCCAAGGTATATCTAAGCCTACGGTCTCCAAGTACTTCGGACCAATGTGTCCAAAACTAATAGGCAAAGCCCCTCAATGCAGTAATTATTGGGATTATTAGTGGCCTTAGTGGATATAATGATTTTTGGCACGTTAGAAGCACTTGAATGGAATTGTGGAAGCCATTTTCTCATAGAGAACGTGGGGAATATGGAGCAAAGGATTGATGTTCCTCGGCACTATAAAGGCGCGGCAGTAGTTTTAGAGGGGAGGACTTCCAACTCTCATTCTCATACACAAAAGCACGCAGCAGGGGAAGAGATTTCGGCCATCACTAGTTTATTCCTTTCTTCCTTGTTTCATTGAAATACTATGTTTTCCTATTCATGTTTGTTTAGTTTCGTTATAAGTAGCTAATTTAATTTTAGTTGGGATTTTCCAAGCATGCTTTAGGATTTTGTGAGACAATTCCTTTGGGTTGATTAATCAAAGTTATTCGTTTTATTTCCGATTTCATGTCATTGAGTGTTGGGTTATCCTTTGATTTAGTGCACGAATCCTAGAATTGTCAACACACATATAGCTAGTTAATTTATTTGGTGGTGATAACCGGATAGTTAACGAAGTAGCAATCAACGCTAGGGCATAAGGCTTGTCTGAATTCGTGTTGAGAAATAATTCGATCTAATTAGGCGAAGTAGGAGTTTCTACTAAGTCGGTTAGGGTTAGTGTTTCTTTAGCTCGTAAAGCAATTAGTTAATTGAATCTTTGAAGGAGTTTCTGAAAAGGTTATTAGATAGTTAGGGAATAGTCTTTAGGAGTTTCTTCAGATTATTCTAAAAATACGAAGAAACGAGGGAGCCTAAGGTAATTGGTAACTATAGCTAGCCTAACGAGGAATTAATCACCCTGTCCGTGATCATAGTCAGATACATGCATAGGAAAATCCCGGCTATTTGTCATCCATTGAATTTATCCAGTTTTAATCTGAGTTTCAATTCTAGTTCTTGTCAGTTTAATCATTTATTTTAAGTTAAATTATTATTAGTTTAATCTAAAAATGGACAAACCCTCCTATTTTAATTGTTCGTTTTATTTTCTTGGCATATTAAAAGAGTACAAATTCATCTAATCCCCGTGGATCGATACCCGTTGCCACTATCTTACAATTTAATTGTGTGTAATACTTGGGGTTTATTTTTGGTGGTCTCGACACCCATCACCTCTCCTTGGTAAAGCTAGAATCTTTAAAAACTTCTAACTTGAAGCTCTCTAGAGATAGTCCACCAACTTGACTACAATCTAACTAGTAAGGATGCTAGTTCTCTAGTTAGTGTTTAGGCTTAACCTAGGGTTTATGAGATCTTGGAGAAAGGATGGTGTTCAACACATGAACCAAGAAGAATCGATCAAAATCCATAAGGGGAGCTCGAGCTCCCCTATATATAGCAAGAGAGGGGCGGCCGAACCTAGTCCTTTTGGACTAAGGATTTGGTCCCTCTCTCTTATTACTTGATCATCAAGTAATTCCAAACCTTGATTTTGAATTCTAATTCAAATCAACTTTTAAGAGAGCTAAAATATCCAAAACCCTTTTGGATAATATTATACGTTATTTATTAATAAATAAATAACTTATTTATCTAATTAATTAATTCATAATTAATTAAATAGATTAATTTCTCCAAAATATGACTTTCATTTTAATTCAAAAATTAAACCAAAGTCTATTAAATAATTAACACATTTATTATTTAATACATAAACAATATACACGTGTGACACACGTGTTCCAAGGACACGTGCCAATCACGTGAACCACACGTGTGGAACCCTCTTGGTATGATCAACTCGTTTAATCATTTTAAAGCCTTAACTCATGTAACCAAGTTGTTGTGTGTGACCCTCTAGGTTCTCAATTCAATTAGCAGTGACCCTAATTAATTAATTCACTAATTAATTAATCAGTCCACAGATTAAACGACCATAGTCTAGCAACAGGTGTTTAACCCCTAGCTAAATTGGAATGTCTCGATTCAACAGAGCCTTTAAGTCATTGATTCATGTGAGATACAATCCTCCTACTTACTATCTCTCAACTAAGATCTAGGGTAAGGGAATAATCAGAACCCTAATAATCTGGTCTTAAAGCGAAGTGCATTTCATATCCATTTGATCTCAATGTAAGAAACCCTTTTCTTGATGTCTTATTGCCTTGGCCAAGGACTCCATATGGCATACGAATGACTTACACAATAAGAGATCACCTTGCAAATGCAAGTGTAGGTCCTTTCTTGATTCTCATTCACTTTCATGAATCACTTGTGCAGCCCCAGCATAAGCCTTGAATCAGTTGTCTAAGGCAACACCCTTTAAAGCTTATACCTAAGACTACAGAGTTAACATATAGAGTGACATGGAACCTCAAGTCTAAGGATCAATTAATCACATTAATGACTCGTTAGATATTTCCTAATCTGGAAGTTTCCATTTCCTGAAATAGAAACTTCCTTTCCTATTTAGGAATCTTCTCACACGGAGCACCTCAGTGAACTTACTTATGGAAGTAAGCACCCTCATGTATCACACACGCATCAACTATACACTTTGCACCTCCATGAAACAAGGTGGTCCTTCTTAAGGGCGTGATCCCACAAGCAAGCCTTAAAGGAGTCAGGTTGACACTCCCACTGTCTGTAGGACTCATCAGGTTGGAGTATTTTACTAATCATGACTTATGTGATATAGGGCTCGTTTCATGAACCATTTCACCTAAATGGTAGAGTCCTAAAGTCATCAGGATTAGTGGAGTTCTCATACATGCACAGCTAAAGTAAACGCATACCAAACAAGAGCATATAAAGAAGTGTTGCCTCAATTCGTTATTTTATTCAAAGATTCTCTGTGATTACAATAAGGAAAAGTACGAAGCGGATATACAATCGGCTTTCTAGGGAACTATTCCTAATAATCTCCCACTTGCCCGTCAAAGCCATTCTAAAGCTACTCTAAGTCCCATCTTCTGAAGATGACCTTCGAAATCTTCTCGACTACGGGGTTTAGTAAGTGGATCTGCCACGTTCTCTGTTGATGCGACCCTCTCAATTTGCACATCTCCTCTTTTGATAATATCACGAATTAGGTGATACTTCCTCATAATGTGCTTCGTCCGTTGGTGAGATCTTGGTTCTCTTGCTTGAGCAACTACACCAGTGTTGTCACAAAACAAAATGATGGGGTCTTTCATGCTAGGAACAACATTCAACTCTTGAATGAAGTTTCTAATCCAAACACCTTCCTTAGCTGCATCATTTGCAGCTAAGTATTCGGCCTCAGTGGTCGAATCTGCAGTGGTCGTTTGCTTGGAACTCTTCCAACTCACTGCTCCGCCGTTTATGCAGAAAATGTATCCTGACATTGACTTAAAATCATCTAAGTCAGATGCAAAGCTTGCATCGCAGTATCCTTCGACAGTAAGATCTTTCTGACCTCCGTAAACTAAGAATAAATCTTTAGTACTTTTCAAGTACTTAAGAATATTCTTCACGGCAGCCCAATGACCATCTCCAGGGTCAGATTGGAACCGACTTGTTACACTTAGTGCATAAGCCACATCCGGTCGAGTACATAACATTGCATACATTATGCTGCCTATTGCTGATGCATAAGGTGTATGAGTCATTCTTTCCTTCTCAAGGTTAGTCTTAGGACACATCTTCTTAGAAAGACATGTTCCTACACTCATAGGAAGGTTCTTAACCTTTGCTGACTCCATATTGAATCTCTTCAATACTTTGTCAATGTACATCGACTGTGACAGTCCTATCAACCGTCTAGATCTATCTCGATAGATTTTAATTCCAAGGATGTAGGACGCATCACCAAGATCTTTCATCTCGAATTGGTTCGATAACCATAACTTAGTTACTTTCATGTCATCCTTTGAATTCCCAATAAGAAGGATGTCATCAACATAAATTACTAAGAATTGCACTGAGGTCTCCAATTCCTTTCTATACACACAGAACTCATTCGAGATTTGAATGAAGCCAAACGCGTTGACTGATTCATCAAATCGAATGTTCCAGTTCCTAGAAGCCTGTTTCAATCCATAGATTGATCTTTGCAGTTTGCAAACCTTTTGCTCACTCCCATTGAAAGTGAAACCTATTGGTTGCTCCATATAAATATCTTTATCAATGTCACTATTGAGAAAGGCAGTTTTCACATCCATTTGCCATATCTCGTAATCATAATACGCAGCAAAGTCAAGCATGATCCGAATAGACTTTTGCATTGCAACTGGCGAAAAGGTTTCATTAAAGTCCACGCCGGGTCTTTGATTGAATACTTTTGCAACCAGTCTTGATTTGTAGGCTGCAATGCTTCCATCAACTCCAAGCTTTCTCTTAAAGATCCATTTGCAACCTATGGGTTTGACCCCATCAGGCAAATCTACCAAGCTCCAAACTTGGTTGGAGTTCATGGAATCCATTTCGGATTTCATGGCTTCTATCCACTGTTCAGAGTCAGAATCTGAAAGCACCTCCTCATATGTTAGAGGATCATTATCCTTTTGAGAGATCTCATGGAAGAATCCATACCATCTCTCCGGCTGTCTAGGAGTGCGTTTAGAACGCCTTAGAGGAGGATTTATGTGTGTATCGAAATTCGTGATTGGTTGTGGTTGATCAGAAGGGGATGTTTCTTCAGTGGGTGGCGTGGCGTCACTTTGTACTTCCTCTAATTCTATGATCTTGCCTTTCTTTTCTTTAAGGAACGGTTCCTCAAGAAAAGTGGCATTTCTGGAAATAAACACCTTTTGCTCAGATTGATCATAGAAGTAGTATCCTATGGATTCCTTAGGATAACCTACAAAGTAGCATAAGTTAGAACGAGATTGTAATTTATCTCCCACTGTCCTCTTCACGTAAGCAGGACAACCCCAAATTCTTAAGTAAGAATAACTAGGGATTTTACCATGCTACATTTCATAGGGCGTTTTAGGGACTGACTTAGAAGGAACTGTTGGAAAATACGAATCAGAAAGCAGCGGAATTTAAAAAAATTTTCCAACAAAGGATCTTGGACTCGCAATCGTCTATCCAAATTCGTAGAGTTAAGAAACTTACTTTTCTTTTATTCTTTCTTGAAGCGTTTCAAGCCACCCAAGAACGCTCTTCTCGCGGCTTGATCCCCTCTCCTTGGTAAAGCTCGAATCTTCAAACTTCTAACTTGAAGCTCTCTAGAGATAGTCCACCAACTTGATCACAATCTGACTAGTAAGGATGCTAGTTCACTAGTTAGTGTTTAGGCTTAATCTAGGGTTTCGTTTATCTTGGAGAAAGGATGGTGTTCAACACATGAACCAAAAGAATTGCCAATCGAGCTCCCCTATTTATATTAAGGGAGTGGCCGAAATTCCTAGTCCTTATGGACTAGGGTTTTGGTCCCTCTCTCTCCTATTACTTGATCATCAAGTATTTTGACTTTGACTTCGAATTCTAATTCAAATCAACTTTCAAGAGAGTTAAAATATCCAAACTATTTTTGGATAATTTTATACTTTATTTATTTAAAATAAATAACTTATTTTATCTAATTAATTAATTCATAATTAATTAACTAGATTATTTTCTCCAAAATTAGACTTTCTTTTTAATTCGAAATTAAACCAAAGTCTATTAAATAATTAACACATTTAATTATTTAATATATATATATATATATATATATATATATATATATATATATATATATATATATATACAATATATATTCACACGTGTGGGACACGTGTCACAAGGACACGTGTCATTCACGTGAGCTACACGTGTGGTTTCACACGTGTGGAACCCTCTTGGCCCGATTAACTCGTTTAATCATTTTCAAGCCTCAACTCATGTAACCAAGTTGTTGTGTGTGACCCTCTAGGTTCTCAATTCAATTAGCAGTGACCTTAATTAATTAATTCACTAATTAATTAATCAGTCCACAGATTAAATGACCATAGTCTAGCAACAGGTGTTCAACCCGTAGCTGAATTGGAATGTTCGAATTCGATAGAACCTTTAAGTCATTGATTCATGTGAGATACAATCCTCCTACTTACTATCTCTCAACCAAGATCTAGGGTAAGGGAATAATCAGAACCCTAATAATCCGGTCTTAAAGCTAAGTGCATTTCAGATCCATTTGATCTCAATCCAAGAAACCCTTTTCTTGATGTCTTGATCTACTGCCTTGGCCAAGGACTCCATATGACATATGAATGACTTACACAATAAGAGACCACCTTGCATATGCAAGTGTAGGTCCTTTCTTGATTCTCATTCACTTTCATGAATCACTTGTGCATCCCCAGCATAGGCCTTGAATCAGTTGTCTAAGGCGACACCCTTTAAAGCTTTTACCTAAGACTACAGAGTTAACTCATAAAGTGACAAGGAACCTCAAGTCTTAAGGATCAATTAATCACATCAATGACTCGTGAGATATTTCCTATTTGGAAGTTTCCATTTCCTGAAATAGAAACTTCCTTTCCCATTTAGGAATCTTCTCACACGGGGCACCTCAGTGAACTTACTTATTGAAGTTAGCACCCTCATGTATCACGCACGTATCAACTATACACTTTGCACCTCTATGAAACTAGGTGGTCCTTCTTAAGGGCGTGATCCCACAAGCAAGCCTTAGAGGAGTCAGGTTGACACTCCCACTGTCTATTGGACTCATCGATTTGGAGTATTTTACTAATCATGACTTATGTGATATAGGGCTCGTCTCATGAACCATTTCACCTAAATGGTAGAGTCCTAAAGTCATCAGGATTAGGGGAGTTCTCATACATGCACAGATAAAGTAAACGCATACCAAACAAGAGCATATAAAGAAGTGTTGCCTCAATTCGTTATTTCATTCAAAGATTGTTTGTGATTACAATAAGGAAAAGCACAAAGCGGATATACAATCGGCTTTCTAGGGCACTATTCCTAACAATCTCCCACTTACCCGTCAAAGCCATTCTAAAGCTACTCTAAGTCCCATCTTCTGAAGATGACCTTGGAAAGCTTCTCGACTAAATGGTTTAGTAAGTGGATTTGCCACGTTCTCTACTGATGTGACCCTCTCAATTTGCACATCTCCTCTTTTGATAATATCACGGATTAGATGATACTTCCTCATAATGTGCTTGGTCCGTTGGTGAGATCTTGGTTCTCTTGCTTGAGCAACCGCCCCAGTGTTGTCACAAAACACAGTAATGTGGTCTTTCATGCTAGGAACAACATTCAACTCTTGAATGAAGTTTCTAATCCAAACACCTTCCTTAGCTGCATCATTTGCAGCTAAGTATTCGGCCTCATTGGTTGAATCTGCAGTGGTAGTTTGCTTGGAACTCTTCCAACTCACTGCTCCGCCGTTTAGGCAGAGAATGTATCTTGACATTGACTTAAAATCATCTAAGTCAGATGCAAAGCTTTCATCGCAGTATCCTTCGACAGTAAGATCTTTCTGACCTCCGTAAACTAAGAATAAATCTTTAGTACTTTTCAAGTATTTAAGAATATTCTTCACGGCCGCCCAGTGACCATCTCCAGGGTCAGATTGGAAACGACTTGTAACATTAAGTGTATAAGCCACATCCGGTCGAGTACATAACATTGCATACATTATGCTACCTATTGCTGACGCATAAGGTGTATGACTCATTCTATCCTTCTCAAGGTTAGTCTTAGGACACATCTTCTTTGAAAGACATGTTCCTACACTCATAGGAAGGTTCTTAACCTTTGCTAACTTCATATTGAATCTCTTCTATACTTTGTCAATGTACATCGACTATGATAGTCCTGTTAACCTTCTAGATCTATCTCGATAGATTTTAATTCCAAGGATATAGGATGCATCACCAAGATCTTTCATCTCGAATTGGTTCGATAACCATAACTTAGTCACTTTCATGTCATCCTTCGAATTCCCAATAAGAAGGATGTCATCAACATAAAGTACTAAGAATTGCACTGAGGTCTCCAATTCCTTTCTATACACACAGAACTCATTCGAGATTTGAATGAAGCCAAACGCGTTGACTGATTCATCAAATCGAATGTTCCAGTTCCTAGAAGCCTGTTTCAATCCATAGATTGATCTTTGCAGTTTGCAAACCTTTTGCTCACTCCCATTGAAAGTGAAACCTATGGGTTGCTCCATATAAATATCTTTATCAATGTCACTATTGAGAAAGGCAGTTTTCACATCCATTTGCCATATCTCGTAATCATAATACGCAGCAAAGTCAAGCATGATCCGAATAGACTTTTGCATTGCAACTGGCGAAAAGGTTTCATTAAAGTCCACGTCGGGTCTTTGATTGAATACTTTTGCAACCAGTCTTGATTTGTAGGCTGCAATGCTTCCATCAACTCCAAGCTTTCTCTTAAAGATCCATTTGAAACCTATAGGTTTGATCCCATCAGGCAAATCTACCAAGGTCCAAACTTGGTTGGAGTTCATGGAATCCATTTCGGATTTCATGGCTTCTATCCACTGTTCAGAGTCAGAATATGAAAGTGCCTCCTCATATGTTAAAGGATCATTATCCTTTTGAGAGATTTCATGGAAGAATCCATACCATTTCTCTGGCTGTCTAGGAGTACGGTCAGAACGCCTTAGAGGAGGATTTACGTGTGTATCGAAATTCGTGATTGGTTGTGGTTGATCAGAAGGGGATGTTTCTTCAGTGGGTGGCGTGGGCTCACTTTGTAATTCCTCTAATTCTATGATCTTCCCTTTCTTTTCTTTAAGGAACGGTTCCTCAAGAAAAGTGGCATTTCTGGAAACAAACACCTTTTGCTCAGATTGATCATAGAAGTAGTATCCTATGGATTCCATAGGATAACCTACAAAGTAGCATAAGTTAGAACGAGATTCTAACTTATCTCCCATTGTCCTCTTCACGTAAGCAGGACAACCCCAAATTCTTAAGCAAGAATAACTAGGGATTTTACCATGCCACATTTCATAGGGCGTTTTAGGGACTGACTTGGAGGGAACTAGATTCAAAATCTTTGCTATACTTTCTAGGGCATAACCCCAGAAAGAAGGTGGTAAGTCAGTGAAACTCATCATGGAACTAACCAAATCAAGTAATGTAACACCCCGGAGCGAAGGGCTCCACATCCCCCGCAACGTAACCCAACACGTGAAGCGAAATGGGAACTCCGACCACGTATCAAGCCACGGCGAACGAGTGACAAACAAAAATCCAACCTAAGCTAGGCGGTCTAGACCCTACTCAGAGCACGCAATAAAACAAATAACGAATGCGGAAGCACCAGAATCTCATAAAGCAAATAAACATACTCGAGACATATCAAAATTTTGATTCAAGTTATACAAACTTTTACAATTCCGAATTTAAATCAAAACTTAACAAAATGCATAACTAAACAAAATACAATGCATGTGACTCAAGCTCCCCCAAAATAAAGACTCAAAGACAACCGCCTAGCTCCAACGCCTCAGAACGAATACCTGCAAATTCAAATCAAAGGGGGAAAGGATAGAAATAACGAGGGTCAATCCTAGAGACTGGTGAGGGGGCTAACACATGCGCCCATACATATACATAAGAGCAAAACATTTACAAAGCTGAGAGGGGTTCGTGAACCGGGCGTGGTTTTTGCATTCTAAGACATTTAACCCGTGGTAATAAATATAAAGAAAGAAGTTTGGGGCCGAAGGCCAAATTTAGTCAGGTTTTAGAGTTTAGAAATCCGCCCCCGTTTCACGACCATAAATGAAGACATATCGAACTGAAAGCTTAAATCCATCACACTTACTTACTCCATTCCCCAAGGCGAATCAAAAACAAAACAAATCATAACCTAACTCCACCCCAACACCATTTTGGGGAGAGAGGTGCCCCTCTCAACCCCCACTGATACACTGAATGAGACGGGGGATCCGCCCGCTCCTTCGACGGGTCACTAAGCACACCGCCGGCTCAAGAAGACCCGCCTTCCCCTCGACCTCCCGAGGATGGGCGAAGTCTCCCTTTTGTGGAGTCATGTTGATGAGAGAGCCCGGCGACCCCATGGCCGACCCGAGATCACATACCACTTCTCCGGGGCCTACACATAGATCATAGAACTCACACACACATATCCCACAAAGCGTATACTTATCACAAAAGCTTTCTTGCCAAAACTTAACATGTACACACACCAACCCTTTTCGAAAACGAATAAACAAAACATAGCTCACATACATATAAAAGCATTTTCAACGGATTTCATAGCAAATGGGCCAATTCCCGCAAAATACATATCGAACACTTATTTATACATATATATATAGATCGCATGCAGGCTTAAATTACATATTGGGTTGTAGGTCATAATAGCTAAAAAGAAAGAAACCTCACCTGGGCGACCAATCCGAACAAAACGGACCACAAGGAGTCAGACGAGCCACTTCCTCACAACGGAACGAACCTAAGAACAAAGCAAAGAGCAAGAGGCCAACTTAGACTCAAAATGAACCATATTGATGCTCGGAAAATGCATATGAATGCGAGTGATGTTTATGAAGCTTAACAAATTGACCAATAGTGCATACGAGTTCATATTAATGCATAAGTCTCATAAATCCTATCAAACGGATTCACAGATTTCATATAACGATCATACCATACTATACAACATGTTATCAGAGCATTCATAGCATAGAAGGAGTAAAGAATGATCATGCAAGGCATATAAACGAGGCATGGAGTTATAAACACACGTTAGAGGAGCATATCGCACATATGAAGTCATAATTCAAAAACGAGCACATAAATCAAATCATAAATTCATATAACATAAGTTAACACATAATATATTAAGCTAATAATGCATATAGGCCACAAACGGGACAAGAAAAAGCAACGAAAAGCAAGGGAACGGAAAAGAGTTAAACTTACAAATCAAACCGAGGGGAATGACACGCCCGTGTCTTCCCAGAAGCCTAAACTGAGACACTCCCGTGTCTCAGTACAGGCGGGAAACAAAGCTAGAAAAAGGGGGTGACACGCCCGTGTCACTCCCAAAGAATAAACCGAGACACGGGGGTGTCTTGGTACAGAGGCGAAAAGGGGGTGAAAAGAGTTGACAGCTGCGGTTTAAAAAGGGGAAAAACAAAGAGCAAAACAAGGGCTGAAAGAGAGGGACTCTAAGGCCTCAAATACACACATAACATGCATGAAATACACAAAAAAGAATCACCTTAAAAGGCCAAAGAATGAAGCAACAAAGATCATTCAAATCAAGCAACGAAAATCGGACAAAAAGGAGCATACCATGCATTCATGCTATGATCACCAACTTAGGGGCTGAGTTAGGAGTTAAAAGCTTGGGAACTAAATGCTAACATGTTAAGAAACTAATATACTCCATGTATATGCAAATGGACACGAATTGGAGCACATTAGAAACATCAAATGATCACAAAAATGCAACAGCAACAGTTAGGTTTGCACATAGCATACAAACAGGCTTCATGTTGCGGTTTAGGAGCTGAAAATGGATCTAAAAACTTGCAAGAGCAGGACTAACATGTAAAGCAATTAGTATACAACATCTCCATGCAAATTCACACGAATTGGAAGCCATTAACTCAAGCAACAAAGCACAAAACGTCACAGCAGTTCCAAAACAGGGGAGCAGATTTCTAACCTAGGTTTGGGGCTCAAAAACTCATAATTTCATCAAAGGATCTTAAGAGCAAATCATCCAAACATCATGTACTATCATTTAAGTATCCAAAATGAAGCATAATAAGTTCATATGATCAGCTTTAGCACCCCAAAACAGCCACACAAAACTGATGCAAGAAAGGCATGAAAACAAGTCATATTCTAACTCATATATACAGCTGAAAAAGGGCATAAAAGCTTAAGGAAACCTAGCTCACATGTAGAACAACTCATATACTTCGTGTCCATGCAATTTCACACGAAAATAAGCACAAGAGATCATCAAACCAAACCAAAAATCCTGACAGCAGTTCATACGGGCGAGCAGATTTTTGCAGCAGTTTTCAAGCTCAAAACTCATCATATAAACCAAGGTTTTCAAGGAAAAACCGAGCATATTCATAAAGCAACATGTGTAACACATAACCAAGCATTAGCATACGAAATTGGAGGCAAGAATTAATCCATTTGATCTCAAAAACGTGACAGTAGTTTGGTGAAAATGAGCAGATTTGCAGCAGTTCTGTTTTCAAGTTTCATGGCCAAAAACTCAAGGTTTCAATCATGTTATCAATGGAGAATCAACCCTAACACATCTATCATGAAGTATAGTTCAAGGATGGAAGCAAAGAAGCTTATATAATCAACAAGGAAGCACCAAATCAGCCACAAACTTAAGCTAAGCCATGGATTCAAAAATATGAGTTAACCCTAACTATTCATGCAAGCTTTCAAACCCTTATTAAATCTGATGCATTTCATGAATTTCAAGGATCAAATGAAGCATATAAGAGAGGAGAATACATAAATATACCTACCTTTAAGAGTTGATGAAGTATGGAAGAGTTTAGCTCCAAAAATCACAAGCCATGGGAAGGGGTTTCTTTCTTCTTCTTTCTTTCCTCATTTCAGCAGCTTTTTCCTTCTCTTGGGGATGAGGAGCACGAAATTCTGCTGATAGGGAGAGAGAGGGATGAATCAAGGGCATGTAAACCAAGGTTAAAGGCTTGAGTATGGTTAAAATGGGGACACAAGTACATGACTAGTCAAAGAAGGTGGCTTTGGCGCAAGCTGTTCGTTCTGGGTGAAAAACGAGGGTCCAAATGTGCTTAGAAAAATACTAAATCAGGTTCCTTGGCTTCATCTCTTCGTTACGAGTTCGACGCATCTTCCGGAATTCGAATCCGAATTCCCGAGCTCAAGTTATGGCCTCCGGAACAAGAGGCGCGCTAAAAATAGTTAGGCCCTCATGTCCCTCGTCAAAAGCTTAAGGTTTAAAAACCTCGACAAACGAACACGAAACTTAAAACGAGCATGCAAACACATTCATAACTCACATATATCACGCATACAAAAATTTCACAAAAAATCGGAATTGAATTCCGGCACATAACGAGCAAATTACGAGCATACGAAACTTAAACGTTAAAAATCAAAGTTCAAGAATATAAACAATTAATTTCATATTAATTCAAATAATGATATAAGCATTAAAATAACATTCAAATACGTAATTAAATAATTTAAAGCACATAAAACCCTCTCGTTAAGGCGTACCTGGAAATCCGAACGATCGGGATGTTACAAGTAAGGTTCGATTCCTTCTCTCAGAAACTCCATTAAGCTGAGGAGTTCCCGGAGGAGTCCACTGAGAGATAATCCCATTATCTTTGAGATGATTAAGGAATTCTTCACTAAGATACTCGCCTCCTCGATCAGATCGAAGTGCTTTGATCTTGTGACCAGTTTGGTTCTCAACCTCCTTTTGAAATTCTAAGAATTTCTCAAAAGCTTCAGATTTATACTTCATTAAGTATACATAACCATACCGACTAAAGTCATCAGTAAAGGTTATGAAATACTGATGATTATTTCTAGTGCTCATCAGTAAAGGTAACTAAGAACTAATAAGCTCCACTAGCTATCCCACAACTCGTGGACAATAACTAGCTTCACTTACTAAACTTAAAACCTATTGATTGAATGCTAGGAATTTAATTCAAAATTTGTATCTCGAATTAAACACCTATTATTCGAAATGAGCTTAATATTTAATGGGAATTTTCGAATCAACCGGAGAGTTGTCTGGTTCGACCTCACCAACATATATGTTATCCAATTTTATTAGTCTTGATTAATGCAAGTACAATTTAAATGCATTTCAAATAAGCACATAAACAGATAACATGTCCTAGCATGATACTAACATGAGATGATCATGGGTCTATCCTATCTTATGCGTGAAAAGTGGGAGCCAATCCACTATCACAATTCTAACATACATACCACATAAACAATTTATATCACATAAGGGAAATCAGTAACAAAATACGAGCCCTATCTCTATTACATTTTCAATTGAGATTTCCCTCCCTAACATTTTGAGGGGTCTTCACTTATGGCCTCCTTGTTACTTGAATGTGGTCTATCTTACTCCATGGGTGCATTTTCTCCAAAATGAAAATAAAAACCTCACTACCTATTCTACTCTCCAAAAAAAAAAAAAGTACTGAAAAGTAATAAGGCTCAATCTTCATATTGGCCTTAGACAAATACACGGGGCATATCCCGGCCTCAATATAGTAATATGGAAAGCCACATAATAAATCACATAACAGTAAGAACATAAGTGAGGCTCCAACCCCAATTGAAAAACGCAACTATAGGGCTCCAACCCTAAATATAAACCATCTATGTGCATAAATGTAAAGCATACAAAGACTAGTACCCATGATCACCTAACATGCTTCTTGCGAGAATTTAAACTTAGTCAATAAATTAAAATTCCCGTTTCAAGTCCTAATGACTTAAAACACGACTTGATGCGAGTCTTATTTATAAAAGTTTTCAATAAATCCCAAATTACTAAAACAAATAAAATTCCAATTAATTTATGAAAATTAATAATTTTATTAAAGGTGTAATTTCCCAAATTATAAACTGTTTCTATTTCTCAAAAATCTCAATTTTAACTTTTATTCAAAATAAATTAATTTAATTAAAACAAGTTTTTAATAAAATGAATAAAATTGGGACTAGATTGCACGAGAATGAAAGATCGGATTACGATGGAAAAACGGGGCCCGTACGCAAAGAAGACCGTACGCATTGTGGTGTGTGTGCGCCCGCGCGACAGGCGCGCATAGAGCGCGGCCAAGGCCTCGCGAGTGCGCGCGCGTGCACGTGCACGCTCTGCTGCGCGCGGTCCTCCCACCAGGTTGTGGGCGTTCTCAGCAGCCCATGGCGGGTGCGCTGAACGCCTCCCGTGCGGTTGCGGGAGGAAGTAGGCGCAAGGCCTGCGCACGCCCAGGTCAGGCGGGCGGTGGCGCACGAAGCGCGGGTTTTCACGTGTTCGTCGTTATCTGGGTTTTCGTTCAAAAGCAAAACCAATCAAAGAAATCCAAAGACAGTTTATACAGTTTCAAATCTAAAACAGTTTTCAAAAACAAATTTTATAAAACAGTTTTCAGAAACTTTTAGGAAAAATACAGTTTCGTAATTCAGGCTTTCTAAAACAGTTACAAATACTCAATTGCATCAAGCAGAGGAATTTCTACCAAATTCAGTTAAGTGGAGACGAATCAGAAACACGATTAACGAGGTGGCTCTGATACCACTTGATGGAAAAGCGGAATCAGAAAGCAGCGAAA
Source organism: Lantana camara (assembly GCA_037501455.1). NCBI lineage: Eukaryota > Viridiplantae > Streptophyta > Magnoliopsida > Lamiales > Verbenaceae > Lantana > Lantana camara. The sequence goes on from CM074862.1 coordinate 66,172,020, forward strand.
ATTTTAAAATTTTCCAACAAAAGGATCGAAACTCGCAATCATGAATCCAAATTCGTAAGGTAAAGAAACTTACTTTTCAATAATCTTTCTTCAAGCGTTTCAAGCCACCCAAGAACGCTCTTCTCGCGACTTGATCCCCTCTCCTTGGTAAAGCTCGAATCTTTAAAAACTTCTAACTTGAAGCTCTCTAGAGATAGACCACCAACTTCACTACAATCTAACTAGTAAGGATGCTAGTTCTCTAGTTAGTGTTTAGGCTTAACCTAGGGTTTATGTGATCTTGGAGAAAGGATGGTGTTCAACACATGAACCAAGAAGAATCGATCAAAATCCATAAGGGGAGCTCGAGCTCCCCTATATATAGCAAGAGAGGGGCGGCCGAACCTAGTCCTTTTGGACTAAGGATTTGGTCCCTCACTTTTATTACTTGATCATTAAGTAATTCCAAACCTTGATTTTGAATTCTAATTCAAATCAACTTTTAAGAGAGCTAAAATATCCAAAACCCTTTTGGATAATATTATACTTTATTTATTAATAAATAAATAACTTATTTATCTAATTAATTAATTCATAATTAATTAAATAGATTAATTTCTCCAAAATATGACTTTCATTTTAATTCAAAAATTAAACCAAAGTCTATTAAATAATTAACACATTAATTATTTAATACATAAACAATATACACGTGTGACACACGTGTCCCCAAGGACACGTGCCAATCAAATGAACCACACGTGTGGAACCCTCTTGTTATGATCAACTCGTTTAATCATTTTAAAGCCTTAACTCATGTAACCAAGTTGTTGTGTGTGACCCTCTAGGTTCTCAATTCAATTAGCAGTGACCCTAATTAATTAATTCACTAATTAATTAATCAGTCCACAGATTAAACGACCATAGTCTAGCAACAGGTGTTTAACCCCTAGCTGAATTGGAATGTCTCGATTCGACAGAACCTTTAAGTCATTGATTTATGTGAGATACAATCCTCCTACTTACTATCTCTCAACTAAGATCTAGGGTAAGGGAATAATCAGAACCCTAATAATCTGGTCTTAAAGCTAAGTGCATTTCATATCCATTTGATCTCAATCCAAGAAACCCTTTTCTTGATGTCTTATTTCCTTGGCCAAGGACTCCATATGGCATATGAATGACTTACACAATAAGACATCACCTTGCAAATGCAAGTGTAGGTCCTTTCTTGATTCTCATTCACTTTCATGAATCACTTGTGCAGCCCCAGCATAAGCCTTGAATCAGTTGTCTAAGGCGACATCCTTTAAAGCTTATACCTAAGACTACAGAGTTAACTCATAGAGTGACATGGAACCTCAAGTCCAAGGATCAATTAATCACATCAATGACTCGTGAGATATTTCCTAATCTGGAAGTTTCCGTTTCCTGAAATAGAAACTTCCTTTCCCATTTAGAAATCTTCTCACACGGGGCACCTCAGTGAACTTACTTATTGAAGTAAGCACCCTCATGTATCACGCACGTATCAACTATACACTTTGCACCTACATGAAACAAGGTGGTCCTTCTTAAGGGCGTGATCCCACAAGCAAGCCTTAGAGGAGTCAGGTTGACACTCCTACTGTCTGTAGGACTCATCGGCTTGGAGTATTTTACTAATCATGACTTAAGTGATATAGGGCTCGTTTCATGAACCATTTTACCTAAATGGTAGAGTCCTAAAGTCATCAGGATTAGGGGAGTTCTCATACATGCACAGCTAAAGTAAACGCATACCAAACAAGAGCATATAAAGAAGTGTTGCCTCAATTCGTTATTTTATTCAAAGCTTGTCTGTGATTACAATAAGGAAAAGTACAAAGCAGATATACAATCGGCTTTCCAGGGCACTATTCCTAACACTTCCTTCATCAAATACATGATGCCCAACTCAGTTTCTGTAATATGGCTATCTCTCCCGTATGCGGCACAGAATCCCAGGGCTAAAATCCTATGGACTAGTACCCATGTCAACGAATCAAAATAGCTGTCATGCGTGCACTGGGAGGAATAACTAGGGACACCTTCTCTCAAGGGAAAGGATCTCCACACCTCCTCTCGCTGAGTCTCGCTCCATCTGGGTAAAGAAGTGGTGGCATTAGCTGGAAACTGAAGAATATCTCTTATCCTGCTCACACTCCAAGTCCGAGTTTCCATATCATCAAGAGTGAAGGTCAAATTGTTCTCCACCGGATCAAATTCATTGTATGGAAGAAAACAGCGGTCATATCTCCATAGGTCATATCCCTCCTCCCAAGGAAAGGTAGCCAACCTATGTTATCAAATAGCCTCTTCACTTCATCCCAAACCTCCAATCTATCCATCCGCTCGAAGAACTTAGTACCCACAATATTCCATGTTGGATTCCTTTGGAAAGGGTTCCCAAAGACATTAACTGTTACGTTATCCAACCCAAAAGTTTGGTGGTCTAGTCTGGACGAGGTAGTGAAAGGTTCCGGGACTCTAGAGCACTTAGTGCGACCCATTGTGCCTAAATCAAACAATGATAGCAAAACGAAGCAAAAAGCACAATTCACATGGACAATTAATCAAACACCCTGTGTGCTTAAGCCTAGTGAGTGAGTCCTAACTCAAGTTCTTCACTGTATCCAATCTCAAATTCACACTAGTTTAATTACTACAATTTAAGCTCACAATTCTCTACCTTCAACTCCTAAATTAAAAAACAAGGCTACCTAGAACTTTAGGATTCTTAAAAAATTTAACCCAATTCAAGTTAACTTCAATTTAAAGCATCAATCCTAATTCTAGCATAGTTAATCTCTCAAAATTCATCAATTTAATCTCATAGTGATCTCTAGGATGCAAATTAATCCTAATTCTCATCCATTAGATTGGAAAATTTTGGCTCCAATAATTACTCTAAGACAAAGGAATGGTGACTTACTTTGATTCACAAGAGAGTAAGAATGTAACTTGGAGTGGAAGCTTCTTGCTTGTTAATTGAAGATGATTGACCCAAGGGAACAATTGAATCTCTAGTAAGGTGGGATAAGCGGGTGCAAGTGTCTTTATAGGTTTGGGGGAAAGAAAACCAAAATTGGGTAGGACAAGACTTAGATTAACCCTAAAAAGCGTGTGCCTAAAATCCAATGTACGCCAGTCGGACCGGTAACGGGCGTTACCGGTCATCCTATGAAAAGGGGTAACGGGCATTAACCCCTGTCGGCCAAGACGCCTGTGTCCATTAACGGGCGTTACCAAAAATAACTGATGAGGTGTAATGCCCGTTGCCTATAGTACCCGGTGCGTCTGATCTCATTAACGGGCATTACCAAAGAATAACTGCAATGGTGTAACGCCCGTTACTTATAATTCCGCCCAAAACTTATTTAAAACACAAACACATAACTAATAGTGCTCAATCACGTCAATTAACTGAAATTAACTCATAGTATTCAATCAAATCACAGTTCACCTATAACAATTCATATCAACAATTCATTCTCCTCAAGAAAGACAATCAAACCATGCACAAGCATATGAACAAATTAAATGGACCTCAATATTGACAATAACGCTCACATCACGGCCCTCGCACCATCAAGATCTTGACTACCTAGTAAACCATCATGTGACCTGCAACGAGAAAGACAACTCAATTATTACGAGAAAATAAGGACGACAGAAACGAAAACACGAAAACAAAAAAAAAAAAAACAAAAGAAAAGGAAAAGGGTAAAGGTAGTTCTAAGTTATAGTCGTTAGCTTGACTGTAGGAACCAATTTGGGATTAGCAATTCCCAAGCAACGAGTCACAAGGAGTGACCTCATTCTTGTTACTCACAAACCCAGAGCTTGATCTCCAAGTATCTAAATCCAGAACATCCTTCATTCTCGTTCTCTGAAACTTCGTTTCTCTCTGCCAATCAACTGCGTCTCTTTGTTTCGTAAACGGAGTCTCTCCGACTGGTGTATCATTGACAACCTTAATCATGCAACATTTATCTGGAATTGCGGGTGTCCTCCTGGAACCAAAGTTCCTGAACTCCATTCTTTTATCTCCTATTTTGAACGTGAGCCGTCCATTCTGAACATCAATATCTGCTCCATCCGTAGCCAGAAACGGTCTTCCAAGTATGAATGACATCCTCTCATTACTCTCAATATCAAGAACTACAAAATTAGTGGGAATGTGAAAATTTCCAACTTTTACCAAAATGTCTTCCAAAATTCCTGTCGGATATTTCACCGATCTATCTGCTAGTTGGAGTGTCCTATTTGTCGGCGTGAGCTCCTTCACTCCTAATTTCCTGCAAGTAGACAATGGAATTAAACTCACACTAGCTCCTAAATCACATAGAACATTATGAAATTGCAAAGAACCAATAGTAAGGGGAATTGAAAAACTCCCTGGATCTTTAAGCTTTGGAGGAAGCTTATGCTGAATAATAGCACTGCATTCCCCAGTAAGTATCACAGTAGTGAAGTTCTCAGGCTTGTCCTTGCTTGGAATCACCTATTGAATCACTTCTTCCTCCAAATTCTCATTCTTAAAATCAATTTTCTCTTCAGCCTTCTCAAGTACTCCTTTTTCAAGCACAACATCCTTAACATCCGAACTTACACACTCGTTCGGACCTTCTTTATCTCTATTGTCTCTTACAAATATGGCCTGGCAGTGCTCCTTCGGATTGTTTTCAGTTTGGCTTGGTAGCATGCCTGGGCCTCTCAAATTCAAAGATTGGGCAATATGACCAATCTGAATCTCCAAAGTTTTTGTCTGATTTACCACTTGATCTACTTAGGCTTCCAACTTCTGATGTCGATCGGTAGACACGGTTATGAACTTTTCAAGCGCAACCTCCCAACCCTGCTTTTGCTCTTGCTGAGGTGGTGCAACATTAAATTGGGCTGGTGGTCATGGTTGAAATTGCTGCCTAGGTTGGAACTGTGGCCTAGGTTGGGGTGGTTGTTGAACATTCTGATTATTAGACCACGACAAATGAGGGTGGTTCTTCCATCCTGGATTGTAGGTGTTTGAGTAGGGATCATTTGCTGGTTTGAAGTTATTTGCGTAGTTCACCTGCTCTTGCACCTGTTCTCCTGCATTGGTATGAGGACACATATTAAAATCATGTGGACCACTACAGATTTCACATGTTACCTGATCTAGTTGGGACTGTATCCCAACTGCATTGACAATTAGTTGGTCCAATTTCTTGTTAAGCGCTTCGAATTTAGCATTGATGGCGGTTAAGCCATCTAACTCTATGACTCCTATTTGCAACTTCGCTGGTTGCGAATGGCTCCTTTCATGCACAAAAACATCGTTCTGCGACATATTATCCAATAACTCAGTAGCAAGTGCTTCAGATTTGGCTCAGAATGCTCCGCCAGCTGCGGCATCCATCGCTCCTCTAAAGGTAGGGGACATCCCATTGTAAAAAGTCTGAATCAATAAACAACCGGGAATTCCATGATGTGGACATTTCTTCTGCAAATCCTTAAATCTCTCCCAAGCTTCATAGAAAGACTCTCCATCCAACTACCTGAACCCTTGGATATCATTCCTGTACTTCGTGGTTTTGCTAAGTGGAAAGAACTTTGCTAGAAAAGGCTGAGATAATGCTGCCCATGTCTGAAAGGATTCATTTGGGACAGTACTCAGCCATGCTTTAGCTCGATCCCTAAGTGAAAAGGGAAAAAGCCTAACTCGGACAGCATCAGTAGTGACATTATGAATTTTGAAGGTGTCACAAACTTCCAAAAAATACTCCAAATGTGAAGTTGGATCCTCCAAAGATAATCCTGAAAACGGATTATTCTGCAACAAATTTATGATAGCTGGTTTAATCTCAAAGTTGTTTGCTGCAATCGGGGGACGAGTTGCTATCTGAATTGCTCTAGCTTGCGGGACGTTATAATCTCTTATAGCCAAGCAATTGGTTTCTTCTCGTTCTTATGTCTTCTCCTAATAGCACTCAGTGTTCTCTCAATTTCCAGATCGTATGGAACTAACTCAGGATCTTGAGATCTTCGCAAGCACTGTGAACCTGTACAAGGAAAAATAATTCCTCAGTCCAATTCCACAGTAACAAGGATAATGAATACGCAGTAAAGTAATGGTCTAAAGCACTAGATTAAAATAATTGAGTAATATTGACTTAAAACGCCTTTCCCGGCAACGGCGCCAAAAACTTGTTGTAACGGATTTTACTACAGTTAAAAACCAATCGTGCAAGTGTACACTAACATACGCGTAACACAATAGGATCGAACCCACAAGTAAGGAAAATCAATCACTACTCTCTATTTCTCTCTAATCTAAAGACTCAACGGAAGTAATGGTTATTTCTATTAATCTACTGATGTAGAAATTAACAAATAACTAAATTAAAATTACAATTAACAACTTAACACGCGAATTAACTCAATAAACTAAACAGGCAGGGAAAAAAGCTTTGAATCATACAATCAAGAGCTTACATGATACTCGTTTGACAAGTGTAATTCTACAACCTAGTCACTTATATTTGAATTACCCTCTCTCGAGGTATAACCAAGTGCTTAATTAGTGTTCAATGTTGCTCTCGCAATCACCAATAGTTAATTAAGCCATAGGAACAAGACTAGTGTAATTCAGTATTCTAGCGGCTCGGCATGGAATAAAATTACTGTTGTATAAGCTAGGACCAAATCTCTTTGTACCTACAACTTACAAGTATTGAAAACCCTCTAAATTACCATGACTCTTTCGATCTATAGGTAATTGTGACACATGTTATGGGTGATCAAGCCATCGCAAGTCAGTTCAAACCAGTTTTCAAACTAAGAATTAACACAAGTCATTCAAGCATCTCATCAAACATCCATCATGCAATCATCATCATTTCCCCCTAGCCCTAGATAATTAGCTACTCATAATTGAAGAAAAAATCATAAAACTAAAGGAAATTGCATTAAAATAAAACATCATCAAAGAATCTAAACAAAGTCTAACAATTAAATTTATAAACATTCAGCAATACTCAAAAACGAAACTAGCATATGAAACTAAAACTAAAATCAAAGGAATTAGTTTGGAAATTAAAGCAACAATAAAACCAAAGATTGTTCTCGGAATTCAATCCTGTCGTCTTTCGAATTCTCTGAAAATCTTCTGAACTTCTGAGTCTTCTTCCAAACCCTTGGTCTTGACTAGGAAAAAAACTCTTTTTCTCTGTCTAACTCTCTCTTTATTTTTCTCTGAACCTCCTCCTGTTCTCCTCCTACTAAAGACTCCAAAATGCACATATATAGCAACCCTAGGAGATTTCTCGCCGCCCTAGGTAACGGGCGTTACCTATATTTGCCTTGCTCATGTTAACGCCCGTTAATAACCTGAAATCGCTATAATGCTTTTACTGGTAACGGGCGTTACCAATTTTCTTCTATATAGGGGTAACGGGTGTTACCCCTCTGTTCTCGCCAAAACCTCTCCTCCTGTGGCCAGTAACGGGAGTTACTCCTTGTGTACTGCTAAATGGTAACGGGAGTTACCACTTTTTCTCCCAAAATTGCGTGAAATCGCTCTGCTTCGCCGTTTCGTAACTCCAACTCCATTAACACCTGAACAGAGTCAAAGAAACACATAAACGCATCAAACGGCACCAGAATATAATCTATTTAACGCTTAAAATCATGTAATTGCTACTCACAATAGCCACCAACCTTTACACAGGACCACATGTTGGCAATTACCAAAAGGGCCTTGACCCTCAACTATAAATAGGCAGATCTCCCACATGCTCTATAAGCAAGCTTCCATTACTTAAGCTCTGTTTTTGTACTCCGTCTTCTTCATCATCTTCATTGTCTGACTTGAGCATCGAAGAGCTAAATTGGGTATCACCCCCAGTTCCCCCAGCTTGGCCTTCTGACCCTTTGTGTTTTTCCTAGCAGTTAGAACCCCATCGTATCCGACGACCTTCGCCTGAACTTATCATCTCTGTTTCCCCGCATAAACAAATCGTAAAGTGTTGGAGTTTGCCAAGTTGGATTAGACCCCATCATTTTTGGCGGAGTCTGTTGGAAACCAGTCTTCTTTTTTCATTCCTTCCTTGCTAGTTGAGAGACAAACACTTATTTCACTATGGTAACTACAAGATCTGGCGCTGTCGGGGGCGGAGGTGACCCCCCCCCCCCCCCCCGAATGGCGCTGGAGGCGTGCCTGTCGCAGAAGTCACAGGTGCTCTACCCACCACTGGGACGACCCCGCCGCTAAGAGGACCCGTTGAGTCCCACCAGGGGAACAACCCAGATCTCCCCCCCACCGCGGATGAATAGGGCGATTTGGCTCAAACCTTTCCCTGCATCAGCCTTCCGCTACCGCCCCTCCCATGGATGGTTACTCCATGATGATGCTACCACCGGGCTACATGCTTGCGCCACCCAACTTGGTGCCTATCGTCTAGCCTTATCATGGGGGGGCAGATGCAGCTCCCCGTCGTAGTCCCCAAAGAAATTGAGGGGGTGGAGATACACCCTATGACTCCAAGGCAGCTTCAAGCCATTTACACACAGTGTGAGGTTCAAGCCGCCCAAAATGCTTGGAAAAACTTCACAGCCACTTACTTCCCCTCTGGGCAAGCTGCGCAAATCGCCCCTCCCATGGGGGGATGACAAGTTCATCCTCTTATGGCCTCCCATGTAGTCTTGCAGGCTCGACTACCACCGCCCCCAGCTGTCAATGCTAAAGAAGCCCTCCAGAGGGGAGCGCAGGAACAACCGTAGACTGACAAGGAAAGGGGCCTGTTAACAGAATCAACGTGGATGAGGAAGTCCGTTCAAGAGTCTCAGGAAGAGGCAACTGAGCGGATGGGGAAAACCCAAACCCACTCGCGGCTGTGCAAGACCAGCTGTAGGGTTTGCAGGACATGGTGGAGCTGCTAGGAGGAAGGCCCAGAACAGTAGCGGTACGGGACCACATTTTAAAAAATTTCTTATAATATAAGTATTAAAATATTTCTAAAACATTTTAATACAATAGCGGAAGACTAGCCGGATCTACTCAAGTATATACATGCAATTGGTAATAAATTTTAAATCACTTAAGCAGATAAATATCTAACATGCAATTAACACTTAAGAGCATATAATTTATCATGCTTTAAAATAATATAACTGTAAAATATTACAGTACTCCAAATATGGCTATCTAACGGCATTTTTCAAGCTCCTTTCCCTTTTGTGAGACCGGCAAAGCTTCCACGCAATATCCCCGACTCGACCCTCAGAGTGTGGGCTCCGCGAGTATTTCCCTAAATATTTGAGAAAATATTTTTCTAGAAAAACTCATTTTTGTAAAACTAGAAAATCCCTATTTTCTAATAATTAAGTGGATTATATATTAATTATATAACCACTTAATTATATATTAATTAATCTTCAATAAAAAGATTAATTAAACTAAAAAAGGGGAAAAAAAGGCTCTCAAAATCAGCCCAAAATTGGCTGAAAATGTTATGAAAAAACAGCAAGAGGGTTCAGCTATTTATAGGCCAAAAACCAGGGGTATTTTCGTCATTTCATACCTCCCACTTGCTGCCGCGGCCAATCAGAGGGAGCCACATGGCGGAACGTGGCGGCACGAGTCGGCCGCCGCCTGGCATGCGCCGACACATGGCGACTGCCCGGCTAGCGCGTGTCACACAAGCGCATCGTTCAAATGCCGTCATGTGACCGGGTCTGGCAGGACCCTACCCGTTGAATGACCCGGATGACCAGTCCATATTTGACCGGATAATACGATTCGTTGACTGACCCGCTTTCTAAGCAAATCTGGAACGCTGAATCCACGCGTTGTGGCGCGATCTGTGCCGTCCATTTGGTGCCCCACTTGGCGCCCAGTCAGCACCACCTCATGCCTGATCACCTGACGTGGCATGCCATGTCATCATCATTTTTTTTTTTTTTTTTTTTTTTGTGATGAAAAATTTTATTTTCTCCAAAATAAAATTTCGGGCATTTCCAACACTTTGGAATTTCAATTTATTTTCTTAAAATAAATTCCTTGGCTATTTTCAAACACTTTCAAATTTTTTTTTCTTTCTCCTTTTAATATTTTCTCTTCGGGTTTTCAATTGGGGCTTGCAAGGGGACCTGCAGTATTATTTAATTTTAGCTCCAAACGGGTTAATCTATTATCATCTCATGATAATAATTAATTATCGTTTAATAATATTTAATTCCACTAAACAAATATTGTTGCACTCAAAAATTAATTAAATTATTCACGAATTTCTCGATCTAGAATAATATTGCATTTTACTCCTCCGTGTAGATATCCATGAAAAATAAATTGTCACTACTATCATTTATTTTTCACCTCCAATCTGAAATTTATTCATTCGTTTTAAATTCAAATTCTCTGTATGTGAAACACATTTAACATACAACTTCGGTGACGTATCACGCGAAGTGCTTTGGCCAAAGTCTTAATTCGAACTTTTGCAAATCTATTTCAGGGATATCTTTTACCTTCCAGCAAGGCCACAGATTCCTCGATCAATATAACGCTTTAGCACATTTCATGTTATCACCGAACGTCCAAATTAGTTTGGCCGACCGTTACCGAGTCCTCACTTCGAGTATATTATAGTGACTAACACTACATGCCTAAAGCCGAAATATTGTCAGGATTAAGAGTACAATGCTTCCTGAGATTTTATTCATTTTAGAAAGCAGTATAAAATGAATAATCTCAGTGGTCCAGTTCGATGTTTCCAATCCTATTGAAAATCATCAACGTGTCATAACCGGAATCACCATTCCTTATGACGAAAGACTAATCATCTTATATAACCACGTTATAGTCTTGATAAGAACATATTGTTATCTTATCGACTAGAACTTTAATGACACGTGATTTTGGTATTCAAAGTCTTTTCCTATGGAACACATTTCATATAAGAATACCACCACACGCCATTAATTATGAATATGTGAGATACTCACAACTCGCTGTAAATTCAATTTAATTAATTCAACAAATTGAATTTTTAGGGAACTATTCCCAATAGGAGCAGTTCTCTCGAGCACAATCTCAAGCCCCCCACGCCGGGGGCGAGAGAGCTAAGGCCAGAGACGCTCGCCGCCAAGCCAACAGGAACCACGCTTCACGACACCAGGAGAAGGAGGAGAATTTTTAGAATTACAACGACGAGGAAGGATACCACCATCCCCTGGCGAGGGGCTCCCCCCTTCATTGAGGAAGTTTTGATGTCCCAAGCTGGCATGGGCAAAGTCCCCACTTCCATCACCCGCTATGATGAGACCACTAATCTAGCGGAGCATTTAGACCATTTCCTGCATTTAATGCATCTGTACGAGCATTCCAGCCACTATTGGGCCAAAGTCTTTGTCACATCCCTCCTGAGAATGGCCCAAGAGTGGTACAAACGGCTTCCACCCTTCTCGGTTGGAGGGTATGAAGACCTTACCAATGCTTTTCTGAATCACTTCAACTCGCTCAAAGCCTCGGTCACTGTGCCCATAGCCCTGTACAGCTTAGTCCAAGCTGAGAATGAGTCCCTCCGATCCTTTTTTACCCGATTCAACAAGGAGGTGCTCTTAGTCGAGCGACCCTCGATGGATTTCTTAGTCCATGTACTCTTCAAGACCATCAACCATAAGCCTTATGTGAGCAATGAATTTTCTGAAGCCATTGTAAAAAAGAGGCCCAAGTCTCTCATGGCTACGAGAGAGATCTCCGAACTGTTCTTTGCGCTCAAAGATATGTACAAATCCGATGCGCCACGTCCGACTGTCCACCATAAGAGAGGATACACAAGCATGGACCGCCGAAAATCTCCTCCTCCCCCATGCAAGCATGAGCGAATCCCTCTCAACCTGCCCATTTTTTAGATCTATTCACTTTCTGACAAAAAGCTCTTCAAAAGGACCCCGAAATTGAAGGAAACCGAAACTCAAAGGCGCTCGGGGAAAATACTGTGCCTTTCACAAGCAAAAGGGGTATGACACGGACGAATGCCGATAGATGGAAAGTAAAATACAACGACTCATTACTGGGGGTCATCTGAAGGAGTTTGTCAGGATTCTGGAGCGATACGATGAACATTGTAACGAGTGAACTAAAACTTGGGAAAGGAGTCCATCACGCTCGTGTAGCACCCAAGCGCAAGGTATCACATCCCCCACACCGAGACCCAACCCGAATATGAAATGGACGATCCATACCCGAGCTAAATCCCGGTCAACGGGGACATACACACACTCTATGCTAGGCGGGACTAACCCTTGAACCATAAAATACAACTGCGGGAGCAATAACTGGCCATAATATAAACCATGATCATTCAAGCTCCAAAAATCGATCATATACATTATCAAATGCCATCAAGTCTCAAACAACAAGTACGCTCCATTATTCTTCATATACAATGATCCAATGTGCAATATGCAAGTGTAAGACCAAAAATACAAGAGTTAAAGACGAAAGTAAAACCTATGACTCGAAATCCCGCCTAGCTCCAACGACACCTGCACAACACAACTGAAAACCAAACGGGTTCAGTCCAAAAGGGACTGGTGGGTATAAAAATAGGGCATAAATGTAATATACGACAGAATTTAACAATCACATGCAAGCTATAATCCCAAGTGAGGTTTTTAAAGGATTTCCCAAGTGGGCAAATAGAAATCATCAAAAGGGATTATAACGATTCATTTACATTAGGTCAAGGTCATTAGTGGCCCGACGAGTGGGCGTGCATTATCTCCAACCAACACCTCGTGTAATTCATTAACATTCATTAACATTCATTCATTCTTTTCATGCATATCATTCTTTCGTGCGCATTCAATAACATTCCACCTTCTTCCTCTGGGTTGGTGGCGGGTTTGCAAGGCCCATCCACCCATTCATTGACCAAAAGGGGAACATGACTCCCCAGATGGCGCTCAGCGTCCATTTCTCACTAACTCCTAACGAGGTCCGTTTAAGCCGTTCATTGGTTGGACTAGTGTGAGGGTTTACCGTCAGCCCATGCCTCCTCGGGTCCCCACTCACACCAAGTCCCTGGGCCCCATTCATTCATTCTCGCCAAAACATTAGGTAGGATTCATGAAAGAAGGGCTTTACGTTGAAAACATTTACTCTTGAAAACGACTCTATATACATATATATACTTTTGGCCGAAATCTTTTCACATTGAAGGTATATATAGGGTCATCTATCTACATAGAAGAGAAACCACCTTAAACGGCAAAAGGAGAACACAAGAGCCTCTCGGACCGGCCTCGTCTCCAATAGAATCAAAATCTGTGCAATAAAGGTGAGGTGAGACTCAACATGACCAAATAGGATGCTCGGCAATGTAATGATCATGATATGAATGAAGAAAAGATGCTATAATGTAATGAACACGTTCATGTACACTATTAAAGTCTTAAAGACATATAAACATTCAATTCGTTCATTCATTGAAGCATTCGTATTCAAACGAGTTCATACCCTTCACATTTCACGTCAAAGGAATTTAAATCATATAATCAAGTCATTCATTCATTCATTCACTTTCATTCTAATTCATCAATTCTCATTTTCAATCGATTCGATTCAAGAAATTCAAATATAATCATAGCACAAGTTTGATCACATTTCTATTTAGAAAATAAACAATTACATACATTCAAAAGTATTCAATCTTTCACAAAACTCAACTACAAACATTATATTACATAATATAACATATTTCCAAAGTTTTAGAACAAGAAGAAATCATATGATAAGGGAAATGGGTTACGGAAATCACAAACGCTACAAAACGCACATAAACGGCATTCATCAAAAGCATGCCCAAGCCTCATCCAAATGCTATGAAATTAAACCACAATACTTCCAACACATAGCATAACAAGTTCATAGTTCATCACAAATTAAGATAAAGTCATTAAAGAGGTGAAACAATCAAAAACCGAAAAGGAAAAGACAAGAAATGCGTAGGGGGAGGGACACGCCCGTGTCCCTCAAATTGAATAGACTGAGACACGGGGGTGTCTCAGTACAGACCTGAAAAAAGGGCATGACACGGGGGTGTCACCCATTACAAAGCAAATGAGACACGGGGGTGTCACGGTACAGACCCAAAAACGCAAACAAAGCTTACCGGCAAAACAGACCCTATACAAAATCAGTCCCAAAAGCATACCAAATCAACTCCAAATCTTATGAAATTTAATATACAACATATTTAGCATGTTAGGAACATATTTAATTTAGAATTCTAAGGCCAAAACACACGTTAAGAGTACCAAAACTATGCAGAAAGTCTGGGACGCCAAAACCGCACATATGAGCTCGGTTGATTCAATCATGCCATGATCAAGTACTAAGGGGCTGAATTTGAAGCTGAAACTTTAGGGAACGAACACTAACATGATAAGAAACTAATATAATCCATGTATAAGCAAATTTACATGAATTGAAGCACATTAGGATGACCAACAAACCACAAAAATGCAACAGCAGCAGCAACCCAGTTCTGTCATGGATTATGCATAAAAACAGGTCATGTATTTCGGTTTTGGGGCTTAAAATGGATCCAAAGGCTTGCAATATGAATCCTAACATATAAAACAGTGATTTTACATCATCTCCATGCAAATTCACATGCAAAGAAGGCCATTTGATCAAGCAACAAAGCATAATTCCACACTACAGTCCCGAAACAGGGAGACAGTTTTGATCATCAAGTCTGGAGCTCTATATCTCATAATTTCATCAAAGGGTCTAAAGAGAAAATCATCCTAACATCATATAATATCAGTTAGGAAACAAATAGGCCAAGAAACAAGCTCATATAATCATTTATAAGCAAGGTAATCAGCTACACAACTAGGTAGGTCATTAGAGCAAAAATCCCCAAAAGTCCTATTCATGCTCTTAGCCCAAACCCTTATCAAATCTGATGCAAAGCAAGTAATAAATGGATGAAATCATGTATAGAAGAGTAGAGGATACATAAATATTCATACCTTCAAGATATGGAGAAGAAAGGAAGTGATTTGAGCTCAAAAATCACAAGGGCCAAGGGTTTCTCTTCTCTTCTCCTCTCCTCTCTTGTCTCGATCTGTTGCTGCAGAAAATGAGGGAGTTTGGCTCGGTTTTTTGCTGGTAAAAGGAGGAGAAAGGGGTTAACTCAAGTACATAAGTCATGGGTTAAAGCATGGTTAGGTTTAGGTTGGCTTAAAGGGTCCCACCATGAAGACTAGTCAACAAACGGGATACTCTTGCACGGGTTGTTTGTTACGGTTGGATTTCGGAGGTATTAATGATCTCAAAAAGGTTTGAGTCTTGTTACATTGTCTCCGAATCTTCGATACAAAGGCAACGCAGGTGACGGAATTCGAATCCGAATTCCCGAGCTCAAGATATGTCGTCCGGAAACCAAGGCGCGCTTAAAGCGTTTTAAGCCCTATAAGTTCCGTCTCCCAAAAACCGAAATCAAAACTAAATCAAACGAGCCTAAAATTACAACATAAGCATGTAAACACGTTAATAACTCACATAATTCAAGTATACCAAGTTGGCACAAAAATTGGAGTTGAAAACGGAGTTAAACGAATCAAAAACGGTTCGAAAAGGATTTAAACGTTTAAAACTTCAAACCTAAAAACTTAATATATTCAAATTTTCCAAAACTCAATCAATTAAATCTGAAATCATGAAACGAACATATATTCATATACAAGACACACATAAGTCCAACATATTAAATTTGCACGAAATTTCGGTATCAATTCATATAGAAACGAAGCACGTAATGTCACTCATATGCAATGTAACAATAAAATTCATACTATTACAAATAATATAAAATAACTACGTATATAATTTATAAATTCATGCAGGCATAATTAATTAACATTTAATACAATTAAATACGTAAATCACGTATAAATAATTATTTTGCACAATTTGATAAACACATACGTCATGCTGTACAAATAAGAAAAACGGGGGCTTTACAACCTCTCCCCTTTAAAAGAATTCGTCCTCGGATTCACTATCTGTCTGAAAACAAACAATGAGAGATTCCCCGTCTCTCGCAAATAACAAGGAGAGAGCGCCGTCTCTTAAAAACAATAAAGAGAGAACCCCGTCTCTCAAAAACAACAAAGAGAGACAAGAGAACCTCGTCTCTCAAAAACAACAAAGACCCGTCTCTCAAAAACAACAAAGAGAGAACCCCGTCTCTCAAAAACAACATCGAGAGAACCCCGTCTCTCAAAACAACAATGAGAGAACCCCGTCTCTCAAGCAGCTATGAGAGAACCTTGTCTCTCGCAAGCAAAGAGAGCACCCCGTCTCTCGAACGAAAATAAGAGAATCCCCGTCTCTTACAAATAACAACAAAACAAGGAAGTCTCCAATACTCCCGAGCAACACAACGTAAAACAATAATTAAAATCACATAAAACGCCCGAAGCAGGTAATAGATATCATCCACGTTGATCAACAATTATTCCAAGTTAACATGATAGGGAATCAAAACACATAGCAGAAAACTATTTGAATTAAATTCGCATGGATGCATGTATCATGGATGCTTCAGGTACCGTTCACCGTAGTTGCATAATTCAGAATGGTAAGTTTCGTTGTCCAAAGCGTGGTCTGCCCCAAAAGTGACTTCAATGCTCGACTCGTTTTTAAGCTCTTCAGGGTACCCCAACCAAGCAATTGATAGATCCTCTAAGGGTTTCATTCTTTATTCCCTTCTGACTTGTACTGTTTCTAGTCTTCTTCGATCTCTCGTCATTTCCCATAATCTTCATTCGACCAACCAACTCTTTTTAATTAACCGAGCTTGACCTCCCCAAATCCCCTTGATCATCCGTCCCGAATTTCAGATCCATAGTTATTTCCTTCACCCATATCAAAACCTAACCTACCATTGAAGATAACTACCCTTGGCGTCTTTAAAAGTTCATTCCCGACCTTAAAATATATACTATACAAATCCCCTTCTATCTTCCATTCGATTGGCCCCTTTTCACTCTTTTAACCCTTTAGAGTGAAATTTAGTATTCGGGCCCTAAAATTCCTTGACCGAAGAGAGGATGTTCTTTATGATTTTTGAAGTTTGATTTAAATCTTCCTAATGTTCATCCTTGTCAGTTTGTTGCTTCTGAAATCTCTTTCCAAATTCATTGAACCAAGCTTTATTAACAACATCTCTTTTCTACGGTAACTTGAATCGATTACCTCTTGCCATCGTAACGTAGGAGTTTCCTTAAACTCCCTCATAACTCCCTTGTCTTTCTAACTGTATCTCCGTTATCTCTATTCATTATTTCTTCAGCCATAACTTCAAGTTTAAATTCTCCTCTCGGTCATCCTCTCCCCCTTAAAGTTTTGTCGTTACACCTTGAACCTCATCAATCCTTATTTCATCGAAATCCTTGATAAGAGAATCTCATTGGGGGGGGGGGGGGGGGTTTAACGAATCTGGTAACCCAAAATTTATACCTCTTATCTTCCCTTTTAATTCCCTTGGTAATCGAAACCCCCTTCTCTATTCTTGTTCGATCCCAACACCCCCGAAAACAAATCTAATCTCACGTTCCTTCGGAGTTCCTTTTCACCATCTTATCCCTGACTAGAAGTTCTTTATTTATCGAAGTCATCTTCCTTGTTAGGTGTTACCTTATTATTTCTTTTCCTCTTAACTCAGAGGTGGCCAGTCGAAAAGATACTTGATAAGGTGAAAGAATTTCCTACCAAGTAAACACTAAAATGCATGTCGGGTTAAAATGACTATACATGTGGCACACTTGCGACAATGAAATATGCAACACCTTAGAGCAACGAAATCAAATAGAAATGCACGCACGAACATAAATAAAGAAGAATAAATAATAGATGTGAAATATGATGCACGTGCTATGAATGTTTTGGAACCTGTCACCAATGTGGTAAGTTGTTAGCTCGGTAGCTTTTCTCGTTCCTCCAAGCACAAGGTTACTTTGACTTGTTGCTCATGCTTCGTCTTTCCCACGGTCTTCAAGATTTCCAAGAATCCTTGTGCACCACTTGTAGCTTTTACGGTCCGGGATTGTAATTTCCCGATCCCTCATTTCTTCCACATCTTGATCAAGGTTCCTGCACCCGTCCTTTATGAGCTTGAATTGGCGACTTGAACTTGTCTTCCAATTGTTTCCACTTGCGCGCATGATTTCCTTCCAAAACGTCCTTGCCTTTCTTTACCGTTTCCCTTCGTCGCTCCATATTTCCCAATTCACCTTCCATGAACTTGTATTTCCCACGCTACTTGGCTCCTTCAAATCCCTCCTCGATTCGTTTTCCATCTTAGTTGAAATCCAGAGTACCCAAGTCCAAACACTTCCCAATCTTGACTTCTACAAGCTCGAATTGTAATTACTAAATTATTTAGAAGCCCTTCTTTGACAACCCAGAGTGCTTAATTCCCACCGAACCCCTTTTACCTTAACTCCTCTCCGTCCTCGGTACCTCTTCAATGGTCCGAACCCTTAACCAAAATACCTTCAAGGTCCACTTACTTCATCCCTTAGGTTAAACAGTCCCGTTGAATCCAATTATGGCATCTTATGTAGAAGAGCCGTACATACGCATATTAAGAGTCATAAATATTTCCCGACCAATTCCTATTTCTACAAATATCCCTCTATAATTGCATCTTTTAAGTCGAACTTCTACTTCAGCTCCTATCCCTTGAACTCTAGCTCTATCTATGAGGACTACGCCCCTTGAATTCTCTATATCTTTCCCCGATACATCATTCCTATCCTCCATGCCTCCGGAAGAACTTGCAATAGATCGTCTTTATCGTGGAACTTGGCCGTGGTTTGATAGTATCCTTATAACCTGTAAATCGTAACTTATTTCAAGGATATATGCATGCGATTAGTACATGCATATGGCACATGTTCAACACGAAAGGCACGGAGTCAATATAAAATGCAACAAGTAATTGAACAAAATTAAAAAGAAAGACAATTTCATAATCAAGACCGATGCAATGCACACCTTATCACATAGTTCCTATGCCGAACGATCTAGACTGACCCACACGATACGAGAACCCGAGTTTTTCAACCCGTGGCTCTGATACCACTTAAGGAAGTGCACCCGAGCGCAAGGTACCACATCCCCCGCACCGAGACCCAACCCGAATATGAAATGGACGATCCATACCCGAGCTAAATCCCGACGAACGGGGACATACACACACTCTATGCTAGGCGGGACTAACCCTTGAACCATAAAATCAGAGAAAATACAATTGCGAAAGCAATAACTGGCCATAATATAAACCATGATCATTCAATCTCCAAAAATCGATCATATACATTATCAAATGCCATCAAGTCTCAAACAATAAGTACGCTCCATTATTCTTCATTTACAATGATCCAATGTGCAATATGCAAGTGTAAGACAAAAAATACAAGAGTTAAAGACGAAAGTAAAACCTATGACTCGAAATCCCGCCTAGCTCCCACGACACCTGCATAACATAACTGAAAACCAAACGGGTTCAGTCCAAAAGGGACAGGTGGGTATAAAAACAGGGCATAAATGTAATATACGATAGAATTTAACAATCACATGCAAGCTATAATCCCAAGTGAGGTTTTTAAAGGATTTCCCAAGTGGGCAAATAGAAATCATCAAAAGGGATTATAACGATTCATTTACATTAGGTCAAGGTCATTAGTGGCCCGAGGAGTGGGCGTGCATTATCTCCAACCAACACCTCGTGTAATTCATTAACATTCATTAACATTCATTCATTCTTTTCATGCATATCATTCTTTCGTGCGCATTCAATAACATTCCACTTCTTCCTCCGGGTTGGTGGCGGGTTTGCAAGGCCCATCCACCCATTCATTGACCAAAAGGGGAACATGACTCCCCAGATGGTGCTCAACGTCCATTCCTCGCTAACTCCTAACGAGGTCCGGTTACGCTGTTCATTGGTGGGACTAATGTGAGGGTTTACCGTCAGCCCATGCCTCCTCGGGTCCCCACTCACACCAAGTCGCTGGGCCCCATTCATTGTGAACATTCATTCATTCTCGCCAAAACATTAGGTAGGATTCATGAAAGAAGGGCTTTACGTTGAAAACATTTACTCTTGAAAACGACTCTATAAACATATATATACTTTTGGCCGAAATCTTTTCACATTAAAGGTATATATAGGGTCATCTATCTACATAGAAGAGAAACCCACCTTAAACGGCAAAAGGAGAACACAAGAGCCTCTCGGACCGGCCTCGTCTCCAACGGAATCAAAATCTATCCAATAAAGGTGAGGTGAGACTCAACATGACCAAATAGGACGCTCGACAATGTAATGATCATGATATGAATGAAGAAAAGATGCTATAATGTAATGAACACGTTCATGTACACTATTAAAGTCTTAAAGACATATAAACATTCAATTCGTTCATTCATTGAAGCATTCGTATTCAAACGAGTTCATACCCTTCACATTTCACGTCAAAGGAATTTAAATCATATAATCAAGTCATTCATTCATTCATTCACTTTCATTCGAATTCATCAATTCTCATTTCCAATCGATTCAATTCAAGAAATTCAAATATAATCATAGCACAAGTTTGATCACATTTCTATTTAGAAAATAAACAATTACATACATTCAAAAGTATTCAATCTTTCACAAAACTCAACTACAAACATTATATTACATAATATAACATATTTCCAAAGTTTGAGAACAAGAAGAAATCATATGATAAGGGAAATGGGTTACGGAAATCACAAACGCTACAAAACGCATATAAACAGTATTCATCAAAAGCATGCCCAAGCCTCATCCAAATGCTATGAAATTAAACCACAATACTTCCAACACACAGCATAACAAGTTCATAGTTCATCACAAATTAAGATAAAGTCATTAAAGAGGTGAAACAATCAAAAACCGAAAAGGAAAAGACAAGAAATGCGCAGGGGGAGGGACACACCCGTGTCCCTCAAATTGAATAGACTGAGACACGGGGGTGTCTCAGTACAGACCTGAAAAAAGGGCATGACACGGGGGTGTCACCCATTACAAAGAAAATGAGACACGGGGGTGTCACGGTACAGACCCAAAAACGCAAACAAAGCTTACCGGCAAAACAGACCCTATACAAAATCAGTCCCAAAAGCATACCAAATCTTATGAAACTTAATATACAACATATTTAGCATGTTAGGAACATATTTCATTTAGAATGCTAAGGCCAAAACACACGTTAAGAGTACCAAAACCATGCAGAAAGTCTGGGACGCCAAAACCGCACATATGAGCTCGGTTGATTCAATCATGCCATGATCAAGTACTAAGGGGCTGAATTTGAAGCTGAAACTTTAGGGAATGAACACTAACATGATAAGAAACTAATATAATCCATGTATATGCAAATTGACACGAATTGAAGCATATTAGGATGACCAACAAACCACAAAAATGCAACAGCAGCAGCAGCCCAGTTCTGTCATGGATTATGCATAAAAACAGGTTATGTATTTCGGTTTTGGGGCTTAAAATGGATCCAAAGGCTTGCAATATGAATCCTAACATATAAAACAATGAGTTTACATCATCTGCATGCAAATTCACACGCAAACTAGGCAATTTGATCAAGCAACAAAGCATAATTCCACACAGCAGTCCCGAAACAGAGGAGACAGTTTTGATCATCAAGTTTGGAGCTCTATATCTCATAATTTCATCAAAGGGTCTAAAGAGAAAATCATCCTAACGTCATATACTATCAGTTAGGAAACAAATAGGCCAAGAAACAAGCTCATATAATCATTTATAAGCAAGGAAATCAGCTACACAACTAGGTAGGTCATTAGAGCAAAAATCCCCAAAAGTCCTATTCATGCTCTTAGCCCAAACCCTTATCAAATCTGATGCAAAGCAAGTAATAAATGGATGAAATCATGTCTAGAAGAGTAGAGGATACATAAATATTCATACCTTCAAGATATGGAGAAGAAAGGAAGTGATTTGAGCTCAAAAATCACAAGGGCCAAGGGTTTCTCTTCTCTTCTCCTCTCCTCTCTTGTCTCGATCTGTTGCTGCAGAAAATGAGGGAGTTTGGCTCGGTTTTTTGATGGTAAAAGGAGGAGAAAGGGGTTAAATCAAGTACATAAGTCATGGGTTAAAGCATGGTTAGGTTTAGGTTGGCTTAAAGGGTCCCACCATGAAGACTAGTCAACAAAAGGTTTACTCTTGCACGAGTTGTTTGTTACGGTTGGATTTCGGAGGTCTTAATGATCTCAAAAAAGTATGAGGCTTGTTACATTTTCTTCGAATCGTCGATACGAAGGCAACGGAGGTGACGGAATTCGAATCCGAATTCTCGAGCTCAAGATATGTCTTCCGGAACCCAGGGCGCGCTTAAAGCGTTTTAAGCCCTATAAGTTCCGTCTCCCAAAAACCGAAATCAAAACTAAATCAAACGAGCCTAAAATTACAACGTAAGCATGTAAACACGTTAATAACTCACATAATTCAAGTATACCAAGTTGGCACAAAAATTGGAATTGAAAACGGAGTTAAACGAATAAAAAACGGTTCGAAAAGGATTTAAACGTTTAAAACTTCAAACCTAAAAACTTAATATATTCAAACACATACGTCCAACATATTAAATTTTCACGAAATTTCGGTATCAATTCATATAGAAACGAAGCACGTAATGTCACTCATATGCAATGTAACAATAAAATTCATACTATTACAAATAATATAAAATAACTACGTATATAATTTATAAATTCCTGCATGCATAATTAATTAACATTTAATACAATGAAATACGTAAATCACGTATAAATAATTATTTCACGCAATTTGATAAACACATACGTCATGCTGTACAAATAAGAAAAACTGGGGCGTTACAGCTTGCGAAGCCCCCGAGGGCGCCAAACAGAGAGTAACAATAGGGGCAAGCATAAAATGTCCGAGCCGAAAAATACCCCTTTTACGGTCATCCACATGATTGTTGGGGGCTCCTTGGGGGGGGAGATTCCAACGCCTCTGACCCCCGTTACGTCCGTAGCTATGATCACTGCCCAAACATGTTTATGCTATGAAGGATTCGGTGTTAGGAATTGTCCCCTTAAAGCATCTTTTGGCTTTACTATTTCCTTGTAATATCACAAACAGTCTTTGAATAATAAACTAGATGATTTTGTTCATAGACATGCACTTCTTTATGTGCTTATTTATGTCTGTTTGGGTGACTGTGTTTTTGCATGTATTGAACTCCTCTAATCCGATGAGGCTGTTAAGAACTTTGTTGTTATGGGAACGACATATGAAACAAGTTCTTAACTCTATAGGCGAGGATTAGAAACTTCTCCAAGTCGAGAGTTCGACAGACAGTGGGAGTGTCGACCTTGACTCTGCTGAGAATTGCTTATGTGATTATGTCCTTTTGAAGGATCACTCAGTTTCATGGGGTGATAAGTGCACACGATGATGCGTTCATAATACATGACGGTGATTGTTACTAGAACTTCATCACTGAGATGTCCCGTGTGAGAACATTCCTAAATGGGAAAGGAAGTCTCCTAGAAACTTCCAGATTAGGAAATATCTCACAGGTCAATAATGTGATTCATTAATCCTTAGACTTGAGATTCTGTAATATCTCATATGAGCTAACTCTGTAATCTTTGATATAGGCTCAAAAGGGTGTCGCCATATAGACACCTGAACCACGGCCTATGTTGGGATTACACAAGTGGCATATGTAGAATTAGTAGATTCTACAAAGGACCTACACTTGTTGCAAGAACAAGAATGATCTCTTACTGATTGAGTTGTTCGTAGTCCATTAACTTAAACCCTTGGCCAAGGTGGATAAAAGATCAAGACATCAAGAAAATGGGGTTTTCTTGGATTGAGGTCAAAATGGATATGAAACGAACTTAACTTTAAAGATTAAGAATATTTAGGCTCTGAGAATATTCCCATGCCTTAGTTCTTGATTGAGAGATGGAGTTGCAGGAGGATCGTATTTCACTGTATGTGGCTGCCACGTGTCATGCACACGTGGCCTGCACGTGTAGTAACGTGGTTTCGGCGTGTAATTTTATTACATGCGAATTCTTTTGTAGAATTAATTAATTAAATTATAATTAATTAATTTAAGTCTTTTAATTAATTTTGAATTAATTATTAAGATTTTATTTCTCAAGCTTAACCCAATAAATAATTAATTGAGAATTAATTAATTTATTGAATCTTGACCTTTAGCTTTAGGAAAGTTGAAAAGTCTACTTCCTATTGTAGGAGAGAAGATTATTCTTGCTAGACTTGGAGAATAAGTTAGGAACTTATTTTCTCCAATTAAATTAAATAATTAATTAGTTAATTAGTGAGCAAGAAAACTAATCCCATTGGGTCTTGGAAACCTTAAGGGGTTCGAACCCCACATGTATAAATTAGGGGTTTGGGGCTTCTCTTATTCTTTAGACCAACACTCAGGAAGTGTTAAGTTTTTTGAGAAAAATAAAAGAAAAGTTTTCAAAAGCAAAACCCTAGCCATTAACACAAGTTATAGAACTAGCATTCTCATTTACTTGATCGTGTTCTATGACTGGTGTGGTTACGCTTTAGACGATCGCTACTTTGGGATCTATCGAGAACCGTTCGAGGGACATTCCGCTTGAGGGGTGTTCAGTAGGCGGTACTGACATCACTAGAAAGCTTCAATCAACGTAAGTTTCTAAACACCCTAAGATACGATACGAGAATTGCAAGTCCATGATCAATCTTTTGGGAAAATGTTAAATTTCCGCTGCGTTTCTGCTGTAGTTTTTCAACATTCGGGCGCTTCCAACTCCAAGGAGGATGAAGTGATAGGGACCTAGGGCATATTGTAACACCCCATGGGGTCGGTGAAACCTCTGACTGCCCCATGATGGTTAGCTTAGATATGTATAATCATGTTGTAAAGAGGGTCCTTATCGATAGTGGAAGCTCAGTAAATGTTCCTACTCTACTTTCCAACAAGTGGACATCACAAACATTCCCCTCGAGCCCCTCAGAACCGCCCTCATTAGCTTTGGAGGCTCTGAGGTTGTCCCTCGAGGACAGATTCATTTGGCCACTTCCTTTGGTGGTGCCCCACGGCGGAAGACTCTGATGGTAATGTATGTGGCAATGGAAATCGAGATCCCTTATAACATCATCATCGGGGGCTCGCCCTTGTTTATTTCAGGACGATCATCTCCACCTACCACCAGAAGATCAAATTCCCTACCCCCGAGGGGACGGGCAAAATCCTGTGCAATGTCAAGGAAGCGTGGGAGTGTTATATGCTATCCCTCAAGAAGCCAAAAACCAAAAAGACTTTCCAGATTGGGTCCACCAAAAAGTCTGTGGATTTTCCCAATCTCGACGAAGAGCAAAACTCTACAAGAAGAAAAATAAAAAGAAGTTTGCGGACGGAAAAGACAACTCCGAAGGTGTTCCGCTCGTAGCACTGGAGGCATCCTCCTCAGATGAAGACACGAACGAGGATGAGCCCGAGGGTGTGGACAACCACCTCACAGGAAAGAAAAGAGCTCTCAAAACTACTCGTTCAGAGGCACGGATAGAGCCAACTAAAAAGTTTTTAACCATTGAGCGTGAGCCAGGCAACAAGGATAAGACTACGCAAATCGGTTCCAATCTCTCTGGACCCTCTCAGATCATGATGATCGAATTTCTGAGGTAAAACATTGATGTTTTTGCATGGAAAGCTTCCACTTTTACTGGGATTGACCCTAATGTCATCGTCCACAGACTCAACGTGGATCCTGCCTTCAAGCCCATCAAGCAGAGAATGAGAGATGTCCACGAGCCGAAAGAAAGTTATTAAGGAGGAAGTGAACAAGCTCCTCGAGGCCCAATACATATAGCCTATCTTATATCCAGAATGGTTGTGTAACGTCCTCGTACCCAAAAGTGCCAACAAATGGAGGATGTGCAATGACTTTACTGATCTCAACAAGGTTTGCCCAAAGGATCCATATCCCTTGCCTCGAATTAACCAGCTGGTAGACCCGATGGCGGGCTGCGAATTAATGAGCATGATGGATGCATTTTAGGGATATTATCAGATTTTTATGGCCCCCGAGGATCGTTTGAAAACCTCCTTTGTCGTGTATTTCTGGGTGTACTGTTTCTTTGTCATGCCGTTTGGATTGAAGAATGCCGGGGCAACATATCAGAGCCTTGTTAACATAATGTTCGAGTGCGAGATAGGCGGTTCCATGGAGGTTTACGTGGATGACATGTTCGTCAAAAGCGAGCGAGAGAATTCCCACCTGGAGGATTTGAAACGAACCTTTGATATACTGCGCCAGTATGGTATGAAATTGAATCCCACCAAGTGTACTTTTGGAGTCCGAGGGGGTAAGTTTTTGGGATATATGGTCAGCCAGCGCGAAATTGAGGCCAACCCTGAAAAGATCAAAGCCATCATGGAAATCCCTTTCCCTTGGAACGTTAGAGAAGTACAGGTCTTGGTAGGGAAGATAATATCTCTTAACAGGTTCATATCATGATCAACGGATAGAAACTTACCATTCTTTAAGATATTGTGCAACACTCGAAACTTCGTATGGACAGAGGAATGCGAGAAAGCATTACAAGATATGAAAGCTTACCTCTCGTGCGTGCCCTTGCTAACAAAACCAATTGAGAATGAAAATCTCTCGGTTTCCCAGGAAACGACGAGCACGGTTCCCGTGGCTGTTCGCGATCGCAAGCACCTACTACTATATTATTGGAGTAAAACTCTGCAAGGTGCAGAAAATAAATATTTAGAGATTGAGAAGTTCGTATTTGCCCTTGTAAATACATCACGATGGCTGAGACCATATTTTCAAGCATCAACCATTGCGGCAAGCCCTATCAAAGCCTGATGTTTTGGGAAGGTTAATTAAATGGGCGATTGAGCTTAGCCAGTTTGACATCAGCTACGAGCCGAGGATGGCCATGCAAGCACATGTGGTTGTTGACCTGCTAGTTGAGCATTTTGGGCTAGAGCCTCTACCCACGGAGAATCATGGTTTATGGCTCTTACACACGGATGGCTCCTCGACCTCTCAGAGGGGGGGGGGGGCGGGAGGGGGAGCAGGGGTGTCCCTTAGAGACCCCCACAGAGTTGAGTTAGATTTCGCTATTAGATTGGATTCCCAAATTACCAACAATGAGGTAGAATAAGAAGCTCTCATCTAAGGGTTGAAAATCGCCCTCCAAAATGGAGCTTCTCGGATCACTGCCTACATTGACTCACAACTGATTGTGAGCCAGATTGAAGGAACATATGAGGCTCGAGAAGCCACCATGGTGCAATACTTGGGGAAAGCTAAGGAAATCATCGGTAAGTTCCAAGAGTTTCATCTATTACAGGTTCCGAGGGCAGAAAATGAACGTGCGGACGCCCTCTCAAAATTCACCTCCGCCCTCGAAGGATCATGTGATCGCGCCATTAATTTTCTAAGGACAGAAGAACCATTGATAAAGGAAAGGACCAGTGCTCATGAAATAACCATGATTGACCCATCCTAGCCTTGCTGGCTCGATGATATAGTCAGGTTCATTAGGGATGGTGTCAGCCCAACAGAGAAAGTGGAAGCAAGGAGAATCAGGAATAAGGCCGCTCATTTTTCCATGGATCAGGAAGGAAGGCTCTTCAAACGATCATATCAAGGTTCTCCGCTAAAATGTTTGAGGCCCTCGCAGGCTAAAGAGGTTCTGGAGCATATTCAAAGTGGAAGTTGTGGGAATCACTTTGGGGGGCGTGTCCTCGCCAAGAAAGTGTTGAGAAGTGGCTTCTATTGGCCCACGGTCCTATAGGATGCCATTAATTTGTCCAAAAAGTGCTCCAAGTGCCAGTTCCATTCCAGCATTCCACAGTTGCCTGCGGCTCAAATGATCTCTGTAGATGTTGCCTGGCCTTTTGATCAGTGGGGTATTGATATTGTAGGGCCGCTGCCAATTGCTACGGGGCAGAGGAAATTTGTTATTTTGGTAGTGGATTATTTCACAAAATGGGCAGAGGCAAAAGCAGTTGCCAAGATCACTTTCCGTGTGGTCAGAGACTTCATTTGGAAAAATATCATATGCCGATATGGTGTCCCGAGGGTGCTGATTCTTGATAATGGATTCCATTTCATCGCAGCAGATACCCGAGAATGGTGCTTGGAGTTAGGTATTGAACAACGATTTACTTCTGTGGGGCACCCTCAAGCTAACGGTCAAGCCGAAGTCACTAATAGATTCATCCTACAACATTTGAAGACAATGCTTGAATGTAAGAAGGGTGAGTAGGCTGAAGAGCTACAAGGAGCCTTATGGGCTTACCGCACGACCCCTCGAGCCGCCACGGGAGAAATTCCATATTTCCTCGTGTACTTGGGAAGCTATGATACCTATGGAGATTGCTTAAGAGTCCACACGTATTGCTTGCTTCGAGTCTATTGCCAACGAGAAAAACAGAGCGCTCGAGCTTGATTTGATTGAAGAAAAAAAGGATAACGCTTGGATGCGTATCCACAAATACAAAGCCTCAATGACTCGGCAGTACAACAAGCGCGTTAAAGAGAGAACATTCTAGTTGGGGGACCTGGTGTTGAAGAAAGTTGAAGTGTCAAGGCACATGGGCAAGTCGGACCCAAATTGGGAAGGACCTTTTAAAGTCATCCAAGTAAGGGCCAATAACACCCATATACTTAAAATACTTCAAGGCGAGCGCCTTCCTCGACCATGGCACACGACAACCTTCGACGGTTCTATGTATAAATTTCATGAAGAACATATTTGGTAAAATCCCAACTCTGGGCTCGATGTAACCTTTTATTGAAAAGTGAAAGCAAAGGAATTTATTTCTTTTAGACGAGAAAGTTATATAAGGCATACTGTACAATATGATATTCAATCCCCCCTTGGGTACCTAAGCAGGTAGCCACAAAGGCCCTAGGCGAGTGGATTCCTTGGGAAGTGATCACACCACTCTTACTAAGCATTAATTCCGCGTCGAGCGCCCTCCGCGTCAAGATGGTTAGCGGGGCATTGGCCCTCGCCCCAAGCGGCCAGGGAAGACCAGGGTAAGGCCAGCTAGGTCCAATGCCTAGTCTGCGCTCAGTAGCCCAGCCAGACCATTAGAACCCGCATCCAGCTAACGCTCGGAACGGTGTAACGCTTAACAAATTTCTTAGGAAATTTTCCACACAAGAAATTTACTAAGTGATAAGGGCACCCTCGGAAATGGGTCCCTCGCGTTTCTTCATTAACAAATTTCTTAGGAAAATTTCCACACAAGAAATTTACTGAGTGACTAGGGCACCCTCGGAAATGGGTCCCTCGCGTTTCTTCATTAACAAATTTCTTAAGGAAACTTCCACATAAGAAATTTATTAAATAACCAGGGCACCATAAAAAAAGGGTCCCTCGCGATAATTCACTGATGAAATTCCCCGTAAAATTATCCTCAAAGAAACTCTCTAAGGACCAAGGCACTCTCGAGAACGGGCCCCTCGCGACTCCTTTCAATGAAAATTTCCAAGAATAATTTCCTTAAGGGATTATCTAAGTAATTTTGTAATCTAATCAGGGTGCCCTCGATTGTAGGCCCCTTGTATTGCTTTACTTAGCACGAATAATGCTATCCTTTGTGCTGACTTTACTTACGTCCTACTCTCAAGTTTACCATTTCAGAATTTAAAATGGAGAAGCATACAAAGTGAGTATGAGGGCAAGAGATGAAGACATTCATGGCAAAACCAACGTTCTTTCCACTAAATGAAAAGGAAAAAGAGCTCACGTCGGAGTACAACTTAAAGGGCATTCTAGCCCATGGAAAGCATGCAAAACAAAGAAAAGAATAGATCACAGAAAAAGATTACAAGTTTTTTTCAAAAAGAGGAGACAGATCACGCTTGAGCATCTTGACCCTGGCCACTCTCGAGATCCACCATTTTAGCTTTCGGGTTAGGCACTTGGGCGTTTAGCGTTTGGATATTAGGTGTGGGGGTACTCTGGGCCGTGACGGTCTCGACCGTGGGAGCGGGAGTATCCTCGTTAGCCTGCGTTGGAACTGTGGCAGCAGCTGAGCCCTTGGGGATAGTTACAACATCATTGACCCCTCGGAAGTTTCCACCGCTATGGGCGCCTCGGTGGGTTCATGGGCCTTCATGGATTCACCCTGAAGAAGAGCTACCAAATCATTATATTCCGGCTCTGTCAGGTTATCTTCAGGGTTCTCATCACTCGCCGATGGGGGATTCAGATCTTCATCATACTGTAGCGCTAAGTGCCAATGCCCCCGAGCCTCAGGCTTCGACAAGCCCAATGAAATTAACTGAGCGACAGCAAGGTTGAAGACCATTTGAGCCTCGTCATAGCAATACAAGCTGGCCATGAAATGGAAGGCCTTGGAATGATAAAACTTGAGGAGAACCTGGCGGTTAGCCTCGGATATACGATCGGGGAGCAGCCTTTGGAATTTCTCCTCGCAAGCTTTTTTGGTGGCCTCAGTGTATTGCTTCTTGGCGGCATTAAGCTATTGGTTCCGCTCATCCAGGTCTTTGGTCAGGCCTTCATTGATCTCCTTGAACCTGGTCACCTCCGCACTAGCCTTCTTGCGAGACTCCTCTTTCTTCTCCAGCTCCTTCTCGAGCCGGTTGTACTCAGCCTCGAGGGACTCAAATTTACCCCTTAGCACATCATTCTCCTCTTGGAGCTGGGCATGGTTGGCAGTACGAACCATCTTCTTGTATTTCGCTTTGCGCTCATAAAACACCAGTGAGCGCTATTGCAGGTTCTAGCAGGAGAGTGGGGCCCTCAGAGGGAGATTGACGATATAAAACGTCTTCATTTTGCTCAAAGGCCCATATGAGATCCCCCTCAGAAGAGGATGTATCGCCAATCGCAACCTCCTTCCGCTTCCCTGTCATAGGAACGAAGTCAGGGAATCTTTTCCTCTTCCGGGAATGAGGGGTATCACCTTCCTGCGCATTTCGGATGATAACTCCTGAGAGTTGTCCCCTGCTCTCATTGGGACCTATTTGGAGAGGTCGGTCCCCGCCTCTTTGGTTAACATTGGTCCCCTGGCGAGGGACAATTCTTGTGTCTAGGGTGGACCCTCGGCCTTCCCCTCACCCCCTTCCAGGGAGGCTCGAACTTTCTCCCCCTCGACCATCTCCTCAGCCATCGCCCGTGCGGTCTGGCTTTGTTTAGTTTTGATGCTATTGTTACTGCTGCTCCTGTTGCTGTTGGTTTTGGGGTGGCCTCCGAGTCCCCAGGAGCGCTGCCACGGCACGCATGCCACCTCTTCCTGCCATTAGAATGCTAGTACCTGCTGGAAAACACGAATCAGAAAGCAGCGGAAATTTAAAAAATTTTCCAACAAAAGGACCTTGGACTCGCAATCGTGTATCCAAATTCGTAGAGTTAAGAAACTTACTTTTCTTTTATTCTTTCTTGAAGCGTTTCAAGCCACCCAAGAACGCTCTTCTCGCGGCTTGATCCCCTCTCCTTGGTAAAGCTCGAATCTTCAAACTTCTAACTTGAAGCTCTCTAGAGATAGTCCACCAACTTGATCACAATCTAACTAGTAAGGATGCTAGTTCTCTAGTTAGTGTTTAGGCTTAACCTAGGGTTTCGTTTATCTTGGAGAAAGGATGGTGTTCAACACATGAACCAAAAGAATTACCAATTCGCTCTAAGGGGAGCTCGAGCTCCCCTATTTATAATAAGGGAGTGGCCGAAATTCCTAGTCCTTATGGACTAGGGTTTTGGTCTCTCTCTCTCCTATTACTTGATCATCAAGTAATTTTGACTTTGACTTTGAATTCTAATTCAAATCAACTTTCAAGAGAGCTAAAAAATATCCAAACTATTTTTGGATAATTTTATAGTTTATTTATTTAAAATAATTAACTTATTTTATCTAATTAATTAATTCATAATTAATTAACTAGATAATTTTCTCCAAAATTAGACTTTCTTTTTAATTCAAAATTAAACCAAAGTCTATTAAATAACTAACACATTTAATTATTTAATATATATATATATATATAATATATATTTACACGTGTGGGACACGTGTCACAAGGACACGTGTCACTCACGTGACCTACACGTGTGGTTTCACACATGTGGAACCCTCTTGGCCCGATTAACTCGTTTAATCATTTTAAAGCCTCAACTCATGTAACCAAGTTGTTGTGTGTGACCCTCTAGGTTCTCAATTCAATTATTAGTGACCCTAATTAATTAATTCACAAATTAATTAATCAGTCCACAGATTAAACGACCATAGTCTAGCAACATGTGTTTAACGCCTAGCTGAATTGGAATGTTCGGATTCGATAGAACCTTTAAGTCATTGATTCATGTGAGATACAATCCTCCTACTTACTATCTCTCAACCAAGATCTAGGGTAAGGGAATAATCAGAACCCTAATAATCCGGTCTTAAATCTAAGTGCATTTCATATCCATTTGATCTCAATCCAAGAAACCCTTTTCTTGATGTCTTGATCTACTGCCTTGGCCAAGGACTCCATATGGCATATAAATGACTTACACAATAAGAGATCACCTTGCAAATGCAAGTGTAGGTCCTTTCTTGATTCTCATTCACTTTCATGAATCACTTGTGCAGCCCCAGTATAAGCCTTGAATCAGTTGTCTAAGGCGACACCCTTTAAAGCTTATACCTAGGACTACAGAGTTAACTCATAAAGTGATAAGGAACCTCAAGTCTTAAGGATCAATTAATTACATCAATGACTCGTGAGATATTTCTTAATCTGGAAGTTTCCATTTCCTGAAATAGAAACTTCCTTTCCCATTTAGGAATCTTCTCACACGAGGCACCTCAGTGAACTTACTTATTGAAGTAAGCACCCTCATGTATCACGCACGTATCAACTATACACTTTGCTGCTCCATGAAACAAGGTGGTCCTTCTTAAGGGCGTGATCCCACAAGCAAGCCTTAGAGGAGTCAGGTTGACACTCCCACTGTCTATAGGACTCATCGGCTTGGAGTATTTTACTAATCAGGACTTATGTGATATATGGCTCATTTCATGAACCATCTCACCTAAATGGTAGAGTCCTAAAGTCATCAGGGTTAGGGGAGTTCTCATACATGCACAGATAAAGTAAATGCATACCAAACAAGAGCATATAAAGAAGTGTTGCCTCAATTCGTTATTTCATTCAAAGATTGTCTGTGATTACAATAAGGAAAAGCACAAAGCGGATATACAATCGGCTTTTTGGGGCACTATTCCTAACAATCTCCCACTTGCCCGTCAAAGCCATTCTAAAGCTACTCTAAGTCCCATCTTCTGAAGATGACCTTGGAAAGCTTCTCGACTAAGGGGTTTAGTAAGTGGATCTGCCACGTTCTCTGCTGATGTGACCCTCTCAATTTGCACATCTCCTCTTTTGATAATATCACGGATTAGGTGATACTTCCTCATAATGTGCTTGGTCCGTTGGTGAGATCTTGGTTCTCTTGCTTGAGCAACCGCCCCAGTGTTGTCACAAAACACAGTAGTAGGGTCTTTCATGCTAGGAACAACATTCAACTCTTGAATGAAGTTTCTAATCCAAACACCTTCCTTAGCTACATCATTTACAGCTAAGTATTCGGCCTCAGTGGTCGAATCTGCAGTGGTAGTTTGCTTGGAACTCTTCCAACTCACTGCTCCGCCTTTTAGGCAGAAAATGTATCCTGACATTGACTTAAAATCATCTAAGTCAGATGCAAAGCTTGCATCGCAGTATCCTTCGACAGTAAGATCTTTCTGACCTCCATAAACTAAGAATAAATCTTTAGTACTTTTCAAGTATTTAAGAATATTCTTCACGGCAGCCTAGTGACCATCTCCAGGGTCAGATTGGAAACCACTTGTAACACTAAGTGCATAAGCCACATCCGGTCGAGTACATAACATTGCATACATTATGCTACCTATTGCTGACGCATAAGGTGTATGAGTCATTCTATCCTTCTCAAGGTTAGTCTTAGGACACATCTTCTTTGAAAGACATGTTCCTACACTCATAGGAAGGTTCTTAACCTTTGCTGACTCCATATTGAATCTCCTCAATACTTTGTCAATGTACATCAACTGTGATAGTCCTATCAACCTTCTTGATATATCTCGATAGAGTTTTATTCCAAGGATGTAGGACGCATCAATAAGAAGGATGTCATCAACATAAAGTACTAAGAATTGCACTGAGGTCTCCAATTCCTTTCTATACACACATGATTCATTTGAAATTTGAATGAAGCCAAACGCTTTGACTGATTCATCAAATCGAATATTCTAATTCCTAGAAGCCTACTTCAATCCATAGATTGATCTTTGGAGTTTGCAAACCTTTTGCTCACTCCCACTGAATGTGAAACCTATGGGTTGCTCCATATAAATGTCTTTATCAATGTCACCATTGAGAAAGGCAGTTTTCACATCCATTTGCCATATCTCGTAGTCATAATACGCAGCAATGGCAAGCATGATCCGAATAGACTTTTGCATTGCAACTGGTGAAAAGGTTTCATCAAAGTCCACGCCGGGTCTTTGAGTGAATCCTTTTGCAACCAGCCTTGCTTTGTAGGCTGCAATGCTTCCATCAACTCCAAGCTTTCTCTTAAAGATCCATTTGCAACCTATGGGTTTGACCCCATCAGGCAAATCTACCAAGGTCCAAACTTGGTTGGAGTTCATGGAATCCATTTCGGATTTCATGGCTTCTATCCACTGTTCAGAGTTAGAATCTGAAAGTGCCTCCTCATATGTTAAAGGATCATTATCCTTTTGAGAGATTTCATGGAAGAATCCATACCATCTCTCCGGATGTCTAGGAGTGCGTTCAGAACACCTTAGAGGAGGATTTTCACGTGTATCGAAATTCATGATTGGTTGTGGTTGATCAAAAGGGTACGTTTCTTCAGTGGGTGGTGTGGGATCACTTTGTACTTCTTCTAATTCTATGATCTTGCCTTTCTTTTCTTTAACGAACTGTTCGTTAAGAAAAGTGGCATTCCTGGAAACAAACACCTTTTGCTTAGATTGATCATAGAAGTAGTATCCTATGGATTTCTTAGGATAACCTACAAAGTAGCATAAGTTAGAATGAAATTCTAACTTATCTTCCACTGTCCTCTTCACGTAAGCAGGACAACCCCAAATTCTTAAGTAAGAATAACTAGGGATTTTACCATGCCACATTTCATAGGGCGTTTTAGGGACTGACTTGGAGGGAACTAGATTCAAAATCTTTGCTGCACTTTCTAGGGCATAACCCCAGAAAGAAGGTGGTAAGTCAGTGAAACTCATCATGGAACGAACCATATCAAGTAGGGTTCGATTCCTTCTCTCAGAAACTCCATTAAGTTGAGGAGTTCCCGGAGGAGTCCACTGGGAGATAATCCTATTATCTTTGAGATGATTAAGGAATTCTTCACTAAGATACTCGCCTCCTCGATCAGATCGGAGTGCTTTGATCTTGTGACCAGTTTGGTTCTCAACCTCCTTTTGAAATTCTAAGAATTTCTCAAAAGCTTCATATTTATACTTCATTAAGTATACATAACCATATCGACTAAAGTCATCGGTAAAGGTTATGAAATTCTGATGATTGTTTCTAGTGCTTACACTAAGCGGTCCACAAACATCAGTATGGATCAAATCCAAAACCTTAGTGGCACGTTCCACAGTTCCTTTAAAAGGAACTTTGGACATTTTTCCTTTGAGACAGGATTCGCAAGAAGTTAACTCCTTAAGATCATTTTCAGAGAATGATCCTAAAGTGTTTATCTTGCTAATTCTGTTCTTGGAAATGTGTCCTAATCTAGCGTGCCATAAGGGAGCTGAAACTTTGTCATCTCTCTTACGCTTCGTTTCTCG
Organism: Lantana camara; assembly: GCA_037501455.1. Lineage (NCBI taxonomy): Eukaryota > Viridiplantae > Streptophyta > Magnoliopsida > Lamiales > Verbenaceae > Lantana > Lantana camara. The sequence goes on from CM074862.1 coordinate 66,208,023, forward strand.
TTGTATATTCATAATATTGATATTCTGAGTTAGATAAAGTCCATTACTTAGAGTACCGATGTGAACGGAAGAGTTGTTCCGTTTGATAAAGTATTTACCATTCTTAATATAAGTTTCATAACCTTCATAATCTAATATTGGAACTGAAATTATATTACGAATAATGCTCGTTACATAAAGGACTTTATTTAAGAATACCTCAAAACTACCTAAATCTAATCTAATTGTGCCTAAAGCTCGAGCTTTAACGTTTGAGCCATCGCCGATCTTCAAGACACATTCTCCTTCTTTGAGTTGTTGGACTTCACTTAGCATCTGTACATCATTACAGATATGAGTTCCACAACCGGTATCAAGTACCCAAGAACTAGAATTAATACAAAGATTTACTTCAAGGAGAAATATACCTTTCTTTAGAGTAGCCTTGTACTCAGGGCAGTTTCTCTTCCAATGTCCCGCTTTGCCACAATGGAAGCAAACATCCTCTTTCTGATCACGCTTCTTCTTTTGGGCCTTCCCCTTTGAAACGCCACCAGTGGGCCTAAGGGGTTTCTTCTTCTTCTTTTGGGCTTTCTTGCCCTTACCTTTAGAAGGTCCAGAAGAGGAAGATGGAGCATTCACCATCAAAACCTTATTGTCCTTCTTGATCGTGCTTTCAGCAGTCACAAGCTGACTAATCAGCTCAGCTACAGTAGCACCAACATGATTCATATTGAAGTTAAGGACAAATGGGTTGAATGATGGTGGGAGCGAAGCTAGCAACAAATGCACTGAAAGCTCATCTTTCAGTGGCATGTCCATGGAGGCAAGTTTCTCAGTAAGGGCAAGAAACATGAGTCCATATTCATGGACACTTGAACCTTCCCTCATTCTTAAGTGGAACAATTCCTTTGAAGTGTTATACCTTGTAACACGTTCATGAGGGTGGCAAAGTTGCTCTAAGTGGTCGTAAATCTCCCAAGCGAATTCCATGGCCTCATGTTGCCTTTGCAAGTCCAGAGACATGTTAGCCAACATAAGGCAACGGGCTTGGAGATTATCATCCTTCCACTTCTGAATCGCGTCCCGCTCGGCCCGAGTGGGAGCTTTCCCTTCCGGACTAGGCTCCCCTTCGAAGAGAACATAAGTTCTCTCCTCAGAATCTAAAATGATTTTTAGATTCCGCAGCCAATCAGAATAGTTGGGACCAGTCAACTTGTTTGACTCGAGGATCGATACAAGAGGGTTTTTGGTTGCCATTTCAAAACACGTAGAGAATCACAGAATCTACGACCTAAATGGTAAAACAGAGAACTAGTGAGCATGCTGAATTATAACGATATACAAAAGATAAGGTCTTTAATCTAATGTAGCTCCCACTGTTTTTCAAAGATCTAGAATTCCCAAAGATCTAAGAGGAACAAGTTTCCCAATGGGTACTCAGATCCTAGGCATTCCACCTCGAACCCACGACTCATGGACATTCTAAGTAAGAGCCCTAGGTAGGTATAACTTACCAATTCTAACACCTTTAGAACTCTTAGTAATTGGTTTTTGCATCAACTATCTTTCAATATGGACCCACGACTCGTGCAACATCCATATTTACTTAGGCGTTAAGCTAGACCCATCAATCATAAGATCATGATCAAAACTTAGTTCGAACGACCCACGACTCGCGGACATCGCCCTTGCTAAAATTGATCATGAAATATTGATCATTTAAAATGATCAATTAGGTAACTAAGAACTAATAAGCTCCACTAGCTATCCCACGACTCGCGGACAATAACTAGCTTCACTTACTAAACTGAAAACCTATTGATGGAATGCTAGGAATTTAATTCAAAATTTGTATCTCGAATTAAACACCTATTATTCGAAATTAGCTTAATATTTAATGGGAATTTTCGAATCAACCGGGGAGTTGTCTGGTTCGACCTCACCAACGTATATGTTATCCAATTTTATTAGTCTTGATTAATGCAAGTACAATTTAAATGCATTTCAAACAAGCACACAAACAGATAACATGTCCTAGCATGATACTAACATGAGATGATGATGGGTCTATCCTATCTTATGCGTGAAAAGTGGGAGCCAATCCACTATCACAATTCTAACATACATACCACATATACAATTTATATCACATAAGGGAAAACAGTAACAAAATACGAGCCCTATCTCTATTACATTTTCAATTGAGATTTCCCTCCCTAACATTTTGAGGGGTCTTCACTTATGGCCTCCTTGTTACTTGAATGTGGTCCATCTTACTCCATGGGTGCATTGTCTCCAAAATGAAAATAAAACCTCACAACCTACTCTCAAATTACAATAAAAGGAAAAAGACATAAAGTAATAAGGCTCAATCTTCATATTGGCCTTAGTCAATTACACGGGGCATACCCCGGCCTCAAAAACAGTAATATGGAAAGCCACATAATAAATCACATAACAGTACGCACATCAGTGAGGCTCCAACCTCAATTGAAAAACGCAACTATAGGGCTCCAACCCTAATTTAAACCATCCATGTGCATAAATTAAAACCATACATAAGTCTAAACCCATGTTCACCTAACATGCTTTTGCGAGAATTTAAATTTAACCAATAAATTAAAATTCCCGTTTCAAGTCCTAATGACTTAAAACACGACTTGATGCGAGTCTTATTTATAAAAATTTTCAAGAAATCCCAAATTAACAAAACAAATAAAATTCCAATTAATTTCTGAAAATTAATAATTTTATCAAAGATGTATTTTCCCAAAATATAAACCGTTTCTATTTCTCAAAAATCCCAATTTTAAGTTTTATTCAAAAATTAAAATAAATATTCAAAAATAAAATTTTAAAATTAAAATAAAAAAATTTGGGACTGGATTGCACGAAATATGAAAACAGATTACGAAAACGGGGCCCGCACACGAAAGAGCCGCGTACATCACTCGCGCGCTGCGCGAGCACGATGTGCGCCAATGCGCGCAGCCTTCTCGGGCGACTGGTCGGTCTGTCCCGGCCAGGGCTGGCAACGATGGGCGGGCGCGCCCCGCGCGGTTACGGGAGGGTGCTGGGCGGTTGCCCTGCGCGCGCCTAGGACAGGCGGGCACCGGCGCGTGAAGCCCGCGCGCGCGATGCCTTCGCACGCGGGGTTTCGCGTGTTCGTAATCCAGGCTTTTCGTTTCGTGTTTTCGTTCAAAAGCAAAACCAATCCAAGAAATCCAAAACCAGTTTATACAGTTTCAAATCTAAAATTGTTTTCAAAAAATTAAATTTGGTAAAAACTAATTTTCAGAAACTTTCAGGAAAAAATACAGTTTCGTAATTCAGGCTTTCTAAAACAATTACAAATACTCAATCGCATCAAGCCTAAGAATTTCTACCAAATTCAGTATAATTGAGACGAATCAGAAACACGATTAACGAGGTGGCTCTGATACCACTTGTTGCAAAACACGAATCAGAAAGCAGCGGAAATTTAAAAAATTTTCCAACAAAAGGACCTTGGACTCGCAATCGTGTATCCAAATTCGTAGAGTTAAGAAACTTACTTTTCTCTTATTCTTTCTTGAAGCGTTTCAAGCCACCCAAGAACGCTCTTCTCGCGGCTTGATCCCCTCTCCTTGGTAAAGCTCGAATCTTCAAACTTCTAACTTGAAGCTCTCTAGAGATAGTCCACCAACTTGATCACAATCTAACTAGTAAGGATGCTAGTTCTCTAGTTAGTGTTTAGGCTTAACCTAGGGTTTCGTTTATCTTGGAGAAAGGATGGTGTTCAACACATGAACCAAAAGAATAGCCAATTCGCTCTAAGGGGAGCTCGAGCTCCCCTATTTATAATAAGGGAGTGGCCGAAATTCCTAGTCCTTATGGACTAGGGTTTTGGTCTCTCTCTCTCCTATTACTTGATCATTAAGTAATTTTGACTTTGACTTTGAATTCTAATTCAAATCAACTTTCAAGAGAGCTAAAAAATATCCAAACTATTTTTGGATAATTTTATACTTTATTTATTTAAAATAAATAACTTATTTTATCTAATTAATTAATTCATAATTAATTAACTAGATTATTTTCTCCAAAATTAGACTTTCTTTTTAATTCAAATTTAAACCAAAGTCTATTAAATAATTAACACATTTAATTATTTAATATATATATATATATATATATATATATATACAATATATATATTTACACGTGTGGGACACGTGTCACAAGGACACGTGTCACTCACGTGACCCATACGTGTGGTTTAACACGTGTGGAACCCTCTTGGCCCAATTAACTCGTTTAATCATTTTAAAGCCTCAACTCATGTAACCAAGTTGTTGTGTGTGACCCTCTAGGTTCTCAATTCAATTATTAGTGACCCTAATTAATTAATTCACTAATTAATTAATCAGTTCACAGATTAAACGACCATAGTCTAGCAACAGGTGTTTAACCCCTAGCTGAATTGGAATGTTCGGATTCGATAGAACCTTTAAGTCATTGATTCATGTGAGATACAATCCTCCTACTTACTATCTCTCAACCAAGATCTAGGATAAGGGAATAATCAGAACCCTAATAATCCGGTCTTAAAGCTAAGTGCATTTCATATCCATTTGATCTCAATCCAAGAAACCCTTTTCTTGATGTCTTGATCTACTGCCTTGGCCAAGGACTCCATATGGCATATGAATGACTTACACAATAAGAGATCACCTTGCAAATGCAAGTGTAGGTCCTTTCTTGATTCTCATTCGCTTTCATGAATCACCTGTGCAGCCCCAGCATAAGCCTTGAATCAATTGTCTAAGGCGACACCCTTTAAAGCTTATACCTAAGACTATAGAGTTAACTCATAAAGTGACAAGGAACCTCAAGTCTTAAGGATCAATTAATCACATCAATGACTCGTGAGATATTTCCTAATCTGGAAGTTTCCATTTCCTGAAATAGAAACTTCCTTTCCCATTTAGAAATCTTCTCACACGGGGCACCTCAGTGAACTTACTTATTGAAGTAAGCACCCTCATGTATCACGCACGTATCAACTATACACTTTGCACCTCCATGAAACAAGGTGGTCCTTCTTAAGGGTGTGATCCCACAAGCAAGCTTTATAGGAGTCAGGTTGACACTGCCACTGTTTGTAGGACTCATCAGCTTGGAGTATTTTACTAATCATGACTTATGTGATATAGGGCTCGTTTCATGAACCATCTCACCTAAATGGTAGAGTCCTAAAGTCATCAAGATTAGGGGAGTTCTCATACAAGCACAGATAAAGTAAACGCATACCAAACAAGAGCATATAAAGAAGTGTTGCCTCAATTCGTTATTTCAATCAAAGATTGTCTGTGATTACAATAAGGAAAAGCACAAAGTGGATATACAATAGGCTTTCTAGGGCACAAAGTGGATACACAAAGGAAAAACGAGGGTCAGACGTTCCCTTGGTTCAGAATTTACAAAAAACAAAGTTAGTGATCTTATCTAAAGTTAGCTTCCTAGAATCTAACCATCTCTCTCCAAGTTTTGAGCGGGTGGGTTAGTAATCATATCAGGATCGTTTATAAGCCCGCACAAGAACAAAACCTCTTCATCGTCCATCAATTCTTTGGCTTTGATGAGTCAACCCGCGTTCCTCATTGCGAGGGCCAAATCCCAGGCCCATGATAGAGGGAATGTGGGCTCTAAACGGGACTTTACAATTGGTTCTTCTCCATGGATAACCCACTCTCGTGGGACGCCGAAGTCATCACCCTCGGGAGCCCTGACAAAAAAGATTTTTTCTTTTCATTTAGAGCCATACGACGTTGAGGGTGCGTCTATCAAACTCAGATTGGACTTCGCTTGAACATAGTAGAAACCCGCCCTTGGGGATGAACGCGGCGAACGAGCCACCTAGAAAAGACTGTTAAAATTGTTGATCGAGGGTTCATTTCCAGTGCACTTCATCAGGATTACGAAGGCATTGATGAGGGCTAGGCCATTTGGGACAATTTGAGAAGGACTGAGGTTTAAGCAATTAAGGATGCTCGCCACTGTAACGGAGATTGGAAATCTTAACCCTCCAGTTTCTACAGATCCCTGTATACCGCCATCTCTCTGCAGGGTGGGTTGTTAGCTCTCTCATGCGCTGCTGGTACCCGGTAGGTAAATCACTCATCCTAATACCTTGGAGCCCTCATTGTAACCAAATCCCCCATGGATATGGTGCTCTGAATCTTGTCGGGGGTCCTATCAGTGGCTTGCATGCCAAAACTTTCCCCCTCTGTAGATTTCTTGGATTTCTTGGTCCTTTTTCTACGCTTGGCAGAGGGTTCCTCCGAGGGTCCAGCCGTTTCTTCCTGAATGGGGCCTAGTATTGCTACAGTAACCCTACTCCATTGAGGATTAAGGGAATTCTCTGTTAAGGGCAGTGTAACATCTTGTCGTTCTGCCTCCAAGGCTAGGTCCATTTCTTAAAAAATGTGATCAACACCACCAGGGTTCCTTTCTCCTAGGGCCGACACGGCGGCGTCAAGGTCCTCATCTCTGGCCTCGCCGAACATTTCCTCCATAGTTTCGTAGTGTGGAGTAAGATTATGGGAAGGTGAACTAGAACTGGCCATATCCTCAATCTCCCTCACAGTTTCTTCTATGATTCTCTTAGACATTACGGGTTTAAAATGGTTGAAAGAAGCAACAATAGAAGGGTAAAAGAGGGGAATGCCTATGGATCTAAAAGTTAGCAAGTAGGAAAATCAGAAAGAAACAAGGAATTACCTAAAAGTTTTGATAAAAGTTGGAAGTTACTTGAAGTTCTTTGGAAGATGCCGGAATATCTCTGGGAATGCTTGAATGCTTTGAAGGAAGATTGCGTAAAGAAGAAATGAGAAGGGATGTGTATCTCCCTATTTACGGAGGGATAGTTGGTGGGATTTGGGTAATTAATTCAAAAGTTGCAATCATTCCCGCCTAGATAACTACCCACTTTTGTGAACCGTCACACACGTCCCAAGACTCACACGTCGTTTCCTGAAAAGGCGCACCCACTCACATCAAGAGCATTTACTGCCTGACGTTTCGAGCGGTCAAAGTGAAAGGACCACATTAAATGCGTCCCCAGAACAAAGCTCTCGAGAGCAAAGTTTACCCCCAAGAACTGACCTTCGAAATTTGAAAGTTGAAATTCTACAGCCCACATTATTGTGGACTACAGAATTGGGGGCGAAAATGATGAGGTTAAATTATACTCGTGACAAGTAAGTGACACGTGGTCCAATCTCCACCCCACAGCATAGCGCATTAAGAGCACTTCAAATCATCCCTAGTGATTGGATGTTCCCCTTTAGGAAATTATCATCCCATCATCACAAAGGATTTTGCCCTTACCGAGAGCGTGGACTATAGTTTAGTTACAGACATTGTTCAACCCTCAAGGGTGCATCCATCTAACCCTCGAGGGTGCTCCCAAAATTAGCACTCGAAAGTACTCTTGATTACATAAGAGTAAGGTTATTCCCTTCAAGGTCGCGCTTTTTGGCCCAAGCATCCCCTCAGACTAAGTGAACCCATAAAGCCCTTATCCAAACCCGAGCGCTCCTAGCCCTCGATAACAATCTCAAAAGGCTCTCTGACACATAGTACATGTTGGCGCACCTGCCACTGTTGCCGCCACCAACCTTTTCACAGGCTTTTGCAAGAGGTCTTTTTCAGATACTCCTCATTGCGCCACGTGTATAGGGAAACATCAACGTAGGACCACATGTTGGCAATTACCAAAAGGGCCTTGACTCTCAACTATAAATAGGCAGATCTCCCACATGCTCTGTAAGCAATCTTCTATTACATAAGCTCTGTTTTCATACTCCGTCTTCTTCATCATCTTCACTGTCTGACTTGAGCGTCGGAGAGCTAAACTGGGTATCACCCCCAATTCCCTCAGCTTGGCCTTCTGACCCTTTATGTTTTTTCTTAGCAGGTAGAGCCCCATCGTCTCCGATGACCTTCGCCTAAACTTATCATCTCTGTTTCCCCAGATAAATAAATCGTAAAGTGTTAGAGCTTGCCACCTTGGATTAGAACCCATCATTTTTGGCGACGTCTGTGGGAAACCAGTCTTCTTTTTTCTTTCCTTCCTTGCTAGTTGAGAGACACACACTTATTTCGCTATGGTAACTACAAGATCTGGCGTTGTCGGGGGTAGAGGTGACCCCCCTTCCAAAATGGCGATAGAGGCGTGTCTGTCGTAGAAGTCACAGGTGCTCTACCCACCACTGGGACGACCCCGCCGCTAAAAAGACCCGTTGAGTACCACCAGGGGAACACCCTAGAGCTTCCCTCCCCCCCCCCCCCCCCCCCCACCGGAGGAATAGGGGGATCTGGCTCAAACCTTCCCCTGCATCAGCCTTCTGCTACTGCCCCTCCTATGGGTGGTTACTCCATGATGATGCCACCATCAAGCTACATGCTTGCGCCACCCAACATGGTGCCTATCATCCAGCCTTATCATCCGGGGCAGATGCAGCTCCCCATCGTAGTTCCAAAGAAATTGAGGGGGTAGAGATACCCCCCCATGACTCCAAGGTAGCTTCAAACCATTTACAACACAGTGTGAGGTTCAAGCCGCCCAAAATGCTTGGAAAAACTTCACAGCCACTTACTTCCCCTCTGGGCAAGCTGCGTAAATCGCCCCTCTCATGGGGGGATGGCAAGTGCATCCTCTTATGGCCGCCCACGCAGTCTTGCAGGCTCGACCACCACCACCCCCATCTGCCAACGCTAAAGAAGCCCTCCAGAGGGGAGCGCAGGAACAACCGCAAGCTGACAAGGGAAAGGGGCCTGTTGTGTAACACCCGAAACGCGAGGTGTCCCATCCCCCGCACTATAGCCTCGATCCACGTATGAAACGGACAATCCATATATGAACAAAAGCTATAGCGAACGGAGACAATAAAAAAAACTAACCGAGCTAGGCGGGACTAACCCTTAACCACTTAGAACAATGCAGAAAGATATATATAAGCGGAAGCATAAGTTTCAAAATCAATCCGTCATATCAATACAATATCATCTCCCATATATACATGATAAAATAGTGATGAACATAAGTGGTACAAAAGTGTGTAAAGACAAACATAGGTGCTAGACCCGAAACTACGACTCCGGACGACACAGTTTCCCCCCTAGCACTCCCTTAGCAAAACCTGAAAAAGTGAGTGCCAGTCTAAGAAGACTGAGCGAGGGGTATATACATATAAGCGCATTTAACACACAAGTCCTAACCTCGGGTAATGAGTTATGAAAACCACAATATAAGTTCAATAAAAAGATAACATCGCCCGAGATTATGACTAACAAGTGTAACAATCAATCAATTACATTTCAGTCAATCAGTGGCCCGGCGAGTGAGGGCAATTCTCCAACCTTACTCCGACAGTGTACAATGATTAAGTTATCAATTATATAGGTGATCATGCAATCAATTACAGTGCACACGTAACAGTTTCAGTCTATCCTTCTTCCTCCAGGGTGATGGTGAGTTAGCTAGACTCAACCATCCAATCAGTGTGAGCAGAGGGCGCATGAAACCCAAAGCCCGGAACTCCTTCCACCACTAATCTCCTAGTGGCTTCAGGGGTCATCCCAAATGGTGAGGATAGAGCCGGAGTTACCCGTCAGCCCATGCTTTCCCGGTTGGCTCAAGCTACTACCCTCGGGCCCACAGTCCAATCAATATACTCGCCAAAACAGTCGGTTCATTACAATACAGTCGTTCAGTGAAAATCAATTAACATTTGAGGAAAGCTATAGATATACGTATACGTTTTGACTTAAAATCCATATAAGGGTCATATGGTTCTATATAACTAGAAATTAAACCTCACCTGTACAGACAAAACCAATCGAGAAAACCGCCTAAGGTGTCGGCCCCTCGTCACCAGGAAGCTGGTCTGTGCAAACAATGACAAGTGCAAGTGAGACACGACTCGTATGAACCAACTAAGACGAACGGCGAAATGCAACGAGACAATGTGGAATCATGAATACGGCACAAAATAATCTTGTTTTTGCATGAAATGTATCATATAATAGCAATTTGGGATCAATTAAGGCATTGGAGCAAAATGTGAAATTTGTAGGTACCAATGCAGAAAATTTCCAACATGCGCACATTGTATTCAAATAAGCATAACTCCTTCATCGGAATGAATTTTAACGAACTGAAAAATTCCTAGACAACTAGACAACCATATCTTTACAATGATGTAAGGCTCAAATTCTAGTTCACCCCGAGTAAATACCAGATTTTGTTTGAATATGACACAAAGCAGAAAATTTCCTGCAGCGCTATTAGTGAAAGATGATCGTCGTTCCCTTATCAAACGAAGTCGAAACGATCTGCAAATTGGTGGAGATATCTACAACATACCCAGAAATACACCCGTAAAACAGTTTTAAAAACTTCCACCATTTGGTCTCTCTGATCAAGCCAAAACCGAAATATGAAAACAGGGGACAGCAGGGAATGTTGCTATTTTTCTCGGGGTCCAAATCAATTCGGATTGACACCAATTTTTACAGAGAACATCTATAATATATCAAGATTATCCCCATAAAACAGTTTTGAAAAACTCCAACTCAACAAGCCACAATTCGATTTTAAATTGGGTTAACGTAGATTCGCGACAGTTTGGCGGCACCAAATTAAAACGGCCATAACTCACAAACGAAAATAGATATTGACGAGCCGTAAAAAGGAGAGTACTATACACTTCAAATATTTTCTACAGTAGAAAAATCAGATCAATTGGAACAGGGGAGCAGAGGCAGAAAAACAGAGCAAAATTCGAACCACAACAAACAATCAACCAATTCCAATTCTAATCAATCCAAATGCCATAATTCATGCAACATATATATATACAAGTTCAATACTCACTAAAGTTCCACATATTCATGTCCATAACTCATTAATCATCAAGAATCACACATATGAGCTCAATTTATCAACTTATGCTACAAGTCCATAAACCTCAATATTTATGCATCAAATTCAAGCTAGGATCAAGTATTCACACCTCCAACAACTAAAACACAATTCACCCAATTTATATCACAACCCTAGCTAATACATCTTTCAAAGAAATAATCAAATAAGCTCATGATCACCTTGTAATGGAAGAAATGAGATGAGATGCTTGAATGGAAATGATGAAGCTTCAATTTCAATGATCAATCCAATAAAAAGAGCTTGAAGTATAAAAATCTCCTTCTTCTTCCTTTCTTGCTATGTTGATCGATGGAAATGGGAAGCAAATGGAAGAAAATGTGTATCTCCTCTAATAAGAATTAATTAAACATATAAGTGCTAGATATTATTCCAACTTTTGAGTCATGACCCTTAATTGCAATTAGATCCTCCCATTTTCTTAGTTGTGCAATCCAGTACAAGTTAGAGATTGCAAATAATTAAAGTCCCAAACCCTCATGTGCAATTATGTACAAAGTTTCAAGAATTGATCAAATAATGCAATAAAATCACTTAGTCATTTTCAACAATTAAATCGTGAAATAAAATAATTTGCATGAATTAAGAAAATGCAATTTTATAAAATAATTATGTCACATAAATTTATGAATGCAAATAGTTAAATGACGAATTTAAATCACAAAACACACACGTGGCGTGCTTACCTGAAATCCGGAAATATGGGGCGTTACATGTTGACAGAATCAATATGGACGAGGAAGTCCGTTCAAGAGCCTCAGGAGGAGGTAGCAGAGGGGATGGGGAAAACCCAACCCACTCGCGGCTGTGCAAGACCAGCTGCAGTGTTTGAAGGACATGGTGGATGATAGGGTGTCATTGTGGGAATCTGACGCAATTAGGGGGAAAGTTTGGGCCAATTAAAGTGGGCCCTCTAATTCCCATTGGAATTTCAATTCAAGGAGGCAACATGCTAATCTAAGGAGATCCCGAGCCCATTGAGTTTATTTTGGGGGTCACAAAACGTGTTTAAAGATTGGAGTTAATGGGTCATTAATTCTGGAAGCACGTTTTTTAGAGTGGGGCAATAATGCAGAAACATGAGCAGAACTTGGGCAGAACCTGGGAGATGGAGTTTGGGAATAAAGAGGTGCACAAGCGGACTGCAGAGGGCACAATCTTTTACACGCTTTGGGAGAGAGGAACTCAGGCAACACACCATCGCCAAGAGTTTTGTTTCTTTCTTTTTTTTTTATTTTAGACTGTGATTTTGGACCTTGTTTTGTGTGGTTTCGATTGATTAGCTAGTTTCGTTTTTAGTTGGGAATTTTCAAATATTATGCTAGACTTGTGAGACCGAATCGTTTTGATTAGTTAGTTTATGATATTCGTATTGTTTCCGTTTTACTGTCATTGATTGTTAATTGATTATTTGATTAGGGCCCGGTCTTAGAATTAGTTAATTTGCATATAGCCAACTAATTTATTTGGGGTGTTAATTCTATAGTTAATATTTGTGGCAATCAACACTAGGGCATAATGTTTGTCTGATTTCGTGTTGATAAACTTGCGATCTAATCGAGTGAATCAGGAATCTATGCATAACCGGTTAGGATTAGTGTTTCTTTGGTGTTTAATATGCTGCTAAATAATTGAATCCCGGAGAGAGTCTTGAAGGGGTTATTAATTAGTTAGGGAACAATTTTTAGGAGTCTCTTTGATTGTTCTATAATTAAGAAGAAACGAGGGAGCCAGAGGTACTTGGTGACTATAGCTAATCTATCATTAAACCAGTGAAAATCTTTGAGTTGATGATCGTAGTCTATGCATGATTAGGAACTTCCCGACTAATTTGTTATCCATTCATTTTGAGTTATTAAATCTTGAGTATTTGTTCGACTAGCTAGTTTTTATTATTTGTTTAGTTTAATTGTTAGTAGTTTAGTTATAAATCTCAAAACCCCCCTTTTTATTATTTATTTTCGTTCCTCGGTATATTTGAAAGTCACGATATCGTCCAATCCTCGTGGATCGACCCCTTTTACCACTATTTTCAATTTAATTATATTCGGTACTTGGGATTTATTTTTGGTGGCTTTGACACCCATCAAATTTTGGCGCCGTTACCGGGGATTAGTTATTAATTGATTTTGTTTCTTTTTCTTATGCCTAGGAACTTTCGTACGGGACAACTTGCCTTATACATCCTCGCGATCGAGAAGACTGAAAATTTTCGAAATTGTTTGAGCTGGATATTGATAATGATTCTAAACAGGAGCTTGCAGTTGCACAGCTAACTGACGAGAATCCTAACAGTGATCACAGTCAGGATATGGCTCATAACAGAACACTTCGGGAACTTACCCGACCCAAAGAAGCACAACGCTGGCTAGACCCACCTATAATGGAGACAGTGAAAAAGAAGATCCTTAAGCCCGCTGATCGAGTGATTGAAAATTCGGATAGTGAGGTGAAGGGGCACGGACTAAAGCTGTTTTATGAAGGGTTTGCACCGTACATGGTTGAAGGGATCAATCTAGAGGATCCTTCTCTAGGAGCTTAAGTGCACAACAATGACACGTTGAGTCCATGACCTTAAACAAAGGCGCTAAAGGGAGGCAACCATATTTCCTTTCCTTTGCCTTTTATTTTCTTTGTTTTTCTCGTTTTTCTCGTCCCGTCATAATATTTTCTCTTCTCGTATTTTCCAGGTGAATTTTGGGGTGGTATGTTCGAGCAAGTGGGGGAAATGTTCATGGATCACTTGGTGCTTACGAAAAAAAAAATCAAGAGGGAAATAGCTTCTGCAAAGAAGCTGTACAAGGGTGCCTATTCAGATAAGTGTGGGGGAGCATTCCCAGTCAATGAATTGTCAAGAATGGTGAAACTTGCAAAAATGCTACTGTGAGGAAGCCTGCCTGAGGTCATGGGCAGGAATCATGACCCAACCACCAGACCTGCCCACTACTGACCCGCCTCCACGACCCGTCTCCACACTTCTAACCTAATTCCCCATATCAGCAACTCATTCCCACAACACAAATCCCCAATTCACATTCTCTAGATCCTAATTTCCCAAATACACCGTGGGAAACGATTTGGTCCGTCTCTGGACTAAGCAACCGTCATCTTCATCACCATCAACCACCACACCATCACCATTTGGGTCCGCCTCCTCCGCCTCCAGCTTAGAAAAGAACACCCTTACCCGCTGCCACTTCCCAACAACCCACAACAGATGCCACCGGTCGCGAACCCAGCGTCAGAAACCAACACCACAGCCCAGACCGCGACTCCGCCGGCCTGAAACCTCACACAGCATTCAAGGCCGACGAACTGCCAGACACAAAATTAGAGTAAATGGCATAATGCTACTGATGTGCGGCTGATCGTGATCATAGACAGGATTCCCCGAGTCTGACTCCCGACCATCACACCCCCCCGGGTTCAGGGAAGTCGTCGTTTTACTATTCCTTTTTACTTTTATGTTAAGGACAACATGCGTTAAAGTGTAGGGGGGGTATTAAGGGCTGGTATTAAGGGCTGAAAGATAATTTTTTTTGAATTTTTGCATGATCTCGAAATATTTTAGGGCTGATAAGGGGCTGAAAATTTTGATAATGTGCTGTTGTTGTTATAATCTGCATTCGGAATGAGTTTCTGCATGTTTTAAGGGCATTCTTGTGGCTGTGAATAGTTAATTTTAGGGCTTCCCGTATGACTGAAATTTTGAATGTGTGTAGCATGGAATTGTTCACTATGGCATAATATCATTTCTAACCTTCTTATAGCTTCTTGGTTATTGGTGGATTAATTTTGAAAAGGAAATTAACTTGAAATCATTGGTTCTTTATGACTTGCATGACACAGAGTAAGGTTTGGTTGATACTTGATATTGCAAGGATACTATGAGCTTGAGATTAATGCAGGAAACTTAATTTGTATGTTGAATTAGTGTCGTGCTACAAATGAATCTTGTCTAATGTGGTTAATTGATTTAATATCTCATAATTTTTCAAGTACGTTGAGAAACGGTAGATTGGTGTTGAGCTAAAGTAAGTCATACTTGATGAGGGGCTAACTAGAGAAAGGTTGGTCAGTAGAACTCGTGCAACTACTCCTCTGGCCTTGAAAAAATTCCAAATTAATTAAGTTCCATGAGTAGGGTCGACGGCCGCTCTCTAAATTGTTTTCCCAACACTTAAGGGATAACAACTGGAGTTTGCTTTGCTTTTCGGGAAAAAAAAAAAGAAAACAGAAAAAAGAAAAATGTGTTGAAAAAAAGAAAAGAAAAAAAGGGTGCTGACAAAAAAATAAAGATGGAAAAAAGAAAAAAAGAAACATTATTTTGAGGGAAGATTTGTTTTAAAAGCTCTCTAGGGATTTTAGGTTTCTTATCTAGGAAGATGTAACTTGGCTCATCACCGTATCTTTGGTATTCTTGACGTATGCTCAAAATTGGTTGATATTCGATTGATTAATTGCCTTATACTTGTTTCTTTTGTATTGCATAGGCTTAATAAACTTGAACTAATTGTGCATGATAATAATTGGAACTTGAAACTCATATGTTCTTGTTTTGGATAGTTGATTTTCAGACTTAGCTTGTGTTGTGTTTGTTGCAAATAATCTTTGGTGACAATGAATTTTTCGTAAATTTACGCACCTGAATGTTGTAGTTGGGATGAAGAATGTGATTTTTGCCTTAATTCCATGTTATTCTTAAGGGCAAGCATTACCTAATATGGGAGGATTTGATAGGGTTATATATCTAAATATTAAGTGTGAAGTGTTATATTATGCCCCACGAATTAAGTTAATTATGGATATTTAATTGAATTGATAATTTATTGCAGACAAAAGGGTCATTGTGGGAATCTGACGCAATTAGGGGGAAAGTTTGGGCCAATTAAAGTGGGCCCCCTAATTCCCATTGGAATTTCAATTCAAGGAGGCAACACGCTAATCTATGGAGAGCCCGTGCCCATGGAGTTTATTTTGGGGGTCACAGAACGTGTTTAAAGATTAGAGTTAGTGGGTCATTAATTCTGGAAGCAACGTTTTTGAGAGTGGGGAAATAATGCAGAAACGTGAGCAGAACATGGGCAGAACCTGGGAGATGGAGTTTGGGAATAAAGAGGTGCACAACCGGAGTGCAGAGGAGACGATCTTTTACACGCTTTGGGAGAGAGGAACTCAGGCAACACACCATCGCTAAGAGTTTTCTTTCTTTCTTTTCTTTATTTTAGACTGTGATTTTGAACCTTGTTTTGTGTGGTTTCGATTGATTAGCTAGTTTCATTTTTAGTTGGGAATTTCCCAATATTTTGCTAGACTTGTGAGACCGAATCGTTTTGATTAGTTAGTTTATGATATTTGTACTGTTTCCGTTTTACTGTCATTGTTTGTTAATTGATTATTTGATTAGGGCCCGATCTTAGAATTAGTTAATTTGCATATAGCCAACTTGTAGTACCCGAGCGCAAGGTACCACATCCCCCGCACCGACACCCGACGCATATATGAAATGGAAGTCCATACACGTGCCAAATCACGGCGAACGGGGACACAACACACACGCTTTGCTAGGCGGGACTAACCCTTAAACCATCCAAACCCAACATAATGTAAAATCAGAGCGATACCGAAAATGCGGAAGCAAAACCAACATATATATATACAACGAGCCATTGAGCTCCAAAATAGCTATACAATATCATTCAAGTATTCAACGGCCCACACGGCCTACAAAATCATATATACTCCATTAAAATGATCATATACAAAAACAGCAATATGAGTGTGAGTGAAACATAAAGGGAGTGCTAAACACTAATGCAAGACCTAGACGACTTATATTCCCACCTAGCACTCCTTAACCTGCACAAAACAACTGAAAACAAACCAGGTTCAGTCTAAAGGAAACGGGTGGGTATAAAATAGGGCATAAATGTAAATATCGCGGAATTTAAACATATACATGCAAGCTATAAACCCGTATGAAGTTTTTTCAAGATTTCCCAATTGGGTAAGACAAAGAAGGACATCTACGGGATTATAACTATCATATTCATTCATAATTAATCATGAGTTTTAAGGCCCGGTGAGTGGGCGTGCATAATCTCCAACCTTCTCCTTGTGTATTCATAACATGATTCATTGGTTATCATACATATATCTTTCGTGCACAATCATATCATGATCATAATCATACATATACACCTTTTTCCTCCCGGTGGTGGACGGGTTTGCAAGATTCGACCACCTCACACATGATGGCTAGTGATGTACATGAATCATCAAAAGCCCGGTTAGCCTTTCCTCGTCAAAACTCCTGAACGAGGTCGGTTTTGCAGTAATTTGGTTGGAACTAGCATATGGGATCACCGTCGGCCCTTGCCTCCCCGGATAGCCACATACACTAAGTTCCGGGGCCCATGCGTTCATAACATGCTCTCGCCAAAATCATGGGATAAGGTTTCATAAAGGAAAGGCTTACGTTTGAAATCATTTACTCTTAAAAGACTCGATGTATAATTATACTATTTTGGATCAAAACATTTCACGTAAGGGATATATCGGGCCGTTTTAGCTATTAGAAGAGAAATCCACCTTAAAAGTTCAAAAGAAAAGAGCAAGAATCTCAAGGATCGCCCTCGTCTCCGACCAAACCAGAATCTGTGCAAAAGAGAGTGAAGTGAGACTCAATATGACCATATATGACGCTCGGCAATGAAATGAGTATGATATGTGAATGCATAAAAGATAACATTATATCATGGAGACGTTCATGTGCACGATTAATGCCTTTAAGGCATATAAACAAGTAAATCATGCATTCAAGGAAGCATTCAAATTCATTCAAGTTCATAATTTCACATTTCATATCAATTCAATCCAAGAATTTCATAGAACAATCATAACACGTACTATTTCACATTTACAATTAAAAAATGGACAAATAAAAACGTTCAAGTCATGATCAGAAATTAAATAACGCGAAATAGATAACAATTAAATTCTATAATTGAAATAAATTAAACCATACTTAAAATATATATTATATCATGCATTAAAATAACATTTAATATCATAACTATATATATATACCTAACATATAATAATACATATACAATATATAACTATATATAGGTATATACATGTACACACACATTTAATGCATGCAAATATGTATAAATAAACCCATTCATGCAATATATATATATATACTTGGTACATTACATGCACGAAGTAGCAGACTAATATAAAAAGGAAATATGCATGGGACAGATTTAAAACGGCAGCGCAGGAGACAACACAGGCGGGCACAGCCGCGACGCCTCTCTTCACAAAATGGGCGCGGCCGCAACGCCATTACAGAAGCAAAACGTGCATTCGGTCGCGGCCGCGACACAAATTCAACACACAACAGGAAATAAATCGCAGCAAACTGGGCAAAAACAGAGCATAACCAAGTTCAATCCTCTCCCACATCATCAGGTAAGATTAAGCAGCAAGAAGACCAAAATTTCAGTCCCAAAATAACACTTAAACATGCCTCAAATGCAGCCATACGAGAGGAGGAGATGCAAGAGTTAAAATCATTCAATTTCATCCAACATTTCATTAATGGCAACTCAACCAATTCTCAACTACCACAAAATACATGTCCATAAATGCAATAAGGGAGTTAATATGATCACTTTCATGCTTTCAATCAATCAAAACCACCATGGATTCAAAGAGATCAAGAAATTGCTTCATAACCTAACTATTCAGTCATCTTCTCAAAACTCCTTGAATATAAGCTCAAAATTAGGGATGCATGGATCAAAATGACCACAAATGAATGTATAACACAACCCTAAACTCACCTTGTGAATTGGATGAAGGTTGGAAGAGATTTGAGCTCAAAAATCTCAAGGTTTGTAGAGTTGCGAAAATGGACTGGAATGCAGAAGATTTGCTGAGTTTTTCCTCTTTGGATAGAGTGTGGTTCGGTATGGGGTGAGTGGGAGATGATAGAGGGTTGAGTTACGTTTCCAAAAAGTCCAACCATGGTTAATTTGGTTAAGTGTGGTAAGATTTATGATTTAATTGGTAAAATGTGGCAGTTTTGCGGCCGATTCGTTTTTCGGTTGAATTTCGGGGATTCAAATAGGCTTAGAAAAATATGAGGCTTGATTCATTAAACCTGAATCTTCGATACGAGTTCAACAAAGTTGACAGAACTTGAATCCGAGTTCCCGAGCTCAAGATATCACATAAGGAACCAGGAGTGCGCTAATTGCCCGTTAGCCCCCAACTTGGTTCCACGACTCAAAATAAATTCGTTACCACGTCAAACGAAATCAAAAACATGAAACGAGCATATAGATATGTTCCTGACACATAAGTCTATGACATACTAAATGTTCACGAATTTTCGATATCAAATCATTTAAGAACGAAGCACGATTAAAACACTCATGCGCAAAACATTAACAATTTCATAACATTTCCAAATTAATAAACAAAATTTAAATTCCATTTTTAAATTAAATAAGAAAGTGCACGATAATGCTGAATTTAGTTAATATAATTAAAGAAATAATTAATTAGCATTAACTCTTAATTATCAATTTAAAAAATCACTAATTAGACGAAATAAAATAAAATAAAATAATAACAATTTATAATAAAATTAAACATATAAAACACTTATAAACAATTAACTCTCGCAAATTGGTAAACACATACGTCATACCTGTACGACTGAAAAGTCGGGGCATTACAATCTCCCCCTTATAAGAATCCGTCCTCGGATTCACTATCGCCCGGGAACAATTCGGGGTGAAACCTTTTCATCTTATCCTCCGTTTTCCACGTAGCTTCTTCGGTTTTATCATTTCTCCATAGAACCTTGACAAGTGGGATACGCCGATTTCTGAGTTCTTGAAACTTCCAGTCTAAAATCTTAATCGGCTTCTGAACAAAGGTAAGATTTGGCTCTAGTTCCACTTCTTCAACCGTAAAACCTCGGATTCATCTCGGTAGTACTTCCGGAGCTGCGAGACATGAAAAACATTATGAATTCCGGTTAAACTTGGAGGCAAATCCAAACGGTAGGCCGTATCACCAATTCTCTCCAAAATCTCATACAGTCCCAAATACCGAGGGTTTAGTTTTCCTCCTCGACCAATCCTTGAAAACCCTTTTCGTGGAGATGCCTTTAAGCAAACCCTGTCTCCAACCTCAAATTCAAGAGTCTTTCTCCGAAGGTCTGCATAACTCTTTTGTCGATCCTGAGCGGCCTTCATCCGTTGTCTAATTATCTGGACCTTGTCAATAGCCTCTTGTACGGCCTTAGAGGGTTTTTCTTTCTTCTCCCCTCTTATAACACCTTCTTATTTGGTCCAATTCCATTCCTCCAAGTTAAAGAACAACGGGGACCTACACTTATGTCCTTAGAGAGCTTCATAAGGTGCCATCTCTATCGAAGCTTGATAGCTATTATTGTAAGCAAACTCGATTAATGGCAACTGCTCATTCTACGAGCTCTGAAAATCCAATGCACATGCTCTCAACATATCCTCCAAGTACTTGATTAACCTCTCTGACTGTTCGTCGGTTTGAGGATGGAAAGCTGTGTTGAATTGAAGCTTTGTTCCCAAATTCTTTTGAAGCTCTTGCCAAAATCTCGACGTAAACCTTGGATCCCGATCCGACACAATACTTACCGGTACTCCATGGAGTCTTACAATCTCATCTTTGTACTTCTTAGCCAACTTACTCACTTTGTCGGACATTCTTATATTAAGAAAATGAGTTGATTTCATCAACCTGTCCACAATTACCCAACTTCCATCAAGTCCTCCTTTCGCTCTTGGTAATCCCGAAACGAAATCCATAGCTATTTGTTCCCATTTCCACTCCG
The DNA here is from genome assembly GCA_037501455.1 of Lantana camara. Taxonomy (NCBI): domain Eukaryota; kingdom Viridiplantae; phylum Streptophyta; class Magnoliopsida; order Lamiales; family Verbenaceae; genus Lantana; species Lantana camara. The sequence goes on from CM074862.1 coordinate 66,228,890, forward strand.
GGATAGGCAATGGTTGAAGTAGTCCCGATGGCTTTTTATGTTCCACTTTTACCACTTGACAGGTCATACAATGCTTCATGAAGTTAATCACATCCCGTTTCAAACCATTCCACCAATAGAACTGTTTTAAATCCTTATACATTTTGTTTCCTCTGGGATGTATCGAATACCCTGACCGATGAGCCTCTTCAAGAATAATCCGTTTCAATTCTTTTGGTACAACAACTCGGTTCTTGAATCTTAGAATTCCCGTATCATCAAATCCGAATGGACACGCTAGCCTTCCTACTAAGCGCATCCGCGACCAAGTTGGCTTTGTCGGGATGGTATCGGATTGTACACTCATAGTCCGCCAAAACATCCATCCAATCCCGTTGTCTCTTGTTCAACTCTTTCTGAGTGAACAAATATTGTAGACTCTTGTGGTCGAAAAAGATCTCAAAAGAAACTCCGTAGAGATAGTGTATCCACTTACCCAAAGCAAAGATCACAGCCGCTAACTCTAGATCGTGAGTGGGGTAGTTCTGCTCATGATCCTTCAATTTCCTTGAGGCATAGGCAATCACTTTACCGCTCTGCATCAAGACACATCCCAAACCTTCCTTCAAGGCGTCCGTATAAACCGTGTATCCTTTTGTGCCTTCGGGAAGTGCTAATATCGGTGCAGTGGTCAACTTTTTCTTTAAGAGTTGAAAACTAGCCTCACATGCCTCGTCCCACTCAAACTTAACCTCTTTCTTAGTCAATCGGGTTACAAGAGCAGCAATCTTCGAAAAATCCTTCACAAACCTCCGATAATAGCCCGCCAAACCCAAGAAACTTCTTACCTCTGAAGCATTCTTTGGACTTTGCTATTGTAAGACCGTCTCAATTTTAGAAGGATCTACTTCCAGACCTTTCCTTGAGATAATATGGCCCAGAAATGCTACCAGATCAATCCAGAACTCGCATTTGCTAAACTTAGCATATAACTGATGTTCTTTCAAGGTGTCCAACACAATTCTGAGGTGTCGAGCATGATCTTCCGGAGTTCTCGAATAAACAAGAATATCATCGATTAATATAACCACAAACTTGTCCAGGTAAGGCCGAAATATCCGATGCATCATATCCACCAGAGCATTAGTTAATCCAAAAGGCATCACTACGAACGCATAATGCCCATACCGGGTGTTAAATCCCGTCTTCAGAATGTCCTCTTCCCGGATTTTCAATTGGTAGTACCCTTGTCTCAAATCCAACTTCGAATATACCCCCAAACCTTGCAACATGTCAAATAAATCCTCGATGTGGGGTAGAGGATACTTGTTCTTTATAGTCATCCGATTGAGTTCTCGATAATCTATGTACATTCTTAAAGTTCCATCTTTCTTCTTGACGAAAAGAACCGGTGCACCCCAAGGTGAAGAACTTGGCCGAATATATCCAATCTTAAGTAACTCTTCAAGTTGAATCTTTAACTCTTTCAATTCGTCCGGTGGCCATCCGATAAAGGGGTCTTAGAATATGGCTCGGATCCCGGATACAAATCTATCACAAGCTCAATCTCTCGATCCGGTGGCAACGAACCCAAATTCTCCAAAAAAACATCGGGAAACTCCTTTACAATGGCGGTATCCTTAAACTTAACTTGATCTTTCGGCTTATCGAGAAGGTAAGCAATAAATCCCGTTGCTCCCTCTCTTACCAATTTATGAGCTTCGGTAAAGGACAAAAGAGGTACCGTCTTCGAACCAACACCAACAATCAGTTCCTCACCCAACTTAATCTTCTTTGCAAAACAATCAACCGTAGCCCGATGTTGAAATAACCAATACATACCCAAAATAACCCCATACTTCTTCATAGGCATATCAATGAAATCCGCCGGATAATCTTTTCCTTCCAACATCACTGAACAACCCCGAACCATCTGATCGGTCTAAAGGCTTCCACCGAGAGGGGAACTCACCAAATAACAAGAATTTAAACAAATAACAAGCAAGCAAAGAGAAGCAGCAAGTTCACACGAAATAAAGGAATGCGTGGCACCCGGATCAAAAAGTGCATGAATGTTCGTGGTATGAATGCATATGGTACCTTCCACCACGACAGTCGGATCAACCTCTGCATCCTGCTCCTCGCCCTCAAGGGCATAAGCACGTTCTTGGATCATAGTCCTCTGAACTCCTCTTTGAAATCCTGGGTTCTTATCTGGACACGCATCTGCCATATGATCGCCCTTTCCACAGATGAGGCATAGTCCCAACCCCCTTCGACAATTATAATAATTGTGGCTCGGTCCTCCACAATGTGTACACGGTGATTGGTGTAACCGAGCCTCACTTGGAGCTTGTTGAGTCGTAGGAGCCTTTGGTCGAGTCGGTGCAGCCTGAGAAGCTTGTCCTCCATACCGAGGCTTCTTGAAAGGACCCTTAGGTAGAGGAGTAGCTTGAACCATCTGTCTCTTTCCCAAATTTGATCCAGAACCTCATCCCATTGGTGCACTATAGACTGGATCTCTTTTCTTATACTTTTCCTCTTGAACCAAAGCCCTTTGTATAGTGTCAGCAAATGACTCAAAATTATGACCGGCGTGCCCGTGCCTTAAATCCTGCCTCAAGCCAGCAATAAATTTCCTAGCCTTTCTCTTCTCATCCCGAGTGATATGAGGAGCATATCTTCCAAACCTGTTAAACACGGTGAGATATTGGGCCACAGTACGGTTTCCTTGTTTCAAATCTATAAATTCCTGTTCTTTTCTTTCCCTTACCACCTCCGGCACGAAACACTCCCGAAATTCCCTTTTAAATACTTCCCATGTCACTTCTTCACCATCAACTTCCAGCTTCTCTCTTGTTCTTTCCCACCATTCATAAGCATCGCCATCAAGCTGAAAAATGGCAAACTAGGCCTTCTCCTGTGTAGTGAACTCTCGGACCCCAAAAATCCTCTCTAGTCTAGTCAACCAACCCTCTGATATAGCGTCATCAATAGAGCCAGAAAACCGAGGGGGATTGTAGCTCAAGAATACCCCATGAGGATCCCTATTGTTTTGTGGAGGTGGTGGTTGTTGTTCAGCTTTTGGTGGTGGAGGAGCTTGAGCTCTTCGATGCTCAACATAATTGAAGACCGCTTCTATAAAGTTCTCCATATTCATCGGAGGCGGTTGCGGTTGTTGTGGCTCTTGTTGTGGTGGGGATGGTCATCGGTTACGATGACAACGTCGATCTGGAGACCTATGTCTATCTCTTCTTGGAGGCATCCTATCAAAGAAACACTAAAATGCATGTTATTTCAGTCTATACATGAGAATGCAAATAATTCAAACAAAATCAAGAGTTAGGCACATAATCACATAAGAAATGCATATGTAACACGTTGACAAGTTGTTCCTAAAGCCGAACGACTTAACTGAGTCGACACGACACGAGAGCTCGGGTTTTGCAACCCTAAGCTCTGATACCACATAAGGATGTAGCACTCGAGTGCAAGGTACCACATCACCCACACCGACACCCGCCCTGTATATGAAATGGAAGTCCATACACGTGCCAAATCACGGCGAACGGGGACACAACACACACGCTTTGCTAGGCGGGACTAACCCTTAAACCATCCAAACCCAACATAATGTAAAATCAGAGCGATACCGAAAATGCGGAAGCAAAACCAACATATATATATACAACGAGCCATCGAGCTCCTAAATAGCGCTAGAATATCATTCAAGTATTCAACGGCCCACACAGCCTACAAAATCATATACGCTCCATAAACATGATCATATACAAAACTGTAATATGAGTGCAAGTGAAACATAAAGGGAGTGCTAAACACTAATGCAAGACCTAGACGACTTGTATTCCTGCCTAGCACTCCTTAACCTGCACAAAACAACTGAAAACAAACAGGGTTCAGTCTAAAGGAGACTGGTGGGTATAAAACATGGCATAAATATAAATATCGCGGAATTTAAACATATACATGCAAGCTATAAACCCGTGTGAAGTTTTTTCAAGATTTCCCAAGTGGGTAACACAAAGAAGGACATCTACGGGATTATAACTATCATATTCATTCATAATTAATCATGAGTTTCAAGGCCCGGCGAGCGGGCGTGCATAATCTCCAACCTTCTCCTTGTGTATTCATAACATGATTCATTGGTTATCATACATATATCTTTCGTGCACAATCATATCATGATCATAATCACACATATACACCTTTTTCCTCCGGATGGTGGACGGGTTTGCAAGACCCGACCACATCATACATGATGGCTAGTGAGGTAAATGAATCCTCAAAAGCCCGGTTAGCCTTTCCTCGTCAAAACTCCTGAACGAGGTTGGTTTCGCCGTAATTTGGTTGGAACTAGCATATGGGATCACCGTCGGCCCTTGCCTCCCTGGATAGCCTCATACACTAAGTTCCGGGGCCCGTGCGTTCATAACATGCTCTCGCCAAAATCATGAGATAAGGTTTCATAAAGGAAAGGCTTACGTTTGAAATCATTTACTCTTAAAAGACTCGATGTATAATTATACTATTTTGGATCAAAACATTTCACGTAAGGGATATATCGGGCTGTTTTAGCTATTAGAAGAGAAACCCACCTTAAAAGTTCAAAAGAAAAGAGCAAGAATCTCAAGGATCGCCCTCGTCTCCGACCAAACCAGAATCTGTGCAAAAGAGAGTGAATTGAGACTCAATATGACCATGTATAACGCTCGACAATGAAATGAGTATGATATGTGAATGCATAAAAGATAACATTATATCATGGAGACGTTCATGTGCACGATTAATGCCTTTAAGGCATATAAACAAGTAAATCATGCATTCAAGGAAGCATTCAAATTCATTCAAGTTCATAATTTCACATTTCATATCAATTCAATCCTAGGATTTCATAGAACAATCATAACACGTACTATTTCACGTTTACAATTAGAAAATGGACAAATAAAAACGTTCAAGTCATGATCAGAAATTAAATAACGCGAAATAGATAACAATTAAATTCTATAATTGAAATAAATTAAATCATACTTAAAATATATATTATATCATACATTTAAATAACATTTATTATCATAACTAAAAAATAAATAAATAAATATATATATATATATATATATATATATATATATATATATATATATATACCTAACATATAATAATACATATACAATATATAAATATATATAGGTATATATACGTACACACACATTTAATGCATGCAAATATTCAATAAATTCTCAACTTGTTCTCCAAGTCTTGCAAGAATAACCTTCTCTCTCCTTCAATAGGAAGTTAGACTTTTCAACTTGTCTAAAGTTTAAGTCAATATTCAATAAAATAATTAATTCCCAATTAATTATTTGTTGGGTTAAGTTTATTTGAGAATAGTCTTAACAATTAATTCAATAATTAATTAAAAGACTAAAATTAATTAATTACAATTTAATTAATTAATTCTAGAAAAGAATTCACGTGTAACATAATTACATAAATAGAACCTCGTACGTGCCACGTGTGCATGAGACGTGGCAGCCACGAAGTGGCTACGTGACACGTGGCAATACCCATGAGTTACAATCTCCATTTTTGATCAACAATTTGATCCTTCATAGTCATATTAACATCCTACCATAACCCTCGTGTTCTGGCATTTGTGTGTGACCCTTTAGGTTCATTATTCGATTAGGAGTGACAACAATTAATTAATCACTTTACAGATCACACTACCGTAATCTAGCAATGGGTGTGTGACCCCTAGCCGAATAACGAAATGAATCGAAGAACCTTTCAGTCAATGCCAATCAGTGAAATACGATCCTACAACTCCATCTCTCAATCAAGAACTAAGGCATGGGAATATTCTCAGAGCCCAAATATTCTTGATCTTTAAAGTTAAGTTCGTTTCATATCTATTTCGATCTCAATCCTAGAAAACCCCATTTTCTAGATGTCTTGATCTTTATCCACCTTGGCCAAGGGTTTAATGTTTAATGGACTACGAACAACTCAAATCAGTAAGAGATCATTCTTGTTATTAACAAGTATATGTCCTTTATCGATTCTACTAATTCTACATATGCCACTTGTGTCCCAACGTAGGCCGTGGTTCAGGTGTCTATATGGCCACACCCTTTTGAGCCTATAGTTAGCTCATATGAGACATTACAGAATCTCAAGTCTAAGGATTAATGAATCACGTCATTGACCAGTGAGGTATTTCCTAATCTAGAAGTTTCAGGAAACTTCCTTTCCCATTTAGGAATGTTCTCACGCGGCACATCTCAGTGATGAAGTTCTTGTAACAATCACCTTTATGTATTATGAACGCATCAACTTATGCACTTATGACTCCATGAAACTGAGTGATCCTTAAAAAGGACACAATCACTGTAACGCCCCAATTTCAGGTACGCTCAACACATGTGAGTTCGAGCGTTAGGACTTTATTTTATTATTTTCAATTATTTAATTTAACGTGTTACATTAAATTTATAAATTGTTTTCAACATGATTGCGTGAAAAGTATATGATATTCTTTTCGATTTGAGAATTTTAGTATTGCATGGAATTTAATTGTTACATGAATTAATTGTCCAATTTGATTTAATTGCTTAATTGTCCCTAAATGCTTATTTATTTGAATTGAGGGACCTAATTGCATGAAAACATTAGAGGACTACCTTGATCATTTTCAAACGTTGGGTCCTTAATTGCATAACTTATAAAACTTAAAGGATTGGATCATAAATATTGCATATTTCCCAAAAATATCACGGTATAGCTTCTTCATGCTTCCATTCATTTCATTTTTCATCCAAAATTATTCTTCCTCATGCTCTCTCTACCGAGCCAAAATTCATGGGAAAGGAAGGAGGAAATCATCATCTTCAAGCTATAATTTGTTAGGAAATTCATGATTCAAGCTCAAGCATCCATACTCATCATCTTCCTTCATCTATTTTCACCTCAAGGTATATATGATCATTTATGTGATTTCTTGGAATTTATCTCTTGAAGCTAGGGTTAAGAATTATTAAGGTAAATGGATTATTTGTTGAGAAGAGTATGAATAATTGATCATAGCTTGGGAATCATGCATGATTTCTTGGAGAATTTGATGATATATGATGGGTTTATGTATAAACTTGAAAGTGATGAATATGATGAATTTGATATATTCAAGCATGGTTTAGGTGTCTTAATTGCATATTAATATATATTGAACCTGTATACATGCATATCTCAAGAATTCTTGCATGTTGGGATGAATTTGGGAAGTTTGGGGATGCTTGGTTTTGTCCCGAGAGCATCCCCTGTTTTGTTCTGTTCTTTGTTCTTCCTGCGTAACGGGAACGGCCCTTCCCGTTCCCTTTGTAAATAGGGAACGACCGTTCCCAGTGTTTGAGTATTGTGTCAGGCTGCGAGGACGGGAACGACCGTTCCCACTTTGTCTCACAGACGGGAACGGCCGTTTCCAGCTTCGGGGAGCACTTCGGGACTGGGGAACGGCCCTTCCCATTTTGCACTAAAGCCCGGAACGGCCGTTCCCAAGCCTCTGGCAGTGCAGAAACTTTCTGCACAAAATTACAATTTTAGCCCCTCGTTCCAATGGCTTATTTGACCCCAAATTGCTATTATATGATTGATTATATGTCAAAACAACATGTTATCATGCTACATTGTTTATTGCTCGACGTGTCGTACATGATCATGCCGTGCGCCGTTATATGAAGTAATTGTCTTGAATTGTGGTCTCATGCACGTTCATTGTCCCATTTCTTGTCCAGTTATTCTCCAGGGCGGAGATTATCAAGCATGAGCATGTTCACGCAATCACGGGTCATGTGTCGCCTGTCAGGTGAGGTTTAATTTCTAGTTAAATAGAACCTGTACTCCCATTACGTGATCTTTCGGCCAAAGGTATTTATAGCTAGACTTTATTAAGTCACATATCATTTCACGCCAGTCATGTTCCCAGCAAGCAAACCAAGATTGTCCATGTTCATGATTTCAAGCATGTTTAGGCGAGTAGCATGACCGTTCGCGATGGGCCCGAGGATAGTGACTAGAGCCAACCGGGGAAGCAAGGGCTGACGGGTAACTCTGGCGCTATCCTCATCATGTTTGGGGTCACCCCTGAATCCACTAGGAGGTTAGTGGAGGAAGGAGCTCCGGGCTTAGGGATTCATGTACCCTCTGCTCAACATGTCGTGGATGGTGAAGGCTAGCTACCTTCCCATCATTGGAGGAAGAAGGAGACTGGGGACGGGTCCGGCACCACGGATTGTCCTCGGGTTATTGCATGATTTTCATTCCACGAACGTGTTATATGATTACACCCTGCACGATAGCACGATAAATGATGGCATGATCACCTATTGTCTATTAAATAAGCAAGCATGTTCATGTTCATTTGGAGTAAGGTTGGAGACCGCCCTCACTCGCCAGGGCCATGTATTGATTGATTGCATGAAAGTGAACAAGTAATTAATATTGACAGTTGTATCCTCGGGCGAAGAATACTTTATTATTGAACTTATATATATATTCATCTTTTGCAAAGCTTTACCCGAGAATATGACTTGCATGTTATCTGCGCTAATATATATGTAAAACCCCTCACTCGGTCTTCACAGACTGACGCCTCCACCTTTCAGGTATTGCAGGTGCACGCTAGGCGGGAAGTGAGTCGAGTCCAGTCCTGGTAGTCGAGTCAGGCATGGTGCATTTATTTAATTGTTTAATTGTTGGTTACGAAAGGTTATGTTGAATGTTATAGGTTACTCATTTAAGGAGATGATAATGTATTGATAGTTAAGTATATTTTATCGCAAAAGAAAAAAATGGCGTTCTTGATAAATGGATATATATATGATCCTGATTGTTTTATGCTTCCGCTTAATGTTTGTCTCATGTTTAAGTTTTCCCGCCTAGCCTATTGAGTTATTGCATTGTCACCCGTTCGCTATAGGTTAGTTCATGTACGGATTGCCCGTTTCGTATGTGGATTGGCCTATAGTGCGGGGGTGTGGCGCCTACACGTGTATAGGGGTGCTACAATCACATAAGCAAATCTCAGCAGAGTCAAGGTCCACAATCCAATTGTCTGTCGGACTCATTGACTTGGAGAAGTTTCTAATCCTCACCCATGGAGTTAAGAACTTGTTTCATGTGTCGTTCCCCTAACGACAAAGTTCTTAACAGCCTCATTGGATTAGGGGAGTTCAATACATGCAAAACACAGTCAACCCAAATAGACATAAATAAGCACATAAAGAAATGATTGCCTATGAACAAAATCATCTCGTTTATTATTCAAAGACTGCTTAGGATTTCACAAGGAAATAGTAAAGCAAACATCTGCTTTAAGGGCACTATTCCTAACAATTTTCCACTTGCCCGTCAAAGCCACTCAGGTGCTAATCTAAGACCCATCTTCTGAAGATGTCCTTCAAAAGCCTGTTGACTAAGGGCTTTAGTAAGTGGATCTGCCATGTTCTCTGCCGATGTGACCCTTTCAATTTGCACATCTCCTTATATCACAGATTAAGTGATACTTCCTCAAAATGTGCTTGGTCCTTTGGTGAGATCTTGGTTCTCTTGCTTGAGCAACCGCCCCGGTGTTGTCACAAAACACTATAACGGGGTCTTTAATGCTAGGAACTACACCCAGTTCGTGGATGAAGTTTCTTACCCAAACACCTTCCTTAGCTGCGTCATTTGTAGCTAAGTATTCGGCCTCAATGGTCGAATCTGCAGTGGTCGCTTGCTTGGAACTTTTCCAATTCTCTGCTCCGCCGTTCATGTAGAATATATATCCTGACATGGATTTAAAGTCATCCATGTCTGATGCAAAGCTTGCATCATAGTATCCTCTAATGACAAGATCTTGCTGGCCTCCGAACAAATCCTTAGTTCTTCGCAAGTACTTAAGAATGTTCTTTACAACAATCCAGTGACCTTTACCAAGGCCAGATTGGAATCAACTAGTCACGCTAAGTGCATAAGCCACATCCGGTCGAGTACATAGCATCGCATACATTATGCTTCCTATAGCTGATGCATAAGGAATTTTGGACATCCTGGACTTTTCAAGTTCAGTCTTGGGACACAGCTTCTTCGAAAGAACTGTTCCCGGGTCCATTGGAAGTTTTCCACATTTGGATTCTTCCATACTAACCTCTTTAGTATTTTGTCTATGTAAACCGACTGTGATAATCCTAAAAATTTCCTCATCTATCCCCATAGATCTTTATCTCGAGAATGTAGGATACATCACCAAGATCCTTCATCTCAAATTGGTTCGATAACGAAAACTTTGTTACTTTCATGTCATCCTTCGCATTCCCAATGAGAAGGATATCATCTACATAAAGTATCAGAAATTGAACCGAGGTTTCCAATTCTTTCTTGTACATACAGGACTCATTTGGATTTTAAATAAAGCCAAACGATTTGACTGCTTCATCAAATCGAATGTTCCAATTCCTAGACGCTTGTTTCAATCCGTAGATTGAGCGTTGGAGCTTACAAACCTTTTGTTCGCTCCCACTGAATGTGAAACCCATGGGTTGCTCCGTGTAAATGTCTTTGTCAATGTCTCCATTGAGAAAGGCAGTTTTCACATCCATTTGCCATAACTCATAGTCATAATATGCAGTAATAGCAAGCAATATCCCAATGGATTTTTGCATTGCAACCGGGGAGAAGGTTTCATCAAAGTCTACACCTGGTCTTTGAGTGAAATCTTTAGCAACTATTCTTGCTTTAAAGGCTACCACGTTTCCATCTACTCCAAGCTTGCGCTTATATATCCATTTACATCCAATGGGCCTGATCCCATCAGGTGGATCAACCAAGGTCCAAACTTGGTTAGAGTACATAGAATCCATTTCGGATTTCATTGCTTCTTTCCACTGTTCAGAGTCCGAATCTAACAGTGCCTCCTCATAAGTTAATGGATCATTATCCACTTGAGAAGTTTAGTGGAGAAAACCATACCATCTCTCTGGTTGTCTACGAATACGTTCAGAACTTCTTACTAGAGGAGGATTTTTACGTGTATCACTCTCTGCGATTGGTTGAGGAACGTTAGTGTGACACCCCGACTTCTCCACCGTACAGGTACGCGCGCCCCACGTGAGAGTTTTGAGGGTTAGGTCTATTTGATTGCTTTTATTGATTTAATTGTGTGATTTAATCTTTTCTTTTGCAATTTCTTTTCGTGAATTATATCATTTAACTCTCCGAGCAGGCTAAGTGTTTAATTATTTCGTAATTGTAAGAATTTTACTTAATTGTCCCTTTTAGAGATGTTTGGTACTGGATTGATAATTGGATGAGGATTGATTGCCACATTCTTAATATTTCATACTTGATTGCATTCTTTTGAATTTCACAAGGACCAAAGTGCAATTTCTTCCTTTTCCTACCCACTTGATCGATATATCTATATACACACACCTATACATACATTTCTTCATTTCATCTTCATCTTTCAAGAATCAAGAACAAGGGTAAGACATCTCTTTCACTTTCTCTTTCATTTCAATCCACAAGACAACAAGAGATTCAAGCTTTCTTCCATCTTTTCTTCAAGAATTCACTCCAAGACCATCTCTTCTCCCTTTCCCCTTCTTTTTCTTCCATTTTCAAGGTATGGCAAACTTGTATACAAGATGAATATGAGTTTAGACTAGGGCTTTCACTTTCTTTGGATTTCTTGGCATGTTTTGAAGTTTATGTGATGAATTTAAGCTAATCTCATGCATATACGACATGTTCTACTTGAGGCTTGATGTATTCATAATTATGGTATATTTGAGGGTTTTATGAAGGGTTTTAATGTATCTAAGCATGTTTCTTTGGAGTTATAAATGGCCTAAATGAGATATTATGATCATATGCATGTTGTTTGATGTTTTGGGTGCTATTGGTTGAGGTTTGAGGTGATTTAGCTGTTTGGTCTTTCCCTCCCGTGAGTCTCCCCTATTCTACTACGTTTTTCTTGCCCAGAAGGACTACCCAGGCGGGTAGTTTTTTGTACTAAAAAGTACCCGGGCGGGTACTTTAGTACAGGAGGGTTTCTGCACTCTTTTTCCCCAGCTTGGTAAATTTTTCCCGACCAGTACCCCCTCATACGACCTCCGATTAACCTGATTTTTGAACCGTTGGAAACCTTTTGAAGTATAGAACAATCTCCAATTCGAATAACCCCAAAATTAGTTCTAGATTGTGAGTTATAACCGTTTTAATTTGGTGTCGCCACTTCACCTAAATTCTGCACTCCTTCAACTTTACACCTCCGCCATTTTCAGGTCCCTTTGAATCACGATTCGTGCCATATATCATTTGAAATTTCTATGTGTATAATTTCATTTCCAAGAAACAAAACTTGATTCCCATTTCTAAAACGCAAGTTATAACCATTTTCCTACAGCATGTCCATTTTCGAAATCTGTCAGCTTTGGCTCAATTTAACTCGGAACCACTTTTCATGTTTTATTTCCTTTCTCTCGCTTTTTTCCACCTCCAAACTTGTTTCTAACTTCTTATTTCTGGACTATATGCTTATACTTGTTCTTATATGCATTTATGTTGCTTGAGTGACGTGAATTGGTTTCACAAATTGCATGTGCGCCTTGTTAGGCATTTAAATGTTGTACTATACATTAATTGTGCACTTGAACATGTCATTGATGTAATATGATTCATATTCATGTCTTATGTATTTAATTCACTTGTCGTGCGTCATGCCTGGTTTATATTGAGTTGAGTTTCACTCGTGTCTTGTTTCCTTTGTCCAGAGAGTTCTCAGGAGGACGTTGAGCACGTCCAACAGGGTTGAGGAGTCCCCGTTCTTCTCTTTTGTTCGGTACAGGTGAGGAACTATTAGGATATAAAATAAAAACCCTACAACCCCTTATGTGACGATTTGGCCCAAAACTTATACTATATCTATAACTTGATTTCAAATGATTAATGATTTCAAATGTGCTTAAATCCTGATCTTATCTTGTTTTGGTGAGATTCCTGCACTTCCTGGGGCCCAGGGGCTTGTGTATTGAGAGAACCGGGAAAGCATGGGTTGACAGCTATCTCTTGCATAAGTCCCAACCAAACTCGGACTACCCGGACATTCACCAGGAGGTTTGGTGAATCGAAGGGGCTCCCGATCAATGGGATTCATGTACCCATTGATCATCCTGTCCTAGGTGGCCAGGGTTAGCTACCCAAACCACCAAACCGGAGGAAAAAAGGTACTTGTGCACTTGAAACTGATTCTGTAACAAAGTGAAACTTTAAATATTGCATGATCACTTAATAACTACCTAGTACACTAAAGGAGTAAGGCTGGAGAATGCTCACTCGCCGAGCTACTGATCACTTATCCTGAATTTAATTTGATAATTGTAATTCCATACAATGATAACCTTTAATTTACTTACCTTCTGGAAAACCTTGTACGGAATTATGGCTTGCATGAACTTTATCGCTTTATATATTATATATATGCCTTTTCACTCAGTCTTGTAGAGACTGACCCTTCCCTTCTTTTCCCTCAGGTTTTTTTGCAGGCGTAGCTAGGCGGGAAATTGCTTTACTTATTGTAATTTTGTGTCTAGCTCGTGTCACATGGTTGTTGTACCACACACTCATATGACCTTTTGCTATGTATATATTTTGTGAGGCCGTGAGGGCCAAATACTTTCACTTGTAAATTATGTAAGCTCTTGACGAGAGATTCTGTTGAGATGGATTACTAATTTTTGTTTATGGTTCGTACTCTTGTTTCTTTCTTTTGGATGCATGAATTGTTTGATGCAAGGTTAGTCCCGCCTAGCCAGGGTTTGTGTCGTGCCCCCGTTCGCTAGGAATGGGCTTGTGTGCGGACTATATTCGTATATGGGCTTGGTCTTAGTGCGGGGGATATGGGACCCATGCTAGGGCGTCACATCGTCAGGTGGTATCAGAGCCCGGTTGCAAAACCGGGATTCTAGTGTCGAGTCTGTCTAGGTCGTACAACTTAGGAACAACTTGTCAACGTGTTATGCATCTTACTTGCTAATTTCTCATTTATGTGAATTTAATTGTTGCATCTCTTGCCTCCATGAGCATAAATTGACCAACCATTTATTTCAATGTTTAAATTTATAGGATGCCTTCTCGAAGAGACCGTGACCGCTCACCGAGTTATCGTTGGCACCGAAACGATTCTCATACTCCTCAAGGGGAAAATCCTCGGGCCACTCCCGAGAATTTTATGGAAGCTGTCATGAATTATGTTGAGAGAAGACTCTGGGAGAATCCACCACCACCACCTCCGGCTCCGGTCCCTCCCCGGGTTCAAGAGGGGGGCTTGTCCCAAGCTCGAAGGGATTTCGTTCCTACCATCCACCATAATTTCATGGTGGGAATGATGAACTTGCTGAGAATTGGCTCACGGAGATTCAAGACATATTTCGGGTATGACGTTGCAGCCCTCAAGAGATGGTTGACCTTGCTATATTCCAACTTCAAGGAGAGGCACGAAATTGGTGGAATACGACTAATATTACACTTCAAGCTAATGGAGATGAACTCACTTGGGAGACTTCTGTGAGGGAATTCAAGAATAACTATATTCCACCAATGACGAGGACTAGAAGACTTCGGGAATTTCTTGACTTGAAGCAAGCGGCAAGGACTGTTGGATACATCTTGGAATTCAACCGGTTGGCCCCTTATACTTCACATATTTCCGGGAATGATGAGTTAAAGGCTCTCCAATTTGTGGATGGACTTCGGTACGAGATTAAGGATGTAATAGGGGTTTTGAATGTGAGGACTTAGGCCAAAGCTACGGACAAAGCCTTGAAGGCCGTGGCTAAGATCTTGAAGAGCAAGTCTAGGACTTTCCATGGTGGCTCGGGCTCGGGGACGGGAAAAAGGCTCGTATTTCAACAACTACAAGCTCCCAAGGGTAATGATAAGAAGCAAAAAAGCTATAAGGAAAGCTCCGGAACTACCGGCATTATCGGCTCCACCACCCCAACAAGAGAGACCCGGTTACACTTATTGTGGACATCCTTCCATACATATCGCAATTGTCGCCGCCGGTTGGGTCTACGCTTAAGGTGTGCAAAAACGGACCATAAAATTAATACTTGTCCGGAGCCGCCACAGGGAGTACAACAAGGGGGCCAAAGGCCATTGATTGGAGCCCGTGCCTATGCTATTGGAGGTGAAGAGCAAGATGCCGATATTGATCCCAATACCGTGATGGAAGGTACTATATACATTCATGGCATAAACATTCATGAATAATTTGATCCGGGTGCCACCCATTCTTTTGTTTCTTGTGGCTTGGTTCCTTCTTTCCTCTACTTGTTGCTTGTACCTCTTCTTGTTTTGTGATTAGTTCTCCTCCTGGGGGGAGCTTAGAGTCAGACCATGTGTTTAGGGAGGTTCCGGTAAGCTTAGAGGGTTGTGTTTTTCCAGCAAATTTGATCGAGATGGCCATGGACAGATACGGGGCTATCTTGGGTATGGATTGGCTCTTTCGGCATCGAGCAAAGGTTGATTGTTTTGAGAAGAAGGTTTGTTTGGGTTCGGAAGTATTTGTTGGTGAAGGTTTGAAGACTCTTCCACTACTCTCTTTTACTAAAGCTTATGAGTTAGTTCGAAAAGGGGCTACGGGTTTTCTGGCTTATCATCTTAACAAGACTAAGGACCAAGCTAAGATCGAAGAAACTGAGGTTGTTAAGGACTTTCTTGGTGTCTTTCCCGAGACTTTGGATTCTCTACCACCTGAGCGGGAAATTGAGTTTGTAATTGATCTGTTTCTGGGGGCTGAGCCTTATTCGAAGTCTCCATACAGAATGGCTCCAGCCGAGTTGAAGGAGTTGAAAACTCAACTCGATGAGCTCCTAGCTAGTGGTTACATCCGACCGATTTGCTCGCCATGGGGTGCACCGGTTCAATTCGTTAAGAAGAAAGATGGGCCCTGAGGATGTGTATCGATTATCGTGAGTTGAACAAGATGACAATCAAGAACAAGTACCCTTTCCTCATATTGAAGAACTTTTTGATTTGTTACAAGGATCTAAGGTTTATTCTAAGCTTGACCTTCGACAAGGGTACTATCAGCTACGAATCCGAGAAGAGGATATTCCCAAGATAGGATTTAATACTCGGTATGGACACTTCGAGTTTATAGTGATGCCGTTTGGATTAACGGATGCCCCTGCAGCTTTTATGGACATGATGCACAGGATTTTTCATCCGTACCTTCATAAGTTTGTGGGGATCTTCATTGATGACATCCTCATGTATTCTAAGTCTCCCGAAGATCATGCACGACACTTGAGAATTATGTTAGAAACTCTTAGAGAGCACCAACTGTTCGCTAAATTCAGTAAGTGTGAATTTTGGTTGGATCGAGTCACTTTCTTGGGTCATGTGATATCCGGTAATAGAGTAGAGGTGGATCCCTCTAAGATTGAAACAGTAGTACAATCGGAGAAACCGAAGAACTCCTCAGAGATAAGGAGTTTCTTGGGTTTAGCGGGGTTCTACCAAAGATTCGTGAAGGATTTCTCCAAGATTGCTGCCCCTTTGGCCCGACTTACTAAGAAGGAGGTGAAGTTTGAGTGGGATGAGGCTTGTGAGACGAGTTTCCAAGTCTTGAAAGAGAAGTTGACTTCAGCCCCAGTGTTAGCCCTACCCGAGGTTTCCGAAGGATATATTGTGTTCACCGATGCCTCTAAGGAAGGTCTTAGTTGTGTTCTTATGCAGAATGGTCGGGTAATAGCTTATGCCTCGAGAAAGCTAAAAGAGAAAGAAAAGAATTATCCCACTCACGATCTCGAGTTAGCCGCCATGGTTTTCGCTTTGGCCAAGTGGCGTCATTATCTTTACGGGGTCACTTTTGAGATCTTCTCCGACCACAAGAGCCTCAAGTATTTGTTCACACAGAAGGATTTGAATATGAGGCAAAGGCGTTGGATGGAATTTCTTGAAGATTATGATTGTACCATCCATTACCATCAGGGTAAAGCTAATGTGGTCGCAGACGCGTTGAGTAGGAAGGCTAGCGTATCTATGTTGGAAGTTGATTCGAGTGTTAGTTTTGAGCCTTCGGTGTTGAAGGCCAGTGTGGCTAATATTACGGTACAACCGAGTTAAGACAGAGGATGTATGATGCTCAAGCTACAGATCCCGAGATTCAGAGGTTAGTATTGAAAGCACGAGATGATTCGGAGTGTCCGTTTGGTTTGGATGATACAGGACTTTTGAGGTTCAAGACTAGAGCTTGTGTGCCCGAAGAATTGAAACGGGTAATACTTGAAGAAGTTCACAGATCGGGTCACTCTATCCACCCTGGAGGTACAAAGATGTATCGAGAGTTGAAGAGTTCTATTAGTGGAGAGGTATAAAGAAAGATGTGGCTGAGTTTGTATAGCATTGTTTGACATGTCAAATGGTAAAGGCGGAACACCAAAAGCCCGGAGGCTTGTTACAACCTTTACCTATTCCGGAATTGAAGTGGGAACAGATTACTATGGATTTCATATCCGGATTACCCAGAGCTAAGGGTGGACTTGATGGAATTTGGGTGATCATTGACAGATTAACTAAGTCAGAACACTTTTTCGCAGTTCGGATGTCTGATAAGATAAGTAAACTTGCAGATAATTATGTTCGAGAGATTGTTCGACTCCATGGCACTCCTCTTAGTATTATTTCTGACAGAGACCCGCGGTTTACCTCCAAGTTTTGGCAAGAACTTCAGAAAAGGTTGGGTACTAAGCTTAAGTTCAGTACTGCTTCGCCGAGCCACTGATCACTTATCCTGAATTTAATTTGATAGTTTTAATTCCATACAATGATAACCTGTGTTTTACTTACCTTCTGGAAAACCTTGTACGGAATTATGGCTTGCATGAAC
This sequence comes from Lantana camara, assembly GCA_037501455.1. Taxonomy (NCBI): domain Eukaryota; kingdom Viridiplantae; phylum Streptophyta; class Magnoliopsida; order Lamiales; family Verbenaceae; genus Lantana; species Lantana camara. The sequence goes on from CM074862.1 coordinate 66,246,825, forward strand.
TTTATCGCTTTCTATATTATATATATGCCTTTCACTCAGTCTTTTAGTGATTGACCCCTCCCTTCTTGTCCCTCAGGTTCTTTTGCAGGCGTAGCTAGGCGGGAAATTGCTTTACTTATTGTAATTTTGTGTCTAGCTCGTGTCACACGATTGTTGTACCACACACTCGTATTACCTTCTGCTATGTATATATTTTGTGAGGCCGTGAGGGCCAAATACTTTCACTTGTAAATTATGTAAGCTCATGACGAGAGAATCCGTTGAGATGGATTACTAGTTTTTGTTTATGGTTCGTACTCTTGTTTCCTTCTTTTGGATGCATGAATTGTTTCATGCAGGGTTAGTCCCTCCTAGCCAGGGTTTCGTGTCGTGTCCCCGTTCGCTAGGATTGGGCTTGTGTGCGGACTATATTCGTATATGTGGGGCCCACGCTAGGGCGTCACAGTTAGTCTCCGAACTTGGCGTGGGAAGTTGGTCTCGAACCTCTTCGAGTTCTGCGATCTTGCCTTTCTTTTCTTTAAGGAACGAGTCCTCAAGAAAAGTAGTATTTCTTGACACAAAGACCTTTTGTTCAAGAGGATCATAGAAATAATATCCTATTGACTCTTTAGGATATCCTACGCAGTTACATAAGCTTGATCTAGCTTGAAGCTTATCTCCCACTGTCCTCTTCACGTAAGCAGGACAACCCCAAATTTTTAAATAAGAATAGTTAGGGATTTTGCCAAACCATATCTCAAATGGGGTTTTGGGTACAGATTTGGAGGGAACAAGATTCAGAATCTTAACTGCTGATTCTAGGGCATAACCCCAGAATGAAGGTGGCAATTCAATTAAGCTCATCATGGAACGAACCATATCGAGTAAGGTTATATTCCTTCTCTCCAAAACTCCATTTAATTGAGGAGTTCCCGGAGGAGTCCATTGAGAGATAATTCCATTATTTCTGAGATGACTAAGGAATTCGTCACTTAGATACTCGCCACCTAGATCAGATCGAAGTGTCCTAATCTTGTGACCAATTTGGTTCTCAACCTCCTTTTCAAATTCCAAGAGTTTCTCAAAGGCTTCGGATTTATACTTCATTAAGTACACATAACCAAAACGACTAAAGTTGTCTATGAAAGTTATAAAATACTGGTGATTTCTCGTACTTAAACTAAGTGGTCCACAAACATCAGTATGGATTAAATCCAATAGTTTAGTGGCACGTTCCACTTTACCATTAAAGGGAGTTTTGGCCATTTTTCCTTTAAGACATGATTCACAATGAGTTAACTCTTTAAGTTCATTATCATAGAATGATCCTAAATTAGTTAACTTAGCAATCCTATCTTTAGAAACGTGGCCTAAACGTGCGTGCCATAAAGAAGCCGAGATTTTGTCATCTCTTTTGCGTTTGTTTAATTGCTGTATATTCAAAATATTGGTGTCTTTAGTTGTATAAAGTCCATTAGATAATGTACCAAGCAAAACGGAAGTTTTATTCTTCTTAAGATAAAAGTTTCCATTTCTAGAATAAGTCTCAAAACCTTCACAATCAAGTATTGGAATGGAAATGATATTACGAATAATAGAAGGTACATAAAGGACTTTTTTCAAAACTAAAGTAAAGACACCTAAATCTAATCTACACGTCCCAATGGCTTAGGCTTGAACGCTTGATCCATTCCCAACCTTCAAGACACATTCTCCTTCTTTAAGCTGTCGGACCTCATTTAGCATCTGTACATCATTACAGATATGAGCTCCACAGCCGGTATCAAGTACCCAAGAATTAGAATCAATAGATAGATTTACTTCAATAATAAATGTACCTTTCTTTAGAGTATCGTTGTACTCTTGGCAGTTCCTCTTCCAATGCTCTTTCTTGTCACAATGATGGCAAACGTCCTCTCTCTGATCCTTTCTCTTCCTAGCCTTTCTCTTTTTGACCCCTCCTTCAGGTTTAAGAGATCCCTTCTTCTTGGGAACTTTCTTCCATTTGCCTTTAGAAGGCCCAAAAGAGGGAGTGACCATCATTACTTTGCGATCCTTCTTGATCGTGTCTTCAGCAGTCACAAGTTGACTAATCTGCTCAGCTATAGTAGCATGAGGATGATTCATGTTGAAGTTTAGCCCGAAAGGATTGAATGATGGTGGAAGCGATGCGAGCAACAAGTTCACAGTGAGTTCTTCACTCAATGGCATTTCCATGGAGTTCAGTTTCTCGTTCAAAGCAAGAAACTTAAGACCGTGTTCATGGACACTTGTAACTTCTTTCATTCTGAGATGAAAGAGCTCCTTAGAGGTGTTGTGCCTTAGAACATGCTCTTTGGGGTGGTACAATTGCTCGAGATGGTCGTAAATCTCCCAAGCGTTATCCATTGACTCGTGTTGCCTCTGCATTTCCAGAGACATGGTGGCCAACATGAGGCAACGGGCTTGAAGATTATCTTCAGACCATTTCGCAATCGGCTCACTTTCAGCCTGAGTCGGAGCCTCGCCTTCGGCGACAGGCTCTTCCTCGAAGAGAACATATCTTCTCTTTTCAAAATCTAAAACTATCTTTAGATTTCGAAGCCAATCAGAGTAATTGGGCCTCGTCAACTTGTTTGATTCGAGGATGGATACCAAAGGGTTTTTGGTTGCCATTTCAATTGTAGAGAATCACAGAACTACAACCTAAATGGAAAAACAGAGAAATCGTGAGCATGCTGAATAATAACGATTACATATTATCAAGGTCTTTAGAAATATGTTCTCCCACTATTTTTAGAAAGTCTAGAAATCCCAACGACTTTAGAAGAAACTTATTTTCTTAATGGGTACTAGGATCCCAAGCATTCTTAGTTTTGGACCTACGACTCGTGAGACATCCAAAGGTCTAAGAATCTTTAGGTAGGTACAAATTGCCAATTCCATCTCCACGGAATTCCTAGTAATATTTTTGCATCACCAATCTTTCAATCATGGACTCACGACTCGTGAGACATCCATATCTACTTTAGTGTTGAGCAGGACCCATCAATCATAAGATCTCAACCAAACTTAGTCCGGAACGACTCACGACTCGTGAGACATCGCCCATTCTAAAATGGTCAAGAAATATTAATTATTTAAAATAATTAATCAGGAAACTAAGAGTTAATAAGCTACACTAATTACCCCACGACTCATGAGACATCAATTAGTTTCAGTTATTAAGTCCTAAATCCTATTGATGGAATGCTAGGAATTTTATTACCGTGATAAAACACCTATTTATTCAAATTTTTCTCAATATTTAAATGGGATTTTCGAATGACCTCACCAACATATAATGTTATCCAAATTTTAATTGTCTTGTTAATGCAGTTTCATATAAAGTGCATTACAGAAGCAATTAGCAGATAACATATCCTAGCATGATACTAATTATGTGATGATCATGGGTATCCTATCTTATATGTGAATTTGGGAGCCACTCCAAAATCACTAGTTCTAACATTCATGCCACATAAGACAATTCATATCACATAGGGGTACAGAATTTAATGGATGAAAAGCCCTATCTATTACATTAATAGAAACCCTCCTAAACATTTTGAGGGATCTTCTTATGGCCACCGTTCTTCAAGTGCTCCTTGTGGATCCTTCTTATTCCATCGGTGCTTGTCTCCAAAAAAAAAAATAAAACCTCAATTCCTAAGTTCTACTCTCTTTACATAAAGTAATAAAGCTCAATTTTCATATTGACCATAGACAAGTACACGGGGCATACCCCGGCCCAAAAACAATAATAAGGAAAGCCACATAATAAACACATAACGGTACGCACATAAGTAGGGCTCCAACCCCAATTGAAAACGCGCAACTACGGGGCTCCGACCCCAATTGAAATCATCCATGTGAAGAATTAAAACATATATAAGACTAACCCATGATCACCTAAACTAGCATGATTCCGCTTGACTTTAAATTTACCAATTAAATTTAAAATTCCCTTGAATTCAAGTTACAACTAACTTAAGTAATTTGAATATTAGTTCATTATTCAAGAATTTATTCAAAATCGAACTTCGGATCATGACAAAACTACAATTAATTCAAAATTAAAATTTTGTCAAAAATATCATTCAAAGTGATATTTATTATTTTCTCAAAAAAAAAAAAACTTAACTTTAATTCATAAAATCCCGAATTTTATAATTATTTTAAATAAATAATTTTATAAAATTAAAATCCAATTTTAAAATCAAATTTTACAAAACGGGATTTTAACAAAACTTGGAAAACACGAAACGAAAAGTCGTCCCGGGACAGCCCGCGCGAGGAGCGCGGGACAGCCCGCAAGCACGCTCACAAGGCGCGCGCAAGCAGGCCATCCCACGCACACAGCCCTTGCGGGACGCCCAGGTGACTCGATGGCAGACGCAGCGCAGCAGCGCGCTAGCCCGATTGCAGGCCTGCGCGACACTCGCGCCCGCTGCCGGGCAGGGGGACGTGATTCGCGCAGCAGCGCCTAGGCATGCCTAGGCGCGTCCAGGCATTTACAGCGTGGCGGGGTCAGTTGTGCGGGGCTGCGCATGCGCGTACTAGGTGCGCGCAATCCTGCACGCATCCCCATTCAAATCCCTTTTCAGTTTCGTAATTTTAGCAAATTCAGAACTTCCAATTTCGAATTAAAACAGTTTAAATCAATCTAAGTTAAAACAGTTTAAAACCAGATTTATTCGGGAAACAATTTTCGCAAAAAAATTTCAAGAAACGGTTTTGATCCGACATATTCATTTTTAAACAAAAACCAAGAATACACAGCCAATATCCAAATTCAAGAATTTTCATCAAAATTCCAAAAGCAATAAAGATACAATACGAACGTTGCAAGGTGACTCTAATAGCACTTGTTGGAAAACACGAAAGAGTAAAGCAGCGGAAGTTTAAAGTTTTTCCAAAAGTTTAATTGTTGTCTTGCAATTTTCGTACTGTAACGTTGGGAATAACAAGAAACTCACTTTAATTGGAGCTTTCTTATGATGTTGTTACCGCCTAACAAACACCCTTCAAGCGGAAAGTCCCTCGAACGGCCTTCGAATTAGACTCCAAAGTAGAAGCCCTCCAAAGCGTATCCACACCAGACCTAGAACACGATCAAGCGAGTGAGAATGCTAGTTCTATCGCTTGTGTTACGGCTAAGATAATTTTTGCTTTGAAAACTTTTCTTTTGGTTTTTCTCAAAAACTTAACACTTCGTGAGTGTTGGTCTAAAGAATAAGAGAAGCACCAACCTTAGTATATATACTATAGGGTTCGAAAATCCCTAGGGTTTCATAAACCTAGTGGACTTTGTTTTCCTGCTCACTAATTAACTAATTAATTATTTAATTTAATTGGAGAAAATAAGTTCCCAACTTGTTCTGTCTTGCAAGAATAACCTTTTCTCTCCTACAATAGGAAGTTAGACTTTTCAACTTTCCTAAAGTTAAAACTCAATATTCAATAAAACAATTAATTCCCAATTAATTATTTATTGGGTTAAGTTTATTTGAGAATAGTCTTAAGAATTAATTCAATAATTAATTAAAAAACTAAATTAATTAATTACAAATTAATTAATTAATTCTAGAAAAGAATTCACGTGTAACATAATTACACAAATGGAACCTCATACGTGCCACGTGTGTATGACATGTGGCAGCCACGCAGTGGCTATGTGACGTGTCCTTGACACGTGGCAGTCACGTGTCCTTGACACGTGGCAATGCCCACATGTTACAATCTCTATTTTTGATCAACAATTTGATCCTTCGTTAATCATATTAACATCCTACCATAACCCTCGTGTTCTGGCATTTGTGTGTGACCGTCTAGGTTCATTATTCGATTAGCAGTGACAGCAATTAATTAATTCCCTAATTAATTAATCACTTTACAGATCACACTACCGTAATCTAGCAATGGGTGTGTGACCCCTAGCCGAATAACAAAATGAATCGAAGAACCTTTCAGTCAATGTCAATCAGTGAAATACGATCCTACAACTCCATCTCTCAATCAAGAACTAAGGCATGGGAATATTCTCAGAGCCCAAATATTCTTGATCTTTAAAGTTAAGTTCGTTTCATATCTATTTCGATCTCAATCCTAGAAAACCCCATTTTCTAGATGTCTTGATCTTTGTCCACCTTGGCCAAGGGTTTAATGTTTAATGGACTACGAACAACTCAAATCAGTAAGAGATCATTCTTGTTCTTAACAAGTATATGTCCTTTATCGATTTTACTAATTCTACATATGCCACTTGTGTCCCAACATAGGCCGTGGTTCAGGTGTCTATATGGCGACACCCTTTTGAACCTATATCAAAGATTACAGAGTTAGCTCATATGAGACATTACAGAATCTCAAGTCTAAGGATTAATGAATCATCATTGACCTGTGAGATATTTCCTAATCTGGAAGTTTTAGGAAACTTCCTTTCCCATTTAGGAATGTTCTCACGCGGGACATCTCAGTGATGAAGTTCTTGTAACAATCACCCTTATGTATTATGAACGCATCAACGTATGCACTTATCACTCCATGAAACTGAGTGAACTTCAAAAGGACACAATCACATAAGCAAGTCTCAGCAGAGTCAAGGTCGACACTCCCACTGTCTGTCGGACTCGTTGACTTGGAGAAGTTTCTAATCCGCGCCTATGGAGTTAAGAACTTGTTTCATGTGCCGTTCCCATAACAACAAAGTTCTTAACGACCTTATCGGATTAGGGGAGTTCAATACATGCAAAACACAGTCAACCCAAATAGACATAAATAAGCACATAAAGAAGTGATTGCTTATGAACAAATTCATCTCGTTTATTATTCAAAGACTGTTTGTGATTTCACAAGGAAATAGTAAACCAAACATCTGCTTCAAGGGCACTATTCCTAACAATGACAACGAGGGAGGATACCACTATCCCCTGGCGAGGGGCTCCCCCCTCGTTGAGGAAGTTTTGATGGCCCAAGCTGGCATGGACAAAATCCCCACTTCCATCAACCAATATGATGGGACCACTGATCCAGCGAAATATTTTGACCATTTCCTGCATTTGACGTATCTGTACGAGCATTCCAGCCACTATTAGGCCAAAGTTTTTATCAAATCCCTCATGGGAATGGCCCAAGAGTGGTACAAATAGCTACCACCCCACTCGATTAGGGGGTATGAAGACCTTACCAATGCTTTTCTGAATCACTTCAACTCACTCAAAGCCCCGGTCTCTGCGCCCACAGCCCTATACAACTTGGTCCAAGGCAAGAATAAGTCTAAATTACACTCGTGACACATAAGTTGAAATTCTACAGCCACATTACTATGGACTACAGAATTGGGGGGGCAAAATGATGAGGCAAAATTACGCTCGTGACACATAATGGACACGTGGTCCAATCTCCGCCCCACAGCATGGCGCATTAAGAGCACTTCAAATCATCCCTGGTGATTGGACGTTCCTCTCGAGGAAATTATCATCCCATCATCACAAAGGATTTTGCCCTTACATTGTTCAACCCTCGAGGGTGCTCCCAAAATTGGCGCTCGAAAGTACTCTTGACTGCATAAGAGTAAGGCTATTCCCTTCAAGGTCGCGCTTTTGGGCCCAAGCGTCCCCTCGGACCAAGCGAGCCCATAAAGCCCTTATCCAAACCCGAGCACTCCTAGCCCTCAGTAACAATCTCAAAAGGCTCTCTGACACATAGTACATGCCCACGCACCTACCACTATTACCGCCACCAACCTTTTCACAGGCTTTTGCAGGAGGTGTCTTTCAGAGACTCTTCATTGCACCACGTGTCTAGGGCAACATCAACGCCGGACCACATGTTGGCAATTACCAAAAAGGTCTTGACCCTCAACTATAAATAAGCAGATCTCCCACATGCTCTGTAAGCAAGCTTCCATTACTTAAGCTCTGTTTTCATACTTCGTCTTCTTCATCATCTTCACTATCTGTATTGAGCGTCGGAGAGCCAAACTGGGTATCACCCCCAGTTCTCCAAGCCTGACCTTCTGACCTTTTGTGTTTGTTCCTAGCAGGTAGAACCCTATCGTCTCCGGCGACCTTTGTCTGGCCTTATCATCTCTGTTTCCCCATATAAACAAATCGTATAGTGTTGGAGTTTGCCACCTTGGATTAGACCCTATCAATATTAATATTTTTGTAGTTATCTTCTATCTCACTTCACTCTTTTACAAATATGCATATTTTCCAGCATCTCTATTCCTCTCTAAGTTATATCTCTTTTTTAGTAAATTTATTTTCTACGTTTTCTATTTTTATTTAATTTATGTGATTTTTTGAATCAATGCATAATATTATATTAAAGAAATACTGTAACGGCCCAGTTTTTTTTTTTTAGTTAGTACAGCATGACGTATGTGTTTACCAAAAGCTACCGAGCTAACAGCTTACCATATTGGTGACAGGTTCCAAAACATTCATAGCACGTGCATCATATTTCGCATCAAATTATTATTTTCTGTACTTATGTTGGTGTGCGCATTCCTATTTGATTTTGTTGCTCTAATGTAAGGCCTATTTAATTGTTGCAAGCATGCCACGTGTATCATCATTTTAACCCGACATGTATTCTAGTGTTTATTTGATAGGAAGTTCTTTCACCCCACTTATCAAGTATTTCTTCGATCGGGCCACATTGGAGTTAAGAGGAAAAGGAATAATGGGATGGTACGTTACAAGGAAGGTGACGTCGGGAAAACAAGGAATTTCAAGTGAGGGATAGGTTAATGGAAACGGGAATTCATAAGGAGAAGCGGGATTAGAGTTGATTGTGGGGTGTGTGGATCGGACAAGAATAGAAAAGGGGTTTAGGACATCAAGCGAATTAGAAAGGAAGTGGAAAGGCAAAACCTTGGGGTTGGATTTTTGATTAAACCCTCCCTAATGGAAATTATTCGTCTAGAATTTCGACAAAAGAAGAATCAATGGAGTTCAACACGTGACAATAGAAATTTAAGGGGGAGAGCACGACCGAGAAACAAATTGGATGATTGAAGTGGTGCTCGAAGAAATATCTTAATAGGAATAACAGAATTGTGAATTAAAGAGGACCTGGAAGTCTTAATGGTGGTGATCGGAAATAAATAAAAGAACCTTAACGGTTAAACGGTTAAAGTGAGCGTTAAGTATTAAGTTGGTGTTAAAGGCCATCACGGGATATTGAGGAGATGGTTTGTGGAGCATTTTACACATGGGATTTAAATTTTGGGAAATAATGGAATTATGGAAGAGCTTCTGCGAGACCATTAAATCGCCTCAAGGAACAAAAATTAAATCAAATTAATACGTTCGTGAGGGCAACCATAGAGGGTAATTTGGCTAAGTATTGGAGGAGTTCGGACATCATTTAGCAAAATAAAACCATACTGCATTGCTAGTCATTTTTCCATAACAAGTTAGAAGGAATTTAAGAAGAAAGGAATCAGAAAGAAGTAACTATGGAGGGACTTGAATTAAATCTCAAGAAGTATCAAGGAAGTTTTCCCTCGATTAGAAATTTGGGTGGGCCGAAATTTAATGCACGCTTAATGGATTTAGGAGGGTGAAGGGGTAAGGAAACGATCCACGAAGAGATTAATCCAAATTTTTGGGAACCGATGATCACAACCCGGTTTGGAAAGAACTCGTCAAGAGGGCTGTGATTATTAATCTAAAAGGTTATTGAATTTCAGGGGTTTCACCAAATTATAGAAGAAGGCATGAACCGTGAAGAAGACCGGTCCGAAATCTGAAGATGTAGGGTAGAACTCGTTTTGGAAGGGCAGGTTGATTGGATCAGGGTTAACGTATAACCGAGAAATGGAAGAAGGTGGACACATTGGAGATACTAAAGACATGCCAAGAGTCGATCTGGCCTTTGGGTTCAGACCATACCTTGGGACCAGGAAAGCTTTGGCTTCATTTCCACGGTGAACGGTACCTCAGACATCCATGGCATATGCATACACGCATTGTTAATTTAAATAATTTTGATAATCTGTTCTTTGACACTTTGATGTGTTAACAATTGTTATATAATCGATGTTGGATGTAAGTAAGTAATAATTGTTCCTTGGCTCTATGTGGTTGTTTTGATTAAGTTATCGTAATTGGATGTTTTGATGGTTTTCTCCTTGATGTTTGCTCTTCGTTGTGATTGTATTTTGTATTTTGAACTTCGTTACCTGTTTGCGAGAGACGGGATTCTCTCATTGTTGCTTTCGAGAGACGGGGTTCTCTTATTGTTGTTCGAGAGACGGGGTTCTCTCTTTGTTGCTTTTGAGAGACGGGGTTCTCTCATTGTTGTTTGAGAGACGGGGATTCTCTCCTTGTTGCTTGTGAGGAATGGGGTTCCTTCATTAACTTTCTTCAGGCAGATAGTGAATCTGAGGACGGATTCTTTTAAGGGGGAGAGGTTGTAATGCCCCAATTTTTTTTTAGTTAGTACAGCATGACATATGTGTTTACCAAATTGCGCGAAATAATTATTTATATGTATTTTATATATATTTAATTTTATTTTAAATATATTAGATGTTAATTAGTGAAAATTTGTTATTAAAATCATAATTAGTGCATGCATGTATTTATAAGTTATATACGTATGTATTTTATATTATTTGTAATGTTATGAATTTTATTGTTACATTGCTTATGAGTGACATTTACGTGCTTCGTTTCTATATAAATTGATACCGAAAATTCGTACAAATTTAATATGTTGGACTTATACGTGTCTTGTATATGAATATATGTTCGTTTCACTATTTCGGGTTCATTTGCATGTGTTTCGGATTTATTTTAATTTTGGAATCCAAGTTGGGGGCTAACAAGCAATTAGCGCACCCTTGGTTCCGTATTTAATATCTTGAGCTCGGGAACTCGGATTCAAGTTCCATCGACTTCGCTGAACTCGCAACGAAAATTTGAGTTTAGTGAACTTAGCCTTATATTTTTCCAAAGTCATTTGAACCACCGAAACTCATCCGAAAAACGGAACGAGAACAAAACTGCCACCTTTTACCAAATAGATCATAACTCATTCATTTGTATACCAAATTAACCATGGTTAGACTCTATAGAACCCTAACTCAACCCTCTAACCTGGCATAAACCCCCCAAACCGAACCAACCCTTCCCACTTGCTGAAAATTTCCAAAACATCATTTGCTTCCCAGTTTTCTCGAAGCTCAAGCCCTACCAAGAGATTCAAGCTCAAATCTCTTCCCAACCTTCATTAATCCACAAGGTAAGCTTAAATATGTTATGTACATTCAATATGAGTCATTTTCATCTATTCATCCCTAAATTTAAGCATGGTTTTATGAGGTTTTGGCAGAGATGAATATATATTAGGTTTTATGCAATTTTGTTGATCTCTTTCGTTTCTTGCTGGTTTTCATTGATTTCAAGCTTGAATTTGATTGTTTTGTTATCCTCTTCTCAGTTATGATCTTTGATTACATGGTAGTTGGAGTATTTATGAGATATCACTTATGGCTTTTTGAGAAATTTTCATGAAATGGTCACGTATGACTGCCTTACACGTTTGAGCTCTTTTGGGACTGATATATACGTTGAATTGGTGTTGTTTTGCTGCGTATTTGATAGCCTAATTGACCTGAATATGTTGAGTTGAGGAAGATCAGATGTTGCCCTGTTTTTCGTGACTTTTACCCTGTTTTTTTTTAACTGGTTTTGCTGCTGAAAATTTCTGCGTTCTTTCCTTGCTTGTTGCTATCAGTTTCGTGGTCTTGGGAGAGTTGATAGGGCTGTTTTGTTGTTGCATTTTATGCCTCTTGTTGCTGCCTTCTTTTACTCAGTTTTAAGCAAGGAAAACAGGCGTTGTTGTGTGAGCTGCTGCTTCGATTGTTTCTGTAATACATCTCCCCGGCTGGGGAGATTTTGCACATGAAAGTACCCGGCCGGGGAGCCTTTATGCAGAAACCCACTGCATGGCAGTCCCCGGGCGGGGACTTTTGTGCTTGAAAATCTCCCCGGGCTGGGAGATGATCTGTACCGAACTGCTACTACTTCCTTTTTCCTTCTCCTTCTTCATTTTGCTGCTTCTGTGTTCTTTGTTGCTATTGTGTTGCTGCTACTGCTTCTTTTTCCTTCTTTTTCTTCTTGTTTGCTGCTGTTTTTGCTGTTGAGCTGCTGTTACTTGTTTTCCTTTTCCTTCCTGCATGAAATGGTTGTTAGTTTTTAGTATTAACACGTGTATATAGGTGTGTGAGTGAGCCTGATGCATGAAATTGTTAAGTGTAAAATGCATGCATGTGAACTTGGTAATTAATGCATGAAATTGCATGCTTCTCGTACGTATGCATGCATATATGTATATATACATATACATACTTGAATAATTTGCATGCATTTTAACAAGTAAATTGCATGCATGTTTGGGGTTGTACGTATGCATGTACCTATACATATATATATATATATATATATATATATATATATATATATAATTAAATAGTATTGGATGCATGGGGTATGTATGTATATATAATATAATTATATATTTATATATGTTTATTAAATTTTAAATGTTATTTGATTTAATTGAATTATAGAATTTAATTGTTACCTATTTCATGTTTTATTTAATTTTTGATATTAAATTGAATGTATTTAATTGTGTATTTTCTAATTAAAATGTGATTTAACTTGTGCTTTGATTCTATATGAAATTCTTGAATTGAGTTGATTGGAAATGTGGAATATTGAATTCGAATGAAAGTGAACGAATGATTGAATTATAGCACCCGCACGGTGGGTCTCCACATCCCCCGCACCAAAGTCCGATCCACATACGAAATGGAGAGTTCGTACATGAACCAAACAGTGGCGAATGGGAGATTGACAAACTCACACCTAGGCTAGGCGGAACTTAGACCCTGAAAGCAAAATTCAAACCACAACAAGAATGCGGAAGCGAAACAAGCCATGCAATAATCAAAACATTCATAAATAGTTTACGGGTTCAACTAGCATAAAAACCTAATCCCGAATATCAAACAATAATCATAAATCCAACGGGTTCAACTAATTCAAGCAAACCTGTCCTAACCTGTCCCGAAGTATACATATCAATTCATAATTAAATTCTGGATATCATAAACAAACATATCTTATACAAAAGCCGAATGAAAGAAATGCGAATGCAAGACCACCTACTAGACAAAGACTCAAAAGAAAACTGCAAAGGACTGACACACCCCGCCTAGCACGAACTCCAAGCAGAACCTGCAACTAAAAAGGTAAAAGGGGAGGGGTCAGTCTTAACTCGACTGAGTGAGGGGTTAACACATTCACCCTATATATATAAGAGCAAAGCAAGTATCAAACTCATAATGTTCATGAACGCAGGGATAGTTTTTGCACACTAAATCATTTCCCGTGATATATATACATATAGGGCTTACTTTAGCAAAATCAAACAAACCAAAATAACCTACCGAACAAACTTAGCAAAGCTTATTAAATCTTAACATATTTAAACTTAGCTTATCTTATAAAAACTCCCTTTTAGTTTAACTTAGAAGCTATCCGTGTTTCATAAACCTTAACAGAACATACATATCATAAAGAACTCGGCGGGTACGAGCTCCGACTCCCCCAAACTCCTCATAACATAACATATCAGAATCAAAACAGAAAACTTACATACAAATCATATCATATCATCCTCAACTCCGGGTGATGGAAGGGTGCATACGCCCAAACCATCCAAACAAACGAGGGGAGCGCCTTGCGAGTACTCAAACCCTCAGGATTCCTTCCCTCACCAAACCTCCTAGTGAGTTCAGGGGTGATCCTCTACAGACATATGGACACTATGCACAGGCTTAACCTCGACGGCCCTATGCCGTCCCGAGGGCTCCTTACCCGTAGCTCCGGGGCCCAACATACACATAACATATCATAACCCGCTACAACAGAGACAGACAGACATAACTTATACATATATACATACCACTTCCCGAGTCAATCAAACTCGGTCCTTGCCAATCTTGGCTCATGAGAAGTATACGGTTAGCAGCATAGCTTAACGTGGCAAAACATAGCAAATCAAGCCAAAACAAGCATACATAGGCTTGTGCATTGCTTAACATACTTGCAAATCTTTGACGTATCAAACGAATACATATCCCACACCTATTTACATACGTATAAAGCTTTATTAAATCACATGCATTAAAACCGAGCACATTTTATTAAGGAATAACTATATCCTAACCTCACCTGACACCGAGGAGGCCGAAGACACAACAAATGATCCACCCCGGAATCAACACGGCCAACAAGACACCACCCCGGGTGTACCTGAACAAACTGAATACAAAAACAGGACTTAGACTCAAGAATGAACCAATTAGACGCACGGCTTATGTTTATGATTGTCATGAAGTCATGAGTCACGTATACAAGTATAGAACAATCATGCATTAACAATAATTCCCATTTCATGGACATTTTAAAGCATGCGATGCAAATTCCCATTAAAACATGCAATTAAATAGAAGTAATAAAGCTCACAAAGCAAAACAAGGTCACAACGAAGCATAATAAACGAAAAACAAACACACACACACAACAGAAGCTGGGAACGGCCTCGCCCAAGGCGGGAAGGGTCGTTCCCACACACGCACCCAAGGCACAGGAGGACGGGAACGGCCGTTCCGATCACCAGCACAAACACGGAACGGTCGTTCCCACACTCGGTACTGACGCCAGCCCGGGAAGGGCCGTTCCCACCACAAGGCAAAACGGGAACGGCCGTTCCCACCTGGAACAGCTGAAAAACAGCAGCAGTTCGAAAATGGCGTCTGGAGAGGAAGCAACAAGGCAACAGCAGCAAAACAACAACTACAACACACGAAAATAACAAAATAAATCATGCTCGACATGTAGGTCACGTATTTCCACATTAGAGCTCGCAAAACGAGCCCGAACACCCTGAACTCCCAACCCCAACACTATTCATCATCTTCCCCAATTAGCCATACAACGCATATCCGAGGCACGAAAGAGACATTAAATTAAAGCGCGTGACGAGAGGGTCACAAATCTTACCTTGAGTCGTTGATCGGACGGTTGGATCTTGCAAACCCGAGCCAAAGGCTTGATGGCCAAAAAGGGGAAAAAATATCTTCTCATTTCTTCCTTGCCTTGTTGCTGATCGTGGAAGTGGAGAGAAAAGGAAAGGCCGGCCCCTTTTGGGGCTGGTCAAACGGGTCGGTTAAAACGGATAGGGTCAAAAGGTATCCGGCCCATTCAGATCGGATTTGAAACAGTAAGGCTATCAACTGTCTTTAGAAAATAAATGGTTAATTCATTGAATCTGAATCATCGAAACGAACTCAACGATAGGGTCGGAATTCGAATTCATTCGAATTCGAATTCCCGAGCTCAAATAGCCACGAAGGCTCAAACGTCCTAATTATAATTAGGTCCCTAAATTGCAAATATTGGACAATTGAGTCCAAGACATTTAATTAAATTCTAAAGCACACATAATTAAAATAAATATCACATTGACACATAAGCATGCTAAATCACATAATTCACAGAATTACTGAATTAAACTCTCTCGTGACGCCGTACCTGAAATGCCAAAGAGGCGGGGCGTCACAATCTCCCCCCCTTAAGAGAACCTGGCCCCCAGGTTCTACCGCTCGTAACAAAACTACGAGCAACTCTCTCGTATTCACCCAAGTTCGGAGCTCGCGACACTCCGACAAAGGTTAGCCCGAGAAAGGTCTTCCAAGCACGAAGGGGGTTCGATCATCACTTCAAGCTTCACACGAACTGGATCCCTACTAGGAGTAGTTCAGACTCATCGCACGATAGGGGACTCACAAGTGATTCAACTCCCACCGCTGGAATCAATCCAAACCAACCCATAATTCGGGACCACGAGTGGAGTTGTTAAAGAACTCCCACCACTCGTTCTCCAACCCAAAAGGGCCTTCAATCTTGTAGTTCGAAATTGACCTTCGAACGTTGCTCACCTTAACTGCAAGCTCTAGGGAACTCGTTGAGAAGACCATTGCAAAGCACGACCCTCAACTTACCGCAGGCAACAACACACGAACTCTCAAGTCACCCCAAAGGGTATCCAACAACTCACAACCACAACACACACACCCCAAACAAAGCAAAACAAAAGATGGATAATGCACGTGATATGTATGTTTAATGTACCGTTCACCGAAGCATTGAAATCTTTTCTTTAGTGATGATTTGATCAACATTGGAGTCTCTTTATTCGCCATTGTGTCTTGTAATTCTTGGTAAGTCTCATGCTTCATAAATTAATCCGACCTTCCTCTTATGGTCGCTATTAGCTCGAATAATTCTTCTGACCCAATTCTCCACTCTGCAACGTCCTCGTTTTCCCAAAGTATTTGAATTCTTGGGACTTTGGTTAATCCTTGATAATTTCTCTAATTTAAACTCCATCTCTTAAGTGATCTCTTGGTCTTGTTTTCGTTTCTCCAGAAATTCTTGTATAATTTTTAAGCTCGTTAAATCTTCTTCACTTCATGATTCCAATTCTTCCATTCGAGAGTTTCTTTGTAGTAGTCCCAAGAATATACTCTTGTTTCTTTCTCGGATCAAAATATCCTATTCATAATTTTCCGTCTCTTTCCTTTGAGGTCTATTAGATGCTGGATTAAAGTTTCCTACCAAAATTCTTCTCTTCAGGCGTGATTAACTAGAAACCAATTGATCACCGTGCTCCCGGGATTTTAATTACTCATATTTGTTCCCAAATCCCGAGATAAACTCTTGCTCTAAAATTATAGTTTCCTTCCCATAAAATCTTTTGAATGTGGCATCGATTCCCTTACGATTAAATGGAAAGCGGTTACCATTTCCCCAAGGTTGTAGTTGATTGTAATTGTTCCCAAATCCCAAGTTGATCTCTTGTTCTACTCTTGTTATTTTTGTTTAAATTTCGCCGGTAGAGACTCTTTGATATCTTTCTCCTAATTATTTCCAAGAGTTAACTTTCTTCATTGTTCTTTAAGTCCGAGTTCCAAAACAAAATATGTCTTGTGCTTGATGAAATAAGCTACCTCGAATCTTTCAACTTCTCTTCAAGGTATATCCCAATTCCTAAATTCTTTAACCTTGTACCCGGACCTCTCAAACCATTCTTCTTCATCATATTCTCCATGTTTCCATGAACTCAACCCGATCTCCAAAAGAAATCCTTAATTTTTGTTCCAAACCCAAACCATCTCTTCCAATTCCCGATGAACACAACTTGGTAACTTGAATGAAGAAATATCCTAAAATAAAACACTAAATATGCATGTTGAGTCAAAGTACAAATGTGATGCATCACTTAACCATCACTTAAACACGTAGCAACAACAATTAGCAACAATTAATAATAAGTACCAATTAATAATTAAGGTAAAGAGGATAATAAATTGCAAAAATTTTAAAGTGTGATGAATGCACGTGTTATGAATGCAATACCTCAATTTCCGGATTCCTGTTGGTTTCCAATTTGAAGCCGTTGATCCCGTGTCTTTTGCTTGTTGGCTCTCGGTATATCACACTCGGAAATCTTGTGCTCCGTTGACCCACAAATGTAGCACCTCTTCAGTCTGTCCCAACATGCTTCGTAGGTATGAGTGGTTCCTCCACAATAAGCACACAATTGGGGCATTTTCCCCAACCTTGAAGTATTTCCAATCTTGTGTTTCTTTCCCCGAATTCTTTTAGCCCTACTTCCCTGTTGAGGAGGTTCTTCTTCCACTTGTAAGTTTGAGCATAAACCCGACTCAACATTAGACCCTGATATCTCTTCTTCATTGCCCTTTGTCATGATCCAAGTTTCGACTCTTAATGCTTTCTTTGTAGCTTTATCCCACGTGTAACGCCCCGGTTTTCGGATGAACAGGTAAGCACGCCACGGGTGCGTTTGAGCGTAGGATTTTATTTTCGTTCTTTAATTTCATAATATATTCTTACGTGGCATTCATATTTTTATAAAATTCGTGAAACATTGTTTATATAAACTATTTGAATTCATATCATTGGATATATTATTTCATGACACGGAAAAATATTTATTGCATGAAACAAGTGCCGAGAGTGCTTTAATTACCGAATTGTCCCTACTTGATTATTTTTCTAACTTTAGGGACCTAATTGCATAATCTTTTAGGGATCCAATTGATCATATTTTAAAACCATGACTACTCAATTGCATAACTTCATGAATCGAAGGATTAAATCGTAAATATTGGTGTTTCACATTTTTCAAAAATAGGATGTTACGTGATATGCATCTCCAAGCTTCCTACTCTCATTTCACACAAAATCTCCCAACTTGTTTGCTTCTTTTCACTCTCGGTTCCAAGGAAGAAAAAAAGCGAAGAAGTAATTTTTATCCAATCATCAAGATTTCAAGAAATTTGCCAAGTTTTGGGGAATTCATCATCATCATCATCCATCTTCTTCATTTCTTTCCATTTCAAGGTTGGTTTACATGAGTTGATGATGTTGATCATATTAGACATGATTAGGGTTTGAGTTTGATACGCTAGATGGACTATTGGTAGATGGAAGCATGATTATGTGATCTTATATTGAATTATGGCATGATTTATAGCTTCAATCTTTGAATATTGAGCTTGAATGATCAAGTATGATCATGAGTGTGAAACCTTGAAATCTTGATGATATTGTGTGTTTTAGGTGTTTAAGTGTTAATTTATCATTCTTTGTATATATATGCATCATATTACCAGAAAAACATGGCTTGGCTGATCAAAACTTGTAATTTGTTGTTGTTGTTGATCATTCCCGTGAGCATCCCCTGTTTTCGCTCAGCTTCTGTAAGTTGCAGAAACTGGGAACGACCGTTCCCAGCCTCAAGGCATTGTGGGAATGGGCGTTCCCACCTTTTCAAATGAACTAGGCGGCCGAGCATGGGAACGGTCGTTCCCATTTTGGCCTTGGCACCGGAAGGGCCGTTCCCAGCTTCAGCGCGTTTTAAAATGGAAGTCGTTGGCGCGCTTTTGGGGATTACGAGAACGACTGTTCCCATTTTTCAAAGGGGTCCGGAACGGCCGTTCCCACCTGGAATGCAGAACAAAATTCTCTGCATAAAATTACGAAAATAGCCCCTCGATCCGACGACTTCTTTGACCCCGAATTGCTATTATATGTGCTAATATGTAGTGAAACAACATGTTATCATGCCACATTGCATTTTCCTCGTCATCTCGATACATTTCCGCCGTTCGTCATATTTGGTCCATTTTAGGTCATGTCTCACGTATACACGTCGTGGTTGCACAGGTCACGTACAACCCTTATGTGCTATTTTTCGGCCAAAACATATTATCATTATAAACGTTTTCAAAGTTATAAATATTTCAAGCACGCGAGTAATGATTGTCATGATTTTCAAGCAAGTATTGGCGAGTACATGACTGCACGTGGGCCCGAGGGTAATTCTTGAGCCAACCGGGAAAGCAAGGGCTGACGGGTAACTCCTGAATTATCCTCACATTGTTGGGATCACCCCCGAAGCCACTAGGAGATTAGTGGTGGAAGGAGTTCCGTGTCTAGAGGGTCATGTCCTCTACACACACCATGTCGTGGATAGTCGAGCCTTGCAAACTCATATCACCCGGAGGAAGAAGGAGACTGGGGATTAATCCGGCATGTCGGGTTATCCTCAGGTTATTACATGATTTCAAGTATGAAATTGTCTATGTGAGCACTAAATGGAATTGTATGATCATGTATTGAATTGATAAAGCAAGCACGTATTGTCACGTTTGGTGTAAAGGTTGGAGAATCGCCCCTGCTCGCCGGGGTCACGTGTTCATGAACTGATCAAGTTAAACTATTAAAATGATTAGTTGTAATCTCGGGCAAAGAACAAGTTTCTTGAACTATATATCTATTTAACTTCCAAAGTCTTCACCCGAGGCTACAACTTGCATGTGATGTGTGATATATATTTATTGCCCCTCACTCAGTCTTCGGTAGACTGATACTTCACTTTTCAGGTACTTGAGCGCTTGGTCGTGATAGGCGGGTGTCCGGTCGAGTTTTGCATTCTCACGAGTCTAGTACCGTACCTTCATGTATAGCACTTTTGGTATCTCATGTTATGATCGTGGGTAGTACATTTTGAGTACTTAAACATGTATATTATTAAGAGATGATAATGTATTGATAGTTAAGTTGGTACCTATTATATATCTATTCGGTAAATATGGTACCTATATGTATAATTGAGTTATTGCTTCCGCTTTCGTTATCATGTTTGCTTTATTTATGTTGGGGAGTGTCCCGTCTAGCTCGTCATTTTTATTGTCACCCGTTCGCTATAGTTTTGGTTTATGTATGAACTGTCCATTTCATGCATGGATCGAGGCTATAGTGCGGGGGATGTAGTGCTCTGGGGGTTAGGGTGCTACACCACGTGGTCGTATCCTTTGCAATTAGGGCTTCCTTGAATTCATCCCGAAGACCTTCCATAAAGTGTTTGGCCTTCATTTGTTCATCACTCGTAATATGAGGTACATATACGCCCAATCTTTCGAATTCTTCTATGTATTCCACAACGGATCTATCTCCTTGTTTCAGATTGAGGAATTCTTCAAGTCTTCGCTCTTGTAGAATAGCTGGTGCAAACCTCTTTCGAAATTCTCGAATAAATACTTCCCAAGTCAACTCTTCGTTCGTAGTCTCTAGTTGTTGAGCAACTCTTTTCCACCACTGTCTTGCTTGTCCTTGCAAAAGAAATGTAGCAAGGAGAGCCATGTCCCGAGAGTTACGTGGCCATATTTCGAAGATACCCTCTATCTCTGAAAGCCACTCTTCAGCCTTTAGATCACCTCCTTCTCAAAATTGGGGAGGCTTGAATGCTATGAATTCCTGGTACAACACTGCCATCGGATTCATTGCTAATACTTTGATGGAAGATTATCCTAGGTTGCACAGATTTGGAGGAAAAAGTTATCCGTATTGTTGCTGATGCGGTGGAATCCTGAAAATCTCAACAACTACAACAGAGATATATGCATGTTGATTAGTAAGTGCTCATGTCACGTAGTAAATCAAGTAAGAGCATCAAAGAATGTAATGCACCACGTAATATAAAATCAATAAAGTATTGAAATTTCAAATACATAGTTTATCAAATCATGATGCAAGTGCACACATAATCAAACTGTCCTATGCTGTTCGACTTAGACAGACACGACCTGACACTGAACCCCGGTTTTTCAACCTGGGGCTCTGATACCACTTAAGGATGTAGCACCCGCACGGTGGGTCACCACATCCCCCGCACCAAAGTCCGATCCACATACGAAATGGAGAGTCCGTACATGAACCAAACAGCGGCGAACGGGAGACTGAAAAACTCACACCTAGGCTAGGCGGAACTTAGACCCTGAAAGCAAAACACAAACCACAACAAGAATGCGGAAGCAAAACAAGCCATGCAATAATCAAAACATTCATAAATAGTTTACGGGTTCAACTAGCATAAATACCTAATCCCGAATATCAAACAATAATCATAAATCCAACGGGTTCAACTAATTCAAGCAAACCTGTCCTAACCTGTCCCGAAGTATACATATCAATTCATAATTAAATTCTGGATATCATAAACAAACATATCTTATACAAAAGCCGAATGAAAGAAATGTGAATGCAAGACCACCTACTAGACAAAGACTCGAAAGAAAACTGCAAAGGACTGACACACTCCGCCTAGCACGAACTCCAAGCAGAACCTGCAACTAAAAAGGTAAAAGGGGAGGGGTCAGTCTTAACTCGACTGAGTGAGGGGTTAACACACTCACCCTATATATATAAGAGCAAAGCAAGTATCAAACTCATAATGTTCATGAACGCAGGGATAGTTTTTGCACACTAAATCATTTCCTGTGATATATATACATATAGGGCTTACTTTAGCAAAATCAAACAAACCAAAATAACCTACCGAACAAACTTAGCAAAGCTTATTAAATCTTAACATATTCAAACTGAGCTTATCTTATAAAAACTCCCTTTTAGTTTAACTTAGAAGCTATCCCTGTTTCATAAACCTTAACAGAACATACATATCATAAAGAACTCGACGGGTACGAGCTCCGACTCCCCCAAACTCCTCATAACATAACATATCAGAATCAAAACAGAAAACTTACATACAAATCATATCATATCATCCTCAACTCTGGGTGATGGAAGGGTGTATACGTCCAAACCATCCAAACAAACGAGGGGAGCGCCTTGCGAGTACTCAAACCCTCAGGATTCCTTCCCTCACCAAACCTCCTGGTGAGTTCAGGGGTGATCCTCTGCAGACATATGGAGACTATGCACAGGCTTAACCTCGACGGCCCTATGCCGTCCCGAGGGCTCCTTACCCATAGCTCCGGGGCCCAACATACACATAACATATCATAACCCACTACAACAGAGACAGACAGACATAACTTATACATATATACATACCACTTCCCGTGTCAATCAAACTCGGTCCTTGCCAAACTTGGCTCATGAGAAGTATGCGGTTAGAAGCATAGCTTCACGTGGCAAAACATAGCAAATCAAACCAAAACAAGCATACATAGGCTTATACATTGCTTAACATACTTGCAAATCTTTGAAGTATCAAACGAATACGTATCCCACACCTATTTACATACGTATAAGGCTTTATTAAATCACATGCAATAAAACCGAGCATATTTTATTAAGGAATAACTATATCCTAACCTCACCTGACACCGAAGAGGCCGAAGACACAACAAATGATCCACCCCGGAATCAACACGGCCAACAAAACACCACCCCGGGTGTACCTGAACAAACTGAATACAAAAACAGGACTTAGACTCAAGAATGAACCAATTAGACGCACGGCTTATGTTTATGATTGTCATGAAGTCATGAGTCACGTATACAAGCATAGAACAATCATGCATTAACAATAATTCTCATTTCATGGACATTTTAAAGCATGCGTTGTAAATTCCCATTAAAACGTGCAATTAAATCGAAGTAATAAAGCTCACAAAGCAAAACAAGGTCACAACGAAGCATAATAAACGAAAAACAAAGACACACACACAACAGAAGCTGGGAACGGCCTCGCCGAAGGCGGGAAGGGCCGTTCCCACACACGCACCCAAGGCATAGGAGGACGGGAACGACCGTTCCGATCACCAGCACAAACACGGAACGGTCGTTCCCACACTCGGCACTGATGCCAGCCCGCGAAGGGCCGTTCCCACCACAAGGCAAAACGGGAACGGCCGTTCCCACCTGGAACAGCTGAAAAACAGCAGCAGTTCGAAAATGGCGTCTGGAGATGAAGCAACAAGGCAACAACAGCAAAACAACAACTACAACACACAAAAATAACACAATAAATCATGCTCGACACGTAGGTCACGTATTTCCACATTAGAGCTCGCAAAACGAGCCCGAACACCCCGAACTCCCAACCCCAACACTATTCATCGTCTTCCCTAATTAGCCATACAACGCATATCCGAGGCACGAAAGAGATATTAAATTAAAGCACGTAACGAGAGGGTCACAAATCTTACCTTGAGTCGTTGATCGGACGGTTGGATCTTGTAAACCCGAGCCAAAGGCTTGATGGCCAAAAAGGGGAAAAAATATCTTCTCCTTTCTTCCTTGCCTTGTTGTTGATCGTGGAAGTGGAGAGAGAAGGAAAGGTTGGCCCCTTTTGGGGCTGGTCAAACGGATCGGTTAAAACGGATAGGGTCAAAAGGTATCCGGTCCATTCGGATCGTATTTGAAATAGTAAGGCTATCAAATGGCTTTAGAAAATAAATGGTTAATTCATTGAATCCGAATCATCGAAACGAACTCAGCGATAGGGTCGGAATTCGAATTTGTATTCCCGAGCTCAAATAGCCACGAAGGCTCAAACGTCCTAATTATAATTAGGTCCCTAAATTGCAAATATTGTACAATTGAGTCCAAGACATTTAATTAAATTCTAAAGCACACATAATTAAAAAAAATATCATATTGACACGTAAGCATCCTAAATCACATAATTCACAAAATTACTGAATTAAACTCTCTCGTGACGCCGTACCTGAAATGCCGAAGAGGCGGGGCGTCACATCAATGACGTGATTATGTGATTTAAATTCCTTAATAGTGCACATGAACATTTCCGTAACATAATTTTATCTTTTACACATTCATATCATGATCATGACATTGCCGAGCATCTTAATTGGTCATTTTGAGTCTTACTTCACCTTTATTGTACATATTTTGATCTCGTTGGAGACGAGGCCGGTCAGTGAGGCTCGTGTGTTCTCCTTTTTTCCGTTTAAGGTGGGTTTCTCTTCTAATTAGATAAATGACCCTATATACTGTCAATGTGAAAAGTTTTCATCCAAAAAAATATATATATATAGAGAGTCGTTTTGAAGGGTAAATGTTTTCAACGTAAAGCCTTATTTTATGAATTCTACCTAATGTTTTGGCGAGAAATGAATGAATGAATGAATGCACTGAATGGGGCCCAGGGACTTGGTGTGAGTGGTGACCTGAGGAGGCAAGGGCTGACGGTGAACCCTCACACTAGTCCCACCAATGAACGGCGTAACCGGACCTCGTTAGGAGTTAGCGAGGAATGGATGCTGAGTGCCATCTGGGGAGTCATGTTCCCCTTTTGGTCAATGAATGGGTGGATGGGCCTTGCAAACCCGCCACCAACCCGGAGGAAGAAGGTGTAAATGTTATTGAATGTGCACGAAAGAAAGAATGATATGCATGAACAGAATGAATGAATGAATGTTCAAATTAATTACACGAGGTGTTGGTTGGAGATAATGCACGCCACTCGCCGGGCCAATAATGACCTAATGTAAATGAATCGTTATAATCCCTTTTGATGATTTCTCTATTTCGCCCACTTGGGAAATTCTTTAAAAAACCTCACTTAGGATTATAGCTTGCATGTGAATGTTTAATTACCGTCGTACATTATATTTATGCCCTGTTTTTCTACCCACCAGTCCCTTTTGGACTGAACCCGTTTGGCTTTCAGTTGTGTTGTGCAAGTGTCAAGGGAGCTAGGCAGGAATTCGAGTCATATGTCTTGCTTTCATCTCTAGCTCTTTGTATATTGGTCTTACACTTGCATATTGCACTTTTGATCATTGTATATGATTATTAATGGAGCGTACATGTTTTGAGCTTTAACAGCATTTGGCGATGTATATGGCTTATTTTTGGAGCTCGAATGCTCATTGTTTACATTATGGCCAGTTATTGCTTCCGCACTTATATTTACTCTGATTTTATGGTTTAAGGGTTAGCCCGCCTAGCTTAGAGTGTGTGTTTGTCCTCGTTCGCCGTGGTTTAACTCGGGTATGAATTGTCCATTTCATATTCGGGTAGAGTCTCGGTGCGCGGGATGTGGTACCTTGCGCTCGGGTGCTACAAATACAAATACATCTTCACATAAAATATAATATTGTTCCTTATATTATCTTATACATTAATTTTAATAAATCAATACAGTAAAAAATATGAATGTAGAATCAATAAGTATTTATATTATTAGTAAAGTAATAAACTTAATAGGAACTAATATTGGTCTAAATTGTAAATTTTCACCAAAATTTTTTGCTTAATTTTTCTTTTCTTTCACCCATGTGACTTCTCCATACATCTATGGTATTTAGTTTTCTTTTTTTTTTTTTTTGTTTATTTATTTTGATCTGTACAATTTAATTTTTTATTTAAAATATTACTTATCATAAGTTGAAATTTTAACAAAAATTATATCATAAATATATATCTATATTATTTTTAATAATGCTTTGACTCTTACAATAATTATTTGAATTAATTTTTAATTTTTGTATTTCTTTTAAATAATTATCCCTTATATATATTTTTTTATTTCTCCCTTTTATTTTTATCTTACATTTTTTGTCTTGTTTATATTTTTTAATGAGTATTATTTAAGATTAATTTTAGTTTTTTTTTTATCATTTATGTATGTAGTATAAATGGTTAAAAGAGTATATTTGTATAAAAAGTTAAAGGAATGTTTAACCGAATAATATACAAAAATAATTATAAAATTAAAATATATCTTGTTATTATGTCCACACACGCTTTGAGATTCCTTAATTTTAAATAACTTTGGTTATACCTATAATTTTGGTAAGTAAAGTATTCTTTTAAATTAGTAACAAATTTAAAATTTATTAAAATTCTGTATATTATAATACATCTAATCTCTTATTTAACTATTAAAGTATATATTTCTTTTTCCATTTCAAAATTATCCATTTCAAAATTATTTCTCCTTTTTTGTTTTTTCATTTTTGTACTTGTCTCTATCTATCAATTTTTTTTCCACACTCTTCAATAGTTTCATATATTTTCTCTTTACAATTGTACAATTAAATAATATCTCTTTTATTTATCAATAATTAATAATAAATTTTAATAGTAAAAATATATATTTATGTGAAAGCAGTAAATATTTATTTTTATATTATTAATTTTATTTTTAAATATACAAATATCTTATAACGTAACTTATAATTAATATATTAATTTTAGAAAGAGTTCTTCATATGATGCTCTATATATTTTCTATAGATGACTTTTAATTCTAATTAGTTCTATTTTCACTTAAATAAGTATTTTTAAATATAATAGCATCTTACAATATAATTTATATATTAATCTATTTTAAAAGGAGTCCTGATTGTGCCTGATCGGAGATGGCAAACTCCAACACTTTAGAATTTGTAATATGGGGAAACAGAGATCAAAACTCAGGCGAAGGTTGCCAGAATTGAGTGGGTTCTACCTGCTAGAAACAAACACAACAAGGTCAGAATAGCTAGCAATTAAACCTCACCTGTACTGACAAAATATAAGCAAAGATACGGCCTAAGAAGCCCGCTCCTCGTCACTGGGGTGTTGGTCTGTGCAACAAAGACAAGTGTACATGAGACACGACTCGTATGAACCAATTAGGACGAACGGCGTAATTATGAACAATATGACGTGCATTGATAATTATGGAATGATATGATCATATTCATGCATAAATTAAGTATATAATAACACGTATCGATCATTTATGGCCTTAGAAATCGATTTGGAAAACTTGATTTTATGCAGAAAACACAGAAAATCCCCTGGAGCATGGGAACGGCCGTTCCGGGTTTGAACTAGAAATGGAAAGGGCCGTTCCCGGCTCCCCGAATCAATCCCGCGCGTCTGTAAAGAAATTACATTTTGTTCATGGCTGGGAACGGTCGTTCCGGCTGTAAGCCAAAACTGGGAAGGGTCGTTCCCAGTCTCGCGGGACAGTTGTCAGGGGTGGGAACGGCCGTTCCCAGAATGAACTGGGATGGGAAGGGTCGTTCCCGTTATGCAGGTGATGCAGAACAGAGCAGAAACAGGGGAAATGCTCGAACCAAAACCACAAATCAATACATGATCACATACCAAGCTCCAAGTGCATATAATTCATGAAATAAACATGCTAGCATACTTATAGTTCAATAATATCTCATATATACTCTTAAATCCATGCTTAACCATCAAGAATCACTCATTTCAAACCCATATATCAACTTATGTTCCAAGCTCATAAACTTCACAATACATGCATCAAATTCAAGCTATAACCATATAATCATACTTCCAACAACAATTACACAAATTAATCCATTTAAATACTAACCCTAGCATCACATATTCAATCATGAATTTCTCCAACTAAACTCATATGCCTTGAATGAATGAGAAGAAGGAAAAGATGGAGTAGTGATGATGATGCTTCAAAGTATGAAATTTCCCCTTGAAATCAAGCTTGAAAATGATGAAATCCTCTTCTTCTCCTCGGGTTTTTGTGCGTGAGAAATGGAAGCAAATATGTGTTTTTGTATGAAAATATAATGAATGAAATATGAGAGATAGATATATTCTTGCTTCTTCCAAGAAATGAGATGACAAGGTACTTTTTGCAATTTAATCCCTTCAATTCATAAGTCATGCAATTAAGTTCACACTCATGGAAAATGATCATTTAAGTCCCATGCAAAGTTAATGCAATTAACTCCTCAAATTAAGAAAGATGATCACTTAAGGACAATTAAGTCATGGTTGGCAATTGTTTCACGTATCACATAAATACAAATCATGCGATAATTCTCAAGTTACAACAAGTTTATATATAAACACATAGAATATAATTCACAAATGTTACATATTGCATAATTAGAAACTGGGGCGTTACACTTGATGAGAAATATGTTAATAAGACGTACGCCTATAATTGTGCAACTTTTATGTCAAGAAATTCTGCATGCAGTTACGAACATAGAAGTCCTCCAATAATAGAGAATCCTAGTTTTTTTT
The DNA here is from genome assembly GCA_037501455.1 of Lantana camara. NCBI lineage: Eukaryota > Viridiplantae > Streptophyta > Magnoliopsida > Lamiales > Verbenaceae > Lantana > Lantana camara. The sequence goes on from CM074862.1 coordinate 66,275,291, forward strand.
TATGCGATTAATGTTCATGTCACCATCAATTACGAAAGTAGTGCTCAGTACATAAATTATATTCTTAATTAATGCAGGTTATAACTGAAGTCTGATTTATGGTTTCTAAACTAAAAATATATTGGGAACAATAACTATTAATTTTTTTGATACCTGTCACTAATAACTAATTTTAATTAGTAACCTATCGTTTCTAGGAAATCTGGAAGGGAGAAACCCTGTAACGCCCGAGCGCGCGACATCACATACCCCGCACTAAGACCCGACCCTTATATAAAATGGGTAATCCATACACGTGTCAGATCACAATGAATGGGGACTCACTCACTCACTATGTTAGGCGGGAGCTAACTTTTCGAAACCAGGTAAACAATAAAAGAACCATGTGCAGAGTAAAGAAACAAGAGCGGAAACATTAGTAATTCCCAACATAATCAATGTGCACAAAGGCTCAAAACAAATATCATTCATGGCACTCGCAAGCGTGATTAACCATAACTAACATGTACATGAGATAAGTGTGACCGACAATAAGATAGTGCATGACTCCAAGACTCTACGTACTCGAAACCCCGCCTAGCCCTCCAAAACCTGCAAAAAAAATTGAAACAAATCGGGTTCAGTCTTTAAGAGACTGGTGGGTATAAAACAGGGCTTATACATTAATAATACAAAATTTAAATACACACGTTTGCAAGTTATAATCTCGTGTGAGGTTTTGAAACATTTCCCAAGTGGGTGAAAACAAAGAAAAACAACCCTCAGGATTATAACCATCGATTCCTTTATTCATTACATTCATAAGGTCATTACGTGAGCCCGACGGGTGGGCAAATTCTCCAATCTTCTCCTCATGTGTGCATTATCTATTCATTCATTCATTAGTAACCATACAACATTCATTCATAATCTTTCATAACCATTCATAATTGTTCGTTCGTTCAATCATTCATGCATAATCATTTACTCCTTTTTCCTCAGGTTAGTGGACGGACTCGGCCAAAGCACCATCTACCCATTCATTATGGCTAGAGGGGTCCATGAAGCGCCAGAAGCCCGATTCCATTTCCTCGCTAATCTCCTAGCGAGGGCCGGTAACATCATCATTGTTTGTTGGAACTAGCGCACGGGGATCACCATCAGCCCATGCTTCCCCGGATAGCCATGTACACTTAGTCCTAGGGCCCCCATTATTCATTGTGATCATTGATCTCTCCAAAACAGTTGGTAAGGATTCATTAAAAGAAAAGGGTTTAACGCTAAAATCTTTGACTCTTGAAAAGACTTGATATATATATATATATAAGTATATACTTTTGCCAAAATCTTGCACATTAGGGATATATCAGGTCAATTGTTACCTAATAGAAGAGAAACCCACCGGCTACACCTTACTGAACAAGACTAAGAAGAATAGAAGACTGAAGATAGCCTATGAACCCGGCACGTCTCCTGTAACATCCCGTTCGTTCGATGTATAAGGTATGTTACGTTTCAATCTTTTATGTGTTTAACTATGTGATTTTGTGTTTTACGTGGCCCTATTTTGGAACTCTTTTAGAGTTTAGGGGCCCCTTTGTAATTTTCTCTTTTAGGGGTTTTTCGGTCACTGCTCGTTCGATCGAGATTTTGACCATTTTGACCCCTTCAACGCTTTCGGGGTATCGAAACGAGTCTGTAGACTCTAAGTTTGCCCAATTCTGACGTCGTTAGTCTTTCCTCCCGATCGTTTTACGCGCGAGGACCCGGGATAAAAGACCCGAATCCTCGTTTTACGTGCCAAAACTTCAGATCTCAGCATTCTCTCTCTCTCTCTCCCACGTTGCAATCACTATTCACACACAGTCACGGTGTAATTTCATGCACAACCCAGAACTCGCTCGTTTCTCGATGGATTTTAACGAACCAATAGTCCATTTCGAAGAGCTCGACGACACGGTCACAACCGTACCAAGATCTTGGCCCGATGACAAGCAGAGGTGGCCCGTTTCACCCATTTATAGTCATGGATGGAGGGGGCGGCAGAGCCGCCACTTCGCCGGCCCTTTTGGGACACGCGCCCCACACCCAGATAGAAGACCTCCTGGCGCATCGCTGGACGTTGGCGGCAAGGCCATTGCGGCCATGGTGGCAGCGCACGCGCCGCTGGAAGCTCATGTCTCCGCAGCGTGAACAGTGACACGGCGGCGCTCCGGCGGCTTTTTCAAACCAAGGTTAGTGTTTTCCAAGGTTTTCCGACCCCTGAGTTTATTTCCGGCATCAATTTGAGCGAATTTTGGCCGTAGGTGGTGGTTCTGGCGATTGGAGTGGTGGCAAAAACTTCAGAGGACATCCGGGTCCCTTTTCATCGATCTTTTGGCCACGGGCTCTTCACGAAAGTTGTTCGGAACGACGAGAACCATTGATCCCCATTCATACGACTCCAGATTTGGCCGTTTGGTGGTGGATCGCGGTGGCACAGCGGCGGTTCGTGACGGAGGCCTGCTCCGGGGATTTTTCCCGGAAAATAGCTTAGGGCTTTCGAAGAGCTCGTCACGGGTAAGATAATGCCTTTTACGGATCTCATTTTCGTTCACCAGTTTGGAAGTAATTTGAGTTTGAAGATTTCAGGGTTTTCGTGTTCTTAGATCTGAAATGAGACGATTGGCTTGGAATTTTCAGAAATTGATCGAGGAATTGGAACGAGCACGAGGAGTACTTGCACGGCTCATTTTTTGGGATTTTTCCGGCACGCTTCGGCTGCGGCCCGCCACTGTTCCGGCGGCTCTGATGACGGCGCTCCGGCGGGCTTCAGACAGTTTGTCAGCCTCATTGTGGTGAGTTGAACGCCACTTTCCATTTGTCAATCGAATGTCCGGTTGATTTGTTGTGATTTATTTTGTGTAATTTGATTATTTGAATTAATGTTTTTAATTGCAATAAATTGTTAATTGCTTGACTTGTCGATCAATATAAATTCCAATGTATATGAAATCATGTATTAAATGAATTATGAAATATGTTGATGCTTTGATTTGCAATTTGAATCTCGTTTTGTCTAATTGAGCTAATTGTCTAACTTAAAGGGGTGTATGTGAAATTTTGGAAACGATATGAATTTGTTTGATTTAATTAGGTAAACCTTATCAATTGAATCCGTTCTGTGATATACGAATTGGGTATGCCAGGTATGAATTATATGAACTTAGTATGGTTGGAATTTGATAGGTAACCTCGTGAGATTTATATGAAATTCGAAGCATGCTATTATGTGATTTGGTTGTTCTTGTACTACGTGCTTATATATGAAATGTGATATGTTTTGATTTGCAATGTGAGTGTCGGCATGTTAAATTTGTTAATTGTTTAACCTAGAGGGGAGGTTTGTGTAATTTTATAAAATGTGTAAATTGCATGATATGAATTGATTAATCTTGTTAATTGAATTTATTATGTAATAAATGAATTGTTTGTGTGACAAATGAAATGATATGATTTTCCTTGCCCTTTTGTTCTCTTATTTGCATTAATTGTGCACATGAACATGCCTTAATGTTTTGTTTTGCATGTAATTAATAGGAATTTGAACCCTGCTTATGTGATTGCATTTGCTGTGCGTCTTTGTGTGGTTGTTTGAGTCTGACTCTGAGTTCTGTGTTATATTTTGTTTGTTCAGTAGGTACAGGTGCACCCGGGGTGGTGACTTATGGTCGTGGAGGTTCCGGGGCGAGCCGTTTGCTGTGTCTTCAGCTTTGTCTGGTACCAGGTGAGGTTAGGATATAGTTACACCCTATTGCAACGTGCTCGTTTTCGAATGCATGCGGTTTATAAGCCTTATGTATATGTAGATATGTGCGAAGTACGTATTCTGCTGGTTTTGTTATATGATTTGATTTGAAAAGTACGAAACGCTATGTATGCTTAGTCTCAGTTTTGTTATGATTTCGAGGTCAGTGTGCATGATATGTACGTGCGATATGATAAGTACGATATGCATGAAATATGTCTGTCTGTCTGTCTGTAGCGGGGTTTGAACTTTTGAAACTTTGAACTTTTGAACAATTTGAACTGGGCCCCGGAGATTTATACGAAGGAGCCCCGGGACAGCATTGGGCCGTCGGGGTTACTCCCGAGTGCAGTCTCCATCTGTCTGAAAGGATCAACCCAAAATCCACCAGGAGATTGGTGGAGGACGGAGTCCTGAGGGTTTGAGAAGCATTGAGCACTCCCCTCGACTGTTTATGGATGGTTATGGTATGTACAACCCTTCCATCACCCTGAGAAGAGGTATGTATGTCTGACTTTGATTTATGTTTGACTCTGAATTTATATATGATCTGAGGAGTTGGTTGGAATTTGAACTCGTACCCACCGAGTGTTCTGTCTGTCTGTCATAAGTTCGTGAAGCAGGGGTAGATTCTTAAATTAAGATAAGATTTGGTATACTTTTAAACTAATAAAATATGCTTCGATATGTGTGCTAGTCTACATGAGTTTGAGCGTACGTTTTGAGTTATGTATAAGCTAAGTTTTGTTCGTTCTGTTTTGATAATTCACCCTATATATATATTATCACGAGAAAAATGTTTTGGCGTACAAAAACTAATCCTGGATTCACGAATATCTAATTTGTACATGCTATGCATCTGTATATATGTATAGTGTGCGTGCGTTAACCCCTCGCTCAGTCTTTAGACTGACCCCTCCCCCTTTATGTTTTTAGTGTGCAGTTTTAGCTTTGGGTTCGCGTTGGAGTTCGTGCTAGGCGGCAGTGTGTTGTGTCTGTGTCTGTTCGTTCCAGTTTGTTAAGTATTTTGTTCTGAGTTATGATTCGTAAATTTTGTATAGGATATGTTATGTGCAGGTTTGCATTTATGAATTGAATGTATGAATTTCGGGATAGGTTAGGACAGGTGCTCAAATTAGATGAACCCGTTGTGATTATATGATTATTCGGGACAGGTTTCTAGGGTCAATTGAACCTGTTTCGTTGTGTAATTGTTCGGGATAGGATAGAACAGGTTGTCGGATTAGTCGAACCCGTGTAGTTGATTTCGATGTTTGTATTTCACTGTATGTTTAATGTACGTAAGTTTTTGAAAGTTGGTATTTTACCTGGCTTCCGCTGTCATGTTCCGCTTATTCTCTTTTGTACAGGGTTAGGTACCGCCTAGCTAGTGTGTGTGTTTTCGTTTGTCACCTATTCGCTGTGACTTGGTGCGTGTGCGGACTCTCCATTTCGTACACGTGTCGGGTCATAGTGCGGGGGTGTGGTGCCCCATCGCTTGGGGTGTTACATCTCCGCCCTGGAGAAAACTGTACAAAAAGATAATACGGTGCATTCGTGAGACTCAAGACTCCAAATGAACCATATATGATGCACGACAATGCATTAACGTGGCATGACGTGTATAAGAAATAACAATGTATTATGAAGATGTTCATGTGCACAATTAATGCCACTTAGACATATAAATGTTTCAATCATTCATTACACGAATAGATCGTGCCCTTTCATTACTATTCATCAATTCGTTTAATTCATAACACATCATAATACATGTTAACAATGTATAGGAATCAATTTAAGGTGAAAAGAATCTATTAACACATAAAGAAAACAATAGTTGCAAAGAAGGCCATATTGTAGCATTTAAACGTTCACATTTTCATTTCATGTTTACCCATTGGATTCACAACATAAAATCCATAAACATACCAAAATATATCTCATATTATCAATTAACCATGCATACAATCTAAAAAAACCACAAGCGGAGTCCGAGAAAGTGGAAGGAAAGCAAGAAAATGGATTTGAGCAAGTTTGGTGAAAGTTGACAGTTTTTCGTATCCGCAAACTGTAGAAAATTGAACATATCTTGAGTTTTAGAAGTTTGAATCAGGTTTTGTTTGTTGGATATGAAACTAGACAAAAATGGCTTTCCGAGGATATATAGCTTGAATTTTGGTTCAAAGCGATGTGAAAATGGCAAAGGTTTGAAGTTGGATGAAAGCAGATTTTCTGTGAAGTTGCGACACCAAAATGGATCGATTATATCTCATAATCAAGGAATGATTTTAAGGTGATTCCAATTGGAGAATGCTCTACACTTAAATAGGTTTAAACGCTTAAAAATTCAGGTCAATCGGAGCTCATTTGGATAGGTAATAGGGAATGAAACCGGGACGGAAAAAGAATGAAGGGACAAAACGGTAGACTAGGGATGTAACTGAGCCGAGCTGGCTTGCGAGCTTGGCGAGCCGGCTCGGAAAAGGTTCGGGCTTGAGTTCGGTTATCACGAGCCGAGCCGATCCGAGCCATAGCTCGGCTCGTGCAGCCATCGAACCAAGCCAGAACCCTTTTCTTTCTAGCTCGTGGCTCGCGAGCTATACTTATTTTATTAAGAAAATATTATATATTTATATATGAGGTGTATATATTATTTACGCTATATTTATATTTCCTCCACTAACAAACCCTACTTGCAGCAAACATTTATTTCTCTTTCTTGAAACACCATCGCCCCATTTCTCATCAGCAAGCCAGTCGCCGCTTGCCTCCAAGGTTACTCCCACCACTCAACCACCAACTTCAAGATCTTCGAACGCCTCCACCACCTCCACCACCACTCAGCCGCCAGCTTCAAGATCTTCAAACTCCGCCACCACCACTCAGCGAGCTTCAAGATCTTCGAACTCCGCCACCACCACTCAGCCGCCAGCTTCAAGACCTTCAAACGCCGCCACCACCATCTTCCAGGCATCAAGCTGACGCCGACACCGACGCCTCCACAACCAAATCTGACGCCACCATCATCTTCCCCGCTTTCAAGATGCCTTCTTTAGATCCCTTTCTAAAATTTCTTGTTTCTTCGTTCTTAAATTCAGATTTGATTTAGGTATTTTTTATTTTTTTTAACTAATTTAAACCTACTTCTCAATTTCTTTGATTTAGATATTTTTTATTCTTTTTGGCTAATTTAAACCTGCTCTCAAATTCTTGTTGTGGATGTATCTAGAAATATATTGATGGGTGTTAGTGGCATTAAATTTTTTTCCCCTAAATCATTTTTTTTTCCCCCTTTCTTTGCATTTTATGGGGATTTAGATGTCTATTACCCGTCTGTCTCCTATCTTTGAATGTTGTGAATGGATTAAGTTGAATCTTTATTGTACGAAGTTGGGCAGTTGTTTTCAAGGGTTCGCCAGGCTCGCGAGCCGAGCCGAACCCTAGTGCGAGCCAAAGCCCGAGCCAGGGTTTTCATGGCTCGCCGGCTTACGAGCCAAGCCCGAGCCACACTTTCAAGGGACGAGCCCGAGCTCGAACCAGCAAAAAACACCTAAGCTCGGCTCGGCTCGGCTCGTTTACATCCCTACGGTAGACAAACATTACAAGAGTAAGGGGGAGTAACGGGGGTTACTAGCCTCAAGGCTAAAAATGGTAACGGGAGTCACTAGCCTCAAGGCTAAAAATGGTAACGGGGGTTACCAGAGGCAGGCGATTTTCCCTTCAACAAAGGAACAAGGTAAAGGGGGTTACTAATTCGTAAAGGAGGTAATGGGGGTTACCAGAGGCAGAAATCATTCCCCTGTTTCTTCTTCTTCTTCTTCGCAGCAACAATACAACACACATACACCCCTGTTTCGAACCCCACAACAACAAACACAACATCTAGGCATGGATAAGGTATGAAATTCATCCCTTAAACTTAGAAAAAACATGTATTTCAAAGTTGCAAACAAGAATTCATACATATAAGTTGAAATTCTCCACTAAAGCTTCAAGTTTTCATACATGGAGCTTGAATCTCCTCTAATGGAAACTTAGAGATAAATCACCTAACACTTAATCCATGCTTTTAGAAGTGATAAGGAAGGTATAAGAATCATATTTCTTGCAATAAAACTCAAGGTATTCCATATATGATCATGAAACAAGAATCAAGCTCAAACTATACTATTAATGCTCTTCTTCAAACCCCATTAATCCCTAACTCATATCATGCTTTCTATGGATGGAAAGATGCAAGAAGAAGAGGATAAAACAAATCAATCTTTACCTTGGAAGGAGATTGGGTGATGGTTACTCTTGAGCTTAAAGTATGGTTGATCAAACAAGGGTTTCTCCTTGGTTTCTCTTCCTTTCTTCCTTTGCTGAGGTTGATCAATCAAAATGGAAGAGAAAAAGAAGGAAATCTCAGCTCTTGAGTGTTGAAAACGGGTCGAGAAACGGGTCGAACTACTCCAAAATGATTAAAACGAATAGGGTTAAGCTATAAGGATCAAGCTGGTTGAAATTCGCTTTGTCGGAGGGTCAAACGGCATCGAAAAGATACGAGGTCAATTGCATCGGGTCCAAATCGTTGAAACAAGGTCAACGCCGTAGACGGATCTCGAATTTGAGTTCCCGAGCTCAAGATATTCACAAAACAGTTCGGGGTGGTCTATTATTCAAATAGGTCCCCAAACTTTCAAAAAGTAACAATTAAGCCCAAAGCTTATTTCCATTTAAGTTCATAACTTTCAAATAAGTGGAAATTAAGCCCACGGTATACGTAAATCATGCAATTCTATTAAATTAACATAAGCTTCATGAAATTCATAATTTTGCAAATCCGAGCATATATTCAAATCCATATCAAAGCACAAATGCATTTTAAACAAATAATTCAAATCATAATTGAATTCAAAACATGTAAATGAATTTAAATTCATATAAAACATAAATAATTACACACGTATCGCGTACCTGTACGTACAAAAACGCGGGGCGTTATAAACCCGACCTTTATTTAAAGTAATATTCTTCTGTTAAAACTTTTTATAACAACTTCTCTTAAAATGAATTAAGACGTCTCTTACAGTAATCACAAAAGAATTAACTCTTACAGTAACCATATTATTCTTTTCTGATAACTATTAAGTTCTACGGAAATACATTTTAATCCTTTATTGATATTTGATAGGCCCAGTTAAGTAACGGTGCAAAATCTCTTTGCAGCAAATTGTTGTATATCACGTTGTGTCAAAGACTTATTTTTTCTTCCTTCTATTCAGAAAAGTTAATTACATAACCGGTAAATAAGATGGAGTAATAAATTGTTATTTAGAACTTTTGAGAAAAATAGATATAATTTTACAATCTGACTAAACTTAATTTGTAAATTTTAGGAAAAGAACCTGTCAACCACCTGAATAACCAAATACGAAGATAAGGTGAGGGTTTCTTGATCTTTCCGTAAATAATTGATAATCTTATAAATTCCTTCATTACCTTTTTTTTAAGTGTTACTTGAGATATGATCTGTTTGGTTGTAAAATCTATTGGCCTTTGATTCGATAACCTAACCCTGAAGGAGAATATGTGATATGTGTGGCGACTATGGGAAGTTCCCGTAGTGCTTTTGATTCCATTGGGGAGTGCCCATGGAAAGACCACGCGGAAGCCCAAAGGTCGATATATGTGTGTGATATGTGCTCAGGTCACGACTGGGAAAAAAGGCGATATAAGGGGACCCTTGTTCATTTGTTTATCTGTGAAAATCTTAATATCGGTTATACTTGATATAATTTCTAACATTTATTGATATCCTGTTTAAAACTCTATGCTTCCTTTACCTCGTTGAATCACTTCGACTTACCCTCGTTATTTTTCTTTGCTCTTCAGTGAAAAAGGAAAATTCTGGATGAACTGCGTGGACGAGTAAACGGAAAAGAAGCATGTTTATAGGTACATTTTTGTATAATAGAGTTTTGTGTAAATAAAAATATAACGGGTGGTGTTAAATAATAATATATGGTTTTCAATGTTATATTTTGAAAAATACTCCTTGTAAAATTGTTTTGATTAACACCCGGGCATCAAAACTATGTTTTGGGGTCGGGGCGTTACAATGGTTTCAAGACCACTCTTGTATTTTTTGCGTCGAGAACTTCAATTTGGCATAAAATATCGATACATTTGAAATTTGCTCTATATAGATTCGCTATGATTAAAGGAGTTAAGTGTGATATTTTTCAAAGATTTGATGGATAATCGCACTAACTCAAAGATTAGGGGCAAAGCGCAGTAAGAATTAAATGATGAGAGATGTCTGAAATTAACCTTATATATACTAATGATCCTGCACACTCCACGCTTGTATGTAATGCCCCAGTTTCTAATTATGCAATATGTGAATTATTTCCTAAGTGTTTATATGAAATTCGTATCAACTCAGGAGTTATAGCATGATTGTAATTAATTGCCAAACGTGATTTAGTTTCTTACATGTCCTTAATTGAACGCTTTATGAAATGTGTGGACTTAATTGCATTAATTTTGGGTTGGATTTAATTGATCACATGTCATGAATTCACAACTCAATTGCATCACTTATAAAGCTTGAGGGACTTGATTGCAAAATGTGGTGACTCATGTAATTATGTGGGAGAGATGTATAATATCTTCATTATATTTCATTATATCTCATTTTATTTCATACATACAAAACATACACTTGGTTCCTTGCTCCATTTTGATCGATCAAAAGCTCCAAGAAAAAGAAAAAGGGGTTTCATCATTCAAGCTATATTTTGGAGGAATTGTGGACTTTGAAGCATATTCATCATATCCATCCATCTCTTTTCTTCTATTTCTTTCATTTTAAGGTAACAATGGGGTTTTGTATGATTTCTTTATTGAATATGTGAAGCTAGGGTTAGTATTTAAATGGATTAATTTGTGTAATTGTTGTTGGAAGTATAATTATATGGTTATAGCTTGAATTTGATGCATGTATTGTGAAGTTTATGAACTTGGAGCATAAGTTGATATATGGGCTTGAAATGAGTGATTGTTGATGGTTAAGCATGGATTTAAGAGTTTATATGAAATATTATTGAACTATAAGTATGCTAGCATGTTTATTTTATGACTTATATGCACTTGGAGCTTGGTATGTGATCATGTATTGATTTGTGGTGTTGGTTCGAGCATTTCCCCTGTTTCTACTCTATTCTGCATCACCTGCATAACGGGAACGGCCCTTCCCGTCCCAGTTCATTCTGGGAACGGTCGTTCCCACCCCTGACAGCTGTCCTGCGAGACTGGGAACGGCCCTTCCCAGTTTTGGCTTGCAGCCAGAACGGTCCTTCCCAGCTATGAACAAAATCTAATTTCTTTACAGATGCGCGGGATTGATTCGGGGAGCCAGGAACGGCCATTCCCATTTCTAGTTCAAACCCGGAATGGCCGTTCCCATGCTCCAGAGGATTTTCTGTATTTTCTGCATAAAATCTAGTTTTCCAAATCGGTTTCTAATGCCAAAATGATCAATACGTGTTATTATGCGCTTAATTTATGCATGAATATGATCATATCATTCCATAATTGTCAATGCACGTCATATTGTTCATGATTACACCGTTCATCCTAATTGGTTCATACGAGTCATGTCTCACGTACACTTGTCTTTGTTGCACAGACCAGTACCCCAGTGACGAGGAGCGGGCTTCTTAGGCCGTGTCTTTACTTATATTTTGTCGGTACAGGTGAGGTTTAATTGCTAGCTACCTAGAACCCGTATAACCCTTACGTGAACTTTCGGCCAAAATGTATATATATATATATATTATCTTTCCAAAAACATTCAAATGATTTGGAAGCAAGCCGTGTACCGTGTTACCGCGTTATATTGACCGTGTTTTGGTGAGTTACCGTGTATTGTTCAGTGTGGGCCCGAGAGTTTGTGTTTGAGCCAACCGAGAAAGCATGGGCTGACGAGTAACTCTTACACTTCTCTCATACCGTGGGAATGAACCCTGAATCCACCAGGAGGTTTGGTGGAGGAAGGAGTCCCGTGCATCGGAGTCATGTTCCCGACGTACACCGTGTTACCGTGGATGGTTCGGGCCTTGCAAACCCACCATCATTTGAGGAAGAAGGAGTCACTGGAACTGCTACTTGTGCACTGTAACTGCTTGCATGATCACTTATTTAATTGAAAGTATCGTGATTGTACACTGTCGGAGTAAAGGTTGGAGAATTTCCCTCACTCACCGGGCCACTGATTGATTGATTGAAAATGATTAAAGTGTTTAATTTGATACTTGTAATCTCGGGCAAGGTTCGTTATTGTTTTGAAATTGTGTTGTTTTTAGTTATAAAACCTTACCCAACGTTATGACTTGCATGTTATCTGCGTTTATATATACTATGCCCCTCGCTCAGTCTGTTGCAGATTGATGCCTCAACCTTTCAGTGTTCTGCAGGTGCGTGCTAGGCGGGAGTCAGAGTCGTGTCCTGTTCTTATGTCGAGTCTAGCCACTGCACTTTCATGTTTTGTTATCTTTGACATTAGTATAACATATTATGTATTTTGGGAGATGATAATGTATTGATTTGTAAGATTTGGATATGGTTTGCTTGATATTATAGCATGCTTCCGTTTTATTTCTTATGTTTTGTGGTAATTGGTTTGGGTTAGTCCGCCTAGCTAGTTGGTTTATTTTCATTGTCACCCGTTCGCTATAGGTTGGTTCATGTACAGATTATCCATTTTGTATGTGGATCGACCTATAGTGCGGGGGATGTGGTGCCTTGCTCTTCGGGTGCTACATTTATGGTGGTATCAGAGCCCGGTTGCAAAATCGGGTTTCTAGTGTCATGTCGTGTCGAGTCTAGGTCGTGCGGCATAGGAATTAATTGTCAACTTGAGAGTCTTGCATCTTTATTTGAAATTACTTGACTTACTTGAATTACTTGAATAACTTGATGTTTTGAATTATGTGATTTAATTGTAACTTGAGACTTGATTGCAACCATTTGCATCCACTGATCCAACATACATCCTTAGTGTTTTGGTTATAGGATGCATCGAGGTCGCCATCGTCATGAGCGTTCTCCGGGGTCATAGGCGACATCGTCGTGAGCGTTCTCCTCCACCTCCACCCCCTCCAGCTCAGTCACAGGATTTCTTGAATGCGGTGGTTTGTCTTATAGATCAGAGGATGAGAGAGTATGTTCCTCCCGCACCGCCTGCTCCACCGGTGCAATTAGAAGCACCTATTTCTGCTATACTTCGAGAATTCCAGAATCAACACCCCCCTAAATTTTTCAACGGAAATGATACTGAGGCAGAGATGTGGTTAAAGGAAGTAGAGAAAATTTGGGAGCTCATCCCATGTGAGTCCCGAGAGAAAGCTCGCTGCACCATTACTTTGATCCAAGGAGAAGCCTACTCTTGGTGGGAGAGTACTAAGATAGTATTGGATGCCGCTGGGGAGGAAATAAATTAGAAGGTATTTACTCGAGAGTTCAAGAACAAGTTCATTCCTCCCTCAGTGCGTACCAGGAAATTGAAGGAGTTCACAGAATTAAAGCAGGGAAGGATGTCAGTTTCGAATTATATAGCTGAGTATGAGAGGCTCTCTCGTTATGCATCTAATATAGCGAGTGATGACTTCCACAAAGCGATGCAGTTTGTGCAAGGACTTCGACCGGACATACAAGAAGTAATTGAAGCGGTCAATACAAGCACTTGGGCCAAAGCTACTACCAAAGCTTTGAAAGTTGAGGATGCCGTAAATGCTAGGAACTCTACCTCACCAGTGGGACCGACTCAGAAGGCTCCACTTAAACCGGCCTTGTCACCATCTCCGGAAAAGCCCCTTTGTACTTATTGGGGACGTGACAACCACACTTACGATGGTTGTAGGAAGCGGTTGAGTTTATGTTTCCGATGTGGGAGTGCTAAGCATCAAATAGACACATGTCTGAAGCGACAAGAGCTATCCACCGGGGGGTCAGAGACCATTTATCAGGCAAGAGCAACGGTGAACGGTACATCTAAACATGCATACCACGTGCATCATATGCTTTCTTATTTTGTATATGATTCCTTGTGTTTGTTATTTGCTTCTGTGTGAATAATTGATGTGGTGATCTTTCCTACTTGCTCTTTATGTGACGGTTTGTGTAAGTGTTTATTTAAGTATTTTTGTGGTGTGGTTGCGTGAGAGATGGGGTTCTCTCTTTTTTTTTTCTTTTTTTTTTTTTTTTGTGTGAGAGACGGGGTTCTCTCATTATTTGTTTGGGAGATGGGGCTCTCTCGTCATGTGTTTTAAATTTGTAGTTCGAGCAGTGGACCTGGGGACTAGGTCCTCTTAAGGGGAGGAGAATTGTAACGCCCCAGTTTCTAATTATGCAATATGTGAATTATTTCCTAAGTGTTTATATGAAATTCGTATCAACTCGGGAGTTATAGCATGATTGTAATTAATTGTCAAACGTGATTTAGTGTCTTACACGTCCTCAATTGAACGCTTTATGAAATGTGTGGACTTAATTGCATTAATTTTGGGTTGGATTTAATTGATCACATGTCATGAATTCACAACTCAATTGCATCACTTATAAAGCTTGAGGGACTTGATTGCAAAATGTGGTGACTCATGTAATTATGTGTGAGAGATGTATAATATCTTCATTATATTTCATTATATCTCATTTTATTTCATACATACAAAACATATACTTGGTTCCTTGCTCCATTTTGATCGATCAAAAGCTCCAAGAGAAAGAAAAAGGGGTTTCATCATTCAAGCTATATTTTGGAGGAATTGTGGACTTTGAAGCGTATTCATCATATCCATCCATCTCTTTTCTTCTATTTCTTTCATTTTAAGGTAACAATGGGGTTTTGTATGATTTCTTTATTGAATATGTGAAGCTAGGATTAGTATTTAAATGGATTAATTTGTGTAATTGTTGTTGGAAGTATGATTATATGGTTATAGCTTGAATTTGATGCATGTATTGTGAAGCTTATGAGCTTGGAGCATAAGTTGATACATGGGCTTGAAATGAGTGATTCTTGATGGTTAAGCATGGATTTAAGAGTTTATATGAGATATTATTGAACCATAAGTATGTTATCCTGTTTATTTCATGAATTATATACACTTGGAGCTTGGTATGTGATCATGTATTGATTTGTGGTTTTGGTTCGAGAATTTCCCCTGTTTCTGCTCTATTCTGCATCACCTGCATAACGGGAACGGCCCTTCCCGTCCCAGTTCATTCTGGGAACGGCCATTCCCACCCCTAACAGCTGTCCCGCGAGACTGGGAACGGTCCTTCCCAGTTTTGGCTTGCAGCCGGAACGGTTGTTCCCAGCCATGAAGAAAATGTAATTTCTTTACAGACGCACGGGATTGATTCGGGGAGCCGGGAACGGCCCTTCCCATTTCTACTTCAAACCCGAAACGGCCGTTCCCATGCTCCAGGGGATTTTCTGTATTTTCTGCATAAAATCTAATTTTCCAAATCGATTTCTAAGGCCATAAATGATCGATACGTGTTATTATATGCTTAATTTATGCATGAATATGATCATATCATTCCATAATTGTCAATGCACGTCATATTGTTCATGATTACGCTGTTCGTCCTAATTGGTTCATACGAGTCATGTCTCATGTACACTTATCTTTATTGCACAGACCAGCACCCCAGTGACGAGGAGCGGGCTTCTTAGGCCGTATCTTTGCTTATATTTTGTCAGTACAAGTGACGTTTAATTGCTAGCTACCTAGAACCCGTATAACCCTTACGTGAACTTTCGGCCAAAATGTATATATATATATATACATATATATATATATATATATTATCTTTCAAAAAACCTTCAAATGATTTGGAAGCAAGCCGTGTACCGTGTTACCGTGTTATATTGACCGTGTTTTGGCGAGTTAACATGTATTGTTCACTGTGGGCCGAAGAGTTTGTGTTTGAGCCAACCGGGAAAGCATGGGCTGACGGGTAACTCTTACACTTCTCTCATACCGTGGGGATGAACCCTGAATCCACCAGGAGGTTTGGTGGAGGAAGGAGTCCCGTGCATGGGAGTCATGTTCCCGACGTACACAATGTTACCACGGATGGTTCGGGCCTTGCAAACCCACCATCATTGGAGGAAGAATGAGTCACTAAAACTACTACTTGTGCACTGTAACTGCTTGCATGAACACTTATTTAATTGAAAGTACCGTGATTGTACACTGTCGGAGTAAAGGTTGGAGAATTGCCCTCACTCGCCGGGCCACTGATCGATGGATTGAAAATGATTAAAGTGTTTAATTTGATAGTTGTAAACTCGGGCGAGGTCCGTCATTGTTTTGAAATTGTATTGTTTTCAGTTATAAAACCTTACCCGAGGTTATGACTTGCATGTTATATGCACTTATATATACTATGCCCCCTCGCTCAGTCTGTTGTAGACTGACGCCTCAACTTTTCAGTGTTCTGCAGGTGCGTGCTACGCGAGAGTTAGATTCGTGTCCTGTTGTTGTGTCGAGTCTAGCCACTGCACTTTCATGTTTTGTTATCTTTGACATTAGTATAACATGTTATGTATTTTGGGAGATGATAATGTATGGATATGTAAAATTTGGATATGGTTTGCTTGATATTATAGCATGCTTCCGTTTTATTTCTTATGTTTTGTGGTAATTGGTTTGGGGTTAGTCCCGCCTAGCTAGTTGGTTTATTTTCATTGTCACTCGTTCGCTCTAGGTTGGTTCATGTACAGATTATCCATTTTGTATGTGGATCGACCTATAGTGCGGGGGATGTGGTGCCTAGCGCTTCGGGTGCTACATTGTAAAAAAAATATTATATTAAAATTTCATGTTAATACTTAATTTATAGTTATTTTTGATATAATTATAGTTTTATGATAAATAAATAAATAAAATAAAATAATATCAAATTAGTATAACGTGATAGTTCAAGTAGAAATTAAAAAATATTAAAAAAAAGAAAATATAATTAAAAAAATTGGAATGAAGTGAGAGAAAAAAAATTAAATATAAATTAAAAATTAAAAATTAAATAAAAAAAAAAGAATTCGAAAGTCCAGTGAATGGAAGAGATTAAGCAGAAAATTGCTAAAATACATAGGTAGAATTTGTGTTCAAAAAATTAGAAAAAAAGAAAAAAAGAAAAGCGTCCATGACACCAGACCGGTCCCTAGTATAGATAATAAAAATTGATTTCAAAGATAATTTTGGTGCACATAATTAATATGATTTCTATAAACTTATTCCATATGAATTGCATTTTTATTTGGAGTAAAATGTTTTCTATTTATTTTATTATTATTTTTAATTACAAAAGTCAAACTTAATATATAATATTATAAGTTACATACTTTAATTTGTAAACTAATCAATATGTAGCACGGGTAATATATTAGTTCTTTCTGTTATATGATCTTAGATATTGAAAATTTTCTCTTTTATTCATTCCAAAGACATACAGTTCTTACAAGGTCACACAATGCGAATGCGAAAACGAGTGCGAATGAGAATGCGAGGTGAATACGCCTGATGAGTTCCGGAATGGGTGGATCCGAATCCGATCACTTTACAATTTGTATTTTGTGGAGGAAACCTCCGGAGCTTCGCCGGAAAAGTGAAAGGGGTTCTACCTGTTGGGACAAGCACAAGAAAAGTCAGAAGGCCAAGCTGGGGGAACTGGGGGTGATACCCAGTTTGGCTCTCCGACGCTCAAGTCAGTTCAATGTATGGAGAAAGTGTAAGTTTAGTCATAGTTGCAGTGATGAAAAAAGCTTACCAGTGTAGAAGATGACTTTGGCTATTTATAGTTGAGGGTCAGGGGCCCTTTGGTCATTTGCCTCAAGTGGTCCTGGCCGAATGTTGCCCTAACACGTGGCGCTGTGAGAGAGAAACCTAGGAGGAATCTTCTGCAAAAGCGGCCAAAAGTTAGTGCTGGCAGCAGTGGCAGGTGCGCGGGCATGTACGATGTGTCAGAGAGCCATTTGGGTGGTTGGTGACGAGGGCTTAAGAGCGCGCTCGTGACAACCTGGAGTATTGGAGGCCAAGACATCCGTTGAGGGGGATGAAGGCTCCAGTTCAAGTGATGAGCCGAAAGGAAAACCACTCTGAGGGAGTGTGACGCTCGAAGAGGGCTTCTTTGGCATGTGAGCGTGCCCATCATTTAGTATATAGGACGCTCGTGGAGTAACAGCGCTCGTTGGGCTTAACTCCTGAAGAGGGATTGCGCTCGTTGCACTTAGCGCTCGTGTACTGATGGCGCGGCCTTGGGGAGACAGATGTCATCATCTTGATGGTGCCACGTGTCTTGATGTGGGATAATCGTATTTCGACCCCATCATTTTGCCCCCCAATTCTGTGGTCCTTAGTGATAAGGGCTGTAGAATTTTGACACCTTCAATATCTTGTATATAGCGCTCGTATAAGGCTTGGCGTGTTGAGCAATTTTTCCTCTGATGGTGCCATTAATGCGGTCTTTTCAACTGACCGCTCGTAGTACTTCCGCATTAAATGTTGTACTATTCTGAAGCACTCGAAACGTCAGAGCATTAAATGCGGGTGCGCGTGGGGCGCGTGAGTTTGGGGAAGCATGTGACGGTTCCATAAAGTGGGCGGTTTCCTAGGCGGGAAATGATTACCATTTTGAATTTATTGCCGAAAACGGTACCAACTCCTATCCCTATAAATAAGGGATTCTGAAATCTCCACATTCTTTACGCATTCAAAACTTTCAAGCACCCTTTGCAAAAAGAATTCTCTTGCATTCCAGTTCTCAGAGCATCTTCAACCTCTTCTCCAGTTTTCTCAAACACTTTCAAGGTAAATATCCAGTGTGATTTTCTAACTCTGCTAACCGTAGATTCGGACTTTAGGATTTCGTAATCCCTCAGATTTTCGCCTTTCTGAACCTTAACCTCTCTCCAAGAAAAACTTCCAAATCCCAGTTTCTGCCATGGCCGACCAACATATCGAGGAATTTGCCCGTGAAATCCAAGAGATGGCCACTGAGAGTTCTTCTTCCCCTGATTCCCCTAGAGATGAAGAGTTGGGGGCGGCTGTGATGGCTATGGAGGACAGAAATCCAGGCGGAATGGATCCTATCTTTGAGGAGATGGATCTGGTGATGGAGGCGGAAAGACAAGGGGTCACCCTCCCCATAACTCAAAGTGCCACGCATCCCCACCGCCATACTGTGACCGTGGCTGTCGCAAACCCGCTTCCAGTGGCGGAAGCCATATCCGGGCCTTCAGACAGAGCCCGTGATAAGGGGAAAGGGAAGAAATCCCAAAAATCCAAAGGGCCCAACGAGGGTGAAGGGTCAGGCTACCAGGCTACCGAGCGCACGCCTGATGAGACTCCCAGTACAGTCACCGTGGGAGATGTGAAAACAATGATGGCACCCATCTACTGGGACGAGCGGTATACCTGGAGAATCCCACAAAGCCACGAGCGTGCGAATAACCCGCCTCCTGGGGAGATGGCAGTGTACGTGGATTCCGTGCGCTCAGGAGGCCTGAGGTTCCCCATCTCAGTCTCAATGGCCCATTTGCTGAATGACCTGGGCCTGTGTCCGTCCCAGATAGTGCCCAACGGCTTGGCCCTCCTGACCTGTTTCATAATTCTGATGAGGACCATGGGTTACGAGCCCTATTTGCGGAATTTCAACGCCCTTTTCCAAGTGGTCAGTTCATCCCGCTCATCCCCCGAGGCCGGCTTCTACTATGTCCAGGTGAAAGCACATATGAAGCTGATCAACTCGCCCTCGAGCACTTATGGCATTGACTGGAAAGAGAAGTTCATCTTTGTCAAGGCTCCAGCAGAAGAGGGCTTTGGGGTGATCACGGAATGGGGCTCGTATTCAAAGAGCCGTTTGCCACATGCACTCCCCAAAGATTGGGCCAAAAGCCTAGCAACAACCCTGAGGGACGAGGGTCACCTTATACAAGCGAAGGACTGGATAGATGATGCAGAACTTATGTTCTTGTGTGGTCTTTCCAACGACCCTTATTTCCTTGACAACCCTCCGGCTCGTGACATAGAGAGAGACGGTTAGATTCTTAGGGCACTAACTTTAGATAGGAATAAATACTAACTTCTTTTCTGTGCTTGCAACTTGTAATCTGAGTAGATGATTTGAATATTCCTAACCCTTGAAAATTTCACCCTTGCAGGAGTCGCTATCTTAGAAATGGCCGGAGGAATCAGACAAGCGGCACGTTTCGCCCACGCCAACAGAAACCAATCCCAACAAGGGGAACAGCAGCATGAGCAACAACGCCCTCGCAACAGGGACGCTCGTAGTGGCAGTCAGGGCGCCAGTTCGAGCGCCAATCGTAGTGAGGTTCTGCCACCCCGTGGCCGAGGGGAGCGTAGACTGGTCCCAAGAGAGACCAGGGGGCGGTCCTCTTCAGAAAGAGCGGGTGATGCTCAACCCCCCATCCCTGCCGAGCAAACGAGGCGGCCAGTGACTACCCTGGCGATAACGGAAGCTTCTCCGAGCGCAAATAGACCTTCCCGCAAGAGGAAGAGGATGCCTGACTCTGCCGCAATCAAGGGCAAAGGGAAGCAAGTTGTCGAGGGCCCCAGGGGCGAGGGGGACACTTCCTCTTCAGAGGAAGAAAACTTGTGGGAGTTTCCCCGTCGAGGGGACAGAGACTTTACAGGCGCCCCCGACGGCGGGCCTGTTTTGCTGAGGTCTGGCTCGGTCTCCCAGACTATCACCGATGATTTGTTCAGCCGGGCTCAATTCTCAGCAGACCACAGGCATCTCTACAGTGAGTCTGTAGAGAAGGTGACGTTCGATGCAGCCCACGCCCTAATTTCCGTAAGTCTTCATTTCTTGCATTCTCTTTTTTTCTTTTCTGTACATCACCATTTTTTTGCTAACACTTTTCCTCTCGTTTACGCAGCAAGTTCTTCCCCGGCTCCGGAACGTGCAAATGCGGGCCTCCACTTACGCCGAGCGCAAGGCCAAGTACAAGAAAATGGCCCGCTCGAATGACCCGGCTCATATCCAGTCGGAGCTAGACGCAGAAATCGCCAAGTACGAGTCCCTCAAGGGCTTGTTCGAAACAACGGAGGAGGAATTGGGGAAGCTGAAGGAGGATTTCTTGGCGGTTGACGGCGCTCGAATCCGTTTGGGCAACCAACTGGCTCAGGCTAACGAGCAGTGCAAAAAGGCGGAGACAGAGAGGGAGAGCTGGAAGGCGAGGGCTTTGGAGGCCGAGCGCAAATTCAATGATACCGTCAATGACTGGCCTCGAAGCTTGGAGCGTGCGAACAAGGAGGCCTTAATCAAATTCTGCCACTCCAACGCCTTCAATTTCGCTGCTTCCCTGCATTGCTTAGAAGAGGCTCAGAAGGCTTTTAATCTAGCCATCGAGCAAGGCATACATAAGGGGCTGACGGATCCTGCCATGAAAGAGGCCGAGGGCACGGGGCTCATGTTTAACGAGCGCTGTGAGGAGGAAGATGATGAGGGCGATAACCCTGCTGATTCCATTGCGGAGCCTGAGTATGGGTTCTTGGTCAAGCTCCTTCAAGATGAGTACATGGATGCTCATCCGGCGGGTAATGCTGCTCAAAACGACGATCCCGAAAACGAGCCACAAGCGCCGGTCGTAGAGGATGCCCCAATCCCAATTGATGAAGGTGCCAACGCCCCCGCTCCAGATGCCAATGCGCCTGCTCTAGATGCCAATGCCCCCAACGATCCGCAAGCCCATCCGCAAGAGCCTGAGGGTCCAGTTCACGGCCCAGTTCTGGTGATTGTTGATGAGGACATCGCCCCAGCCGCTTAAGATTTTTCCTTTGTGTGTTCTCTTATGCATTTTCCTGTTTTTCCGTTCCTTGTAATAGTATTTCCTGGGCCTTTGAGCCCTTTGCTTTGTAATGATTTTCCTTTTGCAATGAATAAACATCTCTTTTTTGATGACTTTGTTGTTCTTCTTGTCCATTTACGAATCATATAGTAGGACTGTGTAGCCTACTCTGTGGATGTTTTACTTCTGTGATGATGTTTTGCTTCTGTGATGAAAAATTTGTCTAAGTCTTGAGCGATCGTGGGGGTCTTATTGTGAGATTGCCCCCCCACTCAAGACTTGTATAAATTTTTCCTTTGAAAATTTGTCTAAGTCTTGAGCGATCGTGGGGGTCTTATTGTGAGATTGCCCCCCCACTCAAGACTTGTATAAATTTTTCCTTTATAAATTTATCTTGAAAATTTGTCTAAGTCTTGAGCGATCGTGAAGGTCTTATAGTGAGATTGCCCCCCCCCCCCCCCCCCCGCTCAAGACTTGTATAAATTTCGTTTTGCCTTTGGGGGAATTTTGCTAAGTCCTGAGTGTGTGTGAGGGTCTTACTGAGTGGTTGCCCTCGTTCAAGACTTGTGACATTCTTTCCGCCCGTGGGGGATTTTGCTAGGTCTTGAGTATTTGCGAGGGTCTTACTGAGTGGTTGCCCTCGTTCAAGACTTGTGCAATTCCTTTTTTATTCTGAAACCATCGTTCGAGCGCTCTGGCTCTTGCCGTTTTCCTGGCTCTGCAGGAAATCCCATTTTCGAGCGCAAGGCGTTATAGGAAACGGCCAAGGCCTACTAGGATTCGCTTTTGTAGGAGATCCCGTTTTCGAGCGCAAGGCGTTTTAAGAAACGGCCAAGGCCTACTAGGATTCGCTTTTGTAGGAGATCCCGTTTTCGAGCGCAAGGCGTTTTAAGAAACGGCCAAGGCCTACTAGGATTTTCTTCATGATCTTCTTCCAATTCGCCTGCTTGGTTGTGAGCGTAACCAGTCTATCCTTATGAGGGCGTCCCCCCATGTGGAGTAGAGTGCTGGCCAGCGTAACCCATACGAGATAACAGCATATATATTGGAATGAGTTGCCAACCACGCTCGCAAATACGAGGGTCGTGGGGCTTATTCATTCAAGCAACCAAAGAGATAGGAATATTAAAGAAATTAAAAAGATTATGGTACCGCTTACTTGTGATTGGAAGTACATAAAACCCGTCAAAGAGGGTTGTTACATCAGGGTTTGCAAAGAGCTTTTAAACATAAAACCGCCGGAGGTTACATGCGTTCCAAGGGCGAGGCAAGCGCTCACCTTGAAGTGTCTCCAGGGTGTAAGTGTTGTTAGCTCTGAGTTGTATGACTTTGAATGGTCCTTCCCAATTGGGGTCCAATTTACCCACGTGCCTGGATACTTCCACTTTTTTCAAAACCAAGTCTCCCAACTGGAAAGTTCTTTCCCTCACACGTTTGTTGTACTGTTGGGCCACGGAGGCTTTATAATGGTGAATCTTAGCCCAGGCCTTGTCTCTCCTTTCATCCAGCAAATCCAACTCCAAGCTCCTGTTGCTGTCGTTAAGCTGAGGCTCGAAATAGCCTACACGAGCGGACTCATTTACTATCTCCGCTGGTATCATAGCTTCTGATCCATAAACGAGCGCGTAAGGAGTTTCGCCAGTGGCCGCTCGTGGGGTGGTGCGATAAGCCCAAAGTGCTCCTTGTAACTCCTCAGCCCATTCACTCTTCTTGCTCTCAAGCATGGTTTTTAGATGCTGCAAGATGATTCTATTGGTAACTTCTGCTTGCCCATTGGATTGTGGATGTCCCACAGAGGTAAAACGCTGTTCTATTCCCAACTCAGAACACCACTCTCGGGTGTCAGCCGCTATGAACTGGGATCCGTTGTCAGAAATGAGCACCCTCGGTATGCCGTACCTGCAAATGATGTTCTTCCAAATAAAGTCACGTACAACCTTGAAAGTGATTTTTGCAACGGCCTCAGCCTCGGCCCACTTGGTGAAGTAGTCGACGGCTAAAATGACAAACTTCTTTTGTCCCGCGGCTATGGGCAAGGGGCCCACGATGTCAATTCCCCACTGGTCAAAAGGCTAAGAGACGTCTATTGGGATCATCTGTGCCGCTGGCAATTGAGGGAGATTTGAATGGAATTGGCATTTGGGGCACTTCCTCGAAAATTCGATGGCGTCTTGGAGAACTGTAGGCCAATAAAACCCACTTCTCAGAACCTTTTTCGCCAAAATACGCCCTCCAGAATGATTTCCACAGCTCCCATTATGAATGTGTTCGAGCGTCTCCTTTGCTTGTGAGGGCCTCAGGCATCTCATTGGGGGTCCTTGAAATGATTTCTTGAACAACCTCCCCTCGGGATCCAAAGCGAAACGAGGGGCCTTATTTCGGATTTTCCTAGCTTCCACCTTGTCAGTGGGAAGAATTCCATCCCTAAGGAAAATGATGACATCATCAAGCCAGCAGGGCTCGTTTGGATCAATCATAGCGATTATCCTGGTGGCGACCCTTTCTTTGATCAAAGGTTCCTCAGTCCTAAGGAACGTAACAGAACGTTCAGAAGTACCCTCTAAAGCCGATGCAAACTTTGACAGAGCATCCGCACGCTCGTTTTCTCCTCGAGGCACTTGAAGTAGATGAAATTCCTTGAATTTCCCAATGATTTCTCTAGCTTTCTGCAAGTACTGTACCATGGTGGTTTCTCGAGCCTCATAAGTTCCTTCAATCTGGCTCGCTATTAACTGTGAATCCACGTAAGCGGTGATTCGGGAAGCTCCATTCTGAAAAGCAATATTCAATCCTTGCACAAGGGCTTCATATTCTGCTTCGTTATTAGTGACTTGGAAATCCAGCTTGATTGCAAAGTCCAGCTCGATCCCATCGGGGTTTCTGAGGGCCACTCCTACTCCTCCCCCTTGTGAGGTTGAGGAACCATCTGTGTGCAGTACCCATAACCCCTCACTCTCTACAACGGTGGGTTCGAAACCAAAGCGCTCAACCAACAGATCTGCTACAACTTGAGCCTGTATCGCCGTCCTGGGCTCGAAGCATAGGTCAAACTGGCTCAATTCAATGGCCCATTTGATTAATCTACCAGATACGTCTGGCTTGGACAACACTTGCTTCAAGGGTTGGTCGGTAAGAACCGTTATGGAGTGCGCTTGAAAGTAAGGCCTTAGCCTTCTTGAGGCGTTGATAAGAGCGAACGCGAATTTTTCGATCTCCAAATACCTCTTTTCAGCTCCTTGCAATGTTTTGCTCAAATAATAGACAGGCAGATGTTTCCGCTCTCGTACAGCGACCAGAACAGCTTGTGGCTTCCGGAGAAACGGAAAGATACATAAACAATCTTTCCCCTTCGACAGGCTTAGTCAGCAATGGCGCGCTCGATAAGTAAGCCTTTATATCCTGCAACGCCCTTTCGCATTCTTCTGTCCAGGCAAGGTTACGAGCGTTCCTCAAAATTTTGAAGAAGGGAAGGTTCCTATCCGCCGAGCGCGAGATAAACCTGTTCAACGAAATGATCTTTCCCACTAGGACCTGCACTTCCCGCAAATTTCGAGGGGAAGGGATCTCCAAAATAGCCTTGATTTTCTCCGGATTGGCCTCAATTCCCCTCTGACTGACCATGTACCCCAGGAACTTTCCCCCTTGTACCCCAAAGGTGCATTTTGAAGTGTTCAACTTCATCCCATACTGGCGCAAGATTGAAAAAGTGCGCTTGAGATCTTCCAAGTGGGAATCCTGGCGCTCGCTTTTCACAATCATATCATCCACGTAAACCTCCATGGACTTACCGATTTCCTCTTCAAACATCTTGTTAACGAGCCGCTGATATGTAGCTCCGGCGTTTTTCAGTCCGAAAGGCATGACTAAGAAGCAATATACTCCTAGATGGACAACGAACGAAGTTTTGGGGCGATCTTCTGGAGCCATAAAGATCTGATAATATCCCTGGAAAGCGTCCATCATGCTCATGAGCTAACAGCCGGCGGTCGAATCCACCAATTGATCAATCCGGGGCAGCGGGTAAGGATCTTTAGGGCAGGCTTTGTTGAGATCAGTGAAATCGTTGCACATGCGCCACTTATTCGCGCTCTTGGGCACCAAGACGACGTTGCACAGCCACTCCGGATACAAGATGGGCTCGATATACTGAGCCTCTAGGAGTTTATTAACTTCCTCTTCAATGACTTTTTTCCGAAAGCCATGTACATCCCGCTTTTTCTGCTTGATGGGCTTGAAAGAGGGATCCACGTTAAGCCTGTGGACAATGACGCTCGGGTCAATTCCTGTGAGATCGGAGGCTTTCCATGCAAATACATCACTGTTTTCCCGGAGGAAATCAATCATCATGATCTGAGAAGGCCCCGAGAGGTTTGATCCTATCTGTGTAGTCTTATCCTTGTTTCCGGGCTCCAGCTCAATGGTGAGGAACTTCTCCGAGGGTTCGATCCGTACCTCAGGGCGAGGAAGTTCGAGCGCCCTCTTCTTTCCTGTCAAACGGTCGCCGGATGCTGGTTCACCTTCTTCCGGCTCGTCTCCTTCTGAGGACGATCCCCCCACAGTTCCTGGTGGTGCCCCTTCGAGGGGATTCTCCTCGTTGTTTCCCCTCTTCTTTTTGTTCTTTTTCTTGTTCAATTTCGCCCTTTTCCGTGCTGGGCTGTCCTCATCTAAATTGGGGAAATCCACTGACTTTTTGGTGGAACCAATCTGGAAGGTTTTCTCCGCTTTTGGCTTTCTGAGGGACAGCATGTAACATTCCCAAGCCTCTCGCACGTTGCACAGTACTTCCCCTACACCCTCGGGGGTGGGGAATTTAATTTTCTGATGGTAGGTGGAGATGATGGCTTTGAAGTCAACGAGGGCGGGACGCCCAATTATGATGTTATACGGAATGTCAATCTCCACCACAGCGTATGTTACCAGGAGCGTTTTGCGCTGAGGGGCTCGTCCGAATGAAGTAGCTAGGCGTATTTGCCCTCGTGGGACAACTTCCGAGCCTCCAAAGCCAATGAGGGCTGTTTTGAGAGGCTCGAGCGGAAGGTCAACCTTCATCTTTAAGAATGTAGAGTAAGGCAAAACATTAACGGAGCTTCCACTATCCACCAATACCCTTTTTACAACATGGTTATGAACATCTAAACTAACCACCATGGGGCAATCTGAGGTTATACCCTCCCCATGGGGCGTTACAATATGTTCTAAATCCCTATCATCAAAGCCTATTACATCATTTTTACGAGACCTTTGGGCGCCTGATCTCTGGATGGCATAGATAGGTTTGGGCACTGCCGGGCGTTGGTTGTAGCTCCGTACGTACCTCCGTCGGGAGGCGTTTGAATCCCCCCCTGATGAGCCTCCTGCAATCATATTAATAACTGCGAAGGGCTCGTTTTCTTGTTCAGGGGCCTTTCCTTTATTGCCCCGACGGCTGCTGCTTTCAGGGGGTCCCCTACCCCTGGGGCTTTTTGACCTGGAAGGGCTCCTTCTTCTCCTTCCGGAGCGCTCGTTGCATTGTTCATCGTAGCGCTCGAGCACTCGGACAAACTCTTTCAGATGGCCCCCAGCGACGAGCCTCTGGATTTCAGCCTCCAATTGCCGGCACTCATCCGTGTCGTGCCCTCTCTGCTTGTGGAAGGCGCAGTATTTGTTCGAGCGCCTGAGTGATTCTGTTTCTCTCATTTTGATGGGTCTCTTGAAGAGCTTCTTATCAGAGAGATTATAGACTTCTGAATTTGGCCTGGTGAGCGGAATTCGCTCGAATCGACGAGGGGGTGGTGGCGACCTCCTGCGCTCTTGAGGGCGCTCTTTCTTGACGGCCACGTCCCGCCCCCGCTCGTGATGAGGTCGCTCGTTCCTGGCCGGGCTGTGATGACGGGGACCATTCGTCCCATACATATCTTCGAGCGCGAAGAACGGCTCGGCTATTTCCCTTAGGCCCATGAGGGTCCCAGGCCTTCTCTCCACGATGGCATCAGCAAATTTTTTGCTCACATACTGTTTGTGATCCACAGCCTGAAAGAGCACTGGGATCAAAAAATCCATTGAAGGCCTCTCCACCTGCAGGATCTCCTTGTTGAAGCGGGCAAAGAACGAGCGCAGGGATTCGCTCTTGCCCTGCACCACGTTGTATAAGGCAGTGGGTGCGGTGACTGGCGCCTTCAAGGAATTGAAGTGGTTGAGGAAAGCATTGGCCAATTCTTCATATGAGTGGATCGAGCGCGGCGGCAGTCGCTTGTACCACTCTTGAGCCATTCCTACCAAGGAAGTGACAAACACCTTTGCCCAATAATGGCTGGAATGCTCGTAGAGGTGCATAAGATACACAAAGTGATCCAAGTGTTCAGCTGGATCAGTTGTCCCGTCGTATCGGTTGATGGAAGTGGGGACTTTGGCCATGCCTGCTTGGGCCATCAGAACTTCTTCTACGAGGGGTGAACCCCTCGCCAGTGGGTGATATTCATACGTGCCGAAGTTTTCCTCCGGCTTCTTGCGGCGGGGGACCCTTGGTGGAGGGTCCTTGGTGCGGGTGCTTCTGGCGTCAACCCGTTCATCCCGACTAGGGGAGATCTGAGTTGAACGCCCTCGAGAGAGCTGACCCACGATATCCTTGAGACCCTGCAGCTGGTCTTGCACAGCCGCGAGGATGTCAGGATTTACGTCTACTTGCTTGTCTCCGTGCCTGGGGGCTCGTGAGCCCCTCCTGGAGACATGCGAGTCTCCTTCATTCTCGTTCACTCTCTCCGTGGGCTCTTTATTCCTGCCTATGGAGGGACGCTCGTTGCCCTCCTGCGGCGGGGGCACTTCTCTGACGGGCGGTGGTGGTGGTTGTGCCCTCTGGACAGCCTGGGCTTCTCTGAGGGGAAAGTTTTGATGTCCGCCTAAAGGAGCAGCAATCTGAGTGGCCTGCCCAGAGGGGAAGTACATGGAGTGAAACCTCTCCCATGCTCCCTGGGCCGCCTGAACCTCACATTGGGCGTAAAGAGCCCGTAACTGTTGCGTGGTAAGTGGAGGTAACTCCACTCCTTCAATTTCCCGGGGGACGGCCACCGGGAGCTGGATCTGACCAGCCTGATACGGCGGGACCGGCGGCATCATGACTGACGGAGTGAGGGTGTATCCCGGTGGGGGCATCATGTAGCTCTGTATTCCGGGAACCATCTGGGGATGGACCCAGGGGTTCTGTGCTAACGGTGGAGGAGCAGAGAGAGAGACCCCTCCAGCGGTAGTGGGAACCTGCGGTGCCGGCGGTGCAGGTGGTGGTACAGAGGATTCTGCTTGTGGAGTCACTCCTGCGGCGGGAGGTGCTCCACCATCAGCGACGGAAGGAGGTGGCGGGGCTCCACCAGTAGCGGTGGAGGGAAGAACGATATTCGCATCTGGGGGGGTGTTATCTCCCCCTCCCACTGCTCCAGATCTCGTTGCAACCATGACTGTTGGAGGTAGGGAGGTGCTTGTTTTTCTACCAACAAAAAGAAAGGAAGAAGATGTAGGACTGGTTTCCCACAGACGGCGCCAAAAATGATGAGTTCCGGAATGGGTGGATCCGAATCCGATCACTTTACAATTTGTATTTTGTGGAGGAAACCTCCGGAGCTTCGCCGGAAAAGTGAAAGGGGTTCTACCTGTTGGGACAAGCACAAGAAAAGTCAGAAGGCCAAGCTGGGGGAACTGGGGGTGATACCCAGTTTGGCTCTCCGACGCTCAAGTCAGTTCAATGTATGGAGAAAGTGTAAGTTTAGTCACAGTTGCAGTGATGAAAAAAGCTTACCAGTGTAGAAGATGACTTTGGCTATTTATAGTTGAGGGTCAGGGGCCCTTTGGTCATTTGCCTCAAGTGGTCCTGGCCGAATGTTACCCTAACACGTGGCGCTGTGAGAGAGAAACCTAGGAGGAATCTTCTGCAAAAGCGGCCAAAAGTTAGTGCTGGCAGCAGTGGCAGGTGCGCGGGCATGTACGATGTGTCAGAGAGCCATTTGGGTGGTTGGTGACGAGGGCTTAAGAGCGCGCTCGTGACAACCTGGAGTATTGGAGGCCAAGACATCCGTTGAGGGGGATGAAGGCTCCAGTTCAAGTGATGAGCCGAAAGGAAAACCACTCTGAGGGAGTGTGACGCTCGAAGAGGGCTTCTTTGGCATGTGAGCGTGCCCATCATTTAGTATATAGGACGCTCGTGGAGTGACAGCGCTCGTTGGGCTTAACTCCTGAAGAGGGATTGCGCTCGTTGCACTTAGCGCTCGTGTACTGATGGCGCGGCCTTGGGGAGACAGATGTCATCATCTTGATGGTGCCACGTGTCTTGATGTGGGATAATCGTATTTCGACCCCATCAACGCCAATGTACAATATTTTTCAAAATTAGAGTACAAGAATACCTTAAAGCGTTCAATAAAAAAATAATTTAATATATATATATAATACAACTTTATTTTATAATATAATTCCAAATACAATTTAAAAAATAATATAAGATAATTAATTTTATTTTGAATTATTTTATTAATAATCCTATAATTATTTTCTAAAATATGAATTTCATTAATTATTTTTTATGGTGCTAGGAATTGGAATCCGATAAAACAGCCACCAATTTAGAATTTGTTTGAGGGGAAGACCATCACAGGCGTAAGAGCCTCAGGAACTGGGTTTCCAGAAATGCGTGGGTTCTTCTAGCTAGGATAACACCGGAAAAAAGCAGTAAGGATGCAAGAGAGATGAAGTGTTTATGCTTGGGAAGGAAAACCAGAGAATATGCCCAGTTATGTGTGCAATGTCTGTGTAGAAGATGACTTACGGAATGTGTGTAGGAATTCTCATATATATAGGTTAAGGGCGAGGGTAGCTTGGTAATTGTGGCCAAGTGGTCCCAAACCCTGCGTTGCCCTAGACAAGTGGTGTCGTGTGATGGTTTGAAAGTGACTTTTCTAAAAGATACCTACGGGTAGGTGGCAATGGCGTGTCAGAGGAATGTATACGCACTACCACTGTGTGTCAGAGGTGGTTACGGAGCTGTCAACGAGCATCAGGGCACTCAGTTTAGTTTGCTCCTCACGCAATTGGGTGTGCCCTCGATGGGAACCCTTTATTGAGCAGGGGATTGGTCTCTGGAAATCATGGATACCTTGTTGTAATGACGGCATGGGCATCACAGATGGTCCGAGCATAAATCTACCCTGGATGGATTACCCGAGCGCTAGAGCACTCGAGGGGAGGATTCTCCTGGCGACTTTATTCGAGCGCTGGGACGCTCGAGGCATACAGGGCACCCGACCGTGGGAGGTCCTCGAAGGAGGACTCCACTGTGCGAACAGGAGAGTCCTTATGTGGGTAATGATCATCTCTGTGAGGCCTCAATGCGAGCGCTGAGAGGGATTAGTGGGGAATCCCATGCTCGATGTTTGGGCCCTGGCGAGTAGGCCTCATGGCGCAAGGCAGTGAGTTGTATGGGCTGGGCTTACCCCACGAGCCCATACTCATGAGCGTCTAAGCTCAAGAGATCTTGGGTTATCTGAATAAGCCGCCTGGATTGCGATACGTGTACGGATCTGATTTGAGCGTGATTTGGGCCCATCAATTTTTAATATTCTTTATAAAAATGCGTACAAATTTATCAGTATGAAAAATTAAAATATTATATTGTCTTAAAGCCAAAAATGATTTCATATAACTTCTTGCGCCCGCATCATTTGCAGGAATCGAGGCCCTAATCAAGCCAAACTATAAGCAATTTTACATCATAAAATTTGTCAATGGGGGGCAATAATTTTACTCTCTTGTTACAAACTTATAATCAATTTGCAGTCTTTTTTCCATTTTCAACCACCCGCTTAAAAGATTATAATCACGAAATATTTAGTTTTTAAGGGGAAAAAAAAAAAGAAAGAAAATGAAAGTTATACAATTATCATTAATGTGCATGCATCTATGTTGCACGGACACGGACACGGCGACACGGACACGACACGACACGGACACGGCGACACGGATTTTTTCAAAATCTTAGGACACGACACGGCTCCGACACGGCTATATTTTATATAAATAAATATATTTTATATATAAATAAAGATATTTTATATAAAAATAAAAATATTTTATAAGTATAATCTATGTAACATAAAATATTTATATAAATATATAATATTAAAAACTAAAATAAGTTTTGTTATTTCAATTTTCTCTCCAAAAAATTCAAAAAATATTAAAAAAAACATAAAAAAATGATCAAATTTGCTCCGCCGTGTCCGAGCCGTGTCGGACACTCCACCTCGCCGTGTCCGACACCGTGTCCCAATTTTTTTTTTTTTTTTTTTTTCTCGGACACTCCTTCAGCCGTGTCCGACACGTGTCCGAGCCGTGTCCGGGCCGTGTCCGTGTCCGATACGTGTCGGACACTGCACGGATCATTTTTTAGGCGTGTCCGTGCTTTAGAGGCATGCATGCATCACATTACCTTATCAAGAAGAGTTGTTTTTTCAACATAATCACGAAGCCTCTAATTATTTATTTATTTTTTGGTTTTTTTTTTTTTTTTAAAAATTGAATACTAGATAGACTCTATACATAAAATCAATATTTAAATCTTATACCTTACTTTAAGTAATTTAGTATTACATGTTAATAAGAAACCGTCCAAATGATTTTTTCTGGACAATGACCTAAATTTATATCTCAATTGGAGTTGTGTGTTAAAAAAAAAATTTAATTTCATATCGCATCCCACTAAACAAACATACCCTTAATATATAAACTTCTAATTCAAATACCAATTTTATTTTATTTTATTTTATTTTTTTATATTAAAAAATTTAGAAGCAAGGATGACTAGTTTATCTCCAAGCCAGGGCATACCACTATTGGTGTCAAAAATTTTAGGAGCAAAGATGAGTTTCTCATCTCCAAGGTCAGGACATACCACTAATCTTTCCTGATTTATAGAACCCTATTTAAACTATTAACTAATATGGATTTTGGAAATTTACAAATAACCTAAGAATAAAAATTATAGGGTGAATTATTCAGACAGATTTTCATTATATTGGAAAAGAATTTTTACCCATTTAGATCCAACACCCATTGAAAATTCAAATAACATTAACCTCACGTTGTTAAGTTATATCATTCTGTAATCACTTACAAAGTGTGCAAACAACTTTTCTTTCTTTCTTTTCTCCGGTAATGTGGGATAAATTTAGGGCATCATATTTCTACTTAACTTTCCATTTTGGCAAAATGTCGTATAATTTTCACATAATGTGGTACTTAAAATATCTCTCAAAATATGTTGTATAATTTTTACAAAATGTAGTACTAAAACGTTATAATTCAGTATTTATATCCTATTATGTTGTATAATTTTATGCGGAGTAAATTAAAAATATTCCAAACTGATGGGGAGTTATTTCAAATTGTCCCTTCTTTTCTTTGGATGTAGAGCCGTTTGACAAAATATATATTAGGATAACATATTTATATCCATATATAGTTTTTATCAAAATATCATTTTAAATCAATAAATGTCTAGATTCTTGAAACTCAAAGCTCATAAATACTTCAAAAAATGAATAGAAAAAACCTAAATTCTTCATTTTTCATCAGCTCCATAAACATTTCAAAAAGCTTTTGAATTTGAAACCCAATAAAGAACATAGAAACAAACAAGCAGACTACTTGTATATCAAAAGCAAAGGGAAAAATTGCGAAAAGCGAACGATGGGAGTTTTGAACTTAGGGAAGGCATTTTGATCACTTTTCAGTTCTCTCTTAAATTTTAGAAGATCTGATTGAATAATTGCGGTGTAAATTCCTGAGATTTGGGAGAAGAGTGCTATGATAGGTCATCAATTAACCCAGCAATTGGGGCCGGGGGGAATTGTAATTTAAAAAAAGTTGTTAGGAAATTTAAATATTATGAGTGGATGAAAATAGTTGTTACAATCATATCAAATGGCAAGCTGTTAAGCATGTGCAATATGGTCAACAATATTGTTGAAAGTCTTCGTTGTGCTCGATCTCTCGTCTGGATTCCGGATAGACAATTCAAGTTTATCAATTGAATATCCACTTCGGATAGATATGCCGCAGGCCCACAACCAACGTAATTTCCCCATTCTTTTTTTTTTTTTTTTTTTTTTTTGACAGGGAAAGCCCTCAAACGGGAGGGCACCGATCAAAGGGAATTACAATCCTCCAAGACAAGATCACGAAGTACGGGCGAAAGAACAGAGCCACCCTCGCAGGCCGGAGCCGCATTTCGAGCTAAAAAGTGAGCTACACTATTGACTACACGTTTAACAAAACAAAAGTTACAAGAAATAAAGGAAAAAGAAAACAACTTGATATCCTGGATAATGGTTCCTACGGCTGAGCAATCTTCATCACAAGATTTCACTTTATTAATAAGGTTTAGGCAGTTGCTTTCCACAGAAATATTTGGCCAAAAATGATCCTTAGCAAACTCCAAGGCACGGACAATAGCAATAGCTTCCACCACTTCTGGAGCCAACCGTCCTTCAAATCGGTCACTGATCCAATTCAAACAAGTACCATGGTGATCCCGTGCAATAACTCCAATGCCATGCTCACCCGATTCAGTGAAAATAGCACCATCCACATTCAATTTCACTATTCTTTTTTTTTTTTTGGCAGCATCACCAACGTAATTTCCCCATTCGCATCACCAATATTTTGATCATGAACGTTGTTGAAAGAATCTTGCATTTGATCTCATTAAACCAACAATAAATAATACAATTTTAAATGTAGGAATATTTTTAAAATATTATTTTATTATATTGTATTATAATACACTCATATTTATAACATAGTTGTTAATAAGATCTCGGTATTTTTAGGAAAAGATGTAAATTAATTCCTTACCTTGTAATTAGGGAGATTATTTAAGTCTAAACCATATTAATATGTACATGTTGTACCCGGTTTAGACGAATCAAAAACAATGAATTCCTCTTCAATTTAACATGACATCGGAGCAGTAAAGACATCACTTGTCAATGGAATCACCCAAAATAGACAACACCTCAAACTTACTGGCGGATTTCCTCACCCAAATGGCTGAAATCCTTCGCCAAAAACAACCCAAAACCTCTAGCCCCACTACAGTGAACATTAAACTTACCGACAACAACTACGCGATATGGTCATGGACGGTCCAACTCGTCCTTCTTGGCCGAGGAAGAACCGGGTACATCATTGGAAAAATGGTGGCACCAGACCCTCAAGATCAAGTTACGAGGCGTGGGAACAAACGGATGGTTCTATTCGCAGCCTCATCCTTAATTCCATGGAACCCGAAATCGCCGCCCAGTTTATTCTTTTCCCCAACGCAAAAGAATTGTGGGACGAGATCGAAGCGACGTACCATGATGGAGACGGCAAATTGAAGCTCTATGAAATGAAACAAAGAGCTTTTTAGACGAACCAAGCCGGAATGACCATCGATCAATATTACCGCACCGTACAGGTATATGTCGCAAGATCGATTTGTGACAACCCCAAAAAATAAAGTGCGCCAGTGATCGAAAGGCATATAATCTGGAAAAACAGGAAGATCGAGTCTTTGCTTTCTTATGGGGATTAGATGAAAATTTTGACCCAATAAAGAAAGATCTATTGAAAACCCCAACAAATACCAACACTAGAGGAGGCTTACAACGCCATTCAACAAGAAGACCGATGGCTCACCGCCATGAATGATACCACCGGTGGACAGGGATTGGTGGCAAATTTGCGGTCAGAGGCGAACTCATCATCCCACGAGAATATCAGAACTGGGTCGAAACCAGTCAAAAAAAGGGTTCACGGATGGAGGATCGAAACATACCAAAGAGTCGTGTTTCGAGGTGATTGGCTACCCTGATTGGTGGGTGGAATACCAGGCCAAGAAATGAGCAGGATCGACCACCAACCGGGGTGCACCAGGCGGAGCAACAGGCAACACCGGTGGTGGCATTTTGTGGTCAACACAAAGCAGAGCAACCATAACACGGAGTACAGGTGAAGCCCCCGGCGGCAACATGAGGGGATTCCGATTGCGATGGGTAAAGCAGCAGTCCTGAGAGGAGGCCAAGAATCCTCCACCAATGGTGGCGGTCACAGGTCCACAGTCCCTCATAATACAGGTAGCAGCGCCGCAAGCAGCGGCCAAGAAATGACAACCAAAGAAGGTAAGAGATCTAAACAGGACGAGGCGACGTTTTGGAATAAAGAAACCCTAGGCGGACAAATGGGCAATTTGGTAAAACTGGGCCCAGGATGTCTTATGGAATTTGGGAGAAATGGGCCTAAAAATGAAACACACTGATGGGCAAAACTAAATATGTGCACTAACTCCCAACCCCTAGCCCACAAGGATTGGCTTCTTGATTCCGGGCCCACGGATCATGTGACGCCCCATCCGTTCGGCCGTACAGGTATAACGTCACAAGTGAGCTACTTGCGCTTTTAAATTATTCATATATGTTCTTATATGTTGACCTTTGAATTATATGAATTATATGAACGTCTTAATATATGAACTTTGATCAAGTGTTTTCTTTACCCTAATTGCTTATATGACTCTGATATGATCCGTTTGACTATGAATTTGATTTTGAACCTTGTGAATATGTGATATGCTTGAATTATATGAGTTATGAACTTGTTTATGTGCTTATTACACATTTTTTAACTTGTTTGACGTGGTCTTGGACCATTTTGGTGAAATTGGGACTTAAGGGCCTAAAGAGCATTTAGGACACCTTGGGCTCCGATCAGCATAACTTGAACTCGAGATCTTGGATTTGAATTTTGACACCACCGTTGGGCTCGTTTCTATGATTCGGATCCAATGAAATAAGCCTCATATTTTTCTAAGCCCATTTGAACCTCCGAAACTTCATCGAAGTAAGACGATTATATCGGATTCCCTACCTTAACCGTTTTAGCTATATTTGACCATTCTTAAACCCTAAATCAACCCATTTAATCCCTTATTCTTTCTCTCACCCTCATTTCGAGCCACTCAAGAAAAGAAAAGGAAAAGGGAAGAAAAGAAGCAAGAAGAGAAGAATAAGAAACCCTTCCACGGTTGATACCATTTGATCTCATTTCTCTTCCAAACTTCATCAAATCTTAGAGGTAAGTTTACTTTTGAATTCTCCACAACTTGGTGCTTCTTTTCATCCATGAATCTTTGATTTTGAGCTAGGTTTGATCATGTTATGGACAAATGAATGAATAGTTGTGGGTTTTGTTTGAAATGTTGAGAATTTGTTCATCCTTGTACCATTTTGTGATTTGAGACATGCTTTGTTATCCTTAAAGCTTCCTTGTTGCATTCCTAGACTTGTATTTGATTGCGCATGAGTGTGGTGTGATTCACCATTGAAGAACTTCAAGCTTTTATGTAACGCCCCAAATTCCGGAAGTTCAGGTAAGCACGCCACGTGCGGGTCTTCGGGAGTTGGGAGTTTAATTTTATACATTTACTTGTTTATTATGATCTCTTTATAATATTATGTGCATTATACATTTCTCTATATTTATACGAATTAACTTTTAATATGAAATTCGTGAATTAAGTGATAGTGTGCTTAATTGTATTATGTGACTTTAAGTGATCATTTCATGAAATTATGGACTTAATTGCATAACTTGGTTTGGAGCTAATTGATCTTTTGGATAGGGATGATACTTGATTGCATTCATTTAAATAACCTAGGGACTTGTTTGCAAATTGGGTGCATTGATATGTTTAATGGGTGATATAATATATTTAATATATGCATCTCTTCCAACACTCTCATACATTACATACACACAAGAACATAACACACACACACACACTAAGGATCGGTTTTCACACCTCAAGAGAAGGAGAAGATTTCATCTCATAATCCAAACTATAATTGAAGAACTTTGGAGCTAAGATCATCAACATCACCACATCTTCACCTCATCATTTCTCTTCTTTCATTTCAAGGTAGATATTGGAGATTATTTGAATCCTTGATTGAGCATATGAGTAGGGTTTGATGTTAGCTTGATGCTTTTATGTGTAGTCATGATTAGAAGCATGTTTGGCTCATATTTCCTTCATTTCTTGCATGAAACATGAAGTTATGTGAAAGTTGGAGTATATGAATAATTATAGGGTTTTGGGGCCTAATTCTTGGTGATTTGATGCATATTTATTGGTTTGATCGTTGTATAGTTGAAGTATATTATGTATATGTTGTGTTTGGTCGTTTATATTGGATTGAATTTGGTGTTTTGGTTGGATCTTAGTGCTGTTCGAAGTTGCCCTGTTTTTCTGTCACGCAGAGATGGCACGGGCGTGTCATATTTGCTTTGTGTTGGGTGACACGGGGGTGCATGTTGGCTGGCTTGGTTTTTCTGTACCGTGACACGGGGGTGTCACGGTTTGCCTTGTTTTGGTGACACGGGCGTGTCACCTTCTTTTGCACGCATTTGGTCCGCTGTACCGTGACACGGGGTGTCACGGCTTAGTGTATTTTGGTGACACGGGCGTGTCACCCTCTGTTTTCATGCATATTGTTTTGCATGCATGGCTGTACGTGTAGGTGTTATATATACTTGGTTTATTGATAATCATGTACGTGTAGGTGTTATATATACTTGGTTTATTGACAATCATGCTCTTATTTGACACTCATTAAATCGTTATCGCATAACATATTGGTGCATGACTTTGCCATTCGTCATAATTGGTTCATTCGAGTCGAGTCTTATATCACACTTGTCCTTGTTGCACAGATCACGGTCCCAGTTTTGAGGAGCCCGCTCAGTAGGGTGCTCTCTTGCTTTCTTTTGGTCGTCTGGTCAGGTGAGGTTTAAATTCTAGATAAATAGAACCCTTACAACCCTTATGTGACTATTTCGGCCAAAATTTATATATATATACCTATAGTTTGCGAACTTTATGTTTTTCCAAATGATTTAACAAAGCCGATTGATTGATTGATTGATCGATTGATTGATTGACGGATTGATTGTTTTGGGCGAGTATTGAATTGCACTGTGGGCCCGAGGATAGTGGCTCGAGCCAACCGGGAAAGCATGGGCTGACGGGTAACTCGAGTGCTATCCTCACCATTTGGGATGACCCCTGAACCCCCTAGGAGATTAGGGGAGGAAGGAGTTCCGGGCTTAGGGATTCATGTACCCTCTGCCCAGACTGATTGGATGGTGGGGCCTTGCAATCCCACCATCACCCGGAGGAAGAAGGATGGACTGAAACTGCTAATTGTGCACCGTAATGAATTGCATGGCCACCAAACTGTTAAATAATTGATTGATTGATTGTACACAGTCGGAGTAAGGTTGGAGAATTGCCCTCACTCGCCGGGCCACATATTGATTGTATTGAACTGAATTAATTGATAAATTGAATTAGTTGTAATCTCGGGCGATAATACCTTTTTATCTTACTATTGGTGTTGTGATTTTCTAAAATTATTACCCGAGATTATAACTTGCATGTATGTGCGCATATATTTATTTATACCCCTCGCTCAGTCCGTTTGGACTGACACCTCAACTTTTCAGTTTTGCAGGTTCGTGCTAGGCGGGAATTAGAGTCTCGTTGTCTTTTCTTCGGGTCTAGCACTGCACCTTCATACGTTGTACTAGTTCTTTTGTAGTATATCTTGAATTATACCTGGATTGATATTGTAATGGTATGAATTGTCGGTACCTATAAGTAAGTATGTAAATACGGAACCTATATGTATTGAATGCTTTTGCTTCCGCTATTTTATTGCTCTGAGTTGTTTTGGTTTTATTTGAGGGTACCCGCCTAGCCTTGTGTCTTGTTTTTTTATTGTCTCTCGTTCGCCGTAGCTTCGGTTTATGTATGGATTGACCATCTCATATGTGGATTGGGGCTATGGTGCGAGGGATGTGGCGTCTGGCGTTCTGGGTGCTACATCTTATCATGGAAGTTGGATTTTTGTTGAGATAATTGCATCCTTTTGTTGCTCAAAGTTGCTGGTTTGTTGTGGATGGTGTTTATGCTCTTTTTCCTTCATTTCAGTGCCATTGTTGCTACCTTAGTTGTGTAATGTTGCCTGATGCTACTA
This sequence comes from Lantana camara, assembly GCA_037501455.1. NCBI lineage: Eukaryota > Viridiplantae > Streptophyta > Magnoliopsida > Lamiales > Verbenaceae > Lantana > Lantana camara. The sequence goes on from CM074862.1 coordinate 66,315,024, forward strand.
CTGCTCATTGTAATCATAAGGAATAGGGGAGTTCAGCTCGAACTCTTGAGGGAGAAGATGAATGAACAGCAACAACCCCCGTTACCCTTTGCAAGGAGTTACCCCCGTGGCCTGATGCAGCCTTGGAGGGCTTAGCTACTGCCCTCACTCACCTCCGTGACCTCTTTCATGATAAAAGGAAGTCACCCTTGTGGCTTTTCTGTAACATCCCGCTCGTAAGGTACGCCACGCTTCAACCTTTTTATGTGTTTAATTATGTGATTTTATGTTTTGCGTGGCCCTATTTTGAACTCTTTAAGAGTTTAGGGGCTTGTTTGTAATTCTCTCTTTTTAGGGGTTTTTCGGTCACTGTTCGTTCGATCGAGATTTTGACCTCTTTGACCCCTTCAACGCGTTCCGGGCATCGAAACGAGTCCGTAGACTCTAAGTTTGCCCTATTCTGACGTCGTTAGCCCTTCCTCCCGTTTGTTTTGCACACGAGGACCCGGGATAAAACACCCGGACCCTCGTTTAACGTGTCAGAACGCGCTCAGCTCTTTCTCTCTCCTTTTCCAGGCGAAACCCGACACACTCACACACTCAAGGTGTGATTTCACACACTACTCAAACTCGCTCGTTTCTCAACGGAATTCGATGAACCAATAGTCCATTTCGATGAGCTCGATGACGCGGTCACAACCGTACCAAGATCTTGGCCAACCGATGACCGACGGCGGTGTTATCATCAAATTTCAGGCATGGCTAGAGAGGGTGGGGAGCCGCCACTTCGCCGGCCTTTCGCGGTGGCTTCCGGCGACACGCGGCCCTTGCGCGGTAAGAAGAACTCCCGACATTTCGTCTGATGTCGACGGCGCGGCCATCCGGGCCGCGATGGCGCCACACGCACCCCCTGAAGCTCGCGGCGCGAGTTACTGTAGCGGCGTCTCCCGACGCTTTCCGACGGCTTTTTTCGACGAAGGTTAGTGTTTTCTACCCTTTTCCGACCCCCTGAGTCCATTTTCGGTATCGATTTCATCAAATTTTGGCCGTAGGTGGTGGTTCCGGCGACTTGTGCGGCTGTAGAAGCTTCGGAGGTTAACGGGGGCCCTTTTCGTCGATCTTTTGGCCACGGACTCTTCACGAAAGTTGTTCGGAACGAAGAGAACAATCATCCACTGATCACATGACTCCTGATTTGGCCGTTGGCGGCGGTTCGCGGAGGATCAGCGACGGTTCGTGGTGGCGAAGGTTTCCGGCGATTTTTCCGACGAATTAGCTTGGGTATTTCGAAGAGCTCATCACGGGTAAACCGATGCCTCTTTCTGATCTCATTTTCGTTCACCAATTTGGAAGTAATTTGACTTTGAAGATTTTAGGGTTTTCGTATTCTTGGATTTGAAATTGGTAGCGATTGGCTTGGACTTTCCAGAAATTGGTTGAGGAATTGGAATGAGCACGAGGAATACTTGCATGAGTGAATTTTGGGGATTTTTCTGGCACGTTCCGGTGGCGACCGAGCGGCGGCCGGCCGCTGTTCCGATGGCTCCGGTGGCGGCATTCTGGCGGGCTTCAGATAGATTGTTCACCTCGTTGTGGTGAGTCCAACGCCACTTTTCGTTCGTCAATCGGATGCCCGGTTAATTTGTTATGATTTATTTTGTGTCATTTTGAATATTTCAAATTAATTATTTTTATTGTAATAAATTGTTAATTGCTTGATTTGTCGATCAATATGAACTCTAATGTATACGAAATCATGTACTAAATGAATTATGATATATATGGATGCTTTGATTTACAATTTGAATTCCGATATTTCGTATTTGAGCTATTTGTCTAACTTGAAGGGGTGTTTGTGTAATTTCGGGAACGATATGAATTTGTTTGATTTAATTAAATAAACCGTGTCCATTGAATTCGTTCTGTGAAATATGAATTGAGTGTACGACTTGAATTAATTAATCCTCGCTACTTGATAAACAAATATGCTATTCATGACAGCGAAAAAATGAGTTATAATGCTTTCTTTTGCATGTAATTTATATGAATTCTAACTCTGCTTATGTAATTGCATTTCTTAAGTGCTTGAGCATTGACGTGCATCTATGTGTGGTTGTTTGAGTCTGAGTCTGAGCCCTGTGTTGTGTTTTGTATACTCAATTGGTACAGGTGCACCCGGGGTGGTGATAAGTGAGTCGTGCAGGTTCCGGGGTGAACCATTTGCTGTGTCTTCGGCTGTGTTTGGTACCAGGTGAGGTTAGGTTATAGTTACACCCTATAGATATGTGACCGATATGTATGCATGTGATTATAAGCGTTAAGTATAGGTAAATACATGTGCGATATGAATATGTGTGATTTTGTTATATGTTGTGGAATAGGATACACTATGTGTAAGTCTACGTATAAGGCGTGTATGTACGTATGTGTGTGAGTATGTATGATGTGTGTGTGTGTGTGTGTGTGTGTGTGTATGGGTATGTGTGTATATATGATACGTATGCATCTGATAAGTATGTAAGTGTATATGTTTGATAAGTGTTCATGTGGTAAGTATGTACGGGTGTGTGGTATGGTTTGTATGCAGGTGATAAGAACGTGTGATGTGGGTTATGGTAAGTGTGTTGGGTGTGTATGTTCCGGGTAAGTGTGATTATGATTCTGATTATAATTCTGATTCTGACTCTAATTCTGATTCCGATTCCGACAGGGTGTGTGGGTGTGTTCTGAATCCGGGATGATTCATTTTATGTTGACGGATGTGTGAGTGTGTTCTGGATCCGGGACGACTCTTTTTAGGTCGACGGATGGTGTGTGTGTGATACGTTTGGTTGGGGGTGTGTTATGTTTGATTTCCGTTATGTTTAATTATGTTGGTTATGAAGTAGTTCGTGAACAGGAGTGGATTCTTAATTACTAAAATATGGTCGTTTTGGCCTTCGGCCCAACTCTTTCATTCCCTATATCTAGTATCACGTGGAAAATGGTTTTAGAAAGTAAAAACCACGCCCCGGTTCATGAACTCCCTTCTATGTTATATGATGTGCTCTGTATACCTATATATGCGTGTGTGGGTAGCCCCTCACTCAGTCTTTGGACTGACCCTCCCTCTTTATATTTTTAGTTGCAGGTTCAGGTCGTTGGAGTTCGTGCTAGGCGGATATCAGTCGTGTCTTTCGAATCTGTTGTCAGTCTGTCTGAGTTTGTTAAGCTTTTGTTTCGGATTATGGTTGCAATTATATATGATATGTTCTGCTCAGGTTTATGACTACGATTTGCTTGTATGGAATTCGGGACAGGTTAGGACAGGTTTTCCTGATTAGTTGAACCCGTTGATTTATGATTTCTGTTTGATTTCGGGATTAGGTATCTATGCTAGTTGAACCCGTCAATTGTTCATGCATGATCTAATTTGATTTGGATGCTTCCGCTTCTGCACTCATTTTATGTTTTGATTCTGAAGTTCAAGGTCTACGTTCCGCCTAGCATAGGTTGGATTTTCGTTTGTCACCTGTTCGCTATGACTTGGTGCGTGTGCGGACTTTTCATTTTGTACACGTGTCAGGTCATACTGCGGGGGTGTGGTGCCCCACCGCTTGGGGTGCTACATCTTAAGTGGTATCAGAGCTACCAGGTTCAGAACCGGTGCTCTGGAGTCCTGTCGTGTCAGTCTAGGTCGTACGGTATAGAAATATGTGCGCATTGCATCCATTTGGAATGAAATTTTGCTCCCTCAGTATGAATTGTACCGAGTTATGTGACTATGTGCGTATTATGACTATGATTGTGTAACATTCTAGCAAAATGCTTTTAATTACATTTTATCAAGGTGTTCTTAATTGCTTTTCATTGTTGCACTTAGGTGACTTAAATGCCACATTACATTTGCATTTCTAACCCTCATGCACCAACTTTAGTGTTTTAATTACAGGGTTGCAACATCAACAACTTAAACAACTTCCATGACATCATCGCAACTTTATGGTCAAGATTTCAAACACCACGGTGAACGGTACACTAAGCATTCATGGCACGAGCATACATGCATCCTTCATTTGATTAATTCTTGTTATTATGTGATATATTTTCCAAGTGTGCTATGTGTTAATTGTTATGATTCCTGACTCTGTTTGTGTGTTTGAGTGTGAGGGAGATTTAATTCTCTCTGATTGTGTGTTAGAGAGATGTTGGATTCTCTCTAATTATGTGACACAAAGATGCTGGAGTCTTTCTGAGTTCTGTGCACGAGAGATACTAGATTCTCTTGTACTTAGGTATTCGAGGGATGCTGGATTCCCTTGGATGTAGGTGTTTGAGAAATGCCGGATTTTCTCAAACTAGAATGTCTGGGAGATGTGGAATCTATCAGATTTAGGCTGAGAGACGGGGTTCTCTCAGTTCTGTGTTTGAGAGACGGGTCTTTCTCAATTCTGTGCCCGAGAGACGGGGTTCTCTCTGTTGTGTGTGCTGAGGGACGGGGTTCCCATGTTTGCGTGTTGAGAGATGGGATTCTCTCTTGTTTGTTGCTGCGTGTGGCCTGAAGACAGTCTGCAAGCAACGAGGATGCGATAGTATCGAGCTTTGGGTGCAGTGGCCTAGTGGTGATCGCGTGAGTTTGAAATGACCAGCGGTCAAGTGCTCAGTTGGACTTCAGTGACAACGAAACACTATGAAGGGAGTTGATGCCAACTAAGGGAGAAGTATCCTGAGAGGTTTGCAGTTCGCCTAGATCAGATTTGCGCAGCGGAAGCTTGAAGTGGAATTCGTTTCAGAGTAGTTCAAAATCCTGCTTCCGGACCTGAGGACAGGTCCTTTTGAAGGGGGGGAGTTTGTAACATCCCGTTCGTACGACTTATAAGGTACGCCACGTTTCAACCTTTTTATGTGTTTAATTATGTGATTTTGTGTTTTGCATGGCCTATTTTGAACTCTTTAAGAGTTTAGGGGCTTGTTTGTAATTCTCTCTTTTTAGGGGTTTTTCTGTCACTGTTCGTTCAATCAAGATTTTGACCTCTTTGACCCCTTCAACGAGTTCGGGGCATCGAAAAGAGTCCGTAGACTCTAAGTTTGCCCTATTCTGACGTCGTTAGCCCTTCCTCCCGTTCGTTTTACGCGCAAGGACCCGAGATAAAACACCCGGACCCTCGTTTAACGTGTTAGAGCGCTCAGCTCTTTCTCTCTCATTTTCCAGGCGAAACACGACACACTCACACACTCAATTTCACACACTACTCAAACTCGCTTGTTTCTCGACGGAATTCGACGAACCAATAGTCCATTTCGATGACCTTGACGACGTGGTCAAAACCGTACCAAGATCTTGGCCAACCGACGACCGACGGCGGTGTTATCGTCAAATGGAGAGGGTGGCGGAGTTGCCACTTTGCCGGCCTTTCGCGGTGGCTTTCGGCGACCCTCCGACGACACACGCCCCTTGCCCGGCAAGAAGAACTCCCGGCGTTTCGTCTGACGTCGGCGGCGCGGCCATCCGGGCCGCGATGGCGCCGCCTGAAGCTCACAGCGGTGGCGCGAGTTACTGTAGCGACGTCTCCCGCCGCGTTCCGGCGGCTTTTTCCGACGAAGGTTGGTGTTTCCTACCCTTTTCCGACCCCCTGAGTCCATTTTCGGCATCGATTTCATCAAATTTTGGCCGTAGGTGGTGGTTCCGGCGACTTGTACGACGGAAGAAACTTCGGAGGTTAACGGGGGCCCTTTTCGTCGATCTTTTGGCCACAGACTCTTCACGAAAGTTGTTTGGAACTACGAGAACAATCATCCACTGATCACGCGACTCCTGATTTGGCCGTTGGTGGCGGTTCACGGTGGCGCAGTGACGGTTCGTGGGGGCGGAGGTTTCCGGCGATTTTTCCGGCGAATTAGCTTGGGCATTTCGAAGAGCTCGTCACAGGGGAAGCCGATGCCTCTTTCGGATCTCATTTTCATTCACCGTTGAAGATTTTAGGATTTTCGTATTCTTGGATTTGAAATTAGTGGCGATTGGCTTGGAATTTCCAAAAATTGGTTGAGGAATTGGAACGAGCACGAGGAATACTTGCATGAGTGAATTTTAGGGATTTTTCCGGGACGTTCCGGTGGCGGCCAAGCGGCGGCCGTCCACTGTTCCGGCGGCTCCATTGGCGGCATTCCGGTGGGCTTCGGATAGATTGTTCGCCTCGTTGTGGTGAGTCCAACGCCACTTTCCGTTCGTCAATCGGATGCCCGGTTGATTTGTTGTGATTTATTTTGTGTAATTTTGAATATTTCAAATTAATTATTTTAATTGTAATAAATTGTTAATTGCTTGATTTGTCGATCAATATGAACTCTAATGTATACGAAATCATGTACTAAATGAATTATGATATATATGGATGCTTTGATTTGCAATTTGAATTCTGATATTTCGTATTTGAGCTATTTATCTAACTTGAAGGGGTGTTTGTGTAATTTCGGGAACGATATGAATTTGTTTGATTTAATTAAACAAATCGTGTCCATTGAATTCGTTCTGTGAAATATGAATTGAGTGTACGACTTAAATTAATTAATCCTCGCTACTTGATAAACAAATATGCTATTCATGACTGCGAAAAAATGAGTTATAATGCTTTCTTTTGCATGTAATTTATATGAATTCGAACTCTGCTTATGTAATTGCATTTCTTAAGTGCTTGAGCATTGTCGTGCGTCTCTGTGTGGTTGTTTGAGTCTGAGTCTGAGCCCTGTGTTGTGTTTTGTACGCTCAGTTGGTACAGGTGCACCCGGGGTGGTGACAAGTGAGTCGTGCAGGTTCCGGGGTGAACCATTTGCTATGTCTTCGGCTGTGTTTGGTACCAGGTGAGGTTAGGTTATAGTTACACCCTAAACATATGTGATCGATATGTATGCATGTGATTATAAGCGTTAAGTATAGGTAAATACGTGTGCGATATGAATATGTGCGATTTTGTTATATGTTGTGGAATAGGATACACTATGTGTAAGTCTACGTATAAGGCGTGTATGTACTTATGTGTGTGAGTATGTATGATGTGTGTGTGTGTGTGTGTATGTGTGTATATATGATACGTATGCATGTGATAAGTATGTAAGTGTATATGTTTGAAAAGTGTTCATGTGGTAAGTATGTACGGGTGTGTGGTATGGTTTGTATGCAAGTGATAAGAACGTGTGATGTGGGTTATGGTAAGTGTGTTGGGTGTGTCTGTTCCGGGTAAGTGTGATTATGATTCTGATTATAATTTCGATTCTGATTCTGATTCCGATTCCGACAGGGTGTGTGGGTGTGTTCTGAATCTGGGACGACTCATTTTAGGTCGATGGATGTGTGCGTGTGTTCTGAATCCGGGACGGCTCTTTTTAGGTCGACGGATGGTGTGTGTGTGATACGTTTGGTTGGGGGTGTGTTATGTTTGATTTCCGTTATGTTTAATTATGTTAGTTGGTTATGAAATAGTTCGTGAAACGGGAGTGGATTCTTAATTACTAAAATATGGTCGTTTTGGCCTTCGGCCCAACTCTGTCATTCCCTATATCTAGTATCACGTGGAAAATGGTTTTAGAATGTAAAAACCACGCCCCGGTTCATGAACTCCCTTCTATGTTATATGATGTGCTCTATATACCTATATATATGTGTGTGGGTAGCCCCTCAATCAGTCTTTGGACTGACCCTCCCTCTTTATGTTTTTAGTTGCGGGTTCAGGTCGTCGGAGTTCGTGCTAGGCGGATGTCAGTCGTGTCTTTCGAGTCTGTTGTCAGTCTGTCTGAGTTTGTTAAGCTTTTGTTTCAGATTATGGTTGCAATTATATATGATATGTTCTGCTCAGGTTTATGATTATGATTTGCTTGTATGGAATTCGTGACAGGTTAGGACAGGTTTTCCTGATTAGTTGAACCCGTTGATTTATGATTTCTATTTGATTTCGGGATTAGGTATCTATGCTAGTTGAACCCGTCAATTGTTCATACATGATCTAATTTGATTTGAATGCTTCCGCTTCTGCACTCATTTTATGTTTTGATTCTGATGTTTAGGGTCGATGTTCCGCCTAGCATAGGTTGGATTTTCGTTTGTCACCTGTTCGCTATGACTTGGTGCGTGTTCGGACTTTCCATTTCGTACACGTGTCAGGTCATAGTACGGGGGTGTGGTGCCCCACTGCTTGGGTGCTACATTTTCTTTCTTGGTTGCCTCTGGTGGTTAACGGGAGTGACAAGAATTGTTCTTGAATAATGTCACTCCTGTGACAGCCCTATGTTTTAGTTTTTATGCATTTTCTTGTTACGTTTTGTTGTTTATTTAATTTTTTTTCCATCCCAATTATGATCCTAGCATGCTATTAAATTGTAATAAAATGTGTTATGATGTTTATTTTAATTTTATGATATTAATTTCAAGGTGCAAACGTGACTTTAATGTTTAAACATTTAGGTGTTACGTGTGACGTTTCTTTGTACCTATTGCATTCCTTATGTGTTTTAAACTTGTGTATGCTTATGATGTGAAGTATTATGTGTTTATTTAACGTGTCGTGTGTTTAATTTACATGTCGTTTATGTGATAACATGTTAATTACTTCAATATGTCTAAGTGTTGAACGAATATGATGTGCATTGCATCATTTGGATCCATACGTAATTGCCGAGCGTCTCTATGGTTCATTATTGAGTCTAAGTGTTGTCTTTGGTGTTTAGATTATCCGTGTGGAGTAGCTTGTTGGTGTGGAGCCACTCCGTAGGTGTGGTGTGCTTCGCTTTGTTCATCCCGTTCGCTTTGTTTATACCAAACATGTATCTAAATACTTATATATATATATATATATATATATAAGTATTTAGATACGTGTTTGGTATATATTTTGAGAAAATTGGCCCGTTTTCTATGAAACACTTGAAAAATGTTTTTATATATACGTAAGACTATGTTTTCGTTTGTTTGTTTTGAAAGAGGTTGATGTGTGTTTTGAATCTAGAGAGATAACGCCTTGAAAGATAGGTCATTTGACTATGAATTTGAATTTGACTTTGAACTTGGGCCCGGAGAAGTGATATGGCAACTCGGGACGGCCATGGGGTCGCCGAGCTCTCCCATCAATACGACTCCACCTTTGAGAGGATTCGCCCAACCTTGGGAGGTCGAGGAGAAGACGGGTTCTTCTTGAGCCAGTGGAAGCACCGTCGAAAGAGCGGGTAGGAGTAATTAGTCACAACTCATTCTTTGAGTTTGAACCGGGGATTGAGGGGTCGCGCCTTTCAAGTGATTGTCCTTGAGATTTCAACAAGTTCTAATAAGAACAAGTTGGAGAAAATCCTCTCAATTAAAAATCTACATTTTTTGGTTAATTACAAAGTATCATACACTCCTAAATATAAGAGAGTATGTATGGAATACTAAGGGACACTCATATCCCGCAACTTTATAAGGAGCCCTAAATAACTTGGGTAATATATGCCCAAAATCAGCTAGAAACAATAAAAATAAAAGCCCAATGTAATATTATAATAACCTAGGCCCAAAAATACATAAATAAAGTTTAAATTACTTAATAATCAGCTATGAAAATATTGAAAGCCTTTTCACTCGAATTTTGAAGCCTTCTTTATTACTTTGGGTCAGCAAACTTTCAACTTGTTCTTGAATCTTCTTACCCCGAGCTCTTGTAATTGGCCCACTTGGATTTTGATTTTCAGTTGGTTCCTTTTTCTCCATTCTGCAAATGACCTTCTTCTTGATTAGCTTAATTTGGGTCAAGACTTTCATGATTCTTATCAATTACTTTTTTTTTTTTTTTTTTTTGCATTCTTGAAGTGGTTTGTTGACATTCTTGAAAGGGATTATTTTCAATTGAAGGATTTGATTAAATTTTTATTTACATTCTTGATGTAATTGGTGTCTTTTCGGTTTTTGCTTATCTATATCTATTTTTTGATAAATCATTGTTTATTTTTTAAGTATTTTTATATTTAATGTCTCAATTTTGATTTGGAGACATTATTAAGTATTTTAAATTAAAATTTAAAATGTCATAACATAATTATGTAGAGACACATTTACACATATTAAAGGACACAAATTAGTATCCTTAATATTTAGGACATAAAATATGTATCCTCAAAAGATGTTAGAAGTATCCTAATATAATTATTTAGGGATGCTTTTTCGTATTTTATACAATGCCCATAATTGTCAACTACAAATTTAAAGACACAAACAAGTGTCCCAAAATTAATTATTGGATATATCTATAATTATGTATACGGACATTTATTTGTGCCTTAAGAATGCACTAAACGGACATATATAAATGTCTCAATAAAATATCCTATCGAGACATTTTAAATGTTCCAAAACTTTATACGACGCCAATACATGCAACATTTATATTATGTGCCCCAAAAATTAAAAGTGTCTCAATATATACCATATTGGGACACTTTCTTGTGTCTTAATAACCAACTTTCGTTGTAGTGTAGACAAGAGTGGAATCTAGAGTTGATGCGAGATGGGTTGAATAAGGCAGATGTGGATGTCATTACTCGTATTCCACTTGGAAGAGCGAGTAATAGAGACTTATTCATCTGGCATTTTACAAATAATGGTAAATTTTTGGTAAAAAAATGCACACAGGGTGGCAATTTTGCTATGCAATCAAGGTCAGCCATCGACATCGTATCAAATGAAATCATGGACTTTCTTATGGAACGTTGTGGTACCACCCAAAGTTAGAATTAATGTTTGGATGACGATTATGTAAGATGCAATTCCAACAACTGAAAATATGTGTAAGGGACGGTGTGCGGTGGAGAGTGGATGTTAATTATGCGGTGGGGAGGTAGAAGATTCTCAACACGTATTTATACACTGTTCACTAGGAAAACAAATGTGGCTTTGTCAAACCTACAGTGGCGCATTGTTGGGAATTGGAGGGGTTTAGCTGAGGTGTGAGTTAGGGGAGAGATGGAAGAACTTTTGGTAGCAGATCAGTCTTTTTTGTGATGATGACTTAGACCTTAGGTGGAATAGAAATAGAAAAAATTTTGAGAGGCAGGGAAAATATCCTGTTGAACTAATAGAGTTTGCTAGGAGCTACCACATTACATATCATGAGACAGTGAGAAGGATTGGACCACATTCACAAAATAGTGGTTAAGTGAGAGCCACCTAACTTGGGGATAGGAAAGATTAACTTTGAGGGTGCTCTATTTGAGGCGGAGGGTGAATATGACATAGGTGTGGTGGCTAGAGGTGATCAAGGGAATTGTGTGGGATGGCTGTCGCATAGAGGGAGACAGAGGAGGGGTTGTCGTGTTTGAATTAGAGGCAGCTTTGGCTGCAGCAAAACTGGTGGCCAGACCAGAATGACAATATGTAATTCTAGAAGGCGATTGCAAAGGGGTGATTGACAAGCTTAATTCTCATGCTGAAGATCGAGCTATTGTGGAACACATTGTAATAGATATTAGACAATTCTCATATGGATACCTAGAGTTAGTGTTTCTTTTGTGAAGAGGTCGCGTAATATAGTTGCTCATGAACTAGCTAAGAACTCTACTAATTTTTAAAGAGACTTCGATATCCATGAATTTGCTACAACTTTTGTTATAACTGATTTGCTTAATGAATAAAATTCTTGCGTTGCTTGGAAGAAAAGAAATAAATTACAGAGATCTTAAATTCTAATTTAGTTCTTAAAATTATTGATACTTTTAGTGGCATTATAGGTAGTTTTAAAAAATTGGTGTCCAAGCCAAGGAAAACTGTCATTTAAGAGAGGAAAATCCTCTTCCTTTTTATATAGTATGGATAGATGAATAATATATTTTGTCATAAAAAAATAAAATAGAATCGGGCCAAATCAAACCGAAAACAGACTGATGATGTCAATAACAACATCCTCCAAAGTAGAATTGATTTCTCGACTGAGGCCGACTTTGTACTTTCTGATCTCATTGCGTAGGGTCCAATGCATTCCAATTGAAGTCGAGTCATGTTTGCTTTCTGATCTTGTTGCGTAATTGATTGAATGGATGGGAGGCATGCAAAAATTCTAACATAAAGGGGAACAATGTTGATGATTTGGATCATTCTCCCATTGGCAATATTATTCAGGAGATCAAGTCACTAGCTTCTTCTTTTAATTCGGTCTCGTTTTGCTTTACTCCTCGTGGGGCGAATTCGGCTGCCCACACCATTGTCCGTCATGCGGCCCCAGCCTGCTATGGTGTTTTAAATTTCCTTGTTGTTGCTAGTTCTTGTGTTCAGTTTGACATGGCTGTTGATGGCCATTGATTGTGCCCACCCTGTTCGTGGGCTTCCTCTGTCAAAAAAACGGGGAACAATGTAATTTGTAATTACACCAACTTGTAAGGGAGTTCCCCGAAATTTAACATTACATTAAAAGCACGGAACCCATTCAATTCGAATCCAAAAATATAGATAAAATCCCTCCAAACAGATTCAAACTTCTCAAGATAAAAATCAATGTAATGAATAACAAGAGATTTACAAGTGCCAAGTGATGTGTAATTTGGTACATGCCCGGTCATGAAGACAACTTGAGGCAGTTATCACAAGGATTGGAACTATTATTGCAGGCTCTCCTTTCAAAGGATTCTCCAAAGTGTTCAAGTAGAGCTTGCCTACGACATTCTTCCTGCACGAAGTTAAAATCTTACCATTGAGAAACATTTCTAGATTCACATAAACATTAAAATACAATAATAATTCTAGCAAGCATCTTGTACCTTAAGTTCACAATACTTTTGCATTTTTCTTGCTTGATCCATGGCTAACTTGAAGCTTTCGCGTCTACCTCCTTGTCCACTTCTAAGCATACCTACAACCCTACTGAAGTCCTTTCTCTGGTAGAGAATAACGCATGTGGAGGAGAGATTATCACGTCCAGCCCTTCCGGATTCTTGGTAGTAACTCTCGATTGATTTCGACATGGTGTTGTGAATAACGAACCGCTGAAAATGAAATATGTAAACCTTTTGCTTTTTTCTAAATCAATTTTACTGATTCACAAGTCAATTTCATGGATAATGCAACAATTTGGTAAAATTGTTGAGATTATATGCAGGTCTTTGAATTAGTGATAATTAGCAACGGCAGAGTACAATTACTGACTTGTTATCAAAAAGCATATGGAGATAACTACACTGACATATTCTCATGTTGATCTAATTATACAAACTTTCGCTAAGTTTTAAAAAATACAAAAACTTCCCCTGCTAAGAATTTACATTACATCAGAATCGGTAAATTATGATGATATCATCATCTCTAACTTTTTGTAAATTCTCAGGGGAAGTTTGCGCAATTAGTCCAACATCGGGGTATGCCGGTGTAACTACCCCAGACATAAATATCGACATTTTTGTTTCCAATTTTCAAATTTTTATTTCAAGAAACAAAGTGCTAATGGTTAAAACAGATATCTTCGGATTAGCAAGACTCACAACATCAGGTTTGTCGATTCCCATCCCGAAAGCTATGGTAGCACAAACAACATGGGCTTCTCCAGTATGCCATTTCCTCTGAACTGCAACCCTTTGACGAGCAGCCAATCCAGCATGATAGTATACAGCTTTAATCTTGAATTTCTCACTGAGAAACTTTGAAACCTCCACACATTCATTTTTCGAAAGGCAGTACACAATTCCACATAAATTCTTGAAATTATCCATTAGTAATTTTCCAAGCTGTTTGAGAGGTTCTTTAGTTTTCCCCATCACTTCATACTTCAAGTTGGGCCTGTCAAAACTTGTCTCCAGCACTAATGCATGGGGGATTCTCAATGAATTTAAAATATCCTGTAGATAAATTTGCCAGTATTGAAAATAAGAGAGAAATTAAAAATAAAATTCAGATAAACCCATGAACTCAAGTCTAACCTCACGAACTTTCTCTGTTGCAGTGGCAGTTAAAGCCATCAGAGGAACGTTCGGAAAATTCTGCTTAAGACATCCCAGTACTCTATAGTCGGGACGAAAATCATGCCCCCATTGGCTGGAAAACAGAACAATGAGATAAGTGGGTTGCAAATCCAACATCAACCAAATTTGAAAGAAATGATCCATGTTGTTCAAACTAATGATGTAATTTTATACATCCACCATCTTTTCCAATTCATAAACATGCAGTTTACGTCCTGTGGATTAAGGAAATAGGATGATACCTACCACTTCCATGGAATTCATATCATTCCATCATAACTATCTTGAGGGAGTATTTAAATTGTGACACACCATCGGGAAATTCAGAAAAATCACAGAAAATCTTGAAAGCACTCCCTTGAATTTACACAACCACCAAATTTCTTCTATCCCTTATATTTTATTTCCCTCAGATCATAGAACCAATTTTCATTAGCCAACTTATTTCTATACTCATTTTCTTTAACATGCTAGAGCTTATCCTGAGAAGAACAAATAAAAGGGCATACCTCAGACAGTGAGCTTCATCCACAACAAATCCTGCTAATTGCCCCTGAAATTAGAAATATTAATCATGTCATACCCAGTATCATGAAGAAAGCACCATTGACTAGAAATCGGAGAGGATCAAATTTGCATTTAATGTTCCATGCATTGTAACAAATTACCTTCATGTGCAGACATTTTAGGGTCTCTTGAAATGATAAATTTCCAGCTACTCTTTCCGGAGTAACATATAGAAGTTTGCACGAAGGATTATCTTTCCTGAAAACATTCAAACAAATGTGAAATTTAAAGAGGAATCCACTATTATTAAACAATCACTGAATATTTTACTTAGCAAATAGATGCAATTCGGACTTGAGTCTGGAATTACATTTCACTGCATATAACATAACTTTCATGTACCCTCACAAGCAAGCTATCTCAGTCAACCTTTGCCATTAAGATATACTGCCATTATAGGGATAACTGACTGATTATTCCAATAACAAAGTATCCATTAACTGAGGTTGATACTCTTGGGAAACAAGATTATTCTCTGGTCATAAGTGGGATTGGAGCAAGGAAAGAATTCCTAGAAATAGTTCAGTATCTTTTTTTGGATATGTAAATCTCAACAAATTAAGAAAATATAAAATAATACATGAATCACGGTATGTACTAGAGCACAAAGTTCTTAGTTTCACGCAAGATATAAAATAAAAGTATCCAACAACTTGCTCTAGGCGGCAAAAAACGAAGAGAAGAAGATAGAATGTTCGTTTTCCTTTTATAATTTTCCAACTTATAACAGCAACATAGGGTGGCTGTAAGGGTCGCTAATGCACTGTCAGATAAGACATTCACAATTACATGGGAGAAGTAATATGATAATATCTCTAGCTGTCAATTTATAACATAACTAAATATGGTTTGTATTTCTTTAATTAAGGATACAAGGAGGTTTTTTGTTGTTCCCTGAAAGTGATTTTGAATCATGTTCGGTCATCGAGGATTCTTACAGGCATTTGATGAAGAATTGGCTTTTAACTGGACTGGAGAATCTGACGGGAGAAAGAGGACAGGGTTACAAAGATTAAGTCTATATATATGGGCCAATAAAACTTACCTTAATTCTTGAAGTATTTCCGCTGCTTGTGTAGGCTTCTGTTGAGAATTTAGGAAAGTTGCTGCTATTCCAAATTTGAGGTTCAGGGTAACAATCTGATCTTGAATGAGGGACAGAAGTGGAGATATCACAATCGTAACACCTGGCAGGAGAACGGCTGGAAGCTGCAAAAGGCATTTCAAAACACGAAAATTAAAAAAAAAAAAAAAATAGAAGGATCACGTAAATTGGGATAATTACACTAACATACCCTGAGGTTTGGTCTAATTACAAAAACTTCCCCTGAGGTTTGAAAATTACAAAAATTTCCCCCCGGCATACTCTAAGATTTGGCGCAACACATGCTATAATAGTCATGATTGTAAATTCAAATATCGGTAGGCAAGTACCAAAGGGAAAAAAGGGTATCATAAAAAATTAGAGAAGACACCATGGATGGATCACATGAAATGTAAATTCTTTGACTGGTGAAGTTTGTCTAATTATGCCAAACCTCAGGGTACGTCAGTATAATATCTCTATATTCTTTCATAGTGATGCTCCAAGACATAGGATCTTGAATTACGTAATTTACACTGAAAAACAGAGCCAATTTACATCAATATCTTGAAACTTGAAACCCTGACATCCATCAATATCTTCTGTGAAAACCTTGAAACTTTAATTCTTTCAATAAAATGCAAAGTGTTAAAACACTAGGTCTGACATCCATCAATATCTTTTCATTAGTATCTCTGTTGGCTCCATTTGCAACCAGTTGCAGTTAGTTTCAGTAAATCACTAACAATTGGAAATCGGTGAGACTGAGAGGATTGATTTTATGATAAATAGATTTTCTTAATGGATCTCAACCTTCAGAGTCTACACTTCCAATAAAGGGCAGTCAGATAGTGACAACTGGGACCAGGTAAAAATTCAAGAGCCACAGAAGGGTCGTATTACATAGATCTCTGGCCAAAGTGTTGGATTATTTCCAAAGAATTTGAGGTTTAAACCAGAAAATGATGCACAAATGGATCCTCAAATGAGCAAGATGAAATGAGGTCAGATGAAAACGTGATGTCAAAGATAATTTGGTCAGGAAGACATTGAAGTAAACATTTAGAAGTGTCCATAGAGAACAAGAATGATTCCAATTACTTTGTATGTTGGGGATTACGGTATGCTATCGATCACATGGCTTTGTTGATGAATGGCAAACTCAAATAAGAATACTATTTAGTGTCTCAATTAATGAACATTTCATGAGCAAACATCACAAGGTGAAAGCTGATTTTCCCCTTCATAAAGCAAAAGAAAACTATGACATGAGACAAGACAACTGGGTAAATAATTTTCATATGAAGCCACACAAGTTACTAATTTTATACTGGTATCTGATTGGCCTCAAAATTAGCAAGACTTGAAGAAGGAGACATCAACATAAGATAACTTTAATGCACAAGGCTCCATTTGCCTAGAAGGAAATGTAAATACTATAAGAAAAAAGGAAAAAAGGCTACTTTGTGTATCTGACCTGGTAACATAGGCTTTTACCACCTCCAGTAGGCATAAGAACAAAACAATCACGCTGCCCAAGAAATGCTTTACATATCTGATGCTGCAACGGTCGAAAACTTCTATTGCCAAATACAACAACATTTGCCAGTTCAATGTCGTCCAGTCTCTGCAGGTCTGCATATGTGAGAGTTCGCTGTGTATTTTTGCATGACCTCGCATGAAGTACTCCTTGGGAAACTGATGATCCTGAAAGTTGAGTTAGATCACTCCTGTAGCCCTTCAAAAAGAATTGTATATTAGTACTGCGATTGCATGAAAAGTTTACGGCGTTCGTTGTTTTTGTCATTTAGATAGAGGAACGGTGGATGAGGTTATGAAGCAACTTGATAGTCATGAGTTAAATTTCTAACATAAGCAACTCAATATCAATACTAAATAGTCAGGAGTTACATTTCTATCATAAGCCGTGAATTGAGGAATATACTACTTTAACTTTTATACAAATATAGTAACAGAAGCTGCAAATAAGCATGGAAAATTTTTGCAGCACTCCAAAGGACAGTAATTCTTATAGGTTTTAGTATCAAAGCCCAAAGGAAAAGGGTCCTTACAAAAGTTGACAAAGTGTTAGTTGAACTTGGACAAGGAACATCACCATTCCTGTCCATAGAAACTTTGGACAGAGGTCTTGCATGGTGTGGAACCTCATCATCACTGGAAGAATCTAATTGCATGAAAGTTTGGTGCTTCTGAGATACGGGAGAATCTTCAACATCGTGAACTTGACGTCCTGTTTCTGTAACCTTGGAATCATAATTCTGGAGAAGATCCTTGTCTAGAATCTCAGTCAAGGCATCACAAGCTTCTGATTCCATGCCTTGCACATCATCCCAATCCTCAGTGTCTTGCATAAATTCAGCAAGTGATACCAGAAAATCATCACCACAGTGCTCCACAGTGATGAAATCTCGACCCTCATCACCTAAACAATAGGATAATAACAATAACAACAATCCATGAATTCAGTGAATCAAGAAAGCACCATTTTCAACTACTTTTCAAAATTATTGTAGGTGCACGTGTGAATACTGAAATTGAGTTATCAAAGAATCCCAAGTTCTAGAAAAAAATATGAAGCTCAATCAAATTATAGAGTTTTGAAGATAGTTCCATCACAACATTCTGAAGCATTGTTCCTGATTCAACTCAAAAGTATACTGCTACCATAATATTTATTGAAACATTCCAAAGTTGGCTTCCATTAAACAGATCATGCATCCATGAAACATGATTCAATTTCCAGATGTGCCCTACCCCAAATCCCTTCCCTTTATGCAGTCGTCAACAACATAACAATTTTCAACTTATTTGCTTCTGTAGTTCACAGGAGATTAGCCATTTACTGCACTGCCTCCTCCCCAACAACGAGTTTCATTTTTTTAATTTTCACGAAAACATGCTAATACTCATTCTACATCCAAAATCCAGTTGGGGAAACAAACTAAATATCAAGTAGGACTTGTTCTTTATGCCGTACACTTGTGTGGGTACACAACGTATTTGTTTTAAAGCATTCTCAAAACGTTTAACAACATTCTTAAGAAAGAAATTCTGTTGAATCGTATGAGTGGAATGTTAATCAAGATTTACTGGTCAGGTAACAAGTTGCTGCATAAATCCTTAACCTTGTCGAAGTCATGTCGGTTAACAAAGATTAGATTGTATAACTCCTTGCTTATACATAGCATTTTCCCTGGAGCTCATCTTAGACAGAGACACTTCTTCTACAGCTTCAAAAAACACTGCTCAAACAATTTGAGATAACTTGCACATCAATATGGTTCATCTCTTAATTGTAGCTTGGTTGCTTTACTTTCTATTCCATTTGTCAATCAAACATTTCTCTTATTTGCGGTAATACGTCACTAACTCCTAAGCTTAACAAACAAACTTATGAGACCAAAAGATTGCATTTTTGCCTAAAAATTCAACAGAAACCAAGCACTGGCTTGATATTCCGTCATTAAATCAGCAACAGAAAGTTGAGATCTCAGGAAAGCAGGACTAGGGTTTTCGGCCGTGAAATAGAAAGAGGGAAACTCACCATATAGTTGAACAAGACGATCCAAGCACTTGTTGGCGGAGTCCTCGGCGAATCCAAAATCCAAAGCCAAGCTAATCAATTTCGCTTTCTCTAAATCTTGATCTTCCATTTCTTCCCGGAATATTCCGACCGCCGGCGACGTCGCGATGAATTTCCCGCGCTTTCAATTTAGTAGCTTTTTGTACCTCGAGGGCGGGATTTATTTTGTTTTTTTAAATGATACTGAAGGGGACGACGTCGTGTTGGCCAATAATCCGTTCAAGTTTGTGGGCTTTGCATGACCAAATAAGCCACAAATGTCTCGGACCTTCGGAGGAAAATGTCTTTCATTTCATGTGAGAATAGGAATTGGAGAAAAATTCACCAACTACCTCGTGTAATTTGAATGTACACTAAAAACCTCGACAAAAAAAAAAAAATACTTTAAAAAACCCTGTGTTTTTTAAAATATGTACAGAAAACCTTCGTGTATCACACGCCCGTTGACTACGACTGAGATTGCGATTTTTCTCACTTTTTCAAATGAAATGACTATTTTACCCCTCCATTATATATATAATATAATATAATGTAATATAATATATATGTATATATATACGTACATGTGTGATGGTGCAGAAAGTTGTGGAGGACTTGAACACCAAACACTTTAGAATTTGTTGATAGGAAGGAAGACCATCACAGGCACAAGAGCCTCAGGAACTGGGTTTCCAATGAGCGTGGGTTCTTCCAGCTAGGATAACACCAAGAAATCGTGCAGTGGGAATGCAGAAAAAGGGTGAGATACAGGAAGCTTTGGAGAAGATGCAGAGGAAAATGATGCCCAGTTCAGTACGTGGTATTTTTGGTGAGGAAGATGACTTGGGGGAGAATGCATGAGTTCTCCTATATTTATATGTTAGGGATGGGGGTAAATGGGTAAATTGACCATGTGGTCCCAAACCTGTGTTGCCCTAACACGCGTCAGCCTTTGGTGGGGTGAGAATGACATTCCAGAAAAGGAGACGGCGTGTCAGGTGCACGGTACACTGTACCTTTGTGTCAGAGGTTGTTGACGAGGGTCGTGTAGGATGAGGGACTAATGTCTTCTTCTGAAGGTGAGAATCCATCGCATGAGGGGTAGACTCATTCCCGAGCGTTGATGACGCTCGGCAAATCCACGGATGGGCTCCCCACGATAGATGACCTTTGAGCGACAATATCCCGAGCGTCAATCATGGGACCCCCATGTAGGTGCTTCCCTGTGAAGGGTAACCCTGAGGGCCGAGACGCGGGCGTCAGTCTCGTCGGATGTGGACTTTTACCGGAGTAGTCGTCCGAGGCTTGACGGTCTATCCTTGCTTGCAAATGAGTGGGCTGGGAAGGCCCACGAGCCCTTCAAGGCGAGCGTCTGGGATTTAGTCAGTGACATGCTGACACGTGGACGGCTCTGATTCGAGAGTGTTTTTAGGCCTCATCATTTTGCCCCCCAAATTCTGTAGTATCGCTTCGAGCGTACTGTAGAATTTATAAAGAAGGAACTATGAATTTCGAACATCCGAGGGCTAGGCCATTACCAGCGAGGAGACTGCTGGCCTTTCGTAACGTACACAAACTGACACCGCATTAAATGCTGTCAAATCCGCATTTAATGCTGAGTGGGAACGTGGGCGCGTGCACTCCGGGAGTCGTGAGGCGGTTACCAAAAGTGGGGGGTTTCCCAGGCGGGAAATGATTGCGTTTTTGAATTTTCAACCCTAATCCATGTACCATCCTCCCTATAAATAGGGGTTTGCAGGGCCTTGGTACCTCTTTCACGCATTCAAACTCTTTCAAGCATATACATAGCAAGAAATCTTTGCCAGTTCTACAAGCTCCGGCGAACTCCTTCTCTTCAAATCTTAGGTAAAAAATTCCTTACCCTTCTTCTTACTTTCCCCGTGCTAACATTAGTTTTAGGTTGTGTGAGTGAAAACCTTGAGGGAAGAGCCACTGTCTACCATCGAATTTGTTTCAGAAATCTTATCCTCCCTAGAGCTTTCTGTTAGAGATCCCGTTTCCAAAAATTGAAAACTGACCATGGCCGGAAATCAAGCTGATGATTATGTACGGGAGATTGAGGAGATGTCGGTGGGGAGCTCCTCCCCTCATGGCGATGTCCCCGTAGCCATTCCCCTAATTAGGGCGCACCCAGGTGAAGGTATTCCCATGGCGATATCGGTGGCCCAGGCTCCGGTTGACGCCGGGGAGGAAGAGGTGAACGCTGCCGTTCAAGGGATGAACGAGCGTGTTCCCGGTGGGACGGACGATCTCTTTGAGGAGATGCACAATGTGATGGAGATGCAGAGACAAGGGGAGAGAGTATTCCCAGTCTTGAACAGCGCTGTGAGACCCCAAGATCACAGGATCACAGTGGCTATGGCAGCTCCCGAGGGTGAAGCGGGGCCATCCGGGCGTCCATTCGAGGCTGAACCTTCCAGAAGGCATCAGAGGAGAGGCAAGGAGCCTGCCACTCGAGTAAGGCAAGACAACCGCCATCAGACTGACAGATCTCCGGACGAAATTGAGAGTATTTTGACCCTCGGTGACTTGGAGGAGTTGAGGGCGAAAGCGTATTGGGATGAAGTCGTGTTTCCCATGAGACTTCCTGAGGAAGGGGAGAGGGCCAATCGACCACCACCTGGGATGATGACGGTCTATTGGGACGCAGTTCTTGCTGGGGGTCTGAGGTTTCCAATCGCTCACGACGCCGTCATCATTTACCATCATCTAGGGCTTTGCCCTTAACAAATTCTACCCAACGGCATAGCCCTAATCAATACGTTCATCATAACAATGAGGGCCTTGGGCAAAGCACCCTCGATAATCAACTTTGACAGCTTGATACAAGTAGCCCGCTCGCCACGCTCGTCGCCTACAGACGGATTTTACTACGCCCAGGCCAAATCAGGCTTTAAGATGATAGATTCTCCATCTTCCTCCTATGGCGAGCACTGGAAGGAAAAGTACTTTTTCGTGGGGGTTCCCGGAGGGATTTTCGGAGTTCACCGGCAATGGATGATTCATGGCGAGGGTCCCCTGATTAGGGAAAGGATGAGGAACAAGGATTTTGAGGAGTGGGCGATGGGGTTAGCCCTCGAGATGAGGGCTAAAAAGAAGTGGATTAAGGCGGAGACATTGGTGAAGAACGAAGGGGTGTTGTTCCGCTACGGATTATCTTGCCCCCCTGACATGATACTCAACCCTCCAACTGACATCATGGCCCTCGACGGTTAGATTCTAGGAACTAACATCTCTAACCTTTAGAATAGCTCTCTGACTTACAGTTATCAATGCTTTCTTGTTTATACGATTCAAACAACCAATCTTCTGACGCTCGTTCCCCTTTACTTGCAGGCATCCAAATACTTTCTCAAGGCATGAATGCTGAAGCCCTTTCACGTATGCTGGGTGCCCAAGGGCCCGCAGTCGATCCTCAACAGGCGCAACCGCAGCAAAACCGCCCTCCCAATGCTCCCAGGGGGAGGGTAAACCGCCGAGGAGCGGGCCGAGGGCAAAGCAATGCTCGAGGGGGCGCAGGGAATGAGGTTCCTCTCAAGGGCCCTATCGAGGATCTAACACTGGAGGGTACCCACGAGGCCACTCCTCCGCCGGCGGCCCCCGTGGGCCCAATCTCTCTGAGTTCAAGCGGGTCGCGGAACCGCTCGGGGGAGCCTGTCCGTATTCACGAAATTCTCCGGGCCGACCGCCAGGGGAAAAGAAAAAGGATGCCGGACTCCCTCCCTATTTCAGGCAAGGGAAAAGAGGTGGTCGTGGGCCACCGTGGCGAGGGCAGCGACACTTCATCTTCCGAGGATGAAGAATTTTGGAAGACAGGCTGCAAGGGCGACTCCCGTTATAAGCGCTAGCGGACTGAAGGCCCGGTGCTCCTAAAGAAGAGCGCCTACTCCGTCAACCTTGTCTCCGACATCGTTGGGAAACTACAGTTTTCCGGCGATCATGACAAGCTGAACGAGCATGACGCCGCTCGTGTTGCTGATGATGCCTGCCATGTCCTTCTGACGGTAAGTCTGTACTCCCCTTTACCAAATTCTCCTTTCTTCCTTCCACGTTCGGATTATGACCCTCGTTTACGACTTCCCAGGAGGTAATCCCGAGGCTGAAAAACTTGCAAGGGCGAGCGCAAGCCTATTCTGAGCACAAAGCTAAATACAAGAAGTTGCTGCGCATTTCAGACCCTGTTCAACTGCAGGAGGATTACAACCATGTCAGCGCTCAGCTGAATTCCGCCAACATTGAAAACACTCAGCTGAAGGAAAATCTGAGGAAATCTGATGACGCCTTTCTGGTGCTAAACGAGCGTCACAAGAAACTGAAGGATGAGCGGGATCAGTTGAGGGCACAAAATGTGGAGCTGGGTGAGCAACTGGCGGAGAGCACTCGCCGGAACGAGACAGCCAACAAGGCCTTTGCTGACTTGCAAGGCAAAGTACAGGGCTTGGAAGCGAGGGTATCCTGGGAGGCGGTGAAGAAGTTCGTGCTCTCCAAAGCATTTGTGTTCGCGGCTAACATCCAGTGCTTTGACAATGCTCGACGCTTCTTCCATAAAGCGATTGGGTAAATGGTGAGGTTGGGACTGGCCCCGGAAAGCGCTCGATCCGACGCTCGTCTGCGCATGGATCTCGATGAGAATTGCGAGCCAATGGTCCAGGAGGAGGATCCCACGGATAATCTGGCGGAGCCTGAGTATCAGGAGTTGGTGGAAACACTCCAAAGGGAGTTTATAGCTGCCAACAGGGTAGATCCCGAGCCTCTCCTGATAGAAGATGAGGGCACTGTCATGGACGTAGCGGATGCCGAGGAGCCTGGTGAGGCCCAAACTTCTGACGCTAATGTGTTGGCCCCGGTTCCCCTTGCAACTGCTCCTCCCGAGCCTAACGCTCCGGCCCAGTGAAACTCTTTACACTGATTCCCTTTCCTTGTTGATTTAAATCCCTTGTCATAACTATGAACAATTTATGCTTGTACTTAATCTTCTCGTTATTCCCTTAACATTTTGAGTTTCTTTTCATACTCTAGCACTCTTTCTCTACTGCTTTGATGTCTGAATGCTTTCTCTTTTACTCTTGGATGGTGAATGATGTTAATTTGTTGAGCTTTGCCATTTTTACATTGTCTCTCTCATTTGGACGTTTGCGATGAGCGTGTTTTTGCACGAGGGCGCTTCTTGCGAGGGTGCCCTGGCATTCATCACAATGCGCCATTAGTTCAAGAATTAGCAGCGTCCGTCGATCCGAGGGGCGTAAATACGGGCGCGAGGGTGTTCCCATGGATGTCCCCGAGCCGTATTCGCAACTAGGCTCGAATTTGAACTCAGGAAATCTTTAGGGATTTGCCTAAGTATTGGCCCAATAATGCGCACCCTCGTTCCGGACGCCCCAATGAGTCATACGCACTTTAGAAATCAACAGTAGGATTTGCTGAGTGTAAGAAAGAATAGAGCGTAACCATAGGGTTAGCGTTATTTCGAGGAGCCCATGAAGGGACTGAGTTAAAATCCATTATTTTATGAGTGTATTTTTACTCAATAGGTTGAGGGTCATTCGGGTTTTTACGAGCGCGAGCTGGAGTGGTTAGCACTCAGCTGGCTACAACTGGGCATTACGCTCCCCGTTGTCTGACACGCTCAATTTTAGGACTTTATATTACAAACTGTTCAAACTGTTATAGGTGGATGGTTATCAACACCTGGACAGTGTAGCTTTGGAATGATTGAAGTTTCGCTTAGGCTTTTCGACGTGGAGGATGCTTGACACGGAGTAGGCCCCTTGTCGCTCGAATCATTAGATCCAAATAACAAAGCAAGCAAATAATAAAAACAAAGAGTTACATACTTACTGTTATATAAATGCATTTTTGGAAATGATTACAACACGCTTTCCGTCAAAGGAAAGCCCTTCACGCCACAAACGGGCCATTACAAAGAAACTGATGTCTACACGTAGAACCTTCTGAGGTTACATGCATTCCATGGCCTAGGGAGTCGCTCGCCTTGCAAAGTTTCCAATAGGTAGGTGTTGTTTGCTCGTACCTGGATGACTTTGAAGGGGCCTTCCCAATTAGGGTCCAACTTACCTACGTGTTTGGAGACTTCAGCTTTTTTGAGGACCAAGTCTCCTAGCTGGAAAGTCCTTTCCTTAACACGTTTATTGTACTGGCGAGCAACGGTTGCTTTGTATTTGTGAATACGTGCCCAAGCAGCATTCCTCTTCTCATCCAGCAAATCTAACTCGAGCGCCCGATTGGTCTCGTTGGCGGCAGGCTCGAAATAGGCAACGCGTGCGGATTCTTGAGCAATTTCCACAGGTATCATGGCCTCGGAGCCGTACACGAGGGAATAAGGGGTTTCCCCCGTTGCCGCTCGCGGAGTAGTACGGTACGCCCACAGAGCTCCCTGAAGTTCTTCAGCCCATTCTCCCTTCTTACTCTCGAGCATCGTTTTCAGATGCTGGAGTATGGTTCGGTTGGTCACTTCAGCTTGACCATTAGCTTGAGGATGACCCACGGAAGTGAATCGTTGTTCGATCCCTAATTCATAGCACCAATCCCGCGTGTCCGCAGCGATAAACTGGGAACCGTTATCCGAGATGAGCACCCTCGGGATGCCGTATCTACAGATGATATTTTTCCAAATGAAATCCCTAACAACTTTGAACGTTATCTTAGCGACCGCTTCTGCCTCAGCCCACTTAGTGAAATAATCCACAGCAAGT
The DNA here is from genome assembly GCA_037501455.1 of Lantana camara. Classification (NCBI taxonomy): domain Eukaryota; kingdom Viridiplantae; phylum Streptophyta; class Magnoliopsida; order Lamiales; family Verbenaceae; genus Lantana; species Lantana camara. The sequence goes on from CM074862.1 coordinate 66,340,912, forward strand.
ATTACGAACTTCTTCTGCCCGACCGCCATTGGGAGAGGTCCCACGATATCAATGCCCCACTGATCAAAAGGCTAGGAAACATCAATAGGAATCATTTGAGCTGCCGGCAACTGAGGAGTGTTGGAGTGGAACTGGCACTTGGGACATTTCTTGGAATATTTAATGGCATCTTGCAATACCGAGGGCCAATAGAACCCACTCCTTAAGATTTTCTTTGCCAAGATTCGCCCGCCTGAGTGGTTCCCGCAACTTCCATTGTGTACATGCTCTAAAACTTCTTTAGCCTGCGAGGGTCTCAAACATCTCAACGGTGGGCCCAGGAAGGATCGCTTGAATAATCGACCCTCGGAGTCCAATGAGAAACGAGGGGCCTTGCACTTGATTTTCCGAGCCTCAACTTTGTCGCTCGGGCAGGTTCCGTCCCGGAGGAATCTGACAATTTCATCAAGCCAACAAGGCTCGGAGGGGTCAATCATGTGCACTTCCTTCGAAGGTTCGCCTTTACTTATCAGTGGCTCCTCTGTTCTCAGAAATGTAACAACACGTTCACTGTGGCCGTCTAGAGCGGACGCAAATTTCGAAAGAGCGTCAGCATGCTAGTTTTCTGCCCTTGGAACTTGCAAAAGATGGAATTCCTTGAACTTGGCTATTTCCTCCTTGGCGCTCGATAGGTACTGTGCCATTGTGGCTTCTCGAGCCTCATAACTACCGTCAATTTGACTTGCGATCAACTGCGAATCAACGTATGCTGTGACACGAGTGGCCCCATTTTGGAGCGCAATCCTGAGCCCTTGGATGAGGGCCTCATACTCAGCTTCGTTGTTGGTGACTTGAAACGCCAGCTTGATTACGTAGTCAACTTCTGCCCCAAGGGGATCCCTGAGGGTCACCCCGGCTCCCCCCCCCCTGTGAGGTCGAGGAGCCATCCGTATGCAAAAGCCATAAACCCTCATCCGCCGATGGCACAATCTCCAGATTGAAACGTTCAACCAACAAATCGGCCACTGCCTGAGCCTGTACGGCTGTATGGGGCTCGTAGGAGATATCAAACTGACTAAGCTCAATCGCCCATTTAATTAACCTTCCCGAAACATCCGGCTTAGATAGCACTTGTTTGAGTGGTTGATCTGTGAGCACTGTGATGGAGTGAGCCTGAAAATATGGCCTCAGCCTTCGGGATGCGTTAACGAGCGCAAAGGCGAATTTCTCGATCTCCATGTACCTTTTCTCTGCTCCCTGTAGAGTCTTGCTCAGGTAATACACTGGCATATGCTTGCGCTCGCGGATTGCTACGAGGACAGCGCTCGTGGCTTCCAAAGAAACTGATAGATAGATAAACAAGTTCTCCCCCGGGACTGGCTTGGTCAACAAAGGCGCGCTCGACAAGTACTGTTTCATGCTCTGCAGGGCCTTTTCGCAATCCTCGTTCCAGGTAAAGTTACGAGCGTTGCGCAAAATTTTAAAGAAGGGCAGATTCCGGTCCGCTGAGCGGGAGATGAACCTATTTAGTGAAATGATCTTTCCCACGAGCACCTGGACCTCTCTCAGATTGCGAGGGGAGGGTATGTCCAGGATTGCTCTAATCTTCTCGGGGTTTGCCTCTATGCCACGTTGACTGACCATGTATCCCAGGAATTTACCACCTCGAACACCAAAGGTCCATTTTGATGGGTTCAACTTCATTTCGTAACGACGAAGGATGTCGAAAGTCTGCTTGAGATCCTCCAGATGGGAGCGTTGGCGCTCACTCTTGACTATCATGTCGTCTACATATACCTCCATAGATTTTCCAATTTCATGCTCGAACATTCTATTGACGAGCCGCTGATAGGTCGCTCCCGCGTTTTTGAGCCCGAATGGCATGACTTTGAAACAGTAAACACCCAAATGCACAATAAACGAAGTTTTGGGGCGATCTTCGGGCGCCATAAAGATTTGATAATATCCCTGAAAGGCGTCCATCATACTCATGAGTTCACACCCGGCTGTAAAATCTACCAATTGATCGATCCTCGGTAGTGGGTAATGGTCTTTGGGGCACGCTTTATTGAGGTCCGTGAAGTCGTTGCACATACGCCACTTATTGGCGCTCTTTGGGACGAGCACCACATTGCAAAGCCATTCTGGGTACAAGATTTCCTCGATGTACTGAGCATCAAGCAACTTACCAACCTCTTCTTCGATAACCCGTTTCCTAAATCCATGAACGTCCCTCTTCTTCTGTTTGATGGGCTTGAAGGTTGGATCCACGTTCAGTCTGTGGACAATGACGCTCGGATCTATTCCGGTGAGATCAGAAGCTTTCCACGCAAAAACGTCTAGGTTCTCCCATAGGAAGTCGATCATCAAAACTTGCGAGGGCCCATCCAGGCCTGAGCCAATCTGGGTGGTTTTATCCGGGTTCCCAGGCTCCAATTCAACGGTCAAAAACTCCTCAGTGGGCTCAATCCGAACCTCCGGCCTTGGCGCCTCTAGCGCTCGTTTTTTCCCGGTGAGCATACCCTTGGGCTCGTCACGCTCGTTTTCTGAAGATGAGCCCTCGACGGCCCCCGGTGGCCTATTCTCTGAACACTGAACATCTCCAGGGGCCCTCTTTTTATTCTTCTTCCGGTACAGCTTGGCTCTTTTGCGCTCGGGGCCATCTTCGCTTAATTCGGGGAAGTCCACGGATTTCTTAGTAGACCCAGGCTGAATGGACTGCTTGGGCTTGTGGCTGCGAAGTGAAAGTATGTAACACTCCCAAGCTTCTTTGACGTTACACAGAATTTCTCCGGTACCCTCGGGGGTTGGAAACTTGACCTTTTGATGATAGGTGGAAATTACGGCCTTGAAATCCACGAGGGCTGGGCGCCCAATGATGATGTTGTAAGGGAGATTCACCTCAACGATGGTGTAGAGGACGCTCAATGTTTTTCGCTGTGGGGCGCGACCAAAAGAGGTGGCCAAGCGAATCTGTCCGCGAGGGACGATCTCGGAACCTCCAAACCCTACGAGGGCAGTTCTGAGAGGTTCGAGGGGGATGTTTGTTATGTTCATTTGTTGAAACGTTGAGTACGGGAGAACGTTCACAGAGCTTCCACTATCAAATAAAACCCTCTTTACAGTGTGGTTATGAACGTCTAAACTAACCACCATGGGACAGTCAGAGGTTTTTCCCATCCCATGGGGTGTTACAATATGTTCAAGATCTTTCTCAGTAAACCCTATGACATCATCCTCCTTCGAGCGCGACGAGCTGTCCACGGAGAGCACTGGGCGAGGGAGTGACGTGCTTTGGTTATAGCTCCGTACATGGCGGCGGCGAGAAGCATTGGAATCGCCTCCTGAGGGCCCTCCCGCGATCATGTGAATGACCGCAAAGGGTTGGTTTTCCATATCCACCCCTTTCCCTTTGTTACGCTCGCTGGTCTTAGGGCGCTGGCGGCGAGGACTACGGGAGCGTGAGCGGCTTCTTCTCCTCCCGGGCGCTCGTTCCGCGCAATGTTCATCGTACCCTTCTAGTACTTTCACAAACTCTTTGAGGTGCCCCCCGGCAATCAGCCGCTGAATTTCCTTCTCCAAGTGGCGGCATTCATTAGTATCATGCCTCTTCTGCTTACGGAAAGCGCAGTATTTCCCCGAGCACTTCTGAGCCTCGGTTTCTCTCAGCTTGGGCGGTCTCTTAAACAGCTTCTGGTCCGCCAGGGAATAAACTTCGGCAATTGGGCGGTTGAGGGGGACACGCTCGAGCCTCCGCGGAGGGGATGAACGACGACGAGCGGATATCAGGCTGCGGCGGTGACTCCAGTGGGGCTCCGCTTTGTCCTCGTGGGTTCTGTTGGGGCGAGGGGCATTTGCCATCTTCTGATCCCTCGCTATGTACATATCCTCGAGGGTAAAGAAGAATCTGCAATCTCCCTAATTTCCATCAACGAGCGCGGCTTCTTCTTGGCTACTTCCTCCACAAACTCCTTGCTGACGTAATGCTTCATGTTGATGGCACCAAACAGAACGTGCCTCAAAAAGTCCATCGAGGGCTTTTCTACCAACAAAATTTCTTTATTGAATCTCCCCATGAAGGACCTGAGAGTCTCGTTCGGCCCTTGGACCAGGCTATAAAGAGCGATCGCGGCCGGGGCCGGGGCCGGTGCTTTCAGCGAATTGAAGTGGCTGACAAAGGCATCCGTCAGGTCATAGTATCCTCTGATTGAGCGCGGGGGAAGCTTTTTGTACCACTCTTGGGCCATTCCGGTGAGGGAAGTGACAAACACCTTGGCCCAGTAGTTGTCCGGATGGTCATACAGGTGCATTAGGTGCACAAAATGGTCCAGATGCTCGGCTGGGTCCGTAGTGCCATCATATCTGTTGATTGACGAGGGAATTTTACCCTTCCCTGCGCGAGTCATTAGAACTTCCTCGACGAGGGGGGAATCGCCCGCCATGATCCTGTAATCTCGCTCGTCGGGATCTTCATAGCTGGCTTCTCTCCTTCGGTGGGAAATTGGGCTTCGTGGTCGACGAGCGTCTCTGGCCTTGGACCTCTCGCCCCCATCACGGGAAGCGTGAGACCGTGCTCGAGAGAGCTGCTCTACCACGTTCTGGAGCCCTCGAATTTGGTCTTGTACTGCTGCTAGTTGAGGGTCACCGACATTTCTGCGGTTTACCCTCCCAGTGGCCCTTGATTGGACTTCTTCATTATCTCCGGTCGCCTCATTTCGAGGGGCCCTTCCATCTCCTACAACTGGCCGTTCTTGCTGGACCCTCGGTGGAGCTTCACTTTCTTGATTCGGTGCTGGTGGGGGAGGTTGCTGTGCCCTTAGCGCATTTTGGGCCATCACCAAGGGATGCGCCGGGAGCCCTCCAAGAGGTGGGGCCAGACGAGCACTAGCCTGCGAGGGGAAGTATGCTGCCATGAAATGCTCCCAGGTGTTCTGGACGGCCTGGCTCTCGCACTGCGCATACAGCGCCTGAAGCTGCTGAGTTGTAACTTGGGGCATCTCCACCCCTTGTATTTCTCTTGGTAACGATGTGGGGAGATTCAGGGTCCCCACCTGATAGGGTTGGATCACCGGCATCATCCCGGGCATCATTCCAGGCTGCCCAAATGGGTATCCCGGAGGGGGCATGGCCATGGGATACATCCCAGAGTAAGGGTAGGAAGCGTGGGCGGTGTGAGCTGCAGGTGGAACAATGGAGCTGGGTCCTCCCGCAACGTTCCCACCTAGTGGGAGAGTTGTCCCCGCTGGCCCTGTGTTCTCGTCCCCATTTCCGGCGGCTGGGGGGTTTGCTTCTCCGGCGGGGATGTTGCTTTCCGCGTTCTCCTCGTTGACGGGGGGAAGAGCGCCTTTCTCTCTGACTGCTCCAGATCTCGTCGCAGTTACCATGATTAAAGACTTTGGTGTCACTTTTCAACTAGCTTTTGAAGGAAGAAACTGATAATACCAAAGATGGTGGTGATGGTTTCCCACAGACGGCGCCAAAAATGATGGTGCAGAAAGTTGTGGAGGACTTGAACACCAAACACTTTAGAATTTGTTGATAGGAAGGAAGACCATCACAGGCACAAGAGCCTCAGGAACTGGGTTTCCAATGAGCGTGGGTTCTTCCAGCTAGGATAACACCAAGAAATCGTGCAGTGGGAATGCAGAAAAAGGGTGAGATACAGGAAGCTTTGGAGAAGATGCAGAGGAAAATGATGCCCAGTTCAGTACGTGGTATTTTTGGTGAGGAAGATGACTTGGGGGAGAATGCATGAGTTCTCCTATATTTATATGTTAGGGATGGGGGTAAATGGGTAAATTGACCATGTGGTCCCAAACCTGTGTTGCCCTAACACGCGTCAGCCTTTGGTGGGGTGAGAATGACATTCCAGAAAAGGAGACGGCGTGTCAGGTGCACGGTACACTGTACCTTTGTGTCAGAGGTTGTTGACGAGGGTCGTGTAGGATGAGGGACTAATGTCTTCTTCTGAAGGTGAGAATCCATCGCATGAGGGGTAGACTCATTCCCGAGCGTTGATGACGCTCGGCAAATCCACGGATGGGCTCCCCACGATAGATGACCTTTGAGCGACAATATCCCGAGCGTCAATCATGGGACCCCCATGTAGGTGCTTCCCTGTGAAGGGTAACCCTGAGGGCCGAGACGCGGGCGTCAGTCTCGTCGGATGTGGACTTTTACCGGAGTAGTCGTCCGAGGCTTGACGGTCTATCCTTGCTTGCAAATGAGTGGGCTGGGAAGGCCCACGAGCCCTTCAAGGCGAGCATCTGGGATTTAGTCAGCGACATGCTGACACGTGGACGGCTCTGATTCGAGAGTGTTTTTAGGCCTCATCAATGTGGGCCGCTGGTATATATATATATATATATATATATATATATATATATATATATATATATACATACACCCTGCTTCATCGCCATCACTGCCGACGCCGGCGGCCAACACAACTGCCATCGCTGCCAACGGCCGACACAATTCCACATTCGCGGATCTGGATGGTAGATGTGGAGAGAAGGAGAAGAGACAGCATCAGCGTTGTTAGGCGGTGGAGGTGGAGAGAAGGAGAGGAGGCGACGACGGCGCTGTTGGGCGGTAGGGGTGGAGAGAAGGAGAGGGGCGGCGCGAATCTGGACGGTAGAGGTGGAGAGAAGGGGAGGTGGGGTGGAGGGCCACGAATTTGCTCGTCGGTGTAACCCGAAATGGGGGTGGCGGCACGACTGCTCAATTCAGACCTCCGGCGCTGCGTGGCGGTAGTGGCGCAAGGATTGTCGTGGCCGTGAAAGTGGTGTCGCGATTGTAACGGCGGCTCAGTTTGGCGTCGGCTGTGGTGGCGTGATGGTGGATCTCCATCAGAGAAGACGGCGTCTTCTTGGAGAAGATGACTGGATTTTGATTTTTGGGTCTTCTCGGAGAAGATGGGTTGTACGTGGGGGTTGGGTTGGGATGGGGTGTGTGGGGCGGGGGATTAATCTTTTTTTTTTTTTTTCCTTATGTTATATTTTATGTATTGATGGGATTAAAATACGCATTAACCCATGTTCTGACACGTGACATGGTCAAACATGACACATGGACACACTGTTCCTTGAACGTCCCGGATTGCCACCAGCCCATGATCACCCCGCGCTCTTCAACGAGCGTCTCAGAGCTTTATAACGAGCGGCATCCTCTCTTTGCCAAGAATGCCCTCATGTCTCTAAGGAAGGCATTCAACGAGCGTCAGGACTTTTCGAGCATGTCCTCATACGATCCCAGAACAAAGGGGATCCTTACACCCTCGTCACTGCTTGGACGCTGATCCCCATGCGGATCCGGTAGCACCCTAACCCCCAGGGCACCACATCCCCCCGCACTATAGCCCCGATCCACGTATGAAATGGGAAGTCCATACATAAACCAGAACTATAGCGAACGGGTGACAATAAAATAAACGGGCTAGGCGGGACACTCTCCCCAACAACAACCCAAACAAACATGATAATGAAAGCGGAAGCAATTAAATCATTCATACATATAGGTACCATATTTACTGAATAGATACTTATAGATACCAACTTAACTATCAATACATTATCATCTCTTAATAATATACATACTTAAGTATTCAAAACGTGACAATAACGATCATAACATGAAATGTCTCAAAAGTACTTTACATGAAAGGTACTAGACTCGTGAAGATGCAAAAGTCGACCGGACACCCGCCTAGCACGACCACGCTCAAAGTGTACTTGAAAAGTGAAGTATCAGTCTACCGAAGACTGAGTGAGGGGCAATAAATATATATACACACATCACATGCAAGTTGTAGCCTCGGGTGAAGACTTTGGAATAAATTAGATATATAATTCAAGAAGTTTAATCTTTGCCCGAGATTACAACCAATCATTTTAACACGTTTATTTATTCATGCTTGCCAATGTCATGAACATGTGGCCCTGGCGAGCAAGGGCAATCTCCAACCGAACTCCCAATCGTGAACAATACGTGATCATGCTTGCTTGCTTGAGAAATACGTGATCATGCAATTTATGTAGTGCTCACATAAACAATTTCATGCTTGAAATCATGCAATAACCCGAGGATAACCCGACATGCCAGATTAATCCCCAGTCTCCTTCTTCCTCCGGGTGATAGCGAGTTTGCAAGGCTCGACTATCCACGACATGGTGTGTGTAGAGGACATGACCCTCTAGACACGGAACTCCTTCCACCACTAATCTCCTAGTGGCTTCGGGGGTGATCCCAACAATGTGAGGATAATTCAGGAGTTACCCGTCAGCCCTTGCTTTCCCGGTTGGCTCAAGAATTACCCTCGGGCCCACGTGCAATCATGTACTCGCCAAACATGCTTGAAATCATGAATTGCTTGCTTGAAATGTTCATGGTTTGGAAATCATTCATAAGTATACTACGTTTTGGCCGAAAACTAACACATAAGGGTTATAGGGTTCGTTTTACCAAAACAAGACCTCACCTTTTCTTGCAAAATACAATAAAGAAGTGTTCTAAGCAGCTTGCTCCCCGTCCACGCCCTCGTGACCTGTGCAAACACGAGGTACATTCGTGAGACATGACCTAAAACGACCAAAATATGATGAACGGCTGAAATGTATCGAGACGACCATGAAAATGCAATGTGGTATGATAACATGTCGTTTCACATCATATTAGCACATATTATAGCAATTCGGGGTCAAAGAAGTCGTTGGATCGAGGGGTCATTTTCGTAATTTTGTGCAGAAACTTTTGTTCTGCAATCCAGGTGGGAACGGCCGTTCCGGTCCCCTTTGCAAAATGGGAACGGTCGTTCCCATGCAACCCCAAAGCGCGCTAACGTTTTACCATTTTAAAAACGCGCCTAGCTGGGAACGGCCCTTCTGGCTCCAAGGCCAAAATGGGAACGGCCGTTCCCGCGGTCGGCCGCCTATTTTATTTGAAAAGATGGGAATGCTAAAAACGCGCCTAGCTGGGAACGGCCCTTCCGGCTCCAAGGCCAAAATGGGAACGGCCGTTCCCGCGGTCGGCTGCCTATTTTATTTGAAAAGATGGGAACGCCCGTTCCCACAATGCCTTGAGGCTGGGAACGGTCGTTCCCAGTTTCTGAAACTTTGAAGAACAGAGCAGAAACAGGGGATGCTCACGGGAATGAGCAACAAAGCAACAAAAATTCCATTTTCAATCCCCAAAATCATGATTTTTGGAAATATACATGCATATATGCTCAAGAAATGATACCATAACACCTAAACACTCAAAGCACAAAATCTCCTCAAGAATTCATGATTTCAAGTTCATGCTCACACTTGATCATTCATGCCAAATTTTCAATGATTTCATGAATAAATCACGCTATAATTCATGATATGATCAACCAATCATGTTTCCAACTAAAATTAATCCATCTAACAAACCAAACTTAAACCCTAGTCATGCCAAATATGATCAAACTCTTCAATTCATGCACATACCAACCTTGAAGATGAAAGAAATGAAGAAGTTGGATGATGCTGATGATGAACTCCCAAATTTCTTGAAAGATTTCTTGAAATCTTGATGATTGATTGAAAAACTTCTTTCCTTTTTTTTTCCTTGGAGAACCGAGAGTGGGGGAGCAAAGTTGTTGGGAAATTTTTGCTAGAAAATGATCAAGAAAGAGGCTTGGAGATGCATTACGTAAAACCCATTTTTGAAAAATGTGAAATATGCTAATTTGCCAATAAATCCTCCCAGAATTCAATCTATGCAATTGAGTATATGAGGTTTTAGAGTATAATCAATTAAGTCCTTAAAGGATTGGCAATTAAGTCCCTAGAATTTTAAAGAATATTTAACTGGGGACAATTTGGTAATTTAAGACACACTCGGTAATTATTTCATGCAATAAATATTTTCCGTGTAATGAAATAATATTTTCAATGATATGAATTCAAAGAATTGATATAAATAATGTTTCATGAATTTTATAAAAATTATGAATGCCAAGTAAGAATATATTATAAAATTAAAGAAATAAAATAAAACCTACGCTCAAACTCACACGTGGCGTGCTTACCTGATCATCCGGAAACCGGGGCGTTACAACTCTCCCCCCCTTAGAAGAATCTGGTCTCCAGATTCTCTAGTCTTGCTCGAACAACTCCGGGTGGAACCGTTTCATTTTATCCTCTGTTTCCCATGTAGCTTTTTCGGTTTTATCTCTTCTCCACAACACTTTAACCATGGGAATTCTTCGGTTTCTCAAATCTTGAAATTTCCGATCCAGTATTCTAACCGGCCTCTGAATAAATGTCAAATTCGGTTCCAGCTCAACTTCTTCCACAGGGAGAATCGTAGTCTCATCGGGGTAATATTTCCTTAATTGTGAAACATGAAACACTTTGTGAATCCCCGTAAGACTCGGTGGTAGTTCCAGTTGATAGGCTACCTTGCCTATTCTTTCAAGAATTTCAAACGGACCTAAGTAGCGAGGATTAAGTTTTCCTCCTTTCCCGATCCGGGTGAAACCTTTCCTTAGTGACACCTTCAAGAATACCCGGTCACCAACTTCAAATTCTAGATCTCTTCGGCGCTTATCGGCATAGCTCTTTTGCCTATCTTGCGCGGCTTTCATCCGTTGTTGAATCATTTGAACTTTCTCAATCATAGCTTGAACGACTTTGGAAGGCCTTTCGAATCTTTCACTTTTCTTTACCCCTTCCTGTTTCGACCATTTCCATTCTTCCAAGTCGAAGAACAACGGAGATCGGCACTTTCTTCCATAAAGTAACTCGTAAGGAGCCATCCCAATCGAAGCCTGAAAGCTGTTATTGTAAGCAAACTCGATTAAAGGAAGCTGTTCTGCCCACGAGTTCTGAAAATCCATCGCGCAAGCCCGAAGAAGATCTTCCAAATACCTGATTGACCTTTCAGTTTGACCGTCTGTTTGCGGGTGGAATGCTGTACTGAACTTAAGTTTCGTTCCCAAGACGGCCTGTAGTTCCTGCCACAACTTAGAAGTAAATCTCGGTGTCGGTCTGAAACTATGCTCACCGGAATACCATGAAGTTGAATAATCTCTCTGTTATAGATTTCAGCCAACTTCGGGATCTTATAAGACATCCGGACCGGTAGAAAGTGAGCAGACTTTGTAAATCTATCCACGATTACCGAAATTCCATCAAACCCGCCTTTAACCTTCGGTAATCCGGAAACAAAGTCCATCGTTACTTGTTCCCACTTCCACTCGGGAATAGGTAACGGTTGTAGAAGTCCCGCGGGCTTTTGGTGCTCAGCTTTCACCTTTTGACAAGTCAGACAATGTTTCACGTATTCCGCCACGTCTCTTTTCATCCCGTTCCACCAATAGCATTGCTTCAAATCCTTATACATTTTATTTCCTCCTGGGTGGATCGAGTAGGCTGACTTGTGAGCTTCTTCGAGTAGGACCCGTCTCAATTCTTCAGGTACTACTACTCTGTTTTTAAACCGAAGCAACCCGGTCTCATCAAACCCAAACGGACTCTCCGGGTCATCCTTAGCTTTACTTACAAGCTTCTGCACTTCCGAATCCTTATTCTGAGCCTCAAATAACTGATACTTTAATTCCGGCTGAATTGTGATATTAGAAACCCGAGCCTTTAACACAATCGGGACAACTTCCTCACTTTCCTTTATTTCCAAACTCGATACACTCGCCTTCCTGCTAAGTGCATCGGCGACCACATTGGCTTTCCCGGGATGGTATTTAATTGTACAATCATAATCTTCCAACTTTTCCATCCAACGCCGTTGCCTCATATTCAAATCCTTCTGTGTGAATAAATACTGGAGGCTCTTATGGTCGGTAAAAATCTCAAAGGAAGTCCCGTAAAGATAATGTCTCCATTTCCCGAGAGCAAAGATCACGACTGCAAGCTCTAGGTCGTGTGTTGGATAATTCCTTTCATATTCCTTTAGCTTCCGAGAAGCATAGGCGATCACTTTTCCTTTCTGAGTCAAAACACAACCTAAGCCTTCTTTAGAAGCATCTGTGTATAATGCATATCCTTCTGAACCCTCGGGTAAAGTTAACACCGGAGCTGAGACTAACTTTTCTTTCAGAAAATTAAAGCTTTGATCACACTTCTCGTCCCAGACAAACTTAACATCCTTCTTTGTCAATCAGGTTAAGGGTGCAGCAATCTTGGAGAAGTCCTGAACAAATCTTCTATAATAACCGGCCAATCCCAAGAAGCTTCTAATTTCCGAGGCACTCTTTGGTTTCTCCCACTTGAGCACGGCCTCGATTTTCGAGGGATCGACTTCCAACCCTTTTCCTGAAATCACATGTCCCAAAAAGGAAACCCGATCGATCCAAAATTCACACTTACTGAACTTAGCAAACAACTGATGCTCTTTTAGAGTCTGAAGAACGAGCCTGAGATGTCTCGCGTGTTCCTCGGCTGATTTTGAGAAAACCAGAATATCATCAATAAAAATTACCACGAACTTGTCGAGGAAAGGCCTGAATATCCGATGCATCATATCCATGAAAGCTGCAGGGGTGTTAGTTAATCCAAATGGCATAACCACGAACTCGTAGTGCCCGTACCGAGTATTGAATCCTGTCTTAGGAATATCCTCTGCTCGGATTCGCAGCTGATAGTATCCCTGTCTTAAATCCAATTTTGAATAAACTTTGGAACCCTGAAGTATATCGAATAACTCCTCAATATGTGGGAGGGGATACTTGTTCTTGATAGTCATCCTGTTTAACTCCCGGTAATCGATACACATTCTTAAGGTCCCGTCCTTTTTCTTTACAAACAATACCGTTGCTCCCCATGGTGAAGAACTTGGCCGTATGTACCCAACTTCTAATAAAGCCTCAAGCTGAACTTTTAATTCTTTTAATTCAGCTGGAGCCATCCGGTACGGAGTCTTTGAATACGGCTCAGCATTCGGGAAAAGATCGATCACAAATTCAATCTCTCGTTCAGGAGGCAAGGAATCCAACTTCTCTGGAAATACCTCGGGGAATTCCTTTACTACTTCGGTGTCCTCTAATTTCACCTGATCTTTTGGCTTGTTCAGAATATAGGCAATGAACCCTGTAGCCCCGTCTCTGACTAATCTCTGAGCCTCTGAAAATGAAAGTAGGGGCACGGTCTTCGAAGTACAGCCCGTAATAACCTCTGAACCCAACTGAACCTTCTTAGCCCGGCAATCTACGGTAGCACAATGCCTGTATAACCATTCCATCCCCAATATAGCTCCGTATCTCTCCATCGGAATAACAATAAAATCTGTCAGAAACTCCCGGCCTTCAATTACCACTGGAACATCCCTGTAAACCTGATCCGTCTCTCGCCTACTACCGAAAGGAGTACTAACTAGATAGCGCACAGAAGTACACATAGCAGGCAAAGGCAAAGTAATAGCAATAGAGTGCGCAAGAAAGGAGTGTGTAGCTCCTGGATCAAATAATGTATGGATGTTCGTGCCATGAATGCAAATAATACCTTCAACTACCGCGGCGGGGTCTATCTCTGCATCCTACTCCTCTCCAGCGAGTGCATAAGCCCGAGCTCTCACCAGTGGCCTCGGTCCTGCAGGTGGTGGATCCTGACGATCCGGACAGCCGTCAACCATGTGCTCGTCACTCCCGCAAATTAAACACAAACCTAACCGGCGCCTGCAGTTATCGTAGGTATGTGTAGGAAGTCCACACCATCTGCAGCCCGGTCTCTGAGGTGGCTAGGGTGGTGCTGGAGCTCTCGGACCTCTCGGTAATGGCCCTGTCGCCTTAAGCTTCTTCCCGGGGTTCTTCTGAGCTGGAGGTGCAGAGTAAATCATCGGTCTTTTTCCTGAGCTCGATCCCTGACCTGCTCTCGAGCCCGAAGCCTGTCCAGTCCGCGAAGTAGCTTTCCTAGCAGTATCCGAATCCTCAACTTTTAGGGCCTTAGTGGTAGCTTTTGCCCAGGTGCTCGTATTAGCTGCTTTCAGGGCATCCTGAATATCCGGTCTGAGTCCTTGGACGAACTGCATCGCTTTATGAAAGTCATAATTCGCTATGTTGGGTGCATAGCGAGAAAGTCTCTCGAACTCGGCCATATACTGACCCACAGACCTGCCTCCCTGCTTTAGCTCGGTGAACTCTCTCAACCTGCGGGTACGGGAAGCTGGAGGGATATATTTGTTTCTGAACTCCCATACAAATACCTCCCAAGTAATCTCGGTCCCGGCTGCCTCCAGAACAATCTGTGTGCTTTCCCACCAAGAATAGGCCTCGCCCTGAATAAGAGTAAGTGTACAGCGAGCCTTCTCCTGACTGTCACAAGGGATAAGCTGCCAAATCCATTCGATCTCTTTTAGCCACATCTTTGCCTGTATATCATCTCCTTTATAGAACTTCGGGGGATGCTGGTTCTGAAACTCTCGTAAAATGGCAGAAATGGGGTTCTCCTGAGGTGCTACTGGTGCTGGAGGTGGTGGAGGAACCCTTTCCTGTAGCCTCTGATCAATTAGTCCCACTACCGCGTTCATGAAATCCTGGGGCTGTGCCTGAGCAGGTGGAGGAGGGGGTGATCTCTCGCGGCGATGATGTCGGCGGTGATGATGCCTGTGCCTCGAGGATTGATCACTGGAACGTCTGTCGTGCTCCATCCTGAAATCAGATCACTACACATGTGTGGCTTGATTAATAAATGCAAATGTGTGCATACAATTTCCATAATGTCAAGTAGCACATGTTCAAGGAAGATCAAGTAGCTCAATTAATACGAAGAAATGAGTAAATCAAGTAAGTCAACCAAATGCAGACTCCCAAATACCACATAATCCTATGCCGTGCGACCTAGACTGACTTGACACGACTCGAGAACCTCGGTTTTGCAACCGGGCTCTGATACCACCTGTAGATGTAGCACCCTAACCCCCAGGGCACCACATCCCCCGCACTATAGCCCCGATCCACGTATGAAATGGGAAGTCCATACATAAACCAGAACTATAGCGAACTGGTGACAATAAAATAAACGGGCTAGGCGGGACACTCTCCCCAACAACAACCCAAACAAACATGATAATGAAAGCGGAAGCAATTAAATCATTCATACATATAGGTACCATATTTACTGAATAGATACTTATAGATACCAACTTAACTATCAATACATTATCATCTCTTAATAATATACATACTTAAGTATTCAAAACGTGACAATAACGATCATAACATGAAATGTCTCAAAAGTACGTTACATGAAAGGTACTAGACTCGTGAAGATGCAAAAGTCGACCGGACACCCGCCTAGCACGACCACGCTCAAAGTGTACCTGAAAAGTGAAGTATCAGTCTACCGAAGACTGAGTGAGGGGCAATAAATATATATACACACATCACATGCAAGTTGTAGCCTCGGGTGAAGACTTTGGAATAAATTAGATATATAATTCAAGAAGTTTAATCTTTGCCCGAGATTACAACCAATCATTTTAACACGTTTATTTATTCATGCTTGCCAATGTCATGAACATGTGGCCCTGGCGAGCAAGGGCAATCTCCAACCGAATTCCCAATCGTGAACAATACGTGATCATGCTTGCTTGCTTGAGAAATACGTGATCATGCAATTTATGTAGTGCTCACATAAACAATTTCATGCTTGAAATCATGCAATAACCCGAGGATAACCCGACATGCCGGATTAATCCCCAGTCTCCTTCTTCCTCCGGGTGATAGCGAGTTTGCAAGGCTCGACTATCCACGACATGGTGTGTGTAGAGGACATGACCCTCTAGACACGGAACTCCTTCCACCACTAATCTCCTAGTGGCTTCGGGGGTGATCCCAACAATGTGAGGATAATTCAGGAGTTACCCGTCAGCCCTTGCTTTCCCGGTTGGCTCAAGAATTACCCTCGGGCCCACGTGCAATCATGTACTCGCCAAACATGCTTGAAATCATGAATTGTTTGCTTGAAATGTTCATGGTTTGGAAATCATTCATAAGTATACTACGTTTTGGCCGAAAACTAACACATAAGGGTTATAGGGTTCGTTTTACCAAAACAAGACCTCACCTTTTCTTGCAAAATACAATAAAGAAGTGTTCTAAGGAGCTTGCTCCCCGTCCACGCCCTCGTGACCTGTGCAAACACGAGGTACATTCGTGAGACATGACCTAAAACGACCAAAATATGACGAACGGCTGAAATGTATGGAGACGACCATGAAAATGCAATGTGGTATGATAACATATCGTTTCACATCATATTAGCGCATATTATAGCAATTCGGGGTCAAAGAAGTCGTTGGATCGAGGGGTCATTTTCGAAATTTTGTGCAGAAACTTTTGTTCTGCAATCCAGGTGGGAACGGCCGTTCCGGTCCCCTTTGCAAAATGGGAACGGTCGTTCCCATGCAACCCCAAAGCGCGCTAACGTTTTACCATTTTAAAAACGCGCCTAGCTGGGAACGGCCCTTCCGGCTCCAAGGCCAAAATGGGAACGGCCGTTCCCGCGGTCGGCTGCCTATTTTATTTGAAAAGATGGGAACGCCCGTTCCCACAATGCCTTGAGGCTGGGAACGGTCGTTCCCAGTTTCTGAAACTTTGAAGAACAGAGCAGAAACAG
Source organism: Lantana camara (assembly GCA_037501455.1). NCBI lineage: Eukaryota > Viridiplantae > Streptophyta > Magnoliopsida > Lamiales > Verbenaceae > Lantana > Lantana camara. Next base: position 66,357,489 of record CM074862.1, read on the forward strand.
GGGATGCTCACGGGAATGAGCAACAAAGCAACAAAAATTCCATTTTCAATCCCCAAAATCATGATTTCTGGAAATATACATGCATATATGCTCAAGAAATGATACCATAACACCTAAACACTCAAAGCACAAAATCTCCTCAAGAATTCATGATTTCAAGTTCATGCTCACACTTGATCAATCATGCCAAATTTTCAATGATTTCATGAATAAATCACGCTATAATTCATGATATGATCAACCAATCATGTTTCCAACTAAAATTAATCCATCTAACAAACCAAACTTAAACCCTGGTCATGCCAAATATGATCAAACTCTTCAATTCATGCACATACCAACCTTGAAGATGAAAGAAATGAAGAAGTTGGATGATGATGATGATGAACTCTCAAATTTCTTGAAAGATTTCTTGAAATCTTGATGAATGATTGAAAAACTTCTTTCCTTTTTTTTTCCTTGGAGAACCGAGAGTGGGGGAGCAAAGTTGTTGGGAAATTTTTGCTAGAAAATGATCAAGAAAGAGGCTTGGAGATGCATTACGTAAAACCCATTTTTGAAAAATGTGAAATATGCTAATTTGCCAATAAATCCTCCCAGAATTCAATCTATGCAATTGAGTATATGAGGTTTTAGAGTATAATCAATTAAGTCCTTAAAGGATTGGCAATTAAGTCCCTAGAATTTTAAAGAATATTTAACTGGGGACAATTTGGTAATTTAAGACACTCTCGGTAATTATTTCATGCAATAAATATTTTCCGTGTAATGAAATAATATTTTCAATGATATGAATTCAAAGAATTGATATAAATAATGTTTCATGAATTTTATAAAAATTATGAATGCCAAGTAAGAATATATTATAAAATTAAAGAAATAAAATAAAACCTACGCTCAAACTCACACGTGGCGTGCTTACCTGATCATCCGGAAACCGGGGCGTTACAGATCCCCTAGTCCATCAGTCCCAGTTGGCACGAGCGTGCTTCTCGCCCTCGCTACCAACCCCCAAAGCGGCTCTCTGACACTCGTACTAGCCCGCACACTTGACTTTGCTGCAAACACTAACTCCTACCAACTTTTGCAGGAGATTCCTCCTAGGATTCTCCTCGTTGCGACACGTGTTAGGGCAGCATTAGGGCAGAACCACACAAAGCAAATTACCAAAGGGTCCTTCACCCTCAACTATAAATATACAACGTCTTCTTCTCCACTGTAAGCAATCACCATTCCAGAAACTAAGTTCTTCACTTTTCTTTGCTTTGCTTTGCTTTGTTGAGATTCTTGCCTGACTTGAGCGTCGGAGAGCCAAACTGGGAATCACCCCTAGCTTGGCTTTCTGACTTTGTTGGTGTTTGTCCTAGCAGGTAGGATCCATAGCTTTTCCGGTGATCTCCATTGAGCTTCTCTGTCTGTTTCCCCACCTCAACAAAATAGGAAGTGATCGAAGTTTGACCTTTACCTAATCAGACACCATCATGTATATAATTATATATATATATATATATATATATATATATATATATATATATATATATATTTATATATAAATATAAAATTATTTATATATATATGTAATTAATATAAATAATTATATATATATATATATATATATATATATATATATATATATATAATATAATGTAATATTTGCATAATAATATATTATATCTTATATATATTTTTATTCATTATGATAAAATAATTTTTTTATTAATATATATTTTTATTATATTATGATATATCATATAATATATATAATAAGCTACGTATGTATTATTTATATATATACATATATATATATTATTTTTATAAATTTGTTAATTTATTTAATATGTATTTTTATATATTAAATAAGTTTACATATATATATATACACTATTTTTATAAATTTATTGATTTATTAATATGTATTTTTAGATATTAAATAAGTATATATATTATATGTATATACATTTATATAACTACTACAGTACATAAGGGTATTATGGGGATTTTACACTTTTTCGTTGACCAAATGGGGTTAGGGGGCGGTGAGTTTATTTTAAAAAACAAAGGGTTTTTTAAAGTACTTTTTTTTTGTCAGGGTTTTTTGTGATCATTTTGAATAATACAGGGTTTTTGGGGTTGTTGGCTCATAGGAATTGGCAAAACAGGAGGGGGAAAATAGATAAGACTGTTCATAATTCTCATTCCTCACTGTTTGTTCTTTTTTCCGCCCAATAGCACGGGCGGGACAAACTCGGGCGCTCCTTGGAGAGTCAAATGTAGCATTCTCCTCATCGAAACGATTGAAAAACACTACAATCTTACGAAATTTGTTGGAGAATCAAGGCAACTAGAATTTAATGATGCATGGCTTTTTTTATTTTTTAGTTGAATGTGTGTGTGTTCAAATGTGTGTAGTATGTGTTTAGTGGGTTGAGGAAGTGAGCGTATAAATGGCAAACCACATCATATATTCTTTTCTTTTTTTTTTCTTATTTTCACAAACACACATATATATTATATTTGTCTATGATAATTTGCGAAGCGGCATATTATAAAATAACCTCAACTTCACCATTGTCGTCGTTCCGTGCTAGAAAACGATAAATAGTGTTGTTGGAATTTGTCAGCTCCAACGCAGCGGAAATTAAAAATTTTGGGGATTATAAAATTGATTTTATCGGAATTCCATAATAGACCAGGCTTTGTTTTTAAATATACAATTTAAACAAGAGAGTAAGATTTAAATATCTCTCTTGCTTCCAGTTGATGACAATGATAAGAAGGTTTTCCAAAACCTCTCCGGTCTGCTTTTATCCGACCGGCTTCCAATAACTCTCACGATCGATATGATTTCTTCTCACAAATCTGCTTAAATAATTAAACTTAGATTAGAAAACCTATGGACTAGTTATTGTGGTGGGTTTTAATTCAATTACTACTAATTAAATTAAAAACCGAACACCCCTTTTAATTAGTGGACTTAATTTAATTATATTAATTAAATCACAAGTCCAATATCTAATTAAATTGGGGGAATTAAAAATTAATTACACATAATTAAATTTTAAGCCCAATTAATTTAAATACACTTATTTAAATTAATGTTAACTCTTTAACATCTATTCGCAATTACTTAACAAATTAAGCATAAATTAATACCATTATTATTTAATTACTCTCTCATATTATAAATTAAACTCTTTTAATTTATCGATCAATCTTTATTGATCTTTAGATAATCATGTTGGTTCAATTCGAGTCATTGTGTAACCCCTTAGGTTCATCGATGAATAACAGTAGTCTCACATTCTTAATGTGGTATTTCAGATATCCATTTATCTTATTGATTTAATTGAACTCTTTCAATTAATCACTGTTTAATTAAATTTTATTTTAATTAATCAATACCTACAGATCATGATTGATGTCTAGTGACAAGTGTTTGGAATAGTTCCCTTAAAGCCGATCTTGTAATCCGCTTAGTGTTTTTCCTTTATAAATCACAGACAATCTTTGAGTAATAAACGAACTGATTCAATCATACAAAGTGATATATTAATTTTTCTCGAAAATAATTTAATTTTAATTTATAAAATCATAATTTAATATTTATTTCAAAAATAAATAATTTTACAATAAAATCGTAATTTTAAAATTCGGGATTTTACAAAACCGAAACGAAACGAAAAAAAAATGCTTGGGACTACCCGTAACCGCGCACACAACCCGTACGGTTGCCAGCCGAAGAAGGGCATTGTTACGCTCGCGAGGCACGCGTAGATAACGGAACTGGGCAGGCGGATGGCCCTAGGCTGTCCGGGCTCAGCGTGTGCATCCCTGGCACGCTTTGCGGCCATCGCCCGATAGGTGCTGACAGGACGAAGCGGCTCTTGCCGCTCCATGTGCGGTTCGCGCTCGGTAGCGCGCAGTTGGGCGCGGCTATACAACCCTTTCCGATTTTCTTTCCAAAACCAAATTTTCTAAAATTCAGTTTTTGAATTAAAACAGTTCAGAAAAATCCAGATTTAAACAGTTCTGAATCAGATTAGTACGAAAACAATTTTTCAGCAACTTTTAACCCGTCTTCTTGGCAATCCAGGTATGACGTCACGAGTGAGTTTAATTACGTAATTTAATTGTTTAATTTCTAATATGTGATGTCGCATGTCTAACGTGTCTATATAAATTTCTTTTTAAGTAAATTGTTACCTTAGAACTCGATTATTACATGTTTGGAATCGAAAGTCCATTTATTTGAAGATTAGGCACCTTATCGGAATTAGGGTTTGTGAGCCGTTCTTCAACTAACTTGAGTTCGGGGATTCGAATTTGAATTTCGACTTTGCTATTGGATTTATTTCGACGATTCAGGTCCAACAGAACTACTCGCCTTTTTCTACAACCATTTGAACCTTCTACCGATTTAATTTCTAACCGATTGAGCCAAACCCGTCGTGAATCGAACCGAACCAGTTGTTGGCCTTAAGAGGACTGAACCCCCTCTTCCTCCCTCATTCTTGCTCATCTCATTTCTTAAGGGGAGAAAAGGAAGAGGAATACCACTATTCACTCTTAATCTTTGAGCTCAAGTTACGACTTTATCTCTCGCCCGATCAATGATCCGAGGTAACATTTGAATTCCTCTCTTCAAGTACGTTGTTTCCTTCTGATTGTATCTCATTTTTCTTGCCCGAATTCATACTTTCTTGAAGATGATGTATGGAATGATAATATGAAAATTTGCTCCCAATGTTCTTATATGTGGTTTAATCTGGCTAGAATCGAAGTATGTTGTTAACATTATTTTCCTCTTCGTTTGTTCGTTGGAATTTTGTACTTTGCTTGCCTGTTTCGTGGTTCACTATTTTTGTAGCTTGAAGGAGCTTTAATGGCAACTTGCTTTATGCTTCGATTCATGAGTTTATTTTGTGCCTAAGTTGGTAAGCATGTAATTTGGGACTTATGTATGCATTTTGGTGTGATTCGAGGTTGTGGTTGTGTTGTTGCCACATTTTTCTTCTTTTTTTCGCCATTGTTAAAGCGTTTGGAGCTTGGAGACGAAGGGGAGATAGGCCCTGTCTCCCTAATGAAGAAAATGAGACATCCCCGTGTCTGAGACACCTCCATGAGACACCCAGTGTCTCCCTTGAAGCGTTAAACCTCTGTACTAAGACACCCCCGTGTCTCAGTTTTGTAGCGCCCAAAGCGGCGAGCCACCACATCCCCCGCACCTAGCCTCGAACCCACATATGAAATAGAAATCCATATATGAGCCCAAGACTAAGCGAACGGGAACCTACACGCACACGTTAAGCCAGGCGGAGCTAAGACAGAACCAGAGCACGCAAAATAAAAGCAAAGCGGAAGCATATGATCAAATCCAAGAAGATAAAATAACAAAATGGGTTCAACTATCCCTAGAAGCCTGTCCCGAAATATATAAAATAAGAATTCATACACAATTCCATTAACAAATTCGAATCATATACAAAAGTAACTGAATGCAAGTGAAAATGAAGCTAGAGCTAGGGACTAGAACTCGACCGACTCACGACTCCGCCTAGCATGAACCAGAACCTGCAACTGAAAAGTTAAAAAGAGAGGGTCAGTCCACGGACTGAGTGAGGGGGCTAACGCACACCCACACACTATATAAGTATAAAGCAGAGCACATATCCAGCAAAAGATTATGAACCGGGAAAGGGTTTTGCACTCCAAATCATGTTCAAAAACAAAATTAGACAATGCATAATTAAAACAAACGTATTAGAGTTCAAAGGAAGATCCTATCCCGTTTTATAATCAACGAATCATATAAAAGCTCGGTGAGTACGAGCACCTAGTCCCATCCTCGGCTCCTATGACTAATCACACAAGCAAATACAAACAAACGAATGACATACTTACAAATTAGCCTCTTTCTCCGGTGATGGAAGGGTTGCGGACCCTAACCATCCATTACAGTCGAGAGGAGTGCAAGCTACTCCAAACCCTCAGGATCTCCATCACTCACCAAACCTCCTGGTAAGATCAGGGGTAATCCGAACTAACTGTGGAGATGTGTACAGGGGTCATAACCGACGACCCCATGGTCGTCCCGCGTCTCCCTTACCCACAACTCCGGGGCCCATCATTACCAATACGAATCAATACATTACAACATAACTCATTAACGTACTTAACTCGCTACAAAACTTAAAATATAACTTATGTACCTTATCGAAGCATACCTTACCTTGAAACTTAGCATATGCTATAAACATACCTCTCCATGTCATCCTAATCCATATCTAGCATGAAGATACACGGTTTGGAGCATAGCCTCGTTGCAAAACATTTTAAGTTTATATATGCTCGTACTTATATTTCAAAACGTTAATCATAAGATAAAATGATAAACGTATCACAAGGCACGTATCTAATACGTAGATATATATTATATTCGCATGCGGGTGAGAAATCATCACATTTAGGCCATAGGTCGCTTATCTAAACAAAAAGGTCCTAAACCTCACCTTTTACCAAAAGTGTTCCCGAAAGAGCGTTACCGACCAAGAAGAAGTTAAATGGTGGATCCAACACCTCTCGAACCCAAATCTGAGACAAATAAACACAAACTTATGACTTAGACTCGATCATGAACCAATTAGACGCACGGCGATGCATAAGAATGCAAATGGATGCAATACACATCCTATATATTCATACTTAGACACATCGGGGCAATTAACCAAATATCCCATAAAGAATTCAAGAATTAAACTCATATTAAATTAAATCAGCTCATAACATATCATATAATAGCATATCATATGCATTCGTAAGTTTGAAATCCAAAGAAAGAGCAAGAGATGCAAGAAAGAGTTAAACGTTTCATATAACGGTTAAGAATTCAAGTCACAATTACACCTAACAAATGAATTCATAAACTTAAAATAATCAAAGAAACACAACATATTTCAACACATTAACATGTTAGGATCATAACCGGGTTGGGAATTAACGAGAAAAATGGAATAAAAGCACAAAATAGGTCTTTGAGTGAAAATAGGCAAAAACTGACAGTTTTACCGAAACTAAGAAGCAGTAGGAAATCAGTCGTAACTTGAGTTTGAGAAATGGGAATCAAGTTTTGTCTATTGAAAATGAAACTAGACACACAGGGCTTTCCAAAGATATATAGCACGAATTTTAATTCAAAGGGAGCCGAAAATGGTGGAGGTTTGAAGTTGAACGAATGCAGAATTTCGGCGAAGTGACAACACCAAAATCAAACGATTATATCTCACAATCTAGAATGAATGTTAGGTGATTCCAATTATAGAGTGTTCTAGACTCAAATAGGTTGATCGTGTCCGAAAATTAGGTCAAACGAAGTTCGTATGAAGGGGTACCCGACCGGGGAAAAATAAGGCAGAAATTTACCCGGCCGGGGAAAACAGTGCAGAAACTTTCTGCACTAAATCTACCCGCCCGGGGACTTTCCTTCACAAAATCTACCCGCCCGGGTAGAGGTCGACAACAAGAAAAAGAGCAGGAACAGGGCTGATCGAGGTGGGGGAAGAAGGGGCAACCAAAGCAGCACATATAGGCACGAAATGGAGCATAAAACATGAGCAAATACTTCACACAAAAGCACACAACAACAAGCCAAGACATGGGATGAAAAGGATCAACATGTATGCATCTTAAACTTCAAGAAATTTAAGGTTCATTCATGGACACTCATATAATACCCATCTACCATGAAATTCAAGCTCATATACTCAATAATGAAGTTCAAATGATCATATATCATACATCAACTCAAGCTATAACTCAAAGATGGCAAGAAATCTCATATATATACACAAACCTTATGTTATTCACTTCATATATCATAACTCAATCATACATGGCTCAAAATCTGAATTTATTGGATGAAAATGACCACATAATTATGGATATAACAATCATACACTTACCCCTTGAATTTGGTTGAGTTTGATGAAGATTTGAGCTCCAAACTCTTCCTTGGTGAATAGTGACGGGAATGGAAGGGTTTGCTGCCAAAGATCTGATTTTTCCTTTCCCTCTCTTGTGTGGATCGAGATTAAGAGAGAAAGTTATGATAAATCATTGAGTTGGTGAGTAGTGGGACCAAGAATCAATTGAAAAGACTGAAAATTGAGGGACTAAAGTGCAAATTAGTGAAAAGTGGTCAAATTGGCGCGAGTCAGTTTTTCGATTGAATTTTGGAGTATCGAACGAGCTTAGAAAAATGTAAGGCTAGGTTCTTTAGTTCCATATCTTCGTTACGAGTTAGGCGCCACTTTCGGAATTCGAATCCAAATTCCTGAGCTCAAGATATGGCCTCCGGAATCCGAGGCGTGCTAAACCTCGTTAGGCCCTCGAATCCCCAAAGATAAAGAAATGGTCTCCGACCAATTCAAACAAGTATAAACGAATAGTATAAACACGTAAACTAGTTCATAAATCACATAATTCAAGTATATCACATATTCACGAAGTTCAGGAATTAAAATCAAGTAGTAAAAATTAAATACGGAAATTAAAGTGTAAAACTCAAACGTTAAAGGCACATAAATCACTTAAACAATTAAATCAATGTATAAATTAAATCGAAAAGGAAATAAAACGTCCGTAAACCCTCAAGTGACGTCATACTTGGCTTGCCGAAGAAATAGGGTGTCACAATCCTCCCCCCTTAAGAGAACCTGGTCTCCAGGTTCGCCTGCTCGAGTTTCAAGCTCGAACAACTTCCCGTATTCACCCAAGTTCGAGGTTCATAACGTCTCGACAAGGGTTAGCCCGGTAAGGTCTTCTTGTACAAGGGGTTTGTTCACTTCTTGAAATCTTGATGGAGTAATTCCTCATCGTTTGATCCGTGCTAGGAGCAAGTAAAATGTTTTGCACGATAGGAGGGTCCATTCAACACCCATCGTTTGATTCATTCCAAATACTCAAAAGCTCGGTGTTACACGAATGACGTGGTTACCGAACCTCCACCATTCGCACCTTCTAATTCAAGAAGTCCCTTTACTAGATAACTAAATCACCATTCCTTGCTTGCTCCGGAAGACCATTGTAACCACGACCCTCGACTTACCGAGAAAACCACGCACTCAAGCAACACGCACAACAAACACACACGCACAAGTAAAACACACAGCAAAATATAACAATTAAAGATGCATGATGCACGTGCCATGAATGATTTATGTACCGTTCACCATTTCTTGAAATCCTTCATATAAGGAGATGGAGTGAGGAGTCAAGGTTGATGTCTTAGAATTCGTGAACCGGATTCCTCGACCTCAGTTTTATTGAATGGGTCTTTAGCTTGTCAATTCCATTCCATTTCCTAATTTTGTCCTTAATTTGACGATACCTTTTTCCCCAAGTAGTTTCTTTCATCTTCTTCAATTCCCTCAATTGGCATGAGATATTATTTAAATTCTTTTCCTCCGGAATCTTTCATAACCCGTTTAATCTTGAATCACTCTAACTCAGTCGACAATCATCGTATCATGATCTTCGGTTGTCTTGAATTCTCTCAACCCACTCCTTCTAGGATATCCCTGTCCTTGTCTTATTCAAATCCCAGCTTCTCGGCATCTCTCTCTCTCTCATATTTTAGCGTCCAGTGAAAAAGTATTCCTCGGAGTCATCAAGTGGTACGCCCTAGTATTCACTTCTTCACAACACGACAATTCAGCTTGGATCTAGAAAGTGAACTCCAATCCATCCCGAAGATGGAACTTCTCGTAACTTAGCTTTCCATAAACTTAGAATTAATATATTGATCGGTTCTCTTTAATCTCTCCTAATAAAACTTCTTCCTTACTCAATATCCGAGGGATCTCAACTCTCTCCTCCGATGTAAACTCCAATTCCTTTGAGTCTTTAATTCCATTCGTAGTTTTTCCCAAGCCAACCCTTTCGCTTTACCTTCTTCGGAAAGTTAACCTTCCTTGAAGGTACCTCCCTATTCTCAGTCTCTGATTTCAAAAGTAAATCTTCTAAAATCGACTTTCTTCTCACACCATTGTTGGTGTCGCCCCACGACCAATCATCCTTGTATTCCCAAGAAGATCTTCAGTTCAGCCTTCATTACGTCTAATAACATTGATGATACTTGACATTGTGGAGGACACTATTATAGAAATAAACACTAAACATGCATGTCGGGTTAAGTATGCCAATGTTATGCATCATATAATTTTCATTTAAACACGTAGGAATGCTACAAGAAACAATCATGGCACTCGAATAAATAAGTACAGAATTTAAATATGTCGTGGATGCAGGTGCTATGAATGTGGATACCTCTATTTCCGGATCCATGTTGGTTTCCAACTTGAAGCTTTTGATTACGCTTCCATTGTCTATTAGCTCTCGATTGTTCACAGTCGCAAACCCTATGCTTCATTGATCCGCACGCGTAGCATCTCTTTAGCCTATCCCGACATGCCTCGTAAGTATGATTGTCTCCTCCACAATAAGCAAGCGGTCGGGGCTCTTTCTTCACTCTCAGGTAGTCTCGAGTCTCAGGCTTCTTTCGGCGGACCTTCTTAGCTCGAGTACCATGTTGATGGGATCTTTCTCCCACTTGAAGGTTTGAGCAAAATCCTAGTTCCCTTCTCGGTGCTGAATTCTCTTCTTCCTTCCCTTTTGTTATCCTTCGACTTTCCACCCTTAAAGCTTTTGTCGTAGCTTTATCCCATGAGCTAGTATCCTCCGCAATTAAGGCCTCTTTAAACTCTTCCCGCAAACCTTCCATGAAGTACCAAGTCTTCATCTCTTCGTTGCTCATAATATGAGGCACGTAAGTGCCTAGCCTCTCAAATTCTTCGATATACTCTATGACCGCTTGGTTTTCTTGTTTTAGGGCACAGAACTCTTGAGACCTTCGATCTCTTAAAATGGCCGGGGTATACCTCTTTCTAAACTCTCGAACGAAGCCATCCCATCTCAATCCTTCGCTACTAGCTTCAATTTGCGAGGCTACCCTTTTCCACCATTGTCTTGCTTGTCCCTGTACGAGCAATATAGTAATGCGAGCCATATTGCAGGGCCACACTTCAAAGATACTTTCTATCTCTGAAATCCACTCTTCAGCTCGAGTATCATCACCTTCTCTGAATTGGGGAGGGTTGAATGCCCTGAAATCATGATATAACATGGCCATCGGGTTCATAGGTCGTATCTCGGCATGATTTTGCTCTTGATTGTAATGATGTCTATTTGATGATTGACCAAAATCTCGTCGACGTGGTCACATCCTGAAATTCTCAACAACCACAATATAGATAGATGCATATCGGTTAGTGTATGATTATGGCACGTAAATGGAACAACTAAGGCACGTAAAGTATGCAACAACAACAATTAATGAAAAGAAAGTAGCAATTTTAAAACACGTAATACAAGGAAATTCACATATTTGAATACAATGCACACATTAGCATGTTGTTCCTACGCCGTACGACCTATACTTAACACAACACGACGCGAGAACTCCAGTTTTGTAACCCGGAGATCTGATACCACGTTAAGATGTAGCGCCCGAAGGGGCGAGCCACCACATCCCCCGCACCTAGCCTCGAACCCACATATGAAATAGAAATCCATACATGAGCCCAAGACTAACCGAACGGGAACCTACATGTACACTGTAACACCCCCAGAGCGAAGGGTGCCACATCCCCCGCACTAAGGTCCAACACGAGTAGCGAAATGGAAGTCCGCACCCGTATCAGACCATAGCGAACGGGAGACACACAAAACTCACACCCTCGCTAGGCGGCCTAGACCCCCAAGAACTGCAAGAATAAAAATCAGAGTAGCGGAAGCAATTTATAATCAACATATATCCCAAGATCACATATACATTTCAAAAGTGGGGAAGGGTCAACCATTCACGCCAGTTTATAAACAGAATAAACAATGCCATCTCGGCCCAAAATAGAGTAAGTGTAATCATAAATACATAATCCAAAATACAGCAATAAGAGTAGAAGTAATCCACTACGAATGCATGAAGACCCAAGCTAAACCACAAGTAAACCCAAAAGACACTTGCCGCCTAGCTTGACTCGGAAGAACCTGCAAACTCCAAAGAAAGGAAAAAGGGGAAAACAACAACGAGGGTTAGTCCTAGCGACTAGTGAGGGGGCTAACTCACGCACCCGATAAATATATAGAGCAAAGCACTTAATCAAAAGGAAAGATCCTTGAACCGAGAGTGGTTTTTGCAAGCCAAATTAATTCCCGTGATATAGAAATATATATAAGTTAAAAGAAAAGGGAAAAGGGCAAAACAAGATTCCAAGTTTTAGGTGAATTAAGAATCCACTCTCGTTTCGTAGATCATACAAAGCTTAAACCAACTCGGTGAGTACGAGTTACACACATCCCCAACTTCCAAATACGAAGAACAAAGCAAAGCAAAACAAATCAGAATCCATCCCCAACACCGGTTGATAGAAGGGTTGATCGGCCCTAACTATCCACATACACAAACGAGACAAGGTTTAATTACTACCTTGAAACCTTCGGCGGTTGCCTCCGCCGGCTCAAGAGAAACACCCTTCCTCAACCTCCTAAGGTTGGGCGAGACTCTCAAATGGAGGTGTTGATGGAAGAGCTCGGCGACCCCCCGGCCGTCCCGAGAGTACCATACCACACTCCGGGGCCCAAACATATCACGAAAGTCACAAAATATACCTCAAAGCTTATCTTTCAAAGCCACATCTCGCTCACACACACACACACACTTGCGGAAAACTAAACTTTTCAAACAAAAGCAAAATAGCGTATATACTTATACAAACGTTTTCAAATTCTTATAACAAATGGGATAAATCCTGCAACATAAGTATCATACACTTATTTACCATATATTATACATATCCACATGCGAGGCTTCAAATCAAGTAGGGTTATAGGTCGAATAACTAAAAGAACAAAACCTCACCTTGGCAACGAACGAAGCGGAGTCAAAAGAGGAAACCGGACACCTACGGAGCAAGCTCGTCCCCTACAGGAAGATCCTCTGAACAAGGCAAACAACAAGAGACACTCTTAGACTCAATATGAACCACATTGACGCTCGGTACATGAATATGTATGCTTATGATGCAAATGATATGAAATGTATTCACATTAAGGCCATTTATGAGCATTCAAAGCATAATCGGACATATATCATAAACGAGGCAAGAATAAACAACAAGAAACAACGGAAAGGAAACAAAACGAACGAAACTAGAGTTCCTAGGAGACACGCCCGTGTCCCCCGGGAAAGGCAAGCTGAGACACCCCCGTGTCTCAGTACAGAACTAAACAACGGAAACTAGGAGGTGACACGCCCGTGTCACCGAAACAAGGCAAGCCGAGACACCCCCGTGTCTCGGTACAGAAAAGCGAAAACGAAAACAAAAGGTGACACGCCCGTGTCACCAACAAAGGGCAAACCGTGACACCCCCGTGTCACGGTACAGAAAAACGCAGACGGCTCAACAGTAACTCAGCAACCCCAAAACAAAAACCCAACACTCATGCTCTAATTACCAAGCAAAGAAATGCAACAATTGATAAGAAACAAGTCCTAGGAGCATACCAACAACAACAAATCTCAAGGAAACATGAAAGGAGCAAGAATCAATCAAATCTACCAACACTACTATTCACATGCTTGTAAAATCTCAATAACCAACCAAAGAATTGAACTCAAAATCACATAAAAGAGAGAAGAGTAAGTGTAGATTGCAACCATGAACTTACCTTTCAATTTGGAGAAGTTTTGATGAAGATTTGAGCCCAAAAATCTGAAAATGAACAAAGAGGTTTTCTTCCTTCTTCCTTCTTGCTTTGCTGATCGATTTGGTGAGAGAGGGAGAGAATGGGTTGGTTTAGGGGGGGTTTAGGGGCTGAAATGGTTAGCTAACTCAAGTATAACCCAAGGTTTAGGCTTAGATAAGGTTCAAGTGGGGTCCACAAGGTCTCATAAGGTCAAAAGGTAGCTTCCAAGCTTAAGGGGCTCGTTACGGGTGAAATACGGAGGTCTTAACGAGCTTAGAAAAATGTGAGGCTTGTCCCATCGAACCCGAATCGTCGAAACGAGTTCAATGGAGGTGACGGAATTCGAATCCGAATTCCCGAGCTCAAGATACACGTCCCGGAACCCAAGGTGCGCTAAGTGCTCTTTAGCCTCCTTTAGGTCCCGTCTCCAAAACGAACCCAAAAAGGCAACCAAAACAAATACCAAAACATATAACGAGCATGTAAACGAGTTCACAAAACATATAATTAACAAATATCACGAATTCACCAAAAATTAGAATTAAATATGAACCCGAAACGAATAAAATACCCAACAAGAAAAGTTAAACGTTCAAGGGTAACCAAAATCATATTAAAGCAAATAAGTTCAAATAACTTCAATAATTCACGTTACAAATGAAATATCACATAAGGAAATAATTGAATAGCGCACATAAGAGGTTACCTGAAAAGTCTGATCAGTCGGGATGTTACAACCCTCCCTCCTTCAAAAGGACCTGTCCTCAGGTCCGAGGCAAGGTCTTGAAAAGATCCGGATACAACTGTTTCATCTTATCCTCAGTCTCCCAAGTAGCTTCTTCGGATTCTTGATCACGCCACAGGACTTTCACAAGAGGGATCTGTCTATTCCTCAACTCTTGCATCTTTTGATCCAACACCTGAACTGGATACTTCTTAAAAGTCAAATCCGGCTCTAACTGAACTTTCTCAACAGGAAGAATAGAAGACTCATCGGGATAATGTTTCCGAAGCTGCGAGACATGGAACACATTGTGAATCTCGGTCAAACTCGGCGGTAAATCAAGTTTGTAAGCTACTTCCCCAACTCGATCAAGGATCTCAAAGGGGCCAGCGAGGGTTAAGCTTCCCGCCTTTACCAATCCGATCATACCCTTTTCTAGGAGATGCCTTTAAAAAGACCTTATCTCCTTTCTCGAACTCTAAGGGTCGTCTTCTCCTATCTGCATAACTCTTTTGCCGGTCTTGAGCCACTTTCAACCTCTGTTTAATCACTTTCACCCTCTCGATGGTATCTTGAATTTCCTTAGGTTTCTTAGCCCTTTCGAGCTTTCCATCTTTAGTCCATCTCCACTCATCAATATCCCAAAAGAGAGGGGATCGGCACTTTCTTCCATACAAAGCCTCATACGGTGCCATGCCAATAGAAGACTGAAAGCTGTTGTTGTAGGCATACTCAATCAAATCCAACTGTTCATCCCACGAATCCTGATAATCTAAGGCACAAGCACGAAGCATGTCCTCGAGATACCTTATTAGCCTTTCTGATTGGCCATCCGTCTGTGGGTGGAATGCAGTACTAAAGTGGAGCTTTGTCCCCAAACACTTCTGTAATTCCTGCCAAAAACTGGATGTGAACCGAGGATCTCTATCTGAAACAATGCTGACCGGGGTACCATGCAATCTAACAATCTCCTTCCGATACAACCGGGCCAACTTAGGAACCTTGTCGGACATCTTCACCTTAAGAAAGTGTGCGGACTTTGTCAACCGATCAATAATCACCCAAATCCCATCGGAACCTCCTTTGGTCCTTGGCAAGCCGGACACGAAGTCCATTGTCACTTGCTCCCACTTCCACTCGGGTATTGGAAGTGGTTGGAGAGTTCCTCCCGGTTTCTGGTGTTCTGCTTTCACCACTTGGCATGTTTGACATCTCCTAACATAGTTAGCAACGTCTCTCTTCATGCCGTTCCACCAGTATAAAGTCCTTAGATCCTAGTACATTTTGGTGGTACCGGGATGTACTGCATACGCTGACTTGTGGGCTTCATCAAGTACCAACTGCTTAAAATCTTTCGGAACACAAACCCGAGCCTTCAACCTGAACAATCCTGAATCATCAAATCCAAACTCGGTTTCAGGATCAATCCTTGACTTCGTTATCAATTTCTGAATCTCTGGATCCATAGATTGAGCTTCTAACAGTCTCTGCTTCAAAACCGGCTGAACCAAAATATTAGCCAATCGAGCCTCTGAAACCAGAACCACTGAACCCTGTCTACTAGAACCTGCTTCCAAACCTGAAACATTCACTTTCCTACTCAAAGCATCCGCCACCACATTGGCTTTACCCGGATGGTACTGAATCTTACAATCATAGTCCTCGAGTGTCTCCATCCACCTTCTCTGTCTCACGTTCAAATCCTTCTGGGTAAACAGATACTTAAGACTCTGGTGGTCGGTGAACACTTCAAAAGTGATTCCATAAAGGTAATGCCGCCATTTCATCAAAGCAAACACCACTGCGGCGAGTTCCAAGTCATGAGTGGGATAGTTCTTCTCATGATCCTTTAACTTCCTTGAGGCGTAGGCTACAACCTTACCATTCTGCATTAACACACAACCGAGACCTTCCTTCGAAGCATCGGTGTAAACTGAGTAGCCTTCCGAACCTTCGGGTAGGGTTAAAACTGGTGCAGTAGTCAATCTCTCCTTAAGAGTTTGGAAACTCTTCTCACACGCCTCATCCCACTCGAATTTCACCTCTTTCTTAGTTAACCGGGTCAACGGGGAGGCAATCTTCGAGAAATCTTTCACAAAGCGCCTATAGTACCCTGCCAACCCGAGAAAACTTCTCACTTCCGAGGCATTCTTCGGTGGTTTCCAAAGCATCACCGTTTCGATCTTCGCAGGATCCACTTCTATACCATTCCCCGAAATGAAGTGACCCAAAAAGGAAACTCGATCCAACCAGAACTCGCACTTACTGAACTTGGCGAACAATCTGTGTTCCCGAAGTGTAGACAAGACAATACTCAAATGCTGCGCGTGCTCTTCTTCGGACCTCGAATACACCAGAATATCATCTATAAAGATGACCACGAATTTATCGAGGTAAGGCCGGAATATTCGGTGCATCATATCCATAAACGCGGCTGGGGCATTGGTCAGACCAAAAGGCATGACCACAAACTCAAAATGCCCATATCTCGTGTTGAAACCCGTCTTTAGTATATCTCCCTCCCAGATACGCAACTGGTAATACCCTTGCCTTAAGTCCAACTTGGAATAAACCCTCGACCCATGCAGGAGGTCGAACAACTCTTCAATGTGAGGGAGCGGGTATTTGTTCTTAACCGTTAACCGGTTCAGCTCACGGTAGTCAATACACATTCGCAAAGTCCCGTCTTTCTTCTTTACAAACAGGACCGGAGCACCCCACAGAGAAGTGCTCGGGCGAATGTAGCCACAAGCTAAGAGCTCGTCCAATTGCGTCTTCAACTCCTTCAACTCGGCTGGAGCCATCCTATAGGGAGATTTCGCATACGGTTCTGCTCCGGGATAGAGATCTATCACAAACTCGACGTCCCGATCCGGAGGTAAAGATCCCAAGTTTTCCGGAAACACATCGGGGAATTCCTTCACGATCTCCGTCTCTTCGAGCTTGGCCTGATCCTTTGGCTTATTAAAAAGGTAGGCCACATAGCCCGTCGCACCGTCCCGAAACAGTCTACTTGCTTCCATGAAGGAAATAAACGGGCAGGTCTTCAACCTCTGACCCGCAAAGACCGTAGAACCCAAAGTCACCCTCTTAGCAAAACAACCATCAAGGCTCGGTAACGGTACAACCAATCCATTCCCAGAATTACCCCATACTTCTTGATAGGCATCTTGATCAGATCTTCCGGATACTCATGATCTTCCACAACCACCGGACAACCTCGATAAACACAATTCGTAGACAAAGTAGCACCAAGGGGAGAAGAAATAATAAAGGAATCATCTAGGCAAGCAACAGGCAAGGGAAGAGTAGAAGCAAGCCGGGAAGCAATAAATGAATGCGTTGCTCCCGGATCAAACAATGCATGCAATGGAATGCCATGAATGTGGATAGTACCTTCAACAACGGCGTTGGCATCCACCTCTACATTTTCTTCCTCGCCCTCCAAAGCATAGGCTCTCGCTTGGATCGGTGCTCTCGGAGGCATCACATTCAACGGCGGAGGAACTCGAGGCTGAGGTGCTCTCACTTGAGGACAAGTACTGATCATATGGCCGGGCTCTCCACATTTATAACATCTTCTCAATTTCTTCCGGCAATTCTCCTCGGTGTGGTTGGGACCCTTGCAATAACCACACTGAATCGGGGCAGGTAAAGCTAGTGCCGTCGGTACCAGAGGTCGAGCTTTCTTGACTGAAGTAGGAGGACTTTGGGGTTTGAAGACCGGAGGCCCACTATAGGATACAGGCCTCTTCCCCAAATTAGAGCTCGAACCTTGGCCCGAAGAGTAAGTCGGCCTCAATCTCTTGTTGTTGGCTTCCACCTTAATTGCCTTCCTCGTAGCCTTCTCCCATGTATCCACTGTAGCTGCCTTAAGAGCATCCTGGACTTCATATCGTAAACCATGAATAAAGTTCCGGGCCTTCTGGGTATCGTCATTGGTGATGTGCGAGGCATACGGTGCAAGTCTCTCAAATTCCATGATATACTCTTCAACCGAACGGTTCCCTTGTCTCAGTTCTGTAAATTGTTGCAATCTTCTCTCACGAGCACTTGACGGAACATACTTATGACGAAACTCTCTCACAAAGCTTTCCCAATCGAATTCCTCTCCATTCCTCTCCAATCGAGCTCTCATAGCTTTGAGCCAATTGGATGCGGGACCTTGAACAAACCGGGCCGTACAAACAGCTTTCTCATGCGAAGGAGCGGGGCAAATTTCCCATATTCCCGCAACTTCCGACAACCACTCCTCGGCTTGGATGTCATCCCCTCCATACCACTTCGGCGGATTGTTGTTTCTGAACTCCTTAAAGGCCGGAGTTACTTGCCCACCTTGTCCTTCCCAATGTGGATTATTCCTTTGGTTCTGCTGAAGTTGGTTCAGAAGGGCCTGCACAATATTCTCAGCATTTATCGGAGGAGGTGGAGGTGCTTGTGGAGGGGGTTGATTAAGATCAGGAGTCTGTTCCCTATCTGCTCTCCTTCTTGGAGGCATCCTGAAAATACACAAATCAAGAAGATATCGATGCATGGAGTTCAGTTCATGATCATGAAGTCAATTATCACCAATTTAAGCAATTATGTCACGTAGAGATGTGAATGAATGTAAATAGTCACATACTCCTATACCGAACGACCTAGACAGACTCAACACGACTCCAGAGCTCTGGTTTTGCAACCGAGAGCTCTGATACCACGCCAGGATCTAACACCCCCAGAGCGAAGGGTGCCACATCCCCCGCACTAAGGTCCAACACGAGTAGCGAAATGGAAGTCCGCACCTGTATCAGACCATAGCGAACGGGAGACACACAAAACTCACACCCTCGCTAGGCGGCCTAGACCCCCAAGAACTGCAAGAATAAAAATCAGAGTAGCGGAAGCAATTTATAATCAACATATATCCCAAGATCACATATACATTTCAAAAGTGGGGAAGGGTCAACCATTCACGCCAGTTTATAAACAGAATAAACAATGCCATCTCGGCCCAAAATAGAGTAAGTGTAATCATAAATACATAATCCAAAATACAGCAATAAGAGTAGAAGTAATCCACTACGAATGCATGAAGACCCAAGCTAAACCACAAGTAAACCCAAAAGACACTTGCCGCCTAGCTTGACTCGGAAGAACCTGCAAACTCCAAAGAAAGGAAAAAGGGGAAAACAACAACGAGGGTTAGTCCTAGCGACTAGTGAGGGGGCTAACTCACGCACCCGATAAATATATAGAGCAAAGCACTTAATCAAAAGGAAAGATCCTTGAACCGAGAGTGGTTTTTGCAAGCCAAATTAATTCCCGTGATATAGATATATATATAAGTTAAAAGAAAAGGGAAAAGGGCAAAACAAGATTCCAAGTTTTAGGTGAATTAAGAATCCACTCTCGTTTCGTAGATCATACAAAGCTTAAACCAACTCGGCGAGTACGAGTTACACACATCCCCAACTTCCAAATACGAAGAACAAAGCAAAGCAAAACAAATCAGAATCCATCCCCAACACCGGTTGATAGAAGGGTTGATCGGCCCTAACTATCCACATACACAAACGAGACAAGGTTTAATTACTACCTTGAAACCTTCGGCGGTTGCCTCCGTCGGCTCAAGAGAAACACCCTTCCTCAACCTCCTAAGGTTGGGCGAGACTCTCAAATGGAGGTGTTGATGGAAGAGCTCGGCGACCCCCCGGTCGTCCCGAGATTACCATACCACACTCCGGGGCCCAAACATATCACGAAAGTCACAAAATATACCTCAAAGCTTATCTTTCAAAGCCACATCTCGCTCACACACACACACACACTTGCGGAAAACTAAACTTTTCAAACAAAAGCAAAATAGCGTATATACTTATACAAACGTTTTCAAATTCTTATAACAAATGGGATAAATCCTGCAACATAAGTATCATACACTTATTTACCATATATTATACATATCCACATGCGAGGCTTCAAATCAAGTAGGGTTATAGGTCGAATAACTAAAAGAACAAAACCTCACCTTGGCAACGAACGAAGCGGAGTCAAAAGAGGAAACCGGACACCTACGGAGCAAGCTCGTCCCCTATAGGAAGATCCTCTGAACAAGGCAAACAACAAGAGACACTCTTAGACTCAATATGAACCACATTGACGCTCGGTACATGAATATGTATGCTTATGATGCAAATGATATGAAATGTATTCACATTAAGGCCATTTATGAGCATTCAAAGCATAATCGGACATATATCATAAACGAGGCAAGAATAAACAACAAGAAACAACGGAAAGGAAACAAAACGAACGAAACTAGAGTTCCTAGGAGACACGCCCGTGTCCCCCGGGAAAGGCAAGCTGAGACACCCCCGTGTCTCAGTACAGAACTAAACAACGGAAACTAGGAGGTGACACGCCCGTGTCACCGAAACAAGGCAAGCCGAGACACCCCCGTGTCTCGGTACAGAAAAGCGAAAACGAAAACAAAAGGTGACACGCCCGTGTCACCAACAAAGGGCAAACCGTGACACCCCCGTGTCACGGTACAGAAAAACGCAGACGGCTCAACAGTAACTCAGCAACCCCAAAACAAAAACCCAACACTCATGCTCTAATTACCAAGCAAAGAAATGCAACAATTGCTAAGAAACAAGTCCTAGGAGCATACCAACAACAACAAATCTCAAGGAAACATGAAAGGAGCAAGAATCAATCAAATCTACCAACACTACTATTCACATGCTTGTAAAATCTCAATAACCAACCAAAGAATTGAACTCAAAATCACATAAAAGAGAGAAGAGTAAGTGTAGATTGCAACCATGAACTTACCTTTCAATTTGGAGAAGTTTTGATGAAGATTTGAGCCCAAAAATCTGAAAATGAACAAAGAGGTTTTCTTCCTTCTTCCTTCTTGCTTTGCTGATCGATTTGGTGAGAGAGGGAGAGAATGGGTCGGTTTAGGGGGGGTTTAGGGGCTGAAATGGTTAGCTAACTCAAGTATAACCCAAGGTTTAGGCTTAGATAAGGTTCAAGTGGGGTCCACAAGGTCTCATAAGGTCAAAAGGTAGCTTCCAAGCTTAAGGGGCTCGTTACGGGTGAAATACTGAGGTCTTAACGAGCTTAGAAAAATGTGAGGCTTGTCCCATCGAACCCGAATCGTCGAAACGAGTTCAATGGAGGTGACGGAATTCGAATCCGAATTCCCGAGCTCAAGATACACGTCCCGGAACCCAAGGTGCGCTAAGTGCTCTTTAGCCTCCTTTAGGTCCCGTCTCCAAAACGAACCCAAAAAGGCAACCAAAACAAATACCAAAACATATAACGAGCATGTAAATGAGTTCACAAAACATATAATTAACAAATATCACGAATTCACCAAAAATTAAAATTAAATATGAACCCGAAACGAATAAAATACCCAACAAGAAAAGTTAAACGTTCAAGGGTAACCAAAATCATATTAAAGCAAATAAGTTCAAATAACTTCAATAATTCACGTTAGAAATGAAATATCACATAAGGAAATAATTGAATAGCGCACATAAGAGGTTACCTGAAAAGTCTGATCAGTCGGGATGTTACATACACGCTAAGCTAGGCAGAGCTAAGACAGAACCAGAGCGCGCAAAATAAAAGCAAAACGGAAGCATATGATCAAATCCAAGTAGATAAAATAACAAAACGGGTTCAACTATCCCTAGAAACCTGTCCCGAAATATATAAAATACGAATTCATACACAATTCCATTAACAAATTCAAATCATATACAAAAGTAACTGAACGCAAGTGAAAATGAAGCTAGAGCTAGGGACTAGAACTTGACCGACTCACGACTCCGCCCAGCATGAACCAGAACCTGCAACTGAAAAGTTAAAAGGAGAGGGTCAGTCCACGGACTGAGTGAGGGGGCTAACGCACTCCCACACACTATATAAGTATAAAGCAGAGCACATATCAAGCAAAAGATTATGAACCGGGAAAGGGTTTTGCACGCCAAATCATGTTCGAAAACAAACTTAGACAATACATAATTAAAACAAACGTATTAGAGTTCAAAGGAAGATCCTATCCCGTTTTATAATCAATGAATCGTATAAAAGCTCGGTGAGTACGAGCACCTAGTCCGATCCTGGGCTCCCATGACTAATCACACAAGCAAATACAAACAAACGAATGACATACTTACAAATTAGCCTCCTTCTCCGGTGATTGAAGGGTTGCGCGACCCTAACCATCCATTATAGTCGAGGGGAGTGCAAGCTACTCCAAACCCTTAGGATCTCCATCACTCACCAAACCTCCTGGTGAGATCAGGGGTAATCTGAACTAACTGTGGAGATGTGTACAGGGGTTATAACCGGTGACCCCATGGCCGTCCCGGGTCTCCCTTACCCATAACTCCGGGGCCCATCATGTAGCACCCCACACGCAAGGCGCCACATCCCCCGCACTCAGACCCGACCCGTATATGAAATGGGAAATCCATACACGTGCCAGTTCAGAGCGAACGGGGACTTACTCACTCACTCTGCTAGGCGGGAACTAAACTTCGAAAAAAACCAAATAACCAAATTCAACAAAATTAAATTGCAATTGCGGAAGCGGAGCATATATTCAAAAATTATGTTAATCATAGAGACGGGTTCAAACTACCCCTAGAAGCATGCCCCGAACTCATATAAATATAATATTTCTAAAGATATATTCTTGTATAAGCTAACTGATGTACAAAATGCATATGAAGTGACTTAGACTTAACTATGAGACTTGACAAACTCAGAACCCTGCCTAGCACTCCAAAACCTGTAAAAGAACTGAAAACAAACCGGGTTCAGTCCATAGGAGACTGGTGGGTATAAAACAGGCATAAGTATGATATATGTAACACCCCGCTCGTCCGACGTATAAGGTAAGCCACATTCCAACTATATTATGTGTCTAATTATATTATTTTGTGTTTTGCCTGGCCCTATTTTGAACTCTTTTAGAGTTTAGGGGCCTGTTTGTAATTTTCTCTTTTTAGGGGTTATTCGGTCATTTCTCGTTCGGTCGAGAGTTCGACCTCTTTGACCCCTCTTTTGCGTTCTGGGCATCAAGACGAGTCCGTAGACTCTAAGTTTGCCCCATTCTGACTTCGTTAGCCCGTTCTTCCGATCGTTTTTGCGTACGAGGACCCGAGATATATACCCCGGATCCTCGTTTTGCGTGCCAAAATTTCTGCTCCAGACGCAGTCATCTTCCTCCAGCGATCAGTTACTGTTCATGCACTCGAAGGTGTAATTACACACACATGTCCGTTCTCGTTCGTTTCTCGACGGAATTCGACGTTTGAGTAGTGGAAATTTGTCAGCTCGACGAGCCCGTCACGATGGTACAAGAATCACGGCCCGAAAACCAACGGTGGTGGCGCTACGGCAGAGCAGTGGCGGCAGAACGAACGCCCGCCACTTCGTCGCCTCTTCGCGGCGGTCTCCGGCGGACTTCCGGCGACACGCGCCACCCCACCTGAACAAGGAACTCCCGGCGCAACTCCAGTCTCTCTTCATACTTACAAATTAGCCTCCTTCATGCCGTTAGCATCTCCTAACGCGCCGCCTGAAGTGGTCGCGGCGGCGGCTTGTCACTGTAGCGGCTTCTCCCGCCGCTTTCCGGCGACTTTTTCCGACGGGGTTTGGTGGTTTCCTGACGTTTTCGACCCCCTGAGTTCGTTTTCGGTGGTGGTTTGAGCAGAAGATGGCCGTAGGTGGCGGAAACCGGCGGTGACGTAGCGGCGGGACTTTGACCGGCGATTTGGGACCTTTTCCGGCCGGTTTTGGTGGTGCTCCCTTTACAAAAGTTGCTTGGAATGACGAAACTTAGCGGATGGCATCGGCGGCGTTCCAGGAACCGGCCGTTGGCGGCGGACCGGTGGTGGACCGGTGGTGAACCGGTGGCTTCTCTCTCCGGCGATTTGACTTGGGGGTTTTGTAGGGCTCGTTACAAGTTTTCCAACGGTATGCTCGGATTTCATTTTCGTTTCGCGGTTTGTATTTAATTTCAGTTTTCGTCCTTGGAATTTGGTTCGGTTTTTCGTCAACGAAGTCCGACGTGTTTGGTATTTTCTGAAATTGGTTGAGGGCTTTTGTCAAGCAGGCCGAGGCGCACGTTTCTGTCCTTCCGGGGATTTTTCCGATCACCGGAGGTGGTGTTCCGGTGGCGGCCGGTGGCTGTTCGGCCAGCTACGGTGGTGGCATTCCGGCGACCTTCGGACAGCAAGTTCCTCTCGTTGTGGTGAGTTCAACGCCACTTTCCGTTCATCAATCGATTGCCCGGTTGATTTATTGTGATTTATTTTGTATAATTTGAATATTTGGAATTAATTGTTTTAATTGCAATAAATTGTGTATTATTATATTTGTCGATCAAGATGTATGCCAACGGATATAAAATCATGTATTAAGTGAAATGTGATATGGATTGATGCTTTGAATTGTATATTGAACCCCGTTATGCCGAAATTGTATTAATTGTTAATTGTTTTAAAATGTAATTCGCTCTTGTATGCTCTATAAATTAATGAATATGCATTGTATGGCATTTGAAAACATGTAATAAATTATGAATGTATGAATTCATGTTGTTGTTGATATTAGTTTCGTTTCATGCTATTAGATTTAGTATAGCACTTGTAGGAGGGGTGTTTGTGTAATTTTAGAAAATATGAGTTGTATGAACTTTGTATAGTTGAATGATATAGTTGGAAATTGATAAATGACTTCGCGAATCTATATGAAACTCGTAACATGTTATATGAATTAATTGGCCATATATTATGTGAATTTGTATGAAATGTGATATATGAATTTGTTTGATTTAATTAAATAAAATTTGTAGCATGCTGTGATATGACTTAGTTGGCTTTGAAATACGTGCAATTTTTATGAAATGTTATATGTGAATTGATTTGATTGCTTTGTAAATGCGCATTATATGAACCTGGTATGCAATATCTGAATTGAATAAGATTTATATGAATTGTATAAAACTTATATGATTCGTACGAATATGAATTAGTCATTTGATATATGAATTTATATGAAATAACGTGACATGCATTGCCTTTCCATTTTGTTTATTTGAATTA
Source organism: Lantana camara (assembly GCA_037501455.1). Lineage (NCBI taxonomy): Eukaryota > Viridiplantae > Streptophyta > Magnoliopsida > Lamiales > Verbenaceae > Lantana > Lantana camara. The sequence continues at coordinate 66,383,127 of CM074862.1, forward strand.
ATTGTGCATAAGAACATCTCTTGATCTACTTTATGAATATGTTGAGCTATGCGATATTTTATTTTACAAGTAATTAGTATGATTATGAACTTGGCTTATGTGATTGCATTTCTTAAGTACTTGAGCATGTGCCGTGCGTCTTTATATGGTTGTCTGAGTCTGAGTCTGAGTTCTGTACTGTGTTTTGTGTGTTCAGTTGGTACAGGTGCACCCGGGGTGGTGATTTATGGTCGTGCAGGTTCCGGGGTGGACCACTTGCTTTGGGTTTTGGCTTTGTCTGGTACCAGGTGAGGGTGTTTTCGTTCTAGTTATATATTAAACCCTACAACCTTTATGTGACAAGTTTTGGGCAAAACCTTATGTATATACCTATATATATGTTATTTTCAAAGTGGAGTCATCGAGTAAATTATTATCGAGTAACCTTTTCTCCAAACTTATGAAATATGTTATGTTTCTTATGAATCAAATATTTTGGCTAGATTATGTATGTATGATATGTTCACGAGCCCCGGAGCTTAGTGTATCGTGGTAAGCTGGGGAGGCAAGGGCCGACGGTGAACCCGTGCACTAGTTCCAACCATTTTACGTCGAAACGGATCTCGTCAGGAGTTTTGACGAGAAAACGCTAGTTGGGCTTTTGAGGATTCATGTACCTCACTAGCCATTATGTATGAGGTGGACGGGTCTTGCTAACCCTTCCACCACCCGGAGGAAGAAGGTTGAAACTTATTTTATGATTATGACTATGATTATGTTTATGATTGATAGGCACCGTGCGGGAAGGCCGGGACACGGATTGCCCAAACGAATATGTTTAGGATATGATATATGATTTGTGTGTATTATGATATATTGCATGATCACCTATTTAATGTATCAATGATATTTTTCGTACACGGTCGGAGTTTGGTTGGAGATGATACACGCTCACTCGCCGAGCCTTTATGTTTATGTATGAATTATGAACTTAATGAATTTAATATGAATAGTCGTAAAGTCTGAGCAATGCTGAGTCATTCTTTTGCCCTTTTTGGGAACTAACTTTAAATAAAACCTTGCTCGGGATTTATGACTTGCATGCGCATGTTTTTATATATATTTATCGCTCCTGCTCGCTCAGTCTTCTAGAGACTGACCCTCCCCCTTCTTTTCCACTTTTCAGTTCTTGCAGGTTGAGCTAGGCGGCTCTGAGTCGGGTCTGTTGAGTCTGTGTCAGTCTGTTTGATTTGTTATATACCTTATTTTGATTTGTGAAGGAAACTATGTATATGATATGTATATATTATGCAGGTTGGTACTCATGATTTGGATGTATGATTTTCGGGACAGGTTAGGACAGGTGCTCGGTTTAGATGAACCCGTTTTGATTATATGTTTGATCGGGACAGGTTTCTAGGACAGTTGAACCCATTTAGCTGATGTTGAGTTACTTTTTGAAATATATGAATTATGATTGCTGATTAAGGTTTTTGAGAATTCATATTTTGTATCGCTTCCGCATTCAGGTCCTGCATATTTGCGCTTGTACAGGGTTTAGGTACCGCCTAGCTTAGGTTGATTTTTGTTTGTCACCCGTTCGCTGTGACTTGGTGCATGTGCGGACTTTCCATTTCGTACACGTGTCGGGCCATAGTGCGGGGGTGTGGTGGCCCATCGCTTGGGATGCTACAATATAAGACAATATTTAAACATTCACATGCAAGTTATAATCCCAAATGAGGTTTTTAGAACATTTCCCAAGGAAGTCATCAAAAGGGATAATAACAACCAATTTTTCATTAGGTCTGTCGTGGCCCGGCGAGTGGGCGTGCATTATCTCCAACCAACACCTTGTTTAATTCATTAAACATTTACACCTTCTTCCTCCGGGTGATGGTCGGGTGATCGGCCCAAACCGTCCATGCATTGACTAAAAGGGAAACATGACTCCCCAGATGGCACTCAGCGTCCATTCCTCGCTAACTCCTAACGAGGTCCGGTTACGCCGTTCATTGGTTGGAACTAGTGTGAGGGATCACCGTCGGCCCATGCCTCCCTGGATAGCCACTCACACTAAGTCCCCGGGCCCCATTCTGTGCATTCATTCATTCATTCTCGCCAAAACATTTGGCAGGGTTCATAAAAGAAGGGCTTTAGGTTGAAATCATTGACTCTTGAAAACGACTCTATATACATACAATAACTTTGGCCGAAATCTTTACACATTGGGAGTATATAGGGTCATTTAACTAAATAGTAGAGAAACCCACCTGTTACACCTTACCGAACGATACCAAGAAGAAAAGAAGGCTTGAGGAAAACCTATGAACTCGGCATCTCCGCCCTGGAAACAATATAACGTGGTCGTGAGTCTCAAGACTCCAAATGAACCATATAGGATGCACGACATGCAATGAATATGATATGAGATGCATAAGAAGTAAAATGACGTTGGGAAGTCATGAAATCAAGCAATTCACTAAATATGTTCAAGTACGTTTAACATGTGAAGGTTCCATATTCATTCGTTCTATAATTTTCACGAATCAATTCAACTTGAGCCATACATTCCATGTAATAATCCCCAACACATACCATGCTAAATTTAATTTGGAAATTAGATAAAACAAGGTTATCCAAGTTATTTACGTAAATATGAGCATGAAATGATATCAATTTATTTCCATAATTTTACATAGGGTAAACAATTCATGATACATTATTCATTAACCTATTAATATAAATAAAATTTAGAAATAACAATTAGTACTTAATATTTACATACACTATATGCATTCATTAAAATCATGCAACACTCATACAATTCATGCATGCATTATATGCTATATACACACGTACACAAACTGCATGCATTCCATATAATATAAAGTCATCACATGTATTACATTAATATATATATATATATATATAATCACACGTACACATATATATGATATATATATATTTCATGCAGACACACATTATTTATTATATATATATGTACCTGCATGCATGGCTCCATATATATATATATATATATATACATATAAATTAAAATAAACAATCAAAATTTAATGTACATTCATGTATAAATTAAACCTTGCATGCACACACATGCAGCCTGAAATAAAATAATAAAACCATGCATTAGTTCACAAAACACATGCACAAAAGCAATGCACACTCAACACAAATAAATGCAATTTAATTACACACACAACAGCAGCAACAGTCTGACAACAACTCAGAAAGGGGTCGCGAGCGCGACCCCAAATCAGTTTGAATGTGGTCGCGGGCACGACCACACCTCCCACACCAGGCCTCTACTGTTTCAAGTCGAAACTTGAGCAAAATCTGGTTGTGGGCGCGACCTCCGGCGCCTGCTACGAAATCAGCCCTTTCCAGCCCTGTTTCACCATCTCCAAGGCTCCCAACCACAGCAGCAGCTTAAGAAACGAAAAGGCAAAGAAAAAGCAACAAAAGAAGCTCAAAGCGACCACCAAACACGCAGCAAACAAGCAAGAAACGAGATCAAAGGCAAAAGAGCACAAATTCATCCAAAACTCAAAATTCTTAAATCAAACTCCCATAAATCCTAAGCTAGCATGCAAATTCAGCCCATACAAATATTATAGAATGTATAAGGTTCAATTATCATGGATCAAGTTCAAAGAAAGCAAAAGAAATCAAGCAAATTCATCAAATGAAACTTTAACCCTTACTATTCACATGAATGTCCCAAGCATGCTCAAATGATCATTTAATTCTGCAAAAATGGACTTGAAAGAAATATCATAACATGGAGAATATAAATCCGGACTTAACTTTCAAATTTGAGCCGAATCGGATGAGAAACGAGCTTGGGAATCGAAAAATGGCATGAAACTTTCTTCACTCTTCTTCCTCTCGGTTTCCAGCTGCTTTTCCCCTCTCTCTCTTGTCTTGGACGAAATGAGAGGTATAGAGAATGAAATAGGGCTAAGTTAAGAGGATGTAGGGTCAAGTAGGGGTTGATTTGATCAAAGATAGCTCAAGTTATGACCAAAATGGTAGAATGTGGCAAAGTTGTCACACGAGGCTCAAAACGGGCAAAATACGGGGGATCAAATGAGGTTAGAAAATTACAAAGTTAGGTTCCTTAGCTTCTATTCTTCGTTACAAGTCCAACGCCTCTTCCGAAATTCGAATCCGAATTTCCTAGCTCAAGGTACGCCATCCGAAACCAGAGGTGCGCCGAAAGTTCTTTAGCCCCAACTTAGTCTCGTTCCCAAAATAAAATTCATTATCACCTCAAACAAGATCGAAAACATGAAACGAGCACATAGACATGTTCATAACACATAAATCTACTACATACTAAATTTTCACGAAATTTCGATATCAAATCATATAAGAACGAAGCACGATTAAAACACGCATGCGCAAAACATTAACAATTTCATAACATTCAAATTAAATAACAAAATTTAAGTTCTATTTTAATTTAAATATGAAAGTCAACGATTTAATGTTGAAATTAATTACTATAATTAAAGATATAGTTAATTAATATTAACACTTAATTATCAATTTAAATATACTAATTAACGAAATAAAATAAAATAAAATAAAATAATAACAATTTATAATAAAATTAAATATTTAAAACACTTATAACAATTAATTCGTGCAAATTGGTAAACACATACATCATACTAATTGACTGAAAAACCGGGGCGTTACACCTCATTACCAATACGACTCAATACATTACAACATAACTCATTAACGTACTTAACTCGCTACAGAACTTAAAATGTAACTTATGTACCTTATCGGAGCATACCTTACCTTGCAACTTAGCATATGCTATAAACATACCTCTCCATGTCATCCTAATCCATAGCTAGCATGAAGATACACGGTTTGGAGCATAGCCTCGTTGCAAAACATTTTAAGCTTATATATGCTCGTACTTATATTTCAAAACGTTAATCATAAGATAAAAACATAAACGTATCATAAGGCACGTATCTAATATGTAGATATATTTTATTTTCGCATGCGGGTGAGAAATCATCACATTTAGGCCATAGGTCGCTTATCTAAACAAAAAGGTCCTAAACCTCACCTTTTACCAAAAGTGCTCCCGAAAGAGCGTTGCCGACCAAGAAGAAGTTAAATGGTGGATCCAACACCTCTCGAACCCAAATCTGAGACAAATAAACATAAACTTATGACTTAGACTCGATCACGAACCAATTAGACTCACGGCGATGCATAAGAATGCAAATGGATGCAATACACATCCTATATATTCATACTTAGACACATCGGGGCAATTAACCAAATATCCCATAAAGAATTCAAGAATTAAACTCATATTATATTAAATAAGCTCATAACATATCATATAATAGCATATCATATGCATTCGTAAGTTTGAAATCCAAAGAAAGAGCAAGAGATGTAAGAAAGCGTTAAACGTTTCATATAACGGTTAAGAATTCAAGTCACAATTACACCTAACAAATGAATTCATAACCTTAAAATAATCAATGAAACACAACATATTTCAACACATTAACATGTTAGGATCATAACCGGGTTGGGAATTAATGAGAAAAATGGAATAAAAACACAAAATAGGGCTTCGAGTGAAAATAGGCAAAAGCTGATAGTTTTACCGAAACTAACAAGCTGTAGGAAATCAGTCATAACTTGAGTTTGAGAAATGGGAACCAAGTTTTGTTTCTTGGAAATGAAACTAGACACACAGGGTTTTCCAAAGATATATAGCACGAATTTTAATTCAAAGGGAACCGAAAATGGTGCAGGTTTGAAATTGAACGAATGAGGAATTTCGGCGAAGTGATTTCACCAAAATCAAACGATTATATCTCATAATCTAGAATGAATTTTAAGGTGATTCCAATTGGAGAGTGTTCTAGACTCAAAGAGGTTGATCATTTCCAAAAATCAGGTCAAACGGAGTTTGTATGAAGGGGTACCCATCCGGCGAAAAACAAGACAAAAATTTACCCGGCCGGGGAAAACAGCGCAGAAACTTTCTGCACTAAATCTACCCGCCCGGGTAGAGGTTGACAACAAGAAAAAGAAAAGGAACAGGGGTGATCGAGGTGGGGGAATTAGGGGCAACCAAATCAGCACTTATAGGCATGAAATGGAGCATAAAACATGAGCAAATACTTCACACAAAAGCACACAATAACAAGCCAAGACATGGGATGAAAAGGATCAACATGTATGCATCTTAAACTTCAAGAAATGTAAGGTTCATTCATGGAAACTCATATAATACCCATCTACCATGAAATTAAAGCTCATATACTCAATAATGAAGTTCAAATGATCATATATCATACATCAACTCAAGCTATAACTCAAAGATGGCAAGAAATCTCATATATATACACAAACCTTATGTTATTCACTTCATATATCATAACTCAATCATACATGGCTCAAAATCTGAATTTATTGGATGAAAATGACCACATAATCATGGAGATAACAATCATACACTTACCCCTTGAATTTGGTTGAGTTTGATGAAGATTTGAGCTCCAAACTCTTCCTTGGTGAATAGTGACGGGAATGGAAGGGTTTACTGCCAAAGATCAGATTTTTCCATTCCTTCTCTTTTGTGGATCGAGATTAAGAGAGAAAGGTATGATAAAGCATTGAGTTGGTGAGTAGTGGGACCAATTATCAATTGAAAAGGCTGAAAATTGTCGGACTAAAGTGCAAATTAGTGAAAAGTGGTTAAATTGGCGTGAGTCAGTTTTTCGATTAAATTTCAGAGTATCGAACAAGCTTAGAAAAATGTAAGGCTAGGTTCCTTAGTTCCATATCTTTGTTACGAGTCCGGCGCCACTTCCAGAATTCGAATCCGAATTCCCGAGCTCAAGATATGGCCTCCGGAATCCGAGGCGGGCTAAAACCCGTTAGGCCCTCGAATTCCCAAAGATAAAGAAATGGTCTCCGACCAATTCAAACAAGTATAAACGAATAATATAAACACGTAAACGAGTTCATAAATCACATAATTCAAGTATATCATATATTCACGAAGTTCAGGAATTAAAATCAAGTAGTAGAAATTAAATACAGAAATTAAAGTGTAAAATTCAAACGTTAAAGGCACATAAAACACTTAAACAATTAAATCAACGTATAAATTAAATCAAAAAGGAAATAAAACATCCGTAAACCCTCAAGTGACGTCATACCTGGCTTGCTGAAGAAACGGGGTGTCACAAGTTTGTTCTTGGCTATGTCTCCCTCTTTTTGTGTGCATATGTGCTATGTTTCGTTTCGTACGTTTGTTTCACTCTTTTGTCCCTCCCCAAGCATGATCCTAACCTGATTTATGATGTGATATGAATATGAATTAATATAATATGATTTGTTTCATGATTTTACTATATGTCTTAAGTGTTTAAATACGTTAAGTGTAAACATAAATGGTTAAATGCTACCGTATGCATTTCATTCATACTTGTTTGCATTTATTGTGCACATGAACATCTCATAAAGCATTGTATGAATTTGTTAAGTTATGAAATGCATTCTCTTGCATGAAATTGGTTGGAATATGAACTTTGCTTATGTGTTTGCATCTCTTAAGTGTAGACGCATACGTCGTGTGTTTACGTGGTTCATCCTTAAGTCTAAGTCTTGTCTTTTTTTTTTGTTTGTCCAGGTGCACCCGACATGGTGTTTCGTGAGCCGTGTTGATTTTGAGGTGGATCATTTGTCTTGTTCTCGGCTTCATCAGTGTAAGGTGAGGTTATGTTATAGTTAAACTCTATGAAACACACTCGTTTTCTATACATGCGAATTATAACCTTAAGTATAAGTAAATACGTGCGAAATATGTAAGTTTATGACTTTGCTATGAGTTGCAAGTATGATACGCTATGTACAAGCCTACGTATGCTTGTTTTCATTTGATTATGATTTACAACATTAAACCACACTTCAAATCGTGCGCCTCTTGTAACACCCGAGCGCAAGGTGTCACGTCCCCCGTACCGAGACCCGACCCGAATATGAAATGGACGATCCATACCCGAGCTAAATCACGGCGAACGGGGACAAACACACACTCTAAGCTAGGCTGGCTAACCCTTAAAACCATAAAACAATATAAAACATTAAAGCGGAAGCAATAAACGAACATATACCATAAATATATACCATGAGCATCCAAGCTCCAAAACTAATTCATATACATCATCAATTGCCATCACGGCCCAAAACATGTACGCTCCACATCATTATACATATACAATGATCGAAATAAAAGTATGCAAGTGTAAGACTCAAAATGTAAGAGCTAGAGACGAATGCAAGACCTAGGACTCGTATTCCCGCCTAGCTCCCTCAACACCTGCACAAAACAACTGAAAACCAAACGGGTTCAGTCCAAAAGGGACTGGTGGGTATAAAACAGGGCCTAAATAGAATATATGACAGTAATTAAACAATCACATGCAAGCTATAATCCCAAGTGAGGTTTTTAAAGACTTTCCCAAGTGGGTGAATAGAAATCATCAAAAGGGATTATAACGAATCATTAACATTAGGTCATTAGTGGCCCGGCGAGTGGGCGTGCATTATCTCCAACCAACACCTTGTGTAAATCATTTAAACATTCATTCATTCTTTTCATGCAATCATTCTTTTGTGCACATTCATTAACATTTACACCTTCTCCCTCCGGGTTGGTGGTGGGTTTGCAAGGCCCGACCACCCATTCATTGACCAAAAGGGGTTACATGACTCCCCAGATGGCGCTCAGCGTCCATTCCTCGCTAACTCCTAACGAGATCCGGTTATGCCGTTCATTGGTGGAACTAGTGTGAGGGATCACCGTCGGCCCGTGCCTCCCCGGCTAGCCACTCACACTAAGTCCCTGGGCCCCATTCGTGCATTCGATCATTTCTCGCCAAAACATTAGGTAGGGTTCATAAAATAAGGCTTTACGTTGAAAACATTTACTCATTAAAACGACTCTATATATATATATAATTTTGGTCGAAAGCTTTCACATTGAAGGTATATATAGGGTCTTATATCTACATAAAAGAAAAACCCACCTTAACCGCAAAAAGGAGCAAACACGAGCCTCACTGACCGGCCTCGTCTCCAACCGAATCAAAATCTGTGCAAGGAAGGTGAAATGAGACTCAATGACCAAAATAAGACGCTCGGCAATGCAATGCTCATGATAGGAATGTATAAAAGATATAATTATGTTATGAAATGTTCATGTGCACTATTAATACATTTAAATCATATAATCAAGTCATTCAATCAATCGTTCAATTCATTCGAACTCATAATTCCACACTTTCAAACACATTGATTCAAGAACTTCATATAGAATCGAAGCACAAGTTAAATCACATTCAAATTGGAAACAAATAATTACATATATTCAATTAAATCAAATAACATTTAATACATATCCAATATATATAAAAACACATGCATGTACAGTAGCATGCAAACGAAATGCATGAGAAACAGAGGGTGACACGCCCGTGTCACCAAAATGCACTAAGTTGTGACACCCCCGTGTCACAGTACATCGGACAACAAGCCAGGAAAAAGATGGTGACACGCCCGTGTCACGGTACAGAAAAGTCCAACCAACAAGCATGCACCCCCGTGTCACGCGGAAAAGGGGAAAAGTGACATGCCCGTGTCACTGTGCGTAGCAGGAAAAAAAATAGGGCATCAACGTAACAGTAGCAACAACCAACCAAAACACCATCTTTTCAAGTTCAAACTCATATATACCATGCAATAAACATACTAACTTACATATAGAGCAATAACAACTCATAAAAACACATATTTCCACATTGGATCATCCATAATTCTCCAAATGAAACCCACATACAAGTTCATCAACCAAGTCCAAAATCAACAAGTTAAATGCATATAACTTAAGCTTAAAGTTCCTAAACATAAAAGCAACAACAAGTACACACATTATGCAATTCCAACCAAAGCCCTAACTATCACATATTTTCAAGAAAATCATCAAAGTTCCGTAATTACCTAAAATGAACGAAATGAGAGAAGGGATGAAGAGATGGTGTTGATGATGCTTGAATGTCCACAAATCCCACAAATATAAAGCTTGAAAGATGAAAATTTTCCCCCACTTTGGCAAGGGTTTGATCGGTTGGCTTGGGAGCAAGGACAAGAGTGTATGTAATGTATGTATGAAAGAAAGAAAGAAATGGAACGTAATGATGCTTTGAATCAAGGAGAAATGGCCAAATTTGCTATTAAGTCCTCCAATTTAATAAGTTATGCAAGTGAAACCCCAAGCTTTTGAAATGTAATCAATTAAATCCATGCAATTAGGTCCTTAAGGTTTCATGAAATGATCAAATAAGGTCACAACGAAATTAAATCAAATTCGGGAATTTAATTCACATTACAATCACGTTCAATTTATGCAATAAATATCAATTGTAATGAATTCACAAAATACTTAACATTAAATACGTACACAATTAACAATTAGATACATATATAAGTATACTAACAACAATAAAATAAAGTACATAACGTTTAATACATTTAAAATAAAATCAACTATATAAATACGTAAAATAGTTATTTTGCGCAATTAGGTAAACAATTACGTCATACCTGTACGGTCGAAATATCGGGGCGTCACACCTCTTATAAGCCGGGAGATACGAGTTAAGGATTTGACACGGAGAGGTATGGATAGCGTGGTTGTTGCAAGGTAAGGTATGATATGATAAGTAGCGGGTTGTAGCGCCCCACTTGTTTATATATATGGAGAGGAACGCTCCAACCCTGTGACAACCCATATCAGGGCCTAGCTGGAAACGGTAAACAAAGGATAATCGGAATGCGTTTATATATCTTGATCCATCCTTAAGATACTTCATGCATTGCATCTTTACATGAACTAAGTGTTCTTATGTGATATTATGTGATGTTTAGGGGGATAATGGCACCGAAACCGTACAAACCCTAATTATTTTCAAACCAGCACTACGCCGTTTTATTCAAGAAACCCTAGAGAACCTATACGTATTTTCTTAGAACTTTTCAGTTCCCTTTTCAATGCTTTGAGGTTTCGATTATGTGTCCAGAGCAATTTAAGAATTTATTTTCAAATAAATATTTTCGTCGGTAGAATATATTTCCTTCGATAGAATGATTTAACCCTTGTGATCATCGCCATAACGTTCCTCGATTTTTTCTACATTTTTGGAAAGCCTTTCAGACCTTCAAATTTTATCCTAGTATTTATTTCATAATTAAATCAATTTTCGAAATTCAGAAAAATCCTATCTTCCGAAGCTTATAACTTTTAAACCGTACATCCGATTTTGACCCGTGAGTAACCGTTTCGAAGCTAATTTTATTTCCTAACTCTTGGACACTTTTCCAGCTGCAAAAATATGCAGGACAATGGTAAAATTACCAGATTACCCCTGCTATAACCATTATACTAAAGAGCAAACCCATTTTTGGAAATTTCATAAAATGCTCCACCTTAAGCCCCTAAAGTAAATATTTATTGCACTTTGATCCTTCCCAACAACTATAAATAAGAGTGTTGGGGTCTCATTTTTGCTCACTCCATTCTCTCCCTCTCCCCCTAGTGGTCGACCCCCCCACCCCCCTGTGAGGTATGTTTTCTTATTTTTTTTATGTTTTAATTAGTTTAATTTATGTTTTATTTTATGTTTTAATTAATTTATTAATTATGCTAGGTTTAGGATTTACTATATGTTTTATTTTATGCATGAATTATGTGATTTAATTTATGCTTTAAATATTCATGAATTTATGAATTCTGTTTCTTATAGTATAGTTTATTATGAAATGTGTTACATAATTTAATTATGTTACAATTTAATTATGTGGCAATTATTCTAGAATGTTATATGTTACATGTTAATTATTTTATGATCATACTTAGGTAATTTAATTTATTACATGATTTAATTTAATGTTGCATGTTACATAATTAAAGTATAACCTATAATTTTAAATGTTACATGTTTAATTAATTGTTACATGTTTATACTTGACCAATTGATATATGTTATGGTATACATGTATAATATACGTATACGTATTTGATTCCAATATGTATAAATACGTGTATACTTTCGTATAAATACTATGTGTATTTTCATAATAAATACGTATGTACTTTTGTATAAATACCGTATGTATTCTAGTATAAATACCGCATGTATTCTTGTATATATACTGTATGTACCCTGTATAAGTACTGTATAAAACCGATAGGTATCCCCCTATAAATACCGTATACATACAGTATAAATATAGTAATACATATCATATAAATACACGGATACATACAGTATAAGTACCGTATACATACTGTATATATACTGTATACTTGAATAGTGAACTTTGACCATTGACCTCGACCTTTGACCCTTGACCTTTGACTTTGACCAAGAATTTTGACTTTTAACCTAAATGATCGTTTCGAAGAGACGAATTCAACGGTCAAAGCCTTTTTCGAAAATTCTAAAAAACAAGGGATCAAAGTAGGTTTCAAAGTTCACATTCCTTTTCTAATTGAGATTGTTTTAAGACTCTAAGAATATATCCTTAAGTTCTTGACAACAGCTTTCAATTGAGACTAATCGTTTACTCGAATCCTTTGTTCAAAAAAGAGTATTCCATGTTTAAGCTTTTTGCTTTCTCGCCAATCTAATGTTCCATTCTTAGTTAAATGATTCTCCTGCATTAAATGGTATTACTCTCCTATGTACTGCATTACATGAATCCAATTATGCCCTCATGCTTTGATGATTATTGAATAATTATCATGAAATATCGCCACATGACATGATATGCTTTGATAATGTTTCATCCTGTACATATGATATCGTTATGTGCTATTGAATGACTTAAGGTCGTCCCTACTTGTTCATGTGACTATATGGTTTATGGATAGAAACTTAATCATTCACCACTCACAGGTGAAGTCCGGATTTACTGTGGCTCTGGTATTATTGCATAATACCGTTTCTGTAGGTGAGGTTTAAACTATTTCAAATGGAACTATGAATATTCTTACGTATTCAAATAATTTCAAAATCAACGCCTTTGGGTGCAAAGATTCTTATCTTTCAAGTTAAACGCTTTCCCATTTTGGGGCAAAACTTGAAGTTTAAAGTTAATGGTTTTTGACATACGTTCTGTTCACCGCTATACTCTCTTGATTAAAGTTCCAGTTCTTGAGCTCTGTGTGCTTTTACACTTTTGAATATTTTGGATAATGCAAGCCTTGAAATCATGTCTTGTTGGGCCCTGACGGTATGTTTGAGTAGTAGACCGGGAGGCGTGCGCCAATGGCTACTATGATACTGGCCGTCCTTGTTGATCATGAAGATGGCTATAATCGGAGGTTGGTTATACCACACCATGATCAAGAGAGATGGATGTAATTCCTCCCATTCTTGTTTACGACACCGCGGGGTAGCACCCTGGGCACGACAACTGGATGAAGAAGGTTGGTGCATATGATCATGGGTATTGGGATCCTAACCAGTCTCGATACCAATTCTGTTAAATGTTTTATGTGAGTAAAGATTGGAGACTGCCTAGCTTGCGGTAAATTCTGTTTTAAAGACTGGTTCATACTTTTAGAAAATGTACCCGATACCCTATTCCCTTTTGTAAAAGTATGTATGAACTAGAACCTCTGATTTGTGTGCATGTGTGTGCTTGCTTGGAAATCTTGTTTCAAAGTAATGCTTTGAAGTACGGTTCTGAATAAAAGTTTTAAAGGAAAAGCTCTGAAACTCAGTTTTAAAGTGCAATTTGAAGTAAACCTCTTCTGAAAGCCCTAAAGCTTTCAAGTACTTATATTGTTTCAAAAGTCATGCCTCACTTAGTCCTTTTGACTAATACCTCTACCCTGTTTTCTGACCTCATAGTTTCAGGTTCAGTGATCGCTTGTTGGCTGGTATCTTGAAGTATAGGAAATCCTTTGTTGTGCTCTTATGGTCAGGATCTTCTGAACCATCTGGGACACCACCCCCTGGATGATAATGTAATGTCCAATTAGGTATTTATCGATCTAGGCTCTGGTGTCCTTTGTTACTTGTTTACACTAGTTATATTATGTAGCACCCCGCACGTGAGGCACCACATCCCCCGCACTATGGCTCAACACGAGTAACGAAATGGAAAGTCCGCACCCGTATCCAACCATAGCGAACGGGAGACAAACAAAATAACCTTCCGAAGCCAGGCGGAACTTAGACCATGCAATGATAACCAATCAACAAAATATAATACAACGGAAAACTAAAGTTCAAACACACAAACCATAAGCAGAATTGGGCTCTTCAGGCCTCTTTTAATTCCTAACAAGCCTGACAAGGCAATACAATGACAATTACATAAGATTCAAGTTCATAATGACACAGGGTCGAATCATACACCATTTAAATACATAAGTGAATGCAGAGACGCTACTAACTTAACTTAACCGACTCGAACTCAACACAACCCCGCCTAGCTCGAACTTCAAAGCCAAAACTGCACGCGGAAGTGTTGGGGAGGGAGAGGGTCAGTCTCTAGAAGACTGAGTGAGCAGGAGCGATATACATATATATAAAACATGTACATGCAAGTCATAAATCCCGAGCAAGGTTTTATTTGAAATTAGTTCCCAAAGGGCAAGAGAATAACCAATCAATACTCGGATTTTACGACTAATCATATTAATTCAATACATTCATAATTCATACATAAACATAAGGCTCGACGAGTGAGCGTGCATCATCTCCAACCAACTCCGACTGTGTACGACCCATATCATTAATACTTTAAATAGGTGATCATGCAATATATCATAATACACGCAGGTCATATATCATATCATAAAACATATTCGTTTGGGCAATCCGTGTCCCGGCCTTCCCGCACGGTGCAATTCAATCACAAACATAATCATAAACATAAAATAAGTTCCAACCTTCTTCCTCCGGGTGGTAGACGGGTTAGCAAGAGCCGACCACCTCATACATAGGCCAATGGGCTTTCATGACTCCCCCAAGGGCACTCAGCTCCCATTCCCCGCTAAAACTCCTAGCGAGGGCCGGTATCACCGTACATATGGTGGGACTAGTACAAGGGATCACCGTCGGCCCTTGCCTCCCCGGATAGGCACTTGCACTAAGTCCCTGGGCCCGTGAACATATCATACATGCATAATCTCGCCAAAACATATCCGTTCAAGTGAAACATATCATATTTCATAATTCATTTGAAAGGGGTTTACTCGATCAATATTTACTCGATAACTTTATTTTAAAAGTAACGTATATATATATATACATAAGGTTTTTGGCCAAAGCTTGTCACATAAGGTTGTAGGGTTTAATACGTAACTAAAACGAAAACACCCTCACCTGGAACATGGCGATACAAGGATACGAGTTACCGAGTGCCTAATTGATCAAGATTCTCCACCCTGGAGATAAACTGTACAAAAGACAACATGATGTGTTCGTGAGACTCGAGACTCCAATGAACCATATAAGACGCACGGCATGCAATGAACATGATATGAATGCGTAAAAGATGATATTATATCATAAAATGTTCATGTGTACTATTAAAGTCTTAAAGACATATAAACATTCAATTCATTCATTCAATGAAGCATTCATATTCAAACGAGTTCATATCCTTCACATTCCACGTCAAAGGAATTTAAATCAAGTATGAAATAGGTAACAATTAAATTCTATAATTCAATTAAATCAAATAACATTTAATATTTAATAAATATATATAAATATATAATATACATATATATATATATTCCATGCACGTACAACAACAATAATGCATGCATGTAATTTATATTTAAACATATATATAAACATGCATGCATTACATAGTATATATATATATATATATATATATATATATATATAGCATACTAACGCATGCAATTTCATGCATTAAGTTAATACATGCATGCAATTTATATTTTAACAAGATTTCATGCATGCATTACATTACAGCCCAACCCCAAGACCCATGCATATTATTTAAGTGTATATATATATATATGCAAACGTACAGCAACACATAACAACAAATGCAAGGAAATCAGATGGTCACGCCCGTGTCATTCACATAGTACAAACCGAGACACCCCCGTGTCTCGGTACAGAGCTAGCAGACCAACTTGTACCCCCGTTTCATGCTAAAAAGGAGATGGTCGACATCCCCGTGTCATGAACGCAGCAGCCCCTGTTTTTTAAGCTTAAACGCAACAGCAACCCAAGTGATATGCAAGCAAGATAAGCAGCAACTAATGGCATGAATTGCAACAAAAAACCAAGCCTAACAATACACAAAACTGACAGCAACAACAAGAATCAGCGCAACAGTTTGACAGCAACATTCCAGTCCTAAAAACAGAGCAAAAAGTCACAAAAAACAGGGCATGATGGATTCTCTTCATCTCCACATATTCAAATCAGTTTAGGCTATCAAATGTGCAGCAAAACAACATAAATTCAACATGTATATCAGTTCCAAAAGAGTTCAAGCAAGAAAGAAGGCATACGTGACATTACATGGAAATTTTTCTCAAAGTTCCATAATTGATATCTCATAAATACCTCAACTAGCATGTAATCAATGATCATAAATGAGAAGAGGATGTTAAAACAATCATTTTCAGGCTTGGAATCATTCAAAAAGCTCAAGAATTGAAAGAGATCAACCAAAATGCTCAAAACCTAATATATATACATCTCTGTCAAAACCCTATAAAACCATGCTTAAATTTAGGGATGAATAGATGAAAATGACTCATATTGAATGTACATAACATATCTAAACTTACCTTGTGGATTAATGGAGGTTTGGAAGGAGATTTGAGCATGAATCTCTTGGTAAAGCTTGAGTTACATGAGAGACTGGGAAGCAGAAGATGTTTGGGATATTTTCAGCAAGTGGGAAGGGTTGGTTCGGTTTGGTCATGGTATAGAAGGTGAGGTGGTTGAGTTAGGTTTCCATAGCATCCAACCATAGTTAATTTGGTCAACAAATGAATAAGTTATGGTCATTTTAGTGCAACAAGGTCAGTTTCGTCGCCGTTTCATTTTTCGGTTGGATTTCGGAGGTCCAAATGGCATTAGAAAAACATAAGGCTAAGTTCACTAAACCCGAATTTTTGTTACAAGTTCAGCGAAGTTGACGGAACTCGAATCCGAGTTCCCGAGCTCAAGATAATAAATACGGAACCAAGGGTGCGCTAATTACTCGTTAGCCCCCAACTTGGATCCCAAAATTCAAATGAAATCCGAAACACAAGCAAATAAATTTGAAAACACGAAACGAACATATATTCACATACAAGACACATATAAGTTCAACATATTAAAAATGCACGAAATTTCGGTATCAATTCATATAGAAACGAAGCACGTAAATGTCACTCATACGCAATGTATCAATAGAATTCATAATATTTACAATAATATGCAATTAAATCCGTATATAATATATTATAATTAATAATGCATGCATACGTATATATATATAATTTATAATACATGCATGCATAAATAATTTATAAATGTAAAATTCATGCACTACTACATTCATGCACACGTACATAATTAACATATATATATACATATATATTTGATGTTAATATTATTAAAATAAAGTAATTAACATTTAATATAAATAAATTAAAATTAAATATATAAACACGTAGAAATAATTATTTCGCGCAATTAAGGAGCACACAAGTTATTCACATAAATTCAAATTCAAATATTGCATATATTTCAATTAATCACTTATTTAACAATTAAACAATGAAATTTAATTATAGAAAACACAAAAAACCAATTAATTTGCGCAAATTAGTAAACACATATGTCATTTTAAAATACTGAAAAGTTGGGGCGTTACAAACTCACCCCCTTAAAAAGAATCCGTCCTCGGATTCACTAAATCGATCGAACAACCAAGGAGAGATTCCCCGTCTCTCACAAGCAACACGAAGAGAGCCCCGTCTCTCACAAACAACACGAAGAGAGCCCCGTCTCTCACAAGCAAAGAGAGCACCCCGTCTCTCAAACAAAAATAAGAGAATCCCCGTCTCTTACACACAACGAGAGTACCCCGTCTCTCAAACAAAAATAAGAGAATCCCTGTCTCTTACACACAACGAGAGCACCCCGTCTCTCAAACAAAAATAAACAAACAACAAACAAACAAAAATAAAGCAAGGAAGTTCTCAATACTCCCAAGCAACTCATGCAAGATCATAATTAAAATCACATAAGGCACTCGAAGCAAGTAACAAATATCGTTCACGTTAACTATCGAATACTCCAATCCAATTGGACAAGGTAAGAAATCAAAGCACATAACATAGAAATTATTTGAATTAAATTTGCATGAATGCATGTATCGTGGATGCTATAAGTACCGTTCACCGTCGTTGCATAGTTTAGGGCTATGAGTTTGTTATTCCCTGTATGATCTGCCCCGAGAGTGAGCTCAGCATTTACCTTGTCTTTAATTTCTTCAATGTAACCCGGTGAAGCCATGATAAATCCTCTTCGATCTTTAATCATTTCCCATAATCTTCATTCAATCAAACCAACTCTTAATACCCGAGCTTTGATCCCCCGTCTACTGTTAGATCACCCATCCAGAAATTAAATCCAATGCTATTTTCCTTTGTCCATATGTAAATCTAACAAACTACCAAAGATAACTACCCTTAGCGCCCCTAACAGTTCTTTCCCGACCTGAATATATATGTCACACAATCTCCTACAATCTTCCGTTCAATCTCTCCTTTTTACTCTCTTTAAATTTCTATGGTGGAATTTGATATTCGGCCCCTAAAATTCTTTAATCGAAGATAGGATGTTCTTGGTGATCTTGGAACTCTGATTTAGCCTTTCCAAGGTTCGTCCTTGCCGATTTATTGCTTCTTAAATTTCCTTACCACTAATGGAATCAAGCTTCATTGATAATATACTTTTCCATGATAATTTGAATCAGTTTCCTCTTGACAATTCAATTTAGAAAATTTCCCCAAGCTCCTTCATAACTCTTTTGTCTTCAACTCGACTTACATACACAGAACAAATCAATGATCTATCTTCAGCCCGAATCCAGTGATCTAGCTCTCATTTTACTGATCATCCCATAAAGTTATCTTATTCATCTCCGCTCGCCAACATAAAAAAAAATAATCCCCAAATCTTCCTTAATTACACTTCTGTTATTTTTAGTCCTTCAGTTCCGACCTCAAGTTTTGAATTCGCCTCTTGGTCATGCTCACCCCCTTAAAATTTTTATCGTTGTACATCGAACTCCATCGAACCTTCTTTCCTCGGAATTCCTGATGGAAGTTTTATTGGGAGGGCTTTAAATGACATAGCAACCCATAGTCTTAGCTTTTCCACTTCTCCTCTACCTCTGTTAATATTCAAACCCCTTTTCTTTATTCTTGTTCGATCCGGGCACTCCAAAGCCAACTCCGATTGTATTTTTCCTTCTGAAACTTCCTTTCCACCAACCTATCCTTAAAACGCCCCATCCCATTAATTCTTTTCCTCTTAATACAAATGTGGCCCGTACAAAGAGATACTTAAGAAATGCGATGAAAGAACTCCTTATAAAAAAAACACCAAAATGCTTGTCGGGTTAAAATGACAATGCACGTGGCACACTTTGCAATAATTAAATATGCCGTACATTAGCACAACAAAATCAAATAAAAACACGCGCACGAACATAAGTAAAGAAGAATAAATAAGTGATGCAAAGTATGATGCACATGCTATGAATGTTTTGGAACCTGTCACCAATGTGGTAAGTTGTTAGCTCGGTAGCTTTTCCTCGTCCCTCCAATCACGAGGTCACTTTGACTTGCTGATCATGCTTCATCTTTTCTACTATCTTCAAGTTTTCCATGAATCTTTGTGCATCACTTGTATCTTTCCCAATCCAAAATTGCAATTTCACGATCCCTGATCGCTTCGATGTTCACTGAATTAGCATCTAAATTTCTCCTTGGGAATCACCCTTCAACCTTGCTCAAATTCTTTTACAAAATGAACCACCCCAATGTAATTCTGAACCCTACTTCTCGCCATCATCGTGATTAAGACTCCCGTGCCTATCCTTTATGAGTTTAATTCACCTCCAATTGCTTATACTTGAGTGCAGGATTTCCTTACAAAGAGTCTCTCCCCGAGAATAATCCTTCAACCAGCCTTTGCCTTTCTTTATCGTTCCCATTTGTTGCTCCATATCTTCTAATTCAACTTCACAGCATGACAATTCAGCTTCGATTTGGAAAAACGAACTCAAATCCCGTCCTCAATATCGCTACCTTCCCTAAATTTGTATTCACACAATTACTTGCCTCTCTCTACTCCCTTCCAGACTCGTTTCCCATCATTAATCGGCATCCAGAGCACCCAAATCCGACTCTTCCCAGTCTTAACTTCAAAAAACTCGATTTCTAATGACTAGGCGTAGTTAGAAATCCTTCTTTGTCGACCCTTGGTTCATAACTTCTACCGAGCCCATTTTATCTTGACCTTCCATAATTATTAACACCTCTTCAATGATCCGAATCTAGGACCAAAATACCTTCAAGGTGTGTTCACTTCAATCCTTAGGTTGAACAGTCCTGTTGAATCCAATTATGGCATCTTATGGAGGAGAGCCATATCTATATATATCCATATTAGGAGTCATAAATATTTCCCGATCAATTCCTATTTCTACAAATATCCCTCTATAGTTGCATCTCTTAAGTCAAACTTCCATTTCAGCTCCTATCCCTTGAACTCTAGCTTTATCTATGAGGACTACACCTCTCGAATTCTCTATATCTTTCCCCGATGTATCATTCCTATCTTCCGTGCCTCAGATTTTTTTTTGTAATAGAGTGTTGTGGTCGTAGAACTTGGCCGTGGTTTGATATCATCTTCGTAACCTAGAAATCATAACTCATTTTGAGAATAGATGCATGCGATTAGTGCATGCTCATGGCACATATACAACACTAAAGGCAAGGATCCACATAATAATGCAGCAGATAGTTCGACAAAATTCAAATGAAAAGCCAAATTTCATGTTCAAGATCGATGCAATGCACACACAGTCACATAGTCACTAAGCCGTACGACCTAGACTGACTCAAACATGACTCGAGAACACCGGTTTTGAAATCGGGCTCTGATACCACTTAAGGATGTAGCACCCCGCACGTGAGGCACCACATCCCCCGCACTATGGCTCAACACGAGTAACGAAATGGAAAGTCCGCAACCGTATCCAACCATAGCGCACGGGAGACAAACAAAATAACCTTCCTAAGCCAGGCGGAACTTAGACCATGCAATGATAACCAATCAACAAAATATAATGCAACGGAAAACTAAAGTTCAAACACACAAACCATAAGCAGAATTGGGCTCTTCAGCCCTCTTTTAATTCCTAACAAGCCCGACAAGGCAATACAATGACAATTACATAAGATTCAAGTTCATAATGACACAGGGTCGAATCATACACCATTTAAATACATAAGTGAATGCAGAGACGCTACTAACTTAACTTAACCGACTCGAACTCAACACAACCCCGCCTAGCTCGAACTTCAAAGCCAAACCTGCACGCTAAAGTGTTGAGGAGGGAGAGGGTCAGTCTCTAGAAGACTGAGTGAGCAGGAGCGATATACATATATATAAAACATGCACATGCAAGTCATAAATCCCGAGCAAGGTTTTATTTGAAATTAGTTCCCAAAGGGCAAAAGAATAACCAAGCAATACTCGGATTTTATGACTAATCATATTAATTCATTACGTTCATAATTCATACATAAACATAAGGCTCGGCGAGTGAGCGTGCATCATCTCCAACCAACTCCGACTGTGTACGACCCATATCATTAATACTTTAAATAGGTGATCATGCAATATATCATAATACACGCAGGTCATATATCATATCATAAAACATATTCGTTTGGATAATCCGTGTCCCGGCCTTCCCGCACGGTGCAATTCAATCACAAACATAATCATAAACATAAAATAAGTTCCAACCTTCTTCCTCCGGGTGGTAGACGGGTTAGCAAGACCCGACCACCTCATACATAGGCCAATGGGGTTTCATGACTCCCCCAAGCGCACTCAGCTCCCATTCCCCGCTAAACCTCCTAGCGAGGGCCGGTATCACCGTACATATGGTGGGACTAGTACAAGGGATCACCGTCGGCCCTTGCCTCCCCGGATAGCCACTTGCACTAAGTCCCTGGGCCCGTGAACATATCATACATGCATAATCTCGCCAAAACATATCAGTTCATGTGAAACATATCATATTTCGTAATTCATTTGAAAAGGGTTTACTCGATCAATATTTACTCGATAACTTTACTTTAAAAGTAACATATATATATATACATAAGGATTTTGGCCAAATCTTGTCACATAAGGTTGTAGGGTTTAATACGTAACTAAAACGAAAACACCCTCACCTGGAACATGGCGATACAAGGATACGAGTTACCGAGTGCCTAGTTGATCAAGATTCTCCACCCTGGAGATAAACTGTACAAAAGATAACATGACGTGTTCGTGAGACTCGAGACTCCAATGAACCATATAAGACGCACGACATGCAATGAACATGATATGAATGCGTAAAAGATGATATTATATCATAAAATGTTCATGTGTACTATTAAAGTCTTAAAGACGTATAAACATTCAATTCATTCATTCAATGAAGCATTCGTATTCAAACGAGTTCATATCCTTCACATTCCACGTCAAAGGAATTTAAATCAAGTATGAAATAGGTAACAATTAAATTCTATAATTCAATTAAATCAAATAACATTTAATATTTAATAAATATATATATAAATATATAATATACATATATATATATATTCCATGCACGTACAACAACAATAATGCATGCATGTAATTTATATTTAAACATATATATAAACATGCATGCATTACATAGTATATATATATATATATATATATATATATATATAACATACTAACGCATGCAATTTCATGCATTAAGTTAATACATGCATGCAATTTATATTTTAACAAGATTTCATGCATGCATTACATTACAGCCCAACCCCAAGACCCATGCATATTATTTAAGTGTATATATATATATATGCAAACGTACAGCAACACATAACAACAAATGCAAGGAAATCAGATGGTCACACCCGTGTCATTCATACAGTACAAACTGAGACACCCCCTTGTCTCGGTACAGAGCTAGCAGACCAACTTGCACCCCCGTTTCATGCTAAAAAGGAGATGGTCGACACCCCCGTGTCATGAACGCAGCAACCCCTGTTTTTTAAGCTTAAACGCAGCAGCAGCCCAAGTGATATGCAAGCAAGATAAGCAAAAACTAATGGCATGAAATGCAACAACAAACCAAGCCTAACAATACACAAAACTGACAGCAATAACAAGAATCAGCGCAGCAGTTTGGCAGCAACATTCCAGTCCCAAAAACAGAGCAAAAAGTCACGAAAAACAGGGCATGATGGATTCTCTTCATCTCCACATATTCAAATCAGTTTAGGCTATCAAATTTGCAACAAAACAACACAAATTCAACATGTATATCAGTTCCAAAAGAGTTCAAGCAAGAAAGAAGGCATACGTGACATTACATGAAAATTTTTCTCAAAGTTCCATAATTGATATCTCATAAATACCTCAACTACCATGTAATCAATGATCATAAATGAGAAGAGGATGTTAAACCAATCATTTTCAGGCTTGGAATCATTCAAAAAGCTCAAGAATTGAAAGAGATCAACCAAAATGCTCAAAACCTAATATATATACATCTCTGTCAAAACCTCATAAAACCATGCTTAAATTTAGGGATGAATAGATGAAAATGACTCATATTGAATGTACATAACATATCTAAACTTACCTTGTGGATTAATGGAGGTTTGGAAGGAGATTTGAGCATGAATCTCTTGGTATGAGTTACGGTAGAGACTGGGAAGTAGAAGATGTTTGGGATATTTTCAGCAAGTGGGAAGGGTTGGTTCGGTTTGGGCATGGTATAGCAGGTGAGGTGATTGAGTTAGGTTTCCATAGCATCCAAACATAGTTAATTTGGTCGACAAATGAATAAGTTACTGTCATTTTAGTGCAACAAGGTCAGTTTCGTCGCCGTTTCACTTTTCGGTTGGATTTCGGAGGTCCAAATGGCATTAGAAAAACATAAGGCTAAGTTCACTAAACCCAAATTTTCGTTACAAGTTCAGCGAAGTTGACGGAACTCGAATCCGAGTTCCTGAGCTCAAGATAATAAATATGGAACCAAGGGTGCGCTAATTGCTCGTTAGCCCCCAACTTGGATCCCAAAATTCAAATTAAATCCGAAACACAAGCGAATAAATTTGAAAATATGAAACAAACATATATTCACATACAAGGCACGTATAAGTTCAACATATTAAAAATGTACGAAATTTCGGTATCAATTCATATAGAAACGAAGCACGTAAATCTCACTCAGACGCAATGTATCAATAGAATTCATAATATTTACAATAATATGCAATTAAATCCGTATATAATATATTATAATTAATAATGCATGCATACGTATGTATATATATATATATATATATATATATATATATATATATAAATAATTTATAATACATGCATGCATAAATAATTTATAAATGTAAAATGCATGCACTACTACATTCATGCACACATACACAATTAACATATATATATACATATATATTTGATATTAATATTATTAAAAAAAGTAATTAACATTTAATATAAATAAAATAAAATTAAATATATAAACACGTAGAAATAATTATTTCGCGCAATTAAGGAGCACACAAGTTATTCACATAAATTCAAATTTAAATATTGCATATATTTCAATTAATCACTTATTTAACAATTAAACAATGAAATTTAATTATAGAAAACACAAAAAACCAATTATTTTGTGTAAATTAGTAAACACATATGTCATTTTAAAATACTGAAAAGTTGGGGCGTTACATATTATCCCTTGACACTCTATCGAAATATCTCTTTCAATACTCAATTTCTGTATAGTCCTTGTACATGGTTACTAGCCTCTTGTGTCTCCTGATTTATGCTTTGAAAGTTTTAAATTTCTCACATTTCCGCTGCAATGTTCCCTTCAAGTACTCTGATCTTGTAATGTTTTGTCCATTGGCCGGCATACTTCTTGGGTGCTAGGTCTCCTAGTAACTTGAGAGGTACCAGGGTGCGGGCTTGTGGCCCCTTCGGGGTGCTACAATTAAGGTGGTATCAGAGCCCCAGGTTGAAGAAATCTGGGGTTCTTAGAGTCTCACAAGTATTCATGTAGCTCCCGGGACGATAGGCGCCACATCCCCCGCACTACAAGTCTAGTCCACACATGAAATGGATAATCCAATCATGAACCGGACTCATAGCGAACGGGAGATAAAATAAAATATCCTAGCTAGGCGGAATCTAACCCTGTACCAAATAAATCATAATGCTCAACACAGTGCGGAAGTAATAATTACTTACATAAATTCTAATAATAGCTCCAAACTTAAAACATTTCATAACATAATTGAGTTTCAAAACACATTCTAACAACGGCTTCAACTAGGCATACAACCTGTCCCAAATTATAATTAAGAATCATAAATGGCACACAGGCCCGAATACATAAAGAGATACAATTAATCATAACGATATACAATGGGACTCGAGTGTACACGTGTGACTCGACAAAAGACTTAAAACATGACCTCCGCCTAGCCAAAACCTGCAAGAACTGAAAAGTGGGGAAGAGGGGTCAGTCTCTAGAAGACTGAGTGAGCAGGAGCGATATATGTATATATAAAAACATGCACATGCAAGTCATAAATCCCGAGTAAAGTTTTATTTAAAATTAGTTCCCAAAAGGGCAAGAGAATAGCTGAGCAATGCCCAGACTTTACGACTAATCATATTAAATTTATTAAGTTCATAATTCATACATAAACATAAAGGCTCGGCGAGTGAGCGTGCATCATCTCCAACCAAACTCCGACCGTGTACGACAAATATCATTAATATATTGAATACGTGATCATGCAATTTCTCATAATACATGCAAGCCATAATACATAACATAAGACATAGTCGTTTGGGCAATCCGTATCCCAGCCTTCCCGTACGGTGCATAACTTATCATAACATAATCATAACCATAAAATAATTTTCAACCTTCTTCCTCAGGGCGGTGGACGGGCTTGCAAGACCCGTCACCTCATACATAGTGGCAATGAGGTTCATGAGTCCTCATTACCCGACTAGCGTTTTCTAGTCAAAACTCCTAACGAGATCCTTTCCATCGTTAAACATAATTGCAATTAGCATATGGGATCATCGTCGGCCCTTGCCTCCCCGGATAGCCACTTGTACTAAATTCCTGGGTCCGTGAACATAACATACATGCATAATCTCGCCAAAACATTTCAATTCATGAGAAACATGATATTTATCATAACCTTGTGAAAATGTTTACTCGATAAATTCATTGGAAAACCATATATATAAATATATATATTAGGTTTTTGGCCAAACTCGTCACATAAGGTTGTAGGGTTTAATATGTAACTAGAACGAAAACACCCTCACCTGAAATATCACGAGACAAGAGATATGAGCAATACGGGTGCTTATTCAATTCGGAAGTCTCCGCCGTGGAAACAAACTGAACAAGAGAAGGACAATGTGCACTCGTGAGAATTGACTCAATATGAAACCACATAGACGCACGACATGTTATGCACATGATATGAGATGCATAAGAAATGATATTATGTAATGAACACGTTCATGTGCACGATTAATGTATTTATATCATATAAACGAGTCATTCATTCGTTCAAGGAGGCGTTCATATACATTAAGTTCATAATTTCACATTTCATATTAATTCAATCCAATAATTTCATATAACAATCATAACATGTACTATTTCACGTTTACAATTAGAAAATAGATAAATAAAAACGTTCAAGTCAGAATTTCATACAACAATTAAACTCAAATACATCAAGTTTACAATTACAGCATAAACAAAATAAAGGGATTCAAATCATTTAAGAAGTACGAGAGCCGAACACCAAAGTTCAAGTTTCTTGAGGTTATAACATTTAAAATATTCAAGTTATAATACATAAGATCCACATTAATTAATTAATTACATATCATATATTATATTACACCTATATATTACATATATACACGCATAACATCCATGTACAAAATATATCACAGACACGCACACACTCACGTGCACCCAAATATATATATATATATATGTACATGCATCAGCACACTTAACAATTACATGCATTAATTATATGTGTGTATATATATATATATATATATATATATATATATATATATATATATATATATATATACACTACGTACACATATGCATTCAACAAATGCATGCATTAAACGTGAAATAGGAACAATTACCGCCCAGGGGAAAACCTCCAAACAACATTCCCGGTCGGGGAGAAGGGGAAAAAGAAACAGAAGGTCCAAAACGAACGTCCCCGATCGGGGACTTCTTCCCACGAAATCTCCCCGCCCGGGGAGATGTCTCAACGCGAAACAGTAGCAGCAGCAGTGTTTCTCCCCTATTATTTCCTTCTCCATGGCAGCAGCAACAAGGCAACACACAAGGCAACAAATGCAAGCACTCAGGGCATGAAACGAAGGAACTGATTCAACCACAACAACCTTATACATACCAATAACAACGGACAACAACAAATGGGGGAAAAAGCTTGAAGTTTTCATGAAATCCATTAATGGTGAAAACTCATACATGGCATATAACTCAAATACAAGGCTAGCAATAGATCGAGGATGCAACAAGGAGCACATAGCACTTCATGGATCAAGAATCGAACCATAAACGAGCAAGAAATCATCAAATCTTCATAAACCCAGAACTATTCACATACCCTATCATATCATGCCCAATCCATCATCAAATTCAACTATTAGACACTTAAAAGAATGTGGAGAAGATATAGAATAAGAATCCGGTCTTACCATTCGAATTGGAGAAGAATGGAAGGAGATACGGACTTGAAATTGGCCTTGGTGAATAGTGACGGGAATCCCTTCTTTCTCTTCCCATTTATCTGCGTTTTACCTTTCTTTTCCAGCTGATAATGTGAAATAAAATAAGGGTTTGGATATATATTTAAGTTAGAAAAATAAGGGTTCAAGAATCAGGTCATTTGTTCAAGAAACGAGAAAGTTATGGCTAAAACCGTCAAGGGTGGCGAAGCTACGCGAAATCTGAGTTTCTGGCGAAATACGGAGGTTCAAACGAGCTTAGAAAAATATGGGGGCAAATTCTGTAGCTTCCAAATTTCGTCATGAGTCCAGCGATACTTTCTGAATTCGAATCCGAATTCCCTAGCTCAAGATATGACAACCGGAACCAAAGGTGCGCTAAATGCTCTTTAGCCCCCGTTTTGGTCGCGTTACCGAAATAAAATTCGTTACCACATCAAACGAGATTGAAAACACAAAACGAGCATATAAACATGTTCACCACACATAAATCTACGGCATACTAAATTTTCACGAAATTTCGATTTCAATTATATAAGAACGAAGCGCGATTAAATCACTAAAAAACAATGCATTAACAATTTCATAACAATTCCAAATTAAATAAACAATTTTAAATTCTATTTTTAAATTAAAACTCAAGGCAACGATTAATGAATAAATTAATTAATATAAGTAAAGATATAGTTAATTATCATTAAGCACTTAATTAATTTAAGAATTACTAAATTAACGAAATAAGATAAAATGGAATAAAATAAAATAAAATAATAATAATAATAATTTATAGTAAAATTAAATATTTAAAACACTTATAAACAATTAATTCGCGCAAATTGGTAAACACATACGTCATACCTTTACGACTGAAAAGTCGGGACGTTACAATCTCTCCCCCTTAAAAGAATTCATTCTCGGATTCACTGCACGCCTAAAAACAATTAATGAGGGAACCCCGTCCCTCGCAAGCAACAAGGAGAGAACCCCGTCTGTAACGCCCCGGTTTCCGGATGATCAGGTAAGCACGCCACGTGTGAGTTGAGTGTAGGTTTTATTTTGTTTCTTTAATTTATAATATATTCTTACGTGGCATTCATATTTTTATAAAATTCATGAAACATTATTCATATCAATTCTTTGAATTCATATCATAGAAAATATTCTTTCATGACACGGGAAAAAATATTCATTGCATGAAATCAATACCGAGAGTGATAAAGTTACCAAATTGTCCCTAGTTAAACGTTTTCTAAAATTCTAGGGACTTGATTGTATAATTTTAGGGGCATGATTGATCATTTCTCAAAACTTTATATATCTTATTGCATAACTTAGAGAGTTCAAGGATTAATTGGCAAATTGGCAACTTTCACATAAATCAAAAAGGGTGAATTACGTATCATCCTTCTCCCACATTCCTTGATCATTTTCATCAAAAATTTCCCAACCCTTTTTGCTCTCTCACTCTCGGTTCCTCCAAGGAAAGAAAAGGAAGAAGTTTTCTCAATCAATCATCAAGATTTCAAGAAGTTAGCCAAGCTTTTGAGAGTTGATCATCATCTTCATCCATCTTCTTCATTTTTTAGCTTTCAAGGTTGGTTTGCATGGAAGTGATGATTCTTGCTCATAATTGACATGCTTAGGGTTTGAGAATTATATGCTAGATGAATGAATTATAGTTAGGAGCATGATATTGTGATCATTTCATGAATTATGGCATGAATTATTTATGAAATTGTTGAATATTGAGCTTGATTGGCCAAGTTTGATCATGAGTATGGAGCATGAATTTATGATGATATTTCATGGTTTTATGTGTTCAAGTGTTACTTTATCATATATTGAAGATATATGCATGAGAAGTGTCAAGAGTGATAGCTTTTGGGGATCAAAAATGGAGTTGTTGCTTCCTTTTGTGCTTTGCCGAGAGCTTCCCCTGTTTTTGCTCTGTTTCTGTAAATTGCAGAAACAGGGAACGGCCGTTCCCAGCCTCAAGGCATTCCGGGAACGGGCGTTCCCATCTTTCAAGTGAAAATAGGCGGCCGACCCCGGGAAGGGCCGTTCCCATTTTGGCCTTGGAGCCGGAAGGGCCGTTCCCAGCTTAGACGCATTTTAAAATGAAAAACGTTGGAATGTTTCTTGGGGCTGCATGGGAACGACCGTTCCCATTTTACAAAGGGGACCGGAACGGCCGTTCCCACCTGACATGCAGAACAAAAGTTTCTGCATAAAATTACGTTTTTGACCCCTCGATCCAACGACTTCTTTGACCCCGAATTGCTATAATATGTGCTAATATGATGTGAAACGACATGTTATCATACCACATTGCGTTTTCGTGGTCGTCTCAACACATTTCTGCCGTTCGTCATATTTTGGTCATTTTAGTTCGTGTCTCATGTTTGTACGTCGTATTTGCACAGGTCACGAGGGCGTGGACGGGGAGCAAGCTCCTTAGAACACTTCTTTATTATATTTTGCAAGAAAGGTGAGGTTTTGTTTTGGTAAAACGAATCCTATAACCCTTATGTGCTAGTTTTCGGCCAAAACGTATTATACTTATAAATGATTTCCAAACCATGAACATTTCAAGCAAGCAATTCATGATTTCAAGCATGTTTGGCAAGTACATGATTGCACGTGGGCCCGAGGGTAATTCTTGAGCCAACCGGAAAAGCAAGGGCTGACGGGTAACTCCTGAATTATCCTCACATTGTTGGGATCACCCCCGAAGCCACTAGGAGATTAGTGGTGGAAGGAGTTCCGTGTCTAGAGGGTCATGTCCTCTACACACACCATGTCGTGGATAGTCGAGCCTTGCAAACTCGCTATCACCCGGAGGAAGAAGGAGACTGGGGAGTAATCCGGCATGTCGGGTTATCCTCGGGTTATAGCATGATTTCAAGCATGAAATTGTTTATGTGAGCACTAAATCAATTGCATGATCACGTATTTATCAAGCAAGCAAGCATGATCACGTATTGTTCACGATTGGGAGTTTGGTTGGAGATTGCCCTTACTCGCCAGGGCCACATGTTCATGACATTGACAAGCATGATTAAATAAACGTGTTAAAATGATTGGTTGTAATCTCGGGCAAAGACTAAACTTCTTGAATTATATATCTATTTTATTCCAAAGTCTTCACCCTAAGCTACAACTTGCATGTGATGTGTGTATATATTTATTGCCCCTCACTCAGTCTTCGGTAGACTGATACTTCACTTTTCAGGTACCCTTTTGAGCGTGGTCGTGCTAGGCGGGAGTCGTTCGAGTTTTGCATTTTCATGAGTCTAGCATCGTACCTTCATGTATCGTACTTTTGGAACATTTCATGTTATTGATCGTATTAGTATTTTGGAATACTTGGTTATGTATATTACTGAGAGATGATAATGTATGGATAGTTAGAATTGGTACCTATACGTATGATTGATTAAATGCTTCCGCTGTTACATTCATGATTTGAGTAATTATGTTGGGGAGAGTGTCCCGCCTAGCTCGTCATTTTTATTGTCACCCGTTCGCTGTGGTCTTGGTTTATGTATGAACTGTCCATTTCATACGTGGATCGAGGCTATAGTGCGGGGGATGAGGCGCCTTGGGGTTTAGGGTGCTACACCGTCTCTCGAACACAATGAGAGAACCCCGTTTCTCAAAAGCAACAAAGAGAGAACCCCGTCTCTCAAAACCAGAAATTACATTAAAGAATAAACACCAAGAAGAAAAGATTTCAAAACGTGAATTACAATAATGAGTAATCACGTAGGTCACACAGGGGCACGTAATAAACCTCAATTACAACATAACATGGTACCACGAAAATAATCAATTAGCAAGGTATAGAACATTAAGAATCAATTAAATCAAATTGCATGTATGCATATGCCATGAATGTTTTATGTACCGTTCACCGTAGCCAAGAAATTTGAAATTGACTAATTCATGGTCCAATTGGATAATGCGACCTAAAAGCTAGCTTGGCTCTTGACTTATCTTCTTCAATTTAGCGGATTCCTTGGAATTCAATTAACTCTTAGAATAGTGCTCCCTTCCTTCTCTAACTCCTCACCCTTAACCTCTACATCTTCCCTTGACATGACTAACTCTTTCAACTAGTCGAATTCTGCTTTACCCTACAAGTCATCAGAACATTCCTTCCATGATTCATGTTTGAATCTTCTATCCTTGTCAATGCCCGAATTCACCATATTCAAGATCAACTACTTCCATGGCCCTAAGTTCGATTTCCATCTCATGATCGTTCCCACCACGGTTTTCTCCTTCATGAATTCTTCCTCAATCAAGTTAAACCATCAATTCCTAGAGTCCGATCAATCTTCTCGGCGATTCTTTCCCAACTCTTATTCAAGTTATCCCTTTATTCTATTCAAGCCTGTAGACAAGCATTTGGTTCTGGCCCACTCAATTCCCTACTTAAATGTAAAACATTCCTTATAATTCTTGAAGTTTGATCTAAGTCCTTCAATGACCACCCTTTCGGTTTCCTTTCACCAACACTGATAGGAGTTCACAGCAATTCCCTCATAATTCCATCATCTTCAGAAATTTAACCCAGTACTATGAATATCCCTTAGCAATCTTCAAGCTAAGTATAGTGATTTAACTTTCATTTTGATGGTTCCATCGTTAAGACCATTTTATTCTTTTCCTATCAACATCACTTGGACTTCCAAATTGTCTATGGTTTGCATTTGCCGTTGTTCCTACTAGAATACTCTCCGGGCATAACTTTAAAGCTTAAGTTCATCTCTTGGTCGTGTTCTCCCCCTTAACAAGACTTTCTGATCTCCCAAACTTATTTCCTTAGGACGACAACTCTAAGTGGAAAATGTGTTTGATGGCCTAGCTCACGTGTACTTTAAAGTGCTTGATTGGAGCAACGACCCTTTTCCTTTGCTTCCCGAACTCCTGTTTAACTCCATTAAATTCCCTAACTTGTCTCATCCAATTTATATATCCTGAAACCTTCCACTTCCATCTTTGACCCACTCTATCAACCCAAAATGTTCCTTCTTTACTTTGTTCAATAGGGCTTTGATCGAAATAATGGTGAAAGTAGTAAACGGCGAAATCCTAACAAGTAGTAGATATTTTAAACAAGGAAATGCAACATCAAGACACATAATTCAACAAATAAGTATGCAATAATAATTTAACAATTAGAGTATTAAAATGCATATAATAAGAATTTAAATAACTAATTTGCGATGCATGGTGCACGTGCTATGAATGCATTGAATCTGTCACCGCAGTGGTGTCTTTAGCACGCTATCTTGTCCTTTGATCTCGATGTTGTGAGCATAAGTCATAAGGTTGAACATTGTTCGATCGTTGATGATGTATCCCAAATCTTTGACTTGCTTTCCCATAGTCCTCAAATCTCTATGGTCCGAGATCACGATCTCTTGAACCTATATTCTTCCAGATCTTCAAAGTTTCCTTGTATCCACTTATGCGTTCCCGCGATCCGAAATTGAAATCCCTCGATCCGAACTTCTTATATGCCCATGGAATCGGCATCTTGACTCTTTCCAAGTATCAGTCTTTGAAGATGATCCGAATCTTCGTCTTAGATAGTACTTTGGCCGAAGTTCCTTTAACTATTCTTTACGAGTTTAATGATTGAGTTAACTCATCTTCCAATTGTTTACACTTGAGCACATAATTTCCCTGATCTTGAAATCGCCCTATCGATCAGTTCTCACTAACTCCTTTCAAGCTAACTTCTTCCTTGCTCGAAATCCGAGTTCCTCAATTTACATCTTCTTCTCCCTTTAGCCCAAATTTGAGTTCTCTTAAAGGCTTTCGCCTCCTCGCTGATAAAATCCTTCCTTGTTATTTCTATCCTGAATTCTCTCCCGATGAGACTCTTTGGAATGATAAGAGAGCTTTGGTGCACCATAGTAAGGACACCAAAGAATATGGCTTCATTTAGAAAAGACCATGAGCTCCTGATCTTTGTAGATAATCCCACCTTCTATCACGATGTTGAGTAATGAAATATGACTCCATATTGATAGCCTTGAAGATTCAATACACGACCTTCCAATCCCTTAATTCTATAGCCCCTTCATTGGTTTGATAGAAGGAACCCGTTGTTGAGGTTGATAAGAGCTTTATTAACATGACAATAAGTTATAACCAAAGATTCCACTGAAATATGGATGCATGTTGATTAGCATATGCTTATGACACATATTTAGATCAATCAAAGCACATTAAATGCAATTGCAACACCTGAAGCAACGAAATTGAAAGTAGATCACATATATCAAGAAATTTCGAGCAGTTAATAACAACTTAACCAGGAGAATTCAATGCAATGCGCACGTTACCAAGTTGTTCCTACGCCGTACGACCTAAACTGACTCAATCACAGCACAAGAACCCGGGTTTTACAACCCTAGGCTCTGACACCACTAAAGGATGTAGCACCCGGGACGATAGGCGCCACATCCCTTACACTACAAGTCTAGTCCACACATGAAATGGATAATCCAAGCATGAACCGGACTCATTGCGAACGGGAGATAAAATAAAATATCCTAGCTAGGCGGAATCTAACCCTGTACCAAGTAAATCATAATGCTCAACTCGGTGAGGAACTAATAATTACTTACATAAATTCTAATAATAGCTCCAAACTTAAAACATTTCATAACATAATTGAGTTCCAAAACACATTCTAACAATGGGTTCAACTAGGCATACAACCTGTCCCGAATTATAATTAAGAATCATAAATGGCACACAGGCCCGAATACATAAAGAGATACAATTAAGTATAGTGATATACAATGGAACT
This sequence comes from Lantana camara, assembly GCA_037501455.1. NCBI lineage: Eukaryota > Viridiplantae > Streptophyta > Magnoliopsida > Lamiales > Verbenaceae > Lantana > Lantana camara. The sequence continues at coordinate 66,418,209 of CM074862.1, forward strand.
CGAGTGTACACGTGTGACTCGACAAAAGACTTATAACATGACCTCCGCCTAGCCCAAACCTGCAAGAACTGAAAAGTGGGGAAGAGGGGTCAGTCTCTAGAAGACTGAGTGAGCAGGAGCGATATACGTATATATAAAAACATGCACAGGCAAGTCATAAATCCCGAGCAAAGTTTTATTTAAAATTAGTTCCCAAAAGGGCAAGAGAATAGCTGAGCAATGCTCGGACTTTACGACTAATCATATTAAATTTATTAAGTTCATAATTCATACATAAACATAAAGGCTCGGCGAGTGAGCGTGCATCATCTCCAACCAAACTCCGACCGTGTACGACAAATATCATTAATATATTGAATATGTGATCATGCAATATCTCATAATACATGCAAGCCATAAAACATAACATAAGACATAGTCGTTTGGGCAATCCGTGTCCCGGCCTTTCCGTACGGTGCATAACTTATCATAACATAATCATAACTATAAAATAATTTCCAACCTTCTTCCTACGGGTGGTGGACGGGCTTGAAAGACCCGTCACCTCATATATAGTGGCAATGAGGTTCATGAGTCCTCATTGCCCGACTAGCGTTTTCTCGTCAAAACTCCTAACGAGATCCGTTCCGTAGTTAAACATAATTGGATTTAGCATATGGGATCACCGTCGGCCCTTGGTACCCCGGATAGCCACATGTACTAAATTCCTGGGCCCCTGAACATAACATACATGCATAATCTCGCCAAAACATTTCAATTCATGAGAAACATGATATTTATCATAACATTGTGAAAATGTTTACTCGATAAATTCATTTGAAAACCATATATTTAAATATATATATATTAGGTTTTTGGCCAAACTCGTCTCATAAGGTTGTAGGGTTTAATATGTAACTAGAACGAAAACACCCTCACCTGAAATACCACGAGATAAGAGATATGAGCAATACGGGTGCTTATTCAATTCGGAAGTCTCCGCCCTGGAAACAAACTGAACAAGAGAAGGAGAATGTGCACTCGTGAGAATTGACTCAATATGAAACCACATAGACGCACGACATGTTATGCACATGATATGAGATGCATAAGAAATGATATTATGTAATGAACACGTTCATGTGCACGATTAATGTATTTAAATCATATAAACGAGTCATTCATTCGTTCAAGGAGGCGTTCATATTCAGTAAGTTCATAATTTCACATTTCATATTAATTCAATCCAATAATTTCAAATAACAATCATAACATGTACTATTTCACGTTTACAATTAGAAAATAGATAAATAAAAACGTTCAAGTCATGAATTTCATACAACAATTAAACTCAAATACATCAAGTTTACATTTATAGCATAAACAAAATAAAGGCATTCAAATCATTTAAAGAAGTACGAGAGCCGAACACCAAAGTTCAAGTTTGTTGAGGTTATAACATTTAAAAAATTCAAATTATAATACATAAGATCCACATTAATTAATTAATTACATATCATATATTATACTACACCTATATATTACATATATACACGCACAACATCCATGTACAAAATATATCACATACACGCACACACTCACGTGCACCCAAATATATATATATATATGTACATACATCAGCACACTTAACAATTGCATGCATTAAAACATTAATTCATGCATTAGTTATATATATCTTTATATACACATTTACATGTGCATTAATTATAATTATATATATATATATATATATATATATATATATATATATATATATATATATATACATTTACATACACTAATATACATAATATACTATATTTATATATATTCTCTCATACACAAACGCACTCACACCATTCAACAAATGCATGCATTAAACATACACACAAATATACATCTATAGATATACAAACAAAATGCAACAGGAACAATTACTGCCCCGGGGAAACCCTCAAACAACATTCCCCGGTCGGGGAGAAGGGAAAAAAAAAACAGAAGGTCCAAAACGAACGTCCACGACCGGGGACTTCTTCCCACGAAATCTCCCCGCCCGGGGAGATGTCTCGACGCGAAACAGTATCAGCAACAACAGTGTTTCTCCCCCGTTATTTCCTTTTCCATGGCAGCAGCAACAAGGCAACAAATGCAAGCACTCAGGGCAAGAAATGAAGCAACTGATTCAACCACAACAACCATATACATACCAACAACAACGGACAACAACAAATGGGGGAAAAAGCTTGAAGTTTTCATGAAATCCATTAATGGTGAAAACTCATACTTGGCATATAACTCAAATACAAGGCTAGGAATAGATCGAGGATACAACAAGGATCACATAGCACTTCATGGATCAAGAATCGAACCATAAACGAGCAAGAAATCATCAAATCTTCACAAACCCACAACTATTCATGTACCCTATCATATCATGCCCAATCCATCATCAAATTCAACCATTAGACACTTAAAAGAAAGTGGAGAAGATATAGAAGAAGAATCCGGGCTTACCTTTCGAATTGGAGAAGAATCGAAGGAGATACGGACTTGAAATTAGCCTTGGTGAATAGTGACGGGAATCCCTTCTTTCTCTTCCCCTTTCTCTGCGTTTTCCCTTTCTTTTCCAGCTGATAATGTGAAATGAAATTAGGTTTTGGATAGGAATTTAAGTTAGGAAAATAAGGGTTCAAGAATCAGGTCATTCGTACAGAAACAAGAAAGTTATGGCTAAAACCGTAAAGGGTGGCGAAGCTACGCGAAATCTGAGTTTCTGGCAAAATACGAATCTGAGTTTCTGGCGAAATCTGAGTTTCTAGCGAAATCTGAGCTTAGAAAAATATGGGGGCAAATTCTGTAGCTTCCAAATTTCTTCATGAGTCCGGTGATACTTCCGGAATTCGAATCCGAATTCCCTAGCTCAAGATATGACAACCGGAACCAAAGGTGCACTAAATGCTCTTTAGCCCCCATTTTGGTCGCGTTACCGAAATAAAATTCGTTACCACATCAAACGAGATCGAAAACACCAAACGAGCATATAAACATGTTCACAACACATAAATCTACGGCATACTAAATTTTCACGAAATTTCGATTTCAATTCATATAAGAACGAAGCGCGATTAAATCATTCAAAAACAATGCTTTAACAATTTCATAACAATTCCAAATTAAATAAACAATTTTAAATTCTATTTTTAAATTAAAACTCAAGGCAATGATTAATGAATAAATTAATTAATATAAGTAAAGATATAGTTAATTATCATTAAGCACTTAATTAATTTAAGAATTACTAAATTAATGAAATAAGATAAAATGGAATAAAATAAAATAAAATAATAATAATAATAATAATTTATAGTAAAATTAAATATTTAAAACACTTATAAACAATTAATTCGCGCAAATTGGTAAACACATACGTCATACCTTTACGACTGAAAAGTCGGGGCGTTACAATCTCTCCCCCTTAAAAGAATTCGTCCTCGGATTCACTGCACGCCTAAAAACAATTAATGAGGGAACCCCGTCCCTCGCAAGCAACAAGGAGAGAACCCCGTCTCTCGAACACAATGAGAGAACCCCGTTTCTCAAAAGCAACAAAGAGAGAACCCCGTCTCTCAAAACCAGAAATTGCATTAAAGAATAAACACCAAGAAGAAAAGATTTCAAAACGTGAATTACAATAATGAGTAATCACGTAGGTCACACAGGGGCACGTAATAAACCTCAATTACAACATAACATGGTACCACGAAAATAATCAATTAGCAAGGTATAGAACATTAAGAATCAATTAAATCAAATTGCATGTATGCATATGCCATGAATGTTTTATGTACCGTTCACCGTAGCCAAGAAATTTGAAATTGACTAATTCATGGTCCAATTGGATAATGCGACCTAAAAGCTAGCTTGGCTCTTGACTTATCTTCTTCAATTTGGCGGATTCCTTGGAATTCAATTAACTCTTAGAATAGTGCTCCCTTCCTTCTCTAACTCCTCACCCTTAACCTCTACATCTTCCCTTGACATGACTAACTCTTTCAACCAGTCAAATTCTGCTTTACCCTACAAGTCATCAGAACATTCCTTCCATGATTCATGTTTGAATCTTCTATCCTTGTCAATGCCCGAATTCACCATATTCAAGATCAACTACTTCCATGGCCCTAAGTTCGATTTCCATCTCATGATCGTTCCCACCACGGTTTTCTCCTTCATGAATTCTTCCTCAATCAAGTTAAACCATCAATTCCTAGAGTCCGATCAATCTTCTCGGCGATTCTTTCCCAACTCTTATTCAAGTTATCCCTTTATTCTATTCAAGCCTGTAGACAAGCATTTGGTTCTGGCCCACTCAATTCCCTACTTAAATGTAAAACATTCCTTATAATTCTTGAAGTTTGATCTAAGTCCTTCAATGACCACCCTTTCGGTTTCCGTTCACCAACACTGATAGGAGTTCACAGCAATTCCCTCATAATTCCATCATCTTCAGAAATTCAATCCCGTACTATGAATATCCCTTAGCAATCTTCAAGCTAAGTATAGTGATTTAACTTTCATTTTGATGGTTCCATCGTTAAGACCATTTTATTCTTTTCCTATCACCATCACTTGGACTTCCAAATTGTCTATGGTTTGCATTTGCCGTTGTTCCTACTAGAATACTCTCCGGGCATAACTTTAAAGCTTAAGTTCATCTCTTGGTCGTGTTCTCCCCCTTAACAAGACTTCCTGATCTCCCAAACTTATTTCCTTAGGACGACAACTCTAAGTGGAAAATGTGTTTGATGGCCTAGCTCACGTGCACTTTAAAGTGCTTGATTGGAGCAACGACCCTTTTCCTTTGCTTCCCGAACTCCTGTTTAACTCCATTAAATTCCCTAACTTGTCTCATCCAATTTATATATCCTGAAACCTTCCACTTCCATCTTTGACCCACTCTATCAACCCAAAATGTTCCTTCTTTACTTTGTTCAATAGGGCTTTGATCGAAATAATGGTGAAAGTAGTAAACGGCGAAATCCTCACAAGTAAACACTAAAATGATGCGTGCTGGGTTAAGATGATAAAAGAATGTAGTAGATATTTTAAACAAGGAAATGCAACATCAAGACACATAATTCAACAAATAAGTATGCAATAATAATTTAACAATTAGAGTATTAAAACGCATATAATAAGAATTTAAATAACTAATTTGCGATGCATGGTGCACGTGCTATGAATGCATTGAATCTGTCACCGCAGTGGGGTCTTTAGCACGCTATCTTGTCCTTTGATCTTGATGTTGTGAGCATAAGTCATAAGGTTGAACATTGTTCGATCGTTGATGATGTATCCCAAATCTTTGACTTGCTTTCCCATAGTCCTCAAATCTCCATGATCCGAGATCACGATCTCTTGAACCTATATTCTTCCAGATCTTCAAAGTTTCCTTGTATCCACTTATGCGTTCCCGCGATCCGAAATTGGAATCCCTCGATCCCAACTTCTTATATGCCCATGGAATCGGAATCTTGACTCTTTCCAAGTATCAGTCTTTGAAGATGATCCGAATCTTCGTCTTAGATAGTACTTTGGTCGAAGTTCCTTTAACTATTCTTTACGAGTTTAATGATTGAGTTAACTCATCTTCCAATTGCTTACACTTGAGCACATAATTTCCCTGATCTTGAAATCGCCCTATCGATCAGTTCTCACTAACTCCTTTCAAGCTAACTTCTTCCTTGCTCGAAATCCGAGTGTCTCAATTTACATCTTCTTCTCCCTTTAGCCCAAATTTGAGTTCTCTTGAAGGCTTTCGCCTCCTCACTGATAAAATCCTTCCTTGTGGTTTCTATCCTGACCTCTCTCCCGATGAGGCTCTTTGGAATGATAAGAGAGCTTTGGTGCACCATAGTAAGGACACCAAAGAATATGGCTTCATTTAGAAAAGACCACGAGCTCCTGATCTTTGTAGATAATCCCACCTTCTATCACGATGTTGAGTAATGAAATATGACTCCATATTGATAGCCTTGAAGATTCAATACACGACCTTCCAATCCCTTAATTCTATAGCCCCTTCATTGGTTTGATAGAAGGAACCCGTTGTTGAGGTTGATAAGAGCTTTATTAACATGACAATAAGTTATAACCAAAGATTCCACTGAAATATGGATGCATGTTGATTAGCATATGCTTATGACACATATTTAGATCAATCAAAGCACATAAAATGCAATTGCAACACCTGAAGCAACGAAATTGAAAGTAGATCACATATATCAAGAAATTCCGAGCAATTAATAACAACTTAACCAGGAGAATTCAATGCAATACACACGTTACCAAGTTGTTCCTATGCTGTAGGACCTAAACTGACTCAATCACGACACAAGAACCCGGGTTTTGCAACCCTAGGCTCTGATACCACTAAAGGATGTAGCACCCGGGACGATAGGCGCCACATCCCCCGCACTACAAGTCTAGTCCACACATGAAATAGATAATCCAAGCATGAACCGGACTCATAGCGAACGGGAGATAAAATAAAATAACCTAGCTAGGCGGAATCTAACCCTGTACCAAATAAATCATAATGCTCAACACAGTGCGGAAGTAATAATTACTTACATAAATTCTAATAATAGCTCCAAACTTAAAACATTTCATAACATAATTGAGTTCCAAAACACATTCTAACAACGGGTTCAACTAGGCATACAACCTGTCCCGAATTATAATTAAGAATCATAAATGGCACACAGGCCCGAATACATAAAGACATACAATTAATCATAACGATATACAATGGGACTCGAGTGTACACGAGTGACTCGACAAAAGACATAAAACATGACCTCCGCCTAGCCCAAACCTGTAAGAACTGAAAAGTGGGGAAGAGGGGTCAGTCTCTAGAAGACTGAGTGAGCAGGAGCGAAATACGTATATATAAAAACATGCACATGCAAGTCATAAATCCAGAGCAAAGTTTTATTTAAAATTAGTTCCCAAAAGGGCAAGAGAATAGCTGAGCAATGCTTGGACTTTACGACTAATCATATTAAATTTTTTAAGTTCATAATTCATACATAAACATAAAGGCTCGGCGAGTGAGCGTGCATCATCTCCAACCAAACTCCGACCGTGTACGACAAATATCATTAATATATTGAATACGTGATCATGCAATATCTCATAATACATGCAAGCCATAAAACATAACATAAGACATAGTCATTTGGGCAATATGTGTCCCGGCCTTCCCGTACGGTGCATAACTTATCATAACATAATCATAACCATAAAATAATTTCCAACCTTCTTCCTCCGGGTGGTGGACGGGCTTGCAAGACTCGTCACCTCATACATAGTGGCAATGAGGTTCATGAGTCCTCATTGCCCGACTAGCGTTTTCTCGTCAAAACTCCTAACGAGATCCGTTCCGTAGTTAAACATAATTGGAATTAGCATATAGGATCACCGTCGGCCCTTACCTCCCGGATAGCCACATGTACTAAATTCCTGGGCCCTTGAACATAATATACATGCCTAATCTCGCCAAAACATTTCAATTCATGAGAAACATGATATTTATCATAACCTTGTGAAAATGTTTACTCGATAAATTCATTTGAAAACCATATATATAAATATATATATTAGGTTTTTGGCCAAACTCGTCACATAAGGTTGTAGGGTTTAATATGTAACTAGAACGAGAACACTCTCACCTGAAATACCACGAGACAAGAGATATGAGCAATACGGGTGCTTATTCAATTCGGAAGTCTCCGTCCTGGAAACAAAGTGAACAAGAGAAGGACAATGTGCACTCGTGAGAATTGACTCAATATGAAACCACATAGACGCACGACATGTTATGCACATGATATGAGATGCATAAGAAATGATATTATGTAATGAACACGTTCATGTGTACGATTAATGTATTTAAATCATATAAACGAGTCATTCATTCGGTCAAGGAGGCGTTCATATTCATTAAGTTCATAATTTTACATTTCATATTAATTCAATCCAATAATTTCATATACAATCATAACATGTACTATTTCACGTTTACAATTAGAAAATAGATAAATAAAAACGTTCAAGTCATGAATTTCATACAACAATTAAACTCAAATACATCAAGTTTACAATTATAGCATAAACAAAATAAAGACATTCAAATCATTTAAAGAAGTACGAGAGCCGAACACCAAAGTTCAAGTTTGTTGAGGTTATAACATTTAAAATATTCAAGTTATAATACATAAGATCCACATTAATTAATTAATTACATATCATATATTATACTACACCTATATATGACATATATACACGCACAACATCCATGTACAAAATATATCACATACACGCACACACTCACGTGCACCCAAATATATATATATATATGTACATGCATCAGCACACTTAACAATTGCATGCATTAATTACAGATATATATATATATATAGTTATATATATATCTATATATACACATTTACATGTGCATTAATTATATATATATATATATATATATATATTCTCTCATGCACAAACGCACTCACACCATTCAACAAATGCATGCATTAAACATACACACAAATATACATCTATAGATATACAAACAAAATGTAACAGGAACAATTACCGCCCCGGGGAAAACCTCCAAACAACATTCCCCGGTCGGGGAGAAGGGGAAAAAGAAATAGAAGGTCCAAAACGAACGTCCCCGATCGGGGACTTCTTCCCACGAAATCTCTCCGCCCAGGGAGATGTCTCAACGCGAAACAGTAGCAGCAACAGCAGTGTTTCTCCCCTGTTATTTCCTTCTCCATGGCAGCAGCAACAAGGCAACATACAAGGCAATAAATGCAAACACTCAGGGCAAGAAACGAAGCAACTGATTCAACCAGAACAACCTTATACATACCAACAACAACGGACAACAACAAATAGGGGAAAAAGCTTGAAGTTTTCATGAAATCCATTAATAATGAAAACTCATACATGGCATATAACTCAAATACAAGGCTAGGAATAGATCGAGGATGCAACAAGGAGCACATAGCACTTTATGGATCAAGAATCGAACCATAAACGAGCAAGAAATCATCAAATCTTCACAAACCCACAACTATTCACATACCCTATCATATCATGCCCAATCCATCATCAAATTCAACCATTAGACATTTAAAAGAAAGTTGAGAAGATATAGAACAAGAATCCGGGCTTACCTTTCGAATTGGAGAAGAATCGAAGGAGATACGAACTTGGTGAATAGTGACGGGAATCCCTTCTTTCTCTTCTCCTTTCTGTACGTTTTCCCTTTCTTTTCCAGCTGATAATGTGAAATGTAATAAGGGTTTGGATAGGTATTTAAGTTAGAAAAATAAGGGTTCAAGAATCAGGTCATTTGTTCAAGACACGAGAAAGTTATGTCTAAAACCGTAAAGGGTGGCGAAGCTGCGCGAAATCTAAGTTTCTGGCGAAATACGGAGGTTCAAACGAGCTTAGAAAAATATGGGGGCAAATTCTGTAGCTTCCAAATTTCTTCATGAGTCCGTCGATACTTCCGGAATTTGAATCCGAATTCCCTAGCTCAAGATATGACAACCGGAACCAAAGGTGCGCTAAATGCTCTTTAGCCCCCATTTTGGTCGCGTTACCGAAATAAAATTCGTTACCACATCAAACGAGATCGAAAACACAAAACGAGCATATAAACATGTTCACAACACATAAATCTACGGCATACTAAATTTTCACGAAATTTCGATTTCAATTCATATAAGAACGAAGCGCGATTAAATCACTCAAAAACAATGCATTAACAATTTCATAACAATTCCAAATTAAATAAACAATTTTAAATTATATTTTTAAATTAAAACTCAAGGCAACGATTAATGAATAAATCAATTAATATAAGTAAAGATATAGTTAATTATCATTAAGCACTTAATTAATTTAAGAATTACTAAATTAACGAAATAAGATAAAATGGAATAAAATAAAATAAAATAATAATAATAATAATTTATAGTAAAATTAAATATTTAAAACACTTATAAACAATTGATTCGCGCAAATTGGTAAACACATACGTCATACCTTTACGACTGAAAAATCGGGGCATTACAATTCACGTGTCTTTAGTGCTTAAATTGTGATTGATCACTGTTTGGGGCGGCCGACCAACATGTGATTTGTTAAAATTGTAGTACTAAAACCCTTTTTTAATCAAGTCAACTGTCTAGTTTTATCAACATCTAAACTCTTGAGTTCTATTGAGTCTTTCAGTACTTTTGGAAAACCATTCGCTCTTTAGAGGTTACGATTTTTAGATTTTTAATTCTTTCATCGTCTTACTTATATCTCCAACTTGTGGAAACTTCCTATTTACACTTCCAGCCCGATCGTGCTTCAAGTCCTAGTGTCACTTCAAGATACCGACAAGGCCCTTATATAATGTGTTCTCTATGCTAATTGGATACTGATTACTTTAATACTGAACATTGATGACTTGTTTTCCCCTGTGTTGAAAAGTACTAGCTAATTGATAATTGATGATCCTTGATATATAATTGTTACTTGAATATTGCTGACTGAATAATAAATGCTGATTGGCTTTGGTTCTCCACTTTGATATGTACTTGATATTTGTTAATAAGTGCTCTGTGACATGTATACGTGTTTCATGAATATTGCGTCGTGCTGTGCACCATTCCTGACCCACATGCATTATATTTTAATAGTTGTTCCTGGCATCGAAAAGTACTTGCTTTGGAATGAAGAGGGAACTCAAATTTCGCTAATATGGCCAGAAGCACGGTACACACTTTTAACACGCTAGTTAAGGTTCTATAACCCTGGCGCCATGCATTCATCGTAACAAAGTTATATATGGGCATACTTGTTCTGATTAAGTACTTGGTCATCAAACATCACATTAAATCTCTTTTGAGATTTGCATTGTTGCACAATTGTTGTATGAATGCATAACTTTATCGGAGGTTAATCGCTACTACTCGTCGAATTCTGTCATGCTACTGCAATGAGATATGGGATCATCCAAGGAAAGGATAAGGGTTGGGAAGTAGAAGAAATGAAGTATGTGTTATGGGAAGTTAAACGGTAATCTTCGTGAGCAGACGTAGCCTGTTCTTTGAATAAGCAATAAAGATCAACACTTGTAAGAGAAATGGAGGTAGTATATGTGTTCTTAAAGGAGTCTTTGGACACCGAAACTTATTACCTCCTGAGCATAAGTGTGTTAGGACTATATCAGCCATGAGGGAAGTAAGACCACTTTTGAGGAAAACTGTAATGAACAACTCCAACTGAGTACAAGAGGATGGAATAAGTAACCTATTAAAGTTATAAAATTGAGGTGTAACTACCATAGCGCGTTGTTGTAAGAAACGCTCCCGTTATGTGAAACATCTAGTTGGTTTAATGATACGAAGAGAACTGAATTCCCTGATAGTAAGAAAAATATGATATCCCCTACCGTTGATCGAGAAGTTATTTGGAAAACTACGAGCTTCCCGATTATGCTTCAAGTTAGATTTGAATAAGTGCAGCGTGTCCGCAATTGAAAGACAAAGAAGGATGTTCCAGGACCGTTTTCCATACAGAACTAAGGGCACTCCAATTTCACAAAGATATCATGGAAATTGACTATTATATCTATAATAATTGAGAATGTGTTGGATTTCCAGATGGTATCTTTACAAGTTATCCTGAGCCCCATTGGCAACATCCTGATGTACTTAATGGCTAAAGATGCATGATTCATATGACAACTAGTATTGGGCACTTCGCTGGAGCACAAGTCAACTACTAAGTTAAACGAATACAATTTTAGGTAGAAAAGAGAAACACTCTTTGATCATATCACCTCTGGCTCAGGAAGTTGCAGATAAACCTTCAAGGATAGAAACAGTGATGGATTTGATATTATCATGGAATACACCTAAAGTAAAGGCTTCTTGCCAGATGGAATATTATGAAGTGTCTCCAAAGAAATTAAGTAAAGATCGGCTTATGTACCCATAACAACCTTGTTGAAAGAGTAAAAATGACCTCCTTTCTTTAGTGATGGACACTTTGTTGGATCACAAGCCATAAGCCAAGGTCAGATAATGCAAGTTTTGGCTGGAGATAGAGTCACAATTCTCGGGCGTACCACAACTGTTTAGGGATTAGTGTGAATCTCTCAAAATTCGAAACAATTGTGAAGTGAAAATCGTCAAGGAATTTCTTTGAAGGAACGGATGTTATACAACCTATATAGATACATCGAAAGAAGGAGAGATAGCATTTTGACACGATATGGAGAAATAACAGTGCATGCTTCAAGAAAGCTTAAACCACATGAGATCAATTACCTTACACATGACTTGGAGTTACCAGGAATGGTTTTCGCTCTTATCAAGTGGAAATATTACCTTTATTGGGATATATTTGAAGTTTTCACAAATCGAAAGAGTTTATTCTATCTGTTCAGTCAGGAGGACTATGACTGCATAATTTGGTACCATCTTAAGGAGCTAATGTGGTAGCTGATGCGCTAGGTCGGAAAGCTAGACTAGCTAACCCGATATATTAGCACCACTGAAATAAGTAGGGATGAAAGCACAGTCTAATGATACGTAGATCAAGACATGTTCACATTTCAAGGACAAGGATGACGACATCAAAGTCCAAGGTTAGTGAAAATGGGATTTTAAGGTGTAAAGGCAGAGTTTGTGTGTCGTCAGTAATTCAAGAAGAAGAATAAGACGAGGCACATGAGACATATTATACGATACATCCTGGAGGGACAAAAATGCATCAGGATCTCAAGAAACACTTTTGGTAGAATTGAATGTAAAGAGACGTAGCTGAAAATGTCAAGAAATGCTTAGCTTTGTAAGAGGTTAAAGCAAAATATTCAAAGACAGGTGAAAAGTTATAAACCCTACTAATTCACACTTGGAGATAAATCAACAACTGTGGACCTTATCACCAGCTTACCGTGAGACGGAAGAGGACATAACTGTATAAGGGTCATAGTCTATAGATTGATTAAATCAGCATATTTCTTATCAGTTAAGATAACGAATAAGGATAGCTCTTTGGTAAAACGGTATCAAGAGGAGATTGTGAGATCTCATGGAGCACTGGCTAATATAGCGGCTGATAGAGATCCAAAGTTTACATCACAATTTTGGCAGAGTATTCAAAAGTTATGGGAACAAACTTAGACTTTATCACAACAATAAAACCCTCAGACAGATGGATAGTCACTAAGGATGATAAAGAGTCTAGAGGACATGATGAAGGTATGTGCAGTAGACTCTCGGGTACCTTGTGGAGTCGTTCCAAGTTTTGGTAATGAAGGAAGTACCGTGGGGATCAAGCTCAACCGATGGTTTAATCCAGATAAAGATTTTTGGAAATAAAGTTACTTGGTTTGAGATATTGGAAAATCTCCTAATAAAGATCCTGAGGAAAGGACACGACATTTAGAAAGTAAGGTAGAAACCGAAGAAAAGATGCAAGAACGTCACCCGAAGTTATCCCTGGAACGGTTGTGGAATCTGAGGACAGATTCCTTTTTAAGGGGGGAAGATTGTGACAACCCATATCAGGGCCTAGCTGGAAACGGTAAAAAAAGGATAATCAGAATGCGTTTATATATCTTGATCCATCCTTAAGGCTTTTCATGCATTGCATCTTTGCATGAACTAAGTGTTCTTATGTGATATTACGTGATGTTTAGGGGGGATAATGTTAGGAATAGTACCCTAGAAAGCCGATTCGACGTAATCTGCTTTGGGACTTTTCTTGTATCACAGACAATCTTTGAATAATATACGATTGATCATAGGCAAACACTTCTTTATATGCCAATACGTGTTTTGAGTGTTTCCATTATGTGCGCATGTATGAGAACTCCCCTAATCCTGATGACTTTAGGACTCTACCATTTAGGTGAAATGGTTCATGAAACGAGCCCTATATCACATAAGTCATGATTAGTAAAATACTCCAAGCCGATGAGTCCTACAGACAGTGGGAGTGTCAACCTGACTCCTCTAAGGCTTGCTTGTGGGATCACGCCCTTAAGAAGGACCACCTTGTTTCATGGAGGTGCAAAGTGTATAGTTGATACGTGCGTGATACATGAGGGTGCTTACTTTAATAAGTAAGTTCACTGAGGTGCCCCGTGTGAGAACATTCCTAAATGGGAAAGGAAGTTTCTATTTCAGAAAATGGAAACTTCCAGATTAGGAAATATCTCACGAGTCATTGATGTGATTAATTGATCCTTAGACTTGAGGTTCCTTGTCACTTTATGAATTAACTCTGTAGTCTTTGGTATAAGCTTTAAAGGGTGTCGCCTTAGACAACTGATTCAAGGCTTATGCTGGGGCTGCACAAGTGATTCATGAAAGTGAATGAGAATCAAGAAAGGACCTACACTTGCATTTGCAAGGTGATCTCTTATTGTGTAAGTCATTCATATGCCATATGGAGTCCTTGGCCAAGGCAGTAGATCAAGACATCAAGAAAAGGGTTTCTTGGATTGAGATCAAATGGATATGAAATGCACTTAGCTTTAAGACCAGATTATTAGGGTTCTAATTATTCCCTTACCCTAGATCATGGTTGAGAGATAGTAAGTAGGAGGATTGTATCTCACATGAATCAATGACTTAAAGGTTCTGTCGAATCCGAACATTCCAATTCAGCTAGGGGTTAAACACCTGTTGCTAGACTATGGTCGTTTAATCTGTGGACTGATTAATTAATTAGTGAATTAATTAATTAGGGTCACTGCTAATTGAATTGAGAACCTAGAGGGTCACACACAACAACTTGGTTACATAAGTTGAGGCTTGAAAATGATTAAACGAGTTAATCGGGCCTAGAGGGTTCCACACGTGTGAAATCACACGTGTGGGTCACGTGAGGAGCACGTGTCCTTGGAACACGTGCCTCACACGTGTATATGTATATATATGATATATATTAAATAATTAAATGTGTTAATTATTTAATAGACTTTGGTTTAATTTTGAATTAAAAAGAAAGTCTTATTTTGGAGAAAATAATCTAGTTAATTAATTATGAATTAATTAATTAGATAAAATAAGTTATTTATTTTAAATAAATAAAGTATAAAATTATCCAAAAATAGTTTGGATATTTTTAGCTCTCTTAAAAGTTGACTTGAATTAGAATTCAAAGTCAAAGTTGGAAAATACTTGATGATCAAGTAATAGGAGAGAGAGGAACCAAATCCTTGCCCAACAAGGAAGAGGATCGGCGCCCCTTTAGAGCTAATGGACAATTCTTGGTTCATGTGTTGAACACCTTCCTTTCTCCAAGATAAAATAAAACCCTAGGTTAAGCCTAAACACTAACTAGAGAACTAGCATCCTTACTAGTTAGATTGTAGCCAAGTTGGTGGACTATCTCTAGAGACTTCAAGTTAGAAGTTTTGAAGATTCGAGCTTTACCAAAAGTGGGGATTAAGCAAAACGATCAGAAGGGATGATGAAACGATTCTGAACCCGACGTGAAGCGAATGAAAAAATCGAACCAAAGAAGATGGCGAAAACCGTTCGTCCATATCCTGAAGGATGAATTTTTTCACGAGGGTTTTGTGACTGGCAGTTTTCTACTTTCGCAAAACTGTTTTCGAAGGGAGTTTCAATCCTGCTTTTCTCGTTTCATGTTTCTTTCTTTATGTTATATTGTTAAGAACATCTCTAACATGAATTGAATCTAGGTTGGTGTGGATTGCTATCCCGACAATGGATTCTGAAGTAGAAAGAGATTTTCGAGGGACGGGTTGTCAAGCCGCGAGAAGAGCGTTCTTGGGTGGCTTGAAACGCTTCAAGAAAGAATAAAAGAAAAGTAAGTTTTCTATCTCTACGAATTTGGTTACACGATTGCGAGTCCAAGATCCTTTTGTTGGAAAATTTTTTAAATTCCGCTGCTTTCTGATTCGTGTTTTCCAACAAGTGGTATCAGAGCCACCTCGTTAATCGTGTTTCTGATTCGTCTCAATTATTCTGAATTTGGTAGAAATTCTTAGGCTTGATGCGAATGAGTATTTGTAATTGTTTTAGAAAGCCTGAATTACGAAACTGTATTTTTTCCTGAAAGTTTCTGAAAATTGGTTTTTGCAAAATTTAATTTTTTGAAAACAATTTTAGATTTGAAACTGTATAAGCTGTTTTTGGATTTCTTGGATTGGTTTTGCTTTTGAACGAAGACACGAAACCAAAAAGCCTGGATTACGAACACGCGAAACCCCGTGCGCGAAGGCGTCGCGCGCACCGCCCGCCTGTCCTAGGCGCTCGCAGGCATCACCGCCACCGCCCTCCCGCAAGCGTGCGGGCGGGCCCGCCCAGGGCTGCCGGGAGAGGCCGCCCGCCGTCTCGCCCAGGCTGGGCGAGAATCCCGCAAGGCGTGCGGGATAGCTCGCCCAGGCCGCCCGCTGTCGCCCGCCATCCTTGCCGAGAAGAGCTGCGCGCAGGAGCGCGCGGCCTGCACGCCCAGCGCGTGCACTCGCGCGGCCTTGGCCGCGCGCAGTGTGTGCCTGTCGCGTGCGCGCGCGCACGCCCGCAACGAGCAGCCCGTCTCGTGCAAGGGCCCCGTTTTCGTAGTCCGTGTTTTTCGTGTTTCGTGCAATCCAGTCCCAATTTTTATTTTTAATTTTAAAATTTTATTTTTGAATATTTATTTTAATTTTTGAATAAAACTTAAAATTGGGATTTTTGAGAAATTGAAACGATTTATATTTTGGGAAAATACATCTTTGATAAAATTATTAATTTTCAGAAATTAATCGGAATTTTATCTGTTTTAGTAATTGGGATTTATTGAAAACTTTTATAAATAAGACTCGCATCAAGTCGTGTTTTAAGTCATTAGGACTTGAAACGGGAATTTTAATTTATTGGCTACATTTAAATTCTCGCAAAAGCATGTGAGGTGATCATGGGTTTAGATCTATGTATGGTTTTAATTTATGCACATGGATGGTTTAAATTGGGGTTGGAGCCCTATAGTTGCGTTTTTCAATTGAGGTTGGAGCCTCACTTATGTGCGTACTGTTATGTGATTTATTATGTGGCTTTCCATATTACTGTTTTTGAGGCCGGGGGTATGCCCCGTGTAATTGTCTAAGGCCAATATGAAGATTGAGCCTTATTACTTTATGTCTTTTTCTTTTTATTGTAATTTGAGAGTAGAGATAGGTGGTGAGGTTTTATTTTCATTTTGGAGACAATGCACCCAAGGAGTAAGATGGACCACATTCAAGTAACAAGGAGGCCATAAGTGAAGACCCCTCAAAATGTTAGGGAGGGGAATCTCAATTGTTAAATGTAATAGAGATAGGGCTCGTATTTTGTTACCGCTTTCCCTTATGTGATTTAAACTGTTTATGTGGCATGTATGTTAGAACTTGTGATTGTGGACTGGCTCCCACATATCACGCATAAGATAGGTAGAACCCATGATCATTACATGTTAGTATCATGCTAGGACATGTTATCTGTTTATGTGCTTGTTTGAAATGCATTTAAGTTGTACTTGCATTAATCAAGACTAATTAAATTGGATAACATATATGTTGGTGAGGTCGAACCGAACAACTCTTCGGTTGATTCGAAAATTCCCATTAAATATTAAGCTCATTTCGAATAAGAGGTATTTAATTCGAGATGCAAATTTTGAATTAAATTCCTAGCATTCCATCAATAGGTTTTAAGTTTAGTAAGTAAAGCTAGTTATTGTCCGCGAGTCGTGGGATAGCTAGTGGAGCTTATTAGTTCTTAGTTACCTAATTGATCATTTTAAATGATTAATATTTCGTGGTTAATTTTGGCAAGGGCGATGTCCGCGAGTCGTGGGTCGTTCGAACTAAGTTTTGATCATGATCTTATGATTGATGGGTCTAGCTTAACGCCTAAGTAAATATGGATGTCGCACGAGTCGTGGGGCCATATTGAAAGATAGGTGATGCAAAAACAATTACTAAGAGTTCTAAAGGTGTTAGAATTGGTAAGTTGTACCTACCTAGGGTTATACTTAGAATGTCCACGAGTCGTGGGTTCGAGGTAAAATGCTTAGGATCTTAGTACCCATTGGGAAACGTGTTCCTCTTAGATCTTTGGGAATTATAGATCTTTGAAAAACAGTGGGAGCTACATTAGATTAAAGACCTTATCTTATGTATATCGTTATTATTCAGCATGCTCACCTAGTTCTCTGCTTAGCATTTAGGTTGTAGTTCTGTGATTCTCTACAATATGAAATGCAAACCCATTCGTATCCATCCTTAAGTCAAATAAGTTGACTAAGTCCTGACTAACTCTAAATGGCTTCGGGTCCTAAAATTCATTTTAGAATCCGACTAGAGAAAGGCGTTCTCTAAAGGGCGAAGTTTTCAATTGTGAAAATTTGACCCGGGCCAAAAGAGAAGCGATCTGAGGTGAGTGGATTTCTCCAAACCACTTAAAAGCAATTGAACCACCTCATAAAAACGTTACAAGGTATAACATTATGGAATTATTCAATATTCCAAATGAGGAAACAAGTGCACGCGAACAAGGTCTAAAGATCTTATTTGAAGATCTTATGGTCTCGGTCATCAACTGAGAAAAGAGTTCTCAATGCACTGATTGCTTACATTGCTTCGACTATCAATCAAACCCTTTATGCTCAACTAGAATGATGCTAATGTAGCATAGTTAATCATTTAAGTTGATAATGGTTGAGAGCATCCTTAAGAAGGAATAAAAGGTTGAGATGGTTAATTCTTCTTCTAAAACTCCCTAAGTTAAAGGCTTGAAGGCCTAAAGAAGAAGAAACCCTTAAGAGCCCAATGGAGGGGCATGTAAGGGGTACGCCCAAAAGACACTAGAGATCAAATAGGACGTTTGCTTCTATGGTAGCAAATAAGGACTTTGAAAGGGAACTGCAAAGAGTATGAGTACTTTGAAATGTTACCTCGTTTAGTAATTCTACTAGGAATAGAATTCACTAGTCTTGAGTCAATTCTGCATAATCCGTTGTGCAAAGACTCAAGGCACTAATGTTCTGAACATACAACGAGATAACAAAAGTAAGATGACAAAGCTTCGAATTACTTTGGAACGTTGAGATATAAAAGGATTAGCAAGTCAGACACCTTAGGATCATTCTATGAAAAATGAACCTATAGTGTTGACTTCCTGTGAATCCTGTCATGAGGGAAGCGTTCCCGAATCCCGTTTATAAGAAACGTGGAACGTTCCAAAATTATAGTGGATTTCGATCCGTGCTGATGAGTGTAAGATGCTTAATGTAAGCACTAGATACAATCGTCAGTTTAATCATTATGAATGAATGTACTTGTTAAAGTACAAATTCGAAACTTATATGAAATTCTTAGAATTTCGAAAGGAGGTTAGGAACCGAAGTAGTCATAAGTTATATGTAAATCGGTATGATCGAGATAGCCAATATCTTAGTAACTAATTCCTTAGTCATCTTAGAGATAATAGGATTATCTCTCAGTAAACTAATTCGAGAACACCTTAGTGTTTCCGAATGAGGGAATGAAACTTTATAGGATATGGTCCATTCCATAGCAAGCTTTACTGACTTATAATCATTCTAGGAATAAACTCCTAGAATATGCAGTTAGAGATTTTGAATTTAGTACCTTCCAAAATCAGTCCTTCAGTTGCACTATGCAAAGTGGCATACTAAATTCCCTAATTATTCTTATCTAAGAATTCAATGGAATCCTCTTACTTGAAGAGGATAGTAGGAGATAAGCTTGAAATGAGTTCAAGTTTATACAATGATATTGGATATCAGTTTTGCGATTCCCTTGTACAAAGGTTGTTTGTCTCAAAGGAATGTACCTTTCTTAAGGAATCGTTCCTATAGAAGAAGAAAGGCAAGCAAGCAGACCTCAAAGAAATTTGAGAAAAAATATTCTTGCCACATATAGAAGAAACGAGCCCATCTGATAAAACTTAGCCAAATTTTAGAGTATGTACACGTGTGAAACCCTTCTCTTAAGATGCGTTTAGAACGCGTTCCTAGATAGCCAAGGAATTACTTGAAGAGGAGACACTGTCAGATTTGGAATCTGAGTAGTGTAAGCAAGCCTTGAAATCCAATATGGATTCCATATACTTACACCGAGTTTTTGACCTTGGTTGATCCACCTGATAGGATCAAGCTCCTAGAGCTTCGAGTAAATGGAAAGCATTACAACCTTCTTGACGGTTGAAATGCAAAAGTCCATTTAGATTGTGTTTACCATATCCTCATATTCTGACTATGAGATATGATAAATGAATATGAGAACTATCTTGTTCAATATGAGATTGAAAGAGAGTGAAATAAGGTATTTCTATAAATCTCATATTCAGTGGGAGTATGCATAAGGTATGCAAATCCCTAAAGTCAATCTGTGGATTGATAAAGGCTTCTAGGAGTTAGACAATTCGATTCCATAGGATAGTCAAATCGTTTGACACAGATAGAAGTCGAATAAGTCTCAGAGTGTACATATGAAAGTTAGTGATGTAAGAGTCAATCTTGGTTCTTTAGAAGACGATGTCCTTCTCATTAGGAATGTCAAGGATGACGTGAAAGTTACCAATTCTTGTTTAAGAAACAATTTGACATGAAAGATCTTAGTGATTATCCTAAATTCTCAACATTCAGATCTATAGAAGATAGATCTAAGAGCATAGATGGATTATCACAAAAACGAGTACATAACCACCGTACTAAAAGGAGTTTAGTATGGACAATGGAACATCTCTCTTGAAGAGTATGTGTCCTAAGATAACTTTAAGAAATTTAGAATGTCCAAAATCCCTTTAAGCGAAAGGGTGCATAATGTATGAAATGTTATGTACTAAATTAGATATGGCGCAACACTAAGCGTAGTGGGCCGAATCTAATATGACCTCAGAGAAGGTCATTAGATCTCTGTAAAGGATGTCCTCAGAGTACTTGAGAAGAAATGAGGATATGTATTAGTTTACAGAGCCCAAAAGATCTTGTTATTAGAAGGATATTTGATGTAACCGTTCATCAAACATAGATGATTATGAAATCATTGAAAGGATACAACTTCTACCAGAATGGTAATGCAATTTGTTGGAAAGGGGTTCCAAGGACGGACATTGCAAAACTCAACTATCGTAGTTGAGAACTTAGTCATATTATATAACGCTAAGTTAAGTGTTTGGGTAAGAAACTCCATCTAACTGGTTAGATGAAGTTCCTAGCATGAAAACAACTCCTTGATCATATTGTATGATAAAAAGGATGGTTGCTCAAGTAAGAGAACCAAGACCTCACCAAGAGACTGAACACGTGATTACGAATCACTTTATAAGGAAAAGGTGTTTCCTGAGAGATGTGTAAACAAGAGGGTCACATCAGCAGAGAATATAGCAGATCCACTTTGGAAACGCCCAAAGTCAATAGGCTCTCAAAGTGCATCTTGAGAAGATGGGACTTAGAGTACCTAAATGGCTTTTACGGGTAAGTGGGAGATTGTTAGGAATAGTGCCCTAGAAAGCCGATTCGACGTAATCTGCTTTGGGACTTTTCTTGTATCACAGACAATCTTTGAATAATATACGATTGATCATAGGCAAACACTTCTTTATATGCCAATACGTGTTTTGAGTGTTTCCATTATATGCGCATGTATGAGAACTCCCCTAATCCTGATGACTTTAGGACTCTACCATTTAGGTGAAATGGTTCATGAAACGAGCCCTATATCACATAAGTCATGATTAGTAAAATACTCCAAGCCGATGAGTCCTACAGACAGTGGGAGTGTCAACCTGACTCCTCTAAGGCTTGCTTGTGGGATCACGCCCTTAAGAAGGACCACCTTGTTTCATGGAGGTGCAAAGTGTATAGTTGATACGTACGTGATACATGAGGGTGCCTACTTTAATAAGTAAGTTCACTGAGGTGCCCCGTGTGAGAACATTCCTAAATGTGAAAGGAAGTTTCTATTTCAGGAAATGGAAACTTCCAGATTAGGAAATATCTCACGAGTCATTGATGTGATTAATTGATCCTTAGACTTGAGGTTCCTTGTCACTTTATGAATTAACTCTGTAGTCTTTGGTATAAGCTTTAAAGGGTGTCGCCTTAGACAACTGATTCAAGGCTTATGCTGGGGCTGCACAAGTGATTCATGAAAGTGAATGAGAATCAAGAAAGGACCTACACTTGCATTTGCAAGGTGATCTCTTATTGTGTAAGTCATTCATATGCCATATGGAGTCCTTGGCCAAGGCAGTAGATCAAGACATCAAGAAAAGGGTTTCTTGGATTGAGATCAAATGGATATGAAATGCACTTAGCTTTAAGACCAGATTATTAGGGTTCTAATTATTCCCTTACCCTAGATCATGGTTGAGAGATAGTAAGTAGGAGGATTGTATCTCACATGAATCAATGACTTAAAGGTTCGGTCGAATCCGAACATTCCAATTCAGCTAGGGGTTAAATACCTGTTGCTAGACTATGGTCGTTTAATCTGTGGACTGATTAATTAATTAGTGAATTAATTAATTAGGGTCACTGCTAATTGAATTGAGAACCTAGAGGGTCACACACAACAACTTGGTTACATAAGTTGAGGCTTGAAAATGATTAAACGAGTTAATCGGGCCTAGAGGGTTCCACACGTGTGAAATCACACGTGTGGGTCACGTGAGGAGCACGTGTCCTTGGGACACGTGCCTCACACGTGTATATGTATATATATGATATATATTAAATAATTAAATGTGTTAATTATTTAATAGACTTTGGTTTAATTTTGAATTAAAAAGAAAGTCTTATTTTGGAGAAAATAATCTAGTTAATTAATTATGAATTAATTAATTAGATAAAATAAGTTATTTATTTTAAATAAATAAAGTATAAAATTATCCAAAAATAGTTTGGATATTGTTAGCTCTCTTAAAAGTTGACTTGAATTAGAATTCAAAGTCAAAGTTGGAAAATACTTGATGATCAAGTAATAGGAGAGAGAGGAACCAAATCCTTGCCCAACAAGGAATAGGATCGGCGCCCCTCTCCCTTTCCTATATATAGGGGAGCTCATGCTCCCATTTAGAGCTAATGGACAATTCTTGGTTCATGTGTTGAACACCTTCCTTTCTCCAAGATAAAATAAAACCCTAGGTTAAGCCTAAACACTAACTAGAGAACTAGCATCCTTACTAGTTAGATTGTAGCCAAGTTGGTGAACTATCTCTAGGGACTTCAAGTTAGAAGTTTTGAAGATTCGAGCTTTACCAAAAGTGGGGATTAAGCAAAACGATCAGAAGGGATGATGAAACGATTCTGAACCCGACGTGAAGCGAATGAAAAAATCGAACCAAAGAAGATGGCGAAAACCGTTCGTCCATATCCTGAAGGATGAATTTTTTCACGAGGGTTTTGTGACTGGCAGTTTTCTACTTTCGCAAAACTGTTTTCGAAGGGAGTTTCAATCCTGCTTTTCTCGTTTCATGTTTCTTTCTTTATGTTATATTGTTAAGAACATCTCTAACATGAATTGAATCTAGGTTGGTGTGGATTGCTATCCCGACAATGGATTCTGAAGTAGAAAGAGATTTTCGAGGGACGGGTTGTCAAGCCGCGAGAAGAGCGTTCTTGGGTGGCTTGAAACGCTTCAAGAAAGAATAAAAGAAAAGTAAGTTTTCTATCTCTACGAATTTGGTTACACGATTGCGAGTCCAAGATCCTTTTGTTGGAAAATTTTTTAAATTCCGCTGCTTTCTGATTCGTGTTTTCCAACTAATAATGGCACCGAAACCCTACAAACCCTAATTATTTTCAAACAAGCACTACGCCGTTTTATTCAAGAAACCCTAGAGAACCTATATGTATTTTCTTAGAAATTTTCAGTTCCCTTTTCAATGCTTTTAGGTTTTGTTTGTGTGTCCAGAGCAATTTAAAATTTTATTTTCAAATAAATATTTTCGTCGGTAGAATATATTTCCTTCAATAGAATGATTTAACCCTTGTGATCATCGCCATAATGTTCCTCGATTTTTTCTACATTTTTGGAAAGCCTTTCGGACCTTCAAATTTTATCCTAGTATTTATTTCATAATTAAATCAATTTTTGAAATTCAGAAAAATCCTATCTTCCGAAGCTTATAACTTTTTAACCGTACATCCGATTTTGACCCGTGAGTAACCGTTTCGAAGCTAATTTTATTTTCTAGCTCTTGGACACTTTTCCAGCACTTGAAATTGCTAGATTACCCCTGCTGTAACCATTATACTAAAGAGCAAACCCATTTTTGGAAATTTCATAAAATACTCCACCTTAAGCCCCTAAAGTAAATATTTATTGCTTTGGTCCTTCCCAACAACTATAAATAAGAGTGTTGGGGTCTCATTTTTGCTCACTCGATTCTCTCCCTCTTCCCCTAGTGGCTGAACCCCCCCCCCCGGTGAGGTATGTTTTCTTATTTTTTTATGTTTTAATTAGTTTAATTTATGTTTTATTTTGTGTTTTAATTTATTTATTAGTTATGCTAGGTTTAGGATTTAATATATGTTTCATTTTATGCATGAATTATGTGATTTAATTTATGCTTTAAATATTCATGAATTTATGAATTCTGTTTCTTATAGTATAGTTTATTATGAAATGTGTTACATAATTTAATTATGTGACAATTATTCTAGCATGTTATATGTTACATGTTAATTATTTTATGTTCATACTTAGGTAATTTAATTTATTACATGATTTAATTTAATGTTGCATGTTACACAATTAAAGTATAACCTATAGTTTTAAATGTTACATGTTTATACTTGACCAATTGATTTATGTTATGGTATACATGTATAACATACGTATACGTATTTGATTCCAATATATATAAATACGTGTATACTTTCGTATAAATACTATATGTATTTTCATAATAAATACGTATGTACTTTTGTATAAATACCGTATGTATTCTAGTATAAATACCGCATGTATTCTTGTATATATACTGTATGTACCCTGTATAAATACTATATAAATACGGTAGGTATCCCCGTATAAATACTGTAATACATACCATATAAATACACGGATACATACTGTATAAGTACCG
Source organism: Lantana camara (assembly GCA_037501455.1). Lineage (NCBI taxonomy): Eukaryota > Viridiplantae > Streptophyta > Magnoliopsida > Lamiales > Verbenaceae > Lantana > Lantana camara. The sequence goes on from CM074862.1 coordinate 66,443,378, forward strand.
TATACATACTGTATATATACCGTATACTTGAATAGTGACCTTTGATTATTGACCTCGACCTTTGACCCTTGACCTTTTGACTTTGACTTTGACCAAGAATTTTGACTTTTAACCTAAATGATCGTTTCGAAGAGACGAATTCAACGATCAAAGCCTTTTTCGAAAATTCTCAAAAACAGGGGATCAAAGTAGGTTTCAAAGTTCACATTCATTTTCTAAATGAGATTGTTTTAAGACTTTAAGAATATATCCTTAAGTTCTTGACAAGAGCTTTCAATTGAGACTAATCGTTTACTCGAATCCTTTGTTCAAAAAAGAGTATTCCATGTTCAAGCTTTTTGCTTTCTCGCCAATCTTATGTTCCATTCTTAGTTAAATGATTCTCCTGCATTAAATGGTATTACTCTCCTATGTACTGCATTACATGAATCCAATTATGCCCTCATGCTTTGATGATTATTGAATAATTATCATGAAATATTGCCACATGACATGATATGCTTTGATAATGTTTCGTCCTGTACATATGATATCGTTATGTGCTATTGAATGACTTGAGGTCGTCTTTACTTGTTCATGTGACTATATGGTTCATGGATAGAAATTTAATCATTCACCACTCATAGGTGAAGTCCGGATTTACTGTGGCTCTGGTATTATTGCATAATACCGTTTCTGTAGGTGAGGTTTAAACTATTTCAAATGGAACTATGAATATTCTTACGTATTCAAATAATTTCAAAATCAACGCCTTGGGTGCAAAGATTCTTCTCTTTCAAGTTAAACGTTTTCCCATTTTGGGGCAAGACTTCAAGTTTAAAGTTAATGGTTTTTGACATACGTTCTGTTCACTGCTATACTGTCTTGATTAAAGTTCCAGTTCTTGAGCTCTGTGTTCTTTTGCACTTTTGAATATTTTGGATAATGCAAGCCTTGAAATCATGTCTTGTTGGGCCCTGACGGTATGGTTGAGTAGTAGATCGGGAGGCGTGCGCCAATGGCTACTATGATACTGGCCGTCGTTGTTGATCATGATGATGGTTAAAATCAGAGGTTGGTTATACCACACCATGATCGGGAGAGGTGGATGTAATCCTCACATTCTTGTTTGCGTTACTGCGGGGTAGCACCCTGGGCGCGACAACTGGTGGAAGAAGGTTGGTGCATGTGATCATGGGTATCGGGATCCTAACCTGTCTCGATACCAATTCTGTTAAATGTTTTCTAGGAGTAAAGGTTGGAGACTGCCTAGCTTATGGGCAAATTCTGTTTTAAAGAATGGTTCATACTTTCAGAAAATTTACCCTATACCCTATTCCCTTTTCTAAAAGTATGTATGAACTAGAACCTCTGATGTGTGTGCTTGCTTGGAAATCTTGTTTCAAAGTAATGCTTTGAAGTACGGTTCTGAATCAAAGTTTTAAAGAAAAAGCTCTGATACTCAGTTTTAAAGTGCAATTTGAAGTAAACCTCTTCTGAAAGTCCTAAAGCTTTCAAGTACTTATATTGTTTCAAAAGTAATGCCTCACTTAGTCCTTTTGACAAATACCTCTACCCTGTTTTCTGACCTCATGGTTTCAGGTTCAGTGATCGCTTGTTGGCTGGTATCTTGAAGTATATGAAATCCTTTGTTGTGCTCTTATGGTCAGGTTCTTCTAAACCATCTGGGACACCACCCCTTGGATGATAATGTAATGTCCAATTAGGTATTTATTGTAACACCCCGAGCGTAGGGCGCCACATCCCCCGCACTAGAGCCCAACACGTGTAACGAAACGGGGAATCCGTACACGCACCAAGCCCTATCGAACGGGGTGACAAACAAAAGACCTTCATAAGCTAGGCGGCCTAATCCCTCAAATAGAGCACGCAAAACAAAATCATACAAAAGTGGAAGCATTAAACAAACTTAAACAAAACATAACATTGAGGTTACAAACCACTTAAAACGGATTATACACAAACTTGTCACAACGTGACTAAGAGAAACAATACAAACTTAAATCTCAAATTACAAACTTCAAATATGCGAATGCAAAGTGAACTAAAAACGAAAATGCAGACATCTCTAGACCGATAAGACTCCAAGAGAAGGCAAACGAAAATCGCCTAGCTCGAACTAACGGACCAAAACCTACTGCTAAAACATAAAAGGGAGGGGTCAGTCCAAAGACTGAGTGAGGGGTTACACACGCACTCATATATACGTATAAGGAGCACAACACATATCATAGAGGGGAGTTCGTGAACCGGGGCGTGGTTTTTACATTCCAAATCATTTTCTCACGTGATACTACGTATAGGGAATAAAAAGTTAGGTCGAAGGCCAAAACAACCAAATTTTATGAATTAAGAATCAACTCCCGTTTCACCAACTATTTCATAACTAACTAGCATAACGAAAATAAAACATAACCTACACATCATCCGTCGACCTAAAATCAGCCGTCCTGATTGCATAACACGCCCATACACATATCCGTCGAGCTAAAATCAGCCGTCCCGGACTCAGAACACATACACAGACATAACGGAAGCAGAGTCTTACCACAAACCGAGCAAAACAAGGTCCACGATTGTATATCATACCGGAGGTACACAACCTCAAGAACATAGCATAAGCGGAGGCATAAGCATAAACATATCATAATCATAAAGCATTACATAACCCTAACATATTCATAATTCAACTTATTCATATTCCAACACTTTCATAACATATTACTAGCATAACCTAGAATAACATATTCTAACATGACGCTTAACATTATCATAATTCTAACATAATCATAGTCCTAGCATAATCTTACTTATACTTAACATAATCTTGTTTCCAACATAGTCATATTCCTAGCATATTCATACCTTATACTTAACACAATCATACCTCTAACATAATCATATTCTAAAGCATATCACGTAATCACACGTAATCTTAGCTCACACTTACATACATATATAGAGAAGGCTTATACTCGCATGCAAACATACCGGTCATATTTCATTAGGGTATATCTATAACCTAACCTCACCTTACACCAACGAAAATGAGCAAATGGAGATAAAACCAATGGAGCAATCTCGTCACCAACGGGATACTCCTCTGAACAAGACAGACATCAAAGATAACCTTAGACTCAAAATGAACCAAATAAATGCTCGACACATGCGTATGAGTGTGAATGATGCAATACAAGTCATAATCAGTTCAAACTTAAGCAAAGTCGGAGCATTAAGCATATATCACCTAAACAACACTTGAATCAAATACATAACAAGCTAATCAAGCATATTATTCATCAAATATCATCATATCACATCACATTCCAAGCGCACTCAAGCACAAGACATATAAGAGAAGCCATTAGGTGTAAAGAAACTTTTCACATTAGAATTAGGGCAAACAAACTCACAACTTGCAAACCTGCACCAAACTCACACCAAAACAGACATATACACGTCATAACACATAATTCATACATGAAGCACATCAAAATCACACATTAACAAGTCATAACATATCATATCATGCATATAAACAAGTATATATCACATTAAGATCAAGATCGGGGAGGGAAACGAGCAAAACGAACAAGAAAACCAGTACGAGGTCAAGGTATGACCGTACCCCAGACCCACGTCCGTGGATCTTTATCAAAGAACAGATTCACGGCCGTGGATCTGAGTTACAGAAAGTTCCCATGCAGCATCACCAAATCTACGGCCATGGGTGGTTTCAAAGCTTAAAATCCACGGCCGTGGGTTTGCTCCAGCCCTAAAAATCCAAAATTCTTGCCCCTAAACACACCAAAAACATAACCAACACTCATGATAATGCATAATGGAAGGTTAAGGAAGCAAAACTCATGCATCTCAAGCCATAAAATCGGACCAAGGAAGCAACACTCATGCAAGAAGTGAAATGAGAGCAAGTTCATCCAAAAGCTTCAAATTCAATAATGGCAAAGTCATGAATCCTTAACCATAACTCAATCTAAGTTCATATATACCAAATACGATGTTATAGGGTCATATAACATGCTTCACATCAAAAGAATTCATAAGGAATCAAGCAAGAATCAAGAAAATGCATCAAACCCTCAGTATTCACTTGCTTCCCCCAAAACCCTAGCTAAACATGCTCAAAATCTGAAATTCATGGATGAAAAGGATTACCATAGGATGTATATTACAAAAATAAGCTTACCTTGAAGATTGGATGAAAGAAAAAGAAGATTTGAGCTCAAAATCTTGAAGGGTGAATAGTGAGTGGATTTCTCCTCTTCTTCTTGCTTCAGCTGCAATTCCTTCCCTTTTTCGTGTGTGGCTCGAAATGAGAGAGAGAGTGATGGATAAAGGGATGATTTGGGGTCAATTGAGCCCAAGAATCACTTTATTTGGTCAAGAAATGAGCAAGTTATAGTCAAAACTATAAAAGGTGGTCGCTACGCGCGAGGCTCGGTTTGGGCCAAATTCGAGAGGCTAAACGGGGTTAGAAAAATACAAGGTTTATTCCATCGAACCCAAATCATCAAAACAAGTCCAATGGTGGTGTCAGAATTCGAATCCAAATTCCCGAGCTCAAGGGACGCCGCCCGGAACCCAAGGTACGCTAAATGCTCTTTAGCCGCCTTTAAGTTCCGTTACAAAACTCAAATAAATAAGTTATAAAATGCACATAAATCATATAAGCACGATTATAATTCACATATTTCATGCATGGCATGTTGACACCAAAAACGGGATTAAAAATAGAGTTAAACAAGTTTGAAACGAGTGAAAAAGGGGTTAAAACGTTTAAAACTTAAACATGAGGCATATAACAAATATTCAAATATCCAAGTAAACCACATAATGGCATACTTAATTAATTAAATGCGCACTTAGCACACTCGTGACGTTCGTACCTGGAAAGCCGAAGAATCGGGATGTTACAATCTCCCCTCCTTGAAAGGACCTTGTCCTCCAGGTCCAACCACTAGCGACTCTTCCGTATTCACCCAAGTTCGAGGTTCATGATTTCCCAACAAGGGTTAGCTCGAGAAAGGTCTTCAAGAGTTGATGGGGGTCTCCTTCACAACTTGGTTCCGGCTAGGAGCAACTAGATTTATCTCGCATGATGAGAGGGTCTAAACGAGATTCATCACCCACCATTTAATCCATTTCAAGTCAACTCAAGAGCTCGGAGTTACACGAGTGGCGTAGTCACCGAACTTTCACCACTCGCACCTTCTTGCGGTTGAAGAATCACCTAGGAAGCTCAATTGAAGCACGACCCTTGACTTACCGTAGAGCTAAAGCACTCGTACTCTCAAAGCCGTCTCTCCCGAGATAACTAAACAACAACAATCACACACGCAAGTGATAAAGAAAGAAGAGAGACACACCTAAATAAGGGCACACGCATAAAGAGACAAGTACACAAATAGGTGGGTTACCCCCAAATTTAAACGATGCGTGAAATGGAATGCTATGAATGTTTGTAGTACTTTGCACCACAACAATGGCATTAGGCTCGGCCTCAACTTCAACATTCACTTCCTCATCGACTTCCACCACATTGTCTTGAGCTTGTTCCGGAGATCTTGGAGGCATCATGTTCAAGGGCTTCGGATTCAGGTTTATCGGGCAAAATCTCACCTTATGTCCCATCTGTCCACACCCAAAGCAGGCTCTCAACTTCTTCCTACAAGTTTCCTCCATGTGATTTGGTCTCTCGGAAAAGGAGCATCGAATAGGTTCCGGTGGAATGGGTGCCGGATCCAGAGTTGGAAGTCGGGGCTTCTTGATAGGATCGAGAAATTCTTCGGGGTCGGAGGTTTGAGGTTCATCTTGAAATACCGGTCTCTTTCCTGAACCCGAACTTGATTCGGATTCTAACTCTGAGTAGTAAGTTTGGCGTTCCAAGCGTTTTTGTCGAGCCTCAACTCTAATAGCTTTCTTTGTCGCCTTAGCCCATGTATTCACCGTAGCAGCTTGCAAGGCCTACTGGATGTCTTCTCTTAATCCTTGTATAATGTTTTGGGCTTTCAACTCATCATCATCCGTAATGTGAGAGGCATAAGGAGCAAGCCTCTCAAATTCAAGGATATAATCTTCAATAGTTCGGTCTCCTTGTTTGAGATCCATGAACTCTTGTAATCGTCTCTCCCGGGAGCTCGGAGGGATATACTTATCACGAAATTCCCTAACAAAGCTCTCCCAATTGAATTCCTCACCATTCCTTTCCAACCGAGCTCTTGTTCCCTTCAACCAATTTGAGGCTTGTCCTTGGATGTATCGAGCAATGCACATAGCCTTTTCTTGTGTAGTACCGGGGAAAATCTCCCAAATCCCCGTAATTTCGGTTAACCATTCTTCCACCTCGATGTCATTGCCTCCGAGCCATTTCGGAGGGTTGTTATCCCGGAATTCTTTATGAATCGCATTGACAACTCTTCCTTCTTCTTCACCTTGAGGGTTTGGTGGTTGTGGATTTCGTTGAAGGTAATCGAGGAGGGCTTGTATAATACTCTCTGCAGTGGGTGGTGGTGGCGGAGGAGTATTCTCGCGAGTTCTTCTTCTTGGAGGTATCCTGAGGAAGCACAATTTCAAGAGAATATCGATGCATGAGGGGTTTGGTGCATGTTCATGTGAAGGATCAATGCAAATACGAGAAAATAACACAGTTAAACGCACCTTAATCACATATAATGAGAGTGAATGCAAACAGAGACACACATAATCCTAAGCCGAATGACCAAGGCAGACGGACACGACATACGAACTCCGGTTTTATAACCCGGAGCTCTGATACCACCTTAGATGTAACACCCCGAGCGTAGGGCGCCACATCCCCCGCACTAGAGCCCATACACGCACCAAGCGCTAGCGAACGGGTGAAAAACAAAAGACCTTCCTAAGCTAGGCGGCCTAAACCCTCAAATAGAGCACGCAAAACAAAATCATATAAAAGCGGAAGCATTAAACAAACTTAAACAAAACATAACATTGAGGTTACAAATCACTTAAAACGGATTATATACAAACTTGTCACAACGTGACTAAGAGCAACAATACAAACTTAAATCTCAAATTACAAACGTCAAATATACGAAAGAAAAGTGAACTAAAAACGAAAATACAGACATCTCTAGACCGACAAGACTCCAAGAGAAAGCAAACCAAAACCGCCTAGCTCGAACCAACGGACCAAAACCTGCAGCTAAAACATAAAAGGGAGGGGTCAGTCCAAAGACTGAGTGAGGGGTTACACAAGCACTCATATATATGTATAAGGAGCACAACACATATCATAGAGGGGAGTTCGTGAACCGGGGTGTGGTTTTTACATTCCTAATCATTTTCTCACGTGATACTACGTATAGGGAATAAAGAGTTAGGTCGAAGGCCAAAACAACCAAATTTTATGAATTAAGAATCCACTCCCGTTTCACCAACTATTTCTTAACTAACTAGGATAATGGAAATAAAACATAACCCACACATCATCCGTCGACCTAAAATCAACCGTCCCGGATGCATAACACGCCCATACACATATCCGTCGACCTAAAATTAGCCGTCCCGGACTCACAACACATACACAGACATAACGGAAGTGGAGTCTTACCATAAACCGAGAAAAACAAGGTCCATGACCTATTACATATCATACCGGAGGTACACAACCTCAAGAACATAGCATAAGCGGAGGCATAAGCATAAACATATCATAATCATAAAGCGTTACATAACCCTAGCATATTCATAATTCAACTTATTCATATTCCAACACTTTCCTAACATATTACTAGCATAACCTAGCATAACATATTCTAACATGACGCTTAACATGATCATAATTCTAACATAATCATAGTCCTAGCATAATCTTACTTATACTTAACATAATCTTGTTTCCAACATAGTCATATTCCTAGCATATTCATACCTTATACTTAGCACAATCATATCTCTAACATAATCATATTCTAAAGCATATCACGTAATCACACGTATTCTTAGCTCGCACTTACATACATATATAGAGAAGGCTTATAGTCGCATGCAAACATACCGGTCATATTTCATTAGGGTATATCTGTAACCTAACCTCACCTTACACCGACGAAAATGAGTAAACGGAGACAAAACCAACGTCTATGGAGCAATCTCGTCACCAACGGGATACTCCTCTGAACAAGACAGACATCAAAGATAACCTTAGAATTAAAATGAACCAAATAAATGCTTGGCACATGCGTATGAGCGCGAATGATGCAATACAAGTCATAATCAGTTCACTCTTAAGCAAAGTCGGAGCATTAAGCATATATCACCTAAACAATACTTGAATCAAACAAATAACAAGCTAATCAAGCATATTATTCATCAAATAGCATCATATCACATCACATTCCAAGCACACTCAAACACAAGACATATAAGAGAAGCCATTAGGTGTAAAGAAACATTTCACATTGCAATTAGGGCAAACAAACTCACAACTTGCAAACCTGCACCAAAATCACACCAAAACGGACATATAAGCGTCATAACACATAATTCATACATGAAGCACATCAAAATCACACATTAACATGTCATAACATATCATATCATGCATATAAACAAGCATATATCACGTTAAGATCAAGATCGGGGAGGGAAACGAGCAAAACGAACAAGAAAACAAGTACGAGCACAAGGTATGACCATACCCCAGACCCACGCCCGTGGATCTTTATCAAAGAACAGATCCACGGCCGTGGATCTGAGTTACAGAAAGTTCCCACGCAGCAGCACCAAATCCACGGCCATGGGTTGTTTCAAAGCTTAAAATCCACGACCGTGGGTTTGCTCCAGCCCTGAAAATCCGAAATTCTTGCCCCTAAACACACCAAAAACATAACCCACACTCATGCTAACACATAATGGAAGGTTAAGGAAGCAAAACTCATGCATCCAAGCTATAAAATCGGACCAAGGAAGCAACACTCATACAAGAAGTGCAATAAGAGCAAGTTCATCCAAAAACTTCAAATTCAATAATGGAAAAGTCATGAATCCTTAACCATAACTCATAATAAGTTCATATATATCAAATAGGATGTCATAGGGTCATATAACATGCTTCACATCAAAAGAATTCATAAGGAATCAAGCAAGAATCAAGAAAATGCATCAAACCCTTACTATTCACATGCTTCCCCCAAAACCTTAGCTAAACATGCTCAAAATCTGAAATTCATGGATGAAAAGGATTAACATAGGATGTATATTACAAACATAAGCTTACCTTGAAGATTGGATGAAAGAAGAAGAAGATTTGAGCTCAAAATCTTGAAGGGTGAATAGTGATGGGATTTCTCCTCTTCTTCTTGGTTCAGCTGCAATTCCTCCCCTTTTTTGTGTGTTTCTCGAAATGAGAGAGAGAGAGTGATGGATAAAGGGCTGAGTTGGGGTCAGTTGGGCCCAAGAATCACTTTATTTGGTCAAGAAATGAGCAAGTTATAGTCAAAACTATAAAAGGTGGTCGTTATGCGCGCGAGGCTCGGTTCGGGCCAAATTCGAGAGGCTAAACGGGGTTAGAAAAATACAAGGCTTGTTCCATCGAACGCAAATCATCGAAACAAGTCCAATTGGTGTCGGAATTCGAATCCGAATTCCTGAGCTCAAGGTACGCTGCCCGGAGTCCAAGGTACCCTAAATGCTCTTTAGCCCCCCTTTAAGTTCTGTTACACCAAAGCGATTAAAACTCAAATAAATAAGTTATAAAATGCATATAAGTCATATAAGCACTATTATAATTCACATATTTCATGCATGGCAAGTTGGCACCAAAAACGGGATTAAAAACCGAGTTAAACAAGCTTGAAGCGAGTGAAAAAGGGGTTAAAACGTTTAAAACTTAAACATGAGGCATATAATAAATATTCAAATATCCAAATAAATCACATAATTGCATACTTAATTAATTAAATGCGCACTTAGCACACTCCTTACGTTCGTACCTAGAAATCCGAAGAATCGAGATGTTACATTTATCGATCTAGGCTCTGATGTCCTTTGTTACTTGTTTACACTAGTTATATTATCCCTTGACACTCTATCGAAATATCTCTTTCAATACTCAATTCCTGTATAGTCCTTGTACTTGGTTACTAGCCTCTTGTGTTTCCTGATTTATGTTTTGAATGTTTTAAATTTCTCATATTTCCGTTGCAATGTTCCCTTCAAGTACTCTGATCTTGTAATGTTTTGTCCGTTCGTCGCCATGCTTCTTGGGTGCTAGGTCTCCTAGCCACTTGTGAGGTACGACGGTGTGGGGTTGTGGTCCCTTCGAGATGCTACAAACCCCCGCACCGATATACTCATCAAATAATGGTGTAAGCCATCACTCAATAAATACACCGACGAACGGTTGATGAAGATCATGATGAATGTTCAATTATAATGCAGCGAAAATTAGGAAAATTTGAAACTTTTAAATCCATGCATGGTGGTGACAAGTAATGAGCACATAAGATGAACAATACAACCACGTTTAAGTATAAGAGACAAGTAATGATATGACATAAGTATTGGACAATATCACGGGAGCATATTGTGAATAGCGTACCAGTGTTTCAAGTTACAGAATAAAGTTAGGAACATATGCAGCCATATATCATAATGTAGGACACAAAATAGATTAATAAAATATAAGTCCTAACTTGGGCAAAAATAGACATTCTAGAGCTTCAAGATACCTCTAGAGTGTGGCTGCAAGACCTAAAACCATGAGGCCAGAAAACAGGTAGAGGTATTAGTCATAGTGACTAAGTGAGGGAGTACTTCAAAAAAATACTCTTGAAATAAAATGATGGAGTTGTATGAATAAAGTTTACCTTGAAGAATGACTTGAAAGATAAATACTTTATAAAAACATTTGATATGGAAATGATGATGCCACACGCGCACACATATGATATGATTTGGTTCATATAATTTTCATAAAACGGGATAGGGTAAAGGATAACTCTGATAAATATGAACCAATGTTTATAAAATGATTTATGCCCGCAAGCTAGGCATCTTCCACCCTTACTCCTTGAAAACAATGAACGATGAGTGATGATGGACCGAGATCAACAATATCTTGAACATACACACATGAACCACCTTTCTCCGGTGTCATTTCGGGTAGCTAGCCCTAGGTGACGATAAACGATGAATGAGATAAGGATTTGCATTCTTTTCTCTGACAGATTGTCCTGATTAACCAACCTTCGATTAAAGCCGGTGTCAATTGTCTAATGGTGACGACCGGTATTAGTGATGTCGTTGGCACTCAACTCCCGAGCATCACTTCCACACATAACCGTCGAGCCCAATAACGATGAAATGGTAATTCTTGCATATGAATGAACATCTGGAGTAAATCCGAATGCTTGAATATAATGAAGTCCGTGAAGGACATTGAATAAATGATGCAATGATGAACAATGAACGATGAACGATGGGCGATGAATGATAAACTTTAAATAAATGAATATGATTGTTTGAAATGATAAATGAATATGAAATTTGAACGATAAATGAATATGATATTGGAATAAACGATAAATGAAGTAAATGATCGATGAAAGAGTTGTCCCGATAAGGGAATAGTTTAAAGAACGCATTGAAATATCTAGGTGTTGGTTTTGGAAACATTTGGTACTATAGATGTAGCGCCCGAGCGCATGACGTCACATCCCCCGCACTAGTACCCGACCCGCATACGAAATGGAGAATCCGTACACGAGCCGAATCGAAGCGAACGGGGACATAACTCACTCGTTAGGCTAGTCGGGAGCTAAAACTTCGAAATCAAATAAACGAATTAACGAAACAATTGTAGGTGCAGAAGCAGAGCATACCATCAAATACCAATATAAGCAATGAATGACGGGTTAAACTAACTTAGATACATAGTCCCGAAATTCAAACATCAAACATAAATCATAGCTCACGGGTTCAATCTATCCTTAGAAGCCTGTCTCAAATTCATAATCATATAAACATAACAATTCATACATTCTCGTGTAACTTAGCCAATTTACAGTATGCATGTGAAGTGACTCAGACTTAGCCACAAGACTCGAAAGACTCGAAATCCCGCCTAACACTCCAAACCTGTAAGAAAACTGAAAACAAAGCTGGGTTCAGTCTATAGGAGACTGGTGGGTGTAAAACAGGGCATATTATAATAACATTGCATAATTTAAACACCCACACATGCAAGTTATAATCCCGTGCGAGGTTTTTTTAGATATTTCCCAAGTGAGTAAAACAAAGGGAAACAATGCTCGGGATAACAACAATCAATTTCATTTATTCATTCATTCATGAAGTCATTACGTGAGCTCTGGCGAGTGGGCGAGTTCTTCAACCTTCTCCTCGTGTGTGCATTAACCATTCATTAGTTCATTATCAATCATTCAACATTCATTACGATCATGCAACAATCAATCATTCGATCATTCATTAGATCATTTACTCATTACCATTCATTCATTCATAATATTTACTCTTTTTTCCTCCTGTTAGAAACGCGTCTACCATGCTCAGCGGAAGATATTGTCCTGGTGGACCATGGGCGAACCCATGCCACTAACAGGTTTTATTCCTCCCGATAGTGTAACCGGTGCCCCGGGGGACCCATCCAGGAGAACGCGTCACACAATCAATACGGCTAATGGGGGTCCTTGAAGCCCCAAAAGCCCGGTTCCCCTCCCTCGCCAACTCTTGATGAGGTCGGTTTCGCCGTAGTTCATGGTGGGACTAGTACACGGGATCACCGTCGGCCCTTGCCTCTTCAGATAGCCTGTAACATCCCGCTCATCCTATAAATAAGGTACGCCATGTTTCAACCTTTTATGTGTGTAATTATGTGATTTTGTGCTTTGCACGACCCTATTTTGAACTCTTTAAGAGTTTAGGGGCTTGTTTGCAATTTTCTCTTTTTAGGGGTTTTTTCGGTCATTCCTCGTTCGATTGAGATTTCGACCTCTTTGACCCCTTTATCACGTTCAGGGCAGCGAAACGAGTGCGTAGACTGTAAGTTTGCCCAATTCTGACGTCGTTAGCCCTTTTTACCGATCGTTTCTTCGTGCGAGGACCGGGATAAATATCTTCTTCATCGTTATTCAGGCCATAACCTCAGCTTTAGCTCTCTCTCCCCCCCTCCAGCGATTCAAACACTGTACACACACACTCGAAGGTGTAATTTCACACATAATCCAAACTTGCTCGTTTCTCGACGGATTTCGAGGAACCAATAGTGCTTTTCGACTAACTCGACGACGCTGTCTCAACCGTACCAAGATCATGGCCCGACGAAAACCGGAGGTGGCCCTTTTCGCCGATTTTCAGACACACAGGCGGAGGGTGGCGGAGCCGACGCTTCGCCGCCCATTCGCGGAGGTTTCCGGCGGCGATCTCGAGACACGCGCCACGGACCCAATAAGAAGACTCCCCGATGCAGCGTATGGCGTTGGCGGTGCAGCCATCCGGGCCGTGCCGGCGCCGCCTGAAGATCACGACAGATGGCGGCGCTACTGTAGCGGCAAGTTCCGCCGCCTTCCGACGGCGTTTTCCGACAAGCCTTGGTGGTTTCCGACGTATTTCGACCCCCTGAACTCATTTCCGGCCTCCTTTTTGAGCGAATCGCGGCGGAGATGGCCGAACCGGCGAGTGGCGCACCGGCAGACGTTTGGCGGCGGTTTGGGGCCTTTTTCCAGCCGGTTTTGGTGGTGGTTCCTTCACGGAAGTTGCTCAGAATATTGGAACGTAGCGGATGACATTGGTGTTGGAAAACACGAATCAGAATGCAGCGGAATTTAAAAATTTTTCCAACAAAAGGATCTTGAACTCGCAATCGTGTATCCAAATTCGTAAAGATAGAAAACTTACTTTTCTTTTATTCTTTCTTGAAGCGTTTCAAGCCACCCAAGAACGCTCTTCTCACGGCTTGACAACCCGTCCCTCGAAAGTCTCTTTCTACTTCAGAATCCATTGTCGGGATAGCAATTCACACCAACCTAGATTCAATTCATGTTAGAGATGTTCTTAACAATATAACATAAAGAAAGAAACTTGAAACGAGAAAAGCAGGATTGAAACTCCCTTCGAAACCAGTTCTGCGAAAGTAGAAAAAAAACTGCCAGTCACAAAACCCTCGTGAAAAAATTCATCCTTCAGGATATGGACGAACGGTTTTCGCCATCTTCTTTGGTTCGATTTTTTCATTCGCTTCACGTCGGGTTCAGAATCGTTTCATCATCCCTTCTGATCGTTTTGCTTGATCCCCACCTTTTGGTAAAGCTCGAATCTTTAAAACTTCTAACTTGAAGCTCTCTAGACATAGTCCACCAACTTGGCTACAATCTAACTAGTAAGGATGCTAGTTCTCTAGTTAGTGCTTAGGCTTAACCAGTTAGTGTTTAGGCTTAACCTAGGGTTTCGTTTATCTTGGAGAAAGGATGGTGTTCAACACATGAACCAAAAGAATTCGATTAGCTCTAAAGGGGAGCATGAGCTCCCCTATATATAAGAAAGGGGAGGGACGAAATTCCTAGTCCTTAATGGGCTAGGATTTTGGTCTCTCTCTCTCCTATTACTTGATCATCAAGTAATTTTGACTTTGACTTTGAATTATAATTCAAATCAACTTTCAAGAGAGCTAAAAATATCCAAACTATTTTAGGATAATTTTATACTTTATTTATTTAAAATAAATAACTTATTTTATCTAATTAATTAATTCATAATTAATTAACTAGATTATTTTTCTCCAAAATAAGACTTTCTTTTTAATTCAAAATTAAACCAAAGTCTATTAAATAATTAATCACATTAATTATTTAATACATAAATAAATATACACATATATTTATACACGTGTGTGACACGTGCCACAACGACACGTGTCACTCACGTGAGCCACACGTGTGGTTTCACACGTGTGGAACCCTCTTGGCTTGATTAACTCGTTTAATCAGTTTAAAACCTCAACTCATGTAACCAAGTTGTTGTGTGTGACCCTCTAGGTTGTCAATTCAATTAGCAGTGACCCTAATTAATTAATTCACTAATTAATTAATCAGTCCATAGATTAAACGACCATAGTCTAGCAACAGGTGTTTAACCCCTAGCTGAATTGGAATGTTCGGATTCGACAAAACCTTTAAGTCATTGATTCATATGAGATACAATCCTCCTACTTACTATCTCTCAACCAAGATCTAGGGCAAGGGAATAATCAGAACCCTAATAATCCGGTCTTAAAGCTAAGTGCATTTCATATCCATTTGATCTCAATCCAAGAAACCCTTTTCTTGATGTCTTGATCTACTGCCTTGGCCAAGGACTCCATATGGCATATGAATGACTTACACAATAAGAGATCACCTTGCATATGCAAGTGTAGGTCCTTTCTTGATTCTCATTCACTTTCATGAATCACTTGTGCAGCCCCAGCATAAGCCTTGAATCAGTTGTCTAAGGCGACACCCTTTAAAGCTTATACCAAAGACTACAGAGTTAATTCATAAAGTGACAAGGAACCTCAAGTCTAAGGATCAATTAATCACATCAATGACTCGTGAGATATTTCCTAATCTGGAAGTTTCCATTTCCTGAAATAGAAACTTCCTTTCCCATTTAGGAATGTTCTCACACGGGGCACCTCAGTGAACTTACTTATTAAAGTAAGCACCCTCATGTATCACGCACGTAGCAACTATACACTTTGCACCTCCATGAAACAAGCTGGCCCTTCTTAAGGGCGTGATCCCACAAGCAAGCCTTAGAGGAGTCAGGTTGACACTCCCACTGTCTGTAGGACTCATCGGCTTGGAGTATTTTACTAATCATGACTTATGTGATATAGGGCTCGTTTCATGAACCATTTCACCTAAATGGTAGAGTCCTAAAGTCATCAGGATTAGGGGAGTTCTCATACATGCACACATAATGGAAACACTCAAAACACATATTGGCATATAAAGAAGTGTTTGCCTATGATCAATCGTATATTATTCAAAGATTGTCTGTGATACAAGAAAAGTCCCAAAGCAGATTACGTCGAATCGGCTTTCTAGGGCACTATTCCTAACAATCTCCCACTTGCCCGTAAAAGCCATTTAGGTACTCTAAGTCCCATCTTCTCAAGATGCACTTAGAGACCCTATTGACTTTGGGCGTTTCCAAAGTGGATCTGCTATATTCTCTGCTGATGTGACCCTCTTGTTTACACATCTCTTAGGAAACACCTTTTCCTTATAAAGTGATTCGTAATCACTTGTTCAGTCTCTTGGTGAGGTCTTGGTTCTCTTACTTGAGCAACCATCCTTTTTATCATACAATATGATCAAGGAGTTGTTTTCATGCTAGGAACTTCATCTAACAAGTTAGATGGAGTTTCTTGCCCAAACACTTAACTTAGTATTATATAATACGACTAAGTTCTCAACTACGATAGTTGAGTTTTGCAATGTCCGTCCTTGGAACCCCTTTCCAACACATTGCATTACCATTCTGGTAGAAGTTGTATCCTCTCAATGATTTCATAATCATCTATGTTTGATGAACGGTTACATCAAATATCCTTCTAACAATAAGATCTTTTGGGCTCTGTAAACTAATACATGTCCTCATTTCTTCTCAAGTACTCTGAGGACATCCTTTACAGAGATCTAATGACCTTCTCTGAGGTCATATTAGATTCGGCCTACTACGGTTAGTGTTGCGCCATATCTAATTTAGTACATAACTTTTCATACATTATGCACCCTTTCACTTAAAGGGATTTTGGACATTCTAACTTTCTCAAAGTTATCTTAGGACACATACTCTTCAAAAGAGATGTTCCATTGTCCATACTAAACTCCTTTTAGTACCGTGGTTATGTACTCATTTTGTGATAATCCTTTTATTCTCTTAGATCTATCTTCTATAGATCTGAATGTCGAGAATATAGGATAATCACTAAGATCTTTCATGTCAAATTGTTTCTTAAACAAGAATTGGTAACTTTCACGTCGTCCTTGACATTCCTAATGAGAAGGATGTCGTTTTCTAAAGAACCAAAAATTGACTCTTACATCACTAACTTTCCTATGTACACTTTGAGACTTATTCGACTTCCATCTGTGTCAAACGATTTGACTATCCTATGGAATCGAATTGTCTAATCCTAGAAGCCTTTATCAATCCACAGATTGACTTTAGGGATTTGCATACCTTATGCATACTCCCACTGAATATGAGATTTATAAAAATACCTTATTTCAGTCTTTTTCAATCTCATATTGAACAAGATAGTTCTCATATTCATTTATCATATCTCATAGTCAGAATATGAGGATATGGTAAACACAACCCAAATGGACTTTTGCATTTCAACCGTCAAGAAGGTTGTAAAGCTTTCCATTTACTCGAAGCTCTAGGAGCTTGATCCTATCAGGTGGATCAACCAAGGTCAAAACTCGGTTTAAGTATATGGAATCCATATTGGATTTCAAGGCTTGCTTACACTACTCAGATTCCAAATCTGACAGTGTCTCCTCTTCAAGTAATTCCTTGGCTATCTAGGAACGCGTTCTAAACACGTCTTAAGAGAAGGGTTTCACACGTGTACATGCTCTAAAATTTGGCTAAGTTTTATCAGATGGGCTCGTTTCTTCTATATGTGGCGTGGATATTTATTCTCAAATTTCTTTGAGGTCTGCTTGCTTGTCTTTCTTCTTCTATAGGAACGATTCCTTAAGAAAGATACATTCCTTGAGACAAACAACCTTTGTCTAAGGGAATCGCAGAAATGATATCCAATATTGTTTGTATAAACTTGAACTCATTTCAAGCCTATCTCCCACTATCCTCTTTACGTAAGAGGATTCCACTAAATTCTTGGACAAGAATAATTAGGGAATTTAGTGTGCCACATTGCATAGTGCATCTAAAGGACTGATTTTGGAAGGTGCAAAATTCAAAATCTCTAACTGCATATTCTGGGAGTTTATTCCTAGAATGATTATAAGTCAGTAAAGTTTGCTATGGAATGGACAATATCCTATAAGGTTTCATTCCCTCATTCGGAAACACTAAGGTGTTCTCGAATTAGTTTACTGAGAGATAATCCTATTATTTCTAAGATGAATAAGGAATTAGTTGATAAGATATTGGTTATCTCGATCATATCGATTTACCTATAACTTATGACTACTTCGGTTCCTAACCTCCTTTTGAAATTCTAAGAATTTCATATAAGTTTCGAATTTGTACTTTAACAAGTACATTCATTCATAATGATTAAACTGACGATTGTATCTAATGCTTACATTAAGCATCTTACACTCATCAGCATGGATCGAAATCCACTATAATTTTGGAACGTTCCATGTTTCACCTAAACAATGTTCCGGGAACGTTTTCCCTTTGAGATAGGATTCACAGGAAGTCAACTCTATAGGTTCATTTTCATAGAATGATCCTAAGGTGTCTGACTTGCTAATCCTTTTATATCTCAACGTTCCAAAGTAATTCGAAGCTTTGTCATCTCACTGACTTTTGTTATCTCGTTGTATGTTCAGAACATTAGTGCCTTGAGTCTTTGCACAATGGATTATGCTGAATTGACTCAAGACTAGTGAATTCTATTCCTAGTAGAATTACTAAACGAGGTAACATTTTAGAGTACTCATACTCTTCGCAGTTCTCTTTCAAAGTCCTTATTTGCTACCATAGAAGCAAACGTCCTATTTGATCTCTAGTGTCTTTTGGGCGCACCCCTTACATGCCCCTCCATTGGGCTCTTAAGGGTTTCTTCTTCTTTAGGCGTTCAAGCCTTTAACTTAGGGAGTTTAGAAGAAGAATTAACCATCTCAACCTTTTATTCCTTCTTAAGGATGCTCTCAACCATTATTAACTAAATGATTAACTATGCTACATTAACATCATTCTAGTTGAGCATAAAGGGTTTGAATGATGGTGGAAGCAATGTAAGCAATCAGTGCATAGAGAACTCTTTTCTCGGTTGATGATCGAGACCATAAGATCTTCAAATAAAATCTTTAGATCTTGTTCGTGTGCACTTGTTTCCTCATTTGGAATATTGAATAATTCCATAATGTTACACCTTGTAACATTTTTATGAGGTGGTTCAATTGCTCTTAAGTGGTTTGGAAAAATCCATTCACCTCAGATTGCTTCTCTTTTGGCCCGGGTCGAATTTTCACAATTGAAAACTTCGCCCTTTAGAGAACGCCTTTCTCTAGTCGGATTCTAAAATGAATTTTAGGATCCAAAGCCATTTAGAGTTAGTCAGGACTTGGTCAACTTATTTGACTTAAGGATGGATACGAATGGGTTTGCATTTCATATTGTAGAGAATCACAGAACTACAACCTAAATGCTAAGCAGAGAAAATGTGGGCATGCTGAATTATAACGATATACAAAAGATAAGGTCTTTAATCTAATGTAGCTCCCACTGTTTTTCAAAGATCTATAATTCCCAAAGATCTAAGAGGAACACGTTTCCCAATGGGTACTAAGATCCTAAGCATTTTACCTCGAACCCACGACTCGCGGACATTCTAAGCAAAATCCTAGGTAGGCACAACTTACCAATTCTAACACCTTTAGAACTCTTAGTAATTGTTTTTGCATCACCTATCTTTCAATATGGACCCACGACTCGTGCGACATCCATATTTACTTAGGCGTTTAAGCTAGACCCATCAATCATAAGATCATGATCAAAACTTAGTTCGAACGACCCACGACTCGCGGACATCGCCCTTGCCAAAATTAACCACGAAATATTGATCATTTAAAATGATCAATTAGGTAACTAAGAACTAATAAGCTCCACTAGCTATCCCACGACTAGTGGACAATAACTAGCTTTACTTACTAAACTTAAAACCTATTGATGGAATGCTAGGAATTTAATTCAAAATTTGCATCTCGAATTAAATACCTATTATTCGAAATGAGCTTAATATTTAATGGGAATTTTCGAATCAACCGAAGAGTTGTTCGGTTCGACCTCACCAACATATATGTTATCCAATTTTATTAGTCTTGATTAATGCAAGTACACTTAAATGCATTTCAAACAAGCACATAAACAGATAACATGTCCTAGCATGATACTAACATGTAATGATCATGGGTTCTACCTATCTTATGCGTGATATGTGGGAGCCACTCCACAATCACAAGTTCTAACATACATGCCACATAAACAGTTCAAATCACATAAGGGAAAGCGGTAACAAAATACGAGCCCTATCTCTATTACATTTAACAATTGAGATTCCCCTCCCTAACATTTTGAGGGGTCTTCACTTATGGCCTCCTTGTTACTTGAATGTGGTCCATCTTACTCCATGGGTGCATTGTCTCCAAAATGAAAATAAAACCTCACCACCTATCTCTACTCTCAAATTACAGTAAAAAGAAAAAGATATAAAGTAATAAGGCTCAATCTTCATATTGGCCTTAGACAATTACACGGGGCATACCCCGGCCTCAAAAACAGTAATATGGAAAGCCACATAATAAATCACATAACAGTACGCACATAAGTGAGGCTCCAACCTCAATTGAAAAACGCAACTATAGGGCTCCAACCCCAATTTAAACCATCCATGTGCATAAATTAAAACCATACATAGATCTAAACCCATGATCACCTAACATGCTTTAGCGAGAATTTAAATTTAGCCAATAAATTAAAATTCTCGTTTCAAGTCCTAATGACTTAAAACACGACTTGATGCGAGTCTTATTTATAAAAGTTTTCAATAAATCCCAAATTACCAAAACAAATAAAATTCCAATTAATTTCTGAAAATTAATAATTTTACCAAAGATTGTATTTTCCCAAAATATAAACCGTTTCAATTTCTCAAAAATCCCAATTTTAAGTTTTATTCAAAAATTAAAAATAAATATTCAAAAATAAAAATTTTAAAATTAAAATAAAAATTGGGACTGGATTACACGAAACACGAAAAAGCCGGATCACGAAAACGGGGCCCGTACGCGAAAAAGGGTCACGCCAGTTGCAAGCGCGCGCGACAGGCACGCACAGCGCGCGGCCAAGGCCGCGCTAGTGCGCGCATGCTGGGCGTGTGCGGGCGGGCTGGGCGACTGATCCCGCACGCCTTGCGGGATCGTTGCCCAGCCTGGGCGGGACGGCGTCGGCAGTCCTGGGCGGGCTCCCGGAACACCTCCCGCGCGGTTGCGGGAGGGAGTAGGCGCACGGCCTGCGCGCGCCTAGGACAGGTGGGCGGGGCTGCGCGAAGCCCGCGCGCGCGACTCCTTCGCGTACGGGGTTTCGCGTGTTCGTTGTATTCCGTATTTTCGTTTCGTGTTTTCGTTCAAAAGCAAAACCAATCCAAGAAATCCAAAAACAGTTTATACAGTTTCAAATCTAAAATAGTTTTCAAAAATTAAATTTTACAAAAACCAATTTTCAGAAACTTTCAGGAAAAAATACAGTTTCGTAATTCAGGCTTTCTAAAACAATTACAAATACTCAATCGCATCAAGCCTAAGAATTTCTACCAAATTCAGAATAATTGAGAGGAATCAGAAACACGATTAACGAGGTGGCTCTGATACCACTTGTTTGAAAACACGAATCAGAAAGCAGCGGAATTTAAAAATTTTTCCAACAAAAGGATCTTGAACTCGCAATCGTGTATCCAAATTCATAAAGATAGAAAACTTACTTTTCTTTTATTCTTTCTTGAAGCGTTTCAAGCCACCCAAGAACGCTCTTCTCGCGGCTTGACAACCCGTCCCTCGAAAGTCTCTTTCTACTTCAGAATCCATTGTCGGGATAACAATTCACACCAACCTAGATTCAATTCATGTTAGAGATGTTCTTAACAATATAACATAAAGAAAGAAACTTGAAACGAGAAAAGCAGGATTGAAACTCCCTTCGAAACCAGTTCTGCGAAAGTAGAAAAAAAACTGCCAGTCACAAAACCCTCGTGAAAAAATTCATCCTTCAGGATATGGACGAACGGTTTTCGCCATCTTCTTTGATTCGATTTTTTCATTCGCTTCACGTCGGGTTCAGAATCGTTTCATCATCCCTTCTGATCGTTTTGCTTGATCCCCACCTTTTGGTAAAGCTTGAATCTTTAAAACTTCTAACTTGAAGCTCTCTAGAGATAGTCCACCAACTTGGCTACAATCTAACTAGTAAGGATGCTAGTTCTCTAGTTAGTGTTTAGGCTTAACCTAGGGTTTCGTTTATCTTGGAGAAAGGATGGTGTTCAACACATGAACCAAAAGAATTCGATTAGCTCTAAAGGGGAGCATGAGCTCCCCTATATATAAGAAAGGGGAGGGACGAAATTCCTAGTCCTTAATGGGCTAGGATTTTGGTCTCTCTCTCTCCTATTACTTGATCATCAAGTAATTTTGACTTTGACTTTGAATTCTAATTCAAATCAACTTTCAATAGAGCTAAAAATATCCAAACTATTTTAGGATAATTTTATACTTTATTTATTTAAAATAAATAACTTATTTTATCTAATTAATTAATTCATAATTAATTAACTAGATTATTTTTCTCCAAAATAAGACTTTCTTTTTAATTCAAAATTAAACCAAAGTCTATTAAATAATTAATCACATTAATTATTTAATACATAAATAAATATACACATATATTTATACACGTGTGTGACACGTGTCACAACGACACGTGTCACTCACGTGAGCCACACGTGTGGTTTCACACGTGTGGAACCCTCTTGGCTTGATTAACTCGTTTAATCATTTTAAAGCCTCAACTCATGTAACCAAGTTGTTGTGTGTGACCCTCTAGGTTCTCAATTCAATTAGCAGTGACCCTAATTAATTAATTCACTAATTAATTAATCAGTCCACAGATTAAACGACCATAGTCTAGCAACAGGTGTTTAACCCCTAGCTGAATTGGAATGTTTGGATTCGACAGAACCTTTAAGTCATTGATTCATGTGAGATACAATCCTCCTACTTACTATCTCTCAACCAAGATCTAGGGCAAGGGAATAATCAGAACCCTAATAATCCGATCTTAAAGCTAAGTGCATTTCATATCCATTTGATCTCAATCCAAGAAAACCTTTTCTTGATGTCTTGATCTACTACCTTGGCCAAGGACTCCATATGGCATATGAATGACTTACACAATAAGAGATCACCTTGCATATGCAAGTGTAGGTCCTTTCTTGATTCTCATTCACTTTCATGAATCACTTGTGCAGCCCCAGCATAAGCCTTGAATCAGTTGTCTAAGGCGACACCCTTTAAAGATTATACCAAAGACTACAGAGTTAATTCATAAAGTGACAAGGAACCTCAAGTCTAAGGATCAATTAATCACATCAATGACTCGTGAGATATTTCCTAATCTGGAAGTTTCCATTTCCTGAAATAGAAACTTCCTTTCCCATTTAGGAATGTTCTCACACGGGGCACCTCAGTGAACTTACTTATTAAAGTAAGCACCCTCATGTATCACGCACGTATCAACTATACACTTTGCACCTCCATGAAACAAGGTGGTCCTTCTTAAGGGCGTGATCCCACAAGCAAGCCTTAGAGGAGTCAGGTTGACACTCCCACTGTCTGTAGGACTCATCGGCTTGGAGTATTTTACTAATCATGACTTATGTGATATAGGGCTCGTTTCATGAACCATTTCACCTAAATGGTAGAGTCCTAAAGTCATCAGGATTAGGGGAGTTCTCATACATGCACACATAATGGAAACACTCAAAACAAGTATTGGCATATAAAGAAGTGTTTGCCTATGATCAATCGTATATTATTCAAAGATTGTCTGTGATACAAGAAAAGTCCCAAAGCAGATTACGTCGAATCGGCTTTCTAGGGCACTATTCCTAACAATTGGCCCCGACTCGAGAACCGGCCGACAGCGGCGATGTAACGCCCCGGCGGAGGGCAATCACATCCTACCCCGCGCTAAGGTTCTAGCTCGTATATGAAACTGACATCCATATACGCGTCGTTCCCAAAGCAAGCGGTGACGAACGAACAACCTGGCTAGGCGGTACCTAAACAACTCGACTCAACGCGCCGTAAAGAAAGCAACAGACATGCGGAAGCGAGCATAAATTTTTTTTTTCAACAAACATGTAGCATGCAATCGAAATCAATTCATTAACGTCAACTAACAAGATCAATCATGCATCACAAAATTCAACGGGTTCAAGAGCATGCAACCTGTCCCGACAAAGAATAATATATCCAAATATCATTGGATCATCACGATCCCAACCTGTACAACTTTCATAAATGGAATTCATTCAAGAATGTAACATTTCAAACTTTACCATAATGCCCACCAAGGCTAACGAAAGCATTAAAACACAATAAAATACATGAACATCAACTTAAAGTAAATGCAGACTCGACACAACTTCTACGAGCCAAGATTCTACGACACACCACCTAGCAAGACTCCAGAAAACCTGCAGACAATACGAAGGTTGAAGAGTCAGTTCAAAAGGCACCGATGAGGATTTACTATAAGGAATATAACAAGGGGGTACAATGCATGCGATATCAAGGGTGTTTATGATCCGCTTAACTTTTCAAAATCAATGCAAAGGGGGTTTTCAAAACAACGGATCACAAACTAGAAACATAACCGGCTCGACGAGAATGAGCCCTCCAACCTTACTTCCCAAACAAAAGAAATCAAACCAATCCATCCATCACGCCATTGATGTCGAGGGTGCGCACCCCCGATCATCCATAACATAGAGAATTCGGTCCATGAAACCTAGCTCTCTCCAAGAAAACTTCAACCCCGAAACCTCCTCGGAGTCTTAGTAATCTTGTCCACAGTGGGAACTTTGGATAAGGACATCCGTCGGCCCTTGCCTTCCCGGAATATCTCTCACCTCCATCCCCGAGCTCAATTTCGATTACCCCAAGCAAGCGTCCCTGCAAGGTACATCAATCTCCATACCACTTTCGTAGCATGGTCCAAAACATCTCGCCACATACGTACATATATACCCTTTTCAAAACCAAAACATTTCGGGTACCTATCCCGTATACCAAGATTCATACTATACTTGCAAACCGTTTTCAATAAACAACGACATGAGTATAATGAGCCAAGCTCCCAAAATCCGGCATACTATGCCTATACATATAGTTTTCAAAACGGGAATTTGAGAACCAAATCATGAAGGCTATACGGTATTGTCCAGAGTTTGAAAATATTTTAATAATATAACTCCTCACCTGGACCAAAGTTAACCAAGAAGAAGTCGACCAAACGAACAACAAGCACTTAACCTCCTGTGGCTCACCACCTATACAAGACATACACGCACTCCACAATTAAGACTGGACTCAGAAGATAACTTAACACGACGCACGGCGAAGTATCATGCTTATCATGAGATTTATGAATGCAAGGAATGGCCCTATCGTGCATATCATGATATGTCATGGCCAAATAGAGCATAAAGAATGCACAACAAGTCATGAGAGGTCAATGGACATGTATGTAACCTTAACAATTATCAATCATACATAAATGGTACATAAGAGTCCAATTTCCATAAGTTATCAAGTTGATTGAATGCACATTAACAAGTAAGTTTCAAGCATAATATAAAGTATGTCCCAAGTTTATAAGATTATAATTAACAAGAATAATATCACATTTTGCATAATTATATCGCACA
Organism: Lantana camara; assembly: GCA_037501455.1. Lineage (NCBI taxonomy): Eukaryota > Viridiplantae > Streptophyta > Magnoliopsida > Lamiales > Verbenaceae > Lantana > Lantana camara. Next base: position 66,469,131 of record CM074862.1, read on the forward strand.
AATCCATCAAGGTCCAACGAAGATCATTCATCCAAATTACTAAGTTCATATCTCAAGTGAAATGCATAAATGAGAACAATTCGGTTATTTAAACGTGTATGAAGTTCGTAGATCCTAAACATAGAAGATACAAGTCATACTTGACAATTAATTCAATTATTATACATAAGAGATCATAATCTTAGTCAAGGATAAGTTCATGTAACGTTATTACATTCATACGTCATGTTCACAATGAATAAGGCATATATTTAATCACATAAAGTCATGCTTTTAAAGCCTAACGACATATTCACGATTCATTTGTATCATACTTTAGGAATTTATAACATGTTTTGGCATACAAGTTCAAATATAGTTTCATGAATATTAAAAGTACACCCCTTATAGGATTCACAAAGGTTTAGAAAATATTACATAAACATCCCCTAAGCAATTCATGAAGGTTTAGGAAAATTACATAAACATCCCCTATGTTATTCTTTTAGTTTCTAGGTCATAACATGAATACCCCTTATGGTTTCTAACAACATTACACATACATCCCCTTATCAAGTAAGCAAGCAAGAAGTCAAGACATATGCATTTCATTCAAATAAACACTTCGACATGGTTTCATCCATTAAAGTGTGAGTCCTAATTTCAACATTCCAACAAGATTTCATATATTAAACATGTATCTTCTCAACAAGCAATTTCACATAATTCCCATAGCAACTAAGTACTAACACCAAGAATCAACATAGTTCCAACAAGACATACAAATATGCTTTCAATAAGTTCAAGAATACGAAATACTATGATTTTATAGCATAATTTGTCCGTTTGAGCATTAATACAATTTGCACAAGTAAGAGCTAATTATTTACAAGCATAATAATCATCATTGAGCACCTACCAATCATGAAAATAGAGGTTATTCACAAACAAACCAAGTTTAGGAAGAATTCGTATATCAAAGTTACCAATTTATATACATTGGGCACAAAACGAGCATAACAACCTATCAAAGAGGGCAAACGAACTCATATCAATTATCAAATATACTCATCAATATTTATACAATCATATTCTACCTCAACGAAGTCATATTGGCACGAAAATCAATCAAAACGACAATTAAACGATAAATTCCAATAATTCAAGAAATACGAAATAAATCATAACAAATTAACCGAGTGTCCAAACGACGAATGGAAGATGGCGTTAGACTCACCGCATCGAGACGGACGTTCTGTCAGAAGGCCGCCGGAGCGCCGCCACAGTAGCTGCCGGAAAAGCCGTCGGCCGCCGACGGGCCGCCGCCGAAGGTTGCCAGAAAAATCCCGAAAAATCAATCTCGAATGTATTCCTCGTGCTCGTTCCGAATCTTCAATCACTTTCTCGAAATTCTGAGCGGTTTGTCTCCAATTTTAGATCTAAGAATACGAAACCCTCAAAATCTTCAAATCGCGATTTCTCCCAAACCGCTAAACGAAATTCGAAACCGTAAAAAGCAATGGCTTACCCATGTCGAGCCCGTCGAAATGCATATGATATTCGCCGGAAAATTTCACCGGAATCGACCGCCACCGTGCTCAGCCGCTCACCGCCTAGCTCCACCGCTGCTGCTCCTTTTCCGGCCGTTTCAGAGGCCGAGTTTAACACCATTATACTCGGTTCATGGTCCTGAGTGTTTCCCCCAAGGTTGCGTCGCCGGAGGATGGCCGGAGTGGCCATCCCGCCACTGCGCGCTGACAGCGCCGCCGCGCTGCTGCTGCACTTCCGTCGTAGCTCCGCCTACGGCGGTTTTCGCCGTGAACCACCACCATGGATGGGTAGGTCTCGTCTCCAGGAGTAGAATGCTATATTGGTTTGCCGGATTCCGTCGCCGGAAAGCTGTCGGAAAGAATGACGAAAATCAGCAACTTTCGGAGCTCCGTTCTCTCTCGTCGGTTGTCGGATTTCGATTCCGAGCATACGGTTGTGTTCCTTGTTCCGAGTACGTCGATTTCGACTATTTGCATGTCCAATTTGGTGAAGAATTGACGAAGTTGAAATTTGAGAAATTTGGGGGCTTCTTGTCTCGTGTTTCAGCGTGAGAGAGAGAAGAGAGAGAGAGAGTGTGGGAGAAAAGTGACAAGAAATGTGTCTAGATACATGCTATAAACAAACCGGGTAGTCTATTCGCGTAGAAAATAAAACATCATGCTCAATTAATCGTAAAATAATTCTAGTAAAGTCTCAATTAAACATACAAGTCCCGAATTAATTTTACAATTTAAATTGGGAAATTATTTACCAATTAGAACTTAATTCAATTTAATTTTAGAAAATCTTTCGTACAAATTAACGATACCCCAAAAGCATATAATTGAAAATTAACTATCAAAGATTACGAATAGGTTCGAATTAGGCACGTTACGTAACATATTAAATTTAAACTCTATTTTTAGTAATTATTTCATAGAAACAAATTCGAATTAAATTGAATTAAACTATTCAAGTCACGTACGCACGTAATAATTAAATTAGCAATTAATCATCAATTAATCTGAATAATCACATATCAAATTAAATTCCGATTAAATCATACAAGTCACGAAATTCACAAATTAGCATACAAGTGTGAAAACTTACCCGAGAATGTCGTTGGATCGTGCTTCGAAGATGCGGGGCGTCACAGGCGAGCTGGTGGCGGTCCGATTTTCCGGCTATTTTTCCGGGGTTTGGCTATGGGGCTTTCGTAAGGCTCGTCACGGGCTTTCCAACGGTATGTTCGGATTTCGTTTTTGTTTTGCGGTTTGCATTTAATTTCAAGTTTCGTCGTTGGAATTTAGTTCGGTTTTTCGTCAACGAAGTCCGATGTGTTTGGTATTTTCTGAAATTGGTTGAGGCCTTTTGTTAAGCAGGCCGAGGCGCACGTTTTTGTCCTTCCGGGGATTTTTCCGCCCACCTGAGGTGGTGTTCCGGTGGCTGTTCGGCCGGCTACGGTGGTGGCATTCCGGCGTCTTTCGGACAGTAGGTCCGTTTCGTTGTGGTGAGTCCAACGCCACTTTCCGTTCGTCAATCGGATGTCCGGTTGATTTTATATGAATTTTTGAAGTTTTTGTATTTATTTTCGTTAATTATTTTAATTGTAAATTTCGATCTTGTATGAATTATAAATTGAAATTATGAGTTGTATGATACTTGGAAATATGTTATAATGTATGGAAATTTGATTCGTGATTTATTGAATTTAATTATCCCGTTATATGCCTACTTACCTTAGAATATTTTATTTAAGGGGTGTTAGTGTAATATTTGAAAACTAATTTGATAATGGGATTACATGAAACTTGAGAAACAAATTATGAAAAGATACGTCGTATTTAATTTAAATGAATTACTTAAGTATGTCAATTGGTAGTATATTATAAATTAGGCAATTGTGGATTTATGAATAAAATCGGAATGCAATTTGTGTTTATTTGTCTCGGGACCTAATACTTGATAAGAATTAAATTCCTAATGCTTTGATTTATTTTATGTAATTAATGTTATGAATTTTATAAGCTATGCATCTCTTGATATGTAATATGAATTATAATATGACCTGAATGACTTGAGTGAATAGATATGGATTATATGTTGCATCATTTGTATTCGTGAGCATGGCCGTGCGTCTTTGTGGTTGTGATTTGAGTCTGAGTCTTGTCTTTTGTATGTTCAGTTGGATCAGGTGCACCCGGGGTGGTGACAGCGAGTCGTACAGGTTCCGGGGTGAACTGTTTACTTTGTCTTTGGCTTCGTTTGGTGTCAGGTGAGGTTTTATTTGTTTTAGTTATATCGACCTACAACCCTCTCTGCGTTTTGAGCCCTGCATGCGACTATGTATATATATGTATTTAAATATATGCTTGATACGTATTTTGTGGGATTTGTCCCGTTTGCTATAAGATCTTGAAAAACGTTTTGTATATTTATATAAGCTATTTTAAGTTTGTTTGGAAAAGCTTTGATAACTGTGAGTTTGTGTAAGTGTGTGTGAGTATAAGCAGGACATGATTTGCGGATAAGTTTCGTCTGGTAAGTGTGTTATGTTTAAGCTTTGTTTCGTTTGTATCGGATTCAAGTAAGTCTCCGATTTGCTGTTGGTTTCGATCAGTTTGGGCCCCAGAGTTGTGGGTAAGGGAGACCCGGGACGACCATCGGGGTCGCCGGTTAAGACCCCTGTGCACTTCTCCACCAACGGGAGGCTTAGTTCTCCTATGCCGACGGAGCGCATTTTGGCTGGCCGTCGAAGGAATCGGGCGGGATCCTCCGGTTCACATGTTTCGTTCTGTGGAGGGTCGAGAGGGGCATCTCTCTTCCCCAATGGTGTGGCGGTGGGATTGTTTATTAGTTTTGCTTCTGTTTATGCTTTGAGCAAGTGTGTGTTAAGCGTGAACTCTCCGAGTTGGTAAGTTTATGCTTTATTTTATGGTTATGAAACGGGAGTGGCTTTTAAATTGTAAAACTTGGATAATTTTGGGCTATTGGCCTTAAACTACTTTCCTTATATATAGTATCACGTGAAAAATGCCTTAGATTGCAAAAACCACGCCCCGATTCATGATCTTTCAAAATGTGATATATGCTTTGCTCTTACGTATATGTATGGGTACATGTGTTAGCCTCCTCGCCAGTCGTTAGGACTGACCCCTCTTCGTTATTTCTTTTTCCCCCTTCTTTTGTTTGAGTTGCAGGTTTGCTTTGGAGTTTGTTCGAGCTAGGCGGTTGAGTCGAGTCTTCCGTTTTGTTTGGGTTGAGTTCAGTCTTTGTATTAGTGTAGGTTTTCATTCGTTTGAGTTTGATTTCAGTTGTTTAATTTATAAATTTAATCTATTCGTTGTGTTATGTTGTTATGAACAAATTTATGTTATGTCTGTAATGTATGGAATTCGGGACAGGTTAGCACAGGTGCTTGGATTAGTTGAACCCGTTTTGTTGTGTAATTATTCGGGAGAGGTTAGGACAGGTGCTTGGATTAGTTGAACCCGTTTTGTTGTGTAATTATTCGGGACAGGATAGGACAGGTTGCTGAACTAGTTGAACTCGTGTATTTGATTCTGATGTATGTACTGCGTTGTATGCTTGATGTGTTAAGTTTTTGAAAATTGGCATTTAGTACTACTTCCGCTGTTATGGTTTTGCATTCTTTCATTCGTACAGGGTTAGGTACAGCCTAGCTAATGGGTGTGTTTTTGTCAGTCACCCGTTCGCTATGGCTTGGTGCGTGTGCGGACTTTCCATTTTGTACACGTGTTGGGTCATAGTGCGGGGGTGTGATGCCCCACCGCTTGGGGTGTTACATCTTGAGTGGTATCAGAGCTACCAGGTTCAAAACCGGTGCTCTGGAGTCGTGTCGTGTCAGTTTAGGTCGTACGGCATAGGAGTACTTGTGCATTGCATTCGTTTAATGTGAAATATTGACTTCTCTGTATGAATTTGTCTGAGCTTATGTGATTATGTGTACACTATGATTACGATTTTTATAAAATTATCATTGTTATGCTTTAAATTTTTGTAAATTATGTGTTGCATCTGCATTTAGTAGGTGCTCTTAATTGTTTTCATTACTTGACATATCCACTCACTAACTCCCATGCATAAATATTTATTCAAATTGTGAATTGTATGGTGACTCCTTGGCGCCAAAATTGTAATTGATCGTGACAACACTTCCCACTTCTACAAATTTATGAAAGAGGATTTGAGACTTCCATCTTCTGACTAGTTGGAGCAAACGAATCTCTACAAGAATTCAGTCAGGGCTCGATGCTAATATAATGGAAACAGGTATCATGCATTCATAGCACGTGCATCATGCATTGGATTAAATTATAATTATTTTGAACATTTGCTTTACGTGCTTGATTGTTTTCCGTGCTGATTAATGAGTATATGCCATTCACATCCCTAACCCCACATGCATTAGAATCGTGATTATATTTTAGGTGGTCATCTATCTGATTCACCAAGTGTTGTCTTAGTTGAAGCCTCATTGGAATTCGAACAAGGGTTAGTGAATGATCGAGCTAGCACAGCCAGGATATTGGGTGGATAAAAGAAGATACTCGAATACGAGAGAGATATTAGATCTTTTAATTCTCGAGGTGCCTTTGGGATTTGTACCTAACAACTTGGAGGTGCTCGGGAGTAACACATTTTACAAGGACACCAGGATTTCTAGCTCTGGATGGCGTGAGGTAGCAACGAAGAAATTGAAGCATTTGTACCATTCAGAGTCATTCAAGGGAGGGTCAGACTATTTTAAAGACATCAACAAGAGTAGTTACACTTGTACTATGGAAAAAGGGAAAACTTTAAAATAAGGAATTTCGTGGCAATGTTTTGAAAGCCAACTTCACCAAATTACGAGGACGGGAGCATCAGTTATAATGAAGGTAGCAAAGTGGGACTGATTAAGGATTCTCCATTGATCCCTGCACGCACGTTATAAGAAACCTTACCGATGATGAAGGCAGCAAATTCTATTTCTCGCGAATTTTATCGGGACTTCGGGAAACCCTACGGATCACTTGGCTCCGAAAACTAATTGAAATGGTTCGAGGCCCTTTTGAACCAGAGGATGCGAGGAAATACCAAAGAATGCAAAATGGGAAGTTGGAACTACGACCAGTTAAGGATTTGATTATCCTTTCAAGTTAAAGAAATTGTCAACCACGACTTCACTGCCACGGTGAACGGTACATTAAACATTCATGGCATTTGCACACATGAATTGCATAAGTAATTATATTTTATTTTGTTTGACGTGTGTGACAACGTGTGTAATAACGTGGCTAATTGATTTAATTTCGTAACTTAAAGTTTTCTGTTGTTTGTGAACACTTACCAAGCTGATTGGATTGCATGCTTGTGTAAATTATTTGTGCCTCTATGTTTAATGTTCTTGATTGCTCATTACCCCTTTCATGCATATACATATATTGTAATCTTATTTTACAGAGATTCCATCGCGATATCCCCCTTGAGTTGAGCATGGATGACGAGTCTATACTCCAGGGACACCGATATCAGTTGTGATAAGGTACACTAAACATGCATCACATGTTTTGCGTCCAGTGTTTGCTCCAATGTGTGTTTGTTTGATTGCTGAGTAAGTGGACTTGTGTGCTAGAGAGTTGTTGAGATCTCTCTCTATTTATGTGTTAGGGAGATGCGGGATTCTCCCTATTCGTGTGAGCGAGAGATGTTGGATTCTCTTGGAGCTAGATATTCGAAGATGTTGGATTCTTTCGAATTTAGGGGTTTGAGAAGTGCTGGATTTTCTCAAACTAGAATGTCTGGGAGGTGCGGAATCTGCCAGACTTAGGTTGAGAGACGGGGCTCTCTCGATTATGTGGTTGAGAGACGGGGTTCTCTCAAATCTGTGCCGGAGAGACGGGGTTCTCTCCCTTGTGTGCTGAGGAACGGGGTTTTCTCTTTTGTGTACCGAGAGACGGGGTGCTCTCACTTGAGTGTTGAGAGATGGGATTCTCTCTTGTTTGTTGCCGTTGCGTTGTGGGTGGCCTGACTTCATCCATTAAGCGATGAGGATGTGACGGTGGCGAGCTTGGAATGCAGTGACCTAGGGTTGATGGAATAAAGTGTTCAGACAGATCTCTGTGGCTACCAAAACCTGAAGGGAGATGATGCCATCAAAGTGGTAAACTTCACAGCCAGGGTTATGACTATAAGATTTTTGGGAGATTGATTGAAGTAGTCCAGATCGAAGCTCTTCGACTCAGCAGTAGGACCTGAGGACAGGTCCTTTTGAAGGAGGGAAGTTTGTAACATCCCGCTCGTCCTATAAATAAGGTACGCCATGTTTCAACCTTTTATGTGTGTAATTATATGATTTTGTGCTTTGCACGACCCTATTTTGAACTCTTTAAGAGTTTAGGGGCTTGTTTGCAATTTTCTGTTTTTAGGGGTTTTTTCGGTCATTCCTCGTTCGATCGAGATTTCGACCTCTTTGACGCCTTTATCACGTTCAGGGTGGCGAAACGAGTGCGTAGACTCTAAGTTTGCCCAATTCTGACGTCGTTAGCCCTTTTTACCGATCGTTTCTTCCCGCGAGGACCGGGATAAATATCTTCTTCATCGTTATTCGTGCCATAACCTCAGCTTCAGCTCTCTCTCCCCCCCCCCCCCTCCAGCGATTCAAACACTGTACACATACACTCGAAGGTGTAATTTCACACATAATCCAAACTTGCTCGTTTCTCAACGGATTTCGACGAACCAATAGTGTTTTTCGACGAGCTCGACGACGCGGTCTCAACCGTACCAAGATCATGGCCCGAAGACAACCGGAGGTGGCCCTTTTCGCCGATTTTCAGAAGCACAGGCGGGGGGTGGCGGAGCCGCCGCTTCGCCGCCCATTCGCGGTGGTTTTCGGCGGCGATCTAGAGACACGCGCCACGGACCCAGTAAGAAGACTCCCCGACGCAGCGTATGGCGTTGGCGGCGCGGCCACCCGGGCCGTGACGGCGCCGCACGCGCCTCCCGAAGATTGCGACAGGCGGCGGTGCTATTGTAGCGGCAAGTTCTGCAGCCTTCCGGCGGCGTTTTCCGACAAGCCTTGGTGGTTTCTGACGTATTTCGACCCCCTGAACTCATTTTCGGCCTCCTTTTTGAGCGAATCGCGGCGGAGATAGCCGAACCGGCGAGTGGCACACCGGCGGATGTTTGGCGGCGGTTTGGGGCCTTTTTTCGGCCGGTTTTGGTGGTGGTTCCTTCACGGAAGTTGCTCAGAATATTGGAACGTAGCGGATGACGTTGGCCCCGACTCGAGAACCGGCCGGCAGCGGCGAACCGGTGGCGGACCGGATCTGGACCGGCGGTCCGATTTTTCAACGATTTTTCCGGGGTTTGGCTATGGGGCTTTCGTAAGGCTCGTTATGGGCTTTCCAACGGTATGTTCGGATTTCGTTTTTGTTTTGCGGTTTGCATTTAATTTCAAGTTTCGTAGTTGGAATTTAGTTCGGTTTTTCGTCAACGAAGTCCGATGTGTTTGGTATTTTCTGAAATTGGTTGAGGGCTTTTGTCAAGCAGGCCGAGGCGCACGTTTTTGTCTTTTCGGGGATTTTTCTGACCACCGGAGGTGGTGTTCCGGTGGCGGTCGGTGGCTGTTCGGCCGGCTACGGTGGCGGCATTCTGGCGTCTTTCGAACAGTAGGTCCGTTTCGTTTTGGTGAGTCCAACGCCACTTTCCGTTCGTCAATCGGATGTCCGGTTGATTTTATATGAATTTTTTAAGTTGTTGTATTTATTTTCGTTAATTGTTTTAATTGTAAATTTCGATCTTGTATGAATTATAAATTGAAATTATGAGTTGTATGATACTTGGAAATATGTTATAATGTATGGAAATTTGATTCGTGATTTATTGAATTTAATTATCCCGTTTTATGCCTACTTACTTTAGAATATTTTATTTAAGGGGTGTTAGTGTAATATTTGAAAACAAATTTGATAATGGGATTACATGAATCTTGAGAAACAAATTATGAAAAGATACGTCGTATTTAATTTAAATGAATTACTTAAGTATGTTAATTGGTAGTATATTATAAATTAGGCAATTGTGGATTTATGAATAAAATTGGAATGCAATTTGTGTTTATTTGTCTCGGGACCTAATACTTGATAAGAATTAAATTCCTAATGCTTTGATTTATTTTATGTAATTAATGTTATGAATTTTATAAGCTATGCATCTCTTGATATGTAATATGAATTATAATATGACCTGAATGACTTGAGTGAATAGATATGGATTATATGTTGCATCATTTGTATTCGTGAGCATGGCCGTGCGTCTTTGTGGTTGTGATTTGAGTCTGAGTCTTGTGTTTTGTATGTTCAGTTGGATCAGGTGCACCCGGGGTGGTGACAGTGAGTCGTGCAGGTTCCGGGGTGAACTGTTTACTTTATCTTTGGCTTCGTTTGGTGCCAGGTGAGGTTTTCTTTGTTTTAGTTATATCGACCTACAACCCTCTCTGTGTTTTGAGCCCTGCATGCGACTATGTATATATATGTATTTAAATATATGCTTGATACGTATTTTATGGTATTTGTCCCGTTTGCTATAAGATCTTGAAAAACGTTTTGTATATGTATATAAGCTATTTTACATTTGTTTGGAAAAGCTTCAATAAGTGTGAGTGTGTGTAAGTGTGTGTGAGTATAAGCAGGACATGATTTGCGGATAAGTTTCGTCTGGTAAATGTGTTAAGTTTAAGCTTTGTTTCGTTTGTATCGGATTCAAGTAAGTCTCCGATTTTCTGTTGGTTTCGATCAGTTTGGGCCCCAGAGTTGTGGGTAAGGGAGACCCGGGACGACCATCGGGGTCGCCGGTTACGACCCCTGTGCACTTCTCCACCAACGGGAGACTTAGTTCTCCTATGCCGACGGAGCGCATTTTGGCTGGCCGTCGAAGGAACCGGTCGGGATCCTTCGGTTCACATGTTTCGTTCTGTGGAGGGTCGAGAGGGGCACCTCTCTTCCCCAATGGTGTGGCGGTGGAATTGTTTATGAGTTTTGCTTCTGTTTATGCTTTGAGTAAGTGTGTGTTAAGCGTGAACTCTCCGAGTTGGTAAGTTTATGCTTTAGTTTATGGTTATGAAATGGGAGTGGCTTTTAAATTGTAAAACTTGGATAATTTTGGGCTCTTGGCCTTAAACTACTTTCCTTATATATAGTATCACGTGAAAAATGCCTTAGATTGCAAAAACCAAGCCCCGATTCATGATCTTTTAAAATGTGATATATGCTTTGCTCCTACGTATATGTATGGGTGCGTGTGTTAGCCTCCTCGCCAGTCGTTAGGACTGACCCCTCTTCGTTGTTTCTTTTTCCCCCTTCTTTTGTTTGAGTTGCAGGTTTGCTTTGGAGTTTGTTCGAGCTAGGCGGTTGAGTCGAGTCTTCCGTTTTGTTTGGGTTGAGTTCAGTCTTTGTATTTGTGTAGGTTTGCATTCGTTTGAGTTTGATTTCAGTTGTTTAATTTATAAATTTAATCTATTCGTTGTGTTATGTTGTTCTGAACAAATTTATGTTATGTCTGTAATGTATGGAATTCGGGACAGGTTAGGACAAGTGCTTGGATTAGTTGAACCCATTTTGTTGTGTAATTATTCGGGAGAGGTTAGGACAGGTGCTTGGATTAGTTGAACCCGTTTTGTTGTGTAATTATTCGGGACAGGATAGGACAGGTTGCTGAACTAGTTGAACCCGTGTATTTGATTCTGATGTATGTACTGCGTTGTATGCTTGATGTGTTAAGTTTTTGAAAATTGGCATTTAGTACTACTTCCGCTGTTATGGTTTTGCATTTTTTCATTCGTACAGGGTTAGGTACCGCCTAGCTAGTGGGTGTGTTTTTGTCAGTCACCCGTTCGCTATGGCTTGGTGCGTGTGCGGACTCTCCATTTTGTACACGTGTTGGGTCATAGTGCGGGGGTGTGATGCCCCACCGCTTGGGGTGTTACATAGCCACATGCATCAAGTCCCTGGGCCTGTGCGTTCATTCATGTTCTCGCCAAATCATTCGGTGGGAATACATAAAGAAAAAGGGGTTTTACGTTCGAAATCATTTACTCTTAAAAAGACTCGATATATATATAATACTTTAGCTTAAAAGCTTTGCACATGAGGGATATATATCGGGTCATCGTAACTAGTAGAAGAGAAACCCACCTGTTACACCTTACCGAACAATACCAAGAAGAAAAGAAGACATGGAGTAGCCTACGAACCCGGCAAGTCTCCGCCCTGGAGAAAACTGTATAAAAGACAACATGGTGCAAACGTGTGGCTCAAGACTCCATATGAACCATATATGACGTACGACAATGTAATGAACATGATATGAAGTGTTTATGAGACAGTAACATATTATGAAGATGTTCATATGCACAATTAATGCATTAGAAGCACATAAACGAGCAATTCATTCAAGTACTTTCAAGAAATGAAGATATCATATTCATTCGTTTCATATCTTTCATGAATCATGTTAAGTCGAGCCAAAATCTTCAAACTATAATCATAACACACATTTCAACATGTTTACAATGTATATAATAAGTATAAAGGCAAGAGGATTCACTTAATGTAGCACCCCTACACGTGGGGATGCCACACCCCAGCACTATAGGTCGATCCACATACGAAACGGGTAATCCGTACATGAACTAACCTATAGCGAACGGGTGACAATGCAATAAAATGATAAGCTAGGCCGGATTAACTCATACATGCGACATAATTAAGCGGAAACATAATTCATTCAATATCAATTACCAACACCAAGTGAATTATATTCTAACTTTGCATATCAATACATTGTCATCTCTAAATATAAAACAATAACATTAATCAAAATTTTGTAAGTAACAACAAATAACTAAATACACGGACTATGTTTGACTCGACTACATGAACAGGACTAGACTCGACTCCCGCCTAGCGTGCACTTGCAATAACCTGAAAGGTGGAGGCGTCAGTCTGTGAAGACCGAGTGAGGGGTTTAAATACATATTAGCGCAAATAACATGCAAGTTATATTCTCGGGTAAAGATTTATAAAAGATACATGTATAAGTTCAAGAATGAAGTACTCTTGACCCAAGAATACAACTATCAATATTAAACACTTGTTCATTTTCATGCAATCAATACATGGCCCCGACGAGTGAGGGCAGTCTCCAACCATACTCCAAATGTACATGAAACATGTTTGCTTGATTATTAATCAATAGGTGATCATGCAATTCAATTATTGTGCAATCGTGCAATAGTGTAATCAAATAACACGTTTAGGGAATGAAAATCATGCAATAACCCGAGGACAATCCATGGTGCCGGACCCATCCTCAGTCTCGTTCTCCCTCCAATGATGGGAAGGGAGCTAGCCTTCGCCATCCACGACGTGTTGAGCAGAGGGCACATGAATCCCTAAGCCCGGAACTCCTTCCTCCACTAATCTCCTAGCGGATTCAGGGGTCATCCCAATGTGGTGAGGATAACATTCAAGTTACCCGTCAGCACATGCTTTCCCGGTTGGCTAAAATTACTATCCTCAGGCCCAACGTGAACGGTCATGCTACTCGCCTAAAACATGCACAAAACATGGCTTGCTTGCTTGCTTTTCATGAACATGACTTGCTTTAAATGATATGTGATTTTATAAAATTATAGATATAAATACCTTTGGCCAAAAGATCAAACAAGGAGTATACGAGTTCTATATAACTAGTAATTAAACCTCACCTAACAGGCGACATAACGACTTGTTGACACGTGAACGTGCTCATGATCAACAATCTCCGCCCTGGAGAATAACTGGACAAGAAACGGGATAATGTACGTGCATGAGACCACAATTCAAGAATATTACTCCATATAAGACGCACGGAGTGATCAAGTACGAGACATCGTGCAATACACAATGTAGCATGTAAATATCATGTTTTGGCATGTAATTAATCATATAATAACAATTTGGGGTCAAATAAGTCATTGGAATGAAATCCCAAAATTACATTTTTATGCAGAAACTTTTGTTCTGTCAGACTTGTGGGAACGGCCGTTCCGACTTCCCTTTGAAAATAGGAAGGGCCGTTCCCGTGGCCCTTTAAAATGCGTCAATGTTTTTCATTTTAAAAATGCACTGAAGCTGGGAACGGCCCTTCCGACACGCAGGCCAAAATGGGAACGACCGTTCCCAGGCTCGGCCGCCTATTTTCATTTGAAAGAGTGGGAACGACCGTTCCCATAATGCCTTGAGGTGGGAATGGCCGTTCCCAGTTTCTGCAGCTGAAGAACAGAGCAGAAACAGGGGATGGCTACGGGAAGAACAACCAAGCAACAAACTCCAGTTTTGATCAATAAAAAGGCATGAATTTCTGGTAATATACAAGCATATATGTTCAAGACATGGTAATATATCACTTGAACACTTAAAACATGAATTATCATCAAGATTCATAACTTCAAGCTCATGCATATATCTTCATATAACCTCAAATTTTGGCAAGAATTCATGCTATAATTCAAGATATAATCACATAATCATGCTTCCATCTACAATTAATCCATTTAGCATATAATTCTCAAACCCTAGCTATCATATATATGATCAAGAATCATGTAATCAACCATATACCCACCTTGGAATGAAAGAAGTGAAGAAGATAGATGGAAATGGATGCTTGAGCCCCAAAACTCATAATTTTCTTGGAAAACTTGATGAATTTGATGAAATCTCCTCTCCCCTTCTTGATGGATTGGTTCGGTGAGAAGAGAGCATGATGGAGGATGATTTTGATGAAAAATGAAATGAATGGAAGCATAAAGAAGCTTATACCGTGATATATTTTGGCAAAATAGGATATTTATGATTAAATCCTCCAAGTTCATACGTTCTGCAATTAAGTATAGGAAGTTTGGAAAATGATCAATTAGGTCCAAAAGGTTTTCATGCAATTTGGTCCTTAAATTAAAATGAATGAGCATTTAAGGACAATTAAGCACCTAAAATACATTTGGTAATTAACTCGCGTAACAATAATTTTAACGTGTAACATAATTCTCAAGTTAGCACATAGTTCACATATTTTCGCTTAATCATGTTGAAATACAATTTATGAAATTAATATAACACGTATAATTGAATAAACGAAATTAATAAAATAAAATCCTAATGCTCGAAACTCACACGTGCCGAGCGTACCTGACTGTCTGAAAATCGGGGTGTTACACTTAAGACATCAAAAGAATGCAAGAAGACACTTAACGTTTCATATAGAAGCACTTAAGCCACGTTGTAGTAATTCAAGTCATGAATTTCATATAACAATTATAATTCAAATATATAAAGTTTACAATTATAAAATAAACAAAATAACGGCATTCAAATCATTTAAATATGTAAGAACGTGAAATAGATAACAAATTAATTCCATAAATTCAAATAAATCAAACATTATATAATATATTATTCTATCACTTTATTATCTTATATATATATATATATATAATATTCACACATTTCACATGCACACACACACACACATATCTATATATATACGTATACATGCATGCATATTACATATAATATACATATATATATTTACGTGCACATACATGCACAATATATAATATATATACATTACATTACAAATAATATATATATACACACCCACATGCATAACTACACAATTTACATGCACAAATATATATAATATATATACACATTACCCATTCACACACATCATAATTTACACACACACACGCACACACACACACGCATATATATATACATATTACCCGTGCACACACATCATAATTTACACACACACACACACACACACATATATATATATATATATATATATATATATATATATATATATATATATATACATACACACATTCACATATTAATACACAATCACACATGCACACTACATAAAACACAAAACAAACAAGGTGAAATATATAAGGCAATTCAAGTGCAATTCCACAAAACGTCACTCCCCTCAAGAAGAAATGGGTGACGGCGTTAAGAGGTAGAACAGCCATCCTTGGCCTAGTAACGGGAGTTACCAGCTGCTGCATAAAAGCTGGTAACGGGCATGAAGAGGTGCAGACGCACTAAAGCTTGAATTGGAGGGGTGTAACGGGCGTGAATGCTTCATGCCTTAACCGGGGTAACGGGCGTCACCCCTTGAATTCATCATCTTCTCCAAACGAACGCAGCAGCAGTAGGGTTCATTTTCCATGGAATCATAGCAGCCGCAGGGGAGGTGAATTGGAGCAGCAAATAGGTGGTAAAACAGATATAAAACAACAAAAACAGGGCAGCAGCAGTTATGGCAATAAAGAACAGTAACAAGGCAATAATATCACAACATTTTTCATGCTTTCAAGCTTGCAAATCCCCTGTTTTCCTCCCCTAAACATAACAACACAAAAGGCAATGAGGAAAGACAAATAGCATCACCTAAGGTCAAGAAAGCGTGCATGAATTCCATACAAAACAGCCACGCAAGTCATGTTTCATGTTATTCAAAATTTCACATAAACCCTAACTATTCATCATATAATCCATATTTCATGATTTCACAACTTAAAACAAAATTTAAATGGATGAGAATAGAGCATAGCATAAGGAGATTTCATTGCTTACCTTGCCGTGAGGAGATGGTGGAAGAAGATGAAAACTTGAGCTCCTTTAATGGGGGTTCTTCCTTATTCTTGCGTTCTAGCTTCTTTCCTTGCTTTTCCTGGAGTGAATCGTGTAGCAGCAGCATATGGGAGAGAGAGAGGGATGTTGGTGATGTGTATAAGTTAAAGTAAGTACAAGAGATAGGGTTTGTAGCTCAAATATAGGTTATAGGGGCGTAATAGGGTACGAGTGGATGAAATCTATTTCATCGGGGTCAAAACAGCATCGAAAAATTACGAAACTTATTCCATTACTTCTGAATCATCGAAAGTAGTACAACACCATAGACAGAACTCAAATCCGAGTTCCCGAGCTCAAGTTACGGCCTCCGGAACACAAGGTGCGCATGATTCTTTTTAGCCCCCGTTTGGTTCCAAAACACGAAATAAATTCAAAACCCAAACAAACAAGTCCAAAAACATAAAACGATCATATTGGCATGTTCATAACACACATAACTCCAACATACCATGTTTTTACTAAAATCAAAAATCAATTTGAATAGAAACGACACTCAAATATAATCAAATAAGCACAAACGTTCCAAGAGTACATATGAAAATTGAAATTCAAATAATATAAACAAATAAAAGAATTAATATATAAAAGCAAATATATATAATTTAATTTAAAATTCGCAATTAATATACACATACGTCACACTTGTACAATTGAAAAATTGGGGCGTTACAATAGATATAATCATGGTTCCAGTTTGAAATAGTTAACCTCACCTTGTGAAAGGTAAATATGCGTAGTGTGATTAAACATTGCCCTGGGGATCCCAGTACTCTACCTTAACTCCTGTAGGTGACGTACTAAAGTGAGCTTAAGAACTAAGACTCACTCTACATGATGCATATGAATGATGAAGTCACATATGGAGATAACACATGAGAGTAATACCATTTAAGTTAATAGAGAGAAGGTATCATATAAAGAAACACGTTGAAGTGAATTATCTTAACGTGAGACTATGATCTTACTAAAACAGAGTAGGTATTAGTCAAATTATGAATCCTAATGTAACCCTAAGGTTATGAAACAAATCCACGAAAGAAAACTCATTTTGAAAAGATATTTTTGTCCCGAGGTTGGTAAACCCTAAGTTCAAACATCTAATTAGGTATCCCGAATTTTATTTCATTTTACTATTCAAAGGTACTATTCTAGATTACTATTCAAGATTACTATTCATAGTTACTATTCACATGTCGGGTCAAAGGGTTCGGGTTAAACCCACACACTAAACACACACTCATGCACACATACGAAGATACACACACACACACACGTACACCATGTACACACACGACGCACACACACACACATATACACACACACACACACACTCACGCACACCTCCTAATCAAATTATGATCTTGTTATAACTTATGGTTCAAGTTCATATTATTAGAAGCATGTGTGATCTAGATTAAAAAGGTATAACCTAAGGTTACAAGGTCTAATTAAAGTGCTATTCTATCTTAGGTTATAAGGTGTGACACTATTCAAGTGTATAAGATATGATCAAGTAATATTCCATTAGTCTAAGTCATAACATAAGATGTATCATCATATCATAACATAAGTCATAGCATAGCATGAGCATTGATCATATAATAAGTGACTATTAAATCAATTGATAATATGTAACATGTTGTGACATAATTGATCATATAATACTAATCCATTAAATAACGTGCATGAACATAATTTAAATATAATAAACATACATTAATATACAATATATATAAACCCTAAAGCATGCTCAAACCATATATTAAACTAATTCATAACATATCATAGCATATTATAAACAATTAAATCACATGAACAACTATTCAAATATATCATAAAAACTATACCATAAATGCATAAAATAAAATCCTATATGACTTAAGGAAGACCCTAAGACCCAACCTAAACATAATATAAATAAACCATAACATAAAAACATAAAACAAAACAAAAAACTAAAGCATGAAAATAAAAAAACTAATGTTTGGGGGGGAGGGAGGGGATGGGAGGTGTCTCTTGACACAAGTAGGGGGAGAGAGGGAGAGAATGTGTGTTGTTAACACAACATTGAGCAAGGAATGAATGAGTTATGGTATGGTATTTATATTTGTTGGGAGACCTCTCTCCTTGCAATAAAAATAACTCTAAGGGTAGGAAAGCAAAGTGTAGTAGCTTCTCTCATAAGCTTGGCCTTGAGAATTAAATAAAAATGGGAAATAAAGGGTATTTTTGTAATTTAACCTAGTAAACACGAAGACGAGTGGCTGGAAAAATACTAGAAGTGTTTGAATTAAAATTAGCTTCGAAACGAATATTTATATGTCGAAAACGAATTTACCACTTGAAAGATATATTAATTTTAAAGAATAGTAACTTGAACCTTTTGATTAAATACGAATGAAAAACGACCTCCGAACGTGATTTGAAAGTCTGGATTATTTTAAAACGCCATAAAATAAATCGAGAATCGTTTTAAGCCCAATATTGACTACGAAAGGTTTTACCGATAAAAAGTTAGAAACGTAGGATGAATAGTAACTTTATTTTAAAAACGTTTTTAATAAAACTCAAACTAGGGTTTGAAATGTAACATCCCGCTCGTCCAGCCGTACATGTATGCCTTAATGAAAGTGTTATTTGCGCTTTTTAATTCTTTAATTATGTACTTTTATGCTATTTTAATTGCTATACGATTATTTGAATTTATATGAAATTATTTGTTTATATTATGAACTTGAACTTTGAGCGTTTATATTTGCTTGACCCGTAATTTGCTCGTTGTGTGCTAGAATACAATTCCGATTTTTGTGAAATCTTGATATGCATGATATATGTGAGTTATGAATGTGTTTGCATGCTCGTTTTAAGTTTTCGGGTTCGTTTGTCTAGGTTTTAAACATTTGGTGCTTGACGAGGGACATGAGGGCCTAACTAGTTTTAGCGCGCCTCGTATTCCGAAAGGCGTAACTTGAGCTTGGAATTCAAATTCAAATTCCGGAAGATGTATTGGACTCGTAATGAATAAAGGAAGCCAAAGAACCCAACTTTGTAATTTTCTAAGCCCATTTGATCCTCTGAAATTCAACCGAAACGAGCATCTAGTGACAAGAAGACACCCCTTGACTTGTCTTGAGCTTGTGGGCCCCATTTTAACCCAAGTTAAGCCTAAACCTTGACTTTTATAACCAAGATACACTCCTCTCTCTCTCTCATACCTGACCCATTTCGGATTCCCCCTCCCCAAGATAAGAGAAATCAGCCCCAAAGTGAAGAAAAGAGAGAGAAAGAATAGAAAGAGGAAGAGGAAGAAGCACTATTCATTTTCTTCAAGCTTTGAACTCAAGCTCCATAAAATATCGCCTATTTGAAGAGGTAAGCTCAAATTTGTGTCCTCCATGCCTTTTTGGTCATTATGCCTTTCATTTTGCAAGATTTCATCCATGTTTGATTAATATATGGCATATGGTATGAATAGTGAGGGTTTGTAGAAATTTGATGATTCTAGCTTGTTTTCTTGTAGATTCTTCTGGTATGAAGCATGTATTTAGATTCTAAGACATAAGTTATGATTTATATAAACTTTCTTTGAGTGTTAGTTGAGAATTCATGACTTTGCCATTTATGAAATTTGGAGGTTTTGTATGAACTTGATCTCTTTTCTTCTCGAGCTTGTGTTGTTGCTTCTTTGGATTATTTCTTGACTTGGATTTCATGAGGTCTTGCTGATTAAAACTTCCTTTGTGTGTTATATTGATGTTAATTCGGCTGGCTTTGAGTTTTTGGTGTGTTTGGGAGCAAAATTTCGAAAATTTGGCCCCTGACCCAAATCCACGGGGGTGGATTTTCTCTTTAAAAAAAAAAAAAAAATCCCCCGGGGTGGATTTCAGGCAGGCCGTCTTGGAAATTCCTGACCTAAATCCACGGGGGTGGATTCCCCTTTTGAAAAAATTCATCGGGGTGGATTTAGGGCAGTGGCTCCCTTTTGCTCCGAACTTCGTTTTCTTATTTCTTTTCGCTTGTTTCTTGTTTCTCCCACCGTAATTTGATCCCCATGCTTTACTAATATGTTAAATTATGTGTTATAATTATTTTAATAGATTTATTGATTCATTTGACGTGTTATGTGCTCTATATGATTTAATATGCTCTATTACGTGTGTACGTGACTTCATACTTTGATTGTTTGCCTCTTGTGTAATTTTCTTGCTCTTATATGAAGTATATGCATTTCTAACATGTTGTATGACTCCTTATGTGTATTGTATGGATTATAAGAACTTGTTTAAAGTGAATTATGTGAAATATGCTCTTATATGTTTTACGGGTTATCTTTTTGTAACTATTTACCTTACTTGCGATCTCTTCCTGATATGATGAGTGGTTTATGATCTCTTTTACTTCATTTCCTAATTTTTATACTTTATTAACGTGTTGTATTTGCTTTATATGCCCTTGTCGTGAGCTTATGATGTGATTTCGGTGCTTATATGTGAGTTGTGATCTAATGTGACTTAAGTGCCACCTTATTTCTGTTCATATGCATCATTTGCATTCATATGCATTGGCCGAGCGTCTATTTGGTACATTTCGAGTCTAAGAACGTTCTTCGCTATTTCCTTTGTCTAAATTTTAGTCCCGTTGGTAACGACGAGGTCCCGTAAGCGTCTGTTTGCATTCGTTTTTATATCTTTTTGCTCCACTACGTTGCAAAGGTGAGGTTTCTTTCTTTCTTTTAGCTGTTATGACCTATAACCCTAAATGTGATTTAAGCTCGCATGTGATATATATATATATATATATATATATATATATATATATATATATAGATAGATACGTGTTTGATATGTATTTTGTGAGAATTGGCCCTTTTGTTATGAGACATTTGAAAAATGCTTTTATGTATAAGTAAGCTATATTTTGTTTATTTGTTTTGAAAAGGAGTGTGCGTGTGTGTGTGATATGCTTTGGCAAGACTTGGTTTTGAAAGATAAGCCTTTTATAAGCGTGATAAGTATGCATGATTTTCGTGTTGGGCCCTGGAGTTTTGTACAAAAGAAGCCCCGGGACGGCGTCGGGCCATCGGGTCACTCCCGAGTATGGACTCCACTTCGATAGGATCAACCCGAAACCCACTAGGAGGTTAGTGGGGGACGGAATCCTTGGGCGTGAGTGTCATGAAACTCACGATCCTGACGTTTAAGTGTTTTGAATGTGAAGGGTGGCCACCGTTCCGTCCCCCGGAGAAGAGGTATGTGCGTGTTTGCTTTATGCCTTTGTTTGTGTTAAGTTCCGAGTTTTGACTTGTGAAGGAAGTTAGTTGGTTTGCACTCGTACTCGCCGAGTTGTGTGTGTTTTGCTTTATGCCTTTGTTTGTGTTAAGTTCCGAGTTTTGACTTGTGAAGGAAGTTAGTTGGTTTGCACTCGTACTCGCCGAGTTGTGTGTGTTTTGCTTCCGTCTACGATTCGTGAAACGGGAGTAGACTTCTAAATCCTAAAATTAGTAGATTTTGGCCTTTGGCCCTAAACCTTTTCTATATATATATGTTATCACGTGTTAAAATATTTTGGATTGCAAAAACCACGCCCGGTTCATGAACCCTCTAAATTTTGTATGTGCTTTGCTCTATATTTACCTACGGGTACGTGTGTTAGCCCCCTCACCAATCTTTAGGACTGGCCCCTCTTCGTTGTTTTCTTTTCCCCTTTGTTTCTTGAGTTTGCAGGTGCAGGTCTTTGGTTTGTGCTAGGCGGTGGTCTTTTACTTTAAGTCGTTCGAGTTGGTTAGAGGAGCGTTTTGCATCCTTGCATCTTTACTTCCAGTTTTGGTACTATGTATAAATATGGTACTACGTATAAATATGTATAAGTATGGTACTATGTATAAGCTTTGTATGAATTATGATTCAGATTTTGAGCTTGCCTTGCATGGGCATAAAATGTATAATTTGTAATAATTCGAGCATGTATGTTTGTATATTTGTGATCCTGGTACTTCCGCATTCGATTTTTTTATTTTTTCATTTTTTACACTCTGTTTCAGGGTCTAGACCGCCTAGCTAGTGTATATGTTTTTGTTTGTCACCCGTTCGCTGTAATTTGATGCGTGTGGGGAGTCTCCATTTCGTTGCACGTGTCGGGTTATAGTACGGGGATGTGGCGCCCTTCGCTCCGGGGTGCTACATGAAATAAGGGCTGAAATGAATCTCAAAAGACTTGAAATAAATAAAGAAGTGTTTAGAATAAAAATTTGAAGAGTAGGATTTCTCCGAACGAAAAACCGTTCGTAGAAGGAATAGTGAAATAGGGCCTTAAATAAACGTGTCCTTTAAAACGAAGTTCGAAATAGATTTTCAAGTCAAGAATGATTTCAAAGGACTCGTATCGACTCAAGGATCAATTTGACTATAAATTTGGGTAGTAAAAGGTATCCGAATCAAAACTCGTTTGCAAGATGAATAGTAACTTTAGACGGTAAGTGCCCAAAATGCCCTTAATGCTAAAAAAAGGATTCTGAACCTTGGAAAACAAGTTCAAATGATTGGAAAACATAGATTATGAACCTCTAGGGTTCGAGTGACAAGATGGGTAAAGTAGGCTCGGTAAATGAATAGTAAAGTGGGTAAAAGGTAAAGAATTCCCCCTTAACGTACTAAAAATCACATATGAGCACATTATTCATGTAAGAATGCAATGCATGAGGTTTTGTAAAGTTGGATCATGGTCTATAAACGCCTTACCACTGCCCTTAGCTTGCTAGTTTCAACCAGACCCCATTACGAGCTGTTACAATCACCCCTCCTTCAAAAGAATCTGTCCTCAGATTCCATCACCGTTTTTGAAAATAACTCGGGGTAATGTTTCTGCATCTTATCTTCAATTTCCAAAGTTGCCTCTTCCGTGCCATGCCCCTACCAAAGGACCTTAACTAAAGGAATCTTCCTATTCCTTAGTTTTTGGAATTTTCTATCCAAAATCTTGGTCGGCTTCAGAACATAAGTTAAGTTCGGTTCTAACAATATCTCTTCCACTGATACCACTTCTGACTCATCTAAAAAGCACTTGCGAAGTTGAGATACATTAAATACATTGTGGATTACCGTAAGACTTGCAGGTAAATCCAATCTATAAGCAGTTTCTGCAATGCGTTCTAGTATTTCGTACGGTCCAACGTATCTAGGATTTAATTGACCGCCTTTCCCTATTCGAGTAAACCCTTTCCTTGGTGATTCATTCAGAAACACTCTTTCGCCAATTGCGAATTCTAGATCTCTTCTGCGTCGATCTGCTTAACTCTTTTGCCTGTCCTGGGGCAGGTTTCATTCTTTGACGAATGATTTGAATCTTTTCTGTCGCTTCTTGAATCCACTTTACCGAATTTACTCTTTTTGGTCCATCGTTTGTTTATGTAACATCCCGCGCGTCTGACTTATAAGGTACGCCACGTTTTAACCCTTTTTATGTGTTTATTTATGTGATTTTGTGCTTTACTTGGCCGTATTTTGAACTCTTTCAGAGTTTAGGGGCCTGTTTGTAATTTTCTCTTTTTAGGGGTTTTTCGGTCACTGCTCGTTTGATCGAGATTTTGACCATTTTGACCCCTTCAACGCGTTCGGGGCATGGAAATGACTCCGTAGACTCTAAGTTTGCCCTTTTCTGGCATCGTTAGCCTTTTCTCCCGTTCGTTTTGCACTAGAGGACCCGGGATAAAACACCCGGATCCTCGTTTAACATGTCAGAACATCAGCAGCTATCTCTCTCCTCCCTCTCCCGCGATACACGATCCTCACACACACTCACAATGTGTTCTCACGCACTACCCGAAACTTGCTCGTTTCTTGACGGAATTCGAGGAACCAATAGTCCATTTCGGAGAGCTCGACGACGCGGTCACAACTGTACCAAGATCTCGACCAACCGACGAGAAATGGCAGAGATATCACTCGATTTCAGTCACGCAGGTGGAGGGTGGCGGAGCTGCCACTTCGCCGGCCATTCGAGGCGGCTTCCGGCCATCTTCCGATGACACGCGCCCCAGGCCCGACAAGAAGGTTCTCCGGTGCATCTTTTGATATTGGCGGCGCGGCCATCAGGGCGGCGGTTGGGCCGCATGCACCGGCCAAAGCTCGCGGCGGCGGCGCGATTCTGCCGCTCCGACGGGTCTTTTTCGACGAAGGTTAGTGTTTTCCAAGGTTATCCGACCCCCTGAGTTCATTTCCGGCATCTATTTCATCCAATTTTGGCTGTAGGTGGTGGTTCCAATGACGTGGGTGGCGGTAAAAACTTCGGCGGCCAACAGGGGCATTTTTCGTCGATCTTTTGGCGTCGGGCCCTTCATGAAAGTTGTTCGGAACGACGAGAACTATTGGCATTCGATTACGCGACTCCTGATTTGGTCGTTTGGTGACGGATCATGGTGGCACAGTGGCGGTGCAACGGCGGCGCTAGCTCTGGGGATTTTTCCCGGAGAATAGCTTAGGTCTTTCGAAAAGCTCGTCAAGGGTAAGCCAATGCCTCTTTCGGATCTCATTTTCGTTCACCGGTTTGGAAGTAATTTGATTTCGAAGATTTTAGGGTTTTCCTATTATTGGATTTGAAATTCAAGATGTTTGGCTTGGAATTTCCAGAAATTGATCGAGGAATTGGAACGAGCACGAGCAGTAATTGCACGGTTGATTTTTTGGGATTTTTCCGGCATGCTCCTGCGGCGGCCGACCGGCGGCCCGCCACTGTTCAGGCGGCCGAGCTTCAGACAGTTTGTCCGCCTCGTTGTGGTGAGTCCAACGCCACTTTCCGTTCGTCAATCGGATGCCCGATTGATTTGTTGTGATTTATTTTGTGAAATTTGAATATTTGGAATTAATTGTTTTAATTGCGAGAAATTGTTAATTGCTTGATTTGTCGATCAATATGAATTCCAATGTATACGAAATCATGTATTAAATGAATTATGAAATATATTGATGCTTTGATTTGCAATTTGAATTCCGATATTTCGTATTTGAGCTATTGGTCTAACTTGAAGGGACGTTTGTGTAATTTTGGGAACAATATGAATTTGTTGGATTTAATTAAATAAACCTTGTCAATTGAATTTGTTCTCTGAAATTGGAATTGAGTATACAATATATGAAATTATTTGACTTAAATTAATTAATCCTCGCTACTTGATAAACAAATATGCTATTCATGACTACGTCGAAACGAGTTATTATGCCCTAGATAATTAAACTTGGAACTTTTGTAATTTAAAGTTTAATTACTTAATTAAATGTGTCTATTGAGCGATATATGAATTATATGAAATTGTTTGCTTTGATTTACCCGATCCTTGTCATTTGAAAATGAGCATGCTATTCTTGATAACGTAGAAATAATTTACCATGCTATGTATGATTTAATTGGCCACCCTTGGAAATAAGAAATGATTTAATTGCATAAGTATGAATTGGATATGCGTTAAGTAAATTAATATGTAATAATTTAGATTGCTTTGTCTTTCTATTTCTATTGTTTGCATTAATTATGCACATGAACGTGTCCTAATATGCAATATGATTTCTCTGAACTATATAATGATTTGTTCTGTAAGTAATTGATAGGAATTTGAACCCTGCTTATGTGATTGTATTTCCTAAGTGTTTGAGCATGTGTCGTGCATCTCTGTGTGGTTGTTTGAGTCAATCTGAGCCCTGTTGTAACAGCCCGAAAACCCGTTTGTCGATATTATCCGCTTTGGTGGGCTAAGAGACACCACCCTCACAGTTTTGTTTCTCCCGCTAGATTTTAAACCCGAAGGTGCCCAACCAGGAAAAGGCCTCAACAAGGGAAAGGTATCCACCCCCTTATAAAGGAGGCTTTGTTCCCCTCTCCAACCGATGTGGGACAAGCACCTTAGGCTATTACAGCCCACCCCCCTAAGAGGGCCCAGCGTCCTCGCTGGCACACCGGCCCGGGCCCCGGCTCTGATACCCATAGCTCCTCGGATCCACATACATACATACATACAGATGCCATTATTTCATGGCCAACTCGCTACAAAAACATGTAACACCCTAAACGGAGGATGCCACATCCCCTGCACTAAGACCCAGACCCGGTCACGAAATGGAAAGTCCATGCCCGAATCCGAATCAAAGCGAACGGGAGACCAACTCACACACTAGGCAAGGCGGATCTAACTCGACAGACTCAGAGCACGAAAGCAATGTAAACAATTATCATCAGATAGCGGAAGCAATTAAATCAACGTACAAAATAAGTGACGGGTTCAACTACCATAGATACCTAGTCCCGAATATCAGCATACATAACAGTTGACGGGTTGAACTAGCATAGATACCTGGTCCCGAATCTCAAATCATCGCAACGTAATAAACCAACATAAGCATCAGCAGAATAGCTAATTACATCCAAATGCTAGCATACTAACCCCACACAGGTTTAAGTCTAAGTAGATCATAAAACATAATCTCTAAAAGCGAAATAAGAATACATAACATAAATAGAGTATGTGACAAATGCATCTTAACACCAACTAAACCGACAAGTGTGACTCAGAAGACTCACTTCCGCCTAGCTCAAGCCAAAAGGAAACCTGCAAACTAAAAGATAAAATGAGGGGGTCAGTTAACTGACTGAGTGAGGGGGCTAACGCACACGCACTACATATATATAAAGCACAACACATATCAGAAGGGTAGACTCATGAACCGGAGATAGGTGTTGCATACCAAAGACATTTCCAAAAGTACCCCAAAAGATAGATATATAAGTTTTAGAAAACATTTAAGAAACTCTATCTCGATTCATGATTCTCAGACAGAACAGATCACATGCTCGTCGAGTACGAGCTTCCAACCTTTACTGCTCAGAACAATTCAAAACATAGAACACAAAAGTCAATCCAACCGTCACCTCAGAGATAAGTGAGAGAGCCCTGTCCCTCAGCACCCACAAGAGAGAGAACCCCATCTCTCGAGCACATATAAATGAGAGAACCCCGTCTCTCAAGCACATATTTGAGAGAACCCCGTCTCTCAACCTAAGTCGGGCAGATTCCAACATCTCCCAACATTGTAGTTTGAGAAAATCCAGCATTCCTCAAACCCCTAGATTCAAGAGAATCCAGCATCTCTAAATATCTAAGTACAAGAGAATCCAATATCTCTCGTGCACAAAACTTAGAAAGAATCCAACATCTTTCTACCACATAAATAGAGAGAATCCTACATCTCTCCAACACGTAAAAAGAGGGAACCTAAGGTCTCTCTTGCACATAAATCCACTGATCAGTTATTCATACATACACACATCATAGTAACACTTGACGAAAAGTATGCGATGCATGTTTGGTGTACCTTATACAACTGATATCGGTGTCCCTTGAGTATAGATTCAACGCTCGTACCTTATACAACTGATATCGCGATGGAATCTCTGTGAAACATGGTTACAGTATGTATGTATGTTATATGAGAAGTTAGTGAGCAATGAAAAGAGTTTTAAATCAAATAGGCATGAATAGTTCACATAGGTACATGACTCATTCATTTTAGCAACGGTCCATAATGAGTAGAAATTTCAAGTTACAAATACTAGATCAGGTATCCAAGTTATCACAATTAAAACAACAATGGTCGTCACCCACATCAAGCAAAACAAGGTAAGAGTATTTAAGCGATGCATGTATGCAAATGCCATGAATGCTTACCGTACCATTAACCGACGTGTAAAAATCTTGACAAGAAAGTCAAGATGAAGCAGTAGGAGTTATTTAAGCCGACAATGATACAACCCTCGTCATCTGAACCTCTTTGTCTTGAGTCTTTTCGTAAAGTGGTAACTCGCAACGCTTGTTTATCACCAAACCCCTTACTAGACCGTAATCCTTGCTCAACTAGAATCATCCTCAGTTCTCCCAAGAATTTCTCATTTTTGTGTTAAATCTTAGTCTGCTCATCTTCAAGGAGTTGTCCATGATTCGTTTGTTAATCAGATATTTACCTCAGAGTTCCGTTGGATGATCGTGGTGCTAAGCACTTCCCAAAGCAATCCATGGTATATGATCCTGAAACATGGATAAAGCCTTTCGGCATCTAAGTGTTCGATTCCCACCTCAACAGTGTCTTCCATCTCATCTTGAAGAAACACCCAAAGAGCTAACAACCAATCTTCGCGTTTGTTAACTCTAAATGGCACCAAAACCTTCAACACTCACCGATGGTTTGTAGCTCGTTGCTTAAATAACATGGTTACCTATCCACATCCCTTGAACTTGATCGGATCTTATTTGATCGGATTCTTCTACATTAACTAGTTTCCATCAACAAGGTGACTACTTCCAAATAAACGAATCATCAAGGCGAAAGCTCATCAAACTCCTTCAAAATGGTTCTACTTGATCAGATTCTCCTCCATTGACTCATTTCCTAAACAAGGTGACTACTTCCAAATGAACTAATCATCAAGGCGGAAGCTCATCAAACTCCTTCAAAACGGTTCTACTTGATCAGATTCTCCTCCATTGACACATTTCATCAACAAGGTGACTACTTCCAAATGAACGAATCATTAAGGCGAAAGCTCATCAAACCCCTTCAAAATGGTTCTACTTGATCAGATTCTCCTCCATTGACTCATTTCCTCAACAAGGTGACTACTTCCAAATGAACGAATCCTCAAGGTTAGAATTCGTCAAACTTCATCTTTCAATTGACTTTAAGGTAGTAAGTCAATATAGCAAATCTCATTCCTTCAACTCTGAACCTTTTCATGAATATTGATATTGGTAGAGAATCCTTTCATCTTCGAATTATGGTATGTTTTCGTTGTAGTACCAATAGGTAGTGTTGACGGAGGGAAATCTCAACGTTGACTCATAGGACACCCTGAAATTCAAACACTAAATTCGATGCATTCGAGTTAAAGATGCCAATAAAATGTAACACGTATATCACGTAAATGCAACAATTAGTTACAACTTATAAAACACATAAAATAAGATATTACATAATCAAGGTCATAATGTGCACATAATCATATAATCACGAAACAATTCATGCCGAAGGGTCAAAGTATCAAGTCAAACAAATGCAATGGCAGTTATTCCTATGTCGTACGACCTAGACAGACACAACATGACACTAGAGCTCGGTTTTTCAACCTAGAGCTCTGATACCACTTAAGGATGTAACACCCCAAACGGAGGATGCCACATCCCCCGCACTAAGACCCAGACCCGGTCACAAAATGGAAAGTCCATGCCCGAATCCGAATCAAAGCGAACGGGAGACCAACTCACACACAAGGCTAGGCGACTCTAACTCGACAGACTCAGAGCGTGGAAGCAATTTAAACAATTATCATCAGAAAGCGGAAGCAATTAAATCAACGTACAAAATAAGTGACGGGTTCAACTAGCATAGATACCTAGTCCCGATTATCAGCATACATAACAGTTGACGGGTTTAACTAGCATAGATACCTGGTCCCGAATCTCAAATCATCGCAACGTAATAAACCAACATAAGTATCAGCAGAATAGCTAATTACATCCAAATGCTAGCATACTAACCCCACCCAGGTTTAAGTCTAAGTAGAGCATAAAACATAATCTCCAAAAGCGAAATGAGAATACATAACATAAATAGAGTATGTGGCAAATGCATCTTAACACCAACTAAACCGATAAGTGTGACTCAGAAGACTCACTTCCGCCTAGCTCAAGCCAAAAGGAAACCTGCAAACTAAAAGATAAAATGAGGGGGTCAGTCAACTGACTGAGTGAGGGGGCTAACGCACACCCACTATATATATAAAGCACAACACATATCAGAAGGGTGGACTCATGAACCGGAGATAGGTGTTGCATACCAAAGATATTTCCAAAATTACCCAAAAAGATAGATATATAAGTTTTAGAAAACATTTCAGAAACTCTATCTCGATTCATGATTCTCAGACAGAACAGATCACATGCTCGGTGAGTACGAGCTTCCAACCTTTACTCCTCAGAACATATCAAAACATAGAATACAAAAATCAATCCAACCGTCACATCAATGATGGAGGGGATGTACCGTCTCCAAACCATCCATAACAGATATACCCTCAAGGGGTAGCGAACCCACAAGAGTCCTCCCCGGTTGTACACCGAAGGCTTAAGATATCACTCCTCCCCTATCTCCCTGAGTCGCGCAATGATATCTCAAATGGAACTACGCAAAGGTATATCCCCGACGGCCCTAACCGTCCCGGGGGCTCCTTACCCATAGCTCCTCGGATCCACATACATAGATACATACAGATGCCAATATTTCATGGCCAACTCGCTATCGAAACATAACATAACTTTTCGAAACAGCTTACATATGCTTTCATATCTAATTTTCCAAAACAGAGCTGATTCACAAGGTCATAAACATATCATATCGAACACATACGTATTTATAATAGATATACTCGCATGCAAGGGTTGAAATCAGCATATTAAAGCCATAGGTCGCATAACTATACAAAATCCTAAACCTCACCTCGTGAAAGTAGAGTCTGAGAGTGTGAAGGGCTAAACACTCTAAACCTCGGGCCCACCGGCACCACCAAACTCTGTGACAAGACATACAGAAGCCCAGACTTAGACTCTATATGAACCAAACAAGACGCACGACGTTGCTCAACATGACCGTGGTTATGCGTAAGTGTTCATGTTATGCTTTGATATGGTGTTGTGGTCATTCAAGGCATATCAATGCTCAACAAGGTCATATTTACAAGCAACCAACACGCAATTCCATATCCAAAGATGCAAGATCAATTTAGGAAGTCAATGTATTCACAAAATGCATATTAAATCATCCAATGTCACAGGGTTCAATTATAATATTATAATTAAGCATCAAGTTCATGTCGAGTTATAAAGTGCATAAGTAAGAGCAACTTGATCATATAAACATACAAAGTTGTTGTATGTAGATGGCATGTTTGATACAAATAAAGAGTGCATTTAATTCACTTAAGATCATACTTTACAACTTCACAACATGTTTGGTACACAAGCTCAAGTCACATTCATAGTTTCATAAATATTACACTTACATCCCCTAAGTCATTTATAAAAGTTTAAAATTATTACACTTATATCCCCTTAGTTGATTACTAAGCATAATTGTCCATTTAAAGTGTTTATACAATTACTCAACTAGTAATTAATCACTTACAAGCATGACAATTATCAATTCACCATAATTCATAATATACCATTTTCGAGTAGTAAGAGTAAATCAAGATATTACAATTCTAACTCCTATCGTGCATCAAGTCTTAAGTTGTTCAAGCATCCTTCATGTATCTAAATTTTACATTTGAAACACAATTTACAACAAACATAACATTGAGAACGTCTCAAATTCATATAGAGAAATCACAACATGTTCGTTCTTCTAAAATATCATTCAAGTTCATTTAGTCACATAAAAGATTAGTTCCTAAATATTACCCTAACACCCCTTCATATCTAAATACATAGCATAAATTCATCACATCGGGATTCAAATTGTAAATCGAAACATTCATGCATATCACAATCCATTCAATACATGTTTTTGTGTACGATTGGAATATATCTCGATCAACAAACCAACAATAACCAATTTATTTGCACTTAAAACAATTAATTCAAATAATCACAATTACACAAAATAATTCGTAATAAATATATCGAGTGTCCGATTAACGAACGGAAAGTGGCATTGAACTTACCACAACGAGAAGAACCTTCTGACCAGACGCCGCCGGAAGGCCACCACTGTAGCTACCGGAATTTGGCCGGGCCGACGCCAAAGGTCGCCAAAAAAATCCCGAAAAATTAGTCCTGAATGAAGTCTTCGTGCCCGTTCCGAATCCTAGATCAATTTTTGGAAATTCCAAGTCAATCTCCTTCAATTTCAGATCTAAGAACATGAAAACCCTAAAAACTTCGAAGTCAAATTACTTCCAAACCGGTGAACGAAAATGAGATCCGAAAAAGGCATTGGCTTACCCGTGACGAGCTCTTCGAAAGCCCTAAGCTATTCGTTAGGAAAAATCCCCGGAGCTAGCACCCCGTTGCACCGCCACTGTGCCATCGCGATCCGCTACCAAATGGCCAAATCAGGAGTCACGTGATCAAAGGCTAATAGTTCTCGTCGTTCCGAACAACTTTCGCGAAGGGCCCGAGGCCAAAAGATCGACGGAAAAGGCCCGTTTGACCGCCGAAGTTTCTATCGTCACCCACGTCGTCGGAACCACCACCTACGGCCAAAATTGGTTGAAATCGATGCCGGAAATGAACTCAGGGGGTCGAGAAACCTTGGAAAACACTAACCTTGGTCCGAAAAGCCACCGAAAGGCGGCGAAACCCGTCGCTACAGTAACTCGCGGCGCCGTGCGATCTTTGGCCGGCACGTGCGGCCCAACCGCCGTCCTGATGGTGGCACTGCCTGCATAGCAAGATCCACCGGAGAGTCAAGTTTATGGGTCTGGGGCGTGTGTTGCCGGAAGCCCGGCGGAAGTTGCCGGAAGCCCGGCGGAAGTTGCCGGAAATGGGCGGCGAAGTCACGGCCCGCCGCCACCCGCCTACACGTCTGAAAATCAGCAATATCTCTGCCGTTGGTCTCCGGTTGGTCGAGATCTTGGTATGGTTGTGACCGTGTCGTCGAGCTCTCCGAAATGGACTATTGGTTCGTCGAAATCCGTCGAGAAACGAGGAAGTTGGAGTTATGTGTGAAATCACACCTCGAGTGTGTGTGAATGACGTGAATCACGGGAGAGGGAGAGAGAGAGAGAGAGCCAAGAGAGAGAAGAGGAGATTGGGAAAAATGTGTCTTGTGCACAAGCTATGTACAACAGGGTATCCTTATCGCGTAGCAAAGTGAAATATCGCGTACAAATAATCGTAAATAAAATTGGTAAAGTTATGAATAAACATTCAAGCTCCGAATTAATTTTATAAATTAAAATGAAAGAGAGAGATTTACCAATTAGAGTTTAATTCAATTTAATTTTAGAAACCTTTCGTATAATTTAACGACACTTCGTAAACACATGATTGACAATTAATCTCAAGGAATTCAAGTAAACCGAAATTAAACAAGTTAAGTAACATGATGAATTTAAAAATGAACTGTTGGAAAACACGAATCAGAAAGCAGCGGAATTTAAAAAAAATTTCCAACAAAAGGATCTTGGACTCGCAATCGTGTAACCAAATTCGTAGAGATAGAAAACTTACTTTTCTTTTATTCTTTCTTGAAGCGTTTCAAGCCACCCAAGAACGCTCTTCTCGCGGCTTGACAACCCGTCCCTCGAAAGTCTCTTTCTACTTCAGAATCCATTGTCGGGATAGCAATCCACACCAACCTAGATTCAATTCATGTTAGAGATGTTCTTAACAATATAACATAAAGAAAGAAACATGAAACGAGAAAAGCAGGATTGAAACTCCCTTCGAAAACAGTTTTGCGAAAGTAGAAAACTGCCAGTCACAAAACCCTCGTGAAAAAATTCATCCTTCAGGATATGGACGAATGGTTTTCGCCATCTTCTTTGGTTCGATTTTGTCATTCGCTTCACGTCGGGTTCAAAATCGTTTCATCATCCCTTCTGATCGTTTTTGCTTAATCCCCACTTTTGGTAAAGCTCGAATTTTCAAAACTTCTAACTTGAAGTCTCTAGAGATAGTCCACCAACTTGGCTACAATCTAACTAGTAAGGATGCTAGTTCTCTAGTTAGTGTTTAGGCTTAACCTAGGGTTTTATTTTATCTTAGAGAAAGGAAGGTGTTCAACACATGAACCAAGAATTGTCTATTAGCTCTAAAGGGGAGCATGAGCTCCCCTATATATAAGAAAGGGGAGGGACGAAATTCCTAGTCCTTAATGGGCTAGGATTTTGGTCTCTCTCTCTCCTATTACTTGATCATCAAGTAATTTTGACTTTGACTTTGAATTCTAATTCAAATCAACTTTCAAGAGAGCTAAAAATATCCAAACTATTTTTGGATAATTTTATACTTTATTTATTTAAAATAAATAACTTATTTTATCTAATTAATTAATTCATAATTAATTAACTAGATTATTTTTCTCCAAAATAAGACTTTCTTTTTAATTCAAAATTAAACCAAAGTCTATTAAATAATTAATCACATTAATTATTTAATACATAAATAAATATACACATATATTTATACACGTATGTGACACGTGTCACTCACGTGAGCCACACGTGTGGTTTCACACGTGTGGAACCCTCTTGGCTTGATTAACTCGTTTAATCATTTTAAAGCCTCAACTCATGTAACCAAGTTGTTGTGTGTGACCCTCTAGGTTCTCAATTCAATTAGCAGTGACCCTAATTAATTAATTCACTAATTAATTAATCAGTCCACAGTTTAAACGACCATAGTCTAGCAACAGGTGTTTAACCCCTAGCTGAATAGGAATGTTCGGATTCGACAGAACCTTTAAGTCATTGATTCATGTGAGATACAATCCTCCTACTTACTATCTCTCAACCATGATCTAGGGTAAGGGAATAATTAGAACCCTAATAATCTGGTCTTAAAGCTAAAGTGCATTTCATATCCATTTGATCTCAATCCAAGAAACCCTTTTCTTGATGTCTTGATCTACTGCCTTGGCCAAGGACTCCATATGGCATATGAATGAATTACACAATAAGAGATCACCTTGCAAATGCAAGTGTAGGTCCTTTCTTGATTCTCATTCACTTTCATGAGTCACTTGTGCAGCCCCAGCATAAGCCTTGAATCAGTTGTCTAAGGTGACACCCTTTAAAGCTTATACCAAAGACTACAGAGTTAACTCATAAAGTAACATGGAACCTCAAGTCTAAGGATAAATTAATCACATCAATGACTCGTGAGATATTTCCTAATCTGGAAGTTTCAATTTCCTGAAATAGAAACTTCCTTTCCCATTTAGGAATGTTCTCACACGGGGCACCTCAGTGAACTTACTTATTAAAGTAAGCACCCTCATGTATCACGCACGTATCAACTATACACTTTGCACCTCCATGAAACAAGGTGGTCCTTCTTAAGGGCGTGATCCCACAAGCAAGCCTTAGAGGAGTCAGGTTGACACTCCCACTGTCTGTAGGACTCATCGGCTTGGAGTATTTTACTAATCATGACTTATGTGATATAGGGCTCGTTTCATGAACCATTTCACCTAAATGGTAGAGTCCTAAAGTCATCAGGATTAGGGGAGTTCTCATACATGCGCACTAATGGAAACACACAAAACACGTATTGGCATATAAAGAAGTGTTTGCCTATAATCAATCGTATATTATTCAAAGATTGTCTGTGATACAAGAAAAGTCCCAAAGCAGATTACGTCGAATCGGCTTTCTAGGGCACTATTCCTAACAATCTCCCACTTGCCCGTAAAAGCCATTTAGGTATTCTAAGTCCCATCTTCTCAAGATGCACTTTGAGAGCCTATTGACTTTGGGCGTTTCCAAAGTGGATCTGCTATATTCTCTGCTGATGTGACCCTCTTGTTTACACATCTCTTAGGAAACACCTTTTCCTTATAAAGTGATTTGTAATCACGTGTTCAGTCTCTTGGTGAGGTCTTGGTTCTCTTACTTGAGCAACCATCCATTTTATCATACAATATGATAAAGGAGTTGTTTCATGCTAGGAACTTCATCTAACTGGTTAGATGGAGTTTCTTACCCAAACACTTAACTTAGCGTTATATAATACGACTAAGTTCTTAACTACGACAGTCGAGTTTTGCAATGTCCGTCCTTGGAACCCTTTCCAACACATTGCATTACCATTCTGGTAGAAGTTGTATCCTTGCAATGATTTCATAATCATCCATGTTTGATGAACGGTTACATCAAATATCCTTCTAACAACAAGATCTTTTGGGCTCTGTAAACTAATACATATCCTCATTTCTTCTCAAGTACTCTGAGGACATCCTTTACAGAGATCTAATGACCTTCTCTGAGGTCATATTAGATTCGGCCTACTACGCTTAGTGTTGTGCCATATCTAATTTAGTACATAACTTTTCATACATTATGCACCATTTCACTTAAAGGGATTTTGGACATTTTAACTTTCTCAAAGTTTATCTTAGGACACATACTCTTCAAAAGAGACGTTCCATTGTCCATACTAAACTCCTTTTAGTACCGTGGTTATGTACTCATTTTGTGATAATCCTTTTATTCTCTTAGATCTATCTTCTATAGATCTGAATGTCGAGAATATAGGATAATCACCAAGATCTTTCATGTCAAATTGTTTCTTAAACAAGAATTGGTAACTTTCACGTCATCCTTGACATTCCTAATGAGAAAGACATCGTCTTCTAAAGAACCAAAATTGACTCTTACATCACTAACTTTCATATGTACACTCTGAGACTTATTCGACTTCTATCTGTGTCAAACGATTTGACTGTGGAATCGAATTGTCTAACTCTTAGAAGCCTTTATCAATCCACAGATTGACTTTAGGGATTTGCATACCTTATGCATACTCCCGCTGAATATGAGATTTATAGAAATACCTTATTTCAGTCTCTTTCAATCTCATATTGAACAAGATAGTTCTCATATTCATTTATCATATCTCATAGTCAGAATATGAGGATGTGGTAAACATAATCCAAATGGACTTTTGCATTTCAATCGTCAAGAAGGTTGTAATGCTTTCCATTTACTCGAAGCTCCACGAGCTTGATCCTATCAGGTGGATCAACCAAGGTCAAAACTTGGTTTGAGTATATGGAATCCATATTGGATTTCAAGGCTTGCTTACACTACTCAGATTCCAAATCTGACAGTGTCTCCTCTTTAAGTAATTCCTTGGCTATCTAGGAACGCGTTCTAAACACGTCTTAAGAGAAGGGTTTCACACGTGTACATACTCTAAAATTTGGCTAAATTTTATCAGATGGGCTCGTTTCTTCTATATGTGGCGTGGATATTTATCCTTAAATTTCTTTGAGGTCTGCTTGCTTGTCTTTCTTCTTCTATAGGAACGATTCCTTGAGAAAGATACATTCCTTGAGACAAACAACCTTTGTCTAAGGGAATTGCAGAAACAATATTCAATATCGTTGTATAAACTTGAACTCATTTCAAACTTATCTCCCACTATCCTCTTCACTTAAGAGGATTCTACTAAATTCTTGGATAAGAATAATTAGGGAATTTAATATGCCACATTGCATAGTGCAACTAAAGAACTGATTTTGGAAGGTACTAAATTCAAAATCTCTAACTGCATATTCTGGGAGTTTATTCCTAGAATGATTATAAGTCAGTAAAGCTTGCTATGGAATGGACCATGTTGCATTAGATTTCATTCCCTCATTCGGAAACACTAAGGTGTTCTCGAATTAGTTTACTGAGAGATAATCCTATTATCTCTAAGATGAGTAAGGAATTAGTTGCTAAGATATTGGCTATCTCGATCATAACGATTTACCTATAACTTATGACTACTTCGGTTCCTAACCTCCTTTCGAAATT
Organism: Lantana camara; assembly: GCA_037501455.1. Lineage (NCBI taxonomy): Eukaryota > Viridiplantae > Streptophyta > Magnoliopsida > Lamiales > Verbenaceae > Lantana > Lantana camara. The sequence continues at coordinate 66,506,951 of CM074862.1, forward strand.
CTAAGAATTTCATATAAGTTTCGAATTTGTATTTTAACAAGTACATTCATTCATAATGATTAAACTGACGATTGTATCTAGTGCTTACATTAAGCATCTTACACTCATCAGCACGGATCGAAATCCACTATAATTTTGGAACGTTCCAAAGTAATTCGAAGCTTTGTCATCTCACTTACTTTTGTTATCTCGTTGTATGTTCAGAACATTAGTACCTTGAGTCTTTGCACAACGGCTTATGCAGAATTGACTTAAGACTAGTAAATTCTATTCCTAGTAGAATTACTAAACGAGGTAACATTTCAAAGTACTCATACTCTTTGCAGTTCCCTTTCAAAGTCCTTATTTGCTACCATAGAAGCAAACGTCCTATTTGATCTCTAGTGTCTTTTGGGCGTACCCCTTACATGCCCCTCCATTGGGCTCTTAAGGGTTTCTTCTTCTTTAGGCCTTCAAGCCTTTAACTTAGGGAGTTTTAGAAGAAGAATTAACCATCTCAACCTTTTATTCCTTCTTAAGGATGCTCTCAACCATTATCAACTTAAATGATTAACTATGCAACATTAGCATCATTCTAGTTGAGCATAAAGGGTTTGAATGATAGTCGAAGCAATGTAAGCAATCAGTGCATTGAGAACTCTTTTCTCAGTTGATGATCGAGACCATAAGATCTTCAATTAAGATCTTTAGACCTTGTTCGTGTGCACTTGTTTCCTCATTTGGAATATTGAATAATTCCATAATGTTATACCTTGTAACATTTTTATGAGGTGGTTCAATTGCTTTTAAGTGATTTGGAAAAATCCATTCACCTCAGATTGCTTCTCTTTTGGCCCGGGTCGACTTTTCACAATTGAAAACTTCGCCCTTTAGAGAACGCCTTTCTCTAGTCGGATTCTAAAATGAATTTTAGGATCCGAAGCCATTTAGAGTTAGTCAGGACTTAGTCAACTTATTTGACTTAAGGATGGATACGAATGGGTTTGCATTTCATATTGTAGAGAATCACAGAACTACAACCTAAATGCTAAGCAGAGAAAATGTGGGCATGCTGAATTATAACGATATACAAAAGATAAGGTCTTTAATCTAATGTAGCTCCCACTGTTTTTCAAAGATCTAAGAGGAACACGTTTCCCAATGGGTACTATGATCCTAGGCATTTTACCTCGAACCCACGACTCGCGGACATTCTAAGTAAGAACCCTAGGTAGGTACAACTTACCAATTCTAACACCTTTAGAATTCTTAGTAATTGTTTTTGCATCACCTATCTTTCAATATGGACCCACGACTCGTGCGACATCCATATTTACTTAGGCGTTAAGCTAGACCCATGAATCATAAGATCATGACCAAAACTTAGTTCGAACGACCCACGACTCGCGGACATCGCCCTTGCTAAAATTGACCACGAAATATTGACCATTTAAAATGATTAATTAGGTAACTAAGAACTAATAAGCTCCACTAGCTATCCCACGACTCGCGGACAATAACTAGCTTTACTTACTAAACTTAAAACCTATTGATGGAATGCTAGGAATTTAATTCAAAATTTGCATCTCGAATTAAACACCTATTTGTTCGAAATTAGCTTAATATTTAATGGGAATTTTCGAATCAACCGGAGAGTTGTCCGGTTCGACCTCACCAACATATATGTTATCCAATTTTATTAGTCTTGATTAATGCAAGTACACTTAAATGCATATCAAACAAGCACATAAACAGATAACATGTCCTAGCATGATACTAACATGTAATGATCATGGGTTCTACCTATCTTATGCGTGATATGTGGGAGCCACTCCACAATCACAAGTTTTAACATACATGCCACATAAACAATTTAAATCACATAAGGGAAAGCGGTAACAAAATACGAGCCCTATCTCTATTACATTTAACAATTGAGATTCCCCTCCCTAACATTTTGAGGGGTCTTCACTCAATGGTGGTCCATCTTACTCCATGGGTGCATTGTCTCCAAAATGAAAATAAAACCTCACCACCTATCTCTACTCTCAAATTACAATAAAAAGAAAAAGACATAAAGTAATAAGGCTCAATCTTCATATTGGCCTTAGACAATTACACGGGGCATACCCCGGCCTCAAAAATAGTAATATGGAAAGCCACATAATAAATCACATAACAGTACGCACATAAGTGAGGCTCCAACCTCAATTGAAAAACGCAACTATAGGGCTCCAACCCCAATTTAAACCATCCAAGTGTATAAATTAAAACCATACATAGATCTAAACCCATGATCACCTAACATGCTTTTGCGAGAATTTAAATTTAGTCAATAAATTAAAATTCTCGTTTCAAGTCCTAATGACTTAAAACACGACTTAGATGCAATTCTTGTTCAAGAGCCTTTTCAATAAAACCCGAAAAACAACAAACCAATAAAATTCCAATTAATTTCCAAAATTAATAATTTTATTCTTTCATTATTTTCAGAAAATAAAGATTGTAATTTTTCCAAAATTTAAATCGCTTAATTTCTCAAAAATCCCAATTTAATCAAAATTTTAAAATAATTTTATTTTAGCAAAACTGATTTTAAAATATAAAATTAAAATAAAATTTAAATCAGGATTTTACGGACCGAAAACACAAAAACACGAAACACGAAAACGGGCCCGAAAAGGGGCCTAGCCGCACGAGGCACTTTCGCGCAGCAGCGCCCGCCGCGACTAGGCGGGCTGGGCAGGCGTCCCGCGCGGTTACGGGACGGGTTGGGCACGCCCGGGACGGCTCCCGCGCGGTTGCGGGAGGAGCTGGGCGGCAGCGGTGGGCCTGGGCGTGCGACGTGCTAGCACACCTAGGCTCGTCCTTTTCGTGTTCCGTTTCGTGTCCAGGTTTCTCAAAACCAATTCAATCCAAAATTAAAAAATTCGATTTAAACATATTTCAATCAAAACGGTTTTCAAAAACACAATTTAAGAAAACAGTTTCAGAAATTCAGGAAAAATTACAGTTTCATATTTTAGGCTTTCTAAAAGAACTCATGAATACCTAATTCGCATCTAAGCCTAAGAATTTCTACCAAATTCAGAATAATTGAGACGAATCAGAAACACGATTAACGAGGTGGCTCTGATACCACTTGTTGGAAAACACGAATCAGAAAGCAGCGGAATTTAAAAAAAATTTCCAACAAAAGGATCTTGGACTCGCAATCGTGTAACCAAATTCGTAGAGATAGAAAACTTACTTTTCTTTTATTCTTTCTTGAAGCGTTTCAAGCCACCCAAGAACGCTCTTCTCGCGGCTTGACAACCCGTCCCTCGAAAGTCTCTTTCTACTTCAGAATCCATTGTCGGGATAGCAATCCACACCAACCTAGATTCAATTCATGTTAGAGATGTTCTTAACAATATAACATAAAGAAAGAAACATGAAACGAGAAAAGCAGGATTGAAACTCCCTTCGAAAACAGTTTTGCGAAAGTAGAAAACTACCAGTCACAAAACCCTCGTGAAAAAATTCATCCTTCAGGATATGGACGAACGGTTTTCGCCATCTTCTTTGGTTCGATTTTTTCATTCGCTTCACGTCGGGTTCAGAATCGTTTCATCATCCCTTCTGATCGTTTTTGCTTAATCCCCACTTTTGGTAAAGCTCGAATCTTCAAAACTTCTAACTTGAAGTCTCTAGAGATAGTCCACCAACTTGGCTACAATCTAACTAGTAAGGATGCTAGTTCTCTAGTTAGTGTTTAGGCTTAACCTAGGGTTTTATTTTATCTTGGAGAAAGGAAGGTGTTCAACACATGAACCAAGAATTGTCTATTAGCTCTAAAGGGGAGCATGAGCTCCCCTATATATAAGAAAGGGGAGGGACGAAATTCCTAGTCCTTAATGGGCTAGGATTTTGGTCTCTCTCTCTCCTATTACTTGATCATCAAGTAATTTTGACTTTGACTTTGAATTCTAATTCAAATCAACTTTCAAGAGAGCTAAAATTATCCAAACTATTTTTGGATAATTTTATACTTTATTTATTTAAAATAAATAACTTATTTTATCTAATTAATTAATTCATAATTAATTAACTAGATTATTTTTCTCCAAAATAAGACTTTCTTTTTAATTCAAAATTAAACCAAACTCTATTAAATAATTAATCACATTAATTATTTAATACATAAATAAATATACACATATATTTATACACGTATGTGACACGTGTCACTCATGTGAGCCACACGTGTGGTTTCACACGTGTGGAACCCTCTTGGCTTGATTAACTCGTTTAATCATTTTAAAGCCTCAACTCATGTAACCAAGTTGTTGTGTGTGACCCTCTAGGTTCTCAATTCAATTAGCAGTGACCCTAATTAATTAATTCACTAATTAATTAATCAGTCCACAGTTTAAACGACCATAGTCTAGCAACAGGTGTTTAACCCCTAGCTGAATTGGAATGTTCGGATTCGACAGAACCTTTAAGTCATTGATTCATGTGAGATACAATCCTCCTACTTACTATCTCTCAACCATGATCTAGGGTAAGGGAATAATTAGAACCCTAATAATCTGGTCTTAAAGCTAAAGTGCATTTCATATCCATTTGATCTCAATCCAAGAAACCCTTTTCTTGATGTCTTGATCTACTGCCTTGGCCAAGGGCTCCATATGGCATATGAATGACTTACACAATAAGAGATCACCTTGCAAATGCAAGTGTAGGTCCTTTCTTGATTCTCATTCACTTTCATGAGTCACTTGTGCAGCCCCAGCATAAGCCTTGAATCAGTTGTCTAAGGCGACACCCTTTAAAGCTTATACCAAAGACTACAGAGTTAACTCATAAAGTAACATGGAACCTCAAGTCTAAGGATCAATTAGTCACATCAATGACTCGTGAGATATTTCCTAATCTGGAAGTTTCAATTTCCTGAAATAGAAACTTCCTTTCCCATTTAGGAATGTTCTCACACGGGGCACCTCAGTGAACTTACTTATTAAAGTAAGCACCCTCATGTATCACGCACGTATCAACTATACACTTTGCACCTCCATGAAACAAGGTGGTCCTTCTTAAGGGCGTGATCCCACAAGCAAGCCTTAGAGGAGTCAGGTTGACACTCCCACTGTCTGTAGGACTCATCGGCTTGGAGTATTTTACTAATCATGACTTATGTGATATAGGGCTCGTTTCATGAACCATTTCACCTAAATGGTAGAGTCCTAAAGTCATCAGGATTAGGGGAGTTCTCATACATGCGCACTAATGGAAACACACAAAACACGTATTGGCATATAAAGAAGTGTTTGCCTATAATCAATCGTATATTATTCAAAGATTGTCTGTGATACAAGAAAAGTCCCAAAGCAGATTACGTCGAATCGGCTTTCTAGGGCACTATTCCTAACATAAACTTGACAATAAATTTTAGAATAATCCAAATGATCACATATTAAATTGGATTTACATTAAATCACATAATTTAAGAACTCTTAAAATAAACACACACAAGTGTAGAGACTTACTTGTTAATGTCGTAAGGACGCCCTTCGAGAATACGGGGCGTCACACCTGTGTTGTGTTTTCTGCGTTCAGCTGGTTCAGGTGCACCCGGGGTGGTGACTAGTGGGTCGTGCAGGTTCGGGGGTGGACCATTTGCTGTGTCTTTGGCTCTGTTTGGTACTAGGTGAGGTTAGGATATAGTTATACCCTATTGCAATGTGCTCGTTTTGAATGCATACGACTTATAAGCCTCTATGTATACGTAAATATGTACGAGCTATGTATTTTGTTGGTTTTGTCGTAAGCTTGAAAGTATGAACGCTATGTATGGGCCTATGTATGCTTAAGCTCCTTTTTGAATTTGATTTGGAGGTAAGAGTATGTGTGGTATGTACGTATGATATGATAAGTACGATATGCATGAGATATGTTTGTCTGTTTGTGTGTGGCGAGTTAAGTTTCCGAGATATGTGTGATGGGCCCTGGAGTTGTGGGTAAGGGAGACCCGGGACGGCCATGGGGTCGCCGGTTGCAACCCCTGTGCACTTCTCTACCAAGGTGAGGCTTAGCTCATCCTCGGGAGGTCGAGGGGAAAGCGGGTCTCACATGCCCGTGGTATAACCCGTCAGGATTGGGTAGGATCCCCCGACTCCACTATTATGAGATATGATATGTGTGGGGGTTGAGAGTGGCCGCTCTCTTCCCCAAACAGAGAAAGGTTGGATTGGTTTATGCTTTTTGCTTTGTCTTCGCTTTGCTTTGCTATGGAGTAAGTGGGTTGAGACTCGTTCTCGCCGAGTCATTTTGTTTAAGTCTTCGCTTCCGGTTATGGTTTGTGAAATGGGATTAGATTTTTAATTTCTAAAACTTGGTGGATTTTGGCCTTCGGCCCTAAACCATTCTTCCTATATGTAGTATCACCGGTTAAATGTTTTGGTGTGCAAAAACTAACCCCGGATTCACGAACCTTTATTTTGGAACATGTTTTGCTCTATATGTATGTAGGTGTGTGTGGGTTGCCCCTCGCTCAGTCTTTGGACTGACCCCTCCCCCCTTTTATGTTTTTAGTGTGCAGGTTTGCTTTGGAGGTCGTTGGAGTTCGTACTAGGTGGTTGTTAGTGTTAGTTGAGTGTGTGTTGGTCTATCTGAGGTTGTTAAGTGTTTTATTTCGAATTTTGTTTGTAAGTTTTGTATAAGCCATGTTATGTGCAGGTTCACATTTATGATTTGGATATATGTTATTCGGGACAGGTTAGGACAGGTTTGTGGAATTAGTTGAACCTGTTATTGTTGTATGTTATTCGGGACAAGTTAGGACAGGTTTGCTTGTCTAGTTGAACCCGTTTAATTTATGTTTATCTACTTACTGGAATATATAAATTATGATCGTTAATTTAAAGTTTTTGAAAATTCGTAATTTGTATCGCTTCCGTATTCTAGCTTTGCATATTTCCTTTTGTACAGGGTTAGATACCACCTAGCTAGTGTGTGTATTTTCGTTTGTCACCCGTTCGCTGTGATTTGGTGCGTGTGCGGACTTTCCATTTCGTACACGTGTCGGGTCATAGTGCGGGGGTGTGGTACCCCACCGCTTGGGGCGCTACATCTTGAGTGGCATCAGAGCTACCAGGTTTAGAACTGATGCTCTGGAGTCGTGTCGTGTCAGTCTAGGTCATATGGCATAGGAATATGTGCGCATTGCATCCGTTTAGCATGGAATTTGGCTTCTTCAGTGTGAATTGCATTGAGTTATATGACTATGTGTGCGTTATGACTATGATTGTGTAACATTTTATCAATGTGCTCTTAATTGTTTTTATTGTTGCACTTAGGTGAATTACATGCTACATTTCATTTGCACATCTAACCATCATGCACCAATTTTAGTGATTTAACTACAGGATCGCTTCATCAACAATTTAACCAACTTTCCTCACCTCATCGCCACTTTATGGTCTGGATTATCAACACCACGGTGAACGGTACACTAAGCATCCATGGCACGAGCATACATGCATCATTTACTTAATTAATTCTTGTTATTACGTGATATATTTGCTAAGTGTGCTATATGTTGATTGTTGTGATTTTCTGATTCTGCTTATGTGCTTAAGTGAAAGGGAGATTTGATTCTCTCTATTTATGTGCTAGGGGGATGCTGATTCTTCCTATTTGTGTGTTAGAGAGATGCTGGATTCTCTCTATATTGCGTGATAGAAAGATGCTGGAGTCTTTTTGAGTTTTGTGCACGAGAGATGTCGGATTCTCTTGTATTTAGATATTCGAGAGATGCTGGATTCCCTTGAATTTGGCGGTTTGAGAGATGTTGGTTTTTCTCAAACTAGAATGTTTGGAAGATGTAGAATCTGTCAGACTTAGGTTGAGAGATGGGGTTCTCTCGATTCTGTGTTTGAGAGACAGGGCTCTCTCAATTATGTGGGGAGGGACGGGGTTCTCTCACTTGCGTGTTGAGAGATGGTATTCTCTCTTGCTTGCTGTAGTTGAGTTACGTGTGGCCTGACAACAGTCTGCGAGCAACGAGGATGCAACAGTATCGAGCTTTGGGTGCAGTGGTCTAGTGGTGATCGAATGAGTTTGAAGTGATCAACGGTCAAGTGCTCTGTGGGACTTCAGTGACAACGAGACACTATGAAGGGAGTTGATGCCAACTAAGGGAGAAGTATCCTGAGGAGTTTGCAGTTTGCCTAGATTAGAGTTGCGCAGCGGAAGCTCGGAGTGGAATTCGTTTCAGAGTCGTTCAAGATCCTGCTTCCGGACCTGAGGACAGGTCCTTTTGAAGGAGGGAAGTTTATAACACCCGCGCATCCGACTTATAAGGTACGCCAGGTTTTAACCCTTTTCATGTGTTTATTTAGGTGATTTTATTCTTTACTTGGCCCTATTTTGAACTCTTTCAGAGTTTAGGGGCCTGTTTATAATTTTCTCTTTTTAGGGGTTTTTCGGTCACTGGTCCTTTGATCGAAATTTTGACCATTTTGACCCCTTCAACGCGTTCGGGGCATCGAAACGAGTCCGTAGACTCTAAGTTTGCCCTTTTCTGGCGCTAAAACACCCGGAACCTCGTTTAACGTGTCAGAACATCAGCAGCTCTCTCTCTCCTCCCTCTCCCGCGATACAAGATCCTCACACACACTCACAGTGTGTTTTCATGCACTACCCAGAACTTGCTCGTTTCTCGACGAATTCGACGAACCAATAGTCCATTTCCATTCGCGGTGGCTTCCCGCCATATTCCGGCAACACGCCCCCCAGGCCTGACAAGAAGGTTCTCCGGCGCATCTTTTGACGTTGGCGGCGCGCGACACTGTGGTGGCGGCCATTCCACCGCTCCGACGGTCTTTTTCGATGAAGGTTAGTGTTTTCCAAGGTTTTTCGACCCCCTGAGTTCATTTCCGGCATCGATTACATCCAATTTTGGTCGTAGGTGGTGGTTCTGGCGATGTGGGCGGCGGAAGAAACTTCGGCGGCCAACGGTGGCCTTTTTCGTCGATCTTTTGGCCTCGGGCCCTTCACGAAAGTTGTTCGGAACGACGAGAACTATTAGCCTTTGATCACGCGACTCCTGATTTGACCGTTTGGTGGCGGTGCAATGGCGGCGCTAGCTCCGGGGATTTTTCCCGGCGAATAGCCTAGGGCTTTCGAAGAGCTTGTCACGGGTAAGCCAATGCCTCTTTCGGATCTCGTTTTCGTTCACGGGTTTGGAAGTAATTTGATTTCGAAGATTTTAGGGTTTTCGTATTATTGGATTTGAAATTGAAGATGATTGGCTTGGAATTTCCAGAAATTGATCGAGGAATTGGAACGAGCACGAGGAGTAATTACACGGTTGATTTTTCGGGATTTTTCCGGCATGCTCCGGTGGTGGCCCACCACTGTTCCGTTGGCCGCACTCCGGCGCGCTTCAGACAGTTTGTTCGCCTCGTTGTGGTGAGTCCAACGCCACTTTCCGTTCGTCAATCGGATGCCCGATTGATTTGTTGTGACTTATTTTGTGTAATTTGAATATTTGAAAATAATTGTTTTAATTGCGATAAAATTGTGAATTGCTTGATTTGTCGATCAATATGAATTCCAATGTATACGAAATCATGTATTAAATGAATTATGAAATATATTGATGCTTTGATTTGCAATTTGAATTCCGATATTTCGTATTTGAGCTATTGGTCTAACTTGAAGGGATGTTTGTGTAATTTTGGGAACAATATGAATTTGTTTGATTTAATTAAATAAACCTTGTCCATTGAATTTGTTCTCTGAAATAGGAATTGAGTATACAATATATGAAATTATTCGACTTGAATTAATTAATCCTCGCTACTTGATAAACAAATATGTTATTCATGACTACGTAGAAACGAGTTATTATGCCGTAGATAATTAAACTTGGAACTTTTGTAATTTAAAGTTTAATTACTTAATTAAATGTATCTATTTAGCGATATATGAATTATATGAAATTGTTTGCTTTGATTTACCCGATCCTTGTCCTTTGAAAACGAGAATGCTATTCTTGATAACGTAGAAATAATTTAACATGCTATGTATGATTTAATTGGCCACCCTTAGAAATAAGAAATGATTTAATTGCATAAGTATGAATTGGATATGCTTTAAGTAAATTAATATGTAATAATTTAGATTGATTTGCCTTTCTATTTCTATTGTTTGCATTAATTGTGCACATGAACGTGTCCTAATATGCAATATGATTTCTCTGAACTATATAATGATTTGTTCTGTAAGTAATTGACAGGAATTTGAACCCTGCTTATGTGATTGTATTTCTTAAGTGTTTGAGCATGTGTCGTGCATCTCTGTGTGGTTGTTTGAGTCTGTCTGAGCCCTGTGTTGTGTTTTTTGTGTTCAGCTGGTTCAGGTGCACCCGGGGTGGTGACTAGTGGGTCGTGCAGGCTCCGGGGTGGACCATTTGCTGTGTCTTTGGCTCTGTTTGGCACTAGGTGAGGTTAGGATATAGTTATACCCTATTATAATGTGCTCGTTTTGAATGCATGCGACTTATAAACCTCTATGTATAAGTAAATATGTGCGAGCTACGTATTTTGTTGGTTTTGTCGTAAGTTTGTATGAACGCTATGTATGCTTAAGCTCCATTTTGATTATGATTTGGAGGTAAGAGTATGTGTGGTATGTACGTACGATAGGATAAGTACCATATGCATGAGATATGTCTTTCTGTCTGTGTGTGGCGAGTTAAGTTTCCGAGGTATGTGTGATGGGCTCTGGAGTTGTGGGTAAGGGAGACCCGGGACGGCCATGGGGTTGCCGGTTGCAACCCCTGTGCACTTCTCCACCAAGGTGAGGCTTAGCTCATCCTCGGGAGGTCGAGGGGAAAGCGGGTCTCACATGCCGGCGGTATAACCTATAAGGATTGGGTAGGATCCCCCGACTCCACCATTATGAAATATGATATGTGTGGGGGTTGAGAGTGGCCGCTCTCTTCCCCAAACAGAGAAAGGTTGGATTGGTTTATGCTTTTTTGCTTTGTCTTCGCTTTGCTTTGCTATGGAGTAAGTGGGTTGGGACTCGTTCTCGCCGAGTCATTTTGTTTAAGTCTTCGCTTCCGGTTATGGTTTGTGAAATGGGATTAGATTTCTAATTTCTAAAACTTGGTGGATTTTGGCCTTTGGCCCTAAACCTTTCTTCCTATATGTATTATCACGGATTAAATGTTTTGGCGTGCAAAAACTAACCCCGGATTCACGAACCTTTATTTTGGAACGTGCTTTGCTCTATATATATGTAGGTTTGTGTGTGTAACATCCCGATCGTTCCGATTTCCAGGTACGCCGTAACGAGAGGGTTTTATGTTCTTTAAATTATTTAATTACGTATTTGAATGTTATTTTAATGCTTTTTTTGATTATTTGAATTTATATGAAATTAATTGTTTATATTTATGAACTTTGAATTTTAAACGTTTAAGTTTCGTATGTTCGTAATTTGCTCGTTATGTGCCGGAATTCAATTCCGATTTTTGTAAAATTTTGGTATGCGTGATATATGTGAGTTATGAATGTGTTTGCATGCTCGTTTTAAGTTTTCGTGTTTGTTTGTCGAGGTTTTAAACCTATGGTATTTGACGAGGGACATGAGGGCCTAACTAGTTTTAGCGCACCTCGTGTTCCGGAGGCCATAACTTGAGCTAGGGAATTCGGATTCGAATTCCGGAAGATGCATTGGACTCATAACGAAGAGATGAAGCCAAGGAACCTGATTTGGTATTTTTCTAAGCCCATTTGGACCCTCGTTTTTCACCTGGAACGAACAGCTTGCGCCAAAGCCACCATCTTTGACTAGTCTTACACTTGTGGGGCCAATTTAACCATGCTCAAGCCTTTAACCTTGGTTTATATGATATTAACTCAGCTCTATCCCTTCCCTAACCTTTCATTTCATCCAACACACCCACAAGAGGAGGACGAGCAGCTGATCCATGGAGAAAAGAGAAGAGAAGAAGAAACCCTTTTCCTTGTCTTGAGATTTTGAAGACAATCTTCTCCATACTTCTTCACATCTTAAAGGTAAGTATATTTATGTATTCTCCTCTCTTATATGCTTCATTTTATCCTTTACATCCAAGATTTAATTCAGATTTAATAAGGTTTTGAAAGCTTGCATGAATAGTTAGGGTTAGCTCATATTTTTTAATCCATGGCTTAGCTTAAGTTTGTGGCTGATTTGGTGCTTCCTTGTTGATTATATGAGCTTCTTTGCTTCCATTCTTGATCTATACTTCATGATAGATGTGTTAGGGTTGATTCTCCATTGATAATGTGATTGAAAGCTTGAGTTTTTGGCCCTGAAAATGGAATTTTGAACTGCTGCTGTCAGCTCCTTTTTAATCGAACTGCTGTCATGTTTTTTAGCTTTCTTTGATGAATTCTTGGATCCAATTTCGTGTGTTAATGCTTAGTTATGTGTTACACATGTTGCTTTATGAATATGCTCGGTTTTGCCGTGAAAACCTTGGTTTATATGATGAGTTTTGAGCTTGAAAACTGCTGCAAAAATCTGCTCGCCCGTATGAACTGCTGTCAGGATTTTTGGCTTGGTTTGATGATCTCTTGTGCTTATTTTCATGTGAAATTTCATGGAAATGAAGTATATGATTTGTTTTATATCTTAGCTAAGTTTCCTTAAGCTTTTATGCCCTGTTTTGCCCTGTTTTCATGCGTCATTGCTGCTGCAAATCTGAGAGTACAACCTGCTTGAATTCATGCCTCTCTTTGCTTCGTTTCTTGCATGATTTAAGGGACCTTTGTTGCTGCATATTATGGCATGTTAATGTGGTTATTTAGGGTTCATTTCATGCATGATATATGTGTTGAAATGTCATAAGAAAGCCTCCAAGAGCTGCTGCATATTACCCTGTTTTTCCTCCTTAAAACCGAACTGCTGCTGCAGATTTTTGTTTTGGAGAAATGCTTGACACAGCCGTGTCAAGAATGAACTGCAGCATGACACGGCCGTGTCAAGGCCTCGACTTGGGCATCAGATTTTTATAAATTCGGACACGGCAGTGTCCGTTTCCTTTGCTTTTTGGAGATAGTCGTGTCATGTCTCACGGTGGCAGCCCCGGGGAAATTCTTTCGTCGTTTCGTTGCTTTTAATTGCTTTCTCTTGTCCCGTTTGTGACTTGTATGCATTGCTAACTTGATATATTATGTGTTAACTTATGTTTTATGAATTTATGGCTTGATTTAATTGCTCGTTTTCGAATCATGATCTCTTATGCGACGTATGCTACCTTAATGTGCGTTTATGACTTCCTGTCTCATTTAAATGCCTTGTATGATCATTCTTTGCTCCTTCTATGATATGAATGCTTTGATAACATGTTGTATGATAGGGTATGCTTATTATATGAATATTATGGATTCGTTTAATGTGATATATATGACTTGTGATTTAATATGAACTCCTATGCTTTTATATGCCTAATATGCTACTTTACTTCACTTCTTCTGTATCCTTTGCCTTTTATATGAACTTTAATTTGATGAATACTTGCGATAGGTTACAATACGATATGTTATAAATATATTTGACCTGTTATGTAATTAATTCATGAATTAGTTAAATGATGATTCGATATTTGGTTTGATATGCTTAAGTATAAATTTATATGAAATGCATTGCATCACTTACATTCATATGCAATTGCCGAGCATCAATAGGGTTCACTTCGAGTCTAAGTCTGCCTCTTGCTCTTTGCTTTGCTCTTAGTTTCGTTCCATTGTGAGGAAGTGGTTCGTTTGACTCTTTTTGATCTGTTTTGCTCGGTTTGGTCGGCAAAGTGAGGTTTCTTTCTTTTAGTTATTATGACCTACAACCCTATATGTGATTTCAAGCCCACATGTGACCTATACGTATATATATATATTTAGATACGTGTTCGATATGTAATTTGTGGGATTTGGCCCTTTTGGTATAAAACGTTTGAAAACGCTTTTATGTATAAGTAAGCTATTTTGGTTCTTTTGTTTTGAAAAGGGTTGGCGTGTGTTTGTGATAAGTTTTGGCCATATAAGCTTTTTGTGATCAGTGTAAGTGTAAGTTTGGGCCCGGAGTTGTGTGGTTGGGAAACTCGGGACGACCATTGGGGTCGCCGGTGCAAGCCCATGACACTTCTCCACTAATAGGATCAACCCGAAACCCACTCGGAGGGAGGTGGGGGACGGAGTCCTTGGGCGTGAGTGTCATGAAACTCACGACCCTTCCATCCCATGGAGTAAGGAGGTTTGTGTTTATGTTTGTTTTGTATCTTCGCGTGATAAGCTTTGAGTTTTACATTCAGAAGGAGATTAGTTGGAACTCGTTCTCGCTGAGTTACTAGGATAAGGTTTGTTTCCGTCTAAGATTCGTGAAACGGGTGAGGACTTCTAATCCTTAAAATTGGTTCATTTTGGCCTTCGGCCCTAAACCTTTTCTATATATGTTATCACGTGTTAAAATGATTTGGATTGCAAAAACCACGCCCGGTTCATGAATACTCTAAAATTCGCTTATTCTATGTTATGCTTTGCTCTATATTTATGTACGGGTGTGTGTGCTAGCCCCCTCACCAGTCTTTAGGACTGACCCTCGATATTTCTATCTTTTTCCCCTTTGTTTTGAGTTTGTAGGTACTCGTTCTGAGGAGTCTGGAGCTAGGCGGTTGTCTGTGAGTCTTTCTTTTGTAGAGCTTGAGTCTCATGCATTGTATTTAGTTTATGTTACACAATTTGTTAGTTGTGAATATGTATTAATTTGGCTACTTCGTTCAGTCCTGAGATTCAGTTTTGTATAATTGTTTTGTATCTAAGGTAGTATGAGTATTATGTGGAGAACATGATATGATTTGTGCTTGCATGCTAAGTTTTTTTTTAGTTGTTGGCTTCCGTGAATATGTTTTTGCGCGCTCTGAGTAGGGTCTAGACCGCCTAGCTTAGGTTGGATTTTTGTTTGTCACCCGTTCGCCGTGGCTTGATACGTGGACGGAGTTCCCATTTCACTTCACGTGTTGGGTTATGGTGCGGGGGATGTGGCGCCCTTCGCTCCGGGGTGTTACAGTGTGGGTTGTCCCTCGCTCAGTCTTTGGACTGACCCCTCCTCCTTTTATGTTTTTAGTGTGCAGGTTTGCTTTGGAGGTCGTTGCAGTTCGTGCTAGGCGGTTATTAGTGTTAGTTGAGTCTGTGTTGGTCTCTCTGAGGTTGTTAAGTGTTTTATTTCGAATTTCGTTTGTAATTTTGTATAAGCTATGTTATGTGCAGGTTCGAATTTATGATTTGGATATATGTTATTCGGGACAGCTTAGGATAGGTTCGTGGAATTAGTTGAACTCGTTATTGTTGTATGTTATTCGGGACAGGATAGGACAGGTTTGCTTGTCTAGTTGAACCCGTTTAATTGATGTTTATCTACTTACTGGAATATATAAATTATGATCGTTAATTTAAAGTTTTTGAAAATTCGTAATTTGTATCGCTTCCGCATTCTGGCTTTGCATATTTCCTTTTGTACAGGGTTAGATACCGCCTAGCTAGTGTGTGTGTTTTCGTTTGTCACCCGTTCGCTGTGATTTGGTGCGTGTACGGACTTTCCATTTCGTACACGTGTCGGGTCATAGTGCGGGGGTGTGGTGCCCCATCGCTTGGGGCGCTACAGTTTGTCTCACTTTATCTAAATCCCAATACAACAGTGATCTGCACTTCCCTCCATAAAGGGCTTAATACGGGGCGGCTTGAATCGAAGCCTGATAACTGTTATTGTATGCAAACTCCACGAGGGGTAAGCAATCTTTCCAACTATCTTGAAAATCCAATGCGTAAGCTCTTAGCATATCCTCCAAATACTTGATCATCCTCTCTGATTATCCGTCTGTCTGAGGATGTGTTGCGGTATTGAAGTTTAACTTTGTTCCCATCAAAATGTAAATTCCTTGCCATAACTGCGAAGTAAACTTCGGATCTCTGTCCGACACTATGCTATTCGGAACTCCATGTAGTCTCACAATCTCCTGTTGATACAGCTTTACCAACATGCTAACTTTATCCATTGTCTTCACCGGCAAAAAGTATGCTGACTTGGTGAGTCTATCAATGATCACCCATATACTGTCTTGTCCTCCTCTGACTTTGGGTAATCCAGTGACAAAAGCCATTGTGATCTGTTCCCATTTCCACGTCGGAATTGGTAACGTTTGCAACATTCCACTTGGGTTCAAGTGCTCAGCTTTAACTTTCTGACAAGTTAAGCACTTCTTGACATAGTTGGCTATGTCTCACTTCATACCATTCCACCAGAACTGCGTCTTGACATCTTGATACATCTTAGTTCCTCCTGGATGTAACGTATACTTTGTCTTATGCGCTTCATCAAGAATCTCTTCCTTAAAACAACTGGTATACATATCCGACCCTTGTATCTCAAAATTCCATGTTCATCAGTCTTGAACTTTGTCTCATCATCCTTCTCCTTTAAATTAAGACACTTCTTAATCCATTTGTCGTTCTCTTGAGCTTCTAACACTTTCTCCTTCAAAGGTGATATCATCACAATATTTGCGATTCCAGCTCTATGTGTTACCTGTATCACTTCTATTCGAATAATCTCCGGATTTGCTGAAATCTATCCTAAAGAAGTCTTCCTACTTAAGGCATCTGCAATAACGTTTGCCTTTCCCGGATGGTATTGAATAACACAGTCATAGTCTTCTAAAATCTCCATCCACCTTCTCTGTCGTATATTCAACTGCTTCAGAGTGAATATGTAACATCCCGATCTCTCGGATTTCCAGGTACGCCGTAATGAGAGGGTTATATGCGTATTTAAATTATTTAATTACGTAACTGCGTGTTATTTTAATGCTTATATGATTATTTGAATTTATATGAAATTAATTGTTTATATTATGAGCTTTGAATTTTAACGTTTAAGTTTGCATGTCCGTAATTTGCTCGTTATATGCCGGAATTCGATTCCAATTTTTGTGAAATTTTGATATGCGTGATATATGTGGATTATGAATGTGTTTGTATTCTCATTTTAAGTTTTTGGGTTCGTTTGTCGAGGTTTTAAACCTTAAGTATTTGATGAGGGACTCGAGGGCCTAACTAGGTTTAGCGCGCCTCGTGTTCCGGAGGCCATAACTTGAGCTCGGGAATTCGGATTCGAATTCCGGAAGAATAGTCGGACTTACAACAAAGAAAGGAAACTTTTAAGTTGATTTGGAAATTTTCTAAGCCCATTTGGACCCCCGTTTTTCGCTCGGAATGAGCAGTATGCACCTAAGCAATCTTCATTGACTAGTCTTGTACTTGTGGGCCCAATTTAACCTTACTCAAGCCTTAACCCTTGGTTTAATTGATCATAACTAAGCTCTCTCTCTTCCCTAACCATCCATTTAGAGCCACACACCCCCAAGGGAAGGAAGAAGTTGCTGAAAATGGAGAAAGAAGGAGAAAGGAGAAACCCTCTTCCATGCCTTGTGATTTTGGAGCCAAATCTTCTCCATACTTCATGAACTCTTGAAGGTAAGTATATTTTCGAATTCTCCATGATTCTATGATGATTTTGATCCATGAATTTCATGTTTTACTTGAGTTTTAATACGAGTTTGGGAGATGGCATGAATAGGAAGGGTTAGAGGTCAAAGCTTGCTTCCATATCTTAGCTTGGGTTTGGGGCTGATTTCATGCTTCTTTGGAGATTATATGGACTTATTTTCTTTCATTCTTGATTCATACTTCATGCTAGATGTGTTAGGGTTATTTCTTCTTTGATAACTTGAATGAAACCTTGAGCCTTTAGCCATGAAACTGGAATTCGAACTGCTGCTGCAAATCTGGTCATTTTCACCGAACTACTGTCATGTTTTTGAGGTTTATTTAATGAATTCTTGCATCCAATTTCGTGTATTAATGCATGGTTATGTGTTACACATGTTTCTCTATGAATATGTTCTGTTTTGCCTCGATTTCATGCTTCATTTCAGCTTCAAATGTGAGAATATAATCTGCTCTTCCCGGTTTGAACTGCTGTCAGAATTTTGCTTCATTTGATGACTTCTTGAGCTCCATTTCGTGTGAAATTGCATGAACATGAATTATATGAGTTGCTATACATGTTAGCTATGTGTTTACAAGCTTTTATCCCCTGTTTTAGCTCCAGACTTGAAGCTTATGGCCTGCTGCATTTACTCCTACTTTGTGACAGTTTTGGTGGTTGAACTTTGAGCTGTTGTTACTGCGTTTTGGCACATGATTTGGTGAGTAATTCATGCATGTTTTATGTGTGGTAATGGCCTAAGAAATCCCTCCTAGCAGCTGCTGAAACTGCCCTGTTTTTGCCTTTAAAGAACCGAACTGCTGCTGTTCGTTTTTATTTTGGAGAAATTGCTTGACACGGCCGTGTCCATTATGAATTGCAGCATGACACGACCGTGTCAGAGCTTCGATTTGGGCACCTGATTTATTTAAATTTGGACATGGCCGTGTCCGTTTCCTTTGTGTTTTGGACTTGGCCGTGTCATGTGTCACGGTGGCACCCCGGGGAGTTTCTTTCGTCGTTTTGTTGCTTTTAATTGGTTTCTCCTCTCCCGTTTGTGGCTTATATGCATTGTTAGCTTAATGTATTATGTGTTAACTTGTGTATTATGAATTTATGACTTGATTTATGTGCTCGTTTTCGAATTATGATTTCAAATGTGAGATATGCTCCTCTAACGTGCGTGTGTGACTTCACGTCTCGTTTATATGCCTTGCATGATTAATCCTTGCTCCTTGCATGATATGAATACGTTGGTAACGTGTTGTATAATATGATATGTTTGTTGTATAAAAATTATGAATTCGTTTAATATGATTTATGAGAATTATGGTTTAATATGAACGTGTATGCATTATACGTTAATCTGTTAAGCTTCATACGCATGACTTGCATTCATACGCATTCGCCGAGCATTAAAATGGTTCATTTTGAGTCTAAGTTTATCTCTCGTTCTTTGTTTTGCTCTTAGGTTCGTTCCGTTGTTGAGGAGGTGGTTCGTTAGCCCCCTTTTGATCCGTTTTGTTCGGTTTGGTCGACAAGGTGAGGTTTTCTTTCCTTTTAGTTATTATGGCCTAAAACCCTATTTGTATTTCGAACCCGCATGCGTCTTATATATGTATGTATATAGATATGTGTTTTGATACGTATTTTGTGGGTTTTATCCTGTTTGTCAAGAGGCTTTGAAAAACGCTTTTATATGTATCCAAGCTCTATTTTCTTTACTTTGACAAACTTTGGTAAGTGTCTGTGGTTAAGCGTGACAAGATTTGTGTATAAGCTTCGTGTGATAAGCGAGATAAGTGTAAGTGTAACGCCCCGACGAGGGCATCCACGCCTATCCCGCGCTACGGACCTAGCTTGTATATAGAATTGCTATCCATATACCCGCCGGTACCGAAGCAAGCGGTGACAAACGGACAACCTAGCTAGGCGGTACTGGACTCACAAAGCGAGTAAACAAACACAAGTATGCGGAAGCTTAAATCATAACATGACAAGTGCATAAATTCATTCATTCACCAAATAAAGTGACCACCACGGTCCATCATGAAATGCTCAAAGTACGGAATGTAAAATCATCCTAATGCCCATCACGGTCCAAACTAGCATAATAAGACATCATACATATTAAATCCATAAATCCCAAAACAAAACATAAGACATAAGTAACAAAGTATGCTACAAGCATAATGAGTACAAACTAGACCACTTAAACAAGACTCTCAAAAGGCCCCGCCTAGCTTGACTCCAAAATGCAACCTGCGGATACGAAAGGTAAAGGGAGTAAGCTCAAAAGGAACCGGTGAGGAGAAGTTTACATAAATGAATAGCACAAGGGTTCAATGCATGCTCAAAACACGACATCCATGATCCAAGTCATTTTCAAAGTAAATGTAAGTTTTAGAAAATATGGATCATAAACCACATAAAACTGGCTAGGCGAGAACGAGCACTCCAACCGATCTTCCCAAACCAAGAAATCAAATCAAGCCATCTATTACACCATTGATGATGAGGGTGTACGGCCCCCAATCATCCATAACATAGAGAATTCGGTCCATGAAACCTAGCTCTCTCGAAGAAGACTTCAACCCCGAAAACCTCCTCGGAGTCTTAGTAAACTTGTCTATAGTGGGAACTTTGTATGAGGACATCCGTCGGCCCTTGCCTTCCCGGAATATCACTCACCTCCATCCCCGAGCTCACATAAGAATTCCCCAAGCAAATAAGAGCTACACAACTAACATATACATAATATTCAAGTGAAATTTCTGAAACCATTTCGGGTATCTATCCCATATACCAAAACTCAAGTTTTACTTGTAAACCATTTTCCATAAGCAAATAATCATAATACGAGCAAAGCTCACAAAACTTGGCTTATAAAGCCTACATATACATTTTGAAAACGGGAGTTTAAATTATCAAATATGATAGGCCATATGTGTCCACTGTTTTGAAAACATCTTATATATATGTAACTCCTCACCTTCACCAAGAACTTCGTAGGCCAACCATGAGCAACAAGCTACTCGACCGGAGACTCACCACCTAAAAAGACAAACGTACTAACAAAGGTAAGACTCGACTCAACACCAAATAAAACGACACACGGCTTAAAAGAATGCAAATATCCTCATGATGTTCGATGAATGTCCAAGTGTAGCATAATTGTAGCAATGATGATCATACAACATCATATAAGTCATATAACAAGCTTTCAAGTCATAACATAAGCAAATAACAATTTGTGAACCATACTTAGCACAATCTTACACATAATCGAAGCATGCAAGACATTATAATGCATATAAACATGATTCTAAGTCATATATATCATATTAGGGGTGTAAGAAGTACAAAGAAAGTGAAAACGAAGCAAAACGATCAAGATCACAAAAACTCAAAAATTAGACCCGAGAGAACCCAAACAGGCGTTTGGTGTTTGTGAAGGAAATGCAAACGGGCGTTTGGCCCTGAAAATTCATCACAATAGGTTCTCACACGGGGTTTGGTTTTTCAATGCAATTTCCACACAGGCGTTTGGCATGCTACTGTTGCAAATCGGATTTATGAACATATGCTTGAAAATGGTGAAAATTAAGCTCCAAATACTCCTAAATCATGCTCCAAAGCTAATGCAATATGTATAAATGAATTTAAACATCAAATATCATGTTATGAACATTTAGGAATGAATATGCATCAAAATTCCAACAAATTACAAACATGAACTTCATCTTCTTTAAGGTAAGATCATAATTGAACTCTCAATGTTGTATTGCAACTAATACTCCATAGTAATCATCCTCTAAGTTAGAATTTCATGGATTTTGGTATGCCTTGTCAATAGGAAGGGTTCGGAAGAGATTGGTAATTCTTGTACGTCTCTTGAATTCTTGCAATTGTAGCACTTATATGTTGATCTAAGGAGTTCATTCAATGTATATTTATGATCTTAGGCCATGGTCATTGAGCTTGATCAATCTCTTCATTTATGAACCTGATGATGGAGCATGAGAGTTGGGAGTTTTGCATGAATTCTTTGAGCTATGCATGAATATGAGAAGTGTGATCAAGTTATGAGTGTTATATACAAGTTTGCTTCATTTCTAGCTTCAATTAGGTGATCTCTTGCTTAGCTTCTTGTTGCCTTGGTTTCCTTGTTGTTGTACTTCGTTGCTTCAGGGGAGAATTTGCAGGTTTTGGAGGCCTGGAGCTGTTAACGCCCGTTACAACTTTTAGGCATGGTGAGGTCAACGCCCGTTACCCTCTTTCTCCCGTGAAGCTTTCTTCGGCCTGGGGTAATACCCGTTACCCCAGGTTGTTCTTGCTAGTGTAACGCCCGTTACCCTATGTAGGAATGCTGGGGTGAGGCTTCTGCCTCCGGTAATGGGAGTTTCCCCTTTTATTCTGCAAAATGGTAGCCCTCGTTACCCCTTGTGTGATTGCTTATGTGTTTGTTTCGTTGTGTTTTTCGTTCATTTGTTTCGTGAATTCTTATCTCATATATGATTCCTAATTGTTAATAACATGTTATATTATGCATTAACTCCTTTGTATTTGATTCATGGAATTATTTGACGTGATTTGAACAAGATTTGATCTGATATGCTTTAAGTGATACGAATATGCATTTCATATGCATCCATTGCATTCATAAGCATTGTCGGGAATCTATTTAGTTGATATTTGAGTCTAAGTCTCTGGTCTTATGTTTCCTTTATTTCAGAGCCTCTTCCGGACGTGGAAGACCCCGAAGTCTAGGTGGTTGTCCACTCTTTTGGCCCGGTTTTTTCTACTCCTTTTTGCTAAGGTGAGGCTAGGAACTTTTGTATTTGTTAAGCAACCTATTGTTAGGAATAGTGCCCTAGAAAGCCGATTGTATATCCGCTTTGTGCTTTTCCTTATTGTAATCACAGACAATCTTTGAATAAAATAACGAATTGAGGCAACACTTCTTTATATGCTCTTGTTTGGTATGCGTTTACTTTAGCTGTGCATGTATGAGAACTCCCCTAATCCTGATGACTTTAGGACTCTACCATTTAGGTGAAGTGGTTCATGAAACGAGCCCTATATCACGTAAGTCATGATTAGTAAAATACTCCTAGCCGATGAGTCCTACAGACAGTGGGAGTGTCAACTTGACTCCTCTAAGGCTTGCTTGTGGGATCACGCCCTTAAGAAGGACCACCTTGTTTCATGGAGGTGCAAAGTGTATAGTTGATACGTGCGTGATACATGAGGGTGCTTACTTTAGCAAGTAAGTTCACTGAGGTGCCCCGTGTGAGAACATTCCTAAATGGGAAAGAAAGTTTCTATTTCAGGAAATGGAAACTTCCAGATTAGGAAATATCTCACGAGTCATTGATGTGATTAATTGATCCTTAGACTTGAGGTTCCTTCTCACTTTATGAGTTAACTCTGTAGTCTTAGGTATAAGCTTTAAAGGGTGTCGCCTTAGACAACTGATTCAAGGCTTATGCTGGGGCTGCACAAGTGATTCATGAAAGTGAATGAGAATCAAGAAAGGACCTACACTTGCATTTGCAAGGTGATCTCTTATTGTGTAAGTCATTCATATGCCATATGGAGTCCTTGGCCAAGGCAGTAGATCAAGACATCAAGAAAAGGGTTTCTTGGATTGAGATCAAATGGATATGAAATGCACTTTGCTTTAAGACCGGATTATTAGGGTTCTGATTATTCCCTTGCCCTAGATCTTGGTTGAGAGATAGTAAGTAGGAGGATTGTATCTCACATGAATCAATGACTTAAAGGTTCTGTCGAATCCGAACATTCCAATTCAGCTAGGGGTTAAACACCTGTTGCTAGACTATGGTCGTTTAATCTGTGGACTGATTAATTAATTAGTGAATTAATTAATTGGGGTCACTACTAATTGAATTGAGAACCTAGAGGGTCACACACAACAACTTGGATACATGAGTTGAGGCTTAAAAATGATTAAACGAGTTAATCGAGCCTAAGGGGTTCCACACGTGTGAAATCACACGTGTGGCTCACGTGATTGGACACGTGTCATTAAGACACGTGTGCCACACGTGATTATGTTAAATAATTAATGTGTTAATTATTTAATAGACTTTGGTTTAATTTTGAATTAAAAAGAAAGTCTAATTTTGGAGAAAATAATCTAGTTAATTAATTATGAATTAATTAATTAGATAAAAATAAGTTATTTATTTTATAATAAATAAAGTATAAAATTATCCAAATATAGTTTGGATATTTTTAGCTCTCTTAAAAGTTGACTAGAATTAGAATTCAAAGTCAAAGTTGGAAAATACTTGTTGATCAAGTAATAGGAGAGAGAGGAACCAAATCCTTTCCCAACAAGGATTTGGATCGGCACCCTCTCCCTATAAATAGGGGAGCTCGAGCTCCTTATGAAGGA
The DNA here is from genome assembly GCA_037501455.1 of Lantana camara. Lineage (NCBI taxonomy): Eukaryota > Viridiplantae > Streptophyta > Magnoliopsida > Lamiales > Verbenaceae > Lantana > Lantana camara. The sequence continues at coordinate 66,530,934 of CM074862.1, forward strand.
TTTGGCAATTCTTTTGGTTCATGTGTTGAACACCTTCCTTTCTCCAAGATTAAATTAAACCCTAGGTTAAGCCTAAACACTAACTAGAGAACTAGCATCCTTACTAGTTAGATTGTGATCAAGTTGGTGGACTTTCTCTAGAGACTTCAAGTTAGAAGTTTGAAGATTCGAGCTTTACCAAGGAGAGGGGATCAAGCCGCGAGAAGAGCGTTCTTGGGTGGCTTGAAACGCTTCAAGAAAGAATAAAAGAAAAGTAAGTTTTCTATCTTTACGAATTTGGTTACACGATTGCGAGTCCTAGATCCTTTTGTTGGGAAATTTTTTTTTTAAATTCCGCTGCTTTCTGATTCGTGTTTTCCAACAAGTGGTATCAAAGCCACCTCGTTAATCGTGTTTCTGATTCGTCTCAATTATACTGAATTTGGTAGAAATTCTTAGGCTTGATGCGATTGAGTATTTGTAATTGTTTTAGAAAGCCTGAATTACGAAACTGTATTTTTTTCCTGAAAGTTTCTGAAAATTGGTTTTTATAAAATTTAATTTTGAAAAACAATTTTAGATTTGAAACTGTATAAACTGTTTTTGGATTTCTTGGATTGGTTTTGCTTTTGAACGAAAACACGAAACGAAAGCCCAGATCGCGATGAACACGCGAAACCCCGCGCGCGAAGGAGTCGCGCGCCACCCTCCTGCAACCGCGCGGGAGGCCAGCACGCCCGCCCTTCATCGCCCAGGGCTGGCCGGAACAGACCGGCCAGTCGCCCGCACGCCGTCCGCCCGTCGCCGCCCAGGCCTGGCCGGGACAGACCGGCCAGTCGCCCAGCACCTCCCGCACGCCTGTGCGGGAGCTAGGCGCGCCCGCCCAGGGCGGCCGAGACTAGCCGCCCAATGCCCGGCAGGAGCTGCGCGCTCCAGCGCGCTGTGCGCGCATGCTGTGCGCACACGCCGCACTTGGGGCGGGCAACCCCGTTTTCGTGATCCGGCCTTTTCGTGTTTCGTGCAATCCAGTCCCATTTTTTTTTATTTTAATTTTAAAATTTTATTTTTAATATTTATTTTAATTTTGAATAAAACTTAAAATTGGGATTTTTTGAGAAATTGAAACGGCTTATATTTTGGGAAAATACATCTTGATAAAATTATTAATTTTCAGAAATTAATTGGAATTTTATTTGTTTTGGTAATTTGGGATTTATTGAAAACTTTTATAAATAAGACTCGCATCAAGTCGTGTTTTAAGCTATTAGAGCTTAAAGCGAGAATTTTAATTTATTGGTTAAATTTAAATTCTTGCAAAAGCATGTTAGGTGATCATGGGTTTAGATTTATGTATGGTTTTAATTTATGCACATGGATGGTTTAAATTGGGGTTGGAGCCCTATAGTTGCGTTTTTCAATTGAGGTTGGAGCCTCACTTATGTGCGTACTATTATGTGATTTATTATATGGCTTTCCATATTATTGTTTTTGAGGCCGGGGTATGCCCCGTGTAATTGTCTAAGGCCAATATGAAGATTGAGCCTTATTACTTTATGTCTTTTTCTTTTTATTGTAATTTGAGAGTAGAGATAGGTGGTGAGGTTTTATTTTCATTTTGGAGACAATGCACCCATGGAATAAGATGGACCACATTCAAGTAACAAGGAGGCCATAAGTGAAGACCCCTCAAAATGTTGGGGAGGGGAATCTCAATTGTTAAATGTAATAGAGATAGGGCTTTTGTTACCGCTTTCCCTTATGTGATTTGAACTGTTTATGTGGCATGTATGTTAGAACTTGTGATTGTGGAGTGGCTCCCACATATCACGCATAAGATAGGTAGAACCCATGATCATTACATGTTAGTATCATGCTAGGACATGTTATCTATTTATGTGCTTGTTTGAAATGCATTTAAGTGTACTTGCATTAATCAAGACTAATAAAATTGGATAACATATATGTTGGTGAGGTCGAACCGGACAACTCTCCGGTTGATTCGAAAATTCCCATTAAATATTAAGCTAATTTCGAACAAATAGGTGTTTAATTCGAGATGCAAATTTTGAATTAAATTCCTAGCATTCCATCAATAGGTTTTAAGTTTAGTAAGTAAAGCTAGTTATTGTCCGCGAGTCGTGGGATAGCTAGTGGAGCTTATTAGTTCTTAGTTACCTAATTAATCATTTTAGATGGTCAATATTTTGTGGTCAATTTTAGCAAGGGCGATGTCCGCGAGTCGTGGGTCGTTCGAACTAAGTTTTGGTCATGATCTTATGATTGATGGGTCTAGCTTAACGCCTAAGTAAATATGGATGTCGCACGAGTCGTGGGTCCATATTGAAAGATAGGTGATACAAAAACAAATACTAAGAGTTCTAAAGGTGTTAGAATTGGTAAGTTGTACCTACCTAGGGTTCTTACTTAGAATGTCCGCGAGTCGTGGGTTCGAGGTAAAATGCCTAGGATCTTAGTACCCATTGGGAAACGTGTTCCTCTTAGATCTTTGGGAATTCTAGATCTTTGAAAAACAGTGGGAGCTACATTAGATTAAAGACCTTATCTTTTGTATATCGTTATAATTCAGCATGCTCACTAGTTCTCTGTTTTACCATTTAGGTCGTAGATTCTGTGATTCTCTACGTGTTTTGAAATGGCAACCAAAAACCCTCTTGTATCGATCCTCGAGTCAAACAAGTTGACTGGTCCCAACTATTCTGATTGGCTGAGGAATCTAAAAATCATTTTTGGATTCTGAGAAGAGAACTTATGTTCTCTTCGAAGGGGAGCCTAGTCCCGAAAGGGAGGCTCCCACTCGGGCCGAGCGGGATGCGATTCAGAAGTGGAAGGATGAAAATCTCCAAGCCCGTTGCCTTATGTTGGCTAACATGTCTCCGGACTTGCAAAGACAACATGAGGCCATGGAATTTGCTTGGGAGATTTACGACCACTTAGAGCAACTTTACCGCCCTCATGAACGTGTTACAAGGTATAACACTTCAAAGGAATTGTTCCACTTGAGAATGAGGGAAGGTTCAAGTGTCCATGAATATGGACTCAAGTTTCTTGCCCTTACTGAGAAACTTGCTTCCATGGACATGCCGCTGAAAGATGAGCTTTCAGTGGATTTGTTGCTAGCTTCGCTCCCACCATCATTCAACCCATTTGTCCTTAACTTCAACATGAATCATGCTGGTGCTACTGTAGCTGAGCTGATTAGTCAGCTTGTGACTGCTGAAAGCACGATCAAGAAGGACAATAAGGTTTTGATGGTGAATGCTCCATCTTCCTCTTCTGGGCCTTCTAAAGGTAAGGGTAAGAAAGCCCAAAAGAAGAAGAAGAAACCCCTTAGGCCCATTGGTGGCATTTCGAAGGGAAAGGCCCAAAAGAAGAAGCATGATCAGAAAGAGGATGTTTGCTTCCATTGTGGCAAAGCGGGACATTGGAGGAGAAACTGCCCAGAGTACAAGGCTACTCTAAAGAAAGGTATCTTTCTCGTTGAAGTAAATCTTTCTATTAATTCTAGTTCTTGGGTACTTGATACCGGTTGTGGAACTCATATCTGTAATGATGTACAGATGCTAAGTGAAGTCTAACAACTCAAAGAAGGAGAATGTGTCTTAAAGATCGGCGATGGCTCAAACGTTGAAGCTCGAGCTTTAGGCACAATTAGATTAGATTTAGGTAGTTTTGAGTTAGTATTAAATAAAGTCCTTTATGTACCGAGCATTATTCGTAATATAATTTCAGTTCCAATATTAGATTGTGAAGGTTATGAAACTTATATTAAGAATGGTAAATATTTTATCAAACGGAACAACTCTTCCGTTCACATCGGTACTCTAAGTAATGGACTTTACCTAACTCAAAATATCAATATTATGAATATACAACGAGAAACGAAGCGTAAGAGAGATGACAAAGTTTCAGCTCCCTTATGGCACGCTAGATTAAGACACATTTCCAAGAACAGAATTAGCAAGATGAACACTTTAGGATCATTCTTTGAAAATGATCTCAAAGAGTTAACTTCTTGCGAATCCTGTCTCAAAGGAAAGATGTCCAAAGTTCCTTTTAAAGGAACTGTGGAACGTGCCACTGAGGTTTTGGATTTGATCCATACTGATGTTTGTGGACCACTTAGTGTAAGCACTAGAAACAATCATCAGTACTTCATAACCTTTACTGATGACTTTAGTCGGTATGGTTATGTATACTTAATGAAGTATAAATCTGAAGCTTTTGAGAAATTCTTAGAATTTCAAAAGGAGGTTGAGAACCAAACTGGTCACAAGATCAAAGCACTTTGATCTGATCGAGGAGGCGAATATCTTAGTGAAGAATTCCTTAATCATCTCAAAGATAATGGGATTATCTCTCTGTGGACCCCTCCGGGAACTCCTCAGCTTAATGGAGTTTCTGAGAGAAGGAATCGAACCCTACTTGATATGGTTCGTTCCATGATGAGCTTCACTGACTTACCACCTTCTTTCTGGGGTTTTGCCCTAGAAAGTGCAGCAAAGATTTTGAATCTAGTTCCCTCTAAGTCAGTCCCTAAAACGCCCTATGAAATGTGGCATGGTAAAATCCCTAGTTATTCTTACTTAAGAATTTGGGGTTGTCCTGCTTACGTGAAGAGGACAGTGGGAGATAAGTTAGAATCTCGTTCTAACTTATGCTACTTTGTAGGTTATCCTAAGGAATCCATAGGATACTACTTCTATGATCAATCTGAGCAAAAGGTGTTTGTTTCCAGAAATGCCACTTTTCTTGAGGAACCGTTCCTTAAAGAAAAGAAAGGAAAGATCATAGAATTAGAAGAAGTACAAAGTAACCCCATGCCACCTACTGAAGAAACGTCCCCTACTGATCAACCACAACCAATCATGAATTTCGATACACATGTAAATCCTCCTCTAAGGCGTTCTGAACGTACTCCTAGACAGCCGGAGAGATGGTATGGATTCTTCCATGAAATCTCTCAAAAGGATAATGATCCTTCAACATATGAGGAGGCACTTTCAGATTCTGACTCTGAACAGTGGATAGAAGCCATGAAATCCGAAATGGATTCCATGAACTCCAACCAAGTTTGGACCTTGGTAGATTTGCCTGATGGGGTCAAACCCATAGGTTGCAAATGGATCTTTAAGAGAAAGCTTGGAGTTGATGGAAGCATTGCAGCCTACAAAGCAAGACTGGTTGCAAAAGGATTCACTCAAAGACCCGGCGTGGACTTTGACGAAACCTTTTCACCAGTTGCAATGCAAAAGTCCATTCGAATCATGCTTGCCATTGCTGCATATTATGACTATGAGATATGGCAAATGGATGTGAAAACTGCCTTTCTCAATGGTGACATTGACAAAGACATTTATATGGAGCAACCCATAGGTTTCACATTCAGTGGGAGTGAGCAAAAGGTTTGCAAACTCCAAAGATCAATCTATGGATTGAAACAGGCTTCTAGGAATTGGAACATTCGATTTGATGAATCAGTCAAAGCGTTTGGCTTCATCCAAATTTCGAATGAATCATGTGTGTATAGAAAGGAATTGGAGACCTCAGTGCAATTCTTAGTACTTTATGTTGATGACATCCTTCTTATTGGGAATTCGAAGGATGACATGAAAGTGACTAAGTTATGGTTATCGAACCAATTCGAGATGAAAGATCTTGGTGATGCGTCCTATATCCTTGGAATCAAAATCTATAGAGATAGATCTAGAAGGTTAATAGGACTATCACAGTCGATGTACATTGACAAAGTATTGAAGAGATTCAATATGGAGTCAGCAAAGGTTAAGAACCTTCCTATGAGTGTAGGAACATGTCTTTCAAAGAAGATGTGTCCTAAGACTAACCTTGAGAAGGAAAGAATGACTCATACACCTTATGCATCAGCAATAGGTAGCATAATGTATGCAATGTTATGTACTCGACCGGATGTGGCTTATGCACTTAGTGTAACAAGTCGTTTCCAATCTGACCCTGGAGATGGTCACTGGGCTGCCGTGAAGAATATTCTTAAGTACTTGAAGAGTACTAAAGATTTATTCTAGTCTACGGAGGTCAGAAAGATCTTACTGTCGAAGGATACTGCGATGCAAGCTTTGCATCTGACTTAGATGATTTTAAGTCAATGTCAGGATACATTTTCTGCCTAAACGGCGGAGCAGTGAGTTGGAAGAGTTCCAAGCAGACTACCACTGCAGATTCGACCACTGAGGCCGAATACTTAGCTGCAAATGATGCAGCTAAGGAAGGTGTTTGGATTAGAAACTTCATTCAAGAGTTGAATGTTGTTCCTAGTATGAAAGACCCCATTACTGTGTTTTGTGACAACACTGGGGCGGTTGCTCAAGCAAGAGAACCAAGATCTCACCAACGGACCAAGCACATTATGAGGAAGTATCACCTAATCCGTGATATTATCAAAAGAGGAGATGTACAAATTGAGAGGGTCACATCAGCAGAGAAGGTGGCAGATCCACTTACTAAACCCCTTAGTCGAGAAGCTTTCCAAGGTCATCTTCAGAAGATGGGACTTAGAGTAGCTTTAGAATGGCTTTGACGGGCAAGTGGGAGATTGTTAGGAATAGTGCCCTAGAAAGCCGATTGTATATCCGCTTTGTGCTTTTCCTTATTGTAATCACAGATAATCATTGAATAAAATAACGAATTGAGGCAACACTTCTTTATATGCTCTTGTTTGGTATGCGTTTACTTTGGCTGTGCATGTATGAGAACTCCCCTAATCCTGATGACTTTAGGACTCTACCATTTAGGTAAAGTGGTTCATGAAACGAGCCCTATATCACATAAGTCATGATTAGTAAAATACTCCAAGCCGATGAGTCCTACAGACAGTGGGAGTGTCAACTTGACTCCTCTAAGGCTTGCTTGTGGGATCACGCCCTTAAGAAGGACCACCTTGTTTCATGGAGGTGGAAAGTGTATAGTTGATACGTGCGTGATACATGAGGGTGCTTACTTTAGCAAGTAAGTTCACTGAGGTGCCCCGTGTGAGAACATTCCTAAATGGGAAAGGAAGTTTCTATTTCAGGAAATGGAAACTTCCAGATTAGGAAATATCTCACGAGTCATTGATGTGATTAATTGATCCTTAGACTTGAGGTTCCTTCTCACTTTATGAGTTAACTCTGTAGTCTTAGGTATAAGCTTTAAAGGGTGTCGCCTTAGACAACTGATTCAAGGCTTATGCTGGGGCTGCACAAGTGATTCATGAAAGTGAATGAGAATCAAGAAAAGACCTACACTTGCATTTGCAAGGTGATCTCTTATTGTGTAAGTCATTCATATGCCATATGGAGTCCTTGGCCAAGGCAGTAGATCAAGACATCAAGAAAAGGGTTTCTTGGATTGAGATCAAATGGATATGAAATGCACTTTGCTTTAAGACCGGATTATTAGGGTTCTGATTATTCCCTTGCCCTAGATCTTGGTTGAGAGATAGTAAGTAGGAGGATTGTATCTCACATGAATCAATGACTTAAAGGTTCTGTCGAATCCGAACATTCCAATTTAGCTAGTTAAACACCTGTTGCTAGACTATGGTCGTTTAATCTGTGGACTGATTAATTAATTAGTGAATTAATTAATTGGGGTCACTGCTAATTGAATTGAGAACCTAAAGGGTCACACACAACAACTTGGTTACATGAGTTGAGGCTTAAAAATGATTAAACGAGTTAATCGAGCCTAAGGGGTTCCACACGTGTGAAATCACACGTGTGGCTCACGTGACTGGACACGTGTCATTAAGACATGTGCGCCACACGTGATTATGTTAAATAATTAATGTGTTAATTATTTAATAGACTTTGGTTTAATTTTGAATTAAAAAGAAAGTCTAATTTTGGAGAAAATAATCTAGTTAATTAATTATGAATTAATTAATTAGATAAAAATAAGTTATTTATTTTATAATAAATAAAGTATAAAATTATCCAAATATAGTTTGGATATTTTTAGCTCTCTTAAAAGTTGACTAGAATTAGAATTCAAAGTCAAAGTTGGAAAATACTTGATGATCAAGTAATAGGAGAGAGAGGAACCAAATCCTTTCCCAACAAGGATTTGGATCGGCACCCTCTCCCTATAAATAGGGGAGCTCGAGCTCCTTATGAAGGATTTGGCAATTCTTTTGGTTCATGTGTTGAACACCTTCCTTTCTCCAAGATTAAATTAAACCCTAGGTTAAGCCTAAACACTAACTAGAGAACTAGCATCCTTACTAGTTAGATTGTGATCAAGTTGGTGGACTTTCTCTAGAGACTTCAAGTTAGAAGTTTGAAGATTCGAGCTTTACCAAGGAGAGGGGATCAAGCCGCGAGAAGAGCGTTCTTGGGTGGCTTGAAATGCTTCAAGAAAGAATAAAAGAAAAGTAAGTTTTCTATCTTTACGAATTTGGTTACACGATTGCGAGTCCTAGATCCTTTTGTTGGGAATTTTTTTTTTTAAATTCCGCTGCTTTCTGATTCGTGTTTTCCAACACCTATGGCCTAATATGTGTTGTTTTCTCACCCCGTATGTGAATATATCTCCTATATAAATTTAAATAACGAATGCTTAAGCTATGTTATGATTTGGTGAATAAGCTTTACGTTTTCAAAATTGGTATAAGTAAGAGCATATGTAAGCTATGTTTTGAATCTGTCTATTCGTTTATGTTATGTATGAGCGAGATATTCCCTGAAAGATGGGAATTGGTATTGGTAAGGTATGTTGGGCCTTGGGAATTGTGGGTAAGGACGCCCATGATGGCGAGCGCTGTCGGGTTAAGCGTGTGCATGATTCCCATTCATAGTATTACGTGCGATTCTTGGAGGTTGATGAGGCGTGATGCTCCGAGTACATTGTGGGTTAGCTACCCCTTGTACATAAGTAAGTAGGTGGAGAGGGTTTGATTCCTGAAACAACACTGGGTTGTTGGGGTTGTATTTGCTTTATGATTTCAGTTTTATGATATGCTATGAGGAGTTAGGGGAAGTCCGTTCTCGCCGGAAAGTTGTTTATGTTTATGATGATGGTTCGTGAATCGAGCTAGGATTTCTTTTATATACTATGCGTTAGCTTTTGGAAATGGTTAGGTTTGCAATAACCTTAGCTTGGTTCATGAGTATCGCCTTTGATAATTGCTATGCTTTATATGTATTTAGGTGTGGGTGTGCATTTAGCCCTCTCACTCAGTCGAGTTGTTGACTGACCCCTCTCTTTTCCACCTTCAGTGCAAGTTGTCTCAAGCTAGGTGGGGAAGTACGTATCCTGGTCTTGTACTTACTAGTCTAGGTCGAGTCGCATACATCATCTCTATTTCTGAGTACTCTCTCTATGTATTTCCTTTATGACTTATGACTTGTAATTGGGAGATTATGTTTATATTTGATCTATTTTGGGTCATGAGGCCATTGAATATGCTATATATGTTAGTTTTCAGAGCTCTTATCGATCCTTACTTGTTGCTTCCGCATTTTATTTGTTGTGTTGCGCACTCTGTTCAAGTTTTAGCCCCGTTTAGCCTAGTGTGTGTGTGTAGGTCCCCGTTCGCTTAGACTTGGACTCATGTATGGTAGTTCATTTCATATGTGGATTTCGATTTAGGTGCGGGGGATGTGGTGGCCCAACACTCCGGGCGTCACATTCAGCGGTTGTGAAGAGCCTTAAATATGATGCATGCAGTTAGTAAATGGTTATGGTACGTAAATGGAACCACTAGCGCATGTAAGTATGCAACAACAATAATTAGTGAATTGAAAACAACATTATTTAAAACACATAATTCAAGAAAATTCAAATATCTTAATGCAATGCACACATTAGCACGTTGTTCTTAAGCCGTACGACTTATACTTGACACGACACGATGCTAGAACTCTGGTTTTGCAACCCAGAGCTCTGATACCACTTTAAGAGGTAGCACCGCGAGCAACGAGCCACCACATCCCCCGCACCTAGCCCCGAACCCACATACGAAATTGAAATCTATACATGAGCCCATGACTAAGCGAACGGGAATCTACACACGCTCGCTAAGCCAGGCGGAGCTAAGACAAGACCAAAGCACGCGAACAATGATAAAGCGGAAGCATATAGCAAAATTCAAGAAGATAAATCCACAAAAATTGGTCTAACTATCCCTAGAAGCCTGTCCCGAAAATATACGTAATTAGAATTCAAAAGTACATACATAATCATCTAACATATACAAATTTTATACAAAAGTGTAACCGAATGCAAATGAAATCAACTCGAACTAGGTGACTAGAACTCGACCGACTCACGACTCCGCCTAGCACAAACCAAAACCTGTAATCTGAAAAGTTGAAAGGAGAGGGTCAGTCCACCGATTGAGTGAGGGGGCTAACGCATACCCACACACGTGTACATATAGAGCAAAACACGTATTAAAAAAAAAGAGTATGAATCGGGATAGGGTTTTAAATACCAAAGTCATTTTCGAATCAAACTTACCCCTATTCATAACATAACCGATCAAAGTACAAAAGAAAGATCCTATCCCGTTTCATAATCAACATATCTTATTGAATTCTTATACCCGACAAGTACGGGTCTTACACAAACTCCCCAATTATTAAGATACGTATTAAAGTAGAAATCATAAAACGTAAAGCAATCTAACCCCAACAATATGTAGTTCGGGGAGTAAACCCTCACTACTCATTACCAATGCAAATACATATGGGGTAGCTAGCCCACACCGTGCCTTCCCCGGTTATCCACTGAGGGCTCAAAACACCACGCCTCCACAACCTCCATGAGTCGTGCGTAAGTACTTCAAATGGAGAACGTGCACAAAGGTCATAACCGGCGACCCCATGGTCATCCCGGATCTCCCTTACCCATGTCTCCGGGGCCCAACAAATCAGAACAGAGCATATCAGATCATAACTCGCTACAAATCATACTTACCAAATCATAATCATAACTTATGTACCTTATCAGACATACCATACCTTGCCACTTACCATATGCTATAAATGTACCTCCCCGTGTCATCCTAATCCGTAGTTGGCATTAAGACTCACGGTTTGGAGTATAGCCTCATTGCAAAACATTTCTAGCTTACATACGGTTATACTTATAGTTTTGAAAACCCATAATCATTTGACAAGATCATGAACATATTGTATAAACACGTATCTTTTATATAAATAAAATAGTATATGGGCATGTGGGCTTGAAAACTAGTACATAGGGTTGTAAGTCGCATTAACTAAAAAGAAACAAACCTAAAGCCTCACCTTTTACAAAAAGTGCTCACAAAGGAGTGTTGACGACCAAGAAGAAGCTAAATGGTGGATCCGACACCTCCCGGACTCAAATCTGAGATAAACAAACACATACTCAAGATATAGACTCGATCATAAATCAATTAGATGCAAGGCGATGCATAAGAATGCAAATGGATGCAATGCACGTCCTATACATTCATACTTAGGCATATCAGAGCAAATAACCAAATATCACATAAAGACTTCAAGAAGTAAACTCATAACATATTAAGTAAATTCATAACAGATCATATAATGGCATATCATATGCATTCGTAAGCTTGAAGTCCAAAGAAAGAGCAATAGATGCAAGAAAGCATTAAACGTTTCATATAACGGTCATGAATTCACGTCATAATTACACCTAACAAACAAAGTCATAAACATAAAATAATTAACAAAACACATATATTGCAACACATTAACATGTTAGGATCATAACCTATAACACCCCACTCGTCCTACAAATAAGGTACGTCACTTTTCAACCTTTTTATGAGTTTAATTATGTGATTTTGTGCTTTGTGTGGCCCTATTTTGAACTCTTTAAGAGTTTAGGGGCTTGTTTGCAATTTTCTCTTTTAAGGGGTTTTCCAGTCATTTCTCGTTCGATCGAGAGTTCGACCTTTTTGACAAACGAGTCCGTAGACTCCAAGTTTGCCCCATTCTGACTTCCTTAGCCCGTTCTTCCGACCGTTTTGGTGTACGAGGACCCGAGATATATACCCCAAATCCTCGTTTTATGTGCAAGAATTTCAGCTCCAGCTTCAGCCGTCTTCTTCCAGCGATCCGACACTATTCACATAGTGGAGGTGTGAAAACACACACATGTCCATTCTCGTTTGTTTCTCGACGGAATTCGACGTTTGAGTAGTGGAAATTTATCAACTCGACGAGCCCGACACGATGGTACAAGAATCATAGCCTGAAACTCAGCGGTGGTGGCACTACAGCGAAGCAGCGATGGCGGAACGGACACCCGCCATTTCGCCGCCTCTTCGCGGCGGTCTCCGGCGACTTTTCTCAGACACGCGCCACCCCATCTGTTAGAAGACCTCCTGGCACAACTCCAGTTTCAACGTCGCGGTCAATGATGGCCGGACGGCGCCGCACGCGCTGTCTGAAGCTCGCGGCGGCGACGGTTACTGTAGCGGCGAGTTTCGCCACCTTCCTGCGGCGTTTTCCGACGGGGCTTGATGGTTTCCAAGGTTTTTGACCCTTCCGAGTTCATTTTCGACCTTAGATTGGAGAGAATCGTGGCGAAAGTGGTGGTTCTGGCGTGGCAGCGGTGGCGCGGCTTTTGGCGGTGGTTTAAAGCTTTTCAGGTGATCTTTTGGCGACGGTTCCTTCTGAGAAGTTGTCTAACTCGATGAGATCGAGTTGTTCGTGTAGGTGGCGGCCCAAGAACCGGCCGGCGGCAGCGGACGGCTCTGGACCGGTGGTCCGATTTTTCGGCCACTTTTATGGCTTTAGGCTAGGGGGCTTTCGAAGGCCTCGCTACGGGCTTTCCAACGGTATGTTCGGATTTCGTTTTTGTTTTACGGTTTGTGTTTAATTTCAGTTTTCGTCATTGGGATTTAGTTCGATTTTTCGTCAACAATGTCCGGCGTGTTTGTTATTTTCTGAAATTGGTTGAGGGCTTTTGTCGAGTAGGCCGAGACGCATGTTTCTGTCCTTCCGGGGAATTTTCTGAGCACCGGAGGTGGTGGCCCGGCGGCTGCACGTGGCGGTTCGGCTGGTTTCGATGGCGGCGTTCCGACGCCCTTCGGACAACAAGTTCCTTTCGTCGTGGTGAGTTCAACGCCACTTTCCGTTCGTCAATCGGATGTCCGGTTGATTTGTTGTAATTTATTTTATGTATTTTGAAATATTTGGAATTAATTGTTTAATTGCAATAAATTGTGTATTGTTGTAATTGTCGATCAATATGTATGTCAACGGATATAAAATCATGTATTAAGTGAAATGTGATATGTATGAATATCTTGATCCGCAAATTGGACCCCGATATGTTGAATTCATGCTATTTGTTTAAGTTTGAAGGGGTGTATGTGTAATTTCATTAAACATAGAAATTGTATGACTTCAATTAATTAATCCTTGTGGATTGATAAAACAAATATGCTAATTATGATTTCGATTAAGAGAAATTATTACGACTAAGCTTGAAGCTTTTAATTAGTTTAACCACTTAAATTGAATTGGAATTTATTATTTGATATAAGAATTTGTTATGCAATTTATGATTTAGTAAGAATTGAATTAGTATGTCTTGGATGATTTAACTTGAAACTTTGTAATTTAGGTTTGATTATTTAATTTAAAATAATCCTATTCTGCGATATATGAATTGTATAAAACTTATATAATTAAATTATAAACTTTTGCACGTAAGAAATAAGTTATTCGTACGAATATGAATTGGTTATTTGATATATGAATTTATATGAAATAATGTGACATGCATTGCCTTTCCATTTTGTTTGTTTAAATTAATTATGCATAAGAACATCTCTTGAACTACTTTATGAATATGTTGAGTCATGTGATATTTTATTTTGCAAGTAATTAGTATGAATGTGAACTCTACTTATGTGATTGCGTTTCTTAAGTACTTGAGCATGTGCTGTGCGTCTTTATATGGTTGTCTGTGTCTGAGTCTGAGTTCTGTACTATGTTTTGTGTGTTCAGTTGGTACAGGGGCACCCGGGTGGTGACTTGTGGTCGTGCAGGTTCCGGGGTGGACCATTTGCTTTGGGTTTGGCTTTGTCTGGTACCACGTGAGGGTGTTTTCATTCTAGTTACATACTAAACCCTACAACCCTTATGTGACAAGTTTTGGCCAAAACCTTATGTATGTATATATATATGTTATTGTCAAAGTGGAGTCATCGAGTAAATTATTATCGAGTAACATTTTCTCCAAAATTATGAAATAGGTTATGTTTCTTATAAACTGAAATGTTTTGGCGAGATTGCATGTATGTTATGTTCACGGGCCCAGGAATTTAGTACATGTGGCTATCCGGGGAGGCAAGGGCGAACGGTGATCCCATGTGCTAATTCCATTTATATTTAACGACGAAACGGATCTCGTTAGGAGTTTTGATGAGAAAATGCTAGTTGGGATTTTGAGGATTCAAGTACCTCACCAGCCATTATGCATGAGGTGGTCGGGTCTTGCTAACCCTTGCATCACCCGGAGGAAAAAGGTTGGAACTTATTTTATGATTATGTTTATGTTATGATATGGTTAGGCACCGTGCGTGAAGGCCGGGATAGGGATTGCCCAAACGATTATATCTTATGTTGTATGACTTGCATGTACTATGATATATTGTATGATCACGTATTCAAATGTATTATTATTATTTCTCGTACACGGTCGGAGTTTGGTTGGAGATGAGGCACGCTTATTCGCCGAGTCTTTATGTTTTTGTATGAATTATGAACTTAATGAATTTAATATGATTAGTCGTAAAGTCCGAGCATTGCTTAGTTATTCTCTTGCCCTATTGGAAACTAACTTTAAATAAAACTTTGCTAGGAATTTATGACTTGTATGTGCATGTTTTTATATATATTTATCGTTCCTGCTCGCTCAATCTTCTAGAGACTGACCCTCCCCCTTCTTCTCCACTTTTCAATTCTTGCAGGTTTGAGCTAGGCGGCTTTGAGTCGGGTCTGTCGAGTCTGTGTCGGTCTGTTCGATTTGTTAAGTACTTTGTTTGGATTTGTGAAGGAAACTATGTATATGATATGTATATATTATGCAGGTTGTTACTTATGATTTGGATGTATGAAATTCGGGACAGGTTAGGACAGGTTAGGACAGGTGCTCGGTTTAGATGAACCCGTTTTGATTATATGCTCGATCGGGACAGGTTCTAGGGCAGTTGAACCCGTTTAGTTGATGTTGAGTTACTTTTTGAAATATATGAATTATGATTGCTGATTAAAGTTTTTGAGAATTCATATTTTGTATCGCTTCCGCATTCAGGTTTTGCATAATTGCATTTGTACAGGGTTTAGGTACCGCCTAGCCTAGGTTGGTTTTTCATTTGTCACCCGTTCGCTATGGCTTGGTGCGTGTGCGGACTTTTCATTTTGTACACGTGTCGGGTCATAGTGCGGGGGTGTGGTGCCCTACCGCTTGGGGTGCTACATAACCGAGCTGAAAATTAATGAGAAAAACGGAAAAGAAGCATAAAAGAAGTTCCATGCAAGTTCTTGCAAAAATTGACAATTCTCTACAATGCGCAAGCTGTAAAAAAAAAAACAAAGATATATGGAGTTTCAGAAGTCTAAATTGCATTTTGTTTATTGGATATGAAACTAGAAAAATAGGGCTTTCCGAAAGTATACAGCTCACATTCTAGTTCAAAGGGAGCCGAAAATGGCAAAGGTTTGAAGTTGGATGAAAGTTGGAAATCGGTAAAGTGGCGACACCAAAATAAAACAGTTATATCTCACAATCTAGAACGAATTTTAAAGTGATTCGAATTGGAGAGTGTTCTAGACTCAAACAGGTTGATCTTATCCGAAATTAAAGTCAAACAGAGCTCGGATGAGGGGGTACCCGGCCGGGGAGATTACAAGGCAAAAGTTCCCCGCCCAGGGAAAACAGTCTAGAAACCTTTCAGCACTAAGGTCCCCGCCCGGGGACCATTAAAGGGTAAAAGTTCCCTGCTAGGGGAACCTTTCTGGGCGTGAAAAAGAACACAGCAGCAGGGGTACTCATGTGGCAAGGCAAAAGTCCAACAAACACAAGCAAATCTTAACCCTTACACCTCAAATTCAAGACATAAGTTCATATATACATTCTCTATCACATATCTCAATTTTAAGCCATGAAATCAAGCATACAATAAGTTACCATTAAAGCTCATTTAAGCTCCAACAATGTAGTTTCATGCAATACACAACCAACAACAAGAATTCTTACAAATAAGCAACAAGGAAGCTCAAAAGAACAATGTACATCAATCTTGGAGCATTTAATTCAAGTATGAGAGCAAGAGATCAAATTTCCATATTTCTACACTATTCATCATCTCCTCCATACAAGCATGAATCTAAAGTTTCAAGAGAAAACAATAGGGTAGAATGAAAGTTCACGTTGTAAGGAGTAAGATTCATACCTTGATTCGTTGAAAAAGTGAAGAATGGAGTTAATCTTGAGCTTTCATAGGAGGAAGATGGCTAGGGCTTGGAGAACTTCTTTCTCTCTTCCTTTCTTGTGTATGGAACGAGATATGAGAGTGAAGGAGAGAATGAGTGTGTTATGTCTTGGTTAGGTAGATAAAGGTCAAGAACCGGGTCAAACCATGGCTTAAACAAGTCAAATATTGGCTAAAACGGGCGGGTTAGAGGATCCGACACAAATGTCTTAGTTCGTTGAAGTTTCAAAGGTCCAAGCCTTTGTCAAACAAGTATATAAGAATAAAATAAACACGTAAAAACAAGTTCATAAATCATATAATTCTAGTACGTCACGTATCCACGATGTTTGAAATTAAATTCAAATAAAAGAAGCGAGGTACGAGAAATTAAACGTTAAATCTAACCACATACAACATATAGATCACTTAAACAAGTGATTTAACATACAAATTAAATTAAAGAACATAATTACATAAATAAACCTTCTCGTGACGTCATACTTGGCTCGTCGGAGAGACTGGGTGTCACAAATGATGAAGTGACATAAGGAGATAACACATGAGAGTAATACCATTTAAGGTATTAGAGATAAGGTATCACATAAAGAAACACGTTAAAGTGAGTTATCTTACCGTGAGACTATGATCTTACTAAAACCGAGTAGGTATTAGTCAAATTATGAATCCTAACGTAACCCTAAGGTTATGAAACAAATCAACGAAAGAAAACTAATTTTGAAAAGATGTTTTTGACCCGAGGTTGGTAAACCTTAAGTTCAAACGTCTAATTAGGTATCCCGACCAACTCGGCCAACACGAAAATAAAAGACCGCTGCCTAGCACGAACTGAAAACCAGTACCTGCAACTCAAAGTACAAAAGGCAAAGAAAACAATGAGAAGGTGTCAGCCCTAAAGACTGGTGATGTGACATCCCAGTTTTTCCGGACTTTCAGGTATACCTTAATGTGCGTAATTTAATTAAATAATTATGTGGTTACGTGATATTTAAATGTAATGTGATTATTTGAAGTTATTTGATTAAGTATGAATTCGATTTTGAACGTTTATGCTTTTATGTTCTTGAATTTGCTCTATTTTATATCCGAATTTAATTATGATTTTTGTGAATTTTTTATATGCGTGAATTATGTGAGTTATGAACTTGTTCTTTTGCTCGTTTTAAGTTTTGGAACTTGTTTGGCTTGTATTTTTATTTTATTTTGGGAGATAGGACCTAAAGGGGGCTAAAGGGCATTTAGCGCACCTTGGGTTCCGGGAAGCATAACTTGAGCTCGGGAATTCAGATTCGAATTCCGTCACCTCCGTTGAACTTTCATCGAAGATTTAGGTTCAATAAACCTAGCTTCATATTTTTTAAGCTTATTTGGATCCTCAAACTTTGACAGAAATGAGCCTCGTGTGTAACCTTAACACTCTTTTATTCATAACTTAAGCTATAATTGACCAAATTAAGCAAGACTTGGCCCCACACTCTCAAAAAATAACCCTCTTTCAGCCATTTTCCTCCCATTTCGTTCCACATTGAAGGAAATAGGAGAAATTGGCTGCCAAAACCGAGTCACAAGAGGAAGCAAAATTTTACTATTCACTTATCACACTTTTGAGCTCAAATCTTCATCAAATCGCACCAAATTCAAAAGGTAAGCTTGGGAATTGTATTCTCCTTCTTCTCCTCTTTGTTTGGACTCTTTATTTGCTGAATTTGGTGGAGAAATGAGCATGTTTTGATCAATATAGTGAATAGTAAGGGTTTGGTATATTTTGATGAATTTGGGTGATCTCTTGGGGATTTCTTGGAAGTTATGCATCCTAATTGATCTTGAAGCATCCTATAATATGTTTATGAACTGATTTCGCATGAGAATCAAGGAATCATTGGCTTTCATTTAAGGGTTTTGAAGTTTTTCAAGAAAGGATGAATATACATGTATCTCTTGCATTTCCTTCACATATATCTTCATGTTTAGGCTTAAAAATTGCATGAAATTGATGAATTCTTGCTATATTTTCATCCTAATATGTGTTAACATGGGTATAGCTTGGATTCATGTGAGTTTCGGTAGAGATTTTGGCTTAAAAATCCATTTTTCCCCTGGTGTCGCAGGAGGTCGTGACCAAGATCATTTTTAATGCATATTTGGCAGTGGCCGCGACCCATTTTTGCCTTGCTCTCGACTTGTGAAGTCTTCAAGTCGCGACCCCGACCTTCCCACATTGTTTTTGGGTAGAGGCCGCGACCTGAATTTGCCTTTGTTTCGACTTTCGCGACCAAACCATGAAGAGTTTGGGTAGCGGCCGCGACCACCCCTGCATGTTTGCATGTTTGTTTTCTTCGTTTTGCATGTGTTTGCTTGCTTTATGTGGCTCATTTATGACTCGTTTTTTATATTAACATGTTATATGTGTTAAGCTTTATGTTATGAATTTATAGTTCGTTTTATACCCTCGTTTGTGATATATGATATCTTATGCAAAATGTGACCTTATGTGATCTAAATATGAATTCATCTCCTTTCATTTGCATCATTTACATGCATATGCATTTGCCGAGCTATGTGTTACATTTTGAGTCTAATTGTATCCCTTGTTGTTTGTTTTGTGTAGTTGACCCTCCCGTTGAAGACGAGGTTATCCCTTAGGAGTTCGGTTTCCTTTCTTTTGTCACCGCTACACGTTCGGAAGGTGAGGTTTTGTTCTTTTAGCTATAATAACCTAGAACCCTAATTGATTTGAATCCCGCATGCGAGTTATGAATATTTTATGTTAGAACGTGTTTGATATATACTTTGAGGACTTGTTCTATTTGTTAAAAGATGTTGAAAACGATTTGTATATATATATAAGTTATTTTACGATTGTCTTGAAAACATTTGATAAGTGTGAGTGTGTAAGCAAGTTTTGGGCTTTGAAAGATAAGCTTTGTTGGAAAAATATGATTTTTTACACTATGCCGAGGGGTCGCCGAGCTCTTCCATCAATATTTTTCTTTGAGAGTCTCGCCTAACCTTAGGAGGTTGAGGAAGGGCGTTTTTCTTGAGTTAGTGCCGAAGGTTTCAACGAAGTGATTAAACCTTGTCTCGTGTGAATGTGATCGATAGTTAGGGTCGTCAACCCTTCTATTACCCGGAGAAAGGATGGTTTATGAATTATACTTTGATTATGTCTTCGTTTGTGGGAGTTGAAGGATTGACTCGTACTCGCCGAGTCGTGTGAATTTGTACGGTCTATAAAATGTGGATGGATTTCTAAATATCTAAAACTTGACATTTTGGCCTATAGCTTTAATTTTCTTTTAAGTATATATATATAGTTTGCCACGGGAAAATGCTTTAGCTTGCAAAAACCAATCCCAGATTATGGATCTTTTTATGATTTGATTATGTGCTTTGCTCTATATGTATTATGGGTGCGTGTGTTAACCCCCCCTCCCCCCCACTATTCACTAGGGCTAACCCTCATTACTTTCCCGCTTTTTCCCCTTCTTTGAGTTGCACTCTATATGTATTATGGGTGCATGTGTTAACCCCCCCTCCCCCCCACTATTCACTAGGGCTAACCCTCATTATTTTCCCCCTTTTTTCCCTTCTTTGAGTTGCAAGTACCGTGGGAGTCGAGCTAGGCGGCAAGTTTGGCTTCGAGTTTTACTTGTTTCATAGCTCTGGTCTTCATTATTGCTTTCTTAGTGGTTATTTAGCACTGATGAATTATGAAGTCCTGTATTTTAAATTCTGAATTTGGAGCTATGAATACTTGATACTTAGAATATTTTGGCCCGGGTTGGGCATTGTATAATGGTAGCCGAATCTATTATGCTCTTATGACTATGTGACATGTATATATGTGATCTTGGGAATTAGTATGAATTGCTTTTATCGCTTCCGCTATATTTTGTTGATTGGTATACACTCTGATTGAGGGTTAGGCCGCCTAGCTAGAGTGTGAGTTTTGTTTGTCACCCCGTTTGCTATTGTTTGATGCGTGTACGGAGTCTACATTCCACTACACGTGTTGGGTTCTAGTGCGGGGGATGTGGTGCCCTACGTTCGGGGTGCTACATTCTTAAGTGGTATCAGAGCTCTCAGTTGCAAAATCGGAGCTCTAAAGTCGTCTCGAGCCTGTCTAGGTTGTTCGGCTTAGGGTTATGTGATTATTTGCTTTCATCTATACAATTATGTGACTTATTTGTTTAAATTTGTATTAATTGCTTCCATGAACATGCACTGAACCCCATGCATCAATATTCTCTTTGATTTGTGATTTTCAGGATGCCTCTACGAAGGAGAATGGATAGGGAACAAACCCCGGATCTTAATCAACCTCCTCCACAAGCACCACAACCTCCACCATTGAATGCCGAAAACATTGTTTAGGCTCTTCTGAACCAACTCCAACAGAACCAATAGAATCAAAATCCACAGGTAGATATACAAGAAGGGCAAGTCACACCGGCCTTTCGTGAATTTGAAAACAACAATCCTCCTAAGTGGTTTGGGGGAGATGATATTAAACCAGAGAAGTGGCTATCAAAAATTATTGGAATTTGGGAAATTTATCCTGCTCCTTCTCATGAAAAGGCAATATGTACCGGTCGATTTATCCAAGGTCCGGCTGCAAGATGGTTGAAAGCAACGAGATCTAAGTTGGAAAGGAGTGGAGAGGAATTTAATTGGCAGAATTTCGTGAGGGAATTCCACAAAAGTATATCCCTCCAAGTGCTCGCGAAAGAAGGCTTCAAGAATTTTCTACCGGAGCCAATTGAATACTCTTATTGTAAAGGTCTTAATCATACCGAGGTGACGTGTAGAAAGAAATTGGGAAGATGCTATGGTTGTGGTGCGCCCAGTCACATGATCAACGCTTGTCCTAAGAAGAAGAAGCCTCAACCCTTGAATGCTATGCCTCCGAGAGCTCCTATCTAAGAAAGGGCCTATGCACTTGAAGACGAAGAAGAGGACGCTCAAGTGGATGCAAATGCCATCGTTGAAGGTACTATTAACATTCATGGCATTCCATTACATGCATTATTTGATCCGGGAGCAACGCATTCTTTTATTGCTTCCCGGTTTATTCTTATTCTTTCTTTGCCTATTGCTTGCCTTGATGATTCTTTTGTGGTTAGTTCCCCACTCGGGGGAAGTTTGGTAACAAACCGTGTTTTCCGTGGGTGTCGGGTGGTTGTTAAAGGTCAAGAGTATTGAATGGATTTGATTGGGAAGCCTATGAAGAGGTATGGGGTGATTTTGGGGATGGACTGGTGTGCTAAGAAGGTGATTTTGGGATCTACGATATTCTCAGGTCAGAGGTTGAAGACCTACCCGTTTATTTCCTTTATGGAAGCCAGTAAATTGTTTCAGGATGGTCCGACGACCTACGTGGCCTATCTTTTGAATAAACCGAAAGATCAGGCCAAGCTCGAGGAGACGGAGATCGTGAAGGAGTTTTTCGATGCTTTTCCCGAGAATTTGGGGTCTTTACCTCCGGATCGGGATGTTAAATTTGTAATTGATCTCTATCCCGGAGTAGAACCTTATGCAAAATCTCCCTATAGGATGGCTCCATCGGAGTTGAAGGAGCTGAAGACGCAACTTGATGAGCTCTTAGAGTATGGTTACATTCGCCCGAGCACTTCTTGTAACACCCCAATTTTCGGCTTTCCAGGTATGCGAATTAATTTCCGAATATGCCTTAATTGTTATATGTCCTTAATTGATCATTATTTTAAATTCGTGGACTAAATTGTACATATATTCTTGGACTTAATTGCTCATTCCCCAAACTTTCTATACTTAATTGCATAACTTATAGAACTTGGAGGATTTAGCTGCTAATACCATATTTTTCCAAATATATTACGATGTATGCATTTCTTCCACATACTTCACTTTATTTTTTCATCAAGGATCATCTCCATATTTGCTTCCTCCATAACCGAACCAAGCTCTCCAAAACGGGAAGAAGAATTTCATCCTCTCCGGCTATTTTGTTGAAGGAATTATGAACTTTGGAGCTTAAATCCGCCATATCCTTCTTCTTTATCTCATCCTTTTCATCCAAGGTAACATGTAGGATTTCATGATGATGATTCTTGAAGCTAGGGTTAGTATTTGGTTGCAATAACTTGTGTTTATAATGTTAGAAGTATGACTACAACCTTTAGACTTGAATTCCATACTCAAATCTTGGAAATTAGGGAGTTTCATGGCATATATGATTATGGGATTTAATCTTGAAATCTTCATGATCCATGAGTTATAGAAGTAATTATATTGATTTTATTGTACTATAAGCATGTATATGTATTCCCTTGCATGAGTTATAGTTTATAGAATTGAATTATATGAGTTTCAATGAGATTTGTGGATATTTCGTGCATCCCCTATTTCTTCCCCTGTTTCTGCATCTTCTGCGTAACGGGAATGGCCCTCCCCGTTCCCTTTATATTTAGGGAACGGCCGTTCCCATAGTGTGAATAGTGTGCATCACGGCGAGAGTGGGAACCGCCCTTCCCGTTTTGGCTTGTAAGCCGGAACGGCCATTCCCATCTTCGGGAGTCACTTCGGGTAACTGGGAACGGCCCTTCCCATTTTGAACTAAAGGCCAGAACGGCCGTTCCCAGGGCTCTGGAGAGGCAGAAAGTTTCTGTATAAAACATGAATTTCCATTTCCTTTTCTTTATCTATATTTGATCCCAATATGCTATTATATGATCAATATCATGTCATAATATGAATATATTATGCAACAATGTTCATGGCATGCCCGTCTTTTGATCATGTCGTGTGCTTATTTGGTAACGTTATCAAGTTGTGGTCTAATGAGGGCACAAATGTTTCTATTCCTTGCCAGTTGTTCTCTGGAATAGAGGTCGGGATCAACGAGCACGTTCACGCATTCATGAATCGTCGTGTCACCCGCTAGCAAGCAAGTCAGGTCATGCTAAGCCATGCACGTACCGCGATTATCGTGTCATTGTCAGGATCATGCAAAGCAATTCGGGCACCGTGTTATCGTGATCATCGTGACTACAGTGTTATCATGTAACGCTCGTTAGCTGCAGGAGCTAAGTGCTATACGGGAAAGCGTGCTACGCACATGGGAGCCACCTCTTGAACCTACGAGGCAAAGTGCTACATGTGCGGGAGCCACCTCCTGAACCCGTAGGAGCCACCTCTAGAATCCTGACGCTACGAGTATCATGTTATCGTGTTATCGTGAATGGTGAAGGCTCGCTACCTTCCCATTATCGTGTTATCGTGATTGGAGTGATGGAGGGATTGGAGTGATGGAGTATATTGGCGTGATAGAGAGATTTGAGTGATGGTGTTTATTGGTGTAATAGGGTTCATGGGAGTGATGGAGATATTCGGGAAATCGATATACATGCCGTGTTCTTGCAGGTACATTCTAGGCGGGAATCGAGCTGAGTCGAGTCCTTACATTCGAGCCCCGCAAGGTGTATTTATTTATTTGTTTATCATTTCTAAGGAATTATTGTCGATACTACCTGTTATATATTGAGGAGAAGATAATGTATTGATATGTAAAACCCATGTCTAAATTGCTTGAAAAATGGTCAATAATATAGCATGCTTCCGCTTTGTTCTATTGCATGTATGAATTAGTCCCGTCTAGTTTGTTGTTTCAATTGCATTGTAACCCGTTCGCTATAGGTTGATTCATGTACGGATTGCCTATTTCATATGTGGATTGTAACGCCCCGACTTTTTGGCCGTACAGGTCTGACGTCACGAGTGGGTTTAGACCGAGAGTTATGTGACTTATATGTGTTTTAATTGCTAAGTGAGTATTTAATTTATTAATTTCATGAACTAATTGCTACTATGTGATTTTTATGTGCTTTAAGTGCCACTTGGATGTTCTTGAAATTAATTGCCATTACGTGATCTCTATATGATTTAGGCGATTTTTTTTAGTATATTATTTAAATTCATTCACTACTCGTATACTTGTTAATTTATGTTTTGTTTCACTTACGCACTTATTAGAAATTATATGAAATCCTTGGACTCAATCAAACCTTGTTTCGGACCTCAATCGTTCCCCAACTAAAACTCGGTAACCTAATTGTAGCACTTAAATTCTTGGAGGACCAAAGTGTAAATTCTCTCCTCTCTCCTCCCTTAATACACGATCCAATCCCCCCTTGTCTTCTCATTCTTCTTCTTCTTCATTTCTTTTCTCAACACACAAAGCTTCCAAACCCTCCAATCTCTCTTCCCCATCAACGAGCCATGATCCAAGCAAGGAAGACGAGAAATTCGAGCTCCATTCTCCTCTCTCAAGTTCAAGACCCAAGCTCTACATCATCTATCTTCTCTTCTCCATCATTTTTCTTCCAAGGTATATTGTGGGTTTGTATATTTATGTTTAGTAAGTTAGGGCTTGAATTCCTAGGTGTTCAAAGCATTATTTTGTATGTGTTTGATGCTTTGATACTTGAATCCATGAGTTTTATGTTTGATTGTTGAATCCTTGGAGCAAGAATGTGTATGTATATGTGTGTATGTAGATGTATATAAATATATATATATATATATATATATATATATATATATATATATGTGGGCGGGTTTGTGAATTAATGTGTTTAAATTGTTCTAAACTTGCACGTGACATTCCTACATGATATTTTACATGTTTTAAGTGAATTGGGTTGAGCTTTGGTTGGGATTTTGCCCCCCTTTCTTCCCTCCACGCATAAACCCCTGTTTTGATTCTTCTTCTTGGCCAGGAGGACTACCCGGGCGGGTAGTCTTGTACAGAAGAGTTTCTGCACTCTTTTCTCCCCGGCCGGGTAGTTTTTGCCTCGTATTTTCCCCGGCCGGGTACTCCCTCATCCAAACTCTGATTGACCTGATTTTTGAGCTGTTGGAAACCTCTTGAAGTTTACTAACATCTCCCATTGGAATCACCTTAATATCTTTTCTCATTTATGAGCTATGATCGTTTGAAAATCGTGTCGCTGCTTTGCCGAAACACTGCACTCACCCAACTTTGAACCTTCGCCATTTCCACATCGCTTTGAATCACGATTCGGGCCATATATCATTTGAAATGCCTGTGTGTCTAGTTTTATTAACAATAAACAAAACTCCATTCCAAATTCTAGAACTCAAGATATGTTCAATTCTTTACAGCTTGTGCATTACTAAAAACTGTCAGCTCTCACTAAAAGCTTACCCAATCCGTTTTCTTGCTTTTCCTCCACTTCCTCGGACTCCATATGTCGTTTGAATGTATTGTATGCTTGATTAATTGATTATATGTGATATATCTTGATATTTTCATGAATTTTATGGTATGAATTCAATGCATATGCGTGAAATGACAACATGAACGTTATGTGCTACTCTTATGCATGCATGAATGGTTTGCTCCGTTTAATTATTTTTTATGTTGTGTTTAGCTTCTTCCATGACTTGTATATTTTTTTAATATGTTATGATATGTGATAACTGGTATATTATGAGATCATAATGTAATTTTGTTAATACATTTTGTAAATTATGATCTAATATGCCTTCAAATGCTCTCTAGCTTGCATGCATGAATTGTTCCTCCATTTATTGGCCTCATATGATAACTTCCTGCTTCATTTATAACTCGCGTGCCTTATAAATATGTTATAGTATGAGTTATGATTAATATATGAAGCTTATGGCTCTATTTGATACAAAATATGAAAGATATGAAACGGCCATGTATTGAATGTTTTAAATGAATTACTTGATTATATGACCTCATCACTTGATGCATGCTTCTTATGCATCACACATCACGCGCATAACATGCGTGCATCTATGTGGTTTCATATTGGGTCAATTCTCACGAGTACACATTGTTCCTTCTCTTGTACAGTTCGTTTCCAGGCGGAGACTTCTGAATTGATTAGGCACCAGTATTACTCATGCTTTATGCCTCGTGGTATTCGAGGTGAGGGTGTTTTCGTTTTAGTTACGTATTAAACCTTACAACCTTACGTGACAAGCTTTGGCCAAAAACCTTATATATATATATATGTTACTTTTAAAGTAGAGTTATCGAGTAAATTCTTCTGAAATTATACGTATGGGCGTATATAAGCTTAAAATGGTTTTGCAACGAGGCTATGCTCCAAACCGAGTGTCTTCATGCTAGCAACGGATTAGGATGACACGGAGAGGTACGTGTGTAGCATATGCCGAGTTGCACGGTAAGGTATGTTTTCTTATAGTATGTATCCTAAGTATGAAGCAAATGTTTTGGCGAGATTATGCATGTATGATATGATCACGGGCCCAAGGACTTAGTACATGTGGCTATCCGGGGAGGCATGGGCCGACGGTGTTCCCATGTGCTAGTTCCACTATGTTACAGCGATACCGGCCCTCGCTAGGAGGTTTAGTGGGGAATGGGAGCTGAGTGCCCTTGGGGGAGTCATGAAACCCCATTGGCCTATGTATGAGGTGGTCGGGTCTTGCTAACCCGTCCACCACCCGGAGGAAGAAGGTTAGAACTTATTTTATGATTATGATTATGTTTATGTATGATAGATATACACCGTTCGGGAAGACCGGGACACGGATTTCCCAAATGAATATATCTTATGATATGATATATGATCTGTGTGTATTATGATATATTGCCTGATCACCTATTTAAAGTATTAATGCTATTTGTCATACACAGTCGGAGTATGGTTGGAGATAATGCACGCTCACTCGCCGAGCCTTTACGTTTATGTATGAATTATAAACCTAATGAATTTAATATGAATTAGTCGTAAAGTTCGAGCATTGTTTATTTATTTTCTTGCCCTTCGTGGGAACTAACTTCCAATAAAACCTTTGCTCGGGATTTATGGCTTGCATGTGCATGTTTCTATATTTATGTATCGCTCTTGCTCACTCAGTCTTTTAGAGACTGACCCCTCTTTCCCACTTCTCAGTATCTTCCAGGTTTTACTAGGCGGAGGTCAAGTTTAATTCTCTTGTTGAGTCACACCTGTACACTCGAGTGATATATTACATTGTTATGATTTAATTGTAATTCCTTTATGTATTTGGGCCTGTGAGCCAATTATGAATTATTATTAATATGGATTCGGGACAGGTTGCATGCGTAGTTGAACCCGTGGATAGGATGCATGTTGAAATTTTCTTAGTCATCTTATGATAATGTTATATGTTGGGGCTATTATTGAAATTTATGCTTGGTATTATTGTTGCCGCATTATGTATTCGGGATTTTGATTTAATTGGTTCAGGGTTAGTTTCTACCTAGCCAGGTTGTTTTTTTTTTTTTTTTTGGTCTCCCGCTCGCTATGAGTCCGGTTCATGCTTGGATTATCCATTTCATGTGTGGACTAGACTTGTAGTGCAGGGGATGTGGTGCCTATCGTCCCGGGTGCTACATTCTTAAGTGGTATCAGAGCCCGGTTGCAAAACTGCGGTTCTAGTGTCGTGTCTTGTGAATCTAAGTCGTACGACATAGGATTAATTGATAATATGAGAGTCTTGCTTTTTATTTGAACTTATCTGAACATCTTTCAACTAATTGATAGTGTGCTTTGCATTGATTCTTGCTATTAATTGTTAGTTGATTGGTTTCACGTTGCGTGAATTTTATATGTTCAACGTGTTTTAATTTTAATTTTAATTTTGTTGAATTATTTGTTACATTTTGCATCAATTATGTTGCATGAGCATTGTTATTGAAAAATTGACATGGAAAATATATTATTAAATGTGTTTAACTTAGATTTTGTTAATTTACACGTTTCATTTTGCATTAATACGTGCTTTTGATGCTAATTATGTGCCATATGCATTTATTAACCGGCATGCATTATATTTGAATTGAGTTGTGATTCATAGGTTGCTAGCACAACATCAAATCACGGCAAAATTTCCAAAGTAACCGCCATATACTACAAGTATTCCTTATAGATAGGGGTGAGTTGAAGAAGGCTCCGGATGTTAACAAGAATTCGGGTAATTGGTGGTTTCTATGATGGGGCTTTAGCTAAAGAATTCAAGATCAAAGAAGAAGTGAAGAGCGTGACCTTGAAGATATTAAGATTCAAGGTTTCAATTTATAATCAAAATGAAGACTTTTAAGTAGTTTGATTTAAGGTCAAGTTGTGGAAGTGAAGAGCTAAGTCAAGATAATTCGGGTTGAGATGAGATCGAGACTTAGGATCGGGGGTAAGGAAAAAGAGACTTCTCAAGGTTGAAGATATAATTAAGAATTCAGTTGGGGTTTCGTAATGTAGCACCAGAAATATAAGGAAGAGAAGGGTTAGAGAAAACCAAATAACGCGGTGAGTACAACATCATGGAAGATATAGAATAACAAAGAGAAACGATAAGGAAAGACAAAAAGTTTTTTTTTGGGAGGAAATTATGTGCTCAAGCAGAAATTATCGGCGGACAAGTCATTCAACTAATTTAAACATACAAAAGATGAGACAAGGGGTTTAATCAAGAAGAAAATAAGTTCAAGGATCTCGAAATTTCTGATCATGGAAACACGTAAGTGGATTCAAGGAACTTCAAAGATTTGAAAGTCAAGGGAAGGCAAGATAACTTAGTTGACATTTAAGTTCTGCAATTTAATCGGAGTGGAAAGAATAAGATTATATAATCATTGAAGCTAAGTTCATTCCCCCTTACGAGCTCACAAAGAAGGAAATGAGGAGACTACGATCAAGGTGACGACTATGGTGGAAACTCTACAAGTTGGAACAGGAATTTAGGGAGACTAGCGAAACCGATTTTGTGAATGTGGAAGGATTGGGGTTTAAGGATAACTTCGGAGTTTTGGGTCTCTCAAGAGGTACAAAGAAGTAAAAAGGAACTTGGAAATTGGTATTTGGGAAGATTGAGGTATCAAGATGTTCACGTATAGAAGATTGGAATTTAACAACAAAAAAGAATCTGGGAAGCATGGATGGATGCCAGAAGAATTAAGGAAGTAGAAGACCGTGGGTAAGTAAGAAGTGGTCGATGAATTCGAGGACGAAGGATCAAATTGTCAAGCTAAAAACTTCCCTCTTTGGTGAACGGTACTTGTATTCGTATTCATGGCACGTGCATCATACATCGCTTTAAATTATTTAATTTTCGTTATCTATATGTGTGTTCATTCTTAATTGATATAATTGCTCCAACATGTTGCAACTTTAATTGCTTACTACATGCATTGGCATCTTAATCCCGCATGCATGGCTTAGTGTTTATTTAATAGGAAATTTCTCGCACTTTGGTTATTGAGTGTTACTCCGACCAGGTCTTACTTGAATCAAGATGAGAAGAATGCTTTGGGTTGCATAGTGTGAATTGAAAAGGAAAGGAAGAAATACGGAGGCTCCGAAAATTATAACTGGAAATTAGAATGAAGGAAATAGGTTGTTATCCTTACCAATCACTTCAAGTGAAGGTGAGTGAGGTCACCGGGCATGTAGATTGGTTAAAGCCACCGATATCGTGGAAGTTAAGCTAAAGAAATTGAGAATCTTTGATCCGAGAGGCAGTAAAATAAGTTCGAAAAGTTAGAATGGAAACTTTAAGGGGGAGAGCCGACCGGGAAGTGATTTAAATTTTTCTTATGCTTTAATGGATTACCTCTGGTAGGAACAACAGAAATGTAAGAATCCACATGTAACGAGAGTCTACAAAGGTGTTTTGAGATAAAATGGAAGGTCTAGGATTTGATGGAATTTCACGACCGAGGTGAATGAAGTCTCAAGGATGGTATTGAACGAGACAATTGCTCCAAGATATGAAGATGTGGAATCAAGGACTGTTCGGAGGAATTGAAACGTTAAGATATGGTAAAAGCATAATCGTTGGGAACTTCGATTGAAGAATCAACCCGGTTGATTTCTTTTTATGAGACTTACAAGTTAAATCTTCCAAGGTTAAAAAGATCGTAGATGATGTAACGTGTCTTCTTCTTGGAGCCATGGGACTGTGAAGGAATTTCAGGAATTAACAAGGAAAGTATTGGGAAAAAGGAAAGCCAATCGGACCATCATATTCCGTGATGGGCAAAGTGAGAGTCAATTCAATTGGGCGTTGAGAATGGAATGTCTAGGAGGAATTACAACATAATTAAGAGGGTTACCAGCTCGTGAGTCATTTTCCATGATAAGTCGGGGATGTTATTAGGATGGAAAAAAAAAATGAAATTTTGAGTTATCAAATGACTAGCTCGAGCAACCGAACAAGTCAAAAATGAGTCGTGAAGAAGGATGAATTAATTGGGTTAAGTTTAAGCACACACTCAAGATTAGAAACTTTGGACCGTGATGTTTATTAAAGATAAGATGATCGACCGTGGGCCGAAAATCGGGTGATCATTGAAGCCTTGAACACAACGTGCATTTTAAATTGTGGCACTAGGGGTTGAAGGAATTTCCCACAAGAACCCCGCTTTGAATCGAATCACTATAATTGAAGATTTCCGAACAACGGTGAACGGTACATCAAGCATCCATGGCATATGCATACGTTCGACTTGTAGTTTGAATAATTTTATGACGATAAGTGTTTTGATTGCTTGTTGTATTAACTGTTTTTGCATGATTGATACTTGACGTATTTGATATCTCCTACATGTTTCTTGTGTAGTTGTTGTGTGATTATTTAATTAGTTGTTGTTTTGAGAGCTTGAGAGTTTCTCTTTCCTTGTGTTTGAGAGACGGGGTTCTCTCATCGTCTTTTTGAGAGACGGTGTGCTCTCACTAGTTGTTTGTGAAAGACGGGGTTCTTTCGTTGCCTGCTATCTATTAGACTTGCGAGTGCCTAGGTTTTGGTGAGTTAAGGGTCGTGAAGTAACAACAATTGGAGACTAGTTGTGCTTGAAGACCTTTTCCGAGCTAATTCCTGACGGGGAGTTGCTAACCCGCGTGGGATGAACACGGTAAAGTTCACGTGGAAATCAGAAATCAAGGCCCCAGATCCTCTTAAGGGGGAGAGGTTGTAATGCCCCGACTTTTTGGCCGTACGGGTATGACATCACGAGTGGGTTTAGACCGAGAGTTATGTGACTTATATGTGTTTTAATTGCTAAGTGAGTATTTAATTTATTAATTTCATGAACTAGTTGCTACTATGTGATTTTTATGTGCTTTAAGTGCCACTTGGATGTTCTTTAAATTAATTGTCATTACGTGATCTTTATATGATTTAGGTGATTTTTTTTATTATATTATTTAAATTCATTCACTACTCGTATACTTGTTAATTTATGTTTTGTTTCACTTATGCACTTATTAGAAATTATATGAAATCCTTGGACTCAATCAAACCTTGTTTCGGACCTCAATCGTTCCCCAACTAAACCTCGGTAACCTAATTGAAGCACTTAAATTCTTGGAGGACCAAAGTGCAAATTCCCTCCTCTCTCCTCCCTCAATACACAATCCAACCCCCCCTTGTCTTCTCATTCTTCTTCTTCTTCATTTCTTTTCTCAACACACAAAGCTTCCAAACCCTCCAGTCTCTCTTCCCCATCAACGAGCCATGATCCAAGCAAGGAAGACGAGAAATTCGAGCTCCATTCTCCTCTCTCATGGTCAAGACCCAAGCTCTACATCATCTATCTTCTCTTCTCCATCCTTTTTCTTCCAAGGTATATTGTGGGTTTGTATATTTATGTTTAGTAAGTTAGGGCTTCAATTCCTTTGTGTTCAAAGCATGATTTTGTATGTGTTTGATGCTTTGATACTTGAATCCATTAGTTTTATGTTTGATTCTTGAATCCTTGGAGCAAGAATGTGTATGTATATGTGTGTATGTAGATGTATATATATATAATCATTGAAGCTAAGTTCATTCCCCCTTACGAGCTCACAAAGAAGGAAATGAGGAGACTAAGAACAAGGTGACGACTATGGTGGAAACTCTACAAGTTGGAACAGGAATTTAGGGAGACTAGCGAAACCGATTTTGTGAATGTGGAAGGATTGGGGTTTAAGGATAACTTCGCAGTTTTGGGTCTCACAAGAGGTACAAAGAAGTAAAAAGGAACTTGGAAATTGGTATTTGGGAAGATTGAGGTATCAAGATGTTCAAGTATAGAAGATTGGAATTTAACAACAAATAAGAATCTGGGAAGCATGGATGGATGCCAGAAGAATTAAGGAAGTAGAAGACCGTGGGTAAGTAAGAAGTGGTTGATGAATTCGAGGACAAAGGATCAAATTTTCAAGCTAAAAACTTCCCTCTTTGGTGAACGGTACTTGTATTCGTATTCATGGCACGTGCATCATACATCGCTTTAAATTATTTAATTTTCGTTATCTATATGTGTGTTCATTCTTAATTGATATAATTGCTCCAATATGTTGCATCTTTAATTGCTTACTACATGCATTGGCATCTTAATCCCGCATGCATGGCTTAGTGTTTATTTAATAGGAAATTTCTCGCACTTCGGTTATTGAGTGTTACTCTGACCAGGTCTTACTTGAATCAAGATGAGAAGAATGCTTTGGGTTGCATAGTGTGAATTGAAAAGGAAAGGAAGAAATACGGAGGCTCCGAAAATTATAACTGGAAATTTGAATGAAGGAAATAGGTTGTTATCCTTACCAATCACTTCAAGTGAAGGTGAGTGAGGTCACCGGGCATGTATATTGGTTAAAGCCACCGATATCGTGGAAGTTAAGGTAAATAAGTTGAGAATCTTTGATCCGAGAGGCAGTAAAATAAGTTCGAAAAGTTAGAATGGAAACTTTAAGGGGGAGAGCCGACCGGGAAGTGATTTAAAATTTTCTTATGCTTTAATGGATTACCTCTGGTAGGAACAACAGAAATGTAAGAATCCACAAGTAACGAGAGTCTACAAAGGTGTTTGGAGATAAAATGGAAGGTCTAGGATTCGATGGAATTTCACGACCGAGGTGAATGAAGTCTCGAGGATGGTATTGAACGAGACAAATGCTCCAAGATATGAAGATGTGGAATCAAGGACTGTTCGGAGGAATTGAAACGTTAAGACATGGTAAAAGCATAATCATTGGGAACTTCGATTGAAGAATCAACCCGGTTGATTTCTTTTTATGAGACTTACAAGTTAAATCTTCCAAGGTTAAAAAGATCGTAGATGATGTAACGTGCCTTCTTCTTGGAGCCATGGGACTGTGAAGGAATTTCAGGAATTAACAAGGAAAGTATTGGGAAAAAGGAAAGCCAATCGGACCATCATATTCCGTGATGGGCAAAGTGAGAGTCAATTCAATCGGGCGTTGAGAATGGAATGTCTAGGAGGAATTACAACATAATTAAGAGGGTTACCGGCTCGTGAGTCATTTTCCATGATAAGTCGGGGATACTATTAGGATGGAAAAAAAAAATTGAAATTTTGAGTTATCAAATGACTAGCTCGAGCAACCGAACAAGTCAAAAATGAGTCGTGAAGAAGGATGAATTAATTGGGTTAAGTTTAAGCACACACTCAAGATTAGAAACTTTGGACCCTGATGTTTATTAAAGATAAGATGATCGACCGTGGGCCGAAAATCGGGTGATCATTGAAGCATTGAACACAACGTGCATTTTAAATTGTGGCACTAGGGATTAAAGGAATTTCCCACAAGAACCCCGCTTTGAATCGAATCACTATAATTGAAGATTTCCGAACAACGGTGAACGGTACATCAAGCATCCATGGCATATGCATACGTTCGACTTGTAGTTTGAATAATTTTATGACGATAAGTGTTTTGATTGCTTGTTGTATTAACTGTTTTTGTATGATTGATACTTGACGTATTTGATATCTCCTACATGTTTCTTGTGTGGTTGTTGTGTGATTATTTAATTAGTTGTTGTTTTGAGAGCTTGAGAGTTTCTCTTTCCTTGTGTTTGAGAGACGGGGTTCTCTCATCGTCTTTTTGAGAGACGGGGTGCTCTCACTAGTTGTTTGTGAAAGACGGGGTTCTTTCGTTGCATGCTATCTATTAGACTTGCGAGTGCCTAGGTTTCGGTGAGTTAAGGGTCGTGAAGTAATAACAATTGGAGACTAGTTGTGCTTGAAGACCTTTTCCGAGCTAATTCCTGACGGGGAGTTGCTAACCCGCGTGGGATGAACACGGTAAAGTTCACGTGGAAATCAGAAATCAAGGCCCCAGATCCTCTTAAGGGGGAGAGGTTGTAATGCCCCGACTTTTTGGCCGTACGGGTATGACATCACGAGTGGGTTTAGACCGAGAGTTATGTGACTTATATGTGTTTTAATTGCTAAGTGAGTATTTAATTTATTAATTTCATGAACTAGTTGCTACTATGTGATTTTTATGTGCTTTAAGTGCCACTTGGATGTTCTTTAAATTAATTGTCATTACGTGATCTCTATATGATTTAGGTGATTTTTTTTATTATATTATTTAAATTCATTCACTACTCGTATACTTGTTAATTTATGTTTTGTTTCACTTATGCACTTATTAGAAATTATATGAAATCCTTGGACTCAATCAAACCTTGTTTCGGACCTCAATCGTTCCCCAACTAAACCTCGGTAACCTAATTGAAGCACTTAAATTCTTGGAGGACCAAAGTGCAAATTCCCTCCTCTCTCCTCCCTCAATACACA
The DNA here is from genome assembly GCA_037501455.1 of Lantana camara. NCBI lineage: Eukaryota > Viridiplantae > Streptophyta > Magnoliopsida > Lamiales > Verbenaceae > Lantana > Lantana camara. Next base: position 66,566,015 of record CM074862.1, read on the forward strand.
ATCCAACCCCCCCTTGTCTTCTCATTCTTCTTCTTCTTCATTTCTTTTCTCAACACACAAAGCTTCCAAACCCTCCAGTCTCTCTTCCCCATCAACGAGCCATGATCCAAGCAAGGAAGACGAGAAATTCGAGCTCCATTCTCCTCTCTCATGGTCAAGACCCAAGCTCTACATCATCTATCTTCTCTTCTCCATCCTTTTTCTTCCAAGGTATATTGTGGGTTTGTATATTTATGTTTAGTAAGTTAGGGCTTCAATTCCTTTGTGTTCAAAGCATGATTTTGTATGTGTTTGATGCTTTGATACTTGAATCCATTAGTTTTATGTTTGATTCTTGAATCCTTGGAGCAAGAATGTGTATGTATATGTGTGTATGTAGATGTATATATATATATATATATATATATATGTGGGTGGGTTTGTGAATTAATGTGTTTAAATTGTTCTAAACTTGCATGTGACATTCCTACATGATATTTTACATGTTTTAAGTGAATTGGGTTGAGCTTTGGTTGGGATTTTGCCCCCCTTTCTTCCCTCCACGCATAAAACCCTGTTTTGCTTCTTCTTCTCGGCCAGGAGGACTACCCGGGCGGGTAGTTTTTGTACTAAAAACTACCCGGGCGGGTAGTCTTGTACAGAAGACTTACTGCACTCTTTTCTCCCCGGCCGGGTAGTTTTTGCCTCGTATTTTCCCCGGCCGGGTACTCCCTCATCCGAACTCCGATTGACCTAATTTTTGAGCTTTTGGAAACCTATTGAAGTTTACTAACATCTCCAATTGGAATCACCTTAATGTCCTTTCTCATTTGTGAGTTATGATCATTTGAAAATCGTGTCGCTGCTTTGCCGAAACACTGCACTCACCCAACTTCGAAACTTCGCCATTTCCACATCGCTTAGAATCACGATTCGGGCTATATATCATTTGAAAGGCCTATGTGTCTAGTTTCATTAACAATAAACAAAAATCCAATCCAAATTCTAGAACTCAAGATATGTTCAATTCTTTACAGCTTGTGCATTACTAAAAACTGTCAGCTCTCACTAAAAGCTTACCCAATCCGTTTTCTTGCTTTCCCTCCACTTCCTCGGACTCCATTTGTGGTTTGAATGTATTGTATGCTTGCGTAATTGATTATATGTGATATATCTTGATATTTTCATGAATTTTATAGTATGAATTCAATGCATATGCGTGAAATGACAATATGAACGTTATGTGCTACTCTTATGCATGCATGAATGGTTTGCTCCGTTTAATTATTTTGTATGTTGTGTTTAGCTTCTTCCATGACTTGTATATTTTTTTAATATGTTATGATTTGTGATAACTTGTATATTATGAGATCATAATGTAATTTTGTTAATACATTTTGTAAATTATGATCCAATATGCCTTCAATTGCTCTCTAGCTTGCATGCATGAATTGTTCCTCCATTTATTGGCCTCATATGATAACTTCCCGCTTCATTTATAACTCGCGTGCCTTATAAATATGTTATAGTATGAGTTATGATTAATATATGAAGCTTATGGCTCGATTTGATACAAAATATGAAATATATGAAATGGCCATGTATTGAATGTTTTAAATTAATTACTTGATTATATGACCTCATCACTTGATTCATGCTTCTTATGCATCACACATCATGCGCATAACATGCCGTGCGTCTATGTGGTTTCATATTGGGTCAATTCTCACGAGTACACGTTGTTCCTTCTCTTGTACAGTTCGTTTCCAGGGCGGAGACTTCTGAATTGATTAGGCACCCATATTACTCATGCTTTATGCCTCGTGGTATTCGAGGTGAGGGTGTTTTCGTTTTAGTTACGTATTAGACCTTACAACCTTACGTGACAAGCTTTGGCCAAAAACCTTATATATATATATATGTTACTTTTAAAGTAGAGTTATCGAGTAAATTCTCATGAAATTATACGTATGGGCGTATATAAGCTTAAAATGGTTTTGCAACGAGGCTATGCTCCAAACCGTGTGTCTTCATGCTAGCTACGGATTAGGATGACACGGAGAGGTACGCGTATAGCATATGCCGAGTTGCACGGTAAGGTATGTTTTCTTATAGTATGTATCCTAAGTATGAAGCAAATGTTTTGGCGAGATTATGCATGTATGATATGATCACGGGCCCAAGGACTTAGTACATGTGGCTATCCGGGGAGGCATGGGCCGACGGTGTTCCCATGTGCTAGTTCCACTATGTTACGGTGATACCGGCCCTCGCTAGGAGGTTTAGTGGGGAATGGGAGCTGAGTGCCCTTGGGGGAGTCATGAAACCCCATTGGCCTATGTATGAGGTGGTCGGGTCTTGCTAACCCGTCCACCACCCGGAGGAAGAAGGTTGGAACTTATTTTATGATTATGATTATGTTTATGTATGATAGATATACACCGTTCGGGAAGACCGGGACACGGATTACCCAAATGAATATATCTTATGATATGATATATGATCTGTGTGTATTATGATATATTGCCTGATCACCTATTTAAAGTATTAATGCTATTTGTCGTACACAGTCGGAGTATGGTTGGAGATAATGCACGCTCACTCGCCGAGCCTTTATGTTTATGTATGAATTATAAACCTAATGAATTTAATATGAATTAGTCGTAAAGTTCGAGCATTGTTTATTTATTTTCTTGCCCTTCGTGGGAACTAACTTCCAATAAAACCTTTGCTCGGGATTTATGGCTTGCATGTGCATGTTTATATATTTATGTATCGCTCCTGCTCACTCAGTCTTCTAGAGACTGACCCCTCTTTCCCACTTCTCAGTATCTTCCAGGTTTTACTAGGCGGAGGTCAAGTTTAATTCTCTTGTTGAGTCACACCTGTACATTCGAGTGACATATTACATTTTTATGATTTAATTGTAATTCCTTTATGTATTTGGGCCTGTGAGCCAATTATGAATTATTATTAATATGGATTCGGGACAGGTTGCATGCGTAGTTGAACCCATGGATAGGATGCATGTTGATATTTTCTTAGTCATCTTATGATAATGTTATATGTTGGGGCTATTATTGAAATTTATGCTTGGTATTATTGTTGCCGCATTATGTATTCGGGATTTTGATTTAATTGTTTCAGGGTTAGTTTCCGCCTAGCCAGGTTGTTTTTTTTTTTTTTTTTTTTTTTTATGTCTCCCGTTCGCTATGAGTCCAGTTCATGCTTGGATTATCCATTTGTGTGGACTAGACTTGTAGTGCGGGGGATATGGTGCCTATCGTCCTGGGTGCTACGTGGATCGGCCTATAGTGTGGGGGTGTGGCATCCTCACGTGTTGGGGTGCTACACTTCTCCGTGGAGTGCCCTGGTCCTGGTTGGGAAGAAGAAAGACGGGAGCAGAATCGGTTAACGGTTAAAAATAAATACCCACTTCCTCATATCGAAGAGTTGTTTGATTGTAACGCCCCCACCCGTACTGGAAAATGAGGAGAGCGGTGTCTCAACCCCCGCACTGAAGCACCTCTCAAGTAATGGTGTAAGCCACTACTCAAGAAATACTCCAGCGAATGGCTATCTATCTCCGAACTATACATGTATAACGATGTGGCTATGCAGTGGAAAATCAGAGTATTTTAAAACTTTTCAAAACATGTGCGTGATGGCATGTAACAAGCAAGAACATATTGATCGTGTAAAAGAGACTTGGCATGTCAGAACATATAACATATTCACATATAAGTACCGAAATAGTAGAGTTCAAGATATCGGTAGTAGAGTAGCAGAAAGAGTATAACAAAGATACTCAAGTATTCAGAAACGTGAAGTGATGCAGCCATAAAACATATGCAGGACACGACAGAAAGTAATACTAAGTCCTGATATAAACAAAAGTGACAATCTAGAGCTTCAAGATACCTCTAGACTGCGGCTGCAAGACCTGAAACCACGAGGCAAGAAAACGGGAGAGGTATTAGTCAAAAGGACTAAGTGAGGGAATACTTAAAAGAAAGTACTGGGTGATAAAGAACTTGAAGTGTAGTTCAAAACTGTTAATGCAAAGCTTTAAAGAAGAACTTGAAACAAGTTCGATTGATAAAACTGTTTGAATGCAATGCTGTAAAAGAATATGAGTTTCAAAACTCTTTTCATGAATGCTATCACAAGCGTACACATATGCCGTAGATGGTTCATAGTTCTTTCATAAAGCGGGATACGGGTAAAGTGAACTTTTCCAAATATGAACCTTCCTTTATGAAACAGAATTTTGCCCGCAAGCTAGGCTTCTCCATCCTTACTCCAGAAAACATGATTTCGTAGAGTATCGGACCGAGGTCAACAATAACTCCACACACAGTAGAGTATCGGACCAAGATTAACAATACCCCACTCACATACAAACATGCACCATCCTCCACCGGTTGTCACTTCGGGTAGCTAGCCCTAGGCGACCTGTAAACATGTAATGGGAACAGATTTGTTGTCCGTTCCCAGACAGATTGTCTAATTGTGGCGGCCGGTATTGGTGATGTTGTTGGCGCACACCTCCCGAACATCACCTCCACACATAACCACTCCGGGTGCTCACTATAACATGTGAAACTGTCTGTAAACATATGTCGTTGTCTGTAAAACATATGATGTTGTCTATAAACCACGTGATGTTGTCTGTAAAACATGTGAAACTGTACTTTGAAAACATTTGCAGAACATGTAACTGTCTTTGAACAATAATGCAGAACTTTGGAAAACATGTGTTGTTGATCAAGTTATACTATTAAAGTATGAATGATCCTTTCAAAAGAATGTCCCAATAAAAGGGATAGTTCAAAACGAGGTTTAGCTTTGAGTTTCAAAACATACGATACGATAGTATAATCGTGGTTCCAGTTTGAAAACATTTTAACTTCACCTCACCTATTAGTAACAAAAGGTAGGTACACAGATTACGCGGTGCCCTGGGGATCCCAGTGCTCGACTTTAACTCCTGTAGGTGGTGTACTAGAGTGAGCTTAAGTACTAAGACCCACTACTAACCATGATGCATATGAAATGCATGAAACAATGAACAAGGACATGTAAAGAACATGTAACACAAGAGAGTAATACCATTTAAGGTATTCAAGAAAGGTAACACACAAAGGAATACGTTAAAGTGAGTTACTCTTAACGTGGGACTATGATCTTACAATAATCGAGTAAGCTTTAGTCAAATTATGAATCATATCGCAAACCTTAGGTTAAGAAACAAGTCCACGAAAGAAAACACATTTTGAAAACACATTTTAGACACTGGATATGGAAACCCTAGGTGCAAATGTCTATTAAGAAAGCACAAGTTTTATTTCATTTTTACTATTTAAAAGCACTATTCAAAAGTACTATTCAGGATTACTATTCCGGATTACTATTCATAGTTACTATTCACATGTCGGGTCAAAGGGTTGGGTCAAACCCTTACTATACATACACCCCCCCCCCACACACACACCATACAGGTACGCACACACGGCATGCACACACACCCCCTAATTAAATTATGATCTTGATTATAAACTATAGTTTCAAGTTCATGTTAATATAATCAAGTGTGATCTAGGTTAAAGGTGTAAGCTATGGTTAAGAGATCCAATTAAGGCATAAGATCAAGTTATGAAACACTATTCTATCTTAGGTTATAACATGTGACACTATTAAAGTGTATAACATATGATCAAGGCTTTAATCCATTAATCCATATCATATCATAAGCTCAATTCATAATTCATGAATCATATAACCATATAAGAACATGTCTCAACATATATCATATCATATCATGAACCTTGGGCATGTAACATGTAACAAATTAAATTTAATATCAACATGTAACAAATTGTGACATAATTGATCATAGAATACTATTCCATTAGCTAACATGCAAGAATATAATTCAAATTCCATAACCATGCATCAATTCTCATAATATAACAACCATATCACATGATCATAGCATATGCTAAAGCATTCCATAACATATTCAAGCATATACTAAACAATTAAAACATATAAACATATATTCAAACATATCATGAAAACTATATAATAAATGCATAAAATAAAATCCTATATGGCTTAGGGAAGACCCTAAGACCCAACCTAAACATAATATAAACATACCATAACATAAAAACATAAACTAACTAAATCATAACATAACAACCATAGCATAAAATAAATAAAACAACTAACCTAGCGGGAGGGGAGGCTCACGTCCAAGAAAAGAAAGGAGGGAGAGAGGAGTGCTTGTTAACACAAGACTTTGAGCAAGGATTCTAATGGCATGAGGGGGGTATTTATAGGTGTTGGGAAGCCCCTCACAGTGGAAATAAACTTGAGGTAAGGGTATGAGAGCAAAAGTGGGTTAGCTTCTCTTGAAAGCTTCATCATTCATCAAACAAAATTGGGACTGCTAGGGGGTATTTTCATAATTTCACTGCCAAAACGTGAAAATTAGCTTCGAAAAGCATATTCATACGTCAAAATCGGATTTACCGTTTGAAAGATACATTAGTTTTAGTGAATAAAAGTTTTGAGCTCGAAACTCAACACGAGTGAAAACGACTTTCTAGAATGATTTTCAAGTCCGGATTGTTTCCAAAATTCAAGAAATAAATCAAGAAGCGTTTTGAGTCCAATATCGACAATAAAAAATTTTACCGTTAAAAAGTTGAAAACGTAGAATGAATAGTGAATTCTTACGTACAGACGTACGCATCAAAATTTCAAGCTAGGGTTTGAATCAAGAGTTGTAAAACATCTTAAAAATCTTGAAATAGCTCAAGTAGTGTAATTCCGAAGAGAAAACATTTTCCGAATGAAAACCGTTCGTAGAAGGAATAGTGAACTAGGGTTTTCGTAAACATTTTCAATAAAACCAATGCTCAAAATAGATTTCCAAGTCAAGAATGATTTCAAAAGACTCGTCTCAACTCAAGGGTCGATTTGATTGTAGACTCGGGTAGGAAAAGATATCAGAATCAAAAGCTCATTTTTAGATGAATAGTAACTCTGGTCGGTAAGTTCCAAAAATACCCTTATGGTTCAAGAAAGACTCCTTGAGCTTGGGAAACAAGTTCAAACGATTGGGAAACATGTGTGGTGAACCTCTAGGGTTCGAGTAGCCATATGAACAAGGTAGGCTTGGGTTATGAATAGTAAACTGTATCAAAGGTCAAGAATTCCCCCTTAAAACATGTCAGATCATATACGAGCACAAAGTTCATGTAAGAACGCAATGCATGAAGGTTCAAAAAGTTGGATCACGGTCTATAAATGCTTTACCAATGCCCTTAGCTTACCATTTTCATCCAGGCCCTGTTTTAGGCTGTTACAATCACCCCTCCTTAAAGAGAATCTCTCCTTAGATTCTTCCGTTGTAACTGCAAACAACTCGGGGTGATGCTTCTGCATTTTCTCTTCTGTCTCCCAGGTTGCCTCTTCTGTCCCATGTCCCTTCCAAAGGACTTTAACCAAAGGAATTTTCCTATTCTTCAGCTCTTGAAACTTCATATCTAGAATCTTAGCGGGCTTCAAAACATAAGTCAAATCCGGTTCCAACGGTATCTCCTCTACCGGCACAACCTCTGTCTCATCTGAGAAACACTTGCGAAGCTGAGATACATGAAATACATTGTGGATTCCTATTAAACCTACAGGCAAATCCAATCTATAAGCAGTCGGTCCGATTCTCTCCAGTATCTCATACGGTCCAACATATCTCGGGTTTAACTTTCCATCTTTCCCAATTCGGGAAAATCCTTTCCTTGGCGATGCCTTCAGAAATACCTTTTCGCCCACGGCGAATTCTAAATCCCTTCTTCGTCGATCAGCATAACTCTTATGGATGTCCTGGGCAGCTTTCATTCTCTGGCGAATGATCTGAATCTGCTCCGTCGCTTCTCTTATCCATTTAGCTGAATTCACTCTGATTGGTCCCTCCTCAGTACATCTTGCTTTATCCAAATCCCAGTATAACGGGGATCTACATTTCCTTCCATAAAGGGCTTCATATGGAGCAGCTTTAATAGAAGCTTGATAACTATTATTGTATACAAACTCCACAAGAGGTAAACACTATTTCCAACTTTCTTGGAAGTCCAAAGCGCAACCTCTTAGTATATCTTCCAAGTATTTAATCATCATTTCTGATTGTCCATCCACCTGAGGATGTGCTGCAGTACTGAAGTTCAACTTTTTTCCCATCAAGGTCTGAATTTCTTTCCACAATTGCGAAGTGAATTTCGGATCTATGTCCGATACTATGCTGTTCGGAACTCCGTGTAGTCTGACAATCTCTTGTTTATACAGCTTTGCCAATGTGCTGACCTTATTCGTCGTCTTTACTGGCAAAAAGTGTGCTGACTTTGTCAATCGATCAATGATCACCCAGATACTATCTTGTCCTCCTCTGACTTTGGGTAATCCAGTGACCAAATCCATCGTGATTTGCTCCCATTTCCATGTCAGAATCGGTAATGGTTGCAACATCCCACTCGGCTTCTGGTGCTCAGCTTTAACTTTCTGACGAGTTAAGTACTTCTTGACATAGTTGGCTATGTCTCTCTTCATTCAGTTCCACCAGAAATCCGTCTTAACATCTTGATACATCTTAGTGCCTCCGGGATGTATCGTGTACTTAGTCTTGTGCGCTTCGTCAAGAATCTCTTTCCTCAAAGCAGTTGGTACGCATACTCGACCTTTGTATCTCAATATTCCATGTTCATCAACCCTGAACTTAGTCTCATCATCTTTCTCCTTAGATTCGAGACATTTCTTGGTCCACTCGTCGTTCTTCTAAGCTTCCAACACTTGCTCTTTCAATGGTGATATCATCACAACATTCGCGATTTGAGCTTTAGTTATCACCTCCATTCTTTCTCTTTGATCAATCTCGGGATTGGTAGAAATCTGTACCAGACGAACTTTCCTGCTTAGTGCATCGGCTACAACATTTGCCTTTCCTGGATGGTACTGAATAATGCAATCGTAGTCTTCCAGAAATTCCATCCATCTCCTTTGTCGCATATTCAACTCTTTCTGAGTTAATAGATATCACAGGCTCTTATGATCAGTAAGGACCTCAAATGTAACCCCATACAGGTAATGTCTCCACTTTCCAAGAGCAAAAATCGCTGCTAACTCCAAATCATGTGTCGGGTAGTTAACTTCATGCGTTTTAAGTTTTCTTGATGCATACACAATCACTTTTCCATTCTGCATCAAAACACCTCCTAGTCCTTCATTTGAAGCATCGGTGTAGATAGTATAACCTTCTCTTCCTTCTGGTAACGCTAACACGGGTGCAGTTGTTACCATCTCCTTCAATCTTTGAAAAATTTGCTCACACTTCTCAGTCCATTAGAACTTCCCTTCTTTCTTTGTCAACTTAGTGAGAGGTGTAGCTATCTTCGAGAAATCTTTGACAAACCTTCGGTAGTAACCAGCTAATCCCAGAAAACTCCTCACTTCTGAGGGATTCTTCGGTGACTTCTAATCCATGGTCATTTCGATCTTCGAGGGATCTACTTCGATTCCAGATCCTGATATGATGTGTCCGAGAAATGTAACTCTCTCAAGCTAGAATTCACATTTGCTGAACTTTGCATATAGCTTGTGATCCAGCAAAGTGCGTAACACGATTCGAAGGTGCTCAGCATGTTCCTCCGGTGTCTTGGAGTACGGCTCAGCTCCTGATATCATCTCGATCGCAAATTCCAACTCTCGATCAGGAGGTAACGAATTCAAATGCTTAGGAAACACATCTAGGAATTCGTTCACCACTTCCACTTCTTCGATCTTAAGTTGATCTTTCGGTCTATTCAGAAGATAAGCAACAAATCCAATAGCTCCTTTCTGAATCAACTTCTTAGCTTCCATCGAAAAAATAACTGATAACTTCTCAACTTTCCTTTCTGATGTCTGGCTCTAATCTTTTTCCAAGATGATCTCTTTCTTGTAACAATCCAACTTAGCTCGGTACTTAAACAACCAATCCATACCAAGTATAACATCATATCTTGTCATCGGCAACTCAATAAGATCCGTCGGGTAACAACGGGTACCAATACATATAGGGCAGAGTTTATATACTTGATCCGTAACAAGGCAAGTTCCCAAAGGAGAACTCACTTCAAATTTATATGGAAAGTATTCAAGTGGAAACTGTAAATGCGCACATAATTTAGATGGAACAAATTTATGCGTGGCACTAGGGTCATACAAGACCTTAACTGGCGTGTTAGGAATGTGCACAATACCTTTCACAACAGACTAAGGATCAACCTCCTCATTACCATCCAAAGCATATGCTCTGCCTTTAACCACCGGTTTGTTCGTTGTACCCACCACCGCTTTTCCTTTATCCTGGACCCCAAATCTCTTAATCATGTTCGGGCAGCTATCTATCTGGTGCTCAGGCGAACCACACACGAAAAACTCTCCAGTTTTTTTGCGACAGTTCTCCTCAGTGTGTCCCGTTCGGTGATAATGTCGACAAACAATTTCCTTTGGACCTGGCTGAGGTGCTCTCTGCTGCTGTGGCGCCCTCTGGTACTGTTGTGGCACTTTCTGCTTCTGTGTTTGCTGTCTCTGTGGAGCCTTCTGCTGCTGAGGTTGTGGTGCTACCATTGGCTTCTTTCCGATTCCTTGGGGAAAAGATCCGAATGGTCGCTTGTTCCCTTGATAAGGCTTAGGGTTAGAAGGTCCTTGATGTGCAGTAGTTATCTTGATCTCCTTGTGGGCGGCTTCAACCTTTAGTGCCTTGTCAACGACCCTGTTGTAGTTTTCAATATCCAAAGAAGCAAGTGCCCACCGAAGTTCGGGCTTCAGTCCATCAATAAACCTCTTCGTCTTGCAACGCTCATCATTTAGAATATGAGGCGCATACTTGATCAGCCTCACAAACCTAGCCTCATATTCCATCACATTCATAGTTCCCTGAACCAAACTCATAAACTCAGCCTCTCAGGCGTCACGAGTTACTTGAGGCTTGTGCTTCTGCTGGAACTCTCCTATAAACTCATCCCAACTTCATTCAATGTTGTTCTCAATCCACATGTGCTGAACGTGCTTCCACCAATTGTATGCAGCTCCTTCCATAAGAAATGTAGCATACCGAACTCATTCACGATCCTCTGGGTAGATTTCCATAACCTCGAAAATCTTCTCAAGATTTTTCCACTTCTCGGCCTTTAGGTCGTTCGGTTCTCCATAGAACTTAGGTGGATTCATCCTCAAAAATTTTTCTGTTGACCTTTCATTATGAGGATTATCTCTCTGATTACACGCTCTCATAAATTGTCGTATCACATCCCTTAATTCTGGAGTTCCCTCCCGTTCAGGGGGTGGCGTGACATCTCTTTGGGGTTGCGTGACATCTCTTTAGGGTGGCAGTGGTGGTTCACGATTCCGGGGTGCTCTTCTCGGTGGCATGTTATTGCTGAATTCACAAGCATTCAGATATATATTCGATGCATGACATATAATGATTCACAGAATCCGTAACCACGTATTCACATTTCCACGCAGTCACATATAAGTATGAGAACAATTCATTCCCACAACAACATGTCAGCAAAGATTCCAACATATCATATAATCAAGAACAACTATCAGACAACATGTAAACGGGAACAAAAGCTCATGTAACATATCAACATATCAGAAACATATATAACATATCCCGAAATATGATCAACATATAAACGAGAACAGAACATGTACTATCATATCAACCAGAACTGTAACATGATCAGAAGTATGATCAACATATCCAGAAGCGTATTCTACGTATCAAGAATAATAGCATGCTATCAATAAATGAAATGGCATGATCCTACTATCGGCCCTAATGGTATCTTGAAGCACTCTAGGACTCATGCAATGACAGTTATGGAGAGCAGTAAACAGATAATATAAAGCCGAAAGTGTTATAACTGTGCAAGGTTTGGTAAAATTTACTACAGGTCACATGTTAACAGTATTAATTCAAAATGGGGAGGACCTGATACAATCGAGTTGACTCCCTTATAGGCCTTACCAATCCCTCCAACCCTGCTGAAAATAACCTATAGAAGGTACCATGTCATCGGAACCGTCATCCGTGGTGCCAAAAATCGGGGACCATCTACCATAGCTATACATCCCCTCATCCAAAACTCAGTCCTGAACTATCCCGGCTATATGTCTGCCATCCATAGATAGATATATATGCATCGGTACTATATACAGAAACCTCCATCAACAATCAACCCTGGTAGCTGTGGTCCAAAGAACCCCTGGTGGTGTTATCAGAAACAACAACGACCTCACCCTGTCCGTGTCCTGCTGGGTCATCTCCGCCATCGTCATCATCATCATCAGAACCTCCATCGCCTCCATCAGACTGTTCCTACATAGGCTTGGGCTCCTGAGAAGCCTGACTGACATCCTGACCCTCGACCTCCTCAATTGTCTGCTCATCGGATAAGTGATAGGTATCATACAGGTGAGCTCTCACTCGTGCACGGTAGTGCTGGTGACGCTCCATAGAAGTGTCGCGGTCGATAGTCATCTGCATAAGATCTGCCTCCAACTCAGCAATACGAGCAGCCCTCTGATCAGCAACATGAGTCATCTCTGCAGCATGCTCACGAGCAATGTCCCTATCAATCTGGTACTGCAGTAACTGATCCTGATGGCGCATAGATTCCAACCTAACCTCACGGGTCCTCTGATATTCCTGAAAGTAACCATCTCTCTCAGACTCGAGATAGTGCACAACACTGTTAGGATAGGAATATCCAGTTCTGCCATTGTTCCTAGACCTGCCCCAGGTACAGAAACAAGTGCCTCCACGGCGAGAAACTGCCACAGTACGCGGGGCCTCAAACTGCACAAAGAAAGCCTCATCCATCTGCTGATTAAGATCCTGGTGTGGCTGAACTGCCATAGCCCTACGGAAGATACCACAGATATGAAATCCAGGTAATAGAACCATGCAACCCCCAAATATCCCGTATCGATGCAATATGAGAATGATCCTGGATGCAATGCGTAAGTCTCTTCTTTACTTAACCCGATGCTCTGATACCACCTCAGGCTGTAACACCCCCCACCCGTACTAGAACATGAGGAGAGCGGCGTCTCAACCCCCGCACTGAAGCACTTCTCAAGTAATGGTGTGAGCCACTACTCAAGAAATACTCCAGCGAACGGCTATCTATCTCAGAACTATACATGTATAACGATGTGGCTATGCAGCGGAAAATCAGAGTATTTTAAAACTTTTCAAAACATGTGCATGATGGCATGTAACAAGCAAGAACATATTGATCGTGTAAGAGAGACTTGGCATGTCAGAACATATAACTTATTCACATATAAGTACCGATATAGTAGAGTTCAAGATATCGGTAGCAGAGTAGCAGAAAGAGAATAACAAAGATACTCAAGTATTCAGAAACATGAAGTGATGCAGCCATAAAACATATGCAGGACACAACAGAAAGTAATACTAAGTCCTGACAGAAACAAAAGTGATAATCTAGAGCTTCAAGATACCTCTAGACTGCGGCTGCAAGACCTGAAACCACGAGGTAAGAAAACGGGAGAGGTATTAGTCCAAAGGACTAAGCAAGGGAATACTTAAAAGAAAGTACTGAGTGATAAAGAACTTGAAGTGTAGTTCAAAACTGTTAATGCAAAGCTTTAAAGAAGAACTTGAAACAAGCTCGATTGATAAAACTGTTTGAATGCAATGCTGTAAAAGAATATGAGTTTCAAAACTCTTTTCATGAATGCTATCACACACGCATACATATGCTGTAGATGGTTCATAGTTCTTTCATAAAATGGGATACGTGTAAAGTGAACTTTTCCAAATATGAACCATCCTTTATGAAATAGAATTTTGATGATTATAACACGTTGATGATTTTCAATAAGATTGGAAGCATCGAACTGGACCACTAAGATTATTCATTTTATAACTGCTATCTAAAATGAATAAAATCTCAGGAAGCATTGTACTCTTAATCGTGATAATATTTCGGCTTTAGGCATGTAGTGTTAGTCACTGTAATATACTCGAAGTGAGGTCTCGGTAACGGTGGCCAAAATACTTTGTATGTTCGGTGATTACATGAAATGTGCTAAAGAGTTATATTGATCTGTGGCCTTGCTGGAAGGTATAAGATATCCCTGAAATAGATTTGCAAAAGTTCGAATTAAGACTTTGGCTAAAGCACTTCGCGTGATATGTCACCGTAGTTGTATGATAAATGTGTTTCGCATACCGAGAATTTGAATTTAAGGCGAATCAATAAATTTCAGATTGGAGATGAAAAATAAATGATAGTAGTTGTAATTTACTTTTCATGGATATCTACACGGAGGAGTGAAATGCAAAATTATTCTAGATCGACGGTTTTCCGACGGAATTTGCTGAAAACATATAAAAATAAAAATAAAAATTTACCGGCGGAAAGTCCGTCGGTAATCCGTCAGAAACATTTCCGACGAACCGTCGAAATTTCAAAAATAAAATTCAACAAAGCTTCGAAAAATAAAATTCAAGAAAGCTTCCGACGGAATATTCCATCGGTAATTCCGTCGGAAACTATTAAATTTTATAATTATTTCTATATTTTAAAATTTTACCAAGAGAAATTTCCGATCGGATCAAAGCCGTCGGAAAATTATAAAGTTTCCGACGGAAAACCGACAGTTTTTCGATGGGAATTGCTAAAAACATATTAAAATAAAAATAAAATTTCCCGACGGAATTTCCGTCGGTAATCCGTCGGAAATGCAAAAATAAAATTCAACAAAGCTTCGAAAAATAAAATTCAAGAAAGCTTCCGACGGAATATTCCGTCGGAAACTATTAAATTTAAATAAATAAAAATTTTGCTAATTACTAATTTTATTTTTAAATGTACAAATATCTTATAATGTAACTTATAATTAATATATTAATTTTAGAAAAAATTCTTATTATCATACTCTATATATTTTCAATAGATCGGAGAACTCTTAAGTCTAATGAGTTTTATTTTCATTCGAATAAGTATATTAATGAGTTTTATTTTCATTCGAATAAGTATATTAATGAGTTTTATTTTAGAAAGAATTCTTATTATCATATTCAATATATTTTCAATAGATCGGAAAACTCTTAATTCTAATGAGTTTTATTTTCATTCGAATAAGTATATTAATGAGTTTTATTTTCATTCGAATAAGTATTTTCAATAAATATGATTATATTTAATTCATATAATCATATATTTAAGATTTTATATTTTAAATTAATAACAAAAAGTATTTAAATAATTATTTGAAATAAGTACATAAATATATTTAAAGACATAATATTAAAAAGAGGTAAGTTATCCAAGTTAGTAAGGGAGTCACCATTCTTCCTTGGAGACCCGAGTTCGAATCCCAGCGGGCGCAATAATTGCGGGAATTAATACGCGCATTGGTTGGCTCGCCGAGCTTTAAGCTCGTCTCGTGGCTCATCTGAGGTGTTGGTGTAGCTCGTTTCCGGGGTGGTTCGGGTCTCACAAATGATTTTTTTATTTTTTTTTAGTTTATTTATTTTAATTCTATTTCCGATGGAATACCGACGGAAAATTCCGTCAGAAATAATTTTTTAAATTTTTTGGATTTATATTTTCCGAAGAATTTTCCGACGGGCTATCCATCGGAAAATATATTTTCCGAGGGATTTCCGACGAATTTTCCGTCGGAAAGCCGTCGGTAATCCATCGGTAAATTTTTCCGAGGACTACTTATGCGACAACAAACATCCGTCGGAAATCCGTCGGTATTTTATGTTTCCGTCGGAAAATTCCGTCAGAAATTGAGAGTTTTCTTGTAGTGCTTATTGTGTAAGTCAATCATATGCCATATGGAGTCCTTGGCTAAGGCAGTAGATCAAGACATCAAGAAAAGGGTTTCTTGGATTGAGATCAAATGGATATGAAATGCACTTAGCTTTAAGACCAGATTATTAGGGTTCTGATTATTCCCTTACACTAGATCTTGGTTGAGAGATAGTAAGTAGGAGGATTGTGTTTCACATGAATCAATGACTTAAAGGTTCTGTCGAATCGAGACATTCCAATTCAGCTAGGGGTTAAACACCTGTTGCTAGACTATGGTGGTTTAATCTCTGGACTGATTAATTAATTAGTGAATTAATTAATTAGGGTCACTGCTAATTGAATTGAGAACCTAGAGGGTTACACATAACAACTTGGTTACATGAGTTGGGGCTTTGAAATGATTAAACGAGTTAATCGAGCCAAAAGGGTTCCACATGTGAGAAGCACACGTGTGGGTCACGTGCGTGACACGTGTCCTATATGGACACATGTGCACCGTGCGTGTATGTTTATTTATGTATTAAATAATCAATGTGTTAATTATTTAATAGACTTTGGTTTAATTTTGAATTAAAATGAAAGTCTTATTTTGGAGAAATTAATCTATTTAATTAATTATGAATTAATTAATTAGATAAATAAGTTATTTATTCATTAATAAATAAAGTACAATATTATCCAAAAGGAGTTTGGATATTTTTAGCTCTCTTAAAAGTTGATTGGAATTAGAATTCAAAGTCAAAATTTGGAATTACTTGATGATCAAGTAATAAGAGAGAGAGGGACCAAATGCTTAGTCCATAAGGACTAGGTTCGGTCGCCCCTCTCTGTATTATATATAGGGGAGCTCGAGCTCTCCTTAGAGAGTAATTGATAATTTCTTTTGGTTCATGTGTTGAATACCATCCTTTCTCCAAGATCAAATAAACCCTAAGTTAAGCCTAAACACTAACTAGAGAACTAGCATCCTTAGTAGTTAGATTGTAGTCAAGTTGGTGGACTATCTCTAGAGAGCTTCAAGTGAGAAGTTTTTAAAGATTCCAGCTTTACCAAGGAGAGGGGATCAAGCCGCGAGAAGAGCGTCCTTGGGTGGCTTGAAACGCTTCAAGAAAGATTATTGAAAATTAAGTTTCTTTACCTTACGAATTTGGATTCATGATTGCGAGTTTTCGATCCTTTTGTTGGAAAATTTTTAAATTTTCGCTGCTTTCTGATTCCTGTTTTCCAACACTTATCAAGACTATAACGTGGTTATATAAGATGATTAGTCTTTCGTTATAAGGAATGTTGATTCCGATTACAACACGTTAATGATTTTCAATAGGATTGGAAGCATCGAACTGGACCACTAAGATTATTCATTTTATAACTGCTATCTAAAATGAATAAAATCTCAGGAAGCATTGTACTCTTAATCCTGATAATATTTCGGCTTTAGGCATGTAGTGTTAGTCACTGTAATATACTCGAAGTGAGGTCTCGGTAACGGTGGCCAAAATACTTTGTATGTTCGGTGATTACATGAAATGTGCTAAAGAGTTATATTGATCGAGGAATCTGTGGCCTTGCTGGAAGGTATAAGATATCCCTGAAATAGATTTCCAAAAGTTCGAATTAAGACTTTGGCTAAAGCACTTCGCATGATATGTCACCGTAATTGTATGATGAATGTGTTTCGCATACCGAGAATTTGAATTTAAGGCGAATCAATAAATTTTAGATTGGAGATGAAAAATAAATGATAGTAGTTGTAATTTACTTTTCATGGATATCTACATGGAGGAGTGAAATGCGAAATTATTCTAGATCGAGAAATTCGTGAATAATTTAATTAATTTTACAGTGCAACAATATTTATTTAGTGGAATTAAATATTGTTAAATGGTAATTAATTATTATCATGGGATGATAATATATTAATCCGTTTGGAGCTAAAATTAATTAGTCCTGCAGGTCCCCCTGCAAGCCTCAATTGAAAACCCAAAGAGAAAATATGAAAGGGAGAAAGATAAATGAATTTTCAAAGTGTTTGAAAATAGCCTAGGGATTTATTTTAAGAAAATAAATTGAAGTTCCAAAGAGTTGGAAATGCCCGGAATTTTATGTTGGTGAAAATAAAATTTTCATCGAAAAAAAAATTGATGACGTGGCACATGATGTGTCACGCCACGTCAGCTGGTTGGGCCCCAGTAGGCGCTGACAGGGAGCTGCGTGGCGCGCCATGAGGATGGCCAAGATTTCGCCACATCACCGCTCAACGGGCGGCCCAGATTACATGTTGACCGGGTCGGATAACGGGTCAACGGGTTGGGTCAGCGATGTTGGAAAATAGATTCAGAAAGCAGCGGAAATTTAAAAATTTTCCAACAAAAGGATCGAAAACTCGCAATCATGAATCCAAATTCGTAAGGCAAAGAAACTTACTTTTCGATAATATTTCGTGAAGCGTTTCAAGCCACCTGATAGATAAATCTTGAACCCAAGTGTAAGTTCTAAATTCGATTGCAACACTTAAGGTATCGTATCCACAGGGAAGGGAAATCAACAACCACATTTATGACTACTTCTAATCTAGAGACCGAACAAAGATCGATAGAGTTCTACTACACTACTATGACAAAATTAAACCAAGTAATGACTAATTAACCACACGAACTAACGATTAAAATCGAGAATAAATCACTTAGCTAAAGTAGGTCGGGGAGTAAATCATATGCCCTTCAGTGCTTTAAATCAATGCTCAAGTATGTATGTATGATTCTTTAACCTAATCACAAATTTATACCTAGCTTCTTTCAAAGTCTCGATGTCTAATTAATCAAGCCAATTGTTGTTCTCACAATCACTTAGTAACCGGATTAATCGATTAACACAAGGTTAGTGTATTTAAAACCTAGCGGCTTGGCATGGAATTTTAAATACGCGTTGTAGAAATTAGGGTTAAATTTCTTTAAGCCAAAAAGTCTAAGTTAAGGAAAACAATCTCAATTATCCTCAATCTCTCGATTATCGGATACTTTACGATATGTTAATGGATGGCCAGTCCACTCACATTCTATTCAAAGCCGTTTTCCTAACAAAGAATCATACAATTTAACTCAAGCATTAATTCAAACACCTTAGATGCATAATCCTTACCCCCTAACCCTACGGGATTAGTTCCTCATAATGGACTCAAAACTCATTAAAATCAAAGGAATTGCATTCAAAACATTCATGTCTAACATAAACATCAAAACGAAAGTAAGAATTCGGGAGCGTCTAACTTAATTATCAAAACGAATCTTGAACACTTAAACTAACTATACCAAATCTCAATTAACAAAAACTAAAGATTGAGGAATTAGTTTTAATAGAAAAGTAATAAATAAAACCAAATTGATAAAGTCTTGTGATTGGATTGAATCTTCAACTCTAGGTCTTCGTGTTTCTTCCGCCTACACGTCTTCTTGAACTTCTGGGAAGGTATCCGTCCAAAAGCTCCCCAAACTCGCCTCAAAACCGTGATTAAATAGAATTCCTAACTCAGCTCCGGAACGTGACACGGGCGTGCAGTGCCCATGCACAAAAAAGTGACACGCCCGTGTCAACTATAAAAATCGTACTCGCGCTTTCTTCTTGACACGGGGATGTCAAAGGTTGTTCTTCAGAATGACACGGGGGTGTGAGACTATCCATACCTCTCTGTACCGAGACACGGGGGTGTCTCGGTTTGCTCTATATTGGTGACACGGGCGTGTCACCTCATGAAATCCGTGGGTCAACTCCTGTACTGAGACACGGGGGTGTCTCAGTTTACTCTTCCAAGGGGACACGGGCGTGTCCCCTAGAATTTCTCGTTTTTTCGCCCGTTTTCGCATGGTTTTGCTTCTACTTCGTTTCTTCAACTCCAAGGTGAAATGTACCTAAAAGGGAGCATAAATCGCATTATAAACTCTTAAAATGACATAAATCTAACTTAAATTGCCCTACAAATCCATGCAAAAACCCGATACATCAAACTCCCCCAAACTTGCATATTGCTCGTCCTCGAGCAGTAGAGAAAATTGCATCAAACCAACCTCAAAATCACTCTCTGAACAAGGTAATTCTCAGAATTTCACTTAAGCAAGTCTAGCCTATCAAACACGTTACTACCAAGCATAAGAATCAACACAATGGTACAAAATAGAATATCCTCGTGTAGTGTGTGAATTCGAACAAAATAATGTACAACGGTTAGAACACCAAACTAATGATTCCTTCCTAAATACCAATGATAGAATTCGGAAAATATTTTTCGTACCTATCTCCACTAATGGAATTAACTCAGAATTAAGGATCGGAAGGTCTTTCGAGGCTTTTAATGTGGGTTGGGGGTTAAGGTTATGGAATTTTTAGTTTAGTATTGACTCAACACACCCGGCTCACCCATTCAAATCTCCTCGGTCGCCATATTTGACTTTCCCCGTCAAACTCCCCCAAACTTAGACCTTGTCTAAGTTTGTCACATGCAGACAGTCTAAGAGTTTTTTCTATTTCAAATCTACTCAATCACTTTTTTTTTTCATCGTTCTTTTATCTCTCCCTTTTTTTTTTTTTTCTTCTGTCAACTTTCTGCTTTTAAAACTCGTTCTTTTACTACTTCCTTTTGAATTCTTCTTTTCTTTCAGCATCTAAGATTATATCTTATTTCTACTTTTGGCTCTTCATCAGGAATTTAGCAACATCTTCAATCTATTCAAACGAGTGAGCAAAGTGTGACTCTAGGGTAGGTTTACGGTGTTGTGCCTGTGGCTTATAATGTGGCTACAAAAATTTAATGGCACAACACTTAGGCTCAGCGGGGTCAACAGGATTTCGTTATTTAGTGAAAATGGCTCAATAGCGAGGCTACCTCCGACATGAATGCCTAAGTAATCTCCCTAATTCTTTGTCAATTCAAAATTTCGCCTCAATAGGACTAAAATGCATCCTAGTCCACTTCTCAGTATTATTCAAGAATTACTAACTCAGCATTGTAAACTAAGTATATGACCCTGTTCAAATGTGCACAAAAATAAGGATATCCCATCATACCAAAATATCAATACTCACACCTAACTTCATTCATTCGACTAGCCTAACTCACTTTGGAAAAAATTCCAACAATCAAGCTTCATCGAAAAAATAAAAATTTTGGCCTATTTTCAACAACTATCTCTTCATTCTCAAGGATATCACAATAACAAGTATAAAATTCCCCAATACATCTACCTATGCAAGATATTAACCATAAAACCAAAACTTTTTGCCCCTCTCCCCCAAACTTAAAACATGCAATGTCCTCATACATAAAAGAAAAAGAAAGAAGGCAAAAAGAGAACTCCCTCAACACAGCGAAGAACCCAGCAACAAGCTATTCATCATGCCTAACCTGCACTTAGACGACTAAAACACGGATCAAAAGCTAAGTAAGCAAATGATAATCAACATGCAATTAACAAGAAGTCCCTGTCGTCAAGTACCTACTATAACCATAACAATAGCTAGCACAATTCGAATAGTTAGGTTAGAGTGGTTAAGTATATCATTATACAGACCAAAGCAAAAAAAAAAAAAAAAAAAAAAACAGGAAGCTAGAAAAGAAACCAATCATGGAAATGGCGGCGGGAAGTGTGGGGGCTGGCTTGAGCTACTCTGTCCGGCACCTCCAAACTGCTAGGCAAGATATGCGTGGAGATTATCGAACTTTCCATCAATGTGAAGCTGCAAGGCATCAAGCCTTTCGTCTACATGCTCTACAAAGTTGTCCATCCGCGCATTCTGTGATGCCATAAACTCCCGCATGTAAGCGGGGATCTCCTCATCGTCATCCTGGGCCACTGGCATCGGTGCTCCTCGCCCGGCATCCGCTCGGTCCGGAATCTGTGCAAGCCTCCTCTGCTGATCAAGAGTGAGGTCATCATACTTTGCCACACCCCAACGGTACATCCGATCAAAACGGTTCCTTTCCCTCTCCGGATACAAGGGTAAAACCCTATCCTTCAAGCTCCCGGCAGGCCATCGGATGAAAAGATCCATTTTGATAAATGTCTGCTCTTCAACAAAGGGGAAGTCGGACAAAGGCTCGGCTTCTTCTGGTTGCCATCCTACTTCCTTGGCCAGCTTCGTCACATAGGCTCCATGGCCTATGGTTCCAGATGCCCTACCTGCCACCTCCTTCAGCTTGTACATGAATTCGTACGTGGCATCAAACTGCACCCCCTCCTTCATGAAATACATAATGGCCAACTCAAGCCCGTTGACATTTCCATCGCTCTCGTGCCTAGCACAAATTCCCACATCTATGCACCATGCGCCAAAACAAACTATCAATCCAGGTGGCCTTAGTATTCCGCGGGTTGTAGGCCGGGGCACCAGCTTTTAGAGGGAATGATCTCCAAACCGCCTCTCTTTCCTCCGTAGTCCAATTGGGCAAAACTGACATATCGCAACAAGGAAACCCTATGGCATCACGAATGTCGCCATCATTTAATGATAGGGCATTCTCCCTATCTAACGTGAAATTGAGCTCGGTGGCAGCCTGGTCCCAAGTCATAGTGGTGAAGAATGCTGTTGTCAACTCCGGGTAGGTGTTGGCCGGAACCGTCATAAATGTCTTCCACCGTATGTCAACCATGATCTTCATGTTTTCTGACATTCCGTTGTAAAAGATTTATACTAGTTGCCATCTTGGAACACGGTGATGTGGGCATTTCCTTTGTAAATCCTTATATCTCTCCCAGCCTTCGTACAACGTTTCTCCATCATAGAGCTTGAAGCTGGTTATTTCGTCCCTGTACCTCATGGTCTTGCTAGGAGGGTAAACTTGGTTAAAAAAACCTTAGAGAGGTCTGCCCATGTCTGAAGTGTCTCATTTGACAAAGTCGAAATCCATGTCCGGGCTTTATCCCTTAAGGAGAAGGGAAAAAGCCTAACTCTGATCGCGTTATCTGAAGCATTATGGATCTTAAAAGCTGAGCAAACGCCCAAAAAGTAGGACAAATGTGATGCGGGGTCTTCATGTGCTAAGCCCCCAAACGGATTCTGTTGTAAGAGGTTGATGAAACCAGTTTTGATCTCAAAGTTGTTCGCCTCCACGGTGGGGAGAACCAAGTTGTTCTGGATTAGGCCAATGTTGGGAATGGCATAATCCTGAAGTGTGGTTGGTGGATCGTTATTTTGTTGAGCCATTGGAATTGGGTCTGCTTCCTGCTTCTTTTCCTTTTTCCGCCTCGTTCGATTCGCCCGACAAGTCCTCTCAATTTCAGGGTCGTAAGGCAAAGGTTCCAAGCCTTGCGATGGTAGCATGCACTAGGTACCTGCAATTGAAAAAAAACCCGTGGTCAAATTCAACGCACTTCAAAAAGAAACCAAGCAGAAAGGGGTGGTCTAAAGCACCAGAAAAAGTCAATAAAGTAATATTGATTTAAACGCCTTCCCCGGCAACGGCGCCAAAAACTTGATAGACAAATCTTGAACCTAAGTGTAAGTTCTAAATTCGATTGCAACACTTAAGGTATCGTATCCACAGGGAAGGGAAATCAACAACCACTTTTATGACTACTTCTAATCTAGAGACCGAACAAAGATCGACAGAGTTATACTATACTACTATGACAAAATTAAACCAAGTAATGACTAATTAACCACACGAACTAACGACTAAAATCGAGAATAAATCACTTAGCTAAAGTAGGTCGGGGAGTAAATCATATGCCCTTCAGTGCTTTAAATCAATGCTCAAGTATGTATGTATGATTCTTCAACCTGATCACAAATTTATACCTAGCTTCTTTCAAAGTCTAGATGTCTAATTAATCAAGCCAAGTGTTGTTCTCACAATCACTTAGTAACCGGATTAATAGATTAACACAAGGTTACTGTATTTAAAACCTAGAGGCTTGGCATGGAATTCTAAATACGCGTTGTGAAATTAGGGTTAAATTTCTTTAAGCCAAAAAGTCTAAGTTAAGGAAAACAATCTCAATTATCCTCAATCTCTCGATTATCAGATACTTTACGATATGTTAATGGATGGCCAGTCCACTCACATTCTATTCAAAGTCGTTTTCCTAACAAAGAATCATACAATTTAACTCCAGCATTAATTCAAACACCTTAGATGCATAATCCTTACCCCCTAACCCTAGGGGATTAGTTCCTCATAATTGACTCAAAACTCATTAAAATCAAAGGAATTGCATTCAAAACATTCATGTCTAACATAAACATCAAAACGAAAGTAAGAATTCGGGAGCGTCTAACTTAATTATCAAAACGAATCTAGAACAATTAAACTAACTATACCAAATCTCAATTAACAAAAACTAAAGATTGAGGAATTAGTTTTAATAGAAAAACAATAAATAAAACCAAATTGATAAAGTCTTGTGATTGGATTGAATCTTCAACTGTAGGTCTTCGTGTTTCTTCCGCCTACACATCTTCTTGAACTTCTGGGAAGGTATCCGTCCAAAAGCTCCCCAAACTCGCCTCAAAACCGTACTTTAATAGAATTCCTAAGTCAGCTTCGCAACGTGACACGGGCGTGCAGTGCCCATGCACAAAAAAGTGACACGCCCGTGTCAACTATAAAAATCGTACTCGCGCTTTCTTCTTGACACGGGGGTGTCAAAGGTTGTTCTTCAGAATGACACGGGGGTGTGAGAGTATCCATACCTCTCTGTACCGAGACATGGGGGTGTCTCGGTTTCCTCTATATTGGTGACACGGGCATGCCACCTCCTGAAATCTGTGGGTCAACTCCTGTACTGAGACACGGGGGTGTCTCAATTTACTCTTCCAAGGGGACATGAGCGTGTCCCCTAGAATTTCTCGTTTTTTTTTTTTTGCCCGTTGTCGCATGGTTTTGCTTCTACTTCGTTTCTTCAACTCCAAGGTGAAATGTACCCAAAAGGGAGCATAAATCGCATTATAAACTCTTAAAACGACATAAATCTAACTCAAATTGCCCTACATATCCATGCAAAAACCCGATACATCACCATCCTTGGTAAAGCTCGAATCTTTAAAAAACTTCTAACTTGAAGCTCTCTAGAGATAGTCCACCAACTTAACTACAATCTAACTAGTACGGATTCTACTTCTCTAGTTAGTGTTTAGGCTTAACCTAGGGTTTATTTGATCTTGGAGAAAGGATGGTGTTCAACACATAAACCAGAAGAAATTATCAATTACTCTCTAAGGGGAGCTCGAGCTCCCCTATATATAATCCAGAGAGGGGAGGCCGAACCTAGTCCTTATGGACTAAGGATTTGGTCCCTCTCTCTCTTATTACTTAATCATCAAGTAATTCCAAACTTTGACTTTGAATTCTAATTCAAATCAACTTTTAAGAGAGCTAAAAATATCTAAACTCCTTTTAGATAATAATATACTTTATTATTAATGAATAAATAACTTATTTATCTAATTAATTAATTTATAATTAATTAAATAGATTAATTTCTCCAAAATAAGACTTTCATTTTAATTCAAAATTAAACCAAAGTCTATTAAATAATTAACACATTAATTATTTAATACATAAATAAACATACACGCATGGTGCACACGTGTCCATATAGGACATGTGTCATATACGTGACCCACACGTGTGCTTCACACGTATCAAACCCTTTCGGCTCGATTAACTCATTTAATTATTTCAAAGCCCCAACTCATGTAACCAAGTTGTTAAGTGTGACCCTCTAGGTTCTCAATTCAATTAACAGTGACCCTAATTAATTAATTTACTAATTAATTTATCAGTCCACAGATTAAACGACCATAGTCTAGCAACAGGTGTTTAACCCCTAGCTGAATTGGAATGTCTCGATTCGACAGAACCTTTAAGTCATTGATTCATGTGAGATACAATCCTCCTACTTACTATCACTCAACCAAGATCTAAGGTAAGGGAATAATCAGAACCATAATAATCTGGTGTTAAAGCTAAGTGCATTTCATATCCATTTGATCTCAATCCAAAAAACCCTTTTCTTGATGTCTTGATCTACTACCTTAGCCAAGGACTCCATATGGCATATGAATGACTTACAGAATAAGAGATCACCTTCCAAATGCAAGTGTAGGTCCTTTCTTGATTCTCATTCACTTTCATGAATCACTTGTGCAGCCCCAGCATAAGCCTTGAATCAGTTGTCTAAGGCGACACTCTTTAAAGCTTATACCTATGACTATAGAGTTAACTTATAAAGCGACATGGAACCTCAAGTCTAAGGATCAATTAATCACATCAAGGACTCGTGAGATATTTCGTAATCTGGAAGTTTCCATTTCCTGAAATAGAAACTTCCTTTCCTATTTAGGAATCTTCTCATACGGGGTACCTTAGTGAACTTACTTATGGAAGTAAGCACCCTCATGTATCATGCACGTATCAACTATACACTTTGCACCTCCATGAAACAAGGTGGTCCTTCTTAAGGGCGTGATCCCATAAGCAAGCCTTAGAGGAGTCAGGTTGACACTCCCACCGTCTGTAGGACTCATCGGCTTGGAGTATTTTACTAATCATGACTTATGTGATATAGGGCTCGTTTCATGAACCATTTCACCTAAATGGTAGAGTCCTAAAGTCATCAGGATTAGGGGAGTTCTCATACATGCACAGCTAAAGTAAACGCATAGCAAACAAGAGCATATAAAGAAGTGTTGCCTCAATTCGTTATTTTATTCAAAGATTGTCTGTGATCACAATAAGGAAAAGTACAATGCGGATATACAATCGGCTTTCTAGGGAACTATTCCTAACAATCTCCCACTTGCCCGTCAAAGCCATTCTAAAGTTACTCTAAGTCCCATCTTCTGAAGATGACCTTCAAAAGCTTCTAGACTAAGGGGTTTAGTAAGTGGATCTGCCATGTTCTCTGTTGATGCGACCCTCTCAATTTGCACATCTTCTTTTTTGATAATATCACGGATTAGGTGATACTTCCTCATAATGTGCTTGGTCCGTTGGTGAGATCTTGGTTCTCTCGCTTGAGCAACCGCCCAAGTGTTGTCACAAAACACAGTAATGGGGTCTTTCATGCTAGGAATAACATTCAACTCTTGAATGAAGTTTCTAATCCAAACACCTTCCTTAGCTGCATCATATACGGCTAAGTATTCGGCCTCAGTGGTCGAATCTGCAGTGGTCGTTTGCTTGGAACTCTTCCAACTCACTGCTCCACCGTTCAGGTAGAAAATGTATCCTGACATTGACTTAAAATCATCTAAGTCAGATGCAAAGCTTGCATTGCAGTATCGTTCGATAGTAAGATCTTTCTGACCTCCGTAAACTAAGAATAAATCTTTAGTACTTTTCAAGTACTTAAGAATATTCTTCACGGCAGCCCAGTAACCATCTCCAGGGTCAGATTGGAAACGACTTGTTACACTAAGTGCATATGCCACATCCGGTCGAGTACATAACATTGCATACATTATGCTACCTATTGCTGATGCATAAGGTGTATGAGTCATTCTTTCCTTCTCAAGGTTAGTCTTAGGATACATCTTCTTTGAAAGATATGTTCCTACACTCATAGAAAGGTTCTTAACCTTTGCTGACTCCATATTGAATCTCTTCAATACTTTGTCGATGTACATCGACTGTGATAGTCCTATTAACCTTCTAGATCTATCTCGATAGATTTTAATTCCAAGGATATAGGACGTATCACCAAGATCTTTCATCTCGAATTGGTTCGATAACCATAACTTAGTCACTTTCATGTCATCCTTCGAATTCCCAATAAGAAGGATGTCATCAACATAAAGTACTAAGAATTGCACTAAGGTCTCCAATTTCTTTCTATACACACATGATTCATTCGAAATTTGAATGAAGCCAAACGCTTTGACTGATTCATCAAATCGAATGTTCCAATTCCTAGAAGCCTGTTTCAATCCATAGATTGATCTTTGGAGTTTGCAAACCTTTTGCTGACTCCCACTGAATGTGAAACCTATGGATTGCTCCATATAAATGTCTCATCCGTTTGACAAAGGCAGTTTTCACATCCATTTGCCATATCTCATAGTCATAATATGCAGCAATGGCAAGCATGATCCGAATAGACTTTTGCATTGCAACTGGTGAAAAGGTTTCATCAAAGTCCACGCCAGGTCTTTGAGTGAATCCTTTTACAACCAGTCTTGCTTTGTAGGCTGCAATGCTTCCATCAACTCCAAGCTTTCTCTTATAGATCCATTTGCAACCTATGGGTTTGACGCCATCAGGCAAATCTACCAAGGTCCAAACTCGGTTGGAGTTCATGGAATCCATTTCGGATTTCATGGCTTCTATCCACTGTTCAGAGTCAGAATCTGAAAGTGCCTCCTCATATGTTAGAGGATGATTATCCTTTTGAGAGATCTCATGGAAGAATCCATACCATCTCTCCGGTTGTCTAGGAGTGCGTTCAGAACGCCCTAGAGGAGGATTTACATGTGAATCGAAATTCGTGATTGGTTGTGGTTGATCAGAAAGGGATATTTCTTCAGTGGGTGACGTGGGGTCACTTTGTACTTTCTCTAATTCGATGATCTTGCCTTTCTTTTCTTTAAGGAACGGTTCCTCAATAAAAGTAGCATTTCTGGAAACAAACACCTTTTGCTCAGATTGATCATAGAAGTAGTATCCTATGGATTCCTTAGGATAACCTACAAAGTAGCATAAGTTAGAACGAGATTCTAACTTATCTCCCACTGTCCTCTTCATGTAAGCAGGACAACCCCTAATTCTTAAGTAAGAATAACTAGGCATTTTACCATGCCACATTTCATAGAGTGTTTCAGGGACTGACTTAGAGGGAACTAGATTCAAAATTTTTGCTGCACTTTCTAGGGCATAACCCCAGAAAGAAGGTGGTAAGTCAGTGAAACTCATCATGGAACGAACCATATCGAGTAGAGTTCGATTCCTACTCTCAGAAACTCCATTGTGTTGAGGAGTTCCCGGAGGTGTCCAATGAGAGATAATCCCATTATCTTTGAGATGACTAAGGAATTCCTCACTAAGATACTTGCCTCCTCGATCAGATCGAAGTGCTTTGATCTTGTGACCAGTTTGGTTCTCAACCTCCTTTTGAAATTCTAGGAATTTCTCAAAAGCTTCAGATTTATACTTCATTAAGTATACATAATGTGACACCCGGAACGGAGGGCCCCACATCCCCCGCACTATAAACCCGGTCCACACATGAAATGGAAAGTCCATAAATGAACCAAGCTCACAGCGAATGGAGACAGAAAAAGAAAAACCAACCTATTAGAAGGGACTAGACCCTGTACCAATAAATTCAATAAAACAAAGAATGCGGAAGCAATGGAATCATTCAAACATATTCAGTATAAAACAGGAATATAAATACGGGTTCAACTAAACAGAAACACCTATCCTAACCTGTCCCGAAATCAATATAATACACAACATATAAACGGGTTCAACTAGAGTCCTAGAAGCCTCTCCCGAGTTCAATAAAGCAATAACGATACAGAGTGGCTTACGTAGCCCAGTCATTGTACGATGCAGTGCAAACAGGACCAAGACTCGATCAAAGACTTTAAAAGACTCCCTTCTAACGACCACAGAGCCTGCAACATAGACACTACAACAATGAGAGGGAGGGGTCAGCTAACTGACTGAGTGAAGGGGGTTAACACACGTATATATATATAAACAGGCAGACAGGCAGACAGGCAGGCGTAATTCCACTATACGTGATTCGTTAATAAAACTGGGAACAAGAAATATGATTCAATTAACACGTACGGGTGGAATTACGTGAACTCATGCAATCAGGTAATCAGGATATACAATGCATGTGTCGATATCCGTGCACCCTCCATTGATGCCCGTTTTACCTTAACCCTCCACGGCTCCAGCTACTAAGTCCAGACTGGGGCATACCGGAGGTCACGAATATCTATGCATTTACATTTTAGGGGACCCGGCGTGAACGGGTATTTATTCCATCCTGGACTCCACTTTTCACTTATTAACATGACAGAAACAACAAGCAGTCCGGCAGGTAGAAATCAGGAATTTTATAATCATTAATACAGGAAAAACAAGTAACATAACCTCCTTCTCCAGTGATGGTTCGGGTAGCTAGCCCTAGCCATCCAGTAACAGTGGTAAGGCGGGTTCTTGACTCCCCTAAACCGGAATCCAATCTTCTGCCAAACCTCCTGGCAGATGTCCGGGTCGGTCCAACAAGATGGGACCTGTGCAAGAGTTCATCGTCGGCCCGATACCTCCCTGGTTCCCTCAATACACAAGCCCCTGGGCCCCAAGAACAAAAACAGGAACCACTCCGACTAGTCCAACGCTAGAAGAGCTGGGGGCAATAGCAGGATCCTCCAAAACAAGCACAGGGTAACACATTCAGGGTTCATAAAACATTTCCGGTACATAGTCGGTATAAGAGGTATGAATAATTTGATGTGAAAACCATTTGTCTATGTTTTAATTCATGCAAGGTTATAGGTCAATTAGAAAACCCTCACCTCCAAGTGCAAGAAAGAGACAGGAGAAGGACCACAAAGCTCACAAGTCTCCACCGAGGAGAACACTGAACAAGAAAGGAAACATGGTGTACTCGTGAGACACGACCTAATAATGAAACCAAGTGGGATGCACGGCCAATGATCATGAAGTGGTGCGTCATGTCATAAGATGATATGATACCCAATGAAAGCATAAAAGGCATGGAAATGTTGTGATCGTGTTCACGTAAATAGATAGGACAATACCAACACCTCAACACATATCAACATCTTCATAAATAAATCACTTACCAAGAAAGTAGGACTTAAACAAGTATGACATTAGATTAACTCTTAAGAGATGCAATTAAGCTCAAGGAGGTCATGTATTCATGCCAAACAACCAAATGAATCCATTCCATGTTTATCACGAAGCTAAACAATCAAGTTAAGCAAATAAGAACCAAGGAATGTTAAATAAGAGCATATTTATCAATTAATCAAACATATAATTAATATAAATCACATATGAGAGCCAAACGGGTGAAAGGAACGCAAGAAGAGAGTTTTTGGCGAAGTCTACGAAAAGCTGACAGTTTTCAAAAATGCGCAAGCTGTAGGAAAATGGGAATATCTTGCGTTCTATAAATTTGAATTAGGTTTTGTTTAAAATGAAAGTACACACACATGGCTTTCCAATGATATGTGGCACGAATCATGGTTCAAAGCGAGTTGAAAATGGCATAGGCACGAAGTTAGGTGAAAACAGATTTCCGGCGAAGTGGCGACACCAAAAAGAATTGATAATATCTCACAAATGGTAAAAGATGTTGAGGTGATTCCAATTGGAGAGTATTCTAGACTCAAAGAAGTTGATCGTGTCCGAAAATCAGCTCAATCCGAGGTCATACGAGGGGGTACCCGGCCAGGTAAAAGGACAATGAGAAAGTACCCGCCCGGGGAAAACAGGGCAGAAAGTTTCTGCATAAAGGGGGTACCCGTCCGGGTAGTTTCCTTCACAAAAACTACCCGCCCAGAAAGACATTCTGGGCTGAAAAAAGGGCAGCAGCAGCGGTTGTTCTTGGAGGGAAGAAAAGGAAGCAACAACCTCAAGCAAACTCAACCAAAACACTCCCAAAAGACCACACAACATGTATATAACTCAAATATAACATTAGGTCGCAAAGAAAACCAATATACCATGCTTTGATTCATCAAATTATGCATCAAGAAACCCCAAAATGCCAAGTGATCAATTATGGTCCAAGTTTCTTGTATCTCAAGATATACAAGCATGTATCAACTTAAAATCATCATATATAACTCATATTTGCTCATGGATTCTTTACAAATCATAAAACCCTAGCATCACTTAAGAATTATTAACACACACATACCATCTTACCTTGGAAGAAAAAGAGATGAAGGGGAAGGAGAGAATAGAGGATCTTGACCTTGATTTCTTGGAGAAAAAAATGAAAGAAAACCTTGGTCTCTAGCTTCTTTGTGTGCACCGAAATGGAGAGGAAAGGAGAAGGGAAAGATTGTCTTGTGTTTATGTGTAGGAAATGAAGAAAAGAAATAGATGTAGGTGTATGTATACAGATCGTGCA
The DNA here is from genome assembly GCA_037501455.1 of Lantana camara. NCBI lineage: Eukaryota > Viridiplantae > Streptophyta > Magnoliopsida > Lamiales > Verbenaceae > Lantana > Lantana camara. The sequence continues at coordinate 66,598,023 of CM074862.1, forward strand.
AGAAGGGGGAGAAAAGAGGGGAAATTGCAACTAAGTCCTCAACAAATATAAAGTCATGCAATTAGGTACTCAATTTATAAAAGTTACGAAAAAGTCCTTAAGAAATTATCAATTAAGTCCAAAAGTTATACAAAGCTTCAATTAAGGACAAATAGGCATAGAATTCTCACAATTGAAATTCATTTAAACACTTAATCATGCTCGGAGAAATAAATATACAATTCACTTAATAAATTTCACAAAGACTAGAAAATTTAAATCATGAAATTGCAGGTATTCAAGTCAAGGAAATTAAAATAACGCAATTAGGTAGAAAAAGGAATCAAATAAATTCTAAATCTAAAAACTCACACGCGTGGTGTGCGTACCTGTACGATTGAGAAATCGGGGTGTCACAACCTCTTCCCCTTAAGAGGACCTGGTCCCCAGGTCCACTGCCTCGAGTTCTGGACTCTTATGCAGCTCTCCCATGTTCATCCCACGAGGGTTAGCAACTCTTCGTCAGGAATTAGTTCGGAAAAGGTCTTCAAGTAACAAGGGGGCTTCAGTTGTTGTTAAGTCACGACCCTTAACTCACCGAAGGTTAAACACCCGAAATTCTAGCAAACAAAGCAGGTAGTACAACAAAGAGAGAGGACCCCGTCTCTCAAACAAACAACGAGAGAACCCCGTCTCTCGAACAACTAGTGAGAGCACCCCGTCTCTCAAACAGACAATGAGAGAACCCCGTCCCTCAAACACAAAGAAAAAGAAACTCTCAAGCTCTCAAAACAACACTTAAATAAACAGTCACGTAACAACAACAAAAGAAACAAGTAGAAGATATCAAATACATCGAGTATCAATCATAGAAAAGCAATTAATACAACAAGCAATCAAAGCACTTAGTACCATAAAATTATTCGAACTAAAGCTGCATGTATGCATATGCCATGGATGCTTAATGTACTGTTCACCGTTGTTTGGGAATTTTCCATTGCAGTGCTCCGATTCAATCACTTGATTTGCTCTTAGGGATTCCTCTACCGTTTGTGTCATGTATTGAAATCCCCGATATGTTCATTACTTATATGACCACTCAGTCTTCCTTCCATAATCTTTTCCTTTATCCCTTCTAAACAATACGGTCTGAAACTCCAAATTTTAGTGTGCACTTGAACTTAACCCAATTAGCTCGTTGTCCACCTCGAATCGCATTCGGCCTTCTTTGTTGCTCAAGCTAGCCTTTAATTGCTTGAGTTCTAGTCTCCAACTCAAATACTTGAGCTAATCTTTAGTAGCTCAAATTCCATACTCCAATCCTAATAACATCCCCGATTAATCTTGGAAACGATAGACGAGACGGTAACCCATCCTTTCATGTTATGTATTTTCCTTCTAGGTATTCCTGTTCCAATGCCTGGTTGAATTAACTCTCATTTTCGACACTTGAATCAATTCTAACTTCGTCTATCATGGAATATGATAATTCGATCGGACCTCTTTACCCATCATCCGTCTTACCAATTCTAGAAATTTCCTTTACGGTCCTATCATCTTCAATGCATGAGATACATTATGTTATATACGATCTTTTCAACCTTGTAGAATTAGTTTGTAAATCCCATAGTAAGAAATTAGCGAGGCTGATTCTCCGGCCGAAGTACCAACGATCAATCTTTTACCCTGTCTTATAGTTCCAAATCTTAAACATTCCTTGAATTCATATCTTCATCTCCCGAAGCACTTATCCCTTCTAATATTATTCTCAAAGCTTCATTCACTCTCACTTTTGAAATTACATCGAGTGCTGGATCTCCCATTTCTTCTCTTGCTACTTTTGTAGAATCTTGTTACGTATTGATTCTTGCATTTCCATTGTTCCTACTAGAAGTGACCCATTCAAGCAAAATTGTGAATTCAATCCATCTCCCGGTCGGCTCTCCCCCTTAAGAATTACTATTCTTATCAGTTGAATTCATTTTTTCGCTTCATGAATCAAGGATTCCCAACCTCTTCAACTTAGCTCGTTCGGTATAGGTGGTTCTAGCTTAGCTATGTGCCCAGTGATCTTGCACACATTCACTTTGAAAGGTTTGGTAGGGATAACAACCTACTTCCTTCATTCCAAGATCCAGTTCTACTTTCCGGGTCTTCGTATTTTTCTTTCCCCTTCGTTCCATATACCTTGCGATCCAACAATCTTCTTGTCTTGATTCGGGTAAGAACCAGTCGGAGTAACACTCGATGAATGGGAGAAATTTCCTATCAAGTAAATACTAAACAATGCATGTGGGATTAAGATGTCAATGCACGTAACAAGCAATCAAAGATGCAACACATTGGGCAATTATATCAATTAAGGATGTACGCACATAAAGATAAAGGAAATTAAATAATTTAAGGTGACGTATGATGCATGTGCCATGAATGCAATACACCTGTCACCGTAGTGGTCAGCTTTAGCTCGGTAACTCGTTCTTCATATCCTAAATTACAATTCGATTTGAACTTGTTGATCATCTCTCATTTTTCCTACGGTCTTCAAAATCTTCATAAGTTTTCCTTGTATCAATTTGTGTGTCCCCACAGTCCGATATTACAATTTCTCGAAACCAAAGTCTTCTACACCTTGATCAACGTTCCCTTGACGTATACTTTATGAACCCAGATTAATGGAATGAACTAATTCTTCGATTGCTTAAACCCGATTTCCTCCAAAAGCTCTTTGCCTTTCTTTATCATTTTCATTTGTTGTTCTATATCTCCCAATTAAACCTCACAACACGACAATTTAGCTTAGATCTGGAAGATAAATCCTAATGTGCTCGAATATAAAACCTTTAGCATTGTTGCCTTCCATACATTTGCATTCACCATGTTGGATTGACTTTCTTTAACTCTTTTCAAATCCAGCTTCTTCCTTACTCGGAACCCAAAGTATCCCCATTTCCTCTTCTTTTCCTTCTTCCCGTACTCGGCTTCTAAAACTTGATTTATTTGGAAGTTCTACTTTACCGATTTATCTCACTCCCCATTCACAAATCAGGGTATATCCCGAATTTTCTACTCTAATCTTGAAACCAATTAGCTCGATTCACTTAGAGACTTATCCTTAAGGACCTTTATTGCTTATCTCTCGATAATCGATTTTTGTCTCTAGTCTTCTTGATCACTATCACCTCTTCGTTGATCCGAACCTCAAACTATAGTACCTTCGAGATTTTCTTCACTCCATTCCTTGGGTTAGACATTCCTGTTGAATCCGGTTGACTAACTCTTGTAATGTGGATGTATTTGTTAATTCTTGTGAGTCGTAATCACCATACACCCCACCACTATTTCATTGAATGTTCACTAACTCCCACAAAACTTGTCAATTTTCCCACATGGACCTTTCATTCTGGATTCTACCTTTCAAACCGTAGCTCCATTGAGGAATGGTCATGATCATCGAATTCTTCTATGAAATTCCCCGGTGCATTCCTACATCTCCCATAATTGAAAGTAAAGCTTGTGATAGCTCGTTGTTGTCATAGAAATTGGTTGTGGTTTGATATTATCTTAGTAACCTATAATTTACAACTCCATTCGAGAATAAATGCATGCGATTAGAGCATGCTCATGACACATAATCCACACCAAGGCCAACAATTGATGCAAAATATGTCATATGATCGAACAAGGTCCTGAAAGGAATGCAATTCAAGGTTCAAGAGCAATACAATATGCACGTTGACAGGTAGTTCCTAAGCCGTACAACCTACACTCGACAGGATACGACACTAGAACTCCGGTTTTACAACCTGGAGCTCTGATACCACCTTAGGATGTGACACCCTGAACAGAGGGCCCCACATCCCCCGCACTATGAACCCGGTCCACACATGAAATGGAAAGTCCATACATGAACCAATCTCACAGCGAACGGAGACAGAAAAAGAAAAACCAACCTGTAAGGTGGGACTGGGCCCTTTACAAATAAATTCAATCAAACAAAGAATGCGGAAGCAATGGAATCATTCAAACATGTTCAGTATAAAACAAGAATATAAATACGGGTTCAACTAAACAGAAACACTTATCCTAACCTGTCCCCGAAATCAATACAATACACAACATATAAACGGGTTCAACTAGAGTCCTAGAAGCCTGTCCCGAGTTTAATAAAGCAATAATGATACAGAGTGGCTTACGTAGCCCTGTTATGGTACGATGCAGTGCAAACAGGACCAAGACTCGATCAAAGACTTTAAAAGACTCCCGCCTAACGACCACAGAGCCGGCAAGACAGACACTACAACAACGAGAGGGAGGGGTCAGCCAACTGACTGAGTGAAGGGGGTTAACACACATATATATATATAAACAGGCAGTCAGGCAGGCGTAATTCCACTATACATGATTCGTTAATAAAACCGGGAACAAGAAATATGATTCAATTAACACGTACGGGTGAAATTACGTTAACTCATGCAATCAGGTAATCAGGATATACAATGCATGTGTCGATATCCGTACACCCTCCATTGATGCCCATTTTACCTTAACCCTCCACGGCTCCAGCTACTGCGTCCAGACTGGGGCATACCGGAGGTCACGAATATCTATGTAATTACATTTTAGGGGACCCGGCGAGAACGGGTATTTATTCCATCCTGGACTCCATTTTCACTTATTAACATGACAGAAACAGTAAGCAGTCAGGCAGGTAGAAATCAGGAAATTTATAATCATTAATACAGGAAAAACAAGTACCATAACCTCCTTCTCCGGTGATGGTTCGGGTAGCTCGCCCTAGCCATCCAGTAACAGTGGTAAGGCGGGTTCATGACTCCCCCAAACCGGAATCCCATCTTCTGCCAAACCTCCTGGCAGATGTCCGAGTTGGTCCAACAAGATAGGACCTGTGCAAGAGTTCATCGTCGGCCCGATGCCTCCCCGGTTCCCTCAATACACAAGCCCCTGGGCCCGAGGAACAGGAACAGGAACCACTCCGGCTAGTCCAGCACTAGAAGAGCCGGGGCCAATAGCAGGATCTCGCAAAACAGGCTCAGGGTAACACATTCAGGGTTTATAAAACATTTCCGGTACATAGCCGGTATAAGAGGTATGGATAATTTGATGTGAAAACCGTTTGTCTATGTTTTAATTCATGCAAGGTTATAGGTCAATTATAAAAGAAAACCCTCACCTCCAAGTGCAAGAAAGAAGCAGGAGAAGGAGCCACAAGGCTCAGAAGTCTCCACCGAGGAGAACAATGAACAAGAAAGGAAACATGGTGTACTCGTGAGACACGACCCAATAATGAAACCAAGTAGGATGCACGGCCAATGATCATGAAATGGTGTGCCATGTCATGAGATGATATGATACCCAATGAAATCATAAAATGCATGGAAATGTTCTGATCGTGTTCACGTAAATAGATAGGACAATACCAACACCTCAACACATATCAACACCTTCATAAATAAATCACTTAGCAAGAAAGTAGCAGTTAAACAAGTATGGCATTAGAATAACTCTTAAGAGATGTAATTAAGCTCAAGGAGGTCATGTATTCATGCCAATCAACCAAATGAATCCACTCCATGTTTATCACGAAGCTAAACGATCAAGTTAAGCAAATAAGAACCAAGGACTGTCAAATAAGAGCATATTTATCAATTAATCAAACATATAATTCATATAAATCACATACGAGAGCCAAACGGGTGAAAGGAACGCAAGAAGAGAGTTTTTGGCGAAGTCTAGGAAAAGCTGACAGTTTTCAGGAATGCGCAAGCTGTAGGAAAATGGGAATATCATGCGTTCTATAAATTGGAATTAGGTTTTGTTTATTAGAAATGAAAGTAGACACACAGGGCTTTCCAATGATATGTGGCACGGATCATGGTTTAAAGCGAGTTGAAAATGGCGTAGGCCCGAAGTTAGGTGAAAGCAGATTTCCGGCGAAGTGGTGACACAAAAAAGAATTGATAATTTCTCACAAATTTGGGAAAAGATATTGAGGTGATTCCAATTGGAGAGTATTCTAGACTCACAGAAGTTGATCTTGTCCGAAAATCACCTCAATCCGAGGTCATACGAAGGGGTACCCGGCCGGGGAAATGTACAAGGAGAAAGTACCCTCCCGGGGAAAACAGGGCAAAAAGTTTCTGTATAAAGGGGGTACACGCCCGGGTAGTTTCCTTCACAAAAACTACCCGCCCGGGTAGACATTCTGGGCTGAAAAAGGGGCAGCAGCAGGGGTTGTTCGTGGAGGGAAGAAAATGAAGCAACAACCTCAAGAAAACTCAACCAAAACACTCCCAAAAGACCACACAACAAGTATATAACTCAAATATAACATTAGGTCACAAAGAAAACCAATATACCATGCTTTGATTCACCAAATTATGCATCAAGAAACCCCAAATGCCAAATGATCAAATATGGTCCAATTTCATTCATCTGAAGAGATATAAGCATGTATCAACTCAAAATCATCATATATAACTCATATTTGCCCATGGATTCTTTACAAATCATAAAACCCTAGCATCACTTAAGAATTATTAACACACACATACCATCTTACCTTGGAAGAAAAAGAGATGAAGGGGAAGTAGAGAAGAGAGGGTCTTGAGCTTGATTTCTTGGAGAAAAAAATGAAAGAAAACCTTGGTCTCTAGCTTCCTTGTGTGCACCGAAATGGAGAGAGAAGGAGAAGGGAAAGATTGTCTTGTGTTTGTGTGTAGAAAATGAAGAAAAGAAAGAGATGTAGGTGTATGTATACATATCATGCAATAAGGGGGAGAAAAGAGGGGAAATTGTAACTAAGTCCTCAACAAATATAAAGTTATGCAATTAGGTACTCAATTTACAAAAGTTACGAAAAAGTCCTTAAGAAATTATCAATTAAGTCCAAAAGTTATACAAAGCTTCAATTAAGGACAAATAGGCATAGAATTCTCACAATTGAAATTCATTCAAACACTTAACCATGCTCGGAGAAATAAATATACAATTCATGCAATAAATTTCACAAAAACTAGAAAATTTAAATCATAAAATTGCAGGCATTCAAGTCAAGGGAATTAAAATAACGCAATTAGGTAGAAAAAGGAATCAAATAAATCCTAAATCTAAAAACTCACGTGCGTGGCGCGTGTACCTGTATGGCCGAGAAATCAGGGTGTCAGACATAACCATACCGACTAAAGTCATCGGTAAAGGTTATGAAATACTGATGATTGTTTCTTGTGCTTACACGAAGCGGTCCACAAACATCAGAATGGATCAAATCCAAGACCTTAGTGGCACGTTCCACAGTTCCTCTAAAAGGAACTTTGGACATCTTTCCTTTGAGACAGGACTCGCAAGAAGTTAACTCTTTGAGATCATTTTCAGAGAACGATCCTAAAGTGTTTATCTTGCTAATTCTGTTCTTGGAAATGTGTCCTAATCTAGCATGCCATAAGGGAGCTGAAACTTTGTCATCTCTCTTACGTTTAGTTTCTCGTTGTATATTCATAGTATTGATATTTTGAGTTAGATAAAGTCCATTACTTAGAGTATCGATGTGAACGGAAGAGTTGTCCCATTTGATAAAATATTTACCATTCTTGATATAAGTTTCATAACCTTCACAATCTAAAATTGGAATTGAAATTATATTACGAATAATGCTCGGTACATAAAGGACTTTATTTAAAACTAACTCAAAACTACTAATTGTGCCTAAAGCTCAAGTTTCAACATTTGACCCATCGCCGATCTTCAAGACACATTCTCCTTCTCTGAGTTGTTGGACTTCATTTAGCATCTGTACATCATTATAGATATGAGCTCCACAACCGGTATCAAGTACCCAAGAACTAGAATTAATAGAAAGATTTACTTCAACGAGAAACATACCTTTCTTTAGAGTAGCCTTGTACACTGGACAGTTTCTCCCCCAATGTCCCGCTTTGCCACAATGGAAGCAAACATCCTCTTTCTGATCATGCTTCTTCTTTTAAGCCTTCCCCTTTGAAATGCCACCAGTGGGCCTAAGGGGTTTCTTCTCCTTCTTTTGGGCTTCCTTGCCTTTACCTTTAGAAGGCCCAGAAGAGGAAGATGGAGCATTCACAATCAGAACCTTATTGTCCTTCTTGATCGTCCTTTCAGCAGTCACAAGCTAACTAATCAGCTCAACTATAGTAGCACCAACATGATTCACATTGAAGTTAAGGACAAATGGGTTGAATGATGGTGGGAGCGAGGCAAGCAACAAGTCCACTGAAACCTCATCTTTCAGTGGCATGTCCATGGAAGCAAGTTTCTCGGTAAGGGCGAGAAACTTGAGTCCATATTCATGGATACTTGAACCTTCAATCGTTCTTAAATGGAACAATTCCTTTGAAGTGTTATACCTTGTAACACGTTCATGAGGGCGGTAAAGTTGCTCTAAGTGGTCGTAAATCTCCCAAGCAAATTCCATGGCCTCATGTTGTCTTTGCAAGTCCGGAGATATGTTAGCCAACATAAGGCAACGGGCTTGGAGATTATCATCCTTCCACTTCTGGATCGCGTCCCGTTCGGCCCGAGTGGGAGCTTCCCCTTCGGGACTAGGCTCCCCTTCGAAGAGAACATAAGTTCTCTTGTCAGAATCTAAAATGATTTTCAGATTCCTCAGCAAATCAAAATAGTTGGGACCAGTCAACTTGTTTGACTCAAGGATCGATACAAGAGGGCTTTTGGTTGCCATTTCAAAACAGGTATAGAATCACAGAATCTACCACCTAAATGGTAAACTAGAGAACTAGTGATCATGCTGAATCATAACAATATACAAAAGATAAGGTCTTTAATCTAATTTAGCTCCCACTGTTTTTCAAAGATCTATAATTCCCAAAGATCTAAGAGGAACACGTTTCCCAATGGGTACTAAGATCCTAAGCATTTTACCTCGAACCAACGACTCGCGGACATTCTAAGTAAAACCCTGGGTAGGTACAACTTACCAATTCTAAAACCTTTAGAACTCTTAGTAATTGTTTTTGCATCACCTATCTTTTAGTATGGACCCACGACTCGTGCTACATCCTTATTTACTTAGGCGTTAACCTCGACCCATCAATCATAAGATCATGACCAAAACTTAGTTCGAACGACCCATGACTCGCGGACATCACCCTTGCCAAAATTGACCACGAAATATTGATCATTTAAAATGATCAATTAGGTAACTAAGAACTATTAAGCTCCACTAGCTATCCCAGGACTCGCGGACAATAAATAGCTTCACTTACTAAACTTAAAACCTATTGATGTAATGCTAGGAATTTAATTCAAAATTTACATCTCGAATTAAACACCTAATATTCGAAATGAGATTAATATTTAATGGGAATTTTTGAATCAACCGGAGAGTTGTCCGGTTCGACCTCACCAACATATATGTTATCCAATTTTAATTAGTCTTGATTAATGCAAGTACAACTTAAATGCATTTCACACAAGCACTTAACAGATAACATGTCCTAGCATGATACTAACATGTGATGATCATGGGTTCTACCTATCTTATGCGTGATATGTGGGAGCCACTCCACAATCACAAGTTCTAACATACATGTTACATAAACAATTTAAATCACATAAGGGAAAGCAGTAACAAAATACGAGCTCTATCTCTATTACATTTTCAATTGAGATTCCCCTCCCTAACATTTTGAGGGGTCTTCACTTATGGCCCCCTTGTTACTTGAATGTGGTCCATCTTACTCCATGGGTGCATTATCTCCAAAATGAAAATAAAACCTGACCACCTATTCTACTCTCAAAAATGAAAAAGTACTGAAAAGTAATGAGGCTCAATCTTCATATTGGCCTTAGACAAATACACGGGGCATACCCCGACCTCAAAATAGTAATATGGAAAGCCACATAATAAGTCACATAACAGTACACGCATAAGTGAGGCTCCAACCTCAATTGAAAAACGCAACTATAGGGCTCCAACCCAAATTTAAACCATTCATGTGAATAAATTAAAACCATACATTAGTCTAAACCCATGATCACCTAACATGCATAAATTGCAAGAATTTAAATTTAACTAAAAAATTAAAATTCTCGCTTTAATCTCTAATAGCTTAAAACACGACTTAGATGAAATTCTTGTTCAAGAGCCTTTTCTATGAAACCCGAAACACTATAAACTAATAAAATTCCAATTAATTTCTGAAAATTAACGATTTTATTCTTTCAATATTTTCATAAAATAAAGTTTGCTATTTTCCCAAAATTTAAATCGCTTAATTTTTCAAAATCCCAATTTAAACAATTATTTCAAAAATAATTCAAATTTAATAATAAAAAATATTTTAGAAAATTAAATTGGGATTGGATTGGACTAAATACGAAAAATGAGATAGCCACGGATTGGAGTGCCCGCCATGCCCGCCCAACGGCCCAGGCCACCCGCACGCGTCAGGTGCGAGCGAGCGTAGCAGCGGTGCCGGCTTGTGCAAGCCTATCGCGCGACTTCTCACGCGCATCACGCGCAGGCACCTAGGCAATCAGGCCGGCGCTGTGCGGACACCCTCCTGCTCGGATGCGGGAGGCGATGGCGGAAGGCCCCGTTAGGAAAAATACAGTTTCGTAATTCAGGCTTTCTAAAAGAACTCAAGAATGCCTAATTCGCATCTAAGCCTTAGAATTTCTACCAAATTCAGTTAATCGGAGACGAATCAGAAACATGATTAACGAGGTGGCTCTGATACCACTTGTTGGAAAACAGGAATCAGAAAGCAGCGGAAATTTAAAAATTTTCCAACAAAAGGATCGAAAACTCGCAATCATGAATCCAAATTCGTAAGGTAAAGAAACTTAATTTTCAATAATCTTTCTTGAAGCGTTTCAAGCCACCCAAGAACGCTCTTCTCGTGGCTTGATCTCCTCTCCTTGGTAAAGCTCGAATCTTTAAAAAACTTCTAACTTGAAGCTCTCTAGAGATAGTCCACCAACTTGACTACAATCTAACTAGTAAGGATGCTAGTTCTCTAGTTAGTGTTTAGGCTTAACCTAAGGTTTATTTGATCTTGGAGAAAGGATGGTGTTCAACACATGAACCCAAAGAAATTATCAATTACTCTCTAAGGGGAGCTCGAGCTCCCCTATATATAATCCATAGAGGGGCGGCCGAACCTAGTCCTTATGTACTAAGGATTTGGTCCCTCTCTCTCTTATTACTTGATCATCAAGTAATTCCAAACTTTGACTTTGAACTCTAATTCAAATCAACTTTTAAAAGAGCTAAAAATATCCAAACTCCTTTTGGATAATATTATACTTAATTTATTAATGAATAAATTACTTATTTATCTAATTAATTAATTCATAATTAATTAAATAGATTAATTTCTCCAAAATAAGACTTTCATTTTAATTCAAAATTAAACCAAAGTCTATTAAATAATTAACACATTAATTATTTAATACATCAATATACATACACACACGGTGCACACGTGTCCATATAGGACACGTGTCACGCACGTGACCCACACGTGTGCTTCACACGTGTGGAACCCTTTTGGCTCGATTAACTCGTTTAATCATTTCAAAGCCCCAACTCATGTAACCAAGTTGTTATGTGTGACCCTCTAGGTTCTCAATTCAATTATCAGTGACCCTAATTAATTAATTCACTAATTAATTAATCAGTCCACAGATTAAACGACCATAGTCTAGCAACAGGTGTTTAACCCCTAGCTGAATTGGAATGTCTCGATTCGATAGAACCTTTAAGTCATTGATTCATGTGATACAATGCTCCTACTCACTATCTCTCAACCAAGATCTAGGGCAAGGGAGTAATCAGAACCCTAATAATCTGGTCTTAAAGCTAAGTGCATTCTATATCCATTTGATCTCAATCCAAGAAACCCTTTTCTTGATATCTTGATCTACTGCCTTGGCCAAGGACTCCATATGGTATATGAATGACTTACACAATAAGAGATCACCTTACAAATGCAAGTGTAGGTTCTTTATTGATTCTCATTCACTTTCATGAATCACTTGTGCAGCCCCAGCATAAGCCTTGAATCAGTTGTCTAAGGCGACACCCTTTAAAGCTTATACCTAAGACTATAGAGTTAACTCATAAAGCGACATGGAACCTCAAGTCTAAGGATCAATTAATCATACCAATGACTCGTGAGATATTTCCTAATCTGGAAGTTTCCATTTCCTGAAATAGAAACTTGCTTTCCCATTTAGGAATCTTCTCACACGGGGCACCTCAGTGAACTTACTTATGGAAGTAAGCAACCTCATATATCACGCACGTATCAACTATACACTTTGCACCTCCGTGAAACAAGGTGGTCCTTCTTAAAGGCGTGATCCCACAAGCAAGCCTTAGAGGAGGCAGGTTGACACTCCCACTGTCTGTAGGACTCATCGGCTTGGAGTATTTTACTAATCATGACTTATGTGATATAGGGCTCGTTTCATGAACCATTTCACCTAAATGGTAGAGTCCTAAAGTCATCAGGATTTGGGGAGTTCTCATACATGCACAGCTAAAGTAAATGCATACCAAACAAGAGCATAAAAAGAAGTGTTGCCTCAATTCATTATTTTATTCAAAGATTATCTGTGATCACAATAAGGAAAAGCACAAAGCGGATATACAATCGGCTTTCTAGGGTACTATTTTTAACAAGCGAATCGGGTCAAAGGGTGGGGCCGGGTTAAACCGGACACGTGGCAGACCCAGGATCTTCCACCTGTCGAACCGGACCGGTTTATGGGCTGCAAACCCTAGTCGCGTGTGCCACACACGCGCCGTCTTCAGGCCACGCGTGTGGGCGCGTGCGGCGTCGGATTAGGGAGCGGCCGGCGGCATTGGACTCGTGGTGACGAGACATTCAACGTAGTGGCCTCGGTTTTCATGTCCAAGTTGTACACGCAAGTGGGGTATGAAATTACTATTTTACCAACTATTTTTCCCCTATAAATTGGGGCCTTGGTTCCTCATTTCTCATTCACAACTTTGGGAGAGGTTTTGGATGTGTTCTTGGCTTTGAAACCATATCCCTTTTCTCCTAGTTAATTTCCATTTATTTTGGAATTAATTTTAATTAGGTGTTTATATAAAACGCCTAATTTCGGGAGATTAAACCCTGAAAAGGGTTTTCTAGTTTAAAGTTTGTTTTCTCTAAGTATTTAGAAAAATACTTTCGGAGCCCACACTCCGAGGGTTTCTCTGGGGTTATTACAAGGAAGCTCTACCGGTTTCACGAGGAGATCGGGTATCGGGTTCTCGGGAAGAGAATTCAAGAGCTGGAAAAATGCCGTTAGATAGCCATATTTGCAGTACGGTAATATTATTTTAAGCATGATAAATTATATACTCCTAAGTGTTAATTGCATGTTAGGTATTTATTTGCTTAAGTGATTTAAAATTTATTAACAATTGCATGTATATACTTGAGTAGATCCGGCAGTCTTCCGCTACTGTATTAAAATGTTTTATAAATATTTTAATACTTGTATTATTAATAAAAATTTTATAATGTGGTCCCGGACCGCTACTGTTCTGGGCCCACCTCCCAACAGGAATTACGTCAATTCATGCAGTCAGGTAATCAGGATATAAAATCCGTGTGTCGATATCCGTACACCGTCTGTTGATGCCCGTTTTACCTTAACCCTCCACGAACTCTAGTTGCTGCATCAAGACTGGGGGTATGCCAGAGGTTACGGATATCTATGCAATTACATTTTAAGGGACCCAGCGAGAATGGGCATTTAATCCATCCTGGACTCCACTGCTCCGTTATAACATGAAAGGAACAGGAACAAGAACAATTAAATAGTCAGGCAAGCAGGAATCAGGATTATATAATTATTAATACAGGAAACAAGCTCAATTTAACCTCCTTCTCCGGTGAAGGTTCGCGTAGCTAACCCTAGCCATCCAGTAGTAGTGGTCTGTGGGTTCATGACTCCCCAGACCGGAATCCCATCTTCTACCAAACCTCCTGGCAGATGTTCGGGTTGGTCCAACACTGTGGGACTTATGCAAGAGGTCACCGTCGGCCCGATGCCTCCCCGGTTCGCTCAATACACAAGCCCCAGGGCCCACGATTGGTAACAACGGTCCACACCGGCTAGCCCAGCGTTAGGAGATCCGGGGGCAATTAGTATCTCGTAAAACAGGCTTAAGGTTAACACTACACAATTTATAAAGCATTTTCGGTACATAGCCGGTATAAAAGATACGACTAGTTTTATATGAAAACCATTTGGTTTATTTAACACATGCAAGGTTATAGGTTGTTTATAAAGGAAAACCTTACCTCCAAGGGCAAGAAGGACCAAGAGAAGAACTACGAAACTGGAAAGTCTCCACCAAGGAGATCACTGTGCAAGAAGGGCAATGACAATATACTCGGGAGACAAGACTCAAATGAACCAATTAGAATGCACATCAAATGTTCATGAAGTGGTGAATATATCATGGCATGATTCGATATACATTAAATCATAAAATATCATGGATTAGTGTGATCATGTTCATGTGCACAATTAAATGCAATCAAGTGTAAATAAGATACAAACAAGTAGCATTTAATCGAATATAAACACGTGTCACACCCAATTACTCAAATGAATTCAATTCATATATAAAGCATGAGATCAAACAATCGAGTTTAAGCAAGTAACGACTAAGGAGAGTCAAATAATAACATAATTATCAAGTAATCAAGCATACAATTCATATAAATCACATACGGGAGCTAAGGGAGTGGGAGGAACGCAAGAAGAAAGGTTTTGGGAAAGTTTAGGAAAAGCTGACAGTTTTTTGGAATTGGACGTGCTGTAGAAAAACGGGAATATCTAGAGTTCTAGAAGTTGGAATTGGGTTTTGTTTGTTGGATAAGAAATTAGACAAGTAGACCTTTAAAATGGTATGTGGTCCGAATCTTGGTTCAAAAAGAGGTGAAAATGGCGTAGGCCCGGAGTTGGATGAATGCAGATTCTTGGTGAAGTTGCGAGACCAAAAAGAATTTGTTATATCTCACAAACTAGAAAAGATATTGAGGTGATTTCAATTGGAGGATGTTCTAAACTTCAATAGGTTTACATGTTTACAAATTAAGGTCAATCGGAGCTCATTTGGATAGGTAGCGGAGAACAATACCGGAACCGAAAAAAATAAAAGGACAAAATGGTAGGCCAGTCTGAAGGGGTGGTAACGGGGGCTAACACTTCCAAGGAAAAAATGGGTAAC
The DNA here is from genome assembly GCA_037501455.1 of Lantana camara. Classification (NCBI taxonomy): domain Eukaryota; kingdom Viridiplantae; phylum Streptophyta; class Magnoliopsida; order Lamiales; family Verbenaceae; genus Lantana; species Lantana camara. Next base: position 66,613,279 of record CM074862.1, read on the forward strand.
GGGGGTTAACGAAGACAGGAGATTCAAGAGACAAGGTAACGGGGGTTAACAATTTTAAGAACAAAAGGTGTAACGCCCCGATTTCTCGGACGTAAAGGTAGGACGTATGTGTTTACCTAATTGCGCGAATTAATTGTTTTACGTGTTTTATATTTAATTTTATTATAATTGTTATTATTTTATTATATTATATTATATATTATTTTATTTTAATATTATTAATTTTATATATATGTTTCGAATTATATATAAGTATATATATACATATATGTTTAATTATATTATTATTATTTTAATGATTATGCTAATTATATGTTACTTTAATTAATCATGTTTAATTAATTAATTGATTATTCATATATATGTATATATTTATACGTACTATATATATATTTATGCATGAAATTTTATTTATGCATGCAAATTATAATTTATGCATGGGAGTTATATTTTTGCATGGAATTTTAAAATTATGCATGAAGTGTATGATGGAGGTTGTTCACTAATTTTGTGCTTCGTTCCCTTATGAAATGATATCAAATTGCCATGATTTTGTAATATGTTGTACAAATATGTGTTATGGACATGATTTTATGCTCAAATTATGTTTTTGAATTCATTTGATAGGTTAACGAATTTAATTTTAATTGAGGAACCAAAACGGGAGCTAACGAGCACTTAGCGTATCCTTGGTTCCGAATTTAATATCTTGAGCTCGGGAACTCGGATTCGAGTTCCGTCAACTCCGCTGAACTCGTAACAAAAATTCGAGTCTAGTAAACTTAGCCTCATATTTTTCTTAAGTCATTTGAAACTCCGAAATCCAACCGAAAAACGAAACGGCATTCAACTTGACCTTGCTGCACAAAATGAACCATATCTCATCCAAACTATAACCAAACTAACCATGGTTTGATTCCTTTAAACCCTAACTCAACCACCTATCTAGATATTTCAAGCCCTAACCGAGATAACCCTCACACCATCCCCAAAACTCAGCCAAAGCTACTGCATCTACTGCCAGTCCCGTAACCCTTCAACCTTGGAGATTTTGGAGCTCAAATCTCCTCCAAACTTCAACCAATCATCAAGGTAAGTTAAGGGTTGTATTGTATGTTTAATTCTTATCATTTCCATCTTTTCATTCATGAAGTTGAGCATGGTTTCCTCATTTCTGACCATTTTTCCGAAAATGAAGGTTTTTGGGCAAAATCTTGATCTCCTTTAATTCTCTATGGTTTTGAGTGATTCCAAGCCTGAGATTAATTGTTTTAACATCCTCATATCATTTATGATCATTGCTTTCGTGGTTGTTGCGATATATATGAGATATCATTTATGTAATTTTCAGAAAATTTCACATAAGGTCACGTGTGCTTCCATGCCTTGCTTGATCACTTTTGGAACTAATTTACTTGTTGATTATATGGTGTTTTGCTGCGTATTTGGTGGCTTTTTGGACTTGAACTGAATCGGATTGATTGAGCTCACGCTTGCTCTGTTTTCTTCGAAGTTTTGCTCTGTTTTTCTGGACTGCTTTTGCTGTCAAAAACTGCTGAGTTTCCTTCATGTTTCGCTGTCCAATTTGTGGCCTTGTAGCATGTAATCTTGTTGAGTTCTTGCAGCAATTTGTGCCTTGTAATGTTGCATTTGTTGCTTGCCTTTTTCCTGCTCTGTTTTCTGCGTATTTGGTTGTCTATAACTGGAGTTGCTGGTGCGTGACACGGGCGTTCCATTTCTGCCCATTCCAGCGAGGAACGGGGGTGCTTCGCGGCCTGATTTTTCTGTACCGAGACACGGGGGTGTCTCGGTCCAGGCTTTGGAGGTGACACGGGGGTGTCACCCCATTTTGCTTGAATTCTTTTGCTGCGATTCTTCTGCTGTGTGTTGCTGCCGTTTCTGTTGCATGTCTGCTGCATGTGTGTGTGGATATATATATATATGGCTGTGTGTGAGTGAGGTTGCATGCATGGCTTTTGTGTGTGCATGTATATTTACCTTATATATATATGTATGCATGGAGGTGTAGTGTATAGTATATATATATATATATATTGCATGCATGGGGTGTGTGAATGTGTACGTATATATATATATATATTATATATATTATATGTTATATGTTATTATATATTTAGTATATTATATTATATATATATATTTATTATATATTTTAAATATTATTTGATTTATTTAATTATTGAAATTAAGTGAATTCTATTTCGCGTATTTATTCTACTGACTTTTGATTGATCGTTTTATTTACTTGATTCCTCAATGTGAATTTGAATAACATGTGTTATGCTTATTAATTGAATGTTAGATTAATTGATATGAATTATGAATTATGAATTTATGAATTTATGAATATTATGAATATTATGAATTTATGAAATTATAAATTTATGAAACTATGGAATTGAATGGAATATATGAACGAATGATTTAATTATATGATTTAAATTCCTTAATCGTGCACATGAACATTTTTATGATATAATATGATCATTTATGCATTCATGTCATATGCACTTTATTGCCGAGCGTCATATGTGGTCATTGAGTCTCATACCTTTTCTTTTGCACAGATTCGGGTTTGGTCGGAGACGAGGGCGAGCATTGAGACGCTTGTGCCTTTATTTTGCTTTGATAAAGGTGGGTTTTTCTTCTATTAGTTAAAACAACCTTATATATTCCTTATGTGCAAAGTTTTAAGCCAAAATTATATATATATTTATATCGAGTCATTTCGGGTAAATAATTTTCAAACGTATGACCCCTTTCTTTTATTTATGAACCCTACCTTATGTTTGGCGAGACACATTTCTGATTTCTTATTATACGGGCCCCGGGACTTAGTATATGTGGCTAACCGAGGAAGCAAGGGCTGACGGGGATCCCATATACTAGTTCCAACCAACTACGGTGATACCGGCCCTCGCTAGGAGTTTTAGCGAGGAATGGGAGCTGAGTGCCTTTGGGGGATTCATGTACCCCCATTGGCCCATGTAAGAACCGGTGGTCAGGTCTAGCTAACTTGTCCACCACCCGGAGGAAAAAGGAGTATATGAATGATTATGATCATGTAATTATGAGCACAAAAGATTTATGTATGATAATGAATTATTGAATAATTAATTATGATTACACGAGGAGTAGGTTGGAGATTGTGCACGCACACTCGTCGGGCCATAACCCTTATGAACATTTATGAATGAATATGAACGTCGTAATCCCGTTGATGTTTCCTTTTTGTTTTAACCACTTGGTAAATTCCTTTCAAACTTCACACGGGATTAGGGCTTGCATGTATGTGTTTAATTTATACGATATTACATATCTTATGCCTGTTTTTATACCCACCAGTCTCTTTTAGACTGAACCCGGTTGTTTTCAGCTGTTTTGTGCAGGTATAGGAGTGCTAAGCGGGAATACAAGTCGTCTAGGTCTTGCATTTATGTTTAGCACTTCTTTCAGTCTCATAGTCATACTTTTGTTGCTGCCTTTGTATTTGATCATAGTTTAGATTGGAGCGTTATGATTTTGTAGGCCGTGAGTGCCGTTGAATAATTGTATGGCCTTGTATATTTATTTTTGGAGCTTGATGGCTTATTGTATATATGCTATGTAGTTATTGCTTCCGCAATTTTCTTTAACTCTGATTATCTATGTATCTTGAGTTGAATGGTTTAAGGGTTAGTCCCGCCTAGCATAGCGTGTGTGTTGTGTCCCCGTTCGCCGTGGATTTGGCACGTGTATGGACTTCCATTTCATATACGGGTCGGGTCTCGGTGCGGGGGATGTGGTACCTTACGCTCGGGTGCTACATCCTTAAGTGGTATCAGAGCTTAGGGTTGCTAAACCCGGGCTCTAGTGTCGTGTTGAGTCAGTTAGGTCGTTCGGCTTTAGGAACAACTTGTCAATGTGTTGCATATGCATTGTTTACGTGTTTGTGTGCTTTAAATCTCGAATTTTGATCAAATTAATTGCACTTGCATGCATGGACTAAAAAGAGCATGCATTTTAGTGTTTCTTGAACAGGATGTCTCCACGTAGACATCGTGAGAGATCTCCCGGACATCGTCGTCATCATGATCGATTCCCTACGCCTCCACCCCAACCACAAGCACCACCGATGGATATGGGGAATTTTATGGAAGCGGTTTTCAACTATGTTGAGCATAGAAGGGCTCAAGCTCCCCCACCACAACAAGCAGAACAACCGGTGCCTCCACCAAACCATAATGACAATAGAGACCCTCATGGGGTGTTTCTGAGCTACAACCCCCCTCGGGTTTCTGGTTCTATCGACGAGACGGTCTCGGAGGGTTGGTTGATTCGAGTAGAGAGGATATCTGGAGTCCGACAGTCTACTACGCAAGGGGAGGAAATCAAAAAGAAGGATCCGGTTTTTAGAGCTCCAATGGGAAGAGGTTCCGGATCGAGCTCGGGAAAGCGACCTATGGTTCAAGCTACTCCCCCTCCCAAGGGTCCGTTTAAGAAGCCAAGAATGGGAAGACCAACTCCACCGGTCTCAAAAGCTTTGCCTGCACCACTGAGGGATCGACAAGGTCCGAGTGAAGCCCGATTCTCCAAGCCACCATGCACATATTGTGGAGGGCCAACTCACAATTATCACAAATGCTGGAAGAGGTTGGGTTTATGCCTCATATGTGGAAAAGGCGACCATATGGCGGATGATTGTCCCTATAAAGACCCGGGATATCAAAGACGAGTTCAAAGGCCAATGATCCCGGCTCGTGCTTACGCCATCGAAGGCGAAGAGCAAGGTGCAGAGATTGATCCCCCAGCAGTGGTAGAAGGTACCCTATGCATACATAACATGAGCATGCATACACTCTTTGATTCGTGTGCCACGCATCCCTTTATTTCTTGTGACTTAGTTGCTATTCTGTGCTTGCCTGTTATTTGCTTTTTCTTCTTGTTATTTGGTGAGTTCGCCACTTGGTGGGAGTCTTCAGACAGATCAGTTGGTTCGGGAGTGTTCAGTTTTGATAGAAGGGAAAGAATATTCGGCTGATTTGGAAGAGTTAAAGCTTCAATTAAAGGTATTACTCAAAGTTGGACATATACGGCCAAGTTCGTCTCTTTAGGGTGCTCCGGCTGCCTTATGGTATTTGGATAAGTGGTGGTAATCTTCGTCGATGACATCTTAGTTTACTCGAGAACTCCGGAGGATTAGGCCAGGCATCTCAGGATTGTGTTGGATACCTTAAGAGAGCATCGGATTGTATGCTAAGTTTAGCAAAGGCGAGTTTTGGATTGATCAAGTAGCATTTCTGGGTCATATTATTTCAAGGAAAGGTTGGGAGGTAGACCCTTCTAAGATTGAGATGGTTATTCAATGGCAAAAGCCGAAAAATGTTTCAGAAGTAGGGAGTTTCTGGGGTTTGGCAGATTACTATCGAAGATTTGTATAGGACTTTCGAAGATTACAGCTCCTTTAACCCGAGTGACTAAGAAGAGGGTTAAGTTTGAGTGGGACGAGGCATGTGAGGATAGCTTTCAACTTGTAAAGGAAAAGTTGACCACCGCTCCTGTATTAGCACTTCCCAAAGGTACAGAAAGATATACAGTTTTTTTTTTTTCGGACGCCTCAAAGGAAGGTTTGGGATGTGTGTTGATGCAAAATGGAAGAGTGATCGCCTATGCCTCAAGGAAATTGAAAGAGCATGAACAGAACTACTCCACTCACGATTTGGAATTAGCGGCAGTGATCTTTGCTTTGGGTAAGTGGAGACACTATCTTTACGAAATTTCGTTCGAGGTCTTTTCCGATCACAAGAGTCGCCAATACTTGTTCTCGTAAAAGGAATTGAACAAGAGACAACGGCGTTGGATGGAACTTTTGGCGGATTATGAGTGTACAATCCGATACCATCCAGGCAAAGCCAATTTGGTTGCGGATGCGCTTAGTCGGAAAGCTAGCGTGTCCAATGTGAAAGTAGAAATTGGAGATGAGAATGAGTTGTTCAGACTGAGGGCTAGGGTTCGGAATATTGCAGTTCGACCAGATCTTAAACAGAGGTTAATTGATACTCAGAGAATTGATCCCGAGGTTCAGAAATTAGCTGGGAAAGTTCGAGCTGATTCAGAATGCCCGTTTGGGTTTGATGATACGGGACTTCTAAGATTCAAGAATAGAGTCGTTGTCCCGGAAGAATTAAAAAGGATTATTCTTGAGGAAGCCCATCGGTCAGGGTATTTGTTACATCCCGGAGGAACAAAAGGGATAAGGATCTTAAGCAATTCCATGGGTGAAATGGATTGAGAACGGGATGTTATCAACTTTGTGAAACATTGCAGGACTTGTCAAGTGATTAAGGCAGAACATTAGAAGCCATCGGGGCTACTTCAACCATTACCTATCCCGGAGTGGAAATGGAAACGAATAGCTATGGATGTTGTTTCGGGATTACCAAAAGTGAGAGGAAGTTTTAATGGAATTTGGGTTAGTGTGGACAGATTGACGAAGTCAGCTCATTTTCTTGTAAACAGAATGTCCGATAAATGAATAAGTCGGCTAAGAGATACAATGATGAGATTGTCAGGCTTCATGGTGTACCTGTTAGTATTGTCTCGAATTGGGATCCCAGATTTACTTCAAGGTTATGGCTAGAATTACAGCAGTGTTTGGGAACAAGGCTTCAATTCAGCACAGCTTTCCATCCTCAGACCGACGGATAATCAGAAAGGTTAATTAAGGATCTGGAGGATTCGTTGAGAGCATGTGCATTGGACTTTCAAAGCTCGTGGAATTAGCAGTTACAGTTAATCGAGTTTACTTACAACAATAGCTATCAAGCCTCGATTGAAATGGCCCCTTATGAAGCTCTTTATGGATGAAGGCTGCTCAGGATCGACAAAAGATTTATGTAGGTATTCGGAAGAAGAAATTGGAGGTTGAGATTGGAGATAAGGTTTTCTTAAAGGCATTCCCCACGAAAAGGATTCTCAAGGATTGAATGAGGAGGAAAATTAAACACTTGGTATATGGGACCAGATGGGATTTTGGAGAAGAGTGGGGATACGGCCTATCGTTTGGACTTGCCTCCGAGTTTGACTGGAATTCATAACGTGTTTCATGTTTCACAGCTCCGAAAGTATTATCGGGATGGGTCCGAGGTTCTACCAGTTGAAGCAGTGGAATTAGAACCGGATCTCACCTTCGTTCAGAAGCCGATTAAGATATTGGATCGAGAGTTTCAGGAACTTCGAAATCGGCGTATTCCACTAGTCAAGGGTCTTTGGAGAAGTGATATAACCGAAGAGGCTACGTGGGAGACGGAGGATAAGATGTAAAGGTTTCACCCCGAGTTGTTTCCGAGCAATCAGTGAATCCGAGGACGGATTCTTTTAAGGGGGAGAGATTGTAACGCCCCGATTTCTCGGACGTAAAGGTAGGACGTATGTGTTTACCTAATTGCGCGAATTAATTGTTTTACGTGTTTTATATTTAATTTTATTATAATTGTTATTATTTTATTATATTATATTATATATTATTTTATTTTAATATTATTAATTTTATATATATGTTTCGAATTATATATAAGTATATATATATATATATATGTTTAATTATATTATTATTATTTTAATGATTATGCTAATTATATGTTACTTTAATTAATCATGTTTAATTAATTAATTGATTATTCATATATATGTATATATTTATACGTACTATATATATAATTATGCATGAAATTTTATTTATGCATGCAAATTATAATTTATGCATGGGAGTTATATTTTTGCATGGAATTTTAAAATTATGCATGAAGTGTATGATGGAGGTTGTTCACTAATTTTGTGCTTCGTTCCCTTATGAAATGATATCAAATTGCCATGATTTTGTAATATGTTGTACATATATGTGTTATGGACATGATTTTATGCTCAAATTATGTTTTTGAATTCATTTGATAGGTTAACGAATTTAATTTTAATTGAGGAACCAAAACGGGAGCTAACGAGCACTTAGCGTATCCTTGGTTCCGAATTTAATATCTTGAGCTCGGGAACTCGGATTCGAGTTCCGTCAACTCCGCTGAACTCGTAACGAAAATTCGAGTCTAGTAAACTTAGCCTCATATTTTTCTTAAGTCATTTGAAACTCCGAAATCCAACCGAAAAACGAAACGGCATTCAACTTGACCTTGCTGCACAAAATGAACCATATCTCATCCAAACTATAACCAAACTAACCATGGTTTGATTCCTTTAAACCCTAACTCAACCACCTATCTAGATATTTCAAGCCCTAACCGAGATAACCCTCACACCATCCCCAAAACTCAGCCAAAGCTACTGCATCTACTGCCAGTCCCGTAACCCTTCAACCTTGGAGATTTTGGAGCTCAAATCTCCTCCAAACTTCAACCAATCATCAAGGTAAGTTAAGGGTTGTATTGTATGTTTAATTCTGATCATTTCCATCTTTTCATTCATGAAGTTGAGCATGGTTTCCTCATTTCTGACCATTTTTCCGAAAATGAAGGTTTTTGGGCAAAATCTTGATCTCCTTTAATTCTCTATGGTTTTGAGTGATTCCAAGCCTGAGATTAATTGTTTTAACATCCTCATATCATTTATGATCATTGCTTTCATGGTTGTTGCGATATATATGAGATATCATTTATGTAATTTTCAGAAAATTTCACATAAGGTCACGTGTGCTTCCATGCCTTGCTTGATCACTTTTGGAACTGATTTACTTGTTGATTATATGGTGTTTTGCTGCGTATTTGGTGGCTTTTTGGACTTGAACTGAATCGGATTGATTGAGCTCACGCTTGCTCTGTTTTCTTCTAAGTTTTGCTCTGTTTTTCTGGACTGCTTTTGCTGTCAAAAACTGCTGAGTTTCCTTCATGTTTCGCTGTCCAATTTGTGGCCTTGTAGCATGTAATCTTGTTGAGTTCTTGCAGCAATTTGAGCCTTGTAATGTTGCATTTGTTGCTTGCCTTTTTCCTGCTCTGTTTTCTGCGCATTTGGTTGTCTATAACTGGAGTTGCTGGTGCGTGACACGGGCGTTCCATTTCTGCCCGTTCCAGCAAGGAACGGGGGTGCTTCGCGGCCCGATTTTTCTGTACCGAGACACGGGGGTGTCTCGGTCCAGGCTTTGGAGGTGACACGGGGGTGTCACCCCATTTTGCTTGAATTCTTTTGCTGCGATTCTTCTGCTGTGTGTTGCTGCCGTTTCTGTTGCATGTCTGCTGCATGTGTGTGTGGATATATATATATATGGCTGTGTGTGAGTGAGGTTGCATGCATGGCTTTTGTGTGTGCATGTATATTTACCTTATATATATATGTATGCATGGAGGTGTAGTGTATAGTATATATATATATATATATTGCATGCATGGGGTGTGTGAATGTGTACGTATATATATATATATTATATATATTATATGTTATATGTTATTATATATTTAGTATATTATATTATATATATATATTTATTATATATTTTAAATATTATTTGATTTATTTAATTATTGAAATTAAGTGAATTCTATGTCGCGTATTTATTCTACTGACTTTTGATTGATCGTTTTATTTACTTGATTCCTCAATGTGAATTTGAATAATATGTGTTATGCTTATTAATTGAATGTTAGATTAATTGATATGAATTATGAATTATGAATTTATGAATTTATGAATATTATGAATATTATGAATTTATGAAATTATAAATTTATGAAACTATGGAATTGAATGGAATATATGAACGAATGATTTAATTATATGATTTAAATTCCTTAATCGTGCACATGAACATTTTTATGATATAATATGATCATTTATGCATTCATGTCATATGCACTTTATTGCCGAGCGTCATATGTGGTCATTGAGTCTCATACCTTTTCTTTTGCACAGATTCGGGTTTGGTCGGAGACGAGGGCGAGCATTGAGACGCTTGTGCCTTTATTTTGCTTTGATAAAGGTGGGTTTTTCTTCTATTAGTTAAAACAACCTTATATATTCCTTATGTGCAAAGTTTTAAGCCAAAATTATATATATATTTATATCGAGTCATTTCGGGTAAATAATTTTCAAACGTATGACCCCTTTCTTTTATTTATGAACCCTACCTTATGTTTGGCGAGACACATTTCTGATTTCTGATTATACGGGCCCCGGGACTTAGTATATGTGGCTAACCGAGGAAGCAAGGGCTGACGGGGATCCCATATACTAGTTCCAACCAACTACGGTGATACCGGCCCTCGCTAGGAGTTTTAGCGAGGAATGGGAGCTGAGTGCCTTTGGGGGATTCATGTACCCCCATTGGCCCATGTAAGAACCGGTGGTCAGGTCTAGCTAACTTGTCCACCACCCGGAGGAAAAAGGAGTATATGAATGATTATGATCATGTAATTATGAGCACAAAAGATTTATGTATGATAATGAATTATTGAATAATTAATTATGATTACACGAGGAGTAGGTTGGAGATTGTGCACGCCCACTCGTCGGGCCATAACCCTTATGAACATTTATGAACATTTATGAATGAATATGAACGTCGTAATCCCGTTGATGTTTCCTTTTTGTTTTAACCACTTGGTAAATTCCTTTCAAACTTCACACGGGATTAGGGCTTGCATGTATGTGTTTAATTTATACGATATTACATATCTTATGCCTGTTTTTATACCCACCAGTCTCTTTTAGACTGAACCCGGTTGTTTTCAGCTGTTTTGTGCAGGTATAGGAGTGCTAAGCGGGAATACAAGTCGTCTAGGTCTTGCATTTATGTTTAGCACTTCTTTCAGTCTCATAGTCATACTTTTGTTGCTGCCTTTGTATTTGATCATAGTTTAGATTGGAGCGTTATGATTTTGTAGGCCGTGAGTGCCGTTGAATAATTGTATGGCCTTGTATATTTATTTTTGGAGCTTGATGGCTTACTGTATATATGCTATGTAGTTATTGCTTCCGCAATTTTCTTTAACTCTGATTATCTATGTATCTTGAGTTGAATGGTTTAAGGGTTAGTCCCGCCTAGCATAGCGTGTGTGTTGTGTCCCCGTTCGCCGTGGATTTGGCACGTGTATGGACTTCCATTTCATATACGGGTCGGGTCTCGGTGCGGGGGATGTGGTACCTTACGCTCGGGTGCTACATCCTTAAGTGGTAACGGGTGTTACTCCCCCACGAACTGCAACTCCAAGTTCTGCCTTCAATGGCGGAAAACACACCTAAACACACACAAGCACCACACCACCACCCAAAATCACACAATAATCAAGCCACAAGACATAAATAACATGTAGATCACGTATTTGTATATTAGAACTCACGAAACGAGTTTAAATACATAAATCCCGAACTCGACACTATTCATCTTCTTTCTTAATTGCGCGAGGATTCAAGTCACAAGATATACGTAAAATTGAAGCACATAACGGGAGGAATACAATGGTTACCTTAGGTCGTTGATCAGACGGTTGGATCTCAAAAACCCGAGCTCAAGGGTTCATGGCCAAAAGGGGGAAAAATCCTTCTATTCTCTCTTCTTCCTTGATTGTACGTGAAATGAGGGAGGAGGGAAAAAGGTTGGCCCTTTTTAGGGTTGAAACGGGTCGGATTAGGAGAAACGGGTAGGATCAAACGGTATCCGGTCTATTTAGATCGAATTTTGAAATGGTAGGGCGATCAAATGGCTTTAGAAAAATAAAAGGTTAATTCATTGAATCCAAATCATCGAAACGAACTCAATGAGAAGTTTGAAATTCGAATCCGAATTCCCGAGCACAAGGTAGCACAAATGGCCCCAAAACACCCTAATTAAATTAGGTCCATAATGAACAAATATTGGACAATTGAGTCGAAGAACAATTTAAATAAATTCTAATGCACACGTTACTTAAAATAAATTTCATGTTGACACGTAGGTATGCGATGTTACGTAAAACACACAAAATTGCTGAATTAAACTCTCTCGTGACGTCGTACCTGACTTGCCGGACAAACGGGGTGTCACAGTGGAAGATCATGCGTGGCATTTGAGAATGGTATTGTCAACACTTCGAGAGCATAGCTTCTTCGCCAAGTTCTGTAACACCCCGCTCGTCCTACAAATAAGGTACGCCACGTTTCAACTTCCTTGTGTGTTCAATTCTGTGATTTTGTGCTTTGCATGACCCTATTTTGAACTCTTTTAGAGTTTAGGGTCCTTTTTGTAATTTTCTATTTTAAAGGGGTTTTCCGGTCATTTCTCGTTCGGTCGAGAGTTCGACCTTTTTTACCCCTGCTTCGCGTTCGGGGCAGCGAAACGAGTCCGTAGACTCTAAGTTTGCCCATTTCTGACGTCGTTAACCCCTTCTTCCATTCGTTTTCACGTACGAGGACCAGAGATATAATACCCCGATCCTCGTAATTCGTGCTAAACGTTCTGACCTCAGCTCTCTCCTTCTCTCTCGCGACAAACAACCTTTGGTCACTATTCACACCCAGTTGAGGTGTGAAAACACACACAAGCTCGTTCTTGCTCGTTTCTCGACGGAATTCGACGTGTGAACCGGCTGTTCCTTTTTTCGACGATTTTTCCGATGATTTGGATATGGGCTTTCTAAGGCCTCGTTACGAGCTTTCCAACGATATGTTCAGATTTCATTTTCATTTTACGGTTTGCGTTTAATTTCAGTTTGCGTCATTGGGATTTAGTTCGGTTTTCCGTCAACGAAGTCCGGTGTGTTTGGGATTTTCTGAAATTGGTTGAGGGCTTTTGTCAAGCAGGCCGAGACGTACGTTTCTGTCCTTCCGGGGATTTTTCCGACCACCGGAGGTGGTGGTCGGCCGCTGTACGTGGCGGTTCGGCTGGTTCCGGTGGCGGCATTCCGACGCCCTTCGGACAGCAAGTTCCTTTCGTCGTGGTGAGTCGATCGCCACTTTCCGTTCATCAATCGGATGTCCGGTTGATTTTATATGAATTTTTGAAGTTGTTGTATTTATTTTCGTTAATTGTTTTAATTGTAATTTCGACCTTGTATGAACTATGAATTGAATTTACGAGCTGTATCATGTATGAAAATATGTTATGATATATGATAAGCTTGATTCGTGATTTATGGAATTTATTTGCCTCGTTTTACGCCTATCTACTTAAGAATAATTCTTGTTTAAGGGGATGTTAGTGTAATTTTAGAAACTTTTTGATTATAAAGTTTTATGAAAACATAAGAAATAAATTATGAAATGATACGTCATAATTATTTTAAATGTACTTGTAATTTCGTTGATATAGTTAACCTAGTATCAAGTGAATTTTTGTAAGTTGCTGCTTTAATTGGAATTAAAATTTTGGTTACACTTTGAATGGGGATTCGATTAATTAAGCCTGACCCTTGTTTGATTTAATTGCCCTAGGCGAATATATGTCTATTTGTGAAGTAAGTTTATTGGTATCGTAATTATGGATTTATGAATAAAATTGGAATGCAATTTGTGTTTATTTGTCTCGGGATCTAGTACTTGATAAGAATTAAATTTCTAATGCTTTAATTTATTTTATGTAATTAATGTTATGAATTTTATAAGCTATGAATCTCTTGATATGTAATATGAATTCTAATATGACCTGAATGACTTGAGTGAATAGATATGGATTATATGTTGCATCATTTGTATTCGTGAGCATGGTCGTGCGCCTTTGTGGTTGTGATATGAGTCTGAGTCTTGTGTCCTATGTGTTCAGTCGTTCAGGGTTTCTTCAGGGAGTGTCTGTCAGCTGTTTGGGTTCTAGTAGGACTTCTTGGCTTGTGTTTTCCGTTCTCATCGGTGTAAGGTGAGGTTTAAGTTCGTTTCTTTTTAGTTAATGCGACCTATGACCCTATATGTTCGTTTTCAAGCCCGCATGCGAATATATACTACATGTATATTAAATATGTGTCGTATGATATGTTATGAATCTTTTTATTCGATTTCATATGAATTCTTCTGAAATTATACGTTTGGGCATATATAAGTTTAAAATTGGTTTTGCAACAAGGCTATGCTCCAAACCGTGTATCGCCAAGCAAACTATGGATTTCCCTCAGCATGTTATGAATTAGGAAGACACGGAGAGGTACGTATATAGCATATGCCGAGTTGCACGGTAAGGAATATTTCTTAAGTATGAATCATATGTTTCTAAGTTTCGCGAGTTAGGTACGTTTCTTATGAATCTATTTGAACCTATACGAATCTATTTGAATCCTTGGGCCCCGGAGGCGTGGGTAAGGGAGACCCGGTGTGGCCATTGGGGTCGCCGGTTATCACCCCTGTGCACGTGCTCCTTTGAAGTATCTACGCATGACTCCGAGGGAGATGGAGAAGGCGTGGTGCTTTGAGCCTTCGGCTGAGGCCGGAGAAGGTACGTTGTGGGCTCGCGACCCCACGTATATTGAGTTGTACGATGTGGGCCCGTAACCCGAGTGTAGACTTCTGGAGAAAGGTTGGAATACGGGAATATGAATCTATAAATTTATGAATCCTATGATTTTTATGAATTTATGCTTCCTTATGAATCTTTTGAGTCTTTTGTTTAAGGAGTAAGGTTGGAGACCCGTACTAGCCGGGTATTTGAATTCTTTTGTTATGTTGATTATGAAACGGGATAGGAGAGTTTGTTTTCAATATGAGATTTCCACGCTGAGTTATGAATCATTATGAATATAAGGATCTTTATGAGTTTATAATTATGAATCCCTGTGAGTTTTAATATGAATCCATATGCGTTTCTAAATCTACGAATCCTTATGCGTTTTCAAACTTAAGAAGATATGAATATATGTATAAATATGAGCTCTTTTTGGAAAATGGCTTTGGTATGTAAAACCCTATTCCCGGTTCATAGTCTTTTGTTTGATACGTGCTTTGCTCTATATGTATATATGTGTTGGTGTGTGTTAGCCCCCTCGCTCAGTCAGTGGACTGACCCTCGCCCCACCTATGTTTCAGTTTGCAGGTTCAGTTCTTGGAGTTCGAGCTAGGCGGCTTTGTGTCTTGTCTGTTGAGTCCGTGTCTTTCGAGCCTGTATCTATTTGTTTAAGTTGTGAATCTCTAATCTGCATCCATTTGTAATTATGTATATAGCATGTTTTGTACGGGATTATGTTTATGCTTTGATTATATGAACTTTCGGGACAGGTTAGGACAGGGCTTGGATTAGTTGAACCCGTCTTTGAAGTATGTTTGAATTCGGGACAAGTTAGGACATGTAACGCCCCGATTTTCAGACAGTCAGGTACGCTCGACACGTGTGGGTTTCGAGCGTTAGGATTTTATTCTAATAATTTCGTTTAATTAATTTGAACGTGTTATATTAATTCTTATAAATTGTTTTCAACATGATTACATGGAAATTGTATGAAATTCATTTCATTTTGAGAATTCTTGTTTGAATGGAATTTAATTGCTACATGAATTAATTGTCCAATTTGAATTAATTGCCAAATTGTCTTTAAATGCTTATTCATTTCAATTGAGGGACTAAATTGCATGAAAACCTTTTGGACCTAATTGACCATTTCCAAACCTTGGATACCTAATTGCATAACTTAGAGAACTTAAAGGATTTGATCATAATTATTACATTTTCCCCCTAATATATCGTTGATTGCATCTCTTCCACAATCATCAATTTTCATTCATAAAAAATCATCTTCCTCTTTGCTCCTCTTTACCGAGCCAAAACCATGGAAGAGGAAATGGAGAAATCATCATCTTCAAGCTAGAAATTGCTAAAGAATTCCATGATTCAAGCTCAAGCATCCATATTCATCATCTTTTTCCATTATTTCATTCCAAGGTATATTTGATTATATATGTGATTTCTTGATCACCATTTATGAAGCTAGGGTTATGATTTCTTTGAAATAACTTGCTGATGTGATGTTGGAATTATGAATATAAGCTTTAGTCTTGAATTTCATGTATGAATCTTGAAAATCATGGAATTATATGAGAATTGGAAGTATGAGCTTGAAGTGAGAATTATGAAGATTAAGGCATGGATTGTGTGTTTATATTGTGTTTTATTGTACCTAAAGCATGTATACTTATTTCCTTTCAAAAATAATAATGTTTGGAATTGAGTATGTGAGTTTTGTTAAGCTTTGATGCTGGTTCGTGCATCCTCTGTTCTTCTCCCCTGTTTCTGGACTGTCTGCGCAACGGGAACGGCCCTTCCCGTTCCCTTTGTAAATGGGGAACGGCCGTTCCCATTGTTTGAACAATGTGTCAGGCGGCGAGGACGGGAACGCCCGTTCCCACTTTGTCTCATAGACGGGAATGGCCGTTCCTATCTTCGGGGAGCTCGACAACGGGAACGGCCATTCCCACTTTGAACTGAAACCTGGAACGGCCGTTCCCAGCTCTCTGGTAGTGCAAAACTTTCTGCATAAAACTGGAATTTTGGGACGTCGTTCCAACGGGTTATTTGACACCAAATTGGTATTATATGAATGATTACATGCCAAAACGTGATATTTACATGCTACATTGTGTTTTGCTCGATGCCTCATACATGATCATGCCGTGGGTCATTATATGAGATAATATGCTTGAATTGTGGCCTCATGCACGTACATTGTCCCGTTTCTTGTCCAGTTATTCTCCAGGGTGGAGATTATGGATCATGAGCACGTTCACGTATTCACGAGTCGTGTGTCGCTTGTCAGGTGAGGTTTAATTTCTAGTTATATAGAACCTGTGTAACCTTTACGTGATTTTTGGCCAAAGGTATTTATATTTATAATTTCATGAAATCACTTATTATTTCAATCATGTTAGTGTTCACGAATCAAGCATGCCATGTTAATGAAAGCAAGTACGTGCGTTCTCCTGGCCAGGCTCTCCATAGTGAGGGTGCTGGGCTGGTCTTAGAGCTGGTGGTTGTCCGTCTAACCACAGGAAGAACAATACCCTATCGTGTACGTGTGTTCTCTTGGCTAGGTCCTCCTTATTGAGGGCGCTGGGCTAGTCTTCGGGTTGGTGGTTGTCCGTCCAACCACAAGAAGAACAAAGCCCTATCGTGTACCTGTGTTCTCCTGGTCAGGTTCTCCTTAGTGAGGGCGTTGGGCTAGTCTTAGAGCTGGTGGTTGTCCGTCCAACCACAGGAGGAACAAACCCTATCGTGTTACAAGCAAGCCATGTATTGATTGCATGATTTCCATTCCATGAATGTGCTAATTGAGTACACGTGCATGATTGCACGATAATTGAATTGTGTGATCACCTAATGATTAACAAGCAAGCAAGCATGTTTATCGATTGCATGAAAAGAACAAGTATTTAATATTGATAGTTGTATTCTCAGACGAAGCTATATTATTATTGAACCCATATAATATCTTTTACAAATCTTTACCCGGGAATACAACTTGCATGTTATCTGCGCTAATATGTATGTAAACCCCTCACTCGGTCTTCACAGACTGACGCCTCCACCTTTCAGGTATTGCAGGTGCACGCTAGGCGGGAGTCGAGTCGAGTCCGGTTCATGTAGTCGAGTCAACCATGGTTCGTGTATTTGGTTATTCATTGTTAATTATGGAATGATAGTTATTGTTTTATTTGGAGATGATAATGTATTGATATGATAAGTTAGATTATATTTTATTTGGTAACTGAGAAATATCATGATATGTCAAATTGATACAGTTGAATTATGCTTCCGCTTTATTATGTCGCATTTTCAAGTTATCCCGCCTAGCTTGTCGTGTATTGCATTGTCACCCGTTCGCTATAGGTTGGTTCATGTACAGATTGACCGTTTCGTGTGTGGATTGACCTATAGTGCGGGGGTGTGGTACCTCCACGTGTAAGGGGTGCTACAGGACAGGTTCGTGAAATTAGTTGAACCCGTTTATTTATGTTTGTTGATTAAAGTTTTTGTTAGTTCATATTTTGCATCGCTTCCGCATACAGGTTTTTGCATATTTTACTTGTACGGGGTTTAGGTACCGCCTAGCTTAGGTTGGTTTTTTTTTTCGTTTGTCACCCGCTCGCTGTGACTTGGTGCGTGTGCGGACTTTCTATTTCATAAACGTGTCGGGTCATAGTGCGGGGGTGTGGTGGCCCACCGCTTGGGGTGCTACAAGTTCAGCAAGTGTGAGTTCTGGATAGAATGGGTTTCCTTTTTGGGTCACTTCATTTCGGGAAAAGGTAAGTGGGTCTAGCGGAGATAGAAATAATTATACTATGGAAACAGCCAAAGAATGCCTTCGAAGTGAGAAGTTTTCTAGGGTTAGCGGGGTATTATAGGCGCTTTATAAAAGGCTTCTCGAAGATTTCCTCCCCGTTTACTCGGATAACAAAGAAAGAAATTAAGTTCGAGTGGGATGAGGTGTGTGAGAAGAGTTTTCAAACTCTCAAGAAAAGATTGACCTCTGCACCGGTTTTAACCCTACCCAAGGGTTCCGATGGCTACTCAGTTTACACCGATGCATCGAAGGAAGGGCTCGATTGTGTGTTGTTGCAGAACAACAAGGTAGTAGCCTACGCCTCTAGAAAGTTAAAAGATCACGAGAAGAACTATCCCACTCATGATTTAGAGCTTGCTGCAATTGTTTTTGCCTTGATGAAATGGCGTCATTATCTCTACGGGGTTCCTTGTGAGGTGTTCACCGACCACCAAAGCCTTAAGTATTTGTTTACTCAGAAAGATTTAAACGTGAGGCTAAGGTGTTGGGTTGAACTACTTGAGGACTATGATTGCAGAATTCAATACCACCCAGGTAAAGCTAATGTGGTTGTGGATGCTTTGAGCAGAAAAGCTAGTGTTTCAAGTTTGGAAAACGGGTTCAAGTAAGCAGAATTCAGTGTTCTTGGTTTCAGAAGCTCGTTTGGCAAATATTTCTGTTCAATCGGATTTGGAACAAAGGTTGATTGAAGCTCAATCTAATGATCCAGAAATTTAGAGATTAGTGGCCAAGGCAAGGATTGATCCGGAGACTAAGTTCGGGTTTGATGATTTGGGTTTATTCCGATTTAAGGCTCGGGTATGTGTTCCGGAGGAGCTTAAACAATTGGTTCTTGATGAAGCATATCGATCGGCTTATACGGTACATCCCGGTACTACTAAGATGTATAGAGATTGAAGGACTTTGTATTGGTGGAACGGCATGAAAAGAGATGTAGCCAATTTTGTAAGAAGGTGTCTAACATGCCAATTGGTGAAAGCTGAAGACCAGAAACCGGGAGGAACCCTCCAACCACTTGCAATTCCCGAATGAAAGTGGGAACAAGTGACAATGGACTTCGTGTCCGGCTTGCCAAGGACCAAAGGAAGTTTTGATGGAATTTAGGTCGTAATTGATCGGTTTTCGAAGTCGACTCATTTTCTCAAGGTTCGGATGTCCGATAAATTGCCTAAATTAGCCAAATTGTACCAGAAGGATATTGTGAGATTACATGGTGCCCTGGTCAGTATTGTTTCCGATAGAGATCTACGGTTTACAACGAGTTTTTGGCAGGAATTACAAAAGTGTTTTGGTACAAAGCTCCATTTTAGTACCGCAGCTCACCCACAAACGGATGGGCAAACTGAGAGGTTAATAAAGTATCTTGAGGACATGATTCCTTCTTGTGCCTTAGATTATCAAGACTCGTGGGATGAGCATTTGGACTTAGTCGAGTTCGCCTATAATAATAGCTTTCAGACTTCAATTGGTATGGCTCCATACGAGGCACTATATGGAAGGAAGTGTCGGTGACCTTTATTTTGGGATATTGATGAATGGAGGTGGACCAAGGATGGTAAGCTCGACAGAGCTAAGAAACCAACGGAGATTCAGGATACTATCGAGAAAGTTAAAGTGATCAAACAACGATTAAAGGCGGCTCAGGTCCGAAAGAAAAGTTATGCGGATAAAAGAAGACGACCCTTAGAATTTCAAGTGGGAGATAAGGTTTTCTTGAAGCTATCTCCTAGAAAGGGGTTTACCCGGATTGGTAAAGGTGGGAAACTTAACCCACGCTCCATGGGCCCATTTGAAATTCTTGAAAGAGTTGGGCAAGTAACATATGGTTTGGAATTACCATCAAGTTTAACTGGGATACACAATATTTTCCATGTCTCTCAGCTTCGGAAATATTATCCCGATGAGTCTTCTATACTTCCCATTGAAGAGGTGCAACTAGAGCCGGATTTGACAATCAAGAAGCACCCAGTTAATGTCTTAGACCGGAATACGCAAGAATTGAGAAACCGGCAAATCCCCTTGGTAAAAGTCTTATGGCGTGATCAGAAATCTGAAGAAGCCACTTGGGAGACCGAGGACAAATGCAACAGTTGTACCTGGAACATTTTAAGACTTCGCTTCGGACCTGAGGACAGGTCTTTTTGAAGGGGGAGAGGTTGTGACATCCTAGTTTTTCCGGACATTCAGGCATACCTTAATGTGCGTAATTTGAAGTGATTACATGATAATTACGTGATTACATGATATTTAAATGTAATGTGATTATTTGAAGTTATTTGAATTATTTGATTAAGTATGAATTCGATTTTGAACGTTTATGCTTTTATGTTCTCGAATTCGCTCTATTTTATATCCGAATTTAATTCTGATTTTTGTGAATTTTTTATATGCGTGAATTACGTGAGTTACGAACTTGTTCTTATGCTTGTTTTAAGTTTTGGAACTTGTTTGGCTTGTCTTTTTATTTTATTTTGGGAGACGGGACCTAAAGGGGGCTAAAGGGCATTTAGCGCACCTTGGGTTCCGGGAAGCATAACTTGTAATATCCTAAGGTGCTTGTCCCACATCGATTGGACAGGGGAACAAAGCCTCCTTTATAAGGGGGTGGATACCTTTCCCTTGTTGAGGCCTTTTCCTGGGTGGGCGCCTTTGGGCTTAAATTCCACCGGGAAGAACAAAACCGTGAGGGTGATGTCGCTTAGCCCACCAAAGCGGACAATATCGACAGGCGGGTTTTCGGGCTGTTACATAACTTGAGCTCGGGAATTCGGATTCAAATTCCGTAACCTCCTTTGAACTTGTATCGACGATTTGGGTTCAATAAACCTAGCCTCATATTTTTATAAGCTTATTTGGATCCTCAAACTTTGACCGAAATGAGCCTCGTGTGCAAAATCGACCCTTAATCACTCTTTTATTGATAACTTAAGCTATAATTGACCAAATTAAGCAAGACTTGGCCCCAAACTCTCAAAACATAACCCTTTTTCATCCATTTGCCTCCCATTTCATTCCACATTGAAGGAAATAAGAGAAATTGGCTGCCAAAACCGAGACACAAGAGGAACTAAAATTTTACTATTCACTTTTCACCCTTTTGAGCTCAAATCTTCATCAAACCGCACCAAATTCGAAAGTTAAGCTTGGGAATTATATTCTCCTTCTTCTCCTCTTTGTTTGGACTTTTTATTTTCTGAATTTGGTGGAGAAATGAGCATGTTTTGATCAATATACTAAATAGTAAGGGTTTGGTATATTTTAATGAATTTGGGTGATCTCTTGGGGATTTCTTGGAAGTTATGCATCCTAATTGATCTTAAAGCATCCTATAATATGTGTATGAACTAATTTTTCATGAGAATCAAGGAATCATTAGCTTTCATTTAAGGGTTTTAAAGTTTTTCATGAAAGGATGAATATACATGTATCTCTTGCATTTCCTTCACATATATCTTCATGTTTAGGCTTAGAAATTGCATGAAATTGATGAATTCTTCCCATATTTTCATCCTAATACGTGTTAACGTGGGTATAGCTTGGATTCATGTGAGTTTTGGTAGATATTTTGGCTTGAAAATCCATTTTCCCCCTGCTGTCCCAAGAGGATGCGGCCGTGAGCATTTTTAATGCATTTTTGGTAGTGGCCACGGCCCTTTTTTGCCTTGCTCTTGACTTGTGCAGGCTTCAGGTCATGACCATGACTTTCCCACGTTGTTTTTGGGTAGAGGTCGCGACCTGAATTTGCCCTTGTTTTGACTTTTTGGTCGCGACCGCGACCAAACCATGAAGAGTTTGGGTAGTGGCTGCGACCATCCCTATATGTCTGCATGTTTGTTTTCTTCGTTTTGCATGTGTTTGCTTGCTTTGTCTGGCTCGTTTATGACTTGTTTGTTATATTAACATGTTATATTATGTGTTAAGCTTTAAGTTATAAATTTGTGGCTCGTTTTATGCCTTCGTTTTTGATATATGATCTCTTATGCAAAATGTGACCTTATGTGACCTAAATACGAATTCATCTCATTTCATTTGCATCATTTACACGCATATGCATTTGTCGAGCGTTTATGCGGTACATTTTGAGCCCAAGAGTATCCCTTGTTGTTTGTTTTGTGTAGTTAACCCTCCCGTTGACGACGAGGTTGCCCCTTAGACGTCCGGTTTGCTTTCTTTTGTCACCGCTACATGTTCGGAAGGTGAGGTTTTGTTCTTTTAGCTATAATGACCTAGAACCCTAATTGATTCGAATCCCGCATGCGAGTTATGAATATTATATGTTAGATACGTGTCTGATATATACTTTGAGCACTTGTTCCATTTGTTATAAGATTTTGAAAACGATTTGTATACATATATAAGTTATTTTACGATTGTTTTGAAAACCTTTGATAAGTGTGAGTGTGTAAGCGAGTTTTGGGCTTGAAAGATAAGTTTTGTTAGAAAAATATGATTTTTGAAGTATGATTTGGGCCCGAAGAATGGTATGGTATCTTGGGACGGCCGAGGGGTCGCCAAGCTCTTCCATCAACTTTTTCCTTTGAGAGTCTCACCTAACCTTAGGAGGTTGCAGAAGGGCGTTTCTCTTGAGCCGGTGGAAGTAACCCCCGAAGGTTTGAAGGAAGTGATTAAACCTTGTCTCGTATGAATTTGATCGATAGTTAGGGCCGTCAACCCTTCTATCACCCGGAGAAAGGATGGTTTATGAATTTTATTTTGATTATATCTTTGTTTGTGGGAGTTGGAGTGTAGCTCCTCCCCAGCACTACGACCCCGCACCGCAATACTCCCTGAGTGGAGGTCCAACCCAACACTCAGGAAATACTACTGTAACATCCCGCTCGTCCGATTTATAAGGTACGCCACGTTTCAACCTTTTAATGTGTTTAATTATGTGATTTTATATTTTTTTTCGATGTCCTATTTTGAACTCTTTTAGAGCTTAGGGGCCCCTTTGTAATTTTCTCTTTTTAGGGGTTTTTCGGTCATTTCTCGTTCGATAGAGTTTTTGATCTCTTTGACCCCTTCAGCGCATTCGGGGCATCCAGACGAGTCCGTAGACTCTGAGTTTGCCCCATTCTGACTTCGTTAGCACGTTCTTCCGACCGTTTCGTGTACGAGGACTCGAGATATAATACCCCGAATCCTTGTATTTCGTGCAAATCAGCCCAGCTCTTTCTCTCTGCTTTTCCCGCTTCTCTCTCTCGTCCCTATCACATTCCACACACACTTGAGGTGTAGAAACATTCTTCCGACCGTTTTGCGTACGAGGACTCGAGATATAATACCCCAATCCTTGTATTTCGTGCAAATCAGCCCAGCTCTTTCTCTCTCCTTTTCCCGCTTCTCTCTCTCGTCCCTCTCACATTCCACACACACTTGAGGTGTAGAAACACACATAACCAGGAACTTGGCCGTTTCTCGATGGAATTCAACGTGTGATTAGTGGAAATTTATTAGCTCGACGAGCCCGTCACATTGGTACAAGAATCGAAGCCTGAAAACCAGCGGAGGCGGCACTATTCCGACTTGCAGGCGGCGGCGGTGGTGCCGCGACTTTGCCGGCGTTCCACGGCGGCTTTCGGCGATCTTCCGGTGACACGCACTCCATACCCGGATAGAAGACTTCCAGGCGTTCCTTTCCGCGTTGGTGGCGCTGCCATCAGGGCGGTGGTTGGGCCGCACGCGCCGGACAAAGTTCACGCCGCGGCGGCGCGCCACTGTAGTTGCGCTCTCCGCCGCGTTCCGGCGACCCTTTCTGGCAAGAGGGGCCGGTTCCCAACCTTTTCCGGCCCCCTGATTCCATATCCGGTGTCATTTTGGGCCAAGGAGGATCGGAGATGGCTGAACCGGCAGGTGGCGCAGCGGCAGTCTTCGGCGGCGGATTTGGTCCTTTTCCGGTGGGTTTTTGGTGGTTGCTCCTTCGCGAGAGTTGCTTGAAATGTTGAAACATAGCTGATAGTGTTGGCCATGACTCGAGAACCGACCAGCGGCGGCGGACCGGTGGTGGACTGGCAGCTCCCTTTTCCGATGATATTTCCGACAAATTGGCTAGGGGCTTTCAAAGGCTTCATTACAAGCTTTCCAATGGTATGCTCGGATTTCATTTTCGTTTTACGGTTAGCATTTAATTTCAGTTTTCGTAGTTGGGATTTAGTTCGATTTTTCTTCAACGAAGTCCGGCATGTTTGGTATTTTCTGAAATTGGTTGAGGGCTTTTGTCAAGCAGGCCGACGCGCACGTTTCTGTCCTTCCGGGGAATTTTCCGACCACCGGAGGTGGTTGTCCGGTGGCTGCACGTGGCGGTTCGACTGGTTTCGGGGGCGGCATTTCGACGCCCTTCGGGCAGCAAGTTCCTCTCGTCGTGGTGAGTACAACGCCACTTTCCGTTTGTCAATCGGATGTCCGGTTGATTTGTTGTGATTTATTTTGTATAACTTGAATATTTGAAATTAATTGTTTTAATTGCTAATTGCTTGATTTTTCGATCGAATTGTGTTTCAGTGTGTACGAAATTATGTATTAAATGAATTATGAAATATATTGATGCTTTGATATGCCATTTGAATTCCGATATATCGAATGTGGGCTATTTGTCTCACTTGAAGGGGGGTGTATGTCTAATTTTGTAACGCCCCGGTTTCCGGATGAACAGGTAAGCACGCCACGTGTGAGTTGAGCGTAGATTTATTTTATTTCTTTTAATTTATAATATATTCTTACGTGGCATTCATATTTTTATAAAATTCATGAAACATTGTTTATATAGATCATTTGATTTCATAACATTGAAAATATAATTTCATGACACGAAAAATATTTCTTGCATGAAATTAATACCGAGAGTACTTCAAATTACCAAATTGTCCCTAGTTAAATATTTTCTAAAGTTTTAGGGACTTAATTGCATAAACTTGTAGGGACCAAATTGAGCATATTTTAAATTGTAGTGTACCTAATTGTATAACTTATAGACTTCAAGGATTAATTGGCAAATTGAATGATTTCACTCAAACCAAGGAGATGAATCACGGTATATGCATTTCCATGAGCTTCCATGAGCTCATTTCATCCAAAAATTTACCAAACACATTTGCTCTCATTCTCGGTACTAAGAAGAAAAGGGAAGAAGATAATTTTCTATCAATCATCAAGATTTCAAGAAGTTAGCCAAGCTTTGAGAGATCATCATCATCATCATCCACTTTCTTCATTTCTTTCCATTTTTAAGGTTGGTTGAGCATGATTGGATGATTCATGATCATAAGTGATAAGCTAGGGTTTAAGATTTATGTGCTAAATGAGTTATTGGTGATCAAAGTGTGATTATGTGATCATATATGGAATTATAGCATGATTTGATCATGAAAATCTTGAATATTTGGCAAGATTGAGCTAGTTTGATCATGTACACGAAACCTTGAAATCTTGTTGATATATCATGTTCTATGTGTTTAAATGTTATATTAGAGTTTATTGAACTTATATGCATCATATTTCCAGAAATTATGGTATTTGGGATTAAAATCAAAATTGTTGTTGCTTTGTGAAAATTGGCCGAGAGCTTCCCCTGTTTCTGCTCTGTTTTTCAGTTGCAGGAACTGGGAACGACCGTTCCCAGCCTCAAGGCTTTGTGGGAACGGGCGTTCCCATTGCTTTTCAAAATATGGGCGGCCGAGCATGGGAACGGCCGTTCCCATTTTGGCCTTGCGCCGGAAGGGCCGTTCCCAGCTCAAAGGCGCGCTTCAAAGGGGAAAAAACGCTGGCACGTTTTGGGGAACCCTTGGGAACGACCGTTCCCATTTTTCAAAAGGGACCGGAACGGCCGTTCCCACCTGTTATGCAGAACAAAAGTTTCTGCATAAATTTACGAAAATAGCCCCTCGACCCGACGACTTCTTTGACCCCGAATTGCTATAATATGTGCTAATATGATGTGAAACGAAATGTTATCATGCCACATTGCATTTTCATGGTCGTCTCGACACATTTCCGCCGTTCGTCATATTTTGGTCATATTAGGTCATGTCTCACGAGTGTACGTCGTATTTGCACAGGTCACGAGGGCGTGGACGGGGAGCAAGCTCCTTAGAACGCTTCTTTATTTTATTTGGCAAGAAAGGTGAGGTTTTGTTTTGGTAAAACGAACCCTATAACCCGTACGTGCTAGTTTTCGGCCAAAACCTATTATAATTATAAACGTTTTCAAAGCTATCAATATTTCAAGCAAGAAAGTATCGATTGTCACGATTTTCAAGCATGTTTGGCGAGTAAATGATTGCACGTGGGCCCGAGGGTAATTCTTGAGCCAACCGGGAAAGCAAGGGCTGAAGGGTAACTCTTGAATTATCCTCACATTGTTGGGATCACCCCCGAAGCCACTAGGAGATTAGTGGTGAAAGGAGTTCCGTGTCTAGAGGGTCATGTCCTCTACACACACCATGTCGTGGATAGTCGGGCCTTGCAAACTCGCTATCACCCGGAGGAAGAAGGAGACTGGGGATTAATCCGGCATGTCGGGTTATCCTCGGGTTATTGCATGATTTCAAGCATGAACTTGTTTATGTGAGCACTAAATAAATTGCATGATCACTTATTTATCAAGCAAGCAAGCATGATCACCTATTGTTCACGATTGGGAGTTCGGTTGGAGATTGCCCTTACTCGCCGGGGCCACATGTTCATGATATTAACAAGCATGAGTAAATAAACGTGTTAAAATGATTAGTTGTAATCTCGGGCAAAGGATGAGATTTCTTGAACTATATAATTATTGTTTTCTAAAAGTCTTTACCCGAGGCTACAACGTGCATGTGACGTGTGTTATATTTAATTATTGCCCCTCACTCAGTCTTCGGTAGACTGATACTCCACTTTTCAGGTACCTTTTGAGCGTGGTTGTGCTAGGCGGGAGTTGGTCGAGTCCTGCATTATCACGGGTCTAGTGTTGCACCTTTCATGTATATATTTGGTCGGATGTCATGTTATGTTCACGGTTGACATAATTTGGACACTTTAGTAGATACCTATTTTGTAGAAAGATAATGTATTGATAGTTAAATGGTACCTATATGTATCTATGTAATAAATATGGTACCTATATATACGAATGACTTTACTGCTTCCGCTTTTCTATTCATGATTGTTGATTTTGTTGGGGAGAGTGTCCCGCCTAGAGCGTCGTTTTGTTGTCACCGGTTCGCGGTGGCCTTGGTTTATGTATGAACTGTTCATTTCATACGTGGATCGAGGCTACAGTGCGGGGGATGTGGCGCCTTGGGGTCTAGGGTGCTACATCTACAGGTGGTATCAGAGCCCGGTTGCAAAACCGAGGTTCTCGAGTCGTGTCGAGTCAGTCTAGGTCGCACGGCATAGGATTATGTGGTATTTGGGAGTGTGCATTTGGTTGACTTGCCTGATTTACTTATTTCTTTGCATTATTTGAGCTAATTGATCTTCCTTGAACATGTGTTACTTGATACTATGGAATTATATGCACACATTCGCATTTATTGATCAAGCCACGCATGTTTAGTGATCTAATTGCAGGATGGAGCACGACAGACGTTCCAGTGACCGATCCTCGAGGCACAG
This sequence comes from Lantana camara, assembly GCA_037501455.1. NCBI lineage: Eukaryota > Viridiplantae > Streptophyta > Magnoliopsida > Lamiales > Verbenaceae > Lantana > Lantana camara. The sequence continues at coordinate 66,641,097 of CM074862.1, forward strand.
GCATCGTCATCGCCGACATCATCGCCGTGAGAGATCACCACCTCCTCCACCCGCCCAGGCACAGCCCCAGGATTTTATGAATGCAGTAGTGGGGCTAATCGACCAGAGGTTACAGGAACGGGTTCCTCCACCACCACCAGCGCAGGTAGCACCTCCGGAGAATCCCATTTCTGCTATCTTGCGAGAGTTTCAGAAGCAGCGTCCCCCAAAGTTCTATAAGGGAGACGATATCCAGGCAGAGATGTGGCTGAAGGAGATCGAGAGGATATGGCAGCTTATTCCTTGCGATAGTCAGGAGAAGGCTCGTTGCACCCTTACTCTTATTCAGGGCGAGGCCTACTCCTGGTGGGAGAGCACTCAGATTGTTCTGGAGGCAGCCGGGACCGAGATTACCTGGGAGGTATTTGTACGGGAGTTCAGAAACAAGTACATTCCTCCAGCTTCCCGTACCCGCAGATTGAGGGAGTTTACAGAGCTAAAGCAGGGAGGCAGGTCCGTGGGTCAGTACATCGCCGAGTTCGAGAGGCTTTCTCACTATGCACCCAACATAGCGAACGATGACTTTCACAAGGCGATGCAGTTCGTCCAGGGGTTGAGACCGGATATCCAGGATGCACTGAAAGCGGCTAACACTAGTACCTGGGCAAAAGCTACTGCAAAGGCCCTGAAGGTTGAGGATTCTGATATAGCTAGGAGGGCTACTCAGCGAGCAGGACAGGCTTCGGGCTCGAGATCAGGCCAGGGATCGAGTTCAGGAAAACGGCCGATGGTTTACTCTGCACCTCCAGCACAGAGGGACTCTGGGAAGAAGTTTAAGACTACGGGATCGTCACAGAAGAGTGCAGGGCCGTTGCTGAGAGGTCCGAGAGCTCCAGCACCACCCCAGCCACCTCAGAGACCGGGATGCAGATGGTGTGGACAGCCTACACATACTTATGATAACTGCAGGCGCCGGTTAGGTTTGTGTCTGATCTACGGGAGTAACGAGCATCTGGTTGATGGTTGTCTGGATCGTCAGGATCCACCACCTGCCGGACCAAGGCCACTGGTGAGAGCTCGGGCATATGCACTCGCGGGAGAGGAGCAGGAGGCTGATATTGACCCCGCCGCAGTAGTTGAAGGTATTATTTGCATTCATGGCACGAACATCCATACATTATTTGATCCAGGAGCTACACACTCCTTTCTTGCGCACTCTATTGCTATTACTTTGTCCTTGCCTGCTATGTGTACTTCTGTGCGCTATATAGTTAGTACCCCTTTCGGTAGTAGGCGAGAGACGGATCAGGTCTACAGGGATGTTCCAGTGGTAATTGAAGGCCGGGAGTTTCTGACAGATTTCATTGTGATGCCAATGGAGAGATACGGGGCTATATTGGGGATGGAATGGTTATACAGACATTGTGCTACCATAGATTGCCGGGCTAAGAAGGTTCAGCTGGGTTCAGAGATTGTTACGGGCTGTACTTCGAAGACCGTACCCCTACTTTCGTTTTCAGAGGCTCAGAGATTAGTCAGAGAAGGAGCTACAGGGTTCATTGCCTATGTTCTAAACAAGCCAAAAGATCAGGTGAAATTAGAGGACACCGAAGTGGTAAAGGAATTTCCCGAGGTATTTCCAGAAAAGCTGGATTCTTTGCCTCCTGAGCGGGAGATTGAGTTCGTGATCGATCTTTTTCCGAATGCTGAGCCGTATTCAAAGACTCCCTATCGGATGGCTCCCGCTGAGTTGAAGGAGTTAAAAGTCCAGCTGGAAGCATTATTGGAAGTTGGGTACATTCGGCCAAGTTCTTCGCCGTGGGGAGCACCGGTGTTGTTTGTTAAGAAGAAGGACGGGACTCTAAGAATGTGCATCGATTACAGGGAGTTGAACAGGATGACTATCAAGAACAAGTATCCCCTCCCACATATCGAGGAGTTGTTCGATATACTCCAGGGTTCTAAAGTGTATTCGAAATTGGATTTAAGACAGGGATACTATCAGCTGCGAATCCAAGCAGAGGACATTCCTAAGACAGGATTCAATACTCTGTACGGGCACTACGAGTTCGTGGTTATGCCGTTTGGATTAACTAACGCCCCAGCAGCTTTCATGGATATGATGCACCAGATATTCAGGCCTTTCCTCGACAAGTTCGTGGTAATTTTTATTGATGACATCCTGGTTTTCTCAAAATCAGCCGAGGAGCATGCGAGACATCTCAGGCTCGTCCTTCAGACTCTAAAAGAGCATCAGTTGTTTGCTAAGTTCAGTAAGTGTGAATTTTGGATCGATCGGGTTTCTTTCTTGGGACATGTAATTTCAGGGAAAGGGTTGGAAGTCGATCCCTCGAAAATCGAGGCCGTGCTTAAGTGGGAGAAACCGAAGAATGCCTCGGAGATAAGGAGCTTCTTGGGATTGGCCGGTTATTACAGAAGGTTTGTTCAGGATTTCTCCAAGATTGCGGCACCGTTAACCCGGTTGACGAAGAAGGATGTTAAGTTTGTCTGGGACGAGAAGTGTGATCAAAGTTTTAACTTTTTGAAGGAAAAGTTAGTCTCAGCTCCGGTGTTAACTTTACCCGAGGGTTCAGAAGAGTATGCAGTGTACACAGATGCTTCTAAAGAAGGCTTAGGTTGTGTCTTGACTCAGAAAGGAAAAGTGATCGCTTATGCTTCTCGGAAGCTAAAGGAATATGAAAGGAATTATCCGACACACGACCTAGAGCTTGCAGCCGTGATCTTTGCACTCGGGAAATGGAGACATTATCTTTACGGGACTTCCTTTGAGATTTTTACCGACCACAAGAGCCTCCAGTATTTATTCACACAGAAGGACTTGAATATGAGGCAACGGCGTTGGATGGAAAAGCTGGAAGATTATGATTGTACAATTAAATACCATCCCGGGAAAGCCAATGTGGTCGCCGATGCACTTAGCAGGAAGGCGAGTGTATCGAGTTTGGAAATAAAGGAAAATGAGGAAGTTGCCCCGATTGTGTTCAAGGCTCGGGTTTCTAATATCACAATTCAGCCGGAATTAAAACATCAGTTGTTTGAGGCTCAGAATAAGGATCCGGAAGTGCAGAAGCTTGTAAGTAAAGGTAAGGATGACCAGGAGAGTCCGTTTGGGTTTGATGAGACTGGGTTGTTTCGGTTTAAACACAGAGTAGTATTACCTGAAGAATTGAGACGGGTCCTACTCGAGGAAGCTCACAAGTCAGCCTACTCGATCCACCCAGGAGGAAATAAGATGTATAAGGATTTGAAGCAATATTATTGGTGGAACGGGATGAAGAGAGACGTAGCAGAGTTTGTGAAACATTGCTTGACTTGTCAGAAAGTGAAGGCTGAGCACCAAAAACCCGCGGGACTTGTACAACCGTTACCTATTCCCGAGTGGAAGTGGGAACAAGTAACGATGGACTTTATTTCTGGATTACTGAAGGTTAAAGGCGGGTTTGATGGAATTTGGGTAATCGTGGATAGATTTACAAAGTCTGCTCACTTTCTACCAGTCCGGATGTCTTATAAGATCCCGAAGTTGGCCGAGATTTATAACAAAGAGATTATCCGACTTCATGGTATTCCGGTGAGCATAGTTTCAGACCGAGACCCGAGGTTCACTTCTAGGTTGTGGCAGGAATTACAGGCCGTCTTGGGAACGAAACTGAAGTTCAGTACAGCATTTCACACTCAAACAGACGGTCAAACGGAAAGGTTAATCAGGTATTTGGAAGATCTTCTTCGGGCTTGCGCGATGGATTTTCAGAACTCGTGGTCAGAACAGCTTCCCTTGATCGAGTTCGCGTATAATAACAGCTTTCAGGCTTCGATCGGGATGGCTCCTTACGAGTTACTTTATGGAAGAAAGTGCCGATCCCCGTTGTTCTTCGACTTGGAAGAATGGAAATGGTCGAAACAGGAAGGGGTAAAGAGAGGTGAAAGATTAGAAAGGCCTTCCAAAGTCGTTCAGGCTATGATTGAAAAAGTTCAAATGATTCAACAACGGATGAAAGCCGCGCAAGATAGGCAAAAGAGTTACGCCGATAAGCGCCGAAGAGATCTAGAGTTTGAAGTGGGTGACCGGGTATTCTTGAAGGTGTCACCAAGGAAAGGGTTCACCCGGATCGGGAAAGGAGGAAAGCTTAATCCTCGCTACTTAGGTCCGTTTGAGATTCTGGAAAGAATAGGCGAGGTAGCCTATCGACTGGACCTACCACCGAGTCTTACGGGGATTCATAACGTGTTTCATGTTTCACAGTTAAGGAAATATTACCCCGATGAGACTACGATTCTCCCCGTGGAAGAAGTGGAGCTGGAACCGAATTTAACATTTGTTCAGAGGCCGGTTAAGATCATGGATCAGAAATTTCAAGAGTTGAGAAACCGGAAGATTCCCATGGTTAAGGTTTTGTGGAGAAGCGATAAGACCGAGGAAGCGACGTGGGAAACAGAGGATAAAATGAGACGGTTCCACCCGGAGTTGTTCGAGCAAGACTAGAGAATCTGGGGACCAGATTCTTCTAAGGGGGGGAGAGTTGTAACGCCCCGGTTTCCGGATGAACAGGTAAGCACGCCACGTGTGAGTTGAGCGTAGATTTATTTTATTTCTTTTAATTTATAATATATTCTTACGTGGCATTCATATTTTTATAAAATTCATGAAACATTGTTTATATAGATCATTTGATTTCATAACATTGAAAATATAATTTCATGACACGAAAAATATTTCTTGCATGAAATTAATACCGAGAGTACTTCAAATTACCAAATTGTCCCTAGTTAAATATTTTCTAAAGTTTTAGGGACTTAATTGCATAAACTTGTAGGGACCAAATTGAGCATATTTTAAATTGTAGTGTACCTAATTGTATAACTTATAGACTTCAAGGATTAATTGGCAAATTGAATGATTTCACTCAAACCAAGGAGATGAATCACGGTATATGCATTTCCATGAGCTTCCATGAGCTCATTTCATCCAAAAATTTACCAAACACATTTGCTCTCATTCTCGGTACTAAGAAGAAAAGGGAAGAAGATAATTTTCTATCAATCATCAAGATTTCAAGAAGTTAGCCAAGCTTTGAGAGATCATCATCATCATCATCCACTTTCTTCATTTCTTTCCATTTTTAAGGCTGGTTGAGCATGATTGGATGATTCATGATCATAAGTGATAAGCTAGGGTTTAAGATTTATGTGCTAAATGAGTTATTGGTGATCAAAGTGTGATTATGTGATCATATATGGAATTATAGCATGATTTGATCATGAAAATCTTGAATATTTGGCAAGATTGAGCTAGTTTGATCATGTACATGAAACCTTGAAATCTTGTTGATATAGCATGTTCTATGTGTTTAAATGTTATATTAGAGTTTATTGAACTTACATGCATCATATTTCCAGAAATTATGGTATTTGGGATCAAAATCAAAATTGTTGTTGCTTTGTGAAAATTGGCCGAGAGCTTCCCCTGTTTCTGCTCTGTTTTTCAGTTGCAGGAACTGGGAACGACCTTTCCCAGCCTCAAGGCTTTGTGGGAACGGGCGTTCCCATTGCTTTTCAAAATATAGGCGGCCGAGCATGGGAACGGCCGTTCCCATTTTGGCCTTGCGCCGGAAGGGCCGTTCCCAGCTCAAAGGCGCGCTTCAAAGGGGAAAAAACGCTGGCACGTTTTGGGGAACCCTTGGGAACGACCGTTCCCATTTTTCAAAAGGGACCGGAACGGCCGTTCCCACCTGTTATGCAGAACAAAAGTTTCTGCATAAATTTACGAAAATAGCCCCTCGACCCGACGACTTCTTTGACCCCGAATTGCTATAATATGTGCTAATATGATGTGAAACGAAATGTTATCATGCCACATTGCATTTTCATGGTCGTCTCGACATATTTCCGCCGTTCGTCATATTAGGACATGTCTCACGAGTGTACGTCGTATTTGCACAGGTCACGAGGGCGTGGACGGGGAGCAAGCTCCTTAGAACGCTTCTTTATTTTATTTGGCAAGAAAGGTGAGGTTTTGTTTTGGTAAAACGAACCCTATAACCCGTACGTGCTAGTTTTCGGCCAAAACCTATTATAATTATAAACGTTTTCAAAGCTATCAATATTTCAAGCAAGAAAGTATCGATTGTCACGATTTTCAAGCATGTTTGGCGAGTAAATGATTGCACGTGGGCCAGAGGGTAATTCTTGAGCCAACCGGGAAAGCAAGGGCTGACGGGTAACTCTTGAATTATCCTCACATTGTTGGGATCACCCCCGAAGCCACTAGGAGATTAGTGGTGAAAGGAGTTCCGTGTCTAGAGGGTCATGTCCTCTACACACACCATGTTGTGGATAGTCGAGCCTTGCAAACTCGCTATCACCCGGAGGAAGAAGGTGACTGGGGATTAATCCGGCATGTCGGGTTATCCTCGGGTTATTGCATGATTTCAAGCATGAACTTGTTTATGTGAGCACTAAATAAATTGCATGATCACTTATTTATCAAGCAAGCAAGCATGATCACGTATTGTTCACGATTGGGAGTTCGGTTGGAGATTGCCCTTACTCGCCGGGGCCACATGTTCATGATATTAACAAGCATGAGTAAATAAACGTGTTAAAATGATTAGTTGTAATCTCGGGGAAAGGATGAGATTTCTTGAACTATATAATTATTGTTTTCTAAAAGTCTTTACCCGAGGCTACAACGTGCATGTGACGTGTGTTATATTTAATTATTGCCCCTCACTCAGTCTTCGGTAGACTGATACTCCACTTTTCAGGTACCTTTTGAGCGTGGTTGTGCTAGGCCGGAGTTGGTCGAGTCCTGCATTATCACGGGTCTAGTGTTGCACCTTTCATGTATATATTTGGTCGGATGTCATGTTATGTTCACGGTTGACATAATTTGGACACTTTAGTAGATACCTATTTTGTAGAAAGATAATGTATTGATAGTTAAATGGTACCTATATGTATCTATGTAATAAATATGGTACCTATATATACGAATGACTTTACTGCTTCCGCTTTTCTATTCATGATTGTTGATTTTGTTGGGGAGAGTGTCCCGCCTAGAGCTTCGTTTTGTTGTCACCCGTTCGCGGTGGTCTTGGTTTATGTATGAACTGTCCATTTCATACGTGGATCGAGGCTACAGTGCGGGGGATGTGGCGCCTTGGGGTCTAGGGTGCTACAAATTTCGCTAGACATATAAATTGTATGACTTCAATTAATTAATCCTTGTCGATTGGTAAACAAATATACTAATTATGATTTCGATTAAGAGAAATTATTACGCCTAAGATTGAAGCTTTCAATTAGTCTCATCACTTAAATTGAATTGGAATTTATTATATGACATAAGAATTTGTTATGCAATTTATGATTTAGTAAGAATGAAATTAGTATGTCTTGGATGATTTAATTTCTAACTTTGTAATGCAGGTTAATTATTTAATTTTAAATAATCCTATTATGCGATATATGAATTGTATGAAGCTTATATGATTAAATTAGAAACTTTTGCACGTAAGAAATAAGTTATTTGTACGAATATGAATTGGTTATTTGATATATGAATTTATATGAAATAATGTGAACTTTGCTTATGTGATTGCATTTCTCAAGTGTTTGAGCATGTGTCGTGCGTCTTTATATGGTTGTCTGAGTCTGAGTCTGAGTTCTATACTGTATTTGGTGTGTTCAGTTGGTACAGGTGCACCCGGGGTGGTGACAAGTGAGTCGTGTAGGTTCCGGGGTGAACCATTCGCTGTGTCTTCGGCTGTGATTGGTTCCAGGTGAGGTTGGGATATAGTTATACCCTATTGCTATGTGCCCGTTTTCGAATGTGTGCGATTTATAAGCCTGGTATATACGTAGATATGTGTGAAATATGTACTTTGATGGTTTTGTCATAAGTTTGAAAGTAAAGAACGGTATGTATGAGCCTATGTATGCTTAGTTTCGGTTTGTTATAACTTCGAGGTCAGTCTGCGTGATATGTACATACGATATGATAAGTACGATATGCATGAGATAAGTCTGTCTGTCTGTGTGTGGCGGGTTAAGTTTCCGATATATGTGTGTTATCTGTGTGATGGGCCCCGGAGTTGTGGGTAAGGGAGACCCGGGATGACCATGGGGTCGCCGGTTACAACCCCTGTGCACTTCTCCACAAAAGGGAGACTTAGCTCATCCTCGGGAGGTCGAGGGGAAAGCGGGTCTTCTTGAGCCGGCGGCGTGCTACGTGACCCGTCGAAGGAGCGGGTGGATCCCCCGTCTCATTATATTTTTGTGTGGGGGTTGAGAGGGGCACCTCTCTTCCCCAAACGGTGTGAAGGAAGGTACGTTTGATTTGATTCCGTTTGTGTATGCCTGTGTGTGATCTGAGGAGTTTGGTTGGATTAAATTCGTACCCGCCGAGTGTTCTGTCTTTCCGTCTGTCATAAGTTCGTGAAACGGGGGTAGATTCTTAAATTAAGATAAAAATTGGATTTTTGCTATTAAACCAATAAGTTATGTTTTGATACGTGTTCCAAGTCTGCATGAGTTGAACGTATGTTTTGAGATATGCATAAGCTAAGTTTTGTTCGCTATGTTTTGATAAGTCTCCCAATATGTATATTATCACGGGAAAATGTTTTGGCGTGCAAAAACTAACCCCGGGTTCACGAATATTACTTCTACTTTGTGTTGTGCTATATATATATGTATAGCGTGCGTGTGTTAACCCCTCGCTCAGTCTTTGGACTGACCCCTCCCCTTTTATGTTTTAGTTTGTAGGTTTTGCCTTGGAGTTCGTTGGAGCTAGGCGGCTGTTAGTGTTTGTCGAGTCGGTGTCAGTTTGTCTGAGTTTGATAAGTGTTTTATTCGAATTACGTTTGTTAATTTTGGACAAGCTATGATATATTTTATGCAGGTTCGTACTTTTGATTTGAATGTATAGAATTCGGGACCGGTTAGGACAGGTGCTCTGATTAGTCGAACCCGTTTGATTATATGTTTGATCGGGACAGGTTTCTAGGGCCCGTTGAACCCGTTTTGTTGTATAGTTATTCGGGACAGACTAGGATAGGTTGCCTTGTTTAGTTGAACCCGTTTAGGTTGATGCTGTTTTACTTTCTGGATATATGAATATATGATTGCTAATTTAAGTTTTTGAAAATTCGTATTTTTGCATTGCTTCCGCATTCAGGTTCTCCATATCTGTTTCTGTACAGGGTTTAGGTACCGCCTAGCTTAGGTTGTTTTTCGTTTGTCACCCGTTCGCTGTGACTTGGTGCGTGTGCGGACCTTCCATTTCGTACAAGTGCCGGGCCATAGTGCTGGGGTGTGATGCCCCACCGCTTGGGGTGTTACAACTACGACGAACGGTCAGGATAATATATGAATGGAGTATTTGTTATAGTGCAGCGGAAGATAAAGAGATTCAACTTTACCAATGAACGGGGAGGATAACGTACAATGAGCAAGGATTATCATTATTGATCAAAGTAGTTCGCAAAAGAGTACAGCAGGTTGACATGCAAGGACAAAGTATGAGATGGTTTGTTTCTACAGAGAGTAGGCTCAAGACAGTGTACTCTTAGGATCGGATCCCACCTATGGTTGTAATGTTTCGAGATACCTCTAGTTGTTGTTCGTTGATTCCTGAAATCATGCATTTTAAAATAGGCGAGAGGGTTAGTCAAAGTGACTAAGTGAAGGGGGTATATTAGTTTATAGATACATGTATATGTGTATATATATATATTTATATGATCTTGAAGATCTTGATCTAAAATAATAGCAATAGGATATAACAAATAGGAAACGGTTCATAATAATTGTTGAAACAGGGATAGGGGTAATTGGGAATCTTTGTAGAAATATGAACCGTTTGTAAAAAGAACTTTAATGCCCGCAAGCTAGGCCTCTCCATCCGTAACTCCTTAAATAATTGATAAAATAGTAACGGCGTTGATCAGGACACTGATACTTCAATAAAACCAATATGATAATAACACCGCTACTCCTTGATGTCAATAGGGGAGCAAACCCTAGAGACCACGAACACGATTCGGGAGGCAGCTATCTCTCCCTCGTCCCTTAGTGTGGAGTAACAAACCTCCAGTTAAACCACTACCAATAGGTGGTGGCAGTCCGCAACACCAACAATACCCTCGGCCTGATACCTTCCGAGTAATTGCTCGGTACGGATACAACCGGGGCCCATAACATGAATCAAGAACAATATTTTGCTTGCATAACCCGGAACCAATGTTTTGATAAAGTGGACTTGAAATATATAACTTCCTAGTAAAACGTCGATTCTGGCATGAAAGTATTTTCCCCTTAAGAGGGACATTGTAGTACAATAATATGTATATAGGGTAGTGAATCAAAATGATAGGTACGCTTGGAAATAGTTTTTATATTGATACATATGTATAGCATGATTCCAGTTGAAACATTTTAACCCTCACCTATACCGGTAGTCAGACATTGTAATGTGGATTCCAGTGCGCCTGAAAGTATTAACTACTATAGGCTTAGAACTAGGTTCCTTATATTAATCAAATAAGCACATAAAACACATAATTTTCGTGCATAAAAGGATTACATCAAGTAAACACATAAACTATATCATGTTAGAGAGTTCCCGGTAGACTCTAATTTTAACCGTTTAAGGGAAATTAAGTAATTAATCAGGTTTCATGAATTCTTTAACCACTTAAATATTTATTAATCACATTATAATCTTAATTTTACCATTAGAAATGAAAATTTCAATTTAATTTGACAATGTAGGTTATATTTTGAAAATAATTCACAATTTACCGATTTTTGGAAAATTCGGATAAAATCTTTATTTAAAAATTCCAAAACTAATTTTATAATTATTTTAATAATATTTTCGAAATATTCAGCCTATGGGTTGACCAAAAATTCAAAGTTACTATTTAAAACATTTACTATTCAATTTCTTATGAATTAAACACTTTATAACACAAAATCGAACACACACACTCACAAACTATCACACGTGCACTTAAAATTGATCAAGAACATTATGAATGTGTTTTTAAGCTTATGAATGTGTTCATATTAGTTCATGATCAGATCTAACAAGTTCTAAGTCCATAACACATAATTAAACTCATAATGTAGCACTTTATGTAGCTTTAATCATAAAATTAATTCCAAATAAATTATTCTAGGCATGAATTTAATCAAACAAGATCATAATTGTTTAAACATATACCCACATTATATCATATCATAATTCATGCATTTAATTAAATAAAATTCCATAATGTACACACATTGTATTTAAAACTAACAATTATGCATATATTTCATAAAATAAAATTCCTCAAGCATAATTTAATTAAATCTTAGCATGCTACAATTCATAATATATTAAGAATATAATATAAAGTATGAAATAATAAAAGAAAAGCACACCTTATGTATAGAGAGAATGAGTGACCGAAAATGGAGAAAAATGAGAGGATTTTTGTGTGTTCTTGGAAATGATCTTGGAGGGGTATTTATACTTGGGATTTAGGGGCTTATGTTGTAATTTCTAAAAGTTTAAGGGAGATGTGAATGATTCATAACATAAACAAATGTTTGGTAGATATGGAAGAAATGTGGTTGTCTTATAATTTAAACATATGCTTGGTAATTAGATAGGAAATGTGGAGAAAATATATCCATTTATTTAAACTTTCTAGAAGGTTTATGTTGAATAAAAATAAATATAAAATGATATAAAATTTATTCAAGAGTCGAGAGGAGAAAACTTGAATTAGTAAATTAATGAAAGAACGAGTGAAAAGTAAGCTTCGTTATGATTATAAATGGGGAATATTTAGAGTTTTCGTTTATAAATTATGAACGTTAAAAATGATAAAAATTATGAGAAAATTATATAAACGAAGCTATGATAAAGTTTAAAGGCTGTAAAAATTATCATAGTTTAGGGAAAAATTCAAGAAACGTTTTAAGCAAAATTTCGAATATTGAATGAAAGCTAATTGTTTAAAATAAAATGATAATTTTTAAAAAGGGAAAATATTTATAAAATATGTTATGGGTGGAATCGAGTTTTGGTAAATGTATGAAAATTCATAAAATAATTCAAGGATCGTTTTGACTATAATATCGGATAGGAAAAGTATTTCGGAGAATGTAGGAAAATTTTAGGGCTTTAGGGGTATTTTTGTAATTTCCAACCTAAAATTGTAGGAATGGGTTTGAAGCATATGAAGGGATTTTAGGTGCTAGAAAGGAATGAATACTAGATTTCTATGATTCTATGAAAAGAGTTTCGAGGTACAAGCTAAATAGAGGAAAGAATTAAATTTACAAACATTTAATTAAATTATAGCATATAAGAGTACATAAGTCACAAAAAATGCAATACATGAAGAGAATTAATAGGGATCGAGGTTATAAATATTTTCTTCTCACTCTTTACTTACCTATTTCTTCTTGGCCCCAAATCAGGGCTGTTACATGGAGGATTGAATCGTACTCGCCGAGTCATGTGAATTTGTACTGTCTATAAAACGAGGATGGATTTCTAAATATCTAAAACTTGACATTTTGGCCTATGGCTTTAATTTTCTTTTAAGTATATATATATAGTCTACCACGGGAAAATGCTTTATCTTGCAAAAACCAATCCCAGATTATAGATATTTTTATGATTTGATTATGTGCTTTGCTCTATACGTATTATGGGTGCGTGTGTTAACCACCCTCACTAGTCACCAGGACTAAGCCTCATTATTTTTCCCCTTCTTTGAGTTGCAAGTACCGTGTGAGTCGAGCTAGGCGGCAAGTTTGTCTTGGAGTCTTACTTGTTTCATAGCTCGAGTCTTCATTATTGCTTTCATAGTGGTTATTTAGCACTTATGAATTATGAAGTCCTGTATTTTAAATTCTGAATTTGGAGCTATGAATACTTGATACTTAGAATATTTTGGCCCGGGTTGGGCATTGTATAATGGTAGCCAAATCTATTACGCTCTTATGACTATATAACATGTATATTTGTGATCTTGGGAATTAGTTTGAATTGCTTTTATCGTTTCCGCTATATTTTGTTGATTGGTATGCACTTTGATTGAGGGTTAGGCTGCCTAGCTAGAGTGTGAGTTTTGTTTGTCAACCGTTTGCTATTGTTCGATGCATGTACGGAGTCTCCATTCCACTACACGTGTTGGGCTCTAGTGTGGGGGATGTGGTGCCCTACGTTCGAGGTGCTACAGGTGGGGGCTAACACATGCACACGTACATATACGTAAGAGCATATCTTATTCAAATTAAAGAGTTCATGAACCGGGGGCTTGGTTTTTGCAAGCTAAAACGTTTTATCCCATGATAATACATATAATAAAAAGGTTTAAGGCCGAAAGTCAAAATCAACCAATTTTAGAAGTTAGAAGTCAACTCCCGTTTCACGAACCAAAATCGGAACCAACATCATAATAACTTGGCCAACACAAGTTTCTAACCAACCTACTTCTTTCATATTCAAAATCGAAGTTGAAAAACAATCAAAGTTCTAAATCAAACCTCCTTCTCTAGGTGGGGATGAGGATGCGTATCCTCAACCCTGATTCTCTCGTTATAAGTATGGAGTCGGGGGATCCTACCCGATCCACCGACAGGGTTACCGTTGGTCTAATAGAAAACCCACCTTCCCCTTGACCTCCCGAGGTTGGGCGAGGTCTTCCAAAGTGGAGTTGTGTTGATGAGAGAGCTCGGTGACCCCACGGCTGACCCGAGATCACATACCACTACTCAGGGGCCCAGTTCATAAGTTCATAAATCAAAAGATCCAAATTTTTGGGATTTCTGAATTTTACGGACATATATTTCATAGTCCAAAGCTCGCTAGTTCAAAATCACACACACCAACCCTTTTCAAATTAAACAAAAGTAAGAGTATCTTACGAGTATATATAAAAGCGTTTTTCAAACCATTCATAACAAACGGGCTAATTCCCATAAAATACTAATCAAACACGTATTTACATAAGTATATATATATACATAGGTCACACGCGGGCTCAAAATTCACTTAGGGTTGTAGGTCATACTAACTAAAAGAAAAAACCTCACCTTGTCAACCAAACGGAACACGAGGAACCAAAAAACTTCTAAAACACCTCCTCGTCACCCACGGAAAGAACCTAAGGACAAAACAAACAACAAAAGACAACCTTCGACTCAAAATACACCAATTAGACGCTCGGAAAATGCGTATGGATGCTAATGATGCATAAAGAATGTAATGTAATATCAACTATGTCATATAAGTTCATATTGAATAATATTAAATCATAACGCATATATTTCACTTTAAACGAATCCATAAAATTCATATAACGGGCATAACACATCATATAACATGTATACAACTCATACATATCATAAAAAGAGCAAATAGATCTCACACGAATCAAATAAACAAAATATTCTTGCATGCATGCACGTACGAAAACATATAGAGCACGCTAGGTCATATTTTGCACATAAGAGCATCGAATTTACATCAAATAATTTCATAACTTGAGCGTAATGATCATAGCATATCATATTACAACATATTATATGCCTTCATGAGTTTGAATTACATCAGCGAGGCAAGGGAATGCAAGAAAGCATCACCGGGACGTCTAAATGTTCATGCAAACACGTCTCGTTTACATTTAATAAACAAGGCCATAAAATTAGAATAACTAATCAAACATATCATATAACCATATATTAAAATATTAGGACCAAGATTAGGGTGGGAGAAATCAAACGAAGTAAGAAACAAGCAACGACACAAAGCCGAGTAAATGAAGAACAAAACTACACGAACCAACACAACAAGGGCTAGGGGTAACGGGGGTTACCATCCTTAAGGCCAGAAGGAGTAACCCCCGTTAAGGGAGGCAAGAGCTTAAGCTCGAAGAAGCCGTGGAGGTAACACCCATTATGTAATGCCCCGGCTTTAGTGTTTACGTAATTGCACATCTAAATTATTTAATTATGAAATTAATTGTTTATTATAATTATAATTTTTAACTAATCATTGTAATTATGTTTATTTATTTCTTTATACTTAATGAATGTTTGAAATGGAATATTAACTTTATATTTAAATTATGAAATTTAAATGAATTCTTGAATGTGATGCACTTATATGTTTTGATCGCATGCCGTTCCTACGTAATTTGATTTCGAAATTTTGTGAAAATTTAGTATGTGGTAGATTTATATGTTATGAACATGTCTATATGCTAATTTCATGTTTTCAATTTCGGTTGGTGTGGTAACGAATTTATTTTGAGTTGTGGAACCAAATCGGGGGTTAACGGGCAATTAGCGCACCCTTGGTTCCGTATGTGATATCTTGAGCTCGGGGACTCGGAATTGAGTTTCTTCAACTTCGTTGGACTCGTATCAACGATTCAAGTCAAAGGAACCCAGCCTCATATTTTTGTAAGCCTATTTGAACACCCAAAATTCAACCGAAAAAAGTATCGGCCGCAAAATTACCACACTTTACCATTTAAATGATAACTCTCATCATACTTAACCAAATTAACCATGGTTAGACTTTTTGGAAACCTAACTAAACCTATTATCAGCCCCTACCCACTCCCATTCGAACCATAACTGATACAAGGAGAAAAACTCATACAAACCCATTATCAGCCCCTACCCACTCCTATTCGAACCAGTCTCATTCTCGCCACTTTGCAAACCTTAGAGATTTTGAGCTCAAATCTCTTCCAATCTTCAACCAATTTAAGAGGTAATTATAGGATTGTTACATACATTCATTTATGATCATTTTGAACCATGTATCCCTAATTTTGAGCTTGTATTCATGGAGATTAGAGGGCATGAATGAATAGTTAGGTTAAATGCATTTTTGATGAGTTCTTGCAAATCCTAGATCCATCTCTTAGTTTTAAGCTATATACATGATCTAGGTAGCTTATTTATTTCATTTCTCAGCTTGGAATTCGTGTGAAATCATTGCTTCTTGATCCTTCGCGGTTGCTGTGAGTTTCTGGGAAATATGTAATAGATTTGCTTCCTTGTCCTTGCGTGTATGTGTGTGAAGTTTTGGGGACGATTGAGTTGAGTTTTCATGTCCCATTTATTTCCTTAATTGTTGTCCTTGTTGTATTGCTTTGTTCTGTTGCTGCTGGTGCATGTAATGGAGGAAAACAGGGGTGGAAGCCCTGCTCTGCAACTGCAACACGCAGTCGCGGGCGCGACCGCTGGAAGGTCATTTTGGGTCATGTCCGCGACCCTATTTTTCCCTAGTTTGACTTGTTTCTGCCTGTGTTGTTGCTGGAGAGTGTGGTAGCAGCCGCGACCTGTTTTGAACTGAATTGTAGTCTCGGTCGTGACCTTTATTTGGTGTTGTTTCGGGAAGTGTTGTCTGCTGCTACGTGATTTACTTTTTTCTTTGTTTTAATCTTGCAACCTTGCTCATATATGTTTAGTATATTGGCCTAATTTACTGAATATCATGTATATATATGAGTGTGTGTGTGTGTGTGTGTAATAAGTAGTGTGTGTGTGCATGTAATGAGTATATATTATATATATAGAATGCATGTAGCTTAGGTACGTGTATATGTATTAATAATGCATGCATGTAGTTGTGTACATAATATAGATATTGTAGAATGCTTGCATGAATTATTAGAATGAAGTATGATTTTAATGCATGTAATTATATTTTGTGAATGCTAGTGTGTATATATATATATGGTATATATATATTAGTGCATGCATAGTGTTGTGTTGTACGTATATATATTATACAAATATAAAGTGTGCAATGCATACTATATATTCATATATATATATATGCAATGTATTATTTGTTATGTATTTATATATTGAATTAATTGATATAAATTTTAATTGTTTTGATTTTGAATATTTTAAATAATATGATATACATTATATATTGTTTGGTCTATTTGAAATTAATTTGGTACCTATGTAATTGATTCGACTGCCTATGTTTGTTTATCCTCTAATTGTAAAATTGTTATATGAAATTCATGACTTGAATTGCTATGAATTATGAAAGTTATGGAAACGAATGAATATGAAACCACCCGTATTGAACGTTTTGAATGAGTTACTTGATTATATGACTTCATGACATGAATTATACTTCTTATGCATCTCATATCATGTTCAATGCATTATCGTGCGTCAAATATGGTTCATTTGGAGTCTTGAGTCTCACGAGTACATTACATTGTCCTTCGTATAGTTTTCTCCAGGGCGGAGATGCCGGGTTCATAGGGCACTTCCAAGTCTCCTTTTCTTCTTGGTATTGTTCAGTAAGAAGTGTACAGGTGGGTTTCTCTTCTATTAGCTAAAACGATCTTATATACATCCAATGTGCAATGTTTTAGGCCAAAATTTATATTATATGTATATCGAGTCGTTTCAAATGAGTAAATGATTTCAAACGTAAGCCTTTCTTTTATGAACCCTACCTATGATTTTGGCGAGCGCATGTTATGAACACGGGCCCAGGGACTTAGTACATGTAGCTATCCTGGGAGGCAAGGGCCGACGGGGATCCCATGTACTAGTTCCAACCATGAACTACGTCGAAACCGACCTCGTTAAGAGTTTTAGCAAGGAAGGGGAATCGGGGTTTTGAGGGTTCATGAACCTCACTAGCTACCATGCATGGGTGGCCGGGTCTTGCAAACCCGTCCACCACCCGGAGGAAAAAGGTGTAATTGTTTATGTATGAAAGTATGAATATGAATGAAATGTCATGAACGTATGATTATGAATGTATGTATGTCGCATGATCGGTAATGAATGAACGAATAAACTATGCACACACGAGGAGAAGGTTGGAGAATTTGCCCACTCGCCAGGGCTCACATAATGACCGTATGGATGATTATTATTTAATGGAATTGAAGGTTATAATCCCGAGCGTTGTTTTCTTTATTTTCAACCACTTGGGAAATATCTTAAAACCTCACACGGGATTATAGCTTGCATGTGTATGTGTTTAAATTCTGCAATACTATATTGATATCCCTATTTTATACCCACCAATCTCCTATAGACTGAACCCGACTTTGTTTTCAGTTTTCTCTTGTAGGTGTTGGAGTTCTAGGCGGGATCTCGAGTCGGTTGTGTCGTGTGGTCGAGTTGGGTCACTCCATGCATACTGTAAATTGTATAAGTTATAGATTTATGTATGAACAGTTATGTTTATATTTTTATGATTTCGGGGCAGGCTTGTAGGGATAGTTTGAGCCGGTACACTATGATTTATGATTTATGTTTGAATTTCAGGACTTGGAATCTTTGCTAGTTGAACCCTTCAATTGCTAATTGTATTTATAATTGATTATATGTTTTGCTTCCGCACATGTATTTTATTCTCTTGAATTGCTTATTTGGTTTCGAAGTTAGGTCCTGCCTAGCTTAGCGAGTGAGTGGTCCCCGTTAGCCGTGACTTGGCACGTGTATGGACTTCCCATTTTATATGCGGGTCGGGTCTCAGTGCGGGGGATGTGGTACCTTTCGTTCGGGCTGCTACATCCTTAAGTGGTATCAGAGCCTCCAGGTTGCCAAACCGGGTTCTCATGTTGTTTTGAGTAGGTTTAGGTCGTACGGCATAGGAACAACTTGTCAAAATGTGCATTGCATTGAATTTTCATTATCAATTAACATGAATTGTTGGAATTACTTGATATGTGGGGTTTACTTTCAACTTTATTGCTTTACTTGTTTCACCTCATTGCTTTACTTGTTTCATTTTGCATCTAATACGTGTTTGTTGTTATAAATACGTGCAATAAGTATACACTAACCCTCATACATTTCTACTTAAGTTGAGTTCTTGATTTTAGATTGATGTCATGCTATCAAAACTATCATCAACCTCACCTACAAGTTTCTCCTATAAAACCAATGAAGAGATTATGGAATTATGGGATTTGAAAGTCAGGCATTGAATCTTCAAGGCTTATCAACATGTAGCTACATTTCATTATTCAACATCGTGATAGAAGGTTTTGATCATGGAGGAGTCCATCAATTGCACCCTCCTACAAATCTTGAAGATTATCGACATAGAAGCATTGTGGGGATCCAAACCACTAACTTAAAAGGATACGTGAGGCAACGGGATAGGCGTGGAATTTATATCCATCAAATTATAAAGACAGCTACTACAAGATCGAGCCACTCCAAGTTCACCATTTGGCCTTTTAGGTTGAAGAAGGTGATCAAAGTGGAAGGCTAAATTGGGAAGGCTCAAGGTTCATATCAGGTTCGGGACCAACTCCAGGATGTGATAAAAGCTTCCCTAACCAAGACGTATAAAATGGAGAGCCGTCAACTATGTGGTTTCGTAGCGAGCCACGTAAGGAAGCTCAATTAATACGACTACAAGTGTGGATTAACGGATTCGGGACCAACTCCAGGATGTGATAAAAGCTTCCCTAACCAAGACGTATAAAATGGAGAGCCATCAACTATATGGTTTCGTAGCGAGGCCAAGTAAGGAAGCTTAATTGATACGACTACAAGTGTGGATTAACGGATAGAGGCAAAGCAAAGACAGCAAGGAGCATTAGAGAATTAGAGTTGTATCATCTTCTCTGGACACAAAGATACAAGGAAGCAAGCAAGGATGGGAAAGCATCACCAATGATTGAATAATGTCCAATCTTACAATCAATGCTCGCAACATAGAGATCCATGGACAGGATGTCGTGCTAAAGTCCCCACTATGGTGACAAGTTCAATGCATTCATAGGACGTGCATCATGCATTGCAACTAATTATTTAAATTCTTATTATATGCATTGCAATAGTCTAATTGTTAAATTGTGGTTGCATTTTCTTTGTTGAATTACGTGCTCTAACGTTGTGATTGATGATTAGATGTTGCATATCCATTGTTGAAAATATATGCTACATGCAATTAGCATCTTAACCCAACACGCATCGCTTTAGTGTTTACTTGTTAGGATAACGACCCCGATTAATACTTTAACTTCTACCTCAATCAATAATCTACCGAACTGAGTTGAAGAAGAACATTTTGGATACAAGGTTGAGACCGAAGCAGAAATGGAATTTCAAAAAGAAAAGTTTGAAGTTGGTTTCAGAATGTTTAGATCGGACAAGAAAGAAAAAGGAATTCCAGATTAAAAGAGGGTTTAAAGAGCGAAGGAGTTGGGACGCTACTCAAATTGATCGCCACCAAGTGAATGTCGATAATAGACTGAATGCAACTCTTGACTAGAAATTTTATTTCGAGTAGATCAAGAATTCTGATTATGGAGCGAGGAATAGAGATCTACACGTGAAGGCGAAAGCTTTTAAGGGGGAGAGCACGACCAAGAGACAATCTTAAATTAATGGT
The DNA here is from genome assembly GCA_037501455.1 of Lantana camara. Taxonomy (NCBI): domain Eukaryota; kingdom Viridiplantae; phylum Streptophyta; class Magnoliopsida; order Lamiales; family Verbenaceae; genus Lantana; species Lantana camara. Next base: position 66,661,513 of record CM074862.1, read on the forward strand.
TATGCTCGAAGAAGATATTTTTAATGGAAACAACAGAAATACAAGTCTCGGTAAGTATAAAAATCCTAATGATAGTGATAGTGATGGAAAAAGAATAAGACGGCCTTATCAGTTAAACCATTAAAGTGGATGTTAATCTATTATACTCGAGTTGAAGATTGCTACGAGATATTTAAGAGATTGGTTCGTTGGGTATTCATGTGTACGAAATCTGGGTTTTGAAGATGAGGGAATTATGAGGGAGCTTTTGCTAGACTTTTATGTCAATGTTGGGAAAAGGAAGCTGGATCAGATTATCATGTTTCGTGAAAGTGTCCGTGAAAGTTAATTCAACTAAGTATCGGAGGGGTTTGAGAAGAAAGGAATTAAAAGGGGTGATTATTAGAGGATTTCGATCAAACCTCAAGAGTTATCAATGAGGTTTTAACTTCGATTATAGAATTGATTGGTGTGGAATTGAATCCCCGCTTAAGGGCTGGAAAAGGATAAAGGGACAATCTAAATAAAATATGGGAAAGGATTTACAAAACGATTGATTTAAACTTTGGGAACCGATGGTTTCAACTCGATTTGGAACAATTCGTGAAGAAGTAAACCGTCGTAGTGACTGCCCTAAGATTGGAATCGAATTTTAAAGGTCACCAATAGTAGTTACTTTTAGAGTAGGGTAGATTCGGGTAAGGGCAGAGATAGAAGATTTGGACTCTAAGAACTTCGGATATGACTCGTTTTAGAAGGGCAATTCGAGTGGATTAAAGCTAAAACGCCTAACCAAGAACCAAAGAAGATAATCGGGGTAAAGGTTAGAATAGAGAGCGAGAATGGAATCAACCGAAGATATTTCTTCTTCTCAACCAGACATTAAAGGTAAATTAGGAACCAAACCAGCTTTTGAGTCAGATCATGCGTTGGGCAATGAAGCTATCAACTCCAAATTTCCTTATCATGGTGAACTGTAGCACCCCTTTTTCGTGGAGATGCCACACCCCCGCACTATAGGTCAATCCACATATGAAATGGATAGTCCGTACATTAACCACCCTATAGCGAACGGGTGACAAATAAAAAAATCAAGTTAGCTAGGCGGGACTAACCCTCAATCAATTTCCATTATGTATAAGAAATACAGCGGAAGCATGCTATATTATCGATCATTTGTCAAGTAATCCATAGTCTCATCTCACATATCAATACATTATCATCTTCTAAAATACATATTAATTAACATTAATAATAATTCCTATGAAACAATAAATAAAATGCACCGTGCTTAACTCGAATGTAACGGCTAGACTTGACTCGATTCCCGCGTAGCACGCACCTGCAAGAACCTGAAAGGTAGTGGCGTCAGTCTATGGAAGACTGAGTGAGGAGCATAAATAAAGATTAGCACAGACAACATGCAAGTTATAACCTCGTGTAAGGTTTTATAACTAAAAGTAATATAAGCTCAAAATATAATTCACTTTGCCCGATATTACAACTATCAATGTTAAACACTTAATCACTTTCATGCTTTAACTCAGTGGCCCTGGCGAGTAAGGGAAATTCTCCAACCTTACACCAATAGTGAACATTATATGTTAGTTTAGTTATCATGCGGTCATGCAATTCAATTATAGTGCACACTTATCAATTTCGTGAACTCCTTTACTCTGGGTGATGGTGGGTTTGCAAGGCCCTAACCATCCATGCTACGTACGTTAGGAACATAACTCCCCCGTACGGGATTCCTTCCTCTACCAAACCTCCTGGTGGATTCAGGGGTCATCCCAATGATGAGGGGAGGGCAGAGTTACCCGTCAGCCCTATGCTTTCTCGGTTGGCTCATAAACTAACCCTCGGGCCCAAAGTGCTATCATGCTACTCGCCAATACACAATCACGTTCTAATCACGCTACATGCATTGCTTTGCATGAGCCTGACTTGCTTGCAATCACTTGGACGATTCAATCACGGTACATGCATTGCTTTGCATGACCATGACTTGCTTGCTAATCACTTGAAAGTTTAGAAATGATTATAGATAAATATATATATACCTTTTGGCCGAAAACTTCACATAAGGGTTATATAGGTTCTATGTAACTAGGAATTAAACCTCACCTGACAGGCGACATCATGACTCAAAGATGCATAAACGTGTTCAGTTGATCACAATCTCCGCCCTGGAGAAGAACTGGACAAGAAAAGGGGACATTGTGTACATGTGAAACAATGACTCAATAATGACACTATATATGACGCACGGCTTGATCATGCAACGAGATGACATGCATTATCAAATGTAGCACTTAATAATCATATTATGGCATGATATTGATCATATAATAGCATGTTGGTATCAACTAATAGATTAGAAAAGGATTTGGAAATCTCAATTTTAGGCAGATTATGCAGGGGTCGCGGTCGCGACCATTTTTGCTCTATTTTTTGTCGCGGGCGTGACCTAATTTTTCTTGAATTTTTCGTGTATTTTTTCAAAAAGTTGAAACTTAGCCAAATTTGGGTAGCGGCTGCGACCTGATTTATGTGTATTTCAGGTCGCGGGCGTGACCTACTGTTCTGTCAAATTTGTGAATGGGTCGCGGTCGCGACCTACAGTCACGCCAGAAATAAAACAGAGCTGAAAACAGGGGATTGCACAAACCAAGCTCCAAATTCATCAAAACACTTATAATTCCATTCTAAATGCTATAATTCATGAAGAGAAACATATATACATGCTTAAGGTATAATAAAACTAATATAAACACATAAAGCATGCCTTGATCATCAAGATTTTCACTTTGGAACTCATCTACATATTCATCAAATATTTCCATAAACTCCAAGAATTCGAGTAGAAATTCAAGTTAAAGGCATGTACCCATGTTTCTAGCAACTAGAAATCAAGTTATTCAATCCAAACTAGAACCCTAGCTTCAACACATGAATTCAAGAATTCATATAAATAGCTCACATATACCTTGAAATGAAAAGAGAAGGAAAGAGATGAAGATGAGATGAGGTGATGCTTCCAAGATCCTTAATTCATCCAAAATATTAACTTGAAATATTGGAATTTTCTCTCCTTCTTCTTGGTGTTGAATCGTGAGAAATGGGGAGCAAACATGTGTATATTCTTATGAAATGAAATGGAGACTACATGATGCTTCTACATATATGGATGATCAAGCACAATTTGCAATTAAGTCCCTCAAATGTATAAGTTATGCAATTAAGTTCTATTCCTACAATTTTATTCACTTTGGTCCAAGAATTGTTTATGCAATTTGGTCTTCTAATTTAAATAAATGTCAATTAAGGACAATTAAGCACTTAAGTCAAGTTCGATAATTATTTCACATAAACATGATGAAATATATTTCATATAATTTTCAGGAATTGTAGGAATTTAATAAACAAAAGGATTAAAATAAATCCTAACTCTCGAAAAATCACACGTGTCGTACGTACCTGAACGTCTGGAAAATTGGGGCGTTACAATTCTCTCCCCCTTAAGAGAACTTATCCTCCGATTCACCCTTCCGTGTTCATCCCACGTGGGTTGACCATTCCCCTTCAGGGATTAGTTCGAAAGAGGTCTTCAATCAACAAGGTTCCTTTAATGCTATCAAGTTACGACCCTCAACTTCCCCGAACCTAAGCACTCGAAAGAAAATCTAACCTTTCCTTAGAACAAGTTGGCAAGAAGCAGGTAATAATGAGAGTGCCTCGTCTCTAAAAAAAACGATGAGAGAACCCTGTCTCTCAAGCAAGTAACAAGAGAACCCCGTCTCTTGAACAACAAAATAAAACCCACTAACAAGGAATCAAATGTAATAATAATGAGCTATATGATGCACATGATATGCATGATCAAGTGTACCGTTCACCGTGGATTGAAATTCTTTCATTGTGGTAATTCGGTTGACCGCTTACTTCTTTAAATTATTTCCTTGGCCGGCTCTCTCCCTTAAGAAAAAAAATGAAAATTTTCTTTCTCAAGCCTTTCGAAGTCTGGCTCGGTTTTACAATTGTTTAAACTTTCCTCAATTCGGCAAAACTGGATTAATGGTTGCTAACAATAAATACTAAATTATGCATGCCGGTTAAAATGTTAATGCGCATATTGTGTTTAGAAGCAATTTAGAATGCAAATGTAACAATTAATTTCATAAAGTTCAAGTAGGCATGTTGATCATGTAATTTACCGAGTCACATAAGGTCACTTAATGAGTAATTAATGACATAAATTGAAGCAATGCACAAATTACCAAATAATTCCTAAGTCGTTCGACCTAGACTTGACACGACCCGACACTAGAACCTCGGTTTTACAATCGGGCTCTGATACCACTTTAGATGTAGCACCCCTTTTTCGTGGAGATGCCACACCACCGCACTATAGGTCAGTCCACATATGAAATGGATAGTCCGTACATGAACCAAACTATTGTTAGGAATAGTGCCCTTAAAGTAGCTTTTGGCTTTACTATTTCCTTGTAATATCACAAACAGTCTTTGAATAATAAATGAGATGATTTTGTTCATAGGCATTCACTTCTTTATGTGCTTGTTTATGTCTGTTTGGGTTGACTGTATTTTTGCATGTATTGAACTCCTCTAATCCGATGAGGCCGTTAAGAACATTGTTGTTATGAGAACGACACATGAAACAAGTTCTTAACTCCATAGGCGAGGATTAGAAACTTCTCCAAGTCGAGAGTCCGACAGACAGTGGGAGTGTCGACCTTGACTCTGTTGAGACTTGCTTATGTGATTATGTCCTTTTGAAGGATCACTCAGTTTCATGGGGTGATAAGTGCATACGATGATGCGTTCATAATACATGAGGGTGATTGTTACTAGAACTTCATCACTGAGATGTCCCGCGTGAGAACATTACTAAATGGGAAAGGAAGTCTCCTAGAAACTTCCAGATTAGGAAATATGTCACAGGTCAATAACGTGATTCATTAATCCTCAGACTTGAGATTCTATAATATCTCATATGAGCTAACTCTGTAATCTTTGATATAAGCTCAAAAGGGTGTCGCCATATAGACTCCTGAACCACGGCCTATGTTGGGATTACACAAGTGGCATATGTAGAATTAGTAGAATCTACAAAGGACCTACACTTTTTGCGAGAACAAGAATGATCTCTTACTGATTAAGTTGTTTGTAGTCCATTAAACTTAAACCCTTGGCCAAGGTGGATAAAAGATCAAGACATCAAGAAAATGGGGTTTTCTTGGATTTAGGTCTAAATGGATATGAAACGAACTTAACTTTAAAGATCAAGAATATTTAGGCTCTGAGAATATTCCCATGCCTTAGTTCTTGATTGAGAGATGGAGTTGTAGGAGGATCGTATTTCACTGTATGTTATTGACTGAAAGGTTCTTCGATTAATTTCGTTATTCGGCTACGGGTCACACGTCCATTGATAGATTACGATAGTGTGATATGTGAAGTGATTAATTAATTAGTGAATTAATTAATTACTGTCACTGCTAATCGAATAATGAACCTATAGGGTCACACACAAATGCCAGGACACGAGGGTTATGGTAGGATGTTAATATGATTAACGAAGGATCAAAATGTGGATCGAAGAGGGCGAGACGAGTCACGCCCCGCCACGTGTCTTGCTTGGAACGTGACTGCCAAGTGTTATGAACACGTGGCTGCCACGTGGCCTGCACGTGTAATGTATACGTGTAGTAATGTGGTTTCGGCATGTAATTTTATTACACGCGAATTCTTTTCTAGAATTAATTAGTTAAATTGTAATTAATTAATTTAAGTCTTTTAATTAATTTGGAATTAATTATTAAGATTTTATTTCTCAAGCTTAACCCAATAAATAATTAATTTATTGAATCTTGACTTTTGGCTTTAGGAAAGTTGAAAAGTCTAACTTCCTATTGTAGGATAGAGAAGATTATTCTTGCAAGACTTGGAGAATAAGTTAGGAACTTGTTTTCTCCAATTAAATAAATAATTAAATTAGTTAATTTGTGAGCAAGAAAATAATTTCACTAGGTTTAGGAAAACCCTAGGGAGTTCGAACCCCCCTTGTATAAATACAAGGGTGGGGTTTCTCTTATTCTTTAGACCAACACTCACGAAGTGTTAAGTTTTTGAGAAAAATAAAAGAAAAGTTTTCAAAAGCAAAACCCTAGCCATTAACACAAGTTATAGAACTAGTATTCTCACTTACTTCATCGTGTTCTAGGACTAGTGTGGATACACTTTAGAGGATTACTGCTTTGGGATCTATCGAGAACCGTACGAGGGATATTCCACTTGAAGGGTGTTCAGTAGGCGGTATTGACATCACTAGAAAGCTTCAATCAACGTAAGTTTCTAAACACCCTAAGATACGATACGAGAATTACAAGTCCATGATCAATCTTTTGGAAAAAATTTAAATTTCCGCTGTGTTTCTGCTCTAGTTTTCCAATAAGTGATATCAGAGCCACCTTGCAACGCTCGTATTGTATCATTAAAGCTTTACGAATTTTGATTGAAATTTCTTGACTTTGAGTGTATGTTGTGTATTCATGATTTTAGTTTGAAATACGAAATTGTCGGATCAAAACTGTTTCTTGAAAAATTTGTGAAAATCGTTTTATGTTTAAATCTGGTTTTAACATGGTTAAATTCAGTTTTGGTTGACCTATTTTAATTCGGAATTGGAATTGATGAATTTATCGAAATTACGAAACGGGATCGGTACGTGCGGGATAGCACGCACCTAGTACGTGCACGGGGCTGCATGTCGCAGCCCCGCACCACTAACCCTGCCGTGCAGTAGACGCCCGGACGTGCCTAGGCACTGCTGCGCGTCTCCACCCCACCATTGCCGAGACCGCCCGCCCGCAGGCGCTTGAGCACGCACAGCCTCGCTGCGCGTTGCGCGCGGCCCACCGCACAGTCGCATGTGCTCGCTTGCGGGCCTCTTGCAAGCCTTTCGGCAGCTGCGCGGGTGATGTACGTACTGCTGCCTGCTCACGCGCACGCTTGCCGGCGGCTGGTGTGCGCCTCGCGCAGGCTGTCCCGGGACGACTTTTCTTTTCATGTTTTCCAAGTTTCAAAAATCCCGAATTACGAAAATTTGATTTGATTTTAAAATTTGATTTTTAAATTGTAAAATTATTTATTTGAAATAATTATAAAATTTGGGATTTTATGACTTAAAGTCAAGTTCTTATTTTTCGAGAAAATTATGAAAATCATTTTGAATTATTTATTAGACAAAATTTTAATTTTGAATTAATTGTTGTTTTGTCATAATCCGGGGAATTCGATTTTGAATAAATTCGTGAATAATGAACTATATCCAAATTGCTTAAGGTAATTGTAAGTTGAAGTCAAAGGAATTTTAAATTTAGTTGGTAAATTTAAATAAAAGCGTAATCATGCTAGTTTAGGTGATCATGGGTTAGTCTTCACAAAAAAAGCAATGCGAGAACGTATTCTCTTATCTAAACTTCTTTCCTGTGCATTAGCATCTAACCAGCTCGCATGGTTCACCGGTTCCACCGAAAACTCTCATTTGTTGAAGCGTGGCATAGTGCACTTTAGGCGCCGATCGAGAAATGTCTCACCATCTAGATCTTGAATCACTATTTCCATTTTTTTCTTGATTGCCTTTTTTTTGTTTTTGACGAAAAGTTTTAAATCTTAATGCAGTATGTTTTAAATTCTGCACATGGATGATTTCAATTGGGGTCGGAGCCCCATAGTTGCGCGTTTTCAATTAGGGTTGGAGCCCTACTTATATGCGTACTGTTATGTGTTTATTATGTGGCTTTCCTTATTATTGTTTTTGGGCCGGGGTTTGTCCCATGTACTTGTCTATGGCCAATATGAAGATTGAGCCATATTACTTTTTGTAAAGAGAGTAGAACTTAGGAAGTGATGTTTTGATTTTCATTTTGGAGACAAGCACCCATGGAATACGAAGGATCCACAAGGAGCACTTGAAGAACGGTGGCCATAAGAAGACCCTTCAAAATGTTTAGGAGGGTTTCTATTAATGTAATAGATAGGGCTGTTTTTCCATTAAATTATGTACCCCTATGTTACATGAACTGTCTTATGTGGCATGAATGTTAGAACTAGTGATTTTGGAGTGGCTCCCGAAATCAAATATAAGATAGGATACCCATGATCATCTCATAATTTGTATCATTCTAGGACATGTTATCTGCTAATTGCTTCTGTGATGCACTTTACGTGAAATTGCATTAAACAAGACAATTAAAATTTGGATAACATTATATGTTGGTGAGGTCATTCGAAAATCCCTTTTAAATATTGAGCTGAATTCGAATAAATAAGCATTTTATCACGGTAATAAAATTCCTAGCATTCCATCAATAGAATTTAGGACTTAATAAGTGAACCTAGTTGCTGTCTCACAAGTCGTGGGGTAATTAGTAGATCTTATTAACTCCTAGTTTCCTGATTAATTATTTTAAGTAATTAATATTTCTTAACCATTTTAGAATGGGCGATGTCTCACGAGTCGTGGGTCGTTCCGGACTAAGTTTGTATGAGATCTTATGATTGATGGGTGTAGCTCAACACTGAAGTAGATATGGACGTGTCACGAGTCGTGGGTCCATAGTCGAAAGATCAGTGATGCAAAACATTACTAGGAATTCAATGAGAGATCGAATTGGTATATAGTACCGACCTAAGAATCTTAGACCTTTGGATGTCTCACGAGTCATGGGTCCAAAACTAAGATTGCTTGGGATCCTGGTACCCACTGAGAAAATAAGTTTCTTTTAAAATCGTTGGGAATTCTGGACTTTCTAAAAACAGTGGGAGAACATATTTCTAAAGACCTTGATAATATTTATAATTGTTATTATTCAGCATGCTCATGATTTCTCTGTTTTTCCAATTAGGTTGTAGTTCTGTGATTCTCTACAAACTGAAATGGCAACCAAAAACCCTTTGGTATCCATCCTCGAATCAAACAAGTTGACGGGTTTAAGAGATGCCTCTAAGCGAGGACCTCGCCGTGGACTTGTTGCTCGTATCGCTTCCACCCATATGCAATCCTTTCGTACTGAACTTCAACATGAATCAAGCTCATACTACTGTCGCTGAGCTGATTAGTCAGCTTGTGACTACTGAAGTCACGATAAAGAAGGATAACAAAGTAATGATGGTCACATCGTCTTCTAAGCCTTCTAAAGGTAAAGAGAAGAAAGTTCCCAAGAAGAAGGAATCTCTTAAACCTGATGGAGGGGTTCAAAAGAGAAAGACCAAGCAGAAAAGGGATCAGAGAGAGGACGTTTGCCACCACTGTGGCAAGAAGGGGCATTGGAAGAGGAACTGCCGAGAGTACAAGGATACTCTAAAGAAAGGTGTGTTTATTGTTGAAGTAAATTTATCTATTGATTCTAATTCTTGGGTACTTGATACCGGCTATGGAGCTCATATCTGTAATGATGTACAGATGTTAAATGAGGTTAGGCAGCTTAAAGAAGGAGAATGCGTCTTGAAGGTTGGGAATTGATCAAGCGTTCAAGCTCAAGCCATTGGGACGTGTAGATTACATTTAGGTGTCTTTACTTTAGTTTCGAATAAAGTCCTTTATGTACCTTCTATTATTCGTAATATAATTTCCATTCCAATATTAGATTGTGAAGGATATGAGACTTTCTCCCGAGATGGAAAATTTTATCTTAAGAAGAATAAAGCTTTCATTTTACTTGGTACATTATCTGATGGACTTTATACAACTAAACACACCAATATTTTGAATATACAACAATCAAACAAACGCAAAAGAGATGACAAGATCTCGGCTTCCTTATGGCATGCACGTTTAGGCCATATTTCTAAAGATAGGATTACTAAGTTAATTAATTTAGGATCATTCTATGATAATGAACTTAAAGAGTTATCTCATTGTGAATCATGTCTTAAAGGAAAAATGGCCAAGACTCCCTTTAATGGTAAAGTGGAACGTGCCACTAAAGCGTTGGATTTAATCCATACTAATGTTTGTGGACCACTTAGTGTAAGTACTAGAAACAGTCATCAGTATTTTATAACATTCATAGATGACTTTAGTCGTTTTGGTTATGTGTACTTAATGAAGTATAAATCCAAAGCCTTTGAGAAATTCTTGGAATTTCAGAAGGAGGTTGAGAACCAAACTGGTCATAAGATCAAGACACTTCGATCTGAACGAGGTTGTGAGTATCTAAGTGATGAATTCCTTAATCATCTCAGAGATACTGGAATTATCTCTCAGTGGACTCCTCCGGGAACTCCTCAATTAAATGGATTTTCGGAAAGAAGGAACAGAACCCTACTTGATATGGATCGTTCCATGATGAGTTTCACTGAATTGCCACCATCATTCTGGGGTTATGCCCAAGAATCAGCAGTTAAGATTCTAAATCTTGTTCCCTCCAAATTTGTACCCAAAACCCCATATGAGATGTGGTTTGGCAAAATCCCTAACTATTCTTACTTAAGAATTTGGGGTTGTCCTGCTTACGTAAAGAGGACAGTGGGAGATAAGCTTGAAGCTAGATCAAGAACTTGTGATTGTGGAGTGGCTCCCACATATCACGCATAAGATAGGTAGAACCCATGATCATCACATGTTAGTATCATGCTAGGACATGTTATGTGCTAAGTGCTTGTGTGAAATGCATTTAACTTGTACTTGTATTAATCAAGACTAATTAAATTGGATAACATATATGTTGGTAGTCGAACCGGACAACTCTTCGGTTCCATCGAAATTTCCCATTAAATATTAAGCTAATTTTCGAAAATAGGTATTTAATTCGAGGTGCAAGCTTTGAATTATATTCCTAGCATTCCATCAATAGGATTTAAGTTTAGTAGAGGAAGCTAGTTGCTGTCCATGAGTCGTGGGGTGACTATGTGAAATCTATTAGTTCTTAGTTTCCTAATTGATCATTTAAATGATCAATATTTCGAGATCAATTTTGGGGAGGGCGATATCCGCGAGTCGTGGGTCGTTCAAACTAAGTTTTGATCTTGATCTTATGATTGATGGGTCTAGCTTAACACCTAAGTAAATACGGATGTCGCACGAGTGGTGGGTCCATGTTGAAAGATGGGTGATGCAAAAATATTACTAAGAATTCAACAGTGTTGAAATTGGTAAATTGTACCTACCTTAGGCTTTATTAAGGATGTCCGCGAGTCGTGGGTTCTAGTTAAAGTGCTTGGGATGTTAGTACCCATTGGGATAACAAGTATCCTCTAAGATAAAGTGCTTGGGATCTTAGTACCTATTGGGATAACAAGTATCCTCTAAGATATTTGGGAATTATGGATCTTAGAAAAACAGTGGGAGCTATATAGATTAAAGACCTAATCTCATGTATATCGTTATTATTCAACATGCTCACATTTTCTCTACTTAGCATTTAGGTTGTAGTTCTGTAATTCTCTACAATATGAAATGCAAACCCATTCGTATCCATCCTTAAGTCAAACAAGTTGACTAAGTCCTAACAAACTCTAAATAGCTTCGGATCCTAAAATTCATTTTAAAATCCGAAAAGAGAAAGTGTTCTCTATAAGGCGAGATTTTCAATTATTTGAGAATTCAACCAGGGCCAAAAGAGAAGCAATCTGAGGTGTATGGATTTTTCCAAACCACTTAAGAGCAATTGAACCACCTCATAAAAATGTTACAAGGTATAACATTATGGAATTATCTAATATTCCAAAGGAGGAAACAAGTGCACACGAACTAGGTCTAAGGATCTTATTTGAAGATCATATGCTCTCGATCATCAACTGAGAAAAGAGTTCTCAATGCACTGATTACTTACATTGCTTCCACCATCATTTAAACCCTTCATGCTCAACTACAATGATGCCATTGTAGCATAGTTAATCATTTAGTTGATAATGGTTGAGAGCATCCTTAAGAAGGAATAAAAGGTTGTGATGGTTAATTCTTCTTCTAAACTCACTAAGTTAAAGGTTTGAAGGCCTAAAGAAGAAGAAATGTTAAGAGCCCTATAGAGGGGCATGTAAGGGGTACACCCAAACGACACTAGAGATCAAATAGGACGTTTGCTTCTATGGTAGCACGTAAGGACTTTGAAAGGGAACTGCAGAGAGTATGATTACTCTGAAATGTTACCTCGTTTAGTACTTCTACTAGGAATAGAATTCACAAGTTTTGAGTTGATTCTGCATAATCCGTTGTGCAAAGACTCAAAGCACTAATGTTTTGAACATACAAACGAGATAACAAAAGTAAGTGAGATGACAAAACTTCGAATTACTTTGGAACGTTGAGACACAAAAGGATTAGCAAGTTAGACATCTTAGGATCATTTTACGAAAATGAACCTAGAGAGTTAACTTCCTATGAATCATATCTTAAGGGAAACGTTCCCGAAGCATGGTTTAGGTGAAACGTGGAACGTGCCAAAATTATAGTGGATTTCGATCCATGCTGATGAGTGTAAGATGCTTAATGTAAGCACTAGATACAATCGTTAGTTTAATCATTATGAATGAGTGTACTTAATGAAGTACAAAATTCGAAACTTATATGAATTTGTTAGAATTTCAAAAAGGAGGTTAGGAACCGAACTAGTCATAAGTTATAACCAACTCAATTTGATCGAGATGGTGAGTACTTTAGTTACCCCTTCGTCATCACAAAGATAATAGGATTATCTCTCAGTAAACAAGTTCGAGAACACCTTAGTGGTTCTAAATAAAGGAACAAAACCTTATAGGATATGGTTCGTTCCATTGCAAGCTTTACTGACTTATATTCATTCTAGGAATAAACCCCTAGAATAGGCAGTTAGAGATTTCGAATCTAGTACCTTCCAAAATCAATTCCTTAATTGCACTATGAAATATGGCATTCTGTAGTTCCCTAATTATTATTCCTGTTAATGAATTTAGGGTAATCCTCTTAAGTGAAGAGGATAGTGGGAAATAAGCTTGAAATGAGTTCAAGTTTGATCAACAATATAGATTGTTGTTTCTGCAATTCTCTTAAACAAAGGTTGTTCTCAGGAATGTACCTTTCTTAACGAATTGTTCCTATAAGATGAAAAGGCAAGAAGGCAGACTTCAAAGAAATTTGAGGATAAATACCCCATGCCACATATAGAAGAAACGAGCCCATCTGATAAAACTTAGCCAAATTTTAGAGTATAGTACACGTGTGAAAACCTCCTCTTAAGACGCATTTAGAACGCGTTCCTAGATAGCCGAGGAATTACTTAAAGAGGAGACACTGTCAAAGTTGGAATCTGAGTAGTGTAAGCAAGCCTTCAAATCCAATATGGATTCCATATATTCAAACCAAGTTTTGACCTTAGTTGATCCACCTGATAGGATCTAGCTCGTGGAGCTTCGATTGAATGAAAGCATTACAACCTTCTTGACGGTTGAAATGCAAAAGTCCATTTGGATTGTGTTTACCACATCCTCATATTCTGACTATGAGATATGATAAATGAATAAGAGAACTATCTTGTTCAATATGAGATTGAAAGAGACTAAGATAAGGTATTTCTATAAATCTCATATTCAGTTGGAGTATGCATAAGATATGCAAATCCCAAAAGTCAATCTGTGGATTGATAAAGGCTTCTAGGAGTTAGACAATTCAATTCCATGGGATAGTCAAATCGTTTGACACAGATGGAAGTCGAATAAGTCTCAAAAGTGTACATATGAATGTTAGTGATGTAAGAGTCAATTTTTGGTTCCTTAGAAGACAACATCCTTCTCATTAGGAATGTCAAGGATGACGTGAAAGTTACCAATTCTTTTTTAAGAAACAATTTGACATGAAAGATCTTAGTGATTATTTTTGATTATCGACATTGAGATCTATGGAAGATAGATCTAAGAGAATAAAAGGATTATCACAAAAGAGTGCATAAACAAAGGTACTAAAAGGAGTTTAGTTCGGACAATGGAACATCTCTTTTGAAGAAGAGTGTCCTAAGATAACTTTCAGAAAGTTGGAATGTCTAAATACCCCTTTAAAGGAAAGAGTGCATATTGTATGAAAAGTTGTGTACTAAATTAGATATGACACAACACTAAGCATAGTGGGCTGAATCTAATATGACTTCAGAGAAGGTCATTAGATTTCTGTAAAGGATGTCCTCAGAGTACTTGAGAAGAAATAAGGATATGTATTAGTTTACAAAGCCCAAAAGATCTTATCATTGAAAGGATATTTTGATTTAATTGTCACATCAGACATAGATGATTGTAAATCATTGAAAGGATAAAATTTGTGCCTAAATGGAAGTGCAACGTGTTGGAAACATTCCAAACACGAAAGTTGCAAAAATCTCGACTATTGTAGTGGAGTACTTAGTCGTATTGAATACCGCTAAGTTAAGTGTTTGGGTAAGAAACTCCATCTAACTAGTCCGATGAAGTTCCTAGCACGAAACAACTCCATTATCATATCGTATGAATAAATGGATGGTTGCTCAAGTAAGAGAACCAAGACCTCACCAAGAAACTAAACACATGATTACGAATCACTTTATAAGGAAAACATGTTTCCTTAGAGATGTGTAAATAAGAGGGTTACACCAGCAGAGAACTTAGTAGATCCACTTTGGAAACGCCCAAAGTCAAAAGGCTCTCAAAGTGCATCTTGAGAAGATGGGACCTAGAGTACCTTAATGGCTTTTACGGGCAAGTGGGAGATTGTTGGAATAGTGCCCTAGAAAGCCGATTGTATATTCGCTTTGTACTTTTCCTTATTGTAGTCACAGACAATCTTTGAATAAAATAACGAATTGAGGTAACACTTCTTTATATGCTCTTGTTTGGTGTGCGTTTACTTTAGCTGTAAACGTATGAGAACTCCTCTAATCCTGATAACTTTAGGACTCTACCATTTAGGTGAAATGGTTCATGAAACGAGCCTTATATCACATGAGTCATGATTAGTAAAATACTCCAAGCTGATGAGTCCTACAGACAGTGGGAGTGTTAACCTGAGTCCTTTAAGGCTTGCTTGTGGGATCACGCCCTTAAGAAGGACCACCTTGTTTCATGGAGGTGCAAAGTGTATAGTTGATACGTGTGTGATACATGAGGGTGCTTACTTCCATAACTAAGTTCACTGAGGTGCCCCGTGTGAGAATGTTCCTAAATGGGAAAGGAAGTTTCTATTTCATGAAATGAAAACTTTCGGATCAGGAAATATCTCACGACTCATTGATATGATTAATTAATCCTTAGACTTGAGGTTCCATGTCACTTTATGAGTTAACTCTGTAGTCTTAAGTATAAGCTTTAAAGGGTGTCGCCTTAGACAACTGATTCAAGGTTTATGCTGGGGCTGCACAAGTGATTCATGAAAGTGAATGAGAATCAAGAAAGGACCTACACTTGCATTTGCAAGGTGATATCTTATTGTGTAAGTCATTTATATGCTATATGGAGTCCTTGGCCAAGGTAATAGATCAAGACATCAAGAAAAGGGTTTCTTGGATTGAGATCAAATGGATATGAAATGCACTTAGCCTTAAGACCAGATTATTAGGGTTCTGATTATTCCCTTACCCTAGATCTTGGTTGAGAGATAGTAAGTAGGAGGATTGTATCTCACATGAATCAATTACTTAAAAGTTCTGTCGAATCGACACATTCCTATTCAGCTAGGGTCAAACACCTGTTACTAGACTATGGTCGTTTGATCTGTGGACTGATTAATTAATTATGGAATTAATTAATTAGGCTCACTGCTAATTGAATTAAGAACCTACTGGGTCACACACAACAACCCGGTCACGTGGGTTAAGGCTTGAAATTGATTAAACAAGTTGATCGGATCAAGTGGGGGCCACACGTGTGAAACCACACGTGTGGAAGGCGTGAATGACACGTGTCTCAATGAACACGTGTAGTCACGTGTAAACATGTGTATATGTTAAATAATTAATTTGTTAATTATTTAATGGACTTTGATTTAATTTTGAATTAATATTAAAGTCCTAATTTGGAGAAATAAAGTCTAATAAATAATTAATTATGAATTAATTAATTATTAGTCTTCAAGTTATTTATTGTAAAATAAATAAAGTAAAATTAAATGTCTAAAAGAGTTAGACTAGATTCTTGCTTTCCAAGTTGATCAAAAGGAGACTTTTGGTCAAAGTAAGAGACTTGGTCTCCAAGCAAGATATCCCTTTCCAAAAGGAGTTTGGAATCCTTTTCCAAAAGGGATAAGGGGTTCGAACCCTAGCCTTATAAATAGAGGGGTTCGAACCCCATGGGAAGATGATGCAAAATTTCTCCTTCTCCATAATTATACACTAACCCCTTAGAGCCTAAACACCGAATATAGAACTAGCATCCTCCCTATTCGGATCGTGGTCGCGGTTGGTGGACTATTTCTCTAGAGGGCTTCTATCGTGAAGTCTTGAAAGATTCGAAGGAACTTTTGGGGATCAAGCAAAACGACCACAAGGGCTGGTGAAACGATTCTGAACCCAACAGAATAGAGGTGAAAAAATCAAACCAAAGAAGATGGCAAAAACCGTTCGTCCATATCCTGAAGGATGAATTTTTTCACGAGGGTTTTATGGCGGGCAGATTTCTACTTTCGGAAAACTGGTTTTCGAAGGGAGTTTCAATCATGCCTTTCTCGTTTCATGTTTCTTTCTTTATGTTATATTGTTAAGCACTTTCCCTAACACGATTTGAATCTAGGTTGGTGTGGATTGTTGTCCCTACAGTGGATTTTGAAGTAGAAAGAGATTTTCGAGGGACGGGTTGCCATTACCGCATGAAGCGCATTTGAGGGCGGCACAATGTCAAGAAAGCTACTACCTAAGTGAGTTTCTTGATCTCTACGAATCTGGAAATAGGAATTGTAAGTTTTTGATTCTATCTTTTGGGAAAATTTTTAAATTTCCTCTGCGTTTCTGTCTCGTTTTCCCAACACCTGAAAGGCAGGGGCGTCAGTCTATGGAAGACTGAGTGAGGGGCATAAATAAATATTAGCACAGACAACATGGAAGTTATAACCTCGGGTAAGGTTTTATAACTAAAAGTAATATAAGCTCAAAATATAATTCACTTTGGCCGAGATTACAACTATCAATATTAAACACTTAATCACTTTCATGCTTTAACTCAGTGGCCCTGGCGAGTAAGGGAAATTCTCCAATCTTACACCAATAGTGAACATTATATGCTAGTTTAGTTATCATGCGGTCATGCAATTCAATTATAGTGCACACTTATCAATTTCATGAACTCCTTTACTCTGGGTGATGGTGGGTTTGCAAGGCCCTAACCATCCATGCTACGTACGTTAGGAACATAACTCCCCCGTACGGGATTCCTTCCTCTACCAAACCTCCTGGTGGATTCAGGGGTCATCCCAATGATGAGGGGAGTGCAGAGTTACCCATCAGCCCTATGCTTTATCGGTTGGCTCATAAACTAACCCTCGGGCCCAAAGTGCTGTCATGCTACTCGCCAATACACAATCACGGTCTAATCACGCTACATGCATTGCTTTGCATGAGCCTGAATTGCTTGCAATCACTTGAATGATTCAATCACGATACATGCATTGCTTTGCATGACCATGACTTACTTGCTAATCATTTGGAAGTTTAGAAATGATTATAGATAAATTTATATATACCTTTTGGCCCAAAACTTCACATAAGGGATTATATAGGTTCTATGTAATTAAGAATTAAACCTCACCTGACAGGCGACATGACGACTCAAGGATGTATGAACGTGCTTAGTTGATCACAATCTCCGGCCTGGAGAAGAATTGGACAAGAAAAGGGAACATTGTGTACACGTTAGACAATGATTCAATAATGACATTATATATGACGCACGACTTGATCATGCAACGAGATGACATGCATTATCAAATGTAGCACTTAATAATCATATTACAGCATGATATTGATCATATAATAGCATGTTGGTATCAACTAAGAGATTAGAAAAGGATTTGGAAATCTCAATTTTATGTAGATTATGCAGGCGTCACGGTCGCGACCATTTTTCTCTATTTTTGGTCACGGGCGCAACTTAATTTTTCATGAATTTTTCGTGTAATTTTTCAACAAGTCGAAACTTGCCCAAATTTGGGTAGCGACCGCGACCTGATTTATGTGTATTTCAGGTCGTGGGCGCGACCTACTGTTCTGTCAAATTTGTGAGTGGGTTGCGGGCGTGACCAGATTGGTTTGTGTTTAGGTCGCGGTCGCGACCTACAGTAACGCAAGAAATAAAACAGAGTTGAAAACAGGGGATTGCACGAACCAAGCTCCAAATTCATCAAAACCCTTATAATTCCATTCTAAATGCTATAATTCATGAAGAGAAACATATATACATGCTTAAGGTATAATAAAACTAATATAAACACATAAATCATGCCTTGATCATCAAGATTTTCACTTTGGAACTCATATACATATTCATAAAATATTTCCATAAACTTAAAGAATTCAAGTAGAAATTCAAGTTAAAGGCATGTATCCGTGTTTCTAGCAACTAGAAATCAAGTTATTCAATCCAAACTAGAACCCTAGCTTCAACTCAATGATTCAAGAATTCATATAAATAGCTCATAAATACCTTGAAATGAAAAGAGAAGGAAAGAGATGAAGATGAGATGAGGTGATGCTTCCAAGATTCTTAATTCTTCCAAAATATTAACTTGAAATGATGGAATTTTCTCTCCTTCTTTGTGTTGAATCGTGAGAAATGGGGAGCAAATATGTGTATATTCTTATGAAATGAAATGATAAATGAAATGGAGACTATATGATGCTTCTACATATATGGATGATCAAGCACAATTTGCAATTAAGTCCCTCAAATGTATAAGTTATTCAATTAAGTTCTATTCCTACAATTTTATTCACTTTGGTCTAAGAATTGTTTATGCAATTTGGTCCTCTAATTTAAATAAATATCAATTAAGGATAATTAAGCACTTAAGTCATGTTCGATAATTATTTCATGTAAATATGATGAAATATATTTCATATAATTTTCAGGAATTTTAGGAATTTAATAAACGAAAGGATTAAAATAAATCCCAACTCTCGAAAAATCACACGTGTCTTGCGTACCTGCACGTCTGGAAAATTAGGGCGTTACATGAACGGTACATCAAACATTCATGGCATATGCATACATACAATTTAAATTTAAATAATTTCTTAATGATGTATGATTTGCTAAGTGACTATTTTTGTTGTTCCTTGATATGGTTGTAATCCATATTTATTACCTGCCTCGCGAGACCTAAGTGATTAGTAATTGTCGTAATTGGTGTCTTGATATCTTGTTCTTGGCGTTTACTTTTTGATGTAATTGCTTTAGTGTTTTGGGCCCCTTTTTGTATTGTTGTTCGAGAGATGGAGTTCTCTCATTGTTGTACGAGAGATGGGTTCTCGCATTGTTGGTCGAGAGACGGGGTTCTCTCATTGTTGCTTGTGAGAGACGGGGTGCTCTCATTAATTTTTTTCGGGCGAACAGTGAATGCGAGGACGGATTTTTTAAGGGGGAGAGATTGTAACGCCCTGGCTTTTCAGTCGTATAGTATGACGTATGTGTTTACGTAATTGCGCATCTAAATTATTTAATTATGAAATTAATTATTTATTATAATTATTATTTTTAACTAATCATTTTAATTATGTTTATTTATTTCGTTATACTTAAGGAATGTTTAAAATGGAAAATTAACTTTATATTTGAATTATGAAATTTAAATGAATTCTTGAATGTTCTGCACTTATATGTTTTGATCGCGTGTCGTTCCTACTTAATTTGACTTCGAAATTTTTTGAAAATTTAGTATGTGGTAGATTTATGTATTATGAACATGTCTATAGTCTGGTTTCGTGTTTTTGATCTCGTTTAGTGTGGTAACGAATTTATTTTCAGTTGTGAAACCAAATCGGGGTTTAACGGGCAATTAGCGCACCCTTGGTTCCGTATGTGCTATCTTAAGCTCGGGAACTCAGAATCGAGTTCTATCAACTTCGTTCGACTCGTATCGATGATTCGAGTCTAAGGAACCTAGCCTCATATTTTTCTAAGCCTATTTGAACCCCTGAAATTCAATTGAAAAACGTATCGGCTGCAAAATTGCCACACTTTACCATTTAAATCATAACTCTCATCATACTTAACCAAATTAACCATGGTTAGACTTTTTGGAAACCTGACTATACCCATTATCAGCCTCTACCCACTCCCATTCGAACCATACCTGATTCAAGGGAGAAAATCTCATCCAAACTCTAGTTTTCCAGTCTCATTCTCGCCACTTTGCAATCCTTAGAGATTTTGAGCTCAAATCTCTTCCAATCTTCAATCAATTCAAGAGGTAAATATAGGATTGTTATATACATTCATTTATGATCATGTTGAACCATGTATCCCTGATTTTGAGATTGTATTCATGGAGATTAGAGCGCATGAATGAATAGTTAGGTTAAATGCATTTTTGATGAGTTCTTGCAAATCCTTGATCCATCTCTTTGTTTTAAGCTATATACATGATCTAGGTAGCTTATTTATTTCATTTGTAAGCTTGGAATTCATGTGAAATCGCTGCTTCTTGATCCTTCGCAGCTGCTGTGAGTTTTTGGGAAATATGTGACAGATTTGCTTCCTTGTCCTTGTGTGTGTGTGTGTGATGTTTTGGGGACGATTGAGCTGAGTTTTCATGTACCATTTGTTGCCTTAATTGTTGTCCATGTTGCCTTGCTTTGTTCTGTTGCTGTGGATGCGTGTAATGGAGGAAAACAGGGGCTGGAAGCCCTGCTCTACGACTGCAACACGCAGTCGCGGGCACGACCGCGAGAAGGCCATTTCGGGTCACGCCAGCGACCCTATTTTTCCCTAGTTTCGATTTGTTGCTGCCTGTGTTGTTGCTGGAGAGTGTGGTAGCGGCCGTGACCTATTTTGAACTGTATTGTAGTCGCGGTCGTGACCTTTATTTGGTACTTTTTCGGGAAGTGTTGTCTGCTGCTACGTGATTTACTTCTTTCTTTGTTTTAATCTTGCAACCTTGCTCATATATGTTTAGTATATTGTCCTAATTTACTGAATATCATGTGCATATATATATATGTGTGTGTGTAATAAGTAGTGTGTGTGCATGTAATGAGTATATATTATATATATAGAATGCATGTAGCTTATGTACGTGTATATGTCTTAATAATGCATGTATTTAGTTGTGTACGTAATATAGATATTGTAGAATGCATGCATGAATTATTTGAATTAAGTATGATTTTAATGGATGTATTTATATTTTGTGAATGCTAGTGTGTATATATATATATTAGTGCATGCATAGTGTTGTGTTGTACGTATATATATTATACAAATATAAAGTGTGCAATGCATGCTGTACATTTATATATATATATATATATATATATATATATATATATATATATATATTCAATGTATTATTTGTTGTGTATTTATATATTGAATTAATTGATATAAATTTTAATTGTTTTGATTTTGAATATTTTAAATAATATGATATACATTATATATTGTTTGGTCTATTTGAAATTAATTTGGTACCTATGTAGTTGATTCGACTGCCTTTGTTTGTTTATCCTCTAATTGTCAAATTTTTATATAAAATTCATGACTTGAATTGCTATGAATTATGAGAGTTATGGAAACGAATGAATATGAAACCACCCGTATTGAACGTTTTGAATGAGTTACTTGATTATATGACCTCATGACATGAATTATATTTCTTATGCATCTCATATCATGTTCAATGCATTGTCGTGCGTCATATATGGTTCATTTGGAGTCTTGAGTCTCACGAGTACATTACATTGTCCTTTGTACAGTTTTCTCCAGGGCGGACATGCCGGGTTCATAGGATCCTTTTCTTCTTGGTATTGTTCAGTAAGAGGTGTACAGGTGGATTTCTCTTCTATTAGCTAAAACGACCCTATATACATCCAATGTGCAAAGTTTTAGGCCAAAATTTATATTATACGTATATCGAGTCATTTAAAATGAGTAAATGGTTTCAAACGTAAGCCTTTCTTTTATGAAACTTACCTATGATTTTGGTGAGAGCATGCTATGAACATGGGCCCAGGGACTTAGTACATGTGGCTATCTGGGGAGGTAATGGCCGACGGGGATCCCATGTACTAGTTCCAACCATGAACCACGACGAAACCGAACTCGTTAGGAGTTTTATCGAGGAAGGGGAATCAGGCTTTTGAGGGTTCATGAACCTCACTAGCCACCATGCATGGGTGGCCAGGTCTTGCAAACCCGTCCACCACTAGGAGGAAAAAGGTGTAATTGTTTATGTATGAAAGTATGAATATGAATGAAATGTCATGAACGCATGATTATGAATTTATGTATGTTGCATGATCAGTAATGAATGAACGAATGAACTATGCACACACGAGGACAAGGTTGGAGAATTCGCCCACTTGCCAAGGCTCACGTAATGACCTCATGGATGATTATGAATTAATGGAATTGAAGGTTATAATCCCGAGCGTTGTTTTCTTTATTTTCAACCACTTGGGAAATATCTTAAAAACCTCACACGAGATTATAGCTTGCATGTGTATGTGTTTAAATTCCGCAACACAATATTGATATGCCCTGTGTTATACCCACCAGTCTCCTATATACTGAACCCGACTTTGTTTTTAGTTTTCTCTTGGAGGTGTTGGAGTACTAGGCGGGATCTCGAGTCGGTTGTGTCGTGTGGTCGAGTTGGGTCACTCCATGCATATTGTAAATTGTATAAGTTATAGATATATGTATGAACTGTTATGTTTATATTTTTATGATTTCGGGGCATCTTCTAGGGATAGTTTGAGCCCGTAAACTATGATTTTTTATTTATGTTCGAATTTCGGGACTAGGAATCTTTGCTAGTTGAACACTTCGATTGCTAATTGTTTTTATAATTAATTACATGTTTTGCTTCCGCACATGCATTTTATTCTCTTGAATTACTTATTTGGTTTCAAAGTTAGTTCTCGCCTAGCTTAGCGAGTGAGTGGTCCCCGTTCGCTATGACTTGGCACGCGTATGGACTTCCCTTTTCATATGCGGGTCGAGTCTCGGTGCGGGGGATGTGGTGCCTTTCGTTCGGGCGCTACACATTACCTCCACAAGGCTTAAATGCGGTAACGCCCGTTACCAGGCGCATGAATTCCTTGATCGCCAACTTCTACCCTGTTCCTCGATCTCCATGACAGCCATGAAAGTAAAAGCAGTAGGGGACACAATGTAGCAGCTAAGGCAGCAATTAAAGGCAACAAAACTCATCAAGAACCCTCCACAATTAACATACAAACATACGACAAGAAGAAAGGAGCAAATTTCTGTCATAAAGCTTCAAATATCTCCATGTTCTTCAATGGTGGATCCATATACTCAGCATGTAATTCGAATTCGAGTTTATGAATGCATAAAAGAAGTTAAATTGATCAAATTTTATGCATCAATCCTCAAGAAAACTGAAATCATAGTCATGAATTGAAGAAATGGAATTAAACCTAACTATTCATTTTCATCAACATGTCATGCTGAAGAATGGATGAAATCTTGCAAACTTATAGTTAAAATGATCACAAAGAGATGGAGATAACAAATATTAACTTACATCTTGAGTTAGGAGAGATTTGATCAAGGTATGAGCTCAAATCTTGGAGAGATGAATAGTTTCTCTTCTTTCTCCTTCCATCTTCACTTATGTCTGAGTTGGGGGCTGAATTTCTCATTTTTCTTCGGGTGATTTCGAATTGACGCTGAGGGACGGAGATAGAGGTATAAGTTGGTGAAATGTGGGACTAAGAATCACTCAATTTGGTCAAGGGATGAGAAAGATAAGGCCATTTTGGTGAAGGGTGGCAAATCTGTCACACGGGGCGTGTTTCGGGCAAAATACCGAGGTCCAAATGGGCTTAGAAAAATATGAGGCCGAACTCTAGCTTTCATTCTTTGTTACAAGTCCGACACCACTTCTGTAATTCGAATCCGAATTCCCGATCCTAAGTTACGCCTTCCGGAACCCAAGGTGCGCTAAAACGAGTTAAGCCCTCAAGCCCCTTAACAAATAAAACGGTTCGAAAACCGTATCAAACGAATAAAAAAACATGCAACGAATGTTAAAACACATTCATAACATATATAATTCATTTATAACACGTAATTGTAAAAATATTGGAAATTAATTCCGAGTCTAACGGATCAAAAGCGACACAAAACGTGCAATTACGTTCAAATATTCACAAAAAATTCTTAACAAATAAATTCAAAAAATTCAAGAATTATCATATAGTAATGTAATTAACACATAATTGCATAAATAGATAATTTAAATGCGCAATTTGCTCACTCGTGAAGGCGTACCTGTACAGCCGGACTAACGTGATGTTACATACTCCCCTCCTTCAAAAGGACCTGTCCTCAGGTCCTAAAGCGGAGACTTGATCGAACCTAGAATGAAATTCAACTCCAGGATCTTCTCTTCCAACCCAAAAAGCTCTTGAAAGTCGTTGGACCGCCGTGCTAAAAGAAAATAGGTTAACTCGTTAAAATGTGCAACCCCTCGAATCTCTTAGGATCTCCTGAGTGTTAGCAAACCGGACACTAAGTCCTTAATCGTCTGCTCCTACTTCTAAATAGAATTTAGAAGTAGTTGGAGAAGCCTATCGGTTCTCGATGCTCCGTCTTGAACCGATGGCACCTTAGACGTTGCTACACAATGTTTGCAATATCCTTTCTCGCTCCACTACACCAAACCGACTCTTCAAGTACTCGAACAAACTGGAACCAAGAGTGGGATATTCTTATGACCTTGCACTACTCACGGCTTAGACCACTCTCCCTCATAAGCAACCCACAACCAAAGCCTTCCTTAATGCCTCGATCGAAAAAGAGGTAGCCTCAAGTACCCTCGGTGAAGCAAAAGTCACTGCCGAAGGCGTCTCGCTTCAACCGCCTCGTCCCACTCAAAACCGTACCTCTTATTTGTCATTCATGTCACGGGATGGCCACCTATACAAAGATGAATCTCCTGTTGAATCACGATAATACTGGAGACTTATACTCTGAGGTAATTCTCGGTTCTTCTACCAGAATACGTAGTCGACAATACCCTGACAAAGACCAAGCTCGGCGTAGGCCACCCAACTCTGAAAAAGAACGAACTACCAACTTCTCAAAGCCAGTAAAGGGTATTTATCTTCCACAGTTAACCTGTGCAGCTCACGACAGTTTATATTCATCTTAAAGTCTCATCTTCTTCCTTAGATAGGACTAAGCACTCCACGAAGAAGTACTCATTTAATTAACTACCTTCTAAGAACTTATCGACTACTTCTAGAACTCCAACACCCATGCTAGAGTCTTTCCGTAGGAATCTTCGGACAAGGTCCAAATTTCGAGATAAAGACCATGACCGTCTCAATGTCCCTATAAAGTGGTGATGAATCCCAACTTTCAAGGAATCATCAAAAAGGTCTTACTACGATCTTCGTCTCCCTAAGCTTGGCTCGACCCTTCGGTTAACCTTCAGGTAAGTCACAAAGCTTGTCACACCTTCTCAGAATAACCAACCGCTCCACATGGATATAAGCGGGCTAGCCTTCAATCTAATGCCCGAAAATATCGCTGAGTCCAAAAGGACCACCAAAAGCAACCACCAACGCCCCACGGGCAACCTCGGCCCTGATAACTCACCAACACTCCCGAGCACTCAACTTAGTAACCCTCTTCAAGAAGAGAGTTCCACAAAACGAAACAATGAGAATAATAACAACAATCAACAAAAGCAACAATGACAAGCATCAAAAAGCAAGGAAACGAGAAGAAAAGTAAACAAATGGGTTTCCTCGAAATAAATAAACGATGCATGAATGAAACTCCATGTATGCTTCGTGTACCTTTCACCGTGGTGATAGTGTCGAACTCGGTATCAACTTCTTTGTCTTCCAAAGTTTCATCTTGAACTTCAACCGGGATCTTGAAGTCACGGTGCTTCGAAGATCTCGAGCTCTTGTTGCTCAAACAACCGCTCACTAAACGTCCCAAATTCCCACACTTGAAGCATCCTTTCAATTCTTCCATGTGATTCAGACCCCGGTAAAAGAGTATCGAGTTGGTTCCGGTGGGGAAGAAATCGATTCTATACACGGTAGTAGAGTAATATTCATCTCTTGGCATTATTGACATCTTGAAGCTTCTTGAGAATTTTCTTGAAATCCGAACCTTTTTCATGTACTCGAACTGAAACCAGATCTACATCCCACGTAAGAAGTGTGAGATTAAAGATTTTGTTTGTCCATCTCCATTAGAGCCGCATCCCTTATTTCTCAAACGAAGTAGGTACAATTGAATGTGGTAACCTTATTGAATTCCATCTTTATCCACTTGTAATAATTCCGGACTTTATGGAGATATTTGTCGGCACCGGGTCTCTCAAGTTTCTAATATAACATCATCCACCTTTTCCATTCCCTTGTAGAAAATTTCGGGTTTAAGGTAATTTCCTCGAATCCCAGTCTCTCAAGCTCCATCATAAATTCGACCAAATTCTTCAATTCTCGTTCAAGATTTAAGAACTCTTGGAATTCTTCTTACCGTTACACTTGAAGGGGTTAACTTGTAGCAAGATTCTCGAGTGAAATCTCCCAAGTGAACTCCTCCCGAACTCTTCAAACTCCAACTCCACTTCTTGAACCACTTGAATCTTGACCTCGATCAACCATCCTTCAACTTGGATATCTTCAACACCGAACCTGTAGCACCCGGAACGCCGAGATGCCACACCCCCGGCACCATAAGTCTAGCTCACACATGAAATGGGTAATCCATATATGAACCGGACTCATGGCGAACGGGTGACAATAAAAAATACTCAAAAGCTAGGCGGGTACCCTCAAATACTACCAATAAACAATTCAGAACAATAAAACCGGAAGCAATAGCAATCAATACTTATAGGTACCAACATGTAAATAGTAGTAGGTACCAACACTTATCAATACATTATCATCTCCTAAACATCATACATGTATAAATAACCCAAAACCACTAACATGATAAGCCAAAAATACCAAGAACATGAAAATGCAATGCTAGACTCAACTCGACAACTGGACACGACTCGGACTCCCGCCTAGCACGCCACTGACAGTACCTGAAAAGTGTGAGGTGTCAGTCTACCACAGACTGAGTGAGGGGTTATAATTTAAAAGCGCAAGTACCATGCAAATTGTAATCTCAGGTAAGATTTTCATAAAACGATATTAATTTTAAAATAATATAGTGCTCGCCCGAGATTACAACAATTCCATTTTCAATTCAATTATTTCAATACAATTCGATACCATCGATCAGTGGCCCGGCGAGTGAGGGCAAATCTCCAACCTTTCTCCGACAGTGTACAATAATTCAATTTTATCAATTGGGTGATCAAGCAATCAGTTCGGTGCGCAATTAGACAATTTCAATCAATCCATCCTTCTTCCTCCGGGTGATGGTGGGATTGCAAGGCCCCACCACCCAATCAATCTGGGCATAGGGTTCATGAGTCCCTACGCCCGGCGGGCTCCTTCCTCCACCAAACCTCCTGGTGGATTCAGGGGTGACCCCAACAATAAGTGAGGATAGTGCAAGAGATCACCGTCGGCCCGATGCCTCCCCGGATTACTCAATACACTACCCTCGGGCCCAAAGTGAACACGCTTTACTCGCCAAAACAATCAATAAATCAATTCAATATCAATAACAATTACTCGGTACAATATCAATCGGTCAATGAAGTAACAATTCCATTTTCGGAAAACTATAGATATAATTATTTGTTTTGGTCCAAAATCACATAGGGTTGTAGGGTTCTTTTACAAATAGGAATAACCTCACCTGTGACAACCAAGACAAGGATATAATTATGATGCGTGCTCCTCGTCAACGGGAAGGAAATCTGTGCAATAAGGACAAGGGTTCGTGAGACACGACTCAAATGAACCACTTAAGACGCACGGCAATGTCCTAATCAATATGTCACGCAATAAAAATCAAGCAATGTTAATTATGAGAATAATTATCACTAAACCAAGTTTATAACTCATATAGGTCACGTACGGGAGCCAAAGAAGTGAAAAGAATGCAATATGAAAGGTTTTGGTGAAGTTTGGCAAAATTGACAATTTTGGGAAAAGGCACATGTTGTGGGAAAACTGTAATATCTTAAATTCTAGAAGTGGGAATTAAGTTTTCCTTGTTGAGAATGAAAGTAGACACATAGACCTTTCCAACGCTATATGGCACGCTTTCTAATTCAAACCGAGGTGAAAATGGCGTTCGTCCGAACTTGGGCAAATTGCAGGAAAATGACACGCCCGTGTCGCCAATACAAGGCAAACCGTGACACCCCCGTGTCACGGTACAGAAAATCAAACCAACATGCACCCCCGTGTCGCCAGCCCAAAGCAAAGTTGACAGCCCCGTGTCAGCTGTGCGTAACAGAAAAAACAGGGGAGAAACAGGGGTTTTCATGCAAAACCAACCCCAAACCACAATATCATCAAACTCCAACCATAACAAATGTTGAAACACCTCATATATGCATCATACTTCCAATATTCATCAATTCAACCAAGAAATAAACATCCCAACATCAAGAATTTCTCATGAAAACCCCATATTAAACATATACTTCCAACCTTCCATGAAATTCCATATATTCATGCAAACTTCCATTCTAATCATCCTAATCATGCTCCTAACTCACATATTGCAAGAATTTATCAAATGATCCATGAACCCTACTTCTATGTAAATCAAGAAATTTATCCAAGTTTATATTATACCTTAAATTCAAAGAAGAAATGAGATGAAGTGATGATGTTGATGCTCCAAAATATGAAATTTCCCCTTGAAATTTAACTTGGAAATGATGAAATCTCCTTTGGTGCTTGAACCGTGAGAATGGAGCAAAATATGTGTGTTTGTTTGTATGATAATTGATGAATGAATGGAATATAGGAGATGACTTAGATATTTTACTAGTCTTCCACTAATATACATGAGTCATCTCATCTTGCATCTAAGTCCCCAAGTTTCTCAAGTCATGCAATCAAGTTTCATTCCTAACTAATTAGTCACTTTGGTCCAAGAATATACCATGCAATTTAATCCTTGAATTTAGAAGAATGATCACTTAAGGACAATTAGGCAATTAAATCACATTCGACCCTTATTTCACACACCAATTAAATGCAATTCACGTAATAATTCACATATTGACAAGTATTTCAATTAAACATGTAGAAATATAATTTATATAAGTTTATATAGACATAATGTATATAATGTTATAAAATTATAAAGTAACATATAATATCACATAATGATTGAATGAAAAAATCGGGGCGTTACAATTCTCCCCCCCCTTAAAAGGACCTGGTCCCCAGGTCCACTGCCGAGTTTCAAAAATGATGCACAAGCCAAAAGAGAACCCCGTCTCTTAAACATGAAATGAAAGAACCCCGTCTTTCAACAAGAAATGAGAGAACCTCGTCTCTCAACAAGAAATGAGAGAACCCCGTCTCTCAACAAGCAGTGAGAGAGCCCCGTCTCTCAAACACACACG
The DNA here is from genome assembly GCA_037501455.1 of Lantana camara. Classification (NCBI taxonomy): domain Eukaryota; kingdom Viridiplantae; phylum Streptophyta; class Magnoliopsida; order Lamiales; family Verbenaceae; genus Lantana; species Lantana camara. The sequence goes on from CM074862.1 coordinate 66,691,211, forward strand.
AAAGCAATTCAAGGAAACAAATTGTAAAAACATTCATATAAATGTCACATAGACAAGTAAAGTCATATTGATCATATAAGTATCATTCATCAATAACCAATTTGGATTGACGAGAAATTAAGTACAGCAATAATAAGATTCATGATGCACGTTATATGCATGGTTAGATGTACCGTTCACCGTTGGTCTTAGAAAACTTCAATGGTAGTGGCTTGATTTAATACTTGATTCTTTGATCGGAATCCCTTCTAACCAAAATGCCATTCCTCGAGTGTCAAATATAGTGGACTTCCTCCGATACCTGGGCTAGTTATTTGGTAACTCGAAGTCTAGCTTTAATCTTTCATAATATTCCCGGTTCAAGTAATTCTCTTGTGATCCTTTGCGATAGAGAATGTTCCCATCAAGTTGTTATTATCTAGCACCATAGTAGTAGTGTCGCCCTTCTTTGGTCACTTCGTGCAAATCTTGAATGACATTCGCTTTCCTCGTAAAATTCTAGCTTTTGATCAAAGTATGCTCAATCAACTTATAGAAGTCATTGTCTCTCCCTTTCCTTATCAGATTTTTCTTAATTTCAACTTTGCTCAAGATAAGCCTCCTTATAGCTTTAGAAATCTCCATTTGAGAACTTTAGGTGCATGAGCTTTGAGATATTGAAGACGTCGTCCACATAGTTCTGATAGAGGGAAAGAAGAACCACCTTTCTTGAAGTTTCCCGGTCAACTCTCCCCCCTTAAGAAAAGAAAACACATACATATATTTTCCGTCTCATTTCTTGAACTTGTACTATCATTTCTCAAATCAAAGAATCCCTTCTTCATAATTCTCTTGTAGTACCTATGACCTCCGATCTTGTTCCCGAAAATTCCTACATCCCGGTGGGAAATCGAAACAAACTAGTTCGAGCCCATCCATAATTTTGAGATCATTTCAATTCCCCGGTCGACTCTCCCCCTTAAGAATACCTATTCCTACCCGTTAGCTCGCAACATCACTCTTTAAATGGAAAATCTCAATTCCTTAAATTTAGCTTCCTTGGTATAAGTGATTCTAACCACACCACTTAGCCGAAATCTTCCTCACATTACTTTTGCAACAATCGGTAGGAACAACAACCCACTTCTACCAATCAAACTCTCGCCTATTTCTCCAACCTTTAAATTGCTCTTCCTCTTTTATTCTTTTCCAACCCACTTATTTCCTTGTCATAATTCGGCTATGTCTCGGTTGAAGTAATACTTGATACGTGAGGTGGGGAGAGTTCCTATCAAGTAGACACTTAAGAATGCATGTCGGGTTAATATGCTAATGCATGCGCCACACTTGTGAGTAATAAAGTATACACATTGGAGTAATTAGGCTCAATTAAGAATTCCTATATATATTAAGGAAATTTAAATAATTTAAACAATATATGATGCACGTGTTCATGAATGCATTGAACCTGTCACCGTAATAATGATAGACTTTGATCCGGCACTCATTCCTTGTTGGTTGAATTCCAAGCTTGTCTTGATCTGTTGATCATCTCCAGTTTTCCCACGGTTCTCTAATTTCTTCAAAATCCTAGATTCAACTGGTCCCTTTTCCGTGACTCGATATTGAAATCTCTTGAACCCCATTCCTTCCCAATTATCGATTTCTAAGTGTTTGCCCTTCACTATAGTTATCTCCTTAATCACAATTTCCTTATATCAACTGGTATAACTTTAGGATCTAAGATTGTGACTGTTGGATTCGTATTCTTCTAAACCCCTGAAGTTGATATCTTAGCTTCTTCTCAAAATTAATTTCCAAGTATCGTCCGACTCCTCCCCATAATTAACACCTTAATCAAGGTTCCCTCGGTTTAATCTTTATGAGTTGAATAAATAAATGAACTCACCCTCCAAGGGCTTACACTTGAGCACCTAATTTGCTTCCAACAGCTCTTTTCTTTTCTTTACCATTTCCATTTGTTGCCCCATATCTTCCAATTCAACTTCTTCCTTATTCGAAATCTGTAGTGACTTCAACTCCCATTTTCTTAGCCTCTTCGTTCTTCTTCATCAATCTAACCCCTCAATCCGAATTGCTTAATACCCTTTTGAGAACGTCTACCCGAATTTCTGGAACTCCTCCTATCTTACCCGAGGATCCGATATATTTCAACCCAAGTCGTTATCGTTCATCCTTTACTCTACCTGATCATTTCAATTCCCAAACACTTCTTGAATACTCACCTCCCACTCTTGAAGCACTTACCTCTTCCGTTATTATTTTGGAAATTTTACCCTGTCTTATCCATTAACTTTTCAACACTCTTTGAATCCATATCTTCATCTCTCGACGCACTCGTCTTTTCCATCATTATTCCTGAAGTCTTTCTTACCTTGATCTTGAAATTGCACCGAGTTCTAATTCTCCTACCATTTCTTGAATACCCATTTTCGGTTCTTGAAGTGTTTCTCCTTCTTGAAATTATTCTCAAGATTTCCTTCATCACTCCCTTGAGATAATGAGTCTCTTGATCCCGGTTGGTCACATTCTTTCATAATGTGAGTTCACATTTTTATTTTGCGAGTTATAACATCCCTCCTTGTTGATGAAAACCTTGAACCTAAACATCTTCATGACTTTAGTTACTTTACTCCGAAATGAATGTTCCAGTAGAATCCGGTTGAAAAGTCTTCATAGCGTGGCATATGTGTTGATCCTGTGAATTAAAGTCTTCACCCCCCCAACTTCCCATTGTATTTCGCCATTGGTACCATAGCTTGCAACTTTCCTCTTTCATTCTCTAACTTCCTATAGTTTGTAAATTACTCCCCCAATTACCTCTCAATTTCAGATTTGATCACTTGAATCTTAACCCGATTAGAAAAAAAAAATCATGGCTCTTGAATCCTTGTGTGAAATTCCCCGGTGCATTCCTCACAATTCCAAAGCTAGAGAGAGAAACTTGCGGTAGATTGAGATTATCATATAAATTGGCCGTGGTTTGATATGACCTTTATAACCTATAAGTCAGAAATCAATTCAAAGCTAAATGCATGCGATTAGTGCATACTCATGTCACATAATTAGCATTTAAACACACATTTGATGTAAAATGCAATAATTAATTCAATTAAATTAAAGAAGATACATTAAATATATAAATTCCCAAACCATAGAAGGTCGATGAATCCTCAAGTAGTAACACAAATTAATGTCATGTACAAGTCATCAAGTAATTTAAAGATGTTCAGGTAAGTTCAAATAATTTCAAATAAGTCCAAGTAGTTCCCAATAAGATACAAGACTCGCAAATTATCAATTAATCCTATGCCGTTCGACCTAGACTCACGAGACACGACAGTAGAACCGCGGTTTTGAAACCGGGCTCTGATACCACCTAAGATGTAGCACCCGGAACGCCGAGATTCCACACCCCCCGCACCATAAGTCTAGCTCACACATGAAATGGGTAATCCATATATGAACCGGACTCATGGCGAACGGGTGACAATAAAAAAAACTCAAAAGCTAGGCGGGTACCCTCAAATACTACCAATAAACAATTCAGAACAATAAAACCGGAAGCAATAGCAATCAATACTTATAGGTACCAACATGTATATAGTAGTAGGTACCAACACTTATCAATACATTATCATCTCCTAAACATCATACATGTATAAATAACCCAAAACCACTAACATGATAAGCCGAAAATACCAAGAACATCAAAATGCAATGCTAGACTCAACTCGACAACTGGACACGACTCGGACTCCCGCCTAGCACGCCACTGACAGTACCTGAAAAGTGTGAGGTGTCAGTCTACCACAGACTGAGTGAGGGGTTATAATTTAAAAGCGCAAGTACCATGCAAATTGTAATCTCAGGTAAGATTTTCATAAAACGATATTAATTTTAAAATAATATAGTGCTCGCCCGAGATTACAACAATTCCATTTTCAATTCAATTATTTCAATACAATTCGATACCATCGATCAGTGGCCCGGCGAGTGAGGGCAAATCTCCAACCTTTCTCCGACAGTGTACAATAATTCAATTTTATCAATTGGGTGATCAAGCAATCAGTTCGGTGCGCAATTAGACAATTTCAATCAATCCATCCTTCTTCCTCCGGGTGATGGTGGGATTGCAAGGCCCCACCACCCAATCTATCTGGGCATAGGGTTCATGAGTCCCTACGCCCGGCGGGCTCCTTCCTCCACCAAACCTCCTGGTGGATTCAGGGGTGACCCCAACAATAAGTGAGGATAGTGCAAGAGATCACCGTCGGCCCGATGCCTCCCCGGATTACTCAATACACTACCCTCGGGCCCAAAGTGAACACGCTTTACTCGCCAAAACAATCAATAAATCAATTCAATATCAATAACAATTACTCGGTACAATATCAATCGGTCAATGAAGTAACAATTCAATTTTCGGAAAACTATAGATATAATTATTTGTTTTGGTCCAAAATCACATAGGGTTGTAGGGTTCTTTTACAAATAGGAATAACCTCACCTGTGACGACCAAGGCAAGGATATAATTATGATGCGTGCTCCTCGTCAACGGGAAGGAAATCTGTGCAATAAGGATAAGGGTTCGTGAGACACGACTCAAATGAACCACTTAAGACGCACGGCAATGTCCTAATCAATATGTCACGCAATAAAAATCAAGCAATGTTAATTATGAGAATAATTATCACTAAACCAAGTTTATAACTCATATAGGTCACGTACGGGAGCCAAAGAAGTGAAAAGAATGCAATATGAAAGGTTTTGGTGAAGTTTGGCAAAATTGACAATTTTGGGAAAATGCACATGTTTTGGGAAAACTATAATATCTTAAATTCTAGAAGTGGGAATTAAGTTTTGCTTGTTGGGAATGAAAGTAGACACATAGACCTTTCCAACGCTATATGGCACGCTTTCTAATTCAAACCGAGGTGAAAATGGCGTTCGTCCGAAGTTGGGCAAAATGCAGGAAAATGACACGCCCGTGTCGCCAATACAAGGCAAACCGTGACACCCCCGTGTCACGGTACAGAAAATCAAACCAACATGCACCCCCGTGTCGCCAGCCCAAAGCAAAGTTGACACCCCCGTGTCAGCTGTGCGTAACAGAAAAAACAGGGGAGAAACAGGGGTTTTCATGCAAAACCAACCCCAAACCACAATATCATCAATCTCCAACCATAACAAATGTTGAAACACCTCATATATGCATCATACTTCCAATATTCATCAATTCAACCAAGAAATAAACATCCCAACATCAAGAATTTCTCATGAAAACCCCCTATTAAACATATACTTCCAACCTTCCATGAAATTCCATATATTCATGCAAACTTCCATTCTAATCATCCTAATCATGCTCCTAACTCACATATTGCAAGAATTTATCAAATGATCCATGAACCCTACTTCTATGTAAATCAAGAGATTTATCCAAGTTTATATTATACCTTAAATTCAAAGAAGAAATGAGATGAAGTGATGATGTTGATGCTCCAAAATATGAAATTTCCCCTTGAAATTTAACTTGGAAATGATGAAATCTCCTTTGGTGCTTGAACCGTGAGAATGGAGCAAAATATGTGTGTTTGTTTGTATGATAATTGATGAATGAATGGAATATAGGAGATGACTTAGATATTTTACTAGTCTTCCACTAATATACATGAGTCATCTCATCTTGCATCTAAGTCCCCAAGTTTCTCAAGTCATGCAATCAAGTTTCATTCCTAACTAATTAGTCACTTTGGTCTAAGAATATACCATGCAATTTAATCCTTGAATTTAGAAGAATGATCACTTAAGGACAATTAGGCAATTAAATCACATTCGACCCTTATTTCACACACCAATTAAATGCAATTCACGTAATAATTCACATATTGACAAGTATTTCAATTAAACATGTAGAAATATAATTTATATAAGTTTATATAGACATAATGTATATAATGTTATAAAATTATAAAGTAACATATAATATCACATAATGATTGAATGAAAAAATCGGGGCGTTACAGAACCACTTCGAAGGATCAAGATCTCCAAACTTCTAGTTATATCATAGACACTTATTTCCTTTGCCCACTTTCTGGTGATACTCGTTGATATTAAAAGAGCAACCTGAAATAAAATACAAGTCCAAGAAAATATCGATGCATGCGGGGTTTTTGGTGCATGTTCATGTGCAAAATTAACACAAATAATATATATAATTCACATAAATGATGTAGTGAATGCAAACAAACACATAATCCGAAACCAAATGACCTAGACAGACTCGACACGACGCTAGATTTTCGATTTTGCAACCAAGAGCTCTGATACCACTTTAAGATGTAGCACCCTGGAGCGAAGGGCATGACATCCCCCACACTATAGCCCGACATGTGTAACGAAATAGGAACTCCGCTCACGCATCAAGCTACAATGAACGGGAGACAAAAAAAAATCCCTCCTATGCTAGGCAGTCTAGACCCTAAATCAGACTGCGCATTTAAAACAAATGTCATAAGCAGAAGCTCAAGGATGCAAACAATCAAACATATATTCTTTCATAAGGCATAAAATAAACCATATTACACATGCCCTGCCCAACCCTGGCCAAATTAAATTCATATAAGCTTCAAAGTTCGAAATTGAAAACATATCTTCTACATAAATCTGGAGTTCATAAATAAAGATGCAAGTTATGCAAAGGACTCCGCTAAGACTCGACCAACACTAAAATAAAAGACCGCCGCCTAGCACAAACTGAAGACCTCTACCTGCAACTCAAAGAACAAAAGGGGAAAAAGAAAACAACGAGGAGGGGTCAGTCCTAAAGCCTGGTGAGGGGGCTAACACATGGACACGTACATATAAGAGCATAGCATATTCAAATTAAAGAGTTCATGAACCGGGGCATGATTTTTGTAAGCTAAAACGTTTGATGCCTTGATAATACATATAATAAAAAGGCTTAAGGCCGAAAGCCAAAATCAACAAATTTTAGAAGTTAGATGTCCACTCCCGTTTCATAAACCAAAATCGAAACCAAAATCATAATAACTCGATGAGCACAAGTTTCTAACCAACTTACTCCTTTCATATTCAAAATCGAAGACGAAATACAAATAAAATTCTAAATCAAACCTCCTTCTCCGGGTTCTCATCATAAGTATGGAGTCGGGGGATCCTACCCGATCCGTCGACAGGGTTACCGTCGGCCTAAAAGAAAACCCCCCTTTCCCTCGACCTCCCGAGGTTGGGCAAGGTCTTCAAAAGTAGATTTGTTTTGATGAGAGAGCTCGGCGACCCCACGGCAGACCCGAGATCACATACCACTACTCCGGGGCCCAGTTTATAAGTTCATAAATAAAAAGATCCAAAATTTTGGAATTTCTGAATTTTACAGACTCATATTTCATAGTCCAAAGCTCGCTAGTTCAAAATCACACACACCAACCCTTTTCAAATCAAACAAAAGTAAAAGTATCTTACGTATATATAGAAAAGCATTTTTCAAACCATTCATAACAAACGGACTAATTCCCACAAAATACTAATCAAACACGTATTTACATAAGTATATATATACATTGGTCGCACGCTGGCTCAAAATTCACTTAGGGTTGTAGGTTATACTAACTAAAAGAAAGAAAACTCACCTTGTTGACCAAACCGAACGCGAGGAACCAAAAGACTTCTAAAACACCTCCTCGTCACCCACGGAACGAACCTAAGGACAAAACAAATTGCAAAAGAGAACCTTCGACTCAAAATGCACCAATTAGACGCTCGGTAAATGTGTATTTGATGCTAATTATGCATAAAGAATGCAATGTAATATCAACTATGCCATATAAGTTCATATTGAGTTATATTAAATCATAACGCATATATTTCACGTTAGACGAATCCATAAAATTCATATAACGGGGATAACACATCATATAACATGTATAAAATTCATACATATCATAAAAAGAGCAAATAGATATCACACGAATCAAATAAACAAAACATTCTTGCATGCATGCACGTACGAAAACATATAGAGCATGCTAGGTCATATTTTGCACAAAAGAGCATCGAATTTACATCAAATAAATTCATAACTTGAGCGTAATGATTATAGCTTATCATATCACAACATATTATATGCATTTATGAGTTTGATTTACACAAGTGAGGCAAGGGAAAGCAAGAAAGCATCACACGTACGTTTAAATGTTCATGCAAACACGTCTCTTTTACACTTATTAAACAAGCCCATAAAATTAGAATAATTAATTAAACATATCATATAACCATATATTGACATATTGGGATCAAGATTAGGGTTGAAGAAATCAATTAAAATCGAAAACGAAGTAAGAAACAAGCAACGAAAGAAAGCCTCGTAAACGAAGAACAAAACTACATGAACCAACATAACAAGGGCTAGGGGTAACAGGGGTTCCCATCCTGAAGGCCAAAAGGAGTAACCCCCATTAAGGGAGGAAGGAACTTAATCTTCAAGAAGCCATGGAGATAATGCCCGTTACGTCCACAAGGCTTAGACGCGGTAACACCCGTTACCGGACACATGAACTCCTTCTTCGCTAACTTCAACCCTGTTCTTCGATCTCCATGGCTGCCATGAAAGTAGCAGCAGCAGGGGACACAATGTAGTAGCTAAGGCAGCAATTAAAGGCAGCAAAACAGCAATAAAACTCAACAAGAACACTCCCCAATCAACACAGAAACACACGGCACGAAGAAAGGAGCAAATTTCAGTCATAAAGCTTCAAATATCTCCAAGTTCTTCAATGGTGGATCCATATACTCAGCATATAATTCAAATTCCAGTTTATGAATGCATAAAGTAAGTTAAGTTGATCAAATTTTATGCATCAATCCTCAAGAAAACTGAAATCATAGTCATGAATTCAAGAAATGGAATTAAACCTAACTATTCATGTTCATCAACATATCATACTCAAGAATGGATGAAATGTTGCAAACTTATAGTTAAAATGAACAAAAAGAGATGGATATAACAAATATTAACTTACCTCTTGATTTGGGAGAGATTTGATCAAGGTTTGAGCTCAAATCATGGAGAGATAAATAATTCCTCTTCTTTTTCCTTCCTTCATCTCTTATGTCTGAGTTGGGGGCTGAATTCCTCCTTTTTCTTGGGCTGATTTCGAAGTGAGGCTGAGGGAGGGAGATAGATGTTTAAGTTGGTGAAATGTGGGACCAAGAATCACTCAATTTGGTGAAGGGATGAGAAAGATATGGCCATTTTGGTGAAGGGTGGCAAATCTGTCACACGGGTGCGTTTTGTGCAAAATACAAAGGTCCAAACGGGCTTAGAAAAATATGAGTCCAAGTGTTCTAGCTTCCATTATTTTTTACGAGTCCGACGCCACATCTATAATTCAAATATGAATTCCCGATCTTAAGTTACGCCTTCTGGAACCCAAGGTGCGCTAAAACGAGTTAGGTCCTCAAATCCCTAACAAATAAAACGGTTCGAAAACCGTATCAAACGAATACAAAAACATGCAACGGATATAAAAACACATTGATAAAATATATAATTCATGCATAACATGTAATATCAAAAATATTGGAAATTAATTCCGAGTCTAATGGATCAAAAACGACACAAAACGAGCAAATACGTTCAAATATTCACAATTACTTCTTCACAAATAAATTCACAAAATTCAAGAATTATCCTATAGTAACGTAATTAACACATAATTTCATAAATAAATAATTTAAATGCGCATTTAGTTCAGTCGTGAAGGTGTACCTGTACGGCCGGACGAGAGGGATGTTACACACACACGCGGCACACACATACATGTTGGAAAACACGAAAGAGTTGAGCAGCGAAAGTTTAAAATTTTCCAAAAGTTTAATCGTTGTCTTACAATTTTTGTATCATATCGTAGGGTGTTGAGAAACTTACAATGATAGAAGCTTTCTAGTGATGCCGTTACCGCCTAACGAACACCCTTCAAGCTAAATCCCTCGAATAGCCTTCGAATTAGACTCCAAATTAGAAGCCCTCCGAAGCGTATCCACACCAGTCCTAGAACACGATCAAGTAATTGGGAATGCTAGTTTTATGGCTTGTGTTAGGCTAGGATTTACTTTGAAAACTTTTCTTTTGGATTTTCTTAAAAACTTAACACTTCGTGAGTGTTGGTCTAAAGAATAAGAGAAACACCACCCCTAGTACTTATACTAGGCGGTTCGAACCCTATTGGGGTTTCCTAAACCAATGGGCTTTGTTTTCTTGCTCACTAATTAACTAATTTAATTATTTAATTTAATTAGAATAATAAGTTCCTAACTTATTCTCAAAGTCTAGCAAGAGAAGATTTCTCTCTCCTACAATGGAAAGTTGGACTTTTCAACTTTCCTAAAGTTAAAAATCAATATTCAATAAATAATTTAATTCTCAATTAATTATTTATTGGGTTAAGTTTATTTGAGAATAGTCTTAACAATTAATTCAAAATTAATTAAAAGACTAAAATTAATTAATTACAATTTAATTAATCTATTCTAGAAAAGAATTCGTGTACGAAATAAATCATACGCATAAGGACACGCTTAAAGCCACGTGTGCGTGACACGTGGCAGCCATGTGTACATGACATGTGGCAGCAGTCACCTTTTATACTTCGTTTCGATGAACTATTTTGATCCTTCGTTAATCATATTAATATCCTACCATAATCCTCGTATTCTGGCATTTGTGTGTGACCCTTTAGGTTCATTACTCGATTAGCAGTGACAACAATTAATTAATTCCCTAATTAATTAATCACTTCACGGATCACACTACCGTAATCTAGCAATGGGTGTGTGACCCTTAGCCGAATAACGAAATGAATCGAAGAACCTTTCAGTCAATGATAATCAGTGAAATACGATCCTCCTACAACTCCATCTCTCAATCAAGAACTAAGGCATGAGAATATTCTCAGAGCCTAAATATTCTTGATCTTTAAAGTTAAGTTCGTTTCATATCCATTTCGATCTCAATCCTAGAAAACTCCATTTTCTAGATGTCTTGATCTTTAATCCACCTTGGCCAAGGGTTTAAAGTTTAATGGACTACAAACAACTTAATCAGTAAGAGATCATTATTGTTCTTAACAAATGTAGGTCCTTTAGCGATTCTACTAATTCTACATATGCCAATTATGTAACCCCAACATAGGCCGTGGTTCAGGTGTCTACATGGCGACACCCTTTTGAGCCTCTATTAAAGATTACAGAGTTAGCTCATATGAGACATTACAGAATTTCAACTCTAAGGATTAATGAATCACGTCATTGACCTGTGAGATATTTCCTAATCTGGAAGTTTCTGGAAACTTCATTTCCCATTTAGGAATGTTCTCACGCGGAACATGTCAGTGATGAAGTTCATGTAACAATCACCCTTAGGTATTATGAACACATCAATGTATGCACTTATCACTCCATGAAATTGAGTGATCCTTCAAAAGGACATAATCACATAAGCAAGTCTCAACAGAGTCAAGCTCGACACTCCCACTGTCTGTCGAACTCATTGACTTGGAGAAGTTTTTAATCCTCGCCTATGAAGTTAAGAACTTGTTTCATGTGTCGTTCCCATAACGATAAAGTTCTTAACGGTCTCATCCTATTAGGGGAGTTCAGTACTTTGTTGTTGGTTTAGATTTACTAAGTTAAAACCAATCGTGCAAGTGTACACTTAATATACGCGTAGCACAATAGGATCGTACCCACAGGGAAGGGAAATCAATCACTACTCAATATCTATTTCTAATCTAAAGACGGAACGAATTCAAGTTGTTATTTCTATGTACTAGAATAAAATTGAAGTAATTAACTCTAAGAAAACACAAATAGCACACGTCAACACGGATTAAACTCAGTAGACTAAATAGGTAGGGGAATCAATGACTTATGTATTTATGATTCAATACAATAGTTTGACAAGTGCAATTCTACAACCTAGTCGCTTATATATGAATTATCCTCTCTCAAGGTATAACCGTGTATTTAATTAACCTCAATGTTGATCTCGCAATCATCAATGTATTAATTAAACCAATAAGACCAAGACTAGTGCAATTCCTATTCTAGCTGCTTGGCATATAATAAGATTAACTATTGTATAGACCAGAACCAAATCTCTTTGCATTCATACAATCTACTAGTTATGAAAACCTTCTCAATTACTATTAACCTCTCGATTCTCAAGTAATTCTAGATTATGCTAAGGATGATCAGGCCTTCACAATTCAATTCAAACTAGTTTTCATACTAAGAATTAGCACAAGTCATTCAAGCATCATATCAAATACATATCAGACATTCATCATCACTCCCCTAGCCTAGGGGTTTAGCTACTCATAATTAAAGCAAAACCAATAAAACTAAAATAAATTGCATTAAGGAAATTCATGTTCATCAAATCAAGACAAAGTCTCAAAAACAAACTCATAAACATTCAGTAAAATCTGGAAAAACGAATCTAGCATGAAAACTAACTAAACTTAAACTCAAAGGAAATATGTTTATAATTAAAGCAGTAAATAAACTGAAAAACCGAAATTGCTAAAGGACTCGATCCTTTCGTCTTCTCGAACTTCTTTGCACAACTCTTCAAAACTGCAGAACTTCTCTTCTCAGGTGAGGTCACGAGGGGAAGAAAAACTCCTACAAAAAGACTCCAAAACGCACTTAAATAGAAACCCTAAATTCTGTCTCACCACCCTAGGTAACGGGCATTAACTATCTATACACAATCCTCGTTAACGCTCGTTACTGCCTTGAAATCGCAATAACGCTTTTATAAGTGGTAACAGCCATTACCACTTTCCTTCTGCCCAGGGGTAATGGGGGTTACCCCTCTGATTTGCCAAAAACGGTGCTCCTGTGTCTGTTAACGGGGGTTAACCTCTTTGTTCTTCCAAGGGGTAACGGGGGTTACTCCTTTTTTCTCCAAAAATGCGTGAATTTGCCTTGGAACGCCGTTTCTCATCTCCAACTCAATAATTACCTAAATGGATTAAAATAAACACATAAACGCATCAAACGAAATAACAATATACTCTAATTAACACTAAGAATCATGGAAATTTCATACTCAACAAACTCCCCCACACTTGCCTATTGCTCGTCCTCGAGTAATACGAAAATAAAGGAAACACATCCCCATCAAACCTCATCCTCCAAGCAATCATCGAACCATCACCTAAACAAGTCTAGCAATTCAAATTAAGTATTCATGCACATAAGATCGTCAGACGTAGTATGAGAAGTATACCCTTGTGTGGTGTGTGATTTCGAACAAAGCAATGTACAACGACTAGAATGACAAATTCACAATTTCCTCCTTAGTTCTGATCATCAACTTCGGAATACACTCTTCGTACCTATCTCCACTAATGAAGTTAACTCGAGACTCAGGATTGGTAGGTCTTTGGAGCTTGTAATGTAGGTTTTGGGTAAAGTTATGGAAATTTGAACCAAGTGACTACTTATTAAGCTTACATCATTCAATCTTTATACTCATTAGGCACTCTTCGTTTGCCAGTGACACTAAATCCCCCATACTTAGACAGTTGTATCCCACCTCTCAATTTCACACTCTACATAATTTTTCTTTTCTGTTCTTTTTGCTCTTACTTTTCTTTTTCATGTCTTTTCTTTTTCACATTTTTTCTCATTCTTTTTTTTCTTCACATGAATCTCTCAAATTCAAACATAGGAACAATCAAAAGGGGTCCAAAGATAGACAATCAATCTAAAATCAAACGAGCAAGCCTTGTTGTAAAATTATCAAGGTGGTTTATTTTGTCGTGCTTTAAGCTTATAATGTGGCTACAAAAATCTTTGCACAACAATTAGGCTCAGCGGGGTCAATAAGATCACGTTATTTGGTGAAAAACGGCTAAAATTTTTGAAGACTTAATATGCTCCGAGAATGAATGCCTACTTCACTTCCTTAATCTTTCATTAACTCAAAATTTCACCTCAATAGGACTAAAATGCATCCTAATCAAATCTTAGACTCATTCGGAAATCATCAATTCACCTTTCTAAGCAAAGTACATTATCACGTTCGAAAAGTGCGCAAAATAAGAGGGCATACTAACACACTAAATCATCAAGTCTCATGCAAATTGCCTCGATTCAAATAGCCTAACTCGTTCTAGCAAAAGCTCAACAATCAAACTTCAAAGAAAAAGTTCAAAACGGGGGAAAATTTTCAAAATTCTCAAAATTTTTCAAATCCAAGCAATTCCCAAGTGTACCCAAAATATCTAATCATGCAAATATTCAACTAAACTTTGTACTGCTCCCCCACACTTAAAATTTGCAATGTCCTCATGCAAGTGAAAGAATTAAAGTTCAAGAAAAACTCCCTGATCACATGAAGACCCGGCAACGTGCTAGCAAAGCTTCCAAAACCTGAATAAGTGACCAGTAAGCACAGATCAAGTGCAAGGGAAATGACAATCAACATGCATTCAACAATCAACACACAAATCACAAATTCACATAAAGAAGGCACAATTGCATAAACAAAAGTCACGGAGTTCAAACATATGCAATGATCTAAGTGTAAAATACACAGATTAACCCAAAATTTGCAATCAAGCCAAAGTGCACCAATCTCGTAACACACAAATATCTCAAAGCACATATTGTAAAATATCACAACAAGTCATTCTCCACAAAATCAAATTCAGTCATGCCACAAATGCTCACACACAACAAAAATTGACCTTAATGCCGACAATAACGCTCAAATCACGGTCCTTGCCTCCATATTCTGACAACACCTTACTTAACCTGCAAAAGGGAGAGAGAGAACTTAAAGTAGATGAGAAAAACGAGGCAAACGAAAGGAACGAAAAAGAAAGAAACAAGAGAGATGGATTAGTTCTAAGTTATAGTCGTTAGCTTGACTTTGAGAACCGGATTAGGGATTAGCAATCCCAAGCGATGAGTAACAAGGAGTGACCTCGTTCTTGCTACTCACAACACCGGAGCTTGAACTCCAAGTGTTTAATTTCAAAACATCCTCTCCTCTTGAATTTCGGGATTTCGGTTCTCCTCCCCAATCAACTGCATCCCTTTTCTCCGAAAATAACACCACTCCGTTCGAGGTCTCACTTATGTCCTTGATCATGCAACATTTATCCGGAATCGGTGGTGGTGGTATGGAACCAAAATTCCTAAACTCTAAGCTCTCATCTCCTATTTTGAATGTGAGGTGTCCATTCTGAACATCAATATATGCTCCTGTCGTGGCTAGAAACGGTCTTCCAAGGATCAATGGCATCCTATCATTGCTCTCAACATCAAGAACTACAAAATCAGTAGGAATGTAGAATTTGCCAACTTTTACTAACACATCCTCAAGAATTCTTGTAGGATATTTCACTAATCTGTCAGCTAGTTGGAGTGTCATAGGTTTGAGCTCCTTTACTCCTAACTTCCTGCAAGTAGATAAAGGCATTAAACTTACACTAGCTCCTAAATCACATAAAACATTATGAAAGTGCAAAGAACCAATAGTTAGAGGAATTGAAAAACTCCCTGAATATTTAAGCTTCGGGGGAAACTTATGCTGAATAATAGCACTGCATTCCTTAGTAATTGCAACAGTGCTGAAGTCTTCAGACTTCCCTTTACTTGAAACTAATCCTTTCTCTAACTCCTACTTCTGAAATAGTTGGGGAAAATAAATCGGTAGCACATATGACTTAGCTGCCACATGCACCTTTGGCTCTGACGGGAACTCTTCCTTCTTCTCTTCTATGCTCACCTTTGGCTCTGATGGGAACTCTACCTTAACTTCTTCACAAACAAATTTCTCAATGTCCGAATCTGCAAGTAACTTCGGGCCTTCACACTCTCTATCACTTCTTACAAATATGGCTTGGCAATGCTCCTTAGGATTGTTTTCGGTTTGACTTGGTAGTATTCATGGGCCTCTCATATTAAAAGATTGGGCAATCTGGCCAATTTAAGTCTCCAAACTTCTGACAGTTGGAGGGAGAGTCTTTTGCTCCTGTTGAACGGGCGCAGCATTGTAGGGGGTTGGTGGTCTTGTTTGGAATTGCTGCCTAGGCTAAAATTGTGGCCTAGGTTGAGGTGATTGCTGAACATTCTGATTATTAGACCAAGAAAAGTGAGGGTGGTTCTTCCATCCTGGATTGTAGGTGTTTGAGTGGGGATCATTTGCTGGTTTGGAGTTGTTTGCATAATTCACCTGCTCTTGCACCTGTTCTCCTGCATTGGTGTGAGGACACATATTAAACGCATGTGGACCACTACAGATTTCACAAATTACCTGAACTAGTTGGGGTGGTATCCCTACTGCATTGACAGAAAGTTTATCCAATTTCTTGTTGAGGGCCTCAAATTTGGCATTGATGGTGGTTAGGCCATCTAACTCTATTACTCCTGCTTGCACCTTGGCTGGTTGCGAATGGCTCCTCTAATGCACAAATACATCGTTTTGTGATATATTATCTGACGACTCAGTAGCAACAACTTCAGATTTTGACAAGAAAGCTCCGCCAGCTGCAGCATCCATCGCTCCTCCAAAAGTAGGGGACATCCCATTATAGAATGTCTGAATTAATAACCAATCGGGAATCCCATGATGTGGACACTTCTTCTGCAAATCCTTGAATCTCTCCCAAGCTTCATAGAAAGACTCTCCCTCCAACTGTCTGAAACCTTGAATATCATTCATGTACTTCGTGGTTTTGCTAAGTGGGAAAAACTTGGCTAAGAAAGCCTGAGATATTGCTGCCCAAGTCTGAAAAGATTCGTTTGGGACAGTACTCAACCATGCTTTAGCTCGTTCCCTTAGTGAAAAGGGAAAAAGCCTGACTCGGATAGCGTCAGTAGTGACATTGTGGATCTTAAAGGTATCACACACCTCAAGGAAATACTCAAGATGTGATGTCGGATCCTCCAGTGGTAATCCTGAAAACGGTTTGTTCTGCAGCAGATTGATGATAGCTGGTTTGATCTCAAAATTGTTTGCTGCGATCGGGGGACGGGCTGCAGTCTGAATCGCTCCAGCCTGTGACACGTTATAATCTCTTATGGCCGGTGGTGGTGGATCTTGAGGTGGGTCAACCATCGGTATGGTAGTCAGTTTCTTATCCTTTTTATGCTTCCTTCTTATAGCACTCAGTGTTCTCTCGATCTCCGGATCGTATGGTACTAATTCCGGATCTTAAGATCTTCGCCTGCACCGTAGACCTGCACAAAGGAAAAAGAAATCCTCATTCCAATTCCACAGTGACAAAAGACAATGAACACAAAGTAAAGTAATGGTCTAAAGCACTAGATTAAAATATTTAAGTAATATTGATTTAAAACGTCTTCCCCAGCAACGGTACCAAAAACTTTGTTGTTGGTTTAGATTCACTAAGTTAAAACCAATCGTGCAAGTGTACACTTAATATACGTGTAGCACAATAGGATCGTACCTACGGGGAAGGAAAATTAATCACTACTCAATATCTATTTCTAATCTAAAGACCAAACGAATTCAAGTTGTTATTTCTATCTACTAGAATAAAATTGAAGTAATTAACTTTAGGAAAACACAAATAGCACACGTCAACACGGATTAAACTCAAAAGACTAAATAGGCAGAGTGTAACACCCGAGCGCAAGGCGTCACATCCCCGCACCACGACCCGACCCGTATGTGAAATGGATTCCATACACGTGCCAAATCGTTGCGAACGGGGACACTACACACTCAATAAGCTAGGCTGGACTAACCTTTAACCAAACAAGTAGCACCCCAGTGCAAGGTACCACATCCCCCGCACCTAGACCCGACCCGAATATGAAATGGACAATCCATACCCGAGCTAAATCATGGCAAACGGGGACAAACACACACGCTATGCTAGGCGGGACTAACCCTTGAACCATAAAATCAGAGTAAACATTAGCGTGGAAGCAATAACTGATCATAATATATACAATGAGCATTCAAGCTCCAAAAATAATTCATTTACATCATTCACATGCCATCACGGCCCAAAACATTTATGCTCCACATCAATATTCATATACAAAAATCATAAATAGCGTATGCAAGTGTAAGACCAAAATAAAAGACTTAGAGACGAGTGCAAGACCTATGACTCGAATTCCCGCCTAGCTCCCTGACACCTGCATAAAACAACTGAAAGCCAAACGGGTTCAGTCCAAAAGGGACTGGTGGGTATAAAAGTAAGGCATAAATATAATATACGATGATATTTAAATAGTCACATGCAAGCTATAATCCCAAGTAAGGGTTTTAAAGAATTTCCCAAGTGGGTGAAATAGAGAAATCATCAAAAGGGATTATAACGATTCATTGCATTAGTTCATTATTGGCCCGGCGAGTGGGCATGCATTATCTCCAACCAACACCTTGTGTAGTTTATTAAACGTTCATTCATTCATTCTTTTCATGCATATCATTCCTTCGTGCACATTCATTAACATTTACACCTTCTTCCTCTGGGTTGGTGGCGGGTTTGCAAGGCCCGACCACCCATTTATTGACCAAAAGGGGAACATGACTCCCCAGATGGCACTCAGCGTCCATTCCTCGCTAACTCCTAACGAGGGTCGGTTACGCAGTTAATTGGTGGAACTAATGTGAGGGATCACCGTCGGCCCATGCCTCCCCCGATAGCCACTCACACTAAGCCCCTGGGCCCCATTCGTGCATTCATTCATTTCTCTCCAAAACATTAGGTAGGATTCATAAAATAAGGGCTCTACGTTGAAAACTTTTACTCTTTAAAACGACTCTATATATATATATATATATTCATTTTGGTCAAAAACTTTTCAAATTGAAGGTATATATAGGGTCATATAACTAAATAGAAGAGACACCCACGTTAAATGACAAAAGAGAGCACAAAAGCTTCACTGACCGGCCTCGTCTCCAACGGGATCAAAATCTGTGCAAGAAAGGTGAAGTGAGACTCAATATGACCATATAAGACGCTTGACAATGTAATGATCATGATATGAATGTATAAAAGAGTACATTATGTAATGAAAATGTTCATGTACACTATTAATGCATTTAAATCGCATAAACGAGCCATTCATTCAATATTAGCAACGTTCATATTCATATAAGTCATGAATTTCATATTTCATATCAAACCAATCGAAGGAATTCAATTAACAATCAAGGCACGTACTATAACACGTTTACAATTAGATAATAGACAAATGAATACATTTAAATCAAGATCGGAAATTAAATAAAACATGAAATAGGTAACAATTTAATTATATAATTTAATTAAATCAAATAATATTTAATATATAATAAACATATATGTATAAATAAATAAATATATATATATATATATATATATATATATATATATATATATATATATACATATATATACACGTACCTAGCATAATCTCATGCATGCAAATATATCTAAATATATATATATAACATGCATGCACATGCAAACATTAAATAATTAGATATGCATGCATTTATTACATATATATATATATATATATATATATATATATATATATACGTATATAGCATGCAACATGAGAATTAGGAAACTCAATTATCAAATTAAGCCATGCATCTGAATTAAACAAACAATTACTTCATGCATGCATTAATTAAATGAAATACGGAACCAAGGGTGCGCTAATTGCTCGTTTGCCCCCGACTTGGATTCCCAAAATAAAATAAATTCGAAACTCATGCAAACGAACACGAAAACATGAAACGAACATATATTCATAATCATAACACGCATAAGTCCAACATATTAAATTTGGACGAAATTTCGATATCAAATCATATAAAAACGAAGCACGTTTATATCACTCATAAGTAATGCATTTAAAAATCTGTAACATATTCAAATAAATGACAAAATTAAATTCATAATTAAATTATAACTAAAGTACATGAATTAAAATACTTTAAATTAAAAGTGTACAATTTGAATATACTTTACATCAATTGTTTATTTAATTTAAAGTCACAAGCATTATTTAAATATAGTTTCAATTAAAGTGTACAAATTAAATTGTGTTTTAATATTAATAAAGTAAAAATATAATTAATTAACATTATATAAGTAAAATTAAATTTATAAAACACGTATAAACAATTAATTCGCGCGATTTGGTAAACATATACGTTGTACCTGTAAGGCCGAAATATCGGGGTGTCACAATCTCTCCCCCTTAAAAGAATCCGTCCTCGGATTCATTGATCGCCTGGAAACAACTCGGGATGAAATCTTTTCATCTTATCCTCCGTCTCCCACGTAGCTTCTTCCATTTTATCACTTCTCCATAAGACTTTAACTAGTGGGATTTGCCGGTTTCTTAGTTCTTGCAATTTTCGATCCAAAATCTTAATCGGTTTCTGAACGAAGGTAAGGTTAGGCTCAAGTTCCACTTCTTCAATGGGTAGGATCTCGTATTCATCCGGATTATACTTCCGAAGCTGAGAATCATGAAATACAATATGAATTCCGGTCAGACTCAGTGGTAGGTCCAAACGGTAGGCCGTATCTCCAATTTTCTCAAGAATTTCATACGGTCCTAAATACCAAGGATTCAATTTTCCTCCTTTTCCAATCGTCGAGAATCCCTTACGTGGCGAAGCTTTCAAGAATACCCTGTCACCAATCTCAAACTTAAGATCTTTCCTTCGGTGATCGGCATAACTTTTCTGTCGGTCCTGGGCTGCTTTCATCCGTTGTCTGATTATTTGGACCTTATCAATTGCCTCTTGCACGACCGTATAGGGTTTTTCCTTTTTCTCCCCTCGTTTCACACCTTCCTGCTTGGTCCAATTCCATTCTTCCATCGATGCTTGGTCCAAAGAACAACGGTGACCTGCATTTTCGTCCGTAGAGAGCTTCATAAGGAGCCATTTCTATCGATGCTTGAAAGCTGTTATTATAGGCGAATTCAATCAATGGAAATTGCTCATTCCACGAACTCGAAAAATCCAATGCACATGCTCTCAACATATCCTCCAAATATTTAATTAATCTTTCTGATTACCCGTCTGTCTGAGGATGGAAAGTTGTGCTGAATTGAAGCCTTGTTCCCAGATTCCTTTGCAATTCTTGCCAAAATCTAGAAGTGATCCTCTGATCCCGATCTGATACAATGCTAACTGGCACACCATGAAGTCGAACAATTTCATCAACATATTTCTTAGCTAACTTATTCACTTTATCCGACATCCGAATAGCCAGAAAATGTGCTGATTTCGTCAATCGATCCACAATCACCCAAATTCCATCTAAACCACCTTTCACTCTAGGAAGACCCTTAACGAAATCCATCGCCACTTGCTTCGATTTCCATTCTGGGATAGGTAACGGTTAAAGTAGCCCCGATGGCTTCTGATGCTCTGCTTTTACAACCTGGCAACTCAAGCAATGTCTCACGAAGTTGATCACATCCCGCTTAAGTCCATTCCACCAATTAAATTTCTTTAAGTCCTTATACATCTTGTTTCCCCCGGGATGTATCGAATACCCAGATCGATGAGCTTCTTCCAATATCAGCCGTTTCAACTATGCCGGAACAACAATTCTGGTTTTAAACCTTAGAAGCCCGGTGTCGTCAAACCCAAACGGACTCTCTGGATCAATCTTAGCATTCTGCACTAACTTCTGAACCTCGAAATCCACTTTTTGAGCTTCAAATAATCTCTGCTGAAGATCCGGCTGAACGGTAATATTTCGAATACTAGATTTCAGCTTGAAACACTCAGATTCATCCGTAGCTTCCACCTTAACACTTAACACGCTAGCTTTCCTACTAAGCTCATCCGCAACCACATTAGCCTTTCCGGGATGGTATATCCATCCAACGCCTTTCTCTCTTGTTCAACTCCTTCTGAGAAAACAAATACTGGAGACTCTTGTGGTCGGAGAAGATCTCGAAAGAAATTCCATAAAGATAGTGTCTCCACTTTCCCAAAGCAAAGATCACGGTGCAAGCTCAAGATCGTGAGTGGGATAATTCTGTTCATGGTCCTTCAATTTCATTGAAGCATAGGCTATCACTTTACCATTCTGCATAAAAACACATCCCAACCCTTCTTTCGAGGCGTCCGTACAAACCATGTATCCTTTAGTGCCCTCGGGAAGTGCTAATACCGGTGCTGTGGTTAATTTTTCCTTTAAGAGTTGAAAACTCGCTTCACATGCCTCGTCCCACTCAAACTTAACTTCCTTCTTAGTCAACCGAGTTAAAGGACCAACTATCTTTCAAAAATCCTTCACAAACCTTCGGTAATAACCTGCAAATCCCAAGAAACGTCTAACCTCGGAAGTATTCTTCGGACTATGCCACTGAATAACCGTCTCGATCTTTGAAGGATCTACTTCCAAACCCTTACTTGAGACGATATGACCTAGAAAAGCAACCCGGTCAATCTAAAACTCACACTTACTAAACTTAGCATATAACCGGTGCTCTCTCAACGTCTCCAATACCAATCTGAGATGTCTAGCATGATCTTCTGGAGTCTTCGAATTCACAAGAATGTCATCAATGAAGATTACTACGAATTTATCCAAATAAGGCCGAAAAATCCGATGCATCATATTCATGAATGCTGCAGGGGCATTTGTCAAGCTAAAAGGCATCACTACGAACTCATAATGCCTATACCGGGTATTAAATCCTGTCTTTGGTATATCCTCTTCGCGGATTTTCAACTGGTAGTAACCTTGCCTTAAATCCAATTTCGAATTAACTCCTGAACCTTGCAACATATCGAATAAATCCTCAATGTGGGGCAACGGGTACTTATTCTTGATAGTCATCCGATTAAGCTCTCGGTAATCTATACACATCCTCAACGTTCCATCTTTCTTCTTGACAAAGAGAACCGGAGCACCCCACGGAGATGAACTCGGTTGAATATATCCAATCCTAAGTAATTCCTCAAGTTGAATCTTCAACTCCTTCAACTCTGCCGGAGCCATTCTATAAGGAGTCTTAGAATACGGTTCTGATCCGGATATAAGTCAATAACAAACTCAATCTCCCGATCCGGCGGTAGAGAACCTAAATTTTCTGGAACTACGTCGGGTTATTCCTTTACCAAGGCCGTCTCCTCAAAACTTGATTGATCCTTTAGTTTGTTAAGGAGATAGGCAATAAATCTCGTGGCTCCATCCTTTACCAACTTGCGAGCTTCCATAAATGATAAGAGAGGTATATTCTTCGACCCAACTTCTCCAATCAACTCTTTACCCAACTTTATCTTCTTCTTAAAACAATCAACTTCGGCCCGGTGCCGGTATAAACAATCCATCCCGAAGATTACCCCATACTTCTTCATAGGCATCACGATGAAATCTGCCGGATAATCTTTCCTTTTTATCAACACTAAGCAACCCCTGACAACCCGATCTGTCTGCAAACTACCTCCATGAGGAGAACTCACAAAATAGCAAGAATTTAAACAAGAACAGGTAGGCACAGAGAGGCACATAGATCACAAGATATAAAAGTATGAGGGCACCCGGATCGAATAATGCGTGAATGCTCGTGTTATGAATGCAAACGGTACCTTCCACCATGGGGTTTGGATCAACTTCGACTTTCTGCTCCTCACCCCCAAGGGCATAAGCTCGTGCCTGAACCATCGGTCTCTGAGCTCCAGCTTGATATCCTGGAGTCTTGTCCGGGCATGCAAAAGCCATATGATCTCCCTTCCCACAAATCAAACACAACCTCAGTCTCTTTCGGCATGTGTTATAAGACTGGGTTGGCCATCCACAATAAGTACTCGGAGGCTGATCATTGCGAGATCCCTTAGGAGCTGGTGGAGCCTGAGGTGCTCGTGGAATGGGTGCAATCTGACCTCCTACTCTAGGCATCTTAAAAGGTCCCTGTGACGCCCGATATATCGGCCGTACAAGTATGACGTACGTGTTTACCAAATTGCGTGAATTAAGTATTTATAAGTGTTTTATATATTTTATTTTATTTTATTTTAAATATTAAAATGTTAATTATTTATAACCTAAGTTATTTAATATTAAATATGCAATTTATTTAGTGGTTTGAATTTAATTAAATTAATTAGTGTGTTTTATTTCAAAAGCTTAATTAATGCATGCAATATTATTTATAATATTTATATGTACGAATTTAATTTTTTTTTATTATTTGAAATGTTATGAATTTTCAATGCTTTGTGTGTGAGTGTTACAAACGTGCTTCGTTTTTTTATGATTTGATACCGAAATTTCGTGCAAATTTAATATGTTGGACTTATACGTGTCATGTATATGAATATATGTTCGTTTCATGTTTTCGGGTTCGTTTGCATGAGTTTCGAATTTATTTTGATTTTGGAATCCAAATCGGGGGCTAACGAGCAATTAGCGCACCCTTGGTTCCGTATTTGATATCTTGAGCTAGGAAACTCGGATTTGAGTTTCGTCAACTTCGTTGAACTCGTATCGAAAATTTGAGTTTGATGAACTTAGCCTTATATTTTTCCAAAGTTATTTGAACCTCCGAAATTCAACCGAAACATGAAACGGAAACCAAATCTGCCACAGTTTACTAAAATGAACATATCTTATTCAAACCTTCACCAAATTAACCATGGTTTGATTCTTTAGAACCCTAACTCAACTATCTAGCTGATCATTATCCTCCTCAACCGAACCACACTCTCTCACTTAGAGAAATTCAGCCATCTTTCCCCTGCTTTCCAGTTTTCCCGTAGCTCAAGCCAATCCTTGGAGATTCAAGCTCAAATCTCTTCCAAACCTCCATTAATCCACAAGGTAAGCTTAGGGTTGTATTATGGATCCATTATGAGTCATTTTCATTCATTCATCCCTAATTTTGATCATGGTTTCATGGATATATGGCTGCCTTGAAGAGATAATTAGGTTATGGGTTCTTAGGTTGATCTCTTTCAATTCTTAATGAATTTGATTGATTCCAAGTATGAATATGATTGTATTGATCTCTTCCTTGCATTTATGGTAATGTATTAGCTAGTAGTTGAAGCATTTACGAGATTTCATTAATGAGATATTGAAGTTATAGCATGAAATGATCATCACATCCTTCATCTCACGTTTGATCCTTCTAGGGGCTGGATTGCATGTTGATTTGGAGTTTTTTTGCTGCATATTTATTGCCTTAACTTACCTGATCTTGTTGGGTTGAAGTTGCTTTGTTGATGCTCTATTTTTCTCCATCTTTCTGCACCATTTCTGCTGTAGCGCTCAGGGTGGCTCCCGCGACCCTAAATGCATGAAATTCGGTCGCGCCCGTGACTCATATTTAAGCTGCTCACGTATTCTGCTAATTTGGAAGGAAAATTTGCTGAAAAATAGGGTAGCGGCCGCTACCATTTCTTGAAGAAAATGGGTCGCGGCCGCGACCCCTGCTCTTTCCGGAGAAATTTCGATTTTTAAAACTGATCCGCATGATTTAATGTTGTTTTCTATTTTCCCAGGTTTGCATGCATGCATGGCTACATCCTTATATTTATATGTTGAATGAATAAGATACTAATTTCATGTGTTTGTTATTAAATGCATGCATAATTATTCATATTGTGGTAGATTGCATGTTTTTATACGTACTCATTACAATGCATGTTTATTTGTTGCATGTTGCTATTAAATGCATGCAATACTATATTATATATATAAATAGATGGATATATATATATTATATATTATTTAATGCATATTTGATGATATATATATATATATATATATATTAAATAGTATTGTTTAATTTAATTAAATTTTAGAATTTAATTGTTATCTATTTTGTGTTATTTAATTTCCGAACATGACTTAAATGTTTCTATTTGCCTATTTTCTAATTGTATTCATGTTATACTACGTGTTATGGTTGTATTTGAAATTCGTGGATCAATTGATTTAAATGTGAAGGCTATGAACTTGAACGACTTTAAATGATTCTTGAAATGATTGAAATGAATGCTTATATGTCTTTAAGATATTAATAGTGCACATAAACATGTTTATTACATAACATACTCTTTTATGCATTCATATCGTGATCATTTCATTCCCGAGCGTCTTAATTGCTCATTTTGAGTCTCACTTCACCTCTCTTGCACAGATTTTGATCCCGCTGGAGACGAGGCCGGTCTTTGAGGCTTTCGTATCTTCTTTTGTCGGTTCGAGGTGGGTTTTTCTTCTAAATAGATAAATTCACCCGATATATCTCCCTATGTGAAAAGTTTTAAGCCAAAGTAATATGATTATATATATATATTGAGTCTTTTCTCGAGTAAATGATTGCAAACGTATAACCTTTCTTTTATGAATCCTACCTTATGTTTTGGCGAGATATGATTGTTATGCACGGGCCCTGGGACTTAGTGCATGTGGCTATCCGGGGAGGCAAGGGCCGATGGTGATCCCTTGTATTAGTCCCAACCAACTACGGTGATACCGGACCTCGCTAGGAGATTAGCGAGGAATGGGAGCTGAGTGCCTTTGGGGGATTCATGTACCCCCTCTGGCCTATGTATGGACCGGTGGTCAGGTCCTGCAAACCCGTCCACCACTTGGAGGGAGAAGGTGTATATGTATGATTATGATCATGAATGTATGTGCACCAAAGATATGTATGTTAATGAATAAACTATGATATGATTACACTAGGAGAAGGTTGGAGATTATGCACGCCCACTCGTCGGGCCTTGAAACCCTATGCCTAATTATGAATGAATATGATAGTTATAAACCCGTAGATGCCTTTCTTTATCTCACCCACTTGGGAAAGCTTCTAACACTTCTTACGGGTTTATAGCTTACATGTATATGTTTCAATTCTGTCATATTTATATATGAAGCCTGTTTTATACCCACAAGTCCCTTTTGGATTGAACCTGGCTTGTATTCAGTTGTGTTGTGCAGGTGTCAGGGAGCTAGGCGGGAATTCGAGTCGATAGGTCTTGCATTTGCTTCTAGCTCTTGTAGTTGTCTTTACACTTGCATACTTTTATTTATGATTATTGTATTTGGAGCGTTCTTGATAGTTTAAGCCGTGATGGCTCTTTTGGATACCCTCGTATTGTATATGAATTATTTTTGGAGTTTGTATGCTCGTGGTACATATATATGATATGTTTTGTTACACTAATGGTTCCGCTTAAGTGATTTACTCTGATTCGTTTGGTTTAAGGTTTAGCCCGCCTAGCATAACGTGTGTGTTTATCCCCGTTCGCCGTGACTTAACTAGAGTATGGATTGTCCATTTCATATTCAGGTAGGGTCCCGGTGCGGGGGATGTGATACCTTGAGCTCGGGTGTTACATCCTTAAGTGGTATCAGAGCTTCGGGTTGCAAAACCCGGGCTCTCTTGTCTAGTGAGTCAGTTTAGGTCGTTCGACTTTAGGAACTACTTGACAATGTGATATCATATGCATTCCTTACGTGCTTATGTGCTCTAATTATTGAAGTTTGATTGAATTAATTGCACCTTCATGCATCAACTAAGAGAAACATGCATTTCAGTGTTTCTTTGACAGAATGCCTCCGCGTAGACATCGTGAGAGATCACCGGGGCGACGCCGACACCGTGATCGATCTCCTACACCACAACAGCAAGAGCAACAACGATAACCACCTTCGATGGATATGGGAAAGTTTATGGAAGCGGTATTTAATTATGTCGAGCATAGAAGAGCTCAAGCTCCACCACCACAACCCGTTGAGCAACCGGCTCCACCAAACAACAATAGGGATCCTCATGGAGTATTTCTGAGCTAAAATCCTCCTCGTTTTTCTTGTTCCATTGATGATGAGGTATTGGAGGGTTGGTTAACAAGAATTGAAAGAATATTTGGAGTTCGACAGTTCACTACTCAAGAGAAGGCCCAATTCGCTATATTTCAACTAGATGGCGGGGCTTATGATTGGTGGGAAAGAACAAGGGAAAAGCTTGAAGTGGATGGCGAAGAGGTGACATGGGAGGTTTTTAAACGGGAATTCCGAGAGTGTTTTGTTCCCGAGGTTGTTAGGGAGCGTAAAGAGCAAGAATTCATGGATCTTAAACAAGGGAATCGAACAGTGGCTCAATATATTGCCATTTCCAACCGACTTGGGAAGTATGCTCCACATATTACCCGTGATGAGAAGAAGAAGGCGAAGAAGTTTATTGCCGGGCTGAGACAGGATTTGAGACATGGATAGGTGGGGCATAATTTTATATCTTTTTCGGACATGGTGCAAAGGGCTTTGGAGCAAGAAGAGGAGTATAAGAAGAAGGATTCAATCTTCAAAGCACCAATAGGACAGGGTAGAGGCTCGGCATCGGGATCAAGTATGAGATTTAATCCAGGTAAGAGGCCTATGACTTCAGCCGCTCCTCCTCAGAAAGAGTATTTCAAAAAGCCTCGAGTTGGAGGTCAGAATGTTCCTCATGTTATACGAGCCCCTCAGGCTTTGCCAGCTCCTACGGGAAATCGCCGAGATATACCTCCATGTGCTCATTGTGGGGGACCAACTCATACTTATAACAATTACCGAAGGAGGTTGGGGTTATGCCTCATTTGTGGAAAAAGTGACCATATGGTGAATACTTGTCCGGATAAAGCTCCAGGGTTTCGAGGAGGTGTTCCGAGACCTATGATCCAGGCACGTACTTATGCCCTTGAGGGCGAGGAACAAAATGTAGAAGCTGATCCACACGCCGTGGTGGAAGGTACCGTTTGCATTCATAACACGAACATTCATGCATTATTTGATCCGGGTGCTACCCACTCTTTCATATCTAGCGATCTATGTGCTTCTATGTGCGTACCTGTTACTTGTGCCAATTCTTGTTATTTTGTGAGTTCGCCTCTCGGAGGAAGTTTGCAGACGGATCGGGTTATTCGAGGTTGTTCGGTTTTGATAGAAGGGAAAGATTATTCGGCAGATTTCATAGTGATGCCTATGAAGAAGTATGGGGTAATCTTCGGTATGGATTGGTTATACCGGCACCGGGCCGAAGTGGATTGTTTTAAGAAGAAGATTAAATTGGGGAAGATTTGATTGGAAAAGTGGGGTCGAAGTATACACCGTTCTTATCGCTTATGGAAGCTAGTAAGTTAATAAGAGACGGGGCTATGGGATTCGTTGCATATCTTCTCAACAAGCCTAAGGATCAAATTAAATTTGAGGAGACCGCCGTGGTTAAGGATTTTCCCGGTGTTTCCGAAGAATTTGGGTTCTTTGCCACCGAATCGTGAGATCGATTTTGTCATAGATTTATATTCGGGATCAGAACCGTACTCTAAGACTCCTTATAGAATGGCTCCGGCGGAGTTGAAGGAATTGAAAATTCAACTGGAGGAATTACTTAAGATTGGATACATTCGGTCGAGTTCATCTCCGTGGGGTGCTCCGGTTCTTTTTGTTAAGAAGAAAGATGGAACGTTGAGGATTTGTATAGATTACCGGGAGCTTAATCGGATGACTATCAAGAATAAATATCCGTTACCCCACATCGAGGATTTGTTTGACATGTTGCAAGGTTCAGGGGTTTATTCGAAATTGGATCTAAGGCAAGGTTACTACCAATTGAAAATCCGGCAAGAGGATATACCTAAGACAGGATTTAATACCCGGTATGGACATTACAAATTCGTAGTAATGCCTTTCGGATTAACTAATGCCCCTGCAACATTTAAGGATATGATGCATCGGACTTTTCGGCCTTATTTGGATAAATTCATGGTTATCTTCATCGATGATATCTTGGTTTATTCGAGGAATCCGGAAGATCATGCCAAGCATCTCAGATTGGTCTTGCAGACATTGAGAGAGCACCGGTTGTATGCGAAGTTTAGTAAATGCGAATTCTGGATCGACCGGGTTACTTTTCTAGGTCATATTATCTCGAGTAAGGGTTTGGAAGTAGAGCCTTCAAAAATCGAGACGGTTATTCAGGGGCAGAGTCCGAAGAATGCTTCCGAGGTCAGGAGTTGCTTGGGTTTAGCTGGGTATTATCGGAGATTCGTTAAAGCCTTCTCAAAGATTGCAGCTACTTTGACTCGTTTGACGAAGAAGGAAGTCAAGTTTGATTGGGACGAGGCATATGAGGCGAGTTTCCAACTCTTGAAGGAGAAGTTGACCACTGCACCGGTATTAGCACTTCCTGAAGGCACTGAAGGATACATGGTTTATACGGACGCCTCGAAAGAAGGATTGGGATGTGTCTTAATGCAGAATGGAAGGGTGATATCCTACGCCTCAAGGAAGTTAAAGGATCATGAACAGAATTATCCCACCCACGATCTCGAGTTAGCCGCAGTGATCTTTGCTTTGGGAAAGTGGAGACACTACTTATATGGAATTCCTTTCGAGATCTTTTCTGACCACAAGAGTCTTCAATATTTGTTTTCTCGTAATGAGTTGAACAAGAGACAAAGGCGAAAGATGGAGACTTTAGTAGATTATGAGTGTACGATCCGATACCATCCCGGAAAAGCTAATGTGGTCGCTGATGCACTTAGCAGGAAGGCTAGTGTGTCTAACGTGAAAGTGGAAGTTGGAAATGAATCCGAGTCTTTCAAGTTAAGAGCAAGTATTCAGAATATTACGGTATAACCAGATCTTCAACAGAGGTTATTTGAAGCTCAGAGAAACGATCCTGAGGTTCAAGAATTAGCTGAGAAAGCTAGAGTGGATTCCGAATGCCCGTTCGGGTTTGATGATACGGGACTCTTAAGGTTCAAGAACAGGGTGGTTGTGCCGGATGAATTGAAGAGAATTATTTTTGAAGAAGCTCACAGATCAAGGTATTCGATACATACCGGAGGTAATAAAATGTACAAGGATTTGAAGCAGTTCTATTGGTGGAATGGAATTAAAAGGGATGTAATTAATTTCGTGAGACATTGTTTGACTTGTCAAACCGTGAAAGCCGAGCATCAGAAGCCATCGGGGCTACTTCAACCGCTACCTATTCCGGAATGGAAATGGCAACAAGTGGCGATGGATTTTGTTTCCGGTCTTCCTAGAGTGAAGGGTGGTCTTGATGGGATTTGGGTGATCGTGGATAGATTAACGAAATCGGCACATTTTCTGGCTATTCGAATGTCGGATAAAATAACTAAGTTAGCTAAGAAGTATGTTGATGAAATTTTCCGACTTCATGGTGTGCCTATCAGTATTGTATCAGATCGAGATCCGAGGTTCACTTCTAGGTTTTGGCAAGAATTGCAAAGAAATCTAGGAACAAGGCTTCAATTTAGCACAGCTTTCCATCCTCAGACAGATAGCCAGTCGGAGAGATTAATCAAATATTTGGAGGATATGTTGAGGGCTTGTGCATTGGATTTCTCGAGTTCGTGGAATGAGCAGTTATCCCTGATTGAATTCGCCTATAATAACAGTTTCCAAGCTTCGATAGGAATGGCGCCTTATGAAGCTTGTGACGCCCCGTTTTCTCGAAGGGCCTCCTTACGACATCAACAAGTAAGTCTCTACATTTATGTGTGTTTAATTTAAGAGTTCTTGAATTATGTGATTTAATGTAAATCCAATTTAATATGTGTTCATTCGAATTATTCTAAGATTAATTGCCAACTTGATTAATTACGAGCATATTTAACCCTAACTATCTAATTTGATTTAATTCAGATTTATTCCAAGAAATAATTGTTAAATTGATTTTAAATCCATCATGTTACTTAACTTGTTTAATTTCGGTTTACTTGAATTCCTTGAGATTAATTGCCAATCATCTGTTCACGAAATGTCGTTAAATTGTACGAAAAGTTTCTAAAATTAAATTGAATTAAACTCTAATTGGTAAATATATCTCTTTCATTTTAATTTGTAAAATTAATTCGGAGCTTGAATGTTTATTCGTAACTTTACCAATTTTATTTACGATTATTTGTATGCGCTATTACTTGCTACGCGATAAGGATACCCGGTTGTATATAGCTTGTGCACAAGACACATTTCTCCCAATCCCTTTTCTCTCTCTCTCTCTCCTCTCCCACTCTCTCTTTCCCGAGGGTCACTATGCGCGGCTTCGGTTACGAGCCCATAACTCGATCATTTCTCGACGGAATCCAACAAACGAATAGTCCATTTTGATTATCTCGGTGAGACCAACGTAAGAGTACCAATTTCACTGCCTAAAGACAAATGGTGGCGGAGTTATGGCCGGATTTCAGTAGCAGCGGCGGAGCTGTCAGACCGCCGCCACTTCACAGGCATTTCGCGGCGTTTTCCGGCCACTTCCTTGGTACACGCGCCGAAGACCCACCAAGAGGACTTCCCGGCACAGCGGTTGACGTCGACAGCGCTGCCATCGGATCAGAGACGGCACCGCACGCGCCGCCCAAAGCTCGCGGCGGCGGCGCGAGTTACTGTAGCGGCGGCGGCAGAAACTTCGGCGGCCAACGGGGGCCTTTTCCGGCCATCTTTTGGTCTCGGGCTCTTCACAAAAGTTGTTCAGAATGACGAGAACTAGTGACCTATGATCAGGCAACTCCAGATTCGGTGGTTTGGCGGCGGATCGCCGACGGCAAAGTGGCGGTGCAACAGCGGCACTAGCTCCGAGGATTTTTCCGGAAATCTACCTTAGGGCTTTCGAAGAGCTCGTCATGGGTAAGACAACGCCTCTTTCGGATCGCATTTTGGTTCACCGGTTTGGAAGTAATTTGAGTTTGAAGATTTAGTGTTTTCGTGTTCTTAGATTTCAGATCTAGGACAATCGGTTTGGAATTTCTAGAAATTGATCGAGGATTCGGAACGGGCACGAAGACTTCATCCAGGACTGATTTTTTGGGATTTTTCCGGTGACTTTTGACGGCGACCCGGTGGCGGCCCGGCGACTTTCCGGAGGCTCCGGTGGCGGTACTCCGGCAAATTTCGGATAGAATGTTCTTCTCATTGTGGTGAGTTCAACGCCACTTTCCGTTCGTTAATCGGACACTCGACCTATTTATTACGAAGTATTTTGCGTAATTGTGATTATTTGAATTAATTGTTTTAAGTGCAAATAAATTGGTTATTGTTGGTTTGTTGATCGAGATGTATTCCAATCGTATATGAAAACATGTGTTGAATGGATTGTGATATGCATGAATGTTTCGATTTACAGTTTGAATGCCGATGTGATGAATTTATACTATGTGTTTAGATATGAAGGGGTGTTAGTGTAATATCTAGAAACTAATCTTTTATGTGACTAAATGAACTTGAATGATATTTTAGAAGAACGAACATGTTGTGATTTCTCTATATGGATTTGAGACGTTCTCAATGTTATGTTTGTTGTAAATTGTGTTTCAAATATAAATTTAGATACATGAAGGATGCTTGAACAACTTAAGACTTGATGCATGATAGGGGTTAGAATTGTAATATCTTGATTTACTCTTATTACTTGAAAATGGTATACTATGAAATACGATAAACTGATAATTGTCATCCTTTCTAAGTAATTAATTCCTAGTTGAATAATTGTATAAACAACTTAAACGAACAATTATGCTTAGTAATCAACTAAGGGGATGTAAGTGTAATATTTATGAAACTATGAATGTGACTTGAGCTTGTATACCAAACATATTGTGAAGTTGTAAAGTATGATCTTAAGTGAATTAAATGTACTCTTTATTTGTATCAAGCATGTCATCTACGTACAATAACCTTGTATGTTTATATGATCAAGTTGCTCTTACTTATGCACTTTATAACTCGTCATGAACTTGATGCTTAATTCTAATATTATAATTGAACCCTGTGACATTGGATGATTTAATATGCATTTTATGATTACATTGACTTCCTAAATTGATTGTGCATCTTTGGATATGGAATTACGTGTCGGTTGCTTGTAAATATGACTTTGT
Organism: Lantana camara; assembly: GCA_037501455.1. Taxonomy (NCBI): domain Eukaryota; kingdom Viridiplantae; phylum Streptophyta; class Magnoliopsida; order Lamiales; family Verbenaceae; genus Lantana; species Lantana camara. The sequence continues at coordinate 66,725,161 of CM074862.1, forward strand.
TGAGCATTGATATGCCTTGAATGACCACGATACCTTATCCAAGCACAACATGAACACTTATGCATAACCACGATCATGTTGAGCAACGCCGTGCGTCTTGTTTGGTTCATATAGAGTCTAAGTCTGGGCTTCTGTATGTCTTGTCACAGAGTTTGCTGGTGCCGGTGGGACTGAGGTTTAGAGTGTTTGGCCCTTCACACTCTCAGACTCTACTTTCACGAGGTGAGGTTTAGGATTTTGTATAGTTACACGACCTATGGCCTTAATATGCTGATTTCAACCCTTGCATGCGAGTATATCTATTATAAATACGTATGTGTTGGATATGATATGTTTATGACCTTGTGAATCAACTCTGTTTTGGAAAAATTAGATATGAAAGCATATGTAAGTGGTTTTGAAAAGTTATGTTATGTTATGTTTCTGTAGCGAGTTGGCCATGAAATATTGGCATCTGTATATATGTATGTATGTGGATCCGAGGAGCTATGGGTAAGGAATCCCTGGGACGGTATAGGGCCGTCAGGGCTCGGCCAGTGCATAGTCTCCATTTGAGATATCATTGCGCGACTCAGGGAGATAGGGGAGGCGTGATATCTTGAGCCTTCGGTGTACAGCCGGGGAGGACTCTTGTGGGTTCGTTACCCCTTGAGGGTTTGTCTGTTATGGATGGTTTGGAGACGGTACATCTCCTCCATCATTGGTGTGACGGTTGGATTGATTTCTGTATTTATGTTTTGATATGTTCTGAGGAGTAAAGGTTGGAAGCTTGTACTCGCCGAGCATGTGTTCTGTTATGTCTGGGAATCATGAATCGAGATAGAGTTTCTGAAATGTTTTCTAAAGCTTATACTTATAACTATCTTTTGGGTACTTTTGGAAATGTCTTTGGTATGCAACACCTATCTCCGGTTCATGAGTCCACCCTTCTGATATGTGCTGTGCTCCATATATATATACAGTGGGTTTGCGTTAGCCCCCTCACTCGGTCAAGTTGACTGACCCCTCATTTACACTTTTAGTTGCAGGTTGTTGGCGTTTGCTAGGCGGAAGTGAGTCCTTTGAGTTGCACTTCGTCGGTCTAGTCTTTCTATTTGCATTTGTCCTCTCATACACTCTACTTACACTTAAGACTTGTAGACTTGAGATTATACTTTACTATTCGGTAGCCCCTTGTGGCACCCTCATTCGGCCCCCTGTGGCACTTGATGATTCTTAATTTATGTTGATATTCGGGATTAGGTATCTATGCTAGTTGAACCCGTCACCTGCTTTGCATGTTTTGTTTTAAATGCTTCCGCTATCTATTGTTGTTGGTTTTAATTGCTTCCGCACTCTGAGTTTTGGTCAAGTTAGATCCGCCTAGCATAGTGTGTGAGTTGGTCTCCCGTTCGCTCTGATTCGGATTCGGGCATGAACTTTCGTTGTATGTTCCGGGTCTGGGTCATAGTGCGGGGGATGTTGCATCCTCCGTTTGGGGTGTTACAAAGCTCTGTACGGACGTAAGTGTAGATCTCCCTTATTCTTCGACCTTGAGGAGTGGAATTGGACAAAACAAGAGGGACTGAAACGAGGAGAAAAGAAAGAGAAGCCTTCTGAGGCAGTGCAGACGGCGATTGATAAGGTTCAGATAATTCAACAAAGAATGAAAGCGGCTCAAGATAGACAGAAGAGTTATGCGGATCGGCGGAGAAAGGATCTTAAGTTTGAAATTGGTGATAGGGTATTTCTGAAAGCTTCGCCACGAAAGGGGTTTTCAAGGATTGGAAAAGGAGGTAAGTTCAATCCTCGTTATCTGGGTCCATATGAGATTCTTGATAAAATTGGAGATACGGCTTATCTCTTGAATCTACCTCCGAGTTTGACTAGAATTCCCAATGTATTTCATGTCTCCCAAGTTCGCAAATATTATTCGGATGAATCCGAGATCCTACCCGAGGAAGAGGTAGAAATTGAGCCTAATCTCACCTTCGTTCAAAAACCGGTTAAGATTTTGGATCGGAAATTTCAAGAATTAAGAAACCGGCAAATCCCACTAGTTAAAGTGTTACGGAGAAGTGATAAGACAGAAGAGGCTACGTGGGAGACGGAGGATAAAATGAGAAAGTTCCATCCCGAATTATTTCCGGGCAATCAGTGAATCCGAGGACGGATTCTTTTAAGGGGGAGAGGTTGTGACGCCACGATATTTCGGCCGTACAGGTATGACGTATGTGTTTACCAAATTGCGCAAATTAAGTATTTATAAGTGTTTTATATATTTTATTTTAAATATTAAAATATTAATTATTTATAATCTAAGTTATTTAATATTAAATATTCAATTTATTTCGTGGTTTGAATTTAATTGAATTAATTAGTGTGTTTTATTTTAAAAGCTTAATTAATGCATGCATTATTATTTATAATATACACATATACGAATTTAATTTTTTTTTATTATTTGAAATGTTATGGATTTTGAATGCTTTGTATATGAGTGTTATAAACGTGCTTCGGTTTTTATGATTTGATATCGAAATTTTGTGAAAATTTAATATGTTGGACTTATACGTGTCATGTATATGAATGTATGTTCGTTTCATGTTTTCGGGTTCGTTTTCATGAGTTTCGAATTTATTTTGATTTTGGAATCCAAATTGGGGGCTAACGAGCAATTAGCGGACCCTTGGTTCCATATTTGATATCTTGAGCCAGGAAACTCGGATTTGAGTTTCGTCAACTTCGTTGAACTCGTATCCAAAATTCGAGTTTGATGAACGTAGCCTTATATTTTTCCAAAGTTATTTGAACCTCCGAAATTCAACCGAAACACGAAACGGAAACCAAATCTGCCACAGTTTACTAAAATGAACATAGCTTATTCAAACCTTCACCAAATTAACCATGGTTTGATTCTTTAGAACCCTAACTCAACTATCTAGCTGATCATTATCCTCCCCAACCGAACCACACTCTCTCACTTAGAGAAATTCAGCCATCTTTCCCCTGCTTTCCAGTTTTCCCGTAGCTCAAGCCAATCCTTGGAGATTCAAGCTCAAATCTCTTCCAAACCTCCATTAATCCACAAGGTAAGCTTAGGGTTGTATTATGCATCCATTATGAGTCATTTTCATTCATTCAACCCTAATTTTGATCATGGTTTCATGGATATATGGCTGCCTTGAAGAGATAATTAGGTTATGGATTCTTAGATTGATCTCTTTCAATTCTTAATGAATTTGATTGATTCCAAGCATGAATATGATTGTATTGATCTTTTCCTTGGATTTATGGTAATGTATTAGCTAGTAGTTGAAGCATTTATGAGATTTCATTAATGAGATATTGAAGTTATAGCATGAAATGATCATCACATCCTTCATCTCACGTTTGATCCTTCTTGGGGCTGGATTGCATGTTGATTTGGAGTCTTTTTGATGCATATTTATTGCCTTAACTTACCTGATCTTGTTGGGTTGAAGTTGATTTATTGATGCTCTGTTTTTCTCCATCTTTCTGCACCATTTCTGCTACAGCGCTCACGCGACCCTAAATGCATGAAATTCGGTCGCGCCCGCGACTCATATTTAAGCTGCTCACGTATTCTGCTAATTTGGAAGGAAAATTTGCTGAAAAATAGGGTAGCGGGCCGCTACCATTTCATGAAGAAAATGGGTCGCGGCCGCGACCCCTGCTCTTTCTGGAGAAATTTTGATTTTTAAAACTGATCCTCATATTTAATGTTGTTTTCTATTTTGCCAGGTTTGCATGCATGCATGGCTACGTCCTTATATTTATATGTTGCATGAATAAGATACTAATTTCATGTGTTTGTTATTAAATGCATGCATAATTATTCATATTGTTGTAGATTGCATGTTTTTATACGTACTCATTACAATGCATGTTTATTTGTTACATGTTGCTATTAAATGCATGCAATACTATATTATATATATAAATAGATGAATATATATATATTATATATTATTTAATACATGTTTGATGATATATAAATATATATTAAATAGTATTGTTTAATTTAATTAAATTTTAGAATTTAATTGTTATCTATTTTGTGTCATTTAATTTCCGAACATGACTGAAATGTTTCTATTTGCCTATTTTCTAATTGTATCATGTTATACTTCATGTTATGATTGTATTTGAAATTCGTGGATCAATTGATTTAAATGTGAAGGTTATGAACTTTAACGACTTTAAATGATTCTTGAAATGATTGAAATGAATGTTTATATGTCCTTAAGATATTAATAGTGCACATGAACATGTTTATTACATAACATACTCTTTTATGCATTCATATCATGATCATTTCATTCCCGAGTGTCTTAATTGCTCATTTTGAGTCTCATTTCACCTTTTTTGCACAGATTTTGATCCCGCTGGAGACGAGGCCGGTCTTTGAGGCTTTCGTATCTTCTTTTGTCGGTTCGAGGTGGGTTTTCTTCTAAATAGATAAATTGACCCGATATACCTCCCTATGTGAAAAGTTTTAAGCCAAAGTAATATGATTATATATATATATTGAGTCTTTTCTCGAGTAAATGATTGCAAACGTATAACCTTTCTTTTATGAATCCTACCTTATGTTTTGGCGAGATATGATTGTTATGATTGTTATGCACGGGCCCTGGGACTTAGTGCATGTGGCTATCCGGGGAGGCAAGGGCCGACGGTGATCCCATGTATTAGTCCCAACCAACTACGGTGATACCGGACCTCGCTAGGAGATTAGCGGGGAATGGGAGCTGAGTGCCTTTGGGGGATTCATGTACCCCCTCTGGCCTATGTATGGACCGGTGGTCGGGTCCTGCAAACCCGTCCACCAATTGGAGGGAGAAGGTGTATATGTATGATTATGATCATGAATGTATGTGCACCAAAGATATGTATGTTAATGAATAAACTATGATATGATTACACGAGGAGAAGGTTGGAGATTATGCACGCCCACTCATCGGGCGTTGAAACCCTATGCCTAATTATGAATGAATATGATAGTTATAAACCCGTAGATGCCTTTCTTTATCTCACCCACTTGGGAAAGCTTCTAACACTTCTTACGGGTTTATAACTTACATGTATATGTTTCAATTCTGTCATATTTACATATGAAGCCTGTTTTATACCCACCAGTCCCTTTTGGACTGAACCCGGCTTGTTTTCAGTTGTGTTGTGCAGGTGTCAGGGAGCTAGGCGGGAATTCGAGTCGATAGGTCTTGTATTTGCTTCTAGCTCTTGTAGTTGTCTTTACACTTGCATACTTTTATTTATGATTATTGTATTTGGAGCGTTCTTGATAGTTTAAGCCGTGATGGCTCTTTTGGATACCCTCGTATTGTATATGAATTATTTTTAGAGCTTGCATGCTCGTGGTACATATATATGATATGTTTTGTTACACTAATGCTTCCGCTTTAGTGATTTACTCTGATTCGTTTGGTTTAAGGATTAGCCCGACTAGCATAACGTGTGTGTTTGTCCCCATTCGTCGTGACTTAACTCGGGTATGAATTATCCATTTCATATTCGGGTAGGGTCCCGGTGTGGGGGATGTGACACCTTGCGCTCGGGTGTTACAGTCCCTTTGGTAAATTCATCGGCCTCTTTCCTTTGTTAAATCCCGAGCCTGATCCTTACACTTGTCCCTGACGATAACCTGGTCTCTGAGCATTCACAGAATCTTCCACTTTCAGGGCCTTTAGAGTAGCCTTCGCCCAAGTACTTGTGTTAACCGCCTCAAGAGCTGCCTGGATATCCGGTCGAAGCCCTTAACAAACTGCATAGCCTTATGAAAGTCATCACTCGCTATATTAGGCGCATAGCGGGATAACCTCTCATACTCTGAAATATACTCGGCTACAGAGCTCGATCCCTGCTTCAATTCAGTGAATTCCATTAATCTTCGAGTACGTGATGAAAGAGGGATGAATTTATTCTTAAACTCCCTTGTATTGACTTCCCAATTGATCTCTTCTCCAGCTGCTTCCAAGACTATCCTTGTGCTTTCCCACCAAGAGTAGGCTTCCCCTTGCATCAAAGTGATGGTGCATCGAGCCTTCTCTCGGGACCCACATGGAATGAGCTCCCATATCCTCTCGACTTCTTTCAACCACATTTCCGCCTGCATATCATTTCCTTTGAAAAACTTAGGAGGTCTTTGGTTCTGAAACTCCCTAAGTATAACTGAAATCGGTGCCTCGAGCGGTATAGCAGGTGCTGGTGGTGCTGGAGGTGCCGGTGGTACATAATCTCGAAGCCTCTGATCTATGATGTTGATAACTGAATTTACAAAGGCCTCTGCCGGCTGTGGCTGTGGAGGTGAAGGTGTAGGAGTACCATCATGACGTCGTCCTGGAGATCTATCACGGTGTCTACGTGGAGGCATCCTGTCAAAAAACACTGAGAATGCGTGCTAGGTTTAGCTTATGCATGATAATGCAATCAATTCCATCAAAATTCGAAATTTAAACCAATTAAGCACGAAAGAGAAACATATGCAACAGATTGTCAATTAGTTCCTAAGTCGAATGACCTAGACAGACTCACACGACACAAGAGCCCGGGTTTTGCAACCCGAAGCTCTGATACCACTTAAGGAAGTAGCACCCGAGCGCAAGGTACCACATCCCCCGCACCGAGACCCGGCCCGAATATGAAATGGACAATCCATACCCGAGCTAATTCACGGCGAAAGGGGACAAACACACACGCTATGCTAGGCGGGACTAACCCTTGAACCATAAAATCAAAGTAAACATTAGCGCGGAAGCAATAACTGATCATAATATATACAATGAGCATGGAAGCTCCAAAAATAATTCGTTTACATCATTCACATGCCATCACGGCCCAAAACATGTACGCTCCACATCAATATTCATATACAAAACTCATAAATAGCGTATGTAAGTGTAAGACCAAAATAAAAGAGTTAGAGACGAGTGCAAGACCTATGACTCGAATTCCCGCCTAGCTCCCTGACACCTGCATAAAACAACTGAAAGCCAAACAGGTTCAGTCCAAAAGGGATTGGTGGGTATAAAAGCAGGGCATAAATATAATATACGACTATATTTAAACAGTCACATGCAAGCTATAATCCCAAGTTAGGGTTTTAAAGAATTTCTCAAGTGGGTGAAATAGAGAAATCATCAAAAGGGATTATAACGATTCATTACATTAGGTCATTATTGGCCTGGCGAGTGGGCGTGCATTATCTCCAACCAACACCTTGTGTAGTTTATTAAACATTTATTCATTCATTCTTTTCATGCATATCATTCTTTCGTGCACATTCATTAATATTTACACCTTCTTCCTCCGGGTTGGTGGCGGGTTTGCAAGGCGCGACCACCCATTCATTGACCAAAAGGGGAACATGACTCCCCAGATGGCACTCAGCGTCCATTCCTCGCTAACTCCTAACGTGGTCCGGTTACATCGTTAATTGGTGGAACTAATGTGAGGGATCACCGTCGGCCCATGCCTCCCCGGATAGCCACTCACACTATGTCCCTGGGGCCCATTCATGCATTCATTCATTTCTCGCCAGAACATTAGGTAGGATTCATAAAATAAGGGCTTTACGTTGCAAACATTTACTCTTTAAAATGAATCTATATATATATATATATATTCATTTTGGTCAAAAACTTTTCACATTGAAGGTAAATATAGGGTCATATAACTAAATAGAAGAGAAACCCACCTTAAACGACAAAAGAGAGCACAAAAGCCTCATTGACCGACCTCGTCTCCAACGGGATCAAAATCTGTGGAAGAAAGGTGAAGTGAGACTCAATATGACCATATAAGACGCTCGGCAATGTAATGATCATGATATTAATGTATAAAAGACTACATTATGTAATGAACACGTTCATGCGCACTATTAATGCGCACTATTAATGCATTTAAATCCCATAAACGAGCCATTCATTCGATATTAGCAACGTTCATATTCATATAAGTCATGAATTTCATATTTCATATCAAACCAATCCAAGGAATTCAATTAACGATCAGGGCACGTACTATAACACGTTTACAATTAGATAATAGACAAATAAATACATTTAAATCGAGATCGAAAATTAAATAAAACATGAAATAGGTAACAATTTAATTCTATAATTTAATTAAATCAAATAATATTTAATATATAGTAAACATATGTATATATATATATATATATATATATATATATATATATACATATATATATACACGTACCTAGCATAATCCCATGCATGCAAATATATCTAAATATATATATATATAACATGCATGCACATGCAAACATTAAACAATTAGATATGCATGCATTTTATGCATTTATTACATATATATATATATATATATATATATTTATACGTATATAGCATGCAACATGAGAATTAGGAAACTCAATTATCAAATTATGCCATGCATCTTAATTAAACAAACACTCACTTCATGCATGCATTAATTAAATCATGCACACAACCAAAACATGCATTACATGCATTTGTAAAGGAAAGAAAGGGAAAAATGGCAGCAGCACGCAGCGGTACAGACCCAATCTCCCCGCCCGGGGAGATTTTGTGCAGCAAAAGTCCCCGCCAGGGGAGCATCGTGCAGAAAGTTTCTGAATAGAGGCTACCCGGCCGGGTCTTTTCATGGCCAAAAATCTCCTCGCCCAGGGAGATCCATTCCAGTACGTAGCAGCAGAACAACAAAGCTTTTTCCCCTGTTTTGCGACATGAATGAGCAGCAGCATGTAGCAGCAACAAAAGCCAAGATATGCAGCATCAATATAGCCTGAACAATCCTTACAAATGAATGAAAACTGACAGCAATTAAGCACGACAAGGAGCAGCAACTTACAGCAGCAAAATCCAGGCCAAAAACAGGGCAAAAACCATGAAAAAACAGAGCAACAACTGTTCTAATTAATCCCAACATATTCAGTTAAGGTAGACCAGCAAATATGCAGCAAAACAACTCCAAATCAACATACAAATCAGCCCCAAGGATGCTCAAACGTGAGATGAAGGTATATGTGATCATTTCATGAATTTTCCTCAAACTGCCATTAATGAAATCTCATGAATACTTCAACTACCATGTAATACTTCACCATAAATGCAAAGAAGAAGTCAAAACAATCATATTCATGCTTGGAATCAACCAGAACCATCAAGAATTGAAAAAGATCAACATATATGCTCATAACCTAACTATTTACTGAATCGGCCATAAACCCATGAAAACATGCTCAAAATTGGGGATGAAAGGATCAAAATGACTCATAATGAATGTATATTACAACCCTAAGCTTGCCTTGTGGATTGGATGAAGTTTAAAAGAGATTTGAGCTTTGAATCTCTAAGGGTGACAAGAGCTACGGGAAAACTGGAGAGCAGAAGGTTTTGGCTGAGTTTTCTTTAAGTGATGAAGGTTATCTCGGTTTGGGGTGATTGAAGCTAGTTAGAGGGCGGATTTAGGGCTCCAAAGCATCAAACCATAGTTACTTTGGTCAAGGTTTGATAAAGTTATGGCTCTTTTAGTAAACTATGGCAGATTTGGTTTCCGTTGCACGTTTCAGTTGAATTTCGGAGGTTCAAATGACTTTAGAAAAATATGAGGTTAAGTTCATTAAACTTGAACTTTCGTTACGAGTTCAGCGAAGTTAATGAAACTCAAATCCGAGTTTCCTAGCTCAAGATATCAAATACGGAACCAAGGGTGCGTTAATTGCTCGTTAGCCCCCGACTTGGATTCCCAAATCAAAATAAATTCGAAACTCATGCAAACGAACCCGAAAACATGAAACGAACATATATTCATAATCACAACACGCATAAGTCCAACATATTAAATTTGCACGAAATTTCGGTATCAAATCATATAGAAACGAAGCACGTTTATATCACACATAAGTAATGCATTTAAAAATCTATAACATATTCAAATAAATGACAAAATTAAATTCATAATTAAATTACAACTAAAGTGCATGAATTAAGATACTTTAAATTAAAAGTGCACAATTTGAATATACTTTACATCAATTGTTTATTTAATTTAAAGTCACAGGCACGATTTAAATATAGTTTCAATTAAAGTGTACGAATTAAATTGTGTTTTAATATTAATAAAGTTAAAATATAATTAATTAACATTATATATGTAAAATTAAATGTATAAAACACGTATAAACAATTAATTCGCAAAATTTGGTAAACATATACGTCATACCTGTACGGCCAAAATATCAGGGTGTCACAAAACAATTAAACATCAAACCATCAGAGTAACAAGGGAGCGGAAGCATAAGTTCAATCATCACATATATATATTGAGCTATATGCTCTATGTACAAACAAAGATAGTCAAATTCCGTCATTTAGGGTCTCCATGACCCTATACAAACATATACGCTCCAAATTCGTATACAATAATCAAAAGATCATAAAGCTTGTATGTAACAGAAAGAAATGCTAGACACTATGCAAGACTCTCCAAGACTCGTATCCCGCCTAGCATTCCCACCTGCAAAAGAAACACTGAAACAACTTCGGGTTTAGTCTTAGGCAGACTGGTGGGTATAAAAATGGCACAATACAATAATAGGGCGGAAATGAAACATATACATGCAAGTTATAATTCCGAGCGAGGTGTTGAAACATTTTCCCAATTGGGCCAAGGCAACCAAATATATCGCGCGGAATTATAACACTAAATTTCATTTGTGAGGTTATTCGTGAGCCGACGAGGGGCTAAGTCTCCAATCTTCACCTTGTGTATTCTTAATCATTTTAGCATTAGTTGTCACACACATAATCTTTAGTGCATAAGCAATGATCGTTCATAATCATTCACATAATCCCTTTTTCCTCCGGTTAGTGGACGGGTTTGCAAAGCCTGACCACCCATTCATTATGGCTAGTGAGGTACATGAATCCCTAAAAGCCCGGTTCCCATCCTTCACTAATCTCCTTGTGAAGTCCGGTATCACCGCAATTTGGTGGAACTAGTACAAGAGGATCACCGTCAGCCCAAGCTTCCCCGGATAACTAAGTACACTAAGTTCCATGGCCCCCATTCATTGTGCTCAAACAATTCTCGCCAAAACATTTCGTAGGGTTCATAAAATAACAGGCTATACGTTCAAAATCATTGACTCTTTGAAAGACTCGATATACGTATATATATTTTGGCCAAAACTTGGACATTGGGTATATCGGGTTATAAGTTTAACTAATAGAAGAAAAACCTACCTGGTAGACAAAAGAATACAACCAAGACCTCACTGACCAGCCTCGCCTCCCACTGGATCAAGATCTGTGTGATAAAAGTAGGGGGAGACTCAATATGACCACATTTGACGCTCGGCAATGAAATGAACGTGTTATGAAATGCATATTAAGAATTAATAAGCAATGGAGATGATTAATGATGTAATTAAGTCATATAATCACATAAACGAATCAAGTTATTCATTCACGTTCACGATTTCATAATCATGTCATTGAAATTCATACTTCCATGTAACAATTATACCCATAATTTATTAGGCTCACATTACATATAAATCATAAGCAAGATGGAAAAAGGTAACAAAACTTAATGAAAGAATTTCTCATGGCTGCCATAAAAGGTGACACAGCCGTGTTACATTTCCAGAGGATTTGGATACAGCCGTGTCCGAATTTTGTAAATTAAAAATCCCAAGTCGAACAATTGACACGGCCGAGTTGGGTTTTTAAATGTTTTGGACACGGCCATGTCCGATTTTTTATAAATATTTTTCACAAGTGGAACATTCAACACGGCCATGTCCATTTTCAGTTCAATCATGACACGGCCGTGTCAGGCTTTCGTCTTTAAAATGAAAACAGAGAAAAAGCTTTGTTTCTGCGGGGAAAAGCTTTTCAAAATAGGGCAGTGACAAGGAAGCTCTTAGGTAGCACTTAGACATGAAATTCCAACACAAAACTCAAGCAAATCATGTATCTCATTCATATTCATAAGAATTCATGCATAAAGTTGGCATATAATCACTCAAACTCAAGCTTTCAAGCATGGAGACATCAAGCTCCTTCAATGGCAGCTTATACCATAATCATCCGACATTAAATTCAAGCATATAGAAATGATAAGGAAGTTACAACCAACATATTCCATGCATTAAATCTCACTTTAAAGTATGAAAAATCATAGAACTAAGAATTTACATCATATTGTTCATTTTCATGCCTTTCTTCATACCACTTGCTTCTCTTGCTTAACCCAATATATAATGGGAAGAAAAGAGAGAGGAAGATGAGGAGAAAACAAATCACACATTACCTTGGAAGAAGATTGGATGAAAATTAGCCTTGAGCTCAAAGTTGGTGGATCAAAAATGGGGTTTTCCTTGGAGTTCTTCCTTGTCTCTTGGAGAAGATGAATTGATCGATCAAATGGAATCATGAGGAAGAAATGGAAGCAAATTCTGATATTTAGAAGCATTCGGGTAGGGTTCGGGTCGATCCAAGTCCAGTTTGTTTAAGAAACGGTTAAAATCAAGTCACAAGGAACGAGTTAATTGAATGCTCGTCGTTGAAGGCTCAAATGACATCAAAAAGGTATAAGGTCAAGTTCAAAAGTTAGGGGTCGTCAAAACAAATTCAACTTCGAAGACGGACCTCGATTTCGAGGTCCGAAGCTCAAGATATTCACAAAACCATTCGGGGTTGCCTATTATTCAAATAGGTCCCTAAACTTTGAAAAAGTGGCAATTAAGCCCAAACCCAATTTCTAATTGAGTCTAAAACATTCAAATAAGTTACAATTTAGTCCTCGGATTACAAAAATCTCCTAATTTCATTCGATTAACACCAAATTCACGAAATTCACATTCATCCAAGTCGGTTCATGTATTCATCGTTCAAATATAGCATCGAACAAAATTTAAAGAAATTATTTCGAATGCAACAATTTCAAATATGTATATGGAATTTAAATCAAATAAGGAATTGAAATAGCGGACATAACACTTACCTGCTCGTATGAAAATGCTGGGTGTTATACAGGGGAAGCAATGACTTATGCATTTATAATTCAGTACAATACTTGTTTGACAAGTACAATTCTACAACCTAGTTACTTGTATATGAATTATGCTCTCTCAAGGTATAACCGTGTATTTAATTAAGCTCAATGTTGCTCTCACAATCATCAATGTATTAATTAAACGAACAAGACCAGGAATAGTGCAATTCCTATTCTAGCGGCTTGGCATGGAATAAGATTTACTGTTGTATAGACCAGAACCAAATCTCTTTGCATTCATACAATCGACTAGTTATGAAAACCTTCTCAATTACTATTCACCTCTCGATTCTCAAGTAATTCTAGATTATGCTAAGGGTGATCAGGCCTTCACAATTCCATTCAAACCAGTTTTCATACTAAGAATTAGCACAAGTCATTCAAGCATCATATCAAATACATATCAGACATTCATCATCACTCCCCTAGCCCTAGGGGTTTAGCTACTCATAATTAAAGCAAAAATCATAAAACTAAAATAAATTGCATTAAGGAAATTCATGTTCATCAAATCAAGACAAAGTTTCAAAGGAAAATCTGGAAAAACGAATCTAGAATGAAAACTAACTAAACTTAAACTCAAAGGAATTAGTTTTATAATTAAAGCAATAAATAAACTGAAAAACCGAAATTGCTAAAGGACTCGATCCTTTCGTCTTCTCGAACTTCTTTTCACAACTCTTCAAAACTCCAAAACTTCTCTCCTCAGGTTAGGTCACGAAGGGAAGAAGAACTCCTACAAAAAGACTCCAAAACGCACTTAAATAGAAACCCTAAATTCTGTCTCACCACCCTAGGTAACGGGCGTTACCTATCTATACACAATCCGTTAACGCCCGTTACTGCCTTGAAATCGCAATAATACTTTTATAAGTGGTAACAACCATTACCACTTTCCTTCTGCCCAGGGGTAATGGGCGTTACCCCTCCGATTCGCCAAAAGCTTTGCTCTTGTGTCTGTTAACGAGGGTTAACCTCTTTCTTCTTCCAAGGGGTAACGGGGGTTACTCCTTTTTTCTAAAAAAACGCGTTAATTCGCCTTGGAACGCCGTTTCTCATCTCCAACTCAATAATTACCTAAATGGAGTAAAATAAACACATAAACACATCAAACGGCACAACAATATACTCCAATTAACACTAAGGATCATGAGGATTTCACACTCAACATACATACAAAACACAGTCAAACCCAGACAGACATAAATAACCACATAAAGAAGTGATTGCCTATGAACAAAATCATTTCATTTATTATCTAAAGGTTGTTTGTGATTTTATAAGGAAATAGCAAGTAAACATCTGCTTTAAGGCACTATTCCTAACAATCTCCCACTTACCCGTCAAAGCCACTCAGGAACTAATCTAAGTCACGTCTTCTAAAGATGTCCTTCGAAAGCCTGTTGACTAAGGGCTTTATTAAGTGGATCTGCCATATTCTCTGCTGATGTGACCCTTTTAATTTACACGTCTCCTCTCTTGACGACATCATGAATCAAGTGATACTTCCTCAAAATATGCTTGGTCCTTTGGTGAGATCTTGGTTCTCTTGCTGGAGCAACCGCCCCGGTGTCGTCACAAAACACTGTAACGGGGTCTTTAATGCTAAGAACTACACCCAACTCTTGGATGAAGTTTCTTACCCAAACACTTTCCTTAGCTACGTCATTTGCAGCTAAGTATTTGGCCTCAGTGGTGAATCTACAGTGGTCGCTTGCTTGGAACTTTTCCAACTCATTGCTCTGCTGTTCAGGCAGAATATGTATCCTGACATGGATTTAAAGTCATCCATATCTGATGCAAAGCTTGCATCACAATATCCTCTAATGACAAGATCTTGCTGGCCTTTGTAAACCAAGAACAAATCCTTAGTTCTTCGCAAGTACTTAAGGATGTTCTTTACAGTTGTCCAGTGACCTTCACAAGGGTCAGATTGGAATCGGCTAGTCAAGCTAAGTGCATAAGCCACATCCGGTCGAGTACATAGCATCGCATACATTATACTTCCTATAGCTGATGCATAAGGAATTCTGGACATCCTGGACTTTTCAAGTTCAGTCTTTGGACACAGCTTCTTCGAAAGAACTGTTCCCGGGCCCATTGGAAGTTTTCCACGTTTGGATTCTTCCATACTAAACCTCTTTAGTATTTTGTCTATGTAAACCGATTGTGATAATCCCAAAAATCTCCTAGATCTATCCAAATAGATCTTTATCCCGAGAATGTAGGATGCATCACCAAGATCCTTCATCTCAAATTGGTTCGATAACCAAGACTTTGTTACTTTCATATCATCCTTCGCATTCCCAATGAGAAGGATGTCATCTACATAAAGTATCAGAAATTGAACCGAGGTTTCCAATTCTTTCTTGTACACGAGGATTCATTCGGATTTTGAATAAAGCCAAACGATCTGACTACTTCATCAAACCGAATATTCCAATTCCTAGAAGCTTGTTTCATTCCGTAGATTGATCTTTGGCGCTTATAAATTTTTTGTTCGCTCCCACTGAATGTGAAATCCATGGTTTACTCCATGTAAATGTCTTTGTCAATGTCTCCATTGAGAAAGGCAGTTTTCACATCCATTGGCCATATTTCGTAGTCATAATACGTTGCAATGGCAAGCAATATCCTATTGGACTTTTGCATTTCAACCGGGGAGAAGGTTTCATCAAAGTGTACACCTGGTCTTTGAGTGAAACCTTTAGGAACTAATCTTGCTTTGAAGGCTGACACGCTTCCATCTACTCCAAGCTTGCGCTTATATATCCGTTTACACCCTATGGGCCTGATCCCATCAGGTAGATCAACCAAGGTCCAAACTTGATTAGAGTACATGGAATCTATTTCGGATTTCATTGCTTCTTTCCACTGTTCAGAGTCCGATTCTAACAGTGCCTCTTCATAACTTAATGGATCATTATCCATTTGAGATGTGTGATGGAGAAAACCATACCATCCCTCTGGTTATCTAGGAATGCATTCAAAACGTCTTGTTTGAGGAGGATTTTCATGTGTATCACTCTATTGGATTGGCTGAGGGACCTTTTTCCCTAAACTTGGCATGGAACCTTGGTCTCGAACCTTTTCGAGTTCTGTGATCTTGCCTTTCTTTTCTTTAAGCAATGAGTCCTCAAGAAAAGTAGCATTTCTTGACACAAAAACCTTTTGTTCAAGAGGATCGTAGAAATAATATCCTATTGACTGTTTTGGATATCCTACGAAGTTAAATAAGCTTCATCTAGCTTCAAGATTATCTCCCACTATCCCCTTCACGTAAGCAAGACAACCCCAAATTCTTAAGTAAGAATAGTTAGGGATTTTGCCAAACCACATCTCAAATGGGGTTTTGGGTACAGATTTGGAGGGAACAAGATTCAAAATCTTAACTGTTGATTCTAAGGCATAACCCCAGAATGAAGGTGGCAATTCAGTGAAACTCATCATGGAACAAACAATATCAAGTAAGGTTCTGTTCCTTCTCTTCGAAACTCCATTTAATTGAGGAGTTCCCGAAGGAGTCCACTGAGAGATAATTCCATTATCTCTGAGATGACTAAGGAATTCGTCACTTAGATATTCGCCATCTCGATCAGATCAAAGTGTCTTAATCTTCTGACCAGTTTGGTTCTCAACCTCCTTTTAAAATTCCAAGAATTTCTCAAAGGGTTCGGATTTATACTTCATTAAGTACACATAACCAAAACAACTAAAGTAGTCTATGAGGGTTATGAAATACTGATGATTGTTTCTCATACTTACACTAAGTGGTCCACAAACATCAGTATAGATTAAATCCAATAACGTTACACTTTACCATTAAAGGGAGTTTTGGCCATATTTCCTTTAAGGCACGATTCACAATGAGTTAACTCTTTAAGTTTATTATCATAGAACGATCCTAAATTAGTTAACTTAGCAATCCTATCTTTAGAAATGTGGCCTAAACTTGAGTGCCATAAAGAAGCCGAGATCTTATCATCTCTTTTACATTTGTTTAATTGTTGTATATTCAGAATATTAGTGTCTTTGGTTGTATAAAGTCTTTTAGATAATGTACCAAGTAAAACAGAAGTTTTATTCTTCTTAAGATAAAAGTTTCCATTTCTAGAAAATGTCTCAAAACCTTCACTATCAAGTATTGGAATGGAAATGATATTACGAATAATAGTAGGTACATAAAGGACTTTGTTCAAAACTAAAGTAAAGACACCTAAATCTAATCTACACGTCTCAATGGCTTGGGCTTGAACGCTTGATCCATTCCCAACCTTCAAGACGCATTCTCCTTCTTCGAGCTGCCGAATCTCATTTAGCATTTGTACATCATTACAGACATGAGCTCCACAGCCGGTATCAAGTACCCAAGAATTAGAATCAATAGATAGATTTACTTCAAAAATAAACGCACCTTTCTTTAGAGTATCCTTGTACTCTTGGCAGTTCCTCTTCCAATGCCGTTTCTTGCCACAATGGTGGTAAACGTCCTCTCTCTGGTCCCTTTTCTTCTTGGCCTTTCTGTTTTTAACCCTTCCTTCAGGTTTAAGAGATCCCTTCTTCTTGGGAACTTTCTTCCCTTTGCCTTTAGAAGGCCTAAAAGAGCAAGTGACCATCATTACTTTGTGATCCTTTTTAATCGTGTCTTCAGCAATCACAAGTTGACTAATCAGCTCAGCTACAATAGCATGAGGCTAATTTATGTTGAAGTTTAACACGAAAGGATTGAATAATGGTGGAAGTGATACGAGCAACAAATCCACAACGAGTTCGTCACTCAGTAGCATTTCCATGGAGGTCAGTTTCTTGTTCAAAGCAAGAAAATTGAGACCGTGCTCATGGACACTTGTACCTTCTTTCATTCTAAGATGAAAAAGCTCGTTAGAGGTGTTGTACCTTAAAATATGCTCTTGGGGGCTGTACAATTGCTCGAGATGGTCATAAATCTCCCAAGCGTTATCTATAGACTCATGTTACCTTTGCATATCCGGAGACATGTTGGCCAACATGAGGCAACGGGCTTGAAGATTATCTTCAGACCATTTCACAATCGCCTCTCTTTCCTAGTAATATTTTTGCATCACTAATCTTTCGATCATGGACCCACGACTCGTGAGACATTCATATCTACTTTAGTGTTGAGCAGGACCCATCAATCAGAAGATCTCAACCAAACTTAGTCCGGAACAACCCACTACTCGTGAGACATCGCCCACTCTAAAATGGTCAAGAAATATTAATTACTTTAAGTGATTAATTAGGAAACTAGAATTAATAAGCTACACCAATTACCCCACGACTCGTGAGACAGCAATTAGTTTCACTTATTAAGTCCTAAATCCTATTGATGAAATGCTAGGAATTTTATTACCATGATAAAATACCTATTTATTCGAATTGCTCTATATTTAAGTGGGATTTTCGAATTTCCAGACAATTATCTAGAATGACCTCACGAACATATAATGTCATCCAAATTTTAATTGTCTTGTTCAATGTAGTTTCACATAAAGTGCATCACAGAAGCAATTAGCAGATAACATGTCCTAGCATGATACTAATTATGAGATGATCATGGGTATCCTATCTTATATGTGATTTTGGGAGCCACTCCAAAATCACTTGTTCTAACATTCATGCCACATAAGATAGTTCATATCACATAGGGGTACAGAATTTAATGGAAAAACGCCCTATCTATTACATTTAATAGAAACCCTCGTAAACATTTTGAGGGGTCTTCTTATGGCCACCGTTCTTTAAGTGCTTCTTGTGAATCCTTCTTGTTCCATGGGTACTTGTCTCCAAAAAGAAAATAAAACCTCACTTCCTAAGTTCTACTCTCCTTGCATAAAGTAGTATGGCTAAATTTTCATATTGGCCATAGACAAATACACGGGGCACACCCCGGCCCAAAAACAATACTAAGGAAAGCCACATAATAAACACATAACAGTACGCACATAAATAGGGCTCCAACCCCAATTGAAAACACACAACTATGGGGCTCCGACCCCAAGTGAAATCATCCATGTGCAGAATTTAAAATATATATAAGAATAACCCATGATCTTCTAAACTAGCATGATTCCGCTTGAATTTAAATTTATCAATTAAATTTAAAATTCCCTTAACTTCAAGTTACAACTAATTTAAGTAATTTGAATATTAGTTCATTATTCAAGAATTTATTCAAAATCATTCCCGGATCAATTTGACAAAATCTCAACTAATTCAAAATTAAACTTTTGTCAAAAATATCATTCAAAGTGATATTTAATATTTTCTTGAAAAATTAGAACTTGACTTTATTTCATAAAAATCCCAAATTTTATAATTATTTCAAATAAATAATTTAATAAAATTAAAATCAAATTTAAAATAAAATTAGATTTTTAAAAATGGGATTTTAACGAAACCGAAAACATGATTTGAAAACGGGATCCCGGGACAACCCACGCAAGGCGCGCGGGACAGCCCGCAAGCGCACACGGCCCGCGCGGTCGGCCTAGGCGGGGCAACAGCACCGCGCAGAAGTGCACAGGGCTACGCGCATGGCCGTGCACAGGGCTACGCGCATGGCCGTGCACAGGGCTACGCGCATGGCCGCTGGCCCTTGCGCGGCTTGCGTGCGCTACCGGGCGGGAGTAGATGAGGCAGGGCGGCACTCGCAAAAACGCGAAATGCTACGCGCCATCGCATGCGGCTATACTCCCGTTCTGAATTCATTTTGTAATTTCCAAAAATTCTAATTTTTGTTTCGAATTAAAACAATTCAATATAAATCAGATTAAAACAGTTTAAAACCAGATTTACCAGATAATTATTTTTCACGAATTTTCAAGAAACAGAATTGATCTGACAGATTCGTTTTTAAACCAAAAAAACCAAGAATACGTAACTAATACCCAAATTCAAGAATTTTCAATCAAAATTCCAAACGCAATAAAGATACAATACGAACGTTGCAAGGTGGCTCTGAAACCCCTTGTTGGAAACCACGAAAGAGTTGAGTAGCGGAAGTTTAAAATTTTCCAAAAGTTTAATCGTTGTCTTGTAATTTTCGTATCGTATCGTAGGGTGTTTAGAAACTTATAATGATATAAGCTTTCTAGTGATGCCGTTACCGCCTAACAAACACCCCTTCAAGCGAAATCCCTCGAATGGCCTTTGAATTAGACTCCAAATTAGAAGCCCTCCAAAGCTTATCCACACCAGTCCTAGAACACGATCAAGCAACTAAGAATGCTAGTTCTATGGCTTGTGTTAGGCTAAGATTTACTTTGAAAACTTTTCTTTTGGATTTTCTCAAAAACTTAACACTTCGTGAGTGTTGATATAAAGAATAAGAGAAACACCACCCCTAGTACTTATACTAGGAGGTTCGAACCCTATTAGGGTTTCCTAAACCAATGGGCTTTGTTTTCTAGCTCACTAATTAACTAATTTAATTATTTAATTTAATTGGAATAATAAGTTCCTAACTTATTCTCCAAGTCTAGCAAGAGAAGACTTCTGTCTCCTATAATAGGAAGTTGGACTTTTCAACTTTCCTAAAGTTAAATATCAATATCCAATAAATAATTTAATTCCCAATTAATTATTTATTGGGTTAAGTTTATTTGAGAATAGTCTTAACAATTAATTCAAAAATAATTAAAAGACTAAAATTAATTAATTACAATTTAATTAATTAATTATAGAAAAGAATTCGTATACGAAATAATTCATAGGCACGAGCCCACGTGTGAAGCCACGTGGGCGTGACACGTGGCAGCCACGTGTACATGACATGTGGCAGCAGCTAGAGGGCCAAATTGCATAAACAATTCTTGGACCAAAGTGAATAAAATTGTAGGAATGAAACTTAATTGCATAACTTACATAACTTGAGGGACTTGATTGCAAATTGAATTAATTCATAAATTATAAGAGATGCATCACGTAACATTCCTTCCACATTCTTCATACATAATCATCTACACCATTCTTGCTCTCTTGTCTCTTGAGCAACACCTCAAGAAGAAGGAAGGAGGAATTTCATTATCCTCAAGCTATTTTTCGAAAATTTTTAAGGATTTGAAGCATTACCATCTCCATATTTGCATCTCCTCCTTTCCCTTTTTCATTCAAGGTATAAACATGGGATATATATATATATGAATGCTTTGAAGTTGTAGGTGAAGCTAGGGTTATGAATTATGGTTAATAACTTGATTATTTGTTGTCAGAAATACAAATACATGCTTTCAACATGGATTGGTGCTTGAATTCTTGAAAATCATGGAAGTATATGACATGAGTTGATATGTGGGTAAAGTTGATGATTTTGGTGATTAAGATATGATATGAGTGTTTATATTAAGCTTTATTGTATCTTAAACATATATATGTATTTCCTTTCATGAATTATAGCATATGAGATTGAATTATAGTTGTTTTGAGTGATTTTGGTGTTTGGCTGAGCCTTCCCCTGTTTTCTGCTCTGTTTTTTTTTTCTGCAGAAGTTGAAGGTCGCGCCCGCGACCGAAAATACACATAAAACCGGTCGCGCCCGTGACCCAATTTTTGCCAACTTTTGACTTTTTGAAAATTGCATGAAAAAATTAGATCGCGGCCGCGACCAAAAATAGAGTAAAAATGGTAGCGCCCGCGACCCCTTTGTAATCTGCATTTTGTCCAATTTCGGACCTACGCCATTTTCACCTCGCTTTGACCTAGAAAACGTGCTATATAGCGTTGGAAAGGTCTATGTGTGAAGTTTCGTATCCAATAAAAAAAATTCAATTCTCACTTCTATAATTTAAGATATTCAAGTTTTCCCACAGTATGCACATTTCCGAAAATTGCCGACTTTTGCCTGCCAAAATCTCTCTTATTGCATTCTTTTCACTTTCTTGGCTACCGTATATGACTTATATGAGTTATAAACTTGGTTTAGTGATAATTAGACTCTTAATTGACCTTCCTTAATCATTATTGCATGACATATTGAATATGATTAAGCCGTGCGTCATATTTGGTATTATTATTGAGTCATTTTCTCACAAGTGCACCATGTCCCGTTTCTTGTCTAGTTCTTCTCCAGGGTAGAGACTAGGGATCAATGAGAATGTTCATGCTTCCTTGATCGTGTTGCCTGTCAGGTGAGGTTTAATTACTAGTTATATAGAACCCGTATACCCTTATATGGACTTTCGGCCAAAAGATATTTATATCTATAGTTTTCCATGAAACCACTCATTATTTCAAGCAAGTCATGTTCATGAAAATCAAGCAAGCCATTTTATTGTCATGAATCAAGCACGTTTGATGAGTAAAGTATGTTCACGATTGGGCCCGAGGGTAGTGGATTGAGCCAACCGGGAAAGCAAGGGCTGATGGGTAACTCTGGCGCTATCCTCACCACATTGGGATGACCCCTGAATCCGCTAGGAGATTAGTGGAGGAAGGAGTTCCGGGCTTAGGGATTCATATACCCTCTGCTCAACGATTCATGGATGGTGAAGGCTAGCTACCTTTCCATCATTGGAGGGAGAAGGAGACTGGGGACAGGTCCGGCACCACGGATTGTCCTCGGGTTATTGCATGATTTTCATTCCTTGATTGTGTTGCCTGAATACACTATCGCACCTATGCACTGTAACTGAATTGCATGATCACTTGTTAAATGATCAAGCAAGCATGTTTCATGTACATTTGGAGTAAGGTTGGAGACTGCCTTCACTCGCCGGGCCATGTATTGAATGCATGAAAATGATCAAGTACTTAATATTGACAGTTGTATTCTCCGGCGAAGATATCTACTTATTGAACTTATATATTTATCTTTCTAAGTCTCTACTCGAGAATATAGCTTGCATGTTATCTGCGCTAATATTATTTAAACCCCTCACCCGGTCTTCACAGACTGAAGCCTCCACCTTTCAGGTTATTGCTGGTGCACGCTAGGCGGGAATCGAGTCGAGTCTAGTCCATGTAATCGAGTCAAGCACGGTATATATTATTTACTGTTGCATTAGACTGATTATTATGATTATTCGTTATGAATTCGGAGATGATAATTTATTGATATGTGAACTAGTATGCGAGTTATTTGACAAATGACCGATGTTATAGCATTTTTAATAGTTATATTTGATAGTGAATAGATTATGCTTCCGCGTTATCCTGTTGCGTGTATGAGTTAGTCCCGCCTAGCTTGTCGATTTATTGTATTGACATCCATTCGCTATAGTTTAATTCATGTAAGGATTACCGTTTCGTATGTGGAGCGACCTATAGTGCGGGGGTGTGGCATCTCCACGTGTAGGGGTGCTACATCTTAAGTGGTATCAAAGCCCGGTTGCAAAACCGAGGTTCTAGTGTCGTGTCATGTCAAGTTTAGGTCTACGACATAAGAGTTGATTGTTAGTTTGAGAGTTTTGCATTTTATTTGAATTTCTTGATCTACTTGAATCCTTTGAATTAATTGAATTACTTGATAACTTGTGCATTGCATTGATTTATGCTACTAATTGTTGATAAATTGATCTTGAATTGCCTTATGCTTCAAATTCATGTCCTTGGTATTAATTATGTGACATGAGCATGCCTTACCCACATGCATTTATTTTCAAAAGAAAGTTATGAGTTATAGGTTACAGAAATAATATCAAACCACGGCCAGTCGTTCAACAACTTTAGTCTACTACAAGAATTCTTTTCTAGCTTGGAAGGGTAAGAAAAGGTGCTGGGAAACTCATACAAGGACTTGAAAGCCATTATCAAATTGCATTGGGTAATCCAAATGGCAGAGCTGGAATAGAAAAATAAAATCAAGTGCGCAGATCACTTACAAGATTCGGGAAGTTGAAAAAAAAAATCGAAGATGCTTGACCTCGAGATTTCTAGCACCAAGGGAGAGGTGATTCAATTCAAGAAAAGGCGTGGAGAAAGATTTACGATATCACGGAAGAAGAATGCTCAAGACTCTATGTTCGGGTGAATGAGCGGACTTTTCCCGACCCAAATTGAATTGTCGTTTTGCGAGGTTGAATTGGAAAATATGGAGCAACAAATGGAAATAATAAAGAAAGGCAAGGTGACAGTTAGGGTGAATATTAGGATCATCGTTGGAGATTAACTCCTTGAGAAATATTGAGATATTAACGGCATGAGTGAAGAAGCATATGAATTCAAGAATTACAATTTCGAACCATCAAGTTATACAAGGTACTACAAGGGAGGTTTTAATCCAGGAATTAATCATGGGAAGGTTCGGGAACCAATTTGACATCGATAATCGGGAAAGAATCGGGTTCCAGAAATTTCAAATTTAAGTCATGGAAATGTATAAGTTGATGTCGGGGAATTTGAACGTTTAGAGAACAAGGAATGGATACCGGATCCAAGCCTAACATTTCTACGGTGACAGGTTCTTCAATGCATTCATAAGCACGTGCATCATATCAATTAATTAATTGCCCTTGTTTATATATGTTGTCATAATTGTTATTTAAGATTTCATACCTAATGTGTTAAATGCGTTATTTAAAATATTTAAGTTATTAAATTTCTTTGCGTACACATATATCCTTAAATTAATATAATTATTCCAACGTGTTGTATTTAAAATTTTTTGTAAATGATATATGTGTATTAACATTTTAATCAGCATGCATTATTTAGTGTTCATTGTAATAGGTTCTCTCCAATGTTCTTGAACTCTCGCCCCAACCAAGATTATATTAAATCCAGAGTTTGGAAGAAATTATGTTGAGTATTATTGGGGTTACTCACTTGGAAATTGGGACAGGGATAATTAAATATGGGGCTTAGCTAAAATGTAGATATCAAGGGAAGTAAGTTGGAGGAACGGAGAAGTGATAAACAAACTTAAAGAGTTAGAAAATTTTTATTCTCTTCAGGGGGAGAGCTCGCCAAGAAACAATTAAAGTCGAAGGCTAGGCTTCACTTTGGAGAGTTGGAATTCGAGGAAAGCCGATTCTGACTAGGACCCTTTATCAGAACCATGTGAAAGAAATCTTCGACCATTTAAACATTTTCTCCCTCTTATTCTAGAAAAGTCCCATCATCAACAGTACCGTCGCGTTACTACCGTTCTCAAAAGGGTAAAGATTGCCTTCGCTACAAATAGGGCAGTCGAGATGACCTAGAACTTTATTCGAACCGCCCCGGGCGTACATCCTGCGGCGTCTCCATAAATGTACCAGTTGCCGTGGAATTTATGCTTTTTTCCATGCTAACACCTCTGAGAAGATTGAAGCTCTGGAAATTACAGATAGAAGATTAATCCCCTCTTTCGAGATATTTCGCGGAATTGTTGCAGATGTCATCAAATTTCAGGGGTTAAAGGGAAGTATAAATGATAATCGAATCAGAGTCTATTGTTGGTAATGGGAATGGGAGAGACAAGGATTTCTGGAAGTTGATTGAGCATAGTTTGATCAAAGATGAGAATCCTACAAGGGAAACGTTTCACTAGGATATGTTCCTTTAGTTCTATGCGAGTAAGCCGACTAAATTACTCTCGCGGGATGATATGATAAATTCGTTCTTCTATTTTGGATAAAGAACTTGCTTGGAATACAAAGCCGGTCTTTTAACCTTGGACACTCAACCTCTCTTTAATCAGAAGCTCAAAGGTTGGGAAATAACGCTGGGCCTGAGGTAGCTATCCAGAATTAAAACTTTGAGTTGTGGTGACAGAAGAAATAAAGAATTGGATCGCGGGATAAAGATCAAGTGGTTGTTGAAGTATAAGTAAATATGTGGCGATTAAAGATTGGCATTTTAGGACAGAGGAAATTTTAATTGAAGAATCAAGCAGTCAATTGAACGACTACAACACCAGAATTTTAATCTCCGGTGAACGGTACACTTGAACATGCATATCACGAGCATCAATTATTTTATTAATTATCGTATATGATTCTTTTTTATTTATTAACTTATTCTTATGTGAACAATAAATGGTGTAATTGTTGTTTTCTATCTGTTCTTTATATGATAAATGCGTAAATGTTTATGTAATTGTTCACCTGAATTTTATTTCATGTGTATGAGAGACGGGGTTCTCTTGTTACTTGCGCGAGAGACGGGGTTCTCTCGTTGTTTGCTTGAGAGACGGGGCACTCTCATTATTACCTGCTACTTGTCAACCTATTCTAGGGGAAGGTTAGATTTTCTTTACAGTGCTTAGGCTCCGGGAAGTTGACGGTCGTGACTTGAAAGCATTGAAGAAACCTTGTTGATTGAAGATCTCTTTCGAACTAATCCCTGACGGGGAATGGCCAACCGGCGTGCGATGAAAACGGGAGAGTCAATTTAATTCCAGGAGTTCGAGACAGTGGATCTAGGGACCAGATCCTCTTAAGGGGGAGAGAATTGTAACGCCCCAATTTCTGGCTATTCAGGTACGCACGACACGTGTGAGTTTTTCGAGAGTTAGGATTATTTTAATCCTTTCATTTATTAAATTCCTACAATTAGTGAAAAATTATATGGATTATATTTCAATGTGTTCACGTGAGAATATATGAAATTCGTTACAATGTGAGAATTATTGCGTGACTTGAAAATACTTGTTACGTGAAATAATTATCAAACATGACTAAGTGCTTAATTGTCCTTAATTGACATTTATTTAAGTTAGAGAACCAAATTGTATAAACAATTCTTGGACCAAAGTGAATAAAATTGTAGGAATGAAACTTAATTGCATAACTTACATAACTTGAGGGACTTGATTGCAAATTGAATTAATTCATCAATTATAAGAGATGCATCATGTAACATTCCTTCCAGGTTCTTCATACATAACCATCTACACCATTCTTGCTCTCTTGTCTCTCGAGAAACACTTCAAGAAGAAGGAAGTAGGAATTTCATTATCCTCAAGCTATTTTCCGGAAATATTTAAGGATTTGAAGCACTATCATCTCCATATTTGCATCTCCTCCTTTCCCTTTTTCATTCAAGGTATAAACATGGGATATATATATGAATTCTTTGAAGTTGTAGGTGAAGCTAGGGTTATGATTTATGCTTAATAACTTGATTATTTGTTGTTAGAAATACAAATACATGCTTTCAACATGAATTGGTGCTTCAATTCTTGAAAATCATGGAAGTATATGACATGAATTGATATGTGGATAAAGTTTATGATTTTGGTGATTAAGATATGATATGAGTATTTATATTAAGCATTATTGTGTCTTAAGCATGTATATGTATTTCCTTTCATGAATTATAGCATATGAGATTGAATTATAGGTGTTTTGAGTGATTTTCAGGTTTGGCCGAGCCTTCCCCTGTTTTCTGCTCTGTTTTTTTCTGCAAAACTTGAAGGTCGCACCCGCGATCGAAAATACACATAAAACCGGTCGCGCCTGCGACCCAATTTTGGCCAACTTTTGACTTTTTGAAAATTACATGAAAATTCATGAAAAAATTAGGTCACTGCCGTGACCAAAAATATTGTAAAAATGGTCACGCACACGACCCCTTCGTGATCTGCATTTTGTCCAACATCGGACTAACACCATTTTCATCTCGCTTTGAACTAGAAAACGTGCCATATACCGTTGGAAAGGTCAATGTGTCTAGTTTCATATCCAACAAACAAAATTCAATTCCCACTTCTATAATTTAAGATATTCCAGATTTCCCACAGCATGCGTATTTCTAAAAATTGCCGACTTTTACCAAACTTTGCCAAAATCTCTCTTATTGATTTATTCTCACTTTCTTGGCTACCGTATATGACTTATATGAGTTATAAACTTGGTTTAGTGATAATTAGACTCTTAATTGACCTTCCTTAATCATTTTTACATGACATATTGATTATGATTAAGCCGTGCGTCATATTTGGTATTATTATTGAGTCATTGTCTCACAAGTGCACCATGTCCCGTTTCTTGTCCAGTTCTTCTCTAGTGCGGAGACTAGGGATCAACAAGCATGTTCATGCATCCTTGAGTCATTGTGTCGCCTGTCAGGTGAGGTTTAATTGCTAGTTATATAGAACCCCGTATACCCTTATATGAACTTTCGGCCAAAAGGTATTTATATCTATACTTTTCCATGAAACCACTCATTATTTCAAGCAAGTCATGTTCATGAAAAGCAAGCAAGCAAGCCAAGTTATTGTTATGAATCAGGCACGTTTGGCGAGTAAAGCATGTTCACGATTGGGCCCGAGGGTAGTGGCTTGAGCCAACTAGGAAAGCAAGGGTTTATGGGTAACTCTGGCGCTATCCTCACCACATTGGGATGACCCCTGAATCCGCTAGGAGATTAGTGGAGGAAGGAGTTCCGGGCTTAGGGATTCATGCACCCTCTGCTCAACGAGTTGTGGATGGTGAAGGCTAGCTACCTTCCCATCATTGGAGGGAGAAGGAGACTGGGGACGGGTCCAGCAGCATGGATTGTCCTTGGGTTATTGCATGATTTCCATTCCTTGATTGTGTTGCCTGAATACACTATCACACCTATGAACTGTAACTAAATTGCATGATCACTTGTTAAATAATCAAGCAAGCATGTTTCATGTACATTTGGAGTAAGGTCGGAGACTGCCCTCACTCGCCGGGGCCATGTATTGAATGCATGAAAATGATCAAGTACTTAATATTGACAGTTGTATTCTCGGGTGAAGATATCTCCTTATTGAACTTATATATTTATCTTTCTAAGTCTTTACCCGAGAATATAGCTTGCATATTATCTGCGCTAATATTATTTAAACCCCTCACTCGGTCTTCACAGACTGACGCCTCCACCTTTCAGGTTATTGCAGGTGCACGCTAGGCGAGAATCAAGTCGAGTCCACTCCATGTAATCGAGTCAAGCACGGTGCATATTATTTATTATTGCATTAGACGGATTATTATGATTATTCTTTATGAATTCGGAGATGATAATGTATTAATATGTGAACTAGTATACGAGTTATTTGACAAATGACCGA
Source organism: Lantana camara (assembly GCA_037501455.1). Lineage (NCBI taxonomy): Eukaryota > Viridiplantae > Streptophyta > Magnoliopsida > Lamiales > Verbenaceae > Lantana > Lantana camara. The sequence continues at coordinate 66,754,226 of CM074862.1, forward strand.
TGTTATAGCATGTTTAATAGTTGTATTTGATAGTGAATAGATTATCCTTCCGCGTTATCCTGTTGCGTGTATGAGTTAGTCCCGCCTAGCTTGTCGATTTATTGCATTGTCATCCATTCGCTATAGGTTAATTCATGTACGGATTACCGTTTCGTATGTGGAGCGACCTATAGTGTGGCGGTGTGGCATCTCCACAAGTAGGGGTGCTACATCTTAAGTGGTATCAAAGCCCGGTTGCAAAACCGAGGTTCTAGTGTCGTGTCATGTCAAGTTTAGGTCTACGACATAGGAGTTGATTGTTAATTTGAGAGTCTTGCATTTTATTTGAATTTCTTGATCTACTTGAATCCTTTGAATTAATTGAAATACTTGATAACTTGTGCATTGCATTGATTTATGCTACTAATTGTTGATAAATTGATCTTGAATTGTTGAAAATTTATATGTTCAATATGTTTACTTTGAAGTTTTTGCTTAACTAGTTGTTGCCTTATGCTTCAAATTCATGTTCTTGGTATTAATTATGTGACATGAGCATGCCTTACCCACATGCATTTATTTTCAAAAGAAAGTTGTGAGTTATAGGTTACGGAAATAATATCAAACCACGGCTAGTCGTTCAACAACTTTAGTCTACTACAAGAATTCTTTTCTAGCTTGGAAGGGTAAGAAAAGGTGTTGGGAAACTCATACAAGGACTTGAAAGCCATTATCAAATTGTATTGGGTAATCCAAATGGCAGAGCTGGAATAGAAAAATAAAATCAAGTGCGCAGATCACTTACATGATTCGGGAAGTTGAAAAAAAAAATCGAAGATGCTTGAACTCGAGATTTCTAGCACCAAGGGAGAGGTGATTCAACTCAAAAAAAGGCGTGGAGAAAGATTTACGATATCACGGAAGAAGAATGCTCAAGACTCTATGTTCGGGTGGATGAGCCGACTTTTCCCGACCCAAATTGAATTGTCGTTTTGCGAGGTTGAATTGGAAAATATGGAGCTACAAATGGAAATAATAAAGAAAGGCAAGGTGACAGTTAGGGTGAATATTAGGATCATCGTTGGAGATTAACTCCTTGAGAAATATTGAGATATTAACGGCATGAGTGAGGAAGCATATGAATTCAAGAATTACAATTTCGAACCATCAAGTTATACTAGGTACTACAAGGGAGGTTTTAATCCAGGAATTAATCATGGGAAGGTTCGGGGACCAATTAGACATCGATAATCGGGAAAGAATTGGGTTTCAGAAATTTCAAATTTAAGTCATGGAAATGTATAAGTTGATGTCGGGGAATTTGAACGTTTAGAGAACCGTGGGAAAACTAGAGGTGATCAACAGATCGAGACAAGCTTGGAGTTCAGCCAACAAGGAATGGATACCGGATCCAAGCCTAACATTTCTAAGGTGATAGGTTCTTCAATGCATTCATGAGCACGTGCCTCATATCAATTAATTAATTGCCCTTGTTTATATATGTTGTCATAATTGTTATTTAAGATTTCATACCTAATGTGTTAAATACGTTATTTAAAATATTTAAGTTATTAAATTTCTTTGCGTACACATATATCCTTAAATTAATATAATTATTCCAACGTGTTGTATTTAAAATTTTTTGTAAATGTAATATGTGTATTAACATTTTAATCGGCATGCATTATTTAGTGTTCATTGTATTAGGTTCCCTCCAATGTTCTTGAACTCTCGCCCCAACCAAGATTATATTAAATCCAGAGTTTGGAAGAAATTATGTTGAGTATTATTGGGGTTACTCACTTGGAAGTTGGGACAGGGATAATTAAATATGGGGCTTAGCTAAAATGTAGATATCAAGGGAAGTAAGTTGGAGGAACGGAGAAGTGATAAACAAACTTAAAGAGTTAGAAAATTTTTATTCTCTTAAGGGAGAGAGCTCGCCAAGAAACAATTAAAGTCGAAGGCTAGGCTTCACTTTGGAGAGTTGGAATTCCAGGAAAGCCGATTCTGACTAGGACCCTTTATCAGAACCATGTGAAAGAAATCTTCGACCATTTAAACATTTTCTCCCTCTTATTCTAGAAAAGTCCCATCATCAACAGTACCGTCACGTTACTACCGTTCTCAGAAGGGTAAAGATTGCCTTCGTTACAAATAGGGCAGTCAAGATGACCTAGAACTTTATTCGAACCGCCCCGGGCGTACATCCTGCGACGTCTCCATAAATGTACCAGTTGTCGTGGAATTTATGCTTCTTTCCATGCTAACACCTCTGAGAAGATTGAAGCCCTGGGAATTACAGATCGAAGATTAATCCCCTATTTCGAGATATTTCGCGGAATTGTTGTAGATGTCATCAAATTTCAGGGGTTAAAGGGAAGTATAAATGATAATCGAATCAGAGTCTATTGTTGGTAATGGGAATGGGAGAGACAAGGATTTCTGGAAGTTGATTGAGCATAGTTTGATCAAAGATGAGAATCCTACAAGGGAAACGTTTCACTAGGATATGTTCCTTTAGTTCTATGCGAGTATGCCGACTAAATTGCTCTCGTGGGATGATATGATAAATTCGTTCTTCTATTTTGGATAAAGAACTTGCTTGGAATACAAAGCCGGTCTTTTAACCTTGGACACTCAACCTCTCTTTAATCAGAAGCTCAAAGTTTGGGAAATAACTTTGGGCCTGAGGTAGCTATCCAGAATTAAAACGTTGAGTTGTGGTGACAGAATAGATAAAGAATTGGATCGCGGGATAAAGATCAAGTGGTTGTTGAAGTATAAGTAAATATGAGGCGATTAAAGATTGGCATTTCAGGATAGAGGAAATTTTAATTGAAGAATCAAGCAGTCAATTGAACGACTACAACACCAGAATTTTATTCTCCGGTGAACGGTACACTTGAACATGCATATCACGAGCATCAATTATTTTATTAATTGCCGTATATGATTCTTTGTTATTTATTAACTTATTCTTACGTGAACAATAAATGGTGTAATTGTTCTTTTCTATTTGTTCTTTATATGATAAATGCGTAAATGTTTATGTAATTGTTCACCAGAATTTTATTTCATGTGTATGAGAGACGGGGTTCTCTTGTTACTTGGGCGAGAGACGGGGTTCTCTCGTTGTTTTCTTGAGAGACGGGGCACTCTCATTATTACCTGCTACTTGTCAACCTGTTCTAGGGGAAGGTTAGATTTTCTTTAGAGTGCTTAGGCTCCGGGAAGTTGACGGTCGTGACTTGAAAGCATTGAAGAAACCTTGTTGATTGAAGATTTCTTTCGAACTAATCCCTGACGGGGAATGGCCAACCCGCGTGGGATGAAAACGGGAAAGTCAATTTAATTCCAGGAGTTCGAGACAGTGGATCTAGGGACCAGATCCTCTTAAGGGGGAGAGAATTGTAACGCCCCAATTTCCGGCTATTCAGGTAGGCACGACACGTGTGAGTTTTTCGAGAGTTAGGATTATTTTAATCCTTTCATTTATTAAATTCCTACAATTCGTGAAAAATTATATGGATTATATTTCAATGTGTTCACGTGAAAATATATGAAATTCGTGACAATGTGAGAATTATTGCGTGACTTGAAAATACTTGTTAGGTGAAATAATTATCGAACATGACTAAGTGCTTAATTGTCCTTAATTGACATTTATTTAAGTTAGAGAACCAAATTGCATAAACAATTCTTGGACCAAAGTGAATAAAATTGTAGGAATGAAACTTAATTGCATAACTTACATAACTTGAGGGACTTGATTGCAAATTGAATTAATTCATCAATTATAAGAGAAGCATCACGTAACATTCCTTCCACGTTCTACATACATAACCATCTACACCATTCTTGCTCTCTTGTCTCTCGAGAAACACTTCAAGAAGAAGGAAGTAGGAATTTCATTATCCTCAAGCTATTTTCCGGAAATATTTAAGGATTTGAAGCACTATCATCTCCAATTTGCATCTCCTCCTTTCCCTTTTTCATTCAAGGTATAAACATGGGATATATATATGAATTCTTTGAAGTTGTAGGTGAAGCTAGGGTTATGATTTATGCTTAATAACTTGATTATTTGTTGTTAGAAATACAAATACATGCTTTCAACATGAATTGGTGCTTCAATTCTTGAAAATCATGGAAGTATATGACATGAATTGATATGTGGATAAAGTTTATGATTTTGGTGATTAAGATATGATATGAGTGTTTATATTAAGCATTATTGTGTCTTAAGCATGTATATGTATTTCCTTTCACGAATTATAGCATATGAGATTGAATTATAGGTGTTTTGAGTGATTTTCGTGTTTGGCCGAGCCTTCCCCTGTTTTCTGCTCTGTTTTTTTCTGCAAAACTTGAAGGTCGCACCCGCGATCGAAAATACACATAAAACCGGTCGCGCCTGCGACCCAATTTTGGCCAACTTTTGACTCTTTGAAAATTACATGAAAATTCATGAAAAAATTAGGTCACGGCCGCGACCAAAAATATTGTAAAAATGGTCGCGCCCACGACCCCTTCGTGATCTGCATTTTGTCCAACATCGGACCAACACCATTTTCATCTCGCTTTGAACTAGAAAACGTGCCATATAGAGTTGGAAAGGTCTATGTGCCTAGTTTCATATCCAATAAACAAAATTCAATTCCCACTTCTATAATTTAAGATATTCCAGTTTTCCCACAGCATGAGTATTTCTAAAAATTGCCGACTTTTGCCAAACTTTGCCAAAATCTCTCTTATTGCATAATTTTCACTTTCTTGGCTACCGTATATGACTTACATTAGTTATAAACTTGGTTTAGTGATAATTAGACTCTTAATTGACCTTCCTTAATCATTTTTACATGACATATTGATTATGATTAAGCCGTGTGTCATATTTGGTATTATTATTGAGTCATTGTCTCACAAGTGCACCATGTCCCGTTTCTTGTCCAGTTCTTCTCTAGGGCGGAGACTAGGGATCAACGAGCATGTTCATGCATCCTTGAGTCATTGTGTCGCCTGTCAGGTGAGGTTTAATTGCTAGTTATATAGAACCCCGTATACCCTTATATGAAATTTCGGCCAAAAGGTATTTATATCTATAGTTTTCCATAAAACCACTCATTATTTCAAGCAAGTCATGTTCATGAAAAGCAAGCAAGCAAGCCAAGTTATTGTTATGAATCAGGCACGTTTGGCGAGTAAAGCATGTTCACGATTGGGCCCGAGGGTAGTGGCTTGAGCCAACTGGGAAAGCAAGGGTTGACGGGTAACTCTGGCGCTATCCTCACCACATTGGGATGACCCCTGAATCCGCTAGGAGATTAGTGGAGGAAGGAGTTCCGGGCTTAGGGATTCATGTACCCTCTGCTCAATGAGTTGTGGATGGTGAAGGCTAGCTACCTTTCCATCATTGGAGGGAGAAGGAGACTGGGGACGGGTCCAGCACCATGGATTGTCCTTGGGTTATTGCATGATTTCCATTCCTTGATTGTGTTGTCTGAATACACTATCACACCTATGCACTGTAACTAAATTGCATGATCACTTGTTAAATAATCAAGCAAGCATGTTTCATGTACATTTGGAGTAAGGTCGGAGACTGCCCTCACTCGTCGGGCCATGTATTGAATGCATGAAAATGATCAAGTACTTAATATTGACAGTTGTATTCTCGGGCGAAGATATCTCCTTATTGAACTTATATATTTATCTTCCTAAGTCTTTACCCGAGAATATAGCTTGCATGTTATCTGCGCTAATATTATTTAAACCCCTCACTCGGTCTTCACAGACTGACGCCTCCACCTTTCAGGTTATTGCAGGTGCACGCTAGGCGGGAATCAAGTCGGGTCCAGTCCATGTAATCGAGTCAAGCACGGTGCATATTATTTATTATTACATTAGACTGATTATTATGATTATTCTTTATGAATTCGGAGATGATAATGCATTAATATGTGAACTAGTATACGAGTTATTTGACAAATGACCGATGTTATAGCATGTTTAATAGTTGTATTTGATAGTGAATAGATTATCCTTCCGCGTTATCCTGTTGCGTGTATGAGTTAGTCCCGCCTAGCTTGTCGATTTATTGCATTGTCATCCATTCGCTATAGGTTAATTCATGTACGGATTACCGTTTCGTATGTGGAGCGACCTATAGTGCGGGGGTGTGGCATCTCCACGTGTAGGGGTGCTACAGCTAAACTTACCGTTATGTGTTAGTTTGGAGTTGGCTTGGTTACATTGAGCTTTTGTGGTGTTTAGGGGCTGAAATTCGGACCATTTCACCCGAGCTTAGCCCTAACACCTGTTAGGGCATTCCTTTGCTTTGTAAGCTAACGGGCGTTAGTACTTGGCTTGGTCTCACTTACCCCCCCTAACGTGGGTTAGCCCCCTCTTGTGTATAATGGGGTAACGACCGTTAGTCCAGGTCTAGAGCTTCTGACCTGGCTAACGACCGTTAGGGCCAAGAAGAGGAGAATGGGCTAACGACCATTAGCCTCTCTCTTGTGTGTGTTCGTCCTGTTTGTTCATTTCTTTGCTATAACGCCCCAACGAGGGCATCCACGCCTATCCCGCACTACGGATATAGCTTGTATATAGAATTGCTATCCATATACCCGCCAAGTACGAAGCAAGAGGTGACGAACGGACATCCTAGCTAAGCGGTACTAGACTCACAATGCGAGTAAACAATTACAAGTATGCGGAAGCTTAAATCATAACATACCAAGTGTATAAATTCATTCATTCAACAACTAAGTGACCGTCACGTTCCAGCACGAAATGCTCCAAGTACGGAATGTAAAATCATCCTAATGACCAACACGATCTGAACTAGCATAATAACATCATACATACTAAATCCATAAACGCGTCCATACCTAGTATCACGTCGTACTTCTTCATCGTAATAGCAATCAAGTTCGCCGGGTAAACGCGTCCGTCAATACTCACCGGACAATTACGGTACAAGTAATCAGTTCTAATCATACCACCCAAAGGAGAACGCACAATAAAAATCATAGAATCACTCACAAGAGGCAAATTTAACATAGTAGCCAAAGTAGGTGTAACAAACGAATGAGATGCACCCGGATCATATAATGCATGTATGGGAATGTCATGTATGTGGAGTGTACCTTCCACCACGGCGGTAGGGTCGATCTCAGCATCCTTTTGCTCGCCATCCAAAGCATAAGCACGTACATGTGCCACGGGCCTCGCCATGCAACCCGATCCTTGAGCTTTCGGCTCGGTACAATTCCTTGCTATGTGTCTGGTGCTCCCACAATTAAAGCATTTACCAAGGTTCTTCCAACAATGATCTTCGTCATGGGTGATACTATCACAATGTCCACATGGTTTACGCCCTTGTGTAGTCGGAGGTGTCCTCTTTCCTTTCCCTTTGTTGCCCGTAAAACGGCCTCTAGAAGATGGTTATGGTGACTTAGAGGACGAGTGTGGAGTTGCCCTCTTAAATATCAAACCGGATCCAACGGAGACCTTCTTAGTCCCAAGTCTTTGTTCCTCCTCTTCAACCTTCAAAGCTAACCCGGTAGCATCGGCCCAATTATCAATGTGGACCGGAGCTAATGATCTTGCTAGTTCTTCACGAAGTCCTTCCACAAATTTCTCACACTTACGGTCTTCCTCATTGGTGATATGAGGTGCATACGGGGATAACCGGTTGAACTCTGCGATGTACTTGGTCACGGACATATTTCCTTGCTCCAAATTCATGAATTCCCTCTCACGGCGCTTCCTTGCTTGTTTCGGTATGTAGTGTGCCCGAAACTCGCTTGCAAACATCTCCCAAGTAACATTGTCTTCACCAACCCCAAGGCGGGACATGGTGCTACGCCACCAATTATAAGCCTCATCATGAAGAAGATCGATACCACATAAAGCCTTCTCCGTTTCGGTACAAGTAACAACCCGAAAAATCCTCTCAATGGTAGTGATCCAATACTTCGCTTTCAAATCATCCGTAGTGCCCGGAAATATAGGTGGACGGTGCCTACTAAATCGGTCATAAACACTCTCAACCGGAACCGGTGGAGGAGGAGGTGCTTGCGCGGCTTGTTGTGCATTCACAGGTTGCACAAACTGAGTCATAAGAGCCATAAGATCCGCTGCGTTAGGTAGAGGCGGCGGTGGAGGTGGATTTTGATTATTCCCCGGAGGATCTTGCTCATTTCCACGAGCCAGAGAACGGTCACGACAACGTGGAGGTATCCTACATAATTCAATCATGTATGCATGTTGGTTAGTCATATGCTCATGTCACGTAATATCAAGTAAAAAATGCAATTACATAAATTTAAAAGAAAGAATTAACAAGATATGAGTAACATAAAGTCATATGCAAAGCAAAATAAATAAGCACGAAAGCACATTGTCCCTAAGCCGTACAACCTAGACGACTCAAGAGCCCGGTTTTGAACCTTCGGCTCTGATACCAAGCAAATAGGGGTGTAACGCCCCAACGAGGTCATCCACTCCTATCACGCGCTACGGACCTAGCTTGTATATAGAATTGCTATCCATATACCCGCCAAGTACGAAGCAAGGGGTGACGAACGGACATCCTAGCTAGGCGGTACTAGACTCACAATGCGAGTAACCAATCACAAGTATGCGGAAGCTTAAATCATAACATACCAAGTGTATAAATTCATTCATTTAACAACTAAGTGACCGTCATGGTCCAACACAAAATGCTCAAAGTACGGAATGTAAAATCATCCTAATGACCAACACGGTCTGAACTAGCATAATAACATCATACATACTAAATCCATAAATCCGAAACATAAACGACATAGATGAAAAGTATGTAAAGACACAACGAGTACAAGCTAGACTCGACACAACTCTAAAAGCAAGACCCAGCCTAGCAAGACTCCAAAGCGCAACCTGCGGACACGAAAGGTAAAGGAGGTCAGCTCAAAGGAACCGGTGAGGAAAAGATTGCATAGTTTAAATAAGAGGCCAATGCATGCTCAAATAAAAAATGCTCATGATCCGAACTCATTTGGAAAACAATGCAAGTTTTATAAAAAATCGAATCATGAACCGTACACATAACCGGCTCGGCGAGTTCGAGCACTCCTTCCTTTCTCCCAAAACCAAAACACAATAATCCATCCTTGGTACCATTGATGTCGAGGGTGTACGACCCCCGAAAATCCTTACCATATGAAGAGACGGGTCCATGAAACCGGCCTCTCCCTTGCAACCTCAACCCCGAAACCTCCTCGAAGTCTTAGTTAGCAAGTTTCTTACATGTGGGGACTTCGACTGAGGACAACCGTCGGCCCTTGCCTCCCCGGAATATCACTCGCCTTGGCCCCGAGTGCTAAAATCCAACCAAGCAAGCGTCCCTGCATGGGGCAACAAACCTCGCTACACAACTCTTACGTACATAATATCCAATCTCACGCATAATCGAGGCATGCAAGACATTACAATGCATGAAAACATGATTCCAAGTCATGTATACCATATTAGGGGTCTAAGAAGTGCAAAGGAAGTGAAAACGAAGCAAAACGAACAAGATCTCAAAAACTCAAATTTTTGACCCGAGAATGCCCAAACGGGCGTTTGGACTTTAAGGGCATTTCCTAAACGGGCGTTTGGTCCTAAAAATCATGACAGTAGCTTCAGAGACGGGGGTTTAGTGTTATAGTGTAATTTTCAAATGGGGGTTTGGTTTGTGGCTGGTGCAAAACGGAATTTCGAACATATGCTAGAAAATGATGAAGTTTAGGCTCTAGACACTCTTAAATCATGCTCCAAGGTGTAAAATATGTGTATAAACGAATTTAAACATCAAATATTGTGATATGAACATTTGGGGACAAATAAGCATCAAGAACCCAACAAATTACAAGTTTGAACTTCATCTTCTTCATGTATCCAGAGCTTCAAACGCAAAATGGTGAAATCCTCAATCATGCAAGAGCTCAAAGGAAATTATCACGTTCTCCATGAAATTTCTCAAGGAACAAGAATCTAACACGAAATCAAGCAAAAACATACAAGAACATGGACATGCAAGAATTCTCCAAAAAGCTTCAAAGGTCAACAATAGTGGATTTAACATAAGAGCATAAAAGCAAGTAATTCTCATACCAAAATGTTCCCAACATCAAAATAAGCATATTTCCAACAAGAAATTCAAATTCAATACAACATTCAAGAACCCTAGTTCAAACTCAAGTTCAAAAGCTTCAAGAGCATAAACCTCAAAAAAGAAGCACACAAACTTACCTTAAGAGCTGAAAATCGAAGAGAAAGTCAAGTTCTTCAACCTTGAATCTCTAGCTTTAATCTCCAATCTTGTCTCTTGAAAATGGTTGAAGGTGTTCTTGAGAGAATATGAATGGGTTGGAAAGAAAAGTGAGGGAGAGAGGGTTTGAATCTTGTGTTTTAACATAAAATGAGTCTTGGGTGTTAAAATCTGATTTTGTTATTTGGGTCAGCTATTAGGGTCACGAACTGGGTCAATTGGAGCGGGTCAGGAGTGAAATTGGGTCTCAAATTGGGCTAAATTCGGAATTGGGTCATAAGTCTTATAAAAAGGTTGACTTTCCGTAGAATGGCCATAACTTCTTCGTCCGAACTCCAAATCGAGCGATTCAAGAACCCACCAGCTCGTAATCAAATTATCTACTCAATTTCATTAATTTCTATCCAGTTCCAGGCTTAGAAAATAAATTTACCATTTAGTCCCTAAATTATGCTTTAATGTTCAAATAAGCATATAGTTTCGATTAATCGTGAAACATGATATCAAAGTTCAATAAGAACAATAGGAGCACATAATTAACATACCCCACATAACTCATGCAAATCACATATTTCACATAAACACGAAACGATTATCAATTAAGGTATATTTCTCACATAATTCATGCAAAGGAAGGTAAATCGTTCACTCTCGTAACAAGCTTACCTTGATCGAGAAACGGGGCATTACATTTGCTTTGTTTAATTACTTCTTTGCTTCTTACATGACTTATACGTGTTAGCGACATGTTGTAATGTGTGTTATGAGTATTGCATTAAATTTATGGATCATTTTGTTATGAAACGTGCAAGATATGCTCACTACACTATACTTGTGAAATTATCGCATTTCGTACTTATCAATCGCATTTATATGCATTTACCGAGCATTAATTTGGTTCATTTTAAGTCTAAGGGTGTCTTTTCTTATTTGTTTTGCAAAGAGGAACTTCCCGTTGACGGTGATCTTGCTCCTTAGGCGTTCGTTTCACTCTTTTATCCCCACTACACGAGTTGGAAAGGTGAGATTTTTTTCTTTTAGCTATGATAACCTATGACCCTATGTGTTTTGAAGCCTCGCATGCGAAATATGTATATTATACATTAAATATGTGTATGATATATACGTTAAGGGCTTGTCCCGTTTGTCATAAGACTTTGAAAAGGATTTGTATACGTATATAAGCTATTTTGCGTTTGATTTGAAAATCATGGATAAGTGTGTGTGTAGGAGAGATGTGAACGATAAAGGAAAGCTTTTTGAAAATTATGCCTTTTGAGTTATGCATTTGGGCCCCGGAGAGTGGTATGGGATCTCGGGACGACCGAGGGTTCGCTGAGCTCTTCCATCAACACTTTCCTTGTGAGAGTCTCACCAAACCTTAGGAGGTTGGGGAAGGGTGTTACTCTTCAGCCGGCGGTAGCAATCACCGAAGGTTTCAAGGATGTGATTAAGCCTTATCTCATGTGTTTTCCCGATAGCTAGGGCCGTCAACCCTTCTATCACCTGGAGAAAGGATGGTTTATGCATTTCATTTTGATTTTGCCTTTGTTTGTGGAAGTTGGAGGGATAACTCGTTCTCGCCGAGTTGTGTGAATTTGTATGATCTATGAGACGGAAATGGATTCCTAAATACATTAAACTCATCATTTTGGCCTATCGCCTTTACTTTTTCTAGGTATATACATATCTATTATCATGGGGAAAAGTTTTAGTTTGCAAAAACTATTCTCGGTACATTGATCTTGTTGAATTTTCTGAAGTGCATTGCTCTATACGTATTATGGGTACGTGTGTAACCCCCTCACTAGTCACTAAGACTAACCCTCGTTGGTGTTTCTCTTTTTCCACTTTTCTTCTAAGTTGCAGGTTGTTAGTTTGTAATTTGTGCTACAATTGCTTTGATTTTCCCCCTTGTGATTAACTGAAAATGTGCTTAATTAAACTTAATTATGGCTTTATAGGTTTACTGGAGCTAAAATGGAGAATTAATGCAAATATGGACTAAAAGAATCGCCAAGTGCAGAAAATGAACTGAGCCATGACCTTAAGCCGTGATCATCTTTAAGCTAAGGGCGACGCAGCAGACACCCAAGTCAACAGTGGCGGCTAACTCTCCTTTTTGACGAATTAAGCCACTTGCATCAGCTTTATACAGTTTTGTGCTTCTCAAGGTATGCAATTATAATACTTAGACTTTCAAAAGGAATCTTGGCCTTAAAGTGTGTGCCCAACTTGCAAAACTTGAGGATATAAGCTAGATTAGGAAGCAAAGCAACACAATTGAACTTTGGGGAGCTGAAGGAGGAAGTACACAGCAGCTGTTGCTGCTGGAGCAGAGCAAGAACATGGGCTGAATCCCCTGTTTCGACCAACAGCAAGATTTCCTCTTCCTTTCCTCTTTTTAGTTGAATTTCATGGCTAGATTATGAAGTACTTTAATATATCTTTTGTAGCTTGATTTAGTAGATTTACTTTCAGTTCCATATCAGTTTGTTAGCCATATATATTGTGTAATATGAACAACAACTAGTAATCTTATTCTAGTTAAGTTATTTCCAAGATTCATGCTACGATTTGTGAGATCTAATTGTTTTCCATGCTCTCGATCCTTGTTATGTTGTATGCATCTGATTTTATTGATATACGTATGTTGATAGATAATTGATTTGGCCAATTTATTATCTTGAAACTTACCTTGCAAATCGCATAAACTGGATTGATCCGTAATTGTCAATTTAAGTATGCTAAGGGTTAACTATCATTGGGGCTTACCTCCATGTTTGCTTGCATATGATAGGGTGCATGCACAATAGTTTAAACATTCCAAGCTTCTTGAGTTTGTTGGCTAGGGTCGGTGTCCTTTTCGTGGTTTAAAGCTGCCACTAAATTAAATCTTGAGATCGTATCTACGAGATTGTTTAATGGTTAGGGAGTTGGTTAATGATCGTATCTTAATCACCGAATAAGTATGTAAGGACGAGGTTGTCAGAGCTTGTTGGTGCTATAGTCGGCCTATCAGTGGATTTTAAGCTTATTCATGCATCAATGATCAGATTACAAACATGAATCTAGAGAATAACTTGACTAGAGTTCCATTTTCCCTTATCCTTTTAAGTTTATGTTCTTTAGTTAGTTTATTTAATTTCAGTTTGTTCTTTATTTCCTGCACTCAGATAGTTTCGTTAACCTCCCCCCTTCTTTTACTTTTGTTGTTTGTTTGCTTGGCTATTAGGAGATTTACGAGACCGTCCATGCAGCAGAGGCTTAGCTTCCTCGGTGAGAAGATTGGAAAATGGAATTGGAGAATTAGCTTCCTCGGTGAGAAGATTGGAAGATAAAGAATCAAATCTTGAGCTACTTGCAGAAAAATGGACGAGTTATGATGACCAATCAAGAAATGAAATGGTAGTCCAGAAAGCAGAAGCTGTAACAGAACGTACCATAGCAGTCCAGAAAGTTGATGAAGAAACAAAGCAGGACTGTACAACAGATATGAGCATAAGGCATGACCATAGCTTAAGGTCCGACGAGGAGTCCAGACCTGTTGTACAATCTCAACCTTTGATCAGCCCAAATCCAACTGCACAGAGGTATGTTGAGTTTCAAAAGGATGGATCAGAGTTCCAAAATGATGAATCAAAGTTCCTAAAGGCACTTTACAATGTTGAGGCAAATGTTCCATTACTTGATATAATTAAATCTATGCCTCAATATATGAATTCTCTTAAAGAATTGTGTGTAACTAAGGAAAGTAAGCCTTGTTATGGGAAAGTAAGTATTGGAAAGCATTTCTCTGATATCCTTCAAGAAAAGACACCTCAAGTGAGTAATGTTACAGGTTTACTTGCTCTTCCATGTAAAATAGGAACTTTTGCAATTGATAGAGCTTTATGTGATGGTAGTTCCTTCATTAATTTGATGCCTTTGTCTATTTGCTCACAATTGCATATTAATTCTCTGAGAAAAACAGGTATGATAATCAAAATTGATGATGGAACAATTGTTTATCTTAAGGGTATATTCGAAAATGTTTTAATTCAAGTTGATGACATGATTTTTCCCATTGACTTCTTGGTAGTTGATAACTCATATGATGTTTTGTTAGGAAAGCCCTTTCTTGATATATCTAAAATAGATATCAATGAGTCTGACTGCACACTCACAATGGAGTTTAATGGAAATGTTGTTAGATTTGCAATGTTTGATTCCATAAAATCTCCTAATGAGTTATTCTCTTTAAATGACATGGATTTTGTTAGTCCCCTTCCATGTGGTGTATATTTTGAGCTAAGATATGATGATAAAAATATTTTTAGCTCTCACTCTCAATTGCTTTTTATGAAATATTGCTTTGATGGAGCTAAGTGGTTATTTTATCAATCCTTATTTAGTCTATTTCCTAATAAACTGAGTTCTAAATGAAAGAAAGCTTTTGTATGCACTCACATGCTATTTTACAATGTAGGGGATTTCAACCATTCTGATGAGGGAGACCTGTTAATATTGAACATACATTATTTGAAAGGATTTTATGCAGGTTTTCCAATGAAAGATGTAAAGGATTTCAATTGAAGACATGTTATATAACACATTGTCTAGCCTAGGACGTTAAACAAGGGCGCTTTTTGGGAGGCAACCCAATTCTTTAGGATTTACTGTTATTTAGTTCGTGTTTCAATGTGTTTCTTGACTAAGGACCCCTTTTTGTGTAATTTTCAGATTATGCCAGAAACAGGGCTCCAGGACCCAGACCGCAAAGGATGATCATTCCTTAAGCCTCATGAATCCCTCACAGTTTCAATAAATGCATTAAGGGAAGTCCTCATGCCCTTACCTTTTCTTTACTTTTACATTAAGGACAATGTGGAATAAGTGTCGGGGGAGTTTATGAATATTTTAGCTGGATTAGTAAAGGATGAAAGGCATGTAAGAATGACTATTTTGCATGTTTGTTTGATTGGTCTTATTTTATTTCTGCCTAATTTGATAGCCTAGTTGTTGGTCTTTTCAGCTCTTTTTGCTTAGGTCCTTAGTTCCTTTTAGGGTGTTTTTGTTCAGCTGTGTTAGTTTGAACCTAACCATGTGCAACATGTTTACATTTGAGAGCTTTTGAACATGAAAAATAGGTTGAAGTAGAATGAATTTCCATGTTTGATTCTTGGAATTGATCAAATCCCTTCATGTGTGAAAAAGTGTGTAATTTTTGGACTGTCTAAAGCAAGAATGCTATTGATGCTGAATGTTAATGTTAATGTTGATCGAGGGATATGAATAAGGCTGTAATGCCATTAGTTTCTGAATAAGGCTTTTTAAGCCATCGCTCTCTGAACAAGGTGGTCACAGCCATTTGCTTGATGCAATCCGCTCGTTTCACTCCGCTGGTCACCCAGTGTCTGAATACAAATCATAAATTGAAAAATGGGTGACCATGAGTGGTGCACTTTGTGCAGTCTAGGGATAGTCATACATTACCTAAGAGGTATTATGACACCCGAAATAGACAACGTTTTGAATTTTGGTACAAGTGTAATTATGGAGCCCTCACTTTATCTTTTGTGAATTTAGACAGTCCAAAACAAACACCCTTTGATCACATGACTTAATAGTTATTTGGTAAATGTGCATGACTAAATGAATTCTAAAAATTCATTAACATTCTCTAGCAAGTTAAACACTTAAGATTTGTTCTTCTCCATCTTGATGGTTATGGAGACTTGTTATCAAACTAATTTTAGTGTTCAGACTTTCTCATTGATGAACTGTGGGGCTGTAGTGGTTAGGGGATAACACTTCTTGATGTCTAGTTTCAATTTGCTTGAGGGCAAGCAAAGTCTAAGTGTGGGGGGATTTGTTAGTGTGTAATTTGTGCTACAATTGCTTTGATTTTCCCCCTTGTGATTCACTGAAAATGTGCTTAATTAAGCTTAATTATGGCTTTATAGGTTTACTGCAGCTAAAATGGAGAATTAATGCAAATATGGACTAAAAGAATCGCCAAGTGCAGAAAATGAACTGAGCCATGACCTTAAGCCATGATCATCCTTTAAGCTAAGGGCGACGCAGCAGACACCCAAGTCAACAGTGGCGGTTAACTCTCCTTTTTGACGAATTAAGCCACTTGCATCAGCTTTATACAGTTTTGTGCGTCTCAAGGCATGCAATTATAATACTTAGACTTTCTAAAGGAATCTTGGCCTTAAAGTGTGTGCCCTGTAACATCCCGCTCATCCGATTTATAAGGTACGCCACGTTCCAACCTTTTAATGTGTTTAATTATGTGATTTTATATATTTCGTGGCCCTATTTTGAACTCTTTTAGAGTTTAGGGGCCCCTTTGTAATTTTCTCTTTTTAGGGGTCTTTTGGTCATTTCTCATTCGATCGAGTTTTCGACCTTTTTGACCCCTTCAACGCGTTCGGGGCAGCGAGACGAGTCCGTAGACTCTGAGTTTGCCCAATTCTAACTTCGTTAGCCCGTTCTTCCGACCGTTTTTGCTTACGAGGACCCGAGATATATACCCCGAATCCTTGTAATTCATGCCAAACGATCAGACTCAGCCTTCCTGCATCGTCTTCCTCCAGCGGTGGTACTGTTCACATAGTGAAGGTGTGATTTCACACACATACCCATTCTCCCTCATTTCTCGATGGAATTCGACGAATCAATAGTCGAAATTTATCTATTCGACGAGCCCGTCACAACCGTACCAAGATCGTGGCCAACCGAAGACCGACGGCGGCGCAAAGGCGGCCTGCAATTGGCGGGTGGTGCCACCATTTCGCCGGCGGCGTTCCTGCGGCTTTCGCCGGCCAATCTCTACCCTACCCTACGTTTTTTACCCTTCCCATTCCATTTCCGACCTCAGATCGAGCAACCGGGGGCTGTAGATGGAGGAATCGGCGGTGGCGCGGCGGCAATCCTTCGGCAGCGGCATAGGGTCCTTTTTCGGCCGGTTTTGGTGGTGGAGCCTTTACAAAAGTTGCTTAGAACGACGAAAACTAGCGGATGGCGTTGGCCCCAACTCGAGAACCGGCTGGCGGCAGCGAACCGGGGCTGGACCGGTGGTCCGGTTTTTCGATGATTTTTCCGGGGTTTGGCTATGGGGCTTTCGTAGGGCTCGTTATGGGCTTTCCAACGGTATGTCCGGATTTTATTTTCGTTCAGCGGTTTGTATTTAATTTCAGTTTTCGTACTAGGATTTTAGTTCGGTTTTTCGTCAACGAAATCCGGTGTGCTTGGTATTTTCTGAAATTGGTTGAGGGCTTTTGTCAAGCAGGCCGAGGCGTACGTTTCTGTCCTTCCGGGGAATTTTTCGACCACCGGAGGTGGTGGTCCGGCGGCTGTGCGTGGCGGTCCGACGGGTTCCGGAGGCGGCGTTCCGACGCCCTTCGTACAGCGAGTTCCTTTCGTCGTGGTGAGTTCAACGCCACTTTCCGTTCGTTATTCGGATACTCGGTTTAATTGTTATGAATTTATTTGTGTAATTGGAATTATTTGATTTAATTGTTCTAAATGTAAATTAATTGCAATTTGCTAGATTTGTCAGTCGAATTATAATCCAATGTGTACGAGATCATGTTGGAATGAATGTGGTAGGTATGGAGACTTTGATTTGATAATTTGAATCCCGATATGTTAATTTGTGCTATTTGTTTAACTTAGAGGGGGTGTTTGTGAAATTTTTGAAACAAGATGAATTTGTTTAATTTAATTAGTTCAACCTTGATAATTGAATCCATTAGGTAACGTATGAATTGGGCATGTTACGTAGGAATTATATTTACTTAGTATGATTGGAATCTGATATGAAACCTCGTGGGATTTATTTAAAACTCGAAGCATGCTATCACGATTTGTTTAGTTTTGTATTACGTGTGAATTTGTATGAAATGTAATATGTAAACTCTGCTTATGTGATTGCATTTCGTAAGTGCTTGAACATTGTCGTGCGTCTCTGTGTGGTTGTCTGAGTTTGAGTCTGAGCCCTGTGTTGTGTTTGTGTGTTCAGTTGGTTCAGGTGCACCCGGGGTGGTGACAAGTGAGTCGTGCAGGTTCCGGGGTGGACCTTCTGCTTTGCGTTCGGCTGTGTTCGGTACCAGGTGAGGTTAGGATATAGTTATACCCTATTGCAACGTGCTCGTTTTTGAATGCATGTGGTTTATAAGCTTTATGTATAAGTAGATATGTGCGAAGTACGTATTTTGCTGGTTTTGTCATATGATTTGATTTGAAAAGTACGAATCGCTATGTATAAGCCTATGTATGCTTTGTCTCAGTTCTAATATGATTTCGAGGTCAGTGTGTGTGATATGTACGTACGATATGATAAGTGCGATATGCATGAGATATGTTCGTCTGTCTGTGTGTGTGAGTATAAGTTTCGTCTGGTAAGTGTGATAAGTTTAGTCTTTGCTTCGTTTGTATCGGATTCAAGCAAGTCTCCGATTTTCTGTTGGTTTTGATCTGTTTGGGCCCCGGAGTTGTGGGTAAGGGAGACCCGGGATGACCATCGAGGTCGCCGGTTACGACCCATGTGCACTTCTTCACCAACGAAGACTTAGTTCTCCTTTGCCGATGGAGCGCATTATGGCTGGCCGTCGAAGGAACCGGGCGGGATCCTCCGGTTCACATGTTTTGTTCTATGGTGGGTTGAGAGGGGCACCTCTCTTCCCCAAACGGTGTGGAGGTGGGATTGATTTATGATTCGTTTTGTGTTTCGCTTCGTCTTTGTTTCTGAGTAAGTGTGTTCTGTCTGTCGGTTTGTCATAAGTTCGTGAAACGGGGGTAGATTCTTAAATTAAGATAAATTTTGATTTGCTATTAGCCTATTAAGTTATGTTTCGGTTTGGGAGCTATGTCTGCTTGGGTTTGTACGCATGCTTCGAGTTTTGGTATAAGTTAAGCTTTGTTCGTTCTGTTTTGATAAGTTACCCCGTATACATATTATCACGAGATAAAGGTTTTGGTGTGCAAAAACTAGTCCCGGGTTCGCGAATAGTTTGATTTTGAACGTGTTGTGCTCTGTATATATATGTATAGTGTGCATGCGTTAACCCCTCGCTCAGTCTTTGGACTGGCCCCTCCCCCTTTTATGTTTTAGTGTGTAGGTTTAGCTTTGGGTTCGATTTGGAGTTCGTGCTAGGCGGCTGTGTGTCGGGTATGTCGAGTTTGTGTTTGTCTGTTTAAGTTTTTTAAGTTTTAGTTCTGGTTTTTGATTTGTAAATATTATATAAGATATGTTTGTGCAGGTTTGCACTTATGATTTGAATGTATGGAATTCGGGATAGGTTAGGACAGGTGCTTGGATTAGTTGAACCCGTTTTGATGTGTAATTATTTGGGACAGGTTAGGACAGGTGCTTGGATTAGTTGAACCCGTTTTGATGTGTAATTATTCGGGACAGGATAGGACAGGTTGCTGAACTAGTTAAACCCGTATATTTGATTCTGATGTATGTACTGCGTTGTATGCTTAATGTGTTAAGTTTTTGAAAGTTGGCATTTCGTACTGCTTCCGCTATCGTGTTTTGCATTCTTTCATTCGTACAGGGTTAGATACCGCCTAGCTAGTGTGTGTGTTTTCGTGTGTCACCCGTTCACTGTGACTTGGCGCGTTTGCGGACTCTCCATTTCGTACACATGTCGGGTCATAGTGCGGGGGTGTGGTGCCCCACTGCTCGGGGTGTTACATGCCCAACTTGCAAAACTTAAGGATATAAGCTAGATTAGGAAGCAAAGCAACATAATTGAACTTTGGGGAACCGAAGGAGGAAGCACACAGCAGCTGTTGCTGCTGGAGCAAAGCAAGAACAGGGGCTGAATACCCTGTTTCGACCAACAGCAAGATTTCCTCTTCCTTTCCTCTTTTTAGTTGAATTTCATGGCTAGATTATGAAGTACTTTAATATATCTTTTGTAGCTTGATTTAGTAGATTTACTTTCAGTTCCATATCAGTTTGTTAGCCATATATATTCTGTAATATGAATAGCAGCTAGTAATCTTATTCTAGCTAAGTTATTTCCAAGATTCCTGCTACGATTTGTGAGATCTAATTGTTTTCCATGTTTTCGAACCTTCGTATGTTGTATGCATCTAGTTTTAATGATATAGGTATGTTGATAGATAATTGATTTGGTCAATTTATTATCTTGAAACTTACCTTGCAAATCGTATAAACTGGATTGATCCGTAATTATCAATTTAAGTATGCTAAGGGTTAACTATCATCGGCGCTTACCTCCATGTTTGCTTGCGTATGATAGAGTGCATGCACAATAGTTTAAACATTCCAAGCTTCTTGAGTTTGTTGGCTAAGGTCAGTGTCCTTTTCGTGCTTTAAAGCTGCCACTAAATTAAATCTTGAGATCGTATCTACGAGATTGTTTAATGGTTAGGGAGTTGGTTAATGATCGTTTCTTAATCACCGAATGAGTATGTAAGGACGAGGTTGTCAGAGCTTGTTGGCGCTATAGCCGGCCTATCAACGGATTTTAAGCTTATTTATGCATCAATTATCAGATTACAATCTTGAATCTAGAGAATAACTTGACTAGAGTTCCATTTTCCCTTATCCTTTTAAGTTTATGTTCTTTAGTTAGTTTATTTAATTTCAGTTTGTTCTTTATTTCCTGCACTCAGATAGTTTCTTTAACCTCCCCCCTTCTTTTACTTTTGTTGTTTGTTTGCTTGGCTATTAGGAGATTTACGAGACCATCCAATATCTGTGGGATCGACCCTTTACCACTATACACAATTTATTGTGTTCAGTAGTTTAGGAATATTATTTGGTGGATTGGGCAACCATCAGAGGTACAGTTAGAGTAGAGCTAGGTGGCTAGTGTTCTTCGAGTCTTACTTACGGTGTAGCTCGAGTGTTCATATGCATTGTAGTGGTTTATAGCTTTGTTACTTCTGATCTATTTTGGAGATATGTATTCTGGTACTCGATCTACTTTGCCCCCGAATGGGCATTGTACATTTGTATATGTTTATAGCATGCTAGTATGGATTTATTTTGACAAATATGTTGATCTTGGGATTTCTACTCAGTTGATTTATCATTTTCGCTATATTATGGATTGATATGCACTCTGATTGAGGGTTTAGGTCGCCTAGCTAGAGCTTGAGTTTTGTTTGTCACTCGTTCGCTATTGTTTGATGCGTGAGCGGACTTTCCATTCCGTTACACGTGTTGGACTCTAGTGCGGGGGATGTGGTGCCCTACGCTCGGGGTGTTACATCTAAAAGTGGTATCAGAGCTCTTGGTTATAAAATCGGAGCTCTAGAATCGTGTTAGGTCAGTCTAGGTTATTCGGCTTAGGACTATATGATTATTTACACTCACTTACATATTTTTGTGACTTATTTGTTTGAATTTATATTATTTGTTTACACGAACATATACTGAACCCCATGCGTTAATATTCTCTTGACTTGTGATTTGCAAGATGCCTCCACGAAGGAGAGTAGAGAGGGGACAGACACCCGATCTCAATTACCCTGCTCTACAAGCACCACCCCCCACCCCCGTTGAACGCCGAGAATATTGTCCAGGCTTTTCTTCATCAATTATAACAGAATCAAAGGAATAACACTTGTGGGAAAGTTCAAGAGGGACAGGTTACACCGGCTTTTAGAGAGATCTGGAATAATAACCCTCCGAAATGGTATGGGGGTGACGATATCAAAGCGGAGGAATGGCTATCCGAAATTTGCTGGGATTTGGGAGACATGCCCCGCACCTTCTCATGATAAAGCTATCTTTACAGCTCGTTTTGTTCAAGGCCCGACGTCCAATTGGTTGAAAGCTATGAGGGCTCGGTTAGAGAGAATGGGTGAAGAGTTTAATTAGGAAAGCTTCACAAGAGAGTCTCGCCAAAAGTATATTCCCCTGAGTGCCCGGGAAAGAAGACTCCAGGAACTCACGGAGTTAAGATAAGGGACTAGGTCAGTGGAGGATTATATTTTGGAATTTGAGAGATTCACCAGGTATGCTCCCCACATTACCAATGATGATACTCAGAAAGCTCGGAATTTTGTTCATGGGTTGGGGCATGAGATTCAAAATGCCCTACAAGCTACTACCGTGGACACGTTGAGGCCCCTGACTTATTCTTCGGGGCAAGGTTCGGGCTCCGGATCAAACTTGGACAAGAGGCCCGCCACTCAAAGTGGGCCTTCGGTCTTCAAGCCTCAAGGTTCTAACACTTTCAACAAGAAAGCCCGACCTCCTATGCCGGTTGCACCCACTCTACCGGTGCCGATACAATGTGCCTATTGCAAGGGACCCAATCATACCGAGGAGACGTGCCGGAAAAAGTTGATAAGATGCTATGGATGTGGAGAACCCGTTCACAGGGTTAGTGCTTGTTCGAATAAGAAGAACCCACAACCTCTGAATGTGATTCCTCCAAGAGCCTCAATCCAGGCTAGAGCTTATGCACTTGAGGGAGAGGAAGAGGATGCTGAAGTTGATACTAGTGCTCTCGTGGAAGGTACTATTAACATACATGGCATTCCATTGCAAGCCTTATTTGATCCAAGAGCAACTCATTGTTTTATTGCTTCCCTGCTTGTTCCTACTCTTTGATTGTCTACTGTTTGTATTGCTGATTCTTTTATGATAAGTTCTCCTCTCGGGGGGAGCTTGGTGACGGACCAAGTGTCTTGAGCGTGCCCAGTAAGCATTGAGGGCCAAGATTACTCGGCGGACTTGATTGAGATGCCTATGAAAAGGTGTGGGGCGATTTTGGGGACGGATTGGTTGTTCCGGCACCGAGCGCAAATGGATTGTTTTGAGAAGAAGGTTACACTGGGATCTACGGTGTTTTTGGGCCAGAGGTTGGAGACCTGACCGTTTATTTCTTTCGTGGATGCCAATAGGATGTTCGGGATGGTGCAACGGGCTACGTGGCCTATCTCTTGAATAAACCTAAGGATCAGGCCAAGCTCGAGGAGATGGAGATTGTGAAGGAATTTCTCGATGTGTTCCCGGAGAGTTTGGGTTCTCTACCTCAAGACCGGGACATTGTGTCTGTCATCAATCTCTATCCTCGAGCAAAACCTTATGCAAAATCTCCCTATAGGATGGCTCCAGCTAAGTTGAAGGAGCAGAAGAAGCAACTTGATGAGCTCTTAGAGTGTGGTTACATTTGCCCGAGCGCTTCTCCGTGGGGTGCTCCCGTCCTATTTGTAAAGAAGAAAGATGGGACGTTACAGATGTGTATTGACTACCGTGAGCTGAACCGGTTAACAGTTAAGAACAAATACCCCCTTCCTCACATTGAAGAGTTGTTTGATCTTCTCCAGGGCTCGTGTGTCTACTCCAAGTTGGATTTGAGGCTAAGGTATTATCAGTTGCGTATCTAGGAGGAAGAAATATCGAAGACGGGTTTCAACACTCGTTACGGGCATTTTGAGTTCGTGGTCATGCCTTTTAGCCTTACAAATACCCCAGCTGTGTTTATGGATATGATGCACAGAATATTTTGGCCTTACCTCGATAAATTCGTGGTCATCTTTATAGATGATATTCTAGTGTATTCGAGGTCCGTGGAAGAGCACTCGTAGTATTGGAGAACGGTATTATCAACGCTTAGAGAGCATAGACTATTTGCCAAGTTCAACTAGTGCGATTTCTGGATTGATAAAGTTTCCTTTTTGGGTCACTTCATTTCTGGGAAAGGTATAGAAGTGGATCTGGCGAAGATAGAAACACTCATGCTATGAAAGCAGCCGAAGAATGCCTCGGAAGTGAGAAGTTTTCTCAGACTAGTGGGTTATTATTGGCGCTTTGTGAAAGATATCTCGAAGATCACCTCCCCGTTGACCCAGTTAACAAAGAAAGAGGCTAAATTCGAGTGGGATGAGGCGTGCGAGAAGATTTTTCGAACTCTTAAGGAAAGGTTGACTACAGCACCGGTCTTAACCCTACCCGAGGGTTTTGAAGGCTACTTAGTTTACACCGATGCGTCGAAGGTAGGCCTCGGATGTGTGTTGTTGCAGAATGGCAAGGTTGTAGCCTACGTCTCTAGAAAGTTAAAAGATCACGAGAAAAACTATCCCACTCATGACTTAGAGCTTACAACAGTTGTCTTTGCTTTGTTGAAGTGGTGCCATTATCTCTACGGAGCCACTTTTGATGTGTTCACCGACCACCAAAGTCTCAAGTATCTTTTCACTCAGAAAGATTTGAACGTAAGACAGAGACGTTGGGTTGAGCTCCTTGAGGAATATGATTGTCAGATTCAGTACCATCCGGGTAAGGCTAATGTGGTTGCAGATGCTTTTAGCCAGAAAGCGAGTGTTTCAAGTTTGGAAGCAGGTTCAAACCAGCAGAATTCCGTGGTATTAGTTTCAGAGGCTCGATTGGCGATTATTTCTGTTCAACCGGATTTGAAGCAAAGATTGATTAAAGCTCAATCTAATCAACCAGAAATTCTAAGATTGGTGGCAAAAGCAAGGATTGACCCGGAAACCAAGTTTGGGTTTGATGATTCAGGGTTATTTCGGTTCAAGACTCGGGTTTATGTTCCAGAAGAGCTTAAGAGGTTGATCCTCGATGAGGCACATAGGTCGGCATATACGGTACATCTTGGTACTACAAAGATGTATAAGGATTTGAGGACTCTATATTGGTGGAATGGCATGAAGAGAGACGACGGTAATTATGTCAGAAGATGTTAAACATGCCAAGTGGTGAAAGCTGAGCACCAAAAGCCGGGAGGAACTCTCCAACCACTTCCAATTCCTAAATGGAAGTGGGAGCAAGAGACAATGGACTTTGTGTCTGATTTTCTAAGGACTAAAGGAGGTTTCGATGGGATTTGGGTCATAATTGATCGGTTCTCGAAGTCGACCCATTTTCTCAAAGTCCGGATGTCCGATAAAGTGCCTAAGTTAGCCAAGTCGTATCGCAAGGAGATTGTAAGATTACATGGTGCTCTGGTCATTATTGTTTCGGATAGAGATCCATGGTTTACCGCAAGTTTTTGGTAAGAGTTACAGAAGTGTATGGGTACAAAGCTCCAATTCAGCACCGCATCTCACCCACAAACTGATGGACAATCCGAGAGGTTAATAAAGTATCTCAAGGACATGCTTCGTGCTTGTACCTGGGATTATCAAGACACGTAGGATGAGCAGTTGGACTTGGTCGAGTTCGCCTATAGCAACACCTTTCAATCATCGATTGGTAAGGCCCCGTATGAGGCACTATATGGAAGGAAGTGCCGATCACCTCTATTTTGGGATATTGATGAGTGGAGGTCGACCAAGGATGGTAAACTTGACAGAGCAAAGAAACCTGCAGAGATTCAATATACCATTGAGAAAGTAAAAATGATTCAACAACGGTTAAAGGTGGCTCAGGACCGATAGAAAAGTTATGCGGATAAGAGAAGACGGCCCTTAGAATTTGAATTGGGAAGCTTAACCCTCGCTACTTAGGCCTCTTTGAGATTCTTGAAAGAATTGGGGAAGTAGCCTACCGACTTGATTTACCACCGAGCTTAATTGGGATTCATAATGTTTTCCATGTCTCACAGTTAAGAAAATTCTATCCCGATGAGTCTTCTATACTTCCTGTTGAAGAGGTGCAACTAGAGCCTGATTTGACGATTAAGAAGCACCCGGTTGGGATTTTGGACCGGAAGATGTAAGAATTAAGAAACTGGTAAATTCCTTTGGTGAAAGTCTTGTGGCGTAATCAGAAATCCGAAGAAGCCACTTGGGAGACCGAGGAGAAGATGAAACAGTTGTACCCGGAGCTTTTCAAGACCTCGCTTCGGACCTGAGGACAGGTCCTTTTAAAAGAGGGGAGTTTGTAACATCCCGACCCTCAGGTACGCTTTACGTGTGCATTATGTAGGCAATTTAATTATTTCTTTATGCACTTATGTGATATTCTAATGATTATTTGATTATTTGAAGCTATTCGAATTTATTTGTTGAAGTGCGAATTGAAATTTTGAACATTTATGCCCTTATGCCTTATAATTTGCTCCATATGTGTCCGAATTTAATTTCGTTTCCTGTAAATTTTTTATATGTGTTAATTATGTGAGTTATGAACTTGATATTATGCTCGATTTATGTTTTGGACTTTATTTGGTTTGGTTTTGGCTCATTTTTATTTTTTTTCGGAACCTAGAGGGGGCTTAAGGGCATTAAGCGTACCTCGGGTTCCGGGCGGCGTATCTTAGGCTAGGGAATTCGGATTCAAATTCAGGAAGAGGCGTTGGACTTATAATAAGATTTGGAAGCTTTAAATCCTAACCTTCTATTTTTCTAAATTCATTTGGACCTCCGAAATTCCACGGAAACGAGCACCTTGTGCTTAAATAACACCTTTAAATAGTCTGGAGCTTGTGGGTCCCATCTTAACCCCAACTAAACCCCAAACCTTAACTAAAATGACTTGAGTCAACCTCTCTCTTCCCTCACCATCATAAATTTGAACCACACCACTCCACAAAGAAGAAAAAGTGCAGCTCTAAAGAGAAACTAGAAAAGAAGAAGGAAGAGAAGGGCCACTATTCTATTTCTTGAGATTTTGAGTTCTATCCTCCATCATTTCTCTCCCAATCAAAGAGAGAAGATAATATTTGGTATCTCCATGACTTTGTGATCATTTTAACTTCGACTTTGTAAGTTTTCACCATGATTTGAATGAGATATGGCATATGTGATGAATAGTGAGGGTTTGGAGGAATTTGATGATTCTAGCTTGCTTTCTTGTGAATTCTTTTGATATGATGCATGTATATTGTTCAAAATACATAATTTATGATCTATATGAACTTGATTTAGGTGTTAGTTGAGGATGCATGATTTTGCCATTAATGAACTTTGGAGGTTTGGTAAGAACTTGTTCTCTTTTAACTTCAAGCATGTGTTGTTACAAATTTAGACCATTTAATGAATTGAAATGCATGAATTCTTGCTACCTAAACTTACCTTTATATGTTAGATTGGAGTTTTCTTGGTTAAATTGAGCTTTTGTTATGTTTAGGGGCTGAAATTCGGAACATTTCAGCCCAGCGTAGCCCTAACGCCCGTTAGAGCATTCCTTTGCTTTGGAAGCTAACGGGCATTAGTCCTTGGCTTGGTCTCACTGACCCCACTAACGGGGGTTAGGCCCCACTTGGTTATAATTGGGTAACGACTGTTAGTCCAGGTCTGGTGCTTCTTACATGCTAACGGCCATTAGGGCCAAGAAGAGGAGAAGGGGTTAACGGTCGTTAGCCCCTCTCCTGTGTAAGTTCGTGCCATTTATTCATTTCTCTACTTTGTTTAATTGCTTCTTTGCTTCTTACATGACTTATACATGTTAGGGATATGTTGTAATGTGTGTTGTGAGTATTGTATTAAATTTATGGATAATTTTGTTATGAAACGTGCAAGATATGCTCAATACACTCTACTTGTGAAATTATTGCATTTCGTACTTATCATTCGCAATCATATGCATTTAACGAGCATCAATTTGGTTCATTTTGAGTCTAAGAGTGTCTTTTGTTGTTTGTTTTGCACAGTGTGATCTTGCTCCTTAGGTGTCCGTTTCACTCTTTTGTCCCCACTACACGCGTTAGAAACGTGAGGTTTTGTTCTTTTATCTATGATGACCTACGACCCTATGTGCTTTGAAGCCTCACATACAAAATATGTATATTATACAACAAATATGTGTATGATATGTACGTTAAGGGCTTGTCCTGTTTCTCATAAGACTTTGAAAACAATTTGTATACATATATAAGCTATTTTGAGTTTGATTTAAAAATCGTGGATAAGTGTGTGTGTGTGTAGCGAGATGTGAACTATGAAAGAAAGCTTTGCGAAAATTATGCCTTTTGAGTTATGCATTTGGACCCCGGAGAGTGCTATAGGATCTCGGGACAGCCGACGGGTCGCCGAGCTCTTCCATCAACACTTTCCTTGTGAGAGTCTCACCCGACATTAGGAGGTTGGGGAAGGGTGTTACTCTTGAGCCCGCGGTAGCAATCACCGAAGGTTTCAAGGATGTGATTAAGTCTTGTCTCGTGTGTTTTGCCGATAGCTAGGGCCGTCAACCCTTTTATCACCCGGAGAAAGGATGGTTTATGCATTTTGTTTTGATTTTGACTTTGTTTGTGGAAGTTGGAGGGATAACTCGTTCTCGCCGAGTTGTGTGAATTTGTATGATCTATAAGATGGGAATGGATTCCTAAATACCTAAAACTTGATATTTTGGCCTATGGCCTTTACTTTTTCTAAGTATATACATATCTATTATCACGGGGGATAGTTTTAGTTTGCATAAACTATTCTCGGTTCATGGATCTTGTTGAATTTTGTTAAGTGTGTTGCTCTATACGTATTATGGGTGCGTGTGTAGCCCCCTCACTAGTCACTAGGACTAACCCTCATTGTTGTTTCTCTTTTTCCCCTTTTCTTCTGAGTTGTAGGTACTGTTAGAGTCGAGCTAGGCGGTAAGTGTTCTTCGAGTTTTACTTGTGGTGTAGCTTTAGTCTTCATATGCATTGTAGTGGTTTATAACTTTGTTACTTCTGATCTATTTTGGAGATATGTATTCTGATACTTGATCTACTTTTGCCCCGGATGGGTATTGTACATTTTTATATGTTTATAGCATGCTATTATGGATTTATTTTGACAAATATGTTGATCTTGGGATTTCTACTCAGTTGATTTATCGCTTCCGCTATATTACTGATTGATATGCACTCTGATTGAGGGTTTAGGCCACCTTGCTAGAGCCTGAGTTTTTTTTTTGTCACCCGTTCGCTATTGCTTGATGCCTGAGAGGACCTTCCATTCCGTTACACGTGTTGGACTCTAGTGCGGGGGATGTGGTGCCTTACGCTCGAGGTGTTACAACCTATATGAAAGATTACAGAGTTAGCTCATATGAGACATTACAGAATCTCAAGTCTAAGGATTAATGAATCACGTCATTGACCTGTGAGATATTTCCTAATTTGGAAGTTTTTGGAAACTTCCCAGTTAGGACTGTTCTCACGTGGGACATCTCAGTGAAGAAGTTCTTGTAACAATCACCCTTATGTATTATGAATGCATCAACGTATTCACTTATCACTCCATGAAATTGAGTGATCCTTCAAAAGGACATAATCACATAAGCAAGTCTCAGTAGAGTCAAGGTCGACACTCCCACTGTCTGTCGGACTCAATTACTTGGAGAAGTTTCTAATCCTCGCCTATGGAGTTAAGAACTTGTTTCATGTGCCATTCCCATAACGACAAAGTTCTTAACGGCCTTATCGAATTAGGGGAGTTCAGTGCATGGAAAACATAGTCAAACCCAAACAGACATAAATAAGCACATAAAGAAGTGATTTCCTATGAACAAAATCGTTTCATTTATTATCCAAAGATACACACACCTCCTAATCAAATTATGATCTTGTTATAACCTACCGTTCAAGTTCATATTATAAGAATCATGTGTAATCTAGATTAAAAAGGTATAACCTAAGGTTATAAGGTCTAATTAAAGTACTATTCTATCTTAGGTTATAAGGTGTGATACTATTCAAGTGTATAAAATATGATCTAGTAATATTCCAATAAGCCAAGTCATAACATAAGATCAATTCATATTATATGAACCACATAACAATGTAGCATCATATCATAACATAAGTCATAACATAGCATGAGCATTGATCATATAATAAGTGACAATTAAATCAATTGACAATATGTTACATGTTCTGACATAATTGATCACATAATACTATTAAATTAAAGAACATACATGAACATAATTTATATATCATAAAAATACATCAATATAAAATATATATAAACCATAGAGCATGCTCAAAACATATATTAAACAAACTCATAACATATCATAGCATATTATAAACAATTAATCTTAGGAATAGTGCCCTTAAAGCAGCTTTTTGCTTTACTATTTCCTTGTAAAATCACAAACAGTCTTTGAATAATAAACGAGATGATTTTGTTCATAGGAAATCACTTCTTTATGTGCTTATTTATGTCTATTTGTGTTTGACTTTGTTTTTGCATGTATAGAACTCCCCTAATCCGATGAGGCCGTTAAGAACTTTGTCGTTTTGGGAACGGCACATGAAACAAGTTTTTAACTCCATAGGTGAGGATTATAAACTTCTCCAAGTTAATGAGTCCGACAAACAGTGGGAGTGTCGACCTTCACTCTGCTGAGACTTGCTTATGTGATTATGTCCTTTTGAAGGATCACTCAGTTTCATGGAGTGATAAGTGCATATGATGATGCGTTCATAATACATCCAGGTGATTGTTACAAGAACTTCATCACTGAGATGTCCCGCGTGAGAATGTTCCTAAATGGGAAAGGAAGTTTCCAGAAACTTCCAGATTAGGAAATATCTCACAGGTCAATGACGTGATTCATTAATCCTTACACTTGAGATTCTGTAATGTCTCATATGAGCTAACTCTGTAATCTTTGATATAGACTCAAAAAGATGTCGCCATATAGACACCTGAACCACGGCCCATGTTGGGATTACACAAGTGGCATAAGTAGAATTAGTAGAATCGATAAAGGACCTACACTTGTTAAGAACAAGAATACTCTCTTACTGATTGAGTTGTTCGTAGTCCATTAAATATTAAACCCTTGGCCAAGGTGGATAAAAGCTCAAGACATCTAGAAAATGGGGTTTTCTAGGTGAGATCGAAATGGTATGAAACAAACTTAACTTTAAAGACTAAGAATATTTAGGCTCTAAGAATATTCTCATGCCTAAGTTCTTGATTGAGAGATGGATTTGTAGGAGGATCGTATTTCACGGATTGTCATTGACAGAAAGGTTCTTCGATTCATTTCATTATTCGGCTAGGCGTCACACACCCATTGCTAGATTACGGTAGTGTGATGTGTGAAGTGATTAATTAATTAGGGAATTAATTAATTACTGTCACTACTAATCAAATAATGAACCTAAAGGGTCACATACAAATGCTAGAATACGAGGGTTATGGTAGGAAGTTAATATGATTAACGAAGGATCAAAATACTTGATTAAAACGAGGCACAAAACGTGACTACTGCCACGTGTCACACATACGTGGCTAAGATTTATTTCGTGCACGAATTCTTTTCTAGATTTAATTAATTAATTTTAGTCTTTTAATTAATTTTGAATTAATTGTTAAGACTATTCTCAAATAAACTTAACCCAATAAATAATTAATTAGGAATTAATTTATTTATTGAATATTGACTTTTAACTTTAGGAAAGTTGAAAAGTCCAACTTCCTATTGTAAGAGAGAGAAGATTATTCTTGCAAGACTTGGAGAACAAGTTGGGAACTTATTCTTCCAATTAAATTAAATAATTAAATTAGTTAATTAGTGAGCAAGAAAACAAAGCCCATTGGTTCTTGGAAACCCTAGGGGGTTCGAACCACCTAGTATAAATACTATGGGTGGTGCTTCTCTTATTCTTTAGACCAACACTCACGAAAAGGTAAGTTTTTGAGAAAATCCAAAAGAAAAGTTTTCAGAGTAAATCCTATCTAAACGCAAGTCATAGAACTAGCATTCTCACTCGCTTGATTGTGTTCTAGGACTGGTGTAGATACACTTTGGAGGACTTCTAATTTGGAGTCTAATTTGAAGGTCGTTACAGGGATTTCGCATTAAGGGTGTATAATAGGCGGTAACAGCATTACTAGAAAGCTTCTAACTTTGTAAGTTTCTAAAACACCCTACGATACAATACGAAAATTGTAAGACATCGATTAAACTTCGGGAAAATTTTAAACTTCCGCTGCTCAACTCTTTCGTGTTTTCCAACAAGTGGTATTAGAGCCACCTTGCAACATTCGTATTGTATCTTTATTGCTTTTGGAAATTTGACTGAAAATTCTTGAATTTGGGTATTAGTTACGTATTCTTGTTTTTGGTTTAAAAACGAATCTGTCGGATCAATGTTGTTTCTTGAAAATTCGAGAAATTTTTTTTTCTAATAAATCTGGTTTTAAGCTGTTTTAATCTGATTTAAATTGAACTGTTTCAATTCGAAACAAAAATTGGAATTTTTGGAAATTACGAAACGAATTCGGAACGGGAGTATATCATCGCGCGCGGCCTTGCGCATTTTCCCGCATGGGGTGGCTCCGCCTCGTCTACTCCCGCCCGACAGTGCGCGCAATCTGCGCACTGGCCAGCGGGCAGCCCCATGCACTGTTGTCGCGCCTAGGCCGACCGCCTAGCCCTGTGCGCTGCTGTCCCGCCATCCCGCCTAGGCCGAATGCCTAGCCCTGTGCGCTGCTGTCTGCAGCACCCCGGAGCGTAGGGTCACCACATCCCCCGCACTCTGACCCGACACATATACGAAACGGGAAATCCGTATACATGCACAAGTCAAAGCGAACGGGAGACAGACAAACACTCCTAAGCTAGGCGGATTCTAACCCTTATAAAATGCACATTCGAATATCAAATTACAAGCACATGCGGAAGCGTAATATTTCAAAACAACTCACATACGAGCCCATCACAGGCCATAACTGAGCAAATATCCAACATATGCCAAGTTTATTCCAAAAGTTCTAGCCCGACAGTGGTAATTTAAAACTTAACATCTAAGCTGGGAAGGCCACAATATGTACATGAACAAAATGTAGAGTGTATGCAAGTACAACCCAAAGACTCGACTGAGACGAACATGAACTACTCATTGCTCCGCCTAACTCGACCAAAGCATACCTGTACCTGCAAAACTAAAAGATGGAAAAGCAAGGAATCAGTCCACGACTGAGTGAGGGGTTAACCTACGCACACTGTAGATACAACAGAGCAGAGCACGTATCAAAATTCGAATGTTCATGAACCCAAGGATGGTTTTTGCACACAAACACATTTTCTAAAAGCAAAAGGATAAATACGTATACAAAAGAAATCAAAATCCTATTCAGTCCATCCTTGTTTCACAAACTCAAAATAGAACAGAGCTCGGCGAGTACGATCTTTCAAACCACATCCGTCAACAAGCCTCAGAAACACAGGAAAAGCAGAAATCAAAATACAATCCCGCCATCACGCCATGGAAAGGAAGGGAGTGCACCCCAATCCTTTCAGAAACACGTATACACATCGAGACGGGAGCTCATGACTCCTACCCGCTCCTTCGATGGGGTTACCATCGGCTCAAGATAACTGACCTGTACCAAACCTCCTGGAAACAAGCAAGTAATCTTAAATGAAGACTATGCACAGGGCATGGTCTTGATGGCCTAATACCGTTCCAGGCTCCCTTACCCATAGCCTCCGGGCCCAATGCACGAAGTATACATAAGTATCAGGAATGCACTTGCCATATCTTTCAATTGTTTATCTCACAATAGTACAGATATCACATTTTATCACTTTCAAGAGTTACCACTTCTCAAGATCAAGGCATACATAGGCCCAAAATTATACGCGTATCAAATAAAACCTTCAAGAGTGCAAATATCAGAAGTATACGTACATATATAACCTAATCCTTAGCTATTCAGGACGGAAACAATCATATAGGGGTATTAGGGTATAACTAAAACACATCTAACCTCACCTTTGACAAAAGAGATCCAAAGATCAACACCGGACACGGAAATGAGACTAACCCTCCGGATCAAACTCTCCTGGGATTACCTCTGAACAAACAAAGAGCAAAACATGAAAAAGACTCGATCAAGAACCACTTAGACGCACGGGAATGAAAAATGAATGCAATGGAATGCAAGAATTGAAATGCACGTGAGCAAGGATTTCATTTAGGCATGCCGGTCTACGAGGAAGCAAATCACCGAGCATATTTTGAACTCATATCATAGCACCATCATCTGAACGGTACATAATAACATAATTTAACATGTTAGGAACATGTTCGGTATGGAAAAATCACGAAAGAAACGGAAGAAAAGCTCAAACGAGGCTTCGGTTGCAAATCTAGTAAAAGCTTGCAGTTTTTTGAAAATGACCAGGCTTGTAGGAAAATCAAAATATCTTAAAATTTAGATGTCCAAATTCAGTGTCGTTTTTTGGAAATCAAACTAGACAGACATATCTTTCTGACATATATGGCTCAATTTTTTATTCAAAGCGGATCAAAACAGTTTATTGTTTAAAGTTGGCTGAACGCAGGATTTCGGCAGACTGGCTACACCATTTTGTATTGGGCATATCTCACTCTCCAGAGCGAATTTTGACAAGACGTAAAAAGGAGAGTGTCCTAGACTCAAACAAGTTTCAGTGGTTACAAATTCAGGCAATTATAAGATGTTTTGCTTGGGTAACAGATGCAAAAAATTCACTGCAGAAACTATCAAACAGGGCAGAACAGGGGGTTCTCTTGTAGGTTCGGTTCCTACTTGTTCCAGGCCTAAAAACTTGAATATCAGGTCCATAAATCATACATAAAGCATCTATAATTTCATGTAAGGTAACATGCTGCAATAAAATTTAAGTGTATGCAAGAACGATGCAGTTTATACACTTAAAAGTCACACACGATCATCCACTTTCAAAAACATGCAATAATCTCCAAATTCCCACATATCTCTACACATAGCTGAACTTATAACTCCATGACCATCATCTTAGAGACTGAAACTTTCTGAAATAGAAGGGGAAAGATGATGAGGGATCTATTTAGTACCTTCCTTGACTGAAAACCGAAGATGGAAAGAGATGGAGGATTGCTTCTTCACTTGTCCGAATCTCTTCAACACTTTGCAAGAAAGAGAGAGAGGGCTACACGTGGGAAAGAAAAGGAAGAAAGTAGATGTGTATGGCTGCTGCTCCTTGCCTTAACGTGAGGAAAATGGAAGCAAGTAGGTGAATATGCATTTGAAATTAAGGAATTGCTGCCACTTGCTTTAACGTGGGAGAAAAATGGAAGCAAAGAGGTGATGAGGCTGGTTTTAGAGCTGCTATCACTTGCTTAATTGTGAGGGAAAAAGTGGAAGCAAGTAGGTTAATAATCTAGGCTCAATTCCAATAGTAACCGGTTCACGTGGACCGGTTTTAGGGCGTCGGGCAAGCAAACGGTCTCCGAAAATTATGAAACTAATGTCAATCATCTCAAAACGTCAAAATGAATCCAATGGCAAAGACGGATCTCAGATAGCTTATCCCGAACTTAGGTTAATTCAAAGGAATTGAAAGTGATCTATAGACGTTGTTATCCCGAACTAGCTCGATAGGGTTACGTTTGTTGCAACATATTCTTCGGGCAAACTTCACACAACCCTAACACTTGCTAAACTAAACCTTTAGATGAACGGGGCGTCACAACCTCCCCCCCCCCCCTAAAAGAACCTGGTCCCAGGTTCACTGCTCTGATCTGAATAACTTCGGATACAACTTCCTTATCTTTTCTTCAGTTTCCCAAGTGGATTCTTTTGACTTCTGATCTTTCCATAACACTTTAACCATTGGGATCTGACGACTTCTTAACTCTTGTATTTTTCGGTCCATGATTCTCACTGGTTTCTTCATGATGCTTAGGTCCGGTTCAAGTTGTACATCTTCAATTGGGAGAGTGGTTGATTCATCGGGATTATATTTGCGGAGCTGTGAAACATGGAATACATTATGAATCCCGGTCATGTTCGGAGGTTAGTTCAATCTGTATGCAGTTTCTCCAACCCGTTCGAGGATTTCAAAAGGTCCAAGATAGCAGGGATTAAGCTTTGCACCTTTACCAATACGGCTGAATCCTTTCCTTGGAGATACTTTCAAGAAAACCTTATCTCCGACTTCGAATTCCAGTGGTCTTCTCCGGCGATCGGCGTAACTCTTTTGACGATCTTGGGCCGCTTTCATGCGTTGTTGAATTATTTGGATTTTCTCAATAGCTTCTTCAATAACCTTTGGAGATCTAGCTCGTTTAACACCACCTTCCTTAGTCCAACGCCAATCTTCCAGATCCCAAAAGAGAGGCGATCTACACTTTCTTCCGTACAATGCTTTATATGGGGCCATGCCAATTGATGCTTGATAATTGTTGTTATAGGCAAATTCCACTAAGGATAAGTGTTCGTCCCAAAATTCTTCAAAGTCCAAAGCACAGGCTCTGAGCAAGTCTTCAAGATACTTGGTAAGTCTCTCTGATTGGCCATCCGTTTGAGGATGCGATGCATTGCTGAAACTGAGTTTAGTCCCCAAACATCTTTGTAGCTCTTGCCATAAACTAGCTATAAAGCGAGGATCTCGGTCTGATACGAAACTAAACGACATGCCATGAAGTCTTATGATCTCTTTACAATACAACTCAGCTAGCTTTTCTACTTTATCGAGACATTCTAACCTTGAGAAAGTGAGCTGATTTGGTTAAGCGATCCACAACTACCCAAATCCCATCGAATCCTCCTTTGACCCTCGGTAAACCAGATATAAAACCCATAGTCACCTATTCCCATTTCCACACCAGTATAGGAAGTGGTTGTAAAGTTCCTCCTGGTTTTTTATGCTCGGCTTTCACCTTTTGGCAAGTAAGGCAACGCCTTACAAAGTTAGCAACATCTCTCTTCATACCGTTCCACCAATAGTACTGCTTCAAATCCCTGCACATTTTAGTTCCTCCCGGATGTATAGAATAGGCTGAGCGGTGTGCCTCTTCAAGAACGAGACGTCTAAGTTCTTCTAGAACACAAACTCTGGTCTTAAATCGAAATAATCCCATATCATCGATCCCAAACTTCGATTCTGGATGATCTATTGCCTGAAAAATTTGCCTCTGAATCCATGGATCTCTGGCTTGAGTATTTAATAGCATTTGTTTCAATTCTGGTTGCACGGTAATGTTTGCTAGTCGGACTTCTGAAATTATGATCTCGGAACCCTGACTTCTCGGACTAGCCTCGATGCTCGAGATACTCACTTTCCTGCTTAACGCATCAGCGACCACGTTAGCTTTTCCTGGATGGTATTGAATAGTATAATCATAGTCTTCAAGAAATTCCATCCAACGTCTTTGCCTCATGTTAAGCTCCTTTTGTGTGAAGAGAAACTTGAGACTCTTATGGTCAATGAAGACTTCAAACGTAGAGCCATAAAGATAGTGACGCCACTTTGCCAAAGCAAACACAATAGCCGCAAGCTCAAGATCATGAGTAGGGTAATTCTTCTCATGCTCTTTTAGTTTCCTCGAAGCATAAGCCACTACTCAACCGTTTTGCATTAGAACGCATCCAAGCCCTTCTTTAGAAGCATCTGAATACAACGCATAGCCTTTGGTACCCTCAGGTAAAGTAAGAACAAGTGCTAAAGTTAATCTTTCTTTCAGGGTTTGGAAGCTCCCATCACATGCATCACTCCACTCAAACCGGGTCTCTTTGTTTGTTAATCGGGTCAATGGGGCTGCGATCTTCGAAAAATCCTTTACAAATCGCCTATAGTATCCTGCTAACCCGAGAAAACTTCGAATTTCGGAGGCATTTCTCGGTTTCTCCCACTGCATAAAGGATTCCACCTTTGATGGATCAACTTCCACTCCATTGCCTGAAATGATATGACAAAGGAATGCAACCCTATCGATCCAAAACTCGCATTTATTGAACTTCGCAAACAACCGATGCTCTCTGAGGGTTTCCAGTAGTCTTCTTAAATGTTGCGCGTGCTCTTCTACGGACTTTGAATACACTAAGATGTCATCAATGAAAATAACCACAAACTTATCAAGAAATGACCTGAATACTCGGTGCATCATGTCCATGAATACTGCTGGAGCATTCGTCAATCCAAAAGGCATAACTACGAACTCATAATGCCCATAACGGGTGTTAAATCCCGTCTTAGGTATATCTTCCTCCCGGATACGCAACTGATAGTAACTTTGCCTCAGATCAAGCTTTGAATAGACCTTAGACCCTTGCAAGAGATCAAACAACTCCTCAATGTGTGGTAGTGGATACTTATTCTTGATAGTCATCCGATTTAGCTCACGGTAATCGATACACATACGTAATGACCCGTCCTTCTTTTTCACGAATAATACTGGGGCACCCTATGGAGCTATGCTCGGTCGAATGTACCCACAAGCTAAGAGCTCATCCAGCTGCGTTTTCAACTGCTTCAATTCTGCAGGACCCATTCTATATGGAGTCTTCGTAAACGGTTCCGCACCGGGATGCAAATCGATAACAAACTCAATATCTCTTCTGGGCGGTAGCGAGCCTAACTGCTCGGGGAACGCATCGGGAAACTCTTTCACAACCTCTGTTTCTTCCAATTTATCTTGATCCTTCGGTTTGTTGAGAAGGTAGACCACATAACCTCTTGTTCCATCCCGTATTAATTTATTTACCTCCATGAATGAAATGAATGGACCGGACTTCACTCTTTCACCCGAAAATACCATCGAACCCAAAGAAATCTTCTTCTCATGACAATCTATGAAAGCTCTATGACGATGTAACCAATCCATTCCTAAAATTACACCATACCTTTTCATCGGCATCTCGATCAAATCCGTCGGATAGGTTTTGCCTTCAATACTCACCGGGCACTCACGAAAAACTCTATCGGTCACCAAGCTTCCTCCAAGAGGAGAGCTAACCATATACATAAGCTCGACACGTAAACCAAGCAAGGATAACGAAAAAGCTATATCTAGGGCAATGAATGAATGAGTTGCCCCGGGATCAAACAATGCATGTAATGCGATGCCATGTATGCAGATCATACCTTCCTCAACAGCAGTAGGATCAGGGTCGGCGGTATCCTCTTCACCTTCCAATGCATAGGCCCGTGCATGAATGGTAGCCTTTTGATTCCCAGAGGGTCTGGACTCTAGGCTCTTATGAGGGCACTGATTCAACATATTGTCCGACAAGCCACATTTAAAACATTTCTTGAGTCTTTTCCTACACTCCTCTGTTGTGTGATTCGAACTATGACAATATGAACATTCCGGTGGAGCTAGGGTAGACACTGGAATAGGCCCTGGAGGTCTAGGTTTCTTGCCCTGGGGTCTCGATACTAGAGCTGACTGATACACCGGCCTCTTTCCAAACTTCAGAATCTGACCCGATCTCGACGCCGGTCACGAATGATATGCCCTTCTTCTACTCAAAACTCTTTCTTCAACTTTCGAAGCTTTCTCAGTCACCTTGGCCCAGGTGCTTGTATTTGCAATCTCAAGAACATCCTTCATATCTTCTCGAAGGCCTTGATAAAATTGGATTGCTTTATGTTGATCATCACTCGAAATATTCGGAGCATATTGGGCTAACCTATCAAACTGATTAATATACTTTGTCACAGTCCGGTTGCCTTGCTCCAGGTCCATGAACTCTCTCAACCTTCGGTCCCGAGCCACTAGTAGAATGTATTTATTTTTGAACTCCCGGATGAACACCTCCCAATTGATTTCTTCGCCCGAGGCCTCCAACCTGGTTTTTATGTTCAACCACCAAATATAGGCTTGTCATTGAATGAGTGAGATAGTACACCGGGCTTTTTCCTGGGAACTGCAAGGAATGAGTTCCCAAATCCTTTCTATTTGAGTAAGCCACTCCTCTGCTTGCATATCATTCCCTTCTTCAAACTGGGAAGGATTCTGGTTTCGGAACTCCCGATAGATGGCAGTGATCTATCCGACTTCATAAGCTATGAGAGGAGGAGCATGAGGATCTTACCGCCGAGGCGAACGATCCCAATGATGCCTACGGTTTGGTGACCTGTCACAAAGATGTCTACCGTCTGGCGACCTATCACGATGATGTATATGGTCTGGTGACCTGTCACGATGATATCTACTGTCTGGCATATCTGGAATGCACAAATGAGAAAAGAGATAGATGCATGTTCGTTAATGTATGGTTATGAATGCTAGCAAATAAGAAATTAAATAGGTAAGAAATAAAATAACATCAAAGAATAGCACGATGGCACATAATCCTAAGCCGTACGACCTAGACCAACTCGACACGACACTAGAGTTCTGGTTTTGTAACCTTGAGCTCTGATACCACGCAAGGATGTAGCACCCCGGAGCTTAGGGTCACCACATCCCCCGCACTCTGACCCGACACATATACGAAACGGGAAATCCGTATACATGCACAAGTCAAAGCGAACGGGAGACAGACAAACACTCCTAAGCTAGGCGGATTCTAACCCTTATAAAATGCACATTCGAATATCAAATTACAAGCACATGCGGAAGCGTAATATTTCAAAACAACTCACATACGAGCCCATCACAGGCCATAACTGAGCAAATATCCAACATATGCCAAGTTTATTCCAAAAGTTCTAGCCCGACAGTGGTAATTTAAAACTTAACATCTAAGCTGGGAAGGCCACAATATGTACATGAACAAAATGTAGAGTGTATGCAAGTACAACCCAAAGACTCGACTGAGACGAACATGAACTACTCATTGCTCCGCCTAACTCGACCAAAGCATACCTGTACCTGCAAAACTAAAAGATGGAAAAGCAAGGAATCAGTCCACGACTGAGTGAGGGGTTAACCTACGCACACTGTAGATACAACAGAGCAGAGCACGTATCAAAATTCGAATGTTCATGAACCCAAGGATGGTTTTTGCACACAAACACATTTTCTAAAAGCAAAAGGATAAATACGTATACAAAAGAAATCAAAATCCTATTCAGTCCATCCTTGTTTCACAAACTCAAAATAGAACAGAGCTCGGCGAGTACGATCTTTCAAACCACATCCGTCAACAAGCCTCAGAAACACAGGAAAAGCAGAAATCAAAATACAATCCCGCCATCACGCCATGGAAAGGAAGGGAGTGCACCCCAATCCTTTCAG
Organism: Lantana camara; assembly: GCA_037501455.1. Taxonomy (NCBI): domain Eukaryota; kingdom Viridiplantae; phylum Streptophyta; class Magnoliopsida; order Lamiales; family Verbenaceae; genus Lantana; species Lantana camara. Next base: position 66,795,329 of record CM074862.1, read on the forward strand.
AAACACGTATACACATCGAGACGGGAGCTCATGACTCCTACCCGCTCCTTCGATGGGGTTACCATCGGCTCAAGATAACTGACCTGTACCAAACCTCCTGGAAACAAGCAAGTAATCTTAAATGAAGACTATGCACAGGGCATGGTCTTGATGGCCTAATACCGTTCCAGGCTCCCTTACCCATAGCCTCCGGGCCCAATGCACGAAGTATACATAAGTATCAGGAATGCACTTGCCATATCTTTCAATTTTTTATCTCGCAATAGTACAGATATCACATTTTATCACTTTCAAGAGTTACCACTTCTCAAGATCAAGGCATACATAGGCCCAAAATTATACGCGTATCAAATAAAACCTTCAAGAGTGCAAATATCAGAAGTATATGTACATATATAACCTAATCCTTAGCTATTCAGGACGGAAACAATCATATAGGGGTATTAGGGTATAACTAAAACACATCTAACCTCACCTTTGACAAAAGAGATCCAAAGATCAACACCGGACACGGAAATGAGACTAACCCTCCGGATCAAACTCTCCTGGGATTACCTCTGAACAAACAAAGAGCAAAACATGAAAAAGACTCGATCAAGAACCACTTAGACGCACGGGAATGAAAAATGAATGCAATGGAATGCAAGAATTGAAATGCACGTGGGCAAGGATTTCATTTAGGCATGCCGGTCTACGAGGAAGCAAATCACCGAGCATATTTTGAACTCATATCATAGCACCATCATCTGAACGGTACATAATAACATAATTTAACATGTTAGGAACATGTTCGGTATGGAAAAATCACGAAAGAAACGGAAGAAAAGCTCAAACGAGGCTTCGGTTGCAAATCTAGTAAAAGCTTGCAGTTTTTTGAAAATGACCAGGCTGTAGGAAAATCAAAATATCTTAAAATTTAGATGTCCAAATTCAGTGTCGTTTTTTGGAAATCAAACTAGACAGACATATCTTTCTGACATATATGGCTCAATTTTTTATTCAAAGCGGATCAAAACAGTTTATTGTTTAAAGTTGGCTGAACGCAGGATTTCGGCAGACTGGCTACACCATTTTGTATTGGGCATATCTCACTCTCCAGAGCGAATTTTGACAAGACGTAAAAAGGAGAGTGTCCTAGACTCAAACAAGTTTCAGTGGTTACAAATTCAGGCAATTATAAGATGTTTTGCTTGGGTAACAGATGCAAAAAATTCACTGCAGAAACTATCAAACAGGGCAGAACAGGGGGTTCTCTTGTAGGTTCGGTTCCTACTTGTTCCAGGCCTAAAAACTTGAATATCAGGTCCATAAATCATACATAAAGCATCTATAATTTCATGTAAGGTAACATGCTGCAATAAAATTTAAGTGTATGCAAGAACGATGCAGTTTATACACTTAAAAGTCACACACGATCATCCACTTTCAAAAACATGCAATAATCTCCAAATTCCCACATATCTCTACACATAGCTGAACTTATAACTCCATGACCATCATCTTAGAGACTGAAACTTTCTGAAATAGAAGGGGAAAGATGATGAGGGATCTATTTAGTACCTTCCTTGACTGAAAACCGAAGATGGAAAGAGATGGAGGATTGCTTCTTCACTTGTCCGAATCTCTTCAACACTTTGCAAGAAAGAGAGAGAGGGCTACACGTGGGAAAGAAAAGGAAGAAAGTAGATGTGTATGGCTGCTGCTCCTTGCCTTAACGTGAGGAAAATGGAAGCAAGTAGGTGAATATGCATTTGAAATTAAGGAATTGCTGCCACTTGCTTTAACGTGGGAGAAAAATGGAAGCAAAGAGGTGATGAGGCTGGTTTTAGAGCTGCTATCACTTGCTTAATTGTGAGGGAAAAAGTGGAAGCAAGTAGGTTAATAATCTAGGCTCAATTCCAATAGTAACCGGTTCACGTGGACCGGTTTTAGGGCGTCGGGCAAGCAAACGGTCTCCGAAAATTATGAAACTAATGTCAATCATCTCAAAACGTCAAAATGAATCCAATGGCAAAGACGGATCTCAGATAGCTTATCCCGAACTTAGGTTAATTCAAAGGAATTGAAAGTGATCTATAGACGTTGTTATCCCGAACTAGCTCGATAGGGTTACGTTTGTTGCAACATATTCTTCGGGCAAACTTCACACAACCCTAACACTTGCTAAACTAAACCTTTAGATGAACGGGGCGTCACAACCTCCCCCCCCCCCCTAAAAGAACCTGGTCCCAGGTTCACTGCTCTGATCTGAATAACTTCGGATACAACTTCCTTATCTTTTCTTCAGTTTCCCAAGTGGATTCTTTTGACTTCTGATCTTTCCATAACACTTTAACCATTGGGATCTGACGACTTCTTAACTCTTGTATTTTTCGGTCCATGATTCTCACTGGTTTCTTCATGATGCTTAGGTCCGGTTCAAGTTGTACATCTTCAATTGGGAGAGTGGTTGATTCATCGGGATTATATTTGCGGAGCTGTGAAACATGGAATACATTATGAATCCCGGTCATGTTCGGAGGTTAGTTCAATCTGTATGCAGTTTCTCCAACCCGTTCGAGGATTTCAAAAGGTCCAAGATAGCAGGGATTAAGCTTTGCACCTTTACCAATACGGCTGAATCCTTTCCTTGGAGATACTTTCAAGAAAACCTTATCTCCGACTTCGAATTCCAGTGGTCTTCTCCGGCGATCGGCGTAACTCTTTTGACGATCTTGGGCCGCTTTCATGCGTTGTTGAATTATTTGGATTTTCTCAATAGCTTCTTCAATAACCTTTGGAGATCTAGCTCGTTTAACACCACCTTCCTTAGTCCAACGCCAATCTTCCAGATCCCAAAAGAGAGGCGATCTACACTTTCTTCCGTACAATGCTTTATATGGGGCCATGCCAATTGATGCTTGATAATTGTTGTTATAGGCAAATTCCACTAAGGATAAGTGCTCGTCCCAAAATTCTTCAAAGTCCAAAGCACAGGCTCTGAGCAAGTCTTCAAGATACTTGGTAAGTCTCTCTGATTGGCCATCCGTTTGAGGATGCGATGCATTGCTGAAACTGAGTTTAGTCCCCAAACATCTTTGTAGCTCTTGCCATAAACTAGCTATAAAGCGAGGATCTCGGTCTGATACGAAACTAAACGACATGCCATGAAGTCTTATGATCTCTTTACAATACAACTCAGCTAGCTTTTCTACTTTATCGAGACATTCTAACCTTGAGAAAGTGAGCTGATTTGGTTAAGCGATCCACAACTACCCAAATCCCATCGAATCCTCCTTTGACCCTCGGTAAACCAGATATAAAACCCATAGTCACCTATTCCCATTTCCACACCAGTATAGGAAGTGGTTGTAAAGTTCCTCCTGGTTTTTTATGCTCGGCTTTCACCTTTTGGCAAGTAAGGCAACGCCTTACAAAGTTAGCAACATCTCTCTTCATACCGTTCCACCAATAGTACTGCTTCAAATCCCTGCACATTTTAGTTCCTCCCGGATGTATAGAATAGGCTGAGCGGTGTGCCTCTTCAAGAACGAGACGTCTAAGTTCTTCTAGAACACAAACTCTGGTCTTAAATCGAAATAATCCCATATCATCGATCCCAAACTTCGATTCTGGATGATCTATTGCCTGAAAATTTTGCCTCTGAATCCATGGATCTCTGGCTTGAGTATCTAATAGCATTTGTTTCAATTCTGGTTGCACGGTAATGTTTGCTAGTCGGACTTCTGAAATTATGATCTCGGAACCCTGACTTCTCGGACTAGCCTCGATGCTCGAGATACTCACTTTCCTGCTTAACGCATCAGCGACCACGTTAGCTTTTCCTGGATGGTATTGAATAGTATAATCATAGTCTTCAAGAAATTCCATCCAACGTCTTTGCCTCATGTTAAGCTCCTTTTGTGTGAAGAGAAACTTGAGACTCTTATGGTCAATGAAGACTTCAAACGTAGAGCCATAAAGATAGTGACGCCACTTTGCCAAAGCAAACACAATAGCCGCAAGCTCAAGATCATGAGTAGGGTAATTCTTCTCATGCTCTTTTAGTTTCCTCGAAGCATAAGCCACTACTCGACCGTTTTGCATTAGAACGCATCCAAGCCCTTCTTTAGAAGCATCTGAATACAACGCATAGCCTTTGGTACCCTCAGGTAAAGTAAGAACAAGTGCTAAAGTTAATCTTTCTTTCAGGGTTTGGAAGCTCCCATCACATGCATCACTCCACTCAAACCGGGTCTCTTTGTTTGTTAATCGGGTCAATGGGGCTGCGATCTTCGAAAAATCCTTTACAAATCGCCTATAGTATCCTGCTAACCCGAGAAAACTTCGAATTTCGGAGGCATTTCTCGGTTTCTCCCACTGCATAAAGGATTCCACCTTTGATGGATCAACTTCCACTCCATTGCCTGAAATGATATGACAAAGGAATGCAACCCTATCGATCCAAAACTCGCATTTATTGAACTTCGCAAACAACCGATGCTCTCTGAGGGTTTCCAGTAGTCTTCTTAAATGTTGCGCGTGCTCTTCTACGGACTTTGAATACACTAAGATGTCATCAATGAAAATAACCACAAACTTATCAAGAAATGACCTGAATACTCGGTGCATCATGTCCATGAATACTGCTGGAGCATTCGTCAATCCAAAAGGCATAACTACGAACTCATAATGCCCATAACGGGTGTTAAATCCCGTCTTAGGTATATCTTCCTCCCGGATACGCAACTGATAGTAACTTTGCCTCAGATCAAGCTTTGAATAGACCTTAGACCCTTGCAAGAGATCAAACAACTCCTCAATGTGTGGTAGTGGATACTTATTCTTGATAGTCATCCGATTTAGCTCACGGTAATCGATACACATACGTAATGACCCGTCCTTCTTTTTCACGAATAATACTGGGGCACCCTATGGAGCTATGCTCGGTCGAATGTACCCACAAGCTAAGAGCTCATCCAGCCGCGTTTTCAACTGCTTCAATTCTGCAGGACCCATTCTATATGGAGTCTTCGTAAACGGTTCCGCACCGGGATGCAAATCGATAACAAACTCAATATCTCTTCTGGGCGGTAGCGAGCCTAACTGCTCGGGGAACGCATCGGGAAACTCTTTCACAACCTCTGTTTCTTCCAATTTATCTTGATCCTTCGGTTTGTTGAGAAGGTAGACCACATAACCTCTTGTTCCATCCCGTATTAATTTATTTACCTCCATGAATGAAATGAATGGACCGGACTTCACTCTTTCACCCGAAAATACCATCGAACCCAAAGAAATCTTCTTCTCATGACAATCTATGAAAGCTCTATGACGATGTAACCAATCCATTCCTAAAATTACACCATACCTTTTCATCGGCATCTCGATCAAATCCGTCGGATAGGTTTTGCCTTCAATACTCACCGGGCACTCACGAAAAACTCTATCGGTCACCAAGCTTCCTCCAAGAGGAGAGCTAACCATATACATAAGCTCGACACGTAAACCAAGCAAGGATAACGAAAAAGCTATATCTAGGGCAATGAATGAATGAGTTGCCCCGGGATCAAACAATGCATGTAATGCGATGCCATGTATGCAGATCATACCTTCCTCAACAGCAGTAGGATCAGGGTCGGCGGTATCCTCTTCACCTTCCAATGCATAGGCCCGTGCATGAATGGTAGCCTTTTGATTCCCAGAGGGTCTGGACTCTAGGCTCTTATGAGGGCACTGATTCAACATATTGTCCGACAAGCCACATTTAAAACATTTCTTGAGTCTTTTCCTACACTCCTCTGTTGTGTGATTCGAACTATGACAATATGAACATTCCGGTGGAGCTAGGGTAGACACTGGAATAGGCCCTGGAGGTCTAGGTTTCTTGCCCTGGGGTCTCGATACTAGAGCTGACTGATACACCGGCCTCTTTCCAAACTTCAGAATCTGACCCGATCTCGACGCCGGTCACGAATGATATGCCCTTCTTCTACTCAAAACTCTTTCTTCAACTTTCGAAGCTTTCTCAGTCACCTTGGCCCAGGTGCTTGTATTTGCAATCTCAAGAACATCCTTCATATCTTCTCGAAGGCCTTGATAAAATTGGATTGCTTTATGTTGATCATCACTCGAAATATTCGGAGCATATTGGGCTAACCTATCAAACTGATTAATATACTTTGTCACAGTCCGGTTGCCTTGCTCCAGGTCCATGAACTCTCTCAACCTTCGGTCCCGAGCCACTAGTAGAATGTATTTATTTTTGAACTCCCGGATGAACACCTCCCAATTGATTTCTTCGCCCGAGGCCTCCAACCTGGTTTTTATGTTCAACCACCAAATATAGGCTTGTCATTGAATGAGTGAGATAGTACACCGGGCTTTTTCCTGGGAACTGCAAGGAATGAGTTCCCAAATCCTTTCTATTTGAGTAAGCCACTCCTCTGCTTGCATATCATTCCCTTCTTCAAACTGGGAAGGATTCTGGTTTCGGAACTCCCGATAGATGGCAGTGATCTATCCGACTTCATAAGCTATGAGAGGAGGAGCATGAGGATCTTACCGCCGAGGCGAACGATCCCAATGATGCCTACGGTTTGGTGACCTGTCACAAAGATGTCTACCGTCTGGCGACCTATCACGATGATGTATATGGTCTGGTGACCTGTCACGATGATATCTACTGTCTGGCATATCTGGAATGCACAAATGAGAAAAGAGATAGATGCATGTTCGTTAATGTATGGTTATGAATGCTAGCAAATAAGAAATTAAATAGGTAAGAAATAAAATAACATCAAAGAATAGCACGATGGCACATAATCCTAAGCCGTACGACCTAGACCAACTCGACACGACACTAGAGTTCTGGTTTTGTAACCTTGAGCTCTGATACCACGCAAGGATGTAGCACCCCGGAGCTTAGGGTCACCACATCCCCCGCACTCTGACCCGACACATATACGAAATGGGAAATCCGTACACATGTACAAGTCAAAGCGAACGGGAGACAGACAAACACTCCTAAGCTAGGCTGATTCTAACCCTTACAAAATGCACATTCGAATATCAAATTGCAAGCACATGCGGAAGCGTAATATTTCAAAACAACTCACATAAGAGCCCATCACAGGCCATAACTGAGCAAATATCCAACATATACCAAGTTTACTCCAAAAGTTCCAGCCCGACAGTGGTAATTTAAAACTTAACATCTAAGCTGGCAAGGCCACAATATGTACATGAACAAAATGTAGAGTGAATGCAAGTACAACCCAAAGACTCGACTGAGACGAACATGAACTACTCAATGCTACGCCTATCTCGACAAAAGCATACATGTACCTGCGAAACTAAAAGATGGAAAAGCAAGGAATCAGTCGACCACTCAGTGAGGGGTTAACCCACACACACTATAGATATAACAGAGCAGAGCACGTATCGAAATTCGAATGTTCATGAACCCAAGGATGATTTTTGCACACAAACACATTTTCTAAAAGCAAAAGGATACATACGTATACAAAAGAAATCAAAATCCTATTCAGTCCATCCTTGTTTTACAAACTCAAAATAGAATAGAGCTCGGCGAGTACGAGCTTTCAAACCACATCCGTCAACAAGCCTCAGAAACACAGGAAAAATAGAAATCAAAATACAATCCCGCCATCATGCCATGGAAAGGAAGGGAGTGCACCCCAATCCTTTTAGAAACACGTATACACATCGAGACGGGGGCTCATGACTCCTACCCGCTCCTTCGATGGGGTTACCATCGACTCAAGATAACTGACCTATACCAAATCTCTTGGAAACAAGCAAGTAATCTCAAATGAAGACTATGCACAGGGCACGGTCCTGACGGCCCAATACCGTTCCAGGCTCCCTTACCCATAGCCTCCGGGCCCAATGCACGAAGTCTACACAAGTATCAGGAATGCACTTGCCATATCTTTCAATGGTTTACCTCGCAATAGTACAGATATCACATTTTATCACTTTCAAGAGTTACCACTTCTCAAGATCAAGGCATACATAGGCCCAAAATTATACACGTATCAAATAAAACCTTCAAGAGTGCAAATATCAGAAGTATACGTACATATATAACCTTAATACATATCTATTTAGGCCGGAAACAATCATATAGGGGTATTAGGGCATAACTAAAACACATCTAACCTCACCTTTGACAAAAGAGAAACAAAGATCAACAGCGGACAAGGAAATGAGACTAACCATCCGGATCGAACTCTCCTGGGATCACCTCTGAACAAACAAAGATCAAAACATGAAAAAGACTCGATAAAGAACCACTTAGATGCACGATAATGAAAAATGAATGCAATGGAATGCATGAATTGAAATGCTCCTGAGCAAGGATTTCATTTAGGCATGCCGGGCTACAAGGAAGCATATCACGGAGCATATTTTCCACTCTTATCATAGCAGCATCACATGAACAGTACATAATTACATAATTCAACATGTTAGGAACATGTTCGGTATGGAAAAATCACGAAAGAAACGGAAGAAAAGCTCAAACGAGGCTTCGGTTGCAAATCTAGTAAAAGCTGGCAGTTTTCTGAAAATGACTAGGCTGTAGGAAAATCAAAATATCTTAAAATTTAGAAGTCCAAATTCAGTTTTGTTTTTTGGAAATGAAACTAGTCACACATATCTTTCTGACCATATATGGCTCAATTTTTTATTCAAAGCGGATCAAAACAGTTTATTGTTTAAAATTGGTTGAATGTAGGATTTTGGTAGACTGGCGACACCATTTTGTATTGGGCATATCTCACTCTCCAGAACGAATTTGGACAAGCCGTAAAAAGGAGAGTGTCCAAGACTCAAAGAAGTTTCGGTGGTTACAAATTAAGGCAATTCTAAGATGTTTTTTTTGGGTAACAGATGCGAAAAATTCACTGCAGAAACTATGAAACAGGGCAGAACAAGGGATTCTCTTGTAGTTTCGGTTCCTACTTGTTCCAGGCCTTAAAACTTGAATATCAGGTCCATAAATCATACATAAAGCATCTATAATTTCATGTAAGGTAACGTGCTGCAATTAAATTTCAGTTTATGCAAGAACTATGCAGTTTATACACTTAAAAGTCACACACGGTCATCTACTTTCAACAATTATGCAATAATCTCCAAATTCCCACATATCTCTACACATAGTTGAACTTATAACTCCATGACCATCATCTTAGGGACTGAAACTTTCTGAAATAGAAGGGGAAAGATGATGAGGGATCTATTTAGTACCTTCCTTGACTGAAAACCGAAGATGGAAAGAGATGGAGGATGGCTTCTTCACTTGTCCGAATCTCTTCCACACTTTGCAAGAAAGAGAGAGAGGGCTATACGTGGGAAAGAAAAGGAAGAAAGTAGATGTGTATGGCTGCTACTCCTTGCCTTAATGTGAGGAAAATGGAAGCAAGTAGGTGAATATGCATTTGAAATTAAGGAATTGCTGCCACTTGCTTTAACGTGGGAGAAAAATGGAAGCAAGGAGGTCATGAGGCTGGTTTTAGAGCTGCTATCACTTGCTTAATTGTGAGGGAAAAAGTGGAAGCAAGTAGGTTAATAATCTAGGCTCAATTCCAAGAGTAACCGGTTCACGTGGACCGGTTTTAGGGCGTCGGGCAAGCAAACGGTCTCCGAAAATTATGAAACTAATGTCAATCATCTCAAAACGTCAAAATGATGCTGTCTGCAAAACATGTGATGCTATCTGTAAAACATGGGAAACGGTACTTTGAAAACATATACAGAACATGTAACTGTCTTTGAACAAGAATGCAGAACTTTGGAAAACATGTGCTGTTGATCAAGTTATACTATTAAAGTATGAATGATCCTTTCAAAAGAATGTCCCAATAAAAGGGATAGTTCAAAACAAGGTTTAGCTTTGAATTTCAAAACATATGATACGATAGTATAATCGTTGTTCCAGTTTGGAAACATTTTTAACTTCACCTCACCTATTAGTAACAAAAGGTAGGTACACAGATTACGCGGTGCCCTGGGGATCCCAGTGCTGAACTTTAACTCCTGTAGGTGGTGTACTAGAGTGAGCTTAAGAACTAAGGCCCACTACTAACCATGATGCATATGAAATGCATGAAACAATGAACAAGGAACATGTAAAGAACATGTAACACAAGAGAGTAATACGATTTAAGGTATTCAAGAAAGGTAACACACAAAGGAATACGTTAAAGTGAGTTACTCATAACGTTGGACTATGATCTTACTATAACCGAGTAAGCATTAGTCAAATTATGAATCCTGTCGCAAACCTTAGGTTAAGAAACAAGTCCACGAAAGAAAACACATTTTGAAAACACATTTTAGACCCTGGAAATGGAAACCCTAGCTGCAAATCTCTATTAAGAAAGCACAAGTTTTATTTCATTTTTACTATTAAAAAGCACTATTCCAAAGTACTATTCAGGATTACTATTCTAGATTACTATTCACAGGTTACTATTCACATGTCGGGTCAAAGGGTCGGGTCAAACCCTTACTATACACACACACACACCATGCACGTACACACACACACACACGGCATGCACATACACACACACCCTAATTAAATTATAATCTTGATTATAACCTATAGTTTCAAGTTCATGATAATATAATCAAGTGTGATCTAGGTTAAAGGTACAACCTATGGTTAAGAGATCCAATTAAGGTATAAGATCAAGTTATGAAACACTATTCTATCTTAGGTTATAACATGTGACACTATTAAAGTGTATAACATATGATCAAGGCTTTAATCCATTAATCCATATCATATCATAAGCTCAATTCATAATTCAAGAATCATATAACAATGTGACAACATGTCACAACATATATCATATCATATCATGAATCTTAGGCATGTAACATGTAACAATTAAATTTAATATCAACATGTAACAAGTTGTGACATAATTAATCATAGAATACTATTCCATTAGCTAACATGCAAGAACATAATTCAAATTCCATAATCAAGCATCAATTCTCATAATATAACAACCATATCACATGATCATAGCATATACTAGAGCAATTCATAACATATTCAAGCATGTACTAAATAATTAAAACATATAAACATATATTCAAACATATCATGAAAACTATATAATAAATGCATAAAATAAAATCCTATATGGCTGAGGGAAGACCCTAAGACCCAACCGAAACATAATATAAACATACCATAACGTAAAAATATAAACTAAACAAAAACATAACATAAAATAAAACAACTAACCTAACAATGGTGGGGGGTGGCCGGCGGCCCAAAGGGGGAAGAGAGGGAGAAGAAAGGGTGTTGTCAATACAACTTTGAGCAAGGATTCTAATGGCATGAGGGGGGTATTTATAGGTGTTGGGAAGCCCCTCACATTGGAAATAAAATGTAAGGAAGGGTATGAGAGCAAAAGTGGGATAGCTTCTCTTGGAAGCTTTAGACATATTAAAGCTAAAATGGGAGTGTTGGGGGGGTATTTTGGTAATTTCACTGCCAAACCGTGGAGGTAAGTGGCTGGAAGTATAACCATTCCGTCTGGGCAAAAATTAGCTTCGAAACGCATATTCATACGTCGAAATCGGATTTACCGTTTGAAAGATACATTAGTTTTAGTGAATAAATGTTTTGAGCTCGAAACTCAACACCAGTGAAAAAAGACTTTCTAAAATGATTTTCAAGTCCGGATTGTTTCCAAAATTCAAGAAATAAATTGAGAAGCATTTTGAGTCCAATATTGACTATTAAACATTTTACCGTTAAAAAGTTAAAAAAGTCGAATGAATAGTGAATTCTTACGTACAAGCGTACGTTTCAAAATTTCAAGCTAGGGTTTGAATCAAGAGTTGCAAAACATCTCAAAAATCTTGAAATAGCTCAAGTAGTGCAAATCCGAAGAGAAAACATTTTCCGATGAAAATCGTTCGTAGTAGGAATAGTGAACCATGGTTTTCGTAAACATTTTCAATAAAACCAATGCTCAAAATAGATTTCCAAGTCAAGAATGACTTCAAAAGACTCGTCTCAACTCAAGGGTCGATTTGACTGTAAACTTGGGTAGGAAAGGTATCAGAATCAAAAGCTCATTTTCAGATGAATAGTAACTTTGGTCGGTAAGTTCCAAAAATGCCCTTATGGTTCAAGAAAGACTCTCTGAGCTTAGGAAACAAGTTCAAACGATAGGGAAACATGTGTGGTGAACCTCTAGGGTTCGAGTAGTAATATAAACAAGGTAGGCTCGGGTTATGAATAGTAAACTGTATCAAAGGTCAAGAATTCCCCCTTAAAACATGTCAGATCATATACGAGCACAAAGTTCATGTAAGAATGCAATGCATGAAGGTTCGAAGAGTTGGATATCGGTCTATAAATGCTTTACCAATGCCCTTAACTTACTGTTTTCATCCAGGCCCTGTTTTGGGCTGTTACAATCACCCCTCCTTAAAGAGAATCTGTCCTCGGATTCTTCCGCTGTAACTGCAAATAACTCGGGGTGATGCTTCTGCATTTTCTCTTCTGTCTCCCAGGTTGCCTATTCTGTCCCATGTCCCTTCCAAAGGACTTTAACCAAAGGAATTTTCCTATTCCTCAGCTCTTGAAACTTCCTATCTAGAATCTTAGCGGGCTTTAAAACATAAGTCAAATTTGGTTCCAACGGTATCTCTTCTGTTGGGACAACCTCTGTCTCATCTGAGAAACACTTGCGAAGCTGAGACACATGAAATACATTGTGGATTCCTGCTAAACCTATAGGCAAATCCAATCTATAAGCAGTCGGTCCGACTCTCTCCAATATCTCATACGGTCCAACATATCTCGGGTTTAACTTTCCACCTTTCCCAATTCGGGAAAATCCTTTCCTTGGCGATGCCTTCAGAAATACTTTTTCGCCCACTGCGAATTCCAAATCCCTTCTTCGTCGATCAGCATAACTCTTCCGCCCGTCCTGGGCAGCTTTCATTCTCTGGCGAATGATCTGAATCTTCTCCGTCGCTTCTCTTAGCCATTTAGCTGAATTCACTCTGATCGGTCCCTCCTTAGTACATCTTACTTCATCCAAATCTCAGTATAATGGGGATCTACATTTCCTTCCTTAAAGGGCTTCATATGGAGCATCTTTAATAGAAGCTTGATAACTATTGTTGTATGCAAACTCCACAAGAGGTAAACACTCTTTCCAACTTTCTTGGAAGTCCAAAGCGCAAGCTCTTAGCATATCTTCCAAGTAATTAATCATCCTTTCTGATTGTCCATCACTCTGAGGATGCACTGCAGTACTAAAGTTCAACTTAGTTCCCATCAAAGTCTGAATTTCTTTCCATAATTGCGACGTGAATTTCGGATCTCTGTCCGACACTATACTGTTTGGAACTCCATGTAGTCTGACAATCTCTTGTTGATACAGCTTTGCCAACGTGCTGACCTTATCCATCGTCTTCACTGGCAAAAAGTGTGCTGACTTTGTCAATCGATCAATGATCACCAAGATACTATCTTGTCCTCCTCTGACTTTGGGTAATCCAGTGACAAAATCCATCGTGATTTGCTCCCATTTCCATGTCGGAATCGGTAATGGTTGCAACTTCCCACTCAGCTTCTGGTGCTCAGCTTTAACTTTCTGACAAGTTAAGCACTTCTTGACATTGTTGGCTATGTCACTGTTCATTCTGTTCCACTAGAAATGCGTCTTAACATCTTGATACATCTTAGTGCCTCCGGGATGTATCTTGTACTTAGTCTTATGCACTTCGTCGAGAATCTCTTTCCTCAAAACAGTTGGTACGCATACTCGACCTTTGTACCTCAATATTCCATGTTCATCAACCCTGAACTTAGTCTCATCATCTTTCTCCTTAGATTTGAGACATTTCTTGATCCAATCGTCGTTCTTCTGAGCTTCCAACACTTGCTCCTTCAATGGTGATGTCATCACAACATTCGCGATTCGAGCTTTAGTTATCACCTCCAACCTTTCTCTTCGATCAATATCGGGATTGGCAGAAATTTGTGCCAGACGAACTTTCCTACTTAGTGCATCGGCTACAACATTTGCCTTTCCTGGATGGTACTGAATAATGCAATCATAGTCTTCCAGAAATTCCATCGATCTCCTCTGTCGCATATTCAACTCCTTCTGAGTAAAGATCTCAAACGTAACCCCATACAGGTAATGTCTCCACTTTCCAAGAGCGAAAATTATCGCAGCTAACTCCAAATGATGTGTCGGGTAGTTAACTTCATGCGTTTTGAGCTTCCTTGATGCATACGCAATCACTTTTCCATTCTGCATCAAAACTCCTCCTACTCCTTCTTTCGAAGCATCGGTGTAGCCAGTGTATCCTTCTTTTCCTTCTGGTAACGCTAACACGGGTGCAGTTGTTAGCATCTCCTTCAACCTTTGAAAACTTTGCTCACACTTCTCAGTCCATTCAAACTTCCCTTCTTTCTTTGTTAACTTAGTGAGAGGTGTAGCTATCTTCGAGAAATCTTTGACAAACCTTCGGTAGTAACCAGCTAATCCCAGAAAACTCCTCACTTCTGAGGGATTCTTCGGTGATTTCCAATCCATTATCGTTTCAATCTTCGAGGGATCTACTTCGATTCCAGATCCTGATATAATGTGTCCGAGAAATGTAACTCTCTTAAGCCAGAACTCACATTTGCTGAACCTTGTATATAGCTTGTGATCCAGCAAAGTGGCTAACACGATTCCAAGATGTTCAGCATGTTCCTCCGGTGTCTTTGAAAACACCAATATATCGTCAATGAAGATTACTACAAACTTATCGAGAAACGACTTAAATATACGGTGCATCATATCCATGAATGCAGCTGGTGCGTTCATCAAACCAAACGGCATTACTACAAATTCATAATGTCCGTATCGGCTATTGAATGCAATCTTTGGAATATCTGCTTCTCTGATCTTCAATTGATAATACCCTTGTCTTAGATCTAACTTAGAGTAGACCTTCGATCCTTGAAGTATATCCAATAGCTCTTCAATATGAGGGAGAGGATAGTTATTCTTTATCGTCATCCTGTTCAGCTCCCGATAGTCAATGCATAAATGCAATGATCCATCCTTCTTCTTGACGAAAAGCACAGGTGCTCCCCACGGCGATGTGCTCGGTCGAACATATCCTGACTCAATCAGTTCGTCCAATTGCTTCCTCAGTTCTTCCAATTCAGCTGGAGCCATCCTGTAAGGTGTCTTGGAGTATGGCTCAGCTCCTGATATCGTCTCGATTGTAAACTCCAACTCTCGGTCAGGAGGTAACGAATTCAAATGTTCAGGAAATAAATCTAAGTATTCGTTCACCAGTTCAACTTATTCGATCTTAAGTTGATCTTTTAGTCTATTCAGAAGACAAGCAACAAATCCAGTAACTCCTTTCTAAATCAACTTCTTAGCTTCCATCAAAGAAACAACTGATAACTTCTCAACTTTCCTTTCTGATGTCCGACTTTCATCTTCTTCCAAGATGATCTCTTTCTCATAACAATCCAACTTAGCTCGGTACTTAGACAACCAATCCATACCAAGTATAACATCGTATCTTGTCATTGGCAACTCAATAAGATCCGTCAGGTAACAACGGGTACCAATACATATAGGGTAGCTTTATATACTTGATCAGTAACAAAGCAAGTTCCCAAAGGAGAACTCACTTCAAATTTATATGGCAAGTATTCAAGTGGAAACTGTAAATGCGCACATAATTTAGATGCAACAAATGAATGCGTGGCACCAGGGTCATACAAGACCTTAACTGGCGTGTTAAGAATGTGCACAATACCTTCCACAACCGACGAAGGATCAACCTCCTCCTTACCATCCAAAGCATATACTCTGCCTCTGACCACCGGTTTGTTCGTCATACCCACCACCGCTTTTCCTTTATCCTGGACCCCAAATCTCTTGTTCGGGCAGCTATCCATCTGGTGCTCAGGCGAACCACACATAAAACACTGTCCAGTTTTCTTGCGACAGTTCTCCTCAGTGTGTCCCGTTCGGTGATAATATCGGCAAACAATTTTCTCTGGACCTGGCTGAGGTGCTCCCTGCTGTTGGGGCACCCTCTGATACTGTTGTTGCGCTTTCTGCTTCTGTGCTTGCTGTCTCTGTGGAGCCTTCTGCTGCTGATGCTGTGGTGTTACCATTGGCTTCTTTCCGGTTCCTTGGGGAAAAGATCCGGATGGTCGCTTGTTCCCTTGATAAGGCTTAGGGTTAGAAGGTCCTTGACGTGCAGTAGTTAACTTAATCTCCTTGTGTGCAGCTTCAACCTTTAGCGCTATATCAACAGCCCGGTTGTAGGTCTCAATATCCAAAGAAGCAAGTGCCCACCGAAGTTCGGGCTTCAGTCCATCAATAAAACCTCTTTTTTTTGGCGACGCTCATCATTCAGAATATGAGGCGAATACTTGATCAACCTCAAAAACCTAGCGTCATACTCCATCACGTTCATAGTTCCCTGAACCAAACTCATAAACTCAGCCTCCCGTGCGTCACGAGTTACTTGAGGCGTATACTTCTGTTGAAACTCTTCGATAAACTCATCCTAACTTCCTTCAACGTTGTTCTCAATCCACATGTGCTGAACGTGCTTCCACCAATTGTATGCAGCTCCTTCCATAAGAAAAGTAGCATACCGAACTCGTTCACGATCCTCTGGGTATATTTCCATAGCCTCGAAAATCTTCTCAAGACTAGTAATCTAATTCTCAGCCTTTAGGTCGTTCGGTTCTCCATAGAACTTATGTGGATTCATCCTCAGAAATTTTTCCAGTGACCTTTCATTTGGAGGATTATCTCTCTGATTACAAGCTCTCGCGAATTGTCGTAGCACATCCCTTAATTCTGCAGTTCCCTCCCGTTTAGGGGGTGGCAGTGGTGGTACATGATTCTGGGGTGCTCTTCTTGGTGGCATGTTGTTACTAAATTTACAAGCATTCAGATATATATTCGATGCATGACATATAATGATTCACAGAATCCATAACCACGTATTCACATTCCCACGTACTCACATATAAGTATGAGAACAACACATTCCCATAACAACATGTCAGCAAAGATTCCAACATATCATATAATCAAAAACAACTATCAGACAACATGTAAACGGGAACAGAAGCTCGTGTAACATATCAACATATCAGAAACATGTATAACATATCCCGAAACATGATCAACATATAAATGAGAACAGAACATGTACTGTTATATCAACCAGAACTGTATCATGATCAGAAGTAAGATCAACATATCCAGAAGCGTATTCAACATATCAAGAATAATAGCATTCTATCAAAAATTGAAATGGCATGATCCTACTATCGGCCCTAATGGTATCTTGAAGCACTCTAGGACTCATGCAATGACAGTTATGGAAAGCAGTAAACAGATAACCAACATAAAGCTGAAAGTGTTATAACTGTGCAAGGTTTGGTAAAATTTACTACAGGCCACATGTTAACAATATTAATTCAAAATGGGAAGGACCCGATACTATCGAGTTGACTCCCTTACAGGCCTTACCAATCCGTCCAACCTTGCTGAAAATAACCTAGTAGGTACCAAGTCATCTGAACCGTCATCCATGTTGCCAAAAGTCGGGGATCATCTACCATAGCTATACATCCCCTCATCCAAAAGTCAGTCCTGAACTGTCCCGGCTATACGTCCGCCATCCATAGATAGATATATATGTATCGGTAGTATATACAGAAACCTCCCATCAGCAATCAACCCTGGTAGCTGTGGTCCAAAGAACCCCTGGTGGTGTCATCATAAACAGCAACGACCTCACCCTGTCCGTGTCCTGCTGGGTCATCTCCGCCATCGTCATCATCATCATCAGAACCTCCATCGCCTCCATCAGACTACTCCTGTATAGGCTCGGGCTCCTGAGAAGCCTGACTGACATCCTGACCGTCGACCTCCTCAACTGCCTGCTCATCAGATAAGTGATAGGTATCATACAGGCGAGCTCTCACGCGTGCACGGTAGTGCTGGTGACGCTCCATAGAAGTGTCACGGTGGATAGTAATCTGCATAAGATCTGCCTCCAACTCAGCAATACGAGCAGCTCTCTGATCAGCAATATGAGTCATCTCTGCAGCATGCTCACGAGCAATGTCCCTATCAATCTGGTACTGCAGTGACTGATCCTGATGGTGCATAGACTCCAACCTGACCTCACGGGTCCTCTGATACTCCTGAAAGTAACCATCTCTCTCAGACTCGAGATAGTGCACAACTCTGTTAGGATAGGAATACCCAGGCCTGCCACTGTTCTTAGACCTGCGCTAAGTATAGAAACGAGTACCTCCACGGCGAGAAACTGCCACAGTACGCGGGGCCTCAAACTGCTCAAAGAAAGCCTCATCCATCTGCTTATTAGGATCCTGGTGTGGCTGAACTGCCATAGCTATACAGAAGATACCACAGATATGAAATCCAGATAACAGAACCATGCAATCTCCAGATATCCTGTCTTGATGCAATATGGGAATGATCCTGGATGCAATCCGTGAACAATCCATGATGCAACATGAAAGCAATCTAGGTTAAGTCTCTTCTTACTTAACCCGATGCTCTGATACCACCTCAAGCTGTAACGCCCCCACCCGTACTGGAACATGAGGAGAGCGGCGTCTCAACCCCCGCACTGAAGCACCTCTCAAGTAATGTTGTTAGCCATCACTCAAGAAATACTCCAGCGAGCAACTGTCTATCTCAGAACTATACATGTATAACGATGTAGCTAGGCAGCGGAAAATCAGAGTATTTTAAAACTTTTCAAAACATGTGCGTGATGGCATTTAACAAGCAAGAACATATTGATCGTGTAAGAGAGACTCGGCATATCAGAACATATAACATATTCACATATAAGCACCGATATAACAGAGTTCAAAATATCGGTAGCAGAGTAGCAGGAAGAGTATAACAACGATACTCAAGTATTCAGAAACATAAAGTAATGCAGCCATAAAACATATGCAGGACACAAAAGGAAAATAATACTAGTCCTGACTGAAACAAAAATGACAATTTAGAGCTTGAAGATACCTCTAGACTACGGCTGCAAGACTAGAAACCACGAGGCAAGAAAACGGGAGAGGTATTAGTCAAAAGGACCAAGTGAGGGAATACTTAAAAGAAAGTACTGAATGATAAAGAACTTGAACTGTAATTCAAAACTTGTTAATGCAAAGCTTTAAAGAAGAACTTGAAACAAGTTCGATTGATAAAACTATTTGAAAGCAATGCTGTAAAAGAATGCAGGTTTTAAAACACTTTTCATGAATGCTTTCACACGCACACACATATGCAGTAGATGGTTCACAGTTCTTTCATAAAACAGGATACGGGTAAAGTGAACTTTTCCAAATATGAACTGTGACGCCCTAGCATGGGCCCCACATCCCCCGCACTCAGACCAATCTCATATATGAATATAGTCCGCAAACAAACCCAATCCTAGCGAACGGGGACATGACACGGAGCCTAGCTAGGCGGGCTAACCCTGTACCAAATAATCGATGCAACCAAGCGACAGAAACAAGAGTATAAACCATAAATATAAACCAGTAGTTCATAACAACAGGATCACTCATCAAGAGCTTACATAATTTACAAGTGAAAGTATTTGGCCCTCACGGCCTCACAAAATATATACATAACAAGAGGTAATATGAGTGTGTGGTACAACAACCGTGTGACACGAGCTAGACACAAAATTACAATAAATATAGAAATTTCCCACCTAGCTACACCTGTAAGGGACCTGAGGGACACAGAAGGGAGGGGTCAGTCTCTACAAGACTGAGTGAAAGGCATATATATAATATAGAAAGCGATAAAGTTCATGCAAGCCATAATTTCATACAAGGTTTTTAAGAAGGTAAGTAAAACACAGGTTATCATTGTAAGGAATTACAACTATCAAATTAAATTCAGGACAAGTGATCAGTGGCTCGGTGAGTGAGCAATCTCCAACCTTACTCCTTTAGTGTACCGGGTAGTTGTTAAGTGATCATGCAATATTTTAAGTTTCACTTTGTTACAGAATCAGTTTCAAGTGCACAAGTACCCTTTTTCCTCCGGTTTGGTGGTTCGGCTTGCTAACCCTCACCACCCAGGACAGGATGATCAATGGGTACATGAATCCCATTGACCGGGAGCCCCTTCGATTTTCACCAAACCTCCTGGTGAATGTCAGGGTAGTCCGAGTTTGGTTGGGACTTATGCAAGACATAGCCGTCAACCCATACTTCCCCAGTTCTCTCAAAACATTAGCCCCTGGGCCCCAGGAAGTGTAACAGTCTCGCCAAAATAGGATAGGATCAAGATTGGTTTCATTTTCCAAAATCATTTGTTCATTTGAAACCAAGATATAAGTATAATATAAGTTTTGGCCAAATCAACATATAAGAGGGTTGTAGGGTTTATATTATATCCTAACAAGTCCTCACCTGTACCAGACAAAAAGAGAAGAACGAGGACTCCTCAAACCCTACTCGACGTGCTCAACGTCCTCCTGAGAACTCTCTGGACAAAGGAAACAAGACACGAGTGAAACTCGACTCAATATGAACCAGGTATGACGCACGGTAAGTGAATTAAATACATAAGGCATGAATATGAAATCATATTATATTAATGACATGTTCAAGTGCACCATTTAATGCATAATATAATATTTAAATGCCTAACAAGGCGCACATGAAATTTGTGAAACTAATTCACGTCATTCAAGCTATACAAATGCATATAAGAACAAGTATAAGCATAAAATCAATAAATAATGAGTTATAAACAACTTTGGAGATGGAAACATGCGAGAAAAAGGAAATGAAAACACAAAAAGAGCTCCCGAGAGAAATTGGGCGAAAGTTGACAGATTTCCAAAACGGACAAGCTGTAGTAAAACTGGAATATATGGAATTTGAGGAAAGGGAATTGAGTTTTGTTTTTTGGGAATAAAACTAGACACATAGGCCTTTAAAATGATATATGGCACGAAATTTGATTCAAAGCGAGGAGAAAATGACGTAAGCTTAAAGTTGGGTGAAAGCAGATTTCCGGCGAAGTGGCGACACCAAAAATAATTGATTATATCTCACAAATGAAAAAATATATTGAGATGATTCTAATTGGACGTTGTTCTAGACTTCAAGAGGTTTTGAACGGTCAAAAAATTAGGTCAATCGGAGTTCGGACGAGCGAGTAACAGGCTGGGTAAAAACAAGGAAGAAATTTTCCCGCCCGGGGAGAGCAGGTGCAGAAAACCTTCTGTAACAAACTACCCGCCCGGGTACTTTTGTGGGCAACAACTACCCGGCCGAGTCGTCCTCCATAACAGGAAAAACATAGAAAAATAGGGGAAGCTCGCGGGAGAAGAAAACCAAACCCCCAAATCACCCCAAACCTGTACAGTCGAGAAGTCGGGGTGTCACAACATCCTCCCCTTAAGAGAATCTGGTCCCCAGATTCACTGTTCCTTCGGAAACAACTCCGGATAAAATCTTCTCATCTTGTCCTCTATTTCCCAACTGGCTTCCTCAGTTTTGTCACTTCTCCATAAAACCTTAACTAAGGGAATACGCCGGTTCCTTAACTCTTGAAATTTTCGATCCATAATCTTAACCGGCTTTTGGACAAAGTTTAAATCCAGTTCAACTTCGGCTTCTTCAAGGTGGAGGATCTCTGAATCATCGGGATAGTACTTCCTCAACTGAGACACGTGAAAGACATTATGAATCCCGGTTAAATTTGGCGGTAGGTCCAATCGGTAAGCAACTTCCCCAATTCTCTTCAGAATTTCGAAAGGACCCAAATAACGAGGGTTCAACTTCCCTCCTTGGCCAATTCTTGCAAAACCCTTACGAGGAGATGCTCTTAAGAACACACGATCACCAACCTCAAACTCAAGTTTCCGTCTACGGCGATCGGCATAACTCTTCTATCGATCATAGGCAGCTTTCATGTGTTGTCTTATCATTTGGACTTTCTCAACTGCATCTTGAGTAGCTGCTGAAAATTTAGTCTTTCTAATTTCCCTTTGTACACCCTCCTGTTTTGTCCAACGCCACTCTTCGAGATCAAAGAATAAAGGGGAACGACACCTTCGTCCATAAAGAATCTCATATGGTGCTGCTTTAATCGACGCTTGGTAACTATTAGTATAAGCAAATTCGATCAAGTGTAAATGTTCATCCCACTTAGTCTGAAAATCCAGTGCACAAGCCCGAAGCATGTCTTCTAAATACTGTATCAACCTGTCTGATTGCCCATCGGTCTGAGGGTGCGAAATAGTACTGAACTTAAGCTTAGTGCCCAACCTTTTCTGAAGTTCTTGCCAAAACTTAGAGGTAAACCGTGGGTCTCTGTCAGAAATAATACTAAGAGGAGTTCCATGGAGTCGAACAATCTCTCGAACATACTTATCTACAAGTTTACTTATCTTATCAGACATCCGGACTGCGAGAAAATGTGCTGACTTAGTTAATCTGTCAATGATCACCCAAATTCCATCAAGTCCACCCTTAGCTCTGGGTAATCCGGACACGAAATCTATAGTAATTTGTTCCCACTTCCATTCCGGAATAGGTAAAGGTTGTAACAAGCCTCCGGGCTTTTGGTGTTCCGCTTTACCCTTTGGCATGTCAAACAATGCTTCACCAAATCAGCCACATCTTTCTTCATACCTCTCCTCCAATAGAACTTCTTCAAATCTCGATACATCTTTGTACCTCCAGGGTGGATGGAGTGACCCGGTCTGTGAGCTTCTTCAAGAATTACCCGTTTCAACTCTTCGGGCACACAAGCTCTGGTCTTGAACCTCAAAAGTCCTGTATCGTCCAACCCAAATGGACACTCCGGATCATCTCGTGCTTTCAACAATAACTTTTGAATCTCGGGATCTGTAGCTTGAGCATCATACATCCTCTGTCTTAACTCAGGTTGTACCGTAATATTAGCCACACGGACCTTCAACACCGTAGGCTCAAAATTAACACCCGTATCAACTTCCAACATAGACACGCTAGCCTTCCTACTCAACGCGTCTACGACCACATTAGCTTTACCCAGATGGTAATGGATGGTACAGTCATAATCTTCAAGAAATTCCATCCAACGCCTTTGCCTCATATTCAAAACCTTCTGTGTGAATAAATACTTGAGGCTCTTGTGGTCGGAGAAGATCTCAAAAGTGACCCCATAAAGATAATGACACCACTTAGCCAAAGCGAAAACCACGGCGGCTAACTCGAGATCGTGGGGGGGATAATTCTTCTCTTCGTCTTTTAGCTTTCTCGAGGCATAAGCTATTACCCGACTGTTCTGCATAAGAACATAACCAAGCCCTTCCTTAGAGGTATCAGCGAACACGGCATATCCTTCGGAACCCTCGGGTAGGGCTAACACAGGAGCTAAAGTCAACTTCTCTTTCAGGGTTTGAAAACTTGCCTCGCAGGCCTCGTCCCACTCAAATTTCACCTCTTTCTTAGTAAGTCGGGTCAAAGGGACAGCAATCTTGGAGAAATCCTTCACGAATCACCTGTAATACCCCGCTAGACCCAAGAAACTTCTTATATCTGAGGCGTTCTTCGGTTTCTCCCATTGCACCACCGTTTCAATCTTAGAGGGGTCCACTTCCACCCCTTTACCAGAAATCACATGACCCAAGAAAGTGACTCGATCTAACCAAAATTCACACTTACTGAATTTGGCGAACAGCTGGTGCTCTCTAAGAGTTTCTAACACAATCCTCAAATGTTGCGCATGCTCTTCGGGAGACTTAGAATACACTAGGATGTCATCAATGAAGATCACCACAAACTAATCAAGGTACGGACGAAAAATCCTGTGCATCCTGTCCATAAAAGCTGCGGGAGCATTTGTTAATCCAAATGGCATCACTATAAACTCGAAATGCCCATACCGAGTATTAAATCTCGTCTTGGGAATATCCTCTTCTCGAATTCGTAGCTGATAGTACCCTTGTCGAAGATCAAGCTTAGAATAAGCCTTAGATCCTTGTAACAAATCAAAAAGCTCTTCAATATAAGGGAGAGGGTACTTGTTCTTGATTGTTATCTTATTCAATTCACGATAATCGATACACATTCTCAAGGTTCCATCTTTCTTCTTAACGAAAAGAACCGGTGCACCCCATGGCGAACAACTCGGTCGGATGTAACCACTAGCTAGGAGCTCATCGAGTTGAGTTTTCAACTCCTTCAACTTAGCTGGAGCCATTCTGTAAGGAGACTTCGAATAAGGCTCGGCTCCCAGAAACAAATCAATTACGAACTCAATTTCCCGCTCGGGTGGTAAAGAATCCAAAGTCTCGGGAAAGACACCAAGAAAATCCTTAACAACCTCGGTTTCTTCAATCTTGGCTTGATCCTTAGGCTTGTTAAGAAGATAAGCCAGAAAACCTGTAGCCCCTCTTCGTACTAACTCATAAAGTTCAGTAAAAGAGAGTTGTGGCGGAGTCTTCAATCCTTCCCCAACAAACACTTCCGAACACAAACAAACCTTCTTCTCAAAACAATCAACCTTTGCTTGGTACCGGAAGAGCCAATCCTTGCCCAAGATAGCCCCATATCTGTCTATGGGCATCACGATCAAATCTGCTGGAAAAACACGGCCCTCAAAACTCATCGGAACCTCCATAAACACACGGTCCGACTCTAAGCTCTCCCCGAGAGGAGAACTAATCACAAAGCAAGAAGAGGTACAATCAACAAGTAGAGGCAAAGAAGGAACGACGCCACAAGAAAGAAAAGAATGGGTGGCACCCGGATCAAATAATGCATGAATGTTTATACCATGAATGTATGTAGTACCTTCCACCACGGCATTGGGATCAATATCTGCATCTTGCTCTTCACCTCCAATAGCATAGGCACGTGCCTGGATCAACGGCCTTTGACCCCCTTGTAGTGCTCTTGGTGGCAGCTCTGGACAAGTATCAATCTTATGGTCCTCTTTTCCACACCTCAAACATAGGCCCAACCGGCGGCGACAATTGCGATATGTATGGGAAGGATGTCCATAATAAGTGCAAGCGGGTCTCTCTTGTTGTGGTGGTGGAGTCGATGATGGCGGTAGTACCGGAGCTTTCCCCACGGCCTTTTGTTTCTTATCATTACCCTTGGAAGCTTGTAATTGATGAAATGCGGGCCTCTTTCCCATTCCCGAACCGAAACCGGCATGGAAGGTCCTTGATTTACTCTTTGAAATCTTAGCCTCGGCTTTAAGAGCTTTGTCGGTTGCCTTTGCCCAAGTCCTTACATTAGAAACGCCAATAACATCCTTGATCTCATACCTGAGACCATCCACGAATTGGAGAGCCTTTAACTCATCATCCCCGGAGATATGAGAAGCATAAGGGGCCAATCGTTTGAATTCCAATATGTATTCACCAACAGTGCTTCCTGCTTCCTTCAAGTCAAGAAATTCCCGAAGTCTTCTAGTCCTCTCCAACGGTGGAATATAGTTATTCTTAAATTCCCTCACAAAAATCACCGAAGTGAGTTCATCTCCATTAGCTTGAAGTGTAATGTTCGCCGTATTCTACCAATTCCGGGCCTCTCCTTGAAGTTGAAATATAGCAAGGTCAACCATCTCTTGAGGGCTACAACGGCATACCCGAAATATGTATTGAATCTCCGTGAGCCAGTTCTCAGCAAGTTCATCATTCCCACCATGGAATTGTGGTGGACGGTAGGAACGAAAATCCCTTTGAGCTTGAGATAAACCCCTCTCTTGAAGCGGGGGAGGGACCGGAGCTGGAGGTGGTGGTGGTGGATTCTCCCAGAGTCTCCTTTCGACATAGTTCATAACAGCTTCCATAAAATTCTCTGGAGTGGCCCTAGGATTTTCCCCTTGAGGGGTACGGGAATGATTTCGATGACGGCGATGACCCGGTGAATGGTCACGGTCTCTTCGAGGAGGCATCCTACGAATTCAAACACTGAAATACGTGGTTGGTCAATTTATGCTCATCAAAATAGAGAATGCAACACTTAATTAATTCACATAGCAAAGAAATAAGCAAATAGATGCAAGAACACATTGACAAGTTGTTCCTAAGCCGTACGACCTAGACAGACTCGACACTAGAACCTCGGTTTTGCAACCGGGCTCTGATACCACCTTAGGATGTGACGCCCTAGCGTGGGCCCCACATCCCCCGCACTAAGACCAAGCTTGTATACGAATATAGTCCGCACACAAACCCAATCCTAGCAAACGGGGACACGACACGGACCCTAGCTAGGCGGGCTAACCCTGTACCAAATAATCGATGCAACCAAGCGATAGAAACAAGAGTATAAACCATAAATATAAACCAGTAGTTCATAACAACAGGATCACTCATCAAGAGCTTACATAATTTACAAGTGAAAGTATTTGGCCCTGACGGCCTCACAAAATATATATATAACAAGAGGTAATATGAGTGTGTGGTACAACAACCGTGTGACACGAGCTAGACACAAAATTACAATAAATATAGCAATTTCCTGCCTAGCTACACCTGTAAGGGACCTGAGGGACAAAGAAGGGAGGGGTCAGTCTCTACAAGATTGAGTGAAAGGCATATATATAATATAGAAAGCGATAAAGTTCATGCAAGCCAAAATTCCATACAAGGTTTTTAAGAAGGTAAGTAAAACACAGGTTATCATTGTATGCAATTACAACTATCAAATTAAATTCAGGACAAGTGATCAGTGGCTCGGCGAGTGAGCAATCTCCAACCGTACTCCTTTAGTGTACCGTGTAGTTGTTAAGTGATCATGCAATATTTTAAGTTTCACTTTGTTACAGAATCAGTTTCAAGTGCACAAGTACCCTTTTTCCTCCTGTTTGGTGGTTCGGGTAGCTAACCTTCACCACCCAGGATAGGATGATCAATGGGTACATGAATCCCATTGACCGGTAGCCCCTTCGATTCACCAAACCTCCTGGGGAATCTCAGGGTAGTCCGAGTTTGGTTGGGACTTATGCAAGAGATAGCCGTCAGCGCATGCTTCCCCAGTTCCCTCAATACATAAGCCCCTGGGCCCCAGGAAGTGTAACAGTCTCGCCAAAATAGGACAGGATCAAGATTGGTTTCATTTTCCAAAATCATTTGTTCATTTGAAACCAAGATATAAGTATAATATAAGTTTTGGCCAAATCAACATATAAGAGGGTTGTAGGGTTTATATTATATCCTAACAATTCCTCACCTGTACCGGACAAAAAGAGAAGAACGAGGACTCCTCAAACCCTACTCGACGTGCTCAATGTCCACCTGAGAACTCTCTGGACAAAGGAAACAAGACACGAGTGAAACTCGAATCAATATGAACCAGGTATGATGCACGGAAAGTGAATTAAATACATAAGGCATGAATATGAAATCATATTATATTAATGACATGTTCAAGTGCACCATTTAATGCAAAAGATAACATTTAAATGCCTAACAAGGCGCACATGAAATTTGTGAAACTAATTCACGTCATTCAAGCGATACAAATGCATATAAGAACAAGTATAAGCATATAATAAATAAATAATGAGTTATAAACAAATTTGGAGATGGAAACATGCGAGAAAAAGGAAATGAAAGCACAAAAAGAGCTCTCGGGTGAAATTGGGCGAAAGTTGACAGATTTCCAAAACGGACAAGCCGTAGTAAAACTGGAATATCTTGAGTTTGAGTGCAGGGATTTGAGTTTTGTTTCTTGGGAATGAAACTAGACAAATATTCCTTTAAAATGATATTTGGCACGAAATTTGGTTCAAAGCGAGGAGAAAATGGAGTAAGCTTAAAGTTGGGTGAAAGCAGATTTCCGGCGAAGTGGCGACACCAAAAAGAATTGATTATATATCATAAATCACAAAAGATATTGAGATGATTCCAATTGGAGTTTGTTCTAGACTTCAAGAGGTTTCCAACGGTTCAAAAATCATGTCAATCGAAGTTCAGAAGAGGTAGTAACCGGCTGGGTAAAAACAAGAAAGAAATTTACCCGGCCGGGGAGAGCAGGTGCAGAAAACCTTCTGTAACAAACTACCCGCCCGGGTACTTTTGTGGGCAAAAACTACCCGGACGGGTAGTCCTCCAGAACAGAAAAACGTAAAAAAACAGGGGAAGCTCGCGGGAGAAGAAAACCGAACCCCCAAATCACCCCAAACCTGTACAGTCGAGAAGTCGGGGTGTCACAACCTCCTCCCCTTAAGAGAATCTGGTCCCCAGATTCACTGTTCCTTCGGAAACAACTCCGGATAAAATCTTCTCATCTTGTCCTCTATTTCCCAAGTGGCTTCCTCAGTTTTGTCACTTCTCTATAAAACCTTAACTAAGGGAATACGCCGGTTCCTTAACTCTTGAAATTTCCGATCCATAATCTTAACCGGCTTTTGGACAAAGGTTAAATCCGGTTCAACTTCGGCTTCTTCAAGGGGGAGGATCTCTGAATCATCGGGATAGTACTTCCTCAACTGAGACACGTGAAAGACATTATGAATCCCGGTTAAATTTGGCGGTAGGTCCAATCGGTAAGCAACTTCCCCAATTCTCTCTAGAATTTCGAAAGGACCCAAATAACGAGGGTTCAACTTCCCTCTTTGGCCAATTCTTGCAAAACCCTTACGAGGAGATGCTCTTAAGAACACACGATCACCAACCTCAAACTCAAGTTTCCGTCTACGGCGATCGGCATAACTCTTCTGTCGATCTTGGGCAGCTCTCATGTGTTGCCTTATCATTTGGACTTTCTCAACTGCATCTTGAGTAGCTGCTGAAAGTTTAGTCTTTCTAACTTCCCTTTGTACACCCTCCTGTTTTGTCCAACGCCACTCTTCGAGATCAAAGAATAAAGGGGAATGAGACCTTCGTCCATAAAGACTCTCATATGGTGTTGCTTTAATCGACGCTTGGTAACTATTATTATAAGCAAATTCGATCAAGTGTAAATGTTCATCCCACTTAGTCTGAAAATCTAGTGCACAAGCCCAAAGCATGTCCTCTAAATACTGTATCAACCTCTCTGATTGCCCATCGGTCTGAGGGTGCGAAGCAGTACTGAACTTAAGCTTAGTGCCCAACCTTTTCTGAAGTTCTTGCCAAAACTTAGAGGTAAACCGCGGGTCTCTGTCAGAAATAATACTAAGAGGAGTTCCATGGAGTCGAACAATCTCTCGAACATACTTATCTGCAAGTTTACTTATCTTATCAGACATCCGGACTGCGAGAAAATGTGCTGACTTAGTTAATCTGTCAATGATCACCCAAATTCCATCAAGTCCACCATTAGCTCTGGGTAATCCGAACACGAAATCCATAGTAATTTGTTCCCACTTCCATTCCGGAATAGGTAAAGGTTGTAACAAGCCTCCGGGCTTTTGGTGTTCCACCTTTCCCTTTGGCATGTCAAACAATGCTTCACAAAATCAGCCACATCTTTCTTCATACCTCTCCTCCAATAGAACTTCTTCAAATCTCGATACATCTTTATACCTCCAGGTTGGATGGAGTGACCCGATCTGTGAGCTTCTTCAATAATTACCCGTTTCAACACTTCGGGCACACAAGCTCTGGTCTTGAACCTCAAAAGTCCTGTATCATCCAACCCAAATGGACACTCCGGTTCATCTCGTGCTTTCAACACTAACTTTTGAATCTCGGGATCTGTAGCTTGAGCACCATACATCCTCTGTCTTAACTCAGGTTGTACCGTAATATTAGCCACACGGGCCTTCAACACCGTAGGCTCAAAATTAACACCCGTATCAACTTCCAACATAGATACGCTAGCCTTCCTACTCAACGCGTCTGCGACCACATTAGCTTTACCCGGATGGTAATGGAAGGTACAATCATAATCTTCAAGAAATTCCATTCGACGCCTTTTGCCTCATATTCAAAACCTTTTGTGTAAATAAATACTTGAGGCTCTTGTGGTCGGAGAAGATCTCAAAAGTGACCCCATAAAGATAATGACGCCACTTGGCCAAAGCAAAAACCTCGGCAGCTAACTCGAGATCGTGAGTGGGATAATTCTTTTCTTCGTCTTTTAGCTTTGTCGAGGCATAAGCTATTACCCGACCGTTCTGCATAAGAACACAACCAAGCCCTTCCTTAGAGGCATCAGTGAACACGGCATATCCTTCGGAACCCTCGGGTAGGGCTAACACAGGAGCGGAAGTCAACTTCTCTTTCAGGGTTTGAAAACTTGCCTCACAGACCTCGTCCCACTCAAATTTCACCTCTTTCTTAGTAAGTCGGGTCAAAGGGACAGCAATCTTGGAGAAGTCCTTCACGAATCTCCGGTAATACCCCGCTAGACCCAAGGAACTTCTTATCTCTGAGGTGTTCTTTGGTTTCTCCCATTGCAGCACCGTTTCAATCTTAGAGGGATCCACTTCCACCCCTTTACCAGAAATCACATGACCCAAGAAAGTGACTTGATCTAACCAAAATTCACACTTACTGAATTTGGCGAACAGCTGGTGCTCTCTAAGAGTTTCTAACACAATCCTCAAATGTTGCGCATGCTCTTCGGGAGACTTGGAATACACTAGTATGTCATTAATCAAGATCACCACAAACTTATCAAGGTACGGACGAAAAATCCTGTGCATCATGTCCATAAAAGCTGTAGGAGCATTTGTTAATCCAAATAGCATCACTATAAACTCGAAATGCCCATACCGAGTATTAAATCTCGTCTTGGGAATATCCTCTTCTCGAATTCGTAGCTGATAGTACCCTTGTCGAAGATCAAGCTTAGAATAAACCTTAGATCCTTGTAAAAAATCAAAAAGCTCTTCAATATGAGGGAGAGGGTACTTGTTCTTGATTGTCATCTTATTCGATTCACGATAATCGATACACATTCTCAAGGTTCCATCTTTCTTCTTAACGAAAAGAACCGGTGCACCCCATGGCGAACAACTCGGTTGGATGTAACCACTAGCTAGGAGCTCATCGAGTTGAGTTTTCAACTCCTTCAACTTGGTTGGAGCCATTCTGTAAGGAGACTTCGAATAAGGCTCAGCTCCCAGAAACAAATCAATTACGAACTCAATTTCCCGCTCGGGTGGTAAAGAATCCAAAGTCTCGGGAAAGACACCAAGAAAATCCTTAACAACCTCAGTTTCTTCGATCTTGGCTTGATCCTTAGGCTTGTTAAGAAGATAAGCCAGAAAACCTGTAGCCCCTCTTCGAAATAACTCATAAACTTCAGTAAAAGAGAGTAGTGGCGGAGTCTTCAATCCTTCCCCAACAAACACTTCCGAACCTAAACAAACCTTCTTCTTAAAACAATCAACCTTTGCTCGGTACCGGAAGAGCCAATCCATACCCAAGATAGCCCCATATCTGTCTATGGGCATCACGATCAAATCTGCTGGAAAAACACGGCCCTCAAAACTCACCGGAATCTCCCTAAACACACGGTCCGACTCTAAGCTCCTCCCGAGAGGAGAACTAATCACAAAGCAAGAAAAGGTACAAGCAAGAAGTAGAGGCAAAGAAGGAACCACGCCACAAGAAAGAAAAGAATGGGTGGCACTCGGATCAAATAATGCATGAATGTTTATGCCATGAATGTATATAGTACCTTCCACCACGGCATTGGGATCAATATTTGCATCTTGCTCTTCACCTCCAATAGCATAGGCACGTGCCCAGATCAATGGCCTTTGACCCCCTTGTTGTGCTCTTGGTGGTGTCTCTGGACAAGTATCAATCTTATGGTCCGCTTTTCCACACCTCAAACATAGGCCCAACCGGCGGCGACAATTGCGATATGTATGGGAAGGATGTCCACAATAAGTGCAACCGGGTCTCTCTTGTTGTGGTGGTGGAGCTGGTAATGCCGGTAGAACCGGAGCTTTCCCCACGGCCTTTTGTTTCTTATCATTACCCTTGGAAGCTTGTAATTGATGAAATGCGGGCCTCTTTCCCATTCCCGAACCGGAAACAGCATGTAAGGTCCTTGGTTTACTCTTTGAAATCTTAGCCTCGGCTTTAAGAGCTTTGTCGGTTGCCTTTGCCCAAGTCCTTACATTAGAAAAGCCAATAACATCTTTGATCTCATACCTGAGACCATCCACGAATTGGAGAGCCTTTAACTCATCATCCCCGGAGATATGAGAAGCATATGGGGCCAATCGTTTGAATTCCAATATGTATTCACCAAAAGTCCTTCCTGCTTCCTTCAAGTCAAGAAATTCCCGAAGTCTTCTAGTCCTCGCCGACGGTGGAATATAGTTATTCTTAAATTCCCTCACAAAAATCAGCCAAGTGAGTTCATCTCCATTAGCTTGAAGTGATATGTTCACCGTATTCCACCAATTCCGGGCCTCTCCTTGAAGTTGAAATATAGCAAGGTCAACCATCTCTTGAGGGCTACAACGGCATACCCGAAATATGTCTTGAATCTCCGCGAGCCAATTCTCAGCAAGTTCATCATTCCCACCATGGAATTGTGGTGGATGGTAGGAACGAAAATCCCTTTGTGCTTTAGATAAACCCCCCTCTTGAACCGGGGGAGGGGCCGGAGTTGGAGGTGGTGGTGGTGGTGGTGGTGGATTCTCTCGGAGTCTCCTTTCGACATAGTTCATAACAGCTTCCATAAAACTATCTGGAGTGGCCCGAGGATTTTCCCCTTGAGGGGTACGGGAACGATTTCGATGACGGCGATGACCCGGTGAACGGTCACGGTCTCTTCGAGGAGGCATCCTACGAATTCAAACACTGAAATGCGTGGTTGGCCATTTTATGCTCATGAAAATAGAGAATGCAACACTTAATTAATTCACATAGCAAAGAAATAATCAAATAGATGCAAGAACACATTGACAAGTTGTTCCTAAGCCGTACGACCTAGACAGACTCGACACTAGAACCTCGGTTTTGCAACCGGGCTCTGATACCACCTTAGAATGTGACGCCCTAGCGTGGGCCCCACATCCCCCGCACTAAGACCAAGCTCATATACGAATATTGTCCGCACAGAAACCCAATCCTAGCGAACGGGGACACGACACGGACCCTAGCTAGGCGGGCTAACCCTGTACCAAATAATCAATGCAACCAAGCGACAGAAACAAGAGTATAAACCATAAATATAAACCAGTAGTTCATAACAACAGGATCCCTCATCAAGAGCTTACATAATTTACAAGTCAAAGTATTTGGCCCTCACGGCCTCACAAAATATATACATAACAAGAGGTAATATGTGTGTGTGGTACAACAACCTTGTGACACGAGCTAGACACAAAATTACAATAAATATAGCAATTTCCCACCTAGCTACACCTGTAAGGGACCTGAGGGACAAAGAAGGGAGGGGTCAGTCTCTACAAGACTGAGTGAAAGGCATATATCTAATATAGAAAGCGATAAAGTTCATGCAAGCCATAATTCCATACAAGGTTTTTAAGAAGGTAAGTAAAACACAGGTTATCATTGTATGGAATTACAACTATCAAATTAAATTCAGGATAAGTGATCAGTGGCTCGGCGAGTGAGCAATCTCCAACCTTACTCCTTTAGTGTACCGAGTAGTTGTTAAGTGATCATGCAATATTTTAAGTTTCACTTTGTTACAGAATCAGTTTCAAGTGCACAAGTACCCTTTTTCCTCCGGTTTGGTGGTTCGGGTAGCTAACCTTCACCACCCAGGACAGGATGATCAATGGGTACATGAATCCCATTGACCGGGAGCCCTTTCGATTCACCAAACCTCCTGGTGAATGTCAGGGTAGTCCGAATTTTGTTGAGACTTATGCAAGAGATAGCCATCAGCCCATGCTTCCCCAATTCTCTCAATACATAAGCCCCTGGGCCCCAGGAAGTGTAACAGTCTCGCCAAAATAGGACAGGATCAAAATTGGTTTCATTTTCCAAAATCATTTGTTCATTTGAAACCAAGATATAAGTATAATATAAGTTTTGGCCAAATCAACATATAAGAGAGTTGTAGGGTTTATATTATATCCTAACAATTCCTCACCTATACCGACAAAAAGAGAAGAACGAGGACTCCTCAAACCTTACTCGGCGTGCTCAACGTCCTCCTGAGAACTCTCTGGACAAAGGAAACAAGACACGAGTGAAACTCGACTCAATATGAACTAGGTATGACGCACGGCAAGTGAATTAAATACATAAGGCATGAATATGAAATCATATTACATTAATGACATGTTCAAGTGCACCATTTAATGCATAATATAACATTTAAATGCCTAACAAGGCGCACATGAAATTTGTGAAACTAATTCACGTCATTCAAGCGATACAAATGCATATAAGAACAAGTATAAGCATATAATCAATAAATAGTGAGTTATAAACAAGTTTGGAGATGGAAACATGTGAGAAAAAGGAAATGAAAACACAAAAAGAGCTCCCGAGTGAAATTGGGCGAAAGTTGACAGATTTCCAAAACGGACAAGTTGTAGTAAAACTGGAATATCTTGAGTTTGAGGAAAGGGAGTTGAGTTTTGTTTCTTGGGAATGAAACTAGACACATAGGCCTTTAAAATGATATATGGCACGAAATTTGGTTCAAAGCGAGGAGAAAATGGCGCAAGCTTATAGTTGGGTGAAAGCAGATTTCCGGCGAAGTGGCGACACCAAAAAGAATTGATTATATCTCACAAATGACAAACGATATTGAGATTATTCCAATTGAAGTTTGTTCTAGACTTCAAGAGGTTTCCAACGGTTCAAAAATTAGGTCAATCGGAGTTCAGACGAGGGAGTAACAGGCCGGGTAAAAACAAGGCAGAAATTTACCCGGCCTAGGAGAGCAGTTGTAGAAAACCTTCTGTAACAAACTACCCGCCCGGGTACTTTTGTGGGCAAAAACTACCCGGACGGGTAGTCCTCCAGAACAGAAAAAATGTAGAAAAATAGGGGAAGCTCACGGGAGAAGAAAACCAAACCCCCAAATCACCCCAAACCTGTACAGTCGAGAAGTCGGTGTGTCACATGAACCATCCTTTATGAAACAGAATTTTGCCCGCAAGCTAGGCTTCTCCATCCTTACTCCAGAAAAACATGATGAAGTAGAGTATCGGACCAGGATCAACAATAAATCCACGTATAGTAGAGCATCGGACCAAGGTCAACAATACTCCACCAACACATATAAACATGCACCATCCTCCACCGATTGTCACTTCGGGTAGCTAGCCCTAGGCGACCTGTAAACATGTCATGGGAACAGATTTGTTGTCCGTTCCCAGACAGATTGTCCTGACTTAAGAAACCTCCTATTAAAAGTCGGTGTCAATTGTCTAATTGTGGCGGCCGGTATTGGTGATGTTGTTGGCGCACACCTCCCGAACATCACCTCCACACATAACCGTCGGGCCCAAACTGTAAACTGATTGCTTGCATTTCAAGATTAGCAGTGACCAGAGTACCACTCCGGGTGCTAACTATAACATGTGAAACTGTCTGTAAACATATGATGTTGTCTGTAAAACATGTGATACTGTCTGAAAAACATGTGATGCTGTCTGTAAAACATGTGAAACGGTACTTTGAAAACATATGCAGAACATGTAACTGTCTTTGAACAAGAATGCAGAACTTTGGAAAACATGTGTTGTTGATCAAGTTATACTATTAAACTATGAATGATCCTTTCAAAAGAATGTCCCAATAAAAGGGATAGTTCAAAACGAGGTTTAGCATTGAATTTCAAAACATATGATACGATAGTTTAATCGTGGTTCCAGTTTGGAAACATTTTTAACTTCACCTCACCTATTAGTAACAAAAGGTTGGTAGACAGATTACGCGGTGCCCTAGGGATCCGAGTGCTCAACTTTAACTCCTGTAGGTGGTGTACTAGAGTGAGCTTAAGAACTAAGACCCACTACTAACCATGATGCATATGAAATACATGAAACAATGAACAAGGAACATATAAAGAACATGTAACACAAGAGAGTAATACCATTTAACGTATTCAAGAAAGGTAACACACAAAGGAATACGTTAAAGTGAGTTACTCATAACGTTGGACTATGTTCTTACTATAACCGAGTAAGCTTTAGGCAAATTATGAATCCTATCGCAAACCTTAGGTTAAGAAACAAGTCCATGAAAGAAAACACATTTTGAAAACACATTTTAGACCCTGGATATGGAAACCCTAGCTGGAAATCTCTATTAAGAAAACACAAGTTTTATTTCATTTTTACTATTCAAAAGCACTTTTCCCGAACGTGATTTATATGTCAACTTGAGGATTATTACATGATTTATTTCTAATCAATATGTGGATTAATTGCCAAACATGATTTAATTGCCTATGTGTCCTTAATTGATTATTCATTCAAATTACGGGACTTAATTGCATGAGCCATTCTTGGACTTAAGTGTTCATTTCTTCCTAACTCATCCTTAATTGCATGACTTAAATTCCTCGAGGACCAAGTTGTTATTTCCCTTCTTTTCTCCCCAATTTTATCGATATGTTATATACATACATATACATATATCATCTTCTTCATTCTTCATTCTTCTTGTAAGACAAAGCAAACAACTCCATCTCTTTGTCTCTTCAATCTCGGTCCAAGCAAGCAAGGAGAAGCCAAATTTTTCTTCCATTTCTCTCCAAGAGATCAAGCTCCATACCATCACCTCTCTTTTCCACTTCATCTCCTCCATCTACAAGGTGAGATCATGCATATTTCTTGATGGATCCATGATAGCAAAGTTAGGGTTTATGATTCTTTTGAACTCCATGAGTTATATGAATCATATATGATGATCTTGAGTTGGTTTTGTAGCACCCCGAAGAGGCCACAACCCCGCACTGTCGTACCTCTCAAGTGGCTAGGAGACCTAGCCCCCAAGAAGCGCACCGGCGAACGGACAAAACAATACAAGATCAGAGTACTAGAAGGGAATATTGCAGCGGAAATATGAGAAATTTAAAACTTTCGAAACATAAATCATGAGCACAAGAGGCTAGTAACCAAGTACAAGTACTATACAGGAATTGAGTATTGAAAGAGATATTTCGATAGAGTGTCAAGGAAAATATAAGAAGTAACAAATGACACCGGAGGCTAGATCGATAAGTACCTAATCGAACGCTACACTATCATCAAGAGGGTGGAGACCAAGATGGTTCAAAAGAACCTGACCACAAGAGCACAACAAAAGATTTCCTATACTTCAAGATACCAGCCAACAAGCAATCACTGAACCTGAAACCATGAGGTCAGAAAACAGGGTGGAGGTATTAGTCAAAAGGACTAAGTGAGGCATGACTTTTGAAACAATATAAGTACTTAAACTTTAGGTTTTCAGAAAAGGATTTACTTCAAAGCTGTACTTTAAAACTGAATTTCGGAATCTTTATTTCAGAATCGTATTTCAAAACATTACTTTGAAACGAGATTTCCAAGCAAGCACACACATGCACACACATCAGAGGTTCTGGTTCATATATACTTTATAAACGGGGAACAGGGTACGGGATATTTTCCAAAAGTATGAACCAGACTTTAAAACCAAAGTTGCCCGCAAGCTAGGCCATATCCATCCTTTACTCCTCAAAAACATTTACAAAGTTGGTATCGAGATCCATTAGGATCCCAACACCCATAATCACATGCACCACCCCTTCTCCCCTTATTGTCGCGCCCAGGGAGCTACCCCGCGGTGACGTGCAAAACGGGAGGAATTTACCACCTCTCCCGACCTTCGATGTGGAGTAACCAACCTCCGATTAAACCATCATCAAGGTCATTACGGCGGCCAGTCTCGTAGTAGCCATTGGCGCACGCCTCCCGGTCTACTACTTAACCATACCGCCAGGGCCCAACATAGCAAAATTTCCAAAGCTTGCTTTCAGAATATCAAAAGTGCATAAGCACACAGAGTTCAGAAGACTGAACCTTTAATCAAAGTGGCATAACAGTGAACAGAACGTATATCAGAGATCATTGCTTTAAACTTGAAGCATTGTCCCAAAACGGGAAAACATTAAACTTTGAAAGATAGGAATCTTTGCACCCGAAGGCGTTGATTTTGAAATCATTTGAAAACGAAGGAATATTCATGGTTCCAGTTGAACTAGTTTAAACCTCACCTACAGATACGGTATTATGCAATAATACCACAGCCACAGTAAATCCGGGCTTCACCTGTGAGTGGTGAATGATTAAGTTTCTATCCAAAAACCATATAGTCACATAAGCAAGTAGGGACGACCTTAAGACATTCAATAACACATAACGATATCACATGTACAGGACAAAGCGTTATCAAAGTATATCATATCATGTGGCGAGATTTCATGATAATTATTCAATAACCGTCAAAGCATGAAGGCATAATAGGATTCATGTAATGCAGTACATAAGATAGTAATACCATTTAATGCAGGAGAATCATTTAACTAAGAATAAAACATTGATTGTGAGTTGTCCTTAAACTTGAGTTAATAGATCAATGCAATCGAACAATCTTTAATCAATTTATGATCATAGACATGAGCCTTAAGGAACTGAGTTCCAAACTATATAAATGATTCACGATTGAGTGAGGATATCCATGTATTGAAGTATAAGATCAACAAGAATGCGGAACACTTAAACAAGGAATAATCTTTTCGAAGAAAGGATTCAAGTAAACGATTAGTCTCAGTTGAAAGCTCGTGTCAAGAACTCAAGGGTATATATTCTTAGGGTCTTAAAACAATCTCATTTAGAAAAGAAATGTGAACTTTGAAACCTACTTTGATCCCCTGTTTTTGAGAATTTTTGAAAAAGGCTTTGACCGTTGAATTCGTCTCTTTGAAACGATCATTTAGGTTAAAAGTCAAAATTCTTGGTCAAGGTCAAAGTCAATGGTCAAAGTCAAAGGTCAGGGGTCAAGGTCAAAGGTCACTATTCAAGTATACGGTATACATACTGTATGTATACGGTACTTATACTGTATGTATACGTGTATTTATATCGTATGTATACGGTATTTATACTGTATGTATACGGTATTTTTACGGGGATACCTATCGTATTTATACAGGGTACATACAGTATTTATACAAGAATACATGCGGTATTTATACTAGAATACATACGGTATTTATACAAAAGTACATACGTATTTGTTATGGAAATACACATAGTATTTATACGAAAGTATACACGTATTAATACATGTTGGAATAAAATACGTATACGTATATTATACATGTATACCATAACATATATCAATTGGTCAAGTGTAAATATGTAACAATTAATTAAACATGTAACATGTTAAACTATAGGTTATACTTTAATTATGTAACATTAAATAACATGTAACATTTAATTAAATTAGGTAACAAATTAAATTACCTAAGTATGATCATAAAATAAATAAAATGTAACATGTAACATGTCATAATAATTGTCACATAATTAAATTGTAACATAATTAAATTATGTAACACATTTCATAATAAACTATACTATAAGAAACATAATTCATAAATTCATGAATATTTAAAAACATAATTAAATCACATATTTCATGCATAAAATAAAACATAAATTAAATCCTAAACCTAGCATAATTAATAAACAAATTAAAACATAAAATAAAACATAAATTAAAACATAAATTAAACTAATTAAAACATAAAAAAAAATAAGAAAACATACCTATTCTTCAAGGGGGGGAGACGTGAGTTTGGAGGTGTGAGGGAGAGAATGAGACCCCAACACACTTATTTATAGTTGTTGGGAAGGACTAGGGTGCAAATAATATTTATTCTAGGCACTTGAGATGGGGCTTTTTATGAAATTTCCAAAAATAGGTTTGCTCTTTAGTATAATTGTTACAGCAGGGGTAATCTGGTAATTTCACCTTCCTCCTGCGTATTTTTGAAGCTGGAAAAGTTCCCAAGAGCTAGGAAATAAAATTAGCTTCGAAACGGTTACTCACGGATCAAAATCGGACGTACGGTTCAAAAGTTATAAGCTTCGGAAGATTTGATTTTCTTGAATTTCGAAAATTAATTTAATTATGAAATAAATACTAGGATGAAATTTGAAGGTCCGAAAGGCTTTCCAAAAATATAGAAAAAATCGAGGAACGTTATGGCGATGATCTCAAGGGCTAAATCATTCTAACGAAGGAAATATATTCAACCGACGGAAACTTTTATTTGAAAATAAATTCTTAAATTGCTCTGGACACATAAACGAAACCTCAAACCATTGAAAAGAGAGTTGAAAAATTCCAAGAAAGTACGTATAGGTTCTTTGAGGTCTCACGCATAAAATGGCGTAGTGCTGGTTCGGAAAATGAATAGTACTTTTAACAAAATTTCCCAAAATACCCCTAATGATCAAGAAAGGATTTCGAAGCTTGGAAAACATGTTCATATGACTGGGAAACATGAGTTATGAACCTCTACGGTTCCAATGAGATGCTAGGACAAGGTAGGCTCGGGAAATGAATAGTAAATTTGGTTCGTGGTAAGGAAATCTCCTTTAAAACACCATACGACTAATGAATGCACATTGGTCACATAAGAATGCAATGCATGAACATTTGTAAAGGTGAACCAAGGTATATAAACGCATTCTTGTCCTATTTGATTTACTGTTTTCAGCTAGGTCCTGATAAGGGCTGTTACAGGTTTTGTACATTTATAACTTGAATTCATGAA
Organism: Lantana camara; assembly: GCA_037501455.1. Taxonomy (NCBI): domain Eukaryota; kingdom Viridiplantae; phylum Streptophyta; class Magnoliopsida; order Lamiales; family Verbenaceae; genus Lantana; species Lantana camara. The sequence continues at coordinate 66,836,082 of CM074862.1, forward strand.
GTTTGAAGCATGAATGGTCATTTGATTTCATATTAGTTTCATGAATGATTTCTTGATGATCTATGCATGTTTCCATGGATTATATATTACCTAAATGTTGTATTTAAGTTATATGCATGTTATAAGTTTGTTTTGGGTGTTTTGGTTGAGCTTTCTTGGGGGTATGCTACCCCTTTCTTCCCTCCACGAACTAGCCCTGTTTTCTGCCCTTTTTCTCGCTCAGGAGGACTACCCGGGCGGGTAGTTTTTGTGCCTAAAAAGTACCCGGGCGGGTACTTTTGTGCCGAAAAGTTTCTGGACTGCCCTACCCGGTCAGGGAACTTTTCCCTTGAATTTTACCCGGCCGGGTACTCCCTCATCCGAACTCCAAATGGCCTGATTTTTAAACCTTTGGAAATCTGCTGAAGTCTAGAACAACCTCCAATTGGAATCACCTCAATATCTTTTCCCATTCGTGAGATATTATCAATTCTTTTTGGTGTCGCTGCTTTCCCGACAAACTGCACTCGCCTAACTTCAAGCCTACGCCATTTTCTCCTCGCTTTGAACTAGAAAACGAGCCATATACCATATTAAAGGTCTACTTGTCTAGTTCAATTCCCAACAAACAAAACCTAATTCTAATTCTATAACTTTAGATATTTCCCATTCTCCACAGCTTGGTCATTTTCAAAAATTGCCGGTTTTTGCCAAACTTCACCAAAACCTTTCTTGTTGCATTCCTTTGACTTCCTTGGCTTCCTTATGTGATTTATATGAGTTATATAATTGATTTATTGATGATTGTGCTCCTAATTGACATTCCTTGAGTGTTATTGCATAATATATTGATCCATGACTTTGCCGTTCATCTTAAATGGTTCATACGAGTCGAGTCTCACGTACACGTGTCCTTGTTATACAGATCACGTTCCCGGTGATGAGGAGCACGCTCCTTAGGGTGTTTCCTTACTTCTTTTGGTTGGTAAAGTAAAGGTGAGGTTTAATTTCTAGATATATAGAACCCATACAGCCCTATGTGACGTTTTAAGCCAAATATATCTATCTATCTATAGTTTTCCAACCTTAATGACTTTCAACTGATTTCATAAAATGAATGATTGGTGAATTGTATTGGCGAGTAAACAAGTTCACGTTGGGCCCGAGGGTAGTGTATTGAGCCAACCGAGGAAGCAAGGGCTGACGGGTAACTCTTGCACTATCCTCACCAATTTCGGGATCACCTCTGAATCCACCAGGAGGTTTGGTGGAGGAAGAAATCCCTTACGTGGGAGTCATGTTCCTGACGTACACCATGCATGGATGGCTGGGCCTTGCAATCCCACCATCACCCAGAGGAAAAAGGGTTCATCAAACTGCTAATTGTGCATTGTAATAACTTGCATGATAACCATTGAATTGAAACCTAAATATTGATTGTTCACTGTTGGTGTAAAGGTTGGAGAATTGCCCTCACTCGCCGGGCCACGGATTGAATTGATAATGATTGAATTATTAAATTGAGTAGTTGTAATCTCGGGCGAGGATTACTTTAATATTTGAACTTATATTATCCCTTTCATGAAAACTTACCTGAGATTATAGCTTGCATGGTAATTGCGCTTATATTTATTTAAACCCCTCACTCAGTCTTCGGTTGACTGACACCTCATATTTTCAGGTCTGCAGGTTGCATGCTAGGCGGGATCGAGTCAAGTCTTTAATTTCGGGTCTAGCATAATGCCATATTTTATTGATGCGTATGAGTTATCTTGATAATCTTGTATATTATGATTTGTCTTTGGAAATTGATATTGTATATATGAAGATAATGGAAATGACCTTGAAAGATGTTAAAGGCATGAATGTATAGTATGCTTCCTTTTTATTGATTAGGCATGATCGAATTTAATTGAGGGTTAGTCCCGCCTAGCTAGTGTGTCGTTTTTTTATTGTCACCCGTTCGCCATGAGTCTGGTTCATATATGGACTACCCATTTCATGTGTGAGCTAGACTTATGGTGCGGGGTTGTGGCATCTAGCCGTTCCAAGTGCTACATCTTAGGTTGTATCAGAGCCCGGTTGCAAAACCCTGGTTCTAGTGTCGTGTCTCGTGAGTCTAAGTCGAACGGCATAGGATTATTTGATGATTTGAAAGTCTTGCATCTTATTTGGAACTTACTTGAACTTATTTGCCTTACCTGAATTCATTGAAATACTTGAATTATGTGTTTTATTTATATTGTGTTTTGTTTGTTATATTTGGTATCATATCTATGTTTTTAATTTAATTATGTGGCATGAGCATGCACTAACGGCATGCATCTATATTCAAGATAAATTATGAGTTGTAGGTTAACAAGATCATATCAAGCCACGGCCAATTTTACACCCACAACAACTCATCACAAGTTCTACCTACAAGCCAAAGGATGCAAGGAAGAAGTCGGGAATTCTATACAAGGATTTAAGATTCATGGTCTTCTCTAGTTGGGGTTTTAGTTCGAAGGTTGTAATCCGAGATAGAAGGCCGATTTATGAGGAAAGCTTGCGTTTCCTACTGGAGACGATGAATTCTTGATGAGATAGAGTTAGGGCATGTGGTAATTGCAACTCACAAGTTTACATTCATGCTTACTCTACAAAATTATCCAACGGGGTTCTATAGGAGCACCTAAATTCAAGAATGGAGTGGAGAGAGCGTGAAGATAGTAAATTTGAGGTTTCTATCAATGAGGGGGGGATAACTTTAGGAAACTTACTTAACTCAATGAAGAGGTGAAGGAGACTTTGAGGGTACTCATGATTCGAGGTTCGAATTTATGAACAACAATGGAAACGGTAAAGAAAGACAAAGATCTACTTGGAGAAAGTTATGTGCTCAAGTGTAAACAATTGAAAGATGAGTCCTTCAACCATTAAACTTATGAAGAATAAACCGAGGAAGCTTCGACTAAAGTAATAACTATGGTGAAGACTAGGATACCATTTGGAAATTTAGTTCTTTGAGAAAAGTTAAGACATTAACTTCATAGATGTGGAGGGATTTGAATTCAAAAATCATAATTTTGGATTATAAAGTTATGCAAGTTGATACAAGGAAACTTTCGTGGGGAAGATATTTATGGTGAAGGTTTGAGCAACGCTTAAAAATCAATACTTAGAGAAGGAAATGAAGTTCAAGAAATTTCAATTTCCAAAGGATGAAAATGTACAAGTTGATGTCAAAAAATTCTAAAGATTTAGAAGACCGTGGGTAGAAAAAAAAATAAAAAATGACCAACAAATTCGGGACAAGCTTGTAATTCAATAAAAAAAAAAAGGAACAAGTGCTAAGCTAAAGGATGCAACTACGGTGACAGGTTCAAAGCATTCATCGCACGTGCATCATACGTTGTTTAAATTATTTAAATTCCTTTATTTATGTGCATGTCTTTAATGGATATAATTGTTACAATGTGTTGCATCTTTAAATAATTACAAGTATGATACGTGCATCGACATCTTAACCCGACGTGCATTTTAAGTGTTTTCTTGATAGAAAATCTCTCCACCTCATCTATCAAGCATTACTTCAACCGAGACACAACCGAAGTATGATACGGAAAGAATTGGGTTGCAAAGCGAGGAACAAAAAGGAGAAAGAGCAATTGCAAGGCCGGGAAAAGTAGTTAGGAGTTGGATGGAAGAAGTTGTCACTTCAAAAATCAATGTGAGATAAAATGTCCGAACAAGTGGGGAGATTTGAAACCGTTTATATCAGAGAAGCTAAGCCAACCGGAGGATGGATGGAATTCACGGGTTGCTCGAACAGATCACTTCTAGGGGGTCACTTTTAGGAGGAACAACGAAAATCCAAGAATTGACAAGTAACGGGATTTTATAAAGTGGTGAGGGATGATTTTGAAGATTCTGATCCTCCATGACTTCTAAGATCGGGATGAGAAATTTTGTGAGAATAATTTCAGAAAAGATTAAGTGATTCAAGAACCGGAGGCGAGCATTCGAGAAAAGATGGTAGACTTTGTGTTCGTTTTGATCTCCAACCGGGATGGAGGAATTTTTGGGAACAAGGTCGGAAGTGATAGGTACTTCAAGAAAACTAGAAATAAGAGATTCTTTGCTTTGAAAAGCATAGAACAAGTTCCAGAAATTAGACAGAAAATACTTTATTTTCTTAAGGGGGAGAGCCGGCTGGGGAACAACTTAAAGTTGATGTTTGGATCTCACTTGGGAGAGTTGGAACTTCAAGGAAAATGGTTCTTTTGGGAACCCTCAGAACCATCTAAACGAAGCTTTCCATATCTTAAATCTCCTACGCCTAAAGTTTTTGAATTTAGATTCCTAAAGTTATAAGTAGGCTTATCTTGAGCCGAGCTGAGATTAAAGGAAATTTTGATGAGAAATGGGAGAGTTAATTCAACCGAGTTTGGAAGTGGAAATTTTTGGGAGAAAATGTATCACAAGAATCACACAAGCTACCGGTTTATCAGTCACATTCCATGATAAAAAGGAGTATGCCAAAAGGACCGAAAATTACAATTAAAGGTATTAAAGGCTAACTTGAGCATCCGAGAACATAGGGTATGAGTTGTGGACAAGAACGAGCTAATTGGGCTAAGGCTAACCACACTCACATAATTAAGAGTTGAAAATTCGAACCGTGGTATTAGAAAGGAAAGGATCTAATCATGGAATGAAGACTGGGTGATCATTAAAGAGTGTATTGGGTATTTCGAGGCGTGGCAATATGGTAAGAGGATATTCTAGTCAAAGAATCTAGTTTTTAGTTGAAGATTCATCTATCCTTCTATTCAATCATACACTAAAGAAAGAAAGGTTAGTCAGGAACCACGCCATCTAAGGATCAGACTATACAACGGTACCAGAAAGTTACCAACTGCAATTTCATGGCATCGGTGAACGGTACATCTAAACATACATATCACGTGCATCATGCACTTTTTCATTGTTGTACTTGGTTCCTTGTTTTTATCAATTGCTCTTATATGAATGTTAATTGATGTACTTGTTATTTTCCTATCTACTCCTTACATGAAGTTCTGTGTGAATGTTTATTTAAGTGTTCTTTTGGGCTCCTTGCTTGTGTGAGAGTCGGGGTACTCTCCTTGCCTGTGTGAGAGTCGGGGTACTCTCCTTGCCTGTGCGAGAGTCGGGGTACTCTCCTTGCTTGCGGAAAAGTCGGGGTACTCTCCTTGCTTGTTTGAGAGCCGGGGTTCTCTCATTACTTGTTTGAGAGACGGGGTTCTCTCGTTGTTTGTCTGAGAGACGGGGCTCTCTCATCGCTGTTTTAAAGTTCAGAACTCAAGATTGGACCTGGGACCAGGTCCTCTTAAGGGGGAGAGAATTGTAACGCCCCGTTTTCAATTATGCATTACGTGATATTATGTGAATTACATTACTAAGTGTTTTGTGAAATTATTATAAATTTCAAGACATTATATGTATTATGTAACACCACATGAGTTATGATTCTAAGTGATTATAGGAAATACGTGTTAAATTTGGATTTATTGTATGAATTGTTCCTATGTGAGACATGAATTAATTTCCCGAACGTGATTTATATGTCAACTTGAGGATTATTACATGATTTATTTCTAATCAATATGTGGATTAATTGCCAAACATGATTTAATTGCCTATGTGTCCTTAATTGATTATTCATTCAAATTACGGGACTTAATTGCATGAGCCATTCTTGGACTTAAGTGTTCATTTCTTCCTAACTCATCCATAATTACTTGTATTAAGTTCCTCGAGGACCAAGTTGTTATTTCCCTTCTTTTCTCCCCAATTTGATCGATATGTTATATACATACATATACATATATCATCTTCTTCATTCTTCGTTGTTCTTGTAAGACAAAGCAAACAACTCCATCTCTTTCTCTCTTCAATCTCAGTCCAAGCAAGCAAGGAGAAACCAAAGTTTTCTTCCATTTCTCTCCAAGAGATCAAGCTCCATACCATCACCTCTCTTTTCCACTTCATCTCCTCCATCTACAAGGTGAGATCATGCATATTTCTTGTTGGATCCATGATAGCAAAGTTAGGGTTTATGATTCTTTTGAATTCCATGAGTTACATGAATCATATATGATGATCTTGAGTTGGTTTTGTACATTTATAACTTGAATTCATGAAGTTTGAAACATGAATGCTCATTTGATTTCATAATAGTTTCATGAATGATTTCTTGATGATCTATGCATGTTTCCATGGATTATATATTACCTAAATGTTGTATTTAAGTTATATGCATGTTATAAGTTTGTTTTGGGTGTTTTGGTTGAGCTTTCTTGGGAGTATGCTACCCCTTTCTTCCCTCCACGAACTAGCCCTGTTTTCTGCCCTTTTTCTCGCCCAGGAGGACTACCTGGGCGGGTAGTTTTTGTTCCTAAAAAGTACCCGGGCGGGTACTTTTGTGCCGAAAAGTTTATGGACTGCTCTACCCGATCGGGGAACTTTTCCCTTGAATTTTACCCGATCGGGTACTCGCTCATCCGAACTCCAAATGACCTCATTTTTAAACCGTTGGAAAGATCTTCAAGTCTAGAACAACCTAAAATTTGAATCAACTCAATATCGTTTCCCATTTGTGAGATATTATCAATTCATTTTGGTGTCGCTGCTTTCCAGACAAACTGCACTCGCCTAACTTCAAGCCTACGCCATTTTCTCCTCGCTTTGAACTAGAAAACGAGCCATATACCATTTTAAAGGTCTACTTGTCTAGTTTCATTCCCAACAAACAAAACCCAATTCAAATCTCTATAACTGTAGATATTTCTCTTTCTCCACAGCTGGTCATTTTAAAATATTGCCGGTTTTTGCCAAATATCACCAAAACCTTTCTTGTTGCATTCCTTTGACTTCCTTGGCTCCCGTATGTGATTTATATGAGTTATATAATTGATTTATTGATGATTATGCTCCTAATTGACATTCTTTGAGTGTTATTGCATGATATATTGACCCAGGACTTTGTCGTTCGTCTTAAATGGTTCATACGAGTCAAGTCTCACGTACACGTGTCCTTGTTATACAGATCACGTTCCCGGTGACGAGGAGCACGCTCCTTAGGGTGTTTCCTTACTTCTTTTGGTTGGTAAAGTAAAGGTGAGGTTTAATTTCTAGATATATAGAACCCATACGGCCCTATGTGACATTTTAAGCCAAATTTATCTATATATCTATAGTTTTCCATCCTTAATGACTTTCAACTGATTTCATAAAATGAATGATTCATTTATTGTATTGGCGAGTAAGCATGTTCACGTTGGGCCCGAGGGTAGTGTATTGAGCCAACCGAGGAAGCAAGGGCTGACGGGTAACTCTTGCACTATCCTCACCAATTTTGGGATCACCTCTGAATCCACCAGGAGGTTTGGTGGAGGAAGAAAACCCGTACGTGGGAGTCATCTTCCTGACGTACACCATGCATGGATGGTTCGGCCTTGCAATCCCACCATCACCCAGAGGAAAAAGGGTTCATGAAACTGCTAATTGTGCACTGTAATCACTTGCATGATAACCATTGAATTGAAACCTAAATATTGATTGTTCACTGTTGGTGTAAAGGTTAGAGAATTGCCCTCACTCGCCGGGCCACAGATTGAATTGATAATGATTGAATTATTAAATTGAGTAGTTGTAATCTCGGGCGAGGATTACTTTAATATTTGAACTTATATTGTCTCTTTCTTGAAAACTTACCCGAGATTATAGCTTGCATGGTAATTGCGCTTATATTTATTTAAACCCCTCACTCAGTCTTCGGTTGACTGACACCCTCACATTTTCAGGTCTGCAGGTTGCATGCTAGGCGGGATCGAGTCAAGTCTTTAATTTCGGGTCTAGCATAATGCTATATATTATTGATGCATATGAGTTATCTTGATAATCTTGTATATTATGATTTATCTTTGGAAATTGATATTGTATATATGAAGATAATGGAAATGACCTTGAAAGATGTTAAAGACATGAATGTATAGTATGCTTCCGTTTTATTGATTAGGCATGATCGTATTTAATTGAGGGTTAGTCCTGCCTAGCTAGTGTGTCGTTTTTTTATTGTCACCCGTTCGCCATGAGTCCGGTTTGTATATGGACTATCCATTTCATGTGTGAGCTAGACTTATGGTGAGGGGTTGTGGCATCTCGGCGTTCCGGGTGCTAAAAAGACCCAACCTAAACATAATATAAACATACCATAACATAAAAACATAAACTAAACTAAAACATAACATAAAATAAAACAACTAACCTAACAATGGTGGGGGGTAGCCGGCGGCTAAGAGGGGGAAGAGAGGGAGAAGAAAGGGTGTTGTCAATACAACTTAGAGCAAGGATTCTAATGGCATGAGGGGGGTATTTATAGGTGTTGGGAAGCCCCTCACATTGGAAATAAAATGTAAGGAAGGGTATGAGAGCAAAAGTGGGATAGCTTCTCTTGGAAGCTTTAGACATTTTGAAGCTAAAATGGGCCTACTAGGGGGTATTTCCGTAATTTCACTGCCAAAACGTGGAGGTAAGTGGCTGGAAGTATAACTACTCCGTCCGGGCAAAAATTAGCTTCGAAACGCATATTCATACGTCGAAATCGGATTTACCGTTTGAAAGATACATTAGTTTTAGTGAATAAAAGTTTTGAGCTCGAAACTCAACACGAGTTAAAAACGACTTTCTAAAATGATTTTCAAGTCCGGATTGTTTCCAAAATTCAAGAAATAAATCGAGAAGCGTTTTGAGTCCAATATCGACTATAAAACATTTTACCGTTAAAAAGTTGAAAACATAGAATGAAAGGTGAATTCTTACGTACAAGCGTACGCTTCAAAATTTCAAGCTAGGGTTTGAATCAAGAGTTGTAAAACATGTCAAAAATCTTGAAATAGCTCAAGTAGTGCAAATTCGAAGAGAAAACATTTTCCGAATGAAAACCGTTCGTAGAAGGAATAGTGAACTAGGGTTTTCGTAAATATTTTCAATAAAACCAATGCTCAAAATAGATTTCCAAGTCAAGAATGATTTCAAAAGACTCGTCTCGACTCAAGGGTCGATTTGACTGTTTACTTGGGTAGGAAAGGTATCAGAATCAAAATTTTAAGATGAATAGTAACTTTGGTCGGTAAGTTCCAAAAGTGCCCTTATGGTTCAAGAAAGACTCTCTGAGCTTGGGAAACAAGTTCAAACGATAGGGAAACATGTGTGGTGAACCTCTAGGGTTCGAGTAGCAATATAAACAAGGTAGGTTCGGGTTATGAATAGCAAACTGTATCAAAGGTCAAGAATTCCCCTTAAAACATCTCAGATCATATACGAGCACAAAGTTCATGTAAGAATGCAATGCATGAAGGTTCGAAGAGTTGGATCACGGTCTATAAATGCTTTACCAATGCCCTTACTTACTATTTTCATCCAGGCCCTGTTTTGGGCTGTCACAACGAAACCCGAAAATCTTCAAAATCAAATTACTTCCAAACCGGTGAACGAAAATCAAATCCGTAAAAGGCATTATCTTACCCGTGACGAGCTCTTCGAAACCCCTATAGTGGTCGTCAGAAAATATCCCCGGAGTTATCTCCGTCGTTGAACCGCCGCTGCGCCACCGCGATCCACCACCAAACGGCTAAATCTGGAGTCGCAAGAATGGGGATTGAAAGTTCTCGTCGTTCCGAATAACTTTCGTGAAAGCCCGTGGCCAAAAGATCAACAAAAAGGGACCCCGATATCCTCCAAAGTTTCTGTCACCGCTCCAGTCATCGAATCCACCACCTACGGCCAAAATTTGCTCAAATTGATGCCAAAAATGAACTCAAGGGGTCGGAAAACCTTGGAAACCATCAAGCCCCGTTTAAAAACCGAAGGCGAAACTCGCCGCTAAAGTGACGCGTGCCGCCGACGTCAGATAAAATGCCGGGAGGTCCTCTTTCTAGTTCTGGGGCGCGTATCACCGGAAGTCCGCTGGAAACCGCCGCGAAAGGCCGACGAAGTGGCGGCTCCGCCACCCCCTCTAGGCGCGACTGAAATCTGGTGATATATCCGCCGTCGGTCATTGTCAGGTCGAGCTCTTGGTACGATTGTTACCGCGTCGTCGAGCTCTTCGAAATGGACTATTGATTCATTGAAATCCCTCGAGTAATGAGCGAGTTCCGGTTAGTGTATGTTCTCGCACCTTGAGTGTGTGTGAGTGTATCGTGAGAGAGGAGAGAGAAAGAGAGGGGAGCGAGAGAGCTGCTGATCGGTTTGGTACGAAAAATGAGGATCCGGGTGTTTTATCCCAGGTCCTTGGGCATAAAACGAATGGTAGGAGGGGCACACGACGTCAGAATTGGGCAAACTTAGAGTCTACGTACTCGTTTCGATGCCCCGAAAGCGGTGAAGGGGTCCAAGAGGTCAAATTCTCGATCTAACGAGCAATGACCAAAAAACCCCAAAAAAGAGAAAATTACAAAGGGGGCCCCTAAACTCTAAAAGAGTTCAAAATAGGGCCACGCAAAACACAAAATCACATAATTAAACACATAAAAAGGTTAAAACATGGTGTACCTTATAAGTTGGACGAGTGGGATGTTATAGGTTTGACTTTATTTTGCACGTATTAAACTCCCCTAATCCGAGGAGGCTGTTAAGAACTTTTTCGTTAAGGGAACGGCACATGAAACAAGTTCTTAACTTTATAGGCGAGGATTACAAACTTCTCCAAGTCAATGAGTCCAACAAACAGTGGGAGTGTCGACCTTGACTCTGCTAAGACTTGCTTATGTAATTTTGTCCTTTTGAAGGATCACTCAGTTTCATGGAGTGATAAGTGCATACAATGATGCGTTCATAATACATAAGGGTGATTGTTATAAGAACTTCATCACTGAGATGTCCCGCGTGAGAAAATTCCTAAATGGGAAAGGAAGTTTCCAAAAACTTCCATATTCGGAAATAACTCACAGGTCAATGATGTGATTCATTAATCCTTAGACTTGAGATTCTGTAATGTCTCATATGAGCTAACTCTGTAATCTTTGATATACGCTCAAAAGGGTGTCGCCATACAGACACCTGAACCACGGCCTATGTTGGGTTTACACAATTGGCATATGTAGAATTAGTAGAATCAATAAAGGACCTACACTTGTTAAGAACAAGAATGATCTCTTACAGACTGAGTTGTTCGTAGTCCATTAAGTATTAAACCCTTAACCAAGGTGCATAAAAGATTAAGCCATCTAGAAAATGGGGTTTTCAAGGATTGAGATCGAAATGGATATGAAACGAACTTAACTTTAATGATCAAGAATATTTAGGCTCTGAGAATATTCCCATGCCTTAGTTCTTGATGGGGAGATGGAGTTGTAGGAGGATCGTATTTCACTGATTGTCATTAACTGAAAGGTTCTTCAATTAATTTCGTTATTCAGCTAGGGTCACACACCCATTGCTAGATTACGGTAGTGTGATCTATGAAGTGATTAATTAATTACGGAATTAATTAATTGTTGTCACTGCAAATCGAATAATGAACCTAAAGGGTCACACACAAATGCCAGAATACGAGGGTTATGGTAGGATGTTAATATGATTAACGAAGGATCAAAATAGTTAATCGAAACGAGGCACAAAACGTGACTGCTGCCATGTGTCATGTACACGTGGCTGCCACGTGTCACGCGGCCAATGTGGCTGCCAAGTGTCACGTACACGTGGCTTCACACGTGGCCTCGTGTGTACGATTTATTTCATGCGCGAATTCTTTTCTAAAATTAATTAATTAAATTATAATTAATTAATTTTGGTCTTTTAATTAATTTTGAATTAATTGTTACGACTATTCTCAAATAAACTTAACTCATTAAATAATTAATTGGGAATTAATTTATTTATTGAATATTGACTTTTAACTTTAAGAAAGTTGAAAAGTCCAACTTCCTATTGTAGGAGAGAGAAGATTATTCTTGCAAGACTTGGAGAACAAGTTGGAAACTTATTCTTCCAATTAAATTAAATAATTAAATTAGTTAATTAGTGAGCAAGAAAACAAAGCCCAGTGGTTTTTGGAAACCCCAGGGGGTTCGAACCACCTATTATAAATACTTGGGGTGGTGCTTCTCTTATTCTTTAGACCAACACTCACGAAATGTTAAGTTTTTGAGAAAATCCAAAAGAAAAGTTTTCAAAGTAAATCCTAGCCAAACACAAGCAATAGAACTAGCATTCTCACTCGCTTGATCGTGTTCTAGGGCTGGTGTGGATACGCTTCGGAGGGCTTCTAATTTGGAGTCTAATTCGAAGGCAAAGAGGGGGAGAGACGGAGAGAATGGGTGTTGTTAACACAACATTGAGCAAGGAATGAATGAGCTATGTGTGGTATTTATAGTTGTTGGGAGACCCCTCTCCTTGCAATAAAAATAACTCCAAGGGTAGGAGAGCAAAGTGTAGTAGCTTCTCACATAAGCTTGGCCTTGAGAATTAAATAAAAATGGGAAATAAAGGGTATTTTGATAATTTAACATAGTAAACACGAAGACTAGTGGCTGGAAAAATACTTGAAGCATTGGAATTAAAATTAGCTTCGAACCGAATATTTATACGTCGAAAACGGATTTACCGTTTAAAAGATATATTAATCTTAAAGAATAGTAACTTGAACCTTTTGATTAAATACGAATGAAAACCGACCTCCGAACATGATTTGAAAGTCTAGATTGTTGTAAAATGCCATGAAATAAATCGAGAATCCTATTAAGCCCAATATTGACTACGAAAGGTCTTATCGATAAAAAGTTAAAAACGTAGGATAAATTGTAACTTTATTTTAAAAACGTTTTTAATAAAACTTGAGCTAGGGTTTGAAATAAGGGCTGAAATGAATCTCAAAAGACTTGAACTAAATAAATAAGTGTTTATAATACAAATTTGAAGAGTAGGAGTTCTCCGAACGAAAAACCGTTTGTAGAAGGAATAGTGAAATAGGGTTTTAAATAACCGTTTCCATTAAAACGAAGTTCGAAATAAATTTTCAAGTCAAGAATGATTTCAAAAGACTCGTATCGACTTAAGGATTGATTTGACTATAAATTTGGGTAGTAAAAAGGTATTCGAATCAAAACTCATTTGTAAGATGAATAGTAACTTTGGACGGTAAGTGCCCAAAATGCCTTTAATTCTAAAGAAAGGACTCTGAACCTCGGAAAATAATTTCAAATGATTGGAAAACATGGATTATGAACCTCTAGGGTTTGAGTGACAAGATGGGTAAAGTAGGCTCAGTAAATGAATAGTAAAGTTGTAACAACCCGTATTTTTGGAGCAAGATACGATATCGTTTTCGTGCGATTAGATTGTTATTTATTTAACTCGTCTTGTGCTTGAATTGCCTTATTCATGTTTTAATAGTTTAATTGACTCGATTGCAACCTTATGAAAATATGTGGACTTAATTGAAATATATGTTTAGTGCCTAGTTGCTCTGTAATTTAAATTATGTGGGTTAATTTGAAATTAATTAAAGTTGGGGTTCTATTTTATAATTATGACAAATTCAGTTTGGGCTTAATTGGACTTTATTTTAATTCTGTGGGTACTTTTATAATTATCAAATCTCTAATTGGACTTGAGTTAAATCATACTTAATCTGAGGACTTAATCGCTTGACCTAAGTTCTGGAATGACCTAATTGCAATTTTGGAGGAGAATCTCTTTTATACACAGAAACCCTAGCTGCCATTTCATTTCGCTCCTCCCGTTTATTTTTGAGTAGCTGCGCAGTCGCCTTCTCCTCCTCCATACCGAATCGCCGCAGCCACCGGTCATCTTCTCCGAGGATACACCACCACCACTACGCTGCCCTTTCATCTCCCTCACTCAACCTTTCTTCTTCGTCTCTATTTTTCCCCTTCTCAGCCGCAAAGACTGATGATGCCAGCAGCAGCGGGAATATCCGCCACCCATCCCCACCAGCTCCGACCACGCTCCACCACAGCCATCCGTCGCCCTTCACTCTCTCTCGATCTTCAGTCACGACCCAGCCCGCCACAGTCGCCGTGTTGTTTCCACCATCGGCCTCCATTTCAGGCGACCAGCACCACCACCTTCATCGCCATTTCACCACCATCGGTCCTTTGCAGATCAGCCACGACCGCCATCATCCCACTGCCGAAATCCTCACTCCACCATCACGCCATATCTGGCGCCTCATGCACCACCCTTCGCCACCAAACACACCTCTCTTAGACTAATTCTTCTCTCTCCAAGTTCAGAAGACAAGAAACAGCACTTCTTCCCCTCCGTCACAGTTAGAGCAATGGACGGCCAACCCTTAATCACCACCAGGCAACCACCGTTCTGACAGCCACCGCTACCACCATTTCTCCCCTATTTTCTTCCCTTTGCCGACACCAACCACGCGGGTTATGAAAGAGGGGTAGGAAACAAGGATGATCCTAAGAAGCAGCTGGGAGTAATCGTTCCTGCGGAGTTCAGCCACAGAATCCAAGCAGACCTCCTCCTTGTTCGGTCCAAATTGTAAGCAACAGACATTCATTTCCTTTTTCTGTGTGAATGGACTGTAATTTAGTTAGTCCATTTAGAATTGTAATGTGTATTTCAATATTTCAAGTTTGGGACCGTATGTATTGAAATTGTTTATCGATCTGTGTTTTGGATATGAGACTTATATGAATTGGTAGTTGAGATTTTGTCTAAATCGTGAATCATGCGATCACTGTTCGAATCTGGATTCTGTTATCAATTTATTGAATTGGTTAACTTAAATTTAATAACGTAGTTGCACCTAATTTAATTGAGGGCTGAGTATTGTAATTAGTATGCTTCTTGAATACTTAGAATACGATTGTATATTTACTTTGTAATTCATTATTGAATTGTTGTCAATGTTATGTATTTGTTATATAATCTGAACTATGTATTCTAATTTCATTTGATTTCAAAGTTTGCATTTGTCAAAGTAATTGTTGTTATAATTAAAATGTACAGAATGTAATTCGTACAGAATTGTGATTTCCTAAATTTGTACCGTTTGTAGGATTGTCAATACATTTTACCACGTGAAATTTTGTAACCAAGTTATGACTGAATATCTATGATTATAATTTGAAAGAATTAGATCAATTAAACATAACGTATATCTTTGTTAGCCTAATTTGAATTGAAATTTTAGTAAACTTTAAGTCTGTACAAAATGTAATAAATTGGGGACAATGAGTTTCATTACTTACAATTTGTGTGTCTCGAATATTGATGTACGGAATTTTATAAATGTATTTATTTACAAATTATAAAGTTGTGTAATGTCTAATCCTTGGGGTATCAAATAAGGGTTGTTGTTATTAAAATTATAATTGTATGATGTTAATTGAAATGTGGTTTCCCCTGTGCTCTTATGTTCTGTACTGAAGTTGACTTAGGAAGTTGTAATATGCAAAGTGAATTTATTACATCTTGTGAAATTTGGTTGTAAACTCACAATTTGAAAGTTTTATAATTTGAATGTGATTAACACGGTTCTTGTTAAATTCGTTCCTTGTTTTAGATCAAAATTTTTGTAAATAAGTGTATTTAATTGTAATTAAATGAGGTGATTGGGTGTGGATCTATTCGATGTAATATGACATTGATAAATTCTCATACTTGTCAGAAAATCCCTTATTGTCTTCTATTATGTATTTATGCCTTGTATATGAGAGCGATGCATGTTTACTTATTAAGTGGGACATTTATTGTACACATGAACAAGTTCATAGCATGTTTTAATATTTCATATCACTTCACGCCATTCCATGAACATTGTCGTGCGTCTATGTGGTTCATGTCTGTGTCGTGTCTCATGAGTACTTGTGTTTCCTCTTCTGTCAGTGGTCTCTAGGGTGGGGACAACGTGATCAAGTTTGCATCGTCTTCTCAGTTTCTGCGTCTTGTCGCTTCTCAGGTGAGGTTTAGAATTTTATATAGTTATGCGACCTATGGCCTTTATATGCTGATTTCTACCCCTGTATACGAGTATACCTTATTATAAATACGTATGTGTTGGATATGATATGTTTATGACCTTGCGTGCGTCCTCTGTGGGTTGGGAGCCTTCGTGGCTTAAATTCTACAGCATAGGGATATGGATAAAATTCAGTTTTTGAGGTATATGTAAGCCATTTTGGAAATTTCAGTTGGGTTATAATTCTGTAGCGAGTTGGCCATGATATATGGTACCTGTTCTATTCTATCTTGTTGTGGATCCAAGGAGCTACGGGTAATGGGTCCCCCGGGACGGTTAGGGCCGTCGGGGTTCCAACCATGTGCGTTAGTTCCATTTGAGATATCATTGCGCGACTCAGGGAGATAGGGGAGGCGTGATATCTGGAGCCTCCGGCTAAGGCAGGGGATGACTCTTGTGGGTTCGCTACACCCTTGAGATCGAGTCTATATTAGATGGTTTATTCTCGATGGTTTGGGGACGGTACATCTCCTCCATCATTGGTGTAGAGGATGGATTGATTTTGATTTATGTTCTGAGGAGTAAAGGTTGGAAGCTCTTACTCGCCGATCATGTGTTCTATCCTGTTATGGAATTATGAATCGGGATAGAGTCTTTCTGGAAAATGGTTTCTAAACTTATATCTATATCTATTAGGGTTATTTCGAAATATTTTGGTATGTAACACCTATCCTCGGTTCATGAGTCCATCCTTTGATTCTGTGCTATGCTCTCTATATATATATTCTTGGTGTGCGTTAGCCCCCTCACTCAGTCAGTTGACTGACACCTCATTTTATCTTTTAGTTGCAGGTTTCTTTTGGCTTGAGCTAGGCAGATGTGAGTCTTCTGGGTCACACTTGTCGGTTTAGTGGTACTAGGATGCATTTGTTTCATACTCTACTTATGTTATGTATTCATGTTTCACACTTGGAGATTATGTCTTATGTCTTACTTAGACTTAAACCCGTGTGGGGTTAGTAAGCTAGTACTTGGATGTCGCCAGATATTGATGATACTTATGCTGATTATTATATTGGATTATGAGTTGATATTCGGGAATAGGTAGTCGAACCCGTCACCTGTTCTACATGTTGTTTTAAATTGTTTCCGCACTCTGAGTTTGTCGAGTTAGATCCGCCTAGGTTAGTGTGTGAGTTGGTCTCCCGTTCGCTATGATTCGGATTCGGGCATGGACTTTCTATTTCATGACCGGGTCTGGGTCCTAGTTCGGGGGATGTAATATCCTTCGTCTAGGGTGCTACATCTTTAAGTGGTATCAGAGCTCTAGGTTGCAAAACCGAGCTCTTGAGTCATGTTGAGTCTATCTAGGTCGTACGGCATAGGAATAATTGCGTATTACATTTGTTTAACTTGATACTTTGACCCTTCGATATGAATTGTTTCGTGATTATATGAATGTGTGCACATTATGACTTTGATTATGCAACATCTTATTTTATGTGCTTTATAATTATAACTAATTGTTGCATTTACGTGATATACTTGTTACATTTCATTTGGATCTTAATCCGCATGCATCGAATGTACTATTTGAATTTCAGGGTGCCCTATGAGTCAACACTAAGATTTCCCTCCGAGAACAGTACCTATTAGCACTACAACGAAAACATGGCATAATTCGAAGATGAAAGGATTCTTTACCAAGATCAATGCTCATGAAAAAGTTCAGAGTTGAAGGAATGAGATTTGTTATATAGACTTACTATCTTAAAGTCAATTGAAAGATGGAGTTTGACGAATTTTCACCTTGAGGATTCGTTCATTTGAAAGTAGTCACCTTGTGGATAGAAATGAGTCAATGGAGGAGAATCTGAGTAAGTAGAACTCGTTTTGAAGGAGTTTGATGAACTTTCGCCTTGATGATTTGTTCTTTTGGAAGTGGTCACCTTGTTGATGGAAACGAGTTAATGTAGAAGAATCCGATCAAGTTCGATCCGATCAAGTTCTAGGGAATGTGGATAAGTAACCATGTTGGTGCTAACTTAGGCAACGAGCTATAAATCATCGGTGAGTGTTGAAGGTTTTGGCACCGTTTAGAGTTAACAAACGACAAGACAAGATTGGTTGTTGGCTCTCTAGGTGTTTTCTTCAAGGTGAGATGGAAGATTTTGCTGAGATGGAAGATTCTGCTGAAGTAGGAATACATCACTTAGATGTCGAAAGACTTTACTCAAGTTTTAGAATCGAAACCTATGAATTGCTTTGGGAAGTGCCTGATACCACGACCGTCCAATGTAGCTCTGAGATAGATTTATGATTGGCAATCGAATTATGGGCAATTCGTTGAGGATGAGCAGACTAAGGTTTAACAAATAAGTCAGAGTTCTTGAAGGAGACTGTGAATGATTCTGGTTGAGCAAGGATTATTGTTTAGTAGAGAGTTTGATGATGGACGTAATTACTGAATTGCCTCTTCACATCAAAAGATTTAAGACAAGAAGTTCAGATGACGAAGATTGCATCATTGTCGGCTTAATCAACTCCTACCACTTCGTCTCAACTCCTCGTCAAGAGTTTGACACTACGGTGATCGGTACGCCAAATATTCAGGGCATTTGCGTACATGCATCGCTTAAGTATTCTTATCTTGTTCTGTTTGATGTGTGTGATGATTGTCGTTGTTCTGATTGTGATAACGTGGCTACCTGATCTAGCATTGATAACCTGGAATATCTGTTTTTGGTGAACTATTGTTGTAATGAATAAGTTACGTGTTTATGTGGATTAAGCATGTCTATGTGATTTAAAACTCCCTTGATTGCTCACTAACCTCGCATATAACATACATACATACTGTAACCTTGTTTTGCAGGGATTCCATCGCGATATCCCCCTTGAGTTGAGGTATGAGCATTGAATCTATACTTAAGGGATACCGATATCAGTGGTGTAAGGTACACCAAACATGCACCGCATACTTTTCATCAAGTGTTACTCTGATTTGTGTGTGTATGAATGTCGATCTGTGGATTTAATTGCAAGAGAGACCTTAGGCCCCTCTTTTTACGTGTTGGAGAGAGGTAGGATTCTCTCTATTTATGTGACAGAAAGATGTTGGATTCTTTCTAAGTTTTGTGCACGAGAGATGTTGTATTCTCTTATACTTAGATATTCGGAGATGTTGGATTCTCTTGAATCTAAGGGGGAATCTATCAGACTTAGGTTGAGAGACAGGGTTCTCTCAACTGTATGCTTGAGAGACAGGGTTCTCTCAATTTTGTGCCTGAGAGACAGGGTTCTCTCAAATCTGTGCTCGAGAGACGGGGTTCTCTCACCTTTTGTACTGAGAGATGGGATTCTCTCTTGTTTGTTGTGGTTGCGTTACGCGCTGTCCAGGCTATGGGTTGCAAGTGGCGAGTATGAGACGACATCGAAGTTGAGTGTAGTGACAACTATTTGTCTTATGGGAATGGTCAACAACTTGATGAAAACAACGGTCCAGTACTCAAACGGATCCCAATGACAACGAGACATCGCGAGAAGGGTTCAATAAAGAGAATGAGAGTAAACTTCACAATGGAGGCTATGTTTTATGCAATTCCTCGAGAAGGGTTAAGACACTACAACTCGAAGTTCATCCAGCTCAACAATGGAACCTGGGGGCCAGGTTCTCTTAAGGGGGAAAGGGTGTAACACCCCGCATTTTCGGAGCAAGATACGATGTCATTTTTGTGTGATTAGATTGTTATTTATTTAACTCGGCTTGTGCTTGAATTGCCTTATTGATGTTTTAATAGTTTAATTGACTCGATTGAAACCTTATGAAAATATGTGGACATAATTGAAATATATGTTTAGTGCCTAATTGCTCTTTCATTTAAATTATGTGGGTTAATTTGAAATTAATAAAAGTTGGGGTTCTATTTTATAATTATGAAAATTTCAAATTAGGCTTAATTGGACTTTATTTTAATTATGTGGGTACTTTTATAATTATCAAATCTCTAATTGGACTTGAGTTAAATCATACTTAATCTGAGGACTTAATCGCTTGACCTAAGTTCTGGAATGACCTAATCGCAATTTTGGAGGAGAATCTCTTTTATACACGGAAACCCTAGCTGTCATTTCATTTCTCTCCTCCCATTTATTTTTGAGTAGTTGCGCAGTCGCTTTCTCCTCCTCCATGCCGAATCGCCGTCGCCACCGCCACCGGTCATCTTCTCCGAGGATGCGCCACTACCACTACGCTGCCCTTTCATCTCCCTCACTCAACCTCTCTTCTTCGTCTCTATTTTTCCCCTTCTCAGCCGCAAAGACTGGTGATGCCAGCAGCGGAAAAATCCGCCACCTATCCCCACCAACTCCGACCACGCTCCACCATAGCCATCCATCGCCCTTCACTCCCTATCGATCTTCAGTCGCGACTCAGCCCGCCACCGCCGCCGTGTCGTTTCCACCTTCTGCCTCCATTCCAGGAGACTATCACCACCACCTTCATCGCCATTTCACCACCATCGATCCCCTGCAGATCAGCCACGACCATCATCATCCCACTGCTGAAATCCTCACTCCACCATCATGCCAAATCTGGCGCCTCACGCGCCACCCTTCGCCGCCAAACACACCTCTCTTAGACCAATTCATCCCTCTCCCAGTTCAGAAGACAAGAAACAACAGTGCAACCCCTCTTCTTCCCCTCCGTCAGAGATAGAGCAACGGACGGACAACCCTTACTCACCACCAGGCAACCACCGTTCTGACAGCCACCGCTACCACCATTTCTCCCTTATTTTCTTCCCTTTGTCGACACCAACCACGCGGGTTATGAAAGAGGGGCACGAAGCAAGGATGATCCTAAGCAGCAGCTGGGAGTAATCATTCCTGCGGAGTTCAGCCACGGAATCCAAGCAGACCTCCCCGTTGTTCAGTCCAAATTGTACGCAACAGACATTCATCTCTTTTTTCTGGGTGAATGGACTGTAATTTAGTTAGTCCATTTAGAATTGTAATGTATATTTCAATATTTCAAGTTTGGGACTGTATGTATTGAAATTGTTTATGGATCTGTGTTTTGGATATGAGACTTATATGAATTGGTAGTTGAGATTTTGTCTAAATCGTGAATCATGCGATCACTGTTCGAATCTGGATTCTGTTATCAATTTATTGAATTGGTTAACTTAAATTTAATGACGTAGTTGCACCTACTTTAACTGAGGGCTGAGTATTGTAATTAGTATGCTTCTTGAATACTTAGGATACGATTGTATATTTGCTTTGTAATTCATTATTGAATTGTTGTCAATGTTATATATTTGTTATATAATCTGAACTATGTATTCTAATTTCATTCAATTTCAAAGTTTGCATTTGTCAAAGCAATTGTTGTGATAATTAAAATGTACAGAATGTAATTCGTATAGAATTGTGATTTCCTAAATTTGTATAGTTTGTAGGATTATCAATACATTTTACCACGTGAAATTTTGTAACCAAGTTGTGACTGAATATCTATGATTATAATTTGAAAGAATTAGATCAATTAAACATAACTTATATCTTTGTTAGCCTAATTTGAATTGAAATTTTAGTAAACTTTAAGTCTGTACAAAATGTAATAAATTGGGGACAATGAGTTTCATTACTTACAATTTGTGTGTCTCGAATATTGATGTACGGAATTTTCTAAATGTATTTATTTACAAATTATAAAGTTGTGTAATGTCTAATCCTTGGGGTATCAAATAAGGGCTGTTGTTATTATAATTATAATTGTATGATGTTAATTGAAATGTGGTTCCCCGTGTGCTCTTATGTTATGTACTGAAGTTGACTTAGGAAGTTGTAATATGCAAAGTGAATTTATTACATCTTGTGAAATTTGGTTGTAAACTCACAATTTGAAAGTTGTATAATTTAAATGTGATTAACATGGTTCTTGTTAAATTGGTTCCTTGTTTTAGATCAAAATTTTTGTAAATAAGTGTATTTAATTGTAATTAAATGAGGTGTTTGGGTGTGGATCTATTCGATATAATATGACATTGATAAATTCTCATACTTGTCAGAAAATCCCTAATTGTCTTCTATCATGCATTTATGCCTTGTATATGTGAGCGATGCATGTTTACTTATTAAGTGGGACATTTATTGTACACATGAACAAGTTCATAACATGTTTTAATATTTCATATCACTTCACGCCATTCCATGAACATTGTCGTGCGTCTATGTGGTTCATGTCTGTGTCGTGTCTCATGAGTACTTGTGTTTCCTCTTCTGTCAGTGGTCTCTAGGGTGGGGACAACGTGATCAAGTTTGCATCGTCTTCTCAGTTTCAGCGTCTTGTCTCTTCTCAGGTGAGGTTTAGGATTTTGTATAGTTAAACGACCTATGGCCTTTACATGCTGATTTCTACCCCTGTATACAAGTATACCTTATTATAAATACGTATGTGTTGGATATGATATGTTTATGACCTTGCGTGCGTCTTGCATGGGTTGGGAGCCTTCGTGGCTTAAATTCCACAGCGTAGGGATATGTATAAAAACCAGTTTTTGAGGCATATGTAAGCCATTTTGGAAAATTCAGTTGGGTTATAATTCTGTAGCGAGTTGGCCATGATATGTGCCACCTGATCTATTCTATCTTGTTGTGGATCCAAGGAGCTACGGGTAATGGGTCCCCCGGGACGGTTAGGGTCGTCGGGGTTCCAACCATGTGAGTTAGTTCCATTTGAGATATCATTGCGCGACTCAGGGAGACAGGGGAGGCGTGATATCTTGAGCCTCCGGCTAAGGCCGGGGATGACTCTTGTGGGTTCGCTACCCCCTTGAGATCGAGTCTATATTAGACGGTTTATTCTCGATGGTTTGGGGACGGTACATCTCCTCCATCATTGGTGTAGAGTATGGATTGATTTTGATTTATGTTCTGAGAAGTAAAGGTTGGAAGATTGTACTCACCAAACATGTGTTCTATCCTGTTATGGAATTATGAATCGGGATAAGGTCTTTCTGGAAAATGGTTTCTAAACTTATATCTATTTATATTTGGGTTATTTCGAAATGTTTTGGTATGCAACACCTATCCTCGGTTCATGAGTCCATCCTTTTATTCTGTGCTATGCTCTTTATATTTATATTGTGGGTGTGCCTTAGCCCCCTCAGTCATTCAGTTGACTGACAACTCATTTTATCTTTTAGTTGTGGGTTTCTTTTGGCTTGAGCTAGGCGGATGTGAGTCTTCTGGGTCACACTTGTCGGTCTAGTGGTAATAGGATGCATTTGTTTCATACTCTACTTATGTTATGTATTCATGTTTCACACTTGGAGATTATGTCTTATGTCTTACTTAGACTTAAACCCGTGTGGGGTTAGTAAGCTAGTACTTGGATGTCGCCAGATATTGATGATACTTATGCTAATTATTATATTGGATTATAAATTGATATTCGGGACTAGGTATCTATGCTAGTTGAACCCGTCACCTGTTCTGCATGTTGTTTTAAATTGCTTCCGAGCTCCGAGTTTGTCATGTTAGATCCGCCTAGCCTAGTGTGTGAGTTGGTCTGCCATTCTCTATGATTCGGATTCAGGCATGGACTTTCTATTTCATGATCGGGTCAGGGTCATAGTGTCGGGGATGTGGTATCCTCTTTCTAGGGTGCTACAAAGTAAAGAATTCCCCCTTAATGTACTAAATATTACATATGAGCACATTATTCATGTTGAATGCAATGCGTGAGGTTTTTTAAAGTTGGATTATGGTCTATAAATGCCTTACCACTGCCCTTAGCTTACCATTTTTAACCAAATCCCATTACGGGTTGTTGCACGGGTTATGATATGATATGCTCTGATATATTATGATATGTTCTGGTAAGATGGGCCCCAGAGTCTACAAGTCAAGACACCTGGGACGGCAGCGGGATATCGGGATAAGCCTGAGCGTAGTCTCCAATTTGATATGACTAACCCGAAACCCACCATATGTTTTGTTGGGGAATGGGACCCTGAGGGTTGAGTGTTCGTGCTCCCCTCACACGTACGGATAGTTAGGGGGTATACACCCTTCCATCACGGTGGAAGGAGGTTTGATATGTAAGTATGATATGTTTGTTTTGTTTTTTTACGATATGGTACGTATGAAAAGTCCAGGATGGAATTTGATACTCGTACCCACCGAGTTATGTATGTATGTTGTAACACGCCTCTCGTCTTGTAGCACCCCAGAGCGCAAGGCACTACATCCCCCGCACCATAGTCCGAAACATGTAACAAAATAGGAACTTTGCACACGCATCAAACCACGGCAAACGGGAGACAAACAAAAAAACACCCTAGCTAGGCGGTCTAGACCCTAATTTAGAGTACACAAAATAAATAAAACAAATATCCGGAAGCACTAGGATTCAAATAAATAGATATACATATTCAGAATATAACATAATATACATATTTTGCCCACCCCGGCCCAATTAAACTATACAATTATTCTAAAATTTAAAACATTATTATATACAAGGATTCATATTCTCAAGATTACCGAAACAAATTAAACGAAATGCATGAGACTCGACTACAGACTTAAGGACTCTAAAAGACGACCGCCGCCTAGCTCGAACCTCCAAAGAGCTCCTGGAACTCAGAAGAACAAGGGGGAAAAAGAAACAAAGAAGAGGGGTCAGTCCTGATGACTGGTGAGGGGCTAACACACGCAGGCGTACATATAAATAAGAGTATAGCTGTAACATCCCGTTCGTCCGACTTATAAGGTACGCCTCATTCCAACCTTTATACGTGTTTAATTATGTGATTTTGTGTTTTGCGTGGCCCTATTTTGAACTCTTTTAGAGTTTGGGGGCCCCTTTGTAATTTTCTCTTTTTAGGGCTTTTTCGGTCATTTCTCGTTCGATCGAGTTTTCGACCTTTTCGACCCCTTCAACGCGTTCGGGGCATCGAAACGAGTCCGTAGACACTGAGTTTGCCCAATTCTGACGTCATTAGCCCTTTCTCCCGATCATTTTCACGTACGAGGACCCGAGATATTATACCCAGATCCCCGTATTTCGTGCTAAACGCAGCAGACTTCAGCTCTCTCCCTCTCTCCCGCGATTTTCACTGTACACACACACTCACGGTGTGGAAACATGCACAAACCAGAACTTGGCCATTTCTTGACGGATTTCGACGAATGACTAGTCTATTTCGGAGAGCTCGACGACGCAGTCACAACCGTACAAAGAACTCGACCAACCGACGAGCGACGACGGAGATATCGCCATTTTTCAGATGCGCAGGCGGGGGTGGCGGAGCCGCCACTTCGCCGCCCGTTCGCGGCAGCTTCCGGCCGTCTTCCGGCGACACGTACCCCAGGCCCGATGATGGAACTTCCCGGAGTTTCTTTCTGTGCAGGCGGCGCCGCCATCGCGCCGGCCAAAGCTCGAGGTGGCGGTGGCGCGGCAATGTAGCGGCGAGTTTGGCCGCCTTCCGGTGGCTTGTTCGGACCAAGGTTGGTGTTTCCTACCCTTTTCCGACCCCCTCAGTCCATTTCCGGCATCATTTTGGGTGAATTTTGGCCGTAGGTGGTGGTTCCGGGTGGGTGTGCGGCAGAAACTTCGGCGGCCAACGGGGGCCTTTTCCGGCAATCTTTTGGCCTCGGGCCCTTCATGAAAGTTGTTCAGAACGGCGAGAACTAGTAGCCTTTGATCACACGACTCTTGATTCGATGGATTGGCGGCGGATTGCGGTGGCACAGTGGCGGCGCTACAGCGGGACTATCTCTGGGGATTTTCTCCGGCAACCACCTTAGGGCTTTCGAAGAGCTCGTCACCTATAAGACAATGCCTTTTACGGATCGCATTTTGGTTCACCGGTTTGGAAGTAATTTGAGTTTGAAGTTTTTAGGGTTTTCGTATTCTTGGATTTGAAATTGGAGACAAATGGCTTCGAATTTGCAGAAATTGATCGAAGAATTGGATTGAGTACGAGGAATCCTTGCACGGGTGAATTTTTGGGATTTTTCCGGCGAGTTCCGGCGGCGGCCGGCCACTGTTCCGGCAACTCCGACGGCGGCGCTCAAGCACTCGGAGTTCGGACAGTATGTAAGCTTCGTCGTGGTGAGTCCAATGCCACTTTCCGTTCGTCAATCGGACACTCGGTTTAATTTCTGCGAATTTATTTGTGCATTTGTGATTTATTTGATTAATTGAACTAAATGTAATTTAATTGTGATTTGCTTGACTTATCGATTTATATGAACTCCGATGTATACAAAATCATATATCTAATGAAATGTGATATGTATTGATGCTTTGAATTATAAACTGAATCCCTTTATGCCGAAATTGTATTAGTTGTTAATTATTTAAAATGCAACTCGTTCTTGTATGTTCGATAAATTGATGAGTATTCATTGTATGGTATTTCAAAATATGTAATGAATTATGAATGTATAAATTTATGAATTGTATGAATTGAGTATGGTTAGAATTTGATTTGTAACCTCGTGAAATTTGTATGAATTAGGAAGCATGCTATTATGAATTATTTGATTTATTAATATGTGTCAATTGTATGAAAGGTGCTACGTGAATTTGCATGAAATGAATTAAGTAAACTTTGTTAATTAAATTTGTTATACAATCCATGAATTGTTTATGTGATAAATGAATAATATGATTTGATTAAATTATGTAATGTTTCTTCTGCAAATAATTGCTATGCATTTGATCCCTGTTTGTGTGATTGCATTTGCCGTGCGTCTCTATGCGGTTGTTTAAGTCTGAGTCTGAGTCGTGTGTTGTGTTTTGTGTGTCCAGTTGGTACAGGTGTACCCGGGGTGGTGACTTGTGGTCGTGCAGGTTCCGGGGTGGACCTTTTGCTTTGTGGTCTGCAGTGTTTGCCACCAGGTGAGGTTAGGATATAGTTATACCCTATTGCAATGAGCTCGTTTTCGAATGCATGCGGTTTATAAGCCTTAGGTATATGTAGATATGTGCGAAGTACGTATTTTGCTGGTTTTGTCATATGATTTGATTTGAAAAGTACGAAACGCTATGTATGAGCCTATGTATGCTTTGTCTCAGTTTTGTTATGATTTCGAAGTCAGTCTGCGTGATATGTACGTGCGATATGATAAGTACGATATGCATGTAATATCTCTGTCATTTTATAGCGTGACGTGACTTATGAGATAAGCTTTGTGATAAGTGTGATTGTTGCGTTTTGCCTGGGGCCCCGACGATAGGATCAATCCGGAACCCACCATGAGGAAGGTGGGGGATGGAGTCCTTGGGTGTGAGTGTCATGAAACTCATACCCTGACATATTAGTGTGCATGGTTAGGGTATGTACAGCCCTTCCATCATCCGGTGAAAGGTATGTGTGTTTGCCTTATGTTTTATGATTTGTATTTTGGATTTTAGTTATGTCTGTCAGTCTCAAGTTTGTAAAACGGGGGTAGGTTCCTAAATTAAGATAAAAATTGGTATACTTTTCTACTAATGAGTTACGTTCCGGTATGTGTGCTAAGTGTGCATGAATCTGAGTTTGTGCCTTAAGAAACCTTTGATTTAAGATTTGTTTTGTCTGTTTGATAAGTCTCCCTATATGTATATTATCACGGGAATTGTTTTGGCGTGCAAAAACTAACCCCGGGTTCACGAACGTTGCTTCTTCTACGTGTTGTGCTCTATATATATGTAGGTGTGTGAGGGTAGCCCCTCGCTCAGTCTTTGGACTGACCCCTCCCCGTGTATGTTTTTATTGTGCAGGTTTCGGTTTGGGTTCGCGTTGGAGTTCGTGCTAGGCGGTGGTGTGTCGTGTCTTTTGAGTCTGTGTCTGCACATTTCAGTTTGTTAAGTATTTTGTTCTGATTTATAATTGGTAAATTTTGTATAAGATATGTTGTGAGCAGGTTGCATGTATGATTTGATTGAATGGAATTCGGGACAGGTTAGGACAGGTGCTCGGATTAGTTGAACCCGTCTTGCTGTGTAATTGTTCGGGACAGGATAGGACAGGTTCGATAGATTAGTTGAACCCGTGTAGATGATTTTGATATCTGTATTGCTCTATATGCTTAACGTATGAAAGTTTTTGAAAGTTATCATTTTGTATTGCTCACGTTATCATGTTTCGCTTATTTTCTTCTGTACAGGGTTAGGTACCGCTTAGCTAGTGGGTGTGTTTTTTTTTTTGTTAGTCACCCGTTTGCTGTGACTTGGTGCGTTGCGGACTCTCCATTTCGTATACGTGTCGGGTCATAGTGCGGGGGTGTGATGCCCCACCGCTTGGGGGTGTTACATCTTAAGTGGTATCAGAGCTACCAGGTTCAGAACCGGTGCTCTGGAATCGTGTCGTGTCAGTCTAGGTCGTACGACATAGGAATATGTGCGCATTGCATCCGTTTGGCATGAAATTTTGCTTTCTCAGCATGAATTGTGTTGAATTATGTGATTTTGTGTGCTCTATGACTATGATTGTGTAACACTTTATGATTGTGCTTTAAACTATATTGAATTGTTGTATTCACGTGGCTTAAGTGCCACCTTTCATTTGCATCTCTAACCAGCATGCACCAACTTTAGTGTTTTAATTGTAGGACTGCTTCATGAACAATTCAACCAGCTTTCCTGACCTTATCACCAATTTATGGCCAAGATTATCAACACCATGGTGAACGGTACACTAAACATCCATGGCACGAGCATACATGCATCGTTTACTTAATTAAATTTGTTATTATGTGATTTATTTGCCAATTGTGCTACGTGTTAATTGTTGCGATTTCTGACTATGTCCATGTGCTTGAGTGAGAGAGATTTGATTCTCTCTATTTATGTGCTAGGGGGATCTTGATTCTTCCTACTTGTGTGTTAGAGAGATGCTGGATTCTCTCTATATTACGTGACAGAAAGATGCTGGAGTCTTTCTGAGTTCTGTGTACGAGAGATGCTGGATTCTCTTGTACTTAGGTATTCGAGGGATGCTGGATTCCCTTGGATTTATGGTTTGAGAAATGCCGGATTTTCTCAAACTAGATTGTATGGGAGATGTGGAATCAATCAGACTTAGGTTGAGAGACGGGGTTCTCTTGATGCTGTGTTTGAGAGACGGGGCTCTCTCAATTATGTGCTTGAGAGACGGGGTTTCTCTCTTTTGTGTGTACTGAGGGACGGGGTTCTCTCACTTGGGTGTTGAGAGATGGGATTCTCTCTTGTTTGTTGTAGTTGAGTTACGCGTGGCCTGACTACAGTCTACAAGCAACGAGGATGCGACAGTATCGAGCTCCGGGTGCAGTGGCCTAGTGCCGATCGAATGAGTTTGAAGTGACCAACAATCAACCGCTCAGTGGAACTTCAATGACAACGATTCACCATAAAGGGAGTTGATGTCAATTAAGGGGGAAGTATCTTGAGGGGTTTGCAGTTCGCCTGGATCAGAGTTGCGCAGCGGAAGCTTAGAGTGGAATTCGTTAAAGAGTCGTTCAAGATCCTGCTTTTGGACCCGAGGACAGGTCCTTTTGAAGGAGGGGAGTTTGCAACATACCGTTCTTCCGACTTATAAGGTACGCCTCATTTCAACCTTTTTATGTGTCTAATTATGTGATTTTGTGTTTTGCGTGGCCCTATTTTGAACTCTTTTAGAGTTTAGGGGCCCCTTTGTAATTTTCTCTTTTTAGGGGTTTTTTGGTCATTTCTCGTTCGATCGAGTTTTCGACCTTTTCGACCCCTTCAACGCGTTCGGGGCATCGAAATGAGTCCGTAGACTCTGAGTTTGCCCAATTCTGACGTCGTTAGCCCTTTCTCCCGTTCGTTTTCGCGTACGAGGACCCGAGATATTATACGCGGATCCCCGTATTTCGTGCCAAACGCAGCAGACTTCAGCTCTCTCCCTCTCTCCCGCGATTTTCACTGTACACACACACTCACGGTGTGGAAACATGCACAAATCGAAACTTGGCCATTTCTCGACGGATTTCGACGAATGACTAGTCCATTTCGGAGAGCTCGACGACGCGGTTACAACCGTACCAAGAACTCGACCAACCGACGAGCAACGGAGGAGATATCGCCATTTTTCAGACGCGCAGGCGGGGGTGGCGGAGCCGCCACTTCGCCGCACGTTCGCGGTGGCTTCCGGTCGTCTTCCGGCGACACGCACGCCAGGCCCGGTGAGGGGACTTCCCGGCGTTTCTGTCTGTGCAGGCGGACCCGCCATCGGGGTGGCGAGGGGGCCGCACGCGCCTGCCAAAGCTCGCTGCGGCGGTGGCGCGGCACTATAGCGGCGAGTTTTACCGCCTTCCGGTGGCTTTTTTGGACCAAGGTTGGTGTTTCCTACCCTTTTCCGACCCCCTGAGTCCATTTTAGGCATCATTTTGGGTGAATTTTGGCCGTAGGTGGTGGTTCCGGGGGGGGGGGCATCCAGCAGAAACTTCGGTGGCCAACGTGGGCCTTTTCCGGCAATCTTTTGGCCTCGGGCCCTTCACGAAAGTTGTTCACACGACTCTTGATTTGACAGATTGGCGGCGGATCACGGTGGCATAGTGGCGGCGCTACGGCGGGACTAGCTCCGGGGATTTTCTCTGGCAACCACCTTAGGGCTTTCGAAGAGCTCGTCACGGGTAAAACAATGCCATTTAGGGATCGCATTTTGGTTCACCGGTTTGGAAGTAATTTGGTTCACCGGGGATCGCATTTAGGGATCGCATTTTGGTTCACCGGTTTAGAAAATTGACTTGGAATTTGCAGAAATTGATCAAGGAATTGGATTGAGCACGAGGAATCCTTGCACGGGTGAATTTTTGGGATTTTTCCGGCGCGTTCCGGCGGCGGCCGAATGGCGGCCGGCCACTGTTCCGGCAGCTCCGACGGTGGCGCTCCGGCAACCTTCTGAAAGTATATACGCTTCGTCGTGGTGATTCCAACGCTACTTTCCGTTCGTCAATCGGACACTCGATTTAATTTCTGCGAATTTATTTGTGCATTTGTGAGTTATTTGATTAATTGAACTAAATGTAATTTAATTGCGATTTGCTTGACTTATCGATTTATATGAACTCCGATGTATACGAAATCATATATCTAATGAAATGTGATATGTATTGATGCTTTGAATTATAAATTGAATCCCTTTATGCCAAAATTGTATTAGTTGTTAATTATTTAAAATGTAACCCGTTCTTGTATGTTCGATAAATTGATGAGTATTCATTGTATCGTATTTGAAAATATGTAATGAATTATGAATGTATAAATTTATGAATTGTATGAATTGAGTAGGGTTAGAATTTGATTTGTAACCTCGTGAAATTTTTATGAATTAGGAAGCATGCTATTATGAATTATTTGATTTATTAATATGTGTCAATTGTATGAACGGTGCTACGTGAATTTGCATGAAATGAATTAAGTAAAATTGTTAATTAAATTTGTTATACAATCCATGAATTGTTTATGTGGTAAATGAATAATATGATTTGATTAAATTATGTAATGTTTCTTCTGCAAATAATTGCTATGCATTTGATCCCTGTTTGTGTGATTGCATTTGTCGTGCATCTTTATGGGGTTGTTTAAGTCTGAGTCTGAGTCGTGTGTTGTGTTTTGTGTGTCCAGTTGGTACAGGTGCACCCGGGGTGGTGACTTGTGGTCGTGTAGGTTTCGGGGTGAACCTTCTGCTTTGTGGTCTACAGTGTTTGCTACCAGGTGAGGTTAGGATATAGTTATACCCTATTGCAATGTGCTCGTTTTCGAATGCATGCGGTTTATAAGCCTTATGTATATGTAGATATGTGCGAAGTACGTATTTTGCTGGTTTTGTCATATGATTTGATTTGAAAAGTACGAAACGCTATGTATGAGCCTATGTATGCTTTGTCTCAGTTTTGTTATGATTTCGAAGTCAGTCTGCGTGATATGTACGTACGATATGATAAGTATGATATGCATGTAATATCTTTGTCTGTTTGTAGCGTGGCGTGACTTATGAGATAAGCTTTGTGATAAGTGTGATTTTTGCGATATGCCTGGGGCCCCGATGATAGGATCAACCCGGAACCCACCATGAGGAAGGTGGGGGATGGAGTCCTTGGGTGTGAGTGCCATGAAACTCATACCCTGACATATTAGTGTGCATGGTTAGGGTATGTACAGTTCTTCCATCATCCGGTGAAAGGTATGTGTGTTTGCCTTATGTTTTATGATTTGTATTTTGGTTTTTAGTTGTGTCTGTCAGTCTCAAGTTCGTGAAACGGGGGTAGGTTCCTAAATTAAGATAAAAATTGGTATACTTTTATACTAATGAGTTATGTTCCGATATGTGTGCTAAGTGTGCGTGAATCTGAGTTTGTGCCTTAAGAAACCTTTGATTTAAGATTTGTTTGATCTGTTTGATAAGTCTCCCTATATGTATATTATCACGGGAAATGTTTTGGCGTGCAAAAACTAACCCTGGGTTCACGAACGTTGCTTCTTCTACGTGATGTGCTCTATATATATGTAGGTGTGTGTGGGTAGCCCCTCGCTCAGTCTTTGGACTGACCCCTCCCCGTTTATGTTTTTAGTGTGTAGGTTTCGGTTTGGGTTCGCGTTGGAGTTCATGCTAGGCGGCGGTTTGTCGTGTCTTTTGAGTCTGTGTCTGCACGTTTCAGTTTGTTAAGTATTTTGTTCTGATTTATAATTTGTAAATTTTGTATAAGATATGTTGTGAGCAGGTTGCATGTATGATTTGATTAAATGTAATTCGGGACAGGTTAGGACAGGTGCTCGGATTAGTTGAACCCGTCTTGCTGTGTAATTGTTCGGGACAGGATAGGACAGGTTCGATAGATTAGTTGAACCCATGTAGATGATTTTGATTTCTGTATTGCTCTATATGTTTAACGTATGAAAGTGTTTGAAAGTTGTCATTTTGTATTGCTCCCGCTTTCATATTTCGCTTATTTTCTTCTGTACAAGGTTAGGTACCGCCTAGCTAGTGGGTGTGTTTTTTTTTGTTAGTCACCCGTTTGCTGTGACTTGGTGCGTGTACGGACTCTCCATTTCGTACACGTGTCGGGTCATAGTGCGGGGGTGTGATGCCCCACCCCTTGGGGGTGTTACAATAGCATATTCAAATTGGAATGTTCATGAACCGGGGCGTGGTTTTTACATTCTAGATCATTTTACCCCGTGATAACATATATATAAAGAAAAAGGTTTGAGGCCGAAGGCTAAAATCATCCAATGTTATAAATTAGGAATCCACTCCCGTTTCACGAACAATATTCAAAATCGGAATCACACTACTAGGCGAGCACGAGTTTCCAACCTACACTCCATTCATAACTGAATCAAAATTCTAAATCAATCCCACCTTCTCCATTTGGGGGTGAGGATGACCCTCCTCAACCCCATTCTCTAGTCATAAGTTCGGATACGGAGGATCCTACCCGCTCCACCGATGGGATTACCGTCAGCCAAAAGGAGACCCGCCATCCGCTCGACCTCCCGAGGTTAGGCTAAGTCACCTAAAAATGGAGTTGTGATGATAGGAGAGCTCGGAGAGCCTACAATCGACCCTAGAATCACATACCACTCCTTCGGGGCCCATTCATAAGTCAAAAGTCTGAATTTTTTGAAAAGCTCGCTATTTCAAAACGTTCACACACACCAACCCTTTTCAAATCAAATAAATGAAAATAAACTTACGTATATATAAAAGAGTTTTTCAAAAGATTTCATAACAAAGGGGCCAATTCCCACAAATACATATCAAAACACGTATCTAAGTATTAATATATATACGTACTCGCATGCTGGCTCAAAATTCAGGTAGGGTTGTAGGTCGCTATAAGTAAAAAGAAGTAACCTCACCTTGTCGACGAAACGGAAAAACGTTTAAGTGACCAACTCTTCAACCACGAAACGAACCTAAGGACAAAACAAAGACAATAGACAAACATAGACT
The DNA here is from genome assembly GCA_037501455.1 of Lantana camara. Taxonomy (NCBI): domain Eukaryota; kingdom Viridiplantae; phylum Streptophyta; class Magnoliopsida; order Lamiales; family Verbenaceae; genus Lantana; species Lantana camara. Next base: position 66,869,991 of record CM074862.1, read on the forward strand.
CAATATGAACCACTTAGACGCTCAGAAAATGCATGTGTATACAAATGATGCATAAGAAATGCAAAAAAGTAAGAATTAGGTCACATGCAACCATATTAAATCATATTAAGTCATTTTGCATATATATTCACATTTAAACGAATCAACTAATTTCACATAACAAGCAAGACATGTCGTTTAACATGTTAGACATACATGCACATGATAAAAGAAATAAGAAAATATCAAACAAGACAAGTATTTAAGGTTTGGATTCACACATGCACGTTCAAGCACGTTTAAAGCACCATAGGTCATGCATTTCATATAAGGCATTGAATTCACATAATAAATTAATAATACAACACGTAACATATATTATAACAAGTTATTCATTCATTCATATCATAAATCAGATAAGAAAATATCACAAGAGGTAAGGAATTGAAGCATGAGTTCATTCATGCATAATTAAGCATGTATTCAATGTATGCATTGTCATATATCACATATAAACCAACGAAATCGCGTAATAAATTCGTACCACGACATCTAACGCATAATATGACAAGTTAGAAATGTATACACCTCATGAAATATCAAAGAATCAGCATACAAGGCAAACAAATACATCATAAACTCATGCATGCACGTCTAAGAACATATGAAGCACGTAGGCCGTAAATCTCATATAAAAGCATCGAATTCACAAAATAAATTCATAACAAATCATATAACACATAATTCATCAAGCATACAATGCATATGAAGTATAAAAGAAGAAATAAATTTATGAAAAACACAAACGAAACGAAAACGAAACAAAAGGCAACAGCAGTTCAAAACGGCCCCAAAACTAGGCCGCGGGGCGACCAAAAAAACACTAAAAAGGGTCGCGGGCGCGATCTCCTTCATCTCCAGCATCAATCACTGTTCCAGGTCGAAACTTGGGCAAAAATGGGTCGTAGGCGCGACCCAAAACACACGCTTTGGTCGCGGCGCGACCACAGGCGGGCACGCAGCAAGAAGGTAAAAATAGGGCTGATCTTCGTCTCCATGTCCACACAACCACAGCAGCAACTACCAGCAACAAAATAACAACAAAAAGTCAAGCAAAACAACACACCAAAGTAGCTAAATCATGCAGCAACCAAGAGAAACACAAGATCAAAGGCAAGAAAGCAAATTCCATCTTCAACTTCAAGTTTCTCAAATACTCATTAATGGAGGATCAATTTTCAGCCAATTTCCATGATAATCATGCTTAGAAATAAATCATAGAAGTCATATAGATCACATACATAGCTTGAAGAAAAGAAATCGATCAATAAAATGGAAGAAATCATCAAAAGGGATATAACCTAACTATTCATACACTTAGCCAAGGCATGCTTATTTCTTCATGAAAATGGGTAGGAGCATATGCAAAAGAAAGCTAAGGAGATGGAGATCACAAATATACACTTACCTTTCGAATTTTATGGAAATCCAAGGAGTCAATAGTGCTCTCTTTTTTCTCTTCTTTCTCTCTTTCTTTTACGTTGCTGCTGCCTTTCCCTTCTCTCTTCAGGTCTGACCAAAATGAGGGAAATATGGGTGAAAATAATAGTGTGTTAGGTTTAATTAAGATCAAGTTGGGGGCATTTTGGTTATGGGATGAATTAATTAGGGGCAAATTAGTAAAAGGTAGCGAATCTGTCACAATGGCTTGTTTCGGGCAAAACTCGGGAGATCAAACGGCCTTAGAAAAATGTGAGGCCAAGTTATCTAGCTTCCAATCTTTGTTACGAGTCTAACGTTGCTTCCTAAATTCGAATCCGAATTCCCGATCCCAAGATACGCCTTCCGGAACCTATGGTGCGCTAAAACTAGTTAGGCGCTCAAGTCCCTAACAAATAAAACAGTTCGGAAACCGTATCAAACGAACACAAAACATGCAACGAATATAGAAACACATTTTTAACATATATAGTTCATGCATATCATGTAATCACAAAAGTTAGAAATCAAAACGGGCACAAACAGATTAAAATGGGGCACGTAGAGCATAAACATTCAATTAATTCAAATAGATCTCATATAAAATTAAAATATTAAATCACAAATTCAAATATTTTCACATAAAGAATAAAATAAAAACTTAAAACGCATGATTAAAATAATTTAAATACACACTTAGCACTCTCAAATCGCGTACATGTATGGCCGGACGAGCGGGATGTTACACGTGCGGCCGTATAGGTACGTCTTAATGAAAGTGTTATTTGTGCTTTCTAATTCTTTAATTATGTAATTATATGTTATTTCAATTGTTATGTGATTATTGAACTTATATAAAATTATTCATGTATATTATGAACTTGAATTTTAAGGTTTATACTTACGTGTTTCGTAATTTGCTCAATAAGTGTTGGAATTCAATTCCCATTTTTGTGAAATCTTGATATGCATGATATATGTGAGTTATGAATGTGTTTACATACTCGTTTTAAGTTTTCGGGTTCGTTTGTCGAGGTTTCAAACCTTTGGTACTTGACGAGGGACTCGAGGGCCTAACTAGTTTTAGCGCGCCTCGTGTTCCGGAAGGCTTAACTTGAGCTCGGGAATTCAGATTCAATTCTGGAAGAAGGGTCAGACTCATAACAAAGAAATGAAGCCAATGATATTTTTCTAAGCCCGTTTGAACCTCCGAAATTCCCCCGGAATGAGCACTTCGCACCAAAGTGACCCCTTTTGACTAGTCTTGAGCTTGTGGGACCATTTTAACCATGATTAAGCCTTAACCCATGACTTTTATGACCTTCACTCAGCTCTTTCTCTCCCCTAACCCCTGAATTCGAACCACACACACAAGGAGAAGGAAAAGGCTGTTGAACAAGAAGAAGAAAGTAGAAAGAAGAACCCCTCTTCATGCCTTGTGATTTTGGAGCCTAATCTCTTCCATACTTCATCAACTCTTAAAGGTATCAACATTTTCAGATTCCCCATCATTATATGATGCATTTGATCAATGAAATTCATGTTTTAGTTTAGACTTAATATGAGTTTGGGAGCTTGCATGAATAGGAAGGGTTAGAGGTGAAATCTTGGTTTCTTGCCTTAGCTTGAGTTTGGGACTAATTTGATGCATCTTTGCTGATTATTTGAACTTCTTTGCGTCAATTTATGATTTGCATTTAAATCGGAGAGATTAGTCTGACCTGCTATTGGAAGCCGGTAGTAAATCTGGTTCACCGAAAACACAACGGAAGCTCGTAGGTGTTATGGAGGTCCATGTAAACCTAAGTCTAATACTTCATGGTTGATGTATTAGGAATGATTCACCATTGATAACTTGGATGAAACCTTAGGTTATTGGATGATAAAACTGAAAATATAATCTGCTCCTCCTTGAATGAATTGTTGTCACGTTTTTGGGATTGGTTTGATGAATTCTTGTGTTCAATTTTGTGTATTAATGCATGGTTATGAAGTACATATTGTCACGCCCCGGGTCCGCGGGCCCATTGGACGTGAGTGCAAGTCTCCAAGCCCACTGAGTATAACCTAAAGTTGGGCCTAAACCACTACCCAAAAGGGATATCCATTGGTTATACTTGGACTCTTTAACTTATAAACTGAACTTAACTCTCATACTTTCCCGATGTGGGATAGGGGTATCACAATCACCCCTCCTTCAGAATCGCGACGTCCTCGTCGCGGCATGACATATAGCCCATGACCGACTCGTCTGCTTTGGGACTCTAGAGGTGGCTCGTACGGGCTCAAGAGGTGGCTCCCACACATGTAGAACTTTGCCCCGTAGGCTCAAGAGGTGGCTCCCATGTGCGTAGTGTTGGAATTCGTCAACCCTAACGCAGCGGAAATTAAAATTTTTAGGGATTATAAAACCAATTTATCGGAATTCCAAACAAGATCACCTTTGATTAAAGATTTACGATTTAAACCAAAGAAGAATCAAATACCTCTTTCGCTTCCTATTGATGACGATGACTAGAAGGTTTTCCAAAACCTATCCGGTTCTCTTCTATTCGATCTTCTTCCAAGAATCCCACGCGGAATTCCTCTAAGGTAGTCCACGACTCGTAATTGAATAACTAATCAATTAGCACACTAGAACACTAATTAGATATTGATTATCTAATAGTATTCTCAATACTGTATTGAGAGAAGAGAGAGACTTGGAGAGAAAGCAGAAAAGAAGAAAAAAAAAAAACAACGATGTTTTTTTTTCTCCTCCAAATCTTGCTTTTAATACATAACCCTAGGTCAAAAACCCTACGGGCTGGTCATGGGCCTTAATTTAATTCCTATTAATTAATTAAAGACCCAATACTCATTTTAATTAATGGACTTAATTTAATTGCATTAATTAAATCACAAGTCCAATCTAATTAAATTGGTGGACTTAAAAATTAATTACTCTTAATTAAATTTCAAGTCCAATTAATTTAAATACACTTATTTAAATTAATGTTAACCCTTTAACATCTATTCTCAATAGCTTAACAATTAAGCATAAATTAATTAATACAATTATTAATTAATTACTCTCTCTCATATAATAAATTAAACTCTTTTAATTTATCTATCAATCTCTATTGATCTTTAGATAATCACGTTGTTCAATTCGAGTCATTGTGTGACCCCTTAGGTTCACCAATGAATAGCAGTAGGCCCACATTCTTAATGTGGTATTTTAGATAACCACTTATCTTATTGATTTAATTGAACCCTTTCAATTAATCACTGTTTAACTAAAACTCCTTTTAATTAATCAGTACCTACAGATCATGATCGATGTCTAGTGACAAGCTCATGACCACCCATCCAACAGGTAAAGTTTATGTTGTGAACCTTTCAGTCTCATGGATACCGTGAGATAAGATCCTTCTATCGTCTAATCCCCGATTAGGACCTAGGGCATGGGAATAATAGAACCCTATTAGTCCTAATGCTATGAATTAATTCTAATAGCAATTCCATTTGATCTAACACTCTAGGAAACTCATTTCCTAATTTAGATCTCACTACCTTGCGCAAGGATTTAAGTGGAATGTGCTACAATAGAACTCATGGGTGATTCACTCGTTCTTCTAGACGAGCGATAGATTCTATGTTGGCCTCTCATATGCCCCCATACATGATTCGAACAATGCCAACATACAACCATAACGAGATTCATGGAACCCATGAATCTCTAGGCGCATATCAAACATTGCCCTTGTCATGCACAGAGCATCAATGGAGCCTCAAGTCTAAGGACCATTTAGACACTACCATAACTAGGGAACCAACCTCATCATTAAGGCGTAAAAGCCTTACCCCATTGAGGTGTTCCTGTCGGGATCCTCAGTGTACTTGTTCCCTAACAAGCACCCTCATACGCATGTGAATGTCTCTACATTCAATACTTTTGAAACAAAGTAACCTTTCTAAAAGGCACGTCGTATGAGCAAGTCTCAAACGAGTCAAATCAACATCCCCGTGCTTATTAGACTCTTCGACTTGGAGTTGGTTTAGGTCACGCCATAGAGACTTGTTTCATAACCTCCATCCCTATGCGAGGTCAAGTCCCGTAGCTCAGTGTGACCTTGGGGTTTCATCCATACACAAACAGTTATAATATGCAATTAATAAACTTGAATGAGATATGATGAAGTGGCCACATAGAATTAAGCGACTATGAAACGTTACATTTATTATTTCATTAATGTCACAAGTTGCTGCTAATAAGAGTAGTTTACAAAAAGAGGCCTAAACTATTTGGCTCTTCTAGGGCACTACTCTAACAATCTCCCACTTGCCCTCAGAGCCAATTGCCCATAGCCTTAAGACCCATCTCCTGGAGATGTCCTTCAAAGACCTTTTGGCTAAGAGGTTTAGTAAGCGGGTCTGCTACGTTTTCTGCCGAGGGTATACGTTCCACAATAACGTCGCCTCTTTCTATGATTTCTCTAATTAGATGAAATCTTCTTAGGATGTGCTTAGACCGCTGATGAGCTCTTGGCTCCTTTGTTTGCGTAACCATTCCGTTATTATCGTGAAAGACAACAACCGGGTCAGCAATGCTAGGCACTACATCCAACTCTTGGATGAAGTTTTTCATCCACACACCTTCTTTCGCTGCCTCTGATGCAGCTACATACTCCGCTTCACAAGTAGAGTCGGCAGTAGTTTCTTGTTTGGAACTTTTCCAACTTACTGCACCACCATTTAACCGGAATATGAATCCGGACGTGGATTTAAAGTCGTCTACATCCGACTGGAAGCTTGAGTCGGTGTATCCTTCTAGTTTCAGTTCTCCCTTTCCGCCATATACAAGAAATAAATCCTTAGTCCTTTTCAAGTACTTAAGGATGGATTTCACGGCAGACCAGTGACTCTCACCAAAGTTTGATTGAAATCGACTTGTAACGCTCAAAGCGTATGCGACATCAGGTCTAGTACATAACATAGCATACATTATGCTCCCTATTGCAGATGCATAGGGTATACGAGACATCCTATCCTTCTCTTCTTCAGTGTTAGGACACATTGATTTAGAGAGGATCAACCCATGTCTCATTGGCAGGAATCCTCTCTTACATTCCTCCATACTGAACCGTTTCAGTACTTTGTCTATGTACTGAACTTGGGACATACCTATTAATCTCTGTGATCTATCTCTATAGATTTTTATACCGAGAATAAAGGAAGCTTCTCCCAAGTCTTTCATGGAAAACTGAGTAGACAACCAAGTCTTTGTTGTTTACAACACATCTTTCTCATTCCCAATGAGTAAGATATCGTCTACATACAACACCAAAAATTGTACGACTCGCCCACTAATTTTCTTGTAAACACATGGTTCATACTCGTTCTTGATAAAGCCAAACGATTTAACTGTCTCATCAAAATGGATGTTCCAACTTCTAGACGCCTGTTTGAGTCCATATATGGATCTCTGGAGTTTACAGACTTTCTGTTCGCTCCCACTGGATATGAAACCTTCCGGTTGTTCCATATAAATGTCTTTATCTAAATCTCCATTTAGAAAAGCCGTTTTCACATCCATTTGCCATATTTCGTAATCATAGTACGCAGCTATGGCTAGAAGTATCCGAATGGATTTAGGCATTGCTACAGGGGAATACGTTTCCTCAAAGTCAACACCTGGTCTTTGAGTGTATCCCTTAGCAACCAACCTAGCCTTGTAGGTTGCCACTTCTCCATCAGCTCCAAGCTTTCGCTTGTAGATCCATTTACATCCTATAGCTTTCTCGCCTTCAGGAAGATCTACCAAGGTCCATACCTTGTTGGAGTACATAGAGTCCATTTCGGAATTCATGGCTTGCTGCCATTTCATCGAATCTCTATCCGATATTGCATCATCATATGATCTTGGATCACTATCCGATTGACCGGTTTCAGTTAGCAAATTGAGTCGGTCTGGCGGTCTAATTGTTCTCACAGATCTGCGAGGGCTTGTGTTTACTTCTTGTTGTGGGAAAGAGGAAGGTTCCATTGCTTGATCATTTGTAGGTTCTTGTTGAACTTCAGTAAGTTCTGCAATCTTGCCTGACTTTTCAACTAGAAACTCTTTTTCTAGAAAAGTGGCATTCCTCGAAACAAACACCTTTTGTTCCGAGGGATCATAAAAATAGTAACCCACAGACTCTCTAGGGTATCCTACAAATTTGCACAAACTGGATCTGGAATCCAATTTGTCTCCCACTAGTCTTTTGACGTATGCAGGACATCCCCAAACTCTAAGGTATGAATAAGTAGGGGGTTTTGAAAACCACATCTTATATGGTATTTCGGGCACAGATTTGGAAGGAACTAAATTAATTATCTTCGCGGCCGTTTCAAGGGCATAGCCCCAAAAAGATATTGGAAGATCCGTGAAACTCATCATGGATCGGACCATATCCAATAAAGTCCGATTTCGTCGCTCGGAAACCCCATTCAGCTGAGGAGTCCCGGGCGGAGTCCATTGTGAGATAATCCCATTATCTTTCAAATAACCAATAAAGAGATCACTTAAATACTCGCCACCTCGATCTGATCGAAGAGCCTTGATTTTGCGATCTGTTTGGTTCTCAACCTCTGTCTTAAACTCTATGAATTTCTCAAAGGCCTCAGACTTATGTTTCATCAGGTACACATACCCATATCCACTGAAATCATCAGTAAATGTGATGAAGTAATTACAGCCGTTTCGGGTACTAACATTTAGTGGTCCGCAAACATCTGTATGGATCAAAACCAAAAGATTTTGGCTTCGCTCTACATGCCCTTTAAAAGGGGACTTAGTCATCTTTCCCTTTAAACAGGATTCACAAGTGGTTAACTCGTTTAGATCATTCGTACTGAATGATCCTAAGTTAACCATCTTTAGAAGCCTATTCTTGGAGATATGTCCAAGTCTAGCATGCCAAATCTTTGCTGAAGTTTGGTCATTTGATTTTCGTTTGTTTTCTCATTCGACATTTAGGAGATTTAAATTAGTATTAGTTAAATACAAACCATTTTGTAAAGACCCTAATGCATGTGAAGAACCATTCTTCAAAATGTAAAACATAGCATTAGTAATAGAGAAGGAAAAACCTTCCAAGTCTAGTACAGGAATGGAAATAATGTTTTTAACTAACTCTGGAACAAATAAAACATTGTTCAATACTAAAATAAAACCATCTCCTAACATTAACCTAACATGTCCTATGGCCTTTGCTGCAACTCTTGCTCCATTGCCCACTCGAAGAACATGTTCTCTTTCATCAACCTCACGGACGTTGCTCATTCCCTGTAACGTATTAGAGATGTGAGAAGCGCATCCAGAGTCTAATACCCAATTATTAGAATTGAATGAAAGGTTAATTTCAATGAGATTTATACCTTTTGTAAGGGTAGCTAAGTACTCCTTACAGTTCCTTTTCCAATGCCCTGGTTTCTTGCAATGGAAGCACTGATCCTCAGCTTGATTGGTCTTTTTCTTAGTGTTCGCTTTCTTAACCCCACCGGTGGGCTTAAGGGTCTTTTTCTTCTTTTGGAAACTCTTTCCTTTGCCCTTCTTAAGCTTTGCAGCCTTAGTCTGGGATGAAGATGAACCTACTAAGAAAACAGCTTTGTCCTTCTTCATAGTTCGCTCGGCAGTTACGAGCATGTTCATCAGTTCCTCAACTGAAACTTTAGCTCCATTCATATTGAAGTTTATTATGAACTGTTTGAACGAAGGTGGCAGAGAGGTTAAGATCAAATCTATGTAAAGCTCATTATCCATGATCACCTCGAGACTTGCAAGCTTTTCAATAAGGCCTAAAGCCTTAATACAGTGTTCATGAACACTTGATCCCTCAGCCATCTTGAGTGAGAATAACTCGTTAGATGCCGCGAATCGATCAATCCTATTGATGGGCTTGTAAATCTGTTCCAAGTGAAGATGGATCTCTGACGAGTTGCGCATCTCAGCATGCTGCTTCTGCAACTCGGGAGACATAGTGGCAAGCATTAGACATCTAGCCTGTAGATCATCTTCTTGCCACTTGAGAGCTGTTTCCCTCTCATCATCTGCCATGTCATCAGGTATGACATCGGGAGGAGACTGTGTCAATACATAGGTCCTCTTTTCAGAATCCAAGACAATCTTGAGATTGCGAAGCCAATCAGCATAATTCGAGCCAGTCAATTTATTGGCCTCAAGGATAGCACTAAGTGGATTTTTAGACATCACGATTTTAGCAGAAAATCTACATGTAAGCAGAAAACGTAGTATGAGTGACGGATATGAAATAATAACAATTACAAATGATATGGACTTTTATCAAATGTAGTCTCCCACTATTTTAATCAAACTCCTTTGACCCCCTTATAGAATTTAGAAAAATCATGTTTTTCAAATAGTGGGTACTAAGACCCCCAAGCACTTATCACCGGACCCACGACTCGTGAGACATCCGACTTTAAGTCTCAAGGTAGACGATCTTATCATCAATTGTATCTCTATACAACTCTTAATATTATTTTGCATTACCTTTCATATAGACCCACGACTCGTGCGACATCTATACTAATCAGTATTTAAATCCGACCCGTCAATCCCTAAGATTTCTCCATCGCCATTATGAATATCCCACGCCTCGTGGCCAATACCATAATTTTGACTTTGAAAAATTGCATCTTTTATGCAAAGAATTATTTTAATTCAATTAATCTCGTCATTTCGTATCCCACGCCTCGTGGCCAATACTTAATAATTTGATTAATTCTAAAACAAATAATTCTATTGACGGAATGCTTGGAAATTTATAAAATCGAATTTTATCCTTCAATTTCCATTTGGATTTAATATTTATTTTGTCTGAGACTATCTAAGACGGTTCGGGGTATAAGAATTTCAAAAATTCTACCAAGACTCATCAATTGTAATTATTATCTTATTTTATCTTATTTAATGCATGAACACATTTATGCACATAAAGATAACATTCATAACAAGATAATAAAAACCTAGCATGCTCCTACAAAAATGGATAATCATGGGCTTCCTATGCATGGTCCACAATAGCCATTTTATGGACCATGGTTCTATTCATGCATCAAACGGAATTAAACACACAAAGAGAGCACTTAAATAGAACCCTATTCTATTACATCAAAATAATTGCACCCAAACACTTTTGGGGCCTTGATGGACTTCTTATTCCGTTGCTTGCTCCGTCTTGTTTCTTCATCTCCTAATCTAATTAGAGATCTCACCCTAAAACTACTCTCTTTACAAAATAAAGGGGGATTACATTTTAAGGGGGAGAAAATAAAAACAATGCTTACAACAATTGAATAAGAGGCTCGCAGGCTCTCGTTTAAAACCAATATCAAAATGCATAAATAAAATAAAACCATACATAGCGCAAATAAAGCCCATGATTGATCCAACCATACATCCAATGCATTGCATAAAATAAATTTACCAAGTAAATAGTCATTATGCGATTTAAAGTCTTTAAATAATTTCTAAAATTATTTATTGACCAAGGATTATCTTTTAATTCCCAAATTAAATTAATCCTTCAAATTTAATTAAATTGAATTCTCTAATCCAATTTAATTTCCATTAGATCCCTATCTAATAAAATCATGCTTCAATTTTAACAATTCTATTTTGGGCAAAAATAATTAATTTTCAAGTAAAACTATTTTACAAAATTAATTATAAAGATTTAGTTTTAAAACAGTAGCGGCATATGATAAAAGTAATTTTTACCGAAAGTAAACCAACGATTGATTTAAGGCAAAGTGGTTTGCTGCTCCTCTATCACCATGGAGGTCATGGGTTCGAACCCCATTCCCTCCATTTTTGCAGAAATTAAGTGGAGCATGGGCCTCTAGCTATGAGGCCCAAAGCGGGCTGTCCGGATGGGCCTTTCTGACCGCGGGCCTGCGCGCAACAAGCGGCCCTGGCAGAGGAGGCCAGCGAATTGGGCTTCAACCAAGCCCATTTCACGAAGGCCAGCGGTTTGGGCTTCAAATAAGCCCATTCCACGAAACCCTAATTTCAGCAGATGGGCAGGGCCCTGTCTCCGCGGATCCGGATCCGACCCGGATCTGTTGCTGCCCAAAAACATCATGCCACCATCTTCCATAGTGCACACAAGGGACTGTGCAGTGCCTCACGCACTGTACAGTTCCAAATTCCCTTTTTTTTTTTTTTTTTTTTTGTTTAATTTGATTTTAAAACAATTTCAAAATAAAACATAAATAAAAATTATAATTTTATGAAATCATGAAAAACAGTCCTTTTTCCAATTTCCACAAAATCTCATAATTTTCATATAGTTTTAAAACAAGAACTTTTCTTCAAATTTTAAAACTCATGCCCAAACGAATCTCAAATTAAAACAAGCATGACACGCATCAACATATTAATCAAATTAATACGAGGAATAAAAAATCGTAAATCAATCAAAGTATGGCTCTGACACCACTGTTGGAATTCGTCAACCCTAACGCAGCGGAAATTAAAATTTTTAGGGATTATAAAACCAATTTATCGGAATTCCAAACAAGATCACCTTTGATTAAAGATTTACGATTTAAACCAAAGAAGAATCAAATACCTCTTTCGCTTCCTATTGATGACGATGACTAGAAGGTTTTCCAAAACCTATCCGGTTCTCTTCTATTCGATCTTCTTCCAAGAATCCCACGCGGAATTCCTCTAAGGTAGTCCACGACTCGTAATTGAATAACTAATCAATTAGCACACTAGAACACTAATTAGATATTGATTATCTAATAGTATTCTCAATACTGTATTGAGAGAAGAGAGAGACTTGGAGAGAAAGCAGAAAAGAAGAAAAAAAAAAAACAACGATGTTTTTTTTTCTCCTCCAAATCTTGCTTTTAATACATAACCCTAGGTCAAAAACCCTACGGGCTGGTCATGGGCCTTAATTTAATTCCTATTAACTAATTAAAGACCCAATACTCATTTTAATTAATGGACTTAATTTAATTGCATTAATTAAATCACAAGTCCAATCTAATTAAATTGGTGGACTTAAAAATTAATTACTCTTAATTAAATTTCAAGTCCAATTAATTTAAATACACTTATTTAAATTAATGTTAACCCTTTAACATCTATTCTCAATAGCTTAACAATTAAGCATAAATTAATTAATACAATTATTAATTAATTACTCTCTCTCATATAATAAATTAAACTCTTTTAATTTATCTATCAATCTCTATTGATCTTTAGATAATCACGTTGTTCAATTCGAGTCATTGTGTGACCCCTTAGGTTCACCAATGAATAGCAGTAGGCCCACATTCTTAATGTGGTATTTTAGATAACCACTTATCTTATTGATTTAATTGAACCCTTTCAATTAATCACTGTTTAACTAAAACTCCTTTTAATTAATCAGTACCTACAGATCATGATCGATGTGTAGTGACAAGCTCATGACCACCCATCCAACAGGTAAAGTTTATGTTGTGAACCTTTCAGTCTCATGGATACCGTGAGATAAGATCCTTCTATCGTCTAATCCCCGATTAGGACCTAGGGCATGGGAATAATAGAACCCTATTAGTCCTAATGCTATGAATTAATGCTAATAGCAATTCCATTTGATCTAACACTCTAGGAAACTCATTTCCTAATTTAGATCTCACTACCTTGCGCAAGGATTTAAGTGGAATGTGCTACAATAGAACTCATGGGTGATTCACTCGTTCTTCTAGACGAGCGATAGATTCTATGTTGGCCTCTCATATGCCCCCATACATGATTCGAACAATGCCAACATACAACCATAACGAGATTCATGGAACCCATGAATCTCTAGGCGCATATCAAACATTGCCCTTGTCATGCACAGAGCATCAATGGAGCCTCAAGTCTAAGGACCATTTAGACACTACCATAACTAGGGAACCAACCTCATCATTAAGGCGTAAAAGCCTTACCCCATTGAGGTGTTCCTGTCGGGATCCTCAGTGTACTTGTTCCCTAACAAGCACCCTCATACGCATGTGAATGTCTCTACATTCAATACTTTTGAAACAAAGTAACCTTTCTAAAAGGCACGTCGTATGAGCAAGTCTCAAACGAGTCAAGTCAACATCCCCGTGCTTATTAGACTCTTCGACTTGGAGTTGGTTTAGGTCACGCCATAGAGACTTGTTTCATAACCTCCATCCCTATGCGAGGTCAAGTCCCGTAGCTCAGTGTGACCTTGGGGTTTCATCCATACACAAACAGTTATAATATGCAATTAATAAACTTGAATGAGATATGATGAAGTGGCCACATAGAATTAAGCGACTATGAAACGTTACATTTATTATTTCATTAATGTCACAAGTTGCTGCTAATAAGAGTAGTTTACAAAAAGAGGCCTAAACTATTTGGCTCTTCTAGGGCACTACTCTAACACGTAGTACTTTACCCCGTATAGCACTTAGCTCCTACGGCTGACGAGCGGCTCTGATACCATTTGTCACGCCCCGGGTCCGCGAGCCCATTGGATGCGAGTGCAAGTCTTCCAAGCCCACCGAGTATAACCTGAAATTGGGCCTAAACCACTGCCCAAAAGGGATATCCATTGGTTATACTTGGACTCTTTAACTTATAAACTGAACTTAACTCTCATACTTTCCCGATGTGGGACAGGGGTATCACACATATATTTCTCTATGTGTATGCTCTGTTTTGCCATGGTTTTATGCCTCTTTACAGCTGCAAACTTGAGTTATGGCATGACTTGTGTTCCCTCCTCTCGTGCAACGGTTTTGTGGGGGTGTTTTGAGCTGATTGTTGCTGTGTTTTTTAAGGCATAAATTGGTGATGTTTTGGTGTTGAATTCATGTTTGTTGTATGTGTTTTATGGTCTAAGAAAACCCCTCTAAGCTGCTCTGTTTTTCCTCCCATGTATGGAGCTGCTACGCGTTTTTTTTTTTTTTTTTCAAAATCTGATGCTTGACACGGCCATGTCAGAAATGAACTAAATACTGACACGGACGTGTTAGGTAGTTTGAGCTATGCTCCTGAATTTTTAAAAATCGAACAAGGCCATGTCTGTTTCATGTGTATTTTGGACATGGCCATGTCAGTTTGGTCGCCAGCACCCGGTGGAGTTTTCTTTCGTCATTTCTTGCTTTTTGTTGTCGTTTCCCACCCTGTTTGTGACCTTTATGCATTGTTAACTTGTATATTCAGAATTTATGGCTTGATTTACTTGCTCGTTTTAGAGTTAGGACTTCATATGCTCTTATATGTGCAACATGCTATCTCGTTATGGATGTATTTGACGTGTTAGGTGTTTAAATTACTCACCACTTACATGTTAATACGTTAAGTGCTTTGTTATGCCCTAACTTGTACATATGTGAAGTGCATTGCATCATATGCATCCATATGCATTTGTCGAGTGTCAATATGGTTCATTTTGAGTTTAAGTATGTCTCTTGTTGTTTCTTATGTTCATAGGTTCATCCTGAGGGTGACGAGGTCGTCTTGTAGGAGTTCGTTGCTTCCTTTTTGTTCCCGCCACTTTGGAAAGGTGAGGTTTTCTTTCTTTTAGTTAATATGAACTATAACCCAACATGATTTTTAAGCCCGCACGTGATTTATATACATATATGTATATAGATACATGTTTGAATACGTATTTTGTGGGAATTGGCCAATTTCCTATGAGATCTTTTGAAAACACTTATATATATATATATATATATAAGCTACATTTTCATTTGTTTGTTTTGAAAAGGGTTGGTATATGTTTTTCTTTAGCGAGATTTGACTTTGAAAGATGAGTTTGTGATATGTATATGCATTTTGTACTTTGCCTTAGGCCCCGGAGCAGTGGTATGTGATCTCGGGTCGACCGTGGGGTTACCGAGCTCTCTCATCAACATAACTCCACCAAAGGGAGACTTAGCCCAACCTCAGGAGGTCGAGGGAAAGGCGGGTCTTCTTGAGCCGACATGGAATATCGTCGAAGGGGTGGGTAGGAGCCCCCGCTCATATATTTTACCGAGAGTCAGGGTTGAGGGGTCACAACTCTCTTCCCCAAACAGGGAAAGTGGGATTATTTCTGAATTTAGTTTTTCCTTTGCTTTTGGTTATGGAAATGAAGTAGGTTGGTTAAAACTCGTACTCGTCGAGTGTTATGTCTTGTCTGGTCTTATCTTGAATCTATGAAACGGGAATGGATTTCTAGTTACTTAAATTTGGTTATTTTGACCTTCGGCCCTTAACTTCTTTTAAGTATATATATAACTACTATCACTGGAATTATTTTGGAGTGTAAAAACCATCCCCGGTTCATGGATTATTACACTCTTCATAATTGCTTTACTCTATATGTATATGGGTGGGTATGTTAGCCCCCTCACCAGTCTCTAGGACTGACCCTCATTGCTTCTCTCTTTTTTCCCTTTGTCTTGAGTTTGCAGGTACTCGTTTGGGAGTTTGAGCTAGGCGGCGGTCGTCTTTCGAGTCTTGGGTCGAGTTGTTCGAGTATCATACATTCTCTTTTAATTTATTCTGTATTTTGAGCTTTGGAACTTATGTATATGAATATAATTCGTTATGGAAAGCATGAGATATGATTTAATTTAGTCAAGTGGCATGTTATGTATACTTGTTTTAAATGATTCAAGCGTGTTGCGAGTATGTATAATTGCTTATATGGATCATGTTTCTTCCGCACTCTTAAATTGAATTTTGTTGCGCATTCTG
The DNA here is from genome assembly GCA_037501455.1 of Lantana camara. Lineage (NCBI taxonomy): Eukaryota > Viridiplantae > Streptophyta > Magnoliopsida > Lamiales > Verbenaceae > Lantana > Lantana camara. The sequence goes on from CM074862.1 coordinate 66,886,204, forward strand.
TATCAGGGTCTAGACTTCCTAGCCTAGAGTTTTTTTTTCTGTTTGTCTCCCGTTCGCTATGGTTTGATGCGTGTGCGAAGTCCTTATTTTGTTACATGTGTCGAGCCACAGTGCTGGGGATGTGGTGCCCACCGCTCGGGGTGCTACATATGCCATTAAAGTTCGTGAAACGGGGATAGACTCAAATTTAAGATAAAATATGAATCTTTTGAAAGTATACGTATGTTATGAAATGTAAGATACGTATGAATATGATAAGTTTTGCTCTATTTTGTTAAGTAATCCCTATATGTATGTATCACGGGCTAAAGTGTGGTGTGCAAAAACTATCCCTGAGTTCACGAATATTCTGGTTTGTATGTGTTATGCTCTTTATATGTATGTAGAGTTGTGTGGGTAGCCCCTCACTCAGTCAGTGTAACTGACCCCTCTCGCTCCCCATTGTTTTTAGTGTGCTAGTGGGGCTTTGGAGTTCGAGCTAGGTGGCGTGAGTCGAGTCCTGGAGTCTATCGAGTCTTTTGTTAATTTTGAGTCTTCTGCATACTCATATTGTAATTCATATAAGTTTGTTATGATATTTTCGGGACAGGCTTCTAGGTACAGATTGAACCCGTTTGCTTTTATGATTTATGTTTATTTTTGGGATTAGGTATCTATGCTAGTAAACTTATCACTTGTTTCTTGTGATTTCATGTTTGAATGTTTGATTCACTTCCCCATGAGCTTTTGTTTGGTTAATTTGTTTTGAGTTCAGGGTCTACATTCTGCCTAGCTTAAGAGTGAGTCTGTCTATCTCCTGTTCGCCTTTGCTTGGTTCATGTACGGGTTTCTCATCTCGTATGTGGATCGGGCTAAGGTGTGGGGATTGTGGTGACCCTCTGTGTGGGTGTTACATCCTAAAGTGGTATCAGAGCTCTAGGTTGCAAAACCTGAGTTCAGTGTCAAGTTGCGTCTGTCTAAGTCGAATGGCATAGGACAATGTGGCTTTATGTGTGTATTTGCATCACGGTCTGATATGATATACGTTTGAAACTCATTTCCTTGTTGATTTTTTCCTTTCGTGATGCATTGCATTTTCTAGTTGCTCTTACTTGATTCAAATATATGACATTCCCACGTACTAACCGACATGCACATACCTATATTGTAGTTGTTGGGATTTTCAAGATGCCACCACGTTGACAAGATTTTAGTCAACCATCACATCAACATCCTTACAATCGAGAGCAACCTCGCGCCAAAGTGCAACCTCTGAATCCGATGGCGATATTATATCGAGAGTTTAGGACATTTAATCCTCCCCAATTTTGAGAAAGTGATGATAATCAGGCTGAAGAGTGGCTTTCCGAGGTTGAAAGCATCTTCGAGGTATGACCAAGTAACTCCCAAGATATGGCTCTCCTTGCTATATTACTTCTGTTGGGAAAACGAGACAGAAACACAGCGGAAAGTTAAAATTTTTCCCAAAAGATTACAATTCCTATTCCCGAATTTGTAGAGATCAAGAAACTCACTTAGATAGTAGCTTTCTTCACACGTTCTACCCGCCCAAGAATGCTCTTCATGCGGCTTGATCCCCAAAAGCTCCTTCAAATCTTTCAAGACTTCACGATAGTAGTTCTCTAGAGAATTAGTCCACCAACCGCGACCACGATCCGAATAGGCAGGATGCTAGTTCTATATTCGGTGTTTAGGCTCTAGGGTTTAGTGTATAATTATTCGAGAAAGGAAAATTTCATATCACCCATCAAGGGGCTCGATCCCCTTGTATTTGTAGGGATAGGGTTCGAAATCCATCTCCTAATAGAGATAGGATTTGCTAACCCACTAGCTTCTTATTTCTTGCTTGGAAAGCAAGCTTTCCAACTTTGACCAAAACTCTTAAGTTTTAACCAACTTGATGAGCAAGAAAATATCTAACTCTTTTAGATATTTATTTTTACTTTATTTATTAAATAATAAATAACTTGAAGACTAATAATTAATTAATTTATAATTAATTATTTATTAGACTTTATTTCTCCAAAATAGGACTTTAATATTAATTCAAAATTAAATCAAAGTCCATTAAATAATTAAGACATTCATTATTTAATATATACATATATATACACGTGACTATACATGTCCCCAAGGACACGTGTCATCCACGCGTTCCACATGTGTTATTCACACGTGTGGGCCCCACCATTCTCTTAATAGTTCGATCAACTCGTTTAATCGATTCAAGCCTTAACCGACGTGACTAGGTTGTTGTGTGTGGCCCTTCTAGGTTCTTAATTCAATTAGCAGTGACCCCAATTAATTAATTCCCTAATTAATTAATCAGTCCATATATCAAACGACCATAGTCTAGCAACAGGTGTTTGACCCCTAGCTGAATTAGAATGTCTCGATTCGATAGAACCTTTAAGTCAATGACATATGTAAGATACCATCCTTCTACATCTCATCTCTCAATCAAGATCTAGGGTAAGGGAATAATTAGAACCCTAATAATCTTGGTCTTAAAGTTCAGTGCATTTCATATCTATTTGATCTCCATCCAAGAAACTCATTTGTTGATGTCTAGTTCCACTGCCTTGGCCAAGGACTCCTAGATGGCATATGAATGACTTACACAATAAGAGATCAACTTGCTAATGCAAGTGTAGGTCCTTTATCGATTCTCATATACTTTCATGTGCAACTTGTGCAGCCCCTGTAGCACCCGAGACGATAGGCACCACATCCCCCGCACTATGAGTCTAATCCACATATGAAATAGGCAGTCCATATATGATCGGACTCACAGCGAACGGGTGACAAGTAAAACCACAGTCCTGACTAGGCGGAAGCTAACCCCGGCACAGTCAACAATAACTAAAATGCAGAAGCAAGGAAATCATTCATGTAATACCAAAGAAATAAATGAAATCCAACAAGATTATAAATACGGGTTCCACTAATCAATACACCTGTCCTAACCTATCCCGAATCAATACAAGGCAACAACATAACAACGGGTTCAACTAGCTCCAGAACCTGTCTCGAAATAATATTAGTTTACTAAGGCACAACGGCCAACAATAAAAGATCAATACAATACTTAGAAACCATATAGTATGCAGTGAGTGTAAATGAGTGGGACTAGAACAATGACTCGACACTCTAACTCCGCCTAGTAACCAACACCTGCAAATGAAACTTGAAAAGGGGGAAAGAGGGTCAGTCTCTAGAAGACTGAGTGAGCAGGAGCGATACATATATAGAAACATGCGCATGCAAGTCATAAATCCCGAGCAAGGTTCTATTTAAAATTAGTTCCTAAGAGGGCAAGAGAATAACTAGGCAATGCTCGGACTTTACGACTAATCATATTAAATTTATTAAGTTCATAAATCATACATAAACATTAAGGCTCGGCGAGTGAGCATGCATTCTCTCCAACTAAACTCCGACCGTGTACGACAAATAACATTAATTCATTAAATAGGTGATCATACAATATATTATAATACATGCAGGTCATAACATAAAACATAGTCGTTTGGGCAATCCGTGTCCCGGCCTTCCCGCACTGTGCATAATCATATCATAACATAAACATAATCATAAAATAAGTTCCAACCTTCTTCCTCCGGGTGGTGGACGGGTTTGCAAGGCCCGACCACCTAAACATATCATTGTGGCTATGAGGTTCATGAGGCCTCAAAGCCCGGTTAGCGTTTCCTCGTCAAAAACTCCTTGACGAGGTCCGTTTCGCCGTTAACATAATGGAATCAGCACATGGGATCACCGTCGGCCCTTGCCTTCCTAGATAGCCACATGTACTAAATTCTGGGCCCGTGAACATAACATATATGCATAATCTCGCCAAAACATTTGATTCATAAGAAGCATAACATATTCATAATTTGTTAGAAAAGGGTTACTCGATAATAATTTACTCGATGACTCCACTTTGAAAATGGTATATGTATATGTAAGGTTTTTGGCCCAAAACTTATCACATAAGGGTTGTAGGGATTGATATGTAACTAGAATGAAAACACCCTCACCTGGAAGACCACGAGATATAAAATATGAGCAATACGGGTGCCTATTCAATCCGGAAGTCTCTGTTGGGATTAGTGCCCTGAAAATTCAATTTGTTGAATTAATTAAACTGAATTTACATCAAGTTGTGAGTATTTTACATAGTGATAATTAATGACCTGTGGTGGTATTCTTATATGAAATGTGTTTCATAGGAAAAGACTTTGAATACCGAAATCACGTGTCATTAAAGTTCTAGTCGGTAAGATAAGAATATGTTCTTATTAAGACTGTAACATGGTTATATAAGATGATTAGTCATTCGTCATAGGGAATGGTGATTCCAATTATAACACGTTGATGATTTTCAATAGGGTTGGAAACATCGAACTGGACCACTGAGATTATTTATGTTATACTGCTATCTAAAATGAATAAAATCTCAGGAAGCATTGTACTCTTAATCCTGATAATATTTCGGCTTTAGGCATGTAGTGTTAGTCACTGTAACATACTCGAAGTGAGGCCTCGGTAACGGGTGGTCAAAATACTTTGTATGTTTCGGTGATAACATGAAATGTGCTAAAGAGTTATATTGATCGAGGAATCTGTGGCCTTGCTGAAATGTAAAAGATATCCTTGAAATAGATTTGAAAAAGTTCGAATTAAGACTTTGGCCAAAGCACTTCACGTGATGCGTCACCGAAGTTGTATGTTGAATGTGTTTCACATATAGAGAATTTGAACTTAAGGCGAATCAATAAATTTCAAATTAGAGATGAAAAATAAATGATAGTAGTTGCAATTTATTTTTCATGGATATCTACACGAAGGAGTAAAATGCCAAATTATTCTAGATCGAGAAATTCGTGAATAATTTAATTAATTTTAGAGTGCAAAGATATTTATTTAGTGGAATTAAATATTGTTAAACGGTAATTAATTATTATCATGAGATGATAATTTATTAATCCGTTTGGAGCTAAAATTAATTAGTCCTGCAGGTCCCCCTGCAAGCCCCAATTGAAAACCCGAAGAGAAAATATTAAAAGGAGAAAGAGAAATGAATTTTCAAAGTGTTTGAAAATAGTCAAGGGATTTATTTTAAAAAAATAAATCAAGTTCCAAAAAGTTGGAAATGCACGGAATTTTATTTTGGAGAAAACAAAATTTTAAATTTAAAAAAAAAAAAAAAAAGGTTTGCTGATACAGGTCGGGTCCCAGCTAGAGCTGACGCGGCGCCCGTGTGTGCGGCTGAGATTGTGCCGCGTTATCACTAATGAATAGCCCAGATTGGTTTGGTAATGGGCCGGTCAACAGGGTCGGTCAATGGGTCGGACCATTGGATAGGGCCAGGTAAACTGGCAGGATCAAACCGGGTCCGGTTCGGGTAAGACTAGACCCGGACACGTGTCGCGAGATGGTGGTCTCTAAATAATGGACCAGAACCGTGCTGCTGCTGAGCTTCTCTTTCCTTTTTTTTTAATTAATCCTAATTATGGATTCATTAATTATATAATTAGGTGGTTATATAATTAATATATAAACCACTTAATTATTAGAAAATTAGGGAATTTTCTAGTTTAGAAAATATTTTTCTAGAAAATATTTTCTCTAAGTATTTAGAGAAATACTTTCGGAGCCCACACTCCGAGGGTATCCCTGGGGTTATTGCAGGGAAGCTCTGCCGGTTTCATGTGGAGATCAGGTGTCGAGTTCTCAGGAGGTGAATTCGGTAGCTGGAAAAATGCCGTTAGATAGCCATGTTTGCAGTACGGTAATAGTTTTCAGTTATTTTATTTTTAAGCATGATAAATTATGTGCTCTTAAGTGTTAATTGCATGTTAGATATTTATCTACTTAAGTGATTTAAAATTTATTATCAATTGCATGTATATACTTGAGTAGATCCGGCTAAGTCTTCCGCTTTGTATTAAAATGTTTTAGAAATATTTTAATACTTGTATTATAATAAAATTTTTGAAATGTGGTCCCGGACTGCTACTGTTCTGGGCCCACCTCCCAGCAACTGGTATCAGAGCCGTGCTCTAGATATATACATGCATTGATATGATGCATGCGATACATAATTTTAAATCTGCTACTGTGCACGTAAATTCTGTCAAAGAAGGCTGGTTTTTAAGTGGGACCGTTGTGACCCCTCCAGTGTTTCCTGCGAATTTACGTGGAATGGTAATTTTCTGGGAATTGATTTCAATAATCTTCCTGGTTAATTATCGAATCAGTAAACATGATTTAAATTATGAGATAATTTATTTATAACATGTTTACTTTATGCCATTTATTTTAAGCATGATAATTATGTGATAATTATACCAACATGCTTAAATTGTTTTAATTTATAGCATATTTATTTTTTGTCATTTAAAATTTTAAGCATGATAATTATGTGATAATTTTATGAAAGCAAGCTTAATTATTTTTATTTTATGGCATGATCATGATAATATGAGACATTATGATATTTTATTATGCATATTTTATTTCATGTGATTAAATAATTAATGTTTAATAGAGATTGAACGAGATGCGTAATTGGACTAATATTTTTTGGCTTAATTAATAAATAGTTATTAAATTGCCTTAAAATATTATTATTGGGATTTTAAATATGATTTAGTAATCCTAGTGGGAGGCTATTAATTAGATTAATTACTTCCAACAATAAGACGCCAAAAGTGATTATTAAATAATCAAAAGATAATCCACACCTTTTAAAAATTCAAGTGGGAGCGAGATGAAAAGAGTTGGATTCTCACGGCCTCCATTACCCGTCTATAGTATAGTGAAAATATACTACTCCCTTCGGCGGGTATGTATTCGCGGTATACAAGATTAGACTTCTACGGATAGAGTGAAATGCGACGAAAGTCAGCTCGACCATGCCTCCGTGGAGTGTCTTGACTTACTCGTACGGACTTCTAGGTAATGGCACACACTGGACTAAGTAATGTATTAACCTCCCTTCGGAGCTCTGCTACATTTACTTAGAGGCCAAGGGTTGACGTGGTGGATTAACATTTTTTGGTAAGAGTTACCTAGATGATATGTTAATAAAGAATAGTTTCTGCTTTTCTAAGCGGTTTTCGACCTCGCCTCCAGGGAGTCAACTGCAGTTAGTTAAGTCACCATTGCGTAAATCAAAATGCTTACGTGGATTTTATTTATTGGTTGGACGCAGAAGAAAGTGAAATACATAATCATAACTTGGTTTTATTTATTTATTTCAGTTTTATAATTACGATCTCTCTTAGCCCACTCCAAACTTTTTGTCTATAATGAAATAGGCTAGTAAGGGTTCAACTATGCTGACTAAGTAATAAATCTTGACATCGTGTTGAGACACGAAAGTTTACGTACTCACTGAACCTTATCCAAAATTTCCGGAAACTACAACCAGTCAGGATTAGAAAGACACTTATCCCAAATAGATCAAGTGTGATGATCTGGCTAGTCTTATATCCTGACATCTGTTTTAAAATGTTCTTGAGCATCAGATGCATGAGATGCCCACTGATAAGAACATGTGTTGAAGACAGAGTCGTACGAAGGTACGAGCCATGAAAACGGTTGTCAATTAAAGATGTTTGAAGGACCACTGTTTTAGAATCATATTATGAATATGATAGCTAATCTGAACGAGATTGAAAAGCCTCTGTTCTTAAAGAGACAATCTTAACAGATAGGATACGATCCTATACTCTCTGCCTAAGTCATTTGAACGTTCAAGATTTTTTTTAAATAAATTTTTATAAAACCCATGAACGACCTCAATATAGCAGAAATGGTAAGGGAAATGTTCTCTTAAGTCAGACATATATCCACGGCCTAGAAAGGCAGTGAGTGGAAGGACAAGAAAAGGAAAAGTTCCCAATCTAAGGTTCAGAAATAGAAAGTCAAATCCGATAATGGAAAAGTGTTTCTATTTCGGTGGTAACGGGTATTGAAAAAGAAATTATCCAAAATACTTAGTCTGTCTGTTTGCTACGCCTTTTAGATAAGATATGAAGATATCTTACTGGTTGAAAATATGTTTAGTTGAAAATTCACCAGACTCCTGGTGTGTGAACTCGAGATCAACTAATCATATTTGTAATTCGTTCTGAAGATTCAAACTAACCAAGAAGTTTGAAAAACGGCTAACACACAACTACTGCTCGAGGATAATACAAGTCTAATTGTATTAGCAGTAAGGACTATAGAGTCGTATTTTGGCAGTAGGGTTTTTATATTATACGTGTCATACATACAGAAATTTGATTTTTGTAAGTTATTTGATAAGTAATGGTTCAACTATTTGTTTTGAACAAAAGTTTACCATTAAACAAAATAAAAGGTTTATTTGCTCTAGCACAGTAAAAGATGGTCTTTTATACCTTAATGAAAACCCTAATTGAAGTTTAACATTAAGAAGCTTGACTTACCAGCTAAGAGGAAAAACTTCTACGTGGCATCAACGCCTTGGTCACTTTTATCCGAATAAGATCCAAAGATTGATTGTCGAGTCTTTTCGACTTGACAGCTGTCAATCTACGAATCCTATTTAGAAGGTTAAAATGACCAAGAAGCCTTTTCAAGACTAAGGGTATTAAGCCATTAACTTGCTTGAGTTGGTTCATACGAATGTATGATACTATGAATGTTCAAGCAAGAGGAAGTTTTAGATATTTCATCATTCATTTGAATGAATACTCTAGATGCAGATATGTTTATTTGATGAGACTTAAGTCTGTAATTTTGAAGAGTTCAAAGAATATAAGACTGAAGTCAAAGAGTCAAATTAGAAAACATATCAAGGCACTTCGATTAGATCGAAGTAGTGATAAGTATCTAAGTTCAGAGTTAAATAGAATTTCTCAAATGAAATTAGATCTCAACTATATATATGAGATACGTCTTGGCAAAAATGTATTGCAGAAAGGAGAAATAGAACTCTGATAATGATGGTAAGATTCATGAAGAGTCATGCTACCCTATGAATTTCGTTTTGGGGTCTTGCACACAAAACGACAAACCTAGTTCTATCTAAGTCAGTTCCTAAAACACTGATGGATCTGTAGCTAGGGTGAAAACCCTGTATCTTTTATCTTCGGATTTAAGGTAGCCTGGTCCACGAGTTAAGGATGGATCCTGACAAGTTAGAATAAAGAACAAAGGTTTACTTGTTCTAAGGTTATCCTAAGAAGAACGAGAGGTGGTATATTTTGTAATTTGAGAAATCACAAAAGATGTTTGTGAATATTTCAAAGATAATTACATAGATAACCATAAAGGGTGAAAGCAAAGTAGTGTTAAAAGAAATAACAGTATTAGATACTGATTTCCATAAACCCTTGATAATTGAAAATATATTAGACACATGTGATGTAGAGACGTGTACACGAGAGCAGCATTGTAGTGGGAGGATTGTCAGGATACCTGACAAAGATGCCTAAGATTAATCTAAGTGGTTGAATCTAACATATCTGATCCTGTCACATGTAATGAAGCTGTGGAAGATATAGACGCTGACCGTTTGGTCAATATCCATGGAATCTAAGTTAGAATCTCTATATTCTAACAAAGTCTTGAACTTGTAGAGGCGCCTGAAGGCTACCCTATTAGATACGATTGGGTTCTACAAGACGATAAAAGGAGAAATGGACCAAAGTAGAGACTTTAAAGCAAATCTTATGGCAAGGGATTTTACCCAGAAAGAAGAAATCATTTATGAGATCTTCTCGCCTATAGCAGGGCTTAAGTCCATAAGAATTCTCCTCTCCATTTTATCTCATTATCGTTTATGAGATTAGATAAATGGATGTAAAGGCTATGTTCTTGAACGGGAAATTTCAAGAAGTAAAGATACATGGTACAACCTGAAGGCTTCACAGTCAAAAATCAGGTACATATAATACAAGCTTAATAGATCGATTTATGATCTTAAGCAAGCGTCTAGATTATGGAGCATTAGAATTATAAGGCAATGTAGATTCTTTGGATTTATATATTTGCACTTTGTACGTAATTAATATTCTACTCATTGGGAATGATGCAAAATTTTTTTTTGTCAGTGGTCAAGATTCGATTGTCAAATCATTTTGACAAGAAAAGACCTATGTGAGACCAATGTTATTCCAAGGATCAGACTTTTGTCGTGATCATAGGAATAAGGAGATTGGTTTATCACAAGAAGCATATATGGATAAGTTGCTGGTAAGGTATAATATGACAAATTCCAAGAAAGGTTCATTACCTTTTTAGATATGGAATTTATCTATCTCGGGATCAGTATCCTACGACAACTGAAGAGATAGAGGACATGATTAGAGTTCCGCAGCGGAAGCTTTATGTATGTCATATTATGTACAAGGCCAGCTGTCTATTATGAAATAGGTCTAAGTCAGCAGATATTAGTCAAACCCTAGAATCTAACACTGGGTAGTAGTGAAAGCATATATTGGAGTACTTGAGAAGGACTTGAGATTATATGCTTGTCTACCACAGTGGTGAGCTCATTCAATAGAGTATAGAGATTCGGCTTTACAATCTGATTTGTATTCTAGATGTTTGACATTAGAATACATGTTTACTCCAGAAAGAGAAACCGTTAATTGGAGAATGTTAAGCAGAGTTGTATTGCTTACACCGCCATGGAAGTCAAATACATGGAAGCTTGAGAAGCAGCCAGTTAGATGTATTGGATTCATGATTTCCTAGTTGTTGGCTCAGAGAAACATCTAAAAGATTCCTTCACTAAAGCACTGGCACAAAAGAGTGCAAAACGGGTTTTGACACTCATGTGAAAGGAATAGGACATAAATATATAGCCAAATTGAATTTAGGGCAAGTGGGAGATTGTTGGGATTAGTGCCTTGAAAATTCAATTTGTTGAATTAATTAAACTGAATTTACAGCAAGTTGTGAGTATTTCACATAGTGATAATTAATGACGTGTGGTGGTATTCTTATATGAAATGTGTTTCATAGGAAAAGACTTTGAATACCGAAATCACGTGTCATTAAAGTTCTAGTCGGTAAGATAAGAATATGTTCTTATTAAGACTGTAATGTGGTTATATAAGATGATTAGTCTTTCGTCATAGGGAATGGTGATTCCAATTATAGCCCGTTGATGATTTTCAATAGGATTGGAAACATCGAACTGGACCACTGAGATTATTTATTTTATACTGTTATCTAAAATGAATAAAATCTCAGGAAGCATTGTACTCTTAATCCTGATAATATTTCGGCTTTAGGCATGTAGTGTTAGTCACTGTAACATACTCGAACTGAGGCCTCGGTAACGGGTGGTCAAAATACTTTGTATGATTCGATGACAACATGAAATGTGCTAAAGAGTTATATTGATGGAGGAATCTGTGGCCTTACTGGAAGGTAAAAGATATCCTTGAAATAAATTTGCAAAAGTTCGAATTAAGACTTTGGCCAAAGCACTTTGCACGATGCGTCACCGAAGTTGTATGTTAAATGTGTTTCACTTACAGAGAATTTGAACTTAAGGCGAATCAATAAATTTCAAATTAGAGATGAAAAATAAATGATAGTAGTTGCAATTTATTTTTCATGGATATCAACACGGAGGAGTAAAATGCCAAATTATTCTAGATTGAGAAATTCGTGAATAATTTAATTAATTTTAGAGTGCAATAATATTTATTTAGTGGAATTAAATATTGTTAAACGGTAATTAATTATTATCATGAGATGATAATTTATTAATCCGTTTGGAGCTAAAATTAATTAGTCCTGCAGGTCCCCCTGCAAGCCCCAATTGAAAACCCGAAGAGAAAATATTAAAAGGAGAAAGAGAAATGAATTTTCAAAGTGTTTGAAAACAGTCAAGGGATTTATTTTAAGAAAATAAATCAAGTTCCAAAAAGTTGGAAATGCCGGAATTTTATTTTGGAGAAAATAAAATTTTAAATTAAAAAAAAAAAGGTTTGCTGACGTGGCATAAGGATGATGTGGCAGCTGACGTGGCAAACCACGTCAGCAGGTCGGGTCCCAGCTAGAGTTGACGCGGCGCCCGCCTGTGCGGCTGAGATTGCGCCGCGTCATCACTAATGAATGGCCCAGATTGGTTTGGTAATGGGCCGGTCAACAGGGTCGGTCAACGGGTCGGACCATTGGATAGGGCCAGGTAAACGGGCAGGATCAAACCGGGTCCGGTCCGGGTAGGACCAGACCCGGACACGTGTCACGAGATGGTGGTCTGTGCGTGTATGACATGCACCAACACACAGCCGCCGCGTGGCATGCGTGTGAGGCGCGTTCGGCGCGTGCTGGCGGCGGCCGACTCGTGGCACCGCGTTACGCCACATGGCACCCTCTGATTGATCGGATTGTACGCGGTTTATACGCAGTTTGTGCAAAAGGACCGAAATACCCTCAATTTTTGGGCTATAAATAGGGGGGTCCGATGCCTATTTCTTCATTCCATTTCCAGCCAAATTTTGGCGGCAGAATCGTGCTGCTGCTGAACTTCTCTTTCCCTTTTTTTTAATTAATCCTAATTATGGATTAATTAATTATATAATTAATATATAAACCACTTAATTATTAGAAAATTAGGGAATTTTTTAGTTTAGAAAATATTTTTCTAGAAAATATTTTCTCTAAGTATTTAGAGAAACACTTTCGAAGTCCACACTCCGAGGGTGTCCCTGGGGTTATTACAGGGAAGCTCTGCCGGTTTCACGAGGAGATCAGGTGTCGAGTTCTCAGGAGGTGAATTCGGTAGTTGGAAAAATGTTGTTAGATAGCCATGTTTGCAGTACGGTAATAGTTTTCAGTTATTTTATTTTTAAGCATGATAAATTATGTGCTCTTAAGTGTTAATTGCATGTTAGATATTTATCTGCTTAAGTGATTTAAAATTTATTATCAATTGCATGTATATACTTGAGTAGATCCGGCTAAGTCTTCCGCTTTGTATTAAAATGTTTTAGAAATATTTTAATACTTGTATTATAATAAAAATTTTGAAATGTGGTCCCGGACTGCTACTGTTCTGGGCCCACCTCCCAACAGTCTCCGCCCTAGAAACGAACTGTACAAGAGAATGAACAATGTGTACCAGTGAGAGGAGACTCAAAATGACCAAATAGGACGCTCGGCAATGTAATGATCATGATATGAATGAAGAAAAGATGCTATAATGTAATGAACACGTTCATGTGCACTATTAAAGTCTTAAAGACATATAAACAGTCAATTCGTTCATTCAATGAAGTATTCGTATTCAAACGAATTCATATCCTTCACATTTCACGTCAAAGGAATTTAAATCATATAATCAAGTCATTGGGTCTTTCGTTCACTTTCATTCGAAGTCATAATTCCACATTTTCAATCAATTTAATTCAAGAATTCAAGTAGGAGCATAGCACGTATTAAATAACATTTAAATTTAGAACATAAACAATTAAACACATTCAATCGCATTTACAATTAGAAAATAAACAATTAAATACATTCAATTAAATTTAGGAAATTAAATCAAATATGAAATAGGTAACAATTAAATTCTATATTCAATTAAATCAATTATTATTAAATATTTAAGAAACATATATAAATATATAACTAAATATGTATGCATATATTATATTATATATATATATATATATATATATATATATATATATATATATATATATATATACATGTACGTAGCACGTAACAACATTATGCATGCAACTAATTTAGAAAATGCATGCAAGCTTAAGCACCAAACCAATTTCATATGCATGCAAATTTATTAAATTCAATTCATGCATGCAACTATTTCCTAAAATGCATGCAAGTTCATGCATGATACAATTTTACATGCATGCAATTCCACACAACCCCACAACTCATGCATGAAACATTAAGAAGGAAATGAAAGCATGCAGTAGCAGCAGCGGCTCCACAGCACAACAGCAGCAGCGGGTTATGAGTTCAAAAGGTGACACACCCGTGTCACCAACATAGAACAAACCGAGACACCCCCGTTTCTCGGTACAGAGATATCAGGCAAAAGTTGCACCTCCGTTACATGCTAGAAAGGAAAATATGACACCCCCGTGTCATATGAACGCAGCAATTCACAACAAAGCAAAACTCCCCTGTTTCATAGCTTAAAACGCAGCAACATCTAAAGCAATATGCAAGCAAGATATGCAGCAACTAATGGCAAGAAATGCAGCAAGAATTCAGCCAAAACAAATCCCACAAAGCCATGAAAACTGACAGCAAAAGCAAGGAGTAACGCAACAGTTTTTACAGCAACATTTCCAGGCCAAAAACAAGGCATAACTCGACGAAAAACAGAGCAACACCAAATCAATCTTCAACCAACGTGTTCATGTATGTTAAGGTCACAAATATGCAGCAAAAAGACTCCAAATGAACACACAAATCAGTTCCAAAAGAGCTCACCCGTGTAAAGCAGTCACACGTGACATTACATGAAGTTTTTCCCAAAGTTCCATAATTGATATCTCATAAATACTTTAACTACCATGCAATCAATGCTCATAACTGAGAAGAGGATGTCAAAAAAATCATTTTCAAGCTTGGAATCAATCAAAACCATCAAGAAACGAATGAGATCAACAAATTTACCCCAAACCTCTTATTTCGAACTCAGCCCAAAAACCCCATGAAACCATGACGTTACAACCTCTCCCCCTTAAAAGAATTCGTCCTCGGATTCACTATCTGTCTGAAAACAATTAATGAAGGAACCCCGTTCCTCACAAACAACAAGGAGAGAATCCCCGTCTCTCAAAGAACAATGAGAGAACCCCGTCTCGCAAAACAACAACGAGAGAACCCCATCTCTCAAAAGCAACAGAGAGAGAACCCCGTCTCTCAAAACAACAACGAGAGAACCCCTTCTCTAGCAAACAGGTAACGAATTTCAAAATACAAAATACAATCACAACGAAGAGCAACTAACAAGGAGAAAGTATCAAAACATCTAACATCGATTAAACAACAATTGTTAACACATCAAAGAAATCAAAGCACAGATTATCGAAATTATTTAAATTAACAAGGCGTGTATGCATATGCCATGGATGTCTGAGGTACCGTTCACCGTGGAAATGAATTTGAAGCCAATTCCTTTCTGGTCCCAAGGTATGGTCTGAACCCAAAAGCTAGCTCGACTCTTGGTTTGTCTTTAATATCTTCAACGTGTTACCGGAGAAACTGATAAGGCTCTCGACTGGTCCTATTCTTAATTCCACTCTGATTCTTATATCTTCTTACCTTCTTCCATTTCTTGGTTATACGTTAACCTTGATCCAATCAACCTGCCCTTCCAAAACGAGTTTTACCCTACATCTTAAAATTTCGGACCGGTCTTCTTCACGGTTCATGCCTCCTTCTATAATTTGGTGAAACCCCTGAAATTCAATAACCTTTTAGATTAATAATCACAGCCTTCTTGACGAGTTCTTTCCAAATCGGGTTTTGATCATCGATTCCCAAAAATTTGGATTAATCTCCTCGTGGATCATTTCCTTACCCCTTCATCCTCTTAGAGCCATTAAGTGTGCATTAAATTTCAGTTCACCCAATTTTCTAATCAAGGGAAAACTTCCTTGATACTTCTTGAGATTCAATTCAAGTCCTTCCATAGTTACTTCTTTCTGATTCCTTTCTGCTCAAATTCCTTCTAACTTGTTATGGAAAAACGACGAGCGATGCAGTAGGGTTTTATTTTGTTAATTGATGTCCGAACTCCTCCAATACTTAGCCATAATACCCTCTATGGTTGTCATCACGAATGAATGAATTTGATTTAATTTCTGTTCCATAAGGCAATTTAATGGTCTCGCAGAAGCTCTTCCACCATTCCATTATTTTCCAAAATCTAAATCCCATGTATAGAAATGCTCGCCAAACCCTCTCCTCAATATCCCGTGGTGGCCTTCAACACTAAATTAATACTTAACGCTCACTTAACCGTTTATTCATTAAGGTTCTTTTAGTTAATTCCGATCACCACCATTAAGACTTCCAGGTCTTCTTTAATTTGAAATTCCGTTATTCCTACTAAAATGTTTCCTCGAGCACCAATTCAATCTTCCAATTTTTTTCTCGGTCGTGCTCTCCCCCTTAAATTTCTATTGTCGCGTGTTAAACTCCATCGATTCTTCTTTTGTCGAAATTCTGGATAAATAATTCCCATTAGGAAGGCTTTAATCAAAAGGCCAACCCCAAAGTTTTGCTTTTCAGCTTCCCTCCTACTTCGCTTGATGTCCTAACCCCTTTCCTAATCTCGTCTGATCCAAACACCCCGCAATCAACTCTAATCTTGCTTCCCTTTATAAATTCCCGTTTCCATTAACCTATCCTTTACTTGAAATTCTTTGTTTCCCCGAAGTCATCTTCATTGAATTCGAAAGTGGCTCGGTTAAGTAATACTTGATAGTTGAGATGAAAGAACTTCCTATCAATTAAACACTAGAATGCATGTCGGGTTAAAGTTGACGATGCATGTGTCACGTTTACATCAAGCAATTATGCAACACATTAGCGAAACGAAACCAAATAGAAATACACGGATAAACATAAGGCTAAAAGAGTAAATAATTAATGCGAAGTATGATGCACGTGCTATGAATGTTTTGGAACCTGACACCAATGTGGTAAGCTATTAGCTCAGTAGCTTTTCTTCGTTCCTCAAATCCCGAGGTAACTTTGACTTGGTGATTATTCCTTGTCTTTCCCACGGTCTTCAAGTTTTCCATGAATCTTTTTGCATCACTTGTATCTTCCACTGTCCGGAATTGAAATTTCACGATCCCTGATTTTTTCGACATCCACTGAACTAGCCTCTACATTTACCCCCGAGAATCGCCCTTCAACCTTGCTCAAATTCTCTTACAAAAATGAACCCCAATGTAATTCTGAACCCTACTTCTCGCCATTACTGTGATCAAGACTCCCATGCTTATCCTTTGTGAGTTTAATTCACCTTCAATTGCTTATACATGAGCGCAGGATTTCCTTGCAAAGAGTCTCTCCCCGAGAATAATCCTTCAACCAGCCTTTGCCTTTCTTTATCGTTCCCATTTGTTGCTCCATATCTTCCAATTCTACTTCACAGCATGACAATTCAACTTGGATTTGAAGAAAAAACGAACTCAAATCCCGTCCTCAATATCGCCAACTTCCCTAAATTTGTATTCACACAATTACTTGCCTCTCTCTACTCCCTTCCAGACTCGTTTCCCATCTTTAATCGGCATCCAGAGCACCCAAATCCAACTCTTCCTAGTCTTAACTTCAACAACCTCGATTTCTAATCACTAGGCGTAGTTAGAAATCCTTCTTTGTCGACCCTTGGTTCATAACTTCTACCGAACCCATTTCACCTTGACTTTTCGTAATTATTAACACCTCTTCAATGATCCGAATCTGGGACCAAAATACCTTCAAGGTGTATTCACTTCATTCCTTAGGTTGAACAGTCCTGTTGAATCCAATTATAGCATCTTATGGAGGAGAGCCATATATATATATCCATATTAGGAGTCATAAATATTTCCCGATCAATTCCTATTTCTACGAATATCCCTCTATAGTTAAATCTCTTAAGTCGAACTTCCATTTCAACTCCTATCCCTTGAACTCTAGCTCTATCTATGAGGACTACGCCTCTCGAATTCTCTATATCTTTCGCTGATGCATCATTCCTATCCTCCATGCCTCAGAAAGGACTTGTAGTAAGGCATTGCTAGTATGATACTTGGCCGTGGTTTGATAGCATCTTCATGACCTGTATTTTATAACTTATTTCAAGGATATATGCATGCGATTAGGACATACGTATGGCACATATTCAACACGAAAGACACGGATTCAATATGAAATGCAACAAGTAATTCAACAAAATTTAAAAGAGAAAGACAATTTTATATTCAAGATCAATGCAATGCACACATTATCACATAGTTCCTATGCCGAACGACCTAGACTGACCCACACAACACGAGAACCTAGGTTTTGCAACCCTAGGCTCTGATACCACTTATAGATGTAGCACCCGAGACGATAGGCACCACATCCCTCGCACTATGAATGTACTCCACATATGAAATAGGCAGTCCATACATGAATCGGACTCACAGCGAACGGGTGACAAGTAAAACCACAGTCCTGAATAGGCGGAAGCTAACCCCAAAACAGTCAACAATAACTAAAATGCGGAAGCAAGAAAATCATTCATGTAATACCAAAGAAATAAACGAAATCCAACAAGATTATAAATACGGGTTCCACTAATCAATACACCTGTCCTAACCTGTCCCGAATCAATACAAGGCAACAACATAACAACGGGTTCAACTAGCTCCAGAACCTGTCCCGAAATAATATTAGTTTACTAAGGCACAACGACCAACAATAAAAGATCAATACAATACTTAGAAACCATATAGTATGCAGTGAGTGTAAATAAGTGGGACTAGAACAATGACTCGACACTCTAACTCCGCCTAGTAACCAACACCTGCAAAAGAAATTGGAAAAGGGGGAAAGAGGGGTCAGTCTCTAGAAGACTGAGTGAGCAGGAGCGATACATATATAGAAACAGGCGCATGCAAGTCATAAATCCCGAGCAAGGTTTTATTTAAAATTAGTTCCCAAGAGGGCAAGAGAATAACTAGGCAATGCTCGGACTTTACGACTAATCATATTAAATTTATTAAGTTCATAAATCATACATAAACATTAAGGCTCGGCGAGTGAGCGTGCATTCTCTCCAACCAAACCACGACCGTGTACGACAAGTTCATGCATGATACAATTTTACATGCATGCAATTTCACACAACCCCACAACTCATGCATGAAACATTAAGAAGGAAAGGAAAGCAGGCAGTAGCAGTAGCGGCTCCACAGCACAACAACAGCAGCGGGTTATGAGTTCAAAAGGTGACACACCCGTGTCACCAACATAGAACAAACCGAGACACCCCCGTGTCTCGGTACAGAGATATCAGGCAAAAGTTGCACCTCCGTTACATGCTAGAAAGGAAAAGATGACACCCCCGTGTCATATGAACGCAGCAATTCACAACAAAGCAAAACTCCCCTGTTTCATAGCTTAAAACGCAGCAACATCTAAAGCAATATGCAAGCAAGATATGCAGCAACTAATGGCAAGAAATGCAGCAAGAATTCAGCCAAAACAAATCCCACAAAGCCATGAAAACTTACAGCAAAAGCAAGGAGTAACGCAACAGTTTTTACAGCAACATTTCCAGACAAAAAACAAGGCATAACTCGACGAAAAACAGAGCAACACCAAATCAATATTCAACCAACGTGTTCATGTATGTTAAGGTCACAAATATGCAGCAAAAAGACTCCAAATGAACACACAAATCAGTTCCAAAAGAGCTCACCCGTGTAAAGCAGTCACACGTGACATTACATGAAGTTTTTCCCAAAGTTCCATAATTGATATCTCATAAATACTTTAACTACCATGCAATCAATTCTCATAACTGAGAAGAGGATGTCAAAAAAATCATTTTCAAGCTTGGAATCAATCAAAACCATCAAGAAACGAATGAGATCAACAAATTTAACCCAAGCCTCTTATTTCAAACTCAGCCCAAAAACCCCATGAAACCATGATCAAAATCAGGGATGAATGAATGAAAATGACTCATATTGAATGTACATAACATAACCAAGCTTACCTTGTGGATTAATGGAGGTTTGGAAGCAGATTTGAGCTTGAATCTCTTGGTAGGGCTTGAGCTACGGGAAAAACTGGGAAGCAGATGATGTTTGGGAAATTTTCAACAAGTGGAAAGGGTTATCTCGGTTTGGGGTGTTTATGGCTGAATAAAGGGTTGAGTTAGGGTTCCATAGAGTCTAACCATGGTTAATTTGGTCAGCAATTGAATAAGTTATGGTCATTTTAGTGCAACAGGGTCAGTTTGGTCGCCGTTTCGTTTTTCGGTTGGATTTCAGAGGTTCAAATGACGTTAGAAAAGATAAGGCTAAATTCACTAAACTCGAATTTTCATTACGAGTTCAGCGAAGTTGACGGAACTTGAATCCGAGTTCCCGAGCTCAAGATATTAAATACGGAACCAAGGGTGCGCTAAGTACTCGTTAGCCCCCGACTTGGATTCCAAAATTCAAATTAAATTCGAAACACATGCAAATGAATCCGAAAATATGAAAAGAACATATATTCATATACAAGACACGTATAAGTTCAACATATTAAATTTGCACGAAATTTCGGTATTAATTCAAATAGAAACGAAACACGTAATTGTCACTCATACGCAATGTAACAATAAAATTCATAATATTTCCAAATAATATAAAATTCAAAAGCATAATAAATACATGCATGCATAATTATTAATTAAAAAGGTTTGCATGATTTCATGCAAATACATTAAACAACTCGTGCACAATTAACATATATATATATTTATATAATATAAACATATTTAATATCAATATTATTAAAATAAAGTAATGAACATTTAATATTATTAAAGTAAAATTAAATATATAAAACACGTATAAATAATTATTTCGCGCAATTTGGTAAACACATACGTCATGCTATACTACTAAAAAAAACTGGGGCGTTACAACCCAGCATAAGCTTTGAATTAGTTGTCTAAGGCGACACCCTTTAAAGCTTATACCTAGGACTACAGAGTTAGCCCATAATGTATCAATGGAATCTCAAGTCTAAGGATTACTTAATCACATCAATGACACGTGAGATATTTCCTGATCTGGAAATTTCTATTTCCATATATGGAAACTTCCTTTCCCATTTAAGAATCTTCTCACACGGGACAACTCAGTGTACTTACTTAGAATGAGTAAGCACCCCCATGTATCATGCATGTATCAGCAATACACTTTGCACCCCATGAAACAAGGTGGTCCTTCTGAAGGGCATGATCACACGAGTAAGACTCGAACGAGTCAGGCTAACACTCCCACTGTCTATAGGACTCATCGGCTTGGAGTGATTTCTAATCATGACTTATGTGATATAGGGATCGTCTCATTGTAGCACCCCGGAGCGAAGGGCACCACATCCCCCACACCATAGCCAGACACGTGTAACGAAATGGAAACACCGCACACGTGCCAAGCTATGGCGAACGGGTGACAAACAAAAACATACACCCTAGCTAGGCAGTCTAGACCCCAATACAGAGTGCGCATTAAACATAATTTCACGGAAGCATTTAATTTCAAATCATAACATGCTAGCAATTATCATATCATATCCATCATATAGAACTTATGCAATTTATATACAAGGCAAATATACATTATTTAATCTCAGGCCAAAAATTAAGTATCAAAATATACATATTTCAAAATTGTCAAAGTACATAAGTAAGGTTAGCAAAATTGCATGTGACTCGGGCTAGTCTCAACTGACGACTCAAAGACAACCGCCTAGCTCAAAACTCCAAAAGCACATGCAACTCAAAGAAAGGGGAAAAAGGGAAACAACAACGAGGGTTAGTCCTAATGTCTAGTGAGGGGGCTAACACATGCACCCATAATACGTATAGAGCAACGCACTTAACGAATTTCGTAAAAGATCCGTGAACCGGGGATGGTTTTTACAAGTTAAATCATTTCCCGTGCTATTAAATATATATACTTAAAAGAAGTTAAAGGCCAAAGGCCAAAACAACCAACTTTAAGTATTTAAGAGTTCATTCCCGTTTCATAGATTTATTCGTATACACACTAACTTGGCGAGTACGAGTTCTCTTTCCCAACTTCTCATAAGCAAGGCATAAGCATAATCAAAACATAAATCATATAACATCCTTCTCCAGGTGATAGAGGGTAGCAAGCCCTAACTATCAGCAAAATGCACACAAGACAAGGATTAATTACGTCCTTCAAACCTTCAGCGGTTATCTCCGCCGGCTCAAGAAAAACACCCTTCCTCAACCTCCTAAGGTCGGGTGAGACTCTCACATGGAGAGCGTTGATGGGAGAGCTCGACGACCCCACGGCCAACCCGAGATACCATGCCACTCTCCGGGGCCCCATTGCATAACTCAAAAGGCATAATTTTCATAACTCAAAAAACATAATTTTCGTAAGCTCATCTTTCAAAGCCCATGACTCGCTACACATGCACACATATCAAAGCTTTTCAAAAGAACAACGAAAATAGGACATACGTAAGTATAAAAGCATTTTCAAAGTCTTATAACAAAATGGGACGAGCCCTTAAATTACATACCATGCACATATCTATCATATAATATACTTTGTTCACATGCGGGCTTCAAAACACGTAGGGTTGTAGGTCATAATAGCTAAAAGGACGAAAACCTCACCTTTCCAACGTAATGGAGCAAAAAGGATAAGAAACGGATGTAAATGAATGCCTACGGAACCTCCTCGTTACGCACGGGACCAAACTCTGAACAAAGGAAACAACAAAAGATATCCTTAGACTTAAAATGTACCAAATAGACGCTCGGCAAATGCAGATGACAAATAAAATGCATATGAAATGCAACACTCAGGGCATATGCGTTCATATTTCACATATTTCACATTGAACAATCCTATAAATCCAATATTTTCAAGTTAATACATAAATTAACATGTTAGCACATCACTCAAGTCATAAATAAATAAGATATTAGCATATTAAACGAATAAATGAAGTACTAGCTCATTCATGCATATTAGAAAGCACTTAAGCCACATAAGAGCACATAACAACATAAATAAAAAACGAGCAACTAAATTCGATCACAAATCCATATTATACAAGGTAACACATATTACAACATGTTAACAATGCATACATATTGCAAGAGTAGCAAGAGGAGATCACACGAGATGAATAAATGGAGCATTAATTTAAGTTTGCACATAGGGTAGCACGTATGACATATAAGATCACATCTTGCACGTTTCACATCAAATGAATCCATAAACTTGATAAAACACACATAACATGTTATCCAAACATTAAATACACCAAAACCATGCATTAGCAAGTGATAGCACAACATATCATGCATATAAACAAGCATACATCACATTAGGAACAAGATCGGCGAGGAAAACGAACGAAACGAACAAACAAACGAAGAAAACACACTCCCCCACTAACGGCCGTTAGTCCCCAAAACACACTCCCCCACTAATGGCCTTTAATGGGGACAGAAGCAACCTGTTGGGAGTAACGGTCGTTACTCCTAAAGAAAGCCATAACCGCTAATGGGCGTTAGGGCTACGCAGACAGCCACAACTCGAAAAACCAGCTCTCAAACACCCCAAAACTCCAAGTAATCCATACAACCATTGTAAAATCCCGCTCATCTGACTTATAAGGTACGCCACGTTTCAACCTTTTTATGTGTTTAATTATGTGATTTTGTGTTTCCCGTGGCCCTATTTTGAACTCTTTTAGAGTTTAGGGGCCCCTTTGTAATTTTCTCTTTTTAGGGGTTTTTCAGTCACTACTCGTTCGATCAAGATTTTGACCTCTTTGACCCCTTCAACGCGTTCGGGGCATCAAAACGAGTCCGTAGACTCTAAGTTTGCCCAATTCTGACGTCGTTAGCCTTTCCTCCCGATCGTTTTGTGCGCGAGGACCCGGGATAAAAGACCCGAATCCTTGTTTTTCGTGCCAATCATTAGACCTCAACTCTCTCTCCTCCCTCTCCTGCGATTCACACTGTTCACACACATTCAAGATGTAAAAACATGCACAACCCGGAACTCGGCCATTTCTCGATGGAATTCGACGAATTTATTGTCCATTTCG
Source organism: Lantana camara (assembly GCA_037501455.1). Classification (NCBI taxonomy): domain Eukaryota; kingdom Viridiplantae; phylum Streptophyta; class Magnoliopsida; order Lamiales; family Verbenaceae; genus Lantana; species Lantana camara. The sequence continues at coordinate 66,910,057 of CM074862.1, forward strand.
AAGAGCTCGATGACGCGGTCACAACCGTACAAAGATCTTGGCCCGACGACAAGCCGAGGTGGCCCTTTTCGCCGATTTACAGTCGCGGCGGGTGGAGGCTCAAACCATCGCGACTTCACCGCCCCCTCGCGGCGGCTTCCGGCAACCCTCCGGCGACACGCGCCCCATACCCAGACAGAGGAGTTCCCGGAGTTTTGTTTGACGTCGGTGGCGCGGCCATCCGGGCTACAATGGCGCCGAATGCGCGTCACTGTAGCGGTGAGTTTCGCCGCCTTTTGGCGGCGTTTTGCAATGAAGCTTGATGATTTCCAAGGTTTTTGATCCTCCTGAGTTCGATTCCGGGGTCAATTTGAGCAATCGGAGGCCGTAGGTGGCTGAATGGCCACGGCGCAGCGGTGGTTCGATGGCGGTCGGCTCTGGTGACTTTTTCCGGCGAATAGCTTATGGGTTTTGAAGAGCTCATCACGGGCAACACAATGCCTTTTACGGATCTCATTTTCGTTCACCAGTTTGGAAGTAATTTGGATTTGAAGATTTTGGGGTTTCGTGTTCTTAGATCTGAAATTGGAGATGTTTGGCTTTGAATTTTCATAAATTGATCAAGGATTTGGAACGAGCACGAAGAATACTTGCACGAGTGAATTTTGGGGATTTTTCCGGCACACTCCGGTAGCGGCGTTCCGACGGGCTTTGGACAGTTTGTCCACCTCGTCGTGATGAGTCCAACGTCACTTTTCATTCGTCAATCGGATGCCTGGTTGATTTGTTGTGATTTACTTTGTGTAATTTGAATATTTGAAATTAATTGTTTCAATTGCGATAAATTGTTAATTGCTTGAATTGTCGATGGAATTGTATCCCGATGTTTATGAAATCATGTACTAAATAAATTATGATATGAATTGATGCTTTGATTTGCAATTTGAATTCCGATATATCGTATTTGAGCTATTTGTCTAACTTGAAGGGGTGTTTGTGTAATTTTGGGAACAATATGAATTTCTTTGATTTAATTAAATAAACCTTGTCCATTGAATTCGTTATGTGAGATATGAATTGAGTATACAATATATGAAATTATATGACTTGAATTAATTAATCCTAGCTACTTGATAAACAAATATACTATTCATGACTACGTAGAAATGAGTTATTATGCCGTAGATAATTAAACTTGGAACTTTTGTAATTTAAAGTTTAATTACTTAATTAAAGGTGTCTATTGTACGATATATGAATTATATGAAATTGTTTGCTTTGATTTACCCGATTCTTGTCCTTCGAAAACGAGCATGCTATTCTTGATAACGTAGAAATAATTTACGTGCTATGTATGATTTAATTAGCCACTCTTAGAAATAAGAAATGATTTATTCGTATAAATATGAATTGCGTAGAACTTGTAGGATTTAATTAGGAACTTTTGCGCATAGGAAATGATTTAATTGCACAAGTATGAATTGAATATGCAATGAGTAAATTAATATGAAATAATTTGAATTGCTTTGCCTTTCGATTTTTTTTAATTGCATTAATTGTGCACATGAATATGTTCTAATGTGTAATATGACTTCATTAAATTATATAATGTTTTGTCTTGCCTGAAATTAATATGAATTTGAATCTTGCTTATGTGATTTCATCCCTTAAGTGCTTGAGCATTGCCGTGCGTCTCTGTGTGGTTGTCTGAGTCTGAGTCTGAGCCCTGTGTTGTGTTTCATGTGTCCAGTTGGTTCAGGTGCACCCGGGGTGGTGACAAGTGGGGCGTGCAGGTTCCGGGGTGGACCATTTGTTGTGTCTTCGGTTGTGTTTGGTACCTGGTGAGGTTAGGATATAGTTAGACCCTATATAACGTGCTTGTTTTTGAATGCATGCGGTTTATAAGCCTTATATATGTGTAGATATGTGTGAAGTACGTATTCTGTTGGTTTTGTCATATGATTTGATTTGAAAAATTATGAAACGCTATATATAAGCCTATGTATGCTTAGTTTCGTCTTGATATGATTTTGAGGTCAATATGCGTGTTATGTACGTACGATATGATAAGTACGATATGCATGAAATTTGTCTGTCTGTCTGTAGCGGGTTAAGTTTCCGAATTATGTGTGTTTATATATGTGTTGGGCCCCGGAGTTGTGGGTAAGGGAGACCCGGGACGGCCATGGGGTCGCCGGTTGCAACCCCTGTGCACTTCCCCATTTTGATAGGATCAACCCGGAACCCACTAGGAGGTTAGTGGGGGATGGAGTCCTTGGGCGTGGGTGTCATGAAACTCACGACCCTGACGTATATGTGTGGATGGTTAGGGTATGTACAACCCTCCCATCATCCGGAGTAGAGAAGGTACGTTTGTTTTGATTTCGTCTGTTTATGCATATATGTGATATGAAAGAGTTGGTTGGATGTGTACTCGTACCCGTCGAGTTTTACGTTTATCAGTCATATGTTCGTGAAACGGGGGTAGATTTGTAAATTAAGATAGAATTTGGTATACTTTTAAACTAAAATATGCTCTAATATGTGTGCTAAGTCTGCATGAATTTGAACGTATGCTTTAATCAGTGTATAAGTTAAGTTTTGTTCGTTCTGTTTTGATAAGTCACCCTATATATATATTATCACGAGAAAATGTTTTAGTGTGCAAAAACTAATCCCGGATTCACGAACATTTAGTTTGGAACTTGCTGTGCTCTATATATATGTAGGTGTGTGTGGGTTGCCCCTCGCTCAGTCTTTGGACTGACCCCTCCCGTTTTTATGTTTTTAGTTGTAGGTTCAGGCCGTTGGAGTTCGTGCTAGGGGGCGGTGTGTCGAGTCTGTTGAGTTTGTGTCTGTTCTTTTAAGTCTGTTAACTATTTTGTTTGGATTCATGATTCGTAAATTCTGTATAAGATATGTTACATGCATGTTTGACATTATGAGTCGAATGTTTGGAATTCGGGACAGGTTAGCGCAGGTGCTCGGATTAGATGAACCCGTTGTGATTTTATGATTATTCGGGACAGGTTCCTAGGGCAGTTGAACCCATTTTTTTGTGTAATTGTTTGGGACAGGATAGGACAGGTACCGAATTAGTCGAACCCGTGTAGTTGATTTTGATGTCTGTTTTGCACTGTATGTTTTATGTAAGAAAGTTTTCGAAAAGTTGACATTTCGTACTGCTTATGCTGTCATGTTATGCATTCTTTCTTTTGTACAGGGTTAGGTACCGCCTAGCTAGTGTGTGTGTGTTTTCGTTTGTCACCAATTCGCTGTGACTTGGTGTGTGTGCGGAGTCTTCGTTTCGTATACGTATCGGGTCATAGTGCGGGGGTGTGGTGCCCCACCGCTTAGGGTGTTACAACCATCAAGCCAACACATGTAGGTAAGTTAGAGTAGCAAAAACTCATGCATTTCAAGCCATTAAATGGTCCAAACTTGCAACAACACATGTTAGAAGTGAAAAGAGATTAAGTTCATGCAAAACCTCCAAATTTCATATATGGAAAAGTCAAGAATTCTCAATTAACACTCAAAGCAAGTTCATATATATCATCAATGATGTCTTAGGAGCAATATACAAGCTTCATATCAAAAGATTTCACAAGAGATCAGGCTATAATCAACAAATTGCTCCAAACCATCACTATTCATCACTTAGGCCATATAATGCTCAATCCATGGTGAAATCTTGCAAAATGGAAGTTAAAATGATCACAAAGTCATGGAGAAACAAATATAAATTTACCTCTTTGATTGGGAGAGAATTGATGGTGATTGGAGCTCAAACCCACAAGAAAATGAATAGTGACCCTTCTTCCTTCTTCTCTTCACTTGGATCAGATTTCGAAATGAGGCTGATGGGGAGAGATAGAGGCTTAACCCATGTCATAAAAGTCATGGTTTAGCTTTAATTAGGGTTAAAGTGGGGTCCACAATCGCAAGACTAGTCAAAAAGTGTCTCCTTGGGTCTAGGTGCTCATTTCAGTTGAATTTTGGAGGTTCAAATGGGCTTAGAAAAATATGAGGCTAGGTTCCTTGGCTTCCTTTCTTTTTTATGAGTCCAATGCCTCTTCTGGAATTCGAATCCGTATTCCCTAGCTCAAGTTATGTCGCCCGGAACCCAAAACGAGCTAAAAATTAAGTTAAACAAATCCCGTTTCACAAAACGAGCTAAAAACTAAGTTAAACAAACTCTAAAACACGTAACGAGCATCCAAGCATGTTCATAACTCACATATTTCATGCATACCAAGATTTCACAAAAATCGGAATTGAAATCAATCGCATATAGATCAAATTCTAGAGCACATAGGCATAAACATTCAAAGTGCAAGTTATACCCTAGCAAATACTTCATATATATCAAGATGAGATTATATTGATCATTTAAATCCCATTTAAACCACATAAGTGCATAATTAATTAAGTTAAATGCGCATATAAGACTCTCGTTACTACGTACCTGTAGGACGAGCGGGATGTTACACACATGAACCACATCTCCTAAATGGTTGAGTCCTATAAGTCATATTGATTATGGGAGTTCTTATACATCCGCAGTTAAAGTAAACATACATTCAAACAAGAGCATATATAGAAGTGTTGCCTTAATTCGTATTATTTAAGGATTGTCTGTGATTTACAAAAAAGGAAAATACTAAAGAAGACTATTACATCGACTTTTGGCGCACTATTCCTAGCAATCTCCCACTTGCCCATCAAAGCCATTCAGCAGCTAACCTAAGTCCCATCTTCGCAAGATGACCTTCGAAAGCTTCTCGACTAAGGGATTTAGTAATCGGGTCTGTTACGTTCTCTGCTAATGCTACCTACTCAATTTACACATCACCTCTTTTGATGATATCACAGATTAAGTGATACTTCCTCATAATGTGCTTGGTCCGTTGGTTAGATCTTGGTTCTCTTGCTTGAGCAACCACCCTAGTGTTGTCACAAAATACAGTAATGGGGTCTTTCATGCTAGGAATAATATTCAATTCTTAAATGAAGTTTCTAATCCAAACACCTTCCTTAGCTGCATCAGTTATAGCTAAGTATTCGGCCTCAGTGGTCGAATCTGCAGTCGTCGTTTGCTTAGAACTTTTCCAACTCACTGCTCCGTCGTTAAGGCAGAAAATGTATCCTGACATTGACATAAAATCATCTAAGTCAGACGCAAAGCTTGTATCGCAGTATCCTCCGATTACTACATCTTTCTGTCCTCCATATACTAAGAATAAGTCCTTAGTGCTTCGCAAGTACTTTAGGATATTCTTCACGGTAGTCCAGTGACCTTCTCCAGGGTCTGATTGGAAACGGCTCATTACACTAAGTGCATACGCCACACCCGGTCGAGTACACAACATTGCTTACATTATGCTACTTATTGCTGAGGCATAAGGCACATGAGTCATTCTTTCCTTCTCAAGGTTTGTCGTAGGACACATCTTCTTAGAAAGACATGTTCCTACACTCATGGGAAGAACTTTGTTCTTCGCATTCTCCATACTGAACCATTTCAGTACTTTGTCTATGTACATCGATTGTGATAGTCCTATCAATCTCTTAGATCTATCCCTATAGATCTTAATACCAAGAATGTAGGACGCATCACTAAGATCTTTCATCTCAAATTGGTTCGATAACCATGACTTGTTAACTTTCATGTCATCCTTCGAATTCCCAATTAGAAGGATGTCATCAACATAAAACACCAAGAATTGCACTTAAGTCTCCAATTCCTTTCTATACACGCAGGACTCATTCGAACTTTAATAAAGCCAAACGCTTTGACTGCTTCATTAAAACAAATGTTCCAATTCCTAGAAGCCTGTTTCAATCCGTAGATTGATCTTTGGATCTTGCAAACCTTTTGCTCACTCTCACTAAATCTGCAACCTATGGGTTGATCCATATAAATGTCTTTATCAATATCTCCAATGAGAAAGGCAGTTTTCACATCCATTTGCCATATCTCATAGTCGTAATATCCAGCTATGGCAAGCACGATCCGAATGGACTTTTGCGTTGCAACCGGTGAGAAGGTTTCAACAAAGTCCACACCGGGCCTTTGAGTGAAGCCTTTGGCAATGAGCCTTGCCTTATAGGCTGCAATGTTTCCATCTACTCCAAGCTTTCTCTTAAAGATCCATTTGCAACCTATGGGTTTTACCCCATCAGGCAAATCAAACAAGGTCCAAACTTAGTTGGAGTACATGGAATCCATTTTGGACTTCATGGCTTGTTTTGTGACACCCCGAAAGTCCAGGTATGTCTTTACGAGTAAGCTAAGTGCATTTTTAAGTTATTTATTTATGTATTTATGTGTTTATTATAATGTTTATATGTTATATTTGATTTATATGAATTATTTGTTAAGTGTTTTATTCGAGTTTTTGTTTAGCCCCGTTTGACCCCGTTTTTAATTCGTTTGACCCCATACTTGTTTCCAATTTTTGTAACAACTTGCTATGCATGAATTATATGATTTATAAACTTGTTTACATGCTTGTTTTACATTTTAGAACTCATTTGCTGTGGTCCTTGACCATTTATTTGTTTTGGGGACTCGAGGGCCTAACGGAGTTTTAGCGTACCTTGTGTTCCGGAGGCCGTAAGTTGAGATCGAGAATTCGGATTCAAATTCCGGAAGTAGCACTGGACTTCTAAGAAGACATGGAGCTAGGGAACCTAGCCTTGTATTTTTCTAGGCCCGTTTGGGCCTCCGAAATTTGTCCGAACCGAGCCACTCGTGCAGATTCGCCACCTTGGAGTATTTTGGCCATACCTTGCTCATTTCTTAACTAAATAAGTTGATTCTTGAGCTCATTTAACCCTAGTTAAACCCTCTATCTCCCTCCCTAACCCTCATTTCGATTTACCAAAGGATAAGGTGATAGAAGCTGGAAACCGAGAGAGAAGGAGAAGGGATTTTCTGCACTATTCACTTTTGCAATTTCAAGTTCAATACTCCTCTGATTCGCCTCAAATTCGAAAGGTAAGTCTATGGGCTTTTTTCTCCATCTTCTCCTATTTATTTTAAGTGATTATTTGCTGAATTTCTTGGAGATTTGAGTATGCTTTGGTGAAGAACATGAATAGTTAGGTTTAGCTCCAAATCTTGAATTCATGAGATAGCTTCAGTTTTTGTGGATGTTAATGCATGAATCTTGTTACCTTAAGCACCAATAACTAAATTCTTGCTCTTATTTTCATGGATTGTGAGTATGTGAAGTTTTACCATGATTGGAGGTTGGAAATGTGACTGAAAATCTGAGAATTTGAAGCTTGATTCGAACCTTGTTCTTGTTGTTCTTGCTACATAAGTTGATGCGTTAGTTGCTGTAACAGCCTCAAAACCCGCCTGTCGATATTGTCCGCTTTGGGCAATCCGGTATAACCCGGCCTTCCCTCACGGTTTTGTTTCTCCCGGTGGAATTTAAACCCGAAGGTGCCCACCCAGGAAAAAGGCCTCAACAGGGAAGAGGTATCCACCCCCTTATAAGGAAGGTTTCGTTCTCCTCCTCTTCCGATGTGGGACAAGCACTTTGAGCCTTACAGTTGCTGTCATTTTTGTCTTTGTTTCTTGCTGGTTTTGTTACTCTGCTGCTGCTGCTACTTTGCTCTGCTGATGTTGAGTGAAGAAGGAAGAATAATAGGGCTGCTACTCCTACAGTTCATTGTTGCTGTTGTAATCTCCCCGGGCAGGGAGATTTTTCTTTGATTGTGTCCCCGGGCGGGGACACTTTATGCAGTAGCTTCTGCCTTCCTATAACATCCCGATCGTTCGAATTTCTAGATACGCCGTAACGAGAGTGTTATATGTGTATTTAAATTATTGATTTATGCAAATATGTGCTATTTTGATGATTATGCGATTAATTGAAATTAATTGTTTAACTTATAACTTGATTTCAAACGTTTATATTTACGTGCTTTGGAATTTGCTCCTTACGTGCCCGAATTTAATTCCGATTTTTGTGAAATTTTGGTATGTCTGACTTATATGAGTTATGAACATGTTTGTATTTTTGTTACATATTTTAGAGTTCATTTATTTTTTTTCTTTGCTCGTTTTTGTGAAACGATATTTGTGAGGGATTCGAGGGCCTAACTAGCTTAGCGCACATTGGCTTCCGGACACCATAACTTGAGCTCGGGAATTCGGATTCGAATTCCAGAAGATGCGTTGGACTCGCAACAAAGAAAGGAAACTAAAGAACCAAAGTTTGTAATTTTCTAAGCCCATTTTATCCTCCAAAATTCAACCGAAATGAGCACTTTATGTAGAGACATCTTTGTTGACTAGTCTTACACTTGTGGGGCCCATTTAACCCCAATTAAGCCCCAAACCATGACCTTTATGACTTGAGTTAAGCTTCTAACTCTCTCCTTCAGCCCCATTTCGAAATCACCCCAGAAAGCAAGTGATAAAGGAGCCCCAAATCTGATCCAAGAGAAGAGAAGAAGGAAGAAGGGTCTTTTTCAATTTTCTTGAGAGTTTGAGCTCCAAGTACCATCAAATCTCTTCCAATCAAAGAGGTAAGTTGATATTTGATTTCTGCATGTTTATGTGGTCCTTTTAACTTCCATTTTGCAAGATTTCACCATGATTTGCTTGAGATTTGGCCTATGTAGTGAATCGTGAGGATTTGATGAATTTTATGGTTTCTACCTTGATCTCTTGTGAATTCTTTGGATATGAAGCATGTATTTTATTCCTAAGATATCATTTATGATATATATGAACTAGCTTTGAGTGGTAATTGAAGAATCATAACTTTGCCATTTTGAATTTGGAGGATTTGCATGAATTTAATCTATTCTCATCTCTAGCATGTTTTGATGCAAGTTTGGACCATTTAATGGATTGAAATGAATGAGTTTTTGCTACCCTAACTTACCTTAATGTGTTAGCTTGGATTAGGATGGGTTTACTTGAGTTTTGGAGTGAGTTTTGGGGCTGTTTCCGCTGTTTTGCTGCTGCTGCGACATTGGTCGGGGCCGCGACCGAATTCAGTGCAATTTTCGTAGCTGCCACGACCTGTTTTTAGCCCAGTTTCGAGATTTTGGCTGATGAACTTGTTGGTGTTAGTGTCGTCACGGGCGCAACCTGAATTGGCTTGATTTTGGTCACGGCCGTGACCCCTTTTTTGGGTTAGTTTCGACTTGTTGATGCATGTTTTGTTCGTTAAGTGTTTTTCTTTCGTTTCTTTTGTGTTTTGCGTGTTCCTTTTTGCTTCTTATCACCTTGCATACATGGATAACATGTAATATTATGTCTTAGGATATATGTTATGAATTTATGGCTCGTTTTGCGTGCTCGTTTCCAAGTTATGGTCTCATATGCTCTACATGCTACCTTATGTACGTACTTGAATCAATGCTTCGTTTATGCACCTGGTATGACCTCTTCTTGTTACTTTTATGGTACTTATGCATTAATAACATGTTGTAATTTGTGTTACCTTGCATGACATGAAGTTGTGATTTAATTTATATGCTCATTTACGATTTATACTCTTATATGCTCTTATATGACTTAAGTGTCCTCCAATGTTCTAGTATGAACTAGAACTTAGTTCATTTGTTTAACGTGATATCCCTTTATCTCTTTTTATGACTTAAGTACTTTGCTAACATTATAATCTACATGTTATCTTCAATGTATTTCATTTATGGATCCATTCAATATGAAATATGTGAAATATGAGCGCATATGCTTAAGTGTTGTATTTCTTATGCATTTTTCGCATCATATGCATTCGCCGAGCGTCTATTTGGTACATTTTGAGTCTAAGAACTTCCTTTGTTGTTTCCTTTGTTCAGAGTTTGGTCCCGTGAGTAACAAGGAGGTTCCATAGGCGTCCGTTTTGTATATCCTTTTGCTCCACTACGTGGAAAGGTAAGGTTTTCTTCCTTTTAGATAATATGACCTACAACCCTATGTGTTTTGAAGCCCACATGCGAATTATGTATAATATATGATAGATATGTGTACGATATGTACTTTGAGGGCTCGTCCAAATTTTTATAAGACTTTGAAAAGGCTTTTATATGTGTATAAGCTCTATTTTGCCCTTCTTTTCGAAAAGCTTTGAACATGTGTGAGTGTGTAGCGAGCTTTGAACTTTGAAAGAGAAGTTTATGAAAATTATGGTTTTTGAATTATGATTGGGCCCCGGAGAGTGGTATGGCATCTCGGGTCGACCGTGGGGTCGCCGAGCTCCCTCATCAACACTTTCCATTTTAGAGTCTCACCCGACCTTAGGAGGTTGAGGGAGGGCGTTTCTCTTAAGCCGGCGGGAGCCACCGCCGAAGGTTTCAAGGACATGATTAAGCCTTGTCTCGTGTGATTTATGATCGATAGCTAGGGCTTGCTACCCTTCTATCACCCGGAGTAGGTTGGATTATGATTTATGTTTCGATTATGTTTATGTCTTTGAATATGAACGGAGTTTGGAAGGAGAACTCGTACTCGCCGAGTTAGTGTGATTATGTATAAATCTATGGAATGGGATTAGATTCTAAATTACTTAAAAATTGGTTATTTTTGGCCTTTGGCCCTGATCTTCTTTCAAGTATATAGCTATTATCACGGGAAATGTTTTAGTTTGCAAAAACCACCCTCGGTTCATGGATTCTTCTTTGAATTTACTAAGTGCTATGCTCTATATGTATATATAGGTGTGTGTGTTAGCCCCCTCACCAGTCTTTAGGACTGACCCTCGTTCTTCTTTCTCCTTTTCCCCTTTTGCTTAAGTTGCAGGTGCTTTTGGGAGGTTTGAGCTAGGCGGTTGTCTTTGAGTCGTCGGTTAAGGATAGCTCGAGTCACATGCATTGTACTTCACTTATTTTACGTATTTTTTTATAGTTGAAATATGTATAATTCGGTACTTAGACTTTGTCCTGGGTAAAAATTTGTGTAATTATCTTGTATTTAATTTGTATAAGTAATTGATGGACATAATATGATGAAATCTAGCATGCTATTATTTATATTTAATCGCTTCTGTTATTTTCTTGTTTGATGCGCGCTCTGATTTGAGGGTCTAGACTACCTAGCTAGGTTGGAATTTTGTTTGTCACCTGTTTGCCATAGCTTGATACGTGTGCGAAGTTTCATTTCGTTACATATGTAGGGCTTTGGTGCGGGGGATGTGGTGCCCTTCGCTCGGGGTGCTACACTTCCCCTTGCCCGACCAGGGACTTTTATGTGTATTTCTTTCCCCGGGCGGGGACCTGCTGTAAGGAACAGTGCCCTAGAAAGCCGATTACATATCCGCTTTGTGCTTTTCCTTAATGTAATCACAGCCAATCTTTGAATAAAATAACGAATTGAGGCAACACTTCTTTATATGCTCTTGTTTGGTATGCGTTTACTTTAACTGTGCATGTATGAGAACTCCCCTAATCCTGATGACTTTAGGACTCTACCATTTAGGTGAAATGGTTCATAAAAAGAGCCCTATATCACATAAGTTATGATTAGTAAAACACTCCGAGCCGATGAGTCCTACCGACAGTGGGAGTGTCAACCTGACTCCTCTAAGGCTTGCTTGTGGGATCACGTCCTTAAGAAGGACCACCTTGTTTCATGGAGGTGCAAAGTGTATAGTTGATACATGCGTGATACATGACGGTGCTTACTTCCATAAGTAAGTTCACTGAGGTGCCCCGTGTGAGAAGATTCCTAAATGGGAAAGGAAGTTTCTATTTCAGGAAATGGAAACTTCCAGATTAAGAAATATCTCACGAGTCATTGATGTGATTAATGGATCCTTAGACGTGAGGTTCCATATCACTTTATGAGTTAACTCTGTAGTCTTAGGTATAAGCTTTAAAGGGTGTCGCCTTAGACAACTGATTCAAGGCTTATGCTGGGGTTGCACAAGTGATTCATGAAAGTGAATGAGAATCGAAAAAGGACCTACACTTGCATTTGCAAGGTGATCTCTTATTGTGTAAGTCATCCATATGCCATATGGAGTCCTTGGCCAAGGCAGTAGATCAAGACATCAAGAAAAAGGTTTCTTGGATTGAGATCAAATGGATATGAAATGCACTTAGCTTTAAGACCAGATTATTAGGGTTCTGATTATTCCCTTACCCTAGATCTTGGTTGAGAGATAGTAGGTAGGAGGATTGTATCTCACATGAATCAATGACTTAAAGGTTCTATCGAATCGAGACATTCCAATTCAGCTAGGGGTTAAACACCTGTTGCTAGACTATGGTCGTTTAACCTGTGGACTGATTAATTAATTAGTGAATTAATTAATTAGGGTCACTGCTAATTGAATTGAGAACCTAGAGGGTCACACACAACAACTTGGTTACATGAGTTAAGGCTTTAAAATGATCAAACGAGTTGATCATACCAAGAGGGTTCCACACGTGTGAAGCCACACGTGTGGGTCACGTGACTGGACAAGTGTTCTTATGGACACCTGTTCCACACGTGTATATTTGTATATGTATTAAATAATTAATGTGTTCATTATTTAATAGACTTTGGTTTAATTTTGAATTAAAATGAAAGTTTTATTTTCGAGAAATTAATCTATTTAATTAATTATGAATTAATTAATTAGATAAATAAGTTATTTATTTATTAATAAATAAAGTATAATATTATCCAAAAGGGTTTGGATATTTTTAGCTATCTTAAAAGTTGATTTGAATTAGAATTCAAAATCAAAGTTCAAAATTACTTGATGATCAAGTAATAGGAGAGAGGGACCAAAATCCTTAGTCCATAAGGATTAGGGTTTCGGCCACCCCTCCCCAATTATGTATAGGGGAGCTCGAGCTCCCCTTGAGAGTAATTGTGAATTCTTTTGGTTCAAGTGTTGAACACCATCCTTTCTCCAAGATCAAATAAACCCTAGGTTAGGCCTAAACACTAACTAGAGAACTAGCATCCTTATTAGTTGGATTGTAGTCAAGTTGGTGGACTATCTCTAGAGAGCTTGAAGTTAGAAGTTTTTGAAGATTCGAGCTTTACCAAGGAGAGGGGATCAAGCCGCGAGAAGAGAGTTCTTGGGTGGCTTGAAACGCTCCAGGAAAGATTATTGAAAAGTAAGTTTCTAATTTCTACGATTTCGGATTCACGATTGCGAGTTTCGATCCTTTTTGTTGAAAAATTTTAAATTTTCGCTGCTTTCTGATTCTCGTTTTCCAACAAGTGGTATCAGAGCCACCTCATTAATCGTGTTTCTTATTCGTCTCCACTTAACTGAATTTGGTAGAAATTGTTAGGCTTAGATGCGAATTAGATATTCTTGAGATCTTTTAGAAAGCCTGAATTACGAAACTGCATTTTTCCTAAAAGTTTCCGAAAAATGTTTTCGAAAATTTGATTAAAATTATTTTGGATCAAATATATTTAAATCGTGTTTTAAATTATGGATTGTTGTTGGTTTTTAAACTAAAATACGAAACACGAAATCGCGTTATGAAAACGCGAGCCTAGACGTGCTAAGGCGTAACATGCCTAGGCCCGCGTGCCAGTCCTCCCAGCAGTCCCGCAACCGTGCGGGACTGCCCACCGCTGCTACTCGCCCGTGCCTAGGCCCGAGCCTAGGAGCGCCGGCACATCACCTCCCGCATCCGCGCGGGAGCCTAGGCCCAAGCCTAGTCACGCCCGCACATCACCTGCCCGCCTAGGCGAGCACGCGCGATGCACGCGAGAAGGCATGCGCGTGCAGTCCGCCTGGGCTGGCGGGCGGGCGAGGCCTGGCCCTCGTTTTCGCGATCTTGATTTTCGTGTTTAGTCCAATCCAATCGCGATTTAATTTTTCTAAAAATTTTTGTTTTTATTAAATTTGAATTATTTTTGAAATAATTGTTTAAATTGGGATTTTGAAAAATTAAGCAATTTAAATTTTGGGAAAATTGCAAACTTTATTTTATGAAAATATTGAAAGAATAAAATTATTAATTCTCAGAAATTAATTGGAATTTTATTAGTTTATAGTTTTTTCGGGTTTTATAGAAAAGGCTCTTGAACAAGAATTGCATCTAAGTCGTGTTTTAAGCTATTAGAGCTTAAAGCGAGAATCTTAATTTATTGGTTAAATTTAAATTCTTGCAATTTATGCATGCTAGGTGATCATTGGTTTAAACTTATGTATGGTTTTAATTTATGCACATGGATGGTGTAAATTGGGGTTGGAGTCCTATAGTTGCGTTTTTCAATTGAGGTTGGAGCCTCACTTATGTGCGTACTATTATGTGATGTATTATGTGGCTTTCCATATTACTGTTTTGAGGCCAGGGTATGCCCCGTGTATTTGTCTAAGGCCAATATGAAGATTGAGCCTTATTACTTTTCAGTACTTTTTCATTTCTTTTAGAGTAGAATAAGTGGTGAGGTTTTATTTTCATTTTGGAGACAATGCACCCATGGAGTAAGATGGACCACATTTAAGTAACAAGGAGACCATAAGTGAAGACCCCTCAAAATGTTAGGGAGGGGAATCTCGATTGAAAAATGTAATAGAGATAGGGCTCGTATTTTGTTACCGCTTTCCCTTATGTGATTTAAATTGTTTATGTGGTATGTATGTTAGAATTTGTGATTGTGGAGTGGCTCCCACATATCTCGCATAGGATAGGTAGAACCCATGATCATCACATGTTAGTATCATGCTAGGACATGTTATCTGCTAAGTGCTTGTGTGAAATGCATTTAACTTGTACTTGCATTAATCAAGACTAATTAAAATTGGATAACATATATGTTGGCGAGGTCGAACCGGACAACTCTCCGGTTGATTCGAAAATTCCCTTTAAATATTAAGCTAATTTCGAACAATAGGTATTTAATTCGAGGTGCAAATTTTGAATTAAATTCCTAACATTCCATCAATAGGTTTTAAGTTTAGTAAGTCAAGCTAGTCATTGTCCGTGAGTCGTGGGATAGCTAGTGGAGCTTATTAGTCCTCAGTTACCTAATTGATCATTTTAAATGATCAATATTTCGTGGTCAATTTTGGCAAGGGCGATGTCCGCGAGTCGTGGATCGTTTCGAACTAAGTTTTGATCATGATCTTATGATTGATGGGTCGAGCTTAAGGCCTAAGTAAATATGGATGTCGCACGAGTCATGGGTCCATATTGAAAGATAGGTGATGCAAAAACAATTACTAAGAGTTCTAAAGGTGTTAGAATTGGTAAGTTGTACCTACCTAGGGTTCTACTTAGAATGTCCGCGAGTCGTGGGTTCGATGTAAAATGCTTAGGATCTTAGTACCCATTGGGAAACGTGTTCCTCTTAGATCTTTGGGAATTATAGATCTTTGAAAAACAGTGGGAGCTACATTAGATTAAAGACCTTATCTTCTGTATATCGTTATAATTCAGCATGCTCACTAGTTCTCTGTTTTACCATTTAGGTCATAGATTCTGTGATTCTCTATGTCTTTTGAAATGGCTACCAAAAACCCTCTTGTATCGATCCTCGAGTCAAACAAGTTGACTGGTCCCAACTATTCTGATTAGCTGAGGAATCTGAAAATCATTTTAGATTCTGAGAAGAGAACTTATGTTCTCTTCGAAGGGGAGCCTAGTCCCGAAGGGGAAGCTCCCACTCGGGCCGAGGGGGACGCGAACCAGAAGTGGAAGGATGATAATCTCCAAGCCCGTTGCCTTATGTTGGCTAACATGTCTCCGGACTTGCAAAGGCAACATGAGGCCAAGAAATTCGTTTGGGAGATTTACGACCACTTAGAGTAACTTTACCGCCCTCTTGAACGTGTTACAAGGTATAACACTTCAAAGGAATTATTCCATTAGAGAATGAGGGAAGGTTCAAGTGTCCATGAATACGGACTCAAGTTTCTCGCCCTTACCGAGAAACTTGCTTCCATGGACATGCCACTGAAAGATGAGCTTTCAGTGGACTTGTTGCTAGCCTCGCTCCCACCATCATTCAATCCATTTGTCCTTAACTTCAATATGAATCATGCTGATGCTACTGTAGCTGAGCTGATTAGTCAGCTTGTGACTGTTGAAAGCACGATCAAGAAGGGCAATAAGGTTCTGATAGTGAATGCTCCATCTTCCTCTCCTGGGCCTCCTAAATGTAAGGGTAAGAAAGCCCAAAAGAAGAAGAAGAAACCCATTAAGGCCCACTGGTGGCATTTCGAAGGGGAAGGCCCAACAGAAGAAGCGTGATCAGAAAGAGGATGTTTACTTCCATTGTGGCAAAGCGGAACATTGGAGGAGAAACTGCTCAGAGTACAAGGCTACTCTAAAGAAAGGTGTGTTTCTCGTTGAAGTAAATCTTTCTATTAATTCTAGTTCTTGGGTACTTGATACCGGTTGTGGAGCTCATATCTGTAATGATCTACAGATGCTAAGTGAAGTCCAACAACTCAGAGAAGGAGAATATGTCTTGATGATCGGCGATGGCTCAAATGTTGAAGCTCGAGCTTTAGGCACAATTAGATTAGATTTAGGTAGTTTTGAGTTAGCTTTAAACAAAGTCCTTTATGTACCGAACATTATTCGTAATATAATTTCAGTTCCAATTTTAGATTGTGAAGGTTATGAAACTTATATTAAGAATGGTAAATATTTTATCAAACGGAACAACTCTTCCGTTCACATCGGTACTCTAAGTAATGGACTTTATCTAACTCAGAATATCAATATTATGAATATACAATGAGAAACTAAACGTAAGAGAGATGAAAAAGTTTCAGCTCCCTTATGGCACGCTAGATTAGGACACATTTCCGAGAACAGAATTAGCAAGATAAACACTTTAGGATCATTCTCTGAAAACGAACTCAAAGAGTTAACTTCTTGCGAGTCCTGTCTCAAAGGAAAGATGTCCAAAGTTCCTTTTAAAGGAACTGTGGAACGTGCCACTAAGGTCTTGGATTTGATCCATTCTGATGTCTGTGGACCGCTTAGTGTAAGCACAAGAAACGGTCAACAGTATTTCATAACCTTTACCAATGACTTTAGTCGGTATGGTTATGTATACTTAATGAAGTGTAAATCTGAAGCTTTTGAGAAATTCCTAGAATTTTAAAAGGAGTTTGAGAACCAAACTGGTCACAAGATCAAAGCATTTCGATCTGATCGAGGAGGCGAGTATCTTAGTGAAGAATTCCTTAATCATCTCAAAGATAATGGGATTATCTCTCAGTGGACTCCTCCGAGAACTCCTCAACTCAATGGAGTTTCTGAGAGAAGGAATTGAACCCTACTCGATATGGTTCGCTCCATGATGAGTTTCACTGACTTACCACCTTCTTTCTGGAGTTATGCCCTAGAAAGTGCAGCAAAGATTTTGAATCTAGTTCACTTAAGTCAATCACTAAAACGCCCTATGAAATGTGGCATGGTAAAATCCCTAGTTATTCTTACTTAAGAATTTGGGGTTGTCCTACTTACGTGAAGAGGACAGTGGGAGATAAGTTAGAATCTCATTCTAACTCATGCTACTTTGTACGTTATCCTAAGGAATCCATAGGATACTACTTCTATGATCAATCTGAGCGAAAGGTGTTTATTTCCAGAAATGCCACTTTTCTTGACGAACCATTCCTTAAAGAAAAGAAAGGCAAGATCATAGAATTAGAGGAAGTACAGAGTGACCCCACACCACCCATAGAAGAAACATCCCCTTCCGATCAACCACAACTAATCACGAATTTCGATACACACGTAAATCCTCCTCTAAGGCGTTCTGAACGCGCTCCTAGACAGCCGGAGAGATGGTATGGATTCTTCCATGAGATCTCTCAAAAGGATAATGATCCTTTAACATATGAGGAGGCACTTTCAGATTTGACTCTGAACAGTGGATATAAGCCATGAAATCCGAAATGGATTCCATGAAGTCCAACCAAGTTTGGACCTTGGTAGATTTGCCTAATGGGGTCAAGCTCATTGGTTGCAAATAAATCTTTAAGAGAAAGCTTGGAGTTGATGGAAGCATTGCAGCCTACAAAGCAAGACTGGTTGCAAAAGGATTCACTCAAATACCCGGCGTGGACTTTGATGAAACCTTTTCACCAGTTGCAATGCAAAAGTCTATTCGGATAATGTTTGCCATTGCTGCATATTATGACTATGAGATATGGAAAATGGATGTGAAAACTGCCTTTCTCAATGGTGACATTGATAAAGACATTTATATGGAGCAACCCATAGGTTTCACATTCAGTGGGAGTGAGCAAAAGGTTTGCAAACTCCAAAGATCAATCTATGGATTGAAACAGGCTTCTAGGAATTGGAACATTCGATTTGATGAATCAGTCAAAGCGTTTGGCTTCATTCAAATTTCGAATGAATCATGAGTGTATAGAAACGAATTGGAGACCTCAGTGCAATTCTTAGTACTTTATGTTGATGACATCCTTCTTATTGGGAATTCGAAGGATGACATGAAAGTGACTATGTTATGGTTATCAAACCAATTCGAGATGAAAGATCTTGGTGATGCGTCCTATATCCTTGGAATTAAAATCTATCGAGATAGATCTAGAAGGTTAATAGGACTATCACAGTCGATGTACATTGACAAAATATTGAAGAGATTCAATATGGAGTCAACAAAGGTTAAGAACCTTCCTATGAGTGTAGGAACATGTCTTTCAAAGAAGATGTGTCCTAAGCCTAACCTTGAGAAGGAAAGAATGACTCATACACCTTATGCATCAGTAATAGGTAGCATAATGTATGCAATGTTATGTACTCGACCGGATGTGGCTTATGCACTTAGTGTAACAAGTCGTTTCCAATCTGACCCTGAAGATGGTCACTGGGCTGCCGTGAAGAATATTCTTAAGTACTTGAAAAGTACTAAAGATTTATTCTTGGTTTACGGAGGTCAGAAAGATCTTACTGTCGAAGGATACTGCGATGCAAGCTTTGCATTTGACTTAGATGATTTTAAGTCTGTAACACCCCGGAGCGTAGGGCTCTACATCCCCCACACCGTAGCCCAACACGTGTAACGTAATAGAGACTCCGCCAACGCATCAAACCACGGCGAACGGGCGACAAACAAAAACTCACACGCTAGCTAGGCGGTCTAGACCCTTAAACAGAGCGTGCAACAAAACAAAACGAATGCGGAAGCATCAGGATCACAAATATACAAACATACATGCTAACAATAATACAACTTACACATAATATGCCCATCCAAGGCCAAATGAATCATACAAGTCAAGCTCAAAATCCGAATCATACAAAGCTTATACATAGTACCATACTTATACATATTTATACGTAGTACCAAAACTGAAAGTAAAGATGCAAGGATGCAAAAGACTCTTCTATACAAGAATGACCCAAAGAAAAGACACCGCCTAGCACAAACCGAAGACCTGCACCACCAAACTCAAGAAACAAAAGGGGAAAAAAGAAACAACGAAGAGGGGTCAGTCCTAAAGATTGGTGAGGGGGCTAACACACACACCCGTACATAGATATAGAGCAAAGCATTGCATAGCATAGCATATTCAAATCTTAGAGTATTCATGGACCTGGTGTGGTTTTTGCAATCTAAATTATTTTGACGCGTGATAGCATATATATAGAGAAAGGTTTAGGGCCGAAGGCCAAAATCAACCAAATTTTAAGAATTAGAAGTCTCCACCCGTTTCATGAATCATAAACGGAAACACAACACACACATATCACTCGACGAATACGAGTGCACAACCAACCTCCTTCACAAGAGAAAACTCGAAGCTTAACACACAAAGACTTAAAGCAAACACATACACATACCTCCTTACTCCATGTGATGGAAGGGTGGCCACCCTTCGCATCCACGCTTATACGTCAGGGTCGTGAGTTTCACGACACTCACGTCCAAGGACTCCGTCCCCCACCTCCCTCCGAGTGGGTTTCGGGTTGATCCTATAAAGTGGAGAAGTGTCCTGGGGATGCAACCGGCGACCCCAATGTTCGTCCCGGGTCTCCCAAACTACATAACTCCGGGGCCAAAACTTACACTTACGCTTACACTTATCACAAAGCTTATCTCGATAAAACATATCACACACACACACCAACCCATTTTCAAAGCAAAGAGACGAAAATGGAGCTTACTTATACATAAAAGCGTTTTTCAAACGTTTCATAACAAAAGGGCCAGTTCCCAAAACACATTTAGGGTTGTAGGTCGTAATAACTAAAAGAACAAAACCTCACCTTGCCGACCACACCGACAAAACCAACATAAACCCTTCTAAGAAACCGCCTCTTCAACCACGGGGCACACCTAAAAGCAAAGCAAAGATCACAAGGCAAACTTAGAGTCAAAATGAACCACTTAGACGCTCGGCATATGCATATGGATGCGTATGATGCTTAAGGAATGCTACAAGGTAGCACTTGTATCATATGTTCATCCCGAATCACATTGATGCATAAATCACATATTTTACGTTAAACAAATTCACAAATTTCTTGCATCACATAAAAGACATCATATAACTCATAAACAAGGCATATACTTCATCTAAGAGAAAGGAAATTACATGCAAGTCAAGTAAGCAAAGTACAAAGTCATTCATACACTTAACGGTACAAATCGAATCATATAAGAAGCAAATCACATCAAACGAATACAAAATCTTAAAGCAACATGCATGATACATTAATCATTCATAAACATATCGCATTCATGCAATACCAAACTATATCAAAGCATCTCATACATATAAACAAGTATTCATCATGTTAGGATCAAGATCGGGGAGGAAGTCGATCGGGGAGGAAATCGAACAAGACGAACAAGAAAACGAAGACGGAACACAAAAGTTTCTGCCCCTGAGATCCAGGGCTGTGGATTTTTAACACAGAGGGAATCCACGGCCATGGATTCCAATCCAGAAACCACCCCAAATCTGCCACACAAATCCACGGCCGTGGATGTTTTCAAAGCATAAAATCCAGGGCTGTGGATTTGCTCCAGCCACAAAAATCCAAAGTTTTGCTCCCCAAAACACACTAAAACTCATCCCAAACCACGTAAGCATCAATGCAACAGATATATGAAGGTTGGGGAAGCAAAAATCATGCAAGAGCAGTCATAAAAACGAGCCAAACATGCAACACTCAAGCAAGAGAAGAGATTAAGGCAAATCATGCAAAACCCTAAATGATACACTCATGAATCCTTCACAAAAACCTAAACCAAGTTCATATAAATCAAATAGTTTTCAAAGAGTCATATAACATGCTTGGAATCAAAAGAATTCCTCAAGAAACATGCAAGAATCAAGAAATTGCCCATACCTCCACTATTCATGCAATATATCATATCTCAAGCAATCGTGGATTAAATCTTCCAAAGTTGAACTTAAAATGACCACAAAGAGGATTACATCACAAAAACAAGCTTACCTCTTAATTTGCTGAAGATTTGACGGAGTTTGAGTTCCAAAACTTGAAGAAAATGGAGTTCTCCCCTTCCTCTCCCTTCTTCTCTCCCTTTCTCTTCTTGTGGCTGATATTTTGGCTTAGGGGGGGGGGGGGGGTGTGGTTCGAAATTGAGGCTGGGGAAGGAGAGAGAGGAGTGTATACAAGGCATAAAAGTCGTGGTTAAGGCTTAACTTGGGCTAAGGTGGGGCCCACACACTTAAGACTAGTCAAAGGGTGTCATCTTGTCTCTACGTGCTCATTCTGGTCGACTTTTGGAGAGTCAAATGGGCTTAGAAAAGTACAAAGTTGGATTCCTAGGCTTGAATTCTTCGTTACGAGTCCAATGCATCTACCGGAATTCGAATCCGAATTCCCGAGCTCAAGTTACACCTTCTGGAACACGAGGTGCGCTAAACGCGTTAGGCCCTCAAGTCCCTCACAAATCCCATTTTTACAAAACGAGCCAAGAACCACATAAATTAAACTCTAAAACATATAACGAGCATATAATCACATTCATAACTCACGTACTTCACATATATCAAAAATTCACAAGAAACGGAATCAAAAACGGGCACATACGGAACAAATTACAAAGCACTCATGCATAAACATTGAAACTCAAGTTATAAAATAAACAATCAAATTCAAGTAATCACACTAGTAATAAAATAGCACATAATTGCATAATTAAATAATTAAAGACACAAAGAACTCTCTCGTAGAAGCGTACCTGGAATTGCTGGACGAACGAGATGTTACAACCTCCCCTCCTTCAAAAGGACCTGTCCTCAGGTCCTAGGCGAGACCTAAGAGGACTCTGGAACAAACTCAACTCCACACTTCCGCTGCACCACTCTGATCCACGAAAGTTGTAGACTCCTCGGGATATCACTTCCTCGATTAGAAATGAAGAAAGCTCCTCATATCCTGGTAATTCTCCTTAGCTTAGCAAACTTCATGTCCAGAATGGAGAATCCTGCCGGAAAGGTTCTCGATCTTCAATCGAGAGCATGTTAAACATTGCTACACAAAGTTTGCAATGTCTTTTCTCATACCACAATACCATTATCGGCTCTTCAAGTCTCGAACCATGAGTGGAACTAGTCTCGTGTTCAAACACTTCTTGAGACATTGGCTCTAACTCTCCGTTAGCCACGCACAACCGAAGTCTTCCTTAGTACCTCGATTGTAACGGAGAAGTTTGAGTATCCTCGTGTAATCAAGGTAACTCTCTCCAAAAGCCTATCCACTCGAACCATGCCTCTTCCTTATCTTTCATGTCGCGGGATGACAGCTTCAGCAAGGACAAATCTCTGGTTGAACCCCGATGACACTAGAGACTTATTCTCTGAAGCAATTCTCGGTTCTTCTACCAGAATGCGTAGTCGACAATACCCTCGTTGAGACCATCCTTAGCAAAGACCACGGAACGCTGAAGAAGGATGAACGACTCCTCAAAGTAAGCCAGAAGGGTATTCTCCTCCCACGGTTAACCCACGTAGCTCACGGTAGTTATTTTCATCTTAACGCCCCATCTTCTTCTTAGATAGGATAAGGACACTCCACGAAGAAGTACTCGAATTGATGAAACTACCTTCTAATAGCGTGTCAACTACTTCTTGAACTCTACATCCACGCTAGAATCATCCGGTAGGGAATCTTTGAAAAAGATCGACTCCGGGATAAAGACCACGACAACCTTGATGTCCTTATCGGGTGGAAACAAATTCCAACCTTCAAAGAAACACCAAGGTGTCTTACTTCGATCTTTGTCTCTCCAAGCTTGGCTCGACCTCTAGGTTAACTTAAAGGAAAGCCACAAAGCTTATTGCACCATCCCGGAATAATCAACCACTCCCACGAAGGATATAAACGGGTTAGCCTTCCATCTATTACCCGAGAATATCGTTGAACCCCAAGCGGACTTCCAAAAAGCATCCACTAATGCCTACGGTAACGAAGTTACCTTAACGAGAACTAGGCGCCTTCAAGAACAACCACCGGGCAAGCTCGGCCCTCACCACTCACAAACACCCAAACTCTCAACTCACAACAACAAGAAAAGCAACCACCACAACAACAACAAAGGCAAAGAACGACTAGGAAACGAAGAACAAGCAACGAGAGGCAACAAAGAAGGAGAAGTAGAGCAAAAATGGGTTTCCCCAAAATAAATATGCATGAATGTGGTGCCATGAATGCAATTACCTCGGTTCTTGGGTTTGTTTTGATCTCCAACTTGAAGCCTTTGATTCCTCCTTCTTTGTTTGCTAGCCCTCGAACGATCACACTCTGAGGATTTGTGCTCTGAAGACCCGCAAGCATAGCATCTCTTCAACCGGATCCAACATCCATCATAAATGTGGTTGGTTCCTCCATAATGAGCACACGGTGGAAATTCCCTTTTGAACCAAGTAGTCTTCCGAGGCTTGGATTTATTCTTGTTACCTCTTTTCTTGGTCGGTGCTCCTTGTCGAATTGCTCTCTTTCCCACTTGTAGGTTAGAACAAGATTCGGGCTCAAATGATTGGTCCGGTGTATCCTTTTCATGCCCTTTTCTTATCATCAACCGAGTTTCGACCCGTAATGCCTTCTCAACGGCTTGGTTCCATGTACTCGCATCTCTTGCGCTCAAAGCTCCTCTAAACTCATCTCGAAGGCCCTACATGAAGTGCTTAGCTTTCAACCGATCATCACTTGTAATATGTGGCACATAAGCACCCAACCTTTCGAACTTCTCCAAATACCTCCATAATGGTGGTGTCTTCTTGTTTGAGAGTGAGAAACTCTTCAAGTCTTCGCTCTTGTAGAATGGCGGGTGTGTACCTTTTCCTAAATTCCCGAATAAATACATCCCATAGTATTGCTTCTCCCGCCGCCTCTAGTTGCTGAGTAACTCTTGCCCACCATAAATTTGCTTGGCCTTGTAAAAGTAGGGTAACAAGGCGGACTTTGTTTTGAGATTCACATGGCCATTCTCGAAATACTGCTTCTATCTCCGCGAGCCACTCTCCGGCCTCAATATCATTACCTCCTCGGAAGTGCGAAGGCTTAAAAGTTCCAAATTCCCAGTACAAAGTTGCTATTGGATCCATGGATGGTGTCCTGAAAATCTCAAAATTACAATAGAAATATAGGCGCATGTCGATTAGCAAGTGCACGTTCATGTGAACGATCAACATAGTTAACATCAAATAATTCACATAAATGAGATCGTGAATGCAAACAAACACATAATCCTAGGCCAAACGACCTAGACAAACTCACATGACACTAGAGCTACGGTTTTACAACCAAGAGCTCTGATAACACTTCGAGATGTAACACCCCGGAGCGCAGGGCACTACATCCCCCGCACCGTAGCCCAACACGTGTAACGAAATAGAGACTCCGCCCACGCATCAAACCACGAAGAACGGGTGATAAACAAAAACCCACACGCCAGCTAGGCGGTCTAGACCCTTAAACAGAGCGCGCAACAAAACAAAACGAATACGGAAGCATCAGGATCACAAATATACAAACATACATGCTAACAATAATACAACTTACACATAATATGCCCATCCAAGGCCAAATGAATCATACAAGTCAAGCTCAAAATCCGAATCATACAAAGCTTATACATAATACCATACTTATACATATTTATAAGTAGTACCAAAACTGAAAGTAAAGATGCAAGGATGCAAAAGACTCTTCTATACAAGAATGACCCAAAGAAAAGACACCGCCTAGCACGAACCGAAGACCTGTACCAGCAAACTAAAGAAACAAAAGGGGGAAAAAGAAACAACGAAGAGGGGTCAGTCCTAAAGACTGGTGAGGGGGCTAACACACACACCCGTACATAGATATAGAGCAAAGTATAGCATAGCATAGTGTATTCAAATCTTAGAGTATTCATGGACCGGGCGTGGTTTTTGCAATCCAAATTATTTTGACACGTGATAGCATATATATAGAGAAAGGTTTAGGGTCGAATGCCAAACTCAACCAAATTTTAAGAATTAGAAGTCCCCACCCGTTTCATGAATCATAAATGGAAACACAACACACACACATCACTCGACGAGTACGAGTGCACAACCAACCTCCTTCACAAGACAAAACTCGAAGCTTAACACACAAAGACTTAAAACAAACACATACACATACCTCCTTACTCCATGTGATGGAAGGGTGGCCACCCTTCGCATCCACGCTTATACGTCAGGGTCGTGAGTTTCATGACACTCACGCCCAAGGACCCCGTCCCCCACCTCCCTCCGAGTGGGTTTCGGGTTGATCCTATAAAGTGGAGAAGTGTCCTGGGGATGCAACCGGCGACCCCAATGTTCGTCCCGGGTCTCCCAAACCACAAAAATTCGGGGCCGAAACTTACACTTACACTTACACTTATCACAAAGCTTATCTCGCCAAAACATATCACACACACACACACCAACCCATTTTCAAAGCAAATAGATGAAAATGGAGCTTACTTATACATAAAAGCGTTTTTCAAACGTTTCATAACAAAAGGGCTAGTTCACTCAAAATACATATCATACACATATTTATATACATATATATGTATAAATCGCATGCGGGCTTAAAAGACATTTAGGGTTGTAGGTCGTAATAACTAAAAGAACAAAACCTCACCTTGCCGACCACACCGACGAAACCAACACAAACCCTTCTAAAAAACCGCCTCTTCAACCACGGGGTACACCTAAAAGCAAACCAAAGATCACAAGGCAAACTTAGACTCAAAATGAACCACTTAGACGCTCGGCATATGCATATGGATGCGTATGATACTTAAGGAATGCTACAAGGTAGCACTTGTATCATATGAATTCATACCGAATCACATTGATGCATAAATCACATATTTTATGTTAAATAAATTCACAAGCTTCATGCATCACATAAAACACGTCATATAACTTATAATCAAGGCATATACTTCATATAAGAGCAAGGAAATTACATGCAAGTCAAGTAAGCAAAGTACAAAGTCATTCATACACTTAACGGTACAAATCGACTAATATAAGGAGCAAATCACATCAAACGAATACAAAATCTTAAAGCAACATACATGACACATTAATCAACCATAAACATATCACATTCATGCAATACCAAGCTATATCAAAGCATCTCATACATATAAACAAGTATTCATCATGTTAGGATCAAGATCGGGGAGGGAATCGAACAAGACGAACAAGAAAACGAAGACGGAACACAAAAGTTTCTGCCCTTGAGATCTAGGGACGTGGATTTTTAACACAGAGGGAATCCACAGCTGTGGATTCCAGTCCAGAAACCAGCCCAAATCTGCCACACAAATCCATGGCCGTGGATGTTTTCAAAGCATAAAATCCAGGGCCGTGGATTTGCTCAAGCCACGAAAATCCAAAGTTTTGCTCCCCAAAACAAATTAAAACTCATCCCAAACCACACAAGAATTAATGCAACACATATATGAAGGTTGGGGAAGCAAAACTCATGCAAGAGAAGAGATTAAGGCAAATCATGCAAAACCCTAAATGATACACTCATGAATCCTTCACAAAAACCTAAACGAAGTTCATATAAATCAAATAGTTGTCAAAGAGTCATATAACATGCTTGGAATCAAAAGAATTCCTCAAGAAACATGCAAGAATCAAAAAATTGCCCATACCTCCACTATTCATGCAATATATCATGTCTCAAGCAATCATGGATTAAATCTTGCAAAGTTAACTTAAAATGACCAAAAAGAGGATTACATCACAAAAACAAGCTTACCTCTTAATTTGGTGAAGATTTGATGGAGTTTGAGTTCCAAAACTTGAAGAAAATGGAGTTCTCCCCTTCCTCTCCCTTCTTCTCTTCCTTTCCCTTCTTCTCTTCCTTTCTCTTCTTGTGGCTGATATTTTGTCTAAGGGGGGGGGGGGGGGGGGGGGGGGAGGGGGGTGGTTCGAAATTGTGCCTGGGGAAGGATAGCGAGGAGTGTATACAAGGCATAAAAGTCATGGTTAAGGCTTAACTTGGGTTAAGATGGGGCCCACACACTCAGGCCTAGTCAAAGGGTGTCTTCTTGTCTCTACCTGCTCGTTCTGATCGATTTTTGGAGGGTCAAATGGGCTTAGAAAAATACAAAGTTGGATTCCTAGGCTTTCATTCTTCGTTATGAGTCTAACGCATCTTCTGGAATTCGAATCCGAATTCCCGAGCTCGAGTTACACCTTCTGGAACAAGAGGTGCGCTAAACGAATTAGGCCCTCAACTCCCTCACAAATCCTGTTTTTACAAAACGAGCCAAGAACCACATAAATCAAACTCTAAAACATATAACGAGCATATAATCACATTCATAACTCACGTACTTCACATATATCAAAAATTCGCAAGAAACGGAATCAAAAACGGGCACATACGGAACAAATTACAAAGCACTCATGCATAAACGTTAAAACTCAAGTTATAAAATAAACAATCAAATTCAAGTAATCACATTAGTATTAAAATAGCACATAATTGCATAATTAAATAATTAAAGACACATAGAACTCTCTCATAGAAGCGTACCTGGAATGGCTGGACGAGCGGGATGCTACAAAGTCAATGTCAGGATCCATTTTCTGCCTAAACGACGGAGCAGTGAGTTGGAAGAGTTCCAAGCAAACGACCACTGCACATTCGGCCACTGAAGCCGAATACTTAGCTACAAATGATGCAGCTAAGGAAGGTGTTCGGATTAGAAACTTCATTCAAGAGTTGAATGTTGTTCCTAGCATTAAAGCCCTATTGCTGTGTTTTGTGACAACACTAGGGCGGTTGCTCAAGCAAGAGAACCAAGATCTCACCAACGGACCAAGCACATTATGAGGAATTATCACCTAATCCGTGATATTATCAAAAGAGGAGATGTGCAAATTGAGAGGGTCGCATCAGCAGTGAACGTGGCAGATCCACTTACTAAACCCCTTAGTCGAGAAGCTTTCCAAGTTCATCTTCAGAAGATGGGACTTAGAGTAGCTTTAGAATGGCTTTGACGGGCAAGTGGGAGATTGTTAGGAATAGTACCCTAGAAAGCCGATTATATATCCGCTTTGTGGTTTTCCTTTTTGTAATCACAGATAATCTTTGAATAAAATAACGAATTGAGGCAACACTTCTTTATATGCTCTTGTTTGGTATGCGTTTACTTTAGTTGTGCATGTATGAGAACTCCCCTAATCCTGATGACTTTAGGACTCTACCATTTAGGCGAAATGGTTCATGAAACGAGCCCTATATCACATAAGTTATGATTAGTAAAATACTCCAAGCTGATGAGTCCTACAGATAGTGGGAGTGTCAACCTGACTCCTCTAAGGCTTGCTTGTGGGATCACGCCCTTAAAAAGGACCACCTTGTTTCATGGAGGTGCAAAGTGTATAGTTGATACGTGCGTGATAAATGAGGGTGCTTACTTCCATAAGTAAGTTCACTGAGGTGCCCCGTGTGAGAGGATTCCTAAATGGGAAAGGAAGTTTCTATTTCAGGAAATCGAAACTTCCAGATTAGGAAATATCGCATGAGTCATTGATGTGATTAATTGATCCTTAGACTTGAGGTTCCATGTAACTTTATGAGTTAACTCTGTAGTCTTAGGTATAAGCTTTAAAGGGTGTCGCCTTAGACAACTGATTCAAGGATTATGTTGGGGCTGCACAAGTGATTCATGAAAGTGAATAAGAATCGAGAAAGGACCTACACTTGCATTTGCAAGGTGATCTCTTATTATGTAAGTGATTCATATGCCATATGGAGTCCTTGGCCAAGGCAGTACATCAAGACATCAAGAAAAGAGTTTCTTGGATTGAGATCAAATGGATATGAAATCCACTTAGCTTTAAGACCAGATTATTAGGGTTCTGATTATTCCCTTACCCTAGATCTTGGTTGAGAGATAGTAAGTAGGGGGATTGTATCTCACATGAATCAATGACTTAAAGGTTCTGTCGAATCGAGACATTCCAATTCAGCTAAGGGTTAAACACCTGTTGCTAGACTATGGTCATTTAATCTGTGGACTGATTAATTAATTAGTGAATTAATTAATTAGGTTCACTGCTAATTGAATTGAGAACCTAGAGGGTCACACACAACAACTTGGTTACATGAGTTAAGGCTTTAAAATGATCAAACGAGTTGATCATACCTAGAGGGTTCCACACGTGTGAAACCACACATGTGGGTCACGTGACTGGACACGTGCTCTTATGGACACGTGTTCCACACGTGTATATTTGTATATTTATTAAATAATTAATGTGTTAATTATTTAATAGACTTTGGTTTAATTTTGAATTAAAATGAAAGTCTTATTTTATAGAAATTAATCTATTTAATTAACTATGAATTAATTAATTAGATAAATAAGTTATTTATTTATTAATAAATAAAGTATAATATTATCCAAAAGGGTTTGCATATTTTTAGCTCTCTTAAAAGTTGATTTGAATTAGAATTCAAAGTCAAAATTCAAAATTACTTGATGATCAAGTAATAGGAGAGAGGGACCAAATTCCTTAGTCCACAAGGACTAGGGTTTCGGCCACCCCTCCCCAATTATATGTAGGGGAGCTCGAGCTCCCCTTGAGAGTAATTGTGAATTCGTTTCGTTCATGTGTTGAACACCATCCTTTCTCCAAGATGAAATAAACCCTAGGTTAAGCCTAAACACTAACTAGAGAACTAGCATCCTTACTAGTTAGATTGTAGTCAAGTTAGTGGACTATCTCTAGAGAGCTTCAAGCTAGAAGTTTTTGAAGATTTGACCTTTACCAAGGAGAGGGGATCAAGCCGCAAGAAGAGCGTTCTTGGGTGGCTTGAAACGCTTCAAGAAAGATTATTATTTTTGTTGGAAATTCGGATTCACGATTGCGAGTTTCGATCCTTTTTGTTGGAAATTTTTAAATTTCCGCTGCTTTCTGATTCCTGTTTTCCAACACCTGCTTGTTTGAGGGTTGTGGTGTGCATGGATTTTTATTTTTGTAGTGCATATGTGTGTATGTATTGCACGCATGTGTGTTAGTGTGGTGTGTGTTGCATGCATGAGTGTGTATATATATATATATATATATATATATATGTGTGTGTGTGTGAATTGCATGCATGTAACTTGTTTAAATGTGCAACTACGTAATTTATATATAGTGTATGATATGTAATTAATGATTGATAATGAATTTCATGTAAACTCTGTCCTACGTTATTTAATTCCCATGTACATATTATGTTGTTCTCATTTGTATGTATATATATATATATTATATATATGTTGTGTTAATTGATTAATATAAGATTTGCGTACATAATTTGTGTATACATATGTAATATATATTATTTGAATAAGTTTTTATATAGTATGATCTTAAATAATTCGATCTTGCATATATGAACTTTAACCTTATGAATGAATATGGTATGCTATTACATGACATGATATGAGCTTATTCGATATGTTATGAGTTTGATTTTAAATTAATTATGTGATATTTCGATATTTGCTCCGATATGCCTAAGTGTAAAATTATATGAAGTGCATTGTATCATTTGCATCCATATGCATTTTCCGGGCATTTTTATGGTTCATATGGAGTCTTAGCCTTGTTTCTTGTGTTTAGATTGTTCGAAGGGAGTTGCTCGTGGGGTGCTTTGGGCTGTTCGTTTGGTTTGTTCGTCAAGGTAAGGTTTTAGATTTGTTATAGTTAATGCGATCTACGACCCTATATGCTCGGTTTCAAGCACGGAGGCGATTATACTATTATATTTATATAATAGATATGTGTCTATATGATATGTTTATGACTTTATCATACGATTAAATGTTTTAAATTATACATACTAGCATACGTAAGCCTGAAAACGTTTTGCAATGAGGCTATGCTCCAAACCGTGTACTTTCAAGCTATCTAACGATTAGGATGACACGGAGAGGTACGTCTATAGCATACGCTGTGACTCCCCGGTCTACAATTGGTATAGGTAAATGTGTGATTTAATTAATAATTGCGCTTTAGTTTAATTATACGAACTTATATGAATTATTTGAACTACTTGAATTATTTGAATTATATGGATTATGTGACTTATTTGATTTGTTGGACCCTAAACCGATCAAACCAAACCAAACCGAACTGAAAATCCTTGAACCGAACCCGTGAACAGAACTGGTTCATCCCTTAAAGGCTGGACCATTCTCACTTCTTCCTCATTACATGAAATCAGCTCCAAGAGCCAAGAAAGAAGCCAAACCCTCCATTTCCTTGATCAAACTTCAACCCTCCATATCTCCTTCATTTCTTTGCCAAACTTCGAGTTTGAGTAAGTTTCGGAAACCTCTCTTCGTTCTATTCATTTCTATGGTTTAATCTTGAGTTATGGTGGGGTGGATGAGCTTATGTCTTGAGCATGTGAATAGTAAGGGTTTTTGGCCATTTTCTTGAATCTGTGATCTTGAATGGTTATATTTGAAACTTGGCTTTATTTATGAGTTCCTTATCATGCTTTTGTCACATTTATTGCATACGATTGGTTAGTAAATGGATTAAATGCATGATACCTTTGTTGAGCTTTGATTTCATCTTAAATGGGGTTTGATCCAAATGGTTTCGATTCTTGTTTTTCTTGAGGATTATGCATGTATACATGATTCTTGCATGATATTTATGCTTATGTATGAATTTGAATTGATTTGGTTGAGTTTTGATTCAGTTTTGGGGTGGTTTTTTGCTTCGGTCCTCTGTTTTCGCGCAACGTACTGCACTCCAGGCAGGGCAAAAAGGGCGTTTTGCCCCCTTTTGAAAAATGGAAATGCCCGTTTTGGGTTAGGCGAGAGCTCAGGTTTGAGGGTTAAAACGGCCATTCCGAGTTTTAACTGGAAATGGGAACGGTCGTTTCGGCCTTGGAATCTGAGGTCAGTAGGTTTCGAAACACCCGTGTGGTCACCCTTTGGAAATATCACACGGCCGTTTCCAAGCCGTTGTCCGTTTTGTTATTTTCCTACTTTTCCGATTTGATTCCTTTGCTTCCTAATTGTTCTTCTATGCCTTCTATGATCTTTAACTTGTTACTTTTCCATTGTTTAACTTGTTTATGCATGAGCGTGGAGTTTGATGGAATTATATGACATTCATTGTATCTCATGCATACTTCCGAATTTGCCGTGTGTCGTTTTGGTCCGTATAGAGTCTAAGTCTTGGGCTTTTGTGTTTTTTTTCAGAGGAGGTTCTCGTTGACGAGCGCGAGGTATAAGTTTGCCATTCCACCCTCCTATCTTTTGCCAAGCACAAGGTGAGGTTTAGGAATTTTGTATAGCTATGACCTAAAGCCTTTACGTGACGTTTTCATGCCCCATATGTCGTATATCTTATATAAATAAGTAAATAAGTGTTATGTATGATATGTTTATGATCTTATGGAACAAGTTGTTTTGGAAAAAAGTATCTATGCAAGCCTATGTAAGCTATTTTGCAAAAGCTTGATTTGTTTAAGTTCTGAAGCGAGATTTGCCATGAAAGATTGGTATGTTTATTTCTGTATTTGTGGTTGTGGATCCAAGGAGACTTCGGTAAGGAGCCCTGGATACGGTGTTGGGTCGTCGAGGTAAAGCCTGTGCATAGTCTCCATCCAAGGTATCATACGTGACCCCGGGAGCTAAAGAAGGTGTGATATTTTGATGCCTCCAGTGTAAAAGTCGGGGAGGACACGTCGTGGGTTAGCTAACCCACGTGAGTTTGTTAAGATAAATTAAGGATGGTTTGAGCTACGCGCGTGGCTCTTTCATCAACGGAGGAGAGGATGGATTTGTTTATGAATTATGTTTGAGTTTGTTATGAGGAGTAAAGGCTGGAAGCTCGTTCTCGCCGAGCGTGTGGTTGATCTATTATGGGAATTATGAATTGGAACAGAATTTTAAAATGGTTTTAAGTATATATATTTGTTTTGAGAAATGGTTGGATTGCAAAACCTATTCCAGTTCATAATTCCACCTTTTGATAAATGCTTTGCTTTATATATATAGGGTGTGGGTGTGCGTTAGCCCGCTCACTCAGTCAGTTGACTGACCCCTCCTTCCATTTCAGTTTCACGTGCTTTCTTGACCGAGCTAGGCGGAGAAGTGTGTTTTCCCTTTTGCACTTGTCGGTCTAGGTCGTGTAGATGCATTTTACATACACTTTATCATATTTTGCATATGTATGACTCTTATATCCGTAGATTTGGATTTATTTTATTTTGTTGATGCCGGGGTAGTCGTTGAATACTTTGTACAGGTTTATATGTTGGTACCTATATGTAAATACAATATGTATATATTTACGTGATGGTAACTATAAGTAATTATCTGTTTCATCTCTTGTTTGTTTATTGCTTCCGCGCACTCTGAGTCGGTTTTAGCTCCGCCTGGCATAGTGAGTGAGTTGGTCTCCCGTTCGCTGGGGTTCGAATTCTTGTATAGATCTTCTATTTTATAACCGGGTTTGGATCTTGGTGCGGGGGATGTGGTCCCTACGTTTGGATGCTACATCCTTAAGTGGTACAAAGCACGGTTGCAAGACCGGGCTCTAGTGTCATATGAGTCTGTCTAGGTCGCACGGCATAGGACAATGTGATTATGTGTAGCAACCGGGACGATAGGCACCACATCCCCCGCACTATGAGTCTAATCCACATATGAAATAGGCAGTCCATACATGAATCGGACTCACAGCGAACGAGTGACAAACAAAAGAACAGTCCTGACTAGGCGGAAGCTAACCCCGGAACAATCAACAAAAAACCAAAATGCGGAAGCAAGGAAATCATTCATATAATATCAAAGAAATAAATGAAATCCAACAAGAATATAAATAATGGTTCCACTAATCAATACACCTGTCCTAACCTGTCCCGAATCAATATCAATTCAATAAATGGCACACCGGCCAACAATAATAGGTTAATACAATACTTAGAAACAATGTAGTATGCAGTGAGTGTAAGAGAGTAAGACTAGAACAATGACTCGACAATTCTAACTCCGCCTAGTAACCAACACCTGCAAAAGAAACTGGAAAAGTGGGAAGGAGGGGTCAGTCTCTAGAAGACTGAGTGAGCAGAAGCGATACATAACTATAGAAACATGCGCATGCAAGTCATAAATCCCGAGCAAAGTTTTATTTAAAGTTAGTTCTAAAGAGGACAAGAAAATAACGAAGCGATGCTCAGACTTTACGACTAATCATATTAAATTCATTAAGTTCATAAATCATACATAAACATTAAGGCTTGGCGAGTGAGCGTGAATTATCTCCAACCAAACTCCGACCGTGTACGACAAATATCATTAATACATTGAATATGTGATCATGCAGTATATAATAATACACACAAATCATATAACGTAGTCGTTTGGGCAATCCGTGTCCCGGCCTTCCCGCACGGTGCATAACAATCATACCATAATCATAATCATAAAATAAGTTCCAACCTTCTTCCTCCGGGTGGTGGACGGGTTTGCAAGGCCCGACCACCTAAACATATCAATGTGGCAATTGAGGTTCATGAGTCCTCAATGCCCGGTTAGCGTTTCCTCATCAAAAACTCCTTAACGAGGTCCGTTTCGCCGTAATCAATGTGGAACTAATGTACGGGATCACCGTCGGCCCGATGCCTCCCCGGATAACCACATACACTAAGTCCCTGGGCCCGTGTTCAATACATGTTCTCGCCAACATATTCAATTGATGAGAAACACAATACCTTTGAAACATAAATAATATATTTCATAACCCATGAGAAAACATTTACTCGACGACTCCATTTGAAAACAATATATAGGTACATTTATATTATGTAAATATATTTGATATTAATATCATTAAAATAAAGTAATTAACATTTAATACATTTAAAATAAAATTAAATAAATAAAACACGTATAAATAATTATTTCGCGCAGTTTGGTAAACACATACGTCATGCTGTACTGCCTAAAAAAAACTGGGGCGTTACATTATGTGATTATATGCTAATGTGAAAATGTGGTTATGTGATTTGACTATTTGAATGCTTGTTTACTTTATTACTTGGGTACATAATCATATACTAACCTACAGGCATCCATAGTACTTGAAGTTGTGATTCTCAGGATGCCTCCAAGAAGACAAAACTATGAGCAAACTCCCAATTTAAATCAACCGGCTCCACTAAATGCACCTCAGCCACGACCTATGAATGCAGAGAACATAGTTCAAGCTCTTCTTAACCAGTTGCCACAGAATCAGAGAAATCAACCTCCGACTGAGGGGCAAGAAGTCACAAATGTTTATAAAGAATTCAGAGATAATAATCCTCCAAAGTGGTATGGAGGAGATGATATTAAAGCAGATGAGTGGTTATCCGAGATTAGAGGCATTTGGGAAATTTGTCCGGGAAGCTCACAGGACAAAGCAGTTTGTACAGGCCGTTTCATACAAGGACAAGCGGCTATTTGGCTTAAGAGTGTTCGATCCAAGATAGAGAGGATGGGAATGGAGTTCAACTGGGAGACATTCGTGCAAGAATTTCACGAGAAGTATATCCCCCACAGTGCACAAGAACGTCGTCTTCAAGAATTTATTAATTTGAGACAAGGTACACGGACGGTGGAGGAATATATTTTGGAATTTGAGAGGTTAGCACCTTATGCTACGTACATCACCGACCATGATGATCACAAGGCCCGAAAATTTCTTCATGAACTTCGCCAAGAACTTCAAGAGTCTCTCCCAGCCGTTAATGTGAGTACATGGGCTAAGGTCACTAAGAGGGCTATGCAAGTTGAGGCCCAGTAGCTATGGTTGAGGCCTCCACCTTTCTCTTCTACTCGAGGATTGGGATCCGATTCTGGATCGGGTAAGAGACCCTTTTCTTATGCTCCACGAGCTCCTGTTTCACCGGCTTTTCGTCCCCGGGGTTTCGGGAACAAAAAGCCCAGACTTACCGGTCCCATGATACCTCCTGCGGTTCCAGCTCTGCCGGCTCCGACTCCAGCTCAAGCTCCACCTCTTTATGCTCATTGTCAAGGAAGGTATCCGGTCGAGAGGTGTTGGAAGCTTCTAGGCAAATGTTACGTGTGCGGGTCTTCTGAGCACAAGATCGACACTTGTCCGAACAAGAGGCAAGCGGTTCCAGCTCGTGTTTATGCTATTGAAGGGGAGGAGGAAGCTGCTGATGTGGACCCTAACGCCGTGATTGAAGGTACGATAAACATTCATGGCATATCATTTCATGCATTGTTTGATCCCGGGGCCACGTATTTTTTCATTTCCCGGGGATCTTGTTGTTTCTTTGCCTTTGCATGCCGAATTATCTGCGCATGTGTATGTAGTGAGTTCCCCCTTGGGAGGTACTTTGGAGATAGACAGAGTGTTCCGGGAGTGCCCGGTGTGTTTTGAAGGTAGAGTCTTCCCCGTAAATTTGATAGAGATGCCTATGAAGAAGTATGGGGTGATTCTTGGTATAGATTTTCTCTTCAGACACCGAGCTATGATGGATTACTATGATAAGAAGGTTTCTCTTGGTTCAGTGGTTTTCATGGGAGCAAGATTAGGATCTACCCCGTTTGTGTCTTTCATGGAAGCAAGTAAGCTCCTCCGGGACAGTGCAACAGGTTTTTGGCTTATCTTCTGAATAAACCGAAGGACCAGGCTAAACTTGAGGAGACAGAGGTTGTAAGAGAGTTTCCCGATGTGTTCCCTGAGAGTTTGGGTTCTTTGCCGCCCGATAGGGACATCGAGTTTGTGATCGACCTTTATCCCGGAGCTGAGCCTTTTTCAAAGACACCTTATCGAATACCTCCTGTCGAGTTTAAACAGTTGAAGACTCAACTTGATGAGTTGTTAGCTTGTGGTTATATTCGATCGAGCATTTCTCCGTGGGGTGCTCCGATTTTATTTGTGAAGAAGAAGGACTGTACTTTGAGAATGTGTATAGACAATCGTGGATTAAATCGGATGACAGTGAAGAATAAGTACCCTTTGCCACACATTGAAGAATTGTTTGACATTTTACAAGGGTCCCAAGTGTATTCTAAGCTGGATTTGAGACAGGGTTACTATCAACTTCGTATCCGAGAGCAAGATATTCCTAAGACAACGTTCAATACCCGGTATGGGCACTTCGAGTTCGTAGTGATGCCGTTTGGATTGACTAATGCTCCGGCCGTGTTTATGGACATGATGTACCGAGTGTTTAGATCGTATCTTGACAAGTTTGTGGTGATTTTCATAGATGACATCTTGGTGTATTCAAGGTCTATAGAAGAGCATGCACATCACCTTAGAATTGTCTTGGAAACTCTTAGAGAGCACAAGCTTTATGCCAAGTTTGGCAAGTGCGAGTTTTAGATCGATATAGTCACATTCCTAGGCCATATAATCTCAGGAGAGGGAATTGAAGTCGATCCTCCTAAGATTGAGACCGTGGCTCGTTGGGAGAGACCGAAGAATGCCTCCGAAGTTAGAAGTTTTCTGGGGTTAGCGGGTTACTATAGAAGATTTGTGAAGGATTTTTCCAAGATTGCGTGTGTAATGCCCCGACTTTTCAGACGTAAAGGTATGACGTATGTGTTTACCAATTTACGCGAATTAATTGTTTATACGTGTTTTATATTTAATTTTATTATAAATTGTATTATTTTATTTTATTTTTGTTTTATTTCATTTTAATTATTTCGTTAATTTAGTAATTATTTTAAATTAATAATTAAGTGTTATGTTAATTGATCATGCTTTAATCATATTAATTAATTTATTCATTAATTCGTTGACTTTGAATTATATTAAGATTGGAATTTAAATTTTAGTTTTAAATTTTTATGCATGAATTTATTAAGGATATGCGCATGAATATTTATTTATGCTTCGTTCTTATACCAATTGATATGAAAATGTCATGGAAATTTAGTATGTCATAAATTTACATGTTATGAACATGCCTATATGCTCGGTTTATGTTTTTGAACTCGTTTGATGTGTTAACGAATTTAATTTGAATTGTGGAACCAACTCGGGGCTAACGAGCAATTAGCGCACCCTTGGTTCCGTATGTAATATCTTGAGCTCGGGAACTCGGATTCGAGTTCCGTCAAATTCGTTGAACTCGTATCGAAGATTTGAGTTTAATAAACTTAGCCTTATATTTTTCCGAAATCATTTGAACCTCCGAAATCCAACCGAAAAACGAAACGGCATCAAAACTGCTACATTTCACTAAAATGGCCCTAACTTGTTCATACCTAAACCAAATTAACTATGGTTAGAGTCTTTGTAACCCTACTTTATCCCACTATCTTCCTATACTCAGCCTTAACCAATCACATCCTCACACAAGCAAGAAAACTCAGCTAAAAAGCCTGACTTCCAGTTTCCTGTCACATTACTTTTCCCTTGAGATTTTGGAGCTCAAATCTCTACCAACTTTCATCCAATCAACAAGGTGAGTTAGGATTATGTTATACACGCATCTCTGGTAATTTTGATCCTTTCATCCCTAATTCTAAGTCAGTTTTCATGTGGTTTTGAGGATTAGAATGAATAGTTAGGTTATAGGGTGTTTTGATGATTTCTTGATTTCCTTTGATCTATGACTTGTTTCGGTACTACATATATGATTCTTTTCCCTCATTTATGACTGAGTATGCTTGTATTGGTTGGTGGTTAAGAATTGGTTGAGAAATCATTAATGAGATTGTTGTGTATTGAATGAACTTTTAACTGATTGTTCCCTTCCCTCACGTCTTGAACTGCTGCTAGCTTTTGTGACTTATTTTGTTGTCATTTGCTGCCTCTTTTTATCTTATTTGATGAGGCAATGATGGTTGATTGATCATGTATGTCTTGCTCTGTTTTCATTCAGTTTTTGCCCTGTTTTTCTTCATGAAACTGCTGTCAATTTTCTTGTTGTTGCTGCGTGTTGTGAGGTTGATTTCAGGTTTGGTTGTTGATCATTTGTGCCTTTTATCTCCTTGAAATGTTGGCATGAGTTGGATGCAAAGTATGTGAGTGTTTTGGCCTGGTTTGAACCCCCTTTTTTTCTTCCCTGTTTCGTTGGTGCCTGCTGTTGCCGTCTGTACTGCTGTAACACTCTCCCCGGGCGGGGAGAGTTTGTTCTTGGGGGGTGCAGAAACTTTCTGTATCGTCTACCCGGCCGGGGAGTTTTGAGCTAGAATAACTACACGGGCGGGTAGCTGCTGCGTGCTACTTCTGTTTCTGTTCTTCTTCCCCTGCTGCT
Organism: Lantana camara; assembly: GCA_037501455.1. NCBI lineage: Eukaryota > Viridiplantae > Streptophyta > Magnoliopsida > Lamiales > Verbenaceae > Lantana > Lantana camara. Next base: position 66,949,729 of record CM074862.1, read on the forward strand.
TCTCTCTTTTCTTCCTTCTTTTGTTGCTTCTTTCTTTTCTTGTGTTGCTGCGTGTGTGTGTCTGTTTATTCAGGTTTTAGATCTGCTGCTGCTATTCTTTAATGGTTGCAGAGTGTGTGCGTGAGTGTATATATATATATATTTGGTGTGGTTGTGTGTGCATGGAAGTGTTTTGCATGCATGTGTTTGTTGTGTATATAATATATATATATATATATATTTGTGTGTGTTTGCATGCATGTATTATGTGTGTGCATGAAAATATAATACATGCATGCAAACACACACAAATATATATATATATATACCTAATATTGTATGCATGGCTGTTATTAATTGTTAATGCATGCATGGCCCTTTTTAAATTAATAATGCATGCATGATATATATATATATATATATAATGTGTGTACGTGTGAGTATATATATATATATATATATATATATATATATATATATTTATTATATATTTTAAGTATTAATTGATTTATTTTAATTATAGAATTTAATTGATTTCTATTTCGCGTATTTAAATTACCAATTATTATTTGAATATGTTTACTTGCTTAAATTCTAATTGTAAACGTGAAATAGTACGTGTTATCAATGTTATATGAAATCCTTGGATTGAATTAATATGAAATGTGAAATTATGGATTTGAATGAATGAATGGCTTATTTTTATGCCTTAAATTCCTTAATAGTGCACATGAACATTTTCATGACATAATATTATCTTTTACACATTCACGTCATATTCATTTCATTGCCGAGCGTCATAAATGGTCATTTTGAGTCTCATACCTTTTCTTTTTGCACAGATTCGGGTTTGGTCGGAGACGAGGGCGAGCATTGAGATGCTTATACCTTTCTTTCGCTTTTAAAAGGTGGGTTTTTCTTCTAATAGCCATGATAGCCCAATATATCCCTTATGTGCAAGTTTTAAGCCAAATTAGTATATATATAATAATCGAGTCATTTTAGGTAAATGATTTCCAACGTATGACCCTTTTTATTTATAAAACCCTACCTTATGATTTTGGCGAGACATGTTTATGATTGCACGGGCCCTGGGACTTAGTACATGTGGCTAACTGAGGAGGCAAGGGCTGGCGGGGATCCCATGTACTAGTCCCAACCAAACTACGGTGATACCGACCCTCGCTAGGAGGTTTAGCGAGGAATGGGAGCTGAGTGCCCTTGGGGGATTCATGTACCCCCATTGGCCTATGTATGAACCGGTGGCCGGGTCTTGCAAGCCCGTCCACCACCCGGAGGTAGAAGGTGTATATGTATGATTATGAATCGTATGATTGTGCACACAAGAATATATGTATGATAATGAATGAATAAATGAATATGAATACACAAGGTGTTGGTTGGAGATGATGCACGCCCCCTCGCCAGGGCCATGAATACCCTAATGATTAAATATGATAGTAGTAATCTCGATGATGCCTTCTTTTGTTTTACCCACTTGGGAAAATTACTTTAAAACCTCACTCGGGATTATTACTTGCATGTATGTGTTTAATTTATGCGATATTATATCCTATACCCCGTTTTTTTACCCACCAGACTCTTTTAGACTGAACCCGGTTTGTTTTCAGTTGTTTTGTGCAGGTATAGGAGTGCTAGGCGGGAATTCAACTCGTCTAGGTCTTGCATTATTGTTTAGCACTTCTCTTCAGTATCTCATACACTCATACTCTTATTGCTATTTTGTATATGATCATGATATGGAGCGTTATGATTTTGTAGGCCGTGTGGCCCCTGATTACCTGAATGATTTTGTATATCTATTTTGGAGCTTGGTGGCTCATTGTATATAATGTATGTTGTTCTTGCTTCCGCATTTTCATTATTGCTCTGATTTTTATATTGTCTTAGTCTTGAATGGTTTAAGGGTTAGTCCCGCCTAGCATAGCGTGCTTGTTGTGTCCCCGTTCGCCCTGATTTGGCACGTGTATGGACTTTTATTTCATATACGGTTCGAGTCTCGGTGCGGGGGACGTGGTACCTTGCGCTCGGGTGCTACAGCGTGCCCGTTGACTCGGTTAACCAAGAAGGAGGTAAAGTTTGAATGGGATGACACGTACGAGAGGAGTTTTCAAACCTTGAAGGAAAGGTTAACTTCAGCGCCAGTTCTTACCCTACCTGAGGAGTCCAAAGGCTATTCAGTTTACACAGATGCTTCTAAGGAAGGCCTCGGATGTGTGTTGATGCGAGATGGCCGAGTGGTGGCCTATGCTTCTAGGAAGTTGAAGGAGCACGAAAAGAACTACCCCACTCACGATCTTGAGCTTACAGAGGTTGTATTCGCTTTGTTGAAATGGCGCCACTACCTCTACGGGACTACTTTTGAGATATTCATCGATCATACGAGCCTCAAGTATCTTTTCACTCAGAAGGAACTTAATAACAGACAGAGGCGCTGGATGGAATTCTTAGAAGATTATGATTGCACGATTCAGTATCATCCGAGTAAGGCCAACGTGGTGGCCGACTCTTTGAGCAGGAAAGCAAGTGTTTCGGGTTTAAGTGCAGAGTCTTCAGATCATGGTTCAGCGGTTGTGGTTTCAGTGGCTCGGTTGGCTGATATTTCAATTCAACCTGATTTGAAACAGAGTGTAATTAGTGCTCTGGCTACAGATTCAGAGATTCAGAAGTTGATACTTCGTTCTAGAGTGGATCCAGAGATAAAGTTTGGGTTTGATGATTCCGGGGTTTTCAGGTTCAAGACAAGGGTTTGTGTTCCGGAATAACTCAAGAGGCTAGTACTTGAAGAAGGACATCATTCAGGTTATTCTATTCATCCCGGTGGTACGAAGATGTACCGGGATTTGAAGGAATTCTTTTGGTGGAATGGTATGAAGAGAGATGTTGCTAATTTTGTAAGGCGATATCTCACGTGCCAAGTGGTGAAAGCTGAACACCAAAGACCGGGAGGTACTCTCCAACCACTTCCAATACCAGAATGGAAATAGGAGGAAGTGACGATGGATTTCGTGTCCGGTCTGCCGAGGTCTAGGGTTATCATGGAATTTGGGTGATAGTTGACCGTCTGACCAAGTCTGCTCACTTTCTTAAGGTTAAGATGTCCTACAAGACTCCTAAGTTGGCCGAATTGTATTGTAATGAAATTGTGAGATTACATGGAGCTCCGGATAGCATTGTTTCCGATCGTGATCCTCGGTTTACGGCTAAGTTTTGGCAGGATTTACAGAAACGGTTGGGTACAAAGCTTAATTTTAGCACCGCTTTTCATCCTCAGACGGATGGTAATCTGAAATATTGATTAAGTATTTGGAAGATCTTCTTAGAGCGTGTGCTTTGGATTGCAAGGAGAAATGGGATAAGCATCTGGCTCTAGTTGAGTTTGCCTATAATAACATCTTTCAGGCTTCGATTAGGATGGCTCCGTATGAGGCACTGTATGGAAGAAAGTGTAGATCGCCTCTCTTTTGGGATATTGAAGATTGGCGATGGACAGAGGAGAATAAGCTCGAAAGAGCTACACCTCGGGAGAAGTTAGACAAAACCACTGCTAAAGTGGAGCTGATTCAATAAAGAATGAAGGCAGCTCAGGACCGTCAGAAGAGCTATGCTGATAAGAGGAGAAGGCCCCTTGAATTTGAGGTAGGAGATCGGGTTTTCTTGAAAGTATCTCCTAGGAAGGGCTTTTCTCAAATTGGTCGAGGTGGGAAGCTTAATCCTAGATACCTTGGACCGTTCGAAATTCTTGAGAGGGTTGGTGAAGTGGTGTATAGGTTAGACCTACCGCCAGAGATGATCGGGATACATAATGTGTTTCACGATTCACAACTCTGGAAATACTATCCCGATGAAGCAACCATACTCCCCATTGAAGAGATACAACTTGAACAGGATTTGACTATAGTGAGACACCCGGTTGAGATACAAGACCGGAAGATATAAGTGTTAAGAAATAAACAGATTCCTTTGGTCCGAGTTTTGTGGAGAGATCAGAAATCCGAAGAGTCTACTTGGGAGGCCGAAGCGAAAATGAGAGAGTTATATCCAGCTTTATTCTCTAGTTGAGTAGTGAACCTGGGGACAGGTTCTTTGAAGGGGGGGAGGTTGTGACACCCCGGTCTACAGTTGGTATAGGTAAATGTGTGATTTAATTAATAATTGCAATTTAGTTTAATTATACGAACTTATATGAATTATTTGAACTACTTGAATTATTTGAATTATACGGATTATGTGACTTATTTGATTTGTTGGACCTTAAACCGATCAAACCAAACCAAACCGAACCTGAAATCCTTGAACCGAACCCGTGAACCGAATCAGTTCATCCCTTAAAGGCTGAACCATTCTCCCTTCTTCCTCATTATGTGAAATCAGCTCCAACAGCTAAGAAAGAAGCCAAACCCTCCATTTCCTTGATCAAACTTCAACCCTCCATATCTTCTTCATTTCTTTGCCAAACTTCGAGCTTGAGTAAGTTTCAGAAACCTCTCTTCGTGCTCTTCATTTGTACGGTTTAATCTGGAGTTATGGTGGGGTGGATGAACTTATATCTTGAGCATGTCAATAATAAGGGTTTTTGGATATTTTCTTGAATATGTGATCTTGAATGGTTTTATTTAAAACTTGGCTTTATTTATGAGTTCCTTATCATTCTTTTGTCACATTTATGGCATAAGATTAGTTGGTAAATAGATTAAATGCATGATACCTTTGTTGAGCTTTGATTTCTTCATAAATGGGGTTTAATCTATATGGTTTCAATTCTTATTTTTCTTGAGGATTATGCATGTATACATGATTCTTGCATGATATTTATGCTTGTGTATGAGTTTGAATTGATTTGGTTGAGTTTTGATTGAGTTTTGGGGTTTTTTGCTTCATTCCCCTGTTTTTACGCAACGTAAAGCACTCCAGGCCAGGGCGAAATGGGCGTTTCACCCGCTTTGAAAAATGGAAACGCCCATTTTGGTTAGGCAGGAGCTCAAATTTGAGGATGGAAATGCCCGTTTCATGTTTTAACTGGAAATGGGAACGGCCGTTTCGGCCCTGGAATCTGAGGTCAGTAGGTTTCGAAACGCCCGTTTCGAATTTGTACTGCAACTCGAAACGGCTGTTTCGAAGCTCTCGATTTGAGGCAGTAGCTTTGGAAATGCCCGTGTGGTCCCCCTTTGGAAATATCACACGGCCGTTTCCAAGCCCGCTGTCCGTTTTGTGATTTTTTGACTTTTCCGATTTGATTCCTTTGCTTCTTAATTGTTCTTATATGCCTTCTATGATCTTTAACTTGTTACTTTTGGATTGTTTAACTTTTTTATGCATGAGCGTGGAGTTTAATGGAATTATATGACATTCATTGCATCTCATGCATACTTTCGAATTTACCGTGCGTCGTTTTGGTTCATATAGAGTCTAAGTCTTGGGATTTTGTGTTTCTTTTCAGAGAAGGTTCTCGTTGACGAGCCCGATGCATAAGTTTGCCATTCCACACTCCTATCTTCTGCCAAGCACAAGGTGAGGTTTAGGAATTTTGTATAGCTATGACCTAAAGCCTTTACGTGATGTTTTCATGCCCCGCATGTGGTATATCTTATACAAATAAGTAAATAAGTGTTATGTATGATATGTTTATGATCTTGTGGAACAAGTTGTTTTGGAAAAAAGTATCTATGAAAGCCTATATGAGCTCTTTTGCAAAAGTTTGATTTGTTTAAGTTCAGTAGCGAGATTTGCCATGAAAGATTGGTATGTTTGTTTGTGTATTTGTGGTTGTGGATCCAAGGAGACATGGGTAAGGAGCCCTCGGTATGGTGTTGGGCCGTCAAGGTAAAGCCTGTGCATAGTCTCCATCCAAGGTATCATACGTGACCCTGGGAGCTAGGAAAGGTGTGACATTTTGATACCTCCGGTGTAAAAGCTGGGAAGGACACGTCGTGGGTTAGCTACCCCACGTGAGTTTGTTAAGATAAATTAAGGATGGTTTGAGCTACGCGCGTGGCTCTTCCATCACCGGAGGAGAGGATGGATTTGTTTATGATTTATGTTTGAGTTTGTTATGAGGATTAAAGGTTGGAAGCTCGTTCTCGCCGAGCATGTGTTTGATCTATTATGGGAAATATGAATTGGAACAGAATTTGAAAATGGTTTTAAGTATATATATTTGTTTTGAGAAATGGTTGGATTGCAAAACCTATTCTGGTTCATAATTCCACCTTTTAATAAGTGCTTTGCTTTATATATATAGGGTGTGGGTGTACGTTAGCCCCCTCACTCAGTTAGTTGACTGACCCCTCTTTCCTTTTCAGTTTCAGGTGCTTTCTTGACCGAGCTAGGCGGAGAAGTGTGTTTTCCCTTTTGCACTTGTCGGTATAGGTCGTGTAGATGTATTTTACATGCACTTTATCATATTTTGCATATGTATGACTCTTATATCCATAGATTTGGATTTATTTTATTTTGTTGAGGCCGGGATGGCCATTGAATACTTTGTACAGGTTTATATGTTGGTACCTATATGTAAATACAATATGTATATATTTACGTGATAGTACCTATAAGTAATTATCTGTTGCATCTCCTGTTTGTTTATTTCTTCCGTGCACTCTGAGTCAGTTTTAGCTCCGCCTGGCATAGTGAGTGAGTTGGTCTCCCGTTCGCTGGGGTTCGAATTCGGGTATGGATCTTCTATTTCATAACCGGGTTTGGATCTTGGTACGGGGGATGTGGTCCCTACATTTGGGTGCTACATATGCTAAGTTTCAAGGCAAGGTATGTCTGATAAGGTACGTAAGTTTGATATGTTATGTTACGGGCGAGTTATGATTTGATATGATCTGGTATGGTATGATCTGTTCGGTATGATGGGCCCCGGAGTCTATGAGTCAGGACGTCCAGGACGGGCCGTCGGGTTAAGCCTGAGCGTAGTCTCCTCTTTGATAGGATCAATCCGGAACCCACTAGGAGGTTGGTGGGGGATGGAATCCTCGGGTGTGAGCGTCATGAAACTCACGTCCCACACATAATGTAATGAATGGTTAGGGTCGCACAACCCTTCCATCACCCGAAGAAGGTTGGTATGTTATGTTATTATTTATGTTTTGATATGTTATGTTTTGAGGAGCCCGGTATGGGATTTCTGCTCGTACTCGCCGAGCTTTTTGATACGTTGTGTTGATTATGAAACGTGATAGGACTTTTAAGTTATGTTATGCTATGATTTGATATGATATGTATACGTTTGTTTTGAAAATGGTTTGGTGTACAAAACCCTATTCCAGGTTCATTGTCTTTTGTCTATACGTGCTATGCTCTATATTTATGTATCGGGTGTGTGTGTTCAGCCCCCTCACTCAGTCGAGTTGTAGACTGACCCCTCTCCCTTTTCCCCTTTCAGTTGCAGGTGCTGAGTTGGTTCGAGCTAGGCTGCGATCTTCTTCTTTCGAGGTCTTTGAGTCGAGTCTTTGGAATTTTTTGCATTCTGCATCTTAAATTCGAATTTATGTATAAGTTATGCTTTTAAATTTGAATCTAAGAGTTTATGTATGATTTATTCAGCCCAGGAGTGGCATAGTCTGTATTTGATCTATCTTATTGATTTGATATGATTCGGGACAAACTTTTAGGGACAGTATGAACTCGTTGTGTATTTAAGTTTCAAATTTGATTTATAGGATTACGTATCTATGTTAGTTGATGTAACACCCCGTCTTCTCGGTAATCCAGGTACGATGTCTCGGGAGAGTTTAATTCAGTAATTATGTGATTAGCATGCCTTACGTGTCAATTTGTAATTTTATTTTAGTTATGTGCGCGTTAGAATTTAATTAAATGTACTTGGACTCAATCGTCCAATATTTGCAAATTAGGGACCTAATTCTAATTAGGGTGTTTGAGCCTCGTGGCTAACATGAGCTCGGGAATTCGAATGCGAATTCCAACCTTGTCATTGAGTTCGTTTCGATGATTCGGATTCGATGAAATTAACCTTATAATTTTCTAAAGCCGTTTGATACCCCTACTGTTTTAAATCCGATCCAAGCGGACCGGATCCTTTTTGACCCGACCCGTTATCCGACCTGTTTTAGACCTGAAAGGCTGAAAATATCTCCCTTTCTCTCCCCATTTTGGATCGTTCAACGCAAGGCAAGAGAGGAAGAGAAGAAAGCCCTTTGGCCATTCAAGCTTTGGCTCAAGCTTGTGCTCCATCCGACCATCCGATTGAAGAATCAAGGTAAGATTTGAATTTCTCTCTTTGAGTGTGTAGTTTCTTCCCGACTGAATTTCATCTTTCTTGCTTGGATCCAGGCTATTGAAGATGATGATGAATAGTAGGTTTGTATGAAAATTTGATCTCTTTCCTTCATACTTGAATTATATGATCTAAATTTGATGTATGTTCTTCTCTTGAGCTCCCTTGTTGCATAATTGTTGGATTTTTGGTTGTTGGGTGTATATTGCATACAACTCCATTAATGGAGCTTGAGGGAGTTGAAAATGGCAACTCATTCAATTCTTGATTTCATGCCTTGAATTTAAGATATGTGTTAGAGCATGTTTCCATGAACTTGTGCCTTGATTTTCGTTGCATTTGGTTGAGTTTTGAGGTGGTTTTGATCATTTTTGGTTTCCTCCATGTTTAGCACCTGTTTCAGCTTCTTTTTCTCGTCCAGAAGGACTACCCGGGCGGGCAGTTTTGTGTGTTAAAAGTACCTGGGCGGGTAGATTTAGTGCAGAAAGTTTCTGCACTGTTTTCCCCGGCCGGGTAGATTTCTGCCTTGTTTTTCCCCGCTCGGGTACTCCCTCATATGAACTCGAATTGAGCTGATTTTGGATATGTTCAACCTTATTGAGTCTAGAACAATCTCCAATTGGAATCACCCCAAAATTCGTTCTAGATTGTGAGTTATAATCGTTTTAATTTGGTGTCGACACTTCGCCGAGATTCTGCATTCGTTCAAGTTCAAACCGACGCCATTTTCTCCTCGCTTTGAACCATGATTCGAGCCACCTACCATTTTAAAGATATATGTGTCTTCTTTCATTTCCAACAAACAAAACTTAATTCCCATTTCTCAAACTCAATTTATGATCATTTTCCTACATCTTGTGCATCTTGGAAAACTGTCAGCTTTAGTCCAATTTCACTCGGAACCCCTTTTTGTGTTCTTATTCCGTTTTTCTTATATCTTCCCACCTCCGAACTTATTCCTAACTCGTTTTAGCATGTTTATGTGTATGCACTTGTTCTTATATTCATTTTATATTGCTTATGTAATGTGAATTATTTGCACAAAGCACATATGCACCTTGTTATGTATCCCCACCTTGTGTTATGCGTTGTTTGTACACATGAACTTATTCTTAACATGCTATATGATATTAAATCAGTATTTGGAGTGTGGTATGATTCCTCTTACATGATATTGATTTGAATATGAGCCTAGCTTACGTGTTTGCATCTCCTAAGTGCTTATGCATACGCCGTGCGTCTATGTGGTTCATTCTTGAGTCTAAGTCTTGTATTTTGTCTCCAGTTTGTTCAGGTACACCCGGGGTGGTGTTTTATCAGCCTTGTTGATTCCGGGGTGAATCAAGTGCTTGTCTTCGGCTCTGTTTTGTACGAGGTGAGGTTAGGTTATAGTTAAACCCTATAATATATGCCCGTTTTCTCTGTATGCGAGCTATCGCCTTTACCATATGTATATATGTGTGCGCGATATGAATTTATGAATTTGAAATATGTTTCCAAGTATGATGAGCAATGTACAAGCCTATGTATGCTTGATTTGATTTGATTCGTTCTGTTTGGTATTGCTCAACTACACTTCAAACCGTGTACCTCTTGTAAGCTGGAAGACACGAGCTAAGGATTATGTTGATGATTTGACACGGAGAGGTATGTAAAGCGGGTTGTTGCAAGGTTTGGTAGGTAATGTAATGTTACGTATGTAATGATTAGTAGCGGGTTTTGATACGATATGCTCTGATGTGATATGTTTTGGTATGATGGGCCCCGGAGTTGTGGGTAAGGGAGACCCGGGACGACCACGGGGTCACCGGTTATGACCCCTGTGCACATCTCCACAGTTTGATTCGGATTACCCCTGATCTCACCAGGAGGTTTGGTGAGTGATGGAGATCCTGAGGGTTTGGAGTAGCTTGCACTCCCCTCGACTGTCTGGATGGTTAGGGTCGTGCAACCCTTCCATCACCGGAGAAAGGAGATTTGGTGATATGTTTATTTTGCTATGTTATGTTTGGTATGTTATGATTAGTTAGAGGAGCCCAGGATGGGATTATGTGCTCGTACCCGCCGAGTTATGCATGTGTGTTGGTAGGTATGCTTTGTTAAAGTTCATGAAACGGGGATAGATTTAAAATTTAGTTAAAATATGGATCTTCTTGGAAGTATAAGTTAAGATATGAAAGGTTTTAATAAGATTTGGTGTGATAAGTATGTTACGTTATGATTTGATACGTATGACTTTTGTTAAGCCAAGTTGTGTTCCGTTTTGATAAGAATCCTTATATTTATATGTATCACGGGCAAAGTTTGGTGTGCAAAAACTATCCTCGAGTTCACGAACCGTGTGTGATTAATGTGCCTTGCTCCTTATATATGTATAGCGTGTGTGGGTAGCCCCTCACTCAGTCGATTTATGACTGATCCCTCCCTTCTTATGTTGTAGTTGCAAGTTTGCTTGGAGGTTCGAGCTCGGCGGAGTCTGTCGTGTCTTTTGTTTTGCTCGGTCGGTTGCATTTTATGCACTTAGATTTTGTATAGAAATGATATTTGATATGTATATGTTGTGTAATATTCGAATATGATAATTATGTAAAGGATATTATACTCGGGACAGGTTAGGACAGGTGCTCCGAGTTAGTTAAACCCGTTATGTGTTTTGATTAAATTTTTTTTATATGCCACGTTTTAGCTTCCGCATTTATGCAGGTTTGAGTTTGTTCTTGGGGTCTAAGTTCCACCTAGCCAGGGAGTGTGTTTGTTTGTCTTCCGTTCGCCTAGGCTTGGTGCATGTACAGGCTCTCCATCTCGTATGTGAATTGGGCTTAGGTGCGGGGGATGTGGTGACCCTGCGTTCGGGGTGCTATAGTTGAACCCGTCATCTATTTCTGTTTAAGATCTTGCATGTTTATAATTGTTGATCATGTTGCTTCCGCCCTTGGATTTTATTCTTTTTGTTGCGCACTCTGTATTAGGGTCTAGACCGCCTAGCCTAGGGGTGAGTTTTTTTGTTTGTCTCCCATTCGCTATGGCTTGGTACGTGTGCGGAGTTCCCATTTCGTTACACACGTCGGGCTATGGTGTGGGGGATGTGGTTCCCTTCACTCAGGGTGCTACATCTTAAAGTGGTATCAGAGCTCTTGGTTGCAAAATCGGACCGCTAGTGTCGTGTTAGGTCCGTCTAGGTCGTTCGGCATAGGATTATGTGTTTGTTTGCATTAATTTGCACCATTTATCTGGTTATTTGTTATTAATTTTATTAATTGTTCACATAAACATGCACTTACTAACCAACATGCACTTATCTTTCTATTATAGTTGTTGATATTTTCAGGATATCACCACGTCGGCAACACTTCGGTCAACCTTCACATCAATATCCTCGTCCATCTTTGGATGCCGAGGAGTTCTTGACCACGATGTTTCAACATTTCCAACCGAATCAAGGATAATCTCCTTCTACGGCGCAACCTATGGATCCGATGGCAACCTTGTACCCGGAGTTTGGGACCTTCAACCCTTCCCAATTCCGAGGAGGTGATGATATTAAGGCCGAGGAATGGCTCTCGGATATAGAAGGACTATTTCGAGTATCGCCATGTAACCCTCAAGACATGGTTCGCCTTGTTCCACTACTTCTACAAGGGCAAGCAAAATTATGGTGGTCAAGAATTACTCCACAACTGGAAGCGACAAGCGAAGAATTCAGAAAGAGGTATACACCGACCATTCTATGAAATCGAAGATTCGAAGAACTTTGCACCCTTAAACAGGGAGACAAGACGGTTATGGAATATTTGGAGGAGTTCTAGAGGTTGGGCGCATAGGCGCCACATATCATAAATGACGACTGGATGAAGGCTAGCTACTTTATGGAAGGTCTTCGGAGTGAGTTTAGAGATGTTTTGATTGCCAGCGATATGGGCACTTGGAACCAAGCCGTTGAGAAAGCACTATGGGTCGAAAATCGATGGTTGGCAAGAAAGAGACATAAAGGAGAGGTACCGGAGCAACCACTCGCATTAGGTTCATGTTCCAACTTATAAGTGGAACAGAGACCGTCTCGGGAAGGCATACAAACTCAAAAGAGAAGTAACAAGCAGTCTAAGACCCGGAAGGCACCTTGTTCAGAGAGGGAGTTCCTGCTGTGCGCTCATTACGGAGGGACTAATCACACTTACGAGGGATTTTTGATTCGGTTAAGGAGATGCTACGCTTACGAGTCTTCAGAGCACAAGTTTTCGGATTGTGATGGTTCGAGGGCTAATAAACAAAGGAGGCAGAATCAACGGTTTCAAGTTGGAAATTAAATCGAACCCGGAAATTGAGGTACTTGCATTCATGGCATCTCATTCGTGGATATTTTAATCTCGGGGAAACCAATTTGTTTGTTAGTTTATAGGGACATTGCAATATCGTTGATCTTTATCCCGAAGTTGAACTTGTTCAAAGATTCCCTACCGAATGGCTCTAGCGTGGTTGTTGGAGTTGAAGGCGTAATTCGATGAGCTCTTAGAAGGTGGTTTCATCCATTCAATACTTCTTCGTGGAGTACTCTAGTCCTGCCTAAGAAGAAACGGGACCTTAGGGTGAATATCTACTACCGTGAGCTACACAAGTTAACTATAGAAGATAAATACCCTCTACTTGCTTTGAAGAGTTGGTCGTCCTGCTCCAGAGTTTCGTGGATCGTGCCGAGTTTGGTTTTAACAACGGTATAACCGATTACGCATTCGGGTAGAAGAACCTAGAATTACCTCAGAGTAAGAAGTCTCTCGTGTTGACGGGGTATATTACGCAGTTCTTTCCTTTAAGATTGCTAACCATTGATTTGCTTGATAGGAAAGAGGTACGGTTTTAGAGTGGAAAGATACGGTAGAAGAGAGTTGCCTTCGACATCGGCTTTTCCCCTAGCACGACAACCCCCGTGCCGCAATACTTCTCAAGCAAAGGTTAAACCTAACACTCGAGAAATACTAAGGCAAACGGTTAAGGGAATACTCAAGTAAAGCACATGACACAGTGCAACATAAGATAGAGAGAATTAAAACTTGAATGTGAACATAGGTGCTGACGCACATAAAGAACAAGCCCTATTATTGATTGAAGTAATTAATATAAAGGGGAGTATAACATGGTAGTATGTTGGTCTAAAACATAAGGGTAGCTGGTTTTAAAAGATAAATATACTCAGAACAATTTATCCTTAGAATCAACTCTGACCTACTATGTGTGACACCTTAACACTTCAAGATAGCTCTAGTTGTCGTTCCTTGATTCCTGAAACCATGCATTTTAAAATAGGTGAGGAGTTACTCAAAGTAACTAAGTGAAGGCATATTAGCTTTTATGTATACGTATTTAGATATGTAGCGCCCGAGGGCGAGACGCCACATCCCGCACACCGAGACCCAACCCGTAGATGAAATGGGAAGTCCATACACGTGCCAAGTCATGGTGAACGGGGACTCACTCACTCGCTATGCTAGGCGGGAGCTAGAACCTCGAAACCAATTAAACAATTCAATAGGATAAATGTACATGCGGAAGCAAAACATATACTCAGTTATAATATATGCAAAGAGTGACGGGTTCAACTAGCATAGATACCTAGTCCCGAAATTTCAAACATAAATCATAAATCACAAAGCATAAATCACGGGTTCAGTCTATCCCTAGAAGCTTGTCCTGAATCAATATATCATAATCATAACATTTCATAGATTCTTCTTCTAACTTATTCAAATTACAATATGCGTGTGAAATGACTCCGATTTAACCACAAGACTCGACAGACTCAAAATCCTGCCTAGCACTCCAAAACCCGCAAAGAACTGGAAACAAAGTCGGGTTCAGTCTATAAGCGACTGGTAGGTATAAAATAGGGGCTTAATACATAAATAGTACGGAATTAAACACCCTCACATGTAAGTCATAATCCCATACGAGGTTTTGAAATATTTCCCAAGTGGATAAAAACAAAGGAAAACAACACTCGGGATTACAACGATCAATTTCATTCGTTCATAGTCATTCATGAGGTCATTACGTGAGCCGTGGCGCGTGGGCGAATATCTCCAACCTACTCCTCGTGTGCGCATATCAATTCAATCTTTACATTAGTGATCATACACAATCATACATATTCATTCATAATCATTATCGTTTAGGCAATCCGTGTCCCGACCTTCCCGCACGGTGCATAACAATAATAACATAATCATACATGTACACCTTTTCCTCTGGGTGGTGGACGGGCTTGTAAGACCCGGCCACCGGTCCATACATATGCCAATGGGGGTACATGAATCCCGCAAGGGCACCCAGCTCCCATTCCCCGCTAATCTCCTAGCGAGGGCCGGTATCACCGTAGATGGTTGGCACTAATACGTGGGATCACCGTCGGCCCTTGCCTCCCCGGATAGCCACAAGTACTAAGTCCTTGGGCCCATTCATTCATATTCATGTCCACGCCCAAAAAAATATAAGGTAGGAATACATAAGAAGGGCTTTACGTTTGAAAACATTTACTCTACCAAAGACTCGATATATATATGTATAATACTTTGGCTTAAACACTTCACATAAGGGATATATCGGGTCGTCATAGCTATTAGAAGAGAAACCCACTTGTACACCTTACCAAACAAAATCAAGAAAACAAGGAGGCTTGAGGATAGCCTATGAACACAGCACGTCTCCGCCCTAAAGAAAACTGTACAAAAGATAACACGGTGCATTCGTGAGACTTAAGACTCCAAATGAACCATAAATGATGCACGACAATGCAATGAACCTGATATGAAGTGCATATGAGACAATACCGTATTATGGAGGTGTTAATTTGCATAATTAATGCTTTAGACGCACATAAACGAGCAATTCATTCAAGTTCAATCACTAAATGAAGGTTTGAAGTTCATTAGTTTCATATCTTTCATGAATCGTATCAAATCGAGCCATCACCTTAAAATAGTAATAATAACACACTTATCAACATGTTTACAATGCATATTAATCATTTAGAGATGCAAGGAATTCATTAAACACATAGGGAATACATTGGTAACAAGAAGAGTCACATTATATCACTTAAACGTTTATGCATATATGTCATGTTTGTCCAGCACAACTCATCATAACATGTCATTCAATAATCAAATAATATCATAATACAAGTTTTAGGCCCAAGAGATCAATTAAAACACATACGAAAGTCGGGGGGGGGGGGGGGGGGAAGGGGGGAAGGAACGCAAGGAAATGGATTTTGGTGGAAGTTGACAGTTTTTGGAAACGAACAAGCTGTAGAAAATTGGAGATATCTCGAGTTCTAGGAGTTGGAATTAAGTTTGGTTTGTTGGAAATGAAACTAGACAAATAGAGCTTTCCAATTATATATGGCTAGAATTGTGGTTCAAAGCGAGGTAAAAATCGCGTAAGCCTGAAGTTGGATGAATGCAGATTTCCGGTGAAGTGGTGACACCAAAAAGAATTTGATTATATCTCACAAACGAGAAAAGATATTGAGGTGATTGTAATTGGAGAATGTTCTAGACTTCATAAGGTTTCAGTGATCCAAAATTCAGATCAATTGGAGTACGTTTGAGGGGTAAACGGAACAAAACAAACTCAGATAGAAAACAAGGGAGGATCCACGGCCGTCGATTTTTCCTTCATAAAAATCCACGCTCGTGGGAAGGCCTCCAGGTCTCTGGACACTAATCCATGGTCGTGGGTCAAAATCCACGCCCGTGGGTCATTCTACATTAGCAAAACCCGACAGCTACGAAGCTCAAGCAAAAAGGCGTCAAAAGGACAAGCAAACTCACTCCAAATCACTTAAAACATGTAATATATCATGTAGGAGCATCAAATGCAAGTTTAGGGCAATTAGAACACATTAATCTTCAAACCCACAACCAAAACACACACACATATATACACACCTATACACACATATACATACACATACTCTTGCTCCAAGAATTTAAACAATCAAACATAGAATTCATAGATTATCATGTATTCATGCATATACACACCGCATATACACACCAAGATTCAAGTTATTAAGCAAGAATCATACAACCCAATTTATCAACCAACATATTCATATATATATATACACATATACCTTGGAAAAAAGGAGGAGAAGAGGAAGAAATGGTTGGAGCTTGAATTCTTACTTGAAAATGGGAGAAATCTCCTTGCCTCTTTGCTTGCTTGATGGATCGATCAAATGGAGAAGGAATGAGAAGTTGGGAACCTTTGTTTGCTAGGAGAAAATGAAAGAAGAATAATGAGATTATTGGGGGGGGGGTGGTGTGAATTGTGTAATTAAGGGACAGAGTGAGGGGAATTTGCACTTTGGTCCTCCAAGAATTTAAGTGATTCAAAAGGGCCCCCAAGGTTTGGTAGGTGAGAAATTGGGGTCCAATTAAAAGTTCGATTGAGTCCAAGTATGAAATACGTGCATAAGTGAAATAAAACTTTAAATTAACAAGTAAACATGTTATAAACGGATTTAAATAGCATAGTTAAAGGTCACATAAATCATATAGGTCACGTAATGAGAATTAATTCTTGAAAGTAAAATATATTAAAAGTCCACTTAGCATATAAATCACATAAAAGTCACATAACCCTCGGCCTAAACCTACTCGTGATGTCATACCTGCCTTGTCAGGAAAACGGGGTATTACAAGATATATGTATAAGTATATAGGACCAAGAGGATCTCGGTCTAAAACAATCGCAATAGGATGTAACGAATATAATCCGGTTCATGATAGATTTTAAAATAATAGGGATAGGGGTATGTGGAAATTGTTTATAAAAACATGATCCGTTTGTAATAAGAACTTTAATGCCCACGAGCTAGGCCTCTCCATCCTTAACTCCTTAAATATTTAATAAAACAGTAACGGTACTGTACAAGGTACCGATACTTTAATAAAATCAATATGATTATACCGCCTAACGAACACCCTTCAAGCGAAATCTCAAGAACGGAAATTAGACTCCAAATTAGAAGCCCTCCAAAGTGTATCCACACCAGTCCTAGAACACGAAGAAGTGAGTGAGAATGCTACTTCTATGGCTTGTGTTTGGCTAGGATTTATTTTGAAAACTTTTCTTTTAGATTTTCTCAAAAACTTAACACTTCTCGAGTGTTGGTCTAAAAATAAGAGAAGCACCATCCCTAGTATAAATACTAGGTTAGTTCGAACCCCTAGGGTTTCCAAGAACCAATTGGATTGTTTTCTTGCTCACCAATTAACTCATTTAATTATTTAATTTAATTGGAAAAATAAGTTCCCGACTTGTTCTCCAAGTCTTGCAAGAATAATCTTCTCTCTCCTACAATAGGAAGTTTGACTTTCTTTCCTAAAGCTAAAAGTCAAGATTCAATAAATAATTTAATTCCTAATTAATTATTTATTGGGTTAAATTTATTTGAGAATAGTCTTAACAATTAATTCAAAATTAGTTAAAAGACCAAAATTAATTAATTACAATTTAATTAATTAATTTCTAGAAAAGAATTCACGTACGAAATAAATCGTATGTCAAAACCACGTCACCGACACACTACGTGACACGTGTCGGCTAGATGTCCATGACACGTGGCAGTCACGTACGGTGCGTGACACGTGGCGGGTCCACGTCATCGTGGGCCTCTTCCGATCAATAATTTTGATCATTTGTTAATCATATTAACATCCTACCATAAACCTCGTATTCTGGCATTTGTGTGTGACCCTTTAGGTTCATTATTTGATTAGCAGTAACAGTAATTAATTAATTCCCTAATTAATTAATCACATCATAGATCACACTACCGTAATCTAGCAATGGGTGTGTGACCCCTAGCCGAATAACAAAATGAATTGAAGAACCGTTCAATCAATAACAATCAGTGAAATACGATCCTCCTACAACTCCATCTCTCAATCAAGAATAAAGGCATGGGAATATTCTCAGAGCCTAAATATTCTTGATATTTAAAGTTAAGTTCGTTTCATATCCATTTCGATCTCAATCCTAAAAAACCCCATTTTCTAGATGTCTTGATCTTTTATCCACCTTGTCCAAGGGTTTAATAATAATGGACTACGAACAACTCAATCAGTAAGAGATCATTCTTTTTCTTAACAAGTGTAGGTCCTTTATCGATTCTACTAATTCTACATATGCCACTTGTGTAATCCCAACATACGTAGTGGTTCAGGTGTCTATATGGCGACACCCTTTTGAGCCTATATGAAAGATTACAGAATTAGCTCATATGACACATTACAGAATCTCAAGTCTAAGGATTAATGAATCACATCATTGACCTTTGAGATATTTCCTAATCCGGAAGTTTCAGGAAACTTCCTTTCCCATTTAGGAATGTTCTCACGCGGGACATCTCAGTGATGAAGTTCTAGTAACAACCACCCTTATGTATTATGAATGCATCATCGTATGCACTTATCACTCCATGAAACTGAGTGATGCTTCAAAAGGACATAATCACATAAGCATATCTCAGCAGAGTCAAGGTCGACACTCCCACTGTCTGTCGGAGTCATTGACTTGGAGAAGTTTCTAATCCTCGCTTATGGAGTTATGTGACACCCCTATCCCACATTGGGAAAGTATAAGGATTAAGTTTAGTATATAAGTTAAAGAGTCCAAGTATAACCAATGGATATCCCTTTTGGGCAGTGCTTTAGGCCCAATTTCAGGTTATACTCGGTGGGCTTGGAGACTTACGCTCGCATCCAACGGGTCCGCAGACCCGGGGCGTGACAGATGGTATCAGAGCCACTCGTTAGCCGCAGGAGCTAAGTGCTATACGGGGCAAAGTGCTACGCACATGGGAGCCACCTCTTGAGCCTGCGGGGTAAAGTGCTACATGAGTGGGAGCCACTTCTTGAGCCCGTAGGAGCCACCTCTAGAGTCCCAACGCAGACGAGTCGGTCATGGGCTATATGTCATGCTGCGACGAGGACATCAAGATTCTGAAGGAGGGGTGATTGTGACATCCCTGTCCCACATCGGGAAAGTATAAGGATTAAGTTCAGTATATAAGTTAAAGAGTCCAAGTATAACCAATGGATATCCCTTTTGGGCAGTGGTTTAGGCCTAATTTCATGTTATACTCGGCGGGCTTAGAGACTTGCGCTCGCATCCAACGGGTCCACGGACCCAGGGTGTGACAAGTTAAGAACTTGTTTCATGTACCGTTCTTATAACGACAAAGTTCTTAATGGCCTCATCGGGTTAGGGGAGTTCAGTACATGCAAAATACAGTCAAACCCAAACAGACATAAATAAGCACATAAAGAAGTGATTGCCTATGAACAAAATCATTTCGTTTATTATTTAGAGATTGTTTGTGATTTTACAAGGAAATAGTAAAGCCAAAAGCTGCTTTAAGGGTACTATTCCTGATAATCTCCCACTTGCCCGTCAAAACCACTCAGGTGCTAATCTAAGTCCTATCTTCTGAAGATGTCCTTCGAAAGCCTGTTGACTAAGGGCTTTAGTAAGTGGATCTACCATGTTCTCTGCCAATGTGACCTTTTCAATTTGCACATGTAACGCCCCAGTTTTTTTTTAGTAAGTTAGTACAACATGAAGTATGTGTTTACCAAATTGCGCTAACTAACTGTTTATA
This sequence comes from Lantana camara, assembly GCA_037501455.1. Lineage (NCBI taxonomy): Eukaryota > Viridiplantae > Streptophyta > Magnoliopsida > Lamiales > Verbenaceae > Lantana > Lantana camara. The sequence continues at coordinate 66,969,636 of CM074862.1, forward strand.
AGTGATTTGTATATTTAATTTTATATTAAATGTTAAATATTATATCTTAAGTTAATTAATATTCAATCTTAAACTAATTTGTACCACTTTAACTATAAGTATAGATTCGTGCACTATGGTTATAATTTTTTTATGCATTTCGTCATGCACTTTGTTTTTCCGAAAACTATGATTAATGCATGTATTTTATTTATAATTTATATATGAATTTGAAATGATGATATTAAATCGTTCTTATTATTATTATTATTTAAAGTTGAATTTTATTTTGTTATAAATTTATGAAATGCTATGGATTTTTTTAAGTGCATCGCTTATGAGTGACATTTATGTGTTTCGTTTTTATATAAATTGATACCGAAATTTCGTGCAAATTTAATATGTTGGACTTATATGTGTCTTGTATATGAATATATGTTCGTTTCGTATTTTCGGGTTCATTTGCATGAGTATCGAATTTATTTTAACTTTGGAATCCAAGTCGGGGGCTAACGAGCAATTAGCGCACCCTTGGTTTCGTAATTGATATCTTGAGCTCGGGAATTCGGAATCGAGTTCCGTCAACTTCGTTGAACTCGTATCGAAAATTTGGGTTTAATAAACTTGGCCTTATATTTTTCCAATGTCATTTAAACCTCCGAAATCCAACCGAGAAACGAAACAGCGACAAAACTGACCATGTTTTACTAAAATGACCATAACTCATCCAAACTTTAACCAATTTAACCATGGTTTGATGCTATGGAACCCTAACTCAACCACCTATCCTGTTATACCATCCCTTAACCGAACCAACCCTCACAAAAATCAGAAATTTCAGCCAAAGTCACTGACTTCCAGTCATTCCCGTAACCTTGCCTTCCTTGGAGATTTTGGAGCTCAAATCTCTTCCAACCTTCACCCAATCAACAAGGTAAGCTTAGGGTTGTAATATATGTTCATTCCTGGTCATTTTCATGAACATATGGCTGATTGAAGGAATAGTTAGGTTTAGAGCATTTTTTATGATCTCTTTCAATTCTTGATGGTTTTGATTGATTCGAAGCTTGAATCTGATTGTTTTGACATCTTCTTTGCATTTATAATCATTGATTACATGGTTGTTGAAGTATTCTTGAGATATCATTAATGGCACTTTGAGAAAAATTTCATGAAATGAACATATATGCCTTCTTTTCACATTGAGCTTTCTTGGGACTAATTCATGTGTTGAATTGGTGTTGTTTTGGTGCGTATTGAATGGCCTAACTTACATGATCATGTTGAGATGAAGAAGATCAGATGTTACCCTATTTTTTACGTAGTTTTTCCCCTGTTTTGGACTGGTTGTTGTTGTTGTCAAACTGCAGCGTTTTACCTTGCTTGTTGCTGTCAGATTTAGTCCTTTTTCTGCTACATTTCATGCCTCATGTTGCTGCATCAATTGCCTTTGGTTGCTGCATCTTGTTGCTCTGTTTCATGACAGAAAACAGGGTTGTTTTGATTTGTTTGTTGAACTGCTGCTGCGACTGGAATGGGTCTCCCCGGGCGGGGAGATTTTAGCCGTAAAATGGCCCGGCCGGGTAGTGGTTATGCAGAAACCTCCTGCATGAAACTCCCCTGGCGGGTAATTTTCGTGAGTAAAATCTCCCCGGGCGGGGAGATTGTTTCTGGAGCCGCTATGTTGTTGTTGCTGCTGTTACTTATTTTCCTTCCTTATGTTAATGCATGAACTGTGTACATATGAATTGTTTAAGTCTGCATGTACATGCATATTATATATATATTATAGTGTAATTTCATGCATGAATTTCAGTTTATTTTGTGTTATAATAGTAGGTAGGCATATGTTGTATTTTAATTGTTGCATGCATGGTATTGGTATTTGATGCATGAATATCATGTATTTTGGTACGTATGCATGCATATATATATATATATATATATATAGATTTAATTAAATAGTTGCATGCATGGAATATAATATATGTACGTATATTAATATATATATATATATATATATATATATATATATATATATATATATATATATATATATATATTTATATATATTTATATATGTTTATTAAATATTAAATAATATTTGATTAATTGAATTTTAGAATTTAAATGTACCTATTTCATGTTTTATTTAATTTCCGATTTTGAATTGAATGTATTTAATAGCCTATTTTCTAATTATAAATGCGATTTAACATGTTCTTTGATTATATTTGAATTCTTGAATTAATTTGATTGGAAATGTGAATTTATGAACTTGAATGAAAGTGAACGAATGATTGAATGGCTTGTTTATATGATTTAAATTCCTTAATAGTGCACATGAACATTTTCATGACATAATCTTATCTTTTATACATTCATATCATGATCATTACATTGCCGAGCATCTTATTTGGTCATATTGAGTCTCGCTTCACATTTCTTGCACAGATTTTGAGTCCGTTGTAGACGAGGTCGGTCAGTGAGGCTCGTGTGTTCTCCTTTTTGCCGTTTAAGGTGGGTTTCTCTTCTAATTAGATAAATGACCCTATATACCTTCAATGTGAAAAGTTTTCGTCCAAAATGAATATATATATATATAGAGAGAGAGTCGTTTTAAAGGGTAAATGTTTTCAACGTAAAGCCTTATGTTATGAATCCTACCTAATGTTTTGGCGAGAAATGAATGAATGCACGAATGGGGCCCAGGGACTCAGTGTGAGTGGCTATCCGGGGAGGCATGGGCCGATGGTGATCCCTCACACTAGTTCCACCAATGAACGGCGCAACCGGACCTCGTTAGGAGTTAGCGAGGAATGGACGCTGAGCGCCATCTGGGGAGTCATGTTCCCCTTTTGGTCAATGAATGGGTGGTCGGGCCTTGCAAACCTACCACCAACCCGGAGGAAGAAGGTGGAAATGTTATTGAATGTGCATGAAAGAATGTTATGCATGAAAAGAAAGAAAGAATGAATGTTAGTGAACTACACAAGGTGTTGGTTGGAGATAATGCACACCCACTCGCCGGGCCAATAATGACCTAATGTAAATGAATCGTTATAATCCCTTTTGATGATTTCTCTATTTCTCCCACTTGGGAAATTCTCTAAAAACCTCACTTGGGATTATAGCTTGCATGTGACTGTTTAAATACCGTCGTATATTATATTTATGCCCTGTTTTTATACCCACTAGTCCCTTTTGGACTGAACCCGTTTGGCTTTCAGTTGTGTTGTGCAGGTGTCAAGGGAGCTAGGCGGGAATTCGAGTCATGGGTCTTGCATTCGCTTTTAGCTCTTGTATTTTGGTCTTACACTTGCATATTGCACTTTTGATCATTGTATATGAATATTAATGGAGCGTACATGTTTTGAGCTTTGACGGCAATTGGCGATGTATATGGCTTGTTTTTGGAACTTTGATGCTCATGGTATATATATATGTTATATGTTCAGATTTTGCTTCCGCATTAATGTTACTCTGATTTTATGGTTTAAGGGTTAGCCCGCCTAGCTTAGAGAGTGTGTTTTTCCCCGTTCGCCGTGATTTAGCTCGGGTATGGATCGTCTATTTCATATTCGGGTCCGGTCTCGGTGCGGGGGATGTGGTACCTTGCGCTCGAGTGCTACATCCTTAAGTGGTATCAGAGCTTCGGGTTACAAAACTTGGGTTCTCGTGTCCTGTGGGTCAGTCTAGGTCGTTCGGCATAGGAACTAAGTGATAATGTGTGCAATGCATCGATCTTGAACATAAAATTTTCTTTCCTTTTAATCTTGTCGAATTATCTGTTGCATTTTATATTGGATTCGTTCCTTTCGTGTTGAATATGTGCCATATGCATGTACTAATCGCATGCATATATCCTTGAAACAAGTTATGAATTACAGGTTATGAAGATACTATCAAACCACGACCAAGTATCATGCTAACAACGCCTTACTGCAAGTTCTTTCTGAGGCATGAAGGATAGGAATGATGCATCGGGGAAAGATATAGAGAATTCGAGAGGCGTAGTCCTCATAGATAGAGCAAGAGTTCAAGGGATAGGAGCTGAAATGGAAGTTCGACTTAAGAGATGCAACTATAGAGGGATATTTGTAGAAATAGGAATTGATCGAGAAATATTTATGACTCCAAAGGTTGACATATGCGGCTCTCTTACATAAGAAGCCATAATTGGATTCAACAGGATCGTTCAACCTAAGGAATGAAGTAAATGAACCTTGAGGGTAATTTGGTTCAGGGTTCGGACCATTGAAGAGGTACCGAGGACTGAGAGAAGTTAAGGTAAAATAAATTCGATGGGAATTGTGCACTAAGAGTTGTCAAAGAAGGGTTTCTAAATAAACCTGGGAATTAGAAATCGAGATTGTAGAAGTCAAGATCAGGAAGAGTTTAAATTTAGGTGCTCTGGATTTCGACTAAGATAGAAACGAGTAGGGAAGGGAGTAGAGAAAGGCAATTGACAGGGTAAATACAAATTTTGGGAAGGTGGTGACATTGAGGACGGGAATTGAGTTCCTTTTCCAAACCCAAGCTGAATTGTCAGGAAAATAAAGAATTTCAAGTAAGGGATAGGTTAATGGAAACGGGGATTCATAAAGAGAAGTGAGATTAGAGTTGATTGCGGGGTGTTGGATCGGACAAGAATAGGAAAGGGGTTTCAGACATCAAGCGAATTAGAAGGGAAGTTAAAAGAAAAACTTTGGGGTTGCCCTTTTGATTAAATCCTCCCTAATGGAAATTATTTATCCAGAATTTCGACAAAAGAAGAATCGATGGAGTTCAACACGTGACAATAGAAATTTAAGGGGGAGAGCACGACCGAGAAACAAATTGGAAGATTGAAGTGGTGCTCGAAGAAATATTTTAGTAGGAATAATGGGATTGCAAATTAAGGAAGATCGGGAAGTCCTAATGGTGGTGATCGGAAATAAATAAAAGAGCCTTAACGGTTAAACTGTTAAAGTGAGCGTTAAGTATTAAGTTCGGGTTGAAGGCCACCACGGGATATTGAGGAGATGGTTTGTTGAGCATTTCTACACCTGGGATTTAAATTTTGGGAAATAATGGAATTATAGAAGAGCTTCTGCGAGACCATTAAATCGCCTCCGGGAACAAAAATTAAATCAAATTAATGCGTTCGTGATGGCAACAGTAGAGGGTAATTTGACTAAGTATTGGAGGAGTTCGGACATCACTTAACAAAATAAAACCCTACTGCATCGCTAGTCGTTTTCCCATAATGAGTTAGAAGGAATTTGAGAAGAAAGGAATCAGAAAGAAGTGACTATGGAAGGACTTGAATTGAATCTCAAAAAGTATCACGGAAGTTTTCCCTCGATTAAAAATTTGGGTGAACCGAAATTTAATGCACACTTAATGGCTCTAAGAGGATGAAGGGATGAGGAAATCATCCACGAAGAGATTAATCCAAATTTTTGGGAACCGATGATCACAACCCGGTTTGGAAAGAACTCGTCAAAAAGGCTGTGATTATTAATCTAAAAGGTTATTGAATTTCAGGGGTTTCACCAAATTATAGAAGGAGACATGAACTGTGAAGAAGACCGGTCCGAAATCTTAAGATGTAGGGTAAAACTCGTTTTGGAAGGGCAGGTTGATTGGATCAAGGTTAACGTATAACCGAGAAATGGAAGAAGGTAAGAAGATATAAGAATCAGAGTGGAATTGAGGATAGGACCAGTCGAGAGCCTTATCAGTTTCTCCGGTGACACGATGAAGATATTAAAGACAAGCCAAGAGTCGAGCTAGCTTTTGGGTTCAGACCATACCTTGGGACCAGGAAGGCTTTAGCTTCAAATTCATTTCCACGGTGAATGGTACCTCAGACATCCATGGCATATGCATACACGCATTGTTAATTTAAATAATTTTGATAATCTGTGCTTTGACTCTTTGATGTGTTAACTATTGTTGTATAATCGATGTTGGATGTAAGTAAGTGATAATTGTTCCCTGGCTTTATGTGGTTGTTTTGATTAAGTTGTCGTAATTGGATGTTTTGATGCTTTCTTCTTGATGTTTGCTCTTCGTTGTGATTGTATTTTGTATTTTGAACTTCGTTACCTGTTTGCGAGAGACGGGGTTCTCTCATTGTTGCTTTCGAGAGACGGGGTTCTCTCGTTGTTGCTTATGAGAGACGGGGTTCTCTCATTGTTGCTTTTGAGAGACGGGGTTCTCTCCTTGTTGCTTGTGAGGAACGGGGTTCCTTCATTAATTGTTTTCAGGCAGACAGTGAATCCGAGGATGGATTCTTTTAAGGGGGAGAGGTTGTACCGGCCCAATTTTTTTTTTAGTAAGTTAGTACAGCATGATGTATGTGTTTACCAAATTGCGCTAACTAACTGTTTATAAGTGATTTGTATATTTAATTTTATATTAAATGTTAAATATTATATCTTAAGTTAATTCATATTCAATCTTAAACTAATTTGTACCACTTTGAATATAAGTATAGATTAGTGCACTATGATTATAATTTTTTTATGCATTTCGTTCATGCACTTTGTTTTTCCAAAAACTATGATTAATGCATGTATTTTATTTATAATTTAGATATGAATGTTATTATGAATTTGAAATAATGATATTAAATCGTGCTTATTATTATTATTATTTAAAGTTGAATTTTATTTTGTTATAAATTTATGAAATGTTATGGATTTTTTTAAGTGCATCCCTTATGACTGACATTTACGTGTTTCGTTTTTATATAAATTGATACCGAAATTTCGTACAAATTTAATATGTTAGACTCATATGTGTCTTGTATATGAATATATGTTTTTTTCGTATTTGCGGGTTCATTTGCATGAGTTTCAAATTTATTTTAACTTTGGAATCCGAGTCGGGGGCTAACGAGCAATTAGCGCACCCTTGGTTCCGTAGTTGATATCTTGAGCTCGGGAACTCGGAATCGAGTTCCGTCAACTTTTTTGAACTCATATCAAAAATTCGGGTTTAATAAACTTGGCCTTATATTTTTCCAAAGTCATTTAAACCTCAGAAATCCAACCGAGAAACGAAACGGCGATAAAACTGACCATGTTTTACTAAAATGATCATAACTCCTCCAAACTTTAACCAATTTAACCATGGTTTGATTCTATGGAACCCTAACTCAACCACCTATCCTGTTATACCATCCCTTAACCGAACCAACCCTCACACAAATCAAAAATTTCAGCCAAAGTCACTGACTTCCAGTCTTTCCCATAACCTTGCCTTCCTTGGAGATTTTGGAGCTCAAATCTCTTCCAACCTTCATCCAATCAACAAGGTAAGCTTAGGGTTGTAATATATGTTCATTCATGGTCATTTTCATCCTTTCCTCCCTGAATTTGGGTCAGTTTTCATGAACATATGGCTGATTGAATGAATAGTTAGGTTTAGAGCATTTTTTATGATCTCTTTCAATTCTTGATGGTTTTGATTGATTCCAAGCTTGAATCTGATTATTTTGACATCTTCTTTGCATTTATGATCATTGACTGCATGGTTGTTGAAGTATTCTTGAGATATCATTAATGGCACTTTGAGAAAAATTTCATGAAATGAACATATATGCCTTCTTTTCACGTTGAGCTTTCTTGGGACTGATTTATATGTTGAATTGGTGTTGTTTTGGTGCATATTGAATGGCCTAACTTACCTGATCATGTTGAGATGAAGAAGATCAGATGTTTCCCTGTTTTTTACGTAGTTTTGCCCCTATTTTGGACTGGTTGTTGCTGCTGTCAAACTGCAGCGTTTTACCTTGCTTGTTGCTGTCAGTTTTAGTCCTTTTTTTGCTGTATTTCATGCCTCATGTTGCTGCATCAATTGCCTTTGGTTGTTGCATCTTGTTGCTCTGTTTCATGACAGAAAACAGGGGAGTTTTGCTTTGTTTGATGAACTGCTGCTGCGACTGGAATGGGCCTCCCCGGGCGGGGAGATTTTAGCCGTAAAATGGCCCGGCCGGGTAGTGGTTATGCAGAAATCTCCTACATGAAACTCCCCGGGCGGGTAATTTTCGTGAGCAAAATCTCCCCGGGCGGGGAGATTGTTTCTGGAGCCGCTATGTTGCTGTTGCTGCTGTTACTTCTTTTCCTTCCTTATGTTAATGCATGAACTGTGTACATATGAATTATTTAAGTCTGCATGTACATGTATATTATATATATATTATAGTGTAATTTCATGCATGAATTTCAGTTTATTTTGTGTTATAATAATAGGTAGGCATATGTTGTATTTTAATTGTTGCATGCATGGCATTGGTATTTGATGCATGAATTACATGCATTTTGGTACGTATATATATATATATATATATATATATATATATATAATTAAATAGTTGCATGCATGGAATATAATATATGTACGTATATTAATATATATATATATATATATATATATATATATATATATATATATATTTATATTTATATATATTTATATATGATTATTAAATATTAAATAATATTTGATTAATTGAATTATAGAATTTAATTGTACCTATTTCATGTTTTATTTAATTTCCGATTTTGAATTGAATGTATTTAATTGCCTATTTTCTAATTATAAATGTGATTTAACATGTGCTTTGATTATATTTGAATTCTTGAATTAATTTGATTGGAAATATGAATTTATGAACTTGAATGAAAGTGAACGAATGATTGAATGGCTTGTTTATATGATTTAAATTCCTTAATAGGGCACATGAACATTTTCATGACATAATCTTATCTTTTATACATTCATATCATGATCATTACATTGTCGAGCGTCTTATTTGGTTATATTGAGTCTCACTTCACCTTTCTTGCACAGATTTTGAGTCCGTTGGAGACAAGGCCGGTCAGTGAGGCTCGTGTGTTCTCCTTTTTGCCGTTTAAGGTGGGTTTCTCTTCTAATTAGATAAATGACCCTACATACCTTCAATGTGAAAAGTTTTCGTCCAAAATGAATATATATATATAGAGAGAGAGAGAGTCGTTTTAAAGGGTAAATGTTTTCAACGTAAAGCTTTATGTTATGAATCCTACCTAATGTTTTGGCGAGAAATGAATGAATGCACGAATGGGGCCCAGGGACTCAGTGTGAGTGGCTATCCGGGGAGGCATGGGCCGACGGTGATCCCTCACACTAGTTCCACCAATGAACGGCGCAACCGGACCTCGTTAGGAGTTAGCGAGGAATGGACGCTGAAAGCCATCTGGGGAGTCATGTTCCCCCTTTTGGTCAATGAATGGGTGGTCGGGCCTTGCAAACCCACCACCAACCCGGAGGAAGAAGGTGGAAATGTTATTGAATGTGCACGAAAGAATGTTATGCATGAAAAGAAAGAATGAATGAAAGTTAATGAACTACACAAGGTGTTGGTTGGAGATAATGCACGCCCACTCGTCGGGCCAATAATGACCTAATGTAAATGAATCGTTATAATCCCTTTTCATGATTTCTCTATTTCACCCACTTGGGAAATTCTCTAAAAACCTCAATTGGGATTATTGCTTGAATGTGGCTGTTTAAATACCGTCGTATATTATATTTATACCCTGTTTTTATACCCTCTAGTCCCTTTTGGACTGAACCCGTTTGGCTTTCAGTTGTGTTGTGCAGGTGTCAATGGAGCTAGGCGGGAATTCGAGTCATAGGTCTTGATTCGCTTTTAGCTCTTGTATTTTGGTCTTACACTTGCATATTGCACTTTTGATCATTGTATATGAATATTAATGGAGCGTACATGTTTTAAGCTTTGACGGCAATTGACGATGTATATGGCTTATTTTTGGAACTTTGATGCTCATGGTATATATATATGGTATTAGTTCAGATTTTGCTTCCGCATTAATGTTACTCTGATTTTATGGTTTAAGGGTTAGCCCGCCTAGCTTAGAGTGTGTGTTTGTCCCTGTTCGCCGTGATTTAGCTCGGGTATGGATCGTCTATTTCATATTCGGGTCGGGTCTCGGTGCGGGGGATGTGGTACCTTGCGCTCGGGTGCTATAGCACATCTCCTCTCTTGATGATATCACGAATCAAGTGATACTTCCTCAAAATGTGCTTGGTCCTTTGGTGAGATATTGGTTCTCTTGCTTAAGCAACCGCCACGGTGTTGTCACAAAACACTGTAATGGGGTCTTTAATGCTAGGAACTACACCCAACTCTTCGATGAAGTTTCTTACCAAAACACCTTCCTTAGTCGCGTTGTTTGCAGCTAAGTATTCGGCCTCAGTGGTCGAATTTGCAGTGGTCGCTTGCTTGGAACTTTTCCAACTCACTGCTCCACTATTCAGGCAGAATATATATCCTGACATGGATTTTAAGTCATCCATGTCCAATGCAAAGCTTGCATCACAATATCCTCTAATGACAAGACCTTTGTAACAGTCGTACTCAGGGGCGAATCGACAGGGATAAGTAAAGGGTTACTCAAGAAGCGTTTATAACCTCGATCCCTATTAATTCTCTTCATGCATTGCATTTTATGTGACTTATGTGCTCTTATGTGCTATAATTGAATTAAATGTTCGTAAATTTAATTCTTTCCTCTATTTAGCTTGTACCTCGAAACTTTTCTCATAGAATCTTAGAACTCTAGTATTCATTCCTTTCTAGCACCTAAAATCCCTTCATATGCTTCAAAACCCATTCCTACAGTTTTTGGTTGAAAATTACAAAAATACCCCTAAAGCCCTAGAATTTTCCTACATTCTCCGAAATACTTTTCCTATTCAATATTATAGTCAAAACGACCCTTGAATTATTTTATGAATTTTCATACATTTACCAAAACTCGATTCCACCCATAGCATATTTTATAAATATTTTCCTTTTTAAAAAATTGTCATTTTATTTTAAGCAATTAGCTTTCATTCAATATTCAAAATTATACTTAAAACGTTTCTTGAATTTTTCTCTAAACTACGATAATATTTACGACCTTTAAACTTCATCATAGCTTTGTTTATATAATTTTCTCATGATTTTCATCATCTTTAACGTTCATAATTTATAAACGAAAAATCTAAATATTCCACATTTATAATCATGACGAAGCTTATTTTTCACTTGTTCTTTCATTAATTTACTACTTCAAGTTTTCACCTCTCGACTCTTGAATAAATTTTATATCATTTTATATTTATTTTTATTCAACATGACATCATCCATGACAACATAGGCCTTCTAGAAAGCTTAAATAAGTGAATATAATTTCTCCACAATTCCTATATAGTTACCAAGCATTTGTTTAAATTGAGAGACAACCACATTTCTTATATAACTACCAAGCATTTGTTTGAATTAGGAGACATCCACATCTCCCTTAAACTCTTATAAATTGCTCAAAGACCCCTCATGACTACCTATAAATACCCCTCTCAAGCATCATTTGTAACTCACAAAATCAACACAAAAATCACTCCCTCTCTCCCCCTTGCTCAGGGCATTCTCTCCCTCTCTCTACAAGGAGAGTTTTTCTTTTATTATTTCATATTTTATATTATGTTCTTAGTATAATAATAATAGTAGCATGCTTAGATTTAATTAAATTATGCTTTAGGAATTTTATTTTATGAAATATGTGCATAATTGTTAGTTTTAAATATAATGTGTGTACATTATGAAATTTTATTTAATTAAATTCATGAATTATGATATGATATAATGTGAGTATGTATTTAAATGATTATGATCTTGTTTGATTAAATTCATGCCTAGAATAATTTATTTAGAATTATTTTTCATAGAGAATTTATATATTTTGCTATATTATGCTTCAAATTCTATGTTGTAAATATGAATATGTTTGAGCATGTTACACACCCTCTTTGAATCTTCAAATAGACTTAAGAACATGTTCTTAGTGTTCTTGGACGTGTGTGTGTGTGTGTGTGTGTGGCGTGAGAATAGTGTGTGTGTGTAACGCCCCAGTTTTTTTTTCAGTTTTAAATAATGTGACGTATGTGTTTACCAAATTGCCCGAATTAATTGTTTTTACGTGTTTTATATTTAACTTTATTATAATTGTTATTAGTTTATTATATTATATTATCTTATTTTAATATTATAAATTTTAAATATATTTCGTATCATATATATATATATATATGTTTAATTATTTTATTATTAATTTAATGATTATGCTAATTATATGTTACGTTAATTAATCATGTTTAAGCTAATTAATTACGTGACCAATTTAATTTATGTAATATTAGAACTTATTTATTTATTTGATTTATGCATGAACCTTGATTTAATATATTTATGCATGAAAATCATATTTTTGCATGGGAATTATTATTGCATGAATTTTATTTCATTTATGCATGGGATTTATGTTGAATTGCGCGGATTGATCATATCACTAATTTTGTGCTTCGTTCTTGTATGAAATGATTTCGGATTGCCACGAATTTATAGTATGTTGTAAATACATGTGTTATGAACATGATTTTATGCTCAATTTATGTTTTCGAATTCATTTGATAGGTTAACGAGTCTAATTTGTTTTGAGGAACCAAAACGGGAGCTAACGAGCACTTAGCGTACCCTTGGTTCCGAATTTAATATCTTGAGCTCGGGAACTCGGATTCGAGTTCCGTCAACTCCGCTGAACTCGTAACGAAAATGCGAGTTTAGTAAACTTAGCCTTATATTTTTCCTAAATCATTTGAAACTCCGAAATCCAACCGGAAAACGAAATGGCATTCAACTTGACCTTGCTGCACAAAATGAACCATATCTCACCCAAACCCTAACCAAACTAACCATGGTTTGATTCATTAGATCCCTAACTCAACCACCTAGCATGACATATCAAGCCCTAACCAAGATAATCCTCTCACAATCCCCAAAACTCAGCCAAAGCTTCTGCAGTCATTCCAGACCCGTAACCCTTCTATCCTTGGAGATTTTGGAGCTCAAATCTCCTCCAAACTTCATCCAATCATCAAGGTAAGTTAAGGGTTGTATTATATGTTCATTTCTGATCATTTCCATCCTCTCATTCACGAGTTTGAGCATGGTTTCATTATTCTGGGCCATTTTTCCGAAATTAGAGGATTTTGGGCAAATTCTTGAACTCCTTTGATTCTCAATGATTTTGATTGATTCCAAGCCTGAGATTAATTTTTTTGACTTCTTAATAACATTTATGATCTTTGATTTCGTGGTTGTTGAAATATATATGAGTTATCATTTATGATCTTTTGAGAAAATTCCACATATATGTCACGTACGCTTCCAATTCTTGTTTGAGCTTGTTTGGGACTGATTTACTTGTTGGTTTCATGTTGTTTTGCTGCACTTTGGTTGGCCTTTTGGACCTAAACTGAGTCGTATGAACCGAGAGCAAGCATGCTCTGTTTTCCTCCAGTTTTGGCCCTGTTTTTCTCACGCTGTGTTGCTGTCAAAACTGCTGTCATTTCCTTCTTCTTTTGCTGTCATCTTTCATGGGTTCTTGGTGTGGGTTTAGTTGAGTTTCTTACAGCATTTTATGTTTTGTTTTGTTGCTTGGGTTGCCTGCTTTTCCTGCATACATAGCTGCTCTGTTTCTGCGCGATTCGGCTGTCAACAGAGGAGGTTGCACAGGCGAGGCACGGGGGTGTCGTTTTTGCCCGTTCCAGCGAGGAACGGGGGTGCTGTGTGGGCTGGAGCTGCTGTACCAAGACACGGGGGTGTCTCGGTCCAGGCTTTGGAGGTGACACGGGGGTGTCACCCCATTTTGCTTGAATTTTTTTTCTGCTTCTTCATGGAACTGCTGCTGCTGCTGTTTTGGTTACATAGTTGTTGCATGTGCTTTTGTCTTGCATGTTTGTGTGTGTTTGTTATTTGTATGTGCATGCATGTGTATAATTTATATGGTATATATATATATTGCATGTAATATATATAAATGCATGCATGGTTTGTGTGTAAAATATATAGTATATATATGCATGCATGTTGTGTGTGTGTGTGTACGTGATTATATATATATATATATATGTAATGTGTATATATGCTATTATATTATATATTATATATGTTTGTTATATATTATATATATTTTAAATATTATTTGATTTAATTTAATTATTGAAATTAATTGATTTCCATTTCGCGTATTTATTCTACTGACTATTGTTTGAACGTTTTATTTATTTTATTCCTAAATGTGAATATGAATATTATGTGTTATGATTATTAAATGAATGTTATGAATGTTATGAATATATGAAATTATGAATTTATGAAATTTATATGAATTTATGAACTTATGAAATTGAATGAAATATATGAACGAATGAATGATTATATGATTTAAACCTCTTAATAGTGCACATGAACATTTTATTGAAATAATATGATCATTTATGCATTCATATCAAATTCACTTCATTGCCGTGCGTCATATATGGTTCATTAAGAGTCTTGAGTCTCACGAACACGTGTTGTGGTCTTTTGTACAGTTTGTCTCCAGGGTGGAGAGCTTTTGATCGTTCGGGCACTTGGTGCTCGATCCTTGTTTCATCACGGTTCAGGTGAGGGTGGTTTTCGTTTTAGCTATGTAATAAACCCCACAACCCTTATGTGAAAAGCTTTGGCCAAAAACCTAATGATTATATATATATATGGTTTTCAAATGAAGTTGTCGAGTAAATTCTTCTGAATTATATGTATGAGCATATATAAGCTTAAAAATGGTTTTACAACGAGGCTATGCTCTAAACCGTGTGACTTCATGCTAGCTACGGATTAGGATGACACGGAGAGGTACGTGTATAGCATATGCCAAGTTGCACGGTAAGGTATGTTTTTTTATAATATGTATCCTAAGTATGAAAGTAAATGTTTTGGCGAGAGTATGCAAATATGATATGTTCACGGGCCCCGGGACTTAGTATATGTGGCTAACCGAGGAAGCAAGGGCTGACGGGGATCCCATATACTAGTCCCAACCAAACTACGGTGATACCGGCCCTCGCTAGGAGATTTAGCGGGGAATGGGAGCTGAGTGCCTTTGGGGGAGTCATGAAACCCCATTGGCCTATGTCTGAGGTGGTCGGGTCTTGCTAACCCGTCCACCACCCGGAGGAAGAAGGTTGGTTATGATTTATGCCTTTTCTTATATATATGTTATGTTATGATTATGCACCGTGCGGGAAGGCCGGGACACGGATTGCCCAAACGATTATGATTTATGATATATGGTCTGCATGTATTATGATATATCGTATGAACACCTAATTAACATATTATTGATATTTGTCGTACACGGTCGGAGTTTGGTTGGAGATTGTGCACGCTCACTCGCCGAGCCTTATATTTATGTATGATTTATGAATGTAATGAATTCAATATGACTTAGTCGTAAAGTTCGAGCATTGTTTATCTATTTTCTTACCCTTAGTGGGAACTATTTCAAATAAAACCTTGCTCGGGATTTATGACTTGCATGTGCATGTTTTATATATATGTATCGCTCCTGCTCACTCAGTCTTCTAGAGACTGACCCTCTCCCTCCCCAACACTTTAGTGTGCAGGTTTGACTTTGGAGTCTCGAGCTAGGCGGAGGTGTTTGGAGTTTGTAAGTGGGTCGAGTTAGGCTAGGAGAGTCTCGGCATTCGCATCTGTATTGGAATTATGTATAATTCATTTCAGTTATATCGTGAAATTGGATACCAATGTATTTATTATGAAATTGGTTTTACTGAGTTTTGCTATGATTTTGAAGGAGGCCTGAAGTGCCCAATTATACTTATGATTTGTATGTTTGAATTAAGTATGTTGATGCATCATATTTTGTTGGTTGATTATCATTGCAGGGTCTAGTTCCGCCTGGCTTAGGAAGGTTTTTTTTTTATGTTTGTCTCCCGTTCGCTATGGTTTGATACGGGTGCGGATTTACTGTTTCGTTACTCGTGTTGAGCCATAGTGCGGGGGATGTGGTGCCTCTCGTACGGGGTGCTACATCCTTAAGTGGTATCAGAGCCCGGTTGCAAAACCGGTGTTCTTGAGTCATGTCGGAGTCAGTCTAAGTCGAACGGCATAGGGACTATGTGATATTGTGTGCATTGCATCGATCTTGAATATGGAATTTGGTTTCCTTAAGAATTTTGTTGAATTACTTGTTGCATTTTATATGGATTCTTGTCTTTCGTATTGAATATGTGCCATGAGCATGCACTAATCGCATGCATCCATTCTTGAAATGAGTTATGGTTTCCAGGTTATAAAGATGATATCAAACCACGGCCAAATTTTATGATCACAACAATCTATTGCAAATTCCTTCGGAGGCATGGAAGATAGAAAGGATGTCCGAGGAGGAATGTGGAGAATGCTAGCCGCGTGGCTTTACAGACTGAGTTGCAATTAACGGTTAGGATTTAGAATGGGAGGTTCGACCTTGGCGATGCGATAGCAGAGGAACATTTGGGGGAATAGGAATAGGAGTTAATTAAAGGATGGTTGTGACTCAGAAGAACAACTTATGTGAATCCACTACTTGAAGTGCATTAATCGGATTCAACAGGATCTTGCAACCTAAGGAATGAAGGGAACAAAACCTTGAAGATATATTGGTCCCGGATTTGGATCATGGAATAGGTACTAGTAATTAAGAGGAGTAGAGATAACCGGGGTCCGGTAGAGGTTATGCATCAAGGGTTTACAAAGAAAGGCTTCGAGCTAAGCCCAGTGATTAGAAGTCGGGTTTTAGAAGGCAAGCATTTGGGTAACAACAAGTTGAGGGAAGATGGTGATATGGAGAACAGGATTTGAGTTCGCTTTCCCAAATCCGAGCTGAATTGTCATGTTGTGAAATGAATTGGAAGATATGGAGCAACAAATGGAAACGGTAAAGAAAGGAAATCATGCGCTCAAAAATAAGCAATTGGAGGTGAATTAAATCCACAAAGGATAAACGCGGAATTCTTGATTGAGGTGATGATTGGAAGTAGAGGTCGAAATTCGAGAAGAAGTTTGGATACGAACTCTGTGGACGTGGAAGAATTAAGGATTACGGAATTGCAATCTCGGATAGTGGAAGATACAAGTGATGCAAGAAGACTCATGGAAAACTTGAAGACCGTGGGAAAGGCAAGGGATAATCACCCAGTCAAAGTAACCTCGGGATTGGAGGAACGAGGAAAAGCTACCGAGATAATAGCTTACCACCTTGGTGACAGGTTCCAAAACATTCATAGCATGTGCATCATATTTCGCATTAATTGTTTATTCTTTGAACATTATGATTATCCGTGCATTTCTAATTGGTTTTGTTACGCTAATTTGTTGTATAACTGCTTGATGTAAACATGACACATGCATTGTCATTTTAATCCAACATGCATTTTAGTGTTTATTCGATAGGAAGTCCTTTCGCCTCAACTATCAAGTATTATTTGACCGAGCCGCATCTGAGTTATGAGGAAGAGAAATAACGGGATGACATTATAAGGAAGGTGAATTTGGGAAATAAGAACTTCTTTTAAGGGATAGGTTAACGAAAACAAGAATTCAGAAGGAGAAGTGAGACTAGAGTTCCGGACAAGATTAAGAAAGGAGTTTCGGACATCAAGAGAACTAGGGAAGGAGTTGAATGGCCACATCTTTGATTTCTACATCAGTAAAACTCCACCTAATGGGATTTACTCATCAAGAGTTTGGGTAAGAGAAGAATCGATGGAGTTCAACCCGGGACAACAGAAATTTAAGGGGGAGAGCACGACCGAGGAACAAATTGACGATTGAAAGGGTGCTCGAAGAAATATTTTAGTGAGAATAATGAAATTGCAAATTAAGGAAGACCTGGGAGTCCTATTAGTGATGATCAGAGATAACTAAGGCGGCTTGAATGGTTAAGTTGTTAAGAGGAGAGTTAAGTTACTCAATTCGGGTTGGAGTCCCTCAGTAGGTATGACGGAAATGGCTTCGAGAATATTCCTATGTATAGAACATGGATCTGGGGATAACAAATTATAAGGGACTTTTGTGAACCCTAAGTCTGAATTGACGGGAGAGAGAGAGTTGAATCAAGCTAGCATAGAATGGAAGGAGGGCAATCAAGAGTAATTCAACAGAGTAAAAAGGGGGTTCAATAATGACAGTATTATCAAGTCTTCGGTTATTTTCACGATAATTCAGAAGGAAATTTAAGAAGAAACCAAACCGGAAAAGATGATCATTGGAGGATTTACATCAAACGTCGAGAATCATCAAGAACATTTTATCTTCGATTTAAGAAATGTGGGGCCAGATACCGAATATAGCCTTAAGGGGTTAAAGAGTATGAATGGATAACATGAACGGAAGATAGAAAAGGATTCGTGTTACGGTAGATCCTAATAACGAATACCGCTAGGTAGGGATTGGATCGTCAAGGTTGTCAGGGGTAGTTATTCTCGAGGGTATTTTAAACTCCGATATGGGTAAGATAGTAGCTAGGGACCTAACCTCGAGACGGATGATTTAAGGGTATTCGGGAGGTCAAATTTGGTTAACTACAAAGAGTTGGTTGAATGAAGATTAAGGGGAAATGATGGAGACTGGGAGCAGTACCAGGCAGAAGGGATCTAAGAAGTATAATCCCTGAAGGATTCATTAATCGTTTCATCGAGGTACCCTGAAGAGATTAAAGACAAGCTGAGCACTGAATCTATCTTCTGGACAGATAATACACTGAACAACGACAACTCACAATTTTAAAACTTCGTGACCTACGGTGAACGGTATTTATAGCATTCATGAAGCATACATTCATGCAAATTCAATTTATTAATTTCTTTGTTAGGTGCTTTATTTTCTTATCAAGTTAAACTACGTGAAGTAATTGATGAATAACGTGGATGATATCTGTTACTTGCCTTGAGGTGGTTTGTGTGATTTTGAATTGGGTTTGCGTGTGTTGCTTGGGAGTATTGGAGACTTCCTTGCTTTATTTATTTGTTTGAGAGACGGGGTGCTCTCGTTGTTTCTAAGAGACGGGGCTTCTTTTATTTTGTTTGAGAGACGGGGTGCTCTCGTTGTTTCTAAGAGACGGGGCTTCTGTTATTTTTGTTTGAGAGACGGGGTACTCTCCTTGTTTGCGAGAGACGGGGTTCTCTCATTGTTGCTCGAGAGACGGGGCTCTCTCCTTGTTGTTGGCGAGAGACGGGGAATCTCTCATTGTTTAATTTCAAGCGTGTTTTGAATCCGAGGACGGATTCTTTTAAGGGGAAGAGATTGTAACGCCCCAGTTTTTTTTTTCAGTTTTAAATAATGTGACGTATGTGTTTACCAAATTGCGCGAATTAATTGTTTTTACGTGTTTTATATTTAACTTTATTATAATTGTTATTAGTTTATTATATTATATTATCTTATTTTAATATTATAAATTTTAAATATATTTCGTATCATATATATATATATATGTTTAATTATTTTATTATTAATTTAATGATTATGCTAATTATATGTTACGTTAATTAATCATGTTTAAGCTAATTAATTACGTGACCAATTTAATTTATGTAATATTAGAACTTATTTATTTATTTGATTT
Organism: Lantana camara; assembly: GCA_037501455.1. Classification (NCBI taxonomy): domain Eukaryota; kingdom Viridiplantae; phylum Streptophyta; class Magnoliopsida; order Lamiales; family Verbenaceae; genus Lantana; species Lantana camara. Next base: position 66,989,168 of record CM074862.1, read on the forward strand.
ATGCATGAACCTTGATTTAATATATTTATGCATGAAAATCATATTTTTGCATGGGAATTATTATTGCATGAATTTTATTTCATTTATGCATGGGATTTATGTTGAATTGCGCGGATTGATCATATCACTAATTTTGTGCTTCGTTCTTGTATGAAATGATTTCGGATTGCCACGAATTTATAGTATGTTGTAAATACATGTGTTATGAACATGATTTTATGCTCAATTTATGTTTTCGAATTCATTTGATAGGTTAACGAGTCTAATTTGTTTTGAGGAACCAAAACGGGAGCTAACGAGCACTTAGCGTACCCTTGGTTCCGAATTTAATATCTTGAGCTCGGGAACTCGGATTCGAGTTCCGTCAACTCCGCTGAACTCGTAACGAAAATGCGAGTTTAGTAAACTTAGCCTTATATTTTTCCTAAATCATTTGAAACTCCGAAATCCAACCGGAAAACGAAACGGCATTCAACTTGACCTTGTTGCACAAAATGAACCATATCTCACCCAAACCCTAACCAAACTAACCATGGTTTGATTCATTAGATCCCTAACTCAACCACCTAGCATGACATATCAAGCCCTAACCAAGATAATCCTCTCACAATCCCCAAAACTCAGCCAAAGCTTCTGCAGTCATTCCAAACCCGTAACCCTTCCATCCTTGGAGATTTTGGAGCTCAAATCTCCTCCAAACTTCATCCAATCATCAAGGTAAGTTAAGGGTTGTATTATATGTTCATTTCTGATCATTTCCATCCTCTCATTCACGAGTTTGAGCATGGTTTCATTATTCTGGGCCATTTTTCCGAAATTAGAGGATTTTGGGCAAATTCTTGAACTCCTTTGATTCTCAATGATTTTGATTGATTCCAAGCCTGAGATTAATTGTTTTGACTTCGTAATAACATTTATGATCTTTGATTTCGTGGTTGTTGAAATATATACGAGTTATCATTTATGATCTTTTGAGAAAATTCCACATATATGTCACGTACGCTTCTAATTCTTGTTTGAGCTTGTTTGGGACTGATTTACTTGTTGGTTTCATGTTGTTTTTCTGCACTTTGGTTGGCCTTTTGGACCTAAACTGAGTCGTATGAACCGAGAGCAAGCATGCTCTGTTTTCCTCCAGTTTTGGCCCTGTTTTTCTCACGCTGTGTTGCTGTCAAAACTGCTGTCATTTCCTTCTTCTTTTGCTGTCATCTTTCATGGGTTCTTGGTGTGGGTTTAGTTGAGTTTCTTGCAGCATTTTATGTTTTGTTTTGTTGCTTGGGTTGCCTGCTTTTCCTGCATACATAGCTGCTCTGTTTCTGCGCGATTCGGTTGTCAACAGAGGAGGTTGCACAGGCGAGGCACGGGGGTGTCATTTTTTGCCCGTTCCAGCGAGGAACGGGGGTGCTGTGTGGGCTGGAGCTGCTGTACCAAGACACGGGGGTGTCTCGGTCCAGGCTTTGGAGGTGACACGGGGGTGTCACCCCATTTTGCTTGAATTTTTTTTCTGCTTCTTCATGGAACTGCTGCTGCTGCTGTTTTGGTTACATAGCTGTTGCATGTGCTTTTGTCTTGCATGTTTGTGTGTGTTTGTTATTTGTGTGTGCATGCATGTGTATAATTTATATGGTATATATATATATTGCATGTAATATATATAAATGCATGCATGGTTTGTGTGTAAAATATATAGTATATATATGCATGCATGTTGTGTGTGTGTGTGTACGTGATTATATATATATATATATATGTAATGTGTATATATGCTATTATATTATATATTATATATGTTTGTTATATATTATATATATTTTAAATATTATTTGATTTAATTTAATTATTGAAATTAATTGATTTCCATTTCGCGTATTTATTCTACTGACTATTGTTTGAACGTTTTATTTATTTTATTCCTAAATGTGAATATGAATATTATGTGTTATGATTATTAAATGAATGTTATGAATGTTATGAATATATGAAATTATGAATTTATGAAATTTATATGAATTTATGAACTTATGAAATTGAATGAAATATATGAACGAATGAATGATTATATGATTTAAACCTCTTAATAGTGCACATGAACATTTTATTGAAATAATATGATCATTTATGCATTCATATCAAATTCACTTCATTGCCGTGCGTCATATATGGTTCATTAAGAGTCTTGAGTCTCACGAACACGTCTTGTGGTCTTTTGTACAGTTTGTCTCCAGGGTGGAGAGCTTTTGATCGTTCGGGCACTTGGTGCTCGATCCTTGTTTCATCACGGTTCAGGTGAGGGTGGTTTTCGTTTTAGCTATGTAATAAACCCCACAACCCTTATGTGAAAAGCTTTGGCCAAAAACCTAATGATTATATATATATATGGTTTTCAAATGAAGTTGTCGAGTAAATTCTTCTGAATTATATGTATGAGCATATATAAGCTTAAAAATGGTTTTGCAACGAGGCTATGCTCCAAACCGTGTGACTTCATGCTAGCTACGGATTAGGATGACACAGAGAGGTACGTGTATAGCATATGCCAAGTTGCACGGTATGGTATGTTTTCTTATAATATGTATCCTAAGTATGAAAGTAAATGTTTTGGCGAGAGTATGCAAATATGATATGTTCACGGGCCCCGGGACTTAGTATATGTGGCTAACCGAGGAAGCAAGGGCTGACGGGGATCCCATATACTAGTCCCAACCAAACTACGGTGATACCGGCCCTCGCTAGGAGATTTAGCGGGGAATGGGAGTTGAGTGCCTTTGGGGGAGTCATGAAACCCCATTGGCCTATGTCTGAGGTGGCCGGTCTTGCTAACCCGTCCACCACCCGGAGGAAGAAGGTTGGTTATGATTTACGCCTTTTCTTATATATATGTTATGTTATGATTATGCACCGTGCGGGAAGGCCGGGACACGGATTGCCCAAACGATTATGATTTATGATATATGGTCTGCATGTATTATGATATATCGTATGAACACCTAATTAACATATTATTGATATTTGTCGTACACGGTCGGAGTTTGGTTGGAGATTGTGCACGCTCACTCGCCGAGCCTTATATTTATGTATGATTTATGAATGTAATGAATTCAATATGACTTAGTCGTAAAGTTCGAGCATTGTTTATCTATTTTCTTACCCTTAGTGGGAACTATTTCAAATAAAACCTTGCTCGGGATTTATGACTTGCATGTGCATGTTTTATATATATGTATCGCTCCTGCTCACTCAGTCTTCTAGAGACTGACCCTCTCCCTCCCCAACACTTTAGTGTGCAGGTTTGACTTTGGAGTCTCGAGCTAGGAGGAGGTGTTTGGAGTTTGTAAGTGGGTCGAGTTAGGCTAGGAGAGTCTCGGCATTCGCATCTGTATTGGAATTATGTATAATTCATTTCAGTTATATCGTGAAATTGGATACCTATGTATTTATTATGAAATTGGTTTTACTGAGTTTTGCTATGATTTTGAAGGAGGCCTGAAGTGCCCAATTATACTTATGATTTGTATGTTTGAATTAAGTATGTTGATGCATCATATTTTGTTGGTTGATTATCATTGCAGGGTCTAGTTCCGCCTGGCTTAGGAAGGTTTTTTTTTATGTTTGTCTCTCGTTCGCTATGGTTTGATACGGGTGCGGATTTACTGTTTCTTTACTCGTGTTGAGCCATAGTGCGGGGGATGTAGTGCCTCTCGTACGGGGTGCTACAGTGTGTGTGAGTGAGTTTGATTTTATGTTATAAGGTGTTTAATTCATAAGAAATTGAATAATAAATGTTTTCAATAGTAATTTTTACTTTTGGTCAACTTAAATTGAATTAATTTCGAAATTAATTTAAAAATAATGATAAAATAGGTTTTGGAATTTTTAAAGAAAGATTTTCCCCGAATTTTCCAAAAATTGGTAAATTGTGTAATATTTTCAAAATAACCTACATTGTCAAATTAGACTTTAAATTTCATTTCAAATCTTATAATTACAATTATAATATAGTTAATAAATATTTGATTAGTCAAAGATCTCATAAACCCTAATTTATTCCCTTAAACGGGTGAATTTAAGGTTTATCTAGAAATCTTTAACATATTATATAACATGTACCTTGTATAATTATTTAATTATGATATAGTGTGTGGTTAATTAGTTAGAGACTGAGGACCTAGTTCTAAGTCAGTAGTAGTTATTACTTTCAGGCGACGATAGGATCGAAGAGTGGAATCCTCACAATTCCACCTAAATCTCGGTACTCGGTGAGGGTTTTAAATCCTTTCAGCTGAAATCATGATAAAATATTTCAATTTATTTCCTTGAATTTCCTTTCAAACTATTATCCCTTTTATGGGAAAATAATTATAATTTTATCCAAAATTCATATATTTACCCAAAAGTACTTAGTACTTTCTCCCGGTAAATATTCTCGTCTTGCAAGTAAAATTATTATTTTCTTATGGGCCCTGTGGTCTTGGTAGAAGTAGTAATCCGGGAGGCACGGGCCGAGGTCTACTATTATACCAGCCGCCAACTAGATCTTGATGATGGTCTAACCGGAGGTTGGTTATTCCACATCAAGTGACGGGAAAAGGTACGTCCCTCCCACAATCTTGTTCATCGTCACTAGGGTTTGCTCCCCTACGTGACACTAAGGGGTGAAGGCTGGAATTCTCATATTTGTTTTATTAAGTACCGACACCTTGATCAGTGTCGTTACTATTTTCTCGGATTTTAAGGAGTTAAGGTTGGAGAAGCCTAGCTTGCGGGCATCAAAATCATTTCTTCAAAACGGTTCATAAATTTTCTTAAGTATAACCTATATTACCCCTACTCTTGTTGTTTCAAACCAATATGAACCGGTTAATATTGTCATATAATTATTTGTGACTATATAGTATATTTTCAAACCAAGATTTTCTTGGGCAAAGGATTTCAAAAGAAAAACCTTACTTATAATCATAAACCTCAAACCCCCGTCACTTAGTCATTTTGACTAACCCTCCTACTCTTTTAATTCATGATTTCAGGAATCTACGAATCGACCCCTTAGAGGTATCTTGAAGCTTTAAGGTGTCACATTTCAGTTACTTAGGGTGATCAAGAGTGCATGTACATCTTTCAATAAGCACTCTCCTGTGGAGTTAGATCTATCGTTGTAATTACTTATTCAGTCTAATAATATATGTTTCGCTATATATTGTCCCCTTTTAGTTGCTCAAGTTTATTTTTTTCCGTTGCGTTTAAATTGTATACTCTGGTATTGTATAATCTTGTCCGTTCGCCGGAGTATTTCTCGGGTGCTAGTTCTCACATCCACTCGGGAAGTACAACGATGCGGGGTTGTAGTGTTAAGGGGTGCTACAACCCTGCTGGCCTCCGAAAACCAAGAACAAATCCTTAGTTCTTCTCAAGTAGTTAAGGAGGTTCTTTACAGCAGTCCAGTGACCTTCACCAGGGTCAGATTGGAATCAGCTAGTCACGTTAAGTGCATAAGCCACATTGGGTCAAGTACATAGCATCGCATACATTATGCTTTCTATAGCTGATGCATAACGAATTCTGGACATCCTGGACTTTTCATGTTTTCCACACTTGGATTCTTCCATACTAAACCTCTTTAGTATTTTTTTTCTATGTAAACCGACTGTGATAATCCTAACAATCTCCTAGATCTATCCTTATAGATCTTTCTCCCGAGAATGTAAAATGCATCACCAAGATCCTTGTAACGCCCGAGCGCGAGACGTCACATCCTCCGCACCATGACCCGACCCGTATATGAAATTAATTTTCATACACGTGCCGAATCATAGCGAACGGAGACATACACACTCGCTAAGCCAGGCGGGACTAGCCTATCACTTAAACCCCAACATCAACAACAACAATCAGAGTAACAGAAAGGCGGAAGCAATCATTCATATACTATATACTGAGCTAGATGCTCTAGGTACCAACATGTATTCCATATATTGAGCTATACGCTCTATGTACCAATATATAATGTTCGAGTAAGATACATATAGGTACCAAATACATGTACGCTCGCAATCATATACAATAATCCAAAATGATCATAAAAGTAAACGTATGAGTGTAAAGAAAGAAAGGCTAGACACTATGCAAGACTCTCTCTCAGACTTGTATCCCGTCTAGCATCCCTTCCTGCAAAAACAACTGAAACAACTCCGGGTTCAGTCTTAGACAGACTGGTAGGTATAAAAAGATAGGCATAATATCAATATATCGCGGAATTGAAACACATACATGCAAGTTATAATCCTTATTCGAGGTTTAGAAGCATTTTTCCCAAGTGGGAAATAAAATACAACGAATAGGATTATAACAATTCATTTCATTCATTAGGTCATTAGTGGCCCGGTGAGAGGGCGTGCATTATCTCCAACCATCACACTACAAGAAAACAGGCGAATTCCGAGGGAAATTTTCGAGGTAATTCCGAGGGATATTTTTCGAGGGAATTCCGAGGGAAACCATTCCCTCGGAAAAAGCCTCCTCGGATTTGGTTCCGAGGGAAAAATTTTCGAGGGAATTCCCTCGGAAACATTTCCGAGAGGGAATTCCCTCGGAATTCCCTCGGAATGTACTCAATGATGATATTCCCTCGGAAAATTTTCCGAGAAAAATATTTCCGAGGAAATTCCCTCAGAAATTCCCTCGGAAAATAAAATTAAAAAAAATATTGGGCAAAAAGATTTCCGAGGGAATTCCCTCGGAAAATTTTAAATTATTTGTTTTCATTTTTTTAATTTATTATGTTACCTATTTTGAATCTAAAAATTTGAGATACATTGTAATTCTAAATACATTTTGTATATGAATAATCAAATTCTAAAAATCCAAATACATTCTTTTTACTGAAAATCTTTAATCATTCTTCGCATTGAAACCGATCCATACTACAAATGATGTAATAAAAGTAAACAAATCTACATTATATAGCCATAATCCAACAAACTTATACAAAATCATACAATTTCATCTAATTCATTACTCCAATCAAGCATACTACAAGGGAACCTTATAAAGCCATAATTCAAAACCATACAATTTCATCTCATCACCACTCCATCAACCTTTTGTCCTCTCATAAGCATCCCTTCTAAAATAGCAGACTCGAGTCCAGCTAAAATGTTCGACATTCATCAATCATTAACCCTGAAAAACAAATTAAGGGTAAGGAGAGATTATTACCCACACCAATCAAATTGAGAAATTCCTATAAATCAGAAAAAAATCTATTATAACAGATAACACAATTTTATAATAGATTTATTTCTACCAATTAAATATACTTTCTGTAACCAATCAATCTTGAGAAACAAAAGACAAACTAAAAGGCATCAACTAAAGAAATCAAAAGCTATGGAAATCTCTGATCCTTGTGAACAGAACTGGAGATTCCAATATGAAGTTTAAACAAAACAAGAGCAGCCTGCAACGGAATGAGTTTGTACTGTACTTAGAATTTTAGTGTTGAAAACATCTACACCCTGTGTTTGTCCAAAAAAGAATTATAATAAGTGTTTAATTACCCAAAAAAATTTATACTTTCTCCTCACCAATATACAGAATTATCCATCAAAATGGTAATAAAAAAGGTTTACACCCTCGAAATGTAATGTGTAAGCCTAAAATTTAAACGAAAAATAAAAAGCCAATGGAGAAACCTGGAGCAATTAATCTAGCCAAGCAAAACAATTATTTCTAACTTAAGAACACTATTATTAGGTCAGAGATAGAATTTCCCAGATTCTCACCATTGTTGGTACCATATAAGTACTACCATCCATAAAGTAAGTCTCTCAAGACTCAAGAGCTCAAGTTCTATAAACAAACTTTTCAACAGGAAGATACCTGAGCTAGTGACTGATGAGCATCAGCATCAAGAGCAGCTACAATTGCTATACCTTTCTTGACATTAGCTGCCTTCTCCCACGTGGTTAGAAAGCATTTAAACATTAGAAATCCAACACCAGTTCCATAATCCCAAAACAATGACTTCCATTCTCTATATGAACTAAAATCAACACCCAACCAATGTATCTTGCTCTAGTTTAGCTTTTATATCAGCCAGCCTATGGTCTGCTTTTTAGTTCATTTATAAAATTCATTAATATCTGTGTGTACATACATTATATGCCTGCTCAAAGCTCAATCTTAAAACTAAAAGTGGGCGAGGGGGCAAACTGTTACAGAATTTCATTGTGATTATGCTCATATAAACACACACACAGATACACATAAGATAGTTCAGTTCATAAATCGTTATACTGAGATACAAGAAAAGATAAGAGAGACACGACATTAAATTTCTATTGATCGAACACTTACCTAGGCCGCCAAAGCAAATGCTTCTCGTTCTGCATCTAATTCATTGTACAGTTTCTGGAGAAGAGCTAGTTGAGCACATCGTGTGTCTTTTAGAGCAGAAAGGTTGTCGGATTCTTCAGACATTATCTTGTTTGAATCAGCCATCACATGTTGCAAGAACCTGTATTGATTAACTAATCTCAATTAATAATTTTTTTCATGTAATGCATTTTCTTTATAATTTCGTTTGATGAAATTGATGAGCATACGGGACATGAAACTGTCTATGTACTCCATACCAACTCTTACACTCTTGTATGGTAAGAAGCACAGGTCTGATCATGGATATTTATTTAACTGATAGATAAAAATTTAAAAAAAAAAAACCAAAATTATCCAAAATGAAAGGAAAAAAAAAATTACAAAAGGGGAAGAAACAGGATAAAGAGATTACTCATTTGTCCCATTTTTCCCTTTTCCTAATTTTCTCTTAGATCAAATGCAGCCCATATTCAAGAATCTGAAATATTTTCTTTCATTAACAAACATACATGTAATATTACCGAAAACAGAGAAATATAACAAGAAATGAGTCTAACCTAACCCTCCCCAGAAAATAAGTGAATCAGTCCTTTACCTTGAAGTTCAAACACCTTTCCGACCAGGCAGAATATTCAAATTTTCAAGCAAAACCCAAGTCCTTTACCTTGAAGAAACAGATTCTCCTGTTCTTTTTCCTCCGTTTTCTGTTTTGTTGCTGTCTCAAACCCCGAAATCAAAGAAAAGGGTTGCCAATTCCACTCACAAATTTCCAGATTAAATAAAATATAGATAGCAAACAAATGGGAAACCAGAGTGTGTAAGAGAAGAGAGAGATTCTGAATTACTTGAGCTTGATGTTAAAGGCAAAGCTGGAAAAAGAAGTAAGCCCCAATTGAAATCTTGCTGGAGGTCAGAGATTGGAGACGGCTGCCGGCTGGAGGTTGGAGGCTGCAGCTTCTGCTGGAGGGTTTCGGCTGTCAAAGGGAGCATATCGGCGCCGATGAGGAGATGACGGTGACATGGCCGGTGAGGGGGTGGTCGCGGAGATGTGGTGGTGAGGGCTGATCTTTTTCCATTCTGAGTGGTGGTTTGCAAATGAAAAAGTGGGTTTTTTAGGTTTGATTATTTGGGATTTTGGGTTTATTTTTCTTATCCCGCCCAAAGAGAACAAAAAATTTTGGGTGAAAAATTTGCGCCAATTTCTTCCCTCGTTTGATTCAATTATCTTAAAAATAGTTATGCAAATTTCTGAGGGAAATCCGAGAGATTTCCGAGGGAATTCCATTTTCCCTCGGAAATCCCTCGGAATTCCCTCGGAATTTTCATAAAATAAAATATAAAAAAAAGGAAATCATACTTTAGAATATCAATTTAATAACATGAAACTTTATTAACTAATGAAATAAATAAGAAAAAATTGATGTCACATAAATATATTATATACGAATTAGAGATTCAATTTCAATTGAAAAGAATACGAATACTTATATTGATATCGTTCGAAATACTTATCCAAAGTTTGATTACATATATATAATTATCAATTATTTATATAGTAACAATCATTAGTTTATTAAATTCGCTAATATTGCAAATAATTATCATGGATTGTAATTAAATTCAACAAATCGTTACATAGTCTATAATATTAAAAATAGTTACGGAAAATTCCGAGGGAATTCCGAGGGATTTCCGAGGGAAAGGTTTTCCCTCGGAATTCCCTCGGAATTTTCATAAAATAAAATATAAAAAAAAGGAAATCATACTTTAGAATATCAATTTAATAACATGATACTTTATTTACTAATGAAATAAATAAGAAAAAATTGATGTCACACAAATATATTATATACGAAGTAGAGATTCAATTTCAATTGAAAAGAATACGAATACTTATATTGATATCGTTCGAAATACTTATCTAAAGTTTGATTACATATATATAATAATCAATTATTTATATAGTAACAACCATTAGTTTATTAAATTCGCTAATATTGCATATAATTATCATGGATTGTAATTAAATTCAACAAATCGTTACATAGTCTATAATATTAAAAATAGTTACGGAAAATTCCGAGGGAATTCCGAGGGATTTCCGAGGGAAAACCATTTTCCCTCGGAATTCCCTCGGAATTTTCATAAAATAAAATATAAAAAAAAGGAAATCATACTTTAGAATATCAATTTAATAACATGAAACTTTATTTACTAATGAAATAAATAAGAAAAAATTGATGTCACACAAATATATTATATACGAAGTAGAGATTCAATTTCAATTGAAAAGAATACGAATACTTATATTGATATCGTTCGAAATACTTATCTAAAGTTTGATTACATATATATAATTATCAATTATTTATATAGTAACAACCATTAGTTTATTAAATTCGCTAATATTGCATATAATTATCATGGATTGTAATTAAATTCAACAAATCGTTACATAGTCTATAATATTAAAAATAGTTACGGAAAATTCCGAGGGAATTCCGAGGGATTTCCGAGGGAAAACCATTTTCCCTCGGAAATCCCTCGGAATTCCCTCGGAATTTTCATAAAATAAAATATAAAAAAAAGGAAATCATACTTTAGAATATCAATTTAATAACATGTAATTTTATTTAAAAATTAAATAAATTTTTATTTCCGAGGTAATTATTCCCTCGGAAATCCCTCGGAATCTAATTTTAGCTTAAAAATTAATAAATTTTAATTTTCCGAGGGAATTTTCCCTCGGAAATTCCCTCGGAAAATTCAAGATTTAATATTAGAACATTTCCGAGGGAATAATTCCCTCGGAAATCCCTCGGAAACTAATTTTAATTTAAAAATTAAATAAGTTTTGATTTTTCGAGGGAATTTTCCCTCGGAAATCCCTCGGAATACTTGGCGGCTAAGCTTGGCGCTAACATTTCCGAGGGATTTCCGAGGGAATTTTCCCTCGGAAATTAATTTGGTGAATTCCCTCGGAAGTCCCTCGAAAATTTCCGAGGGAAATATTCCCTCGGAATTCGCCTGTTTTCTTGTAGTGTCACCTCGTGTAATCCATTAGTCATTCATTCATACATTACATTCTTTCGTGCACATACATTCGATCATTCATTCAATCGTTCATATACCACCTTCTTCCTCCGGGTAGGGAACGGGTTTGCAAGGCCCGAACCCTCATTCATGAATGCTAGAGGGGTACATGAATCCCCAAAAGCGCGGGACCCCTTTCATTCACTAATCTCCTAGTGAAATCCAGGTTGCCGAAATTGTTGGAACTAGTATAAATAGATCCCCGTCAGCCCAAGCTTCCCCGGTTCACCACTACACTAAGTCCCGGGCCCCCATTCATTGTGATCATTCATTTCTCACCAAAACATTTTGGTAGGACAATCATAATAAAGGCTTTCGTTCGAAAACATTTGTTCGTTAAAACTTGATATAAATACATATATAGGGTTTTGGCTCAAAACTTACACATTGGGTGGTTTGGGGTCATATTTTATCTAATAGAAGAAAAACCCACCTTTACATCTCTTACCGACCAATACCAAATGGAAAAGAGACTTGAGGTAGCCTATGAACCCGGCATGTCTCCACCCTGGAGAAACTGTACAAAAGACAACACCGTGTGATCATGAGACTCGATACTCAAAATGAACCATATAAGACGCACGGCAATGCATTAACATATGAAGACATGCATGATCAATAACAATATACTAATAAGATGTTCATGTCACCATTAATGCCACTTATTCATATAAACAAGCCTTTCATTCATTGCACGAGTAAATCGTGTTTGTTCATTATCGTTCGTTCATTAGCATTCATTCGTTCAATATCCAATTCATTATACATTATTACACATCTCAACCATGCATTTGAATCATTTAGAAGTGTGAGGAATTCACTAAACACATAGGGAATGCATTGATTTCACAAAGAATCATATTATAGCACTTAAACGTTTATACATACATGTCACGTTTGTCCAATGCAAATTAAGCCATAACACTCATAACCATCATCCAATAATCCATTAATATCATAAATACAAGTTTGAAGCATAAGAGATCAATTAAAACACATACGGATGTCAAGGGGGTGAAAGGAATGCAAGAAGATGGATGTTGGCGAAAGTTAACAGTTTTTCGGAAATGAACAAGCTGTAAAGAATTGATCATATCTTAAGTTGTAGAAGTTGAAATTAAGTTTTGTTTATTGGATATGAAAGTAGACAAATAGGCCTTTAAAATGGTAGGTGGCTCGAATCGTGGTTCAAAGTGACGTGGAAATGGCGTAGGTTTGAATTTGGACCAATGCAGACTTTCGACGAGTGGCGACACCATTTTCAAATAATCATATCTCACAAATGGGAAGATATAATGAGGTGATTCTAATTGGAGGATGTTATAGACTTCAATAGGTTTCCGTAGGTTCAAAAATCAGGTCAATCCGAGTTCAAACGAAGTCAGCACGGCCGTGTCAATATTGGCCTAAAAGCTGACACGGCCGTGTCGGAATAAAAAAATTCCAACTCGAGAGCTTGGCACGGCCGTGTTGGAAATGAACTAAAGTTGGACACGGCCGTGTTGGGTCATCTTCTCCGAAAATCCATGGCTAAGGAGCAAGGGTTCTAGTAGAAATGTTCCAAAACCACCCCAAGACATATCCGGACCAAATCAAGCACTAATATACATCAAAATACACCATAATTCATACATATATGCACATATTGTCATCAAATCCTCAATTATCCAACACATCAATATTATATCTATATACATATATATACACATATACACATATATACATATATGCACACAACTTTGTAAAAGAAGGGGGAAAAGAAAGATTAGGGCTCAAGATTACACCCGCAACACTTATTTCACCAATCAATCCAAGTTTCATACAAAACACCAAAATTTACACAAATTCATCATAATTCATACATATATATATCTATATTCATTTATACACATTATACCTTGGAAAAAATAGAGAAGAAGAAGAAGAAGCTTGATTCTTGAGCTTGCAATGGTAGAAGTGAGCTTGAATCTCCTTGTCTCTTTGGCTTGATGAGTGGTTCGATTGGAGGGGAGAAGAAAGGAGGTTTGGAGCTTGTGTGTGTAGAGATATTGAGAAGAAGAAGAATGAGAGATGAAGAGGGGGAATATGTCGTGTAATACAAGAGGGAAAAGGGAAAAAATTGTACTTCGGTCCCTCAACACTTTAAGTGTATCTCTTAAGGTCCCAAGGTTTGATTGGTGAGTAATTGGGGTCCGATTCAAAATTCGATTAAGTCCAAGGATTTCATATAATATCAAATACATACACATTCAAAATAAGGCATCCATTTTATAAGTAAATGTATTAAAACAAGTTTAATTAACATAATCACTTGAGTCTTCTAAGTCACATAATAGCAATTAGTTCACGAATTAATAATTTAAACATTCACTGAGCAAATAAAACACATATAAGTCACAAAACTCTCGGTCTAAACCCACTCGTGACATCATACCTGTATGGCGAAAAAGTCGGGGCGTTACAATCCTTCATCTCAAATTGGTTCGATAACCAAGACTTTGTTACTTTCATGTCATCCTTCACATTCCTAATGAGGAGGATGTCATCTACATAAAGTATCAGAAATTGAACCGAGGTTTCCAATTCTTTCTTATACACGCAGGATTCATTCGGATTTTGAATAAAGCCGACGATTTGACTACTTCATCAAATCGAATATTCCAATTCCTAGACGCTTGTTTCAATCCATAGATTGAATGTTGTAGTTTACAAACCTTTTGTTCGCTCCCACTGAATGTGAAACCCATGAGTTGCTACATTAAAGTGTCTTTGTCAATGTCTCCATTGAGAAAGGCTGTTTTCACATCCATTTGCCATATTTCGTAGTCGTAATACGCTGCAATGGCAAGCAATATCCTAATGGACTTTTGCATTTCAATCGGGGAGAAGGTTTCATCAAAGTCTACACCTGGTCTTTGAGTGAAACGTTTAGCAACTAATCTTGCTTTAAAGGCTGCCACGCTACCATCTACTCCAAGCTTGCGCTTATATATCCATGTGCACCCTATAGGCCTGATCCCATCAGGTGGATCAACCAAGGTCCAAACTTGATTAGAGTACATGGAATCCATTTTGGATTTCATTGCTTCTTTTCACTGTTCAGAGTCCGAATCTAATAGTGCCTTGTCATAGGTCAATGGATCATTATCCATTTGAGATGTTTGGTAGAGAAAACCATACCATCTCTCTGGTTGTCTAGGAATGCGTTTAGAACGTCTTATTTGAGGAGGGTTTTTGCGTGTATCACTCTCTTGGATTGGCTGAGAGACGTTTTTCTCCAAACTTAGCATGGGGCCTCGGTCTCGAACCTCTTCGAGTTCTGCGATCTTGCCTTTCTTTTCTTTAAGGAACAAGTCGTCAAGAAAAGTGGCATTTCTTGACACAAAGACCTTTTGTTCAAGAGGATCATAGAAATAATATTCTATTGACTCTTTAGGATATCCTACGAAGTTACATAAGCTTGATCTAGCTTCAAGCTTATCTCCCACTGTCCTCTTCATGTAAGCAGGACAACCCCAAATTCTTAAGTAGGAATAATCAGGGATTTTCCCAAACCAAATCTCAAATGAGGTTTTGGGTACAGATTTGGAAGGAACAAGATTCAGAATCTTAACTGCTGATTCTAGGGCATAACCCCAGAATGAAGGTGGAAATTCAGTGAAACTCATCATGGAACGAACCATATCAGGTAAGGTTTTGTTCCTTCTCTCTGAAACTTCATTTAATTGAGGAGTTCCCGGAGGAGTCTACTGAGAGATAATTCCATTATCTCCGAGATGACTAAGGAATTCATCACTTAGATATTCGCCACCTCGATCAGATCGAAGTGCCTTAACCTTGTGACCGGTCTGGTTCTCAACCTCCTTCTGAACTTCCAAGAATTTCTCAAAGGCTTCGGATTTATACTTCATTAAGTAAACATAGCCAAAACGACTAAAGTCTCCTATAAATGTTATGAAATATTGATGATTTTTTTTGTACTTACACTAAGTGGTCCACAAATTTCAGTATGGATTAAATCCAATACTTTAGTGGCACATTCCACTTTACCATTAAAGGGAGTTTTGTCCATTTTCCCTTTAAGACATGATTCACAATGAGTTAATTCTTTTAGTTCATTATCATAGAATGATCCTAAATTAGTTAACTTAGCAATCCTATCTTTAGAAACGTGGCCTAAACATGTGTGCCATAAAGAAGCTGAGATCTTGTCATCTGTTTTGCGTTTGTTTAGTTATTGTATATTCAAAATATTAGTGTCTTTAGTTGTATAAAGTCCATTAGATAATGTACCAAGTAAAACAGAAGTTGATTCTTCTTACGATAAAAGTTTCCATTTCTAGAAAAAGTCTCAAAACCTTCACAATCAAGTATTGGAATGGAAATGATATTAAGAATAATAGAAGGTACATAAAGGACTTTGTTCAAAACTAAAGTAAAGACACCTAAATCTAATCTACATGTCCCGATGGCTTGAGCTTGAACACTTGATTCATTCCTAACCTTCAGGACGCATTCTCCTTCTTCACACTGCCGAACCTCATTTAGCATCTGTACATCATTACAGATATGAGCTCCACAGCTGGTATCAAGTACCCAAGAATTAGAATCAATAGATAGATTTACTTCAACAATAAATGCACCTTTCTTTAGAGTATCCTTGTACTCTTGGCAATTCCTCTCCCAATACCTTTTCTTGCCACAATGGTAGCAAACGTCCTCTCTCTGATTTCTTCTCTTCTTGCCCTTTTTCCTTTTAACCCCTCCATCGAGTTTAAGAGATCCCTTCTTCTTGGGAACTTTCTTCCCTTTGCCTTTAGAAGGCCTAGAAGAGGAAGTGACCATCATTACTTTATGATCCTTCTTGATCGTGTCTTCAGCAGGCACAAGCTGACTAATCAATTCAGCTACAGTAGCATAAAGATGATTCATGTTGAAGTTTAGCACGAAAGGATTTGAATGATGGTGGAAGCGATGCGAGCAACAAATCCACATCGAGTTCTTCACTCAGTGGCATTTCCATGGAGGTCAGTTTCTCGTTCAAAGCAAGAAACTTTAGACCGTACTCATGGACACATGTACCTTCTTTCATTCTGAGATGAAAGAGCTTCTTAGAGGTGTTGTACCTTAGAACACGCTCTTTGGGGAGGTATAATTGCTCGAGATGGTCATAAATCTCCGAAGCATTTTTCATAGACTCATGTTACTTTTACATATCCGGAGATAGGTTGGCTAACATGAGGCAACGGGCTTGAAGATTATCTTCAGACCATTTCGCGATTGCCTCTCTTTCGGCCTGAGTCGGAGTCTCACCTTCAGCGACAGGCTCTCCCTCGAAGAGAACATATCTTCTCTTTTCAGAATCTAAAACTAACTTTAGATTCTGAAGCCAATCAGAGTAATTAGGCCCTGTCAACTTGTTTGATTCGAGGATGGATACCAAAGGGTTTTTGGTTGCCATTTCAGAATGTAGAGAATCACAGAACTACAACCTAAATGGAAAAATAGGGAAATCATGAGCATGCTGAATAATAATGATTACCTATTATCAAGGTCTTTAGAAATATGTTCTCCCACTGTTTTTTAAAAAGTCTATAAATCCCAAACGACTTTAGAAGAAACTTATTTTCTCAATGGGTACTAGGATCCAAAGCATTCTTAGTTTTGGATCCACGACTAGTGAGACATCTAAAGGTCTAAGAATCTTTAGGTAGGTACAAATTGCCTGTTGGAAAACACAAAACACAAACGCAGCGAAAATTTAAAATTTTTCCAAAAGATTGATTATGGACTTACAATGCTCGTATTGTATCATAGGGTGTTTAGAAACTTATGTAGGTTGAAGCTTTCTAGTGATGTCAGTACCGCCTACTAAACACCCTTCAAGCGGAATGTCCCTCGAACGGTTCTCGATAGATCCCAAAGCAGCGATCCTCCAAAGCGTATCCACACCAGTCCTAGAACACGATCAAGCAAGTGAGAATGTTAGTTCTATAGCTTGTGTTAAAGGCTAGGATTTTGCTTTGAAAACTTTTCTTTTATTTTTCCTCAAAAACTTAACACTTCGTTAGTGTTGGTCTAAAGCAAAAGAGAAGCACCACCACTAGTATAAATACTAGTGTGGATCGAGCCCCTAGGGTTTCCAAAACCTAATGGGCTATGTTTTCTTGCTCACTAATTAACTAATTTAATTATTAATTTAATTGGAATAACAAGTTCCTAACTTATTCTCCAAGTCTTGCAAGAATCAACTTTCTCTCTCTTATATTAGGAAGTTAGACTTTTCAACTTTCCTAAAGCTAAAGGTCAAGATTCAATAAATAATTTAATTCTCAATTAATTATTTATTGGGTTAAGCTTGAGAAATAAAATCTTAATAATTAATTCAAAATTAATTAAAAGATTTAAATTAATTAATTACAATTTAATTAATTAATTTTAAAAAAGAACTCACGTGTAATAAAATTACACGTCCGGAGACACGTACGTGCCACATGTGCGTGACATGTAGCAGCCCCGTGGACTGCGTGACACGTGGCAGCCACGTGTGCTTGACACGTGGCAGCTACTCACGCCATCCTTACTCCGTTTCGATCAACAATTTGATCCTTCGTTAATCATATTAACATCCTACCATAACCCTCGTGTCCTGGCATTTGTGTGTGACCCTTTAGGTTCATTATTCGATTAGCAGTGACAGTAATTAATTAATTCACTAATTAATTAATCACTTCACAGATCTCACTATCGTAATCTAGCAATGGATGTGTGACCCCTAGCCGAATAACGAAATAAATCGAAGAACCTTTCAGTCAATAACATACAGTGAAGTACGATCCTCCTACAACTCCATCTCTCAATCAAGAACTAAGGCATGGGAATATTCTCAGAGCTCAAATATTCTTGATCTTTAAAGTTAAGTTCGTTTCATATCCATTTAGATCTCAATCCAAGAAAACCCCATTTTCTTGATGTCTTGATCTTTTATCCACCTTGGTCAAGGGTTTAAGTTTAATGGACTACGAACAACTCAATCAATAAGAGATCATTCTTGTTCTTGCAACAAGTGTAGGTCCTTTGTCGATTCTACTAATTCTACATACGCCACTTGTGTAATCCCAACATAGGCTGTGGTTCAGGTGTCTATATGGCGACACCCTTTTGAGCCTATATCAAAGATTACAGAGTTAGCTCATATGACACATTACAGGATCTCAAGTCTAAGGATTAATGAATCACGTTATAGACCTGTGTTATATTTCCTAATCTGGATGTTTCTAGGAGACTTCCTTTCCCATTTAGGAATGTTCTCACGTGGGACATCTCAATGATGAAGTTCTAGTAATAATCACCCTCGTGTATTATGAACACATCATCATATGCACTTATCACTCCATGAAATTGAGCGATCCTTCAAAAGGACATAATCACACAAGCAAGTCTCAGTAGAGTCAAGGTCGACACTCCCACTGTCTGTCGGACTCTCGACTTGGAGAAGTTTCTAATCCTCGCCTACGGAGTTGAGAACTTGTTTCATGTGTCGTTCCCATAACTACAAATTTCTTAACAGCCTCATCGGATTAGGGGAGTTCATGGGATTAAGGGAGTTCAATACATGCAAAAACACAGTCAACCCAAACAGACATAATTAAACACATTAAGAAGTGAATGCCTATAACAAAATCATCTCGTTTATTATTCAAAGACTGTTTGTGATTTTACAAGGAAATAGTAAAGCCAAAAGCTGCTTTAAGGGCACTATTCCTAACATTGCCGATTCCATCCCCATAGAATTCCTAGTAATATTTTTGCATCACTAATCTTTCGATTGTGGACCCACAATTCGTGAGACATCCATATCTACTTTAGTGTTGAGCAAAAGCCATCAATCATAAGATCTCAACCAAACTTAGTCCAGATCGACCCACTACTCGTGAGACATCGCCCATTCTAAAATGGTCAAGAAATATTAATTATTTAAAATAATTAATCAGGAAACTAAGAGTTAATAAGCTATACTAATTACCCCACGACTCGTGAGACATCAATTAGTTTCACTTATTAAGTCCTAAATCCTATTGATGGAATGTTAGAGATTTTATTACCGTGATAAAATACCTATTTATTCAAAATTGTTCAATAATTAATAAAGGGATTTTCGGATTTCTAGAGAGTTGTCTGGAATGACCTCACTGGCATATAATGTTATCTAAATTTTAATTGTGTTGTTTAATGCAGTTTCACATAAAGTGCATCACGGAAGCAATTAGCAGATAACATGTCCTAGCATGATACTAATTATGAGATGATCATGGGTATCCTATCTTATATGTGATTTTGGGAGCCACTCCAAAATCACTAGTTCAAACATTAATGCCACATAAGACAATTCATATCACATAGGGGTACAAAATTTAATGGGAAAACGCCCTATCTATTACGTTTAATAGAAACCCTACTAAACATTTTGAGGGGTCTTCTTATGGCCACCATTCTTCAAGTGCTTCTTGCGGATCCTTCTTATTCCATGGGTGTTTGTCTCCAAAATGAAAATAAAACCTCACTTCCTAAGTTCTACTCTTTTTACGTAAAGTAATATGGCTCAATTTTCATATTGGCCATAGACAAATACACAAGGCATACGCCTGCCCAAAAACAATAATAAGGAAAGCCACATAATAAACACATAACAGTACACACAGAAGTAGGGCTCCAACCCCAATTGAAAACGCGCAACTATAGGGCTCCGACCCCAATTGAAATCATCCATAAGCAGAATTTAAAATATACATAAGACTAACCCATGATCACCTAAACTAGCATGATTCCGCTCGAATTTAAATTTATCGATTAAATTTAAAATTCCTTTAACTTCAAGTTACAATTAACTTAAGTAAATTGAGTACAGTTCATTATTCAAGAATTTATTCAAAATTGAATCACCGGATCTTGACAAAACAACAATTAATTCTAAAATATCATTCAAAGTGATATTTATTATTTTCTCAAGAAAATAGAACTTTTAAGATACCTCTAGTTGTCGTTCCTTGATTCCTGTAACCATGCATTTTAAAATAGGCGAGGAGTTACTCAAAGTGACTAAGTGAGGCGTATTATCTTTTATGTATATGTATTTAGATATATTTATAAGTATATAGGACCAAGAGGATCTTGGTCTAAAACAATCGCAATAGGATGTAGTAAATATAATCTGGAACATGATAGATTTTAAAATAGTAGGAATAGGGGTATGTGGAAATTGTTTATAAAAACATGAACCGTTTGTAATAAGAACTTTAATGCCGGAAGCTAGGCCTCTCCATCCTTAACTCCTTAAATATTTGATAAAACAGTAACGGTACTGTACATGGTACCGATACTTTAATAAAAAATATAATAATACCGCTTAACGAACACCCTTCAAGCGAAATCCCTCGAACGGCCTTCGAATTAGACTCCAAATTAGAAGCCCTTCAAAGCGTATCCACACCAATCCTAGAACACGATCAAGTGAGTGAGAATGCTAGTTCTATGGCTTGTGTTTAGCTACGATTTACTTTGAAAACTTTTCTTTTTGATTTTCTCAAAAACTTAACACTTCTCAAGTGTTAGTCTCAAAATAAGAGAAGCACCATCCCTAGTATAAATACTAGGTTGGTTCGAACCCCTAGGGTTTCCAAGAACCAATTGGATTGTTTTCTTGCTCACCAATTAACTCATTTAATTATTTAATTTAATTGGAAAAATAAATTCCCAACTTGTTCTCCAAGTCTTGCAAGAATAATCTTCTCTCTCCTACAATAGGAAGTTTGACTTTTCAACTTTCCTAAAGCTAAAAGTCAAGATTCAATAAATAATTTAATTCCTAATTAATTATTTATTGGGTTAAATTTATTTGAGAATAGTCTTAACAATTAATTCAAAATTAATTAAAAGACCAAAATTAATTAATTACAATTTAATTAATTAATTTCTAGAAAAGAATTCACGTATGAAATAAATCGTATGTCAAAACTATATCACCGACACACGTGCGTGACATGTGTTGGCCATGTGTGCATGACACGTGGCAGTCACGTACGGTGCATGACACGTGGCAGTCACGTACGGTGCATGACACGTGGCGGGTCCACATCATTGTGGGCCTCTTTCGATCAACAATTTTGATCATTCGTTAATCATATTAACATCCTACCATAACCCTCGTATTTTGGCATTTGTGTGTGACCCTTTAAGTTCATTATTCGATTAGCATTGATAGTAATTAATTAATTCCCTAATTAATTAATCACTTCACAGATCACACTACCGTAATCTAGCAATGGGGGTGTGGCCCCTAGCCGAATAACGAAATGAATCGAAGAACCTTTCAGTCAATGACAATCATTGAAATACGATCCTTCTACAACTCCATCTTTCAATCAAGAACTAAGGCATGGGAATATTCTCAGAGCCCAAATATTCTTGATCTTTAAAGTTAAGTTTGTTTCATAACCATTTCGATCTCAATCCTAGAAAACCCCATTTTCTAGATGTCTTGATCTTTTATCCACCTTGGCCAAGAGTTTAATATTAATGGACTATGAACAACTCAATCAGTAAGAGATCATTCTTGTTCTTAACAAGTGTAGGTCCTTTATCGAGTCTACTAATTCTACATATGCTACTTGTGTAATCCCAACATAGGCCATAGTTCAGGTGTCTATATAGCGACACCCTTTTAAGCCTATATCAAAGGTTACCACGTTAGCTCATATGAGACATTACAGAATCTCAAGTCTAAGGATTAATGAATCACGTCATTGACCTGTGAGATATTTCCTAATCTGGAAGTTTCAAGAAACTTCCTTTCCCATTTAGGAATGTTCTCACGTGGGACATCTCAGTGATGAAGTTCTTGTAACAATCACCCTTATGTATTATGAACGCATCATCGTATGCACTTATTACTCCATGAAACTGAGTGATCCTTTAAAAGGACATAATCACATAAGCAAGTCTCAGCAAAGTCAAGGTCGACACTCCCGCTGTCTGTCGGACTCATTGACTTGGAGAAGTTTCTAATCCTCGCCTATGGAGTTAAGAACTTGTTTCATGTGTTGTTCTCATAATGATAAAGTTTTTAACGGCCTCATTGGATTAGGGGAGTTCAGTACTGCAAAATACAGTCAAACCCATACACACATAAATAAGTACATAAAGAAGTGATTGGCTATGAACAAAATCATTTCGTTTATTATTCAGAGATTGTTTGTGATTTTACAATTAAATAGTAAAGCCAAAAGCTACTTTAAGGGCACTATTCCTAACATCCTTAACTCCGCTTGTCACGCCCAGGGAGCTACCCTGTGGTGACGTAAACAATAAGCGGGAGGTCATACATCTCCGTTATCTCTTGGCCTGGTGTAGCTAACCTCCAGCTAAACCACTACCAAGAGTTGGTGGCAGTCCGCATCACCAACAACACCCTCGGCCCGATACCTTCCGGGTAATTTCTCGATACGGATACAGCTGGGGCCCATAATAATAATACTGATAAAATATTTTGCTTGCTTGCCAGGAATCAATGTTTTGATAAAGTGGACCTAAAGTATATAGCGCCCTAGTAAAACGTTGGTTCCGGCATAAAAGTATTTTTCCCTTGAAAAGGGGTAATAAATCATAAATAATAGGTAGGTTTAAAAATATTTTTTATATAGATACAATGTATAGGCATGATTCCAGTTGAAAATATTTTAACCCTTACCAAATACCGGTAGTTAGTCAAAGTCATGTGGATTCCATTGCTTGATCCTAATTTTGCCTGAAAGTATTAACTACTATAGGCTTAAGACTAGGTTCTTATTATTCTAATCAAGTAAGCACATAAAGTACATAAAGTATAACACGTCAGAAAATATTCGGTAAACCCTAATTTTAACCGTTTAAGTGAATTTCTTTAAGTACACAGGTTTTATGAATTCTTTAACTAATCAAATATTTATTAATCATATTATGACCCTAATTATAAGATTTGGAATGAAAATTAGGGTTTAATTTAGCAATGTAGGTCATGTTTTAGAAAATGTTTACAAAATTGCCGATTTTTGGAAAATTCGGATAAAATCATTCTTTAAAAATTTCAAAACTTATATTATAATTATTTTTAAATAAATTTGAAATATTTATTATAAATGTTGAAAAAAAAGTCAGAATTACTATTGAAAACTGTTAGCAATAGTGCCTAGAAAGCCGATTCGACGAAATCTGCTTTGGGACTTTCCTTGTGTCACAGACAATCTTTGAATAATACACGATTGATTATTATCATAGGCAAACACTTCTTTATATGCCAATACGTGTTTTATATGCTTCCATTACATGTGCATGTATTAGAACTCCCCTAATCCGTAAGGCTATTAGGGACTTTGTCATTAGGTGAATGACACATAAAATAAGCCCCAACTCAAGGCCGGATTAGAAACCACTCCAAGTCGATGAGTCCGACAAACAGTGGGAGTGTTGATTAGGCTCGATTGAGACTTGCTCGTGGGATTGCATCCTTGAGAAGGAGCATCGTATTTCATGGGGTGTAAAGTGCATAGTTGATGCATATGCAATACATGAGGGTGCTCGTTTTGAGAACAGGTACAGTGAGGTGTCCCACGTGAGAAGATTCCTAAATGGGAAAGGAAGTTTCCACTTCAGGAAGTGGAAACTTCCAGATTAGGAAATATCTAACAGGTCAATGGCGTGAGTAAAGTAATCCTTTGACTTGAGATTCCATTGATGCTTTGTGGGCTAACTCTGTAGTCTTAGGTATAAGCTTTAAAGGGTGTCACCTTAGACAACTGATTCAAAGCTTATGTTGGGGTTGCACAAGTGGCACATGGAAGCATATGAGAATCAACAAAAGACCTACACTTGCTTTAATTCAAGAAGATCTCTTATTGCATAAGTCGTTCATATGCCATCCTAAACCCTAGGCCGAGGTAGTGGATCAAGACATCAAGAAAAGAGTTTCTTGGATTGAGATCAAATAGATATGAAATGAACCTAACTTTATGATTGAGATTAGTAGGGGTCTCATTATTCGCATGCCCTAGATCTTAATCAAGAGATGGATTGGTAGGAGGATTGTACCTCACAGTTGTCATTGACTGAAAGGTTCTTTCGAATATATATTCATTGTTCGTGTAGGGGTCATACACCTGTTGCTAGATTATGGTCATATGCTCTGTGAACTAATAAAGCATATTAGTCTCACTGCTAATTGAAACTGAACCAAGGGGGTCACACACAAATGCCAGATTCGAAGGGTATTGAAGGAAAGATCAAATAGTTGATCGAGACAAGACTACATGTGTGAAGAACACGTGTGGCACGTGAGAGAGGTTTGGGGCGTGTGGTCCGATTAAATAATTGGACCATATGTTAATTAATTGGAGAATTAATTATAAAGCCCAAATATAATTAATTAGGAAAATTAATTATAAATCCCTAATATAATTAATTAGGAGAATTAATTGTAAAACCAAAATAAAATTAATTAGAGAATTAATTTTAGCTCGTTAGAATTAATTAGATAATTAGTTCTAATGCCCTTCATGGAATTAATTAAGAGAATCAATTCTAATTATTTAATTATTTAGTTGTTTAGCTATTCTACTTTGATTAGAATAAATAAATAAATAAATATTAAATATCTTCTATTTATTATTCTAGTAAATATTAATTCTAATATGATTAGAATAAATATAATTGGAATAAGGTATTTAATTGTTATTGGAATAATTAAATATTCCTAATTAGTTAGGAACTCTCTTTCTAGAAGAATAGATATCTTATTTTGAATAAGACTCCTATTACTTGGAGAGAAAGGAAATAGAAGAAATGTCAAAGTTGGAATCCAGTTCCAATAAGACTTAGGGTTCGAAACCCTAGCCTACTTATAGGCTAAGGGGTTCGAATTTTGGGGCTTACGCGTGAAAGATGGATCACGCCCAATCTACATAGCTTCAAGAATTTGGGAGAATTCTCTTGCTCTCTTTCTTCTCGTTTTGTTTCTTTCTTTACACATGTCATAGTACTAGCATGCTCACTCACATGATTTGAATCTAGGACTGGTGTAGATTATTACTCCAGAGGAAACCTACTATGGAATCTAAAGAAAGAATCTTTCAAGGGACGAGGGTTGTCATTACCGCATGAAACACATTTGAGGGTGGCTCAAAACGTGTCAAGAAAGCGACGATTCTTGTAAGTTCTTGAATCCCTAAGATTAGAAATAGAAATTGCAAGTCACGATCTTACTTTTTGGGAAAATTTTTAAATTTTGTTGCGCTTTCTGATCATGTTTTTCCCAACAAAAACATTTACTATTCAATTTTCTAAGAATTAAACAATTTATAACATAAAATTAGACACACACACACACACACACTATCACACGTGCACTATGATCAATTCAAGAACATTATGAACATGTTCTTAGACTTATTAATATGTTCATATCAGTTCATGGTCATATTTAATAGATTCTAAGTTCATAACATATAATTAAACTTAAAATGTAGCACTTTATGAAATTTTAATCATAAAAATAAATTTAAATAAATTCTTCTCAGCATGAATTTAATCAAATAAGACCATCAATTTTTAAACACATAATCACATTATATCATATCATAAAGCATGCATTTAATTAAATAAAATTTATATATGTAATCACATTTTCCATAAAACTAAATGCATATAATTCATAAAATAAAATTCCTCAAGGCCTAAATTAATTAAATCTAAGCATGTTATAACTATAATATACTAAGAACATTATATAAAGTATGAAATAATAAAATAAAAAGTATCATACCTAGTGTAGAGAGAGAGAGATAGAGAGAGAGAGAGAGAGAGAGAGATTTTGGTATGAATTTTGTGATCAAGTCTTAGGGTATTTATAGGTATGGTTTTGGGACCTAGAGGGTATTCTTGAATTGTTTAGGGTAGTAACTCACAAGGTAGGGTAGCTAGATGTATTTCTATAGGGAACTTAGGTGTATAGGTGATGTAGGAGCTTATATATACAAAATTGTGTCATAAATACATCATCTATAAATTAATTCAAAATTAGGTAGAAAATAATACATAAAACATTCATGAATCTCTAGGTTAGAGTTTAAAGTGGGGAAAATTGCAAAAGAAAGAGCATCGAATGACACTTAACTTTTAAATGTTTCAAGTTAAAGTAGTAAGCGTTCGGAATTTTAAAAAATATGATAAAATGCATAAAATGAAGCTAGGATGAGATTTAATTTCCAAGAATGTGCTCATGATTCATAAAATAATTTAAGGATTATAATGAATATAATATTGAATACCAAACACCTTACGGTTTAAAAGTTACTTTTTACTGCGGGAATAGTACTTTAGAAAAATTTATAGAATGAGCTAGGATTTGAAATAGAGCTTGGAAAAGATCTTAAAATTCATAAAATAATTTAAGGATCGTTTTGGTTATAATATTGGATAGGGAAAGTGTTCAAATTTGAAAATACCTAAATTAGGGCTAAAGCAGGGTTTTCTGGCCGATTTTGGTTACTACAAGAGTTACAATGAGAGTTAGGGTTCGGAAATGATACCATAATTTCTAAACTTTTTCAAGGATTCATTTGACCTCTCTATATTTGATAGGTAAAAGTGTCCGGAAAATTTTTCATTAAGGAGTGGATAGTAACTAGGGACCTAATGGGAATTTTTTGACAAACAATTTCCAAAGTAGGTTTTGGAATAACAAAAGCTGCTAGGATATGAATCCGGAAAATGTGAAATCTAACTTTCTAAGGTTTCATGAGGAATATGTGAAAAAGGTTTAGGCTCGGTGAATGAATAGTGATATGAGTCTCGCAATGAAACACATTCAATAATCGAGGCATAAAAGCACATAGTTCACATAAAATGCAATGCATAATGGATTGATGCTTTCTTCTAACCCTTCACTTACCTATTTCTTCTTGGCCTCGAAATCCGTGCTGTTATAGGTGCAGTGGGTTGGAAAAGTTCCAAACAAACGACCACTGCAGATTCGACCACTGAGGTCGAATACTTAGCAGCGAATGAAGCGGCTAAGGAAGGTGTTTGGGGAAGAAACTACATCCAAGAGTTGGGTGTTGTTCCTATCATGAAAGACCCCATTGTATTTTGTGACAACACTGGGTCGGTAGCTCAACCGAGAGAACCAAGATCTCACCAATGGACCAAGCACATTATGAGGAAATATCTCATGATTTGTGATATCATCAAGAGAGATGATGTGCAAATAGAGAGGGTCACATCTACAGAGAACGTGGCAGATCCACTAACGAAGCCCTTAAGTCAACAAGGGTTCGAAGGTCATCTTGAGAAGATGGGACTTAAATTAGCTAATGAATGGCTTTGATGGGCAAGTGGAAGATTGTTAGGAATAGTTCCCTTAAAGTCGATCTTGTAATCTACTTAGTGCTTTTCCATTGTAAATCACAGACAAACTTTGAGTAATAAACGAACTGATTCGATCATAAGGTAACACTTCTTTATATGCTCTTGTTTGATTGTCTGTTTACTTTAACTGCGCATGTATAAGAACTATCCTAATCTAATTAACTTATAAGACCCAACCATTTAGAAGAAGTGGTTCGTGAAACGGGGCCCTAAATCACATAACTTAAGATTAGTAATCACTTTAAGCCGATGAGTCCAAAAGATAGTAGGTGTAGCGCCCCAAACGGGAGGCACCACATCCCCCGCAACGAGACCCACCCCGCATATGAAATGGAAAGTCCATACACGTGCCAAGTCACGGCGAACGGGGACTCACTCACTCACTATGCTAGGCGGGGCTAGAACCTTGAAACCAAATAATCAATTCAATAGGGTAAAATGTATGTGCGGAAGCATATCATGTAATCAGTCATACATCCAGGTAGTAATTGACGGGTTCAACTAGCATAAATACCTAGTCCCGAAATTTCCAAACATAAAACATAAATCTTAGAGCATAAATCACGGGTTCAGTCTATCCCTATAAACCTGTCTCGAATCAATACATCATCATAATCATAACATTTATACATTCTTTAATGTAACTTATACAACTGAAAATATGCGTGTGAAAACACACCAACTGAACCACACGACTCGACAGACTAACATCCCACCTAGCACTCCAAAAGCTGCAAAAGAATTGAAAACAAAGCTGGGTTCAGTCTATAGGAGACTGTTGGGTATAAAACAAGGCATAACATAATAGTATTGCAGAATTTAAACATATATTCATGCAAGCTATAATCCCGTACAAGGTTTTTGAGATATTTCCCAAGTGGGTAAAATAAAGGAAAATAACGCTCGGGATTACAACGATCAATTTCATAATTCATAATCATCCATGAGGTCATTACGTGAGCCCTGGTGGGTGGGCGAATATCTCCAACCTACTCCTCGTGTGTGCATATCAATTCAATCTTTTACGTTAGCGATCATACACATTTATACATAATCGTTCATATTCATTCATAATCAATCATAATGATTATCATTCATAAGCATAAACATTTACACCTTTTTCCTGCGGGTGGTGGACGGGCTTGCAAGACCCGACCACCGGTCCATACATGGGCCAATGGGGGTACATGAATCCCCCAAGGGCACTCAACTTCCCATTTCCTCGCTAATCTCCTAGCGAGGTCCGGTATCACCGTAAATGTGGTGGGACTAGTACAAGGGATCACCGTCGGCCCTTGCCTCCTCGGATAGCCACTTGCACTAAGTCCCTGGGCCCGTGTTTTCAATCATGTCCATGCCAAAAATTATAAGGTGGGAATACATAAAAGAAGGGTTGTACGTTGGAAATCATTGACTCTTTGAAAAGACTCGATATATAATTATAATACGTTGGCTTAAAGTTTCACATAAGGGATATATCGGGTCGTTATAGCTATTAGAAGAGAAACCCACTTGTTACACCTTACCGAACAATACCAAGAAGAAAAGAAGACTTGGAAGTAACCTATGAACCTGGCACGTCTCCGTCCTAGAGAAAACTGTACAAAAAGGACAACACGGTGCATACGTAACACTCAAGACTCTAATTGAACCACATAATGACGCACCGCATGCAATGAACATGATATGAATGCATAAGAGATGATATTACTTCTTGATCATGTTCATGTGCACCATTAATGTATTTAAATCATATAAACAATGTAACATCCTGCTCGTCCGACTTATAAGGTACGCCACGTTCTAACCTTTTTATGTGTTTAATTATGTGATTTTGTGTTTTGCTTGGCCCTATTTTGAACTCTTTTAGAGTTTAGGGGCCCCTTTGTAATTTTCTCTTTTTAGGGGTTTTTTTGTCATTTCTCGTTCGATCGAGTTTTTGACTTTTTCGACCCCTTCAACGCGTTCCGGGCATCGAGACGAGTCCGTAGACTCTGAGTTTGCCCTATTCTGACGTCGTTTGCCCCTTCTACCATTCGTTTTTCACGCGAGGATTCGGGATAAAACACCCGGACCCTCGTTTTTCGAGCAAACGGTCAGCTGCTCTCTCTCTTCTCCCGCTCTCTCTCTCTCTCTACGTTATACACACACACTTAAGGTGTGATTTCACACACATGCCCAAACTTGCTCGTTTCTCGACGGATTTCGACGAACCCTTAGTGCTTTTCGACGATCTCGATGAGCCCGTTACAATGGTACCAGAATCGCGGCCAACCGATGAATGATGGTGGAGATATGGCGGATTTTCAGTCGCGGCAGAAGAGGAGTGGCGGAGCCGCCACTTCTCCGGCGTCCCGCGGTGGTTTCCGGCCACCATTTTTGATACGCGCCCCAAGGATGGACAGAAGACTCCCGGCGCATCATTCTGGGCCAGCGGCGCCGCATCGGGGCAGCGAGAAGGCCGCACGCGCCGCCCAAAGCGGACGGCGGGCGGCTGTGCTACTGTAGCGGCATGATTCCACCGCCTCCGGCGACTTTTTTTGGCGAACTTCGACGGTTTCCAAGGTTTTTCAGGGCCCTGGTTCCATTTCCGGCCTCCTTTTTGTCAGATTCGCGGCGGAGATAAGGTTTTCCGGCATGGTGGTTGCGCGGGTGAAGAGGGCGGTGGTTCGGCCTTTTCCGGTGAGTTTTTAATATCGGACCCTTCATGAGAATTGCTCAGCACGACGAGGCCGATTTTTCCATGTAGGTGGCGGCCCAAGAACCGGCCGTTGGTGGCGGACCGGTGGCGGACCGGTGGTCCGATTTTCCAGCCATTTTTCCGACGTTTGGCTAGGGGGCTTTCGTAGGGCTCGTTACGGGCTTTCCAACGGTATGTTCAGATTTCATTTTTGTTTTGCGGTTTGCATTTAATTTCAGTTTTCGTCGTTGAGATTTAGTTCGGTTTTTCGTCAACGAAGTCCGGCGTGTTTGTTATTTTCTGAAATTGGTTGAGGGCTTTTGTCGAGCAGGCCGAGACACACATTTCTGTGCTTCCGAGGAATTTTCCGACCACCGGAGGTGGTGGTCCGGCGGCTGCACGTGGCGGCGGCGTTCCGATGCCCTTCGTACAGCGAGTTCCTTTCGTCGTGGTGAGTTCAACGCCACTTTCTGTTCATCAATCGGGTGTCCGGTTGATTTGTTTTGAATTTTTGAAGTTTTACAAATCAATTGTTAATTGCTCTAATTTGTAATTCGTTCATGTATGCTTAGCAATTTGAGGAATATGTGTTGTATGAAATCTGAAAATATGTATTGGATTATGGAATAAATGAATTTATGATTCGTTGTTGATATTAGCCTCGTTTTGTGCCTACGGTTTGAATATGATTATTGAATATGTAATTTTGTATGATTTGAATTAATTAAACCTTGTAACTTGGTAAATAAATATGCTAATTATGATTTCGTTATAAGAAGTTAACATCTATAACCTTGAAACTTTGAATTAAGGTTTAATCACGTTAATCGTAATTTGATCTATTATGAAACTTGTGAATTCGTTATACATTACAAAATTATACGAAACCTTACATAATTAAATTACTTAATATCCTTCGTTTGTACATTCTATGATTCGGTTGGAACTTGTTATGTAACTTTGTTATCTTTAAATAAATTCGTAGCATGCTAATATATGATTTATTTGGCTTGGTAATACGTGCAATTTTATGAAATATAATAGGTGAATTTAAGTTGACTTGATTGCTTTGTAAAGGTGTAATATATGAATCCTTTATGTGATATTTGAATTGAATGAGACTTATATGATTAAATTAGAAACCTTTGCATATAAGAATGGTTTAATTACACGAATGTAGATTGGTTATGCAATATCTGAGTTATATAATGAATTATTTTGTAAGTAATTGATATGAATTTGAACCCTGCTTATGTGATTGCATTTCGTAAGTGCTTGAGCATTGCCGTGTGTCTCTGTGTGGTTGTCTGAGTTTGAGTCTGAGCCATGTGTTGTGTTTGTGTGTTCAGTTGGTTCGGGTGCACCCGGGGTGGTGAAAAGTGAGTCGTGCAGGTTCCGGGGTGGACCTTCTGCTTTGTGTTTGGCTGTGTTTGGTACCAGGTGAGGTTAGGATATAGTTATACCCTATTGCAACGTGCTCGTTTTCGAATGCATGCGGTTTATAAGCCTTATATATATGTAGATATGTGCGAAGTACGTATTTTGCTGGTTTTGTCTATGTATGAGCCTATGTATGCTTTGTCTCAGTTCTGTTATGATTTCGAGGTCAGTGTGTGTGATATGTACGTGTGATATGATAAGCACAATATGCATGAGATATATCTGTCTGTCTGTGTGTGGCGGGTTGAGTACCCGATATATGTCTGTTTATCTGTGTGATGGGCCCCGGAGTTGTGGGTAAGGGAGACCCGGGACGACCATGGGGTCGCCGGTTACGACCCCTGTGCACTTCTCCGCCAACGGGAGACTTAGTTCTCCTATACCGACGGAGCGCATTTTGGTTGGCCATCGAAGGAACCGGGCGGGATCCTCCGGTTCACATGTTTCGTTCTGTGGTGGATTGAGAGGGGCACCTCTCTTCCCCAATGGTGTGAAGGTGGGATTGTTTTATGAGTTTTGCTTTGGTATGAGTAAGAGTGTTCTGTCTGTCCGTCTGTCATAAGTTCGTGAAACGGGGGTAGATTCTTAAATTAAGATAAAATTTGATTCGCTATTAACCTAATAAGTTATGTTCCGGTATGTGTGCTAAGTCTGCTTGGGTTTGTATGTATGCTATGAGTTATGTATAAGTTAAGCTTTGTTCGTTCTGTTTTGATAAGTCACTCCGTATACATATTATCACGAGATAAAGGTTTTTGTGTGCAAAAACTAGTCCCGGGTTTACGAACAGTTTGATTTTGAACGTGCTGTGCTCTGTATATATATGTATAGTGTGCGTGCGTTAACCCCTCGCTCAGTCTTTGGACTGACCCCTCCCCCTTTTATGTTTTAGTGTGTAGGTTTAGCTTTGGGTTCGCGTTGGAGTTCGTGCTAGAAAGCCGTGTGTGTCGTGTCTGTCGAGTCTGTGTCTGCCTGTTTAAGTTTGTTAAGTTTTGGTTCTGGTTTATGATTTGTAAATGTTATATAAGATATGTTTGTGTAG
Source organism: Lantana camara (assembly GCA_037501455.1). Taxonomy (NCBI): domain Eukaryota; kingdom Viridiplantae; phylum Streptophyta; class Magnoliopsida; order Lamiales; family Verbenaceae; genus Lantana; species Lantana camara. The sequence continues at coordinate 67,022,251 of CM074862.1, forward strand.
GTTTGCCCTTATAATTTAAAGGTATGGAATTCGGGACAGGTTAGGACAGGTGCTTGGATTAGTTGAACCCGTTTTGTTGTGTAATTATTCGGGACAGGATAGGACAGGTTGCTGAACTAGTTGAACCCGTATATTTGATTCTGATGTATGTATTACGTTGTATGCTTGATGTGTTAAGTTTTTGAAAGTTGCCATTACGTACTACTTCCGCTGTCATGTTTTGCATTCTTTCATTCATACAGGGTTAGATACCGCCTAGCTAGTGTGTGTGTTTTCGTGTGTCACCCGTTCGCTGTGACTTGGCGCGTGTGCGGACTCTCCATTTCGTACACGTGTCGGGTCATAGTGCGGGGGTGTGGTGCCCCATCGCTTGGGGTGTTACAAACAAGTCATTCATTCATTCAAGAAAACGTTTATATTCATTCAAGTTCATAACTTTCACATTCCAAATCAAATCAATCCAAGAATTTCATATAACGATCATAACACATACTATATCATGTTTAGAATTAGAGAATAGACAAATAAAATACATTCAAATCATGATCGAAAATTAGATAAGAACACGAAATAGGTAACAATTTAATTCTATAATTCAATTAAATCAAACAATACTAAAAAAAAAAATATATATATATATATATCCATTCACGTTGATGCATGCACCAAACCCCCTGTGTTTGTTCCAAATTGTAAAAAAACCCTCTGTTATAAAAATTAGTTCAAAAAACCTTATGTTATTTTATTTTTTGCACACGGCCCCCTTATTCCATTTGGTCAACTATTAAATCTTTTAACCCTAAAATACCCTTACTCCATAAGGTTTTTTTAACAGTTGACCAAAGAAATGAGGGGGTGATGTGGAAAAAATTAAATAACATAAGGTTTTTTTAATTAATTTTTGTAACATAGGGTTTTTTTTTGCAAATTGGGACAAACACAGGGGGTTTTATGCAGTTAACTCATTAAGGGCATTATAGACATTTTATCCCAAAAAAACACATTCCTACACGCAATCAACGCGCGTGAGGGCCACACAACGCGCTCAGGGTTTTTTTTCCAAAATTTTAGAAAACACAGGGTTCTTTGGATGATATTCCATATGACGGGGTTTTTTTTGTTCTTTTCGCCTAACACGAGGTAGTTTTCGGCAATTTACTCATTTATAAAGTATACACAAATCACATGCATGTAATATTACATATATATGATATATGTACATAGCACACACGTAATATATATTATGTATTTCATGCACACACTACAAATCTACACACACACACACATATATATATATAATGACGCACACACACACACACACATGCACAAGATGTACAAACACATGCGCACAACTCAACACCATTCATGTATGCATGAATATAATACATTACACAATATAGATTGTATATATATATATATATATATATATATATATATATATATATATGTGTGTGTGTGCATGTGTGTGTGTGTGTGTGTGTGTGTGTACAATCTATATACAGCAAATACGCATGCACAACAACACACAAAATCAAAATGCACACAACTCAATCATACATCCATGCACGTAGTAGGTATATAAATATATATACAACACAAACATGCAAAGAAGGAGAGAAATTGCAGCAGTTAACTCCAAGCAGGTGTCTCCCCGCCCCGGCGAAAAACCCAACACAAACCTTCCCCAGCCCGGGGAAGGGGATGTAGAAACTAATCTGCACAAGTGTCCCCGCCCGGGGACACTTTCAGCATAAACTCTCCCCGCCCGGGGAGAGTGTTTCGGCAGAAAACAGACAGCAGCAGTTCACATCGAAACAGGGCCAAAAATGAGAGCAAAACAGGGCACAACTCACATACACAAATCAACCAAAAAACAAGCAGCAAGCAAGGTAAAAAGGAGCAGCAATTGACAGCAAAATCATCCCCAAAAATGCAGCAGCAGTTCATTACGTGAGGGAGGGAGATTCAGTTCAAGTTTCATCCAAATTCCCCAAGGTTCATTAATGGTAACATTGAACACACTTAACCACCATCTAATTCAGGTTCATAGGATCATAAATGAAGCTCATGTGGTCACATATACATCATCAATTCAAGAGATATCACAAGAATATGCATATGAGTTCAAAAATCATCCTAAACCCTTACTTTTCATCTCAAGCCTCAAAACCATATCAAATCTAAGTTAAAATCTGAAACTTATGGATGAAAATGACCACATAATGATGTTAAACTCAAATATGAACTCACCTCTTGAAGATGATGGAGAAAAATGAAGATATGAGCTCAATATCCTCTTGGTGAAAAAAGTGATGGGAATAGTGTTTTTCTCCAAGTTTGCAGCTAATTCCTTTCTCTCTGGTGTTGGGAACAAAATGAGAGAGGTGGGATCAGATAGATCTTCAAGTTGTGAGCTTGTGGGTCCCAAGTTTGCATAATTTGGTGGAATATTGGCTGAGTTATGGAGAAAATGGCTAAAGGTGGCAAATCTGCGAACGAAACTTGTTTCGATTGAATTTCGGAGGTTCAAACATGTTTAGAAAAATATGATGCTTGTTCCATTAAACCCGAATCTTCGATATGAGTTTAGCGGAGGTGACGGAACTCGAATCCGAGTTCCCGAGCTCAAGATATCACATATGGCTAATTGCCCATTAGCCCCCGATTTGGTTCCACAACTCAAAATAAATTTGTTACCACGTCAAACGAAGTCGAAAACATGAAATGAGAATATAGACATGTTCATAACACATAAATCTACGACATACTAAATTTTCACGAAATTTCGATTTCAAATCATATAGGAACGGCACGCGATCATATCACTTAAGTGCAAAGCATTCAAGAATTCAATTAAAATTCATAATTCAATTATAATATTAAATTACATTTTTAAAATATATACATTAAAATGTACGAAATAAATATAATTAAAATGATTAATTAAAATTATAATTATAATAAACAACTAATTACATAATTAAATAATTTAAACACGCAATTACGTAAACACATACGTCATACTATACGACTGAAAAACCGGGGCGTTACAGTAGGAGTGTCGAATTGACTCGTTTGAGGCTTGCTTGTGCGGTCACGCCCTTAAGAATGATCACCTTGTTTCATGGGGTGTAAAGTGTATGGTTGATACATGCGGGATACATGAGGGTGTCGCCCGTTTCTAGTGAATGAGTACACTGAGGTGTCCCATGTGAGAAGATTCCTAAATGGGAAAGGAAGTTTCTATTTCTTGGAAATAGGAACTTCCAGATTAGGAAATATCTCACGAGTCATTGATGTGATTAATTAGTCCTTGAACTTGAGATTCCACCAATACTTTATGTGAGCTTACTCTGCAGTCTTAGGTATAAGCTTAAAAGGATGTCGCCCAAGATAGCTAAACTACGGCTTATATTGGGGCTGTAAAAGTGGTATATAAAAGCGTATGAAAATCAATAAAGGACATACACTTGCTTTAGCAAGTTGATATCATATTGTATAATTCATTCATATGCCATCTAGGAGTCCTTGGCCAAGGCAGCGGATCGAGATCAAGAAAATGGTTTCTTGGATTGAGATCAAATGGATATGAAATGACCTTAGCATTAACATCAAGATTAATAGGGTCCTATTAGTTCCCTTGCCCTAGATCTTGATTGAGAGGTAAGTTATAGGAGGGCCTTATTTCACATATGTTAATGACTTAAAGGTTCTTTCGAATCGATACATTCTTATTCAGCTAGGGGTCACACACCTGTTGCTTGACTATGGTAGTTTGATTTGTGTAGTCATTGCTAATTGAATAAAGAACCTAGAGGATCACACACAAATGCCCGGTCACAAGGGTGAAGGCTTGAATCGACTAAACGAGTTGATAGAGCCAACCAAAGGGTTGGGAAGGGACACGTGGGCCTCGTGTCGTGAGGTGACACGTGTCACATGAGTGTGATGGTTAAATAATTAAATTACTTTAATTATTTAATGGGTTTTAATTTAATTATGAATTATCGTAATTTTGGAACTTTATGCTTAATTGTCCCTAATTGAAACATTGTGAAAACTTGTGGACTTAATTGATATAATTTGTGCACCTAATTGCAACATTCATGAATTTGATGTCTAATTGCATCACTTTAAATTCCTTGAGGACTAATTGGCAATTTCCCCTTCTTCTTCACCTACATTACACGATCAAAACACACACATATACATACACTTGCATATTTTCATCTCTTCTCACAAGAACAAGGTCCAAGCTCTTCCTTCTCTTCTTCCATCCATTCGGTCCAAGCAAGCAAGGAAAGGCCAAGGTCTTTCATCCATTTTCTTCTTGAAAACAAGCTCAAGACCTTCATCTTCCCCTTCTCTTTCTTCTTCTCCAACAAGGTCAGGTGTATGTGTATATCTCTTGATGAGAAACTTGAATAATGTTAGGGTTTTTGAATTTTTATGAGTTCATGGATTTATAAGGATCATATGTGAAATTTTTGAATTGGTTCCATGTATATATATCATGAGTTAAGTGAAGTGCGAAAATGTGTGATCACTTGGCACTTTAAAGGTTTTATGAATGGTTTTTGATGAATCTAAGCATTTATTTTTGGATTAAACGTTGTTTAGATGAGATATTTTGATCATATACATGTTATGTGATGTTTTTAGGAGTGTTTTGTTGGTTTGGTTTGGTGTGGGAATGGCTTGGAAGCCATTCCCAAGAGTTGCCCCTGTTTTCCGCACCAGGTAGCTCCCAAACGGCCGTTTAGGACCCCAGTGTAAACTGGAAGCGGCCGTTTGGAAGGCTACTGACCCTTTGTACTGCGAGGGTCGGAATGACCGTTTGGGTTTCCAATTCATTCTGGAAACGGCCATTCCGAGTAGGTCATCTGGGACCCGAGAGCCTTGAAACGGCCATTTAGGTTTCCAGTTCAACCTGGAAACGGCTGTTTCGATGGTGACTGTCCCATTTTTCGTGTTTTGTTCATTTCGCGTGCTTTCTTCGTGCTTTCACTTTTATATCCTTTCCTCGGCTCTTTTGAGTGATTTGAGTTACTTGCATGACAAATTCACACGTATACATGAGTGAATATTTGAACTTGAATTCCGAATTTTGCTTTATGTTCGTTTATTCAATACGTGAAGAATTAATTATGCACATGAACATATTCTTGATATAATATGATCTCATAATCATGTCATGTGCATCCTTAGCATTTTTGTGTGTCATACTTGGTTCATATTGAGTCGAGCCTCACTCGTGTCCTATTTTCTTGTCCGGAGAGTTCCCAGGAGGGTGACGAGCCTACTCAGTAGGGTTTGGAGAGTCAGTTTCCTTCTTTTTTGTTATAGTACAGGGGAGAAATTGTTAGGTTATATGATATAAACCCTACAGCCCTCTTATGTGTCGATTTGGCCAAAAATCTATATTATATCTATAACCTAATTTCAAATTATCAAATGTTTTTAAAAATGAAATTGTGACTTGTACTTGACCCATTTTGGCGAGATTCTTGCACTTCGTGGGGCCCAAGGGCCTGTGTATTGAGAGAATCCAAAAAAACATGGGCTGACGGCCATCTCCTTGCATAGGTCCCAGCTTATTGGTCCAACCTGGAGATTCGCTAGGAGGTTTGGTGGATCGATGGGATTCATGTACCCATTGATCACTGTGCCATGGATGGCGAGGACTAGCTGTCCAGACAATCAACCCCGAGAAAAAAGGAGTACTTGTGCACTTGAAATTAATACCCTTGTAATAAGTGGAAATATATCTCTTGCATGAACACTTAATAACTTTAACTTGTACATGAAAGGAGAAAGGTTGGAGACTGCTCACTCGCCGAGCCAATTGATCTCTTGTCTTGAAAATGAATTTGATAGTTGTAATTCCATATAATGACTCTATCCTTGTTTCTTGTAAAAACTTTATATGGAATTATAGCTTCAATGAACTTTACTGCTTTATATATATATTCATGTCATTCACCCAGTCTTGTAGAGACTGACCCCTCCCTTCTTTGTCCCTCAAGTTCTTGCAGGTATAGCTAGGTAGGAAATTGAATATGTTTAATGTATTTTCGTGTCTAGCTAGGCTACACACCATTTTGTACCACAAACTTATTCTATATACTTTTGTTTTGTATCCGTGAGGCCATGTGGGCCGAATACTCGTATCCTGTGGGTGGACTGTATTTATGACTTGATGGATTTGATATTATGTTAGACTTGATAGGTTTATGCTTCCGCAACTCCTGTTTAAACACTTGTTATATTTCTATTAGAGATAGAATTGTTGGTACAGGGTTAGTCCCGCTTAGCCAGGGTCGTATCGTGTCTCCATTCACTATGATTGGACTTGTATGCGGACTATATTCGTATATGAGTTTGGTCTTAGTGCGGGGGATGTGGTGGCCCACGCTCGGGGTGTCACAATTACTCTAACGGATAGGTAATTTGGAGTCTTGAAGATTCGAAGGAGTTCATGGGACTTGCCGCTTGAATCGCATTTGAAGGCGGCTCAAACGTGTCAAGAAAGCTACGATTTAAGTAAGTTCTTGATAACCTTATGAATCGAGAATAGGAATTGCAAGTCTAAGATCTTTTTTTTGGGAAAAAAAATTCAATTTTCGCTGCGTTTACATTCGTGTTTTTCCCAACAACAAGTTCATGACCACCCATCCAATAGGTAAAGATTATATTTTGAACCTTTCAGTCTCATGGATATCGTGAGATAAGATCCTTCTATCGCCTAATCCCCGATTAGGACCTAGGACATGAGAATGATAGAACCCTATTAATCCTAATGCTATGAATTAACTTTAATAGCAGTTCCATTTGATCTAACACTCTAGAAAACCCTTTCCCTAATTTAAATCTCACTACCTTGCCCAAGGATTTAAGTGGAATGTGCTACAATAGAAATCTTCCCCAAGTTATGAGGTTCTCAATAGTTAACAGGAGATGCTTGTTGTATATTGGCTCGATATTATTGCAACTCTTGTATCCCTCTTCTTTGTGTTCTTCGATAGTGTCAAGATCGAAAGTTCTATTCTCGTTATTTCGATGGTTTTGATTATATGTTCAATGCAAGATTGCAAGTTAATAATTTTGAGCTTGACCTTGAAATTTCTACAAGATCTAGTTGAAATAATTATTTCAGAACTGATGAACTTTCATTTTTTAAGTTTTATATTTAAAGTACTATACATCGCTAAAAAAAAGACAGCAGTGACATTTTTCTAACATTAATGTAAGTAAATACACTAATAATATGTCTCATTATCATAATAGTAATATTTTGCATCAATAATATCAATACATTGTTATTTTCTTTGATGTTGCTTGCAATAGTATGTGATTATACTATTACAATAATATTCCAATATTTGTGAGCTTGAATAGGCTCCACTGCCCTAAGTTGTTTAAGCTCAAAAACATTGTAAATAAACTTTAAACTAATAAGTTCAATAGGTTTCAGCTTAAGCTTAAAATTTTAGATTCGACAGCTCAAGTTCGCCATAGAATGTAAATATATTTCCAACAACAAAACATTAGAAATGTGATTCAACCTCAACATAAAATTAAAACCATACAAATATGAATATCAATTAGGTTAGTAGTCCTAAATATAATCTAACTTCCTACACATCTATATCTAAGCAAATAAAGAGAAGAAAAGATACAAAAGGTACAATATGAAAATCACAGCAACCCAAAATTATTATTTATTTAAAAATAAAATGGGTTAATTTTTGAAAAACAAAAAAGAAGCATACATGCAGCATCCTACATGCCTAGGTACAGTAACGGAGTCACGATCCTCCATATTAGAACAAACACTTAAATTAGACATAGATAGCGCATCATAAAACATTAGGGTACATTCTACATTAAAAATTTCATACAATGTAATAAATAGTTTTGAATTTATGATTTGCATGTCCACACCATTGTTTATACGTGGATCAACCCCTCATGCACGGTCTCAGCGAATAATATTAGAGGTTGATTTAATTAGAATCGATGAACAATAACATTCTTAAACCAACGGAAGCTTTTGTTGAAGCTGTCCTTGATCTTTCCTTCGAAGGAATACATTTTGTATTTAGCAACTCTTGTCCTTCTCTTTAACTCCCTATCACTGTACCACGGCCTCGGAGCCGGACGTCGGCCTCTCGCCTTCCTCAAATCTTTGCCTTCCATTTTATCCCTCTCTTTCTCCTCTTTCTCTATATGTATAGAGAGAAGAGAAAGAAAAAGGATTCTTCTAAGGCTTTGGCTATATGTTTGTGACGATGTTGGCAATGTTTTGATAGTTGGAGAGATGGATTTCTCTCTTTCGTTTTGTTTTCTTTTTTGTTTTTTAGAATAGATGGTATAATTTGTTTTTAGTATTTTGGGAGGCACAATGAAACTTGGTAATAACAAACATTTGAGGTTTAAAGAATGGATGATTAGGAGAAAAACAAGTGAGAGAAGAAAATGGAGGATCACCGGTTATGGTTACTTGTTAGCTTGTTCCATCTCACTCCATCTATTTCTAATTTTTATACTTAGTTAGATGCATTGTTTTCAAAATCAAACTGGAAGACTAACTATGGCTTTACTGATCACTGATGGGATTAATTCGATCTGTATGACATAATAATATATAATAATTATATTTAATTATTTATGTCCTATATCTTGATAAAAATATGATAGAAGATATTAAAATTATTATTATTTAATTTTGTAACACAATAATATTCGTAGTGACCGAATTATATTGTTAAATATGAAGTTATCATGTATCACACACCCATGCTTATTTATAGGTAAGGAATTTCATATTTTGTACTTATTTAATTTGTTTTTCTTCTAAAATTTCTTCTAATTTGAGCTTGTTCACCATTTTTTTTTTTTTTTTTTTTTTTGGCATACAAAATTTTATGCTGAGGGGATGACGCCCTAGTCCAAGGCAGGGAATACCTCCAAGCTCAATGAGCACTTACAAAGAATCAAAGCAACAAAAAAATATCAGAAAAATAATATAAAATTTTGAAAAATAACAGAAAATTTTGAACTGACAATCTAATTCCAACTAATTTTGGTTGGCATTTAGACCGGACAAGACACCCATAATCAGTTGGACCAAACGGTTCGGTCCAATTTTAAAAACATTGCTTTAATGAGGTTGAACAAAATTTTGTCTAATTTAGCATATAACACATTAATACGAGTATAAAGATACTACAAGACACAAATGCAACGATACAAATGTCCTACATTTCCTATATCATAAAAGACTACCACTAAAAGCTCACAATTTATTTATTTATTTATTTTCGCTAGGATATAAAATTCGAAAATATAATCAATATGATATTTAATATTCCTAATGTATTTCTTACAAAAATGTAACATATTTTAGCCACTGTTTCTTGTTAATCGAATCAACTTTTCACTGAGTCCTTTAGGATCATAATCGAATTCTGGCTTAGTTTTAATGCACTTTAAGCAATAATAAGTGTGATGTCAAAATCTGGCTATGTACGGAACGGTAGATTTGGACTCCCAATCACCCAAGATATTTGTTTGCGTGAGGCAACTCTGATGCTTTCCTGAACTGAAATGGAAGAACAAACGTGAGCTCAAAGGCCAAAGTGGGGGAATATGGGGGTTGGACCCGTTTTGGCACTCCAACACTCAAGTCAGACAATGGTCTGGGTCGATAATGCAAAGGTAACGAGAGTTCTGTGTGTAAGGGAAAGATTACCTTCTGTAAATAACGACGAGGGGTTTATATAGTGGGGAGAAGGCTTTGGTGCATGCAACTACACCATCGGAAAGCTGTGGATCTTATCTGCTGAAAGAGGGAGACCAATTGTGGCCAGAACAGTGCTTTACGACTAAAGCACTGTTCACCTGCTCTTGCAGAGATACCTGACATCGTACTTAGTGCGGCCGCAATTAATGCGGCCAACAATGGGTGGTACCAGCATTTAATGCACTTGTACTGTAGCGCGTGGGTTGATCCCTTACTTGGCTCGAGAGGCTGGAGTCGTGGACCTCTCTAGGTCGAATCCCACCCACCGCGGAGGGACAGTTGCCTTTCCTCATAAGGAGCCAAGTGCTGGCTCGACGAGAGGGAGATGACTGGGTCAAACACAGGCACTGATCTGGCTCGGCTCTCCCAGTGCGGTAAGGACACGTGGCGCCTAGTCATAGCTCCTGATTTTCCCCTTATCATCCCCCTCCCCCAAGGTCGAGTGGCACATTTATGTAGTAGGGGACCTTGAGAAAGGCATTTGCCTGCTCGAGAAAGAAGAGGGCCAAAAGAGTTGTATCGCCCATGCATTGGCTGGGTCGCGCCACCAATTGTCGAGCCAGAGTAATCGAGCCAGGCGCGTGTGGTTGCTGGCACCGAATCCGGGGATCGACGGTCCTGTGGTAACGTCATGCGTGCGTGAGCCCCAGACTTCACTGGGAGAGAACGCTAGGTTTTTGCTGCATCAGCATAATGATTGCACTTTTCTAATTTTGGGGTACTTGGCACGGATCATGAGAGGCGGCTACTTGAGCCACCTATGGGGGAAAGGGTCATGGTTCTCTCAATGCTTCAGTTAATCAGGAGACACGTGGGAATAATTAACTCCAATCCATTTAATTCCCAGCTATAAAAGGGGGACTTAGACAGTTTTTTCCCTTTTCACGCTATCTGCTAGAAAAAACCATAAATCTCAAAGAGATTCGAGCACTCAAGGCATTTAAGAGTAACCACCTCTCAGAGAAAATCCAAAGCGAAACCTTAGAGGTGCGTCCCTTGTACTTGAAATCTCTCTTCCCTTCTTGTCTCTACCCAATTCTCTCTAAAAGAAATGGCCCCCAAGAAGTCTGCCGCCTCGCCCTCCGGAAGTCAACCTAGAGCTTCGTTTCAGAAGGACTATGGGCCAAGGGACGAAAAATCCAACTCGAAAGTGTCAATGGAGATTATTGGGGTGAAGCGCCCTGCAAGGGTTAGGTGGGAAGAACCCAATGCGGAGATGTACATCCCAGAAGCCGTCGAAGTGGTTACCGGATCGGCTTTGGAGGATGCGACTGAAGATAGTGGCTCAATGGAAGGAAGGGACGAAGTTGACACCGATCCGGTAGAGGGTATGGCCGCGGAGATAGAGGAGATATCCCTGGGGGATGAATCTCGGGACAAAGTCGGTGCCGTCTCTACATCCGAGACTAAAGTGGGGAAGAAGACGAAAAGCACAACGGGAAAGAAAAATGGGGCCCAGAAGTGCACTAAGTACTATCACGAATTCAAGTCCCAAGTGACTGAGTCGGAGTGGAAATTGGCAGAGAAGAGGTTGACTAGGTGGAGAGACTTGGACTTAATTTGCGACGTCATAGTCCCAAAAGAAGATGAACACATGGGTTCCCCTCCCGAGGATTGCATTGCCATTTCGTTACAGGCCATAGAGTATGGGTTTCGCCTACCACTCTCTCCATTCCAAATCGCATTATCCAATCTTCTGCAAATCAGTCCGATCCAGTTGCTCCCCAATGGTCAGTCCATGGTGACAACATTCAGGCTACTAATGAAATTGCTGGGGCAGGTGGAATGCATGGAGCATTTCGCAAAGTTGTTTGTTGCCTCGGTCGATGCAGCGGCTTTCCCAAATAGGAGAGGGTTTGTAAAACTTCAGTCTCGCTCCGGTAACAAGATCTTTGAAACTGCAAGAGTTCTCATGGGAAAGATTGGAAACAAAAGTATGTGTTCGTTCGATACGGATAGCTGGAGGGGTTAGGAGCATACGGCATGGAATGATGTCAAAAAAGTCCACCTGGATCGAGGTCCTATACTTTGGCCTAATACTCTATTGGCTGCTTTGAGGGGTGTGCATCCATTGGACACGGGTGTCTTCACAAGCTCGCACCTATTAGTGAACGCTGGTTTGGCTCCGAGTACGATGGGGCTCATGGACTTCAGCATGGGTAACTATGTCATCAAATCACTTAGGCCAAGCGTGTTGCCCCCTCTTCTTGTATTTATTTTTACTTCGACCCCACTTGACAGGTTTTGATGTATCTCAAACTTGTAACCTTAACATTTTTTCTTTTCTTTCGGTGTACTTTGCAGAATTAATCATAGTTGTACACAAGGGAAGGCCGCCGACTGACCGATTACTTAGGAAACGTGAGCGTGAGGAAGCCAAAAAGGTCCAACAAGGTGAGAGTGAGGGCGCTGCACCTACGGCTGAGGGATTGCCCAAACGGATGGCCTCACCGATGAACATACAAAGGCCAAGATTACCGATGTGGAAAAAGAAGCGAACATGAAGTGGATCGACCCCCACCAGCCGACTAAGGGCGATCCCTCTGACGCTCGCGAGGCCGCTTGGGCACCAGCCGTTGAGGCTGCAAGAGCGAGAGTTCCCAAACCTACGGTCGCCAAGGGGAAGACCGTAAACCTTGCAAGTTCACAAGGCTCGGATTATGAGGCTGGGTCATTCCCTGCTAGAGTTCCCAAAGGACCCTAGACCTCTAAACGCAAAGTGCAGGGGGATTTAGATGGTGAGGCCCCCTCAAAAGCTCAAAGGGGAGCTCCCTTGAACATGAAGTATCCCCAGGGATGGAAGCCGCCCACTTTCCTAGCAGGAAGCTCTCTCGGGTTCACAATGCTTAGAGGGGATTATGAAAGAATAGCCAACGTCCCATCTTTCCACGGTCCCAAGTATCCCTTCAACGTTCTTGATCTACGAGACGATGGGTTGGAGAGGAGGATTGCGACCGAGAACATCGTTCGGGATGCCTTGGCAGCTATTGTCCACTCCTTGCAAAAGTTGGCAGGATGAAGGGCGAAGCTCAAGAAAGAGATGACTGATATGAAGACTCTGTATATGGGCAACTTGGACAAGATAAGTAAGAAGGTCGAAGGTTCAACCTAAGAGAAGTCCGCGCTGGAGGCGGAAGTGGCTAGCCTCAGAGCTCAGAAAGAGAGGTTAGAAACCGGGTTGGCCACGACCCAGAGCTTACTTGAGGTGGCCGAGCAAGAAAAAGACAAGGCGTACAAAAAGGGGGAGCAAGACGGGTGGCGCAAGGGTTACGTTGATGGGCTGAAGAATGGGGCGGAGACAGCTTTCTGGACCCTTGACAAGATAATGCCCCAGATCAAGGACAGCGTCGTGCTCGAATTCCTCTGGTCTAATGCTTTCGACACCGTTTCTGGCTCCTTAGGTGCATTCGACATTCAGCTAGGCTTCATGAGGTATCTGTCACAAGTTAATCTCCACCATCCCCTTCCCCGTGAGTTACTAGAAGATAAAACAAAGCTAAGTGCGTCCATGGCTGTCGTTCCTAAGTCACTGCCAGAGTACTTCATGGCTCATTTAGAAAGGAGGAGGACGAGGATAAGGACGAGGGGGATGATGAAGAGGAACCTGACTGGAGCAAGAAACCCTTTGGTTGGGCAGTGGAATGGGTCGAGGCAAAATTCTTCAAATGCCCAGAATCAGAACTTGAGCTTCCAGCACCAGTGGACCACAAAAAGGCCAAGGAGGCACTACTCCTGGCTTTTCACCCATCAAGTAGCGGCTCAAAAACCTCCCATATTCAAGATGACTAAGCCGGCGCTCCTCCCCTAAGTCGGCGCTCCTCCCCTGGCGATTCCTTCACTAGCCCCTCTCCCCCCAGCTCCTTCCGCTGATGAGAATGATAACGCTGCCACCGCCGATTCGACCCAGAAGGATCCTGTTCCAGCGACTGAATTAACCCCAGCCAATCCCACCGAAGTAAATCCTCCTGCTGGAGCCGAGAATCCTCCCACTCAACCTTCCTGAGCTAAGGCTTATTTGTAAATGCTGTAATTAGCTTCCGTATTTTTCCTTTTCTTTGTAACTTACTAGGATTTGACCCCGATTTGTAATGAAACAATTTCTTGTTCAAATTGCTCGAGCTTCTTATTTAAAGGTCGTGTTTTTTACTTGATGTTTGCTAATTCTCTACTCAAGTTATAGTGCGAAATTTTAATGGGATTAGCATAAGACCTAGCTCGAGGCAGGTATTAAACCCATCCGTCAAAAAGACTTTCAGTAATGGGATCAGCACAAGGCTTGGCTCAAGGCGGGTTTTTACCCATCTGTCGAGCAGACTTGCGATCCCTCAGTTAGCCCATGGTTTTTATGGGGCTTCCTGAGGGAACTACCCCCTCCCCTCCCCCCCCCCCCCCCAATAGCATTGATAGGATATCGGATGCAGAATTGCGAAATAATTTCGAAGTACTCAATAATTGAAACAAGTAAAAGATATTCAGATTGGCTAAAAATTGCTTTTATAGATATAAGTGAATCGAGTTTAGAACACTTACAACCAAACGAAACTTAAACATAAAACTTCTTAAGGTTGTGGGCATTCCAAGATGTAGGAATGGGATTCCCGTCCATTTCTTCTAGGTGATAAGCTTTGTTTCGCCCTATTTCTGCGATACGAAATGGACCCTCCCAGTTAGGTTGTAGCTTGCTACGTGCTTAGTTACTTCAACCTTCTTGAGGACTAAGTCGCCTATCTGGAAAGCGCGGGGTTTAACGCCCTTGTTGTAGCTCCGAGCCTCAGTGGCTTGATATTGTTACATATGCTAGAAACCCTTCTATCAGACTTCTTCAATTATATCGAGTTGGTGCGCTCGGTCTTCCGCATTTCTAGCAAGCTGGTAGTTGGATACTCTGGCAGTCTTATGGAGTAGCTCCGCGGGGATCATGGCCTCCGACCCATAAATCATTGAGAATGGTGTTAGCCCTGTCACCGTTCTTAGAGTGGTGCGATAGGCCCAAATGACTCCATCAAGTTCATTGACCTAGGCTCCTTTCTTCGCCTCAAGCCTGGTCTGAAGGTTTTGGATGATGTTGCGATTGATGACTTCAACCTGACATTTGCTTGTGGGTGGCCAACTGATGCAAAACACTGACTGATACCCATATCTGAGTAGTATGATCTGGTGCTAGCGCTTTGGAACTGTGTTCCATTGTCGCAAATCAGGATCCTTGGAACTCCGAACCTACATATGATGTTGCAACAAAGGAAATTATGGATGACCTTGTCCGTGATTTTTACGGCTGGTTGTGCTTCGACCCATTTGGAGAAGTATTCCACCGCGACAATCAAGTATTATCTCTGACCAGTTGCAAGTGGGAGTGGCCCCACTATATCAATTCCCCATTGGTTAAAAGGCCAGCAAATATCGACTGGGACCATCTCCACAACGTGCTAGTGCGGAATGTTGGCATGTTTTTGGTAGTTCACGCATTTGCGGGCGTATTCCTTGGTATCTTCATTAAGGGTCGGCCAATAGAACCCACTTCTAGAGACCTTCTTTACTAAGGATCGAACGTCCTGGGCTTGGGACGGGCAGAGACATCTCTTTGTTGGCCCCATGTATGCTCTCTTGTACAACCTGCCTTCCGAATCAAGAGAGTAACTCACTGCCTTGTATCTGAGGCACCTTACTGCTTTCCTATCAGTTGGCAGGACCCCGTCTCTGAGGAAAAGTATGATTTCATTGACCAACAAGGTTTGGCTGGATCGATTGAGCACACCGTTTCTATTTCAACATGAATCACTCGGCCTTGCTTGAAAGGTAAGTGATGCACTGGTCCTTGGAGCCCCTCACCCCGTTTGCGAACTTAGACAGGGCAGCCGCTCGGGTATTCTCCTCGCGAGGGACCTGCTGCAACTTAAATTCTTTGAATGCGGATACCAAAGATTTGACTTTGGTAAGGTATTTGACCATTGAATCTTCTCGCGCCTCGTAAGATCCTTCGACTTAACTCGATACCAGCTGCGAATCCGTGATCATTGAGATTCTTTCAATCCCGTGATCCTTGGCGATTTTAAGGCCTGCGATAACGCCTCGTATTTTACTTCATTGTTGGAGCTAGGAAATCCAAGGAGATGGCAAAATCAAGCTCTTGACCCTCATTACTTATCAAGGATATCCCCACGCCCCCTCCTTGACAGGTTGAGGAGCCATCGACCGACATGGTCCACAGCACCGAGTGTTGGGTCTACTTGTTTGGGTCGTCTTTCTTGATAAGGAAGTTCGTGAGGATCTGGGCTTGGTACGCAACTCTGGGCTAGTAGCTTATGTCAAACTGGCTCAATTCTATCCCCCACTTCACTATCCTCCCCGCAGCATCCGGCTTCTCCAGGACTTGGCGCAAGCCTTGGTCTGTGAGGACCACAATTAAATGGGACTGGAAATAGGGTCTCAGCTTTCTGGACGTGTGCATGAGTGCCAGAGCGAACTTCTCAATTTCCAGGTAGGGTGTTTCCGTGCCATGCAATATCTTGCTCATATAGTATACTGGCATGTGCCTCCTTTCGTGCAGGGCGACCAGAACTGAGCTTACTGCTTCTTCCATGACGGCCAAATACACATACATGGTTTCCCCTGCAATTGGTTTAGCTAACAAGGGAGGGAAGGCAAGATATTCTTTGATCCTTTCAAAGGCCTCATCACATTCCTCAGTCCATTCAAACTTCTTAATATTACAAAGAATTCTAAAGAAGGGGAGGTTTTTCTCAGAAGAGCGAGAGATGAACCTGTTTAAAGAGATGATTCGACCCACAAGGCATCCCTGATCGTGTGGGGTCTGTTGATGCTTTTGAGCACTTCTCTGGGTTGGCTTCAATCCCCCTTTGGCTGACAATATAGCCAAGGAATTTTCCTCTCTCCACATCGAATGAGCACCTGTTTGGATTCAGCTTCATTCTGTACTTGCGAAGGAGGTCGAAAGTCCAACCCAGGTCCTCAAGGTGAATCTCCACCTTCTCACTTTTGACGATCATATCGTCAACGTACACTTCCATTGTTTTCCTGATTTCTTACTCGCAAACTTTGTTCACCAGCCTCTGGTAGATGGCACCTATATTCTTCAATCTGAATGGCATGACCTCAAAACAGTATATGCCCTTGACCACGATGAACGCAGTTTTCTTATTATCCTTTTTTGCCATAAATGTCTGTTAGTAGCCTTGGAAGGCATTCATCATACTTAAGAGCTCGCAGGCTATGGTCGAATCAACTAGTTGGTTAATCCACGGCAGAGGGTAAGGATCTTTGGGATATGCCTTGTTCAGGTCTGTGAATTCATTACACATTCCCCACTTTCCCCCTGTCTTGGTGACCAAAACAACGTTATAGAGCCAATCTACGTATTTGGCGTGCATGATGTACCCGGTATCCAAGAATTTATTAACCTTTTACTCGATTATCTCGTTACGCTCGTCACTTTGCTTGATGGGTCGGAAACTTGGGTCAATATTTAAGTGATGTTCAATGACTTTTGGGTCGACGCCTACCAAGTTTGAGGCTTTCCAAGCAAACACATCCGCATTCTCAAGCAAGAACTGAATGAGCATACACTGCTGCTTACCTTTCAGGTTAGCTCCGAAGTTGGTGGTCTTTTCACCGTCATCAGGCACTAGCTGGATGGGTGTTAGGAATAGTGCTCTAGAAAGCCGATTGTATATCCGCTTTGTAAAATGGTTCATGAAACGAGCCCTATATCACATAAGTCATGATTAGTAAAATACTCCAAGCCGATGAGTCCTACAGACAGTGGGAGTGTCAACCTGACTCCTCTAAGGCTTGCTTGTGGGATCACGCCCTTAAGAAGGACCACCTTGTTTCATGGAGGTGCAAAGTGTATAGTTGATACGTCCGTGATACATGAGGGTGCTTACTTCAATAAGTAAGTTCACTGAGGTGCCCCATGTGAGAAGATTCCTAAATGGGAAAGGAAGTTTTTATTTCAGGAAATGGAAACTTCCAGATTAGGAAATATCTCTCGAGTCATTGATGTGATTAATTGATCCTTAAGACTTGAGGTTCCTTGTCACTTTATGAGTTAACTCTGTAGTCTTAGGTATAATCTTTAAAGGGTGTCGCCTTAGACAACTGATTCAAGGCTTATGTTGGGGCTGCACAAGTGATTCATGAAAGTGAATGAGAATCAAGAAAGGACCTACACTTGCATATGCAAGGTGATCTCTTATTGTGTACTTCATTCATATGCCATATGGAGTCCTTGGCCAAGGCAGTAGATCAAGACATCAAGAAAAGGGTTTCTTGGATTGGGATCAAATGGATATGAAATGCACTTAGCTTTAAGACCAGATTTTTAAGGTTCTGATTATTCCCGTGCCCTAGATCTTGGTTGAGAGATAGTAAGTAGGAGGATTGTATCTCACATGAATCAATGACTTAAAGGTTATATCGAATCCGAACATTCCAATTCAGCTAGGGGTTAAACACCTGTTGCTAGACTATGGTCGTTTAATCTGTGGACTGATTAATTAATTAGTGAATTAATTAATTAGGGTCACTGCTAATTGAATTGAGAACCTAGAGGGTCACACACAACAACTTGGTTACATGAGTTGAGGCTTTAAAATGATTAAACGAGTTAATCGGGCCAAGAGGGTTCCACACGTGTGAAACCACACGTGTGGGTCACGTGAGTGACACGTGTCCTTGTGACATGTGTCCCACACGTGTAAATATATATATTGTATATATATATTAAATAATTAATTTGTTAATTATTTAATAGACTTTGGTTTAATTTTGAATTAAAAAGAAAGTCTAATTTTGGAGAAAAATAATCTAGTTAATTAATTATGAATTAATTAATTAGATAAAAATAAGTTATTTATTTTAAATAAATAAAGTATAAAATTATCCAAAAATAGTTTGGATATTTTTAGCTCTCTTGAAAGTTGATTTGAATTTGAATTCAAAGTCAAAGTCAAAATTACTTGATGATCAAGTAATAGGAGAGAGAGAGACCAAAACCCTAGTCCATAAGGACTAGGAATTTTGGCCACTCCCTTATTATAAATAGGGGAGCTCGAGCTCCCCTTAGAGCTAATTGGCAATTCTTTTGGTTCATGTGTTGAACACTATCCTTTCTCCAAGATAAACGAAACCCTAGGTTAAGCCTAAACTCTAACTAGAGAACTAGCATCCTTACTAGTTAGATTGTAATCAAGTTGGTGGACTATCTCTAGAGAGCTTCAAGTTAGAAGTTTGAAGATTCGAGCTTTACTAAGGAGAGGGGATCAAGCCGCGAGAAGAGCGTTCTTGGGTGGCTTGAAACGCTTCAAGAAAGACAATTAAGAAAGTAAGTTTCTAATCCCAACGAATTTGGTTACACGATTACGAGTCCTAGGTCCTTTTGTTGGAAAATTTTTAAATTTCCGCTGCTTTCTGATTCGTATTTTCCAACAATGGGGACGATGGCTCCAGCGGCCGCGATCTTTTCGTCATCCAACTTTCTCTTTTTCCTGGCGATGGTGGAAGTCATCTACTTAGAGCACATCTCTGCTGTGGGGTCATCTGGGTCGGCCAACTACATATCCAGGAAGTTATCAACATTCAGCAAGGGGACTATAGTTTTGTTGGGGAGCTTTACCTTTTCCATATAGATGGAGTAGCATTCCCTAGACTCTAGAACGTTGCACCTGAGTTCCTCGATCCCATACGGAGTCGACAACTTGACGATTTGGTGATACGTGGAGATCACCGTACAAAAACTTATCAGGGCAGGGTGCCCCACAATGATGTTGTAGGCAGAGGGACCTTCAACCACCAAATACTCATCCTTTTACGTGGCCCTCTTTGGCAGCTTCCCCATGGAGGTGACGAGCTTAACTCGCCCTTTGGAATAGACTTCTGACCCACAGAAACCTGTTAAAGGTGTTTTAATTGGTTCATAATCAAGCTTATCATAGATATTCATTTTGCACAAAGTCGAGTAAAAGATAATGTTGGCTGAGCTTCCACTATCGATAAGGGTTTTGTGTACAGCGTGGTTTGCAACATCTAGTGTGACGACCAGCGGATAACTCGGCATTCCGCCATCCCGTGGCATCACTGGGACAAAATCCCTATCACTAAAGGAGACCTTTTGCTCCAGCCACTCCTTCCCGGGCTCACGTGCATCACCTCTCTAGGCTCATAGAGTTCTCGATCCACCTGTCCCCCTGACCGCTTGCCAGTGGTCTTTGAATCTCCTCCGGCTGGGCCCCCTACTATCATGAATATCTTATTAGTAGGCAGATTGTGGGGGGTTCCCTTCTTCAGGCTTCCCAAGGGGTGGCTTGCACCCCCTCCTGGGAGGTGGGGAGTCTCTTGGGTCGAATGCCTGGCGGGCCAGCTCGTCCAACTTCTTGACGAACTCCATTAGATAGCCCCCTTGGATCAATCTTTCAACCTCTTCGCACAAGGCGATGCACTCAGAAGTCCAGTGCCAAAACTGCATGTGGTAGGCTCAGCGCTTGCTAGATTCTTTGGCTTTCTTAGTCTCCTTCAGCTGCTTAGGCTTTTTGAGCAGCCCCCGATCCATGACTTCATAAATCTCCTCAATGGGGCAGACCAATAGGGTGTAGGCCTTTTTAGCTCCACTGCCTGAGGGAATCTCCCTCTTGAGCCTTTGCTCCATCCGGCTAGACAGTCTGGGAGGCTTAGACCTAGGTGGGTTGGTCTGGGGATAGCGGTCAGTCGCGTGCTCGTACGTCGGTCTTTCGTTCCGTCCCGCCTGCGCCTGGGTGGTTGACTTTACTTCTTCGAGGCGCATAAACCAGCTAGCGATGGCCATGATCTCCTCCATGTTCTACGGAGATTGGAGGATGAGCTCGTCGGCGCATTCCCTGTGTCGAACGGCCTTGTGGAGTGTCTGAGTCAGCACATCAATTCCCGGGTGCTCAACCTTAACGAAGGCTTCATTAAAGCAGGCGAAGAAACTCCGTAAAGTTTCACCTTCGTCCTGCGTGATGTTGAGGGGAGCTTGAGTCCCTGTATGAAAGAAAAGTGGGCCTTAAACTTCTCGGCCAAGTGGGCATAGTCTCTGATGTTATAGGGCGCCAGTCTTTCAAACCAGTCTTGGTCTAGACCCTCGAGCGTGGTTTCAAAGATTCTTGCCCAGATGAGCTTGGTGTGGCCATAGAGGCTGACTTGGGCTTCAAAATTGGAACGGTGCTTCACGGGATCAGTGTTCCCGTGATAAGTGGGCAGATTGGTGGGGGACCTTATCCACCACCTTGGCATCAATAATGGCATAACAAAAGGGGGGACCTCTGTGAGGAATAGTGGCCTTAAAGCAGATGTTTACTTTACCATTTCCTTGTAAAATCACAAACAGTCTTTGAATAATAAACTAAATGATTTTGTTCATAGGCAATCACTTCTTTATGTGCTTATTTATGTCTGTTTGGGTTTGACTATATTTTGCATGTACTGAACTCCCCTAATCAAATGAGGTCGTTAAGAACTTTGTTGTTATGGGAACGGCATATGAAACAAGTTCTTAACTCCATAGGCGAGGATTAGAAACTTCTCCAAGTTAATGAGTCCGACAGACAATGGGAGTGTCGACCTTGACTCTGCTGAGACTTGCTTATGTGATTATATCCTTTTGAAGGATCACTCAGTTTCATGGAGTGATAAGTGCATACGTTGATGCGTTCATAATACATAAGGGTGATTGTTACAAGAACTTCATCACTGAGATGTCCCGCGTGAGAATCTTCCTAAATGGGAAAGGAAGTTTCCAGAAACTTCCAAATTAGGAAATATCTCACAGGTTAATGACGTGATTCATTAATCCTTAGACTTGAGGTTCTGTAATGTCTCATATGAGCTAACTCTGTAATGTTTGATATAGGCTCAAAAGGGTGTCACCATATAGACACCTGAACCACGGCCTATGTTGGGATTACACAAGTGGCATATGAAGAATTAGTAGAATTGATAAAGAACCTACACATGTTAAGAATAAGAATGATCTGTTACTGATTAAGTTGTTCGTAGTCCATTAAACATTAAACCCTTGGCCAAGGTGGATAAAAGATCAAGACATCTAAAAAATGGGGTTTTCTAGGATTGAGATCGAAATGGATATGAAACGAACTTAACTTTAAAGATCAAGAATATTTAGGCTCTTAGAATATTCCCATGCCTTAGTTCTTGATTGAGAGATGAGTTGTAGGAGGATCGTATTTCACTGATTGTCATTGACTGAAAGGTTCTTCGATTCATTTTGTTATTTGGCTAGGGGTCACACACCCATTTCTAGATTACGGTAGTGTGATCTGTGAAGTGATTAATTAATTAAGGAATTAATTAATTGTTGTCACTGCTAATCGAATAATGAACCTAAAGGGTCACACACAAATGCCAGAACACGAGGGTTATGGTAGGATGTTAATATGATTAATGGAGGATCAAATTGTTGATCAAAATGGAGATTGGAACACGTGGGCATTGCCACGTGTCAAGGACACGTGACTGCCACGTATGCCATATGTCACGCGTAGCCTGCGTGGCTGCTATGTGTCATGCACATGTGGCACGTACGTGATTCCATTTGTGTAATTATATTATACTTGAATTCTTTTCTAGAATTAATTAATTAATTTTAGTCTTTTAATTGATTTTTGAATTAATTATTAAGACTACTCTCAAATTGACTTAACCCAATAAATAATTAATTAGGAATTAATTTATTTATTGAATATTGACTTTTAACTTTAGTTGGGAAAGTTGAAAAGTCAAACTTCCTATTGTAGGAGAGAAAATGTTATTCTTGCAACACTTGGAGAACAAGTTGGGAACTTATTCTTCCAATTAAATTAATAACTAATTAGTTAATTAGTGACCAAGAAAACAAAGTCTACTAGGCTTAGAGAAGCCCTAGTAGGTTCGAACCCCATTAGTATTTATACTAGTGGACGTGCTTCTCTTATTCTTTAGACCAACACTCAAGAAGTGTTAAGTTTTTGAGAAAATCCAAAAGAAAAGTTTTCAAAGTAAGTCCTAGCCTAAGACAAGCCATAGAACTAGCATTCTCACTTGCCTGATCGTGTTCTAGGACTGGTGTGGATACACTTCGTAGGGCTTCTAATTTGGAGTCTAATTCGAAGGCCGTTCAAGGGATTTTGCTTGAAGGGTGTTCGTTAGGCGGTAACGACATCACTAGAAAGCTTCTGCCTTTGTAAGTTTCTAAAACACCCTACGATATGATACGAAAATTGCAAGACAACGATTAAACTTTTGAAAATTTTTAAACTTCCGCTGCTCAACCCTTTCGTGTTTTCCAACATTAAGATCAGGGAAGATCTCTTCGCCATTCTCGGCGTCCGTGACGGGTTTGCACCATTGTTGAAGATATCAAAAGGTTTTCTCAAAATCTAAAAAGGAATCGGGCTTTTTGTTCAGAGTTTCCCACAGACGGCGGCAAGATGATGGTGTCAAAATTTGGCTATATGCGGAACGGCAAACTTGGACTCCCAATCACCCAAGATATATGTTTATATGAGGCAACTCTGATACTTTCCTAAACTTAAATGGAAGAACAAACGTGAGCTCAAAGGCCAAAGCGGGAGAATATGGGGGTTGGACCCGTTTTGGCACTCCGACACTCAAGTCAGATAATGGTCTGGGTCGATAATGCAAAGGTAACGAGAGTTCTGTGTGTAAGGGAAAGCTTACCTTCTGTAAATAACGGCGAGGGGTTTATATAGCGGGAAGAAGGCTTTGATGCGTACAAGTACACCATCGGAAAGCTGTGGATCTTATTTGTTGTGACCAACTGTGGCCGGAATAGTGCTTTATGGCTAAAGCACTGTTCACCTGCTCTTGTAGAGATACCTGTGTAACGCCCCGGTTTTTCATTTAAACTAATGTGTTGTAATTGTTTATAAATTTCGTAATTAAATCATTTAATTATGTGATTAATTAGTTATAAGTGTTTTAAATATTTAAATTTTACTATAAATTGTTATTATTTCATTTTATTTTAGTTTACCTAATATTTATTTTAATTTAATATTATTTTAAATATTACATTATTTCAAGTGTTTATTTTAAGTTATTGTTAGTTTAATGATTATGCTAATTAAGTGTTATGTTAATTAATCATGCTTTAATTAATTAATCACGTGACCTTAATTTATGTTTATAATTTAATTTGATTTATTTATTTAAATTTTATTATGCATGAATTTTAATGAAATGTGCATGAATTGCATGAATATGTGCATAGTGTTGCAATTGTGCATCGTTCTTATATGAAATGAAATCGAAATATCGTGAAATTGTAGTATGTCGTAAATAAGTGTATTATGAACATGCCTATAAGCTCGGTTTATGTTTTCGAACTTGTTTGATATGTTAACGAATTTAATTTGATTCGTGGAACCAAATCGGGGGCTAATGAGCAATTAGCGCACCCTTGGTTCCGTACGTGATTCCTTGAGCTCGGGAACTCGGATTCGAGTTCCGTCAACTTCGTTGAACTCGTATCAAAGATTCGAGTTTAATGAACTTAGCCATATATTTTTCCGAAATCATTTGGACCTCCGAAATCCAACCAAAAAACGAAACGGCATCTAAACAACCACCTTTCACTAAAATGACCATAACTTGATCAAAGCTTAACCAAATTAACTATGGTTGGTGGCCTTTTAACCCTAGTTCAATCCTCTATCTTCCCCTAACTATCCCTAACTGAGTATACCCTCACACAAGCCAGAAAGATCAGCCAAAACTTCTGCCCCCCCAGTTTCCCGTAACTGTACAAACCCTTGAGGTTTTGAGCTCAAATCTCAATCAATTTTCTTCCAATCAACAAGGTGAGTTTGGATTATGTTGTACATGAATCTCTGGTTATTTTCATCCTCTCATCTCTAATTTTGATTCAGATTTCATGAAGTTTGAAGCATGAGCATGAACAGTTAGGTTTTGAAGTGCTTTGATGAATTCTGGACTTCACTTGATCTCTAACTTGTTTTGATGATATATATATGATCCTTTTACTTCATTTATGGCTTTGTATGCTTGTATGGGTCGAGGGATCACATTGGGATGCTCTGTTCCTTTTTCCAGTTCTTGCCCTGTTTTCACGCGCGAATTGCTGCCTTGTTCCTTCTCAGTTTTTGCTGCGTGTATTGGAGTTAATTACAGGCCTGTAGCTGTGCTTTTGTACCCCTTTTTATCCCTTATGTATCAGCTTGTTTTGGGTGCAAAGGTTGTAAGAAATTTGGCCTGGTTTGATCACCCATTTCCTCCCCTGTTTTCGTTCTTGGCTGCGCTGCTTCTGTAACTGTTGCAACACTCTCCCCGGCCGGGGAGAGTTTCCTCTTGGAAAGTGCCCGGCCGGGTACTTCTACTGCAAAAGCTTCTGTACTCCCTACCCGGCCAGGGAGATTTGTGAAGGGTTGGCTACCCGGGCGGGTAGTTACCGCAGAGCCTCTGTTCCTTTTCCTTTTGTTTCTGCTGCTTCGTTTTTCTTCCTCTTTCCTTTCTTTGCTGGTTTGCTGCTTCTCTTCCTTCATTTCTTTCCTTTCTCGTTGTTGTATGGGTGTGGTTGTTACCCAGTTATGCCGCTGCTGCTGCTGTTTCCTTTCTCAGTTTGCTGCTGATTCCTTCTTGCGTCTCTGCTGCTTCCTTCTTGCGTCTCTGCTGCTTCTGCTCTTCCTTGAACTGCTGTGTGTGTGTGTGTGTGTGTGTGTTTATATATATCTAATTCATGGCTGGTGCTTCATCTTCGTATGTGCAGTGTGTATATATATATATATATATATGTATGTGTAGTAGTGGAATTGCTTTACAGGGATTTAATGCATGCATATTCTTGTCGTTAAGTGTGCATGAATGTTACGTGTATATATATATATATGTAATTGAGGCATGAAATTGCACGCATGGTGTATATAATTTAATTTAATTATGCATGCATGTTATGATTTTATCATATTTGGTTATAAGATGCATGCATGGCCTTCTAAAATTAATTGCATGCATATTATATATATAAGAGTATGTTACGTGATTTATATATATATATATATATATATATATATATATATATATATATATATATATATATATATATATATATATTTGTATTATAGTACATATTGTTTGATTTATTAGAATTGTAAAAATTTAAATTTATTATTTATTTCAGGATCCTATTTAATTTCAAAATTGAATTGTATGAAATTATTGCCTATCCTCTAATTGTAAGTGTGATTTATGATTTAAATTAATTGTTATATTTTGTATAGATTACGTTTATGAATTTAATTGATACGTTTTATACGAAATATGAAATTATTGGATTGAATTGATATGAGATGTGAAATTTATGAACTTAATGAATGTGAGCGCCTTGAACGAATGAATGGCTCGTTTAGGTGATTTAAATGCATTAATAGTGCACATGAACGTGTTCATGACATAATATCATTTCTATACCTTCATATCATGATCATACATTGCCGTGCGTCATGTATGGTTCATTTAGAGTCTTGAGTCTCACGAACACGTCATGTTGTCTTTTGTACAGTTTATCTCTAGGGTGGAGAAATCTTGATCAACTAGGCACTCAGTAACTCGTATCCTTGTATCGTCATGCTTCAGGTGAGGGTGTTTTTGTTCTAGCTATGTAACAAACCCTACAACCCTTATGTGAAAAGCTTTGGCCAAAACCTTATGATTATATATATGTTACTTTTAAAGTAAAGTCATCGAGTAAATATTGATCGAGTAAACCCCTTTTTAAATGAATTATGAAGTATGTTATGTTTCATATGAATTGATATGTTTGGCGAGACACATTTATGATTTATGATTGTACGGGCCCCGGGACTTAGTATAATTGGCTAACCGAGGAAGCAAGGGCTGACGAGGATCCCATATACCAGTCCCAACCAAACTACGGCGATACCGGCCCTCGCAAGGAGGTTTAGCGGGGAATGGGAGCTGAGTGCCCTTGGGGGAGTCATGAAACCCCATTGGCCCATGTATGAGGTGGTCGGGTCTTACTAACCCGTCCACCACCCGGAGGAAGAAGGTTGGAACTTGATTTATGATTTATGATTATGTTATGTTAGGATATGATTATGTACCGTGCGGGAAGGCCGGGACACGGATTGCCCAAACGAATATGATTTATGATATATGATCTGCATGTATTATGATATATTGCATGAACACCTAATCAACATATTAATGATATTTGTCGTACACGGTCGGAGTTTGGTTGGAGATTGTGCACGCTCACTCGCCGAGCCTTATGTTTATGTATGATTTATGAAAGTAATGAATTAATGTGATTAGTTATAAAATCCGAGCATTGATTAATCATTCTCTTGCCCTTTTTGGGAACTAATTTCCAATAAAACCTTGTTCGGAATTTATAACTTGCATGTGCATGTTTTTCATATATGTATATCGCTCCTGCTCACTCAGTCTTCTAGAGACTGACCCTCTCCCTCCCCAATCTACTAGTGTGCAGGTTTGACTTTGGAGTTTCGTGCTAGGCGGAGGTGTTTGGAGTCTTTAAGTTGGTCAAGTTAAGTTAGGAGAGTCTCTGCACTCACTTATGTATTGGAATTATGTATGAATCGATTCTATGGCATCATGAACTTGAATATTTATGTAATTGTTATTGAATTGCTTTTACTGGGTTTTGCTATGATTTAAAAGAGGCCTGAAGAGAGCCCAGTTCTGGTTGTGGTTTGTATGTTTGAAATTTGGCTTTGCAATTGTTGATTGGTTTTCATTGCAGGGTTTAGTTCCGCCTAGCTTAGGAAGGTATTTTTTTCTGTTTGTCTCCCGTTTGCTATGGTTTGATATGGGTGCGGATTTACCATTTCGTTACTCGTGTTGAGCCATAGTGCGGGGGATGTGGTGCCTCACATGCGGGGTGCTACATCCTTAAGTGGTATCAGAGCCCGGTTGCAAAACCGGTGTTGTCGAGTCAGGTTTGAGTTAGTCTAGGTCTTACGGCTTAGGAACTATATGACAATGTGTGCATTGCATCGATCTTGAACATGAAATTTGGGCTTCCTTTTTAAATTTTGTTGAACTATCTGCTGCATTATTATATGGATCCTTGTCTTTAGTGTTGAAAATGTGTCATGAGCATGCACTAATCGCATGCATATACTCTCGAAGTGAGTTATGATTTATAGGTTATGAAGATAATATCAAACCACGGCCAGGTTCTACGAAAAAGACGATCGATTGCAAGCTTTTTTTGAGACATGGGAGATAGGAAGGATGCACCCGGGAATAATGTAGAGAATTCGAGATGTGAGGCTTTCTAGATGGTTATGACTTGGAGGATTGACATATACGTCTCTACTACATAAGGTGCCTTTAATTGGATTCCACGGGATCTTTCAACCTAAGGAATAAGGTGAACAAATCTTGAAGGTATTTTGGTCCCAGATTCGGACCATTGAAGAAGTATTATTAATTGAGAGGAGTCAAGATAAAATGAGTTCGGCCGGAGTTACGAACCAAGGGTCGACAAAGAAGGATATATAACTAAGCTTAATGATTAGAAATCGAGTTTGCTGGAGTTAAGACCAGGAAGGGTTGGATGTGGATGCTCTGGATTTCGATTAATGAGGGGAAACGAGTCTGGAAGGGAGTAGAGGAATGCAAGTAACTGTGTAAGTACAAATTTAGGGAAGGTGGCGATATTGAGGACGGGATTTGAGTTTGTTTTCCCAAATCCAAGATGAATTGTCGTGTTGTGAGGTTGAATTGGAAGAAATGGAGCAACAAATGGGAACGATGAAGAAAGGTGAAGACTAGTTGAAGGATGATTCTCAGGGAGGAATTCAGATACTAACTCAATGGATGTAGAAGAAATTAGGGATTGCGAAAGTTAATTCCGGATGGTGGAAGGTACAAGTTAATGCACAAGAATTCTTGGAAATCTCGAAGACCGTGGGAAAGGCAAGGAATAATCACCAAGTCAAAGTAACCTCGGGATTGGAGGAACGAGGAAAAGCTACCGATCTAACAACTTACCACATTGGTGACAGGTTCCAAAACATTCATGGCACGTATATCATACTTTGCATCAATTGCTTATTTTCTTTACTTTGGTTCATGCGCGTAATTCTTTCTAAATTCGTGGCTCTAATGTGTTGCATATTTAATTGTTACAAATGTGTCACGTGCATTGTCATTTTAACCCGACATGCATTTTAGTGTCTACTTGATAGGAGTTCTGTCATCTCATTTATCAAAAACCCCTTCGCTCGAGCCATATCTGAGTTAAAAGAAAGGAAATAACGGGATGGCACATGACAAGAAAGATGATTCGGGAAACAAAGAACTTCAAGTAAGGGATAGGTTGGTAGAAAGAAATTTCAAAGGAAAGTGAAATGGAAGTTGGTTTAGGGGTGTTCGGGTCGAACAAGAATAAAAAAGGGAGTTTCGATTATCAAGAAAATTGGGGAAGGAGTTAAAAAAGGGCTGAATCCTTGGGTCTCTATGACAGTTAAAATTTCTCGTAATGAAATTTTTTTTTTTTTATCAAGAATTTCGCTGAAAGAAGGATCGATAGAGTTCAACCTGGAATAACAGAAAATTTTAAGGAGGAGAGTACAACCGAGAGATAAATTGGAGGATGGAAGTGGTGCTCGAAGAAATATGTTAATAACAACAATGGGGATGCAAATTAAGGAGAATCTGGAAGTCCTAATGGTGGCCATTGGAAATGAATAAGACGACTTGAATGGTTAAGCTGTTAAGAGAGAAGCTACGTTACTAAATTCGGGTGAAGATTTTACGAGATACAAGGGAAATGGTTCATTGAACATTTCTATGTATGGAGTTCCAGTCTGGAGGTGATGGAATCATAAGGGAGTTTTTGTGAACTCCTAAGTTAGGATTAACAAGAGAAAATCAAATCAAGCTATCATATAATAGGGTGGTGCCAATCAAGATTAATTCAATGAAGTACGAAGGGGTCCGAGACAATATTATTAAGTTATTGGTTATATCAAAGGTAATCCAGAAGGAAACTTAAGAAGGGACCAAATAGAAAAGGATGACAATTGGAGGATTTACATCAAACTTCAAGAATCATCAAGAGCAGTTTGTCTTCGATTCAAGAAATATGGGGCCGATTACTGAATATAACCTTAAGGGGGTCAAAGAGAATAAACAAATAACATGAACGGAAGATAGGAAAGAATTGTTGTTGAGGGAGAAATCATAATAACAAATATCTCAAGATCGGTGTTGAATCATCAGTGTTGCCAGGAGTAGTTAGCTTCAAGGATATGTTAGACTTCGATATGGGTGAAGGTAGTAACTATGGATCTGATTTTGGGACGGATGAATTAAGGGTATTCAGGGAGGTCAGACTTGGTTAATTAAAAGGATTTGATTGGTTGAGTGAAGACTATGGGAAATGGTGAAGACTGGGAGCATTACAAGTCAGAAGGGATCTAAGAGTATAATCCTTAAAAGATTCATCAACTGCTTCACCGGGATACCCTGAAGAGGTTCAAGACAAGCTGAGCACTGAGTTTATCTTCAGGACAGATCATACACTGGACAATGACAACTCACAATTCTAAATTTCGCAACTACGGTGAACGGTATTTATAGCATCTATGATACATGCATCCATGCAAATTTGACTTGAATAATTTTTATGTTAGGTGCGTTGATTTCTTTCGTGTAACATTACTTGGAGTAATTGATAACTAACGTGGATAATATCCGTTACTTGCTTTGGGATGTCTTACGTGATTTTAATTATGGTTTTGCGTGTGTTGCTTGGGAGTATTGGAGACTTCCTTGTTTTTTTTTGTGGTTGAGAGACGAGATGCTCTCGTTATTTGTAAGAGACGGGGATTCTCTTATTTTTGTTCGAGAGACGGGGTGCTCTCTTTGCTTGCGAGAGACGGGGTTCTCTCATTGCTGTTCGAGAGACGGGGTGCTCTCTTTGCTTGCGAGAGACGGGGTTCTCTCATTGCTACTTGAGAGACGGGGCTCTCTCCTGATTGCTTGTGAGAGACGGGGAATTTCTCATTATTTGTTTTAGGCGTGTTGTGAATCCGAGGACGGATTCTTTTAAGGGGGAGAGATTGTAACGCCCCGGTTTTTCATTTAAACTAATGTGTTGTAATTGTTTATAAATTTCGCAATTAAATCATTTAATTATGTGATTAATTGGTTATAAGTGTTTTAAATATTTAAATTTTACTATAAATTGTTGTTATTTCATTTTATTTTAGTTTACCTAATATTTATTTTAATTTAATATTATTTTAAATATTACGTTATTTCAAGTGTTTATTTTAAGTTATTGTTAGTTTAATGATTATGCTAATTAAGTGTTATGTTAATTAATCATGCTTTAATTAATTAATCACGTGACCTTAATTTATGTTTCTAATTTAATTTGATTTATTTATTTAAATTTTATTATGCATGAATTTTAATGAAATGTGCATGAATTGCATGAATATGTGCATAGTGTTGCAATTGTGCATCGTTCTTATATGAAATGATATCGAAATATCGTGAAATTGTAGTATGTCGTAAATAAGTGTATTATGAACATGCCTATAAGTTCGGTTTATGTTTTCGAACTTGTTTGATATGTTAACGAATTTAATTTGATTCGTGGAACCAAATCGGGGGCTAATGAGCAATTAGCGCACCCTTGGTTCCGTACGTGATTCCTTGAGCTCGGGAACTCGGATTCGAGTTCCGTCAACTTTGTTGAACTCGTATCAAAGATTCGAGTTTAATGAACTTAGCCATATATTTTTCTGAAATCATTTGAACCTCCGAAATCCAACCGAAAAACGAAACGGCATCCAAACAACCACCTTTCACTAAAATGACCATAACTTGATCAAAGCTTAACCAAATTAACTATGGTTGGTGGCCTTTTAACCCTAGTTCAATCCTCTATCTTCCCCTAACTATCCCTAACTGAGTATACCCTCACACAAGCCAGAAAGATCAGCCAAAACTTCTGCCTCCCCAGTTTCCCGTAACTGTACAAACCCTTGAGGTTTTGAGCTCAAATCTCAATCAATTTTCTTCCAATCAACAAGGTGAGTTTGGATTATGTTGTACATGCATCTCTGGTTATTTTCATCCTCTCATCTCTAATTTTGATTCAGATTTCATGAAGTTTGAAGCATGAGCATGAACAGTTAGGTTTTGAAGTGCTTTGATGAATTCTGGACTTCGCTTGATCTCTAACTTGTTTTGATGATATATATATGATCCTTTTACTTCATTTATGGCTTTGTATGCTTGTATGGGTCGAGGGATCACGTTGGGATGCTCTGTTCCTTTTTCCAGTTCTTGCCCTGTTTTCACGCGCGAATTGCTGCCTTGTTCCTTCTCAGTTTTTGTTGCGTGTATTGGAGTTAATTACAGGCCTGTAGCTATGCTTTTGTACCCCATTTTATCCCTTATGTATCAGCTTGTTTTGGGTGCAAAGGTTATAAGAAATTTGGCCTGGTTTGATCACCCATTTCCTCCCCTGTTTTCGTTCTTGGCTGCGCTGCTTCTTTAACTGCTGCAACACTCTCCCCGGCCGGGGAGAGTTTCCTCTTGGAAAGTGCCCGGCCGGGTACTTCTGCTGCAAAAGCTTCTGTACTCCCTACCCGGCCAGGGAGATTTGTGAAGGGTTGGCTACCCGGGCGGGTAGTTACTGTTAGGAATAGTGCCCTAGAAAGCCGATTAGTCATAATCTGTTTTGGGACTTTTCTTGTATCACAGACAATCTTTGAATAATATACGATTGATTATAGGCAATCACTTCTTTATATGCCAATACGTGTTTTGTTGTTTCCATTACGTGCGCATATATGAGAACTCCCCTAATCCTGATGACTTTAGGACTCTACCATTTAGGTGAAATGGTTCATGAAACGAGCCCTATATCACATAAGTCATGATTAGTAAAATACTCCAAGCCGATGAGTCCTACAGACAGTGGGAGTGTCAACCTGACTCCTCTAAGGCTTGCTTGTGGGATCACGCCCTTAAGAAGGACCACCTTGTTTCATGGAGGTGCAAAGTGTATAGTTGATACGTGCGTGATACATGAGGGTGCTTACTTCAATAAGTAAGTTCACGGAGGTGCCCCGTGTGAGAAGATTCCTAAATGGGAAAGGAAGTTTCCATTTCAGGAAATGGAAACTTCCAGATTAGGAAATATCTCACGAGTCATTGATGTGATTAATTGATCCTTAGACTTGAGGTTCCATGTCACTTTATGAGTTAACTCTGTAGTCTTTGGTATAAGCTTTAAAGGGTGTCGCCTTAGACAACTGATTCAAGGCTTATGCTGGGGCTGCACAAGTAACTCATGAAAGTGAATGAGAATCAAGAAAGGACCTACACTTGCATATGCAAGGTGATATCTTATTGTGTAAGTCATTCATATGCCATATGGAGTCCTTGGCCAAGGCAGTAGATCAAGATATCAAGAAAAGGGTTTCTTGGATTGAGATCAAATGGATATGAAATGCACATAGCTTTAAGACCAGAATATTAGGGTTCTGATTATTCCCTTACCCTAGATCTTGGTTGAGAGATAGTAAGTAGGAGGATGGTATCTCACATGAATCAATGACTTAAAGGTTCTGTCGAATCCGAACATTCCAATTCAGCTAGGGGTTAAACACCTGTTGCTAGACTGTGGTCGTTTAATCTGTGGACTGATTAATTAATTAGTGAATTAATTAATTAGGGTCACTGCTAATTGAATTGAGAACCTAGAGGGTCACACACAACAACTTGGTTACATGAGTTGAGGCTTTAAAATGATTAAACGAGTTAATCAAGCCAAGAGGGTTCCACACGTGTGAAACCACACGTGTGGCTCACGTGAGTGACACGTGTCATTGTGACACGTGTCACACACGTGTATAAATATATGTGTATATTTATTTATGTATTAAATAATTAATGTGATTAATTATTTAATAAACTTTGGTTTAATTTTGAATTAAAAAGAAAGTCTTATTTTGGAGAAAAATAATCTAGTTAATTAATTATGAATTAATTAATTAGATAAAATAAGTTATTTATTTTAAATAAATAAAGTATAAAATTATCCAAAAATAGTTTGGATATTTTTAGCTCTCTTGAAAGTTGATTTGAATTAGAATTCAAAGTCAAAGTCAAAATTACTTGATGATCAAGTAATAGGAGAGAGAGAGACCAAAATCCTAGCCCATTAAGGACTAGGAATTCCGTCCCTCCCCTTTCTTATATATAGGGGAGCTCTTGCTCCCCTTTAGAGCTAATCGAATTCTTTTGGTTCATGTGTTGAACACCATCCTTTCTCCAAGATAAACGAAACCCTAGGTTAAGCCTAAACACTAACTAGAGAACTAGCATCCTTACTAGTTAGAGTGTGGCCAAGTTGGTGGACTATCTCTAGAGAGCTTCAAGTTAGAAGTTTTGAAGATTCGAGCTTTACCAAAAGTGGGGATCAAGCAAAACGATCAGAAGGGATGATGTAACGATTCTGAACCCGACGTGAAGCGAATGAAGAAATCGAACCAAAGAAGATGGCGAAAACCGTTCGTCCATATCCTGAAGGATGAATTTTTTCACGAGGGTTTTGTGACTGGCTGTTTTCTACTTTCGCAAAACTGGTTTTCGAAGGGAGTCTCAATCCTGCTTTTCACGTTTCATGTTTCTTTCTTTATGTTATATTGTTAAGAACATCTCTAACATGAATTGAATCTAGGTTGGTGCGGATTGCTATCCCGACAATGGATTCTGAAGTAGAAAGAGACTTTCGAGGGACGGGTTGTCAAGCCGAGAGAAGAGCGTTCTTGGGTGGCTTGAAACGCTTCAAGAAAGAATAAAAGAAAAGTAAGTTTTCTATTTCTAAGAGTTTGGTTACACGATTGCAAGTTCAAGATCCTTTAGTTGGAAAAATTTTTAAATTCCGCTGCTTTCTTATTCCTGTTTTCCAACAAGTGGTATCAGAGCCACCTCGTTAATCGTGTTTCTGATTCATCTCAATTATTCTGAATTTGGTAGAAATTCTTAGGCTTAGATGTGAATTAGGTATTCTTGAGTTCTTTTAGAAAGCCTGAATTACGAAACTGTAATTTTTCTTGAATTTCTGAAACTGTTTTCTTAAATTGTGTTTTTGGAAAACCGTTTTGATAGAAATTAATTTAATTCGTGTTTTTGAATTTTGGATTGTTTTGGTTTTTGAACTAAAAGTACGAAACACAAAATCGCGTTACGAAAACGCGAGCCTGGACGTGCTAAGGCGTAGCACGCCAGGCGCGCACGCTCGCCCGCCCAGTAGTCCCGCAACCGCGCGGGACTGTCCACCGCTGCCGCCCGCCAGCAGCTCCCGCAACCGCGCGGGAGCCTTTCCGCCGCCCGCCTGCCTGCCGCCTAGGCGCAGCGCGCGCGCTCGCGCGCGATGCGTGCTCCGGCCTGGGCTGGGCGTACGGGCGAACCCGGGGCCTTCGTTTCGCGATCTTGATTTTCGTGTTTAGTCCAATCCAATCCCGATTTAATTTTTCTAAAAAATTTTATATCTATTAAAATTGAATTATTTTTGAAATAATTGTTTAAATTGGGATTTTGGAAAATTAAGCGATTTAAATTTTGGAAAAATTACAATCTTTGTTTTCTGAAAATATTGAAAGAATAAAATTATTAATTTTCAGAAATTAATTGGAATTTTATTGGTTCATGGTTTTTCGGGTTTTATAGAAAAGGCTCTTGAACAAGAATTGCATCTAAGTCGTGTTTTAAGCTATTAGAGCTTAAAGCGAGAATTTTAATTTATTGGTTAAATTTAAATTCTTGCAAAAGCATGTTAGGTGATCATGGGTTTAGATCTATGTACGGTTTTAATTTATGCACATGGATGGTTTAAATTGGGGTTGGAGCCCTATAGTTGCGTTTTTCAATTGAGGTTGGAGCCTCACTTATGTGCGTACTGTTATGTGATTTATTATGTGGCTTTCCATATTACTGTTTTTTAGGCCGGGGTATGCCCCGTGTAATTGTCTAAGGCCAATATGAAGATTGAGCCTTATTACTTTATGTCTTTTTCTTTTTATTGTAATTTGAGAGTAGAGATAGGTGGTGAGGTTTTATTTTCATTTTGGAGACAATGCACCCATGGAGTAAGATGGACCACATTCAAGTAACAAGGAGGCCATAAGTGAAGACCCCTCAAAATGTTAGGGAGGGGAATCTCAATTGTTAAATGTAATAGAGATAGGGCTCGTATTTTGTTACCGCTTTCCCTTATGTGATTTGAACTGTTTATGTGGCATGTATGTTAGAACTAGTGATTGTGGAGTGGCTCCCACATATCACGCATAAGATAGGTAGAACCCATGATCATTACATGTTAGTATCATGCTAGGACATGTTATCTGTTCATGTACTTGTTTGAAATGCATTTAAGTGTACTTGCATTAATCAAGACTAATAAAATTGGATAACATATATGTTGGTGAGGTCGAACCGGACAACTCTCCAGTTAATTCGAAAATTCCCATTAAATATTAAGCTAATTTCGAATAAATAGGTATTTAATTCGAGATGCAAATTTTGGATTAAATTCCTAGCATTCCATCAATAGGTTTTAAGTTTAGTAAGTGAAGCTAGTTATTGTCCGCGAGTCGTGGGATAGCTAGTGGAGCTTATTAGTTCTTAGTTACCTAATTGATCCTTTTTTAAATGATCAATATTTCATGGTCGATTTTAGCAAGGGCGATGTCCGCGAGTCGTGGGTCGTTCGAACTAAGTTTTGATCATGATCTTATGATTGATGGGTCTAGCTTAACGCCTAAGTAAATATGGATGTCGCACAAGTCGTGGGTCCATATTGAAAGATGGGTGATGCAAAAACAATTACTAAGAGTTCTAAAGGTGTTAGAATTGGTAAGTTGTACCTACCTAGGATTTTACTTAGAATGTCCGCGAGTCGTGGGTTCGAGGTAAAATGCTTAGGATCTTAGTACCCGTTGGGAAACGTGTTCCTCTTAGATATTTGGGAATTATAGATCTTTGAAAAACAGTGGGAGCTACATTAGATTAAAGACCTTATCTTATGTATATCGTTATTATTCAGCATGCTCACCTAGTTCTCTGCTTAGCATTTAGGTTGTAGTTCTGTGATTCTCTACAATATGAAATGCAAACCCATTCGTATCCATCCTTAAGTCAAAAGAGTTGACTAAGTCCTAACTAACTCTAATTGGCTTCGGACCCTAAAATTCGTTTTAGAATCCGAAAAGAGAAATTGTTCTCTATAAGGCGAGATTTTCATTTATTTGAAAATTCGACCCGGGCCAAAAGAGAAGCAACCTGAGTGAATGGATTTTTCCAAACCACTTAAGAGCAATTAAACCACCTCATAAAATG
This sequence comes from Lantana camara, assembly GCA_037501455.1. Classification (NCBI taxonomy): domain Eukaryota; kingdom Viridiplantae; phylum Streptophyta; class Magnoliopsida; order Lamiales; family Verbenaceae; genus Lantana; species Lantana camara. The sequence continues at coordinate 67,059,482 of CM074862.1, forward strand.
TTACAATGTATAACATTATGGAACTATTCAATATTCCAAATGAGGAAACAAGTGCACACGAACAAGGTCTAAAGATCTTATTTGAAGATCTTATGGTCTCGATCATCAACTGAGAAAAGAGTTCTCAATGCACTGATTGCTTACATTGCTTCCACCATCATTCGAACCCTTTATGCTCAACTAGAATGATGCTAATGCAGCATAGTTAATCATTTAGTTGATAATGGTTGAGAGTATCCTTAAGAAGGAATAAAAGGTTGTGATGGTTAATTCTTCTTCTAAACTCACTAAGTTAAACGCTTGAAGGCCTAAAGAAGAAGAAACCCTTAAGAGCCCAATGGAGGGGCATGTAAGGGGTGCGCCCAAAAGACACTAGAGATCAAATAGGACGTTTTCTTCTAAGGTAGCAAATAAGGACTTTGAAAGGGAACTGCAAAGAGTATGAGTACTCTGAAATGTTACTTCGTTTAGTAATTCTACTAGGAATAGAATTCACTAGTCTTAAGTCAATTCTGCATAATCCGTTATGCAAAGACTCAAGGCACTAATGTTCTGAACATACAACGAGATAACAAAAGTAAGTGAGATGACAAAGCTTCGAATTACTTTGGAATGTTGAGATATAAAAGGATTAGCAATTCAGACACCTTAGGATCATTCTATGAAAATGGACCTATAGAGTTGACTTCCTATGAATCCTATCTCAAAGGGAAAACGTTCCCGGAACATTGTTTAGGTGAAACATAGAACGTTCCAAAATTATAGTGGATTTCAATCCATGCTGATGAGTGTAAGATGCTTAATGTAAGCATTAGATACTATCGTCAGTTTAATCATTTTGAATGAATGTACTTGTTAAAGTACAAATTCGAAACTTATATAAAATTCTTCGAATTTCAAGAGGAGGTTAGGAACCGAAGTAGTCACAAGTTATAGGTAAATCGATATGATCGAGATAGCCAATATCTTAGTAACTAATTCCTTAGTCATCTTAGAGATAATAGGATTATCTCTCAGTAAACTAATTCGAGAACACATTAATGTTTCCGAATGATGGAATGAAACCTAATAGGATATGGTCGATTCCATAGTAAGCTTTACTGACTTATAATCATTCTAGGAATAAACTACTAGAATATGCAGTTAGAGATTTTGAATTTAGTACCTTCCAAAATCAGTCCTTTCGTTGCTCTATGCAATGTGGCATACTAAATTCCCTAATTATTCTTATCCAAGAATTCAATGGAATCCTCTTACTTGAAGAGGATAGTGGGAGATAAGCTTGAAATGAGTTCAAGTTTATGCAATGATATTGGATATCGTTTCTGCGATTCCCTTAGACAAAGGTTGTTTGTCTCAAGGAATGTATCTTTCTTAAGGAATCGTTCCTATAGAAGAAGAAAGGCAAGCAAGCAGACCTCAAAGAAATTTGAGGATAAATATCCACGCCTCATATAGAAGAAACGAGCCCATCTGATAAAACTTAGCCAAATTTTAGAGTATGTACACGTATGAAACCATTCTCTTAAGATGTGTTTAGAACGCATTCCTAGATAGCCAAGAGGAGACACTGTCAGATTTGGAATCTGAGTAGTGTAAGCAAGCCTTGAAATCCAATATGGATTCCATATACTCAAACCAAGTTTTGACCTTGGTTGATCCACTTGATAGGATCAAGCTCATGGAGCTTCGAGTAAATGGAAAGCATTACAACCTTCTTGACGGTTGAAATGCAAAAGTCCATTTGGATTGTGTTTACGATATCCTCATATTCTGACTATGAGATATGATAAATGAATATGAGAACTATCTTGTTCAATATGAGATTGAAAGAGAGTGAAATAAAGTATTTCTATAAATCTCATATTCAGTGGGCGTATGCATAAAGTATGCAAATCCCTAAGTCAATCTGTGGATTGATAAAGGCTTCTAGGAGTTAGACAATTCGATTCCACATTCAAATCGTTTGACACAGATAGAAGTCGAATAAGTCTCAGAGTGTACATATGAAAGTTAGTGATGTAAGAGTCAATTTTGGTTCTTTAGAAGACGATGTCCTTCTCATCAGGAATGTCAAGGATGACGTGAAAGTTACCAATTCTTGTTTAAGAAACAATTTGACATGAAAGATCTTAGTGATTATCCTATATTCTCGACATTCAGATCTATAGAAGATAGATCTAAGAGAATAAAAGGATTATCACAAAATGAGTACATAACCACGGTACTAAAAGGAGTTTAGTATGGACAATGGAACATCTCTTTTGAAGAGTATGTGTCCTAAGATAAACTTTGAGAAAGTTAGAATGTCCAAAATCCCTTTAAGTGAAAGGGTGCATAATGTATGAAAAGTTATGTACTAAATTAGATATGGCGCAACACTAAGCGTAGTAGGCCGAATCTAATATGACCTCAGAGAAGGTCATTAGATCTCTGTAAAGGATGTCCTCAAAGTACTTGAGAAGAAATGAGGATATGTATTAGTTTACAGAGCCCAAAAGATCTTGTTGTTAGAAGGATATTTGATGTAACCGTTCATCAAACATGGATGATTATGAAATCATTGAAAGGATACAACTTCTACCAGAATGGTAATGCAATGTGTTGGAAAGGGTTCCAAGGACGGACAGTGCAAAACTCGACTGTCGTAGTTGAGAACTTAGTCGTATTATATAACGCTAAGTTAAGTGTTTGGGTAAGAAACTCCATCTAACTAGTTAGATGAAGTTCCTAGCATGAAACAACACCATTATCATATCGTATGATTAAATGGATGGTTGCTCAAGTAAGAGAACCAAGACCTCACCAAGAGACTGAACACGTGATTACGAATCACTTTATAAGGAAAAGGTGTTTCCTAAGAGATGTGTAAACAAGAGGGTCACAACAGCAGAGAATATAGCAGATCCACTTTGGAAACGCCCAAAGTCAATAGGCTCTCGAAGTGCATCTTAAGAAGATGGGACTTAGAGTACCTAAATGGCTTTTACGGGCAAGTGGGAGATTGTTAGGAATAGTGCCCTAGAAAGCCGATTAGTCATAATCGGTTTTGGGACTTTTCTTGTATCACAGACAATCTTTGAATAATATACGATTGATTATAGGCAATCACTTCTTTATATGCCAATACGTGTTTTGTGTGTTTCCATTACGTGCGCATGTATGAGAACTCCCCTAATCCTGATGACTTTAGGACTCTACCATTTAGGTGAAATGGTTCATGAAACGAGCCCTATATCACATAAGTCATGATTAGTAAAATACTCCAAGCCGATGAGTCCTACAGACAGTGGGAGTGTCAACCTGACTCCTCTAAAGCTTGCTTGTGGGATCACGTCCTTAAGAAGGACCACCTTGTTTCATGGAGGTGCAAAGTGTATAGTTGATACGTGCGTGATACATGAGGGTGCTTACTTCAATAAGTAAGTTCACGGAGGTGCCCCGTGTGAGAAGATTCCTAAATGGGAAAGGAAGTTTCTATTTCAGGAAATGGAAACTTCCAGATTAGGAAATATCTCACGAGTCATTGATGTGATTAATTGATCCTTAGACTTGAGGTTCCATGTCACTTTATGAGTTAACTCTGTAGTCTTTGGTATAAGCTTTAAAGGATGTCGCCTTAGACAACTGATTCAAGGCTTATGCTGGGGCTGCACAAGTAACTCATGAAAGTGAATGAGAATCAAGAAAGGACCTACACTTGCATATGCAAGGTGATCTCTTATTGTGTAAGTCATTCATATGCCATATGGAGTCCTTGGCCAAGGCAGTAGATCAAGATATCAAGAAAAGGGTTTCTTGGATTGAGATCAAATGGATATGAAATGCACTTAGCTTTAAGACCAGAATATTAGGGTTCTGATTATTCCCTTACCCTAGATCTTGGTTGAGAGATAGTAAGTAGGAGGATTGTATCTCACATGAATCAATGACTTAAAGGTTCTGTCGAATCCGAACATTCCAATTCAGCTAGGGGTTAAACACCTGTTGCTAGACTATGGTCGTTTAATCTGTGGACTGATTAATTAATTAGTGAATTAATTAATTAGGGTCACTGCTAATTGAATTGAGAACCTAGAGGGTCACACACAACAACTTGGTTACATGAGTTGAGGCTTTAAAATGATTAAACGAGTTAATCAAGCCAAGAGGGTTCCACACGTGTGAAACCACACGTGTGGCTCACGTGAGTGACACGTGTCATTGTAACACGTGTCACACACGTGTATAAATATATGTGTATATTTATTTATGTATTAAATAATTAATGTGATTAATTATTTAATAGACTTTGGTTTAATTTTGAATTAAAAAGAAAGTCTTGTTTTGGAGAAAAATAATCTAGTTAATTAATTATGAATTAATTAATTAGAAAAAATAAGTTATTTATTTTAAATAAATAAAGTATAAAATTATCCAAAAATAGTTTGGATATTTTTAGCTCTCTTGAAAGTTGATTTGAATTAGAATTCAAAGTCAAAGTCAAAATTACTTGATGATCAAGTAATAGGAGAGAGAGAGACCAAAATCCTAGCCCATTAAGGACTAGGAATTTCGTCCCTCCCCTTTCTTATATATAGGGGAGCTCATGCTCCCCTTTAGAGCTAATTGAATTCTTTTGGTTCATGTGTTGAACACCATCCTTTCTCCAAGATAAACGAAACCCTAGGTTAAGCCTAAACACTAACTAGAGAACTAGCATCCTTACTAGTTAAATTGTAGCCAAGTTGGTGGACTATCTCTAGAGAGCTTCAAGTTAGAAGTTTTGAAGATTCGAGCTTTACCAAAAGTGGGGATCAAGCAAAACGATCAGAAGGGATGATGTAACGATTCTGAACCCGACGTGAAGCGAATGAAAAAATCGAACCAAAGAAGATGGCGAAAACCGTTCGTCCATATCCTGAAGGATGAATTTTTTCACGAGGGTTTTGTGACTGGCAGTTTTCTACTTTCGCAAAACTGGTTTTCGAAGGGAGTTTCAATCCTGCTTTTCTCGTTTCATGTTTCTTTCTTTATGTTATATTGTTAAGAACATCTCTAACATGAATTGAATCTAGGTTGGTGTGGATTGCTATCCCGACAATGGATTCTGAAGTAGAAAGAGACTTTCGAGGGACGGGTTGTCAAGCCGCGAGAAAAGCGTTCTTGGGTGGCTTGAAACGCTTCAAGAAAGAATAAAAGAAAAGTAAGTTTTCTATCTCTACGAGTTTGGTTACACGATTGCGAGTTCAAGATCCTTTAGTTGGAAAAATTTTTAAATTCCGCTGCTTTCTGATTCCTGTTTTCCAATAGTTACCGTAGAGCCTCTGTTCCTTTTCCTTCTGTTTCTGTTGCTTCGTTTTTCTTCCTCTTTCCTTTCTTTGCTGGTTTGCCGCTTCTCTTCCTTCATTTCTTTCCTTTCTCGTTGCTGTGTGGGTGTGGTTGTTACCCAGTTATGCCGCTGCTGCTGCTGTTTCCTTTCTCAGTTTGCTGCTGCTTCCTTCTTGCATCTCTGCTGCTTCTGCTCTTCCTTGAACTGCTGTGTGTGTGTGTGTGTTTATATATATCTAATTCATGGCTGCTGCTTCATCTTCGTATGTGCAGTGTGTATATATATATATATATATATGTACGTGTAGTAGTGGAATTGCTTTACAGGGATTTAATGCATGCATATTCTTGTTGTTAAGTGTGCATGAATGTTACGTGTATATATATATATATGTAATTGAGGCATGAAATTGCATGCATGGTGTATATAATTTAATTTAATTATGCATGCATGTTATGATTTTATCATATTTGGTTATAAGATGCATGCATGGCCTTCTAAAATTAATTGCATGCATATTATATATATATGAGTATGTTACGTGATTTATATATATATATATATATATATATATATATATATATATATATATATATATATATATATATATACATATTTGTATTATAGTACATATTGTTTGATTTATTCGAATTGTAAAAATTTAAATTTATTATTTATTTCAGGATCCTATTTAATTTCAAAATTGAATTGTATGAAATTATTGCCTATCCTCTAATTGTAAGTGTGATTTATGATTTAAATTAATTGTTATATTTTGTATGGATTACGTTTATGAATTTAATTGATACATTTTATACGAAATATGAAATTATTGGATTGAATTGATATGAGATGTGAAATTTACGAACTTAATGAATGTGAGCGCCTTGAACGAATGAATGGCTCGTTTAGGTGATTTAAATGCATTAATAGTGCACATGAACGTGTTCATGACATAATATCATTTCTATACCTTCATATCATGATCATACATTGCCGTGCGTCATGTATGGTTCATTTAGAGTCTTGAGTCTCACGAACACGTCATGTTGTCTTTTGTACAGTTTATCTCCAGGGTGGAGAAATCTTGATCAACTAGGCACTCGGTAACTCATATCCTTGTATCGTCATGTTTCAGGTGAGGGTGTTTTTGTTCTAGCTAAGTAACAAACCCTACAACCCTTATGTGAAAAGCTTTGGCCAAAACCTTATGATTATATATATGTTACTTTTAAAGTAAAGTCATCGAGTAAATATTGATCGAGTAAACCCCTTTTTAAATGAATTATGAAGTATGTTATGTTTCATATGAATTGATATGTTTGGCGAGGCACATTTATGATTTATGATTGTACGGGCCCCGGGACTTAGTATATGTGGCTAACCGAGGAAGCAAGGGCTGACGGGGATCCCATATACTAGTCCCAACCAAACTACGGCGATACCGGCCCTCGCTAGGAGGTTTAGCGGGGAATGGGAGCTGAGTGCCCTTGGGGGAGTCATGAAACCCCATTGGCCCATGTATGAGGTGGTCGGGTCTTGCTAACCCGTCCACCACCCGGAGGAAGAAGGTTGGAACTTGATTTATGATTTATGATTATGTTATGTTAGGATATGATCATGCACCGTGCGGGAAGGCCGGGACACGGATTGCCCAAACGAATATGATTTATGATATATGATCTGCATGTATTATGATATATTGCATGAACACCTAATCAACATATTAATGATATTTGTCGTACACGGTCGGAGTTTGGTTGGAGATTGTGCACGCTCACTCGCCGAGCCTTATGTTTATGTATGATTTATGAAAGTAATGAATTAATGTGATTAGCTATAAAATCCGAGCATTGATTAATCATTCTCTTGCCCTTTTTGGGAACTAATTTCCAATAAAACCTTGTTCGGAATTTATAACTTGCATGTGCATGTTTTTCATTTATGTATATCGCTCCTGCTCACTCAGTCTTCTAGAGACTGACCCTCTCCCTCCCCAATCTACTAGTGTGCAGGTTTGACTTTGGAGTTTCGTGCTAGGCGGAGGTGTTTGGAGTCTTTAAGTTGGTCAAGTTAAGTTAGGAGAGTCTCTGCACTCACTTATGTATTGGAATTATGTATGAATCAATTCTATGGCATCATGAACTTGAATATTTATGTAATTGTTATTGAATTGCTTTTACTGGGTTTTGCTATGATTTAAAAGAGGCCTGAAGAGAGCCCAGTTCTGGTTGTGGTTTGTATGTTTGAAATTTGGCTTTGCAATGCATTATATTTTGTTGATTGGTTTTCATTGCAGGGTTTAGTTCCGCCTAGCTTAGGAAGGTATTTTTTTCTGTTTGTCTCCCGTTCGCTATGGTTTGATATGGGTGCGGATTTACCATTTCGTTACTCGTGTTGAGCCATAGTGCGGGGGATGTGGTGCCTCACGTGCGGGGTGCTACAACCTGACACCGTACTTAGTGCGGCCGCAATTAATGCGGCCAGCAATGGGTGGTACCAGCATTTAATACACTTGTACTGTAGTGCGTAGGTCGGTCCCTCACCTGGCTCGAGAGGCCGCGGTCGAGGATCTCTCTGGGTCGAATCCCACCCACCGCGGATAGTACAATTGTCTTTCCTCATAAGGAGCTAACTGCTGGCTCAACGAGATGGAGATGACTGGGTCGAACGCAGGCGCTAACCTAACTCGGCTCTCCCAATACGGTGAGGACACGTGACTCCTAACCATAGCTCCCGATTTTTCCCTTATCAATAAGCTACAATCCAAAAAACATATAAGAACCAACTCTAAGCTTTAGTTTCTAGCTTCTACGTTATTTTTGTAAATAATAAAATATGTTTAATAAAAATAAACATATTTCTCCAAATTTCCCACCTAAAAATCTGAACTATTTTTTCTTTTTACTACTTCAACTTCTCACCAATGGGCGCATGTATACCTAATCCATGTCAATGCAGCGCCAAATACAATTAATTAGGGATGGCAATGGGCCGGGTCTCGGCCTGACCCGCCCCGTGATGGGTTTAGGCCCGATTGGTGGCGGGTCCAGACCCGGTGGACCCGGTAGGTCTAATTTTGGACCCGTTGAACCCAGGTCCGGATCCAGACTCGTGAGACGCATTTATCAATTTTTGATCTGTTTAACCCGTCTTTATCTGATTAATCCATTTTTAATCCGCTTAACTCATTTTTGATGCATTTAACCCGTTTTTGTAATATTTTGGGACGGATATTTAAGTTAAATTTACAATCAGGTCATATTAAAACACCATCACATGATAGCCATGATTATTTATTACTGATATTTATAGGAGGAGATAGTAATTCGTATGCTGATGTGATGACCTAATAAAATCATTTGACATTTAGTGGAAAAGATAGAAATACGGGTGTAGATATAATATGAAGATATAAATGCAAACTCTTGGAACAAACATTTTGTGTAAATTAATGGGTAATTTTTTTTTATAACAATTATGAGTTCGATTAAATCTAACTATTAAAGTATATAATTTTCTCTATTAATAATTATTATATATATTTAAGTACTCGAATATAAATCTCAACATGGTACTAAAATGGAAAATAAAACCTAAATAGTATATGTCTATTAGGACATGACCTGATTTTCAAAATTTAAACTATATTTACAAAATCCACCATATTTACAATCATAAAGAACCTGAACCACAAGCTAAAGTTTTACTTTCTCTCATAAATTCTTCAACCTCTTCTTCTTCATCATCAAATAAAGGAGGACAAACACCTACAAGAATTAATAAAAATATTATTAACAACTTGTACAAAATCATATTAATAAAAATAATAAATTAATTTTACTTACCCTTCCTACCGGCGAAACTCCATAACCAATGTCGAGCACATGTCTTTGCCTCCAAAGTAGTTGGGTTAAGTCGGTTACGGTGAGGGCTAATCTTCACTCTTTTGAAATGATTCCATGCACTAGAAGTTCTCTTCCTCTTTTCTCCGATAACAGACCCTATTTCATCCTCTTCCAAAACCAAATCCTCATCCAAATTATCTTTCCCTGCAGGGGTGTTACTTCCGCCACGACCAAAAGAACCTTGGCCAGACTCCTTATCACTTATCCAATTTGCTGAAATATAGGTAACTTTTTATCAATAAAACTATGCAAGGACAAAGTTCAAATAGAGAATAATATAAAGGGATAATTACGAACGTCGGCCTGAGCTTTGGCGAAAATACAGATTCCCCCCTCGAGGTTTGAGAAATTACGAACACCCCCTCGAGGTTTACATTCTTTCTCACAAATTGTCCCAACCGTTAATGACGGTGTTAATTTTTGCTAATGTCAGCAATATTATTGTAGCACCCCTTACACATGGAGGTACCACACCCCCGCACTATAGGTTAATCCACACACGAAACGGCCAATCCGTGCATGAACTAACCTATAGTGAACGGGTGACAATGCAATAACTGACTAGCTAGGCGGGATTAACTTATAGTGCAACCGAATAGAGCGGAAGCATAAAATATTCTCTATCAATTATTTCCATTTATCAGGTCATGACATTTCTCATTTACCAAATAAAATATATTCTAACTTCTCATATCAATACATTATCTTCTTCAAATAAAACAATAACAATAACTATAATTTCATAATTAACAATAAATAACCAAATACACGAACCATGGTTGACTCGACTACATGAACTGGACTCGACTCGACTCAACTCCCGCCTAGCATGCACCTGCAATAACCTGAAAGGTGGAGGCGTCAGTCTGTGAAGACCGAGTGAGGGGTTTAAATACATATTAGCGCAAATAACATGCAAGTTATATTCTCGGGTAAAGGTTTATAAAAGATAACGTATAAGTTCAAGAATGTAATCTTCGTCCGAGAATACAACTATTAATATTAAATACTTGTTCATCTTCATGCAATCAATACATGGCCCCGGCGAGTGAGGGCAGTCTCCAACCGTACTCCAAATGAACATGAAACATGCTTGCTTGATTGTTAATTAATAGGTGATCATGCAATTCAATTTACCGTGCAATCATGCGATAGTGTATTCATGTAACACATTCATGGAATGGAAATCATGCAATAACCCGAGGACAATCCGTGGTGCCAGACCCGTCCCCAGTCTCCTTCTTCCTCCGGTTGATGACAGGATTGCAAGGCCCTGTCATCCATGCTCATTGAGCAGAGGGTACATGAATCCCTAAGCCCGGAACTCCTTCCTCCACTAATCTCCTAGCGGATTCAGGGGTCATCCCAAATGTGGTGAGGATAGTGCCAGAGTTACCCGTAAGCCCTTGTTTTCCCGGTTGGCTCTAGTCACTACCCTCGGGCCCAACGTGAACGGTCATGCTACTCGCCTAAAACATGCACGAAACATGGCTTGCTTGCTTGCTTGCTTTTCATGATCATGACTTGAAATGATAAATAATTTCATGGAAATTATAGATATAAATACCTTTGGCCGAAAGATCATGTAAAGGTTATACGGGTTCTATATAACTAGCAATTAAACCTCACCTGACAGGCGACACAACGACTTGTGGACACGTGAACGTGCTCATGCTCGACAATCTCCTCCCTGGAGAGTAACTGAACAAGAAACGGGACAATGTACGTGCATGAGACCACAATTCAAGCATATTACTACATAGAAGACGCACGGCGTGATTAAGTATGAGACATCGTGCAATAAACAATGTAGCATGTAAATATCATATTTTGGCATGTAAGTAATCATATAATCACAAATTGAGGTCAATTAATCCATTGGAATTGGAATCCAAAATTACAATTTTATGCAGAATGTTTCTGCACTTCCAGAGGGCTGGGAACGGCCGTTCCAGGTTTTAGTACAAAATGGGAAGGGCTGTTCCCCACTCCCGAAGCTGCTCCCCGAAGATGGGAACGGTCGTTCCCGTCTGTGAGACAAAGTGGGAACGGTCGTTCCTGTCCTCGCCGCCAGGCACACTATTCAAAATATGGGAACGGCCGTTCCCCCAATTACAAAGGGAACGGGAAGGGTCGTTCCCGTTATGCAAAAGATACAAAAAACAGGGGAGAAGAACAGAGCATACACGAACCACACTCAAATTTCATCATACTCATCATAATCTAACTTCTAACATTATAATTCATGGAAAAGAACATATATGCATGCCTTAGGTACAATAATATTCAATATAAACACTTATTTCATGCTTAATCATGCCAAATTCATCAATTAAGTCTATAATCCTACCACAAGCAATCAAGCTCCAATCTTCATAATTTCAAGTGATAAATTCATAAAATCAACCCAACATCATCATCTATATATCATATAATCCCATGGAATGAAAATAACCATAACCCTAGCTTTGTATATAAATTCCAAGAAATCATGTATGCTTCCATCTCTACCTTGAATGAAAGAAGGAGAAGAAAGGATGAAGAGATGATGAAGATGATGCCCCAAGACTCCCAATTCCTCAAAGATTTTAGCTTGAAATGATGAAATTCCCTTTTCTTTTCCTTGGAGGTTTGGCTCGGTGAAGGAGGAAGCAAATGGTATGTTTTTGATGAAAATAAAAATGAAGATTGGAGAAGAGATGTATATAACGATATATTTTGGGTAAAATGTAATATTTGTGATTAAATCCTCCAAGTTCTATAAGTTATGCAATTGAGTATCAAAGGTTTGGAAATGGTCAATTAGGTCCAAAAGGTTTTCATGCAATTTGGTCCTCATATTCACAAAATAATCATTTACAGACAATTAAGCAATAAATCATGTTTGGTAATCATTTCACGTAACAGTTAATTTCAAGTTACACTATAATTTCCGATTAACACGTTTTCACATATTTTCACGTAAACATTTTGAAATACGATTTATATAATTAATATAACAAGTATAAATTGAGTAAACAAAATAATAAAATAAAATTCTAACGCTCGAAACTCACACGTGTCAAGCGTACTTAACTGTCTGAAATTCGAGGCGTTAAATTATATTTAAAAATTTCAAGCATACCCTTAGGGGGTATATTGTAATAATATTGAAAGTGTAATGATATATTTGCAATATTGGTTAAATTTATATTTTTCAATCTGAAAATTTATAATTTAATTAATATTTATATTTTATTTATAAGTATAAATTGGAATAAATATTTCATGCATATTTATTCCAATAAAGTATGATAAAAAATTAAATATTCCACTTTATGTTTATGTAACGCCCGGTTTTCAATTAATAATCTTTTATGTTACATCGTAACTTTATAAATTATATTTTATCATATTTTCACAAAATTTTATAAATTACATTTTAGCATAATTACGTGAAATCCTATGAATTCATATCAAATTTGGAAATTATTGCATGATTTGAAAACGATGGTTACGTGAAATAATTGCCGAATGTGATTTATTTGTTAAGTTGTCCCTATATGATCATTCTTTTAAATTCGGGGGCCAAATTGTATAACCATTTATTGGACCAAAATGATTAAATTTGTAGGAATGAAACTTGATGGCATAACTTACATAAATGAGGGACTAAAATGCAATTTAAGGCATTTCATCAAATTCAAAAATGGATGAATCATGCATCAATTTTCTTCCTTTATCTTCCATGAGCAAATTCATTTCATTTCATCACCAATTTGCTTCCCTTTCTCACCGAGCCAAACCACCAAAGGAGGAGAAGGAATTTTGTTGATTTTCATTCAAGTTTTTCAAGAAATTTATGGAACTGAAGCTCAAGCATCCATAGCCATCATCTTCTTCCATTTCTTTTCATCCAAGTGCATGTAAGTGATATACATGATTTCTTGATGAGTTTGCTTGAAGCTAGGGTTCATGAATCTAAGGAATAAGCACTACAAGAAAAAAAGCGAATTCCGAGAGAATTCCGAGGGATTTCCGAGGGAATTTTTCCCTCGGAAAATTCCGAGAGTTTTCGCCAAATTATTTTCCGAGGGAATATTCCCTCGGAAATCCTTCGAAAATGTTAGCGCCAAAGTTAGCCTCCAAGTTTTCCGAGGGAAAATTCCCTCGAAAAATTAAAACTTATTTAATTTTTAAATTAAAATTAGTTTCCTAGGGAAATATTCCCTCGGAATTTTTCACATATTTAAATCTTGAATTTTCCGAGGGAATTTCCGAGGGAAAATTCCCTGGCAAAATTAATACTTATTTAATTTTTAAATTAAAATTAGTTTTCGAGGGATTTCCGAGGGAATTATTCCCTCGGAATTGTTCAAATATAAAATCTTGAATTTTTCGAGGGAATTTCCGAGGGAAAATTCCCTCGGAAAATTAAAAAATTATTAATTTTTAATCTAAAATTAGTTTCCCATGGAAATGTTCATATATTTAAATCTTGAACTCGAAAATTCCCTCAAACAATTAAAACTTATTTAATTTTTAACTAAAATTTCATGTTATTAAATTGATATTTTAAAGTATGATTTTCTTTTTCTATATTTTATTTTATGGAAAATTCCGAGGGATTACCGAGGAAAAATGGAATTCCCTCGGAAATCCCTCGAAATTCCCTCGAAATTTGTCATAACTATTTTTAATTATTAAACATTATGCAACGATTTGTTGAATTTAATTACAATCCATGATAATTATATGCATTATTAGTAAATTTGATAAGCTATGGTAGTTATTATATTAATAATTGGTAATTATACATATGTAATTAAACTTTGGATAAGTAATTCGAACGATATCAATGTAGAAGTTCGTGTTCTTTTCAATTGAAAAATCAAATTTTCACTTCATATATAATATATTTGTGTGATTAATTTTTATTTATTTATTTCATTAATAACTAAAATTTCATGTTATTAAATTGATATTTTAAAGTATGGTTTTCTTTTTTTATATTTTATTTTATGAAAAATTCCGAGGGATTTCCGAGGGAAAATGGAATTCCCTCGGAAATCCCTCGGAATTTGCCATAACTATTTTTAATTATTAAACATTATGCAACGATTTGTTGAATTTAATTGCAATCCATGATAATTATATGCATTATTAGTAAATTTGATAAGCTATGGTAGTTATTATATTAATAATTGGTAATTATACATATGTAATTAAACTTTGGATAAGTAATTCGAACGATATCAATGTAGAAGTTCGTGTTCTTTTCAATTCAAAAATCAAATTTTTACTTCATATATAATATATTTGTGTGACATTAATTTTTATTTATTTATTTTAAGTTGATTATGTTAAGTTTATTAATACTGAACATATTTTTTAAAGAATTTAACTTATACTTGATTATATTAAGTTTATTAATACTGAACATATTTTTTTGTAATAAAAACGTTACTTTCATCAAACAAAAACGTTTTTTACTTTTTTAATTATCTTAGAAATAAAATATTTTACGTGTTCTTTTAAATTTTATGCACACGCATTATAGGGAAAGAAAACATCAACATTCTATCCGCTTCTCAAAACAATTTTGGGGAAAATTTTCAGAACCCTAGCGTCGCCCTCCGCTTCGCGCCGTCACACCATCCTCCCGGCGCACTTCGCCCTCTTGCCGCGCCGTCGAACTTCTGCATCACGACTTCTCGAGGTAGTCGCGCTTCTGGCCGTGGCCGCCTCGCCTATCTGCTTCCCTACCAAGTCCCAACTTCTCTTTGCCAATCAAGGTATTTAGCAGAGATTCTGCGTCTGATTTTGAGATTTTTGGTTGTAGGCGGTAGTTTTTTTTGAACGATTTGTAGCTAAGCTTCTTCTCTGGTCTTTTTGGTAGGGACATTAACCCTTTCTCATATAACCCTTTAGGCCCTCTTTATTTTTTGGATTTCAGAGAAGAACAGGGGAGTGAATGTTGTAGGGACGTCGCCGGCGGAACTAGCATTTATTGAATTTGCGGCTTTATTCATAAGTATGATTACTTGCCTAAAAATTTAAAACGATTCTTCTATGAACTTGTGTTTCTATAGAATAAGCTGTGGGGATTGGCTAGCAATTTGGGGGTTGAGCTTGTGTGAATATATTTTGAACTTCTGTATTAGTTAAATTAAATTTGGTTACTGTAAATCTACTATAGATCCCTCTCGAGGAGGATGACAAGAGCTTCCACAATGGTGGACCCGACCCGCTATGGACAGTGAGTTGGTTCCATTGTCGGTCCCCCATTCTCCGTGTGGCAAATGAAGTTGAGAGGGAAAATCCCCTTGTTGCCTATTTATGTAAGACATATAGAAAACAGCCAGTGATATTGTTGTTGTTATTGTTGTTACTGATCATGCAACTCTGTTTTTTCATGCTTTTCTTGATATGTTATATCTCTGTTTTGATTATGGTTGAGTTGTGGTTTGAAATGTTTAGTTTGGGAGTTTTGGCTGCTGAAGTAGAAGTGGGTTGGAGTTTTTGAATGACTTTAAGTTGAAAATTTGACATTTCTTAGCTCTTAAGGAAGATTTTAGCTTTCTTGTTGCTATTGGAGAATTTAGGTGTCGGGAATGGAAATAGGGTCTTCCTTTCCTTGCTCATGCGGACTGAGAGTTTTTCTCTGGAGAAATGTCTTTAAGCTGAACATACCTTAAGAAGTTTATGATATGGATTATGCGATCAGCTTTGAAGTTTGTTGCTAATTCTATATCTTTATTGTCGACCAAGTTCCAAATTTGGTTGCTTCCGTTGATCGTTTTGGATGAAAAAGAATTGATAGCTGAGAATCAGCAGTTGGAGCTAGACTCTCTTCCGTCAAAGTTGATCAGACTTGATATCTATGTGCAGAATTTGCTTCGAAGAAGAGTTTGAGAGCTGTAAGAAGCTGGAGATGCCATGCGCTTGCTCTAAAACTGGAAAGGTTTTTTTTTTTTTTTTTTTTTTCTTTTGTTGGTTGTGTTAATCATTCATATTATGCTTCAGAATTATTGTTATTGTTATTAATTACAATTTTCTGGATTGGAAAATTGATTTTCTGACCCCCTCTTTTTTCATTTTCTGGATTCCAATTTGTGCATAGAGATTGCATCCAAAGATGGTGCAATGAGAAAGGGAACACAATTTGCGAAATTTCCTTACAGGTGCGTATTTGCTTTGATTTTAATCATATTATTGTTTTTGATTCTCATTTGTTCGGAGTGGTGAATTGGAATTCTTATTGTTCTGGGAATTTTTGAGTATTTTTTTTTATTTCTTCTTTGACAATTTCTCAAGTTTCTTGTACTCTATTTTTCATAAGACTAGTTTTGCCTTCTTTGGATTTTTTTCAAAATTGATTTTTCTTCATATTAGTGTACAAAGACATTATTAATTTTTACTATTTTTCTTTGTTTGCTTTGTTCAATTGAGTAAAGGCAAATGGGAATTTTTTCAAGTTTCTGCAAATCGTGCTACATTTTTTGCATATAATTTTTTCCCGCAGAATACTTTAAATAATACAAATAATTCTAACTCAGAGTCTGATTCCATCCATCAAGTATAACGAGGGAAAGTGATTAATTAAATAATAAGTATATTTTATTTATTGATCAGTGATTTTGACCTTGTATTAATTTTAACTTCTTACCCTTAATATTTTTCAGGTTTAATGTTTGCTCAATGCAGAACATTTTAGCTGGACTTGAGACTTTGTGCAAGAGAAAGTAATTATACAGGCACACATAGTTCATGTTATAGGTTAGTCTTGTTGTGGAGGAGTGTAGGACTTGGGGAAAGGGGTGGAGCCTTCCCACTGTTTGTTGTTAGAGAAAAATGTACGTAAATTTATTTATTTATTTGGATGGACAATTTTTTATTTTATTTTTGTATGAACAGACTGCTTTTGTAAATTCTCTGGATTAATAAAGTTGCAAATTTTTTGGATTAATCGACTTTATTGTAATTATATTTAGATTTTCATATTTGAGAATTAATATATAATTAATATTTCATATTATGAATACATATATTTACAATAATTATATTTAAAACAAAAAATATAATAATTTTTATTTCAAATTTCCGAGGAAATAAAATTTCAGAAAAATAAATCAACATAAGCTTCCAAGGGATATATCCCTCGGAATTCCCTCGGAAATTCCTCTATATTCCGAGGGAATAATATTTCCGAGGGAATTTTGGGGGAAACAAATATTGAAAATTTCCTTCGGAACCAATTCCGAGGAGGCTTTTTCCGAGGGAATGATTTCCCTCGAAATTTGACATTTTCCGAGGGAATCCCTTGGAATTCCCTCAGAAATTTCCCTCGGAATTCGCCTGTTTTCTTGTAGTGAAGGATTCGATGTTGTTTGAAGCATGAATACATGATTTAGGATGGAATTTATGCATGAATTCTTGGAAAAAATATGAGTTAGATCATGAAAACATATATGAGCTTGAAGTTGGAAATCATGATGAGCATGAGTGATTTACGTGTTTTTATGGAACTTTATTGTATCTTGAACATATATGCATGCTAATTTCAAGAAAAATGAGATTTTAGAACTTGGAAATTCATGTTTTGGGTTGGTTTTGATTTTGGCCGAGCCTCCCCTATTTTTTGCTCTGTTTTATTTCTGGCGTGACTATAGGTCGCGACCACGACCTAAACACACACCAATCTGGTCGCACCCGCGACCCACTCACAGATTTGGCATAAATGCAGGTCGCGCCCGCGACCAAAACTACTCATAAAACTGGTCACGCCCCCGACCCAAATTTGGCATTGTTTCGACTTTGTGAGAAATTGGCCGAAAAATTCATGAAAAATGAGGTCACGCCCGCGACCAAAAATAGAGCAAAAATGGTCGCGACCGCGACCCTTGCAAAATCTTCCCAAAATTTCTAAATTTTACATTTTAACCGAATGGCTTTATTGATCCCAAATTTTTATTATATGATACCTTTCATGCCAAAATATGATGTTTACGTGTTACATTGATCATGGCACGTCATGTCATTACATTTGCCGTTCGTCATGATTGGTTCATTTTGAGTCAAGTCTCACGTACACATGTCTTTCTTGCACAGACCAGCTTCCCCGTGACGAGGAGCAAGCCCTATAGGCCGTGTCTTTGCTTGTATTTAGCCTGTAAAGGTGAGGTTTAATTGCTAGTTATATAGAACCCTATAACCTTTATGTGGAATTTCAAGCTAAAAAGGTATATATATTTATTTACAATTATTTCTAAACTCTCAAGTGATTTGCAAGCAAGCCATGTTCACGCAAAGCAATGCGTGTATCGTGATTGAATCATGATAGGGTAATGGCGAGTAGCATGATAGCACTTTTGGGCCCGAGGGTTAGTGTATGAGCCAACCGGGAAAGCATAGGGCTGACGGGTAACTCTGCACTCCCCTCATCATTTGGGATGACCCCTGAATCCACCAGGAGGTTTGGTGGAGGAAGGAATCTCGTACGTGGGAGTCATATTCCCGATGTACGTGGCATGGATGTAGGGATGTAAACAAGCGAGTCAGCTCGTGAGCTTTCTCGAGCCGAGCCGAACTCAAACCCAAGCCTTTTTATTTTAGGCTCGTGGCTCGCGAGTTGGCTCGTGAGCGTATATATTTAATTTAAAAATAAAAATATATCAATTTTTATATATAAAAATACTTAATTTATATATATATGTACTAATTTATATATTTAATTATTTAAAATAATTAATTTTAATTAAAAAAATATATTTTTGGGCTAGCTTGAGCCCAGAAAAAAGGGCTTGGCTCGATTACATCCCTACATGGATGGTTAGGGCCTTGCAAACACACCATCACCCGAAGCAAAGGAGTTCATGAAATTGATACGTGTGCACTATAATTGAATTGCATGATCACATGATAATTAAACAAGCATGTAATGTTCACTATTGATGTAAGGTTGGAGAATTGTCCTCACTCGCCAGGGCCACTGATTGAAAGCATGAAAGTGATTGAAGTGTTTAATATTGATAGTTGTAATCTCGAGCAAAGTCTATTACATCTTGAACTTATATAACTTTCAGTATAAAACCTTATCTGAGGTTATAACTTGCATGTTATCTGCGCTAATATTTATTTATGCCCCTCACTCGATCTTCACAGACTGACGCCTCCACCTTTCAGGTTTTCACCGTGGCGTGCTAGGCGGGAGTCGGCTCGTGTCGTCCAGTTGAGTCTAGCACTTCATACATTTCATGATACTGATATTTCCGGAGTCAGTATGTTATGTTTATTGTTAGCATTTGGAGACTTATGCATGTATAGTATGTTGGAGATGATAATGTATTGATATGTTAGCTAAAATATGATGAGCTTTTGTATATTTGATATATGATGATGATATGATAGTGTTATATCCGCTTTTGAATTTCATGTGATGTATTTAACTCATTTAGGGTCTAGTCCCGCCTGGCTAGCTTGTTTCTTTTATTGTCACTTGTTCGCTATAGGTTGGTTCATGTACGGACTATCCATTTCGTATGTGGATCGACTTATAGTGCGGGGGTGTGGCATCTCTACTTATAGGGGTGCTACAGTTTGTCTTAGTTTTATAAATATTTTGTATAAGTTTATTTAAACGTTGTTCATTTAGAATAATAAATTTTTTTAATGAAATAGAAAATTATAACAAACATGTTAAGTTCATATAAATATCTACCAAAATTATTTAAACAAATATTTCGAACGTTGATGATTTCTAATGCATGTACTTTAAATACGAATAACATTCCAAAATAAACATGCATGCCAAATTTTTTTCACAAGAAAATATTTGGTATCCATAAAATTTAGAAATGAAATTATTTCATTATTAAAATATCAAAATGTCATTAAGTAGAATTCTTTGCTAAACCAAAAAAATAAAAAATACTAAATAAACACAAAATTTAAATACTTATATCAAACACCTAAAGAATTTCAATACTTACATTAACCTCCTTGCTTTTGGACTTTTATTACATATACCCCCCTAAATTTTAGGATCTGAGTGGTAAAATTGTAAAATCACAAATTCTGTTAAATTTAACAGAAGAGATAACGAATTAGGAGGGAATTTGTAATTTCTCAAACCGCAAGGGGGTATCTATAATTTCGTCAAACCTCAAGGGCGTTCGTAAGTATCCCTAATATAAATTACAAAGTATTCATGCATGGATAGTGACATAGCGTTTTTGCTATGAAATTTGAGACAACTTATAAGCTTAAAAGCAGCTTAAAAGCTTAGCCAAAAAATCTCCAAGATGCTGTTTATTTCCATTATTTTTATAAGAAATTTGGTTTTAAAACATTGCTATTTTCTGCATAATTCAAGAAAACAAGAAGAGAATACTAATTATCTCTATTTTTGTGCATAAACGTCAGTTCAATTCTCTTCAATTTCCAGAAGCTTGGTGATGTACATCTTGCAGCTTCTGCAGTAAGGGAAAGGCAGCCCACTTTATCAAAAACAGCCCCACATAATCATAGCATTATGTTTGCAATGCAATCATAATCTAACTTATAATAAAAAACAACCCCACTTTATCAATTCTCTTTATTTCCCATTTCATAAAATCATAGCAAATCCATGCAGCTAATTGATTCCAACTTTCAGACAAACAAAGATCACATAATCTAACTTTTATGGAATGCCCAGGTGAAATCAAAGGTACCCTTTACTTCCTATGGCTCTCATGATTTTTATGAATTTGCCCTGCGTTTCACAGCCTTCTAATCAAGATTCTTGACCAAAAGTCTCAAAGTAAGTTCAGTTTTTGAATTTTTTTTTTTTTTTTTAAATTTAAGGTCCGGGTCTGGAGCGGATCCTGGTCAAGACCCGTTAAGGACCCGGAAACTCACGGGTCTGTTTACCGGGTCCAGATGACCCGGGACCCAATGGGCCGGGTCTGATGCAGGTCTCGCGTGGTGGGTCCGGGTCCAGACCCAGTTGATCCGGCCCGATCGCCATCCCTACAATTAAGTAAATCTATAATGCATTCCCTGAAAACAGGTTCAATGACTTGAAAGTAACACTTGCACATGCTCAAATGCTAGTTGGCCCTGAGAGTTTTTTAGAGGTAAACTCGTCTCAAGACTTCAGGTACTTACTGCTAACCGATTTATGACTTCAACGAAGCAAAGCACAAAGCATACTTATCCAGGTAAATAGTAGGGGCGTGCGTCACAAAGTACTATCCAGAGAGGTTCATAAACGATATTGCACGATGGGCTCTCACTTACCTAAGATTGATATAATAATAGCATCATTCCCTTGAAAACACATTAAACCCGAAAAGCATTTAAACCATAAGATATTGCCATACCTGGAGTTTTTGCACGAAACTTACAAGAAAAAAACTTCAAATTGGACAGCAGCAGAAGAGTAAGTCATTTCATCTCAGAGATCTGTAACAAGGAAACGAAAAATCTTTGCCAATAGAAACATGCAACACCTCATTGAGATGAGATCATAATTCTTGCACAAAGTATATTATACATTAACAAAGACGATGAAATGGCATAAAAGAACATACATAGCCAATCAAAAAGAGATAAGAGACACAACAGAAACACAAGTCTCATACACACACACAGAGGCCATACATGATATTCCAGTTGTTTACGAGCTTGGCTAAAGCGGACATATGTGGAACAAGAATAGCATCTAAAAGAAATGAAAATAAAAGGCATAACCCCAAAGTAAGTTACCAATAGCATCCACGGGCTCATATCTACCTGCAGTTATAAGACACAAAATGAACTGAGTGGAACAACTTCAAGCATAATCCACCTGATATACAGAGAATGCAATGAGGCAGTTGAAGATATTTTCCAAGTATGCTTCTATAAACCAGCTTTTTATACGTCTGTTTATTTTTTCTTTTGGGTACAATAAAACTTATGTCTTATACATGTCGATCGATTAATAAAAGATGCAACCAGGGACCAATGATGGAAACCCAAGCATAAAGAACTTCTTTTGGCTGTACCAAACCTAAACTTCTGCTATACTCATTATCTTTACAGTAAAACTGGTAATCGCTATTACTCCAAAGGAGCAGGCTTTCAGTCGACCGCAAGTAGAGCTTCATCATTCATAATGTACGCATTCCATTTAAACAGATATTTGACTACAAAGAAGATTTGGAGCTTCACGTTGCAGTCTGGCCATCAGGAAATGCTTCAAGTAATTATAATAGACAAGTTTTGCTTGAAAACCTGGGCACAAAGATAAAATAAAATAAACTATATATATAGATTATTCTCAAAATAAGACAACATAGATTTTTAAATTAGAAAGAACGGCCTTACCATCCTAAAGTGTGCCAATTCTTTCTCCATAAACACATTGATATCCCTAGATAAGTTTTGAATAATCTCAGCAGATTCATTTCCTGTCTTGCCCTCACTAAGTACCTGAAAATTACTCTGGATCAAATCAGCATTAACATGACATTAACCCTCCACTTGTTTACTATCACTATTCGCTAAAAACCTGATTTTACTTCTAAGGAGGATAACATAAACTGATTTAAGCTTGTGAGAATTTGGGAAAACCGAGTGTATGTTATTAAGTAACAATAGAGTACAATATATAGGCACAAGACATGAGGAAACCTATTAGGAAAAGAGTCCTACTCCTACAGAGAGAAGAGTTCTAAAAACTATCAACTAACGTGTAAACAATTCTAACACTCCCCCTCCAACTGGAGCATATATATCAATCATGTTCAGCTTGTCACACAAAATCTGAAATTGTTTGACCCCTAAAGCCTTAGTGAAGACATCAGCTACTTGTTTTGATGAGGGTGTAAAAGGAGTACAAATCTTCTTGCTCATGACAGCTTCCCTTACAAAATGACAGTCAATTTCAATGTGCTTTGTCCTCTCATGAAAAACAGGATTACTGGCAATGCGAATGGCAGCTTGATTGTCACAATGCATCGGCAAAGACTCATTATAGACAAAGCCAAGTTCCACTAGTAAGTTCCTCAGCCACAACATCTCGCTTGTCGTGTGCGCCATTGCTCTATATTCAGCTTCTGCACTAGACCTAGCCATAGTAGTTTGTTTCTTACTTCGCCATGTCACAAGATTTCCCCCAAGATAAGTGCAGTAGCCAAAGGTAGACCGCCTATCACCTTTTGAACCGCATCGGAGTAGGCTTCTATTTTCAGATGACCATGTCTTTTGAATAAGAGTCCTTTACCGGAAGATCCCTTGATATACTTCAAAATTCTAATAGCAGATTCCCAATGAATAGTCTTAGGCTTGTCCATAAACTGGCTCACTATCCCCACGGCAAAGGAGATATCAGGTCTAGTAACCGTCAAGTAATTTAGCTTTCCTACTAGTCTTTTGTACCTTGTCTTGTCTTCCAAGACATCATAACTATCATCCCAAAAGGCGGGAGTTAATTCCATCGGAGTATCAATTGGTTTTGTACCAAGCAAACTAGTTTCCTCAAGTAAATCAAGAGCATATTTTCTTTGGGATAATGAGATTCCTTGTTTGCTATGGGCAATCTCAATCCCAAAAAATATCTCGGTCGACCCATATCTTTTGTAACAAAATGTTGTCGAAGGTAGGTTTTTGTTTCTTGTATTCCTTCAATATCACTGCCTAAAAGCAGGATATCATCAACATAGACAACCAAAACGACGACACCAGCCGAACCATGCCGGACAAAGACAAAGTGATCATTTTGGCATTGATGAAAACCGAAATCACAGACAACCCGACTGAATTTCTCGAACCCTGCCCGTGGACTTTGCTTTAAGCAATATACTGCATTCTTCAACTTGCATAACAAAGATGTCTCCCCCTGAGCAACATAACCAGGAGGTTGCTCCATGTAAACAGTTTCGTGTAGATCACCATAAAGGAAGACATTCTTTACATCCAATTGATACAGAGGCCAATTTTGATTAACTTCCAAGGAGAAGAGCACTCGAATAGAGTTAAACCGAGCAACAGGAGAAAAAGTCTCAAAATAGTCAACACCATACGTCTGAGTGAAGCCCTTTGCTACTAGTCTAGCCTTATACCGATCAACAGTGCCATCTGGGAGGTACTTAAGAGTGAAAACCCATTGACAGGCCACGACTTGTTCATCAGATGGAGGGGAAACCAATTCCCAAGTATCCCGAGAAAGGAGAGCATCCATCTCCTCATCCATTGCTAGTTTCCACTGAGGGTGTTGCAATGCCTCAAGATAAGTCTTGGGAATAGATTCGGTGGACATAGAAATAGCAAAGCTACGAAACGCTGGACTAAGGTTATCAAATGAGATATAAGAAGCCAAAGGATGAGCAGTACAAGACCGCGTACCTTTACGAAGGGCAATGGGAAGATCACGATCAGTAGGTAAAGAAACAGTTGATGGTGGACCAACATCCGAGGAGGAATTAGGAACGGCAGAGGGCATGGTTGACTGACGATATCGACACCGAGTATATACCTGTAGAGGTCGTGCATTCCTATCCGTTGGAGTGATGTGAGTAGAAGGTGAAGGCATAGGCAATGGGACTGGCTGAAAAGTTGAAGATGGTGGAACACTTTTAGAAAAATAGGGCTAAGACTCAAAAAAAGTAACATCAGCAAATGTAAAAGTTCTACGAGAAATAGGGTCATAACATCTGTATCCCTTTTTAGTGCGTGAATATCCTAGGAAAAGGCACTTGATAGAGCGAGGAGATAATTTATCACGACTAGTGGAGAAATTAGGCACAAAGCAGACACACCCAAAAATGCGCGGAGTGATAGGGAAAAGAGGCTTATCAGGATAAAGACACAAGAAAGGGATATCGCCATGAAGAACACTAGAAGGCATTCTGTTAATAAGAAAACACGAAGTTAGAATTGCATCCCCCCAAAAATGTTTTGGCATATTCATTTGAGTTAAAAGTGTCCGAGCAACATCCAACAAATGATGATGTTTACGTTCAGCCACGCCATTTTGTTGGGATGTGTAGGGACGAGGTTTGACGCAAAATTCCATTTGTATCACAGAAAACAGATACTTCTTTTTGAACAAACTCCAAAGCATTATAGTACGAAGGATGCGAATACTAATAGAAAATTGAGTTTTTATTTCAGTGTAGAAAGAATTGATTATAGAAGGGGTTTGAGACCTATCTTTAAGAAGATAAACCCAAGTCATCCTACTAGAATAGTCATCAACAAAAGAAATAAAATACCGAAAACCAACAGTAGACTCAATTTGACACGGACCCCAAATATCAGAATGAACTAACTCAAAAGGAGATGACCTACGATCTTCAATCCTACAAGGAAAAAGAAGCTTGATGATGTTTGCCCAACTCACAAGACTCACAATCAAAAGTACTAATAGAAGACTCGATGGGGAGTAGTTGTTTTAATTTAGACAGAGACGGATGACCTAAACCACTGGAAGGGAGACTAAAAGAGCACAAGACATGAGGAAACCTATTAGAATAGGTTTCAATTGAGCACAAGACTCACAGTTTAAAGGCATGAGACCAATGAACATAATTACGACCATCAAATTTTATTGTTGTACAAGAAGGTCCTTTAAATTCAGTAACATAAGCCATGATAAATGTGAGAAAATAGATATCCAAAGCAGAATAGATAAAATAATAGCCAAAATCAAATTGCACCAAGCAACCCGAATTAACAATAGGGTGGAAATCCGTTTCACACAAAAGGAGTAGGTGTAGAAGGGTTAGGAACACCCAACAGAGAACAATAGTGGCTATAGTTTATTTGAACCAAGCCAAGTCAAGCAACAGCAACAGAAGTGCAGTTGAGAAGAAGACAGCAACAGATGCGCAGTTGAGAAGATAGCAGCAGAGTCGCAAAAAATTTCAGTTATCCTTTTTTTCTTTTTCTTTTTTTAAGAAAAAAAGAAATCTAATTTTTCAGAACCGAACTGCTCGATACCATGTGAGAATTTGGGAAAACCTAGTGTATGTTATTAAGTAACAATAGAGTACAATATATGGACACAAGACATGAGGAAACCTATTAGGAAAAGAGTCCTACTCCTATAGAGAGAAGAGTTCTAAAAACTATCAACTAATGTGTAAACAATTCTAACAAAGATAAACTTAAACAGTTGAAGAATTGAATAAACAGCTTTTAATTAGCATATGCAACACACGGCTTTTGGGTCTGATAGACCATAAAGTCAAGGTTTGGTATACGCATATAAATGCATTTTAGAAGATCTCGTTATACATGCCAATCCCATCCTAGTTCCATTCAAGAGGAAAAACAAAATAAACATGCTCTTGTACTGTTCAGTACACTGGAAACTTCAATTAATATAAACTAGTAACTCCACAAACTGAATGCATGTGTAAATAAAAAACTATTATTATTTAAATATATAAAATTAAATTGTCCATTATAATACAGATTTTATAATTATTAAATTTATGATAAACAATGAATGAATATTAATAAAAAAAATAATTAAAATATTAATTAGAAAACATGAGCAGAAAAATAAAAAGAATAAACAATAGAATTAAAGTGAGATGAGAGAAAAGTGAAGTTAACAAATAAATAACTAACCAACGTGTTGTGGGTGTGTTGGAGAAAAATAAATAAATAAAAGAGTCCAAGAGACCAAAAGGGTGTCTCCGCTTAATATAATAGTATAAATTACAACAGAAATACAGACGAACATTAAATATAAAATTAAATTATTTGAAAATTCACAGTTTTTAACTAAGAACAATGTGAACTTCAACTGCACGTTGTTAAGAAACACAGCATCTAACTTTTTGAGGTAAACTTTATACAGAAATTTGGACAGAATACAAAAATTGGTCAAATATTCAAAAACAGATATCAATATTTCAATCCTCACAACAACTTTCTAAGGGAAAAACTTGAAGAGTTCTCTTCTGAATATATGTTACAGCCTTATTTTTTGGAGTTCAAAATTCTCTAGATTCCCCATAATAGAGAAAATAAAAAATGCTTTGCTTTCACTGAATTTGCTTTTGTTATCCAAATGGGAGCATTACTCGCTTAATTCTCTGAAACAAGAGATCAAAGTGATGGGGTTGGAATAAAAGATCAAAGAAAGAAGTCTTAATGGCATTTTTTTTAAAAAAAATCTCAGTGAATTAGTACACTTGCCAAATAATTTCAACAAGTAAAAAGATGAAGGACAAATATTTGGGTTGCTGGTCGAGTCTCCTCTGATACCAGTCCAGGCACCATAGTACATAGTGAGCAAGTATCCGGACCAGGTCCATATTGATCTAGACCAACTTAACTAGGCCTGTTACCGATAGGGCTCATGAGTAATTAATCAAACAAGGTCCGTCTTTTAACTCAATGGAATTGAATCTTGGGAATGCACTTCATAAATATAGAATAAATACGAATTCATCAACAAAATTATACCCCAATATATAACTAAACTTCCATGTGAAATGTAAAGTGTCCTCATAAAACATGAAATGCATACTTCAATTTACATAGGCCACAAGAAAAAACTAAACCATTTATCACATTATAAGTAAACCTGTGGTACTGCTGTTATGCTTTGGAAATAACAGAAGGCCCATGACCATCAGGGTGAGTTAAAGAGTCTTAGAGATATTTACATGAGAGGATGACAAGTGGAAATTAGAAGAACTTGATATGCCACTTCCATGATATGTATTTCAAAGTAATGGAAAGGGGAAATTATCAGGCATAAATGCATTAACAATTAACCATATAAAAGGAAAACGCCAATATGCATATTCTTGAACTTTTAACTGTTTACACTATTG